>OZ018346.1:19455580-22280580 GCA_963969515.1 Yponomeuta evonymella | reverse complement strand
AAAAAAAAAAGAGAAAGAGAAGAGAGGGAAATGAGAAATAAAAGAGAAAATATTTATATTTAAGTTCCTTTTTAATCTTAACCAAATGCCAACATTTTATATTTTATTTTTATTTTTAAACTGTGTGTTCAACCCCGGCGCCTTGCTTGTCACTACTCTTAGGAGTAGTCAGAGACAAGGCGTCGGGGTATATATTTTTTTTAAACTTGTGACATCCAAATTTTATTTTGTATAAATTCTAATCTTTACATTTTTAATATCATTACTATTTTTTATAATTTGACAATTTTTAACTCTAGACTTAAGATTTTAGCATATGACATTATAATATTTTATAAATTGTACAAAGGTCGCCACATAATCAATAGTGGCGGTACCGGCTAAGGGGGAGGGGTTTAGTCCGTAGGCTACTGGGAGAAATCCCCAGTAGAGTCGGGCATGCCGCCGTGTGTTAGGGCACGGCGGTATACATGAGTATTCCCCTCCTCCTATTAAAAAAAAAAAAAAAAAAAAAAAAAAAAAACCTAACCTAACCTAACCTAACCTAACCTAACCTAACCTAACCTAACCTAACCTAACCTAACCTAACCTAACCTAACCTAACCTAACCTAACCTAACCTAACCTAACCTAACCTAACCTAACCTAACCTAACCTAACCTAACCTAACCTAACCTAACCTAACCTAACCTAACCTAACCTAACCTAACCTAACCTAACCTAACCTAACCTAACCTAACCTAACCTAACCTAACCTAACCTAACCTAACCTAACCTAACCTAACCTAACCTAACCTAACCTAACCTAACCTAACCTAACCTAACCTAACCTAACCTAACCTAACCTAACCTAACCTAACCTAACCTAACCTAACCTAACCTAACCTAACCTAACCTAACCTAACCTAACCTAACCTAACCTAACCTAACCTAACCTAACCTAACCTAACCTAACCTAACCTCGACGAAGTCGTAAGATGCACTGCATGAAAATTTATATTCTTGATGCAGACGCAATCATACCGCGACATACAATATTAGCAACGCCATCTATTTGTTGTTTTAGTAAAATGGTCATTAAGGAGTGATTTTAATCCCTTTCTCTCTACCGTTCTCCTTCTTAGCGTGTCGATGATAAATATTGTTGTTACAATGTTTACTCCTAAATAAAACTATTAATTTTAAATTTAGCTTTTCAGTTTCGTTTCGTCTCTCAGTCATTTAACAATCCTATTAACATCGCCCTTATAGTCTTGCACCATAAGAGTTACGGGCGGTTTTGTAACAAAATTTGAGGTATAGTCGGCAGCAGATCAACCTTTGCATATAATAATAATTACCGTTTCTAATTACTTACGAATGCAGCGGTTTTTGTTCATTTTCATGTCTTCTGTGAAATTTTGTGCAGGTGTACGTTCTGTACAAATTCTGTTGTTTACAGGTCTCGGGAACGCTTTCTTTTAAAGATCTTCATGGTCACGCAGTTCTCCGCGTTTTGATGGCGCGGCGACATTAAAACTCTTATAGCTTTTTAACCATTGCTTTGGCTTTAGTTTTGGGAATCGACTTATACAATTTTTACAAAATCTTTTTTTGAACAAAACGCCGTGGCCGAGCGACCGAAACGCACACATAAGTGAGGAAAAGAAACAGATACTTTGGCATTTTTTCCTTTGAGCCTGATAATATGGTTTTATCATTGAATTTGATGTACAGATTTATGTCAGCTCTTGATCTAAATATGATCTCATTAGTTTTAAGACTTTTTCCATTTATTCAGTAGCGTCTTACTTTTTATATTATTCGTCTCAATTCGATCGATCGACCGAATTTAATCGGTTTCTTGATATATTCTTACCTAGGTCGTAGGAAGTAAAAAAAGAGATAGTGTGATAATAACAATATAATAATGGTAATCGTTACAAATGCGGGCTAGAGGCTAAAGCGGGCATCAGGTGAGCAGCGTGCAGTCCAAGTCTTCGTCCCGCAGGTCGGGGGCGCCGCCCCCCGCGCCGCCCGCGCCCCCGCCCCCGCGCCGCAGCACGCGCGCCACCACGTCGCCCAGCGCCTCGCGCGCGCCCTCCTCCAGCAGCGCGCCGCAGTGCTGCAACACACACACACACACACACACATACATACACACTCTGCTGTGCTTTTGTCTTCTCTATGTAGCGTAAAGTTTTAGCGACGGGGCACTATTCAATAGCCCGGTCCGAGACCGAACGGCCCCGCGAGGCGTTCGCCATGCGGTTCGATCTATGTGGACGACCTCGCACGTGTACACAGAGCGGCGCGGCGGTCGAGGAGGGCGCACCTGCTGGAAGCCGTCGTCGGCGGGCAGGCGCAGCACGGCCCGCAGCGCCAGCTCGGCGTTGGCGCGCACGTAGCTGTTCTTCTCCTTGGTGCCGTTGACGAGCGCGGGCAGCATGGCGCGCAGCAGGTCGGCGCGGGCGCCGGCGGGGGCGGGCGCGGGCGCGGGCGGCGCGGGCGTGCCGGGGGCGCACAGTGCGCCCTCGCGCCCCAGCAGCGTGCAGGCGCGCGCCATCAGCTGCTTCACCTCGTTGCTGTTGTGGTTCATACTCTGTCGATAGAATCATGCATTTGTAGGTGTAGGTGATATTATGTTCGTAAAGGAATCGCTGCGGTTGCCAACTTGCCGGACCATTAACTTCTATTTTCAATCGATCTCTGTGCTCCGGTATATTTTCATCCAAATGGAAGCTAGCTCACATCTTCCCGATTCACACAAAGGATGTTTATTTTAATTTTGTTTTATCTATGGAAAACAGCCGATAAACAATATGAGACTTATAAAACTAGTTAGTGAGCCAATCACAGGCTTTCACCTATACCAACAGAGTGCTAGATTCTGCAAGAATACATCCCATTATATGAGCAACCTGGCTTTGCAGTTCAAGGGGAAGGAGATTTTTTTTTTTTTTTAATCTCATTTATTTTATAAGCCATACATCGAATGATTAAGTCGGCTTAAAAATAATAACAATGTTGCTTAAACTTTAGATGTTACTTTAACAGTTGGGATTACTACTTAATGCGTATTTTTATAATATTCAGATCTAAGGTTCAATGATTCTATGATGAAACTTACAAATCTATCACTATATTCGGCAGTGAACCTTGAACTTAAGATTTGATGGAGAAAGAAGAGAAAATCGCCATTAGAGCATCGAGTTTCCTTTAAGAAATCCAACCGAGATTGTTCGTTGATTTTACACTCGAGAACTAAGTGTAGGAGGTCCTCTTCTCTCTCACATCGTGTACAGTTGGGATCGTCTCTTTTTTTCATTATGAAGTTAAACTTGTTAAGTGGGATGTGGTAAGTACGGGTTCGGAAGCAAATAACTAAATATTTTCTGTTGAGGTTTCTTGAGGCAAACCAAGGTTCGCGTGGTGGTTCGTCTACAATGGTCCTGTACCAAATGCCCTTGTTTTGAGAGCAAGCATTAAAATAAGATTTAAATTTAAGATAATTGTCGTTTTTAATTTTTGGAAGATGATCAGTATAGTGCGGTACGATGTCGAGAGGTATGCCGTTCTGTAGAGCTTTGGATGCAAGTGAGTCTGCTCCCTCGTTACCCCTGACGCCCACATGTGAAGGGATCCATTGTAGACGAACTTCAACCCCGTTACGTATCAATACGTAAAATTTAATAATGAGGTAAGCTTCGTTTCTACCGACACTACCGCCCTTAGCCATTCTCAACAGATGTTGTAGACTGCTCTTCGAGTCTGTAAAGATTACAATTTTATGGTATGGTGTTGACTCTATGTAATGTACTGCTTCATTAATTGCTGTCAGTTCAACTCCCATTATGGGTATACATGAATTTTCAATAAGAAATTTCGCCCCAAAATCCGCAGCTTCATCGTAAAACGCGCAACTAGAGCCGTCTTTTGTTTTGGACCCGTCAGTGTAAATTTGAATGTAATCTGAGAAGTGTATGTCTATCATATCTTCGGTACGTTTCTTGAGATCGTGAATGGGTAGTTGAGCTTTAGATTCATTAATAGTGTTCACTCTATGTACTATGATTTTATCCCAGGGGAATGTTTTAATATCAGAGGAAAGCAAAAATTGGGGCAAAATCTCAAATTGGGACATAGGTAAGTTGGAAAAGTTTCTGAAACTTTCTAGCAAAAGTGGAATTTGGTTTTTGCGCCAATATCTTGCACCCGAATTTAATGTGTTGTCTAATGCTTCTAATTGTTTTTTCAACTGGTCTGATGTTCTGGAAGAAAGTTTCAGAAAGTATTTGTCACTTAAATATATTCTTCTAAGACTTAAGGGTGGAATACAAAGTTCGCTTTCCATTGCGAAAATTGGGGTGTCCCGAATAAAGCTTCCACAAAGGCGAAGACATTGGTTTTGAATCACGTCCAACCTCTGGAGGAGGAAGGGGAAGGAGATGATTACAAAACTTTAAGTAATTGTCTGATTTGTATTGTAATGTATAATATCGATATGTGGCCTAATTCTGAAATCGGTTGTGCACAGAAGACCCTACTGGCAAGTGTAGCCGTATCTTTCAACTAGAACAACAACAACAGAGAACAAACTTCGGCTAGAAAATGGGTAATGACTGAAAAACGGCCCCAGTCCTCTCGATTAGTCTTCACCAGTCAAATGAGCCAATGTATTACCAATGATGACTTATGGACGTGAGACCTGGACTATGGGCCTCATAAGGAGGCTCAAGGTCGCCCAACGAGCAACGGAGAGAGCTACGTTAGGAGTTTCATTGCGTGTTCGAATCAGGAATGAGGAGATCCGCAAAAGAACCCGAGTTACTGATATAGCTTGAAGAATTGCTCAGTTGAAGTGGCAGTGGGCGGGGCACATAGCTCGGGGAACTGATGGCCGATGTTGGGGCGAAAAGTTTTGACCTGGTGACCGCGGACCGGACGACGCAGCGTGGGCAGGCCCCCCACCAGATGGTCTGACGACCTGGTTACGGTGGCGGGGAGTCGCTTAATGCGGGCGGCACAACACCGGGAAGCTTGGATAACCATGAGGGAGGCCTATGTCCTACAGTGGGCGTCGAATGGCTGATGATGACGAGTCAAATGACCGCAAAACGTAGAGTAAATTACTCTGCGATTGGTACATTCTGTACGCCATGCGTGACGTCAACGTTGATTGGGGGATAGTAAATGACAGTGTTGGTTTTATGCAAAAACGTCAAACTGATGATTTCATCGAAGTACCTTGCAGTATGAAGGTCTGAATGGTAACACAAAAGCCTTGCCCGCCATCCCACAACTGAACGTGGGTTGTTTTTTAGCGCTAGTTAGACATGTTTTTAACTATCACTGTGTAAAGGTCAGTAGTGTGTAGTGAACCATAATAAAAAAAATACGTCACGCCGGAGTCACTCACCCTCATGAATTGTGAAATTATGTTTTGCGGTATCGGCCTTTCGTTCTGCAACAGATATCGAATTAAATATCCGATTCCTCTAATTCCATTGCAGACGATGGGTATCCGGTCGCTCGCGAGATACCCCAAGAGGGCGCGGTCGATCTTCTCTTCGGCGGAGTCGGCGTAGACGTGCTGCGGCGTCTCCTTGAGCGCGACGAAGAGCGCGGCGGAGCGCGCGTGCTGCAGCAGCCAGTCGTCGTCGGCGGCGGCGGCGGGCGGCGCGGCCAGCACGTGGTGCGCCAGCGCGGCGGCGCGGTGCGGCTCGGGCAGCGCGTGCAGCAGCGCGCCCAGGCAGCCGCCCGCCGCGCCGCGCGCCGCCTCCTCGCCCGCGCACAGCAGCGCCGGGCTCGTCAGCGTGGTCAGCACGCTCAGCGCCAGCGCGGGGCTCATGCGCTCGCCTCCGACTGCGGGCAGAGACGGCCGAAGCGGTCAGCCTGGGGCCGGGGCGGGGCGGGGCGGGGCGGGGCGGGCGGGGCGCGGCGGGGTACTCACCGGTGAGGATGTTGCGCAGCGCCTGCAGCATGGTCTCGCGCACGGCGGGGTCGTCGGCGGCGCGCAGGCCGGCGTGCAGCTCCAGGAACAGCGGGTCGGCGCGCGAGTGGATGAGCACGAGTTGCGCCAGCGCCGCGCCCGCGCGCATGCGCACCGGCCGCGACCCGTCGCTCAGCGCCTTCAGGAACGTGGTCTGCAGCTGCGGCAGGAACTGCTTCAGCATCACGCCCACCTGCCGAGACGAGGAACGCGACGAACGTGAATCGAAGCTCTCGCCTCGCGAGGTGCGAGAGAGAGAGAGCGAGACGGATCGCGACGGGCACCTTGGCGAGGAGCAGCGCCAGCGTCTCGAGCACGGCGGCCTTGACGTTGCTGTTGAAGCGGTCGCCGAGGATGCGGATGAGCGGGCCCGTGATGTGCACGACGCTGGGCTGCAGCGCGGCGGGCGACGTGAGCCGGATGAGCTCGCCCAGCATCAGCGCCGCGTTCTCCTTGTCCTCGGGCAGACCGTTCAGGATGGACTCGCGGAACAGCGGCAGCAGCGGCGCGATGCCCTGCGGACACCCGCCCTCCTCGTTATGTCATTCCGAGGAACATCATCATTTTTAACTTCAAACGTTGGACCGACTCAAAACGTTTGACAAGTGGAGAACACTTGTTTCTTTTCAAAAATGAGCTTTTAGCATAATTGGTAATACTTCAATGGCAAAGTTTATTTACAGCCAGAGGACGAGCGAGGAAATCAAAAAATTATTTCAACGTAAAGAATTTACATTCTGTTTGCTGAATGTCACTGTACTATGTTAGCCGCTGCCTTCGGGTCGTTTTTTACAATGAACAAAAATGGCAGCGAGAAAAAAACTCCTCAATTGTTATTAAGTTAATCTTATAACTCCTTTAAATTAATTTTTTAAAGAATTATCAGATGACGTGATTGCATATTAATAACTGCTATTATACATTTTATAACTGTCAGAAACTTAATCATGCAGATTTGCCAAAAGTCATTCGATTGGCGCTGTGGCCGAGTCGCCTATTTTCGTATGAAATAGTTATTAAGACTGGTGATGGTGAGACTGGCTGACCTCTGCGTGAATTGCTCGTGAATTGGTGCTGTTCGTGTACGTACATTTGTTCAAACAGTAAAACCAAAACATTGGCATTTAAAGTAGTTGATGGCAATCATGGAATCCTTTTATATAGATCGCAATTGATACAATTATATGGAGTGTTTAAGTCTCTGTCTTCAAAGAGTTCGAACAGATATTTTCGAAGTATATGATTTTTTTATCGTCGGCATGCTCGAAATGGGCTGATTTTGATGGAACTACTGTGCGACGCATACCATGAAACATCTCTATCTCATCATTTAAATAAATAGTAAATAGGAGTGGACTTAAACTGGAGCATTGGGGAACGCCCGATTCGATTGGCAAAGATTTCAAAGACAAGGACACTGCCTGATTCCGATTTTTTACATGAGATTAGTGCAATCACTAATTAAAATGGTGCGATAAATAACGGCGAGGAGTACGCGGGACACACCTTGGGCAAGCAAAAGCCGGGCAGCAGGTCACCCTTGAGGTCGGAGGCGGCGAAGCGCACCGCCTGGCGCACGTCGCTGACGTGCTGGATCTGGCGCTCGGCGTCAAGCGAGCGCGTGACGGCGGCCAGCGCGTCCCACGCCGCCTGCAGCACGTCGCGCTCGTCCCACGCCAGCAGCAGCAGCAGGCCGCGCAGCAGCGCCGGCACGTGCGCCGCCAGGTCGGCGCGCGTGTGCGCCACGAAGGCGCACAGCAGCGCGGCGGCGGCGCGGCGGCGCGGCGCGTCGGGCGCGGCGGGCGCGCGCGCCGCCTCCAGCAGCGCGTCCAGGATGCTGCGCACGCCCGCGTCCTCGGTGACGGGCAGCAGCGCGTCGCGGCAGTGCTCCAGCTCGCGCGCCTCGTGCGGCGAGTCGCGCGCCGCCGCCAGCGCGGTCAGCAGCGCGGGCAGCACGCGGTGCAGGTGGCGCGCCAGCGCGTCGCCCGCGGCCGCCGCCAGCGCCGACAGCGCGCGCGTGTCCACGGGCCCGGCCGTCAGCTGCGGCACCAGGTAGGGCAGCACGGCGCGCGACTTGATGGCCATGACCTGGCGCAGGCCGTCGAGCGTGGCCTCGGCCACGGCGGGGTCGGGGTCGCGCAGGCCGGCCAGCATGCGCGGCAGGATGTCGTCGAGCGCCTTGCTGCCGATGGTGGCGTGCAGGCTGTCGAACGTGCGCGCGGCCGCCACGCGTACCTCCGGCAGCGGGTCGCACAGCGCCGTCCTGCGCACCACCCGGTTAGCACCAGAACACACCGCTCGAGGTCTCATCGCGTCCGGCGATTCCAAGTAAAGTAACGCCTCATCGGCGCCTCGTTTTTAGGGTTCCGTACCCGAGGGGGTGAGGGACCCTATTACTGAGACTCCACTGTCCGTCTGTCCGTCTGTCTGTCTGGGTGTCTGTCACCGGGTTGCATCTCGTGAACCGTGATAGCTAGTCGGTTGAAATTTTTACAGATGATGGTATTACTGTTTCCGCTATAACAACGAATACTAAAAACAGAACAAAATAAATATTTAAGGGGGGCTCCCGTACCATAATTATGTTCCTAAATTATGGTTAGAATGTATCCTTAAAATACGGTGAACGAATCAAAGTCACCTGTAGAAATAGGGGTTAAACTTCAACGTTAAACATGAAAAGGCGAGTAAGGAAGCGCGCGGAAGTGGCAAACGGCAAGCGGCCAGCGGGAGCACCTGACGGTGGGCACGAGGCCGTCGGCGAAGGTGAGCACGGAGTCGCGCGAGGTGGAGGCGATGATCTCGCCGAGGCCGATGCACACGCCCTGCCGCTGGTCGGCGCGCTCCGAGCGCAGCCCGCGCTCCAGGATCGGCACGATCTCGGGCAGCACGCGCTCGCCCAGCTGCGGATAGACACGCGGTCAGACGTGCGAGCCGGAACCGGGACGACCGCGCGGCCGCGCCGACACGCACCTTGCGCACGAGGTCGCCGAGCGTACGCGCAGCCACCTGCCGCTTGTCGTAGCTGGTGGAGGCCAGGCAGCCCAGCAGCAGGCCGAAGAGCGTGGGCAGGATCTCGCGCAGCGTCTTGGGCGTGTTGGTGACCACCACCTTCCAGACGTGCAGCGCGGCCTGGCGCACCATGAGCGCCACGTCGCTGCGGCCCATGTAGAGGCCGGCCAGCACGCGGTCGCGCCGCTCGGCGCCCAGGGCGCGCAGGATGGCGCCGTGCGACTGCTCCGTGCCGAAGTTGTCGTCCTCGGAGGCCGTCTCGGTGCTCATCTTGCCCGACACGCCCGAGATGCGGTACAGCAGGTCGCCCAGCAGCTGCACGGACGCGTGCCGGATGCGCCAGTTGTCGTCGAACAGCCCCTTCTCCAGCTCGGGCAGCAGCAGCGCGATGGCCGAGTCGGCGTACAGCGTCACGATGCGCTGGCCCGCCTTCAGCGCCGTCTCGCGCACGAACTCGTTCTCGTCGGCCAGCGCCTGCAGGATGGGGCTGATGATGTGCCCGATGTACGGCAGGAACTCGTCCGTGAACGCGCCCGGCATGTAGATGAACATCATTATGTAGCCGTCCTTCACGTGAGGCTGGATGTCCGCGCGCTCGGCGGTCGCGATGATCTCTGCAACCGACGGACAGGCGAGCGGTGAGCGATGAGCGGCGGGTGAGCGGCGGGTGAGCGACGGGTGTGCGGCGGGTGAGCGGCGGGCGGCCGGCGAACGGCACCGCACACACCCACACAGTACGTACCCGGCATGAGCTTGTGCAGCTGGTGCACGCCGAGGCCGGCCACCACCTCGCTGAGTCCCTGCGCGGCGCCCGAGCGGTCCACGGAACTGGTCTCCGAGGTCAGGGTCAGCATGAGCCAAGGCAGCAGCTCCTCGAAGCTGGCCTCGCCCATGCCCTTCACCATGGCGCCCAGCGCGCGCGCCGACACCGAGCGCACCTGCGGACACACGCTCGTCAGTACGGTCGAGCGGGGCGGGTGGGGCTGCGATCGCGACGGCGCTCACCTCGGGCACGGGGTCCAGCAGCGAGGCCTTGAGGCCGGGCATGATGTGCGGCAGGTAGGGCAGCAGGTCCTTCTGGTCCGTGAGGCTGTACATGTTGCCGATGATCTGCGCCGCCATCTTGCGCGTGTCGGTGCTGCGGTCCACGAAGGCGCGCTCCACCACGGGCATGATGAGCGCCAGCGACGGCGCGTCGATGAAGTGCACGAATTTGGTGTCGAGCAGCGTCTGCAGGCACGCCGACGTCTTGTGCGACGGGTCCTGCACGGCCGACAGCAGCACGGGCACGATCGCTGCGGGCAGAGGCGCGGTCAGAGCGGGCGGGGGCCGGGGGCCGGGGGGCGGGGGGAGGGCGCGGACCTACCCTGTATCTCGGGGTTGCGGATGACGGAGCCGATGACGCGCAGCGCGTCGCCGCCGGCGGCCTGCACGCGCGTGTGCGAGTCGCTGAGCACCTCGATGAGCTTGGGCACGATGCTGGGCAGACACGACGACAGCTGTTTGGGCGCACAGTACGCCATGGCGCCCAGCAGCTCCACCGACCCTGTCGCGCGACGCATACGATCGCTCTCTATTATTCACGGTCACCGTACGAGGCGAGGCCTTCGAACATTTTTTAGCACAAAAATAAAAATACATAATAATAGAGCGATCGAGTAAGGAAGCGCGTAGGGCGAGAAGCGGCGTACCGGTCTTGGTGCGCCAGTTGTCGTCCTCGAGCGCGTGCAGCAGCGCGGGCAGCACGAGCTTGACGCCGTGCGCGCTGAGCTTGCTCATGATGAGGCGCGCGGCGTCGTCGGCGGCGGCGCGCACGTACTGCGACGAGTCGCCGAAGCACAGCAGCAGGTGCGGCAGCACGTGCACCACGTACGGCTCGAACAGCCGGCCCAGCTTCAGGCACAGCATCTCGAACGCGAACAGCGCGCCTGCCGCACACCGCACACCGCACACCGGCACTCGTGTAAATGATTATGCAAAACTATTTTGCGAATAGAAATCTGTATCAAAATTACAAAAGTAAAAACAAACTTCGCCCTACAGAATACGGAAACGAACATCGGCGTACCTTCTCTGTACTTGTAGTTCTTCTTCTCCTGGATGGCTTCGGTGAGCTTGGACATGATGTCGAGCTGCTTGAGCGCCAGGATGCCCAGCCCCTTGACGACGCCGGCCAGCCCGTACGCCGCGCCCTGCGGGCCGCCTCGCCGCGGATGAGCCCACGCGGATGCTACGCCTGCCGTGCCGACACGTAGGAAAGTGTCGGCACGGCAGGCGTAGTATCAGTGTGTACGGGCTTCATGAATTGCCATTAAAACTCTCATGAATTGTTTATTCATAATGGATCAGTAGCGATAATCGAATAACGGTTAATTGTTTTCGATCAGCACTCTCGAAAGCTCCAAGAGTTGACGGACGTCAGAGGTTTTAACTCTTTATTACCCCATCAGTACACTAGTTGACTCACACAAAAATTTATTGCACTTGTTCTAATGAACCTAGATATATTGGTTTGTTTAGATTGTTTTTACATTTCATTTGAAACGCCCAAAACGCGATTTAACAGAACTATGACCTCACTATGTTTGTGAAAATTCGAATCGCCATGGTAACGCCCTAGCCTTGCACGCTTATTTGCAAACTATGTGATATCTCGGCAGAAGTAATCTCGGAAATGTTGAAATTTTGTAGTTATCTAAGCCTCAAAAATATTCAACGGACTGAAATAACGTATCGTCGGTCGTTAGGCTTTAGGCGGTGCCGGAGGAGAGGAGACTGAGTGCGGTGCAGTGGGTCGAGAGCACGCACCTTCCGGTCGCCGTACTTCTCGGCGGTGAGCAGCTGCTTCATGAGCTTGGCGACGATGGCCGGCACCTCGTCCTGCAGCGCGGGCGAGGCCACCAGCGGCGGCAGGCAGTTGCTCACGGCCTCCTGCACCTGCTGCGAGGGCGTGGACAGCGCGGCCACCAGCCGCAGCGCGATGGGCCGCACGCGCGCGTCGCCGGGCGCCAGGTGCCGCGCCAGCGAGCCCACCAGCAGCACCACGCTCTCGCGCACGCCGTCGTACACGCCCGACTTGGGCGCCTTGTCCAGGAACTCCTCGAACACCGGCAGCTGGCTGCCGATCGTCTCCTGCGGGCGGTCGGGCGCTACAGTCGGGGCGCGGGGCGCGGGGCGCGGGGCGGGACGGCGACGGACGGGGGACGCACCTTGCCGTGCAGCTCGACGACGGCCATGGCGGCGTTGAGCATCTCGGCGCGCACGGGCGCGGCGCGGTCGGCGAGCCCCTCGGCCACGAAGAAGCGCGCGGCGGCGGGCGCGGCGGCGGCCGACAGGCTCCCCGCCAGCGCGTGAAGCGCCAGCGCCGCGCCGCGCCGCGCGGACCACGCGTCCGCGGCCGGCGCCAGCTCGTGCCCGTACTGGTCCAGCACGGCCGGGATCAGCTGCGCACAGGGACAACGGAGAGATTACGACGGCGTCCTGCGAGCACACTAAAGTCTGACGGCGACGGCTATAAATAATATTATCGTCACCATCATCAGCGACAATAATTGCAAAACGTTCTGTAAATAAACGTTAACTTTACGTGCAGGTTTAGGATCGATAAACATTGTGACAAAACCGAGTAAGAACGAAGTCCAGGTAACTACAAAAAAAAATAACAATGCTTGAAAATGATGTCTTCATGAATGTGTCAAACCTCAAACCCAAGGTTGACAACACCCCAAGTGTTGCCATTACATAAAAAACTAATAATACCAGTTTACTTTCAAGTTAAAACTGTGTATGGTACGTTTGTTCGGAATAAAAGTAAAACCGGACCTGGCAACCCTGATTGTATGGCGGACATTTAATCTGTGGCAGATCTCCCTTGTTTAATCTGTGACACATAACGCAAAACGACAAATAACGCTAATTACGTGCTAATTCTTTTCGGTTGGGTTTGTGGTGAGAAATATTGAAAAATAAAACGGGATGGTTCCTGTACGGGCATCGTACACTTTTCTAGGTCGCAGTGTTGCTGACTGTGCACCGCGCACATTCTAACTCACGGGTCTTGTAGCCTGCGCCAGACAGTTGGCTTTTGCCTCTCATTAACAACATACGTCTTCCAAAATGTAACTGTGCACAGTATCTAATAAACACCATGAAGACTTGAAACATCAACATTTACTCTCTTCATCCACCACCGCCCTACAATCTACAACTTCTGCTGTGCGACAGAGTTGAGTGGCACACGCTCTCCTCTGCTCGTACATTTCCCATAGGTGTGAGATACGTGCCGGGGAGCCAAAAGCAATAAGGGATCAGTAACTGTGAGTGATTTCGACTCCGAAATAAAATCACGGATCGTGTTGTGAAGAAAAGCGGCACTTGTAAGTAGCTTTCTTGGGTAGAGCGCTCTTGGGGGTAGTCTTAGAGGAAGACTAGGGCCTCCACTGCAGGTGCCATCAGCCGGGAGGAGCCGGCGGCCACTCCATTGTCCACTGGAAGGACAATGAACTTAGGACCCTTGCTTGTGAGTGTATTACTATACTGTATTATTTAGTTCATAATTAATATTTTTTTGGTAGCAGAGCGTAATTTATTCTTGTATCAAATAACATTGGTGTTTTTTAAATAGTTTTCTTTTATGAGTAACTAAATATTAATGTCTTCGATGCAATAAGGTTTTTGGTCACACGCACGCGTCTACTTTTTTACATTACAAAAAGTCTACAGAGCATGAGTATATATTTTATAATGGCTCCGACGGGTGTTCTTTTGCATCGAGTTAAAAAGAGAGTGTAGGGATCGCAACGCTCACCGGCAGCCTCTCCCGGTAGAGCGCCTGCACGTCGAGCAGCAGCGCGTCGGCGGGCGCGGGCGCGCGCGCGGCCAGCGCGGCGGCGGCGGCGCGCTGCAGCGGCTCGGCGGCGCGCTGCGTGTCGCCCAGCAGCGCGCCGGGCAGCGCGGCGTCGTCCGCCAGCGCCTCCAGCGCCGGCAGCGCCGCCCACAGCGACTCGCCCAGACCTCTGACGGGCCCCAAACATGTTTACATGTAAGGTAGAACCACACCTACATAACGTGACGTGACGTCACTCTCATTCGGATACAGATCTCTGATCTAGTGTAGGACCCAGTCTTTCTACAAATTACTTCCACTGTGCCGTATTGTATCATCTCTATATTGTACCTGATTTGTGGATGGAGAAATAAAGTTTATTGGTATTGTATTGTATTCTGAGCGAATGTTCGGACAATTTATTGGGTTACTAATTATTATATTCTAATTAATACGCGCCTGCGATGAAAATAAATGTGAAGAGAAGAGTGAGTGCATTTTGTATCAAAAAGCAGGTGGCGGAAATATTGTTTGGAATCTATTTGTAATATTGGTACAACATTATAGTTGTTATGTTTGGAATCTATTTGTAATATTGGTACAACATTATAGTTGTTATGTTTGGAATCTATTTGTAACTAGCTGTGCCCGCGACTCCGTTCGCGTACATTTTGATTTTTACGAAGCAGCATTTGTATGGGGGCCACGTCTTATCATAACTGGAGCTAGAATTTAAATAGCCTATCCTGTGTCCCAGATGTCTATATGTTTTTATACCAAATTTCATCAAATTCGGATAATTGGTTTAAGAGTTATGGAGGAACATACATACATACACACATACAGAAAAAAATTCTAAAAATCGTGAAATTAGTTTCAGTATCATATATCGAGCCTATATACACAATATCTCTGAAAACAAACTAACTTACTCCATGACCGACCCTTACAGATTTATTATTAGTATAGATAGATAGATATTGGTACAACATTATAGTTGTTACGTTTGGAATCTATTTGTAATATTGGTACAACATTATAGTTGTTATGTTTGGAATCTATTTGTAATATTGGTACAACATTATAGTTGTTATGTTTGGAATCTATTTGTAATATTGGTACAACATTATAGTTGTTATGTTTGGAATCTATTTGTAATATTGGTACAACATTATAGTTGTTATGTTTGGAATCTATTTGTAATATTGGTACAACATTATAGTTGTTATGCATTGCTGCCAGAATAGGTATGAAGTGGGTGGATTGGGATGTGTTTAATTCTGAAATCCATTTATCCATTGTTCTTCTCCTGCCGCTCCATGGTTGTCTGGTATCATTAAAATGTGGTATAAAAATTAATTTGTTACGTTAATCTAAAAATGTGTATTTGTGTTTTACTGACGTAACTGTCCGTCGCAAGAAGTTCAAAATTTGTAATGATCTTTCTTCTAACTAAGCAAACTCCAGGTCTGTTTAAATGTCTTATTTTCTTGTTTAATTTTTGTTGGTGACTATTTGTTTCTTATAAATAAAAAAAATACAGCACAATTATCACCTAACCAAATCAACGTATAAGTGGTTACTCCCCAAATTCAAACAAATAGTCACGTTCTCATCGTGAGTGACGCGCCACACAAGCAAGATCAAAATCACCCTTGTCTTACGCATAGAACGGCGCAGCGACATCTCTACGTCACGACGCCGACCTGGCAGTAGGTCGGACGTCGCGTCAGATGCGTGGCGTAAGAAGCATAATGTTAATGGTGTTTCTAAGCACACAAGTTCAAGCGGCGAATTCTTATGCGGCGAAAATATGGGATTGGCGTGGTTATAGCTTTACATTTCACAAAAGAGCTTGTGTTATGTTTCCTACCGATTACGAAGATCTTATTAATTGTTTGGAATAAAAACCGGACCTAGCAACCCTGATTGTATGGGCGGACCTTTATCTATGGCAGAGGTCTTTGTTTCTTGTTTTTTTTAATCTGGACTGGACCTGTCAAATGAAGCTACTTACGCGATAATTTTGTTGGTTGGTTATTAATTTCCGTGGAACGAAATAATAAGTAATACGGTAGGATTCCCAGTAGCTTCGTGTGAGGAGGTGTCGCGGCGGCACCAGCAATCAGTGGACGGTTGGAAACCATCGCTAGCCCAGTGAGAGGTGTGTGTGGGTTCACGCTTGCACGCGGCAAAATATAACCTCCTTCTACTTGGTGTGAAAGGAGAAAATCGGCACTTGTAAGTAGCTTCCTTGGGAAGAGCGCTCTTGGGGGTAGTCTCAGGGGAAGACTAGGGCCTCCACTGCCAGTGTCATCAGCCGGGAGGAGCCGGCGGACACTAATCTCGACGCGGACCGTGCGAGGACGGACTATTCAGTGAGTTCTTTATTTATTAATTTCATTGTTAGATTTAAGGTCAGCGCAGAGGGCAAACCATACCGCTCGTTTATGGGTTCCAGGCGAAGTACCCCTTCCGGTTTCTGCGTCTGACATGTTAAGGTACCAGATCGAGGTTTTGTCTGCGTATGAAACATACTTTTGGTAGCAGAGCGTAATTTATTTTTTAGAAGACAAAGATGTTTGGCATTAAACAGTAGATTAATATTATTTAAAGGACGATTGTGACTAGTGTTTAACACATTCATGACTAATATTTTAAGTTGAAAACTCTGTTAATTAAGTTAAAACGTGTTTTGAAAAGAATAAATGTGGGACAGGGTCTGCCTAGTGTGGGGGTCAGCAAATGTTTAAATGTTACCTTTAAAATGGCAATAAATACTTTTTACTTTTTACTTTTGTTAGCTTCTTCTCCACATAATCCATTAATTGTGAAACTAACAAATTTGACGTTCATTAAGTAAACATTCTGTTTTTACAATGAATAAAAATATTTGAATTGAATTGAATTGAATAAGTTTCATTAATTCACTCTATTCCAGTAAAATCTACATAGAAACAGAAAAACCCCATTTTCAACGACAAAAGATGGTAAGTAAGGAGCGTTTATCAAATAACATAATATCCAGACGTTCGGGAGTACGTCGGTCTATTGAGACGACGAAACCAAAGTTGACATAAAATATAAACGGTATGAGAGAAGTGAGGCACGGCACACAGTCGCGGACGGACCTGTTGTCCTCGTTGACGTCGAAGCGCGCGACGTAGAGCCGCTGCGTGAGTCGCGCGGCGAGAGCGGGCGGCGCACGCGTCAGCAGCACGGCCAGCGCGCGCCGGCACGCCAGCAGCGCGCGCAGCGCCGCGTCGCGCACCACCTGCGCCCAGCACACACGTCACCCGACCGTCGACCGTCGACCGTCGACCGTCGACCCTCACTTTTACGATTCTACAGATTACACGCTCGACCGACTGACAGAAATCGACATTAGTGCGACGAATCTGGTAATTATAATTATTATACTTTCAAATATAATATTTAGTTTTTTTAAATAACAATAAGAACCGTAACGATATTTCGACCATATTTCGTATGACATCGACGTAAAACGGTCGACATAAAACAGAAATCGGTCCGAAATCACTGACCTCCGACTCGCTGAGCAGTCCCTCCAGCAGGCACTGCACCTCGGCGGCGGCGGCGGCGCCGGCCTCGTCCTCGGGCGTAGCGGCGTCGGCGTCCGCGTCGTCGTCGGACGCGGAGGGGGAGGGCGAGGGCGCGCCGGCGTCGTCCCCGGCCGTCACGAGCGCCGCCACGTCCAGCAGCGCCGCCGTGCTGGCGCTCTGCACGCGGCCGCCGCGCTCGCCTGCGGGCACACGCGCCGATACACTCGCAACACGCTACCCGCGTTTTAGCAGACGGCGTACCTTTACGAATACAGCTTTCGACTCCTGCGCTCGCTGCGCCGCGTTACGCTCGATGTGTGCTCGTGATATATTACTTTTGAGAGTGAAGCGTATTATTATTTAAATGAGACTCGTAGGTCCTGGTAGGTCATATTATGCACTGCGAGTAGTCGATATGCGGTGGCACTCACCGACTAGCTGCAGCAGCAGCCGCAGCATGTCCTCGAGCGGCAGGCGGCCGGCGACGGACGCGGCGGGGGCGGCGTGCAGCGCCAGCAGCTGCACGCCGCGCAGCAGCGTCTGCTCGTCGGTGTCGGCCGCCGTCAGCACTGTAACACGACAGCGACCGTGACACGCGGCGCCCGAGTCGCGGCGAACACGATGCGGCCGCAGTCCGAGCCGCGCTCACCCGGCGAGTGACCTCACCGCGGCGAGCTCGAAGCCTAGCTCCGTTTACGCCGAGCATCATCGAATTATACAGCTAAATTAAATTGGAGAGAGGCGCGAGACGGATCTGTAGTTTTTTCATCCTATGCAAAACAAAAACTGGAGCAGTGTTACCATTATTATAAAATATATCGTTATTCGGATCGGATTTTTGTTTTACTGTAAAAAGTAGACTCGTGCGACCAAAAACCTAATTGCATCAAAGACAGACTCACTACCAGCCAAGAACGTTTTACCCAATGGACACGACACAATTGACGTTTTCCTAGTTTGCCCGCGTGCCACTTACCGTGGCTAAATGAACACGGTCCTGATCTTGTCTTGTCAGCGTGACATGAGAGATTAGAGAGAAAACATCAGAAGAAAAGTGCAAAAACAATACGAAATGCGCCCTATTATTCAGTAAAAATTAAAGCAACACAACAGTTAATGCTTCTTATAACTCGTGACTATGATTTTATATATCTATAAGCGGTATTTCTTTTGTAAATTAATAAAACGTGCATCGTAAACAACATATAATACGCCGAAATAAAAATGGTTCCGCATAAGGCTATTTATTTCACTTTGACATTCGCTGTAATAAGTGGTGTAATATTGTTCATTCAGACCTCATTTTGAACTTTTTTTCGTTGCTATAGGGTTTGACACAGTCGATAAAATCTTTCGATGTTTTAATCAACTTCTAAACATGACGTAGAAATCATTATTATCTTTCTTAAATCTCCATAAAGTATCCGTTCGGTGTTTTATTTAAAACGTTTTATAGATTCAATTCAAGTCAAGAAAAGTAAAAAAATTGTTGGAAGCAGTTCATAAAGAACATTAATTTCAAACCGAATATTTACATCAAAACGAAAAAAATAGGGTTTCCTTCAAAACTGTATAAAGTAAAATGCGGAAAACGGAAAGTAGTATTTGTGTTTTACAGCAACATTTGTTCCATGATTTCAAAGTTAATTGTGCCAAATATCAGGGTTAACATAGTTTTACTTATTTGCCTGGTGATAGACAGACAGTCGGACGGACGGACGGAAGGACGGACGGACAGACGGATGGACGGACGAACGGACGAACGGACGAACGGACGGACGGACGGACGAACGGACGGACGGACAGACAAACAAACAGACAGACAGACAGACAGACCGACGGACGGACAGACAGTGGAGTCTTAGTAATTCGGGTACGGAACCCTAAAAATGGATTGCTGTTCGGTAGTCTCGCTAAAACTCGAGAACGGCTGGACCGATTTGGAAATTAATTTTTAATTGTGGAAGTCAAGGGAAAGTCTAAATAGTGAGAACAAAAAAAGGACAGATAGATGTAGGTGATACGAAGTTCACCGAGTCAACTAGTATACAAAAAAAAATTAATTAAATAAAAAATCAAAAGTCGTAGAGCAAAACTTTTTGTAAATGACGAACTATAATTGATGTTCATCGGGTATTACTTCTATTGACTCTTCTTTTCCCCTTAGCTTTAGTCAGATTTAATGTATTGTTATGATCCCCTGAAAGTAAACAGATCAACGATAAGATAATAAGACTATGATATTTTAATATTTCAGTCGTATAGCATAAGCGGCATTGAATTTAAATTACAAAGAAAGAGACAAGATGTATGAGGCGTGTAAAACAAAAGAATAACGAAAAAATCGTCAAAAGCTGTTCATTCACTGCGTCAAATACAGGCTGTGAAAATGATTGGTAACCTGATAACCATTTCTTCAGAATCGGTAATAAACAATACATAGATTCATACAATTTTTAGGGTGGAACGGTAATTTTTTTAAGCTTTTGATTATTGGCAGTAGTTTAATTATGTATACCAAACAAACGATTTTATTTACTCAGGTTATCCATACCATTTTGCAACTTTCGGTAACAAAAACATTTAGAGGTTCCATGAGATTTACTAAATTCTCGGTGGTCAATTTAAAAAACCACTAATAGTGTCTCGGCCAAAGGTGATGAAGAGAAGATGGTGAATGAGGAACCGAGACTTGATGAAAAAGATGGATTTAATTCGTGGTTTTAAATAATTTACAAAAACAAGACGGCACGTATCTGCCGCTGTCAATTTTCGAATCTACTTGATCGATGACCGATGTCCGCTCGATGACGTTTGCGGGCCCCCCGCCCCTCTCGCCACTCTCTTGCGACGCCTTGCTAACTAGGGTTCCTTGGTAGCAAGCAAAGCTTATGGATCGCTCTTCGTACTACACCTCTCTGGGTGTAGACAAATAGTAAGAATAACATTTTTGCAAAAATTATCTTTAAAATAAATATGTTTTTTTTCCGTTCCGTTTCCACTAAATTTATGTATGTATTGTGTGTGTGTGCTTTTAGTTTAGTTGCCACAATTTAGTTTTTAAGTCATAGTCATACTTATTATTATATAATGTGTCATAGTTACGATTTGTAAACCAAATAAATAAACTAAATTAAATAGGAAACGCAAATTACTGACAAGTGCCCCGTAAAAATAAATAAAATAAAATGGAAATAATAGAGAGTCTAAATAATTATTTATTTTATATTTTTTATTGCCTTCGAA
Organism: Yponomeuta evonymella; assembly: GCA_963969515.1. NCBI lineage: Eukaryota > Metazoa > Arthropoda > Insecta > Lepidoptera > Yponomeutidae > Yponomeuta > Yponomeuta evonymella. Next base: position 22,259,964 of record OZ018346.1, on the reverse strand, counting down.
CCACTTATAAGTGGTCGTCTGTGTTTTCGTACAAAGTTTCGGTCATGTCATATCCTTTGGCTAAAACATCCTTGGTATCAGCCCATAAAGGTAAACTATTAAAAAAACACTAACGTAGCTCACACAAATTTAATTTGGAAGTAAAATAGAATTATTTGTTTTTTAAGGTTCCATACCCTAAGGGTGCCAAACGGGACACTTACTAAGACTTAACTGTCCGTCTGTCTGTCTGTCTGTCACCAGGCTGTATTATTGTGCCTTTTTCTATTTCTATTTCATGAACCGTGATAGCTAGGCAGTTGAAATTTTCACAGATGATGTATTTCTATTGCCGCTATAACAACAAATACTAAAAACAGAATAAAATAAATATAGACTTAAAATCGGGTTTTGAATCTATTTACTTTTAGGTACCTTTAAGTAAATAGACTCAAAATCCAATTTTTAATTTATATACTAATGCACTCATTTACTAAGAAGTCGGACTTCTCTTTCACTCTTGAGGATTTGTCTATATCTATTTATTTTAAAACCGAGTTTGGAACTACTTACTGAACTACCATACTCTTTGCTGCAAAACTTTTAAGTACCTAATTGTCAAATATTTGAAATTGGAACGCAAGTTTTTTTTTCTATGCAAAAAATCAATAACATTGGCGTTGGCGCGCCATTTTGTCTATTTTCACTTATTTTCTCGGAAAAATGTCGTCAAGCGATGATGATAGCGTCTTCTTAACACCAGAATATATAAAAAAACAGGCAACACAAGCAATTCAAAACCTCCTGCCAGAAGTTACATGTGAGTGGTATGTAAGTGTTATCCTTTATTTCATTCCTCTCAGATGGTAGTGACAAGCAGTGTTCTACACGGGCGCAAATCATTTTTGGTCTCGATAGTGTCGAACTAACAGTTTTTTTACTGGCGTAAATTTCATTGGATACTAGATTTACAACCGTCACAGACGACAGCGTTAATATAATTAAGCAATATGTTTTCCACACAATATCCAAGATGCAACCCGCGTCCGCACACGACTGCGGTCGGATTTAGTATAGAACAAGACATCGCGCGATATATTATTATTTATAGCCGTCGTCTGTCACGACCCTAAAAAATAAACCTGTATTGATGTCCACGCAGAGTAAGTCAACAAATGTAATGGATTGTGATGGTCGACGACCCCGGCACACGTCACAGCGACGGGGTCGTCATATATTTTTGTATCGAATTAAAAAACAGACTTTAGTTTCATCGTATAGGTACTGCAAAACGAACGGCTCCCAGATACGGATGAGGTTTATCGGCGACGTGGCTCCCGCAAAGAGAAGGTAGACGAAAACGAATAAAACCTGATTTGAGCAGCGGGAAGATGTAGCAGAAGCCGGCCGCGGTGAAGCGGTGATCGGCGGTCGCGGTCGCGGTCGCGTGCAGCAGCTCCACGACGCGCGGCGCGGCGGCCGACAGCGGCTCCTGCTCCCAGCCGGCGGGCAGCGCGCACTGCGGCTCGTGCAGTCTGCGGCGCACCGCCCGTACCCAGCGTTTAGAACAGTTCCAAATTATTCAAAAATAAATAATGCAGTTGAAAACGAAAAAGTAGCGTCCCGAGTTTAAAATTAAAAAGCCGTCGAGTGAAGCGGACCTGATGGTGATGCGCGCCACGGCGTCGGCGAGCGCGGGCGGGCGCGGCAGCAGCTGCAGGCGCAGCGCGCGGTACAGCGCCAGCGCGCGCGCCGCCGCCAGCGGGCAGCGCAGCGCCGCCAGCAGCGCCGCCAGCGGCGCGCCGCCCGCCGCCCGCAGCGCGTCGGGCGCCCCGCGCCGCAGCGCCTCCAGCAGCCCCGCCGCGCGCTCCACGCGCCCCGCCAGCTGCGAGGGACGCCGCACCGAATGAGGGACACGCTCTTTCGAGACATCGAACGTTTCAATAATAATTATTAAATAATAAAAACGGTCAATACCTCCGTGAGTCTCTGCCTGATCGCGCTCTCCTTGGCCATTTGCATTTTGGCAGCTTCCTTCTGTTTAGCTGTGAGCGGCGCCTAAAACGGAACGACGGATGAGATCAGCGAGCGGCGGCGTCGGAGGTGGCGCGGGTAGGGGGGGGAGGGGGGGAGGAGGGGCGTCGCACCTGGGTCGGGCAGCCGCGGCGCAGCGCCTCCTCGCGCAGCTCGCGGCGCAGCTGCAGCTCGTCCAGCTGCTCGCGGTAGCTGTAGGCGCGGCTCTCGCGCCTCAGGTTCTGTTCGCGGCTCTCGTCGTTTCTGAACATGTCACCGCACACGACCTCTTTTAAATTCTAACACTGCCGTAACGAAGTAACTGAGACGTAAAATATTGAAATATGAATACACCGACCCGGGCAAGACGGATTTATCGTAGAGCTCGTTTTCGGGCGTGAGGTAGGTGAAGTACTCGTCGCACGTGACGGCCAGGAGCGCCGGGTCCCGCAGGTCGTCCAGCACCCGCCGCAGCGCCAGCGGCGCCACCAGCGCCGGGTGGCACGCCAGCAGGCTCGCCGCTATGCCGCACTGCATCTGCACACACAACGGACACGCACAGTGGGCACCGGCCGGCGACACGCGACACGCGACACGCGAGCCGCACCCGCACGGTCGGCGGCGCCGCGTACCTCGCCCGGCGTGTAGCCGGCGACGTGCCGCTCGGCGGCGTCGGCGTGCAGCGCCAGCAGGCGGCGCGGGCGCAGGCGCAGGTGCGCCAGCAGGCGGCGCCACGCGCGGCCGCAGCGGCGCGCCACCAGCGGGTGGTGACAGCACGGCAGCGCCTCGATGGCGATGCTCTGGCGGTCTTCCTCGGCGTACTCTGTGGGCGGGCGGGACTTATATCGATCGGTGACTGTAGAAACTATGTGCTCGTGCTATACCTAGGCATCTGCCACAGTCAGAACAGACTGCCGTCTCGCGAGGTACCTGAAGTTGTAATTCCTGGTGTACATGCAATAAAGAATATTCGATCTATCTACGTTTGATTTGACGTTGTGAAAAAAAATGTTATGGAAATTGCAAAAAATGCTGAAATATCCCTTATTACGCAGCAAAATAAACATCAACACAACTCAGAGAAAAACAGTAGGAATCGGTTTCCACTCAGAAGTTTCATCAATATTTTTCAGTTCCCAATCACCGTCCACGTCATGCGCGATGCATAAAAGACAGAACCACTCATAGAGTAATTTACTCTGCCATTTCATTGGTAAAGTTTGCGGTAGACTTTGGTAGAGTTGTCGTTAAGCGTGAATTTGTAGGAAACCATACTTCCAGCCAACGTGTCAATATTATAATATGTCAGAAAAAGAATAGTACTCACCTCGATAGGCACAAATCCCTTGAATACATTCCAAAATCATCTTCCCCGTGACTTCCGAATTCTTCTCTTCTGACGGCGACTTCTCCTTGTTGTTGAATAACTTGCCCTCTTCTAAGACTTCATTTAATGTTGCCACAAAGTTCCTCGCCATTTGGGCTCTGTCGGGCCTGGCTAACAGCTGCTTGACATTTTCTATAGCAGCCGATCGGACCGGCCTCGCAGGAGACAGGAGGGTGAGTATGAAGGCTCGGTACAACGGTGACTGGTTGTCGTTGGCAACAACTTCATAGTTATCCAAGACATTTCTGCAGAGCAACACCACCTGTTCGAGGACTATAAAGGGTAAATGTTATAGTGGTACTCGCTATCGAGTTGCGCCGGATGTCGCGATACCAGACTACGAACGGCTGACCTGCTAACAATTCCTGCGGGATCAACTTTAACAATCAATAACAAAAATATTTTTATTTTTACTAATATCATAGGCTAATACATACCACATTTTTTATCTCACTAGAAAGGCTATTTTAAAAATATGGCAACGGTGGTGATCGTTGATCAGCCTTCATAGTCCAGTACATGGGGATATTTTAAGGTGAAAGGTGGGGTACAATACAAAGACGCGTACAAATATCACTCCAATCTAATTTCAACATTAGCCCGAGGGCAAGTTCCCCGCTGCCGTAGTTTTCTAATTGAGATGATTAATGTTATTATGCAGGAACAAATTCAAGTATAATAAAGATTCAAGTACAATAATTTTTTCAACACACCTGCTCGTAAAGTAGGTCTTATTACAGCGTATTTACACTGATAATGCAGAATATTACCCATGCCGTGCCTTTTACATTACATTATCGCACTAGTGCCTTTTCATTACATATCTTTTTAAATATTAGCAAGAAGTATTAATGTTTCGAAAACAGCTAAGTAGTTATTTGCGTAAATATAAAATTAAATTCAAAATGTGATAAATAATTAAAGAATTTCATGAAACTGCTTGTTAGCTTGTTGGTATTTATATTTTGACGGTGTATTTTTACCTATAAATACCCAATTTCAAAATTTATAAATATGTGGCTGATTAGCTACTTTGCCGGTGCCCTTATCTCAGACTTGCGCGCGCATGCAGCGCTGAGCGCGCGAAAAAATAAAATTACGGCCGCCATCTTTTAAATGGGTTTCTGTTTGTTAAGTTTATTCACAGTATTGCATTTCGTTAGTGTTGTTTTTTTATTTACTTTTCCTCGCATGTGTGTTGAAAAACGTCGTATGAAACACGTGAGCATTGGTCATTACACTTCTCGTCTCCATTAAGCCTTCGCCTTCGGCTCAGGCTTAAAAACCGACTCGAGTGTAATGACCAACATACCACACTTGTATCATAATGTACTATAAATAAGTCAATGCATTGAAACGTTTTTTACCTGTGTTAAATATTTTACTATTTACATTAACAATTAAAGCCTGACTATAAAACGAAATACGTGATTTAAAGGCGCTTCTTTTCCATTTTATATGGCAGCACTTATACTAATAGAGTAGTACTATTTTGAAGTGGCCACTTTACTTTTAAGTAACCTCAAAAGGAAAAACGGAACCCTTATAGGATCACTTTGTTGCCCGACCATCTGTCTCTCAAGACCGTTTATCTCGGGAACGCGTGGAGGTACCGATTTGAAATTAAAACCATATAGGTCTACAGTCGCTTGAAGCTGTGAGGAAAATCAAACTTCTAAGTAAACGTAAAAAAAGATACGGCTGTTTACGCCGCAAAAAACGTACCTATATTTCGACACGCCATCGCCAGGGAATCAAAATTTATAGGGTAAATTTCCGTTGACCTACAACTATGACATTTGGCAAGTTATATCGTCGCATACTACAAGTACAGGGAAAAATCTGAAAACCATACATTTGTAATTAAATCATAAAAAAAGTTCGGGAAAAGCTCGGAAAAACTGCGAGACTCGATTCCTGAACTATTTATAAATATGTGCGGAACCCTCGGTGGCCGAGTCCGACTCGCACTTGTGCGGGTTTTTTTTATTTGTAAAAAAATATAATGAGCACTTTTTCACACAAGTGTATACCATACAAATAGGAGAAGAGTAAAAAACTCACAAACTTTAAACTACAATTAAACAACTGCCAGATAGAATGACAGAAATAGACATTCATAAACGACATTTAAAGTTAGTGTCGTCAGTAAAAGAAATGAGTTACTCTGATTGTCCGCAACATGGCGAGGTACTCTATTTTCATGAGCGGGCTGTAAATGTTAGTTAAAGAGAGGCGTCGGTCGGAGCTCACCGTCGTCGGCGGCGGCGGCCAGCACGCGGCGGTGCAGCAGCGCCAGCCGCTGCGGGAGCAGCAGCGCGGCCCACTGCGCCGGCGCCGCGCCCGCGGCCGCCAGCGCGCGCGCCAGCGCCGCCAGCGCGCACACGCCCTCCAGCGCCGCGCCCACCTGCGCCCCCACACACAACTGTTATACTGATAACTCATTCGCAGCAATAAAATTTGCTTTAATTGTCAAACATTTTATTCCAAAGGTTCCTTTGATTGTCAAAAAATTTATTTCAAAGTTGTCCGACAAATGGCTGCCGCCGGCGCCGGCGCCGATACAAATTAAGGTTCCTTTGATTACATTTTCGGTTCTATAACACCTCTAAAGTGTGGGGCTCGTCGACACACCCAGGACTTCAAATATCCCCGGAACAAATCACGCGCCGGGAAGGCGTCGTCATTGTCACTAGTTCTTGAAACGTAGAGCCACACCTACATTGTTATTCACTATACATTTCGCAAGTCATACACGAACGTCAAAATAAACTGAGACACGACGTCGTTTGCAAAAATAGCAGTACCCTCCAATAAAAACCTTGTCTTTGCATCTACGTAATGAGATTACAGCGTCAAGTAGCACCTTCACTCAAACTAGATGGGTGAAGGGACCACTCGGACGCTGCAATGCCTGGGTGCACTCTCCAATAGTGTAATGCTTAAATGTATAAAATAAATAAATAAATTAGTCGAAAAAAGCTGGGGACAGACCTGCAGCGGCTGCGCGCGCGCGCGCTCCACGGCGGCGAGCAGCGCGGGCGCGGCGGGCGCGGGCGCGGGCGGGGGGGGCGGCGCGGCCGCGGCCAGCAGCCGCAGGTAGGCCAGCCGCACGGCCGGCCCCGTGCGCGCCGCGCCCAGCTGCTTCTGCGGGGGCGGGACACGGAAGCGTCACTGTACATGCTCACACGATATACATTCGTATAAAAAGATAAAATCAAACGTTAATTAAAATAGTTATAAAATGATAAAAAATTATGTTTGATTATCAGAAGTAATAATATGGCGGCGGCGCTGACCTCGAGCTGCAGCAGCACGGCGGGATGCAGCGGCGCGTCCAGCGCGCGCGCCCAGGCCGCCAGCGCGTCGGCGGCGGCGCACAACGTGCGCTCGTGCGTCTCGGCCTCCAGCACGCGCGCCAGCGCCGCGCCCGCCGCCGCCGCCAGCGCCGCGCGCTCGCCCGCGCCCGCCGCCAGCAGCGCCGTCACGCCCTGCGCCACAACGCATACACACACACGCTCGCACGCCCACAGCCCGGAGCCCGGGACCGCGACGCCCGGACGCCGACGCCACCTACTTAATACATCCTTCAACTACGTTATTAACTTATTATTATTATTCCCACAACGAATTACAATGTCGGTCACTTTCCACGGTGGTACACCCCGGCACTCAATAAAAAAATTAAAGAAAAATATAAATAGGTACTGTCAAAATATATGACTTAAAAAAACTTATGGGATCAACAATCCTATAAAATTATTGCGCAAAAGGGCCAAAGGGCTAGAGGATAAATGCTATAAAAACGACATAGCAAGTGTCGAGGAGTCTATTGGTACCCAAAATTATTCTGGGAATTCGCAAAACCAGGTCTACGTCAAATGCCATGCCTAGAAGTCTATCCCTAGGCGGTGCAACATTCAACACAGTATTTGTAACGCTTTCTCTGACTTGTTTAAGTCTACGTTCCAAACCAGTACCTGCTGGGCCGAGGAATTGCCAGCGAGATTTCTAATAGGATGTGCTGATACAATAGCTTTGGTTATTCGAAAAAAGTAACTATTTTACTTAATACACTTTTATTTGCGCGAAAACAATAATGTAAAGACTTCAAAGCTCCATTAGCAAATTTGAATGATCAAAACGCGTGCGACTCGTGTAAAGTCGTGTCATTCCGCTACAAATCGTGTTTTCGAAAATCGCGTGACTCAGCTCAAGCGTTTCCGAAAGTTGAGCCGATATGAATTTATTCGAAATAACTCGGGCCTTTCCGCCACTAGTCGTGTTTTTGAATACCTATTATCACACGTGCCCAATGAGAGAGTCAGAGAATCCATTTCCGAAACTGCGTCCGACTCGGGTCATCGGGTCTCGCGAAAAATGGGAGGAAATTAGCGAGCGAAAGTAAACAAAACAATAACCTTGAACGTAGTGGCGTGACCTACTAACCTATAAAAAAAGTTCTGTTCTGCAAACTATTGAATCTTCTATCTCACTCAATTTCTCCCCATGCCGACGAAACATTCGAAAATGACGTGCTTTTATTCGATCATGCATTGCATTCGCAGAGGTTAGGAAGTTAGTAATATTAGTAAAACTTATTCGAAAATGTATGTTAGTACCTATTTTACTAATCTTGTTTTCGAAAATAAACATTAGTAAATTCAAATGATTCGAAAAGAGATGTCATTCATATTCGCCCATTTTTAAACAATGTACTCCACATTGGTATCAGGGACGATTTATTGCGTCGGCTTTCCTCGTATATCGAGAATCGAGCCCAGGCTGTCGTGATGAACTACATTTCCAGCTGGGTTAGTGTACCTAGCGGAGTGCCACAGAGTTCTTTGCTCGGTCCATTGCTTTTCACAATTTTAATAAATGATGTCTATCTGAGACTTATTTCGTCCCAGTTGCTTTGTTTTGCCGATGATATGAAGATTTTTTCATTTATATCATCACAAGATACAGAGATAAGCTCGACTTTGTACATGCTATTTCTTATTTTTATTATTTAGTATTTATTTTATATATACAATAATTATATTATTTACTTATGTAATATCGGGTTCAATGTTTCGTGTAGCGTATAAGCCTTGGTTCATATTGTCTCAACAATAGCTTGGATCTGAATCCTAGCAAGTGCTCGGTAGTTACGTACCTACAACTACCAGCTGCGCGGATTTTCTCTACAAAAGACAGCACCGTTCGTGACCTAGGTGTACTCCATGACTCTAAGCTTCTGTTTGACGATCATATTAATAATATAATCTTGCGAGCTTACAAATCTTTAGGTTTCATTATGCGCGTGTCTAAAGATTTTAAGCAGGCCAAGACTCTCAAGATACTGTACTGCACGCTAATAAGACCTGTCTTAGAATACGCATCCCAAATATGGAATCCCAAATGTAGTACCTACATAAACAGAACCAAATCCATCCAGAGAAAAATTATTATGTTTTGTGCTTTCATCTAAGATATCCCACGACTCTAGGAACTACCACATGTGCAGGCGATTTCATTTCCTCAGAGACGAGAGGTAGCAGACATTGTGTATTTGGACAAGATTGCAACATCTGCTATTGACTATTCTGAACTACTCGGGAAACTTCACCTAAGGGTTCCGGGCCAAGCCCGACATAAACCCCCGTTAGCAATTCTAAATATTCCACAAACTTCAGACAAAATAGATTAATTGTGCGAGCAAGTGAAAAATTCAATTAAATTGTTTTGAGCCTCTGTGTCTGACAGTCTTAATAGCAGTGCGAATTAGTCCCTATATCAAACAATTTCTGGTAACAGAGCATAATTTATTCTTTTACCAAACATCTACCAAGAGATGAGTGAGACCAGTGACAACAACTTACATAAGGCCCCTCACGCGAGCCCTTCGCATACTCAATTCCGTCAGTGAAACAATAGACATCTTCTGTTGTTCTCTGAATGAGTTCACAAAGACTACTCTTTTTATTTTATGATATAAGTAAAGTGCTGTAAGTACTGTGTATTTTTTATAATTGTTTAATTATTCTTGTTTTTGTGTGTGTGCTTCACTATTGTATTAGGTTTTTATCCTGTTAAAATAGTAAGTTTTAAGATAAAGAAAATAAAAAATAATATGATAATCTATACAGGATGGGACTGCAATGAGAACTACGTAGAATTAGAGAATTAGGAGAATTAGACTCTAGAATTAGAGTGGACCGGGCCGAAGCCGCGGCGAGCGGCAGGGGCGGCGCGGGGGCGGCACGGGGGCGGTCGTCGCGTTACCTGCAAGACGGCGATCTTGTCCTCGCTGGAGACGAGGCCGGCGTACACGACGAACACGTGGTCCAGCAGCGCGCGCGCCAGCGGGCCGGGCGCGCGCGCCGCCAGCGCCGACAGCGCGAGCCGCGCCGCGACGCGCACCCACCCGTCCGCGCTCGCCAGGTTGCCTGCCGCCGTCACCGAACTGTTACTTTCCATTTCAGAGCCCACGCGAACCCTCGTTCGGTCACTCACCGATGAAGCTCTTGCCCATTTCGAGGAAAAGAGGATGGGGCGTGGCGGCGGGGTCGAGCAGCGCGAGCGCGGCGCCCACGGCCTCCAGGCTGGTCTCGGGGCTGCGCAGCAGCGCCTTGTGCAGCGCGGGCAGTAGCGCGGCCGCGGCCCCCGGCAGCGCCAGCAGCGGCGCGCACGCCGCCACGTGCGCCGCTAGGGGCCGCACCTTCACGCTGATCAGACTCGCCGTGAACACGCTCAGTATCTCGTCCTGCTGATCGAGCACGACATTTTCTTTACTCGGAATTGTGAGGTAACTTTAAGTAAGGTAGATCGACGTAGAGACGAAAGAGTCGCACCTGACGGAGCGCGGCGGCGGCGGGCAGACGGCGCGCGAGCGCGGCCAGTGCGACGGCGGCGGCGGCGGCGGGCGGCCGGCGCAGCAGCACCGCCATCCACGCGGCGGCGTCCACACCGGGGACGCTCCACGCGCGGTGTAACTGTAATATCATATTATCAATAGCTTTGCTCCTAGCCTCGTTCGGAGCGATTTGGATAAAATCTAGTAATTAATCGTTTATTGAAACTGAAAGCCGGCCAAGGGAGGTTTTATCTGCTTTACAGAAGTGGCAACTTCACCAACGAAATTTTCAATGGATTTTGTACGAAGTTTTCATTTTACTCGTATAAGTTGATCGCCTACGGTGGCGATACCTTCAGAGAAGCCCAAAAACCCGGCTTGCCTGACTAAAACGCTCGATTACAAATTAATGTATAAGTAGGTACGTCTGCACCTAGGTGCATCGAACATAAAAAAAACCGGCCAAGTCCGAGTCGGACACGCGCACGAACGGTTCCGTACCATTATCTATATAACATTAGACACAAAGATCAAGAAATAAAACCGGCCAAGTGCGTATCGGGCCACGCGCAATGTAGGGTTCCGTAGAAAGAGTTTTTTATTTTTCTGCTTTACAGAACTAACAACTTCAGCGAACTCATTTTCAATGGATTTTGTACATAATTTTACTTTTATAAGTCTGTTGCCTATTACCTATTCGTTGCCTATTCGTTAGTTGACAAAGCCTACTTAGCCGTGATACTTTTCCGTATATGTGCTACTACTCAGAATTTTTTCACGTTTCTACAATCATTTAGCCAGGAGGGGGGGGGGGGACTCCGCCATAATTATTTCATTTTTTATTGTTATTTCGGTGTGATCGTGAAGAACTGAGAGCTTGGAAATTCCGTGTTTAATAAAGGTAAAACGAACCAAACAAATGTACCAAATATCTGCAGCAAAGCAGGTTTTATTTTTTCTAATTAAAGAAACATAAAACAAAAAAATTTATATTTTTATTGGCTATTCATTTTCCTAGATAATGAAATATCTTGGTCCCCTTCAAAAGCTAAATTCTTACCAAGTAAGTGGGCACGACGACGCCTAAGTTGGACGTGTCGTTACATCGATCGAACAAAGGCCAGTTTAGCAAGGTATGTTCTTCAATTTCGGTTGGGTAGAACATGCCGTGCAAAGGTGGCCCTTGTCAGATCGACAATCATCCACACCACCTAAGAGGGCATTACGCCTTATGAATAAATATAAGACAAGCAATGTCTTTTTACTATCCATTTTTTTCCAATCAAATATCTTGGTCACCCTACCAAAGTTGAAATGCATCTTGTTGCCTAGGAACGTTTAGGAAACTCGTTAAACGTTTCGTTCACTCACTTGTCTGACGAAACTTTAGCGACTTGATTGAATATCGATCCCCAATTAACTGTCCAGAGACTCAATCAACTCTCCGATTCAGCCACTTTATTATTATTATTATAGCCATTTATTTTCCCAAACAAATTGACAATTTTTTTTTTTTTGCATTACTTTAAAATTAAAATTACATTGAACGATAAATAAAAATAAGAAATTGATCAGTTAAAATTAAAATACATGCATTAATAAAATAAAATTGATAAATTATGTAATAAATTAATTAGATCATGCAGCTTCAACTTCAGTTAGATGATTGTGTAATATTAATAATACATTTTGAAAAATATTTTATTTAGTTTGGGACACCCATAGATGGGTGTAGGCCTCCTCCATCCCGTTCCATATATCTCTATTTAGTGCAGTCCTGGTCCAGGTGTGACCTGCCAGCTGTTGTATGTCGTCACGCCAGCGGCGGCGCGGGCGACCGCGCGGTCTGCGCATCTCTCTCAGGTGCCAATGCAGCACTCGCTCACTCCAGCGTTCGTCTCTTCTTCGTGTCACGTGGCCTGCCCATCTCCATTTCAGGCGACACGCCATCTCTACCGCATCAATTACTTTGGTCTTTGCTCTTATATGCTCGTGACGTATTCTATCACTCAGTTTCAGATTCAGCATACTCCTTTCGGCAGCTCTTTGAAAGACTCGAATTCTATTTGTAATTTCTTTGGTAAACGGCCACGTCTGGCATCCATAAAGTAGAGTAGGTAGTATAACTGAGTCCATTGCCTTCTTTTTTAGGGGTATCGGCAGATTTGATTTAAAAATTTCTTTAAGCGACCAGTATTTATTCCATGCCTTTGTCACTCTTCTTTCCACTTCTTCGTTAGCCCAGTTCGAAAAGGATACTCTTTGACCAAGATACACGTACTCTTCAACGTACCGAATGTCTTTTTTGTTTACTATAGTCGGTATTGGTTTTCCATTAGTCATAAGGCAAGTCTTATCAGGATTCATTTCTAATCCGTACTTTCTGCTTTCTTCATCCAATGTTTCGAGCATGTAATGAAGACTCTCGTGTGACTCGCTCAATATAACGATGTCATCAGCGAATCTGAGATGACTTAAATATTCGCCATTAATATTTATTCCAAGAGATTCCCATTGCAAGTTTCTGAATACTGCTTCAAGTAGAGACGTAAATAGTTTTGGTGAGATGGGATCCCCTTGCCTTACTCCTCTTTTAATGGGAAATGTTTTTCCTTTTCTGTCTAACTTAACGGTACCTTTGCTTTTGGCGTATATTTCCCTAAGAATCATTATGTAGTGGTTATGTACTCCTTGATCTTTAAGGGTCTTCCATAAGGCGTTGTGTGAGATCGTGTCGAAAGCCTTTGAATAGTCCACAAACGCGAAGTAAATTTTTTTGTTGTATTCCGTGTATCTTTCTATGATTTGTGTAAGCGTAAACATATGATCTGTTGTCGAGAAGTTTGCTCTGAAACCAGCCTGTTCTCTTGGTTGGTGGAAATCAAGACAGTTTGTAACTCTTTTCATAATCAGTTGAGTAAACAATTTGTATACAGTTTGTAGTAGACTGATTGGTCTATAGTTGTCAACATTTTTGGGATCGCCTTTTTTGTATATTAGAGTTATGACTGATGTTTCCCATTCCTTAAGTATAGTTCTGTGTTTAAAAATTTTGTTAAATAGCTCTGTTACAAAAGGTGTGATTGGCTCCCTCCAAAGCTTTTAAAATGTCGTTCGTGACTCCATCTTCTCCTGGACTCTTTAGGGATTTTAGTGATCGTATCGCATTGTTTATTTCCGATTCCAAAAATAGAGGTACATCTTCTCTAACGTCAGAATGTTCTTGGTTGCTCTCGCATAGGATTTCTTCTTCGCGTGATTGATAAAGATTTTTGTAGAAAGTTGTAGCTACTTCCACTAGTTCCATTCTGTTTGTAGAGATACCGGAGAAATTATTTAGGGATGAAATCCAAGCTTTTGAGCCTCCGATGCTTTTGTGAGCTCTTTTAATTGATCCTGATTTTTTTAAGTTCTCTTTTATAATTTTTAATCTTCGTGACTTCAGACTGTTTTTCAATTTTCTTTTTATTGTTCTGTAGAGGCAATGAAGTTTTTCTTTCTCTGCTTTCGTTTTATTTGGTTTTATTTGTAAAGATGAGCGTTCTTTTATCAGACTCTCTATTTGGGGTGTAATTATGTTTATTTTTCTATCGGTTTCTACATGGGTTAGCTTATTGAGACTCTCTTTTATCTTGGTTATAAGGATTTCATAGGACTCTTGTATTCCTGAGACAGTAAAATCTTTGATTTCATCAAAGATATGTTTTAAAGAGTCAATTTCTATCGAAGTAAAGTTACACGTTTTGTTTCTAAACCATTGTCTAGACTTTTTTTGCTTCTGATCTAGAGTATAGGTGGCCCGAACCATTCTGTGATCGGTTGGATGTGTTGTATTAATAACTTCAATGTTTTGTACTCTGTCTTTTGTTCTCGACATAATAAAGTCAATTTCGTTATAAGTTAGGCCGTTTGGAGATTTCCATGTCCATTTCTGCTTTGGTTTCTTTTGAAAGTGAGAATTCATGATGTACAGCTCATTTTCTCTGCAGAAATGAAGAAGGATTTTGCCTCTATCGTTTCTGTTACCGTATCCCCAGCTGCCCATTGTCTGTTTGTCTTCCGGTGTAGGGGAACCAATTTTCGCATTAAAATCTCCAATAACCAGAGTGTGTTTTGTTGTATTTTGCATGGCGATTGCCAGATCTCTATAAAAACAATCCAATTGGTTTTCAGATTCTCTGCTCTTTCTGTTTGTAGGCGCATAAGCTTGGATAATGCTAATTATTGTATTTGAGTTACCAAAAGTCATATCTAATCTTGCTACTCTATCTGATACGGCAGTGAAATTTGTAATGTTTTCTTTGAACTTCTTTTTCACCATAAATCCTATTCCATTCACTTCACTTTTAACTCCATTATACATAAATATATATTTTTCATTTTCTATTATGCTTGTTCCTTCCTTCTTCACCTCTGATAGTCCTATGACATCCCATTTAATGTTTTCCAGCGCATGTAGAAGTTCATATTGTCTGTGTGTTTCTACTAGGGATCTCACGTTATACGTACAAATGTAGAGTTTGGAGTTCAGGTTTTCTTTTTCCTTCTTATCGTAGATGGAGGGTTTTAGTCTTTCTCTCCCGCGGGGACTAGCCGTATTGGGAGAATCTGTGTGGTTTATTCTTGCGTGTTTATTCTGTGATTTGTTTATATCGTTGAGATTTTTTCTCTTATTTATTATCCCATTTTCTCGCACATTTTTTTTATTTTGTTTTGTGTAGGCTGAAGGAGGCCTTAATGATTGCTAATTAGTTATACTGTTTTCCTCCACTTTGGATGTATTTTCGGTATTTTTGTTGCTGGACAAGTACTGTTTCATATCCATTTTGTTTTTCTTTGGTTGTTGTTTCCGTCCTTCATTCTTATTTACATTTCTTTCGTTTTGTGGAGATTCTGATAAATTTCTTTTTTGGTTAGGTTTTTGTTGTTCAGATGATTTACCTGTGTTTTCTCTTAGTACAACAATTTTGTCATATTTTAAAACTGCTCGATTACCGTCTTTTCTCAGTTTTTCTAACTTTTCTTTCAGTTGCTCCCTAGTTTTAAGTATTTTCGGAGGGTAGTCTTCTTTGATGTAGTATGGCGTATCATTTAGACGACTTTTCTTTTTAATTACTTCAATTTTCTTACCCATCGTTGTTATTTTTAGGACTATCGGCCGTGTTTTCTCAGTTTTCTTTCCAATTCGGTAGAGTTCTTCGATCTCCGTTTTAAGGAATTTTGTGTCTAGAGTTTCGTTGATAGTGCGTAGAATTTTGTTTTCTAAATCATGATAGTTTAGTTCTTCTTCCTCAATTCCAAAAAATATAATGTTTCGTTTTCTTATTTGTTTTTCTATTAAATCTATGCGCTCTTCTTGTGTTTTTAGCAGACTTTCCATTTCTATATTCTTTTTCTCGAGTTTATGAAATTTTTCGTCGATATTTCTGTTAATTGACTTTGTTATGCTTTCTTCTAAAGCTTTTAATTCCTGTTTTTGTTGTTTCATATCGCATTGTATAGCTTTTAACATTTCTTTGATTTCTTCCATTTTGCTTAATTTCGTGTCTGCGTTCTCTTGTGCTGAGTAGCCCAACCAAATATCGTATTGATTTTTACTATATTTGGTAATTCCGCGACTGGTTCCTAGATGGCACTGTTAAATATTTGTATTGTGGTAGAAAAATATTTTCGATGTTCTGGCAACACTTAGAGCAGAAGTTCATCTATCCGACACTAGATGTAGGTTCACGTTCCAAATTGTTGATATTGCGGTTTTTGTTTTTATATTTCAACGAATATTGATCACTGGATGTATAATTTTAAGTCACAGTAAGTCACTGATACTAGTTTGCACTATAGTTTAACTGATTCACTGGGTTACACACTTTACTATGTATTTAAAATTCATGCACGACCGTTAACGCCACTAAGTATTTTGCACTTTTTACACAGAACTTGTTACTGGAAAACGTTTACACTACGCCTTGGGTGTATAATATTCACTGTCACTGTTATTCACCTTGCGGAGAATAAAGAATTCTTATTAGAAAGCAGAAATTGCTGGAGCACTTTGATTTGTTTGTTTACTCGGCAAGTGTAAGGTTACCGCATAACTTTTAGCGCCATCTATGATCGAGTAGTCAGCCACCTTACTGCGACATATACACATACTGCTCCGGAGGGAGACGGACACAGAACAGAGGAAATAAGTTAGAATGGCCCTAGCGCGTATTTTGTACGGGAACCGCTGTCGCCGCTTCACCCCCCACCGTTCTTTACTACTACTAATGTAAGCAATACGCACGCAGGCTTATACATGTGTGCGTGAGTCGAAGGCCGCGAAAGCAAGCGTTGCAATTGGCCGATGCAGTCACACCAACGTAACTTTTGATGTGTGCGAGCGCCTGTACGAACAAGCAAAGCAATAGGGATTGACAAAAAATTAAAAGATATCGATATTATTTACGTTGTTTGGCGAAGCTTTTTGCGAGTGAATGTAATTTTAAAATTTTTATATTTTGTGTAATTTAATTATTTATTGTAGCATGTACTGGTGTGTCTCTACTCTTCTGCTTCTTCTACTCACAGCGCTTAATTCTATCAGATAAGGTTTAATTATTTAGTTATGGCAATTTTATCGTAAATACTTGTGACAAGTGTGTCAGAAGTGGTTAAATGGGGAACTCGCCTCAAACTAAGACCAGTGATGCCAACATAGCTACTTTATAGCTAGATCCAGCTATTTTTTGGTGTCAGACAGCTACAATTTAATAAAACTTGTAGCTTAGTTTTTTAGCTACTTTTTCTAGCAACTTTTCATTTCATCAAGAGACGTGGGTTACGTCACGCACTCACGCCACATCGAGAATTGCAGAGTAGGGTAACGAGTCTTGAAAGAAAAAATAGACTCTATGGTCATAGATGCTATGTTATAGATCGGTGTTATAAGACTCCTTTGAGACCGGATTCCAGAAGCTTTTTTTGCAGGATCTCAGTTGATGACGTACTTCCGCTGCCGTGACGTATCACGTCAGATTCTCCTTTTTCGCTTTAAAGAAATATAATTACATACCATGGAATAAGCCTTCTCATTTTTGTTCTTGTCGCCAAATGCTGTGACAGCTGCCAAGAGGTTAGCTTGAGCAAGGACCAAGGAGCTGCAGTCCACATTCTCCAAAGGAGTTTTAAGTGCACTTTCTATCAGCACTGTTGACCAACGAAGTGCATACAAACTGGTTTGGCATGTGTTTTTACTGAAAAAGGAATAACACCATTATGGAACAGCATTTATTTTTAGTTGTTCTTACATTAATATTAAAGATATAGAACAATCATAAGATGTATCAATAATTATAAAATGAATAACACACATCAGCTTTGTACAATAGTACCTAATTTGTATATTAGTGAAACCAATCAATGGTGGGTGTAGGGAGAAGGTAGGGGTAGTGGCAACTGACAAACAAGAGAGCTATTAATTTACTTAATAAAACAATTGAATATTCCGATTGGAGGTAAAACTTTGAACGCGTTTTTCCGTGCCTTGGAGGCGTTTTCAGCAGGGAAATACCGTTTCGGACCGTTTCAGAGGGTGCTCTGTCACATACTAGTTTATCAAAATGTCACCCAAGTTACCATGGTTTTCAGGCGACTGAAACATGTTTTCAGGCCACCCTCTATCCGATGACGCCATAACCTGAAAATCCGTTTTCAGGCATTTTCAGGACACCTTATGGGCCTTTGAAGTATCCTGCGCACCGGCTGCTTCCCACAAACGTGGAAAACCGGCCTGGTCATCCTCTTGCCCAAGAACCCACAGAAGCCCGAAAGCTACAGGCCCATCACGCTTCTGTGCACCCTCTCGAAGGTGTTCGAGAAGCTCCTGCTGAACCACCTGCTCCCGCACATCCAGCCTCGTCCGGAACAGTTCGGGTTCCGGCCTGAGCACTCGACGACGCTTCAGCTCGCCAGGGTACGGCATGACGGTGTTCCTTAACAAAAAGGAGTGCACCGTCGCAGTACTCCTGGACATGGAGAAGGCGTTCGACAGGGTATGGCATGAGGAGTTGGTGTACAAACTGTCGGCGTCACCTGCCCCACGACGTCTCATCGCGGTCGTGGCCTCATTCCCGAGGAATCGCCGCTTCAGAGTGGCGGTGGAGGATGCCGTGTTCAAGGAGCGCTGCATCCTCGCCGGCGTCCCCCAAGGAAGCTGCCTGTCACCGGCCTGCTACGCCCGATACACCGACGACATACCAGTCCCGGAGAGCGTCCAATTAGCATTGTACGCTGACGACGCCGCCTACCTGGCGTCGTCCATGTCGCCCAAGCACGCTGCAACCAAGATGCAGCGTGCCATCAACGCTCTCCCCGACTGGCTGAAAAAGTGGCGTTTGTCGGTCAATGTCGGGAAGACACAGGCCATGCTGACAGGCCGCCGCCACTCGCCGCCGCCGCTCGGGCTGCACGGACGGGTCATCGAGTGGCAGAACCGGGTGAAGTACCTGGGGGTCACCATCGACCGTGGACTCACGACGGCTGCGCACGTCAGCGCAGTCGTCAACCAGGTGAAGGTGGCACGCGCGAAGCTGCGTCCAATCCTCGCCTCCCGCCTCCCTCTGCGAACGAAGCTCGAGGTCTACAAGACCTATGTCAGGCCCCGCCTCACGTACGCTGCGCCGGCATGGTTCGCGCTCGTCTCGGAGTCGAACAAGAAGCGGCTCCGAGCCCAGGAGAACCTTCCCCTACGCACCATCGTTGGCGCGCCTCGCTAGGTGAGGAATGCGACGATCGCGAGGGACCTCAAATGGGAGGAGCTGGACGCCTTCGTAGCGCGGCTAGCGACCGATATGTTGGCTGGCGCCACTGCACACGCGACCACCCGACGGACGCGCCAAGCCCGTCCCCCGAAGCCTAGTCCAGTCCACGGCCAAGTCGGATTCAAGAAGACCACCTGTGACCCCCAGTGAAGACCACCACCTGGTAGGCCACTGCCCGTCCGTAGCAGCGGCAGATCCCTCGGGAAGAGGGCCATGCCCTGACCCCGACCCTCCACTTCCCCAAGGGGAAGTGTGAGAAGACCACCTGATGATGCCACGAGTCAATTTTATTTTGGAAGCGGAAGTGAAACGAAATACAAGCGAAGGAAGAAGTACCACGAGAATTATCGGATTAGTGCAGTGTGATTAACAGTGTTTATTTAAAGAAAGTGTTGTGAAGTTATGAAATAGTGTGGAAATAACACCTACTCTTATTCATCGGATTATAAAGTGATTTTTCAATCACGAACCCACCCCTAAAACGTAACAATAGAATAAAAATAATAACGAGGTACTTTTATAAACTATGAATACACTAAGCAGTGTTGCCAACAAAAGTTGTTTGGAAATTCTCTGTTTAATAATAGCCTAATGGCTACGCCTCGAAATCTAGTTTTTTTTTATTTGCTACCTAGTTGTAAATATATAATGAACAAGAACGATTTCAACAAAAATAAAGATGAAATGGAAAATCAAGAAAATTTACAAATTGAAAATGAGATAGTAGCTGATGTGATGATACTATCTAACATGTATCATCAGCTACAATCTCATCGTTATGCATAGGTACCTTTATTGTCATAATAATGGGCTATTTTCAAGGCAAGCTTCCTCAAAAATCACTAGGCACATTTTCTGAAGTGCTGTATTAGCATAGCAATAATATTTCTTAGATAATTAAGTTCCTTATATCTCTGTAAATTACTATGCTGGTGTACAATAAAGTGCTACCTAAGTATCTATCTATCTATAATACTAATATTATAATTGACTTAGAATAAATTTATCTTTGATACTTACATGCAATAAAATATTTTTTACCTTTAACATTTAATTTGAGTAAAACTTCGATGATTACATGATTTTTTTTTGTTTTTAATTCCTTCCCAATAATGTATTTTTTTAGTAACCTATACTCGTCCCATTGCAGGGCACAGGCCTTCTCTCAGATAGAGATAGGATGGGCTTACTCGCCCCCACGTGCCCACCATGGATTGGCAATTTCAAGCGCAATAGTAATGTATTAATTTTTTTATGCAGCCTATATTTATATTCTTTTTGTTGCACTAACCCGTGCTGAGGACCATTTTAAAAACCTATTTAGAGGCGAAAAAATCCACCCATGCCGGCCCTTGAACCCGCGACCTCTGTTTCTTTGGTGCTCACTGAGAAGGGATTTTCAATTTCCAAATCTAAGGGGGTGAAAAGGGGTTCGTTTGGGCTACAATATAGATAGAACACAAGAGAACCTTAACAGCACATCAAGTGGATAACAAACCTTTGTTATTAATATTTAAGCGAAATAAGTGTAAAATAGTCTATGTAAATTGCTGATATTATCTAGATTAAACTAATGTGATGTTGTTTATGGAGGCTGTATTTTTGGCAAAACAAGAAAGTTAATACATACAGCATGACATGTGCAAAATGCATGTGCACGTTTTTGTTTCTAAGTCGGAACTCGTATTTAAAAATCACTCGAATTTTCGCAGTATCCATCTTTCTTGTCTAAATTGAATAACAAAAACAATTGAAAGTCGATATTCAAATGTTTCACATTTTTTAAAAAAAGAACATCATAGAAACCATTTGAAAAAAGTTTCATTCGAAAACCTCAAACCATGAAGATTCTATGTCAATTCAAAGAACCTATTCCAATAAAACGGCAATTTCATACTTTAACCCCTAATATATATTTTTTCATATATATGTACATATTGTGTTATTTTAATTGGTTGTGGACCGCCTCGTAATATACACGTCAATTGCTGGTACTGACTGAAAACCAGTGCTGAGGGCACCCTCACACCCTCAGCACAACGTTGAGTCAGATGCCGTTTGTGGCAACTTTGACACACCACAGCATGTACTCTGACGCTCTGACTTTGCCTTGTCCTATCTTGTAGTTGGTTTCCTTAAAATTATTTTGTATTTTGACCTTATATTACAGATGCATACGCAACCAGGGTTTACCACTTGCCATAATCCTGATAAACTTCTTTCTCTTCATCGACATTCATGCATACTATGGTTTCTTGTACCTACTTGTTATCTGGCCTTTTATCTGCTAATACCTTGGTTGTATTTTGATTTTCTTGAAATATTACACAAACTATGTACAGAATAAATAAAGGAACTCGGAATTTTAATGTGGATGCATACATTACAGTAAAGGGTTCAAAATTGTGCAAAACTTGGTGTACTGTTTTTCTTTAAAAATGGTATGATTTTCTTGCAATATACATCCTAAAAAGGCAAACAATTTTCATAATTCTTATAATTTCTGTCGATAAGAGGGTCCAAAATTTATTGAAAACTACTTGAAACTTATTAGCTTTTATAAACCTTGAATTATTTCCTGGATTTGTGCATTCATTGGCTGGGTTTTCAGCATGTTTTTTTTTTAACTTTGAAACCTTTGAAAGAAACTCAGTCCCATAATGTTTTTCAATTTCCACTGTGAATCACAAACAAATTATGTATGACTTTAGTGTCAGAATCTATAGTGCAAACAAAGCAACTTTTAACAGGATTTTTAACTTTTAACAGGTACAAAATAGGGGTACCTACAGTAATGAATAAAGAAATATTGGTGATTGCATTGCATGCATAAAGTTTGCTATTGTAAAACTGATTATACCAAACAAACACAGCTACAAATTTAAGTCCCTATGTTACTGGAGAGATCAGCTATTTGTCTAACTTGGCTGGTTGAGTTGGTTACAAGTGCACATATGCGTACTGCTAGACAAGTAACTAGCTTAGTCCACAATTTCTCATTCTACAATACCAGACTTCATGCAAGTGAAGCTGCGTGCATCAGCTAGTACAATACAAAACTCATTAACCAACATTGTAAACACTTATAAAGGTACTTACGAAGCCCAGCAGTTATTTAACTGCTCCGACAGCTCCAACAAAACAGGAGGAAAATTTTTCAAAGTCCACTCTTTGTGATTGACAGCCAGATAGGCAATGAGCCCTTTGATATAGGACTGTGAGGTGGAATCCCGATAGCGATGCAGTGTGGTTGCCAGAAGACGGCATATAAACCGTACTACTGGTTCAGTTATTCCTACCAACATAAAAAAGGCATTATGAAATCCAAAAAGTTGCCAAGATAACCTAATAAAATATTAATGTTATCATAAATTAAACATTAAAGTAAAGCTGTAGAGAATTTAAGCTTCAAAATAATAAACTGAAGTCGAATACAAGTGCATCAATCTATTTGAGACCTGACTAACGGATCAATAAAATCCAGGCACAGCCTAAATACACTCAACTTCTAAAAATATACACCATACTGTGATTCTACAAAATACAACATGATAAAACCTAGCAGCAAACCTCACTGAGAGTTTAATAGTACTGAGGATATTACCTTCAGAAGCTAAAACATTCTGAATCTCGTTCACAACCACTTTTCTTTCCTTTAAACTTGCGGTCTGGATTCTGAATGGAACATCCTTCAATCGCTTTAACACCTGAGGAAACAAATACTATGAAACAGCTCGGCTGGACAATTTCAAAACCTAGTAAGTGACCTGAGACAAATTTTACAGGAGAGCCAAAAAACGAGTTGGTCACTTCGAGAGCTTGCCTTACTGAGAATATAAGAGCTAGAGTCTTGAGAATTAGATTAAAAGATGCTATATATCCTTGGCTTTACACAGAATTCAATAGTTATCATAAATATAGAATAGATCACGTTTTATGGCCCTTACTAATGATAAATTTGTTTTTTTAATTGAATGCATGTTTGATTGACAACTTTAAAAACCTAGCAAGGGCCGTTACTAGGTTTCTAATATTTTCAACCGCCACAATGATCATTGGATATACCTAGCAAGTGTAAATGTTGAAATGAAATCACTAATTTTACAATCATCATTTACTTTATTAATGAATAAAAAAACCTCAAAAACTTAAAAATACAACATTAATCTGTTATTATTTGCCCCCCTGAAACTAAATTTTCGGATGCGTCACAAACTGGTTCAAAATTGTCTCCGATTTGAAGGCATAAGAGGCACAAGTTTGGACACAATGCCATCTTTTTTACTCTGTTTAATACCTCTTGGGCCATATTCATAACAGGTACCGGCAGCAACTCCGCATTGAATTTTTTTCAAAAGAAAATGTAGTTCTATGTATTTCTCGTCAAAATCAACTTTAAAAATATTTTTCGGCTTCCGCTAACAAATTTGACATCCACTACCGAATTCAATGTAAAATAATGAAGTGTTTCATTAATGTTGTTGCGTGTCTGGGTTCTTTTCTTTTTTCTCCATTGGTATTTTTTTTGCACCTCCACAATATCAATATTTTTTCTGCAGCTCATCACTGCATCTTTAAAATCTTCGTAATCGTAAACGGCTTCTCGACGCTTAATTTGAGTTTCAATATTTCCATGCACGCCGTCTGCGTCATGTGGGTATGACATTTTGTCAAATATTTCAGATTTCTGATTTCAAACCCCCGACATTAAATTTGTCCTCGACTATACTACTCAATTCAACATTGAAAAATCCCCCAAAGACAATGTCTCACCCAATAAAAAAACAGAAATCTCTAAAACAAATCACATTGATATATTTGAGATTCTAGACAAACTGTGTTAAAGTTTACTGCATTAAGAAAACATAATTTTATTTACATGTCAGGGTCTTGCCGGCCATTTAGGACATTCAACATCATTTTCGACCTATAAAACTGTCGTTTAGACACAGTTTCTCAATTTCAATTGAATAACCAACAAACGATCCGCTCGCGTCGAGGCTTGTCGCTAGTGATTATATTCTCTGTGCTTGTCACCTTACTAACGTTGGCGCTCGAAATCCAACCGTCTTTGACCATTTAAAAAACCTAGCAAGGCGCCAAACCACTTTAAAAACCTAGCAAGGTACACCCCTTACTAGGTTTTTAAAATGGTTTTTCGCCTTGCTAGGTTTTTGAAATGGTTTTTTGCGTTCTCCAGCATTACAACTGGGCCCTTGCTAGGTTTTTCAATATTCAAAATCCTATTTCTAAGGTCCTTTTAGACCTTTTGAAAATGCAGATCGATGCTTTGTGGTCTAGTAAGCTGCAAAATGCAAAAACCCGTTTTTTCTTAGATGTGTCACTTGCTAGGTTTTGAAATTGTCCAGCCGAGCTGGTCTACACGCTACGGTGGTTCCTTACTGCTTGGTCACTGTATTTACCTCGGAATCTGCCATTTTCGAAGTGTGATTTGCAAAAAGGTGGTTCGATTCGAAGCACACGTCTATCTAATCATGTAGTGACAAAAACCACAGATAAGAAATGTCATGAGTGTCAAACAGCAATACAGATTAATTATTAAGGTTTATCCACATTACAACAGACCCGGCACGTGGCGGGAACGAGTTTTGTTTGACGGAAGTGGCCCGGACGCGGTAGGTCTGGTCATTTCATTCAACCCATTCTGCTCAAGAAATTACAGAATTAACTCTTTCCTATTTCTTTCCTTTGTGTTAAGGGTCCTATGGGACGTGAAATAAAACGTGGACTGTATAAAGGGATACGGCTGGTGTATTAGCCGTCAAAAATTACAGAAATCCCGTCAAACAGTTGCTAATTAAATTCGGTAGCGTCCGTTGCCGGTGGAGTATCGAGACGGAGTCCCCGCATCGTCGCGCCGCTCGTGTCCGTGCCGTCACGTCGTGGCGTATCCGCCGCCCACGCGTCTCCTCCCGTGCGTATGTTGAGAGCAATCTTAACACTTTGTTTATTAAAAATGTGATGGTTGGATTTCACTGTTTTTCTTAAATTAATTCAATCAATTTATTTATTTGTAAACATAGGTAAATTATGCAAGATGTTATAAAATAATAAAGTCGCTCTATTTTTTTGCTTTGGGCGCACAAACTTAATTAATATTGCAATGAAAATTATTTTGAGTAAAATGACGCTACAATAATTGTATTAATGTTATAGTTTTTTCAAACAAAAAATTCACAGTATTTAAATTCATATAATAATAATAGTGAAAACTAAAATGTCCAAGTAAGTATGTCAAAAGTTCATGTCAAAAGAAGAAATCAAATAGTTTATACATATAGTAAATAGGTATGTAAATATGCATTTTGATATTTTGTATTAAGAAGTATTATTTAATAGTTAAGTTTGTGTAGATTTAAATAAAACGGACGAAAGATTAAAAATATTATCTTACAAGAAATTAAAAATTAAAACCAATACTTTATGATTAAATAATACTCACGTAGTAGTGAATGGATGGAACAAATTACCACAAGAAGTGGTTTCAGCACCAAACGTCAACAAATTCAAGAACTTACTGGACAAACACATCACTGACCAAAAGAAAAAAATAACCAAGTGAAACTGGATGCGGGCAATTATCAGTTGTTCCAACTGCCTGCCCGTCTACAAATAATAATAATAATAATAATAATAAAATCAAAAATAAAACACATAATGTCAAAAAACTTAATATTAAAAATAACAAATATTTATACATTTTTTATTATTTACGTAATAGAAAATCTGAGACAGAGTAATAAATTGAGTACCTAACTAATTATTCTCGATATTGCCTCTTGTCAATGGTGATGGTAGACGTGGTTGGGTGTTCGAAAGACGCGTGATTATTGGCGGGCTGCGAAGGAAGCTTTGGTGGCCAATAGTGTAGGAGTGAACATAACATAGTTAGTAGTTAAAGAAAATAAAAAATATGTAGGTACCTATGGACAACGAATATCACTGGGTATAGTTCATGCATATACTGCCACTGCATCTTAATGATTTTTTCTCATTTTCTGCAATGGTAATGACACAACTTAACGAAAACTCTGAAAGCCGCTTTCTTAGTATCGACGATTAACCAACTTCCAATAACGACGGTCATAAGTACCTACAATCGCGTAAGTGTCAGTTACGCGATTATACGTCTAGACTATTTTCGGAATCTCCGTACCCGAATGCATCTATAAAAAAAAACATGTTGAAAAAGTCTTCATAATATAACAATTTTAGGTTTTTTTTCTTGTTGTAACGACATTTATATGTATATATATTGTTCATAGCTCAGCGAATCGGGTGTAGTAGAAAACCAGCCATTTATTATTTCTTTCATTTAAAGTTTTGTTTGCATTATTGCTTCGATGCATTATTCCGTATTGCAAGAAAAGTACTTCGTTATTTTAATAGTTTAATTTTAATTTTTTCATGGTGAAAATTCCCTAAACGCACGTTACCGATGTTGTTTTGAATATTTTCCTTGCGAATAGTCGTATTGAAGTAAGCCCCGCCTGCCTGAGTGATCTTAAACGATCACGAAGGTTAAGCAACACAGGGCGCGTTCAGTGCATGGATGGGTCGCCGTCTATGCCTAACGCTAGTGGCATTTTTCCGAGCGGTTCCGTGTTTCGCAAGGCACGTTAAGCTGTTGGTGCCGGCTGCCTTCGATAGATGGCAGTCGTTAAGCCAAGTCAGAGGCCTTAGGGCGGCTTGACAACTTCTGACAGTAGATGAGCCACTAGTCTACAAGCCTCCACCAATCCGGACTTGGCCCCCGTGGGGGAATATGACCTACACCTTCCTCAGGGAAGAGACCCGTGCCCCTTGGTGGGGACATAATGGATTGATGATGATGTATAACTTTTTTGTTCTCTTACATCCTATTTGACTACCGTACTTTACTGTCTCTTTCTACAGCAGCAGTTTGAGTATCACTCATAGTTTGTTTGCCAAATACTTGCACAAATCCAGACGATCGTTTCAAATGTAAATATTATGTATACTCATGTGCATAATGTAAATTTGCAAATGTTTATTTTATATAGTTAATTAATATGTCAGTAATTCATTGGGTTGTAGCTATATTATAAAGGCGAAAAGGAGTTAATTTTTCGATCCCAAGCGAGCTTTACTCAATTCACCAAATTTTGTTCAAAGCCCATTGGAATATTAATACTTACACAAATCCAGCCAAACGACAGACATCTACATAAATGTAGAAAATATATTTGATGCCAATGTGTATCAGTTGTGGATTTTATGTTTTATTCCTGTGATAACACCAGGAAATTTGCTGTCCTTTTAGATTGAGGACTTGAACCTCAGACTACAAAGCGTAGACGGAGAGATCAATTCTTTTCTCCGTCTACGCTATAAAGAGATACCTACTTAAAGCAAAGAGTAGTACGATTGAAGTGACATTGCTTTTATATCACAGAAGACACTGAATCACAGAAGAGACAGAATTTAAAACCAAAAAAAAAATTTTTCCGGACTATTCGGGGTCCCAAAAAATTTGAAAAATCATGTTACTACTCTAATAATAAAAAACCGGCCAAGTGCATGTCAGGCTATGTGCAATGAAGGGTTCCGTAGAAAGAGGGGATTTTTATGCTTTACAGAAATAACAACTTCATCGAAGTCACTTTCAATGGATTTTATACGAAATTTTACTTTTATAATTTAGTTGCCTATAACTCATTAACTAGTAAAGCCTACTTTAGCCGTGATTTCATTTCAAGTTCATTATATGTGCTACTACCCTGAATTTTTTCACGTTTGTACAATCAACCGTTTAGCCAGGAGAAGGGGGGACACCCTACTCGGGCAAAAATTTGCGCTTTAAAGCTTAATATGTCGCAAACGGAACCCTTAATCTAAAAATGGTCTTCCTACACCCACAATATTTTTCAACGGGTAGACGAGAAAAAAAATCATCCCTACTTTTCATGTTTTCATGTTAGGGGAGATGCAGTAAAAAAAAATTCCAACATTTTATTGTTTGACTTTGTCGGCGTGATAAAATTACAATTACCAAATTACAGATTTTTAGTACCACCGCTCTTTGCGCTAGGCTCCGGACGGACAGTCAGACAGACATACAGACGGACATTTTACAAGTTTTATTTACACTGAATAAATTTGGCACAGTGTGTGGCATTTGTTGATTGACTCAGTGGAATTTATAATGTACAGAAGGATTTAGCACTGACTAACTGAAATAACTTAAAAGAAGTAAAAACTACAAGCATCTGCTTGAAAAATAACATTTTAAACAAATATAATCGGAACCTATGAAAATCACCAATTTTCCAGACAGACAGTTGAACGCACTGTATTTTCTAAATCCAAACTTTTTTCCTTCCCGGCTACTCCACTATGTATAGCTTGCCAGTGCCAGCTACGCTTGTCGTTCGCAGGTTCGAACAATGTGGATCGACCCTGCGCGCGCCGGACTGCCGTCTGTGAATGTGGTATAGAATCAACCCCACAGCCGACAACTGTTTTATGTCAAATTATCTGACTCAAGATAATCTGACTTATAATAATACAGTTGTTGGTTGTGGGGATTTCTGGGTACAGAGTTTGACTTAAAATTGTAATTTTTCTCCAGCGATAGAATCCCGTCCGTATTTTAATATGGACAAGCGCCGACAAGAAATATCACATTTTCAGTTTCATTTGGACAAAATGGATAAAGAAATCACAATGGTATTACAGAGCTTGCAATGGAATCGAGAACAACTTTTAGAGGTTATATTCCTTATCAAACTAATCCTGAGCGATTCCAATCGACTAACTGTTAGACGTTTGGAATCGCTCAGGATTTGGTGCGCGTAATTCGGCCACTGATCTGTGTTTGATTTGTATGAAAAATTGTAGTTAATTTTCTTACAACAAGAAAGTGAAGCTAAGCGAATGGCATGCATTAAAACATGTAGAGACTACCTACACAACATTGGCATTGGTACCTATGAAGAAGTCTGAAAAAGTTTAAAATTTTTATGCATTAACATTTGTTACTATTTCACAGGGAGAAGATCGTGTAACTTGTAACAACGACTTTAACCATAAAATGCCTGCCAGCGTACTGGAACAACATGAACTGCACTGTATCTTCGGAAGCTGGGGGTATTCCAAAGATGAGAAACTGCTACCTGATCCAATAGATGCAAATGCCTCAACTGTTGTTAGATTAAGTAGGTGTGCCTTATATGTATTCTGAATTCTAATATTTAAGACATTTTATTTATTTATATGCATAGGAACTCAATTACCTAATTGAAACTACTATAAGTCTTAAGTCTTAAATGTCAAAAGTCGCAATGTCTAATTCTGATATTTTAGGGCCACAAAACGTATCGTACTGCCCCTGCTGGTAGGTAACTCATTTCAAAATTAATTTTCAGCCCATCAAGATATTCAGAAGATTACCAGCCAAGGTACGAGGGCCAGCATACAATTTTATATGGGTGACAATCTTTACTTATTTATTACCACCTAAATAATAAAAACATGTTTTGTAGAACCTATAAACTGTAGAATATCCTCATCAGAGACTTGGTTTGTCACTTGCCACGATCTAACAAACAATGATCTTACCAGAACCCAGCATGGGTAGTACGATGGCGTGAGTCACGCATTTTGTCAGAATTTGACTATTATTATACAGGAAAGTCGCAAACATTTAAAACTGTGACTCGCATCATCGTGTTACCCATACAGACTCTTCCTACCCCTCTGGGCTTAAGCCTGAGTTTATGTAAATAGGTATTAATTACTGTGTGGACGAAGGCAGTCACAGAGTGGTGGCCGAGAACTTGCCTTTCGGTGGGTAGGCCCCCTACCCAATAGGTTGATGACAAGAAGATCAATCTCAAAATTTTTTATTCAAAGTAGCCCAGAAACTGCGACTTAATGAACGTTACAAGTCCATTTCAAAATCTAGATCATTTTGGAGAAAAAGTGGACAAAAAAACTCCAAACTTAGTCTTTTCAAGTGCTTAATTTACAGTATTTATATAAGTGTTCTAAAAGTCATGCATTGAACTGGCTTTAATTCCAGACGTCATTGTCATCTCAATAATCTTTAATGTTCTAGTAGCTTTTTTGGCACAAAGTGTGCTTCACACATTTTTTGAACCGCATTTCTGGCAAGCTTATTATATCCTCAGAGATCTTATTGTAGAAACGTATACAATGCCCCATAAAGGATGTATTAACCTTTGCCAGCCTGAATTTTGGGAACGAAAGTTTATGTCTATTTCTAGTATTTATATTGTGTTGGCTACTTACAGTTTTAAAGTCACTGATATTTTTCCTAACATACATAATATTTTCATAGATATACTGACTAGCAACTGTTAGGATGTTAGTTTCTTTAAATAAATCTCTTAACGAATCTCTATATGAATCTGATCACTCTCTTCTGCAGGACGAAGATGGTCTCAATGTCTGCTGCCCGGGTCGGGTAGTATACCATAGGATATAATACTATGGAAGTAACTAAAATAAACAAGCCTAGCAGTTGCGACATCAGTTAGTTCCCGGATTCTTTTAACTGCGTATGCTGCAGATCTGAGCCTATTTGCCAATTTTCCTATATGAGGACCCCATTGAAGCTTTGCATCAATTGTGATACCTAGAAATACAGTTTCTTCTACAAGGTCTAGTTTATCATTCCCCAATATAACATTGCTGTCAACCATTTTGACATTTGGTAGTGTGAATTTTATACATTTTGTCTTTTTTAAAAATAATAAGTTATTAGAAGTAAACCAATATAGTACCTTAGAGAGAGCATAATTTGTGTCCGCAAGGTCATTTTCTTGTCTCTTAATTTTAAAAATAAGTGATGTGTCATCTGCAAACAATACTATCTCTGACATGTTTTGAACCATGAACGGCAAATCATTTACATATACGAGGAAAAGGAACGGCCCCAAAATAGATCCCTGTGACACTCCCATCTTAACCTCCGACCCTGATGATTTAGTCTTATTTATGTCAGCTTTTTGTACCCTCCCTTCTAAATATGATCTCATAAGTTTTAAGTCTAAGAACGCGGCAGGAGGTAATGGACAAGATTAGCAGGGGACCGGCGAGGTTGGCGTGACAGCGAAGAGGCCTATGCCCAACAGTGAGCGTCTTTTATGGGCTATATAGATACATTGATAGATGGACAGATTTACTGACCTTTATACCTTTAAAATAAAGTATAATTTGTAAGTGTGTTGATAATAATAGCAATGCTGTAGCACTAGATATAGAAAATGAAAGAAAAGCCATGAAAGGTGGTGAGGAAGGCTGCGGCGGAGCGGGGCCCGAGCCGCTGTCGCTAGCGCGCCTGCAGCAGCGCTACCCGGCCGCCGCGCGCCGCGCCATACACGCCGCCGTCGTCGCGGCCGCCGCGCCCGCCGCGCCCGACCACACTGCCTTCACACTACTTAGTTTACCAAGGTAAAATTACATTTAGATTTTAGGTGCTTTGTGTTTATACCATAAAAGACAGAAAAACTCAATAGATGAAACCATAATTTTTTCTTAAAAAATTGGTCTTAAAAAATATGAAAAGTGAAGTTACTCTAATTTTATTTTTATTTAGCCACTTTAGTGTTCCACTGATTTGCGGTATCTGTCGCTTGGGAGGCAGTCAGTGGCGCACGTAGCCCGACCAACTCCATTTTAGCTTGGCAGTCGCAGCTCCATCATTAGTAACACTACTTTTGTATTGACGTCACTTACTCTAATAACAAAAAATATTAGATTTAAGTTTTTTCGTTAAATTCTAAACGTTTTTTAATGAGGATACAGACTCATAAAAACATTATTTTACAAGATAACTCAATTACTGGTAAATACTTCATACATTGCACCATGTGACGTCATAGTTTGAGCCCGATTTGTATGACGCGTTTTTGTACCATGTCACTGGAACTTGTAGTTATTAAAAGGTTATATTAGGAAAAGTATTAGTCGTACAGTCGTAAAATGATTATGTATCTTTTGAAGTGCTCTCTTCAATAAGATTAAAATATTGTTTTGTGCAAGTTCTCCGTTGGCAACTACACGAATCTTAGTTATATTCCGATGTGATGCTGATAAAATAAGAAGGGTGTCTATTCACAGCCCGTTTCGAAAAAGAGGTATTGGAACGGACTCGGCCATGTCAATCGCAAACAGTGTACCTACTGATTATGTAAAATTCTGAAAAAATGGATTAGGATTATAACTATTAAAAAAATATTCAGGAAAGTTATTACTTTTGTGGAAATAACTATAAATACACATAGTACCTTTATACTTTTTGCCTCTATATAATAATAATAATAATAAAATTGTTAACAAAAACTCTTGATATGAAAAGGGAACCTTAACAATCTTTCTGAATATTATATGTACGAGAGAAGATGAAGGAATAAGGATTGACGAAAGAAAGAAGGGCCGGTAAGGGATGCCCTAGGCGGACATACGTCGGCCTAAAAGGGGTTGTATTAACATAGGGCAAGATAAAAAGTATCCGAAACCGACGTGCAGCAAGTAATGAATTGTAATCCAGCGTAAGACGTTTGTCAGGATCGTGGCCAGTGGCAAATCCGGTATAAGTACCGGCGCGCGCGCATGCGACGACTAGTTAATGTCGGGGAAGCGAGAGTGCTCTGTCGGGATCGTGGCAAGTGGCAGTCCCTGGTCTCTGCCTACCCCTATGGGATATAGTCATGTTTATGTATCTAAATAAATAAGTAGCTAGTTATAAAAATATGTGAAAGAAAACACTTTCATATTACTTTCGACCTATATTCAGTGGACAAACATATCAAATACGATTGAAATAGGAATGTTGAATCCATGAGATGAAAACCTGACTTAGAACCAGAAAATGAAAGCATTTATTTAACACCAATAAATTACAGTTACATTAAGCAATTAAATTAACATTAGATAAGATTTAGGGTTCCGTACCAGGCGCCAAACGGGACCCTATTACTAAGGCTTCACTGTCCGTCTGTCTGTCACCAGGCTGTATCTCATGAACCGTGATAGCTAGGCAGTTGTTTTCACAGATGATGTATTTATGTTGCCCCTATAACAAAAAATGCTAAAAACAGAATAAAATAAATATTTAAGGGGTGCTCCCATACAACAAACGCGATTTTTTGCCGTTTTTACTCGATTTTTGTGTCTAATGTTGTCTAGATAATGGTACGGAACCCTTTGTGAGCGAGTCCGACTCGCACTTGGCCGGTTTTTAAGATTCCGTTACCCGGAGGCTAACATTAGAGGTCGGTAACGTTACTTAAGACTACACCTAAGCCTATTTGTGGCTGTCATGAGATAATACAAGAAAATAAGATAAAGTATATTTTATTTAAATAACCAAAGGTTTAGGTTTATGTTAAAAAATTCAAAAGTGTACATGGCGTGTTGCTTGCTTGTAGCGGCGGCGCGGGCGCGGGCGCGGGCGCGGGGGCCGGGGCGGGGGCGGGGGCGGGGGCGGGGCCGGGCGCGGGGGAGCGGGCGGCGCGCGCGGCGCTGCGCGACCTCCGGCGCCGGCGCGCGCGCTACCGCGGCCTCTGCAGCCGCAACTACTCCGACACGCTGCGCGTACTCATACACTCACAGGTACATTTACCGAGTACACCTGATTGTTGTGTACTGCTTGCCATACATACAATACTTGAGAGATTTACAGCTGCAATTAAAAAGTTTGTAGTTGTACTAAACATAGTAAAGTTATGGAAACACATTTTCAAAACATTTATATTTTATTATAATTCCAGATGGAATTCTACAGTGATGAACAAAGGCAAAAAACAATGCGTGTTGTAAACCAATCAAAGAAAAATAACAAATCATCTGATAATGATGATGAAGTAGTAAAAAATAAAAATTTATTGGAAATATCCCGACCTATTACAAAAAGACATGATGAAGACTTCAAAAGAGCCAAATATGACGCCAATTCACAAGAAAGATTGCGAGAAAAACATGAGCATGGCAAAGAAAGAGATTATAGCCACACCAGTATTCAAAAACATCCATATTATTCAACTAACGATAATAAACAGAAAGGAAACCATTACAGTGATAGAAACAACGATACATATACAGAAAGAAATTGTAATAACAGATACAGACATTACACCGATGAAGCCCGCCGTAATACAGCAATCGTTACAAGTAATTACTGCGATAAAAGACACAAGAAATTGACTGAGAAAAACAGCCTCGAGAGAGTTCAATATCATGGAAGAAACAAGAATGAAGATTTAAAACTTGGAGTCAGTTATAGTTCTAAATCAAGTGCAAAAAAAGTAACAAATACAAATTATAATGAAAAACATCGAAGGAGTGAACGAGAAAGAACAAAACACGAGAAAGACAGCTAAAAGAGTTGAAAAACACAAAATTCTCAAAAACATAGATCTATATAATAAATGTAAAGGTTATCTCTCCAACAAGCTTTGGCCAAATCATAAGCGCTATGGCTTGACGTGAAATCTATCCAATCAGCCCATAAACAGAACCCACTGTTGGGCATCGGTCTAATCTCTTTCACGCCCACCCATGCGGTCCCTTGCGAGTCTCGTCCAATGTTTCCCAGCCGCTTTAATAATGTCGTTTGGTGGTCTGCCCAAATAAGGGGACCACGAGAAAACACCCTGCCCACCAACCACTGACCCGTTATTGGCCACCACTCAGTGGGTACCTTAGTCCACCAACCGTCTTCCCGTGTAACCAAATGCCCCGCCCATTTTAGCCTTGTGATTCGTGTGCCTACGTTTTCGACTTTGGTTTTATGCCGAATATCGAAGTTTCTCACACGTGAGATAATAGCATAGCCCGCTCCATAGCCCTTTTCGCGACTTGGATTTTCTCCATATTGGCTTTCTTGAGGGTCCATGTCTCAGCATCGTAGATGAGAAGGCCCTTGTCTTTAGGCTTGTGGAATTTTGGCTCTAAAGACATCGTCCAGCTTCTTAAAGGCAGCCCATCCCAGCTGAATCCGTCTGGCACTCTCCTTCTCCTGAGAGTTACATCCGAAGGAGAGAGTATGTCCAAGATATACATATTCGTCAACTACCCTTATCACACAGTCGCCTACCATAACAAGGTGTATGTGCATCAATAGGACGAGTCATCATTATCTGATTTTTGGACATATTCATCCTAACGCCGACGCCAGTTCTAAAAAATAAACTTACAACAACTAAATAAATTTAATTTGTATCTAATTATATCTTATTACTTTAAACGGGCAATTCTTCCAAATGCGTATGTAAATATACTTATCTTTACATACTAAAACAAACCTTACATTAGTAAACATTGTACCTGGGCAAGGCTGGGCGGGGGTGGCCAACGTAATTTTGCGGAGTGCCTGATTTTGATTTTTTTGTAGTAGATCAAACGAGATGCTTTACTTTTTGAAAGACGGCTTTCAAATTGTCTTACAAACATTGCTATTAAAACTAATCAGATAACTGTAATGTTTTAAGTACAGTAGATTTGCTACTTAGGGTGTCAATGGATTCTTTTAAAACTGCTGGGCATCTGCGAGGCATTATGTGACAGAGCATGGACTTGGTACAATGCAAAAAAGAGTGAGATTCTGATATTTAAAGCAGGTAATAAAACGTATTCTTTGGCGTGCCCTTTAACGTTAGATTCGCACGGACGGTCATTGGGTAACAGAAGATCTCACAGATGACCTTGACATGGAACGGGAGCGCAGGGCGTTGTCGGTAAGATGCAATATGCTGGCACGCAGGTTTGCACGTTGATCTGAGAGTGTTAAGATAACCCTGTTTAGAGCATTTTGTCAATCTTTTACACCTGCAGCCTGTGGGTTAGATATACGCAGTGATCCTACAACGCCCTGCGTATTCAGAATAACAGTACCTTCAGGGTGTTGCTGGGACTGCCGCGTTTCTGTAGTGCATCAGGGATGTTTGCGGAGGCGCGCGTTGATGGCGTCCACGCCATCATACGCAAAAGGATAGCGTCCCTGCTGTGTAGGATTCGCGGCGGTAGCTATTGCTGCAATTGCTCTGAAGGTTATTGCAGTTAAGGTCGACAATCCCGTCTTGAGGCACTGGGTGGCGGCGCACAATATGTCCGACGTTGGTGTCGCCCAACGAAAAATGTGATTGTTTTTTTAATGTGATTTTTATATTGTGTATCATACTAACGTAGTTATAAGACTTACTGACGCAAAATGTTTATATAAATTTGAAATGTAAATATGGGCTAATTGTCTGAAATAAATTAACTGAATTGAATTAATATGCCTACCTAGTCTGTCTGTGTCCGTTTGTCTTACCTATATTGGGCCTTTCTCTTGAATTTTGCATAGGTTCATCATCATGATGATGATGATGTTATAACAAGGAAGTGACTGGACAACCAGTTGCTTCTCGCTTTTACAATAAAGCCACACATCTTGTGTAAGCGAGAGGCAAATAGTTATACAATAATAACAATAATTTAATAGTTTACCTAATAAACTTTCTCGATTAGACCCATTAAATGTATAGCTAAATAGTTATTGTCCTCTCACATTGCTTTAATATGGTGGATTGACCGACAAATAACCTGTATAACCTGGTCACCCTGTATATTACTTAGATATATGAAACCATTTGTAATTATTTCTTCTGGTTGTGCAATAGAGAGTTATTTATCTATCTGAAGTTTGCCCATATTAAATGTGGCTTCGCGTGTAGAAATTTATTTTAATAGTATTCTGTAATAGGTATAGTCGTCGAAATGTAAGAAGCCCCTTTTGACAGCTACACAAAAATGCATTTTAGTTTGGATTTACTCGAATAAATACATAAAAAGACACATACTCTGGCGTATTATTGGACGCTCGAAAGAAAAAAAAGATTTTGTAGCCCGAAAAGTTACTCATAGTTTAGATTTTTAATGTTTTTTATCTCAAACTAGGTTAGGTTCTATGGTTTTTGTAGCTGTCAAAACGGGCTTCTTATATTTGGACGACTTTAGTGGGTTCGATTCCCACTGGAGACCGCCGTACATGATTTATACAAAATGCTTCAGTCTGGATGTATTTCCGTGTTTGTGATATCCTTGTCTGGTTCCCATAACAAAGGGGTCTCGTTAGGGACCAGTGCATAAGTACGAATAGTTGTTCTTTGCGACAAGTTTTTGTTGTTTGTGTCATGTAGAGTTAGAGTTAGGTTATGTCAGCCGACATTGTCACCAATAAAATTGACAAAAGCATCAATGTGGCAGTTGCGGAGACAAAATTGCGCCTAAAGGTTTTTGTGGCAATTGCGAAAAAGATGATTTATTCTTAGTTGTTCAATGTTTTTATTCAAATACAATAGCATTGTTTGCTACGACCGGGTCGACCGGGTGCGAGAAAAAAATAATTAACTGTAGAGACAATTTAGTCCAAACTTAAACATGCTTCTTAATAAGATAAGATAAGAATATTCTTTATTGCATACCGGAAAAAATTATACAGAAACAGCAATGACAAAAGAAATACAATTGGCGGCCTTATTGCTAATAGCAATTTCTTCCAGGCAACCTCATATCGGAGAATTTGCCGAAGGAGAAATAGACACAGGTAGTCGGTGCAAATACGAATGTTAACATACATACATATATACGTAATAATAATAATAAGCTTATATATATCATACTTGAATACTATACATAACTACACGTACTTACATAAATAGTGGCTTATAACAAGTGTGTGATCTGGACAACAAAAGGTGATATACCTACATACATAAATATGAAGAGAAGTAAACAGACACTTAAAGCAAAATTACTTAATTTGACTGCGGAAGCAAAAAATTGTAGGTACCTATATTAGTTGGGTAGGTATATTACCTAGTAACTGCAACAAAAACGATATAATCATGTAGGTACAGCGTTATCATTCCGATGTAAAAACCTAACTGCAAAGTGGTTTATTCGGGGCTGCAAGTGATGTAAATTGCTTCAGCCAGATGTCGTTGCCTGTACGTAATACAGAGAAGTTTGTAAAGAGGCTCGAAATTTCACTGATGCTGGCACTTGCCCATTAGCTCTGTTGGAAGAGCGCTGGCACGGTTAGCCAGAGGTCGCGGGTTCAAGTCCCGGCATGGGTGGAATTTTTAGCCTCTAAATAACTTTTTAATAATAGTTTTCATCGAAACTATTTAAAAAAAGTACCGCATTTGTCGCTAGATTCGAGTGAATTGCCGGGCGGGCGCGACGTTAGTTGCGACCCTTCCGAACATATCGCTGCTTCATAACAAGGGCTCTGTCCAGTTTTCTAGATACACCAACTGCATAAATAACTTAGTAATCCCATGTAAATATATAGCAATACAAAGTTACATTGGCAGTCAATGAATCAGCGTACCTTGTGTATATGTAGAATATAATGGAATAATAGGTGTAGATTGATAGATATATTATAGTATATAAAACGGTTTTTTGGGCACTCCTCTATGCTCTAGGTAGATAGAATTTTTTAAGGGCGCGGGAAGAAAACCTTACGCATTTTTATGTTCGCGTGCGTAGTGACACCAACAGTTAAGAATATTTAGGTGGTAGTTGAGAATAGATAAATTTATTGACGCTCGTGCTACGCGTGCGTGCAGGACCGGCCGCGACGGCTTCGACAGTTAAAATTCTTCAACCCTAATTTCTCCTAACAACAAAGCGGTTGCCTGCCGCGGATCGCCATAGCCGGCGGCGGGCGCGGGGCGGCCAGCCGTGGCAGCCGGGCAGGCAGGCAGGCAGGCCAGTCCCCCGGCTGGCGGCGCCGCGGTCGCGCGTCTCGCCCTCGCCCCTCGCGCCAGCTGCACGGTCGCTCCTCGTGTCGACTGCACTCTACAAGTGTTTTTGTTTTGTGTTAAAACTTCATTTTCTTATTGTTAAAAGTTATTCTGTGGGTTCGTGTGAATGCGCAGTAAGAATCTAAGATAACTATTAATCTTTTACGTTTTGAAAAGTTTTGTGCTTCTAACGGATTTATATCATTATTTTATGGGTACGTAAAGTTCTAATAAGTAACTTTTGGTTTCTCGCAGCATCTGTCATCTGTGAATCTGGAAAGTACGAGGTCGCAGACTTTACAGTATCAAACTTAAGGGTTCAGTCGACAGCCGATCGACCTTTACGTTTTGTAACAAAGTGCCGGTAACGTAACCGAGTAGAGTACACGCATAAAGGTTGATTTGCCGTCAAGTAAGTAGGTATACTTACCTACCTGAGTTTCAAATAAAGAATATTCTATCTTTGTGAATATATTCTGGTCTTGAGTGCCCCTTGATTCCGTAACTTTCATTTGGGTCGATTTTTTAATTTCTGACAACTCCGGACTGCCAAATTCCTAAGATATGAATATTCTTTAATGCACACAAGAAACAAACGAAGCTTACCAAAATTTGACACTTCGGAGTAAATAAAATCCCAACTAAACTGGCCAACTTCTCGTCTCAAAAAATACATGATTATAAAGAAACTTGCGAATTTTCTTACCTTCACGGGATTAGCAGTGTTTTGATAAACATCGACAATTATGGCCATTAAAGTAAGAAACTAGTTTTATTTTATTTTCTGTAAATGCAAATTAAATAACTTAAATAATACCGGCTGGCTACTTAACAAAAGGTTTCTCTATCTCTAACGCATTAGGTCATCATCATCATCATCATCAACTTTGTGGTCGCAGCTCCAACAACAGTGATTTTGGTTTTGGAGCGCAGCGTGGTGTTCCAGATTCGGTAAAACTCCTTACACCTTGGATGCTGCAATCTTAAATCTTGATGCGGCCAATTTGCATGAAAAATTAAACCAAAATGAGAATTTCAGAGTTTTTTTTTAATATAGAACCAAACTAAAGAAATGGTCTTTCAGGTTTTGCGTTATTTCAGTAACTATAATGGGACGGCTTCACTAACACTAGAATTCGCCTTTCATTCTCACGATACAATTACAATTCTAGTGTCTTCAAATCAAATAAATTTTTTTTCAAGGTAGCACAGAAACTGCGACTTGATGAATGTTACAAGTTCAAATAGGTGTCCATTTCAAAATCTAGATCATTTTGAAGAAAAAATGGACAAAGAAACTCCAAACTCAAGTCCTTAATTAACGGAGTTTATATAAGTATTCTAAAAGCTGGAACACATGCATTGAACTGGCTTTAATTCCAGACACCATTTTTATCTAAACAATCTTTAATGTTATAGTAGCTTTTTTGGCACAAAGTGTGCTTTAAACATTTTTTGAACCGCGTTTCTGGTAAGCTTATTATATCCTCAGGGATCTTATTGTAGTAACGTGTATAATGCCCCATAAAGGATGTACATATTAACCTTTGCCAGCCTAAATTTTGACTAACGAATGACGTGGACTTAGTCGAATTAGGAAGAACCTGCTGTTAAGATTTCTCGCTAATTCTACATTTGTGGAGAAAGTTCTTTTTCGTACAATATGTTATTCACATCTTACATGTAAGCGCTGATGCGTGTTGAGTAGGTAGTTATTCCTTAAATCAACTACATGAGCTTAATACTGCCTTCATTCTCAGTAGTGCCTGTCATTGCCTGTAGTTCCATGATAGAACTACTGCGAATTTATTTCCGCACTAGTGTCATTCGTGCGTACAGCAGCAGCACCGAAAAGAACCGGCCAAATGAGAGTCGGACTATACAACATTATACACAAAGACCGAGAAAAAAAACGGCAAAAATCGGCAAAAGTTTGTTGCATGGGAGCCCCCGTCTGTTCGTCACTGTCCGCCTGACTGTATCCCTGGGGACAGACAGACAGACAGGCAGACGGAGAGTGAGGTCTTAGTAATAGGGTCCCGTTTGGCATCCTTCGGGTACGGAACCGTAAAAATAATTTCACACTAGCAGCATTAAAATGATACCTAATGCAAATTATAGTTGTAAATTTTTTGATATGCGTAAAAACATAAGGGTGTGACTTGTTGGGAACAGACGAAAAGTTTTCCCACCGAGTAACAGAGTGACTAGGTAGTTGGGAATTTTCTTTAAATTCTTCATCAAGCAGCCCGCACTCGTCCACTGCAGGATACAGCCTCCCCCGCGCGCGCGCGCGCGCGGCACGCTACTTTCTGTCCTCCGCCACCCTCATCCAACCGCTGCTAGCACTTGCCGATCTTCATAGCTACCTATGTCAAATATATGACAATTACCTACCTTAGTTTAAATTCTCATCGGTGTGACTTGTTCGAAACAAAATACAAAATTTGTCAGTTGTTGAGCTCGTTACCTTCATGTTGGTATTAGCACCAACACGAAAGAAAGGAATAAAAACTCAAATGATCTGTGTGGAATTAAAAATAAAATAATAAAAGATAAAAGTAATTACCTAATGGAACCATACGCGTTAGTACCTACTTAACGTAAAGCGGAGGAAAAAATGCGAGCAACGGCTGGTTCGCCCCGTAATTAAACTGATTGAAGATATCTCTCACTCGCTCGACTCTTATTCAAATTAGAAGCGTAGGGAAAGTGGCGGAGCGTGTCGCGGACCGCCATCGCCAGTATTCAGCTTTTAACCCTTGTATTGAAAGGTTCGAACCCCGGCTGGGGACAAAAAAAAAACCCCAGGTCTTGGATGTTTACATGTTTGTGATGTCGTTGTTTCTGGTTCCCACGACACAGGGTATCCTAGTGTGGGGCCAGACGCAATGTATGTGCCTGTATGTAAATGTTTATGTTTATGTTTATAATTATGGTTTGAAGAACGATGGAATGATATCTGAATAAGGTGATAAATGCCAGAAATTAAAAATACTCATAGAGTATTTTCTTCCCTCTGAGAGAAAGCCTGTGCCCGACAGTGGGACGTATATAGGCTGCTTATGATAGTAGTTATATATTAGCAAATAAAATGTTATGCAAAAATAAAGAGGCGGCGCGCTGGGGCCTGGGGCATGCGATACGCGGCCTGCGCAGGCGCAGCCCGCATGGGAAAGGCTCCAAGAATTTGATTTGATATCTAAGCCCGCGGCGTTCCCCGAACGATTTCAATATTAAGTAGCAGTTTTTCGGTGGGAACTTTAAACTACATTAGCCCTATTGTTTCGGCATCCGTTCTTTAGTCGCCAGACTTTCGATTCGAGCATTGTTGGAAAGATTTCTCGAAGTATTTAACCATCAGTTTCATAATTGCATACCTATTTTTGTCTCGTTATTGAAGATTTACATAAAAATGTAACGTCAAAGTGTAAATATCAAGTGATGTCATTTAAAATCAGATTTAATCTGGAGCAGGTATGTACTACTTTTTCATTTATAAAAACGAAATTTGCGAGCACGCGTTGATGTCTCTTGTTCGCAGTATTGGTTCTAGGGCCTAACAAAATATCTTGCAGGGTTTGCGTTTCAGTTACAAAGTGTGTCGTGTTACAAAGTGGATCAGCCCTCGTCGAAGTCTCGATATTACTTTGGCCAACTTGCGTACTACCCTTATTTAATAAATTAGTCAAAATATAGCTTGTGTTTCCGATGCGCTCTAAACTCGAAAGCTACGGGTATAATGCGATTTCATATAACTAAAACACTAGAGTAGTCGATTGACTGCCCCATTGGTAGCGGTATCACGTCTCTTTACCATGCCAGAGGTCGTGGATTCGATTCCCACTGGGGGCCGCCCTACAATTGTACAAATGGCCTCAGTCTGGATGATTGTGATGTCCTTGCCTGGTTACCATAACAGGGAATCCTAGTTTGGGACCAGGACCAAGAACTGTATATCGGTCGTGTGCCGATCGAGAGTGGATGGATGACGCTATCGATAGTGTAGTCGCCAGCAGGTCAACCTTTACATTTTCGTTGCAAAGTCGCCCTTAACGTACCTAATTAATTAGAGGCACGTACGTATGTAATAGTCTATTTTATTTTATTTTATTAAACTTGTAAAAACTATCGTATCGATATAATATCTAAAATAATATTTTATGTAGGTTTATTTTATTATTTGACATAAAAGACTTGAGCCATATTA
Source organism: Yponomeuta evonymella (assembly GCA_963969515.1). Classification (NCBI taxonomy): domain Eukaryota; kingdom Metazoa; phylum Arthropoda; class Insecta; order Lepidoptera; family Yponomeutidae; genus Yponomeuta; species Yponomeuta evonymella. The sequence goes on along the minus strand of OZ018346.1, from coordinate 22,216,928 downwards.
TAGTTTGCTGTATGCATGTTTAACTTTTATTTTATTACTGTGCAAACACTATATTGTGATATATTTAAGTTCACTCTGAATGGATCACTGTGCCCCAAGATACAATTTAATTTAGTTTGGGGTTCAGAGTTACTTTTTCATTTCATGTAAAATTTGATGTGCTGTCGACTATAGGTAGGTACATTCGATAGCAGCTCAACAAGCAGCTTTAAATTTTCGTTAAACATTCGCCTTTAACGTAACTGAGTAAAGGTTGAACTAGTTAGTTTTATGTCAATGGTACGTACAATGATATTTACACGGTCAATTTGAAATAATAATGGGCCTTAACGATCAGATTGTCCAAAGTCCAAAATTTAAAGGTTAGTCAGCTGTAAGCAAACCTACTTCTCACAAACAGTGTGTTTATGTCCTATTTTTGTTTGATGAGAAATAGCAAATTCTGAGACAAATTCTCAATGCACCTTCTTCCCCCCGTGGAGGGTGTGGCCCTATACTCTCAATGTCGATGCGATTTCTGCTAATAATATACCGTGTGATCAAGGAGAGCCGAATAATATGTAGTGTGCGAATTGAAGCTAACGGTTGATTGCGTGAAAACTCGTCTATGTGTCTACTTTATGTGTGTGGACGAATCCCAAGTTTACTAAGATTTTGTAGTAGCTTTAAAACAATTGTGGAACGATCCCAGGAGTTTGTAAAAGAAATAATATATTAAAAAAATATAGCCCTTAAAGTGTGGAGCCTCAGTTCTTACACCCTGGAAGCGAGATCTCGGAGAGGACATTGAAAAGACAGTTGCTTCAACCATACATTTTTAGTAAACAGCTTGTAAAGCTTATTTAGAAAATAACAGGTCACAGAACAAAAAGCACGTGGAAAATAAAGTAAACCACAAGGATTTTACTGTGGTCCACACAAAATAAGAAAATATTTCGTAAATATTTTACTCAATTCAATCAATTAACCGTACCTGCCTGTACCTAGTTAAGTTTGTAGTAGAACTCTTAAATAATAATAATAATATTGTACTAATTTTAAAAATTTTTCGTAGAAATTTTTATACTTACTATTTTCTAGTAAATATATAGGGTTCCTAGTATTCACTTCATAAAAGAGTTACCACATGTATACATTGGAGTAGACGTATGGATTGAGGAATCAGCGTCACACTCCGATGAGGTGGGTTTAGTCATTTTTTTTATTTTATTTTAATACAAAACCCACAGCACAAGTTAACTTCTAAAGTATAGTTATGTTAAATATATCCAACCATAGGCCAATTAAGGGCTTACATTATGTTGACTTAACTAGTAGATTCGATTAACTAGTAGACTTAATAGTAGTAGTTCATCAATACAATACAAGCAACGTTTATTATGAGAGCAACTCTGATGCCGCGAAAACACATTAACTGTTTCATATACTCGCTAGCGAATGTATGTAACAGCTACTATGTCACATACAATTCTATTATGTCAAATAAAAATAATTCAATTAAATGTTAAAAAAGGTATTTCCAAACCAATAAAATGTCACTTTAAAATACAATATAATGTCAATAAAAAAAAATAAAAAAAAACACACACACACACACACAAGTACAGTCAATTAAATAAACCGCCCCGAGACATGTCCGACCCAAAGGTACCCATAACACTGGCAGCGTTACCGCGCTGCACAGCGAGGGATATCCTTTGCATCAGAAATGCCCCTGAGCGGTAGTCAAAGCCACGGTTCCTGAGACGATGCCCTATCTCCTTGACAAAAACTTTCCCCTGGGCACCCCAAACTCCAGTGGTTTCTACGGCGAGTGGCACAAACAGATAGCTGCTCATCAGCTGGCTATACTATTATTTGTGATAATAAAAGTTATTTTGTATTGATGAGTAGAGTAACTCCCTACAGTTTCCCCGTCCGGGGATACTATTCCGCAACACGCTGTGTTATTATTATATCGATTCGTTAACAATCGCATCAAATTGACGTTTACTACGTTAACCATTTTTAAACAAGTAATTTTAGCTTACATGTCTGACGAATAAAAGATGAATAGTATTTATTTATGTATACAGGGTGTTCCATAATAGGTAGATTGAGAGCTCTTGATACACTTATCTTCTTAAAAAGATAACCCCGTAGCTATCTTTCCGAATGAGGTGGGTTCGACTCTACTCATCAATAAGCAGCATTGGATTCTTACGTTGGGGCCAAGTTGTTTAGTTTTCGTTCTTTGTTTTTGGCTGCTGCGTTCTATAACGAGGTAGAATAGCACACATGGACCAAATTATTCCGCGATTGCCAAAAATATCCCTGTAGTAAGAGATGTTTCTATTAACCTGAGGAATCTTCTTTTTTTGAAAGATAAGGGACTTTTGTATACACCCTGTCGTGTTATGTTTGTGCAGTAACGTTTGAAAGGTTTATCCTCGTTCGCTTGCGATGCGGTAGCGAGGGGCGGCCGGGGTCGCCGGGGTCGCCGGGGTGGCTGGCCCGTCTTGAATGGAGTTGTAACGGCTTTTGTGTTTAATTTCACTCAACCGAGGATAACGTGGTTTTATAAAAGTATGAGATCCGAATAGCGGCTAGTTAGCCTTGCGCCTTCTGATACCTACAAGGTCCCAGCTGCTTAGGTCTTCCGAGATACCTGCAGTTGCTAGTCTATTGCCATGTCAGTTTGAATTAGAACCTTGAAGTTGTTCAAGCATAGTTTAGTCTGATAAATTGAAAACATAATTTATTATGTGCAATGCGTAAGAGTCATGTCTCTACCTGCAAGTCAAGGAGTAGCGGGGGAATGGGGGAAATGATCCCTCTATCCACCGAGAACGGGTTACACACAATGAAATGTTATATGTCTGTACTGTTGGTGTGGTGCGCTCTCAAATAATTATGCAACGAATTCAAAGGGCGCTTAGGGCACAAATAAATCAAAAAGTTTATACCCTCTCCCTCTCCGTCTCCGTGTTCGTGTTCTAAGCATTGAGTGATCGAATGTAGTGAGCTCTAGAGTGGAAACATGTCAAAATTACAAGTGTAATCAAGAGTTGAGATTGATTTGACTGCTGTCAACTGTTATGTACTCCAATGGTGTTTTGCGGTGTTATTTATAAAATCGCGATTCCTTAAAACACTCCAGAAACGCCGTATAAATAGTCTGTGGTAGAGACTTTACGAGAAAAAGACTACCACAGACTATTTATACTGCGTTTAAGGAGTGTTTTTAGGGAATCAAGCCCAGAGCAATAACGTAATACTTGTTTCACGTTGATCGTTGATCCACAACAGCTGGTGCTCGGCGCTCGGTATCACATCATATAAATCGTGTGATGTCATTAAATTTGTGATATGTCATTAAATTAGTAATATTACATTTCCGGAGATGTAATTTGATATGATGGCATCACTTTCTGGAGTATTTTGCGTAGAGATACTTATGTACCTATGTTGCGTTCTCTTCTATCTGCGTTCTCGACTCACAATACGATTCACACGGCACGGCATCGGCAGGTAGCAATTGTAGCATATAATTCGGTGCCATCAAGTGTGGTGGTGGTGGGCGCGTACGTACTAGAGGTGTGCGCCAGTGTGACTTTGGCGTTGGCGCGAGGACCCCCCGGTTACAAACACAGTTGGCGGCGGTGACGTAATCGGCACGAATGGACTAGATAACTACTTATCTACGAGTGTTTCTCTTGGTCACACAATGTTGCCGTCTGCATATATTGTGTGAGCAAGAAATCTATATTGTGGTAGACAAATAGTAATTCAGTCCCTTTTCTTAATTAACCATGCTATATGCAACTCTAGACATTTGGAGAGATTTTTATAAAAAAGTCTTGGCATGCAGATTAGCTGGATGCAGGCCGCTTCCAACCGGTCTTTTTGGAAATCCATGGAGGAGGCCTATGTCCAGCAGTGGACTTCTTGTGGCTGAATGATGATGATGATGATGATGATGCAGATTAGTGACATAACCATCCACCGATATTTTTTCTTTGCAACAACAAACACAAAACCAGAAAACTGTTTCTTCAGTATAGAGCTTAACAGTTTTTAATGAGGAGAATTTTTAAATTTTGCTTTTTGATCAGTCAATTGACTCTCGATACTGAAGAGAGATACGCTGTTTTGTACGCGGCGGCGGCGTGTCAAAAACCTGAGGCGGCAGGCGGCGCACATGTCTAGTGGAGTGCCGGCACAAGAGCGTGACGCGCGCGACAGCGACAGGCGCGCGGGCGCGAGCGCAGAGCGGCGCGCGGGCAGCGGCGCGCGGGGAACGGGGAGCGGGGAGCAGCCCGACCGTGAAACGACCGCGCTGTGCACTACACGGCAGTCATGTACAGACGCATCCGCGTGCCCAGCGCCCTTGCGGTGCCTCTCAAAATTCCCCAAGGACCCAACCGACATGGCTCGCTTGACCCAAGCGTACGACGGCGGTCAGTTTGCCTTCGTTTGAATTTAAAATTTATGAAAAATCTGTGTTTACTATGTAAATAATCCGTGTTACATATTATCAGCGCGGAGGGATCACTTCCTCAGCACAACGCTGAGTCAGCTGCTTTTTGTGTGAACTTAGATACACCACAGGTAGCCTGTTTTCCTTCTGTTGTTGTGCATATTATGTTACTTATCTGCTTATTTTGTTTCTGTGATGTATCTTGTTGGTATAATAAATGTCTTTCTTCTTGTTCTTCTATTATATAATTAATTTACGGAATGTTGAAGTGTAATACGCACTATGTTCTAATACGCATTGTCTATAAAGAACAATACTCGCATACACTTAGGTACTTAAACAATGAGAGCGGTGGTAGCACACCGGTAGTAGGCTAGCCTCAATCAAGAGGTCCTTGTTTCGAATCCCGAAATCTAACAATCACTTTATTTTCTGTACATTTATAAATTTATAGTAGTAGTACCAATCGCTAGTAGTAGTAGCCCAGCGGTGGTAGCCTAGTGGGTAGAACATTGGACTCGGAAGCGGGAGACCCAGGTTCGATTCCCAGTACGGGCATGAACCTAAGTTTCTAAGTTCTGTACATTTGTGAAGTTATAGTAGCAATACCACTCGCTAACGGTGAAGGAAAACATCGTGAGGAAACCTGAGTGTCTGAGCTATTCACATACCTCAGCGCTTGAAATCGCCAATCCGCGGTGGGCACGCGTGGTGATTAAGCCCAACTCTCTCTCTGAGAGAAGGCCTGTGCCCTACAGTGGGACGTATATAGGCTGCTTATGACCAATCGCTAGTTGTACAGGATAACATCGTGAGGAAACCCGAGTGTCTTAGGTGTTCAATAACTCAGCGCTTGAGGCAAAGTGTGAAAATCTCAGGCGTAATTAACTGACACTTACACATCTAAATAGACACATAAGTACTTACACTTTCAGATACACTACGCGTAAAAGTCACACTATCTGAGTGCCACCGCCAAGTCGAGCTATGCAGAGGCACTCCGCACCATACTTTTCTCGAAGCAACTCGCGGCACTTTTGACCCCCCTGTATCTTCGTTGTGAGCAAAGCTAGAAAGCTGAAATTTCGGTTACTAAGAGTTCTCACGGAACCTACCTCGAACTTACATTACAAGTTTGTACCTATATTTAATAATGAAATATCTCAAGTCAAAGTTCGGTCAAAACGTGGGTGACATACTCATCACCATCATGATTTTTAAAGTACTTCTAGTAGGACTATGGAGTTGAAATTTTGCATGCGGTTATTATTAAGTGAATTATGCACTATGAACATATTCTCGATTAGTAAATTACAATATAAACAAAAGTAAAAAAATAATAATTTATGCAGTCTATGCAACAACAAGCGCCACCTAGAGTTGTGTAGTGACATATCAGATGAAATTCACTAAAGATTAAAAATACAACTGTGAGCCTACTGAAACCTACTATACCCATACAAAGACGATGACAAAAATATATTTCTACTTCATGACGCTACTACTTGAAAATTTTGTCTGCTGTCATTATAAAAAAATTAATTAATGCAATAAAAATGTTCATGAGGATTTCCGATTGGTAAATAATAAAATCATAGGTACTGCCATACAAAATTTATAAAAATATATTAATATTGCTTTTCACCGTTAGATGGCGCTACAAGTTGTAAATTTAGCGTGCTGTTATTATAAACTGTTTAATTTAATGCAATAAAAAATGTACAGCACCCTACCCTACAGTACCCTAGACGCAATATTTTCAATATAACGCAATTTATAAAATTCAATATTATTCACGAATTAAGACGCATTTTATATTTTTATTGTTCAAAAACTGTTCAAAATTGCCTAAACCTTTGAATGAATAAACATTACGAAGTATATAAAATCGAAGCATGACTGTGCGAATAGAAATATCATATGAGAAGAAAAAACGGAGGACTACGTACAAAAAGAAGTGAGATCCCATCAAAAACATAAATGTACAAAAATCCAAGTCTCGCTTCCACCGTAAATAGTTGTGAGATGTCCATGTAAAGCCAAGTCAATTATTTTACTCAGTACTGAAACACGTATTCGTTTCAGTAAGTGTGAAAACAGTTGTTCAACAACTTTGTCATACATTGTTTCCTTTAGTTACCTACGAACATTTTATGACTTTATCATATTTATTTCTGGAATGTAAATAGTGTCTTGGCTTGATTTGTGGAATCACACGTATCTTTGGGGCGATTGTACAAAATGGCGTCGAGGGTGGTATCGCCGCGACGCAGCAACGTCAGCATCGCTTTCAAATCGCTCGCAAATCGCTAGTGTGATAGGGCTGTTAGATTTATTATCATTAATAGAAGTAGGTATCTATAAGTACTTTCGTTATTTTTTTTTCAATCTTTTATTTTATTGAAGGTTTGGTACACAGAGTGACCATGTCACCTTCGTAGGGACTACAATTTACCTTAAACTAAATAACATAGGTAGTATCACTATTACAGCTAATTTCTGGCACGCAAACCAAATCTAATTAATTTATATAATTTTCTTGCATTGCTTGACTTAGGGTCAGACAATGCAACATTACATGTTCCAACCTCTGAAAATAGTGTATTATTGTATATTTGGCTTCTTTGAGACTCCGTTCTGACACATTCCATTATCAAGTGATATACATCTTCGATAACGTTACATTCTGAACAGTTTGGAGAGTCTACCTTACGCATCAAATGTGCAAAAGTATTAAGTGGGAGATGTCCTGATCGGGTTCTCAAAGCAGTAACAACTTCAGATCTAGTCATATTTATGTTATCAAACCAGGGTCGCTGTAACAGTTCACTTTGTATCGTATGATACCAGATACCTTTGCTACGACTAGTTTCTTCAAAGATGTCCTTCCAGTGGCGAAAACAATCATCTTTGACATCACGTACTAAATCTAAGTAAAATGGAAGAGAGATACTGGGACGACCGTCCTCACAAGCTTCTCTGGCTAGATTATCAACAATCTCATTCCCTTTTAGTCCTATGTGGGATGGAATCCACTGTATCTTCACAACCTTATGTATACGCTGTAATTTATGTAAGGTATCCAGTATGCGGTAGGCTATCGGTGCACCTCGAAAATTCGAGGTGCATCGAGCCAAATGCTGGAGAGCACTTTTAGAGTCGGACAATACAACAATATCTGTGTGATCTAAAGTCGAAATATATTCTAAGGCTTTTTCTATAGCAAGTAGCTCTGCATACATGATTGATATTTTCGATTGAATTTTGTATTTAACACTGTGATTGGATTGTGGATCTAAAAATGCTGCTCCTATATTTAACTTATCTTTTGATGCATCCGTATAAATCTTATAACTATTAACATATTTGGTCTGCAATAGGTGGGTGCACGTATCTATCAGGTATTTATTATTATACAATCTTTTGGCTTTATCAATATTATCAATTTTACAGTTAATTAAGAGATCTGTGTTTATACTACTCATCCAAGTATCTAAGGAGAACATGTCTAGTATCGGGCTGGAATGTATGGGAAGAATACTAAATTTTGTATTTATATCAACTAATAATGGTGTTTTTGTTGTGGAGTTTCTGTTGTTGTTATTTACAATTGCTAGTTCCTCAACGAGATGAATAGTGCTGCTATTTTGTATAGACTTAGCGCGTAGCCAAAACTTTCCAGCCAAATATCTTCTCCTTATATGCAACGGTTGTAGACAGAGTTCGCTTTCCATGACGTGTATGGGAGTAGTTTTAATAAACCCACCAATAACTCTCATGGCCTGATTTTGCACTTTTTCAACTTTGTATAAATGGCATTTAGCACTAGTGTCATATAGAAAACTGCTGTAATCTAATCGGCTGCGAATAATAGATATATATAATCTACGGAGATGCGTTGGATGTATACCCCAATTGCCACCTGCCAAAACTTTAAACACATTAAGGAATTTTTGTGTTTTTTCCCGCACGTAGTTGAGATGTTTACCCCACCTTAGGCCACGATCTAACCAGAGACCCAGATATTTGACACTATCAACCACATCTAGCTCATGACCATTATACAGTACATTAATACGCCCTGTGTTGAATCCTTTCTTAAAAATGCATATTTTTGACTTTCTTGACGAGATAGAAAGGCCTAAATCTTCCGTCAATTTATTAAAACAGTTTAAGGCAGACTGAATTTTGTATGTTGAATCTTCGAGAGAATAATCAGATGCATAGATGACAAAGTCATCCGCGTACTGAGATATGTATACTTGGGAGATTTCGTGGCAGATTTTAGAGGTTACGACATTAAAAAGAATAGGGGACAAAGGGTCACCTTGAGCTAAGCCTTTCCCTGTACGACGGCATACAATTTCACGGCTTTCTGGCATTTCTATGCTCAGGTACCGTTCCTGTAAAAAATTCCATAGGTATTTGCATATGTCAAGATCAATTTTGACCGACTCCATCATACACAACAATGCCTTAATGTCTACATTGTTATATGCATTTTCTACATCAATAAAAAGCCCTACTGTTGAATAGTTTTTCGAAAAGCCAATTTGAATAGAGGTTATTAAGCGAGCTAGGTTATCCAAACATGATTGAGATTTCCGAAATCCTATAGTTGAATCTGAAAAGCAGCCATTCTTTTCTACCCACCATTCCAGCCTTTTACATATTACTGAATGAAAAATCTTGCAGGGACACGACATTAAAGCAATAGGTCTAGAGTCAGGATTGTTCTCATCGCCTTTGGGTATTGGGATAATGCTGATGTCTCTCCACTGACGCGGAATCATACTAGTCGTGAGGATTTCATTGTATAGAGCCAGAAGATACATTTTTCCATTTGAAGGTAGATTTTTAATCATAGAGAATGAAATATGGTCTTTTCCTGGGGCGGTATCTTTAGGTTTGATTGATCGCTCTAATTCATGAAGTGAAATCGCTGTAGACAATACCGATGCTTCTGAACAAAACTTGGGCATTTTGTTTGGAACATAATCGGGAGTTAGTTGTTCCAGCATTGTCATAGCTTTATCTTGAGTCACATTGAATTTTGGAGTTTTGTAGCCTTTTATCCACTTCATCTTACGCCACATATCGCTCGATGATGTTACGTTATCGATTGAGTTGCAAAATTCCTGCCACGATTTTCTTTTACCTTCGCGAATTAACTTTTGAGCTTTAGAAATTTTAAGCTGGAGGTATTCTAAATTTTCTGGGGTTGGATTTTGTCTTAATTTAGTTAGTGCTAATCGACGTTCCGCAACTGCCTGAGAAATTATCTGATTCCAGTAAGGTTTTGATGTGAACTTTTCTGCGCGTAAAGGGTTATAGCATATCTTAATAGAGGGGATGCTAATATTTGCGGCGTCGGTTATCGCGTCCATGAACTGATCATAATCTACCTGGATATCATTAGACCTTACCATATCTGAGAAAACCATTTCGAGATGGTCGTGGTACCCTTTCCAGTCAGCCTTTTTATAATTTCGTCTTTTATGTGGACTGCTGTCTACTGTAAATTGGGAAGTAAATTTAATCACTAGGTGGTCGCTTCCGAGTGTCTCATTCAACGTATTCCAGTGAAACCTTAAAGCTATATCTGACGTAGCGATAGTTACATCGGGGGAGGACTGTTGTAACGTACCATTTACCATTTTAATTCTCGTAGGTGAACCGTCATTAAGTGTGACTAAGTTTTGGTCACAAAGGCTGTCAAACAAACATGAACCTTTAGACTCAGTTCTGCAAGACCAGTTGGAATGGTGTGCATTGAGATCTCCGGCAAAAATAGTTTTATTAGGAAAGGGGGTGAACACTGAATCCCAGTGGTTTTGATTAATATGAACACTAGGTGCACAATAAATACCTACAATATTTTCTAATAACTCACAGTTTAAAATTCTTAGGTGTAATACTTCAATGCCAGGATTTGTTATCTTAATTTGTCCAATATGTGCCTTAATACTATGATGTACAATTATTGCTACTCCTCCGTACCCATCCCATCTATCTTTCCTGAATACATTATAACCACTTATTCTCAAGTCACTGTCGCGATCTAACCAAGATTCACTAATCACCGCTATGTGTATTTTTTGTTGTGATAAAAGCTGCTCCAAGACTAAAACTTTAGGCCGCAAACTTTGTGAGTTCCATTGGATAATGTTTAACGCAGAAAGGTTTTGCCGACTATCCATCGCTATTCAATAACACCGACAAATAAGGCCATGCAGATATTTCTTTCACAATGTAATCCAATAACCATGTCCCGACTACTTTAGCTCCTGCAATTAGTTTTTCAGTAACCGTCTCATACCTCTTTGAGAAGATGATTTGCTTGATTTTTTGTAGCAGATCCCCTATTTTTTTCTCCTCCTGTTTGTGGACTTTATTTGTTTCCTCTACATCTTCTTTATCCAAATAATTATCTGTGCTAGAAACAGAATTACATAGGTCGTCTGTACCACAATCTTTCATACGAAGCTGGCGTCTGTGTCTACGACTCCTCGATTTGGTAGTTGTTTCAATACCGTCCTGTTGCTTATGAATCATAGCTTCAGTATAAATTGTAGCCTTAGTTGGTGTTGTATGAGGGTCACTTTGTGCAGACAGTCCTATAGCAGATTTTAGGGCTTCTGCATAACTTGAGCTCGAGTTATTAGTATGCTTGGTCAATGTAGGGCTTTTCTGAGCAACGTCTGCTACAACCGGAGCTTGTGAGACGAAAGCTGGAGGTGATGGTGGGACATACAGGTTAAGGGCTTTTCTATAGGTGCAGTTCACTTCCGCCATTATTTGTCTGAGTTTCTTCTCCTTCAGAAACATGGGACAAATTTTTGCCAAGGCCATATGTTGTCCCGAGCAATTTATACATTTGTAGGTTGTCGTTTCGCAATTAGCATGGTTGTGGCCACACTTGGGGCACGTAATTTTATTGGAAGGGCACGTCCTTAGGAGGTGACCATACTTCCAGCATCTGGAGCATTGGGTAACCGGAAAAACAAACGGTTCTACCTTCGCTTTCATATCTAAGATGTAAACATGCGTTGGAAGCACAGGGCCTTTAAAACATATACGAATAACCTCACTTGGCTCCCAAGTTGCGTCGTCGAAGCTGCGTCGTCTTTGTCGTCTTATGTCAATAATGTCTATGTCAGACTTCAAGCTTGCACAGATTTCTTCATCAGGGAGGTCCAGATCAATGTTTTTTATAATGCCATATGAAACGCCTACTTCAAATGTTTTCTGGCACCTGTATTGTCGCTCTATAAAACTTCTGCATAAAAGTAATCTTTCAGCATTAATTTCGTTATCAACCTCAATTAATACTTTGTAGGCATTTATGTATTTGACTTTTATGACACCTTTTATATTCTCTGCTTTGAGCAACCGAGCCAGCCCTATTTGTTTTGGAAGTTTTTCCTTTCCAGTCATGCATATTTCAATTTTCTCCTCCGGTATAATTCTATTGCCCTCACTTGAGTCACACCTTAAGAATTTCTTCTTTCCTCTCGCCACTGTTGTCCACTCCTCTTCATTGTCTAATTCTCGATTCCTTTTATCAGCCCGCACTAACTCATTCGTTTCCCTGCAACACTGTATATCTTCAACCATCATTCCCGTGCTACTACTACGAGAGATATTATTTATCCCCGTTTCACCGGGCTCGCTAACAATAAGCGATGATTCACCTTCACTACCCATTATCGGTAAACACTGCTCCACACATCAATATAGCTAAGAACTTATAACAAGATTTCGCGACTGCGCTAGACCGGTTTCGAAAAGAACACCGAAACGTCCTCCGACCGCACTGTGCGCCGCGCGAATGTACTTTCGTTATGAAATTATATTTTTATATCCTGTCGACACAAAGAAACCTCTGGTTGCTCACACACAAATTAACTATGTTAACAGCTCTCAGTTATTGTTGTATGCGCTTTGGCTAACTGGGAGCTGTCAACAGTAGATTAATTTCTCTTTTATTAAATAATTTCGGTCTTATTTATAAAAACACGATTCCTCTAAAACACTCTCTTCAGAGGCAGTTTAAATAATCTGTAGTTACGTATTTCCCTTTATCACAGACTATATACATTGCCCCTGAGGAGTGCTTTAAGGCATTGTGGACTTTATGCTAAGTTAACCGACTGCTCACAAATGGGCCAGATCGCACTTGGCGTCGACACTTGGCGTCGCGTGTACAGTGTGATTCTACCTTTATCTGCGCCGCACAGTAAGTAGGAGACACTTGTAAGTAAAGTCGTTGCGATGTTGTTAGGGCTTTGAGGGCTTTTAAAGGTTACAGTTATTAATTTCCATCGTGTAAGTAGCATCAGTGGCAATAAAGGAACTAATAAAATCGGAGTAGGAAGTGGCGTCGTCCCGCAAAGTGGCGCGCGATGACCACACGGGCGGTGCTTGGCTCGAACCCGGACGCGACAGGGCATGCGCGACGACCGCGCTTCGTCGCCCGCGCGAGACCTAATGAGAATCCTCGTCGACCAATAAGGAAACTTCTATCAAGAAGCACAGTGCGTCAGGCCAAGTTCTCGCCCGATCCGCATTGTTCATATATTTGCACGAAACGATTCGTGTCCTTTTCGACCCCCTTCTATCTTCTAATATAATGAAAATTTGTAGAGGGATAAAGCTTATCGAAAAGAAATACCGGTATAATTGACAAGATGCGGGGACCAAATATTTAAATTTCTGGCACACTGAATTGCTTACTCTCATGATAGACCATCAAAAGCTTAAGGTACTTACTTCTAGTAGGGTGATAATAATATTTTTTGCAGTGCCAGATTTTTTATTTTTGTATCTGTAGCGAGTCAAAGTAGATGCTTAACTTTCAAGCTGAGCAAACAGGGGTTCTAACAAATTATAAATTACGGTTGGGTCGCCTAAGATCGGACGCATTAGTCGAAAATTTTAGACGTACTGCATTTTTATTTTATGTTTCATCAATCGATGTCGTTTTTCTGTTACGTTCTACTGTAAATTAATCACAAAGAAATGTTGTTTAACCCCAATTTTTTTGGTTTGCGTAGATACTATCTATATAAGCAAAAAAAGAGTTTAAAAAGCAGACTTTTTTCAACTTACCATAGTAAAGAAAATAACATTTCGGCCGAAGATCGGACTATGTAGTGTCTTCACTTCTAAACGTGTAATAATAAAGTACCTACACATTAGGAAAACATCCGGACTTACATCCATACATTATCATTGATCCGGTCAGGAAATTTCTCAAAAGATATGAGAGATATGATTAGTTTTTTTCTTTTTTTATGTTTTTATAGTCCGGTCTTCCCTCCTCATGCTAATTAAGTTTCTCAAACTTTTAGCCTTCCGGTCCTAGGACTAAATAATGAAAAGTTACCTAAGATCGGATAGTCATAGCGTCATTGGATAGTATAAATAAATAAAAAATACTATCTTATAGGTTAATCAATTTTATTTAGAGAATTTTCACAAAAAAAAAACAAGTAATTATTACTCTTGCCTTTTAAGCATCAGTCTTAACATACAACAGAATACTATAGTCTCAACAGTGCATACCTATATTGACTACGTCTTTTCAGCCTGTATTAAGTTTGATACAAAACAAAACGTCAGGAAAAACGATCAGTCTCAACAAATTAGCAGTCTTTTCATTATACTCTCAGATAACTGACAAATGTGGCTAGCCTACAGATTCGGCATACCTTATCAACTTTGGCACAAAATAAGCGTTAACATAAATAAAATTCAAATAGTAAAATCATAAAATTTTTCGTAGGTACTATTTAACTTTTTGGTAAGTAGTTACGCGCATAGTTTACTTAAATTAAAAATAAACGCTATCTTCATCATTCATCAGTGCATACTGAATAGTATTCTCATTTATCTGCAGTAACTCGATCGTTTTTACTATGTTTTCTTCAGGCACATAGTCTTCATCTGTTCGCTTAGGGACAACAAACATCACATTTTCATTCTTTCCAACAGCTCTATGAAATGAGATAGTGTATTTTCTCTCTTTCGTATCCACTTTTTTAATTGTACCTACATAATAATTCCAGTTTTTTTTAAAATATCTGGTAAGGACTGTGTCACCAACATCGTAGAGGGTTGGCTGCTTCGCATGTTCAGTTGTATTTTCCTGTTTATCTCCTTTCATTTGGGTGCCTGCGAAGGATTTGATTGGATTTGGATTGTGGAGGTCACGGTTGGGATCAATCATTTTTAGGTTTCGGGTTGAATATTTAGCGAAAGCTGATTCATTGGGAGTCACTGGAACCGATGAAATTATATTAATTTTCTTTTTTGACTGATGAGAGTCTTTTTTATTTGGATATTTTGTGTCATCCATATCTTGAGTTTTTTCTTGTGTCATTATATTTGTTTGCATCAGTATATTTTCTTTTCCTTCATTTTCTTTCCTTTTCGAATTTTTCTTTTCCATTACTATATTCGTTTTTGTGTTGTTTTTTGTATTCTCGATTTCTTTTTCTCGTAGTAACAATTCTTCTTTGTCCTTCAGGATATTGGACATAATGAGTTCTTGGTTAGTAAAAAAGTCGCCTGGTAAATCTTGCAAATCTGAATCACTGTATAGACTGATTTCATCACTGTCAACAAATGTTGAAGCGATACTTGGTGATTTTTTCATTTTCTTTGACGGATTTGCCTTTGTTATTCTTTTACTCTCTTTTGTTTCCTTTTTTCTTTTTAATGTTTTTATCAGTTTGTTTTGTTCTTTATCGTATGAATTCCTTTCTGTCTTTGAGTTATTTGATTGTTTTGTTGTCTTTCTTTTTTTACCAACACCTTTTCCTTTTGAGGAGGTGCTATTTTTTGTCTTTGTATTTTTAGCTATGTTCTGTATTCCAGATGATCCAGGTTTCTCATTGTCAGCAGCAGATTGACTCCTACGTAATATTTCTTCGTTTGCCTCTTTTTGTTTTTCTAGATATGTCCTCAGACCCTTTGGCTACGCGAGTTAATTTATTAGCAGTCTTGCCATTTGTTTGTTGTTTTATTTTTTGAAGTAGTAAGTCTTCAAAACTGGTTGCTTCGTTTGTTTCGTTTACTTCTGCAATACTAGGTCTCCCATTTACGGTGCAAGAAGAGGAGCTGCGGTTTGATGCTTTGTTTATCACATCCAAACATGATTGCACAAGCGATTTGACGCAAATCTCTTTAGAGAGAGATTTGAGTATTGCCACCAACATGTTTTTGCCACCTTTTGTAAGCAGCTTGGTCAAATTTGTCTATTGGAACGACATTGGGATTGTATGGGTGGATCCCTCCCTTTTTGAAGCCGTTTCTTATGACTTCTGGGCTTGTTTGCTGCCAATATTCTGCAAATAATTGGGCAAAGGCTTGCTTGCGTACCTTTATACCAATATTCTCTCGCTGCTAGAGTACAAGTTTTCTGTCCCATATACTTTTAAACGATTTAAATACCGCTAAATCTAGTGGTTGTAGCAGATGAGAAGTATGGGCTGGTAATTTTAATATGGTCAGGCCATATTCTGCTGCTAAGGCTATTACTCTCTCATCGACATGAGTCACATGGCCATCGTACACCATAAGTTGAGGCCTTTCCGTACCTATGCCCGGTAACACTTGATTTGCCTTGTAGTTCAAAAAAATATCCGCCTCCATCCATCCGCGTTTACTAGCAGCATATGCAATCTCGAAATCAAAATTAGTTTTTTCTTATAACATCTATTCTTCATATATGTTTTTCCCTTTGAATACAATCAAGGGATTTAAT
Source organism: Yponomeuta evonymella (assembly GCA_963969515.1). Lineage (NCBI taxonomy): Eukaryota > Metazoa > Arthropoda > Insecta > Lepidoptera > Yponomeutidae > Yponomeuta > Yponomeuta evonymella. The sequence continues at coordinate 22,200,699 of OZ018346.1, read as the reverse complement.
TTTTCTCCTGCCGCATTAACAGTCGCTAATACTGTGATATTTTCCTTACCTGGGCCTGCTGTAGTCCTTGTGCTTGGATGGCCAACTTCACCTACCACTTTGGTTTTTGATGGGTCCAGTGCAACAGATGTTTCGTCAAGGTTCCAGATTTGTCGTGGATCATCGATATTTAACTCTGTGAGTACTTCTTTCAAAAGATTAAAGTACTCGTCCTTCCCTAAAAGCTGTGAACCACTTGATACCTGGTCTGCCATCCTTAAATGGGGTTTGTAATTTATTTACCTTTACAAATGCTGAACGGATTTACATGAAGCTTGGCATACAGATAGACAAAGACCTGAATTGAGCCATAGCATAATTGATATCACGGTAATGGGTTCCCGTAGGATAATATTTATTTTAAGTTTAAAATAGATGGCTTTGTGGAGGAGCGAACGTTGTGTTTTAAAAATTGATTGCGTGCAATAAACGTACAAAAGGATTCTGTGGCATTAAGAAGTTCTCCGGGACAGCTAGTAAAAAATAAATTTTGAATGAACGTTACGTACTCGTATTAACTATAAAATTGTTTTACAAATCAAAAGCAGGAATGATATTTTAAAAAAGAATTCGGTTTACTCCTAAAATGATTTAAATTACATAGAAAAACCGATAAACAAGAAACACAAATTATCACACTATTACAGGTCCGGCGCCGGTGTCGTGGGGTGCCGGCTTTAGAATAGTACAATCTCTTCCCGCAGGTGCCGTAAAAACCGGCTAAGGGACACATTACCAAAAGGTGGGCAGCAGCGTCTTCTGCGAAAATGCGATATACTGCGCTCGCCAACCCGCATGCCAAGCGTGGCGACTAAGGCAAATACCCTCATAGCAGTACACCAAAAAACCAGGCCCCCAGTCCCCGGCGGCTCCGCTATTCCTGGCTACGGTAGCGGCCACGGTAACGGCGGAGCAAGTGGTGCTAAGAATCTCCGGCAGAGATCTGGCTACCACCCCCAAAAACGAAAACGACTGGCCCTGGTAACACACAACATTCACTCATTGAGGACAGACGAAAAGCTAAATTGAGCTGGAAGAGGAAATGGGTAGGTTATACTGGGATATCCTAGGGTTATCTGAAGTCCGCCGAGAGGGCGAGGACACGATAATCCTGAAATCCGGTAACCTGCTGTACTACCGGGAGGGCGAGCAACAGTCCCAGGGTGGTGTCGGGTTTCTCGTCCACAAGTCCCTCGTAAATAACATTTTGGCCATCAACAGTGTGTCGAGCAGGGTGGTGTACCTAATACTCAGAATATCTAAGAGATATTCGCTGAAGGTCATTCAGGTATACGCACCGACCTCGTCACACTCCGATGAGGAGGTAGAGGCGATGTATGAGGACATTAGTAGGGCCATACATACTTCGGAGACCAATTTTAATGTGGTTATGGGGGACGTCAATGCGAAGCTGGGCACAAGAAGCGAGGGTGAGATGAGAGTGGGGAAATTTGGTTTATGGGCAACGAAACCCGAGAGGACAATGGTTGGCAGACTTCCTGGAGAAAGAGGGAATCTTTATGATGAACTCTTTCTTTCATAAGCCACCTCACAGGAAATGGACCTGGTTGAGTCCCGATGGTTCCACGAGAAACGAGATAGACTTCATCCTGACCTCCAAGAGACAAATATTCAATGACGTCTCTGTGATTAACATGGTGAAAACCGGAAACGATCACCGAATAGTAAGAGGCACATTGAATATCAATGTCAAACTTGAGAGGTCTCGTCTCATGAAGTCCACGCTCCGACCTACCCGTGCCCATATCCAGAACCCCGAGAACTTTCAACTCGAATTGTCAAATCGCTTTGAGTGCCTGGAGAGCGCCGCATCGGTGGACGAGATCAATAACAGGTTTGTAGAAACTGCCCGTACAGTGGGCTCGACGTCTATAGACCCAACCGTACGAGTAGACCACAAAAGCTCTCAAACTATACTGTCGACCTCATGGCTAAACGTCGCGCGTTGCAACTGCAGTCCTCCGAGGATGTTAAGTCATATAGGCAGCTCAATAGACATATCTCAAAGTCTATGCGGCACGATATTCGGTCCTTTAATACCGAACGTATTAAAGAGACTATAGAGCGGAACAAGGGCTCCAAAGTGTTCGCAAAAGACTTGTCTATTGGGCAAAGCCAGCTGACGAAGCTGAAGAGAGACGACGGCAGTATAGCGTCGACCAAATCAGAGGTGCTGAGGGAGATTGAGAGTTTCTACGGACAGCTATACACCTCAGTCGCAAAACCTGTTAGCAGTTTGAACAAAGATCCGAGAGCCAAACTGACCCGACATTATACCGAAGACATCCCGGATATCAGCCTGTATGAGATTAGGATGGCCCTGAAACAGCTCAAGAATAACAAGGCACCAGGAGAGGACGGAATCACATCAGAGCTCCTGAAAGCGGGTGGAACACCAGTACTTAAAGTCCTTCAGAAACTCTTCAATTCCGTCGTGCTCGAAGGAAAAACGCTTGAAGCATGGAATAAAAGCGTGGTGACGCTGTTCTTCAAGAAAGGGGATAACTCTCTATTGAAGAACTACCGACCCATCTCGCTTCTGAGCCATGTTTATAAGCTGTTTTCGAGGGTCCTCACGAATCGTCTCGAACGCAGGTTTGATAATTTCCAGCCTCCCGAACAAACCGGTTTCCGAAAGGGCTTTAGTACCATAGACCACATTCACACGCTGCGGCAAATTATACAGAAGACTGAGGAGTATAATTTGCCATTCTGCTTAGCGTTTGTGGACTATGAGAAAGCCTTCGATTCGATCGAGACATGGGCAGTGCTCGAGTCTCTCCAGCGTTGCCGTATTGACTATCGGTATATCGAGGTGCTGAAGTGCTTGTACAACAGCGCCACCATGTCGGTCCAAGTACAGGAGCAGAATTCGGAGGCAATTCCATTGAGAAGAGGCGTGAGACAGGGAGACGTTATCTCTCCGAAACTGTTCACGAACGCACTGGAAGATGCCTTCAAGCTTCTGGAATGGCAGGGACGCGGCATCAATATCAATGGCGAGTACATCACGCACCTTCGATTTGCCGACGATATAGAAGTCATGGCAGAAACGATGGAAGACCTCAGTCGAGTTTCCCAACGTGTGGGCCTTAAAATGAACATGGACAAAACGAAGGTCATGTCGAACGCCCGTGTTGTGCCCACCCCAATAACATTGGGGAACACGACTCTTGAAGTTGTAGACGAATACGTCTACTTAGGACAAACAGTCCAACTAGGCCGGTCCAACTTCGTGAAAGAGGTCGAATCCAACTCGGCTGGGCAGCATTCGGGAATCTTAGAAAAGTCTTTTCGTCTAATATACCTCAATCGCTCAAGACAAAATTATACAACCAGTGTGTGTTACCAGTGATGAATTATGGCACTGAAACGTGGTCTCTCACTATGGGCCTCATAAGAAGGCTCAAGGTCACGCAACGAGCTATGGAAAGGGCTATGCTCGGAATTTCTCTACGAGATCGAATTGTTTATTTATTTTAATTCTTTATTGCACTAATTACATTGTAAGTGTACAAGGGCGTGCTTAATGCAAGAAGCATTCTCTTCCAGCAAACCTTTGGTTTTGAAGAGACTGGCGACGGGTAGTGCACGAAGAGGATTAAATACAATAATAAACTTACGTAAACCTAGGGAAATAACTTAGACTTAGTGGGGGGGGAGGGGGATAATAGAAATTATTATAAACCTACATAAATGATAGTACGTAAATAAATAAATAACAACAAAAATACGTACATACATATTGAAGATAATTACAATTACTAAACACGATTACTTACATACCAAAAAGCAATAAAATAAAATAACTGGTGATCGTTTACTGCCTATTCTGCAGATCAAGGAAGATCGTCGAATCAGAAATGATGAGATCCGTAGACGAACGAAAGTCGTCGACATAGCCCAGCGGATTAGTAAGTTGAAGTGGCAGTGGGCGGGGCATATAGCACGCAGAACTGATGGCCGATGGGGCCGAAAAGTTCTCGAATGGAGACCACATAGTTAGTTAGTTAGACCTGAGATTTCCGCACTTAGCCTCATGGTTGGGCCATTGTACGTAGCAAAGCTGTGAGCTCACTCCAGCCAGCCTATCTCTTTCCAGAAGGCCAGCAGTGCTCTGATGTCACTACAGGCCTCCTGAACGGATCCCAGCTTCCCAATGATGGCGGTCCGTTGCTCCTCCACGCCTTCACAGTGAATGGTCACGTGGGCGGGTGTTTCCTCTTCTTTGAGGCATCCCCGGCAGAGCGGGCTGTCGGTTAGTCCCATGTTGTGAAAATGTCTATTTAGTGAACAGTGCCCTGTTAGGATTGCCACAGCTTTGCGCAGATTATCCTTTCTCAGACGCAGCAGGCTACGTGAAAGACGTTTCGAGATCGTCGGTAGAGCCTCCTTGGCTTGTCTGCATTTGGTTTCCGTTCTCCAAAGTTCAGCATGCTGGCTTTCTGTTCGTGACCTCAGCCATTTCCTAAGCTGGTTGTATGGGAGTGGGATCAGGGGTTCGGGTCCTTCCACTGTAGTTTCCGAGCCTCTTCTAGCGAGTTCATCCGCAGCATCATTGCCCAAGGAGCCGCTATGGCCCTTTATCCACTGTAAGGTGACTCGGTTGTTTATTGACAGTTTTTCCAACTCATGGTGACACTAGTATCGGGCTGTTGTTAGTGAGATTGCTGTTAAGTGCTTGTAGGACTGAGGCACTGTCCGAGACTATTCGTATTGCATAGTCTTGCACATTTCTTGTATTCAACAGTGCGACTGCTCTTGTTATACCTATGCATTCTGCCTGAAAAATTGTGTTCAGGGTGCCAAGGTTTGTAGACATTTTTAGGTTTAGTTCATTGAAGAAGGCTCCTGCGCCCGTTCCTGTTTCGGTTTTGGTGACCACATATCGGCAAGCGCAGCGTAGGACGACCAGCCACAAGATGGACAGATGACCTCATCCAAGTGGCAGGAAAGCGCTGGATGCAGGCCGCTTCCAACCGGTCTTTTTGGAAATCCATGGAGGAGGCCTATGTCCAGCAGTGGACTTCTTGTGGCTGAATGATGATGTTGATGATCACAGGTCCAACACTATGTGAAGGAAGGCCGGTGCTCGCCCGACAGGCTCAAGCGAATGGCCACCCCACCGCCGACGACGACCGAGGTCACTTGACTCGCGCGCCCGCTCCCTTCGGGTTAGGCATCCAACAATTTTTTATTTATTATGATAATTAAAATATCAGTCTTTCAAATTGCCCTACAATCCCCACGTATAGAAGTTCTATACGTTCTTTTGAATAATGAAATGTATCTACTCGAACTTCACAAATAAATGTATTTGTCTTATGCCAGCGCCAGACACGAGTTCAAAGAAGTGATCACTTTTTTGATGACTTTGATAGATAGATAGATATAAACCATTTATTTACATTTTCACACACACATAACACGAAATCAGAAATCTATAAATGTAAAAAATGTAAATGTAAAATGTTAGCCGCTGCCTTCGGGCTGTATTTGTAGTGGAGACAAAGGCAGCGGGAAAATAAACTCCACTCTGACCATATTTTCTCAAATCATCTTGAACTTATACCACGTCCACAACAAACCAAAAAAATAAAAAGATTATATTAACAAAATTACATGGGTGTGGCAAATGCTAATGAGCTCCGGCTCAGCGTGTGCTGGAGGTCTGGAGAAGCTCCAGATAATTATATAAAGTGTAAAGTGTGTTTAATGTGTTGTAGACACTAACCTCAGTTGTGCTTTAGACTCTTTAGAATTAAGTTTTATTTTTATGTCATATGTTAAATTTACACTTACTTCGAATATACACTCTTAACACTCAACATCTTTTTATTGTATATTTACCAAATCCTATATTAAATAAAACTCTTCAAGCTCCTTACCCCGCCTATCTCAATATAATGAAATTAAATGAAAAAATAAAAAATGTTTATTGAGCTGAACAAAAATTGATGTATGTAACACAATAAAATGTCCGGGAATGTAATGTAATAAGACTGAACTTGGCGTACCTACACTACACGACGCCGCAACTTGTAATTAGTAAAAATAAAATAATATCGAGTTATTGTGTAAATGTCACGAAAGATGTTTAAATAGAGATGTCGGGTAGTGGGAATTCAAATAATTATTGTTAATGGCCTAATTAAAAATTTCAAATATTAATTATTATAATAATAATAAATAGAGATGTCCATACAATCAAAAGTCCACCAAAATTAAAGAAAGAATGTTTTCTGCCGGTCCAACAGAAGCTTTCTAAGACGTAGTCGCATGAAAATACAAGTAATATTATATTATATTATATTATATTATATTATATTATATTATATTATATTATATTATATTATATTATATTATATTATATTATATTATATTATATTATATTATATTATATTATATTATATTATATTATATTATATTATATTATATTATATTATATTATATTATATTATATTATATTATATTATATTATATTATATTATATTATATTATATTATATTATATTATATTATATTATATTATATTATATTATATTATATTATATTATATTATATTATATTATATTTAATTTGATTGTTTAGTGCGATTGCCAAGTCAATCTACTTATTGAATAAATTAACGTCAATCTATAATTGAATAAATTAACCGACTTGGTACTCCGTGGATCTCACATCTTTTTACGGTAAAACTGAGTTTCAGTGGTCTGCGCGCGCTAGTGAATTATTTTTCCACGAGTGCAATTTCTACCCTCACTGTGTAAAGTGCCTAATGATGGAATCTGACTTTTTGTTTTTTCAATAAGTGATAACTTCGCAACTTGCCAATTGTTTCTGACTACAGGAACAAAATGAACTCCCAATCGTTAGTCAATAACCCCAGTTATGCTACTGTGACACAAAACACCATGTTCCCTAAAAAGGACCAAGCAATTGTCATGTGTCCCATTATACCGCACATCGATATTGAAAAGAGACTGCTAGAAATGAATATCACGCCACAGTCTCCAATCTCTTTCCCGCGTGCTGGTTTCAATGAAACGGGCTACAATCACATTCTAAACTTCCGAAGACAAATTTACGTAACTCCCGAGGATTTCACCCGACGTAGCCTCTAAATGCCCGGATAATATCAACGACACGAATGTTGGCTGGCACGGTGAGCCAGAGGTCGCGGGTTCAAGTCCCAGCATGGGTGGAATTTTTAGCCAATAAATAGGTTTTAAAAAAAAAGACGAATATTTTCAACCAAAAAACGCGGGATACTACGGAAACACCAATTTTCAAGCGTCCACATCCACTCACTGAATCTTCGACTACAACTAATTTCATGGAGTCCGAAACCACAAAAGAAAACAGCATACCCAGCAACGAAAATAGTGATGAGGACTTTGATGATAAGTCTTCCCTGTCCAGCTCAAACGAAGTTTATAAATCCAAGAGTGGAAAGAACTTCAAAAGAACACCTCACAGCGATATGAAATCAATCGACTGGGATCACTTGGAAAACTTTACAACCATTTCCGGTAAAACGTACCCACTATTTGGAAAACAAGTTAAAGAGTATCTCACACACACATATGGAGTTAAGGACATATGCAGTTAGTTATACAAAAGAAATTGGTGCCTTGATTGAAATGTTTACTGACTTGATACCGATCATCTCATATCGTAGTGTTAAGAACAGACTCTCACGTAGCGTAGGTAAACTAAAGCTCTTATCTCGTACGAAAAATCTCAATATAAATAAGTAAGTTACTTTTAGGTAAGTACTAGGTACTCCATTTTTTCTGTGATTTAATGGTCTTGAGTATTGGATTCAAGCTTAATATTATTCAATGGAACTGTCAAAGTCTGATACCAAAATTAAGTGAATTGGATTCATATCTACATATTCAAAAAGTACATATATGCATTCTTTCTGAAACTTGGCTGCAATGCGAACACCAAATTAATTTAACAGATTACTCTGTCTTCAGAAAAGATCGAGCATATGGATATGCAGGCTTAGCTATCCTGATCCACCAATCTGTAAACTGTAGTTTCAAAACTTTCCCAAGTAATTATAATAATATTGACGTTTTGTGCTTTAAAGTCCTTAATAGCAAAAAACTTCAACATATCATAGGGGAGAATACAAATGTCACAGTGAGCGTTGGGGATTACCAGGAGCTTTTCAGCTACTTTTCTGAGAAAACTCTAATAATCGGAGACTTCAGTGCTCATCACACGGCTTAGTCATACACAACTGACACACGGGGTAGGCTTTTATCGGACACTAGCATAAAACATAATTATGTATTTCTTAACAATGGAGACTTACATCACCTGATATCTCTTTTTGTAGTGCCAATCTCTCACTCGACTTTGATTGGAATGTCACCAACGAATCTCTTGACAGTGACCACCTTATTATTTCTATTAAAACGTTAGACAGTACTTAAAATAGCTCCGAATTAAAAAGGAACATCAAAAAGGCCAACTGGATAGAGAGACTGAACATAGAATCTGCATGTGAGGGATTAGACTACGGAGATAATGTTCAATGTAACTACGATAAACTCATAGAGGTAATTGAAGAAAGTGCTAACAAAAACATCCCATATATTAAAACCGTAGTCTAAATTCAAATTCGAAATTTGAATTTGAATTTAGACTACGGAGATAATGTTCAATGTAACTACGATAAACTCATAGAGGTAATTGAAGAAAGTGCTAACAAAAACATCCCATATATTAAAACCGGTTTTAACCCTAAAAAAATTAAGCCAAAACCTTGGTGGAATCCTGATTTATGGAAAGCAGTAGCTGAGAGACGATTATCAAGAGATAATAAAGAACTTAAGAAAGAACTTTAGGAAATTAGGCACGGTCGAAAACTACTTCATTTACCGAGAAAAAGTAATTATTGCTCGGAAACTGATAAAAAATGCTAAAAGGAGAATTCCTGGCAACAGTTTTGTGACAGCATAGACTGCAATACGCCCAGTCGTGAGGTTTGGAGGAAACTCAGATGGCTTAAAGGTTACCAAAGCCCAAAACATTACTTACCAGAAAGTACCGCAGTCTCCTTTGTAACAGAACTCACTCCCTGACAGTGTTTCCTTTCAGCCCCTAGATTCCAATATTGATGGTTCCAACCCATTTTTTTTTACACTTTCAGAACTTATCTTGACTCCTAAAAGAGTAGATACTTTGGCTGGTTTAGATACTAAGTATTACTTATTCTATGATTAACCATTTACCGGATAACGCGAAAGAATATTTAACACCTATCGTACGAATACCTATCTCTTGCACATATTTAACACAATTTATAAAACAGGTCAGATACCAGAGCAGTGGCGTAGGATCAAACTTATTGCCATACCTAAGAGAAACAATGATAAGTATCGTCCTAACTCACTCATCACATCAACTGCCTTTAATTTTATGATAACTCGTCGCTTTGAACATAATTTCGAAAGCAACAAATTATTTAATTACAGCACGTTGGGTTTCCGTCGTGGACTTTTTTGTCAAGACAATCTTACTAGGTTTATTGTAGATACATAAACTGCTTTTATACACAAGGAATACGTTTTGTGCGCTTACGGAGACATAAGTAACGCTTAACAATGCAACAACGCTTATAACAATGTGAGAAATTCAACCTCTTATAACCTCTTTGGTTTAATTTGATGTCGATCCGCTCATATGTAGGGAATTTTTAAAAGAAACAGTTTTGATGTAATAGGATACGGGGTGGGACAGAAATAATAAGAATAAGCAGGCAAGGTTTAGGTTAAGGTGACCCAATGTCACCTATTTTATTCAATATAGTCAAACAATTAAATTATGCAGCACACTCGTTAAGACAGTTAAGGTCTCACAATATGCCGACGACTTCGCTTTATACTGTATTAATTAAACCTCTGTATTCTGAGGCTGTAAAAAAACCTAGCATAAGTAGGTTAAGCTTGACTGCTGATTTAAACTGTCAGCGCAGGCAACAGAAAAGCCCCCCTTAAACAAACTTGTCTTAGCTAACCAAAATTTACAGGGTGGCTTTTCTGGTAAACTACTAGAATTAGAGTTGTTCTTAGAACAACATAGAGTGAATGTACTTTGTGTCACAGAGCACTGGCTACTAGAGTCGCAAATGAATTTTGCTATACATAATTATGAAATAGCCAGTTGTTTCAATAGAAAGTCTGCATTGCACGGGGGATCATTAATAATAGTAAATAGTAGTTTAAAATATAAAGAACGGAAAGATATTTGCAGACTTTCTGTTCAAAAATTTATTGAGCTATCATGTGTTGAACTGGCTAAACACATTGTAGTAAGCGTATACAGGCCCCCCGCCAGCGACTACAGTTTATTTGAATCAGTACTAGAGGATGTCTTAAAGGTAGCTTCAAGTAGTAGCAAGAACCTTATAGTCTGTGGAGATTTTAATATCGACTTGCTGGTGGATTCCACTTTAAATACTAAATTAAAACTTATTTTCAAGTCTTTTAAGTTAGTTAATATTTTCTTAGAGCTCACTAGGATTACCGAAATCACAGCCACCTGTCTTGACAATGTTACTGTGACTGTGAATTTTCGCACTATTCTACAATAAATTGCTTAAAGTCAGACCACAGTGGTCAAATTGTACACATTGAATCAGATTTAAAAAAATCAGAACAAGATATACTTTACAGGCCCATGACAACAAAAAAATTAGAATTATTTAAAACTGATTTACAAAGTAGCTTACATACCGAAAAAAATAAAACCATCAATGCTAATGCCCATTATGGAGATTTCTTTAAGGTCGTTTCAGATAGTTTTGTAAAAGTTTTTAAATTGAAAAAGCTATCATCGAAAGGAAACAGGGTAGGATTTAGTAAATGGGCCACAGCCGGCATCCGGAAAAGTAAGGACACACTTTATTCACTATATGAGAAAAAGACATACACATATGACCCTAGTTTTCTAAAGTATGTTAAATTATATTCAAAATGATTTAGGGCCGTCTGCCACAAAGCTTAATGCGAGCATATAAAAGCCAAAATTCTTAAATCGTCTAATAAATCTAAAACCATTTGGAATATAATAAATAAGGAAACCGCTAAATCCAAATCAGCGGACCGTGAATTTTCACTTAAGATAGATAATAAATTAATAACGTCAAATGAAGACATTGCCGCGGCTTTTGAACAATTCTTTACAAATGTTCCAATTATAACTACGGCTCCTTTAGATTCATCTCCTGAGCTTGCAGAAAGTATTTTGAAAGATAATGTCCCTACCTGCGGTCACGATTCGTTTGATTATATTGAAGCTCATACCGTGAATAAAGCGTTTAAAAAGCTAAATCTTAAAAAAACTGAAGACCTGTGGGGTACCTATGTCAGTAATAATAGTTAGCTCAGTAATCGATATCCTAGCACCCTATTTGGCCAGAATCTTTAACAAATGTTTAGATGAGGGTACATTCCCTGACCTAATGAAATATAGTAGGCTCGTTCCTTTATTTAAAAGTGGCGACAGGCAAGATCCCACAAATTTCAGACCAGTCTCGGTTCTACCCGTTTTGAGTAAAATATTCGCGAATAGTTCTAGGTCAGCTACTTACACACTCTAATAATTATCAACTTTTTTATAGTGAGCAATTCGGTTTCACGCAAGGGCGGTCTACGATGGATGCTGGTGTCACATTAGTTAAACATATATTTAGTGCATGGGAGGATCGGAAGGATACTATAGGTGTTTTCTGTGACTTGTCGAAGGCATTTGACTGCGTAGACCATAAAACACTTCTCTTAAAATTAAAACACTACGGAATAAATGGGAAAACCTTAAAACTTATGAGATCATATTTAGAAGGAAGGGTTCAAAAAGCTGACATAAATAGGACTAAATCATCAGGGTCGGAGGTTAAGATGGGAGTGCCTCAGGATCTATTTTGGGGCCGTTCCTTTTCCTCGCATATGTAAATGACTTACCGTTCATGGTTCAAAACATGGAGATAGTATTGTTTGCAGATGACACGTCACTTATTTTTAAAATTAAGAGACAAGAAAATGACCTTGCGGATACAAATAATGCTCTCTCTAAGGTACTATATTGGTTTACTTCTAATAACTTATTATTAAATTAAAAAAAGACAAAATGTATAAAATTCACACTACCAAATGTCAAAATGGTTGACAGCAATGTTATATTGGGGAATGATAAACTAGACCTTCTAGAAGAAACTGTATTTCTGGGTATCACAATTGATGCAAAGCTTCAATGGGGTCCTCATATAGGAAAATTGGCAAATATGCTCAGTTCTGCAGCATACATAGTTAAAAGAATCCGGGAACTAAGTAATGTCGCAACTGCTAGGCTTGTTTATTTTAGTTCATCATCATCATTCAGCCACAAGAAGTCCACTGCTGGACATAGGCCTCCTCCATGGATTTCCAAAATGACCGGTTGGAAGCGGCCTGCATCCAGCGTCTTCCTGCCACTTGAATGACGTCATCTGTCCATCTTGTGGCTGGTCGTCCCACGCTGCGCTTGCCGATATATGGTCTCCATTCGAGAACTTTTCGGCCCCATCGGCCATCAGTTCGTCGTGCTGTGCCCCGCCCACTGCCACTTCAACTTACTAATCCGCTGGGCTATGTCGACGACTTTCGTTCGTCTACGGATCTCATCATTTCTGATTCGATCTCGTAGAGAAATTCCGAGCATAGCCCTTTCCATAGCTCGTTGCGTGACCTTGAGCCTTCTTATGAGGCCCATAGTGAGAGACCACGTTTCAGTGCCATAAGTCATCACTGGTAACACACACTGGTTGCATAATTTTGTCTTGAGCGATTGAGGTATATTAGACGAAAAGACTTTTCTAAGTTTCCCGAAAGCTGCCCAGCCGAGTTGGATTCGACGATTGACCTCTTTCACGAAGTTAGACCGGCCTAGTTGGATTGTTTGTCCTAAGTAGACGTATTCGTCTACAACTTCGAGAGTCGTGTTCCCCAATGTTATTGGGGTGGGCACAACACGAGCGTTCGACATGACCTTCGTTTTGTCCATGTTCATTTTAAGGCCCACACGTTGGGAAACTCAACTGAGGTCGTCGAGCATTATGCCGAGGTCTTCCATCGTTTCTGCCATGACTACTATATCGTCGGCAAATCGAAGGTGCGTGATGTACTCGCCATTGATATTGATGCCGCGTCCCTGCCATTCCAGAAGCTTGAAGGCATCTTCCAGTGCGTTCGTGAACAGTTTCGGAGAGATAACGTCTCCCTGTCTCACGCCTCTTCTCAATGGAATTGCCTCCGAATTCTGCTCCTGTACTCGGACCGACATGGTGGCGCTGTTGTACAAGCACTTCAGCACCTCGATATACCGATAGTCAATACGGCAACGCTGGAGAGACTCGAGCACTGCCCATGTCTCGATCGAATCGAAGGCTTTCTCATAGTCCACAAACGCTAAGCAGAATGGCAAATTATACTTCTCAGTCTTCTGTATAATTTGCCGCAGCGTGTGGATGTGGTCTATGGTACTAAAGCCCTTTCGGAAACCGGCTTGTTCGGGAGGCTGGAAGTCATCAAACCTGCGTTCGAGACGATTCGTGAGGACCCTCGAAAACAGCTTATAAACATGGCTCAGAAGCGAGATGGGTCGGTAGTTCTTCAATAGAGAGTTATCCCCTTTCTTGAAGAACAGCGTCACCACGCTTCTGTTCCATGCTTCTGGCGTTTTTCCTTCGAGCACGACGGAATTGAAGAGCTTCTGAAGGACTTTAAGTACTGGTGTTCCACCCGCTTTCAGGAGCTCTGATGTGATTCCGTCCTCTCCTGGTGCCTTGTTATTCTTGAGCTGTTTCAGGGCCATCCTAATCTCGTACAGGCTGATGTCCGGGATGTCTTCGGTATAATGTCGGGTCAGTTTGTTAAGTTCATTTGGTCGACGCTATACTGCCGTCCTCTCTCTTCAGCTTCGTCAGCTGGCTTTGCCCAATAGACAAGTCTTTTGCGAACACTTTGGAGCCCTTGTTCCGCTCTATAGTCTCTTTAATACGTTCGGTATTAAAGGACCGAATATCGTGCCGCATAGACTTTGAGATATGTCTATTGAGCTGCCTATATGACTTAGCATCCTCGGAGGACTGCAGTTGCAACGCGCGACGTTTAGCCATGAGGTCGAGAGTATAGTTTGAGAGCTTTTGTGGTCTACTCGTACGGTTGGGTCTATAGAACCTCGAGCCCACTGTACGGACAGTTTCTACAAACCTGTTATTGATCTCGTCCACCGATGCGGCGCTCTCCAGGCACTCAAAGCGATTTGACAATTCGAGTTGAAAGTTCTCGGGGTTCTAGATATGGGCACGAGTAGGTCGGAGCGTGGACTTCATGAGACGAGACCTCTCAAGTTTGACATTGATATTCAATGTGCCTCTTACTATTCGGTGATCGCTTCCGGTTTTCACCATGTTGATCACAGAGACGTCATTGAATATTTGTCTCTTGGAGGTCAGGATGAAGTCTATCTCGTTTCTCGTGGAACCATCGGGACTCAACCAGGTCCATTTCCTGTGAGGTGGCTTCTGAAAGAAAGAGTTCATCATAAAGAGTCCCTCTTTCTCCAGGAAGTCTGCCAACCTTTGTCCTCTCGGGTTCCGTTGCCCATAACCAAATTGCCCCACTCTCATCTCACCCTCGCTTCTTGTGCCCAGCTTCGCATTGAAGTCCCCCATAACCACATTAAAATAGGTCTCCGAGGTATGTATGGCCCTACTAATGTCCTCATACATCGCCTCTACCTCCTCATCGGAGTGTGACGAGGTCGGTGCGTATACCTGAATGACCTTCAGCGAATATCTCTTAGATATTCTGAGTATTAGGTACACCACCCTGCTCGACACACTGTTGATGGCCAAAATGTTATTTACGAGGGACTTGTGAACGAGAAACCCGACACCACCCTGGGACTGTTGCTCGCCCTCCCGGTAGTAGAGCAGGTTACCGGATTTCAGGGTTATCGTGTCCTCGCCCTCTCGACGGACTTCAGATAACCCTAGGATATCCCAGTGTAACCTACCCATTTCCTCTTCCAGCTCAATTAGCTTTTCGTCTGTCCTCAATTAATGGTTGGCTGGCAAAGGTTAATACATCCTTTATAGGGCATTGTATACCTTTCTACAATAAGATCCCTGAGGATATAATAAGCTTGCCAGAAACGCGGTTCAAAAAATGTGTGAAGCACACTTTGTGCCAAAAAAGCTACTGTAACATTAAAGATTATGTAGATGATGTCTAGATAAATTATTTCTTAAGTAACTCTACGAATAACACTTTGTTTAATATCGGAAATGCATAGGTACTGGTATCAGTTAGTTGGTATTGATTAATAAATTAAACTTCAATTACAAATAAAATTGTTGGTTCTCAAATGCAAATAATATAAACACGATTGAATAAAGCATACATTTTAAAGTAAGTTTTATAGTTGGAAATCATAAATAAATCTGTGATTTGATCGATATTTCGTCACACGCATCTAAAAAGTCAATATAGATAGCATGACATACTTTGAGTGGTTACAGTTAGTAAATATCTGTAAAACCTCGCATCGAATCATGCTGAGCAGGCAATGAACAGCCAGGCATGGTACTATGCTAATTACCCTCTTCGGTGAAAGTTAAATCTCCGCACGCGGTCCATTATCTCATCATTTCGATTTCTCGAGAGGCTTACGATACAAAATACGGCCAGTCGCATAGAGCTGAGGCTAACTGGAACAATTGACAGCAAATCAACCTTTACACGTATCTAGTAGCACACTGCCTCGCATGAACGCAATACGACTGACCAGCGATACTATTTATGTAGCCGTCAGTGAGTCGACGTTAAGGTTGTTCGGTGGCTAACAGTCACTTCACCGACGACATTACCATGGGGAACCATCGCGCATGTGGTAGGAATCGGTGAAGGCTGCTTTACCACTGGCAATGTGTGCTGATGCTGTCTGACTGCCGCGCCGAGTGGTTAGTTGAGATCACCAGTAGAATCAGTAGTCGGTGCGTTGACTGCAGTGGAACTGATAAGATGAGAGTGAAGAGGATGTCGATGTACAACTATATACAAATTTACAATGCTGACCTTGCTTTGAGCCTGATTGTATGTGGGGTGCTGCGAGAGCGAAAGAAGCTTGACAATGTTTTGAGAGTCACCACGTAGGAAAGAGCGGATGATCTTGCTCTTCCACTATAAAGGAAAATTTCCCGTCAGGCAGATCGTATACCTGGGGACGACCCAACTGCTTGCAGAAGCTCACATAGGATACCATTTTCTGATTTTCTGTTAGAATTTTTCTGACAGATCTTACTCTTTAATCACTTTTTTTGTAAACATAATTCAAGAATAAGATTATTATTTTCACTACCTACTTTCAAGGGTCATCACGAGTCTTTTTCCCCAAAGATTCGATATGCTCAAGATCACAGTTTAAATAAAAACAGTTACCAATCTTCCTACTAACGTCCAAAATGCTCCTATACAGTATACATACGTTCTACGAAACGCGAGATTTTATTTTATTTTTTTTGTCGAAATCACGTCGATAACCTATATTGCTCGGTGTACGGATGTCTAAACTCGACAGTATTAAGACCAGAGTTAACTTTTTAAAATTTCCTGCTCTTTTTCCATGAGAATGTATTGCAAACTTCGTCTTTCTGTTACATTGTGAGTAGAAACTAGACATATTATTTCGTCTCAACTTATTAGACTTCATACTAAACAAACACAATATAAATAACTACGTCCAAATTTCGAAAGACCTGGTTCGAGTAAATGAGACGAAAATATTTAAATGTGGCAGTATCGAATTCGAAACACAAGCGCGTCAACCCTGTCACGCCTACTCCGGTCGAGCGAGCGTAGGTAGTTAAATCCAGCGGATGGCCAAGATTGCATACTGGTGTTCACTGTACTGTGTCAGGAGTGTCTGCACCACAGACTTTAGCACCATAGACAACACACACTGCGGCATACAATACTAAAGGCGAAGAATATAACTACCCGTTGTGTATAGCAGCCTTGTCTCATAGTCCAAATTATTCGAATAGCAAATAAGGCGAGTCTTTGAATAAAACGAATGCTCGAAGCCAAGCCCTACCAACAATTCATTATGAAACCATAAACTATGATAATGTTGTATTTTGTCGGCAGAAGTGTTCGTTCCGTGAACGGTGGCGGAGGGGAGGGGCATGTCGGCCGTGATGAGCACGCTGTCGCTGCTGAGCGGCGGGCGCCGCGCGCACCGCAAGCTTGCGCACTCCAGGTGCCTACACCATCTACTATTGTACTAAATATACCATAACCACAACAATATACAGAAAACTTTAAAATAATGGATATTTGGAGATAGTCACAAAGTACAGCAAATTAGAATATATACACTCTCAAATCGCAATGCACTTGACGGTGATAAATCATTGTTGATATAAAGTCTGCCAGTCACTCGGCGATCACTCGAACATTTCCTTTTACAATTTGACAAGTGCAATAAATATTAATGAAACTCGCCTTGTACGTAGCGCTCTGTCAAGAAGCACGGAGACGGCTCGAGTCCGTGACACACACACACACACACACACACACACACACACACACACAAACAAGTTGCAGGCTGTGGCCATGCTTTGGGCACCGCGCTCGCTGCACTGCCTGTTTACATATTAAACACACAAACCTGAGAATGAAACAAACTGTGGTGTTCTACAACCGTATTCTATGTATAGAAGTAGTGTAATTGAAATAACGCAAACCTTTTCAGGGTTTCATTCCTTCAGAATAGATCAATTGAAACTATTTATAAGCAAATAGGATTAAGAATAGCGTCACTCCATTTCCTTCCGTGGATGTCGTAGAAGGCGACTAAAGAAATCAATTAGGTACCAAGAGACGGGCAGCATACTGCGATCGCCAACCCGCCTGCCAAGCAGATGTGGGATTATGCCAAGATTATGGCAAAACCCCTCATGGTTATGAAAACCACGAAGAAGGCCTATGTCCTACAGTAGGCGTCAAATGGCTGATAATGGTGATGATAAGCAAAAGTTCAAATTAGAGACCGCGTATGTTTGTATGAAAAATAAAATAGAGAATTTAAACTTAGGTAATTATGAAAGAAACTATTTTAAGGTTTCGTGTTTATTCAATTTAATTATGGATGCAGCCAGGGAATACAAGAAACAGGAATTTGTAACCCAATTTTACGATAGTTTATTTCATTTCATTTTTAATATGTAAACATTGCACCAAACAGGTACATTATGTTTATATTCTTTTTGTTGCTGAGGCACGGTTAGCCAGAGGTCGCGGGTTCAAGTCCCGGCATGGGTGGAATTTTTAGCCTCTAAATAGGTTTTTAGGTACATTATGTACCTGGCTTTATACTAGTTTAATGCAATGTGCTGTCTATGTTCCATATAAATGCAACTGGGGATAGGTATTCGGATTCCTTAAAATGGGTATAGACATAGTACATAAATACGGTGTTATTTAAAAAAAACACGATTTCCCTAAAACAGTTCATAAACGCAGCATAAGTAATTTGTGGTAGTGTATTTCGCTTGTAAAGATCTTCTCTACCACACACTGTTTATACGGCTATGGAGTTTTTTAAGGACTCGTGTTTTTATCATCATCATCATCAGCCATTTGACGCCCACTGCACGACATAGGCCTTCCTCATGGTTTTTATAACCATGAGGGGTTTTGCCGTAATCGCCACGCTTGGCAGGCGGGTTGGCGATCGCAGTATGCGGTTGGAATCTCAGGAAGACGCTGCTGCCCGTCTCCTGGTAATTTATTCCCTTAGTCGCCTTCTACGACATCCACGGGAAAAAACGGAGTGACGCTATTCTTAATCCGGTGCCATACGGCTATGCGCCACACGCATATTCACAACCGCACGTGTTTTTATAAAAACACCAATATACGTTGTGCAGCGGCGGCGGCGGGCGCAAGTCGGGGCAGCTGTCGGACGCGGGCGAGCGGCGCGCCGGCGGCGGCGGCGGCGGCGGCGGCGGCGGCGGCGGCCAGGCCGCGCTGCACCAGCGCTCCGCGTCACTCGTGAGTTACTCCTACGCTCGACACCACTTCAACCGTCTGCATTCCACTGATCATTTTGCACCAAGCCTGGCTTTGCCCAACGGCCTGGGGTGGCCCAAATCAATCCAATGTGTTTAGATTTAGTGTGATACTTTTTCTTTTGAACTTAATTTCAAGAGGTTCTATACGATAAAGTTATATTAACTAAACATAGTGAAGAAAAACGTTATCTTTTTCTCTCAATCGTGAGACCGACTCTCTTCGCATATTCACAAAAAGATTTGCAATAGAAGAAAGTCCAATCTTTTCGTGAATACCTAATGCAATAAATCGTAAAATATTCAATTGTAATTAAATATGGGTGTAGCATCACACAAGGAGTTAGCAATAAAAAATAGTTGTATGTTAGTTAGTTATTTAGTTAGACCTGAGATTTCCGCACTTAGTCTCATGGTTGGGCCTTTGTACGTAGCAAAGCTGTGAGCTCACTCCAACCAGCCTATCTCTTTCCAGAAGGCCAGCAGTGCTCTGATGTCACTACAGGCCTCCTGAAGGGATCCCAGCTTCCCAATGATGGCGGTCCATTGCTTTTCCACGCCTTCACAGTGAATGGTCACGTGGGCGGGTGTTTCCTCTTCTTTGAGGCATCCCCGGCAAAGCGGGCTGTCGGTTAGTCCCATGTTGTGAAAATGTCTATTTAGTGAGCAGTGCCCTGTTAGGATTGCCACAGCTTTGCGCAGATTATCCCTTCTCAGACGCAGCAGGCTACGTGAAAGACGTTTCGAGATCGTCGGTAGAGCCTCCTTGGCTTGTCTGCATTTGGTTTCCGTTCTCCAAAGTTCAGCATGCTGGCTTTCTGTTCGTGACCTCAGCCATTTCCTAAACTGGTTGTATGGGAGTGGGATCAGGGGTTCGGGTCCTTCCACTGTAGTTTCCGAACCTCTTCTAGCGAGTTCATCCGCAGCATCATTGCCCAAGGAGCCGCTATGACCCTTTATCCACTGTAAGGTGACTCGGTTGTTGGTGACAGGCAGCTCACGGTGCTGACGCTGCTTGACGTACACATATGACCCTAGTTTTCTACAGTATGTTAAATTATATTCAAAATTATTTAGGGCCGTCTGCCACAAAGCTAAATGCGAGCATATAAAAGCCAAAATTCTTAAATCATCTAATAAATCTAAAACCATTTGGAATATAATAAATAAGGAAACCGGTAAATCCAAATCAGCGGACCGCGAATTCTCGCTTAAGATAGATAATAAATTAATAACGTCAAATGAAGACGTTGCCGCGGCTTTTGAACAATTCTTTACAAATGTTCCAATTATAACTACGGCTCCTTTAGATTCATCTCCTGATCTTGCAGAAAGTATTTTGAAAGATAATGTCCCTCCCTGCGATCACGATTTTTCGTTTGATTATATTGAAGCTCATACCGTGAATAAAGCGTTTAAAAAGCTAAATCTTAAAAAAACTGAAGACCTGTGGGGTATGTCAGTAATAATAGTTAGCTCAGTAATCGATGTCCTAGCACCCCATTTGGCCAGAATCTTTAACAAATGTTTAGATGAGGGTACATTCCCTGACCTAATGAAATATAGTAGGCTCGTTCCTTTATTTAAAAGTGGCGACAGGCAAGATCCCACAAATTTCAGACCAGTCTCGGTTCTACCCGTTTTGAGTAAAATATTCGAGAAAATAGTTCTAGGTCAGCTACTTACACACTTTAATAATTATCAACTTTTTCATAGTGAGCAATTCGGTTTCACGCAAGGGCGGTCTACGACGGATGCTGGTGTCGCATTAGTTAAACATATATTTAGTGCATGGGAGGATCGGAAGGATGCTATAGGTGTTTTCTGTGACTTGTCGAAGGCATTTGACTGCGTAGACCATAAAACACTTCTCTTAAAATTAAAACACTACGGAGTGAATGGGAGGAGCTTAAAACTTATGAGATCATATTTAGAAGGGAGGGTTCAAAAAGCTGACATAAATAGGACTAAATCATCAGGGTCGGAGGTTAAGATGGGAGTGCCACAGGGATCTATTTTGGGGCCGTTCCTTTTCCTCGTATATGTAAATGATTTGCCGTTCATGGTTCAAAAAATGTCAGAGATAGTATTGTTTGCAGATGACACGTCACTTATTTTTAAGATTAAGAGACAAGAAAATGACCTTGCGGATACAAATAATGCTCTCTCTAAGGTACTATATTGGTTTACTTCGAATAACTTATTATTAAATTCAAAAAAGACAAAATGTATAAAATTCACACTACCAAATGTCAAAATAGTTGACAGCAATGTTATATTGGGGAATGATAAACTAGACCTTGTAGAAGAAACTGTATTTCTGGGTATCACAATTGATGCAAAGCTTCAATGGGGTCCTCATATAGGAAAATTGGCAAATAGGCTCAGTTCTGCAGCATACGCAGTTAAAAGAATCCGGGAACTAACTGATGTCGCAACTGCTAGGCTTGTTTATTTTAGTTACTTCCATAGTATTATGTCCTATGGTATACTACTGTGGGGTCGGGCAGCAGACATTGAGACCATCTTCGTCCTGCAGAAGAGAGCGATCAGATTCATATATAAGCTAGGCAATAGAGATTCGTTAAGAGATTTCTTTAAAGAAACTAACATCCTAACAGTTGCTAGTCAGTATATCTATGAAAATATTAAAACTGTAGGTAGCCAACACAATGTAAATACTAGAAATAGACATAAACTTTCGTTCCCAAAATTTAGGCTGGCAAAGGTTAATACATCCTTTATGGGGCATTGTATACGTTTCTACAATAAGATCCCCGAGGATATAATAAGCTTGCCAGAAACGCGGTTCAAAAAATGTGTGAAGCACACTTTGTGCCAAAAAAGCTACTATAACATTAAAGATTATTTAGATGACAATGATGTCTGGAATTAAAGCCAGTTCAATGCATGAGTTTTAGAACATTTATATAAATCCTGTAAATTAAGGACTTGAAAAGACTAAGTTTGGAGTTTTTTTGTCCATTTTTTCTCCAAAATGATCTAGATTTTGAAATGGACACCTAGTTTAACTTGTAACGTTCATTAAGTCGCAGTTTCTGTGCTACTTTGAAAAAAAATTTTTTGATTTTGATTTTGATTTTGACTTCAGCAGTGCCTTTAACTGTGTTGACTTTGATATCCTTTTAGCCATCCTCAGCTCTCTTAACGTATCTCCTCTTGTGATAGAATGGTTCGACTCCTATCTCCGGGGACGCCAGCAGTGTGTGCGCTCTGATGAGACATCCTCTGATTGGTGCAAGCTCACTGCGGGCGTAACCCAAGGAGGAGTCCTCTCCCCTCTCCTTTTCTCTGTCTTCATTAACTCTGTCACGAAATCACTGTCATCCCGCTACCATCTCTATGCAGACGATCTACAGCTTTATAGGCACTTTGGAGTGGATGAGTTTGATTCTGCTGTGGACTCCTTGAATGCCGACCTGCTTCGGATTCTAGATTGGGCTCGTCACTTTGGTCTTCTGGTGAATCCCAAGAAATCGCAGGCGATGTTAATTGGCAGTCCGCACTTCTATAAGTTGCTTATGAAGCATAGAGTGGTCCCCACGGTTGTCTTTGATGGCAAACCTATTGCATACTCAACCACCGCTAGGAACTTAGGAGTGCTCTTTGACTGTCATCTCACTTGGGCTGCTCATGTCGGTGAAGTCAGTCGACGAGTCTTTGCAGCTTTCCATTCGCTCCGCCGTCTCCAATTCTTCCTTCCCCTTAAAACTAGAACTACTCTTGCTCAGACTCTCCTACTTCCCCTACTTGACTATGCGGATGTCTGCTACTTGGATGCCAACGAGGAGCTGCTAGATAAACTCGAACGACTCCAAAACTTGGGTATCCGGTTCATATACGGTTTACGCAAGTTTGATCATGTATCCAGCTTTCGACATGAGTTAAATTGGCTCCCAATTCATCTTCGCCGGAATGCACATATCCTTTCTCTTCTCTACAAAATCCTGCACAGCCCATCCTATCCTCTTTACTTAAAAGAGCGTTTCCAACTATTGCACTCTGGAGTGAGACCTGTAAGATCAATAAACTCTCATCTTCTTCACATTCCTGTCCACAATACTGGGGCTTATGGGGATTCCTTCACGGTGCACTCAGCCAGGCTGTGGAATTCACTGCCGCAGAGTATTCGTACTAGCCCATCACTTAGTATTTTCAAAAAACGGTTGAAAGAGCATTACCTATCAATATCTTAACTCCCTGATAAGTAGGTTGTCATTAGGTATATATTTTAAGTAAGTACGTATTTTCCTTTCATTGTTTATGTAGTTTATTCTTTTCCTTATTGTCATATATTTTTGGGTAGGTATTTATATTAATATTATTTTGTTATTTGTGTAAATATGTAGGTATGTAGTATATTATATCATGTGCACGTGCGTAGACCCGTTTCACACCTCCGCTCCGACTCCCCAAGGTTTGCTGGAAGAAATCTCTTACAGAGATAAGCTCGCCTTTGTACATATACTTTCTTTTGTTACCTTTCCTGTACTCTATTCTTGTGTGTGCAATAAAGTATAATAATTGTTTGTTGACAGTTTTTTCAACTCATGGTGACACTCTAGTATCAGGCTGTTGTTAGTGAGATTGCTGTTAAGTGCTTGTAGGACTGAGGCACTGTCCGAGACTATGCGTATTGCATAGTCTTGCACATTTCTTGTATTCAACAGTGCGACTGCTCTTGTTATACCTATGCATTCTGCCTGAAAAATTGTGTTCAGGGTGCCAAGGGTTGTAGACACTTTTAGGTTTAGTTCATTGGAGAAAGCTAACTGTCGGTGACAGAGTTAACGTTTTCCCGAAGAACTTTGGAAGATTTCTTGTTTTTGGGGTGCGCTTTTTTGTAAAAAGTACTAATTCCGTCTTATCCGGGTTGGCGGATAGTTGATGAGTATCGCACCAACGCTCTACCATGCCAAAAGCCGTTCTCATTAGACCGTATAGAATTCAATTCCTCCTCCTCCTCCTCCAGTCCTCGCATTTACCTATCGTTAGGATTGTTATGTCATCGGCGTAGCCTATTATCCAGAAACCACATTCGTCTAGGCGTGTGATTAGTCCGTCCACTACTAGGTTCCACAGAAGTGGCGATAGCACTCCCCCTTGAGGGCAGCCTTTGGCCACTATTGCCCTGGTAGTGTTGTTTACCTCCAGCGTTATGGCTCTTTGACGCAGGAGGTTATCTATCCATCCCGTGATGGTTTGCTGTACTCCTCGTTCCATCAGCGCTTGGTTAATGCTACTGAAAGTTGTTTTGTCGAAAGCACCTTCTATATCAATAAAGGCTCCCAAGACAATATGCTTATCTGAGAGGCCCTTTTCAATGGTTCTAACGACAGTGTGGAGAGCCGAGTCTGTTGATCTGCCGTTTCTATAGGCATGTTGTTGAGAGTGTAAAGGTTTTGTTCTTGGGGCTCCTTCTCTTATGTGCCTGTCCGTTAGTCTCTCCAACGTTTTTAAAAGGAAAGATATGAGGCTAATAGGCCTATAGGATTTTGCCTGTGTATAGTCTCCTTTTCCAGCCTTTGGTAAAAAGATTACTTTGACTTCCCGCCATGAGTGGGGAATGTACTGGTGTGCCAAGCAGGATTGAAAAATACTCACTAGCTGTGGTAGTATTATGTTGATCCCCCATTGTAGTAGTGCCGGAAAAATTCCGTCTATTCCAGAGGATTAAAACAAACAAACAAAACAAATGTTTAATGAGCTGAACAAAAAGGAACAACATAAAGTAGGTAGCTCTGAGCCCCAAACTAAATTAAATTGTATCTTGGGGCACATCATTCAGCCACAAGAAGTCCACTGCTGGACATAGGCCTCCTCCATGGATTTCCAAAAAGACCGGTTAGAAGCGGCCTGCATCCAGCGTCTTCCTGCCACTTGAATGACGTCATCTGTCCATCTTGTGGCTGGTCGTCCCACGCTGCGCTTGCCGATATGTGGTCTCCATTCGAGAACTTTTCGGCCCCATCGGCCATCAGTTCTGCGTGCTATGTGCCCCGCCCACCGCCACTTCAACTTACTAATCCGCTGGGCTATGTCGACGACTTTCGTTCGTCCACGGATCCCATCATTTCTGATTCGATCTCGTAGAGAAATTCCGAGCATAGCCCTTTCCATAGCTCGTTGCGTGACCTTGAGCCTTCTTATGAGGCCCATAGTGAGAGACCACGTTTCAGTGCCATAAGTCATCACTGGTAACACACACTGGTTGTATAATTTTGTCTTGAGCGATTGAGGTATATTAGACGAAAAGACTTTTCTAAGTTTCCCGAAAGCTGCCCAGCCGAGTTGGATTCGACGATTGACCTCTTTCACGAAGTTGGACCGGCCTAGTTGGATTGTTTGTCCTAAGTAGACGTATTCGTCTACAACTTCGAGAGTCGTGTTCCCCAACGTTATTGGGGTGGGCACAACACGAGCGTTCGACATGACCTTCGTTTTGTCCATGTTCATTTTAAGGCCCACACGTTGGGAAACTCGACTGAGGTCGTCGAGCATTATGCCGAGGTCTTCCATCGTTTCTGCCATGACTACTATATCGTCGGCAAATCGAAGGTGCGTGATGTACTCGCCATTGATATTGATGCCGCGTCCCTGCCATTCCAGAAGCTTGAAGGCATCTTCCAGTGCATTCGTGAACAGTTTCGGAGAGATAACGTCTCCCTGTCTCACGCCTCTTCTCAATGGAATTGCCTCCGAATTCTGCTCCTGTACTCGGACCGACATGGTGGCGCTGTTGTACAAGCACTTCAGCACCTCGATATACCGATAGTCAATACGGCAACGCTGGAGAGACTCGAGCACTGCCCATGTCTCGATCGAATCGAAGGCTTTCTCATAGTCCACAAACGCTAAGCAGAATGGCAAATTATACTCCTCAGTCTTCTGTATAACTTGCCGCAGCGTGTGGATGTGGTCTATGGTACTAAAGCCCTTTCGGAAACCGGCTTGTTCGGGAGGCTGGAAGTCATCAAACCTGCGTTCGAGACGATTCGTGAGGACCCTCGAAAACAGCTTATAAACATGGCTCAGAAGCGAGATGGGTCGGTAGTTCTTCAATAGAGAGTTATCCCCTTTCTTGAAGAACAGCGTCACCACGCTTCTGTTCCATGCTTCTGGCGTTTTTCCTTCGAGCACGACGGAATTGAAGAGCTTCTGAAGGACTTTAAGTACTGGTGTTCCACCCGCTTTCAGGAGCTCTGATGTGATTCCGTCCTCTCCTGGTGCCTTGTTATTCTTGAGCTGTTTCAGGGCCATCCTAATCTCGTACAGGCTGATGTCCGGGATATCTTCGGTATAATGTCGGGTCAGTTTGGCTCTCGGATCTTTGTTCAAACTGCTAACAGGTTTTGCGACTGAGGTGTATAGCTGTCCGTAGAAACTCTCAATCTCCCTCAGCACCTCTGATTTGGTCGACGCTATACTGCCGTCCTCTCTCTTCAGCTTCGTCAGCTGGCTTTGCCCAATAGACAAGTCTTTTGCGAACACTTTGGAGCCCTTGTTCCGCTCTATAGTCTCTTTAATACGTTCGGTATTAAAGGACCGAATATCGTGCCGCATAGACTTTGAGATATGTCTATTGAGATATTTGAGATATGTCTTGGGGCACAGTATGGTAGAAAGCTTTTTACAGCCCATTGTACTTTATCATCGGTAATAACCGTGTTTGATATGGCCCAGTCAATATCAGCTGGCGCTCGTTCGCTGGGCTCTTCCCATTCCTGTTTGTCCGTGATCTTGCAGTCTGGGAAGTGGGTGTATAGAAGCAGTTCGCTTATTTCTTCGTCGGAGGTTGTGAAAGTGCCGTCCGATTTCTTTAGTGAGCCTAGTCCTCTGTTATTGTTTGTTGACAGAAGCTTTTTGATTCTTGCTGTCTCCTTTGTTGACTCGATTTTTTCACAGAAACGCCGCCAAGAGCTGGTCTGAAAGTAGCGGATTTTCGTCTTATACTCGTGTTGTAATTCTTTGTATGTATGCCAGTCAGAATCCTTTCTGGTGTTTCTTGCATGATTAAAGGCTCGCCTTAGCTTGCATCTTGTTCTTTCTAGGTCCTTGCCCCACCAGTGGCTACCAGCAGGTTCCTTGGGATGCGTTAGTGGGCAGGCCTGTTGGTATGTCTCTTGTAGGCAGGTTGTTAGTGATTCTACGTTGTGTTTTATATTGGAGGTGCTGGAAGTCGCGTCTTTTAGTTGCAGTGACCACTTTGACTTTAAAACGTTCTGAAATCTAGAGACGTCCGTTTTGCGAGGGTTTCGCCACGGTTGTGGCGGTTGTGTCTGTGCCTGTATGGTGTACCTAACTCGTCTGTGGTCGGAGAGGGAGGGTTCGTCGGAGACGTGCCAGTTGGCTACTATGTCCGCCGCTCCTACTGATACAAGAGTGATATCTATGACTGTTTGGTACCTGCTGTTAATAAAAGAGTTTGCTATGAGAAGGTTCGTGGTCATCAAAAACTCTATCAGGTCCTCTCCCCTTGGGTTGGCTTTGGGGCTGCCCCACAGAGGATGGTGTGCGTTGCAGTCGGCCGATATAATCAGCTCCCAGCTGTGGTCTCGAGATCTCTGGAACAGAATTGTGTGAGTAGCGTAGCTTGTATACAGTTGGGCATGTAGACACGCCCTTGGGTTGGGTATCGTCATATCGACCATTAACTTACCTCCCGGGTTGTTAAGTCCACAGATTCTACCGCCCCTTACTCAGGGCTCCTGTATGAGAGCTATGGTATTAGTTTTAACCTCCAGCAAGATACGCAAGGTGGCTGAGGCGATTTGCTTATGCTGGAGGTTTGTTTGGACGACCTCGACTTCGACTGTAGCTACTACGCGTGTTGGAGCCATTGCTAATCGGACAAAGTCTCCCCCACGCGCAGCAGCCAGTCTTCGTCTTCGGTCTGGTCTTTCGGACTGGTCGTCATCGTCGCTGATCGACATACCAGCGACTGTTGGCGTAAAGGGTGAGGGGGCCGCTCTCGACGGCTCATTGGCTGGAGTCGGGACTCCGTCAACGTCATCGCCATCGGGCCCGGCCTCATCGTCCTTTGTCTCGGTATCCTCAGTGGATGCCCGCGCGCACGGAGGCTCAGGTAAGAACGGAGTGTCGCTCAGACCCGAGGGAGTGAAAAACTTAACGTACGCACTCCCCATGATATAAGCGACCCTCCGCTCCCGTTCTAGAAGGCAAGGCACCTCCCCTTCTGGGATGCCTAGAACGAGGAAAATGCCCTTGCCTTCCTGAACCTCCGTTCGGTAGAGCCTCCACCTCTGGATGTTGTATTCGGGATTTTGATGGATAAGAATCTTGCGAATCTTATCCATCTCCATCACGACTGTTGTGGGTAGCAGCATACCGGCCTTCACCATCCTTGTAATATCTGACTGTGCGATGACAGTCAGATCACAATTTTGGATCGGGCACGGTATGCTTGCTACTGTGTCCTTAAGCCAAGCAAGCGAGGCGTCGTCTCCACACCAGATTTTCAGCACCCCCTCCCTCAGGTGAGGTTTCCCGTGAAACCTGAGCGGTTGGGCGCCATCACCGACCAGGCACAACGCCAGGATTGCGTCGGAGGTGACTCTTTCTAGAGTCTCCTTGAGCTCATTCGCTTGCTCAATAATTAAATCTGTGGGGGGGACGGTGGTTACGGCTACGCGTAGGTGAGAGTTAATCGCCCCCGCGTAGCTGAGCGCCTTTCCGTGCCCCTGTTCCAGCCTACGCCGCTTATTAGTGACGGCCGGTGACAGCGTTACATCAGCCCTGCCACGTTTTACCGGAGTTTCCGGACTAGCATGTCGGGGCCTCTGGACCGCCGTCATCGGTCGTTTGTGAGATGACGATTTGGTCTGCTGCCGATCGCATGGTAGGGACCTCGCAGTGATGGCGCACTCGGCTTCCGCTCGCAGCGGCCCAGCCTGCGGGGTTACCCCTGCACTATGGGCGCATTGTGCGGAAGTCTCTGGCTGCCCATGCGTGGTCGAAACCACAGCGGTCGTGGCGCGTTTCGCATGGGTGGCAGCAGCCCCCTGGAGCTTATCCAGCTTCCAAGGAGGCGACCGCCCTCCACGGTGACCTCTTCGTTTGTTTTTATTGCGTCCGGTCACAAGCTGCCGACTGTGCTGGGATCCCCCTGCGACAGACAAGGCGCTTTGCAACTGGGCGCTTTCCCTACATTCAGTCGCCAGCAGCCGACTGTGCTGAGTTTCCCCTGCAGCAGACCTGGCGCTCGGCAACTGAGTGGTGTACTTACTGTCAGTCACCAGCAGCCGACTGCGCTGAGTTTCCCCAGCAGCAGACAAGGCGCTCGGCAACTGACTGTTATCCCTATCATCGACACGGGCAGGCGGTGGCTTAGCTTTCCTGGCCCGCTTGGACCTGGCGACGAACTTGCTAGTCACCGTCTGCCACGTGTTATCTCGCTTTGACTCACTTGGGCTGGCGCTCCCGGCCTGTGCCGGTGTGCTGCCGTCCAAGGAGATTACTCCGGTGGTGCCCCCCCCCCCCCAGAATACGAGGGGCTGCCCGGTGCCAAAGTGACACCGGGGAGGAATTCTCCTGCCCTTGTGGGGCCGGTACCCTCCTTGGGTAAATTCTTTTTAGTACCGGACTGACTCATTTTTTAATTTTTCTCTTGAAAAATTGAAAGAACTGGGGATATTATTCGCGTCGCTTTCCCAACACGCCGCGGGTGCACTTTTTGGGTTTATTTGGGTCCCAAGGCCAACACAGACCTGGTTTGTGGTTATCCCGCCACTGATTCGGGAGCGGTTCTTCGCCGTCACCAAGTCCAGACCTCGGCAGGAGATGTGCAGCTAAATAGCGCCCAATCGCTCGCCTCAGCCCGGAGTTGGGGCCGTTGCCGGATGATAGGTTGTATGTTGTAATAGTTTGAAAATGTTCGAATCCCACTACTGGAGGCCGCAGTGTCTACTATTTGTACAAATAGCCTCAGTCTGGGTGTTTTCCTATGTTTTCTGATGTCCTTGCTATCACAGTATAGGGTATCCGAGTTATAGGACCGGAACAAGTGATATTGTTTTGTAGAAATCATTAATACTAGTATGAGTACATATTATGTACTAAAACAAATTCTTTATTTTTCGGTTATTGTTTTAAAAATGTTTTAGACTCATCATGTAGATAACTAATGCCCATCTCTCCTTGATACTATAACTAAATCTTACTATGGTGCCTATAACGATTTGTGATTTCTTCGCGTTTTCGTAAAAATTTGTGCGTCGATCGGAGCTTCCAAAAAAAGAAAAACCAACTTTTCTACTTTTGTAAAGCTATTAACGATTGCTCTATTTATGCAATTTAAAGCAAGATAACCAGTAAGACGATGATAAAATTACTGCCGTTATTACTGCACGTTCGCATAAAACACTTTGACGTAAACATAACCAAAACGTTATCTCTTCAATGAATACAGTTAAGTAGGTAGAGGCGCGTCCTCAATGCGCGTCAGACTCGGGCTGCTGCTACTCGTTACGAGTTTTTACATCGAAATAGCCGCCACTTACAGCGAGCTCTCTCTCAGGAAGCAGTTGGCTGTGGTTAATATGCGTATAAATATTCACTTGATTATGCTCTTAATTACGTGAAGATATTTCTAACATGTTCTAGTTTAGTGTAGTGCCAAAACCTGAAGGTACTGTGCATTACTTTAACGTCGTTATGCGTATTTTTATGGAGCTGGGGTAAAGTAAAGTACAATAGAGTAGAGTGCAGTAGAGTAGAGAAGGTAGAGTAATAAACAGACCCTCAGACAAAGAAATAACTGTTGGGAAACATTGTTAACGCAGCTCCATTGAGACAGCAGCGAATTTTCCCATATTTTCCATTGCCTCGCTTCGTTATCAAGATTAGCTCGCGAACTGCCAAGCCGTAGATGCCTACATATCAGGCAGCGTTGAGTGTAATCTAGTGTTGGCAAGATTGAACTATGTCCGTCCCTCCTCCCACTGCTTACACATGAAGGTTTCATCAGTTCTCTTGAATAGTAGCATGTAGTAGATACCTTACCTGTAACATACACAACGTGCACGATAATTAAAACTGTTACCAATAATTAAAACAAACACTTGTTATTTGTTAATAATAGGCAAAATTTCAACATAATCAGACAAAAGCAAGCAGTTTATTAGATACAACTAATCAAGAGCGAACATTAGACTCGGAAGCGGGAGATCCAGGTTCGATTCCCAGTGCGGGCATGTACCTATGACTTGGATTTCAAAGTTATGTACATTTGTGAAGTTATAGTAGCAATACCACTCGCTAACGGTGAAGGAAAACATCGTGAGGAAACCTGAGTGTCTGAGCTATTCACATACCTCAGCGCTTGAAATTGCCAATCCGTGGTGGGGACGCGTGGTGATTAAGCCCATACTCTCTCTCTGAGAGAAGGCCTGTGCCCTACAGTGGGAGTGGGAATCCAGTAATTTTAGCATAGCTTCAGAGATTATCTAGTCCTAAAACATCTAGAGCCTATTTACTTTTTCCACCTCGAGCAAATTCTGTATCATGGAGAGAGTCAACCTTATTATAATAGTAATATTTATTTATTTCGGATTTATTTATTTATTTTTGTTTACATAAATATTGCAACACGACAGTAATTAGGTACACCAAAGCGTTACAATATTTTAACTGAGCACTACCTATCAAACATCCTACCTATCAGATAAAATTGATCCATTTGATTAATAAGCAATATTATGTACACACAGTTTCAGTTATTAGATTACAAAGGATTTATTGACAATTAATTAAATGCTCCAGGTGATTTAAGATTTAGATGATTGCCTTGTTTTTCTAGCGCTAAATACACTTGACTACGAAAACAGAGGTCGTGGGTTCGATTCCCACTGGATTCTTGATTTATAGAAATGACCCGTCTCACCTGTCTGTGTGTATTTCCATGTTTGTGATGTCCTTTTCGGGTTACTATAGCTACTCTAGCTTGGGACCGAGAAATTATTGTGATTTGTGGAAGTTAGTTATATTCTGATAATCTTGACGACTTGATAATCTGTGAAACAGGACTTAGAACACAAGTAAAGGAAAAAATTCGAAAATTGTTCATTCAAAGTACTGTAACACAAAAAAATATTTTAACGTTGGATTTGCAGTTCATCTGTATGGGAGAATAGGGGTTTGTTTGTTAGGAAGGAACCAGAGGGACACGAGTCCTGCTTTCACTTCTCCGGTTTCTGTTTATTTTCTGTACAAAACACTAACTGAAGTAAAATGAATACTCACCTCTGTTTTTGAGAAAACATTTGTGGCTGTAATATTTTTCCAGCATTCCTAAATGGTTTAAGTATATTTTTATACACGAAACAAGTCGAGTCTTTTCGATGGCGCACTTTCTAGGCTATATTTTATTTACTGCATAGCTTTTATGCTTTATTTATTTTATTTTCTCACATATTCACAAAAATCTAAATAATATCCAAACACTTGGGGCAAGGGCTCTCAACTAAAGCCCAAGAAACAGTTTCCAAAATGAAAGCTCGCCACAAGATATATAAAACCTCTCAGGCGAGTATAAAGATAAGATAAGATAAGATAAGATAAAAGATAATTTATTCAAGGAACATTTTACAGTGACCTTATCACTAAGGCAGTGGTACCCTGCTCACTAAAAAAGGTTAAAACCTGTGGTTTAGGATAAGCAGTGCTCCTCCGAAAGTATGCCAACTTATTCTTGCTAGTCTGTCTTTTACAACGGTGTGTTATGATTAGATCTAAGTACTTGCGCCCCTGCAGTTTCCTTGTGTGTTTTCTTTCTATATGTTTGTGGTATCTGTTCTTCGCGGCAGTGTTGCTAAAGCAAATATGTTCTGTTAAAGCAAACTACAGATATAGAGAAATAAGAGATCCGCAGATTACATTGGGGTTAGAGTAGAGGTCACTTTATTTAGATTTTTAAGTCTTATAAGTAATTGGCGAGACAAGACAGAGACAAATATATTCAGTATCAGATTCTTTATCCCTACTATGTAAATAGATATCGTTAAAATGCGGAAAATAATAAGGTCTACCGAGATTTGCTGCTCCTAGTTCAGAGATGGCAATCACATGACACCGATCAAGAAAGTAACAAAATACTCTCGTAAAAAAAATACGACCACTTTTCAATAGAATCAATCGTTCTAATAGAGTTTAATAGACTTACTGATAGTTAGAGTGAAGCCGGCAGTGGACTTGCCTTGAGAGAAGAATGAAAGAAAACCAGGCGATGGTGGCAATGTTCACCATTACACAATCACTATTGTCGTTTACAATTGGGAACCTGCGTGTGACTTAGATTAGAGTGAAATTGCTTTTGTACCATAGAAAACATCGAAAAAATAAAACCATAAGTATTTGTTTTCAGGGTTTTTGGGATCACAAAAAATGCGAAAAATAAAGTTACTATAGTAGTAACAAAACTTATTAGAATTAGTTTTTTCATTGAATTCTAAACGTTTTCTTATGAAGGTGTGAATGCAAAAAACAAGTTTCTACGAGATAAATGAAATATTGATAAACGCTTCTAGTCCAGTCATTATATGCATTTGGAAAGGCATGTGAGAGAAGACTAAATTTTGGATATTACGTGGGGGAGGCTAGAAAAGCTTAGATTAGATATTTTGTTACATATTTTTAGATAAGATAAGATAGATAAGTTGGTATGGGTGGAATTTTTAGCCTCTACATAGGTTTTCAAATTGTGTACCAAGATTTCCTATGTGCATTTTCCGCCGTCTTCAAATGTTCGTTCACGGCAGTTTCGGGCAATTTAGTCTACTTTATACTTTGCAGGATTTTGGTACAACTTCATAAGACATGTCCCATTCGTGCTTTTTCATTCCGTTGACCATTTTACAAGTTTAGTTACCTTTGAACATACTTATATCTAGGTACCTATCTACACCTGTTATTTCATTATATTATACATATACAGGTACACTGATGTATTCACTGCTAATGTAACTTTGTAATCGTATATATTTATATGGGATTATAAAGTTATTTATGCAAATGATGTATCTAGAAAACTGGACCAAAATTGCAAAATTTCGTATTATTTTATTAATAATATTTTAGTTTTTCCTTAATTTATACACTAAACACTAATTGTATACTAAATTTGAAGCTTCTCGTCTGCTAGAATTGCCTCAGAGTTTTGATGATCGGTCAGTCAGTGAGTGACAAAATTAAGAACTTTGACTAGTTATAATTCTTAAACTACTCGTTTAAATTTAATGAAAATTTAAATATACCGTGTTTATACAATGCCTGCTTGGTTACTGAAAATTCAGGCTTCTAGTTTATCCACAACGAAGTAATAGGGAATCGAAAATGGCCTGAACTGCTTCGAGAAAAGGATGGTACGGCCGTGCGCTTTTTTGCTCGACTTTGCGGGGGCACTCCCGTGCCCCCAGAATAAAAAACAAAATTTTAGATCTGATACGCTCTACTAGTTTGATAATAGACATATTTTGCATATCGAGAAAAAAGTAAGTGGTTTTTCAATATCTCAATAACGATGAACGATTGGTGTAAAATGTAAAGGACTTTAATTGTAGATCGTAAAAAAAGTAACAAAAAAGTATTGTTATAAAACGAAAACCGAGTTATTGTAAAAAAAAACTTCATTTAACCCTTTTTCGAAGACGGCGAAAAATGCACATACGAAATCTTGGTAGAAAATTTGAAAAGATATATAGAGGCTAAAAATTCCACCCATGCCGGGACTTGAACTCGCAATGTCTGGCTAACCGTGCCGTTTTTAAAATTGTCCTCAGCACAGATTAGTACAACAAAAAGAATATAGAGAATTTGAAGTTAAGCTTTATCTAATTCAGGCTTTTAGTTTTATCCACAACGAAGTTATAGGGGGTCGAAAATGGCCTGAACTGCTTCGAGAAAAGGATGGTACGGCCGTGCCGGTTTTTTGCTCGACTTGGCGGGGACACTGCCGTGCCCCCAGATGAAATCCACTTAAATCGTAGAAACATGCTGGAAACTCAGGACATATAATGTTAGATGGACATTACAGGTTTCATTAACCTTGCAGTCATTTGAATGATATTTATCGCTTCACGTAGAGAAGCTTTCTAAAGAAGCAATTATTTACTTCATGTCAAAAACTAATCATCCTCACTTGACAGCTGTTGCGCAATATTTTAAGATGCGTTTTTCTTATGAATATACAAATAAAAAACCGGACAAGTGCGAGTCGAACTCACCTACCGAAGGTTTCGTACAAATTTTTAGGTACTTACATACTATAAATAGTTCAGGAATCGAGTCTCGCATGTTTTCTCCGAACCCTTCCCGAACTTCAAAGACTATTTTTTATGATTTTATTACAAATGTATATTTTTCAGATGTGTCCCTGTACTTGTAATATAAGACAATATTACTTTATTATTACCAAATTTCATAGTTCTAGGTCAACGGAAAGTACTTTACAAATTTTGATTCCGGTGAATGTCGAAATATACGTTTTTTGCGGCATAAACAGCCCTGTATTTTTAGGGGTCCGTACCCAAAGGGTAAAAACGGGACCCTATTACTAAGACTTCGCTGTCTGTCTGTCCGTCCGTCCGTCCGTCCGTCCGTCTGTCTGTCACCAGGCTGTATCTCAAGAACCGTGATAGCTAGAGAGTTAAAATTTTCACAGATTATGTATTTCTATTGCCGCTATAACAACAAATACTAAAAACAAAATAAAATTATTAATTAAGGGGGGCTCCCATACAACAAACGTGATTTTTTGCTGTTTTTTCAAAAAAAATTATCTGCTGAAGTTATACAACCCTAAAAATGTAATGTAAATAATATAATGTATGCTTGCTTGTATCTTCATCATTTCCTTTCATCCCTAATCATCAGGCAGGAGCATAAGGCTCAAGGTAATTTCTTAAGATAACTCAGCGACTAGAGTATCTGAAATGGTTCACGGTGAGCGAAAGCAAGCGGGCTTGAGTTGAGTTCATTTTTTGTGCCTTTCAGATCCACTGCGTTGCCCAAGAGCGAAGAAGTAGGCGATGAACCGCATTTCCATAATTTTATAACAAATACGAACGTAATGGATTTCAAACGTAGTTCGAGTAGTTTATTTTGTGTCAAGGTCGGTTACCTTTTTATCGCACGGAAGATAACCAAAATAAATTTTATAAATAAAAACTACGATTACTAAAAAACATAAAAAAAACAACGGGATTGACTGGTTATCGTCAAACTTGGTCTAAATATTGTCTTTTAGCCTAAATGGTCTTGATGTACCTACCTAGATTTAATAGAATAGAATAGATTCTTAGAATTAATTTAAATAAGTACACTATAATTTTCTAACCTACGTAGTAAAATCCATTATTGGCTGCGTGTACAAATTATTAAGGACCTATTGTTTACTGTAATTGTATTGCTGTGGATTTCTGTTAAATAAAAAAAATAAGATAATATAAACCGCTTAACCAATTTTGAGGTCTGTGGTTGATTTGACGTCACAAGGACCAACATGGCGTATGACTAAAGGTAATCTTTTCTCAATTCTTACTTTTCTAACAATGGAAGCCCATTAGTCGCATGGAAGATTTTTATATAGTGTTATTATTTGAGATTGAGCAGTAGCAGAGCAGTAGTTCACTTAAACCCCTTTCAAAATATTAGCGAAACAAATATTAGCTGTTCATGATCTGATGTAACTTACGCAACCTAACGTATTGTGATATCGAATATAATAAAACTATTAGCATAGTATCGATGTAGGTATTATCACTCGGAATGGCGTATGGTATCCTTCTCAAGTTACCTGAAACAAAAATCGTTTGATAAGTAACAAAAGTGAAACTTTTATGTTGTTAGCAATTTAAACAAAAGTAGTTAGCGTGAGAAACAGAGACTGGAGTGTTTATTAATTAAAATGTAATGCAAATTGTTAACAACATGGTAAGTGTACAGTCAACTAATTTGCAACGTTGTAAAGACAAGTCAGATAACGCGACGCATGATCGTGAACGAGGGAATAAAGAGCTACTGCTGCAGGCTTCGTATAACATTGATGCATATTACGAATTCATATTCGTATAATTTTGTCATCGACACTTACCAAACTTCACATTCTAGTTGCACAGGTATGTGAATATAGAAAAGGTTCGAGTCCTGTCGGTGTTAGAGATGGATAGCTGCATGCGGCGTGCCGCGCCCCGCGCGCCACGGTGAGGTCGACCGAGTAGCCTCTGAGTGAGGCTCAGGGCGCCCGCGCCCGGCGGCGGCGCCCGGCGCAGGCAGCTGCGCGACTGGCGCGAGTCCGCATGCACGATCGTTTTGAGTTCCTGGAACTATTGAGACAAAGAAACATATCTATGGTAGAACTCTTACTATCTTATTTATAAGAAACACGACTCCTTAAAACGCTGATTAAAATACTCTGTGATGGATATTTTACAAGGAAAAGTTGTAACCTCAGATTAAATAAACTGTCTCTTAGGAGTGCTTTAGGGGAATCGTGTTTTTGTAAATAAGGCCGTTAACCTTCTATTTCTATACATAAGCACAGGAACATGTGCCAGGCCAAGTTTTCGGCCGGCCAGCCTGTTTATATTCACAGAAGTTGATTTTTTTTAAATTAATGTAGATAAAAGTTACCGGAAAAAATATTTCTCTTAGTTTAATGCATCCAGTTAGTATACTTTCCGAGATTTGGATGTCCAAAAATTTTTGATTCTCTCTCACTAGGTTAGATAGATAGATAGGTAACTCTTTATTGCACACCAGTAATTTACAGACTTATGGTGCTTTTAATCTTTTCTAAAAAGATAGTTTAATTAGTTAGATTAAGGTTAATGCTGTAAAATTGTATTGTTTCATCCACTATTCTACAACACCAGTCTAGCTGTGGAAGACCAGTGTCTACTGCTACAGGTGTGCATGTTTATACTTACAAGTAGATACCGTCGATGTACATAGTCTAGGAAGTGGATGTGATAACGAAATAAAGAATTAAATATATAGTTCTTAATAGTATACAAGGTTAGGTTACATCAATAAAGTCTAGGGTACTTCTAATTGAGATAAAGCTACAAAATTTGAAACGAAGATCAAGAATATTCTTTATTGTACACCGGAAAACCATTACAGAGACGGCACCGACAGACATAGATAAATGTACCTATATCCTTGGTGAGACTCTCTTTTCTTTCATAGTTATTATCAGTTATTTTTCCAGACGAAAAGAGGACATTTTTTAGTATTTTATGGAACCTTTGCACTAGGTGATGTTCCTGCACTATGCGGGCATAATAACAACTTTTAAAATAGAGCACATAGTGTGATCCAATCCGCTGCGGAAGTCCGTGAACACACAGTTGCTGCGTGCGAAGCGGCGGCGGCGGCGGCGGCGGCGGCGCGCGGTCTGGTTGCCACTCGTTAAAGCGCTTATCAGCACGGAATAGTTCACGCCGTGAACACTTTCACCATACACCTTTGAAATATTGAAAATTAAAATGTATTTACTAAACACCAGTAAGCGACATAGCAACCGGTTGTCCGGGGTGGCAGGAGGTCACAGGTGAGAGCAAATCACAAAATATGGAAATACATCCAGACTGAGGCCCTTTGTGCAAATGAAAGGTGGCTCCCAGTGGGAATCGAATCCACGACCTCTGGCATGATAATCAGACGTGATACCGCTAGACCAACGAGGCCAGTGCGGAGTAGACCGGGCGCGTGCGGCTACAAGTGGTCGCTCCGTTCCGCGCTGTTTTGGTTCCGTTTCGCTCTGATGTGTCTACTCGGTAATTAACAGTTACATTGCTAATTGTGCCAATTTTGCGTTAGTAGCTCAACAGCTAATAAGTTGAAAATATGCGATTGTATATAATTATTTTTTTTTAAATAAAATTTAAAACCGACGAAATTTAAAAGCGAAAATTGTTGTGATCCCAACGGCATCCTGAGGCTGTTGAATGATAGGTCGGATAGCCCGTTTTTGAAGCACCACTCCAAGGTGCATGTAAATTAATTAATTTCATCATCATTGTAGGGCTCCGTCGTGATTTTCATAACACATTTGCCATAATCGCCACGCTTGGCAGGCGGGTTGGCGATCGCAGTATGCTGTTGGAATCTCAGGAAGACACTGCTGCCCGTCTCCTGGTCCTTTCCCATCTAACCCATCCCTGGTCCTGGCCCGTCTTCCGGTCTCCTCTCCGTCCCTTTACCGATATTGCAAAAACCAAACGAACAGCGCTGTTTCGTTATTTGAATACATACATAAGTATATGTAAACTCATCCCGAAGGAAAATAATCAGTATAAAGCCTGTATGCCGGAAGGGTAGGCGCAGGGCTTGCCACTTGCTATGAACCTGACAAATCTCCCGCTTCACCAATAATAATTAGGAGCAGCAGCACGCTCGCCACTGCTTTTGGAAAAATACGTTGTGTAGTTTTATTTACCTTGCATGGTTATAGTAAATATCTGCATATTTTTTAAAGAAAATTACTCTACTAAAAGCGACAGAACAGAACTCGACTCACTTGTCTATTGGATGTTAACGGGTAACTTTTACAGCAAAAATATAAATTGTGACACAATTTATTATGTACTTGAATGAAGAATGAAGAAGTTATATAATAATGACCTTGATAGTAATAATAAGAATTCCACACAGCACAATCACTTCGGTTTGGGTGATCCCAAACCGAAAAGGTTTGGGAATAACTTTTAACCGTACAAACTTTGTTGTTATAATCTTCAAATATACACGATTTGTCCCATTTTAAATAATAGTTATGTTTGTCACCCAACACACTTGTTTACCGCCAGTAATGGTAGTGACACTAAAAGGACCGTTTTGGAAGACCTTCACAATTTAATGTGTTTCTTTTTTAAGCGGCAGCGGTTATCATGTTCTACGCCCAAAACAGAGGTCGTGGGTTCAATTACCAGTGGAGGTTGCCGTTCAGGATTTGTGCAAATGACCTCAGTGGGTGTATTTCCGTGTTTGTGATGTCCTTGCCTGGTTACTATAGGGTATCCTAGTTTGGGACCGCGACCTGTGATTGAGTTGTGTGGAAGTTATTATGGGGTTATTTTCCATATTCTCAATTGAGTTGACAGTGTGTATTTGCGTTACTTTGTGCAGCAAACCCTGGGGAGCAGCGGCGCCGGTGCAGGAGTCGTCAACCTCGAGAATCTGGAAGCCAAGGTCAGTGAACTTTTAAGTGTTATTTACATGATATTACATTCCAGTACGTCCTATGTCAGCCTTTTAAATAATGTAACCACTGTTTTTATGTCATGGACTTGGCTTTATTCGATTATTACTGTTTAATATTTTTCTATGTGTAGACACCAGCTTCATAAAGCGGCTGCAAATAATGATGTATTAAAGTTGCATTGCTGTTCTGCCACGTTATTTGAAATATATCAAGTATAAAACTATATCGAAGTAAAATCTTGCCTCTCATGTCAAAAGTTCAGTCGTTCATTTTATCACGCTTAAATTACTCATACAAATTGCTCGAAAGTTACCTTTGGTCTCCTAGGCACGTTTTCCAGTAGCTACAAACATTGACTAGACATTGAGATCAAAGCTGCACTCGCAGATTTCAGAAGAATGGTCGAAGCCGAAGGTCAGCAAGAAAAGTGTCATTTCATTCGTTTTTCTTTAATGCCAAACAGCTAAAATGTCTATCTGGCTGACTGAAGCTAAACTAGAAAAATAAAAAATTCGAAAAAAAAGATTTGCCGTCATGAATTCCCAACATCATATTTAATAATCACTTTTACTTTTAGAACTTTATAAACTTTTACTAAATATCAGAAAAATTTAAAATTAACCGTAGTTAAATAATAATAAGATGGCACAAATAAATATTTTTGTTACTATCTCAAAATAAATTATTAAAATATTGTTATGTAGAAGTCAATATTGTATTCCACTACACAATTTATCAAACGATCTGTCATTCATGTGGAAAGAACGATGAATACGTACGGCTACGTTCGGACGTTACACAACTTCATATGAAAGACCTCAACGCGCGCGCTCACAAAGTAAGTACTCGACTTGACTGCTACAGGGTGACTTTGAATTCGTCAAAGTCACAAAATATGGTGCGGCGGGAGCGGCAACTGGGTGGACTGTATTGGCGAACAATGGACAACACCAGAAGGGTGCTCGTTGGTAAGCGTTGGGGTGGACGTACCTGGATTTCACACCCGCGGATGACGAAGGACGATCACGGCAGCCTAGGTGGGCGCTGGATTGTCCCGGCGTCTTGTACTCCAAAAGTAGTTCACGTTTCTTCAATATAAATGCGGATCAAAACAATAAGGCGAACAAAAAGATATTTTGAGGAAATTTTCTTTTCATTGCATAGTATTATTAATGATTTATAAGTAACGGTACAACATATTTGAAAATATTCGTGATTTTCGACCTTTGTCTCCAAACTGTGAAAAATGTTTTTTAATATGTGAAATGTTGACGTCCGATACGCGTAAACAATTAAAAAAACAATTGAGTTGGCCGGCGCGACCATAAGACGTTTAAAACATAGTTTTTTTTTATTACTTTTTGCCTTGATATTGTTTGTTCATACTAAGGTGAAGTAATTCTTCTTCTTCTTGGTCGGTACGCTCTTGGCAAAGCGGTCGGAGTCCTCATGAAGAGGCTTTACTGTAGGCTGATGTCACGTACATCACGATGTCTTGGCAAGATGCCGCTCTGGTACATTCATGCAGCGGCCTGTCCACAGTGGTCGTCACTTGGTCGGTCCATCGCATTTGTGCTCTATCGCGTGCTCTGGTGCCCTCTACCTTTCCCTGCACCACGCTCGGTGGAGTTTTTGTCACGTCGGGATACATGGCCAAAGAAACGCAGGATTAGATATTTTACTAGATTTGATAGACGCCGCTTGATACCAAGTTCTTTAAGAATGAAATTATTAGTGCGGATTAGTGAAATTATTATCAGACCGTGATATTCGGAGCATCTTTCCAGCACCACATTTCCAGAGCGTCTATTCTCTTCTTCGCGGCTTTCCGCAATGTCCAAGTCTCCGCGACCTACAGAAATATGGGGAATACGAGCGTTCGAATGAGTCGGGCCTTAGTGCCTTTAATTATGTTGCAGTTCTTCCATATTTTCGTTACCTGGTCTATTGTTGATCTAGTAATTGCC
Source organism: Yponomeuta evonymella (assembly GCA_963969515.1). Classification (NCBI taxonomy): domain Eukaryota; kingdom Metazoa; phylum Arthropoda; class Insecta; order Lepidoptera; family Yponomeutidae; genus Yponomeuta; species Yponomeuta evonymella. Next base: position 22,158,300 of record OZ018346.1, on the reverse strand, counting down.
ATTTGACGTTTCACTTCGTCTACGCAGCCGCCGCCGTTGCTGGAGATTAATGCGCCTAAATAGATATAAGATTGAACCACTTCGCAGTTTGCAATTTCAGGTGAAATTTGCAGACTTCAGGTGAATTGTTATTGGCACGGTTGACCATCATAATCTTGGTCTTACCGTGATTGATCTTAATGTAAAGTTATTAGGATAACAAAAAAAATTTTTGAAGTGTTTTCTTTTATAGAACCAGCACTATGTTTCTAAATCATGGTTAGAATGCCCCCTCAAAATTCAAAGTCACCCTGTAGAGTAAAAAAGCGCCGAATAAATAGTTGTATTACTATTAAGATACTCAACATGACATGTGGCGATGTTGTGTGTTCATGCTTTAGACCCAAGAAATCCTTGTTTAGACCACAACCTAGTGCTCATGACATATTATTACTTTTATATCGTGTAATGGTTGTGATCTGTTGTGTACACCAAATGAAATAAAGTAAAACTAAAGTAAAATGACCCAAATCAATATTTATCTCACCTTAAATGACATAATATTTTATTGCAAGGTGTACTGACCCTATTGGAAAACGGCGGTTGCTATCTGGCTTTAAATTCTGCAAGGTTGTCAACTGCATAAAAACCGTTATCACTGAGAGTTACAAATACAAATGTATAGAATTATGTTTGCGTTAAGCGTGGAGATTTGCAAAAGGACAAAGTGCAGTAGGATAAGTAACCTACGTCTGTCGCACGTCAGATGGCGAGCATCGAGGTGTCGTTAGTGGGCGGGCGGCGGCGCGGCGCCGGGGCAGCCGGGGTGAGGACGGGGGAGGCGAGCCTCGATCTGGACGCGTTGCGTGCGGCGCTCGCTGACAGAGATAACCTTATACAAAGGTAAACCATAAACCAAAGAGAATACAAATCTTTTGACATGCAAAGCTACTTATTTTTCAGGATTTGTGTTATTGACCCAACATTTTTTTACTGATAGATGTGCCTTTGTAACAGATCCTGGTCTCTGCCTACCTCTCCAAAATACAGGCGTGAGTTTACGATATGTTAATATTTTTTATATTATGTTTAGGTACCAAAATTAATATGTGTTCAATTTAATTCAGTCTTACGCACAGAAATAAACGTAAGGACATAAAGTATGTAGGTAAGTTCTCTCAAGTTAAATTCAGAGTCAGAGTTTTTACATAATTGAATAATTTTAATTTATTACATTATTCTACTGTTTTAGTTCTACTTTACATTTACAAAAACTCATGCCTGTATCCCGGAGGCCAGGGTTTGCCACTGGCCACAAAAAACAAAATAAAAACTCAACTAGCAAATTCGAGGTGATCATCCATCTCTTTCGGGAGTGTGTACCTACTATGTGTGTGTGTATACGGTGATATGCAGCAAGCGCCCTATTGCAGCCTACAAAAACAGCTGAGCGCGTCGCTGAGCGCGGCGCGGCTGGCGGCGGCGGGCGGCGCGGGTGGCGCGAGCGGCGCGCTGTCGGGTGCGGAGCGGCGCGCGCTGGCGGAGCGCGCGGCAGCCGTGCGCGCCGAGCTGGCTGCGCGCCGCGCCGCGCTGCACGACCTGCGCCGCCGCCTCGAACGCACGCACGTCACCGAGTGAGTCATCATTCAGCCACAAGAGGTCCACTGCTGGACATAGGCCTCCTCCATGGATTTCCAAAAAGACCGGTTGGAAGCGGCCTGCATTCAACGCCTTCCCGCCACTTGGATGAGGTCATCTGTCCATCTTGTGGCTGGTCGTCCTACGCTGCGCTTGCCGATATGTGGTCTCCATTCGAGAACTTTTAGGCTATGCTATGTGCCCCGCCCACTGCCACTTCAACTTACTAATCCGCTGGGCTATGGCGACGACTTTCGTTCGTTTACGGATCTCATCATTTCTGATTCGATCTCGTAGAGAAATTCCGAGCATAGCCCTTTCCATAGCTCGTTGAGTGACCTTGAGCTTTCTTATGAGGCCCATAGTGAGAGACCACGTTTCAGTGCCATAAGTCATCACTGGTAACACACACTGGTTGTATAATTTTGTCTTGAGCGATTGAGGTGTATTAGACGAAAAGACTTTTCTAAGTTTCCCGAATGCTGCCCAGCCGAGTTGGATTCGACGATTGACCTCTTTCACGAAGTTGGACCGGCCTAGTTGGACTGTTTGTCCTAAGTAGACGTATTCGTCTACAACTTCAAGAGTCGTGTTCCCCAATGTTATTGGGGTGGGCACAACACGGGCGTTCGACATGACCTTCGTTTTGTCCATGTTCATTTTAAGGCCCACACGTTGGGAAACTCGACTGAGGTCTTCGAGCATTATGCCGAGGTCTTCCATCGTTTCTGCCATGAATAATCGTCGATCGTCGGCAAATCGAAGGTGCGTGATGTACTCGCCTTTGATATTGATGCCGCGTCCCTGCCATTCCAGAAGCTTGAAGGCATCTTCCAGTGCGTCCGTGAACAGTTTTGGAGAGATAACGTCTCCCTGTCTCACGCCTACCATACCGTACCTCCAACCGTACGAGTAGACCACAAAAGCTCTCAAACTATACTCTCGACCTCGTGGCTAAACGTCGCGCGTTGCAACTGCAGTCCTCCGAGAATGCTGAGTCATATAGGCAGCTCAATAGACATATCTCAAAGTCTATGCGGCACGATATTCGGTCCTTTAATACCGAACGTATTAAAGAGACTATAGAGCGAAACAAGGGCTCCAAAGTGTTCGCAAAAGACTTGTCTATTGGGCAAAGCCAGCTGACGAAGCTGAAGAGAGAGGACGGCAGTATAGCGTCGACCAAATCAGAGGTGCTGAGGGAGATTGAGAGTTTCTACGGACAGCTATACACCTCAGTCGCAACACCTGTTAGCACTGAGTGAGTACCAACTACTAATTCTTATAAATTAAAACACTTATTTTCCTTCAACGAATACAAGATAAGCACACTCGGAAGTGAGTGACCTGAACAGAGCTGTCAAACTACATTTTAAACACTTTTTACACTTAGGTACTTTTAAAATCCAGGTCGTTCGTATATTCACCTTCTATCTATCTCTTTTAAAGTGATATCAAACAAAAAGTGTGTGTTGTTTGTGGCAGCAATATCGACTCGCGCATCGAGCAGGCGGAGCTGCAGTACCAGGCGGGCCGCGAGGAGCTGGAGCTGCAGGCGCTGGGCGAGCAGGCGCGCACGCTGCACGCGCTGCTGGACGCCGCGCCGGCCCTCGCCTCCGCCCCCGCCTACGCGCCCGCGCCGCTCTACCCGTGAGTGTTCCGCTTGAGAAGGGAAGGCTCTGTCCGTTTTTTTGTCCGTTTTTTGCAGTTGTAAAAACTCTTCTGAAAATCGCATCCGAAACTAAGACGTATTTGGGCTAAATAAATAAATACATGTAGTACTCGAATCGCTCGTAGCCCCGGCTGCCTGAGTGATCTTAAACGATCACGAAGGTTAAGCAACACAGGGCGCGTTCAGTGCATGGATGGGTCGCCGTCTATGCCTAACGCTAGTGGCATTTTTCCGAGCGGTTCCGTGCTTCGCAAGGCACGTTAAGCTGTTGGTGCCGGCTGCCGTCGATAGATGACAGTAGTTAAGCCAAGTCAGAGGCCTTAGGGCGGCTTGACAACTTCTGACAGTAGACGAGCCACTAGTCTACAAGCCTCCACCAATTCGGACTTGGCCCCCGTGGTGAAGTATGGCCTATATCTTCCTCAGGGAAGAGACCCGTGCCCCTCGGTGGGGACATAATGGGTTGATGATGAATGTAGTACTCAAACAAACTCAAGCTGACCGATTTTGGCATCGAGAGTGCGCTTGAAATTCTGATGTCTTGAACGTTTCTATTTTTTTAAACGAAATCTTAAACCATTTCATAGGATTATTTTGACACCCGCTATATAGCGTAACGCGTAACTGCAAGAAATATGACTTATGCTCAAAGCTTGATGATTTATTTCATTACTTTCTGGTGAGCATGAAGGTGTCGATATATTAGCTGATAGTTACCTACTTATTGAAATTGAAAAACGTTTATTTACATATTTATAGCAAAAATAGAAATAGTTATGTGATAAAAGGGATAGGGCTCAGCCTGGTGTTGTGAGTGCATGTATCATCACAGCGCTGATTGTCAGCTCGTCCCTGTTCTCATAAAGTAAAACATAAAATTTACGGATTTCAAAAAAAAGAGAACAATGTAATTGGCCCTGTCATTGCGACACCGCTTGTATTGTTTCAACCCGTTGAAGCCGACACCGACACCGACACCGTGTAGGCGCGTCCTGAGGCACACTAAGACATACTTTCCAAATGCAAATGTTCACCCGTATCAGTGGGAATGATCTATCACAGGCCAAAGTAGTAACAATGTCCGGAATCAAGCAATTCCGGGTTAATACAACATAGGGAAAGTGTACCCGGCAGGCGATGGAAGCGCGGTCGTTAGAACGCGTGTCTCACTAGTTCGTGAGTTTGAATCCCGGCATGTAGCAATGATTTTGTGTTCTACGTTACGCGCATTTGTGAATTCTTAACAGCAATACCACTCGCTAACTATAAACGAAAAAAAATGGTCAGAAAACCTGAGGGCCTAAGTTGCTCACGTACCTCAGCACAGCACTTGAAATGGCCAATTCGCGGTGAGCACGCTCATCAAGCCCATACTCTCTCTCTCTCTCGCTCTCTCTCTGAGAGGTCTGTGCAGTGGGACGTATATAGGCTGCATTGTTACATTGTTGTAGGGGAAAGCAGATTGAGTAAATGGACACGGTGTGCTTTGTGGATTTATTTAAAGATGTGCAATTAAAATCTCTCTCTAGATTTTGGCGCTAAACGTGTGAAAACGAAAGTCAACGGCAATTAGATACCAAACGATGGTGAATAGAAGTTGTTATTTTGTTCTTGCCGTGATGAAGGCAAGTAAAGTGTCTACTTAATAGGTGCGTGTGCCAGATTATTATCATCAAATTACAAGTGAAAGCTCTTCACTAGTTTAATATTCATTACCTACACACAATAACGCGCTGCTCCGATTATTATCACAGGGTACTTCTATCACGACAGTGTAATATCGCGCCATCGCACAGCTTCGGCTGCGGTTTCCGATGCGACGCCAGCGTCAAGCCCTATGTACTAGGTCTGGTTAAAATATCGTACTGACTTACATCTCTGAGTCTGACTGCATAATAGTGTCATAGCTGTAACTTTCTTTAAAAACAAAATATATTTTAGTCCGCTCCGTAAATACTCGTGTTTTTACCCGTCTGCGCTGGAGCCCAAAAGGAGGGTAATGTAACAGAAAAGTAACAAAAAACAAAAATCGCTATTAAGTAACGTCATAGTACAACCATGAGTCACGAGATGGCGCTGTTATATTTAATTATACTCGGATCTCAATTTTATTTAACTACCCCAATCACGTGTAATGTGTGTAATACACCAGTACGCGGATGTCATAGGCTATATAATTATATATATCATATACAAATAAAAAAGTGAAATAAAAAATAACCAACAACCCGACAGCCGAGCATTAACTACTAAGCAGACGGTACTCAAATTCAGCTCCGTAACTGTAACCCATGTAACTCCTTAGGTCGGTCCCGCCTGCTTAGCAGTTAATGCTCAGTAATCGGGTTGTATAAGAGTAGCCGAGGACCGTGCTCAGTGGCGTGCAATAGGAGAGGCCTATGTCCAGCAGTGAACAAGCGTAGGTTGATGATGATGATGATGATGAGACGGGTTGTTGGTTATTTTTTACTTCACTTTTTTGTTGTAATTTCAGAAATAAGCGGCACGTGGCGCTTAGCCACCGGCGTGTACTAATACTCCACACCGGCGCGGCACTCGGAGTTCGGATAATGTTTACTACTCGTCGGAAATATCTGCGCACCTAGCTGGAATACGCTTGTATGCCAGCGAGGTGCGCAGATATTTCCTACTAGTTATACAACGTCAAATCCATCCAACTGGTCCATCAACCGGTCACCACGCTACTAGTCGATCATTCCCGTTTGCTAGCCTCTAATCTGTGCCCACTGGGCTCTCTTCAGATCTTTTTGAAAAAAGGTTAATCATTTAAAAGGACGCTAAAACGTTTGAACTTCGTTAATTGAAATTATCCTTAGATCAACAACTCCAGAGGTGGCAGATGGGAAAGACCGGAATACGTTTGTAGTGCCAAGGATCGATCTGACCTTGCAATCCGATCAATGGGAGAACCTGACGACAGGATTTTGTTTAGTTAGTTTGTAGAACGGCCGTTAGTTTGCCGCCCGCTTGGGGCACACTAGAGGTGACAGTTGGAAAAGATCGGAATAAGTTTGAAACTGAAATTGAAAAACGTTTATCACGCTTATAAATTTTAAAACATAAACATAATATAGCAAAAATTGTTATGAGATAAAAAGGATAGGGCTCAGCTTGGTGCTGTGAGTGAGTGCATGCATCATCATCAGTGTTGTAGATAGTGAATACTAATCTCGTTATTGTAGACTACCTATTTTTAAGTTAAACTCTTTTTATACTGACGTGTTCTGTATGTTTAATTTTTTTGATTTATGTACATATTCTTTTCTCCTTAGTTACCTTACTTAATTATAAACACTTCAACAGACAAACTCTTTTTACTGAATATCCCAATAATAAGAACATAATACTTTAAATTCCCCGCGCCTCCAACAATCAGTCATCACATCACAGCGCTGATTTTCAGCCCGTCCCTGTTTTCATAAGCTAAAACATAAATTTCACCTATTTAAAAAAAAGAGAATACTGTAATTGCAAGAGGACTTGGAATAAAAAATCGGTAACATAATATGTAGGTAGGTATATAGGTACTTCCGTGTGGCGCCGGATTAAGAATAGCGTCACTCCATTTCCTTCCGTGGATGTCGTAGAAGGCGACTAAGGAAATACATTACCAGGAGACGGGCAGCAGCGTCTTCCTGGGATTTCAACCGCATACTGCGATCGCCAACCCGCCTGCCAAGCGTGGCGACTATGGCAAAACCCCTCATGGTCATGAAGACCACGAAGGAGGCCTATGTTCTGCAGTGGGCGTCAAATAGCTGATGATGACGATATAGGTAGAAGCTGTGCCATCTGCCACCCCTTTGCAATTAGGGGTGGTCGTTGGGATTTTGTTTTATTCGTGTCAACCAGAAAACGATCGAATCAATCAACCTAACCGACAATACTGTACATACAGTTAACAAAGCCGGAGGAGATAACGAGCGCTTTTTAAATAGCTACCATTAGTGGATTCCACGCGAAAAACACGTGTTTTAATACCGTTGGCCGTTCAGACGACGAGCTCAGCCACCTGATTACACACTAGTTTGTGAAAAAAACGGTGCTTGATGGCAGTGAGACGCTTAACGGCTTACTTGTTTATGCGCAGTGAACAGCAGTTTCTACACTGATAAACGAGCGCGATTTCTTGATTAGTTAGTCAACGTTTTGTTACCTAATACCCAGATCTCTTCATTGTGTTTATTAAGAGTTCATAAGCAGGTACGTACAACCTACATAGTTCGCAACATAAATCAATATAATACGACAATAAAGGATTGTATGTACAATTTAAAATATTCAATATACGCTGTCAACGTCACCGGTGATCACTTGTCTGTCAAAGACCTGAGGTGCACTAGCGCCACTAACGGAAAAACATTACAGATTTTTTTGCAAAAAGTGTCAGATCTATAAATCTCTCAATCATTGTTAATAGTGACTTTTAGCACCCAGGACTTACACGAATTATCTGAGAAATATAAAAAATATAATATAGGTATAACAGTGACCTGGGGCAGGTGTTTTATTTGTAAATATAGAATTTATGTAATTTATGTATTTTTATCATTTATATATTAGTTAAGTCCTGTTTCTTATTTCAATTAGTTTTCTTTTTGTTGTGTTATGAATAAAGCCGAATGTATAATTTACTATACTTATTTATTCATACAGGCACCTATTTTACTGTGCTTTAGTTTAACCACACACTCTGACTCTCTAGCACATACTCTGTTCGTAACTGTAAAAAATACAGGGACACTCAAACATTCTTTAAAGATGAGATCGCATGATATCATTATATTACTAGCCTAATTTTCAACAAAAAAGCAGTTAATATTATTTAAAAGTTAGTCAATATTGTTTTAGAATTTAAATATAACCTTTGAGAAAACACTTTAAAAAATTTAATAACGATTGATAGCATGCAAGTACTAGATATTTCTATCCCTAGTCCGCTAGCTCATATGGCTGCGAAACATTTGATGGCAACCAGCATTAGCAACGATGGCCGCGCTACATCGGCCTGTGCCGAGCCCGCCGGGCCGCCGCCCGCGCCGCGCAGGAAAGCGTAGTGCTCAAATGATAGACTGCGGTTCGTGACTCTATGCGTCGCGGTGCGTCTTCTCTGCGCCCGCGCCCCCCGCCCCACGTCCTTTCTGTGTGGCCTACCTTGGTATACCTTCATTTTCTAAAAATTCCTTGTTTTATTTATATTTAGTCTGTGTTGTGGCGAGCACATGTCAACTCTGCACGCGCACTATAAACTCCAACATTCCTGCATCGCACAAGCAAAATGTTTCACATGACATACCATAAATATAACGTCCGACGAACATCAGTCGGACCGGCCGTCCCCAAGCATACGATCTGCCTGGCGGGAAATTTCCCTTTATAGTGGAAGAGCACGATCACCCGCTCTTCCCTATAGTGTTAAACAATTTTAGCATTGTGTAAAGTTTTCGCGGGCTTTTGTTGTTTGTAAATAAACAATTGGTTTCTAAAAAGACCCGGCGTGGTCGATATACTGAATATATATTTTTTTACTTTATTACTTGACTGCGTTAAAATGCATAAAGAAAAATCGAGCGGTCTTATTTATAAAAACACGATTTTTCTAAATTCTTCAGGGGCTGAAATAACAAATAGACAAGGTTTCGTTTTTTTATTGAATTGAATTGAAAAATTCTTTATTGCACTAGAAAAAAAAATTTAGCTTAATTGAATCGTGTGATTTTAAAACGACACATGTCCTTTCATTACAACTTTGCAAGAAATAGAAAAAACTGTTTTATTCAAATACTAATATCTACAACAGCAATATTTTAGCATATTATATTGATTTCTGTATGAATAAACTACAATTTTTTTTTCTAATGTAAATCAATAGGTAGGTGTAAATAATTTAATAAAAAAAAAATGGGCAAGTGTTATTTTAAAAACACATGTGACTTGTGTTGTTTTAAAATCACACGATTCAATTATTCTTTCACATTACCACAGACTATTTAAATTGCCTTTAAGGAGTGTTTTATGGAATCGTGTTTTTTTTAAGTAAGACCGCAGATTTTTAGATGATTTAGATCAAGTGGGGAATGTTCCCACTGCCACTCCACATGAACTCTACACTAAAAAAGAATGAAGTAAAACAACAATGTGCAATAAAACTTTGTCTAAATGAACATTGGATATAATGTTTTTCATCTTGACGCTTTGCAATCCGCGCCACTTTTTGTCGTAGTAATCATGAATGCAGTGTTTAGTGAGTCGAAATGGTTTGCGGTTACGTAGTTTCATCATAGAGCTCATAAACGACGCTTGTTACGTAACTATATAATAAATCTTACTTTCCAACTCTAAAATCCACACAATAGTCAGAATAGTTCGGATTAAAAAGCGTAGGACAGAGGTGAAAGCTGCGCGTCTCGGCCTCGCCTCTGCCGAGTCAGCCCAAGGAACATCTACTTCTACGAGCGAACACTTTATTTTCTACAAACTGGTAAATAAATGAAATATTTATGACAAAATATCATCGCTTACGGCTCTAGCTGGGCACCAGAGGACCAATTTTAACCTAAAGGTGAAAGTGAAAGTTTTGTACAGAAACAATGTCCTTTAGTACAGTAATAACTACCTACCACTCAATCACTTCAGTATCTTCAATAATCTATCAATTAATGGATAGTGAAAAGATCGAATGTTTTCCGTCCGTGTGGCGCTGGATTAAGAATAGCGTCACTCCATTTCCTTCCGTGGATGTCGTAGAAGGCGACTAAGGCAATAAATTACCTACCAGGAGACGGGCAGCAGCATCTTCATAAGATTCCAACCGCATACTGCGATCGCCAATCTGCCTGCCAAGCACGGTGATTATGGCAAGACTCCTCATGGTTATGTTCAAAATACTCAGACCTCCAGTCCCCGGCGGCCCCACTATTCCTGGCTAAGGTAGCGGTCATGGTAACGATGGGGCATGGGGTGCGAAGAATCCCCGGCAGAGATCCGGCTACCAAAAACGACGACTCAAACTGGTAACATACAATTTAACGCGAGGACACTGAGGACTGACACAAAATTGGAGGAGCTGGAAGAAATCAGCAAGTTGCGGTGGGATATTATAGGATTGTCAGAAGTTCGTAGAGAGGGCGAGGACAGAATAATCTTTAAATCCGGCAACTTGCTGTACTACCGGGAACGCGACCACAAGTCTCGGGATGGGGTCGGGTTCATCGCCCACAAGTCCCTCATCAACAACATTATCGAGATCGAGAGTGTTTCGAGCAGGGTAGTGCACCTGATACTCAGAATTACCAAGCGGTATTCGTTGAAGGTTCACGCTCCGACCTCGAAACGTTCAGACGAGGAAGTGGAGTTATTGTATGAGGATATTTCCAAAGCCATACATACCTCTAAATCTTATTATTCGGTTGTGATGGGGGACTTCAACGCCAAGCTGGGCAATCGAAGCGGCGATGAACCGGTCGCGAAGTTTGGAGTCGGGCAAAGGAACGATAGCCATCTACTGGCTGCCTTCTTAGAGAGAAAAGGCCTCTTTTGTCAGAATGCAGGAAGTGGACCTGGATGAGTCCAGAAGACACCATAAAAAATGAAATAGACTTCATCTTGTCGACGGAAAGGTAGATATTCAAAGAAGTTTCTGTGATCAACTCAGTTAAAAAAGGCAACGATCACCGTATGATACGAGGCAAGTTCAATATCAGCCTGAAACACGAGCGCGCAAAACTGATGAAGTCTACGCTTCGACCAGTACCGGCCCTAATCCAAAACCCCGAGAGCTTTCATATCGAGCTTCAAAACCGCTACGAAGGCCTAGACATTGGGGAGAACGTGGACGATACCAATAACAGGTTCTTAGAAACCGTCTATACGGTCGAGTCCAAGTTTTATTAAAACCACCTCACGAATAGAAGAAAAAAGTTCTCAGACCACACCCTCAAACTCACGGAAGAGCGGCGACAACTGAAGCTACAATCTTCGCGCGACGCATCAGAATATCGGCTTCTTAATGGACAGATATCTAGATCGTTAAAAAAAGACTTGCGCAGCTTCAACATGGACCGTATTGAAGGGGCTGTTAATAACAACCGGGGCTTCAAAGTATTTTCCAGAGATCTATCTATTGGCCAGAGCCGACTCTCAAAGTTGAAGAATCAAGATGATAGCATCATCTCGTCAGGTCCAGAAATTTTGAGGGAGGTCGAAAGATTCTGTGGACATATACGTCCTCACAAAAACCTGATACAGGTCTAGCCCAAGAACTTCGAGCTAGACTAACCCGGCACTACACCAAGGACATTCCGGACATCAGCATGTACGAGATTAGAATGGCTTTCAAACAGCTTAAGAACAACAAGTGATGAAATTACAGCTGAGCTATTAAAAACTGAAGAAAATCCGGTTCTTAGGGTTCTCTAAAAGTTATTAAATTCCGTCATTCTCAAAAGCAAAGCGGCAGAGGCATTGAACAGAAGTGTGGTGATATTTTTCTGTAAGAAAGGTGATAAAACGCTATTAAAGAATTATAGACCCATCTCACTTCTGAGCCATGTCTGTGAGCTCTTTTCAAGAGTCATTACGAATCGTCTCGCACGCAAGTTCGATGATTTCCAGCCCCCCGAACAAGCGGGTTTCCGAAAAGGTTTTAGTACATTGGACCACATACATACGCTGCGGTAGATTATACAGAAGACCAATGAGTATAATCTACCACTATGCTTAGCTTGCTTAGCCGTTCATAAAGTAAACATTTTGAATTTATAGTGAATAAACTTTAGGACTTTGACGTTAGCGTTTGTGGCCTACGAAAAAGCCTTCGATTCGATCGAAATATGGGCTGTACGGTCTATCACCGCACACATGTATTTTGCTGCGCTAGTGCTTTACACAATAACATACGTATTTTACCTGTATTCACTCAGTGACGAAATAACCTTAGAGTAGCCAACACGTATCATTGTGAAAGTGTTAATAAACAAATAACTACGTCATTCATCTTTAACTTGAACTCCAGACAACGACTACTGCAACCAACTAACTACAACTTCTCCTAAAGGGGCCCTAAACCCCATTCATGGGCGGTATTTGAATCTCTCCTGTGGTGCCAAATCGACTATCGCTTTATGGAAGTGCTGAAGTGTTTGTACGAAAACGCCACAATGTCGGTCCAAGTGCAGGATCAGAATACGAATCGTTTTCATTTGCAGCGCGGACTGAGAAAGAGGATATGTAATATCTCCGCAACTGCACTTGGAGACATATTCAAACTTCTAGACTGGGAAGGATCTGGCATCAACATAAATGGCGAGTACATCACTCACCTTCGATTCGCCGATGACATAGTGATTATGGCTGAGACCCTGGAAAAATTGAGTTCAATGCTCAATGACCTGAACAGAGCTTCTAACAGAGTGGGTCTTAAAATTAACATGAGCAAGACTAAGATTTTCGCGTCCAAAATACCTCAGTGTCTCAAGACAAAGGTGTGACCAATGTGAGTTGCCAGTAATGACTTATGGATGTGAGACCTGGTCGCTGACTATGGGCCTCATAAGAAGGCTTAAGGTCTCCCAACGAGCAATGGAGAGAGCTATGATAGAAGTTTCACTACGTGATCGAATCACGAATGAGGAGATCCGCAGAAGAACCCGAGTTAGGTACTAATATAGATCGAAGATTTTTATAGCGACTCGTGTCGTGCTACCTATGTAGGTCACTTCATTTAGCGGGTGATCTCCCGCAGCTCTCTTTCCTTCCACTTTGCCCTTCATTACGTTAACTGCACTGCACTGCACGTAGCACAAGAATGATATTTTTCTTCCCGTCCTACGAGTTCTGAGACCGCGAGTAGTTTTGTGCTATTTATCGCAAATGCAGCTAACCATATCATTTACTTTGCCATTGCTACTTACGTATAATATATATATTATGGCAAGTAGTAAAAGGAATACGTATTATAATGGTAAACATTACGATACAATAATTTGCAATTCATTCGTCAAAATGGACGCCGAAGCCGCGGTTTTGAAAAACCATCAAAAAAAGTCTTTCCTGTTTAAGAGAGATAATCTTTCAAATGATACTAAAATAACTGGCTAATAAATTCATACAAGCATTTAGAAAAAAGTAGACTAAACAAACTGACAAACATTACATATGCAAATACTTGTACTCTAAAAACATTACTTAGCTCTTTTTAATTAGCGAGTTATAGCAAGTTATATAATTTGGATAACAAAACAACATCTTAGTGTCACGGCGCGGGCGCGGATATTAGAGTCAGGAGTGAATAGTAATTGTTCAACTACTCGCCGTCTATTCTATCAGTGTGTTAATTTTTTATTGCTAAGCAAACTTCAACAATATGCAGCAGCAACAATATGCCGTTCAGCTTCTGTTGATTAGGTAGCGCTACAACTAATCCACACAATACAAAGATACTCTGTTGTATGGGAAAAATATCAAGACAGAGGTCTTTTTCAAATCTACTTTTCACAGTACAGTGGCCCAAAGACTCTAACATACGACCCTTGCCCTAGTAGTCAAAAGTTTAATGATATTTAATGATAAAATACTAAAAAGAATAAAATGAACTGGACGAGGTTACTGGACAAAGGATCCAACTCACACAAAGTCACTTTTGAGGCATCGACTTTTGAAGTTTCGACATGGCTCTTGTACTCAGTATATTACCGTTTTCTTTGTTAGTCGAATATCTATAACGTTTTTTTTACTCTTTAATTTGGTATGTAGATGTAGAAAAAAAACTTAATAACAGGAGAAATCGATGTCTAGTCTGTCTGAAATTCCATGGTATTGGTATTTGACAAGAGCACATAAGTATTATATTTAGCACACGGCTGGCGGCTGAGCCTGGCCGCTCGACGCTCTCACGATCACGCGATATTTACGATATTACATTCTATCTTTGCAACGTGTTCTAGACCGAGAGTATATATAAATGTATTCATTATTGCGCCTGTTTTATCAAGAATCGAATTAGCATCGCTCATAATTTGTATTCAGTATCCTATTTATATACTCAAATTAAGACAGGCAGTTCTATGGTCCAGAGACTATGACAAATACCCGACTTAGATATTATATAATAATAATACCTGGTATCAATCGTGATGACGGTTTTCGTGAAAAAAACTACTTTCCCCAAAAGCACCGTTACACTATAAATCGTGGACACAATTCCTTCTCAATATTGAACCCTGAGAAGCTGCCGATGATTTGCCAACCTTGTGGTACCCAGCCCACCTAAGTACCTAGTCATCTCTTTGTGAGAGGAGGCTGAATCTTGCAACCTTATTACGCGCCCCAAACTCTGACGATTAAGATTAGTCTTCTCCTTATACCGTACAAAATGTTCTCCTAACGTCCACCTGAATCCGTCTACCGCTTTGTGCCAACTCGAAAAACTCCATTCACCGGAAGTGCCTTGTGTTATAAGCTTTGAAAACCTACTGACTTCCTGTCAATTGAATAGCCTGTCGCAATAGTTCCCATTTGATGCCAAGTTGACTTAGTACCTCTGTTTGGCTCTACCTATACAAATTTATCTATCTACTTACTCTAAGTTAATTATTATGTAATTTACGACAGCATACGATATTAAGTGTGTATACCTACTTGTATTGTAATCAACTTAAAATCCAAAACAGAATATTTTATTTTATTTTTATTTATTAGAGAAAACAAACAGTTGTATAGACACGTTAATGTAACTTAGGAGTAACATAAACACTATATAATTGTACAACCAGCAGCGTTTTCTACAGTTTACTTAAACAGAATAAGCAGAGACGCTGACATGAAGTTATCATTTGTATTTGTTTGTATCCTGTTTTCGTCGACTCTTTTTCTTTTTTTGTTGATTCAGGAATTTGTCTGTTGTTTGTTTGTTTTTATGTCGTTGATTTTAGTATTGTGCTGTTGGATTATGACCTTGAAAGGAACAGTAAAAAACCATTGTTATGGTGGTCCGATCGGGTCATTTAGAATTCTACAGATTATATGTCAATCATTTTAGAGAAATTTTTGGTGGCTTGATAATAAAGTCCAAACGGCAAAATATTTTTCAAAACCGCGACCGGTGCCCTTTGAAACTCAAAATATACACTGAAAACGCCTCTCTGTCTTCATGACCATTTATTTTGGCTTAGGTTCAACTTACTCTCAACTAAAGTCAACGCTTGTGATTTATACAATTATTCACAAAAAGAGTAGCGCGAGTTGCCTTTTTCAGAGTTCCGTAGTCAACAACGAACCCTCTTAGTTTCGCCATGTCCGTCCGACTGTAAGTCCGCGGCTAGCGGCTTAGTTCAGATCAGAGACTATTAGTATCTACCCCTCCCCGCTCCACCCCTCAACCGTTTAGAAGCAGGTAGATTAGCATTGAATTAATAGATTTTTTTTTACATATTTATGTCATATTTAAATACATAAAAAATAAGCTAGTAAAAGCGTGTCAAAAAGATGAAATATTGTGTTGCTCTGCATAGGTACTGTCGTCGTACCTATCAAGAAAATTAATGAAATTGAGCCTCTACCACAGCCAGAATACACAGAACGGCAGATGAGGAACTAATGGGTCTACACTACATAATATACAATAACAGGCATAATAGAAATTATATAGGGTTATTTCTAAAATACCCAATTCCCTAGAATTTATCTAACACATAGAGTTTGCAAAGGCAAAGGAGGGTTAGGTAAGTAGGATGTTTTTTCGTGTATGCATGGTGTAATAAAATTTCGATTCGACTCGTCAGTACGAACCACTTTTACCTTTGGGAGAACTTCGAAGTGTTCCATACATTTTAATACCGTAGGAGGTAACTTTAGTATGGAATAGCTGACAGCTATTTATTTCGCTATTTCGAAAATGTTCCCGTACAAAAAATAGTTTGTACTGACGAGTAGAACTCCCGATGTTGATGACTATGGGGATTTCTTAATTTTTAGGGTTCCGTACCTCAAAAGGAAAAAACGGAACCCTTATAGGATCACTTTGTTGTCCGTCTGTCCGTCCGTCCGTCCATCTGTCAAGACCCTTTTTCTCAGGAACGCGTGGAGGTATGAAGCTGAAATTTATATCAATTACTCAGGTCTACTGTCCCTTGAAGCTGTGAAAAAATCAAACTTCTAAGCCAACGCAATCAAAAGATACAGCCGTTTATGCCGCAAATTTTCGACACTTGCAAGGGAATCAAAACCTACAGGGTGCTTCCCGTGAACTCAGAATCTTGAAATTTGGTACGAAGCAACGTCTTATAGCATAGATAAAGGAAAAATTACGAAAACCATAAATTTTTAGTTACATCACATAATATATATTTTTTTAATAAATTTAAACTTACTACCCATTTCCTCATAAACGCGTAGAGGTATTAAATTGAAATTCATACCAAATACTCAGGTCTATAATACCTTTAAGCTGTAACAAAATCTAACTTCTATGTCAACGCAATCAAAAGAAACAGCAATTTAAGCTGCATATTTTGAAACTCGCAAGTACTCGCAAGGGAATCAAAACCTAAAGGGTACTTCCAGTCGACCTAGAATCTTGAAATTTGGCATGAAGCAACGTTTTATAGCACACATAAAGGAAAAATTCCGAAAACCTTAAATTTTTAGTTACATTACAAAATATATATTTTTTAATAAATATAAACTTATTACTTTTTTCCTCATGAACGCGTAGAGCTATCAAGTTGAAATTCATATCAAATACTTAGATCTAATTGCCTTTAACCCGTGAAAAAAAAAAAATTCTAAGTCAACGCAAAACGCAAAAGTACAACCATTGATACCGCATATTTTGAAACACGCAACTACACGCAACTACAATTAAAACCTAAAGACCACTTCCCGTTGACATATGACTCGATTGTCGTAATGAACGAACTTTGTAAACCTTGCAGGTTTGTACGGAACCCTCGGTGCGCGAGTCCGACTCGCACTTGGCCGGTTTTTTTTAAATTGAAATTGAACGGACTCACCTAGGTCTTGTTTTATTAGCTTACCCGACTGGGTTTCTTGCTTTTAATTTTCTTTTTTCTCCGAACAAACTTATTCGGGTGGCTCTGTGAATGCTATCCACAAGACCACAAGCAAGGGCCTGCCGCGCCGTAGTAAGTGTGTATCGGAAGGTCACGGACGAGCGCGCGGAGTCAAAGGCGAGCAGGGCCGCCCCGCGCCGCGCCGCTGCCAATGACCGCAGGTTTGCTCTACCGCTCCCCTCGTTCCCAGGACTACCTACCACTCTCAAAGAAAATACCTGTAAAATGTGGGGTCAACTCCGTCGTGTCTGCACATAACAAACTAATGGCGGAATATTCCGAATCACATACCGGGATACCGGAATTCCTGAAACACCCCAGTTAGAGTTTTTGTTTTATTTTCTATTTTTTTGGTTTTTTTTTGCGGTTTCTCTGTTTTGTAGTGGCGTTATTTGATAAATAAACGCAAAGTGTAATTGATGAGTTTCAGTAATTGCTCATTTTGAGATAACCTGTGCAGACAGACAGATATAATTTATCGTTGCCATTGTACTTTAAAGACATTTATTTCCTAAAACAAATACAGGTATTTCATAACAATTTCCTTAAGTGAATCTTTCAGTTCATACTGTTCGCAATAAAATTGTATGACTGTAAATTAAAGCGCTTAGTTGAGTCGTGAGTAGGTTCGTAAATAAATACCGGCCCGTGGTGACCCTACGCTGAACCGCGCCGGCCGACACCTACCTACGCTACGCCCGCGATGCTCGCCCTTTGTTCGATCTTTCTTCTATATTTAGCATAGCAACAAAACATTTGAGCAATGCTTCAAGTAACTTGCTGGCACCTTAGTCGGACGGTTCTTGGACGGAACCTACGCTTTACTGTGATTGTCATTAATCTTTAGGTCGCTAAATGTAGAGGCGATACAACGTGTTATTGAAATAGCGCAAAACCTGAAAGCGTTTTCATTTATGTATTAACCGTATCTATATTATTAAACTTACGATTGTAATAAAGACAAAGATGTCTGGTATTAAAAAGTAAATTAATCTTTATGGGTAATAGGACGATTACCTACATCTAGTTTTCAACCCATTCATGAGTAATAATGTATAAGTAAAAACTCTTTTAATTAAGTTGGTTATAACTATTAGAAAAGCATAAACGTGGAGTTTCTTTGTAAGCTTCTTCCCCACATAATCGATTAATTCTGACTTTGACTTTTTGTTTTTAGAAGGAATAAAATATTGAAATCTCTTACAATAGTTGTTAAAATCCCAGCGTATCCGCAGCCACAGCTAGTGTTTAGACATTTGAAGTACCTACATATTACTTTGATATTCATATTTGGTTGGTGTTGTGTGCGCAGCGTGGTGCGCGAGTGCGGCGGCGCGGCGTGGCTGGTGGCAGCGGAGGCGAGCGCGGGCAGCTGGGGGGCGGCGGCCGCGGCGGGGGGGGCGGGGCTGCTCGTGCACTGGGCCCGGGATGGCACCGGCTTGACGGTCGGAGACAGGTTAGTTCCACTTCCACAGCACACACAACGGAAACTCTGTCGCTTATATCGATAGATAATTCGGCACACACCTGTCCCCAGTACACAATAGGCCGTTAGTAGCTATGCACGGCTATATGCGCCACGCACGATAGGGCCGCATTGCCAATCTGCCTGGCGCCAAACCACTCACGATGGTCGTGCTTATGTAAAGCACGCAGACACACAGGGTTAACTCATTCAATAATGCGAAATTGTGTGCGTCTATTTGATAGCCAATCCGCGTTGGGCACGCATGGTAACTAAGCCCATACTTTCTCTCTCTCTCTCTGAGAGAAGGCCTCTAAAAATTGTTACATTTGCCCCTGACCCTAGCTAAAAACCTCAGTAGGCCGATGCTGGCCCACTACAGGCCATCACAATTGTGTACACGGTCGGTGCGATGTAGTCATTTTTCGTGTAAGTACCTACACTCCTACACTTCACTTCAAAGGAACAGTGGTGTAGCATGGCTGGTGGCGGTCACACGCAGTCGCGGATCCAGCCCTCAAATAGGGTTGTGATCACAGCCGTGGCCGGGGATGTAGACAGGATTTTGTTCAGGGGGAGGAGGAGGCATAGTAAAACATAATTACCTATATACATACTCAAAATTCGTGCTACATTTATAAAAAAAAATATCACTTTATTTCCATTTCCATTCATGAATTTAAAAATAGTAACCACCGTTCCCAAAAAATTAACATGGTTTTTTGTTAACCTTTTTGCCAGTTTTTCGAAGTTTTTATTTAATTGTCTTAGGGCCAATTTTTCAGTAGTCAGATAAAACATAACTGGAGAATAAATAGCATGCTATCACTGTCTAAATCATACGACAAGACAGTGACAACATCAGTTTTATTCTCCAGTTAAGTTTTAACCACCTATTGAAAAATCCGGTCTTATACTAATTATATTGTCCATAATCCAATATTAAGAAAAATATCGTAATGGTATGAATGCACTAAAAAATTTATATTTTTGAGGCAAATATAGCAAAAACAACTGTCACTAAAAAGTACCTATATTTTTACAATATAATGTAGATATATTTTACACTTGCTACGACAGATAAGTCGCGCATGCTCGAAACTCAGCTAATTGACAGCACTACAGCACAAAAATGCGCAAATTTTAATTTACCTACCGTGTTTATTCTACCTGCCAAGGTTTTTAGCATAGTATATAGGGCTATTTTTGTAATGCAGAAATACTTATGTCGAGCGAGGTCGATTAGAGTGAGGTGCCTAACATAATGTCACCTGAATAAAGTTGTCGGAATATAATAGTACATTATGATACAAGTGTGGTCATAACACGGGCGTTGCGATTGATTGATTGTCGCTGTGCGACAAAACCTTTTAATAAAGATTATAATAAAAAAATGTGGAGCAATGAATTCATGCTCCATCAGTGTCATCTTAGACTACTTTTATGAGTGTCATCTTAGACTACTTTTATGAGTGTCATATTTTATGCGCGATCGTAACATGTAATCTTCCACGATAATATAGTTACTAATTACGTTCGTCCGTCAGGCTAGTGGAGGTGAACGGCGTCTGCGTGGTGGCCTGCCGCAGCGAGGAGGAGCTGGAGGGAGTGGAGGGGGCGGGCGCGGGGGCGGGGGGCGCCGCGCGGCTGCTGGTGCTGCGGGCGGGCGGGCCGTGCACACAGGTACCTACCAACCTCAACTATAACACGATTCATTTAAGAAAGTTACTGGATAACTATTATGTATATAATTACATATGAGCGAGAGGCAAATAGTTGTCCAGTCCCTTTCATTAATTAATAGCATTTACCTAATTTAATAGAAAGTTACCTATCTACATCTGATTGCGCAATTATTGTTTGTTTTCGTGTTTTTTTATGCGTTACCGTTACCCACATTTCGGCTGATATTGTGTTTATTTTAGTGTTGTATTTTGCTGTGTGATATATATATATGTTTTTGAGTACCTACTGTGTCGTCTCAGAACACAAAAAGAAGTGTGTCGTCAAATAAATATAATTTTCTTTCTTTCAATGTTAACTCATTAGTTGACCGCTGAGGCCTTTGGTGACTTTCTTATGGGATCGAATGACTTGTTTTTAGGGTTACCTAGTCGACAAGGAACCCTTATAGTTTCGCGATGTCCGTCCGTCTGTCAATCTGTCCGAGGCCTAGCTCAGAGACGATTAGTAAGAGAAAGCTGAAATTTGGTATACACATAATATTCACTTTAAAAACAAATAATTAAATTAAAAGTAATAATTAATTCATACACAGACGTGATGTTTTTGCCGTTTTTCGCTCGATATTAGGTAATAACGGCAACAGATAGACGCTTGAAATATTTAAATGTTGTATAGATAATGGTACGAGACCCGCCGTGCGCGAGTCCGACTCGCACTTGGCCAATTTTTTTATTTGCAATTAAGCCCATACTACTGTGATGCTACTGTCTCTCTCTCTCTTCAGAGATAGAGAAGGCCTTCTTTCAAGAAGGCCGGTTTCCGGCAGTGAGCTGTTTAAATCTTATGCTATAAATGATAAAGCGACTCTACTATAGCTTTAAAACCATCCTGGCGCCCTCCGCTTACTTTATCATTTTGTATTTAATGTAGGAAGGCAGGCTACGCGCCGACAATACGCGGCTCACGCACCGCATCTCCTACCTCGAGGAGCAGGTCAGCGAGTTGCTGGCGCGCCACGCCCAGGTAGGTACACACGTCACACTTGCTCGCCTGACTTGCTCCCCACGCGCTTTCCTGGTTCAATCTTTTTTTTGCAAATTCGCCCTTATCGCATCCTTCACTTAACTGATTAGAATGCAAGTATGATGTGCTGTCAACTGTAGGTAGGTAGGTACCTACCTGTGTTACAATCGAGCTACCTGCGTTAATACAGTTGGGCACAAATCACATTTTTTATTCGACCCCACATAAGCACCTACAGGACTTAGGTATCAATGATAGTTCCTATCCCATAAGCTATGTAAACATCGTTCCAGCTGCAGCCAACGAGCAGTAGCGACAGCTGCATCACCGTCAACAAGACGAAGAAGAACGTAACGAACATCAACATCTCGGCCTCGCCCGCGCCCGCCACAGAGCTGCAGGTGTTCCAAAAGGGGCCCGACATCACAGCCCTGGTGGCGCGCCTGCCGGGTCTGGAGGCCGACGCCGCGCCGCCGCCGCTGCGCCCACGCTCGAACGCCTCGGGCGCCTCGTCCCGCGCCGCCGCCTCGCCGCGCTCCTCCCCCGCGCCGCAACCGCAGCCCCGCTCGCACAGCGCGCACGCGCCGCGCCACTCGCTGTCACAGCAGTGCGTGCGCGCCGACTGCGCCGCCTACAGCGGCTACGGCGCCGAGACCGATGCCGCCATCCGCATGATCGAACGCAACCAGCGCCACCTCGACAAGCAGCGGCGCGCGCGGCGCGGCTCCGCCACCGACGGTGAGCTGCGCGACGCGCGCTCCGCCGGCGACCTGCGCGCGCACTACGACATTCAGAAAGCGGCAGACCGGATACAGGAAAGCATCAAGAAGACCAACTGGGCCGAAAGAAAAACGCTGTCGATCATAGAGCAGCTCAAACGCTCACAACGTTTACGGAAGATGAAAAAAAACGATAGCTCAGAAGATGTACAGTTGGAATCGGAAAACCATATGTACCATCGGATAGACGGGAAGGTGTTGGAAAACGCTCATAAGTCTAGCCGCAGAACTTCGAAGCTACATTCTAGAAGTGCTAGGTCTTCCGAAATGGAGTCGGAATGTTCCGATTTTCCTAACGGAGAGTTGTACTACAGCTCGCCGCGGATCGACTGCGACGCGGAGGGCGGGTCCGCGCGGCTCGGGCACTACCGGAAGCACGAGGAGCGGCCGCGGCCCGACGGCGAGGGCCGCGCGCGCCCCACGCCCCCGCGTAAGCCGCTGCGCCTCTCGCTGCACAAGGCGCGCAGCGCGCACTCGCTCGCCGGCAGCGAGCCCGACAGCCGCCCGCCCTCCACCGCCGCGCAGCACGCGCCGCTCGCCGACACCGACGGCGGCGGCGGCAAGAAACCGGTGAAGCGCACGCACGCCGGTGGCGGCGAGCGGCGAGAAGGGCGCGCTACGCCGCGGCCGGCACGCAAGGTGCAGCCCGCGCTGAGCGCGCCAGCAGCGCCGGCGCCGGCAGCGGACGCGCTGTACCCCGAGGCGCACGCGCACACGCCGCGACACGCCCGAGCGCGCGCGAACAAGTGGTGTTAGTGCCGCGGAGTTTAATACTTTAGTAGATATTTATAAATAGTGAATTTTACCTGATACAAACAAGTAGAATATATGCAGCACCCACCGCGTAAATACTCACCATTGTGTAAAAAATGCTTTAGTAACTTATGGTCCAATAAATCAACCTACCTATTTGCACAGCATTATCACAGGCATTATTATTGCGTGTAAAACAAACAGACATGGCGAAACTATAAGGGTTCTTTGTTGACTAAGGAACCCTAACCATGTCGTATAATGTAAGCGTCCACAAGTGATAGTGGTTTTTAGGGTTCCGTATCCCATTACTAAGAATTCACTGTCCATCTGTCTGTCTGTCACCAGGCTGTAGGTAGGTATCCCATGAACCGTCATAACTAGACAGTTGAAGTTTTCACGGATGATGTATTTCTGCTGCTGCTATAACAACAAATACCAAAAACAAAATAAAATCAATATTTAAGGGGGCTCCCATACAAAAAACGCGACTTTTTTTGTTCGATATTAATAACGGCAACAGTTAGGCGCTTGAAATATTCAAATGTTGTATAGATAATGGTACGGAACCCTTCGTGCGCGAGTCCGACTCGTTCTTGGCCAGTTTTTTTTTATCAGTGGCCTTCTACCTGTGCTTCTAGGATGACATCGATCGCAAACGTCGTTCGGTCGAGTTTGAATTATTGCTGCCCCATCGCCATTTGTAGCTATAGTAAATACCCGGACGAGAATTCAGACCGCCAAGTACCAGAAAGAGCCACAATACTAGGAACTACGCTACGAGCTAAAAACCGTAGGCCTAGTGGTAGGTACCCACCTATGACATCTGTGCTTTAAAATCTAGCTCAAGCTTTTCTAACGAGTTCACAGTCTTTAACGTCTAGCGTCTATTGTTATATGGGAGACCCCCTTAATTTATTTAATTGATTTAAAGTGAACATACTTGTAAACTAAATATTCTGTGAATATTTCAAGCGTCTACCTGTTACCGTTATTAAATATCGAGCAAAAACAGCAAAAAAAATCACGTTTGTTGTATGGGAACCCTTGATTATTCATTTTATTCTGTTTTTAGCAACAGAAATACATCATCTGTGAAAATTTCAACTGTCTAGTTATCACGGTTCATGAGATACAGCCTGGTGATAGACAGATGGACAGTGGAGTCTTAGTAATAGAGTCGCTTACCCTTTGGGGACGGAAACCTAAAATATATATATTTTTGGCCTTTCAAACGTTCGGATATGATCTGCTGGCACTTGAACGTGAGTTCTTGTTCCGAATCAAGGTTTTGGTTGCAGTTCTCATACAGATCTGTGAAAAACGAAGGAGTTCTGTGCTCTTGCCGAAATTATTTGAAAAAAATATTGATATACTCTTGGGCTTTTCAAAGGTTCTGATGTGATCTGCTGGCACTTGAACGTGAGTTCTAGTACTGAATCAGGTTCTAGGCTTGATACAGATATGTGAAAAACTTAATATGTCTGTGTCGGGTATTTCAAAATTATTTGAATCGAATACAAGGTATTTTTCGAAATTTTAAACTTCTGTATATGACTTGCTGGTACTTGAATTTAAATACAGAACTATTCCTGAAAAGTATCAGGACCTGTAGAGCTTAGATCACTCAGATGCATGCGTTGGCAGATCATTTTGTCAATTGACTTTTTTACGGTAAAATCGCCAGAACTATTTCTGAAAAGTATCAGGAACTGTAGAACTCCATGGTATGCGACAAGAACTTTCATTTATTCATGAGCTGCTGGACAATGATCTGTTAAGTTCACTAACAAGACGGCAAGTCCAGCCTGCTACAGAGCCACGGTTCTGAGGCCAAAATGACTCACCTGTGGCGTCTCGTCTGGGAGAGCTTATTCAATACCTGATGATGATTTCCACTTGCCACCTTCTACAGGTGACTTTGAATTCGGTCACCGCACCGTATTTTAAGGCGACATTTTAACCATGATTTATAATGGTGCTAGGTATGAAAAAAAATACGCGCCATAAAAATATTTTAGTTACCCAAAATTCACTTAAGAATAGACAAACATTATCAGGACGAAAAGTAATAAAAATCCAAAAAACTATGGTTTGAGCGTCTTGTGGTCAGCGGCGGCCAACTCAATTGTTTTTTTAATTGTTTACGCATATCGGACGTCAGACTTTAAGCCCCAGTGACCAGCAAACGGCCACTTTTGGCATAAATGCTATCTAATACCAGGACCGTAATTGTAAGTTCTCGCTCGTGGATCCTAAAAATCACTATTAACATGATTGAGAGCACACTTTTTGCGAAACTAATCTGCAATTAAAGATGATTTTTGGGCCGTTTTCTCGTGGTCCCATTTTGTCTCGTGGACGGGTCCACGAGGGTTATTCCTCGTGGTCCCACCACTGAACATGACCCCTCCCGTATAATAAATAAATAGGGATAGAGACATATCTTTTCTATTACTTTTACTCAGCGCTTTTCAGACAAAGTATTATTTCCGACACTCATGAGATGAAAAACAAACAAAAAAAAATTATATAAGAATGAGATCGGCCGAGAAAAACGACGATATTGGAAACAACCATTTATTGAGACGAAATAGCATTAGGTACCTTCCTCCATTTTACAAACAATACAATCTTCCTAAACCGAGTTGAGTCACAGGGGAGCTGACCGGCGCGGGCGGAAAGAAACTCCGCATTTCATACATGTTACAATATGCTGTCATTTCGTTTCATATTGGTTATTTTAGGTTCTTAAAAAACTTAATAGTAACTTATGATACCTTGTTTTAACTTTTCTAAATGATGAGCTATTAAAAAGCATTAAAATTACAAGTAAAATAATTGATAATGCTAGTAAAATACAAACACAATTAATAACTCGACATGACTATCTTTCAATATTTCCTCGTAAGAATAATAATAATAAAATATTTACATTCTAATTACAAAACAAACATTTCCCTTGAAGGTATTAAGATTTTGTAGAGCACCTGCGTATCGCCTGCTACAGGTTCCTTCAAAGAGTGAATATAGTATAGGAAAGAGATATTTCCAGCTTAAAATATACTCTAGAAAAGCAGAGCCTACGCCTGCCACGTGAGCCCAAATGATCGATCTATAGAGCACATAATGCAAGGCACAAACAACAACACAAACTTGACTTAGCTAGTTGAGAATATTTAAAGGAGGGAAGGGACCTGTGTATTTTACTAACTTTTACTGACATTACAAAATACAAAGCCGTCAAGTACCACACACGGCTTAAACAGCAAGCTCAGTCACAGATCACCGTACCAAGAGCTCGAGGTGAATAGTGTGTTACGAGTATATATTTATTATGCTGAAGTCAGTAGACGCCTCAAGCCCTTATCGGGCGTACATACTCCGTGGTATCTACGCTCGAATCGCTCCGCCGCAAACGATTCTAGTGCGGATACCACGCCGCGCGACCGATCTCCGATTAGTATCGAGCTATAATGCTTCGGCACGACGCCCGATTCCTTGTGGCTCGAGCGGGCCTCGAGACTAGGGATCGTTACGGAGGATCCGGAGTCGTATCCCGAAGTCGTTCGTCATATTTATATTTGCAATAGAACTTTGTGAGGCGGCGCCGCCGGCCGCCGGCCGCCCGCTGCCGGTCGCCGGCTAGGTAAATGCGCGGCCCAGGTTCACGTAGAGCTGCAGCGCGGGCGGCAACGGCAGCGCACGCACGCTGCGCTGCAGCTGCTGCGACAGCCGCGCGCGCCGCGCCGCCGCCGCGTCGCCCGCGCGCCGCTTGCGCCTCCGCTGCCGGCGCCGCGCCGCCGCGCCGCCCGGGCCCTCCGAGCCCCGCGCTCCCTCGGACGACGAGCCGGAGCGGCCGCCGCTGCTGGGAGACCGCCGACTTCGCTTCGGGACCCGGCGTCTACCTGCTGCCCGACCGCACAGATTACGACTCCATGCATGTTTGAAAGTGGATAAATAGCAGTTTTTTTATATTTTTTAAATATAAAAAAACCTATTTAGAGGCTAAAAATTCCACCCATGCCGTTCATGTGCAGGCATCAATGAAATTTCGAGCCTCTTTACAAACTTCTCTGTATTACGTACAGGCAGCGACATCTGACCGAAGCCATGACATTCATTCATTCATTTACGCTAGGCCCTATTATTACGTACTCGACACGGATTGACGAGTCTTAAACTGATACTAGGAGTAAACATAAACTGTCATTTCCACGTTTTAGACTTGCAAAAGTTAATACATCCTTTATGGGGCACTGTGTACGGTTCTACAATAGGATTCCTCAAGATATACCTATTAGAGTTACCACCGACGCGGTTTAAAAAATGTAAAAAGCCTATTATAACATTAAGGATTATTTGGAAGACAAGGATGTCTGGTATTTAAATAATGTTAACAGGAACGATTGTATCTAGTGTAGTGTAACTTTAAGTTGAAAACTCTGCTAATTAAATACATAAACCTGTTTTGAAAAGAATAAATGTGGAGTTTCTTTGTTAGCTTCTTCTCCGCATAATCTATTAATTGTGAAACTAACAGCTTTGACGTTCATTCAGTAAACATTTTGTTTTATAGTGAATAAAATTTTTTGACTTTCACTTAACTAAAAAAAACATGCCAATGACCGACCGATCGAACCTTGATTTTGAGCGGAAACCAAGCAGTTCTGCCACAGAGCATAATTGAATCGTGTGATTTTAAAACAACACAAGTCACATGTGTTTTTAAAATAACACTTGCCCATTTTTTTTTATTAAATTATTTACACCTACCTATTGATTTACATTAGAAAAAAAAATTTTAGTTTATTCATACAGAAATCAATATAATATGCTAAAATATTGCTGTTGTAGATATTAGTATTTGAATAAAACAGTTTTTTCTATTTCCTGCAAAGTTGTAATGAAAGGACATGTGTCGTTTTAAAATCACACGATTCAATTACAACAGTTCTGCCACAGAGCATATACAACAGTTCTGCCACAGAGTATATACAACAGTTCTGCCACAGAGCATATACAACAGTTCTGCCACAGAGCATATACAACAGTTCTGCCTTAGTTTCGCCCTGATGAATTGATGCTTAATCAATTGGCCCTACATTTTTTAATATGAACGGAAATCTCAAAACCATTTCGAGAATTTTGATTTCCGTACAATTTCTGTTTATCAGATTTGTAAATAAGTCTATATTTTTTAAGATATTCAATTAAAAGCTTTGACCTTAAATGACTTTTGTATGACGTATTAAAACATACTTAATCAATCCTTTCCTTACAAAAAAGAAAAACGAAATGTCAACGTCTTGAAGTGTCGGTTTCACAGAGTGTCGTTTGTCTGTTTTATTTTGTATCCACATACATGGTTAGCCAACCAAATCAACTGACGTTAATGAAATTTGTTTTTTTTTTTAATGTAGGAAAAAACTATCTCTTTAATCATGCTCTGATGACGTCACACACCACTAAATTTTAGAATATTAAAAATAATAATTATGAATAAAATTCAAAAATAACGAATTTGTTTCTTAAACTGGTCCATATTTTCGATATAAATTATAAAAAAAACGTACGTAGGTATATCAGAAATACGAATATACTGAGAGCGTTAGCAGAGTAGAGTAAAATTAAATATTGCGATTTATAATCCTCTTCAGTGTCTCGTTTCGTACAACCACGTAAGTTGAAATATAAAAACGTAAGCAAGCATACCAGTAAGATCGGTGTAGTCGAGCTCTGGAGTGGAGCTGCGGCTGCGGCTGCGGCTGCAGCTGCGGCTGCGGCTGCGGCTGCGGGCGGCGGCGGTGCGCGGCGCGAGGGTGGGCGAACTGTCGCTCGAGGGCGGGCAGTCCTCGCCCAGCCCACTGTCCACCTTCTGCCGTTTGCCGAGCCCCCGTCCCCGCCTCCGCGCTCGCCCCGCCAGAGCTGCGCACTCGTCCGCGCTGAATCGGTCGTCGTCGCCGTTCCCCCTCTCGGCCGCTCCCTCGATCGCCCGCTCGAGCCCCGACGTGCTGGGTCCGGCGCAGTCCGGCCGCTCCCGCAGACGTTTTTCCACCGCGGAGGCAGGGTCGGGCTTCTCGCAGCGGCACTCGTCGCCCGAGCCTCGCGAATGCCTCTTGCGGTCTCTCCTGGTCTCGCCGTCGCGCGACGGGGAGCTCCCGGGTTCGGACACGGCGTCCGTGTTCGGTGGCGCGGAGTGGGCGCGGGGCGCGGAGGGGGCGCTGTACTCCAGCGTGAGCGACAGCCGGCCTCGCGGGGGGTCGCGCGGCTCGGCGGCGCTGATGGCGCGATGAATGGCGCGGTTCATATCCTCGAGGTTGTCGAACCTGGCCACCTCGGCCCCGCCGGCGCCGTCGCCCCCGCCGTCGCCGTCGCCACCCCCGTCGTCGTCCATTCCGCCGCTTCCCGCGGCGCCGTCGTCGTCGTCGTCCTCGTCCCTCGGCCCCCGGTCGTCACTGTCGCCGCCGCTGCTGGAGTCGACGGGGTCGAACCGAAGAGCTCCGGCCACGCGGTTCTGCCCCATGCTGAGCACGAGGCTCAGCAGCGCGTTCATCTCGTTGGCTCCGGTCTCGCGGTCCAGATCGTGCAACGCGTTCAGTCCTTCTGCAACCGGAGAGATACGTCAGCGCCGACCGCGGCTCGGCGACCGGCACTGCGGCGGGCGGCGGGCGGCGAGCGGCGCCACTCACCGACGTCGCTGTCGTCGTCGATGGGGATGCAGATGCGGCGCGGGCAGGGCTTGCGGGCGGCGGGCGGCGGCGGCGGCGCGCGGGGCGGGGCCCGCAGCTGCGGGTGTCGCGCCAGCAGTGCGGCGCGCAGGGCGGCGCGGATGGCGGCACGCGCCAGCTGCTGCAGCCGCGCCGGCGCCTGCGCCTCTGTCGGATCGTCCACATAAAACCATTGATGACGTGCATTTTGGAGTTATCTACAAAAAAGAAAGTATTTTCAGAGAAAAATTGCTGATCTGGTGTTTCTTCAGAAAATTATTAATGGATTGTTTGATGACACTGCCCTACTTTCTGAAGTAAAACTAAAAAACTAACTAACTAACTTGGGTATGCCTATTTTATTTTCTGTTTAGTTTCTGGCTACTTCATTAATATAGTAATGTTTAAGTTTTGATGTTTTCCACAATTGCAAAACCTGTGAACATATATAAGTACTAGTTGAAATACCATTGTACGAATATTGTGAATATTACTTATATACACGGTTAATGTTCCTAGTAGCTATACCACACGCTAACTGTGAAGGAAAACATCGTAAGGAAACCCGCGCCGTGGTTGGCTCCACACGTATTGACTTGTCATTCCTGTAGGCTAGGCCGACTAAGCTGTCAGGATGGTATAGGTGCTGGGCAAGCCTACTCCATCTAAAACAATGTCCCAGGAACTGGAGCATCAGATTGGTCCCTTCACCCATCTAGTGTGAGTGATGGTGCCACTGGACGCTGTATAAATCATCTCATTATGTACATGCAAAGGCCAAAGTTTTTTTTATGTTCCTAATAAAAAAAATTAAAATAAAGTCAAGCCTAGCATCCAAGGACTTCAAAAAAGCCAAAACTCTTAAATTATTAAATTGTACCCTGGTTAGGAATATGCATCCAATATATTATCGAATTGAACGGATAAAAACAAGTTTCTCTGTTTTCGCCTCAGGATACCCTAAGTTCTGTAACTATGTGGAGCTATGCAAGAAATTCCATAATTGTAGGGTAAGCCCTACAATCCACATAAGATCGCATCCTCCGCTATCGATTGCCCGGAGTTGCTTCATAAACTCAGTCTGCGCTTTCCCAGCAGAGCCCGTCATAATCCATTATTAGCAATACCTAAGGCTTCAACTAAGCAAAACTGTTTTATTGTGCGTGCGAGTGACCATTATAATAAACTACTTAAATTTCATGATGAACTTGATTTGTTCAACACAAAGGTACCGACTCTAAGGCGACTAATGAGTTCATTACTAAGTAACATAGTAATATATTAAACCGGTGTAACCGCGATTATTTATTAGGTAAAATGTAATTACCTTTGATTCCCGACGCTTCGGCAACGTTGCAGCTGCCGTGGTCACGGGTAGAATGAAGTGGCGAGTACGGTCAATTATTGTAGTGAGGGTAGGTGGTCTACCCTCAAGTCACTTTTTCGCAGCGGGCCGACACACAACACTCACTACGTCCGCGGACAGGTTCGGTGATAGGCGCGAGATTTGTATTTGCTTAACACTGGATTCCACGTGCTTGAAAGCTTGAAACCATCCTCTCTGTTGAAAGTCTTATGTTTTTTAATTTCAATTGCTTCCCGAACGATCCTTCGATAGTAATGTCGATCGGTTGAGAGAACTTCCGTTTTTAGAGACTAAATTACATTGTTATATAATCAGTTTAAGCTGATGATTCTTCGAACTAAATATTAGATAATATTGATCAATTAGTGAAGAAGCTCTTAATGCGCTTTAGAGCGTTAAAGCTATTAATGGCGGCTGACTGACCGAGGAGCGGCGGCGCCAGCGGCGGCGGCGCGGCGGGGGGCGGCGCGGCGGGGGGCGGGCGCAGCGCGGCGAACGACACGCTGAGCAGCGAGCGCGAGCGCCACTCGTGCGCCGCTACGCGCCGAACTTGCAGCAGGCTGTCGTTGAGCGGCATCACCAGCACGCCGCCCACCTGCAACGTACTACTTTTGTCACGAACCACTCACACTCTAACCACATGTATCCCGGGGAGCTAGGCGGAGACCGGGGCCGAGTTCCATAAAACAATAACTCATAGTTTATTATGACGATGCGATGTACATTGTGAAGCAGTCTTCCTACATGTTAATCTGTAGGTTAATCGAATTGACATCGAATTGACATACTAGTTCTATGTTATTGTAGTTCTAAGTATGTAACAGGCCCCGGGGTTTGCCACACGCCACAATCTTGATATACAAAGAGTATTCATCAATATTCATTAGTCGATGCACGCACGCACGCCGGTTTCAACATTTTATCTTGCCCTTCGCTAAAACAGGGGATGTTTTAGCAATATAAAAAGTACCCGAAACCAGCGTGCGTGCATGCATAATGAATGTTGAGGAAGCAAAAGTGATCAAGTGGCAGTCCCTGGTCTCTGCCTACCCCTCTGGGATACAAGCGTTTGTTTATTAATGTATGTATGTCCGCATTGGACGTCGAAGCCTTTGTGGCCTTACCTAGACAATGTCTTCCATACTTATCATGCTGTCTGAAGTTTCGTGAAAATCTCCTATTACTCGCATATTGTTACGACGGTGGATAGGAGGTAAAACTTTGAACGCGTTTTTCCGTGCCTTGGAGGCGTTTTCAGCAGGCTGAAATACCGTTTCAGGCCGTTTCAGAGGGTGCTCTGTCACGTACTAGTTTATCAAAATTTCACCCAAGTTACCATGGTTTTCAGGCGCCTGATACATGTTTTCAGTCCGTTTCAGCCCACCCTCTATCCGATGACGCCATAACCTGAAAACCCGTTTTCAGGCATTTTCAGGACCCCTTATGAGCCCTTGAAGTACATTTCAGTAGGTATATGACGAAATTTTCAATAGGAGTGAAAGAGATAGCACTGTTAGAGAGGGATAGCTATAGTCCGAACATTCCGGAAAGGTGTGACAGAGACATCACGATCGAGCAAGACGGCAGAACCTTCCACGACTTGATGGAGTTTTCGAGAACATCTCAAACACGAGTCAGTTTTTTTTTTTTTGAAGCGGAAGTGAAACTAAGTACCTACAAGCGAAGGAAGAAGTACTACGACGAGTATTATCGGATCAGTGCAGTGTTATTAAAAGTGTTTGTGTTAAAGTGTTGTGAAGTTAAGAAATAGTGCGTAAATAAATCCTACTCTTATTCATCGGTGTATAAAGTGCTTTTTCGATCACGAACCCACCCCTAAAACGTAACAATATTTTCTTTCTGCCTAACATTTACACTGGCTGATTTCTAGGTGGTAATGTAATAAGTAATTAAGAATGGCATCTATTTAGACTATTACTAGACGTAAATAAAAAAAAATGTTTAGAAATGTTGTTTCGAGTCAAGCGCGGATCCACCGTTGTGGGAACGATAGGTATGCTCACAACACTAATGGACTTGTGACGTGACATTTTGACGGTTTATTGAGATCGATAGGCTGATGATGATATTGTATGCAATCCCTTCAGGGATATTAATGTACGAGTGTTTGCCCCACGGCTTTGCCCACCATACACTGTACAAAATCAGAAGAGAGTTAGCCGTAGCTACCTACGTTTTGAAGTTGTTGCGAGGTATACAGTGCAACCCACAGGTATTGCAGATGGTAAGCCTGTCTGTGCCAGACCGCTATGTGTGGCGCAGACGTCGTGTTGAGTTGTTGGCGGTGCCGAGCGCCGAGCGCGCGCACCAACCTGCTGCGAGGCGCTCCCCTCACGCGTGCCATCCGCACTCTAAGCTGCATTTCAGAGACCATTGACCTTTTTAATAGTACTCTGAATGAATTTACAAAAGCTGCACTTTTTATTTTATGTTACAATGCAAATCTTCGCAGAGTAAATTTTTTATGATTGACATTTGATTTTAATGAAGTCTATATGAATTAATAATATTTTAATGGTTGTAGGTATTTTATTGACATGTGTGATTGGATTACTTCAATTTGTATTTGTATGTTTTTATTGATCATAATTTATAATGTAATTTGTAATTTTAATAATTTATAATTCATCATCATCATCATTCAGCCACAAGAAGTCCACTGCTGGACATAGGCCTCCTCCATGGATTTCCAAAAAGACCGGTTGGAAGCGGCCTGCATCCAGCGTCTTCCTGCCACTTGAATGACGTCATCTGTCCATCTTGTGGCTGGTCGTCCCACGCTGCGCTTGCCGATATGTGGTCTCCATTCGAGAACTTTTCGGCCCCATCGGCCATCAGTTCTGCGTGCTATGTGCCCCGCCCACTGCCACTTCAACTTACTAATCCGCTGGGCTATGTCGACGACTTTCGTTCGTCTACGGATCTCATCATTTCTGATTCGATCTCGTAGAGAAATTCCGAGCATAGCCCTTTCCATAGCTCGTTGCGTGACCTTGAGCCTTCTTATGAGGCCCATAGTGAGAGACCACGTTTCAGTGCCATAAGTCATCACTGGTAACACACACTGGTTGTATAATTTTGTCTTGAGCGATTGAGGTATATTAGACGAAAAGACTTTTCTAAGTTTCCCGAAAGCTGCCCAGCCGAGTTGGATTCGACGATTGACCTCTTTCACGAAGTTGGACCGGCCTAGTTGGATTGTTTGTCCTAAGTAGACGTATTCGTCTACAACTTCGAGAGTCGTGTTCCCCAATGTTATTGGGGTGGGCACAACACGAGCGTTCGACATGACCTTCGTTTTGTCCATGTTCATTTTAAGGCCCACACGTTGGGAAACTCGACTGAGGTCGTCGAGCATTATGCCGAGGTCTTCCATCGTTTCTGCCATGACTACTATATCGTCGGCAAATCGAAGGTGCGTGATGTACTCGCCATTGATATTGATGCCGCGTCCCTGCCATTCCAGAAGCTTGAAGGCATCTTCCAGTGCGTTCGTGAACAGTTTCGGAGAGATAACGTCTCCCTGTCTCACGCCTCTTCTCAATGGA
Source organism: Yponomeuta evonymella (assembly GCA_963969515.1). Classification (NCBI taxonomy): domain Eukaryota; kingdom Metazoa; phylum Arthropoda; class Insecta; order Lepidoptera; family Yponomeutidae; genus Yponomeuta; species Yponomeuta evonymella. Next base: position 22,123,570 of record OZ018346.1, on the reverse strand, counting down.
ATTGCCTCCGAATTCTGCTCCTGTACTCGGACCGACATGGTGGCGCTGTTGTACAAGCACTTCAGCACCTCGATATACCGATAGTCAATACGGCAACGCTGGAGAGACTCGAGCACTGCCCATGTCTCGATCGAATCGAAGGCTTTCTCATAGTCCACAAACGCTAAGCAGAATGGCAAATTATACTCCTCAGTCTTCTGTATAATTTGCCGCAGCGTGTGGATGTGGTCTATGGTACTAAAGCCCTTTCGGAAACCGGCTTGTTCGGGAGGCTGGAAGTCATCAAACCTGCGTTCGAGACGATTCGTGAGGACCCTCGAAAACAGCTTATAAACATGGCTCAGAAGCGAGATGGGTCGGTAGTTCTTCAATAGAGAGTTATCCCCTTTCTTGAAGAACAGCGTCACCACGCTTCTGTTCCATGCTTCTGGCGTTTTTCCTTCGAGCACGACGGAATTGAAGAGCTTCTGAAGGACTTTAAGTACTGGTGTTCCACCCGCTTTCAGGAGCTCTGATGTGATTCCGTCCTCTCCTGGTGCCTTGTTATTCTTGAGCTGTTTCAGGGCCATCCTAATCTCGTACAGGCTGATGTCCGGGATGTCTTCGGTATAATGTCGGGTCAGTTTGGCTCTCGGATCTTTGTTCAAACTGCTAACAGGTTTTGCGACTGAGGTGTATAGCTGTCCGTAGAAACTCTCAATCTCCCTCAGCACCTCTGATTTGGTCGACGCTATACTGCCGTCCTCTCTCTTCAGCTTCGTCAGCTGGCTTTGCCCAATAGACAAGTCTTTTGCGAACACTTTGGAGCCCTTGTTCCGCTCTATAGTCTCTTTAATACGTTCGGTATTAAAGGACCGAATATCGTGCCGCATAGACTTTGAGATATGTCTATTGAGCTGCCTATATGACTTAGCATCCTCGGAGGACTGCAGTTGCAACGCGCGACGTTTAGCCATGAGGTCGAGAGTATAGTTTGAGAGCTTTTGTGGTCTACTCGTACGGTTGGGTCTATAGAACCTCGAGCCCACTGTACGGACAGTTTCTACAAACCTGTTATTGATCTCGTCCACCGATGCGGCGCTCTCCAGGCACTCAAAGCGATTTGACAATTCGAGTTGAAAGTTCTCGGGGTTCTGGATATGGGCACGAGTAGGTCGGAGCGTGGACTTCATGAGACGAGACCTCTCAAGTTTGACATTGATATTCAATGTGCCTCTTACTATTCGGTGATCGCTTCCGGTTTTCACCATGTTGATCACAGAGACGTCATTGAATATTTGTCTCTTGGAGGTCAGGATGAAGTCTATCTCGTTTCTCGTGGAACCATCGGGACTCAACCAGGTCCATTTCCTGTGAGGTGGCTTCTGAAAGAAAGAGTTCATCATAAAGAGTCCCTCTTTCTCCAGGAAGTCTGCCAACCTTTGTCCTCTCGGGTTCCGTTGCCCATAACCAAATTGCCCCACTCTCATCTCACCCTCGCTTCTTGTGCCCAGCTTCGCATTGAAGTCCCCCATAACCACATTAAAATAGGTCTCCGAGGTATGTATGGCCATACATACCTCGGAGACCTAATGTCCTCATACATCGCCTCTACCTCCTCATCGGAGTGTGACGAGGTCGGTGCGTATACCTGAATGACCTTCAGCGAATATCTCTTAGATATTCTGAGTATTAGGTACACCACCCTGCTCGACACACTGTTGATGGCCAAAATGTTATTTACGAGGGACTTGTGGACGAGAAACCCGACACCACCCTGGGACTGTTGCTCGCCCTCCCGGTAGTAGAGCAGGTTACCGGATTTCAGGGTTATCGTGTCCTCGCCCTCTCGACGGACTTCAGATAACCCTAGGATATCCCAGTGTAACCTACCCATTTCCTCTTCCAGCTCAATTAGCTTTTCGTCTGTCCTCAATGTGCGAATGTTGTGTGTTACCAGGGCCAGTCGTTTTCGTTTTTGGGGGTGGTAGCCAGATCTCTGCCGGAGATTCTTAGCACCCCTTGCTCCGCCGTTACCGTGGCCGCTACCGTAGCCAGGAATAGCGGAGCCGCCGGGGACTGGGGGCCTGGTTTTTTGGTGTATTGCCATGAGGGTATTTGCCTTACTCGCCACGCTTGGCATGCGGGTTGGCGAGCGCAGTATATCGTATTTTCGCAGAAGGCGCTGCTGCCCACCTTCTGGTAATGTCCCTTAGCCGGTTTTTACGGCACCCGCGGGAAGAGATGGGGGGGTACTATTCTAAAGCCGGCACCCCACGGCCGATAATTCAATTTATACGATATGTATTTCGTACTTCACTATCGCAATAGGCCACCCTGTAATGATAGTTGTAAGTTTAACGAAATAAATAATCTCGGTCAGAACATAATATTACCTGCGGACCCGTGGCACGCACGCACCGCTCTGGATAGCGACTAATGGTTCTATTCTAACTAATAGATTCGACTTTGTGTAGGTAGATATTTTTTAAAAGTGCGTTTTATATCTTTGTCCTATATTTCAGGCTCAGTGAAGGGAAAGGTCTCTGATCTCTATCAGAGGCCTTTTTCTTTCTCTTTCTCTTCCTCCTTTTCTCTCTACATCGTTCACCTTCTGAGAGATTGTGAGATCTGAGATACAATGTTTATTATTAGTTCAGATGGCATGAGTTGTAATATTCGACAGAGCAGGCAAGGGAGAAGAACACAATTTTGGAGCACTTCACATCCCGCATTCGGCTTCCGTGTGGCGCCGGATTAAGAATAGCGTCACTCCATTTCCTTCCGTGGATGTCGTAGAAGGCGACTAAGGAGATACATTACCAGGAGACGGGCAGCAGCGTCTTCCTGAGATTCCAACCGTATACTGCGATCGCCAAATGTCCTGCAGTGGGCGTCAAATGGCTGATGATGATGATGATTCACTGGCACAATTTAAATTGACAATAAAATTAGTTACGTACATACCTAGTCCTTCTATTATCTAATTCGATGCTTTGAAGAAAAAGCGACTTTTTAGAGTGACCAAATTATGGGAGTTAGATGGACGCGTTTTGAGAGTGCTGGAAATGGGACAACGAAAACCTTTGGCGGATCCATACAACGAACGCGTAGCGCATTCTAGGGACTACTGTTTAGAAACCACAAGGTGTTGCGCCGTGCAGCTTTGCCCCCGCATTACTCACCACGCTCGAAATTCTTTACATCTGATCCATAATCCTACTACACCATTGAAATAGGTATACAAACCTTGATGAGCTGCTCGAAATAGTTCTGGTACTCTTCAGGGCAGCCGGCACCGCAGTACACGCGGTCATAGGGCGCCTGCAGGGGGGCCAGGCTCAGTCCATTTCCTGCCAATATGCACCCACAATTAGATTCTACTTAATGTTGCCACAGCATTTCTTTTAGCATAATATCTTATTGAAACATAGATGTGAAAAGGGCCCCAGGTTCAATATCAGCGAAGTGCTGGATTATCAACTTCGCCAACAAAATAATTTCGATCTAAATGGCCGCCAAGTTAACAGGAATGTAATAACTTTATGCAAGTCCACATTCACTACAATACTCAGTTCAACCTCAGTCACAACCAAATTAATTGTAAAGATTTGGCCTGCCAGTATGATGCTTAAGATATTGGCAACTCATGAATTAAAAAATCAATCACATAAATCATACACATCATCAGAATCGTATTTCTTTGAAATCACCTATGTCTGCCCTGTCAGGTTAGTGTGGAAGAATAAAATGCTTATGCACAACAATAGGTTCTGTTTATGTTACATAGATATAGTGGATTGGTTATAAATATTTCGTTTCATTCAGCTTTGGTCTGGGTGTGTACATAAATTTTTTTGAAGTAAAGAATAATATGGGTTGATAGTTCTTGACATTATTAATTATAATTATTCATTATTTATAATATTCTATCTATCTATCTAACCATTATTGCTACAAATATTTTATTTACATGTAGACCAATGATGAATGAAATGAAATATTTTATGTATAGATAAATGAGGTAGATGTATGTGCATAAACAGAAGTACCTTTTTGTGGTTAAAATAAATATTTGTATTTGTATTTGTATTTGTATTAATCGTATTTTTTTTTAAATTATATTTAGATACGAACTGGACTCGAACCAGGGTCTTCTGGTTTCGGGACAGCCCCATTTCCCATCTGAGTTGTTACAACTTTGTAGATGGCGGCGAAATTTACCTTCTTATTTTAATAATATTGTAGCAGTTTTCCATTGCCTAAAAACACGGATAAAATGACGTTTCCTAAAGACGAGACGAGATTACTTGCCAAATTTCATTTTATCAACAGACAGTACCAATTTTGATTCCCTTGAGTGGCAAAATCAAAAATAAGTGTATGATTATCATTGTTTTCACTAGCAGCTTAGAGCTGATGCGTGTATATCTTATTACTTCACTTGATTGTTTTGGTTTTTATATCATTATCTAGTCTACTTATAAAACAGTTCACTTAGTGTGCACTAATGATGATCTGTGGCATAAACGGCAGTATCTTTTTTTTATGTTAACTTAGAAGTTTGATTTTTTTCACATTTTGAAGGGGCTGTAGACCTGCGTATACGGTTTTGACTTCAACTCGATACCTCTATGCGTTTCCAAGATAAAGGGTCTTGACAGACAGACGAATGGACGGACAAAGTGATAAGGGTTCCATTTTTTCCTTTTGTGGTATGGAACCCTAAACATAAACATTTTTAGTATTCCAAGTTTTAAATTTCTATTCTTCGATGCTTCAAGCTGAAACCACAACAATGAGTGTTGACAAAGTACCACACGGAGACAATGCATCATTGAAGTTGCCGACTCAAGCCTCTTCAGTAACTGACCCAGATAGAACTTGGGTTCACAGAAGTCAAACTCGTCGAGTGTGAGCGAGTAATCCATGAAATGGCGCAGCTTCTTGTTAGCGTAGTCCAGCACGGCGGGGTGCACCTCTACACCATGGCTGATCCCGGACGGGCCCAGCAGCAGGCCGGCCAGGGTGCTCAGGTAGCCCGTGCCTGAGCCCACATTCAGAAAGCTCAGCCCGGGCCGCAGCTCCAGCCCCTCCATCACCTCACTGTCCCACAAAGAACATACTTAGTACAATATACAAGCGAGGCAAGTGGAACCGTCGCCGCTACCGCGCAGTGTCACCTGTAGATGCAGGGCGCGGACAAGTGCAGCGCGCCGCTTCGCCACGCCAGGTCCTTGTAGGCGCGGTCGCGGTCGGCGGGCAGCATGTAGTCGGCGCGGTCCAGCGCGCGGAAGGCCAGTTCCACGTCGCGCGAGCGGATGTAGTTGCTGCCCAACAGGTTGTCTATCAATTCGTTGTTGTCACGCCCCGAGCTCACGGCGCCGCCCATCTTGTAGCCTCTGCTGCTCTGCTCTTGCAGCTCTGCCGACGACCCTATCACCTCAGCTGATTGTGAATGTGACGTCACAACTTGTTTTTCAACATATTACTTGAGTCTCCTTGGGCCAACTCGCAAAATATATTTTATTTATAAGTAGAAAATGTTTAAGTTGTTAGCACTTTACTAAAAGGGTGAATGTATAAAGATTATTTTACTATATCCCTGGCAAAGCAAAACATGTAGGTAGGTACTACTACTGACAAAACAGCAATATAATCAAATCACCTTTTTTTTTTTTTATAATAGGTTTAACGGCTCTGGATACTAGTCCTTTTGAGATCAAATCACCAGTGATTCACCACAGAACACTATACCCAATCACCACAGAACACAATTACTCAAGACCACAGACGATATAGGGATACTATGTCTCAAGAAGTCAAGACCAATCACACACAGCTGTGCAGTGCAGCAAAACAGCAGCCTTGCTGCTTCCTCTGCCTCTGCGGCACAGAACACATCTCTGCGGTCGGTACATATATAGTATTAGGGGTTAAAGTATGAAATTGCCGTTTTATTGCAATAGGTTCTTTGAATTGACATAGAATCTTCATGGTTTGAGGTTTTCGAATGAAACTTTTTTCAAATGGTTTCTATGATGTTCTTTTTTTAAATAATGTGAAACATTTGAATATCGAATTTCAATTGTTTTTGTTATTCAATTTAGACAAGAAAGATGGATACTGCGAAAATACGAGTGATTTTTGAATACGAGTTCCGACGCGGAACTAACGCGGCAGAAACAGCCCGCAATATCAATGCTGCGTTTGGAGAGGGGTCTACTAATGAACGCACGGTGCGTTCATCCATCTTATCCATCTTTCTTGTCTAAATTGAATAACAAAAACAATTGAAATTCGATATTCAAATGTTTCACATTTTTTAAAAAAAGAACATCATAGAAACCATTTGAAAAAAGTTTCATTCGAAAACCTCAAACCATGAAGATTCTATGTCAATTCAAAGAACCTATTGCAATAAAACGGCAATTTCATACTTTAACCCCTATTAATAATTTGTGTCTAAACGTACCTTCTGTAACCAATTTTGACAACTTAGTGCCACGGGACTAGAGCATCCCTGCCCTGTATTGTCTTGCTTGTCTGTGGACTAGAGACGATGGGAACGTGCCTGTGATGGGAACTTTATTGTTTTTCTCGAATAACTAAAGTCAAGACAAATTTTGTTAAAAATTTCTGTACCAGGTGATACGCTGTCTCGTAGTTATGAAGGCTTTCTTTTGTTGGCTCGCCTGAACCCCCAGTGATGTGCCCGTGATTAACTTTTTGCCGTGTCACATTGTAACGAACGTCAAAACGTAATCGAACGATAGGTATCGTAATCAAATCAGAATCTTAGGGGTGCCACAGAAAAGAATGAAATTGATTGGTTGGTTCCTGGTTTTTTATTAGCGATCGGTGTTTGTCGCACAGGATATCAAACGCTCATGGCGGAGGCGGGTGAGACGGCGACAGGAGACGGAGCTGCAGGCGCGGCCGGGGCGGCGGGAGCGGGTGCGGCAGGCGGCGAGGACGAGCGCCGTGACGAGCGCATGCTGGAATGCAACATCTGCCTGGACACTGCACGCGACGCCGTCGTCAGCATGTGTGGTCACCTCTTTTGGTATGTAACTTGCAGCAGCATCAAACTGCTCATCTCAGCCCATGATTTCATGTTTCACATAGCTGGGTAAATATCTCTTGCATTGAACATCACACAAACCGGCAGGTACAGTTTATTTGCTAGTACCCTTGTGCCTGATTTCCCATCAGCAACTATAATTTTTTTGACTGACCCCTTGGTTTTCGGGTTACTTACTTCCCTGCCCTGCTCTACCCTTTTGTTAAGGCGAATTTTTCCCCTATTATTTTACAACCCTTAGAGGATAAATTTCCAAAAATACTGTTTCAATTTAATGTAAACTAATATTATAAAGAGGAAATGTAGATTGGTATATAGGGATAATTAGTAATATTGGTATTGGTAGATAATTTTCTGAAACTGCTAATCCAATTTAAAAGTTGTATCCTATGATATCACAATAGGATTCAAGACCCATAGGGTGCGTTTTAAAACAGCCTAAGCAGCATTAAACTTCTCTAACTTTGTTATTTCTTGATGGATTGTAGTCATTCAATAAGTAATATGCTTCAATTTTTGTACTCCAACCACCTTATTATGGAAGTTCAATATTTTAATCTCTGAATGATCCTCATTACTATTCATTACTATGAGGATCATTCAGTCTCTAAATGATCCTCATTCTAACTTCAAAAATTACCAAATTCCATAGAACCTTTCATCCCATTTGAACGCCCTAGGGAGGGTGGGGGTAAATAGCTAAAAAGTAATAAAATAAATAAAATAGCCCTTTATTCTGAATTAGAGGACATTTCTAGAGTTAATTACATTTCAAATGCTTATTCTAAATTAGCACTGCTATTTAGATTTGTTATTAAATTACTACTTAATTATTAGAATGTTTGTTTGTTTGAATTATAATATTTATTAATTAAAAATTGCATGCTAAGTTTTTATTAGTATTTTTATATTATGTCCCTAACTTCAGTGTGCCCCTTGGCATAGGCCTCCTCCAATGACTTCCAAAAAGTACTAAATATTAAATTACTGATAATTATGTACAGTCAGAAATCGAAAATTTGTTTCAACATAAAGACTAAACATTCAACATTCTGTTAGCTGAATGTCAATGTACAATGTTAGCCTCTGCCTTCGGGCCGTATTTGTAGTAGTAATATAACATTCGATTCAACCCTTTAACTAGACACACCAACAAACAAATGTTTCAGCTGGCCATGCTTGCATCAGTGGCTGGAGACACGGCCAAGTCGGCAAGTGTGCCCGGTCTGCAAAGCGGCAATTAGCCGTGACAAGGTTATTCCACTCTATGGCCGTGGCAATACCAAGCAAGAGGATCCTAGAAATAAGGTTAGTACTTACTACTACCGTGACACGGAATATTGAGTGAAAACCATGTTGCCATGGCAATTGCACTTTGCAATAACATTAGCCATCCAATTAAATGCTGGTGTTTAATGAGTAGCCAATCATGGATGTCTTAAACCTGTAGGCTCCAACCCATGCTCTTATTCAGGGTGATTAGGGTATATCAATTCAGTAACTATATATACAGAATGCTACTTTTTAGGGTTCCTTATAGTTTCGCCATGTCCATCCGTCTGTCTGTTTGTCCGCGGCCTAGTTCAGAGATGGTTCGTATGAGAAAGCTGAAATTTGGCATAGACATACATATTAATCTCACCAACAAAATGGTAGAATAAAATAGACATACATACATAAACTCACGCCTGTGTCCCAGAGGGGTAGGCAGAGACCAGGGACTGCCACTTGCCACGATCCTGACAGATCACTTCCTCAACATTCGTTAGTTGTTATAACATTATAACGTATTATAACATTAAGGATTATTTGGAAGACAAGGATGTCTGGTATTTAAATAATGTTAACAGGAACGATTGTATCTAGTGTAGTGTAACTTTAAGTTGAAAAAAACCTGTTTTGAAAAGAATAAATGTGGAGTTTCTTTGTTAGCTTCTTCTCCGCATAATCTATTAATTGTGAAACTAACAGCTTTGATGTTCATTAAGTAAACATTTTGTTTTTATAGTGAATAAAATTTTTTGACTTTTTGCATGCACGAAGAATAAGATGTAAAAAAAAAAAATTAGGGCCCCCTGCATTTCAATTACGGATACAATTCGCAAGGCATATTATTTTTTTTAGCTACTTATTATATATTTTACTGAATTAAGACATAATTATAAGAAACAAATTTCATTTTTTCTGCGATTAATCAAGTTACTTAATCACTCGCTATGATTTTTTTTAAATATTGTGAGTGTGACGTTATTTGCCCTCCGGACGACCTTGTCTGCTTCCTAACTTGACCACTTCCAAAGTTGTCCACTTCCTAACTTGACCACTTCCTAACTTGACCACTTCCAAAGTTGTCCACTTCCTAACTTGACCACTTCCAAAGTTGTCCACTTCCTAACTTGACCACTTCCTAACTTGACCACTTCCAAAGTTGTCCACTTCCTAACTTGACCACTTCCAAAGTTGTCCACCTCCTAACTTGACTACTCCCAAAGTAGACCATTTCCTAAATCGTCAATTCCGAACTTGACCACTTCTTAGTTTGTCTTTATCCTAACTTGACTATTAATTTTTATTTTCCTAACTTAACTTTTGTATTACAACTAGTAATGATACCTGTTCCTATGCCCTCCAGACGACCTTGTCTACTTCCTAACTTGACCACTTCCAAAGTTGTCCATTTCCTAGTTCGTCCACTCTTACATTTTTATTTTCCTGTATTTTCACTCCTTAATTCCAACTTTTGTCTACTTCCTAAACAGTCCATTCCCCACACGTCATTTCCTATTAAGTCTCTTTCTAATATGTCCACTTTTTATTCCTAGGCAGGCACTCCGGTTCCTTAACTTGAACTAGTTCCTATTTAACAATAGTTGACCCAAAAAAAAACTACAAGAATTATAACGTTAATTTTATTAGTACAGAAAAATTAAAACTCAACGTAAACTTTATTAACATCTAAAAATTATTTCACTTAAACTGAACCAGAACTAATAAGAAACAAACCTCGTATGTATGAAGGATTATATAGGTACAGAGGCCAGCACATCAAGCTATACAGTGCCAGTATAAACTGAGCTCTGACTTGTATGGAGTAGAAAGAAATCGGAGCTCAGCTGTCACCTGTCAGTGTATAACTTGATGTGCTGGCGTCTGTACATAGAAACCCTTTGTACGGGTAAGAAAATTAACAAAATGTCTGTGGATCTCAGTCTGTGGTCTTTTGTGGTTGACTGACTGACATTGTCTGAGCTGACACTTCATTCAAAGCTTGTGTTTTTTGTGTTTTCTCGAGATTCTTATTTCATAATTCTCTTAAATAACGTCGGTTTCGCTTATAAACCTGGACACCGATTTTAGCTCGCTTACATTTTGACCCAGCTGTTTCGCCCACGGACTTTATTTGGTACTTCACTCGACGACCAGTGCACATTTGGACGGCTGTAAAGAAACTTTTGCCCATTAGATTTCCAAAATGAATTGCGGCTCGTGCGTTACATGCTTTGTACCGTCTTGTGCAAAGAACCTGATAGCCGGAACAAAGTTGTCTTACATGCCCCAGCTACATAGAAATTAAGCTGGTGGCGCAAACTCGGCACTGGATATAAAGCCTCAAGCCCCCGAAAAACAACAGACTTGACAACGTCAGTTTGAGGGGTGATGTCACTTTATAGGTCAAATGAAGGGCATCGATAAGTTTCTTGATTGCTGAATATAAACTTAACTATACAATATTTTATTCCTCTTACATGGAAATATTGCTTCTTTGGGCTTTGTTCTCGAAATGGTTTTTCCAAAAAAATACTTCCGTCCCCAATTGTGTGGGGTATCGTTGGATTGGTCGTTCAAAAATATTGTAGGTGTAGGACGACCATTTTTGATCTTCGAACAAAATCCATTGAAAATTACGTTAATGAAATGGTTAGTTCTGTAAAGCAGATAAAACCCTCTCTTTCTCCGGAACCCTACACTGCGCGTGGCCCGACACGCTCTTGGCCTGTTTTTTACTCTCTAGTGTGTAATAAATAAAATACCTGTAGCTCACTACTGCATTCGCGTGACGTCGATAAAGATTCCGTAAATTTGTGACTTGGTTTTTGTAACCTGTAAATTAAAAGTCTCAAATCTTCTTTTATGTGGATTCTGGAATGTCTAACACAATATTATTTGTCGAGGTGACATAAGTCAAATAGACAAATAATAATTTCACAAAATATTACCATTTCATAGAATGCTAATAAATATAATGCTTTTACCACGACCAGGCGACGTCGTCCATAACGTTTTCGATAAAGCATAGTCTGGTCTGACTCACTGTTTTGTTTGTGGCGCGCTGCAGGTGCCGCCGAGGCCCGCTGGCCAGCGCACCGAGCCCGAGACCAACAGCGGCTTCCCCGGCTTCGGCTTTGGAGATGGATTTCACATGTCATTTGGCATTGGTGCCTTCCCATTTGGAGTTTTCACTTCTACTTTTAACTTTGGTGACCCAAGGCCTAGTGCTGGTAAGACTTAATATTCTATTGCAAAGCTCATAGCTTTACATAACTCAAAGCTTCTCCTACACTAAAGTCAGTCGCATACGTTTTGTTTAAACGAACATTACACTCTTTCAAGCAACGCTAAGCTATGAGAGCGCTCAAACCGGTCCACTGAAAAACTAGCTGAAAACTGGTCGCCATGAACTTCGTAATTGCTGAGGTGCGTGAATGTCCTATTCCAGATATCCCATAATTTGTACTGAAATTTTGGTGTGCTGGACCAAGAAAGGCGGTAGGAGGAAATTAAGCCTTATACTAAGTAACCATAATCAAAACTTTAACCCTAACTGACCTTTCTGGTTACAAATAATACCTGCTTGCTGAATGGGCTTTTTAATATAAGAAATGCGTAATTATGTGTCGCATAATGTCGGTCTGTGTATGCAGCCTAAACAGGCTGTCCCAAAAAGTACAGTCAAGCCAAAGGCCAGATGATAAAGCACCCCTTTGTCTATACAAATCATCCTCATGTATGTTCCACGATTATTCTTGGTTTATGAGTTATGCCGTTTTCTGTATTTTTAAACTTAGTAACTTTGATGACGTGTTTTACGAAGTAAAAGTTCATCTCGCTAACTTTTACAGGCAGGTTCGGTGCGTAAGTGAGGGTGCTATCCTTCGCACAAAACTAAAAGTTGAGACAGCGATAGGTCGCGTGGAATGTACACTAATTGATGGTGTTAATTAATATAAAAAAGTGTGACCTACAACAAAGAAAACATGCGAATCTCGTAACTGTGTGTACTGCTTATTCAGGGGAAAAATTGAGACTAGGATAAAGGATGGCGGTGGCGGTAATTTACTGCAGTAGTATTTGTATAGACGTATTAAAACCGACGTCTATGAACGCCACTGCAGCAATTATTTGTTTCGTGTTGCCAGACCTTTACTTGGAATAACGTTTCTTTGTCACTTTGGACGAAACGTAATTTTTTTGTTAACAGTCAAAAAAACTAAGCTATCCGTTACTTTGTACCGCAGGTTGAGAATATGTAAGGAATTTTATTGAATATGCCTCGTTTTTTTAGGATTCCGTTGCCTGTCTAAGTATTATTAACTGCATAAACTGATTATAATTACTTATTAACTAATTACTAAAAATAGGGCCAATAACAGTTGTCCACAGCTTACTAAATTAATTGTAATTTAGTTTATAAACGCATTTATATTGAAAGCTCGCTGGAAAATGCTATAAGAAACGGTTGATAGCCAAATATTGAATGCATGGCAGAATACATTAAGAGTAGTTAAGTAATTAACTTTAGTAAGGTAATAAACATGAAAAATGTATTAAACATTTAAACAAAAAATAAACAAGAGGGCAAATGAGCATGCGTGTTTGACTTAGACAGCCGCAGTTTTGACGTATATGTGAATGTTAAATCGGTAAATGTGAAATCCTAATCGCTGTATCTACTCTTCAACGAGCAGCTCTTATAGTAGCGCTAGCGGCGGTGTAGAGCACAATACAAGAATGTCTAGGACCTACAAAAGCGTTAGTATTAGAACTGTGAACTTCTTTTTCTCTTTGTAGCACCCCGAGGCACAGCCCAGTACGAAGAGGAACAGTTCCTGTCAAAAATATTCCTGTGGGTAGCCATACTGTTTGTGCTGTGGCTGATCTTCGCGTGACCGAGCGGCGCAGAGGACGCGGCGCGCGTGCCGCTCCGCCGCTGCCGCCGACTAACCATGGACCTTGCAGGCGCCGTAATCCCGCACGAGCCTTCACACCCTCATTTAATTTTATATAGGTACTGAAAAAATGTGTGTTTGTTCACTACTTATAAAGCTTATTTCTTAGGTCCAACGGAAAACTACTTTTTCGAGTCAAATTATTTCATTCTTTTACAGATGATCGTGCCCATAGACATGATAAAAATAAAAAGAATAATAGAGCACATGATCTCGAAAAATAACTAACCATTTTAAGAGACTCATAAAAGAACCGTAAACTGTAAACAACTCCAAGCTCTAATTAACTAAACATTTAAATAAAAATAGAACCTTTTCGCTAATGAAATTGACTGCAGTGGTATATGGGAAGTAAGACTTGTACAAGCATGTGCACTAGAGCTCGAAGGTTCAATTAAACTGCCACTCTTATAAACCACTGAAGTCGATGGGACATATCAAAAGGCGCTAGATCTCTCAAAAAAGGGCTCTGCCGAACGAAAGAGCTGAACAAATGAACGTCATTAGCATAACTATAACTGCTATAAAGATATGAAATGAAAATTTAAAGAAATGACATCGAGGGTGTCGTGCCGCGTGTGAACCTGTTGCAAAAAATATCGTCTGGAATGTAAATGGCTTGCTTGACCGATTCTGACGAACGAGATGAAATTGGCGTCCTAATTTTGTGATGTCACAGAAGTCATCATGGCGAATGAGCTTATTTTTTTTAATTTCTGAGTTTTATTGTATTTTAAGTTTCTAACCTACATTATAAATTGTCAACAATGTGTTTAATCCTTAAGCAGAAGTATCAATAGACAATGGAGCAAGAGTACTACCTGAACCGAGATTACTAGCTACTGGAGACAAAATATCCAACTTTTGGAACAATTGTAAACTTTATTTTGAAGATTTTAGAAAAATTCTACTATCAGCAAGACTGTAAATTTTTTAAGAAAAGTTTCAATATGTAGTTTTACGGTTTTTCTGCTTTGTAGTGTTTGATAGACAATGAAAATCATTCAAGTTTTGAACTAAGTATGCAGTTTTATCGCTCGTAGCCCCGGCTGCCTGAGTGATCTTAAACGATCACGAATGTTAAGCAACACAGGGCGCGTTCAGTGCATGGATGGGTCGCCGTCTATGCCTAACGCTAGTGGCATTTTTCCGAGCGGTTCCGTGCTTCGCAAGGCACGTTAAGCTGTTGGTTGTTTGTTGCCTTAGGGCTGCTTGACAACTTCTGACAGTAGACGAGCCACTAGTCTACAAGTCTCCACCAATCCGGACTTGACCCCCGTGGTGGAGTATGGCCTATATCTTCCTCAGGGAAGAGACCCGTGCCCCTCGGTGGGGACATAATGGGTTGATGATGATGATGCAGTTTTATAGAGACGTCAAAAATATCTGTGAAAAAAATATCGAAATGACGAAGTTACAGCGATTACGCTTGACACGTCACAGGTTCCGATGGCCCGCGCGCTTGGTTGCCGCGCACAGAGCTTCTCGGTCTGTCTCAGTGAATAGTGAATTAGTGAACGTGTCGTTTTAACGTAATGTAGGTGATAATATCGCCATACAAATTTTGTATTGTGCCAAAATGCGAAAATACGACTGCGACTGTGCCCGAAAAACTATTTGTTCGGATTCCACACAACGAAAAAGGTTCAAAGAAAACGTAATGTGTTCTGATACCCGATTTGAGGTCGTGCCCATTTTTATTGCACAAAACGAAATACCTATATACTTTATAATTTGAAATAGTTCACAAGAACACTCGAGTGCCAAATATGTTTAGTTAAGAAGATATGTGCGACACCCGGAAAGTTTTGCGAAAATAAAGTGTTCTATATAATTATCTAAATATTTCTTAGAGTTCCGTACCTCTGTCTGTCCGTATGTCTGTCTGTCTGTCACCAGGCTGTATCTCATAAACCGTGATAGCTAGACAGTTTAAATTTTCACAGATTATAGGTATATTTCTGTTGCCGCTATAACAACAAAAAACTGAATAAAATAAATATGTAAGTGGGGCTCCCATACAACAAATGTGATTTTTTTGCCGTTCTTTGCTTGATATTAATAACGGCAACAGGTAGACACTTCAAATATTTAAATGTATGGATAATGGTACGGACCCTTCGTGCGCAAGTCGGACTCTCACTTGGACGGTTTTTATTTATTAAATCTTCGGAGTGTTCTCCACCAACCTCCATACAAAGTTTCATGCGTCTGAACCAGTTTTCGAAACACTTTTTCTAGTCCGCCGCAGACACCTCGTTTACAGCGCATCTTCCGGCGACGAACATTGTATCCCTTTGAGCAGATTTTTAATTTTCGTGAATAAAAAGAAGTCACACGGTGCTAGCTCAGGGCTGTAAGGAAGGTGACCCAGGGGTTTGTTCGGCGTGCTGTCCAATAAGTCCCTCGTTTTGCGCGCGGTGTGTGCGGGCACGTTGTCTCTGTAGCCCGCGGGGCCGTGTTTGGTGGCTTGTTGCTCACAACAGAGAAAACTGCCAAGAATTTGGTAGTATACGATTCGGCGTTGATACTTCTTTGGTTCCGTGAAGGAATTGATACCAAATAGCCAGTCGAATAGAAAAACTTCTAGATCGCTTCTCTTTGGTAGGCGTTGATTCGCTTTGTAACACCCAAACCGCTTCGTTTCTGGATCATATATTGATAAATCCATCACCTGTAATGATAGCATCTTAAACACGCCGAGACAAAACCCTTCATGGTTAGAAAACCATGAGGGAGGCCTATGTCCTGCAGTGGGCGTCAAATGGCTGATGATGAAGTGAATAAAGTATTATTATTAATTGTATTGTAATGGATTAAATTTTTCACTGCTAGCACGTTTTCTTCCGTAACAGCCGTCAAAGGGTGACCACTTCTTTCTTCATCCCCCAAAGTTAGTCGTCCGCGCAACGATACACGGGCCTTCATCCATGAATGCCGATTGAAGTCTATCGTACGATTCGTCCGGTTTCAGGTGACACTTGAAATCGTAAAAAATCATAGCGCGAAAATGTTCCCGGCGCAGATAAATTTTTCAATGAGACACGATAGCTCGCAAAAAATATGGGAAGAAAATGTTAAATTGGAACGTACGTACGTACCTACCTATTTTATTTTAAATAATCATATTTTCAAAATAGATTATAACTGGCCAGTGTCTCATACCTAAAAACTTCTTTCGCAATACTTTCTAAGTGGCTTGGTATGGATTCGTAGGGTTTTGAAGGCGATAATTATTTTTAAGTAGGTATTCATATCGTCTTAACTAAACATATTTGGCACTCGGGTGTTTCGTCTACTATTTGAAATGATAAAGTCTTTCGGTTTATGCAATAAAAATGGCCACTTCCAAAAATCGGGTCTCGAAACGTACTCTGGCCGGCCAGTCGGGTCCTATGACGTCACAATGGCGTTAAGTCCCGCCGGGCGAGTTTTAAAACAGCCGAAGTTTAAACTTTTGTAACTGTCATTTCTTGATGGATTAGAGTCAATCGAATATAATATGCTTTAATTTTCGTACTCCAACCGCCTTAGTACTTGGAATTACAATATTTCTATGTCAGAATGATCCTCATTGAACGCTTAAAACCATTTGTTTTATATTTTTATAGTCTGATAGGTATTTCGAAAAATAAAAAAAATCCAACAAAAGCTGTTGTAAAACACAAACTCTAAGGAATTTTATAATTTTTTTTTTCGAAAGTAGAATTGAAATTCCACAAAAAAGCATTATCCAGGAAATAGCGTCACTACAAAACAGAAAAATTACAAAAGTCATAGAACAAAAGTTGTAAATGACAAACTCTAACCGACATGTTTTAGGAATTAACCCTGTAATTATCATTGATTAACGGCCCTATTTCATAGAATTACAATTCATGGTTTACTATGACAAATCGATGTACATAGAAAAATCGATTAACCTACAGATTAACAAATAGGCAGACTCGGCTGCGCAATGTACGTCAAATTGTCTTTATTTTTATTTTCTTGCACCAATAACGGTTTATGGAGGAGTATTGTTTATCTGCGAAACTTTGCTAAAATCGCTGCAGTTTTATAGACCGACACTATTGATTTCCATTATCATATCGAGTAGAGAACACGAGCTGGCAAGCGCAGCACAGTTACCAATCTTCCTACTAACGTCCGAAACGCGCCTATACAATATCCATAACTACGAAAAGCGAGATCTCGGTCAGCTTCGGGCACAGCGCAGTCCGGTGTTCACCAGGCATGAGTGCAGACGGGCGACGCTTCGAATCGGCTAGCTAGACGAAAATGTCGAAATCACGTCTGCTATATTGCTCGGTGTATGGATGTCTAAACTCGACATTATCAAGACCGGAAATTTCCTGCTCGTTTTTCACTTCAACTTCATACTAAACAAGTACATAATATACACTAGGGAGCGAACCCCCTGCGCGCTTCGCGCGCCAACCCGCACCCGCAGCGGCCTTCGGCCTCGCCGCGGCGGGGTTCCTTGTGCCCGCTTTACGGAGCTCGGCCTTCGGCCTCGCATGTTTGTCCCATCTGGCTTTTGCGTTATGACTTGTTCGCCGGAAAATGTATGGTCTCGGCCTTCGGTCTCGGCCTGAACGGAGCTCGGCCTTCGGCCTCGCCGCGGCGGGGTTTCTCGTGCCCGCTTCGGCTTTGCAAAATTGTCCCATCTGACTTTTGCTCTAAATTTAGTACTAAAAGTTGATTGTCAGTACAAATTCTCAAAAGGGTGAACCCCCTGCGCGCTTACGCGCGCCAACCCCCAGCCGCTCCGAGCTTCGCTCTCCGCGGCGCTCGGCCTAGGGCCTCGCTAGACACTTGGGGTAGGGATTCTATAAGTGGGAACATGTATGGTCTCGGCCTGAACGGAGCTCGGCCTTCGGCCTCGCCGCGTCGGTGTTCCTGGGGCCCGCTTCGCGGAGCTCGGCCTTCGGCCTCGCAAGTTTTGGGACAAACGTCCGAGGAAACGTATAGATGATCAGTGAGTCAGTCAGTCAGTGAGTATACCGGATTGCAGCTATATATATTAGTAACTAGGAGGTGAGCCCCCTGCGCGCTTACGCGTGCCAAATCCCAGCCGCAGGCCTAGGGCCTCGCTAGACACTTGACGTTGTGAGTGGGAACATGTATGGACTCGGCCTTCGGCCTCGCTGCGGTGGTATTCCTCTCCTCAGGCCCGCTTCGCGGAGCTCGGCCTTCGGCATCGCCAGTTTGTCCCATCTGGCTTTTGCGTTGTTACTTGTTCGCCGGAAGATGTACAGTCTCGGCCTTCGGCCTCGCCTGAACTAGTTGAGTAAGAACTTTGGTCTTCAAAACAAGTCATAAAGCCCACAGGGGCATAGGAAACTTCTAAGTTCCTAGATAGATTTTCAATAGAGAACAGCGATTACAAGAAAAATAAATTAAAAAAAACATCTTTGTTTGTAGAAGATCACAATAATGTTACATTTTGAACATTTTAAATACTTAAACATTACAGTATAGAGATCACAAGGTACTGTTGTACATTAATTGAAGTACTTAATTATAATATTGTTAATCCTTCTTTGTGTTATATCCTTACTCTTAAAAAGAATTGGCACAGTCTTTGTGTTATATCCTTGTGGCGAGCACATGTCAACTCTGCGCGCGCACTATAAATTCCAACATTCCTGCATCGCGCAAGCAAAAATGTTTTACATGACATACCCTAAATATAACGTTCGACGAACATTAGTCGGACTGGCTGTCCCCAGGCATACGATCTGCCTGGCGGGAAATTTCCCTCCATAGTGGAAGAGCACGATCACCCGCTCTTCCCTATATCCTTACTCTTCAAACTAATTGGCACAGTCAATTTACATCCTAATCAAGCTAGGAACATTTACGTTACTTTCAGTCTTATATTGATTCAGTTTTTGAAGAAGAAGAAAATAAAAGTGATGATGGTCCCTATGCATAAATGGTTGAAGACTGCAGGCTCTCAAATTTACTTTTATCAAATTTTCTGAGGAGAATCATACAAGTTTTGCAAGGGTTGATCAATTGAACGTGTCCGTTGTGGAAGACGGTGCCATTCTTCTGGATGACGAAGCTTGAAGAAGACGGTCCCATCCTTGTAGAGTAAGCCTCTTATGTCGGTCACAGTCGGATCGCCAGCCTTCTTCCCTGGTCGAATGGATGTAAACTGGCTCAACTTCTCGTAGTTTTTGAATGCTGAGTAATCTAAATGATGGACAATATAAGGCATTTAAGACACTTTGTACATGTGTGATTTGCTTTAAAAAGTGTTTTCTACGTAAATTCTGCTTGAGGATGATCTGCAGTAGTGGCTAGGCACTTTTGGAAGTAAGTTTAGCTATTGCTGAACAATTATCGTCTTTGGTGTTCTCGGTACTACTTCTTGTATATTTTCTGTTCTCAATCTCTCCACTACTCTTGTTTTTTGTTCTTCATTTTTTGCAATTTGTTCTTGATTTAGGTCTTATATCCATTCAGTTAAAGTGTCGTGATTTAGGTCTAGTGTACATAAAAAGAAATTTTTACAGACACGGATTAAATCATTATTTTTATTCGGCAAACGGTAATCGAAGCAATTTCGTTTAGCATCGGTATCGATGTCTGCTTTACTTCTTCAGAGCACAGGGCGTACACTAACTTAATTCTTTAAATAAGCCTTCTTACCAGTCCACCTATCCATCCAAGTTCCAAAAATAAGCAAAAATTGCCTGGCGCTGATCGTCCGTAATATCACCACAAATATAACTTCTGACTGTCTTCAATATTCTTCCATGTGAACAAGGTCTTTTTTTCATCTGTCGCTTTCTTTTTTCAACAAATTCATAAGTATTCTGGTCTGCTCTTCGCTTTCTACCCACGCATTTATTTCCTAGTAAACTTTTTTTCTTGTTCAAATTTCTGCTTTTTCTTTGTTCATACAGTTTGGTGTCAGTCTCTTCATCTTCTTGTGACGATTGTGGTTCTCTAATTCTGAATTCGCCCGTCTCTGCATCAAGGAAATACTGCTCGTCAGTAGTGCTCCAGTTCATTCACCTAAATTATACAGTCAGTGTAATTTGTTGGATTCGGATTAGTAGTCTGAAATAAGTTTGTAGGTGGGTCTTGATTGTCCACAACAGGTGATGAGCTTGTATCAGGAGCTTGACAGTCATGAAAAGCAACAGAATGCGATGATATTTAACCTGACGAAACACTTGTAACATAAATTGGCCGTTGGTCATCATCCATGTTATTGCAAGGTACAATTCCTGTGTCATCAGTTACGAGTCCTTCAGAAATACTCTCAAAACAAGTATTCATCAAGTTATGGTCGTCACCGTTTTCAAAAATGTCTTGGATTTCTGGAGGGTCATGCGTATCGAAGACATTAGACTCTGATAATTTTGGTTTTACGTTAATATTGGTAGGATCGTACGAATTCGAAATGAACCTATCAGACGTGGAGTCATGATCTTCTTCGTGAACTTTATCGATTTGTCCCGTACTTAGATCAACTAATAATTTCGAACGCCAATGTGCTTTGCTCTTTTTCCACATGATTGAAAACTCATAATATTAGGTATCTACCTGTAAAAAAAAACAAAAGAAAATTGGCAGACAAAATAATACTATACTCTTATTATTAACTATAGTTTTTTTTATTTGAAAAATTCTCTATATAGCTATAAATGCATAAACATGATACACAAAGATCTTATTGTAAGGGTATGCTAGGATGTTTCAATCTGTTGATTAGGTTAAAGTACCTTTTTAAACATTTAGATTAATTTCAGTTAGGCTATAGATGATTAGTTGCTAATATAAACAATCGTTATTAAGTTGAGACTTACTGTGTACAGTTTAGAGATACTCCTCGCAATTATAAAACAGTAATGAATACCCGTAGTAATAAAACAAGGGTAGGGCAAGGGTTAAGAAAACCATGAGGATAATGATAATAAGGGCAAGGGTGGCATGATAAGAGAAATGCATATTGGGTAAGGTTAAGCAGGAATACCGAAAACTTTTTATCTATGCTATAACAAGACGGAACTCAATTATAGTAACTTTAGTGCTAATGTACCTACGTACTCAAATAGAACCGCTTTAAGAAAAATATCGTAAATTATACTCTCCAAGATCAATAAAAGAGGAACTCCTACCAAAATTCTATAGCAAACACTGAAAGGAAAGACTAATCTAAAAGCCAGCACGTGCGATGCGATTTGATTAAACGCAAACCCGATATGTGCAGTCGGAAGTCGCAAATTTCGGCTTGTGTCAGAGTAAAAATAATCCGCTGTGTTTTGTAACACTTATCTGTTTCTTTACGTCAAAATTCACTTGTATTTGTCAATTTTTAAACTAAACGGAATCCACACATACCGGTTTTTGCCTTCCTACTATATTTGAATGCTGAACGCAAATAATCAAGAAAGTGCACATATCGGAATTGGCATTCGTAGCTTATAACATTTCCTACAACTTTCACATACACAATTTTCACGTAGCTCTTACCGTTTCCGAGGAAACCTATAGGTGATCAGTCTGTCAGTCAGTGAGTATACCGGATTGTAGCTATATAATATATTAGTAATATATATAATAATAACTACCTACAACTTTCGAAAGACCTGGTAAATGAGACGAAAATATTTAAATGGCAGTATCGAATTCGAAACACAAGCGCGTCAACCCTCTTCGACGGCCAAGATTGCCTACTGGTGTTTATTATACTGTGAGCGCAGCGTGGGACGCCCACCGGCTCGCTGGCCCGACGATTGCTGGCGGCTGGATGGGGCTGAGGATAGAGGGAAGTGGCGAGCCTTGGGGGAGGCCTATATCCAGAAGTGGATGAATACGGGCTGATTCATTATTTTGTATTTGGGACGATAGGTTAGTAGGTATCTACAGCGTGATTTGAAATCTTTAGCTAAATTTTAAGATGATCTTTTACCATGAAGTTGAAAAATATTTTCTATTATGTTAAATGTTTAAGAGGCTGTCCTCAGATATGCATAAACAATTAAAAGAACAATTGAATTGGCTGGCGCCAAACTTCAGACGCTCGTCCCATACATTTGTTTCTTCTATTTTTAGTAACCTTTCGTCCCGATATTGTTTGTCTATACTCTATATAAAGTAATTTTGGGTAACTGAGAAAAAAAAATTGTGACGTGATTGTGATTTTTTCAAAACTAGCGTCATATGTTTTTATGGTTAGAATGTCCCCTTAAAATTTGCCAAACAATTTAGAAGTCACCCTGTAGATATCTATATAGATATAGGTTTAATGTGAGCATAATTTTTTTTAAATAAAAAATAAAAACCGACTTCGAAACACTACAGTACTAAAAAGTTAGAAATAATTTAAATAATTAGAAGTAGAAGTATTTATACATGTAGGTATTGTAGACAGTGTTACTAAGTCTGTTTTTATTTTTTATTTAAAAAAATTTTATTTCTCAATTTTTAGTGGGGGAGCGGGAGAAAAATAAGTCCCTTATAACCATAATTTACCCTACTTAATTCGTTGCTTTAAAATTTGATGTTCTTTATTTCCATCTCCTCACGAAAGTCCTCACCAGAACATCACCAAATTAACTTGGGACATCTTGGGACTACTTTTACGCTATTTTATGAAACATACGGATATTACTAAAGGATGGGCCCCAATATGGCTTATTTACTGCTGTCCATTGAAGAGTTCCGTTCTCCATCTCTGAAAGTCTCCATGAGATCTTCACCAAATTAAAATGGGACCAATGGGACGTTATACCTGTTCGAACAAAAAAAGAATTCTCGAAATCGGTTAAGATTTGACGGAGTTATGGAGGAACGGGTTGGAGTTATGGAGCGATGGGTTTAGCCTCTGCAGAGCACATCTGGAGGGAGTGTCTAGTTAGCAGACACATGAAAGAATTCCGTCAAGTAGGTACAAGCCACAAGAGAGGCGGTAGCCCAGTGGGTAGAACAATGGACTCGGAAGCGAGAGACCCATGTTCGATTCCCAGTGCGCTCATAGGGAAACCTGAGTGTCTGAGCTATTCACATTCTTGAAATCCCCAATCCGCGGTGGGCATGCCTGGTGATTAAGCCCATACTCTCTCTGAGAGAAAGCCTATGCCCTACAGTGGGACGTATATAGGCTGCTTATATAAGTAAGTACATAGGTATGCCAAACAACTGTGCCTTAGTGTCTAATTCTGCCCTAAGCACATTTTAGGTCACTGAAGACTTAACTTGACGTCTAGTTAGCATCAAAATTTAATTTGTATGTAACATCATCATTATCATTATATGCCTTTGCATCTGTTACGGACGATTTAGCAGTGTTTAAGAGTTACGAGGGGTATTCAATGTATTCTCGGTATATCGGGGTGATATACTAATGCTGCTAATTTGTCCAGTTGCGAATCTGTCCAGTTGCTCCGGAGGGCTTAAATTATCTTGAATGGGAGTTTTTACGCCCATAGAAGTTGTACCTAGTAGTTGTTTGGAGTTAAAAGTGAAAGATGAATGCCGTAGTTCGAAGGCTTTTCTTGTTTTCCTTTTTGGACCTTTATCTCTGACCGCGTCGATGACCTGAAGCTCGATGTGTTCGTTACGCTCGGGCTGGCGGTGGCGCCCTGGTTGCGGGTTGCTCTACTTCTTAAGGCATCCTTTGCGTATCATGAAGTACATCGCCGTCGGTCGCGAGTGATCCTCCCAGCAAACATCAAGTGATTGTGTAATGGTGAATATCGTGACTCGAGAGATGTTTCGGTAAGGTTTCACGTTCCTGCATGATATTCAGTAGTCGCTCGACGTTTTCCGTGTCATATGTTGAGGTTTTGTTGTCCATGTGGAATTGAATTCTTCCCTGATTTTCATTCATTAAATCGTTAATTTGTGTGTTAAAAGTCGGTACTTGTATATCGCTTTCAATATTATCTTGTTAGCGAAATAGTTGTATGAGAAAACGGTTGCATCTTGTTTCCGTAGTATACAATCTTGACCTACGATAATTTTCCCGTCGCGCCGCGCGCCGCTGGTTTTAATTGATACTTGCTCGCAAATAATGCGTACCTAGTTGGTATTTTGTGCAGCAAACGTAGATCCACCAGTTCGGCTTGTGTAGTTTTATCCACCTATCAGTGCATTTTGTTCTTATTGTATCGCAGGGCAAGGTCGATTGTTGACTGAAGATTTTCACTTCATACGGCGCGTTTCTGTTATTCAAGTTGTAAACAGGGCGGTCGGCGCGGCGTTGCAGATAAAGCTTTCTGCATGACAGGCATGGAGGTGTGCTTCTGAGTATGATTATGTCTCCTTTTGATATTATTTATTGCTAAATCACGTGCACAGTTATGTATAATTACGGATGGTATTGGTTTTTGTAGGTAAGTACATGATACCCTGTGAGGGCATTGCAATTGCAATACAGTTAGTCTTATGAGACAGCGTTAAATTAAACTAAATTATTATAATTTCGATATTGATTTCTTACATGCAAAAGAGTGAGTAACTAACATACAAAATTCTTAATAATTTCTCAACGAGATTGAGGGTTAAGTAAATATTTGGTAAATATTCATTTAAATTATAATAACAGTTTTTGATTAGCATATTTTGGAGTATGCTTTTAAATAAGTTGTCTTTTGTTTCATCTTTTATGTTTTCGGGTAGTTGATTATATATTTTTATCAGTGATACGTAGGGACTATTTGAATGTAGACGTAGTTTTGTGAAGGGAATACCTAGCTAATTTATTTTTACGTCGATAGTTTGGGGGAAGGGTTGTTTCCTTAAATAATGTATAATGTTTTTTCTTACGAATATGGCTGCTTCTAATTATAAATAGATTTTTGAAGTTAATAGCAATAATTTCGGCGTCCGTTTGTAGTATCCTCGTCCCGGTTGGTAGTTGAATCGGTAAAGGAATTGCTCGGTATTCCGTGTAACCGTCGTCGCTAGTTGGCGGTATGTGTAACTCAAACAACATGAATTGTTTAATAATCCGTGCTTTCACATTATAGTGGTTTGTGCATCTCCTTTTTATTTTCTTGTATATCTCTCGCAGGCAGAGACAATCTTCGGGACATTCTGCCATATATCACGTTTAACTGCTGAATCAGTTCCTTTGGTACATAGGTGCTTGTTTAAATGACCTTGGTAGATGTTAGTCAGAGACTCAGAGAGTTTAGTAGCATATCTTGTGTTCTCCTCAAGTTTATTAGGCTTAAACTTACAGAGGCGGGCAGTAAGATCGTTCATAGCAATAAGAGTTCCCACGCTCTCAATTTTTGACTCCTCCGTCTCAAAAGTTAAAGACTCTTTGAGGGTATAAATATGAAGTATATTTTAAATATATATAATTTAAAATAGGTATACTTTATATTTATACCCTCATTAGTATTAGTTGAGATGTTACAATTACCTACGAAAAGCAGATATCTCTATGTTCTGCCCATAAGGCGTAGGTGGGTCAATCAACTATTCTATGTACTAAAGTGCGTCCCCATAAAAATAAAAATAAATTATTTCAAAGGAGGTAATTTTAGGATATTATTTTTACTACAAAGAATTCTTAGATCATTGGTTAAAAGTTTTTCAGTGACCGATATTAGTTTAATTAAGAATGTTTTACTATTTTTACTGTAACTTAGGGGACAATGTTTCCACGCCATACAAATTCGAGCTGTCCCTTCAGCCACTTCGCAAACTTCCAAAGCGAATATTTCATTACAATTTGCTTTGAAACAGACAAAATATATGTTAAATAGTAGTAGTTTATAATTATAATATTTGACATTGACAAGGATAATAAAATATATTATGATATAGATTATATATTATTTTTAAATTTTGTCCTACGGAGTTCGATTAAAATATTGTCCCCCACGTAACTGTGCAAAAAGTTTAAATCTTTCAAAAGAGATGGCGTTAGTTGTGATTATTTGCGGCTTTAGGTTCCTAGAAGTCACGTTGTAAGTATCCGCCATCTTGTTTGGTTGCCACGTGCCGGCTAGTCGTTCATAAAGTGCGCTCCGACTAGGGTGTGTTTATTCCGTGTCTCCAGTGTGACTGCGAAAAATCAGGTATTTTCTAGACTTTTTTAACAAATTCTTGTTTATTATTATTGCAAATTATTCTGGTACAGTGAATATGTACCATTTTGCTTTGAAATTGATTTAGAAATCACTTGGTGAAATTTTCATGGTAATTCGTCTTCTCTGTTACTCGTCACCTACGTTACCTAAATGGTAACACAAGAGACTAAAAGATAGACGATGGTGCAAGATGCTCTTGGAATTAAAGGCACAGTAAGAACACGTTTGACAGGAATAAAAAAAATTTCACCCTTGCAAGCAAAAATAAATGCATTTTTTTTTGCGAGATGACGTGTCACGAATGACAGCCGGAAAGAAAGAGACAGTCACTAAAAACAAGGATAAAGTACAAAAAAGATATCTTTTGGACACAATGAAAAACCACGAAACCTTTCAAAAAGAATACCCTGATGACATATGTTCTTATTTTTACTTTACCAAAAATAAGCCCTGGAATGTCAAATCTCGTGAAACTCATGATTATGATAGTTCTATTAAAAGAATTTAAAATGTAAGGCTTTAATGTACAAGACTGATGCTAGTTGTACTAAATAAAAACGTTGATTCAAATATTTTTTATGTTTTTGTCACCTAAATAGCACTCGTATAGTCGGTAACGCAGAGGACTAAATACTGTCATAGTTTCGGTATATTTAACAAAATATGACACTAAAAATTAAAAAAGTGCACTGCCCGTTATCTTATCTACAACTTTATTCACTAATCTTTAAAATGTGCAGTAAAATAATTTAGATTTTCGATTATTATTTTTAGGAAAAACTTAATTTTGCCACTCTTGTTTAGTACAAAGAATAGTTGATTGACCCAGGTACCTACAAATTTTCGTGCAAAAAGTACTAATTGAAAAAGCCACCCTGAACACATTAAGGTATCTAGTATTTATAAGTCAAATTATAATCTAATAGTAGGTACTGTTATTAGGGAGTAATTTCATATCATGCATTTAAAAAAACATCAAATTATTATTATTAAACATCAAGAATGTATTTACAAACGACGACGACGACGATGAAGCGTCGCATCGTAAAAACCTGCGAGCTCGCGCGATGCATCGCGAGGACTTGCGAATAAATTGATGCGCAGGGCGTTCATAATAGGTAGTAATAAATGGATGAACCCAAAATCTTCTTTGTTTCTTGTTCCTGTGTCTTCTTAGCAATAACAGAAGTGAACACTTGTTTTTACGGTCCATGTCACGACCTAGTTTACAAACTACGTTCAGTAGGTACGGTTAACAGTCGTCGAAGGAATGGTCACCCGAATCGTGGAAGAGAGATGCCTTACCGCACGAAATCGCATCGCAGCAATTCGTGTCGCAGTTTTCTGCGATGCGAATTCGCATCGCGCCGATTCGCAGTGTTGTGTACGGAGCCTTATTGCCGTATCTTACGCAAACACCTTACGTAATTTAAAAGGCAATAAAAGAAAAACAAACGTAAAATTGACCGCAGGCGTCTTGCTTCTTCACGACAACGCGCCAGTTCACAAAGGGCGCGTTGCCAAGGCTGCTGTGCGGGATTGTGGATTTGAAAAAATTAGTCATCCACCCTACAGCTCGGACCTAGCCCCTAGTATTCGGTTCCCCAACCTTAAAATAGATCTTCCAGGTAAGCATTTTTCCGACGATGATGAGTTGAAGGCGGCCATTGATGAAAATTTTTTAGTTTCCTTGACTGAAAAATATTTTTAGTGGGTATTGAAAAGTTACTTTCCCGCTCAAATAAGTGTATTGAGGTGATGGGGGACTACATTGAAAAATAAATTATACTTATTCAGAATTTTCTGCTTGTTCTTCATGTCTGTCTATAACAATAATACATTGAACGCCCCTCGTACATCCGCACCCCTTTAAAATACGGTCACCATAACTCGAAACGCACGAGAATACGAATATTTTTTTAAATTGATCTTTGTCTATAATCTAAATGATTGTGACAGAGTTTAAGCGTGAGTGCGAAAAGTTTAACTATTTGTAAATATCTCTTAAAGTACTTTATCTGCATTCTAGTGTTTTGGCACTGTTATATCGCATACTACTTGAAATGACAATGTCACTGAATTCGTTCATTTGTCTGCTAACTAGAAGGTGAGCTTCTAGAGGTAGATACTGGTTGGCGATTCAAACTTACCAGATTTTATTTTTTAAATATCACTTATTTAATAACAATCATTACATATGGTTTTACCAATCTGTAAACTATGTTATGTTCCAGGAATTAGGTAGGTACTGGCTCGTTTCTACTAAATACAGGTTCTAAGTTCATATTTAATTCATTAATGAGTTTTAGTTTAAAACTGCAGTATGAATTCGCATTTTTTTACTTCATTTCCTCCATAATAGCTACATAATATTCTGCTTGAAGCTCCTAGTGTGTGGAAGGAACATTAGGAGTTTTGTGATGTCGATTAAACGAATGAACCTAGCTAGTTCCTATCGATACTTTTTTTGACTAAAATTTCTTTCCTTTTTGTTCCTATCGCATAAATTTTTATTTTAAAATAATATAAACCAGGATAATCTTTTTGGCATATTTTTTATTTTTACATTGAATTTTCGTATGTACAGAAAACTTTGCCATTTCATTTCTTTCAATGACCTCTATGGCAATACGTAATAATTAAACGTTAAAGGATGATAAATTCAGCCGACAATATCTCCATTCGGTTGATCAGAATAGGAAATTTTATCTTATTCAGAATATTTTCTGTGACGATGTCAATGCTTACATCAAAAGAACATTTTGTCTTATCATTCACAAATGGACAGTTCTTAAAAATAATGCTTATAGAAAAGGTTTTTTTATCACTCGATTAAGTTGTGTAGATAAGAACTAACAAGGGGAATAATAAATGTTGAGTCCATTGTTCCTATCGGATCAAATAAATGGTTGATTCGTTGGGAACAAAAATACCTAGTTGATCGGAGTGGAAAACGGGTCCGCGACACCTCGACCCGTGTCTTCCCTTGTCGGTACACCTATTCCAAATCAAAACTGTGTTGATAAGGACTGTCGCCGCTTTTACACGCCTTTCGGGGAAGTTGTCTAGTCTTCACGTTTAGGAAAGGCCAATCCCTACAGGCTCACTTTGCAGATGAATTTTTGTCATTAGATGGTTAAGTGGGTGGTGGAAAACTAGATCCAAGCACTCTCTTGAGTTGCAATGAAACCATTTCCACAGCAACTGATGTTATAATATAAATCAAAGAACTACCAGTGTGTCATGAAAGCAGTGTACCTACCTTTTTTATATTGGTAGTTTTATATAAATCTAAGTGTATATAATTAATTTAGTATGTTATGAAAGGAAAGAAAATTTGTTTAATGTAAACTATAAAAAAGTAAACATTGAAATCGACATGACCTGTTTTATTAAATAATTAAATTTATTGATTTGCTGTATCATACATGGGTGTTTGGAAGAAACTGTTCTGGAAGGGTACATTCATTATGGGTACTAAACTAAAAAAATAAGCAAATATATATACGGACTTTTTTTATAAAAACACGATTCCTCTACAACTGTTTATTTCATCTGTGGCTACATCTTTTCCTTGTAAAATCTCCACCACAAACTTTTAATCGGCGTTTGTGAAGTGTTTTAAGGAATCGAGTTTTTATAAATAAGACCGTTACAATATTGTATTTAGATAGATGATTTATTTTGTTGTGTCACCTTTGATTTATGTACATGTAGTAGGTACATAATTATTCCAAGAGTGTCATTTGGTGCAAGGTGTGGCCTCTCAACAAACACTAGGTACAAGGTGTTTTAGAAAGGTCCGCTGAAACTTAGGGAGTCTTTCTACCCATCAATACAATTAGGTTTCACTGGCCTTTTCTGAAACACCAAGTATAGTGTCATTCATTATACACGGTGTCTCATTTCACATGGTCCAAACGAAATTCATGGATGGGGCCTTCCAAGGGCTATCCAAATAACCCCCATGTATGTTCAGCCAAAGTTAATAGTTTTGGAGATACATATTAAATTTTTTGTGCATTTTTACACTTTACCCAAAACACATTTTTTTTCTCTTGATCTATTAGGCCTAGGGCAGTTTTTTTTCTACTGAATATGCGTGATTAATGGATATTTGAAATAAAATTGTTTGCTTTGAATTTGTAGCGGTTGTTCTTTAAAAAAAAGAAAATTAACATTTTTAAGCACACCATCTTTCCAGCTCAGCTTTGGGTGGCTGTAAAAAAAAAAAATCTTGCTATCCATAACAAAAACTTGTTTATTATATCTACTGACCCTACGAGCAAAATTTTATTTTGCTACGTCATGAGACACAAATTTTCAAAGTTGTTTAATAAGTTATTTTACCGCTAATTTAATAATAACACACGAAAAGAAAAGGAGTGACGATATTCATTTGAACCAATAACGTTACCTACCTAGTCAGAAAGTAGTTAACCTCGTCGGGTGCGTTGGCATCTCGCTCATACTTATCGAGCATTTATGCTCGCTCCCGCTCTCTAGCGTCACTAGAAGTGCAGGTAGTGGAGGCGCATTTCTGTGACGCGCGCGCCTTTTATTCGGTTAAAATCGTTGTTAACTGCATTGAATTGAAAATTCAATGTTAACTGTTAGCATTTAATTTTAAGTCTGTTAGAACTGCCTGTTCGCTCGCGCGTATATTTATCTGTCAGTTTTCTTAGATTAGGAATTTTTTCTCACTTGCTCATCGAATCTTGAATTGTTTTAACTGGAACGACAACACAGACTGTGCACTTTTAACGGACTTTGATTTAATTTGCGTACTGATTGAAACTTTGGATCCTGTTTTAAAGGACAGGATTGTGATGTTGAGAAGAGCATAGTTTCCATCACTTCCAGCGCTGTTGGTACCGATGGTATTAGTAGAAAAATGATAATTCCTATTTTAGACGTTCTTGTTCCGGTCATCACAGGAATCCTCAACAAGTCGGTCACAACTAGTGTTTTCCCGACAGCTTGGAAAGAAGCGCAAATTACTCCACTGCCCAAAAAATCTAACCCTTCGTCTTTTTCCGACTATCGTCCCATATCCATTCTTCCTTTCCTCTCCAAAGTCCTCGAACGCCTCATCCATCACCAACTTAGCATTTTCCTTAACAAAAACAGTCTCCTCAATCCTTTTCAGTCCGGCTTTCGTCCTGGACACAGCACGGTTACTGCTCTCGTCAAAATTACTGACGATATTAGATTGGGCATGGAAAAAGGTGAAGTCACCGTGCTCGCGTTACTGGACTTCAGCAATGCGTTCAACATGGTGGACTTCGACGTCTTGTTGGGGATACTCTGCTCTCTCAACATATCTCCGACGGTAATTGACTGGTTTCGTAGTTACTTGCGTGGGCGCCGGCAACGTATACGTATCGACGAATCCTTTTCTGCCTGGAGTGATACTACAGCCGGTGTCCCGCAAGGTGGCGTGCTGTCTCCTCTTCTCTTCGCTATCTTCATCAACAGTATTTCTAAAGAGCTTACTTCTTCCTACCACCTTTATGCAGATGATCTTCAAATTTACACACGGTCTCCCGTAGAGAGTCTGCCCTTGGCTATTGCTAATTCTAACGCCGATCTTAAACGCATTCTAGATTGGAGCAGATCATACGGCTTAAAAGTTAATCCTACGAAGACACAGGTTATTGCGATTGGCAGCCCAAGAATGTTGTCTAGAGTCGATTGGGAGCAGCTACCTCAAATTGAATTTGATTGTGTACTAATACCATACAGTGAGAGGGTGAAAAACTTGGGGATTATCATGGACAGGTACATGTCCTGGGCACCGCAGCTAGCGGAAGTGAGCCGGAAAATATTCGCTTCGGCGGCTTCTCTGAGAAGGTTACGGAATTTCCTACCAACTGTGACCAAGATTGCGCTTGCGCAATCTCTGTTGCTACCTATCCTCGACTATGCTGATGCCAGCTATCTCGACTTGACTGAAGAGCAACTTAGTAAACTTGAGCGCCTTCAAAACTTTGCTATTAGGTTTATATTTGGCTTACGCAAATATGACCACATTTCCGAATACCGCGCTAAGCTCAAGTGGCTCCCCATCCGCCTCCGCAGGAATGCCCACATCCTTTCGCTGCTGTACTCAGTGCTGTTCAATCCATCCACTCCCCTTTATCTCAAAGAGCGCTTCAGTTTCCTCAGTGACTCCCACAGCCGGGCACTACGGTCCGACCAGAGCCTAGCGCTGAAGACACCAAGTCATACGACAAGGTTCTTCAGTAGCTCATTTACTGTAAAGGCCGCCCGGCTGTGGAATGATCTTCCGGTTTCGATAAGGCGCTCACCATCTCCCGCCATATTTAAAGCCAGAGTGAAAGAATTCTTTCTGACTAATTAAGTAGTTTTGCTGTAAGTGTCTATTCACTTCTCTTCATATATCTGTAGGTATATCACCTTTTTGTTGTCCAGATCACACACTTGTTATAAGCCATTATTTATGTAAGTACGTGTAGTTATGTATAGTATTCAAGTATGATATATGTAAGTTTATTATTATTATTACGTATATGTATGTGTATTAATATTCGTCCTTGCACCGACTACCCGTGTCTATTTCTCCTTCGGCAAATCTCCAATATGAGGTTGCCTGGAAGAAATTGCTATTAGCAATAAGGCCGCCAATTGTATCTTTTCTTTTGTCATTGCTGTTTCTGTAACATTTTTTTCCGGTATACAATAAAGAATATTCTTATCTTATCTTATCTTATATCCCATACGCAGCATGAATATGCAGAAATGCATTTCTGTTAATGTAATTTCTGTGTACAATAAAGAATATTTTATCTATCTATTATCAGGGATATGCGAGAGGCAACGGTCGGCTTGCAGCAAGATTGTACCGAGACCGCCTGATACGACGCGTGGTGAACCTCAACCTGAAAGTCACCCAGACCATCGAGTATTTCGTGTCCACAACGCTTTGATGGCAGCTCGCAGACCAGGAGCAGGAAACGAAGAGAGTATCGATAGACTGGATCCAGATTTAGAAGATAATACTCTGGAGGAAATTGCAAGGAATCCGACTGCAAGCACACAATCGCGCGTTATATAGGCGTACCCCATAAAACCGTGCATAGGAATTTAAAAGCTGAAGGCATGCACGCTTTTAACTATCGCCGATTTGCCATGAAATGTTAAGAAAACCCGAACTTTTATAATTTTTGCAAGAAGAATTACTAATTTTATTGGAAGATGTGAATTTGGAGCAGCGTCACAATATGATATTCCAAAATTATGGGGCCCCCCTGCCACTTCGTAGCTGATGTGCACATTTGGATGCCACGTTCCCAGAAAGATGGAGTGGGCGAGGTGGATCCAGATCACCCGATTTAAACCCACTGGACTTTTTCATTTGGGGATACTATAAATTGTTATACCACCGAGAATACGATAGTTTGATCGACCTAAATGAAAAGTAGGAGCACAAGAAACGATTAAACGAGTTGACTAATTTCAACGCTTAGGTACTTAGAAATTTCTTAAAGAGGTGCCGATTATGCATAAGTGTGGGAGGACACAATTTTCAGCATTTACCCTAAAAAATATGAAAAGTTTGTAAATTATGTATATTAAAATCACAGAACAATAAAAACAATAGAAGTGTAAAGTAGGCGTGTCGCGTGTGCCACTATTACGCGGAGTTCCGCGCAACCTAGCCCAGTTCGCCGCAGAGTGTTGTTTAAGCTGGTTGTGTCAACCATAACGGAAAAAAAAGGATTGCGCTGTAAATATGCCTTATTGCTCCATTTTGGAGTGCAAAAACGATAGCCGCACCAAAAACATCACCCATGGTGGCATTTCGTATCATCGGTAAGTAGTATTTCATTTAATTTTGATAAGTTTCTCAATTTTCAATTCCGTTAGGCATTTTACAGCAATGCAAAATACAAAAATGAACTTTGTGTGAATGCAATAAGGTCTATTTCTGTCTTTGTCATTAAATGTAGCGATTCTAGAATGTTCGCTACTCGATCGTACATTGAACTCTCGAAAATAGTGACAGGGTGTTGTCGATAAAGTTATCGATATTCGTTTCGTGCAGAGTTTGAGTGGTTTTACTACTGTTTCCTAGTTATCGAGTTAAAAATTAAAATGAATGTAATAATAATTTTAAATTAATTCTAGGCTGACTTATGATATTATTTCCACGTACCTACATGTAAAATAGTACGCGTAACTTCTTGTAAAAAGTGTACGTCATGATCATTTCCGAACCTTCGAATAAAAGACTGAAATATATTCCCACTGCTTTTCAGATTTCCCAAAGATCCTTTTCAGAAGGAAAAATGGATCGATGCGACAGGGAGACAAAATTGGATGCCAGCAAAGACAAGTACAGTAAAGGACAGTAAAGATATATTTTAAGCTTTGTATATTTTTCGTTGTTTGTTACTAATTGATTATATAAAAAACTGGTTGGTGTCCTTTTTTTTTCTTAGTAAAGTTGATCCTTTAACTATTGCATTTGTAGTATTAGTATGGATAGATGTATTCTAGCTTTTGCCCGCGATTTACCCCCCCATTTCACCTCCTTGGGGAATGATATCCGGGTTAAAACTATCCTATGTGCTTCCCGGGGACGATTTATATATATATATATCCATACTAATAATGCAAATGCGATAATTTGTCTGTATGTCTGTTACCTCGTCAAGCTTAAACCGCTGAATTGATTGCGATGAAATTTGGTATGGAGATAGTTTGATTAGTATGGATATATGAATAAAGGGGATTATTGTACAAGCAAGCAAGCTAGTACAATAATCTACTTTGTGCAAATAATACTAAAATCTTAGATAAGGATAAAAACAATGAAAATCCTATACTATTAATGTCTTACTTTCGCTTAAATTCATAATCACAGATATTATGATAGTAAAAGTTATTATCGATATCATAAGCTACGCACTACGCACATCACTAGTGCAATCGATGGACATCTGTTGCCGGGCGGCCGACCTACATGTTTTGTTGATGCGTCGTAGTTCGGCTACTTGTCACTAGATAACAGCACTTTCTATGCAATTTTTGGATTTTGTTTTCAGACATCGTAAGTAACAGACAAATACAACGTAATTTCGACAGCATGGCCCTGTCATAAGGTTTAAAATATGTCAACATGCCGGGGTTCATAATTTCATCTTAAGTAAAACGCCACGGCCAATAATGTTCAAGATTTCTTTGTAGTTAACCATGTGATAGTGTGAGTACTGGCGACAGCGGTTCTGATTGTAATTCAGGCGTATGCCACTTCCACTGTTTTTTTCTGTTCCGTGATTAAAATTGCTCCAACTACACATTTTGATCTTAATAGGTACGTACCTATTTGATTTTCCAATTGAATTGATCTGAGTTAATTTAGGTGTAACTTGATTTTAATTGAGGTAGGAGTAACTTTTTGGAAATAACTTGTTTTACTTCAATTTGAAAACTTGTGTATCACGAAGTTTTTGACGTGGCAAAATGAAACTGCTTTTGCTCGTAGGATGTCAGTATAATAAGCAAGTTTTTAAAATCGAAAGCAACTTTATTAATCCCGTTTTTTTTTACAGCCACCCTTGAAAGATGGTTTGCTTAAAAATGTTAGTTTTTTTATAACGACGGCTACATATTCAAAGAAAACATTTTTATTCCATTGGTCACGCATATTAAACTGGCCTGGCTGATAGATCAAGAGAAAAAAAATGAAATAGGTATGTGAAATTTTGGGTAAAGTTTAGAAATACAAAAAATATATATAGGTACCTATCTCCAAAACTATTAACTTTGGCAGAACATTCATATTTGGATAGCCCTTGGTATCCATGAATTTCGTTTGGACCATGTGAGATGCGACACCGCGTATATGATTTAATTAATAGTCAGTTCCCGGTCTCATATGGACCATTAACTAGCATTAAAAATTGAGCAAATGACACACCATATGCCTCATATATTCACATTTTCCTCGTGGGTAAGATATTGTGTAGGTATCAATATCTTGAAAACTGCTTTTTAGCTGTAATTATGTAATGAAAAATAAAATAATAGGAAAAAGTGTCATGGGAAAGAGGTTTTTTTGCACGGTAGCTGATCAATATGAATTTCACAAAACATAAACACACGCTTGTATCCCGGAGGGGTAGGCAGAGACCAGGGTCTGCTACTTTCCATGATCCTGACAGATTTCTTTCACTTCATCAACCTTCATTAGCCATTGCAAGCACGCAGTCTATTTTCAGGTACTTTTTACTGTTGCTTCTTGCTATGAGTGAATTTTAAAAAAATGTAAGCAAGCAACAGCTGAGGTTTGTGTTTGGGTGTCAAACTGAAATGAAGATTCGTCAAATGAAAGGCATTTTTATGATGGAACCACAGAAGTCAAAATGTATGTTGTATTTTTTTTTTTTGTAAGATTTCTGGCTTTTCTGGCAATGGAAACTCATTGGACCCATAGAGACTCAATCACTACAAGCAGGGATATTGACAATATAAAAATATACCTATAGCGTGCTTATTTGAAACGTAGCAGCAAGGAAGAGAATCCTTCAAATTTCTTTCAATACATAATTCCAGAAAAATGCTTGGTTTTCAAGGTATTGTGTACACTACAGTACTAATTATTTGCACCATTTACTGTGCTAGTTAAATAGTTGTTTGTACACTTGATGGTGACAATATTACTACAAGAAATTGTGACAAATATCCTCGAACAATAATAGGTACCACCTAACTTAAAACTCTGAATTCTTAGCAGTCTTAAGGAACCCCTTTTCAAGGAGTAGTTGGTTGCACTGTTGGCGAGTGAGAGCCGAGAGCGGCAGGCGCTCCAGCTCGTCGTCCGCGGCGCCCAGCAGCACCAGCTCGGGCGAAGCGCCGCTGATGAAGCGCACCTCCAGCCGCTCATACTGCGGCGCGTCCGACATCACAAACTGCTTCACCTCGGGCAGCCGGTTCAGTGAGCAACCGCGGCAGGTCTGACAAACAACCATTCAAGCCGTAGGTATATAATCAAACTAGTCAGCAACCAAATGGCGTATTTAAAAACCTAATCTTCACCAACCTCTATTCTACCAGAGATTATATTATTGCCCTTGGAACACTTCGCAGACGCAACAAGCAAACATAATATGGCTATAACGAACTTCATTTTACGATAATCTCTAGCTGTGCTTTAGCGATACGAACTGAAAAATTCAAATCGGCCGACCCACTTCAATTCAATTCTGCTTTATGGACTCACTGCACTGAATATCCAGCACAATTTCGCCAACGTCACGCAAGAAATATCCAATTATAAGAACGTTTATCCAAATACGAAATCAATACCTATCTAATAAAAATATTTTTACAAAATGTCAATCCAATTCAATTCTACTTAAGACTCGCTGCACTGATTGATTATCCACTACAATTTCGCCAATGTCACGTGTTACTCGTGTTAGGCAAGAAATGGTTAATTACTATAAGAATTATCTATCCCAATATCAGAAATTAAATTCTATTAAAAATATTTTTACAAAACAAAAACTACAAAATGAATGTCCGAATGCCTCGATTTATTTTATCAAAAAAAAATCGACCAACTTCCTTGGCCGGGTCTTACTCTCACTTGTCTTTTTTTGTTTTTAATCTGTGGGGTCTCCTGCACGTGTTTTATGATGAAACATCATACAAAAGAATCAGTTTTCAATGCTCCAAATTAACTTTTTATTTTGCTTCCCCTAGCAACGAAAATGTTTTGCGCAAAGAAAACGGAATGTTTTGTGCAGTAGTCTATGGTATAGTATTTCTCTCTCTATAGTCTGTGGTTTGTTGTTTTTAGGGTAATTATGTACCTATTGTTGTTTTTAGTTTTAGAAAATAGGTAATACGAAATTTTATGAAGATGCAAGAAGAACATAGACAAGCAATACAAAAAAATTTTAGTTCTCTCGTAGAGCAAACCGATTTAGATATAATAGTGCCAGTTCTCTACGAAAAAGGTGTTTTTTCTGAGGCAATGATAGACCCCTACAGAGTAAGTTTCTTTCACAGTTTTATCACATTGCTGTTCAAGTTCAAGATAACTGTTACAATTGATAACCTTTTAGGATGTAAACAAAGACGTTCGCTCTCGAAAACGACAATTATATAGAGACATAGAGCGGCGAGGCCCTACTGCGTTCGAAAGTCTAATCGAGGCGCTGACTGAGACGGGCCACTGGGACCTGGTGCGCGCGCTTGACCCCGCCAGCGCGCTGCACCCGCGCCGCGACGTCTTCAAGGAGCCCGGTACTTGCGATACACCTATTGAACTCATGGTGTCATTAAATGGTGTTTTTCACTTTAAAACATCATTTAATTTTATCTTCCAGAGCGCACCTAAGAAGCCGAAAGTTTGTAACTGATACAGTTTGTGGAAGTAAATAATGAAGTAAAAATATAGTTTTAGAAAATTTATTGTTTACTTGACAACATGAAAATTTGAAGTGAGGAACAATAACAATACAATATCTGATGTTTGTCAGATGTCACTTTTCAAATAGAGAGTAAAATTGCATTAAAATCTTTTTGTTACTCTATCGACTATACATTAGACCTCCTTGCTCTAACACTCCTCCATTTTATCTCTCTAAAACTTCATACACAACACCCATACTCAAAGTACACCACACAAACTTCCCTTTCAGCAAAGGCTTGGTCAACGAGTCAGCAACCATACACTCCGTCTGGACATACTCCAACTCAATATGCTATTGTTCAACTGCCTCTCTTACAAAATGGTGGCGTACTGCAATATGTTTTGTACGCTGATGATGCACTGGGTTATGCGCAATTGCGATAGCAGATTGGCTGTCACTGTAAATCTTAATGGGCAATTCAGACTGGCCAGTTATTTCAGCCACAAATCTTTTTAAGAAAATTGCCTCTCTGGCAGCTTCCAACATTGCAACATATTCAGCTTCCGCTGTAGATGGTGCAATGGTCCTCTGCTTCTTGCTTTCTCAGCTGACAGCAGCTCCCATGTGCAAGAACACGGCTCCTGAATATGACCTTATCATAGCAAGAGGCATGACTTGCATCTGCATAACAATGTATTTCGTCTGATGTCTTCTTCTTGTACATCAGTCCGAATTCTTTGGTCCCTTTCAGGTATCTTATCACACGTTTAGCAGCTATCCAATGCTCCTCAGTGTAGCAGCTGCTAAACTGACTTAGATAATTAACGGCATACGAAATATCCGGCCTTGTGCATACCGATAAGTACATCAAAGATCCAATCATACTTTGATACGGTATGTTAGGATCGGGTCTATGATCCGGCCCTGGCTTGATTAGGTTTTGACCCTGAGGTTTTGACCGGTAACTGCAGGAGTGGCAGCTGGTTTGCAGTCTTCCATCCTGAAAGTTTTCAACACCTTGTTGACATATTTCGTCTGGTCAACCTTTATTCTTGATTCACTTTGAGTGATCTGCATACCAAGGATCAACTCTGCTTTTCCTAAATCCTTCATTTCGAATTTTGACATGAGATCCTGCTTCACCTTGCGTAACTCTGCTTCATTATTCCAAAAAATTAACATATCGTCAACATAGACCGCTAGTATCACATTGCTTCCTTTTGACCTCGTGTAAACGCAGAGTTCGTTCTGCGATCTCTTGAATTCCAACCTCAACAACTCACTGTTGAGTTTCGTGTTCCACGCCCTCGGCGATTGCTTGAGTCCATACAAGGACCACCTCAATAAACAAACATGCGACTTCTTTCCATGTTCCTCGAAACCATCTGGTTGTCTTATATAGACCGTCTCATCAAGTTCTCCATACAGGAATTCCGTCTTGACATCCATTTGGTCTATCTTCAATCCTTGTTTGACTGCTTGCGCAATCAAAGCTCGTAGTGAGCTATGTCTCACAACTGGCGAGAACGTTTCGTCGTAGTCAATTCCACATCGTTGACTAAATCCTCTAGCAACAAGCCGTGCCTTATAGCGTATCTTATTTCCCACCTCTTCTTTGATTCGAAATAACCATTTCGACCATTCCCACTTGGTCCTCTTCTGACTTGGGATAAGCATAAAAGATTTGCACCCAAATGTCCTCACCATACTCAGATCACATTTCCGACCAGTCCATTTCTCCTCAGGTGTCACGTTGCGCACCGCAATGGTTGGTGATCTGTTCTTCAGGTATACTGCATGATGGACAGCCTCTGCCCAGAACCGTTGAGGTAGTCCAGAATCTTGCAGCATGCTTCTGGCTTTCTCGCAAATAGTGCGATTCGACCTCTCCGCCACTCCGTTCTGTTCTGGCCTGTAGTCAACAGTCAGCTGATGGTGGATCCCGTTCGCCTTCAAGTAGCCATCCATCCTTTTGTTGACATATTCCGTGCCATTGTCTGATCGCAAGATCTTGATTTTCTGGCCGGTCTGATTTTCCGCATAAACTTTGAACTTCTTAAACTTTTCAAAAACATCACTCTTTTGTTTCAAAAAGTACACAAAAGTCTAGCGCGATAAATCTTCAATAAACGTAAAAAATAAAGGTTTTTACTAAAAGAAGGAACTCGCATTGGCCCGCATACATCTGAGTGTACCAATTCTAGAATTTCATTAGCCCTCGTACCCTTATTCGTAAAAGGTTGTCGCGTTTGTTTTCCCATTTTGCATGAAATGCAGTCTAAATTGTGTGTACAATTTGGAAAACTCACCCCGGTTGCCATCTTATCTCTCAGTAACTTCAGGTTCCTCAGTCCTAGATGTCCCATCCTTCTGTGCCACAGGACCTGGTCATTTTGCTTACCTCCTGTTGTCGCTAGAGCAGCACCGTATGTCCTTAATTTTGTAGATACCTCGTTCCGCCACCCCTGTCGCAACAGTTTCGCCATAAACGTCGCACTCGTTACTCTTAAAGATGTCGCACCCCGTCTCTGTGAACACTAATACATGCCCTTTCTTAGCAATCGCATTCACACTCAATAAATTAGATGCTAACTTCGGTACATAAGTAACATCACTTACCGTCATCTTGTCAGACACAACCATACCAACACTTTCACCCAGCACCTCGTTTCCATCCGCACACATAACTCTTAAAGGTGTAGGAGTTTCTTTTATGTCTTTTAACCAAGTTTTTGTCTTCGTCATGTGGTTTGAAGCTCCAGAGTCGATTACCCAATCTTCTGCAGGTTCACACGCATTGCCGAAGGATGTGCAATTGATGTGCTTCCTTCTTTATCTCCTCTTTTTTCTTGTTATTAGGACATTGGTAACATTTATGAGGGCCTCCACAGATATAGCACTTCAATACTTTCTTTGCAGGTTTGCTAGTATTGACCTTCCTCTTTGTGTGTTAATTTGGGATACCGCCGTTTAGCCAAAGTATTTTTCGCCAAATTTTACTTCCCAATAAACTTATGGCATCAGTTTCATTTCCCAAATGAAACTTTAGCAAGTTTTCATTTCGCATTTTATTCATTTGGTCAAATTATCATTTCGCATAATTTTACTGCGTCAAGTTTTATTAAGACAAACGTTTATTATGCTAACGTTTTATTTTGGCAAGTGTTATATAGCAAATAATTGTTTGATTAAATTTATATTTCGCATTTTGTTCATGTGGTTAAATACTATTAGGCATAAATACAAGTAATTTAAAAATTTAAGCTTAAGATACATTTATTTGTAGTATTATATTCTGATTTAAAAAAAAACTTACGAAAGCAATTTGGTGTAAAAAGTATGTTTAAAATTTGGTTGTTAGGTCAGTACACATAAGCAAAAATAGGTTCGAAGTTCCAGGATGGAGCGGAGCGCAGCGACGCTCCATCCTGAAACTTCGGGTGTTAGTTTTTTTTTTTTATATAAAAGCGAAAAAAAATATTTCACTAAAAAACTTAGTTTTGAGTCAAACAAAAAATTTTTGTTCTAGTTTACATTTCGCATTTTATTAATTTGGTCAAATTATACTTTTGACTGAATAATGCTTGGTAAAATGAATTTTGACCAAGTATTTATTTGGTAAACAATAACTTGCCATAATAACTTTTGCTAACTGTTTATTTGCTTTAAGTTGTTTTGAGAAATGTTTTTTTGCCAAATGATAATTTGCGGAAAATAGTTTGGGAAGTAATACTTTGGGAAACGATTTTTGGCAATACATTAGTAAACCGTTAATTTTTCTTTGTTAGCAGTGCTGACTTTGACATATGCCCGTACCGTTGAAAATTGCTCCAATTTCAGACTGACTAATCTGGATAGCAGGCGGCACCGATTATTCAAGCCTTTATCCTCAAATGTCTGTCTTAGCTTCTCCCAAGCTTCCTTAGCTGTCTTCGCAAGGCGTATGTGCACAAGACATTCAGGCATCACCATCATGCCTATCTTGGCTTTAGCCTTCTGATCTCTCTTTAGAGCTTTCTCATCAGTCGGGGCTGGCGTCGTGCTAGTGTACTCCCAAAGATCTTCGTAGACAAGTGCCATTTCCATTTGAACTTTCCACGTCGAGTGGTTAGAGCTACCCTCTAGCCTTGCCATCAGTGGCATGTTTAAACTATTACTTGCCATCTCTTGATGGCAAGAAGACTGATTGACTGATTTCTCAATGTTGTCTCCACTTCCACCAAGCCACTCATGCTCTGTCTCCGGCATCAATCATCAAATTAATCAGGCGTGCTGGGCCCATAACCTAATGGTGTTTATCACTTTAAAACATCATTTAATTTTATCTTCCAGAGCGCACCTAAGAAGCCGAAAGTTTGTAACTGATACAGTTTGTGGAAGTAAATAATGAAGTAAAAATAAAGTTTTAGAAAATTTATTGTTTACTTGACAACATGAACTTGAAGTGAGGAACAATACAATATCTGATGTTTGTCAGATGTCACTTTTCAAATAGAGAGTAAAACTGCATTAATAGTAGTTTATGTGACTGTCACATAATGAGGGTTATTAAAACACAAGCGAGATTTTAAAAAACGAGCCTTGGCGAGTTTTTTAATAGCATTCGCGAGTGTTTTAATACCAAGTTATGTGCAGTCTCATACACTACTTTATCTACGATCATAATGAAATTTTTGAAACAAAATGGCGCAATTTCGACAAAAGTATCTTGACATTCAATCGTCTGCACTCAGTTTTGCGCGCGCAATTTTAGGTATTTTTAGTTGCACTTTTGGTACCACGAAAATAAAATTAGGTTTTTCATAGTCAACTTTTGACATTAAAAAAAAAAACTTAAGTTTTGTTCCGTGATCACAGCAACACTTTAAAAAAATAACTGTAACATAAAGTGAAAAATCTGACCTTTAATGTAACTTTATATTACACTTTTTTTTATTTTCTTTAAAGTTATGTATTGTTTAAAGCCTGTCAATATGTGTTTACCTTTGAATTCTTAATTTGAAGATTATGATATGAGTGTAGATAAAATCTTTTTACATATCTCTTGCTCTGTAAGTAGTAACTCACTTCCCTGAATGCCGAGGTGTATGGATATCATTACAGCATAGGTTTCAAAACATATCATGTAATGTTAACATTACAGCATAGGTTTTGGAATTTGAAAAAAGAACTGTCATACTCATACTGCAAGAAGAATATTTTTTAAAAGTTAATATTTTTTTTCTCGGTATCGATTATTTACTCGAATCGGAATCGAGACAATTTATATTAGAATTTATGAAGATTTTATTTTAAATATCGAACTATTTGTTTCGCAGTCACATCGTATGTTAATTGAAATCGATTTAAAAATCAAACTGGCCAGCACGATTTGACGCGCTTGCGTGCCATAAAATCGTGAAGAGTAAAAAAGTCAGTCGACTAGCTAGGCGCGAAAGTAATTTTTTTTCGTGTTTTGGAGTTCTTTCTCAAAAGTCCTGCTTTCTTGTTTTTTTACTTACCTCACAATCGATATGTAAAGCAGAGTGTTTACCTCGGGTGTAAGCATCAATTGCATACTCGGGATAATTAGCGCCCTCGCTGCGCTCGGGCGCCAAAAACCTCGTATGCAATTGATGTCATGCAGCCCTTGGTTAACAATCTACTATTGTTACTCTATCGACTATGCATTAGACCTCCTTGCTCTAACAATTATGTTAGTGTTATAAATTTTTGTTATTTTTCAGGGCTGCCACAGAGACCAGGTTTCGTCAGCCTAACAAATAAAAACAAGGAACTACCCAAAACTGACTTGGAAAATCAACAAAGTAAGTGGTCTTGCTTCCTTTCTCTGCTTTTGTTGGCTAATATTTTGTGTAATTTGAGAGGGACTGTACCATATGGGGATGCTGAATTCAAGCCTCAAATTAACATGGCAAATACAGCTAACGAAACTATAACAAAAAAGCGTAAAAATTCCTGGAGGAAATTATTAGGTAGTTAGAGGTA
The DNA here is from genome assembly GCA_963969515.1 of Yponomeuta evonymella. Lineage (NCBI taxonomy): Eukaryota > Metazoa > Arthropoda > Insecta > Lepidoptera > Yponomeutidae > Yponomeuta > Yponomeuta evonymella. The sequence goes on along the minus strand of OZ018346.1, from coordinate 22,078,833 downwards.
AAATAAATAAAAAAGTTTCACAATCTCGTATAGTCCGCACAGATCTTTTTGGCGGTAACGTGAACATAGTCACAGATTGTTTGCACATTGCTTACTGTCTTTACAGTGTGTGTGTGAGTAATTGATGTAGTGTGCATAGTGATGTGCAAAGTAGAAAAGATTTCATCAATAGATTAATAAGTTCCGACTAGATGCATGAAAGAGATAGCCAAAATCTTCTATATAGTTCAACATAAATCGGCATAATATTATAAGGCTAATCTAATTAATCTTGAAATGAATTTTTATACGTTGCTATAAAAATGCTACCTATATACGTCCTCCCGTAGGGCACAGGCCTTAATCACCACGCGGCCAACTGCGGATTGGCAATATTAAGAGCTGAGGTATGTGAACAACTCAGACATTCAGGTTTCCTCCTTCACTGTTAACGAGTGGTATTTCTACTATAACTTCACAAATGTACGTAACTTAGAAAACAAAATTATTAGTACATGCCGGGATTCGAACCCACGACCTCTCAAGTGAGAAGCCGGCGTTCTACCGCCCCGTTACCACCGCTAAAAGGTTGGTATGATTTTTGAACTAAACCTTTCGTAAGCACTACACAATCTTAGCCTAAAAATTTGGTAAGTGAATCCGCAATTAAGCCAATAAGGTTGACACTGACCATAAACAAAAAAGTATATGTGGCAAGTCTTACAAAAAATATTACGTATTCAACCAGTGGTACGTCCCTAGTGACTCCCCGCACAGCTCCCCTTTGACACCTAAAATTAGTCATTGCGCAGGAATTGACGAACTTCACGCAGCCGCCAAAAAGATTTACGCGGACTATACAACTTCTATTTTCCATTTCAGAACACAACAATGGTTTTTACAAAAAAAAAGCAACAGAGCAATGAGGTTTGATTGTGTAGGTACCTATAGAGTTTGAATTGTTTTTTTTTTTTGCTGAAAGGCACAGGGTTTGGTTTTCTGTTCCAATAAATCTGTGTCCAAGTTAGTATGGGCCACCTATTCCGTTCCATTCCGCGAGGGCAGTTCAGGGGTTAATTTAAGTCACCTACCGCTGACCAAATTGAAACACTGACAGTTATTGCTGAAAAAAAAAACGAAAAATATGTCAGAAATACCTAGTATGAAATGAAAATGTGAAACCTATTTTAATTTTTTTATCCGCAGATACAAATTTTCTCCATGAAATTTTATTGTTGTTGATTAGCATATTAATACTGTGTTTGTGTCCGTGTCCCCATATTGTACGAAATACCCGTAATTTGTACTAAACCTTGCTGACTTCAATTCAATACGATCTTTTACTATTACCCTAAATAACAGAAAGTTCAGGTGTTATTCAAGAGTACTAATTTTAAAATATCATAAAAAAATCAAATTAATAAAAAAATTGGTATCGTCAGCTATACTAGGAAAAAAATATTTTATTCTTATTTATAATGCCTTTATATTTCAAATTGCGTTTTCAAGGAAACAATAATTTGCTACTCAGGCATATTGAAGCCTTTTCGACGAAAATAAAAAATATCTCATATTAATTAATAACCTGACAGTATTCTAAGATATTTAGTTACTTTAATACTTTCTGCATCCATGTGAAATCAACTAAAAATCCATACAATACAAGACAAATAAACTTTATTTCTCCATCCACAAATAAGGTACAAAAGAGGTGGCACAATATGGCACAATCTGAAGCAATTTGTGGAAAGACTGGGTCCTAAACTAGATCAGAGATCTGTATCTTAGGATGCCAGGCCTCCCAAAAACTAGGACAGCAAAGTATGAAACATACTGTAGACACTAAGTCAGTCCAAGTCAAAAATAAATCAAAATTTATTACAAAAATAATAGGGGTTAAAGTATGAAATTGCCGTTTTATTGCAATAGGTTCTTTGAATTGACATAGAATCTTCATGGTTTGAGGTTTTCGAATGAAACTTTTTTCAAATGGTTTCTATGATGTTCTTTTTTTAAAAAATGTGAAACATTTGAATATCGACTTTCAATTGTTTTTGTTATTCAATTTAGACAAGAAAGATGGATACTGCGAAAATTCGAGTGATTTTTGAATACGAGTTCCGACGCGGAACTAACGCAGCAGAAACAGCCCGCAATATCAATGCTGCGTTTGGAGAGGGGTCTACTAATGAACGCACCGTGCGATTTTGGTTTAAACGCTTTCGTGATGGAAATTTCGACTTAAAGAACGAGCCACGAGGAAGACCGCCCACACAGGTGAATAACGATGAATTAAGAGAGATAGTGGAAGCCGACCCTAGTCAAACTACCCAGGAATTAGCGGCATGGTTTAACGTTACCTTACCCACAATATTGACTCACTTGCGTCAAATCAATAAAATAAAAAAATACGAAAAATGGGTGCCTCATAATCACTCGAATTTTCGCAGTATCCATCTTTCTTGTCTAAATTGAATAACAAAAACAATTGAAAGTCGATATTCAAATGTTTCACATTTTTTAAAAAAAGAACATCATAGAAACCATTTGAAAAAAGTTTCATTCGAAAACCTCAAACCATGAAGATTCTATGTCAATTCAAAGAACCTATTGCAATAAAACGGCAATTTCATACTTTAACCCCTAATATCTCATTATATTGTTCCTTACACTCTTTATACAGTACAATATTACACAATAAATATGAATTAATCAAAATTATTATTCACTACTTAAAATCACTGTTGTAAGTTTTCATAGATCTAAGTAACTGACCTTGTAAACGTTTCTAACTGAAGTTTACTTAGCTTAGGAATAAAACACTCTGGGTGTGAGTATGTACGAAATTTATGCGAATAAAGAACGTTTAGAATCAATCAAAATTAATAAGGCGCAATGGTAATAGTTGTGCGACAGCACTGATAGTCATTTAGTGGTGCGATGTAAAAACTGTAAAGAAAATTCCAGGTCATGGTTCCGTTAGCGACAATCTATTATTAAATTCTTTACTGCACTAAATACATTTTGTACCATAGGGGTTTCTTTGTTAGCTTCTTCTCCCGCATAATTGTGAAACTAACAGCTTTGGCGTTCATTAAGTAAACATTTTGTTTTTATAGTGAATAAAAATTTTTTACTTTGACTTTGATATCCTACTAGAATTCAGAAGGGACGAAATACAAGCAAGTAATGTATGTTATTATTATTATTTAATACTTTTATTGCATTTAGCCTAATAAATTATGCCATAAGCATTTTCTACCAGTCAACCGCAGGAGGTTGAAGAAAGATTGGTAGGCGTGCAAAGAGGAGAGGGGGAAAAAGTAGAAATGCAATTTACAATATACTTATTATAAGGTAATATTGAATAGACCTACATATTAATATAATGCTATACTATAAAATACTGTACACGAGTAAGGCAATGATACTTAAAATTGACCATACCTACATAATGATGAGAACGAAGTATGTAAATATAGTAGAAAATTATGTAAATATAATGGAGGATATACAGCTGAAAGACTTATCATGACGAGGGGCTAAGGGATGTTGGGGTAACACTTCTGGAGGAAGTGCTTCCGGACATGAGCTTTGTAAGAATTCTGAGAGAAGTCTCGAAGACAAACTGCGAGGAATTAATTTCTTGGCAGTATATGTATTGTCCACCCAAGCATAAAATTAATTCAACCGTGAACGAAGAATACTTTGAGGCACTAGGTAACCAGTTGCGGGTGGCGACTGAAACTGCAAACTGGGGATCCTGGGTTACATGAGGTAGAGGAAGGCAACTCAAATCATTTGTAGATTGCAAAAAATTACCATTCTGTCTACAGGAAAACCAACTTACTGGCCAACCCAACAAGACTACCCAATCTGCTGGATTCCTACATTACTAAGGACTATCGACACACTACATCAGCCTAGAGTCTAGCCTTGAATGTTCGTCAGATCACACTCGTTCTCTTAACACTAAGTAAAACCATAATTGAAAATTAAAAACCCCGAAGCATAATTATACAATGAGCGTACAGATTGGGATTCATTCAGACAAATACTTGACCAGCAAATAAGGCTGAACATTGGTTTAAAAAACGCTGGAGACGTTAGAAATGCCTGCTGGGACAAAACAAATAAAATCCAAGTTCCAATCTGGAGATCCGCCTCAACCCTATCTCCTAAAAAACGTAAGTAAAATGGGTTAGTTTTTCCAAGACTATAAAGAGTCTGAAAAACTAGCCGAGAAGCGTAAATTAAGACGTGCCTGGCACCAGACTAGATTAGCGGAAGACAAGAAAGCCTTTAATAAATCGTCAAAGGAACCAAAAGACCGGCTCGAGACTTTGTCATCTAAGAAAAGGGATTCGGTTATATGCTGTAGAAAATCACTAAGAACATTAAAAGCGCCAAGAAATATTTCCTCCCGTCAAAGACAAAGACTGCAAATGGGCCAAAAGCGACAAAGAAAAGGCAGAAGCCTTCGCAATCCACCTGGCTCATATCTTAAAGCCAAATCCAACTTCGAATCCAGACAAAGAGAAAGAAATTGACCATACCCTATCACAAGATCTAAAGTTTATTATTGTATTTAGTTTATTATTGTATTTAATCTTCTTCTTGCACTACCCGTCGCCAGTCTTCAAGACCAAAGGTTTGCATCAAGACCAAAGGTTTGCTGGAAGAGAATGCGTCTTGCATTAAGCACGCCCTTGTACACTTACAATGTAATTAGTGCAATAAAGAATTAAAATAAAAAATAAAGATCTTCAAATGTGTCTCCCACTAACACAAGTCGCGCCGTGCGAAGACAGTCATGAGGCGACTAGATGAAAAGAAGGCCCCCGTGGATGCGATATGATAACAGCTAAAGTTCTTCTAGAGCTCACAATGAAAGCAATCATTCTCTTAACCGCCTTATATAATATAATTCTGCGTACAGCACATTTTCCGCTGTTCTGGAAGGTATCCCAGATAAAAATGGCAAAGCCTGGAAACCTCTTTGAAATAAGTTCATACAGACCAATCATTATCTTTATGATGAACTCTTTCTTCGTGAAGTCGGAATGCAGGAAGTGGACCTGGATGAGTCCAGACGGCACCACAAAAAACTTCATCTTGTCGACGAGAAGGCGTCGTTATTCAACGATGTTTCTGTGATCAACGCAGTTAAAATAGGCAGCGATCACCGTGTGGTACGAGGCAAGATCAATATCAACCTCAAACTCGAGCGCCGGCCCAAATCCAAAACCCCGAGAGCTTTCAAATTGAGCTTCAAAACCGCTTCGAAGGCCTAGACGTTGGGGAAAATGTGGACGATATAATAACAGGTTCGTAGAAACTGTCTATACGGTGAGTCCAAGTTTTATAAAACCCACCGTACTAATAGTACCAAAAATTTCTCAGACCCCACCCTCAAACTCACGGAAGAGCGGCTATAACTGAGGCTACAATTTTCGCGTGACGCATCAGAATATCGGCGGCTTAATGGACAGATCTCTAGATCGTTAATAAAAGACTTGCGCAGCTTCAACATGGACCGTATTGAAGGGGCTGTTAATAACAACCGGGGCTTCAAAGTATTTTCCAGAGATCTATCTATTGGCCAGAGCCGACTCTCAAAGTTGAAGAATAAAGATGATAGCATCATCTCGTCAGGTCCAGAAATTTTGAGGGAGGTCGAAAGATTCTGTGGACATATACGTCCTCACAAAAACTTGATAAAGGTCTAGCCCAAGACCCTTGAGCTAGACTAACCCGGCACTACACCGAGGACATTCCGGACATTAGCATGTACGAGATTAAAATGGCTCTCCAAAAGCTTAAGAACAACAAGTGATGAAATTACAGCTGAGCTATTAAAAACTGAAGGAAATCCGGTTCTTAGGGTTCTCCAAAAGTTATTTAATTCCGTCATTCTGAAAGGCAAAACGCCAGAGGCATGGAACAGAAGTGTGGTGATACCTTTCTTTAAGAAAGGTGATAAAACCCTATTAAAGGATTATAGACCCGCCTCACTTCCGAGCCATGTCTATAAGCTGTTCTCAAGAGTATTGACTCTTAATAATTCGTAATGACCAATCGTCTCGAATGTAAGCTCGATGACTTCCAGCCCCCCGATCAATTCGTTACGTAGCGTTTGTGGACTACGAAAAAGCATTCGATTCGATTAAGATATGGGCGGTACATCGAAGTGCTGAAGTGTTTATACAAAAACGCCACAACGTCAGTCCAACTACAGGATCAGAACAAGAATCCTATTCATTTGCAGCGTGGAGTGAGACAGGGAGATGAAATATCTCCGAAACTATTTACAGCTACACTTAAAGATGTATTCAATCTTCGGCGAGTACATCAATCACCTTCGATTCGCAGATGACATAGTGATTATGGCTGAGACCCTGGAAGATTTGAGTTCAATGCTCAATGACCTGAACAGAGCTTCCAACAGAGTGGGTCTTAAAATGAACATGAACAAGACTAAGATTATGTCGAACTCCCATGTAGCACCCACTCCTATCAACGTTGGCGGCTCTGACCTTGAAGTTGTCGACCACTATGTATACCTGGGACAAACAGTCCAGTTAGGTGAGTCTAATTTCGAAAAAGGTCACTCGTCGAATCCAACTCGGATGGGCAGCGTTCGGGAAACTAAAACACATTTTCGCGTCCAAAATACCTTAGTGTCTCAAGACAAAGGTATATAACAAATGTGTGTTACCAGTTGATGATGTCAGATGACTTATGGATGTGAGGCCTGTTCACTGACTATGGGCCTCATAAGAAGGCTCAAGGTCGCCCAACGAGCTATGTTAGGAGTTTCACTGCGTGATCGAATCAGGAATGAGGGGATCCGCAGAAGAACCCGAGTTACTGATATAGCTCGAAGAATTGCTCAGTTGAAGTGGCAGTGGGCGGGGCACATAGCTCGGAGCACTGATGGCCGTTGGGGCACGGTGGCGGGGAGTTGCTGGATGCGGGCGGCACAAGACCGAAAAGCTTGGAAAACCATGAGGGAGGCCTATGTCCGGCAGTGGGTGTCAAATGGATGATGATGATGACGAATCAGCTTACTACCAATCCTATCAAAGGTTTGCGAACGAGTTGTTCTAAACAGAATGCAACCTCAAATGGATCAAAAGTGTGTAATACCGGACCACCAATTCGGATTCCGCAAAAATCATGCAACTCTGGAGCATGTACATAGAGTGTGCCAAAATATCAGACAAATTTTTGAAAACAAAGAATACTGCTCTGGACATTCGGCAAGCATTTGACAGTGTGGCATAAGGGTCTGTTAAAAATAAAAAAACCTTCTACATCACAGTCTCTATCTTCTCTTGAACATTAGAAAACTTTATTGTAAAACGTAAAAAATTTAAACTGACTCCCAAACTGAGATTCCCTGTGCTATTCTTTTGAAGTCATATTTAGAAAATAGGTTTTACCAGGTCAAAGTAAGAAATGATACCTCACCTTTTTTCGATATTTTAGCTGGAAATCCTCAGAGCTCTTTACTCGGGCCAGTCTTATATTGCATATTCATATAATTCACAAGACGAGAATAAAAGCTAATGCACATAAGTCAAACCTGGCTTATTGGCACTAGCTTTTATTCTCCAGTCTGGAAACTGACCCGAAGTTTGGCTTGGATGTGATGCCCTGCCATACACACAGACCACGTCGAAAACTTGGGATTTCATCTTGATCGGAGACTAACTTGGAAGAAACGCTTCCAAAGCAAACGGGATGAGCTGGTGTTTAAATACCGTGACATGTACTGGCTCATCGGCAAAAATACTCCACTATCACTAGAAAATAAACTACTTGTTTATAAGACTATAATTAAACCAGTGTGGACTCGCGGAATTGAGCTGTGGGGATCAGCGAGTCATTCAAATTTCGAAACGCTACAAAGAGCACAGAAAACATACTTTATTTTTTTAATTTATTTGGGGTATTGGCAGTTAGTTAAACGTTTTCATTATTGTTCACTTATTACATTGAAAGGAATGTGTACTATCTACAAATAATAACCAGAGCATGCATACTTTTAAAAATACAAACGTAACCTAGTGCTATGCAGTACCGTTACTGTTGGTACTTTAGATAAGTAACAAACAAAAAAGAGAAAAATCTTTAGAAAGTGCAAAGGGTTACAGATTCTGCTATTATTGAGCGGAACCCTGAAGTTGACCTTTTCTAGAATCCCAGGGCATTCGATGCTACCGCATCATATGAATAAATAATTCTGATTCTGATCCGCCTATCAGCTTGTGCAGAAAAAGCATGTCTGCACGCTCACGCCTAGTACTCCGCGGTTCCATGCGGTAATGATATAATCGTTCCGAGTAGGATTTTAATTTACGACCTAACCCATCAGCAAATGGAATTTGATAAAGGGATCACTTCTGTGCCCTTTCTATTCTTTCTATATTAACCTTGTAAACAGAGCCGACTTAATCATTCGATGTATGGCTTATAAAATAAATAAGATTAAAAAAAAACCTTGTAAACAGGGTTCCACGCCATGATGTAATATTCCAAGATGCTCCGTACATAGGAACTGTAAAGCAGTTTTATTACGCTTGAATTACGGAATAATTTAGCTTTACGTATCACGAAACCCAACGATCTACATGCTCTTTTTGTGATTTTGTCAATGTTTACGACAAATTTTGCGCATTTGTCCATGTCCAGAATAGATTCGACGTTCTCGAGGCTTGTGTTATTTATGGTGTAGGTTGTGGTGATGGGTTTACGTTCACGGGTTCTTATTTGGTAGCACTTGGATATGTTTAAGGCCATAAGGTTCCCGTTACACCACTCAAAAATTCTGTTGACGTCAGACTGCAGCAAAAGGCTTTCCTCAATGCTTCTTATTTCTTCCATTCTTCAGAACATCTGCGTAAAATAGCGCCTTTGAGTGTCGTACGAGGTCTAGGGCATCGTTAATAAAAATAACGAACTGGAGCGCGCCCAAATGTGAGCCATAAGATATTGACAGTTTGTTTGATCTAAACCCGGCAGTGACGACCATCTGCGACTTATTTTTCAAATAACTCAAATCTATGCAGAAGCGACCCATGAACACCAAGTAGTGACTTTAAAATTAGGATTCTGTGGTCGACAACATCAAACGCCTTAACGCCTATACTGAAGAACTTAGTCAATGCTCCTTGGTTTACCAAGAACTCTGAAGTCCAAGAACATCTCGAAATGCTGACAGTTATGGAAGAAATAAAAAAACTTCTCAAGTTATAAAAAACGGCTTGACCACCATCCTAACCCACTGGCAACTGAACTACTTAACTCCACCACCTCCATACGACTAAAGCGGGGATTAATCTTGGTAACATCCCCTTAATATGAGGGATCCAAAATGAGGCAATCACATCATTGGATGCGAAGTCTGATCGTGACGGTACTCATCATATCTGATAACGGTCGACGACTGATGGCAGATAAAGACAAGAAAAAAATGATAAAATTATGATATATTGGACAATTTGACACCTTTTCAATAAATTTTTAAAGAGAGACTTCATTTTTACTGGAATCTAATTGTACACAGCCAGCCGCATGCCTATTACTCCTTCTGTAAGATGTTGTTTTTAGTATGTTTTCATCTTGTATTTATATTATTGTAGGCACATCAGCAAGTAGCAAGATACCATACCCGCTTGACTTCAGCAAACCAGATGAGGCGTCAGCAGAGATACCTAATTTTCATGTTGTGAAATCAACAAAATTTCATGAACAAAGTGAATCAGGTAATTTATTTAGGATAATGTTATTTATTTCCTACTTTTTTATTCTGCATGCAATGACTAATAACAAACGTTGATGAAACGAAGGAAGTGGCAAACCCTGGTCTCTGTCTACTCCTCCGGCGTATAGGTATTAGTTTCTTTGTCTTTTTTTATCTCCCCATACTATTCCAACATTAGAAGTTTTATTAATTTTGGTAATCTTTCTATAACATTTAATATTATGCCTTGTAAAGGGGACAGTTACCTATCTAGTAACTTTGAATGTCTCAAGCTGCTCTAATGGACCTTAAATATTGCCACTGATTTGTATCACTCTTAATGCTCGCTCATAGTTGTATAGTAAACAGGTTTTTTTTAAGTAGCCGTGACTGTGTCGCACTGCTGGACAAAGGCCTCCCCTTAAGGCTCCTACACACAACGCCGGTCGCACGGACCGCCGGCTTTTGCCGAACGGCACGTGCCGCAGAAACTTGCATCATACCAGTTGTGACAGTCGTGTAGAACGCTAGTGAGGTGCACTTTTTCTGGTTGGTTATCGAATACAATACGATGAATACGTCAACATTGCCGTAGCAGCTGTAACTTTTATTTTATTACGTAAAAAAGTAAAGGAAGAAGAAAAAGAAAGTTTGGGTGCGTTCAAATTTACAATGTAGAAAATAGCAAAACGGTACAGTAATGATAAGAAAAAATTAAAAAAAGATATGGGGTGTCGAAGATTACGCAATCCTATGCTCTTTGGGTTTTTAAGAGTGACATATGAAGATTTTGAATTTTTGCTGACTATTACTGAAGTAATAAAGACGCTGGATGCAAGCCGCTTCTAACCGGTCTTTCTGGCAATCCATGGAGGAGGCCTATGTCCAGCAGTGGACTTCTTGTGGCTGAATGATGATGATGTATGATGATTACTGAAGTGTACATTGGTAAAAAAACTGGTTGGAGAGAATCCATACCTGCTAAAAAGAGGTTGGCAGTAACCTTAAGGTTTTTAGCTAGAGGAGAAAGTTTTTTCAGCCTTGGAGAACTGTTTAAAATCTCACCACAACTTCTTTCTTTTTTGTCTATATCAAATATTGTCGCTATTGCATTCAGCGCGTCAAGGCGTTTATTTCATCCTGATAATCCGAATTCCGAGGGTTCCACATCGTCGTTCGGCATCCAAAACCACGAACGTGACTTTATAAAGTTTTACAGGAGACACTAAAAGCTTTAGAAATCATACCGTCGTCGTACACATACTAAAAATACGAAATAATGGTTTTTAGACTAACTTAAACCATATTAGTCTAAAAACCATTATTTCGAAATTTTTATTGTGGGTGTAGGAAGACCATTTTTTTATTTAGGGTTCTGTTTGCGAAATATTAAGCTTTAAAGCGCAAATTTGTGTCCGTGTAGGGCGCCCTCCTCCTTCTGGCTAAACGGTTGATTGTAGAAACGTGAAAAAAATCAGGGTAGTAGCACAAATAATGAACTTAAAAGGAAAAAGTAGGCTTACTAGTTAACGTTTTTCCTACTTTTGTAAGAAGTGTTATTTTGGCTTTTAAAGTTATTGGTGGCAATCACGGAATCATATCATATAGGCTTTGATGTATAGGTTTAAGATGATTTGAGAAAAGATGGTCAGAGTGGAATTTTTTTTTCCCGCTGCCTTTTTCTCCACTACAAATACGGCCCGAAGGCAGCGGCTAACATAGTAACATAGTACATTGACATTCAGCAAACAGAATGTAAATTCTTTACGTTGAAATAAATTATTGATTTCTGATTGAGGAGTAATAGGCAACCAACTTGTAAAATTTCGTACCAAATCCATTGAAAATTACTTCGATGAAGCCGATAAAAAAAACCCTCTTTCTACGGCGCGATACGGACTTGGCCCTTTTTTATAATTTTCTATCATTACTGTACCGTTTTGCTATTCTCTAGATCGTAAACTTGGACGCACCCAGCCTTCTTTTTCTTCTTCTTTTAATTTTTTTACGTAATAAAATAAAAGCTGCAGCTCTGCTCTATTCATTGTTCATTGTATTCGATAACCAACCACAAAAAGTACACCTCACTAGCGTTTCACAACTGGAATGATGCTCGGCGGCTTTGTGCAAGTTTCTGCGGTACGTGCCGGCAGCACGTGCCGCTCGGCAAAAGCTCGGCCGCCCGTGTAGGAGCCTTCAGTTTCCACTCCTCCTTGTCTTTGGCCATCTCTTCCCACCCAGATAAAATTTTATTATCTTAATTCCCGACGTATAACAACGTATTAATGCAATACAAATAATACAATGCATTATTGAAATAACGTAAAACCTGACAACCATTTCATCAATCTGTTAAACCACATTCACCACAAAAGTTTGTGTTATTTCAATAAAACATACATAAGCAGCCTATATACGACCCACTGTAGGGCACAGGCCTTCTCTCAAGGAGGGGGAGAGTATGGGCTTAATCACCACGCGTGCCCACCGCGGGTGAACATATATGTATTTATTTATTGTAGTTTAGCACACATTTCAGTTTTTTAATGACAAGGTAAACTCATCATATTGTAAGGTTACTGGTAGGTAATTTTAGGGTAATTGGCATAGTCCTAGCATTTTTTTGCGACAATACCCATTGGGTCACGAACTCACTAATGATGTCCCATGAACTGCAGATAAAAAAATAGATGCCTGGTCTAACAAAAAGGAGGTAATGAATATACACATCATCATCATCATTCAGCCACAAGAGGTCCACTGCTGGACATAGGCCTCCTCCATGGATTTCCAAAAAGACCGGTTGGAAGCGGCCTGCATCCAGCGCCTTCTCGCCACTTGGATGAGGTCATCTGCCCATCTTGTGGCTGGTCGTCCTACGCTGCGCTTGCCGATATGTGGTCTCCATTCGAGAACTTTTCGGCCCCATCGGCCATCAGTTCTACGTGCTATGTGCCCCGCCCACTGCCACTTCAACTTACTAATCCGCTGGGCTATGTCGACGACTTTCGTTCGTCTACGGATCTCATTATTTCTGATTCGATCTCGTAGAGAAATTCCGAGCATAGCCCTTTCCATAGCTCGTTGCGTGATCTTGAGCCTTCTTATGAGGCCCATAGTGAGAGACTACGTTTCAGTGCCATAAGTCATCACTGGTAACACACACTGGTTGTATAATTTTGTCTTGAGCGATTGAGGTATATTAGACGAAAAGACTTTTCTAAGTTTCCCGAATGCTGCCCAGCCGAGTTGGATTCTATGATTGACCTCTTTCACGAAGTTGGACCGGCCTAGTTGGACTGTTTGTCCTAAGTAGACGTATTCGTCTACAACTTCGAGAGTCGAGTTCCCCAATGTTATTGGGGTGGGCACAACACGGGCGTTCGGCATGACCTTCGTTTTGTCCATGTTCATTTTAAGGCCCACACGTTGGGAAACTCGACTGAGGCCTTCGAGCATTATGCCGAGGTCTTCCATCGTTTCTGCCATGACTACTATATCGTCGGCAAATCGAAGGTGCGTGATGTACTCGCCGTTGATATTGATGCCGCGTCCCTGCCATTCCAGAAGCTTGAAGGCATCTTCCAGTGCGTTCGTGAACAGTTTCGGAGAGATAACGTCTCCCTGTCTCACTCCTCTTCTCAATGGAATTGCCTCCGAATTCTGATCCTGTACTCGGACCGACATGGTGGCGTTGTTGTACAAGCACTTCATCACCTCGATATACCGATAGTCAGTACGGCAACGCTGGAGAGACTCGAGCACTGCCCATGTCTCGATCGAATCGAAGGCTTTCTCATAGTCCACAAACGATAAGCAGAATGGCAAATTATACTCCTCAGTCTTCTGTATAATTTGCTGCAGCGTGTGGATGTGGTCTATGGTACTTACTAAAGCCCTTTCGGAAACCGGCTTGTTCGGGAGGCTGGAAGTCATCAAACCTGCGTTCGAGACGATTCGTGAGAACCCTCGAAAACAGCTTATAAACATGGCTCAGAAGCGAGATGGGTCGGTGGTTCTTCAATAGAGAGTTATCCCCTTTCTTGAAAAACAGGGTCACCACGCCTCTGTTCCATGCTTCTGGCGTTTTTCCTTCGAGCATGACGGACGAGCACCCGCTTTCAAGAGCTCTGTGATTCCGTCCTCTCCTAGTGCCTTGTTATTCTTGAGCTGTTTCAGGGCCATCCTAATCTCATACAGGCTGATGTCCGGGATATCTTCGGTATAATCGGTATAATTCGGCGCGACATAGCTGATATACAAGAACCTGATATAGTATACTTACATAAGATCGCATCCTCTGCTATCGATTGCCCGGAGTTGCTTCATAAACTTAGCCTGCGCATTCCCAGTAGAGCCCATCATAATCCATTATTGGCAATTCCTAAGGCTTTAAATAATTATAGGCAAAATAGTTTTATTGTGACCATTATAATAAACTACTTAAATTTGATTTGTTCAACACAAAGGTACCGACTTTAAGGCGACTAATGAGTTCGCCATTTTTTGCGAGTGTCTAATCCTGTGCTTTATTTTGTTTCTTCTTTTATTTTGGTTTTTTGTGGTTATACTTTACCTCGGCATGAATTAGTGTGTGTCCACACGTATTGTTTAATGTGTTGCTACTGGCGAGATTCTATTATTAGCTTTTAGAGACTAAGGCTGACTTGCGCTGCTTCTCGAGTGTCGCTCGGGTCGCCATTTGAATCGATTTTTGTGTGAAGTAATTTTGTTAAATGCTGTTTGAGCCGCATTCGGGAAAGTGGTGCAAGTAGGCCTAAATTACATTGCTATAACATAAGTTTAAGCTGATGATTCTCCGAACTGAATAAATAAATAAATAATGTCGGCTCAGTTTGGCTCTCGGATCTTTGTTCAAAGTGCTAACAGGTTTTGCGACTGAGGTGTATAGCTGTCCGTAGAAACTCTCAATCTCCCTCAGCACCTCTGATTTGGTCGACGCTATACTGCCGTCCTCTCTCTTCAGCTTCGTCAGCTGGCTTTGCCCAATAGACAAGTCTTTTGCGAACACTTTGGAGCCCTTGTTCCGCTCTATAGTCTCTTTAATACGTTCGGTATTAAAGGACCTAATATCGTTCCGCATAGACGATGTGTCTATTGAGCTGCCTATATGACTTACCATCCTCGGAGGACTGCAGTTGCAACGCGCGACGTTTAGCCATGAGGTCGAGAGTATAGTTTGAGAGCTTTTGTGGTCTACTCGTACGGTTGGGTCTATAGACGATCTATAGGTCGAGTCCACTGTACGGACAGTTTCTACAAACCTGTTATTGATCTCGTCCACCGATGCGGCGCTTTCCAGGCACTCAAAGCGATTTGACAATTCGAGTTGAAAGTTCTCGGGGTTCTGGATATGGGCACGGGTAGGTCGGAGCGTGGACTTCATGAGACGAGACCTCTCAAGTTTGATATTGATATTCAATGTGCCTCTTACTATTCGGTGATCGCTTCCGGTTTTCACCATGTTAATCACAGAGACGTCATTGAATATTTGTCTCTTGGGGGTCAGGATGAAGTCTATCTCGTTTCTCGTGGAACCATCGGGACTCAACCAGGTCCATTTCCTGTGAGGTGGCTTCTGAAAGAAAGAGTTCATCATAAAGAGTCCCTCTTTCTCCAGGAAGTCTGCCAACCATTGTCCTCTCGGGTTTCGTTGCCCATGACCAAATTGCCCCACTCTCATCTCACCCTCGCTTCTTGTGCCCAGCTTCGCATTGACGTCCCCCATAACCACATTAAAATTGGTCTCCGAGGTATGTATGGCCCTGCTAATGTCCTCATACATCGTCTATACCTCCTCATCGGAGTGTGACGAGGTCGGTGCGTATACCTGAATGACCTTCAGCGAATATCTCTTAGATATTCTGAGTATTAGGTACACCACCCTGCTCGACACACTGTTGATGGCCAAAATGTTATTTACGAGGGACTTGTGGACGAGAAACCCGACACCACCCTGGGACTATACACATGTCACGAACGAAATCGCTAGTTATTCAGGACTCAACGCATTGTGATTGGATATCTCCGCCTGCGTTTGTAGGGTTCCGTAGTCAACAATGCACCCTTAAAGTTTCGCCACGTCCGTCTGTCTTACCTGTCCTCTTAGCACAGAGACAAATACTAAAACGCTGAAATTTGGCATAGATATACATATCTATACCAAGTGACTGTTTTGTGCATTACGAGCATAATAAAACCGGCCAAGTGCGTGTCGAACTAGCGCATGAAGGGTTATCTATACAACATTAGGCACAAAGATCGAGAAAAAACTGCAAGGAGTCGCGTTTTTGTATGGGAGCCCTTCTTAAATATTCATTTTATTTTAATTTCATTGTTTATTTTTGAAGCGAATATAGCACTAAATATTCTGTAAATATTTCAAGGGTCTACCTGTTGCCGTTATAAATATCGAGCAAAAAACGGCAAAAAAATTACGTTTGTTGTATAGGAGCCCAACTTAAATATGTATTTGATTCTGTTTTTAGTATTTGTTGTTATATCATCATCATCAGCCACTCGACGCCCAATGCAAGACATAGGCCTCTTTCGTGGTTTTTATAACCATGAGGGGTTTTGCCATAATCGCCACGCTCGGCAGGCGGGTTGGCGATCGCAGTTTGCGGTTGGAATCTCAGGAAGACGCTGCTGCCCGTCTCCTGGTTGATTTCCTTAGTCGCCTTCTACGACATCCACGGAAGGAAATGGAGTGACGCTATTCTTATTCCGGCGCCACACAGAATGAATATACACAGACATTTGTTGTTATAGCGGCAACAGAAATACATCATCTGTGAACATTTCAACTGCCTAGCTATCGCGGTTTATGAGATACAGCCTAGTGACAGACAGAAAGACAGACGGACAGTGAAGTCTTAGTAATAGGGTCCCGTTTGGCACTCTTCGGGTACGGAACCCTAAAAACCATGATAAAGTTAGAGACTACCCGGTGAAGCTCGGCGACAGCTGAAGGCCCGTCGTCTCTAATCTGATGACTATCCAAGGATCATTTAAGTTTGTATCGCTCGCACGTCCCCGTTTCGCTGTGACATAGATAACTCCACATTGTTGGCTTAAAGAAAGATTCATTTGTAATTTTGTCGCAGGAGTCTGATCAGGCCCCTGAATTCTGTAAATACCAAAGCGCAAGAAACCACGGTGAAGCCATTGTCTAAAGGTGTTTTTTATTTAATTGCTTTAAAGTTCGCTCGCATAAACGGGCCAAATCTTTGCAGCGACAATGTATTTAAAAAATAAAGTCGGTGGTATTCCACTGAAAAAAAAAAAATGTTCGCCGCGGACCGCTCCGCTATTCAAATAATTATAAAATATTACTTAAGTTCCCCTAATCCCATTAACTTTTGGTAAAAGTGGCACAAAGTAGTTAAAATCTACGAGTAAATCAAATGTTTCGTGTCAATAAGTGCGTAAAGTGCAATTTCAACCAAAACCCGTATGACCATATAAACAAAGTTTGTGAGACATTTTAATACGTTTAAACACGTTGAAATAACATTCTGGTATCTGTCTGTCATTCATTCAAGTCTCATTTGTGTATCTTATTAACTATATAAACTAAATATGTGACTAAAATTAGACTAAATATGTGTGAATAGTGCCAAACTTTACGAAAACAACGTTAAGCGGTAAATTTTAAAAAGTTGCACAAATCCACCGCTAACGCCACGAGCGCTAGTGAGCGTCCACAATCACAGACTAACCCATAGTGTTGCCAGCCTTAAGAAGGCCATACACAAACATTCCGGCTCTTTTATGGCAGCCGATTCCGGCTTCAGCTGGAGCGCATTCTCTGATTACCTATACATTACTCATTATTTACCGAGGACTCAAAATACATATTAATTGAAAAATGGCACTTGAATGTGACAGGTGTACAACTAAGATCCTAAATAAGGAATACCTCTTATGTAAAGAATGCAAGAAAAAATTTCATTTAGATTGCATCTCGGTCACTGATAAAAGATTCCGATTAATGACTGCAGAACGCAAAACGAACTGGGAATGTAGACCATGTTTAGTAAACCAAAACTCTAGAAGCTGTATTAATTTAAGAAAACGAACAGTAACAGTGTCTAAACAATTACCATCTCCAACTATCTCAATGGACAAGGATGACTGTACAAACTTTTCCCCAAATGAATCGATCAGTAGCTGTCCTGAAAGCTGCTCAAATTTGAGGGAAGATATAGATGACCTTAAATCTAAAATAGAGATGCTAGAAATGAAACTGGAAAGTACTGACTCTGAATTAGAAAGACTGGTTGCTGAAAACTACTCCCTCAAAGAGCTGGTATCGAAACGAGACGCAAAAATCAATCAGATGCTTCACACTTACCGATCAACTCCCCAGCGAAAGGAAAATAATTTAGAAGAGACTGCTAGATCTGCGAGTAATGAAGAGTGCCTCATAAATGACAGTAATACTAGCCCCAATAACTTCAGTACTCCTGTACAAACCGTGATTGAAAAAAAGAGAAAAACTTCCACTGGACTAACTCCTCCGGTTACAGAATGTAGAAAAAAATTAACAGCTTCTGCCATGGAGAGTAAGCGTGTCACCTCCAGCGAGGATATAATACAGAGCACGGAGAGTAGCACTAAAACCAAAGTTTGTATAGTGAGTGATAACAGGAATGGCTCACTAACAAGCACCACCGAGAATACATTCTCAGCGGCGACCTTCTGCCATTACGCCTATCCTAATGCAGGGCTTGAAGTATTACTAAATAATTTAGAAAAAAAACTTCATGGGTTCACATCTACGGACTACTGCATCATTCTAGTCGGCGAGTCTGATTTTACGTCTACAAAGAACTATGTGAATCTTGTTGAGATAGTGAGACAGAAACTTTTAAGCATAGTCAACACAAACATAATTATTTGTGCACCTTCCTATATCTGCGGTGCCGTAATGTACAACACCAGAGTAGAACTTTTTAACAGACTCTTGTACATTGATACACAAGCACATGGTCATGCTTACTTTTTTGACTCGAATAGCTAGGTACCATTTGATATGTTCTCAATAACAACTGGAAAACTGAGCAGATATGGGTTGCGTCACGTTTTCAAAAATATAAAATCAGTAATGAAATATTATCGTGAAAGCCAACAACCAAACATTATGCCCAAAGTAGCTCAACTTGAACCAAATACACAAACATTTTTTCGAGACCTATACAACCAATAGCAAAAAAAAGACAAATTCACTGTATTCCACCAAAACATAGCGGGTGTACTAAACAAACGTGATATTCTACAGATAGCCCTAGCGGAACTCGAAAAATTGAATAATAACCAAACTTTTAATGCTGTTTGCTTAACAGAAACCTTTTTAAAGCAGGATGCAGAGCGAAATCTAAGACTTAATAATTATAAATTAGTGGCTTCTTTCTGTAGAATTAATGAACGTAGGGGTGGCTCCTGCATATTATTGAAAAACGACATAGAATATAAGTCTATCAATTTCATAAAAAGAGTATGAATTTGAGGGCTGTGCTGTACAATTAAATGATCATAATATTGTAATTGTATGTATTTATAAAACACCAACAGCAAACACTTTCAACTTCCTACGACATTTAGAGTTACTCCTTGATAAACTCACAAAAAAATACAAAAATTACAGAACTATTTTAACTGGCGATTGGAACATTCAATACTAAGCAATAATAATCTTAGGAGTCATATAGACAAACCTACGAGAAAAAAGGCCTGTATTGATATTATAGCAAGTAATATCCCCTTGGTAGATTCAAAAATATTCTATTTAGGTCTTTCTGATCATGAAACCGGGCAATGTATATATTTTGACAACAAAAACGACTCAAACAGTCAGAAATTTTGGTTTGAATCAAGACGTGATTACAGTAACGATAATATAAATAAATTTGTTGAATCTCTTTCAAGTATAACATTTATTGATGTCTTACAGGAAAACGATTTAGAAAGTGCTTTCCTTGCTTTCCATGATCTGCTTACTTTATTTTATGACATCCAGAAATTAAAATTCTCAGTAAACCAATAAAAAACAAATGGTTAACTAAGGGTTTAAAAAAAAGTTGCATCATGAAAAGAAAACTTTTCCTTAAATGAATCGTGTGATTTTAAAACAACACAAGTCACATGCGTTTTTAAAATAACACTTGCCCATTTTTTTTATTAAATTATTTACACCTACCTATTGATTTACATTACAAAAAAAAATTTAGTTTATTCATACAGAAATCAATATAATATGCTAAAATATTGCTGTTGTAGATATTAGTATTTGAATAAAACAGTTTTTTCAATTTCCTGCAAAGTTGTAATGAATGGACATGTGTCGTTTTAAAATCACACGATTCAAATATCATTTATGTCCAGAAAATAAGGAGAGTAACAAAATTAATTACACAAAATACGCAAAAGTACTTAATAAATGTATAATACAAGCACAAAAAAATATAAATACTACCTATATAAAATATGCCAAAAATACCTGCAAAGCAGCATGGGAAACAATCAAATCAGAACAAGATTTGAAAAGAAATAAAGACGAAATAAAAGAAATAAAAATTGGTGATGAGACTTATAACGATCCCTCAAAAATATGTGAAATTTTTAACGAATTTTTCATAAATATTACTAAAAGCACTACTCCACATAAACACAAAAAAAAGTACAAATCAAACTAATGACAGCACAATTTATGTAACACCAATTAATGAAGAAGATACGGTCAAAATAATAAAGTCTCTAAGTAGTACAAATGCAACTGGGTAAGACAATATAAATACTAAAATAATCAAACTCGTTGCTGAATTTATAAAAAAACCGTTAACACACATAATAAACTTATCTATAAAAGATGGAAAATTTCCGTCTAAACTAAAACCATTATTTAAAAAAGGTGAAAAAATGAATACAAATAATTATAGACCCATAACCTTAATACCCATACTTTGAAAAGTTCTGGAAAAGGCTATGTACAACAAAATATATAGCTTCCTTATTAATTTTAAATTCTTAAAAAAGAGCAATTTGGTTTTAGAAAAAGCTCATCCACTACACTTGCGTGCTTTCATCTTATGAAAATTATAACAGAAAGCCTAGATAAAAAAGAAACAATAGCAGGAGTTTTTCTTGATATGAGCAAAGTTTTCGACTTTGTCTGTCACAAGAAGCTCTTAAATAAGCTTTCTCATTATGGAATAAGGGGCAAATGCTTAGAATGGATAGAGAGTTACTTAAGCGATCGACAACAATGCGTAGAAATTAGTAGAGTTATTGGCAGAGAAAAGAAGCGTTTTCAATCCACATTTAAACATAATAATCGTGGTGTCCCTCAAGGAGTGTCCTAGGGCCACTCCTCTTCTTGTTGTATATTAATGATTTACCAAATGTTAGGGGAGTATGATTGCATTCTATTTGCAGACGATACCACACTCCTCGTAAAAAATAAAAAAGCAATTCTAGAAAATGAAATAAATTTAACGGTAAAACAAGTTATTGCCTGGTTGACAGATAACAACTTAAACATAAATATAAATGAAACAAAACTAATAAGATTTCAAACACATAACTCATCAACAGTAAAACAAGATATAGAACATAATAATAACAGAATAGAAGAAGTCGATACTACATTATTCCTGGGCTTAGAGATAGACAAATACTGTAACTGGAAACCAAATATCAACAGGGTCTGCTTAAAACTAGATAGGTTTGTGTACGTCCTAAAACGTCTTTCTAAGATAGCTACTAAAGAAACAGCCTTAAATGCATATCATGGCTATGTGGAATCGGTTCTCCGATACTGTACAATCATATGGGGCAACTCTGTTGAGACTGAAAGAGCTTTCAAAGCACAGAAAAAATGTATCAAGGCACTTACAGGGGCGGGTTGTCTTGATAGTTGTAAGCCCTTCTTCAAAACCCTAAATATACTACCGGTTCCATGTCTCTACATTCATGAAATATGCATTTTTGTTAAAAAATATCCGCATATCTTTAAAAAGAACCACGAAATATACAACGCAAGAGGCAGAAATGGAGATAAATTACATGTACCGTCCCAAACACTAGCTTTACACTCTCGCAACTCTTACTGTATGGCTATAAAGATTTATAATCACTTGCCTCAAAACATCTCAATCCTGCCTCTTACTAAATTTAAAACACAGTTACATAAATTCCTATTAGATAATATGTATTACAGTGTAAGAGAATTTCTTGACGACCGTCTCATTAATTAACAACTTGGGTACCTTTATAACAGAGTAAAAAAAACAATGTTCCTAATAGATTAATACAACTTCATTTTTTTTTCCTCCTGGATACAACTAATTAATATGCTAACTTTCAGTTATATAGGTACCTACTGATAGTTAGTGTTTAATATTCATTCTAAGATTCTAAATTTGTTATTTACATTATTTGCAGTATAATATTTGCACACCTTAACTGGTAGAGCATGCATGTTCTTTTCATTTACTTTACCAGCTACTTTAATGTATTTACCATGCTTTAGCAAATAAAATGTTTTATCTTTATCTTATCTTATCTTGTCTTTGGTAAACTATTCTTGTCTTAAAAAGGTTCCATTTCATGAAACTACAATTCACGGTTTACTATGACAATTCGATGTACCGTGAATAGCCGATAAACCTACAGATTACCAAGTAGGAAGACTAATTACTACTGACTATTACTACACTACTACCATACTCTTATACTATTATTGAATTGTCATGATAAATTATTTGTCATAATATTATGAAAAGCGCGGGCCAGGTGTAGTTAGGAAAGTTTTAGTTTGAAATAGAGTCAGAGATGTGTTCAGGACAAGAACATCTTTGGTGCAGGGCTGCCGCTGTACGCCACGCGCAGCCGGCGGCGCGGCGTGCTCATCGCCTTCAGCTTCATGGAGTTCCGGAACAACCTGGAGGAGCACCGGCGCGGCGCCGAGGTTGACTGCAAGAACCTCAAGTACCTCTTCGACGAGATCGGCTTCCGCAACCTCTTCTACAACAACCTCACCAAAGCTGTAACTATCATTGCTTCTTGCTTGCGATTGCTCTCAAAGAAGCAAGTCCCAGCCCACTCCAGTATAATATCTTGAAAAAAAAATTAAATAAAAACCGACTTCAAAACACTCCAGCACTAAAAAGTTAGAAATAATTTAAAAATAATACATGTATACATTTAGGTATTGTAGAAGTATAATTTGTAGTCGGAGCCCAAAATATATGTCCTGGGCATGAAACTAGGCACCAACTACAAATTTTACTTCTATAATACCTACAATGCTTCTAATTTAAAGGTATTGTTTTAAATTATTTCTAACTTTTTAGTGCTGCAGTGTTTTGAAGATGGACATTAAGAATTTGAAGTTCTTCACCAGAACATCACCAAATTACCTTGGGACTACTTTTACGCTATTTTATGAAATATATGTTACTAAAGGATGGGCCGCCTTAGGCCTTATTTACTGTTGTTGGACCAATGGGACTTTATATCTATTCGAACAAAAAAAGACTTTGTCGAAATCGGTTAACATTTGACAGAGTTATGCGAGAACGTAGCAAAAAAAAAAGGATGGATGTAGGTACACGTCGAATCGATAACTTCCTCCTTTTTCCGAGCCATCTTATGAATGACATTTTACTGGGAACTAATTAGAGTTTTTTGGGTTTCGAAAATGGGTTCGGCGTTATTATCGCTTTACTACACTTTTTCTAACTGTACTACAATCCAGTGCTATGCTTGTTTGAGATCCCAATGTTATGAATACCTGCAATGCGCGTCGGAATAAAAAAATATGCAAACAAAAAGTGCTACTTTGAACCTCGATATCACTTAAGGCTGTTCTTTCGTGGAGCATGCTGTCTCGCTCGCACAATTTAATAATTTTTGTGATTGTAATAAAATGTGTAGGTATACTTTTAATAAATGTGGTCTGGGGGTTTGATAAATAATTAAATTTCGAACATTCAGGGCAAGTGTTTATTTTGTTATTCTGTACTAAGTTTTTTAATGGGAAATTTACGCAGACGCTGCTGCCCGTCTTTTCCTTAGTCGCCTTCTACGACATCCACGGAAGGAAATGGAGTGACGCTATTCTTAATCCGGCGCCACACGGTTTTCTTATCATTATTAAATTGTTTTTTATTATTTTCTTCTTGAAGACGTATTCAAACTTCTGGACTGGAAAGGATCTGGCATGAACTTAAATGCGAGTACATCGCTCACCTTCGATTCGCCGATGATATAGTGATTCTGGCTGACACCCTGGAAAATTTGAGTTCAATGCTCAATGACCTGAACAGAGCGTCTAACAGAGTGGTTCTCAAAATGAACATGGACAAGACGATAATGTCGAACTCCCATGCATCACCCTCTCCTATCAACGTTGGCGGCTCTGACCTCGAAGTTGTCGACCACTATGTATACCTGGGACAAACAGTCCAGTTAGGTGAGTCTAATTTCGAAAAAGGTCACTCGTCGAATCCAACTCGGATGGGCAGCGTTCGGGAAACTTAAAACACATTTTCGCGTCCAAAATACCTCAGTATCTCAAGACAAAGGTGTATAACCAATGTGTCTTGCCAGCTATGACCTAGGTATGGACGTGAGACCTGGTCGCTGATTATGGGTCGCATAAGAAGGGTCAAGATCGAGCAATTGAGAGAGCTACGTTACGAGTTTCACTGCGTGACCGAATGAGGTATGAGGAGGTCCCCAGAGGAACCCGAGTTACTAATTTAGCTCGAAGAGTTGCTCAGTTGAAGTGGCAGTGGGCGGGGCACATAGCTCGGAGCACTGATGGCCGATGGGGCGGAAAAGTTTTGACCTGGCGACTGCGAACCGGACGACGCAGCGTACGCATGCCCCCCACCAGTATCAGGGAGTCGCTGGATGCGGGCAGCACAAGACTGGGAAGTTTAGAAAACAATGGGTTAGGCCCATGTCATATTATTATAGCATAAAAAAATGTGCGAGTAGCATGCTCCACGTAAGAGCTGCCTTGTATAAGTATGTATAAGCAGCGTATATACGTCCCACTGTAGAGCACAGGCCTTCTCCCCGGGAGAGCGTATGGGCTTAATCACAACGCGTGCCCACCGCGGATTGGCGATTTCAAGCGCTGAGCTATATGAGTAGCTGAGACACTCAGGTTTCCTCACGGTGTTTTCCTTCACAGTTAGCGAGTGGTATTGCTACTATAACTTCACAAATGTACATAACTTAGAAAACATGGGTACATGCCCGCACTGGGAATTAAACCTGGGTCTCCCGCTTCCGAGTCCAATGTTCTACTCACTAGGCTACCATCGCCACCTTAACACGTTGATATTCCAGACATAGTTTTGATATCTTCACAAAAGTATGCTCGTGTTCTAGGAAACTGAATCAACTTTGGAAGCCCTGAAGAGTGTGGAGGAGCTAGAACGCACGGAGTGCGTGTTCGTGGTGGTGTCGTCACACGGCTACGAGCGTCGCGACAGCGACACCGACATCCGCTGCTCCGACGGCCGCCTGCTGCCTATCCGTTCAATCGTCGAGCAGTTCAACAACAAGAACTTCCCGCGCCTCAGGGAAATTCCGAAAGTTTTCATATTTCAGACTTGCCGGTAATCGTTACACAAGGGGGACCGATAAATCAATTTATGAGACACAGATTATGTTGTCATCGTACATAGTTCAGGTTCTCCAAAAACTCTTTTTAGTAACCTGCTTTGTCCTCTGCTCGTAGTGGTTCGAGCGAAGAACACATATTCGCGCCGCCGCGGCCGCTGCAGGAGCCGCGTGGACGTGCGTCGGCGCAGGCTGACGGTTCGACGCGCGCGCCGGTGAACGGTTTGGCGCGCGCGCCGGCGCGGGACGCCTCGCCGCCGCGCGCGCGCTCTCGTCCGCATTCCGCGCTGGCTCCCGACCGCCTCTACTCCGACATACTGATCGCGCACTCCACTCTGCCAGGTGAACACCACCATACGGTTCGCCGTTTAAAAATGCCAAAAACCTCTGTTAACAGTTTCACACTTTATTGGATCAAAGTTTACTATTATATCATATCATCTTCATCTCTCAAAGATTTGCCAAAAAAAATGCCGGCAGTATTTTTTTTTTAATTTGCCGCAGGGTTCGTATCGCGGCGCGACGCCGAGAAGGGCTCGTGGTACATCCAGGCGCTGTGCGGCGTGTTCGCGGCGCGCGCGCACGATTGCCACGTGGAGCAGCTGTTCACGCTGGTGGACGCGGAGCTGCACGCTCGCTTCCACTCGCAGACGTCGTCCATCGACCGCTGGGGCTT
The DNA here is from genome assembly GCA_963969515.1 of Yponomeuta evonymella. Lineage (NCBI taxonomy): Eukaryota > Metazoa > Arthropoda > Insecta > Lepidoptera > Yponomeutidae > Yponomeuta > Yponomeuta evonymella. Next base: position 22,052,770 of record OZ018346.1, on the reverse strand, counting down.
CAACCAACTGCTCTACCTGCACCCCGGCCTCTTCCTGGACTGACAGAACGGAGGTGCATTCAGGCTTTTACACAAATATCTTTTCATTATACCTTGCCCTGGATTCGGCGAGTGAAAAAGTGCATAAAGCCAGTGCAGTTTTATGTATTTATCGCCGCTTCAAATTCACACGAACAAAGGTATCAAGTCTTTGAGGCGTCAATGTAATAAAATACTATGTAAGTGATCTTACTCTGGTTTTGGAATAATTTTTTTCTTTAGAAAGTTGTTTAAGTGGCGTCTCTCTCTTTCTATTGTTTATTCTTAAAGCGCACAATATGCACACAAATATATTGTTACATAAAGCGGATCTGCTATCGGCCGTAACTTTACAAACGTTTCAATTTCTTATATTATTACTCACATAAAATGTTGCTTCTGGTTGATAACCTGCATGCTTCGAGGTGAAACGTAATTTATTGGGCCTCAAAATACACAGCTTTTTCCCTAAAGGGTAAACAAGCAATACTCAAGTTTCAGCCTAAGCTTGAGCCACTTTCTATATATTGGTTTCGACCTCGTCCGGAAGTCTTAATCATGGAGGAGAGTCGATGCGTTAACAATCACGGTACCTACTCAAAACGACGACATCGTGAGCTTTGCCTGTGTGGCTTTATCAAGCCGTATCGACGACGACCAACCCAGCCCTGCCGTCGCAGCCAGCGACTGCGAGCCCGCAGGGAGAGATCGATGGCCGCATAGACAGAGCCGGATTTTGAGCTCTGGAGGCCCTAGGGCAACGAAGGAGCGGAGCCCCTAATTATTCCCAAATAAAAAATACGAAACAAAAACTACAATGAATACGACGATTTTTTTTTTAATTTGAAAAACAAACAGACGTTATAAGTACTCATAAAAGATTGGCGTTTAATGATAGTACATATTAGCCTTTTGTGGGGGCCCTTTCCTTGTGGAGGCCCCAGGGCAGTAGCCCCGCCTGCCCTCCCCTAAATCCGGCCCTGCGCATAGAGTAACTTGTATGATGGTTGCGGCGAACGCATCGACGGTCCTCCAAGATTAAGGCTTCCGGACGAGGTCGAAACTAGTCTGCTATCCTGACGTTAATAAAAGTAAGTGAAACCGTTAAACCAATATACTAAATGTGCATTGCTTACGAAAGTTTAAGTTGTAAAATTGACCCACTTTGTGAGCTTACACCACCTTGCTTTTATAATAGATAGAGATTGAGAACACTTTATTGTACAACCAGGTGAAAGATATCACAAATAGTTTCTTATATCTAAGTAGTGTAGCAGTGGCCCGGATGGTTTCCTTTCCCTCTCCGCCGCGCCAGGCGCTTCCTCAGGGGCCTAATTATGCGCACGAAATCCAGAGCGATTCCAATCGTCTAACTGTCAAATTCCATACTAATTTGACATTTAGACGATTGGAATCGCTCTGGATTTGGTGCGCGTAATATAGGGGCCGTACTCATTATGTAACCGGCAATATTTACCCGACTGCGGCGGTTAAAAGTAGGTTAATGTGTTTGGTTAATGTAAGTCCGATTCTATGGTCTCCCTTAACTCCTTAACCAATGGTCAGATTTCGACAAATGAGATCTCAATAGATTCGTCGATTTGCGCGAGTGTCATAGGCTATATGAAATCATTAAAATATAAGAAATCAGTAAAAAGATAAAACTCTGCAATAAAAAATAACCCGACTGCGGAGCTACTAAGCAGGCGGGACCCAAATACAATGTGAGGTACCTGGGTTGGTCCCGCCTTCTTAGTAGTTACACGCTGAGCAGTCGGGTTGCTGGTTATTTTTTATTTCAGTTTTTTTTATATCTTAATGGGTCATTCGACTGAAATATGTCTCGTTGTTTTCGCGCTTAACACGGTTGACTATCGATACAAAGGTCGTGGGTTCGATTCCCCCTGGAGGCCGCCGTACTTGACTTGCACAAATGGCCTCATTCTGGGTGTATTTCCATGTATGTGATGTCCTTGCCTGGTTACCACAGCAGAGGGTATCCTAGTTTGGTACCAGGACAATTAATTGTCCAGTGCGAACTTGTGTGGAAGTATTATTTATTTAAATTATTTTTCTAGCCTTCGGGAGAAAACTGTGTTAGTTAGGTGTCAGAGCCTTTAATAAATAACAGAGAGATTTAATAAATGGCGACATAAACCAAATACCGGTGCTGCGAATGCGATATACCTACTGTGATTTGTCCTGTTAACACTAGGGTTGCGAGCTCACGAGTGCCCAAACGGCTTAATTGTCAAATTAACCCTTTATTCTAATAAAAAGAAAACCGGCCAAGTGCGAAGCTGCTACGCGCTTTGTAGGGTTCTGTAGAAGGCTGGGTTTGTTGATTGCATTCTAGTTGGTGGACCATTTCTCGTTAACTTGTAAAGCCATTATTAATCTGCCGTCTATGGTCGGAAGCGAGGGCTTGAACACTTGTCCGTATGCGGTGGACGCGATGCATCGTCGAGGTTGGTGTGCAGTGCATGCTTGCCATACGCGACGTGACGTGTATTTGCTATCAGACCCTGTTTTCACTTCTCGGGGTGCATTCTGTACAACCTCTGTAAAATATAAAGTACGTTCAATATGGCGGTTCAGTGTTGCTACAACATTACAAAAACAAGGTGTAATCTCTTACATGTAAGTCAAGCCAAGGCTGCGATACCCAAATACTGAATAAAACAGACTAACTTCGTCAGAAATATTTTTAATTTGACCATCGCTCGAAGTGCTGTTAAACCGGCTGATGGGAATGAGATTATTATAAGGAAGAAAAATTGTTTCAGGGACCTTAAACAGTTATTTTATTTTTATACATAGAATAAGAATACTGTGATAGCTATGTAAGTTTCGGCTTTAACGTTACCTATTTTTTATTTAACTTTTAGGCTCGACTTTATATTCTGAATTATTTCAGACTAGTTGTGCCCGCAACTTTGTTCTGAATTAATGTTTCCGTTTAATACAAACAATTCTTTAAGTAGAATAAAATATATTTTATTCTAGTTGAATAATGTAAGTTTCTCTTACAGAACAAATAATGTAAGAGAAACTATTGTTTCTACAAAGTTATGTTTCTTTAATGATTAGCGCCGTTACGTCTTCCAATGCATTTCAATCGTTATAAGCATATCGAAATAATGACTCGCCTGATTTTATTATCGAAAAGATATCCTAATTTATTGCTCTTAATTTTGTAAATAATGTAGTTTATATTTTTGTACCTACCAATTTAATAAAATGTATTATCTTTTAATTTGTAATATACGCATTGTTTTTTTTTTCTATTAAGGACCTTATTATAAAAAAAAAGCAATACAGATACACACTCTCGTTTATTACAACATGCAAATAGCTGTTACATCTAATCCAATATAAAAATACATATTAAAGATAGATCTTATATGAAAATTGGAAGTACATTTACAACCTAATTTGAAAAAAAAAATATACACATGTTGCTCTAAGTTGACAATTGATACATCAATCTTTATGTCAATAACACTACCTATGTCAATATAAGGATGTTGATGTTTACTAGAGAACTCTGAGACGTGGTTGCCAACTTTGACAATAACATTGATGTTATTTGGATAATAACCTATTTAGGAACTCCCAATAAGCAACAAGGAAAACGCAAAAACACTTTGCTTGCTTGTATGGCATACTTGAAAAACCACAGAATCGATTTGTATCTGCTTTTCACTGTCTTTAATTTGCAACTTAAATTAACATCAGGCTACGTCCACTAGGAGCAAAGTTAGGTATTAAATAAATAATTAATTAATTCACCAAGCTGTGCTCACACGATTACTTACACGCAGAACAACTTGTCTTGAATAGATACAACTTAATGTTTCAGTGCAGAGTATTGCTTCAATATTGAGCATTTAAAAAGTTAAGTCAAACGAGACAAGATAACATTGTTGTGGGTAAGTTACTTTTTTGCACCTAATAAATTCGATTATAGATATACAACAATTTAAATTATAAGAGCAAAAGATTGAGCTCTACCGGTCAGACACGGTGACCAGGAGAGCGCCGAGCTTGCTCAGGTTGAGCCGCTGGCGCGCGCAGTTCGGTCGCGCCCCGCCCCCGCCCCCGCCCCGCTCGCCGCCGTCGCCCGTCGCGTGCGCCATCTGATTTCCGAACAGTTCACGGACATCACCGATCTGCTCCAACCAGCGCTGCATCGGATTTATTAGAGAACTCTGATACAGCCAATTGAGTACTGATGTCGTCGACCACCACGGCTCGTACGACATCCAGTTATTAAGTATCACGCCATCGTACCAATTTTTCTGAGGGGCAAAGTCATCCTGTAACTCCCGGTACCTCTGCCATTTCGTGCAGCATTTGAGGTAGTCAGTGACCACCGGAGGTTCCTCCGACACAGTATCGTACGCGTCTACAGTAACATTGTTAAAGTTTCGCAGTTCTGGGGTTGAATGGGAAGCGATAAGTGTGGCATCTAGAGGGTGGGCGGCGAGGACGGAGTGAACGAGATGCAGCGCGGGCAATGCGGCGTGCGCCAGCAGCAGCGACGAGGCCAGCAGCGCGGCCAGGCCGGCCACGCAGGCGGCGGCCGCCAGAGCCGCGCGCGCCGCCGCGCCGTCCGCCGCCGCCGCCAGGTCGCCGTACGTGAAGAAGCCGCGCCGCGCTGCCTGCAGCAGCGCCACCTGTCGCTCTAGCCACATCAACCCCGTTTCGAATGTGTCCTCGCTCACAAACACTTTCCATTCCTGAAAATGTTTGTTCCTTTTAGATAATAATTACCTAATTACTTTTAGTTTACATTGTTTATCATGTAATACTGTCTAAACTCACTATAGCACTTAGAAAGTCGATTTCTAATTTCTTGAGCTGGCTGAGGTCTATGCCACCTGAGGCCGCCCACTCTGAGCAGACTACTTCGTCATCTTCACCATCATCTTGTAAGAATTTGTTGCCAATCATCTGTAATAAAAACAATTACTCTACTAGCAGTCTAGCTATACACAAATATAAATAATGGTTTCTCAATATTCTGGAAGGGTTAAATTCTCACCAGTTTACCAAAAAAATTCCATAAACATAGAGAAATATTGATAAGCATTTTTTTTATATTGGGAAGGATTTATCAATATTGGGAAAGCGTTTATGTATTTTTATATAAACTTAATTATTTAGAGTCACTTTCATGAATTTACTGTAAAGGCTTTTGATGATTGACGAAACCTCCGTTTTGTATTGGAATAGTTTTTTTATTGATTTTGTGCATTATTTTTGAGATAACTCAAATATTGATGAGGCATCACTAGCAATTTGTGATATCACATTTTATGCCTGTATGTATGGAATGTTTTTGTACTATGAAGGAAAACATTGTAAGGAAACCTGAATGCTGGAGGGGTGGGCACACATGCCAATCAAGCCCATAATCCCTCTCTCTGAGAGAAGGCCTGTGCCCTGCAGTAGGATGTGTTGAGGTTTGTATCAAATGCAGAGTTTCTTGCTGGCTGTTCTTGTACTGACATTAATATATAAACAAATGATGTGTTCTTTTTACACTTCACTTTATGATTGATGCTTTTACTAAAAGCTAATATATTACATGAATTGTATTAATTTACTTGTGTTTATTATTGTTATTGTGCAACCTAATCACTAGATCTAAGTATTATGCTAGTCCCCCCATAACACAACAGGATGCATATAGGCTACATAAAAAAAAGTATTAGTTGTCGAGAAAGTTCTTAATCACAATTATCTTTTGACATGAGATCAGGATTTTATTTTTGCACAAGTTCTCTATAATTTTGATGAGCATTCTAATGATGTAGAAAAAGTATTAATAGAAAAAGCTGTTGTTCATAGGTCGTCAAAGTTATAAAGTTACCAAAGAGACTAGGAAGAGTTCTGAGGGTGTGGCAGAAGCTAGATAGTCAGGGTTGCAACGTTGCAGGCGCTCTAGATAGAGCATGGCCAGCACGAGCGCACAGGGTGACACGCAGGCGCCGCGCGCGATGCTGGCCGCCTCGTCCGCGCGCAGCCGCCGCAGCGAGCGCCCGCGCTGCGCCATCGACCATAGCGAGCAGGAGATCTCTGCAACCAAACCATACTGCTGATAAGCCTAATCCATCGCAGTGAATTTAGGATGCTAAGGAAAACAGAAACGACATGCCATATCGCTCGTAGCCCCGGCTGCCTGAGTGATCTTAAACGATCACGAAGGTTAAGCAACACAGGGCGCGTTCAGTGCATGGATGGGTTCATCTATGCCTACACAAGTGGCATTTTTCCGAGCGGTTCCGTGCTTCGCAAGGCACGTTAAGCTGTTGGTGCCGGCTGCCGTCGATAGATGGTAGTCGTTAAGCCAAGTCAGAGGCCTTAGGGCGGCTTGACAACTTCTGACAGTAGACGAGCCACTAGTCTACAAGCCTCCACCAATCCGGACTTGGCCCCCGTGGTGGAGTATGGCCTATACCTTCCTCAAGGAAGAGACCCGTGCCCCTCGGTGGGGACATAATGGGTTGATGATGATGCCATATCGTAAACTTACCAGTAACAGGCAGACTCAAACAGGGCAGAGATGGTAGTTGTCCATAATACAAGGTCTTGGTTATTCGTTTCAAGAACTCCTTGTGGTCGCCAACACTCTGAAAATAGCACATTTAAACAACCGATACCACAAGTAGTTTTCATCATACAAAAGGAAGCCAGTAGCACAACCAAAAAGAAAGCACTTTCAGACGGTGACGCGATAAGGCATGACTGCGATTCCTGTTTCTTACTTTGAGTTTGGCTCTTGGACCTTCTTTTCTTCTTTTAGATACGTTCGACATTTCGGGATTTTTGTTTTATCCTTGGTTAGTAGGTAGGTATCTATTTTATAGGTAATTAACCAAATGTGACCAAATGAATCACAATCTACGACTACGTGACAGGTAGGTGTGACACAGACGATAAAGAGTGAGGTGTGAATGGTGTGATAGGTATCGCGCGATCAATCATCGCGGTTGGAAACTTGGAACATTATCTGTGATCGGAATCGGAATATTTTTTTCGGAAGATTATTAATCTGTGCCACTAGCCAATGAACTGACCTAAATGAAGAATGTTAACTAATTTTGATTATTAGCACTCCATATTCTCTGTCAAAAATAAAAAAGAATTACTTCGATACGTCAATTAGTTTCCGATTTAGAAGTAAAACAAGTTGTAATACGACGCGGGCCGCCGGTTACGGTGTGACGTCATCGCACAACACGCTCAGTCTGGCTCACACAGTCCGCAGGCAGTCGCACGCCCGTGCCGTCGAAATTATACCTAAATACTTTTAAAAATGTCCAATCCAAATACTAGGAAATCATGTGTTATGCCTAAATAGAAGATCCATTAAGTTTTGGAAATCATGATCAGTGTTTAGAAATATAAAAAAGTAAGGGAGTGCAAAGTGCAAGTAAATCTGAAAGCGTCCATAAATCAACCACATGACTGTTAACAAATGTTTAAAAAAAAAGAGGAAAGTAATATTTTAACCAGATGCAGTATCTTTTGGTAGTATGAACAACACATCGACACATCTTCAAACGCCTCTTCACATGAAATGTTTAACCTTGATCAAGAATCAAAGAACCCTAATGAAGATACAGATTCGGAACCGGAATGCGAAACACTTTTTTTTAGAAAATATATAAATAAAAGGCTGCTCTTTTATCCATATCTAGAGAACCACAACCTAACAACAGTTGTGGTTTATAAACATTTAGAATGCTATTTTTGTATTAATATGTTAGCTGAAACAACAAAAACACTCCGCGAAATATAATGATAACTTTAAAAAAAATACGCTTGTATCAATCTAATACTATTCTGGCCTTGGATTTTGGTTTGTCGACTAGTTCTGTTACTAAAATCGTAAGGGTTACTTCGGCGGCAACGAAATCACTATTTGTTGATAAATAATGCGCAACCATTAATCCATCTATTTTAGGTAGATTATCCGATTGCCCTTTTTCGAATCCTTCATCCATTTTATTAATCGAATAATTGGGCCAATTTTTCAATAGTCAGTTAAAACTTAATTGGAAAATAAATTGGATGCTATCACTGTCTAAATCATACGACAAGACAGTGACAACATCAGTTTTATTCTCCAGTTAAGTTTTATCTGACTATTGAAAAATCAGGTCTTAGACTATTGACTTAATACGCGGACGAAAACACAAAATACTGCGCAAGCTATTACACCTACTACTATAACGGCTGGCGACTTGATACTAAGAAGCGGGCTGCGTGCGGCCCGCGCGGTGCTTTGTGACATGACGTCACAAGCGGTCACGTGACTGTTAGCGGGATTTATTTTTCAAAACTGAATGCCTATAAAATCAAAACTACTAGGTATTTTTGACTACAACAAAAACTAGTGTATTTGGATACTTATAGGCTTTACTGAGACAATATTTCAAGCGATTTGCCATACCTAGTAACATTCTTATTTTATTTTATTTGTCTACCTTTTTATACCTATGTCGGATGCTGAATGCAGCGATTATTTATCCTTTTCTTCTTCTGCGGAGGAATTGAACAGTAATGATTGTAGCTTCCATAGTATCCCCTCTCTCTCGGAGAGCCTTAGCTCTCAACTTTCTGACTCACCTAAAAATTTTAATGTTGCTCATATTAACGCACAGAGCATTCCTGCTCATTTCCCTGATATGCTGGCCACCTTCGATATAAAAAATTTACATGCCATCCTTGTTTCAGAGTCTTGGCTTAAGCCTTGCCATCCATCCACGTCCTACTCCCTTCCAGGATTCCAGTTGATTCGCAACGACCGTACGGGTGCTGGTGGCGGTGGAGTAGCGATATATCTTCGAACTCACATCTCCTTTTCCATTATTTCTACTTCAATCCAACCCTCACCGCCAAATTCGGGAGAATACTTATTTTTGGAAATTCTACTCTCTCACACAAGAGTTTTGCTCGGAGTATATTACTGCCCTTCTTTACATATTAATTTCTTTTCTTTCTTTGAAGCTCTCCTCGAAAAATTTTGTCCTTCCTACAGTCACACCATTATTATGGGTGACTTCAATACCTGTTTGCTAAAAAATGATCAACGCTCTTCTACTCTTCAATCTTTACTTACTGCAAGCAACCTAACCATCCTTCAATCCACTGCGACTCATAATTTCCCTAACTGTACACCTTCCCTTCTTGATCTGATGATCGTTTCTTCTACTCAACATGTTTCAGCGCATGGTCAGCTTGCAGCAGACACGTTTTCTTACCACGACTTGCTATTTATTTCTTATAAAATACGTCCCCCTAAAGCCAAGTCGAGGATACTCATGCAGCGCAATTTTGGTGGCATGAATCTGGACCAACTTAGAGAGGACGCACTGAGTACCGACTGGTCTGTGGTGGCTGATGCAGACACCGTTGATGAGCAAATTGCCATTTCCACTGGCCTTCTCACTGATCTCTACGACAAACACGCACCGGTTAGAGCAGTTAAGGTCCGTTACCTGCCTGCACCATGGCTTACAGACGTCGTTAGGACTGCTATGCATCAAAAAGCAGCGGCCAAGTATAAATACAAGATCAAGCCAACAGACTACAATAAGGAGCGTTTTTTAAGTTTGCGAAATCTCTGCAATAAGATGTGTAGGGATGCACAACGACGCCATATCCATGAATCTGTAGAAAATGGTGATCCAGCCAAAGTCTGGAATTTTCTCAAATCTTTAGGAGTTGGAAAACCACGTCAGGACTCAATATCTAAGGACCTCGATGTCAATGCTCTCAATAATCACTTCACTTCTGTTCCCAGCTTCGATGGAACTATTAAAACTAACACTTTGAGTATTCTTTCTTCACTTCCAACTCTAGACTTCCCGCCTTTTTGTCTTAGTCAATTCTCCAATTGTGATGTTGAGAAGAGTATAGTATCCATTACCTCCAGCGCCGTGGGTACTGATGGCATTAGCCGAAAAATAATTATGCCCATCATTGATGTTATTACACCCGTTGTCACAAAAATGCTGAACCACTCTGTCGAGGTTGGTGTCTTTCCTACTGCCTGGAAGGAAGCACAGATCACTCCTTTACCCAAAAAGGCTCATCCTTCCTCATTCTCCGATTTTCGCCCCATTTCGATCCTCCCTTTCCTCTCAAAAGTCCTTGAGCGCCTGATCCATCATCAACTTAGTATCTTCCTAAACAAAAATCATCTCCTTAATCCCCTCCAATCTGGCTTCCGACCAGGTCACAGCACGGTTACGGCACTCGTTAAAATTACAGATGACATCAGGTTAGGGATGGATAATGGTCAAGTCACTGTCTTTACGTTGTTGGATTTCAGCAATGCATTCAACACAGTTGACTTTGATATCTTGCTGGGTATACTGTGCTCTCTTAACATATCTCCTAAGGTGATTGACTGGTTTCGTAGTTACTTGCATGGGCGCCGGCAACGTATACGTATTGATGAATCCTTCTCTACTTGGTCTGATACGACTGCCGGTGTCCCACAAGGTGGCGTGTTGTCTCCTCTCCTCTTCGCAATCTTCATCAATAGTATTTCTAAAAACCTTTCTTCTTCCTACCACCTTTATGCAGATGATCTCCAGATTTACGCGCATACTCCCGTAGATAGTCTGCCCTTGGCAATTGCTAACACCAATACTGATCTAAATTGTATCTTGGAGTGGAGTAAGTCTCACGGCTTGAGTGTCAATCCCTCCAAGACACAGGTTATTGTTGTAGGCAGTCCTAGGATGATATCGAGGGTCAATTGGGAACACCTTCCACGCGTGCTGTTTGATGGTATAACAATACCGTTCAGTGAGAAGGTTAAGAACCTGGGGGTTATTATTGATAGGTGTATGTCTTGGTCACCACAGCTGGCGGAAGTGAGTCGGAAAGTATTCGCTTCGGCGGCCTCTCTTAGAAGGTTACGTAATTTCCTGCCCACTGTGACCAAAATTGCACTTGCGCAATCCCTGTTGCTCCCTATACTCGACTACGCTGATGCCAGCTATCTCGACTTGACTGAAGAGCAACTAAACAAACTTGAGCGCCTCCAAAACTTTGCTATAAGGTTCATATTTGACTTACGCAAATATGACCATGTCTCCGAGTATCGCACTAAGCTCAAGTGGCTCCCCATCCGCTTCCGCAGGAATGCCCACATCATTTCTCTTCTCTACTCAGTACTGTTCAATCCAGCCACCCCTCTATATCTTAAAGAGCGCTTTAACTACCTCAGTGACTCACACAGTCGGGCCCTTCGGTCTGACCAGAATCTGATGCTAAAGATTCCAAGTCATTCGACGAGGTTCTTAAGCAACTCATTTGCTGTTAGGGCCGCACGGCTGTGGAACGATCTGCCGGTTTCAATAAGGCGCACTTCTTCCCCAGCTATCTTTAAAAGCAGGGTTCACGCTCTATATCTATCACTATAATTTATTAAATAGTTCAATTATTATTGTTTTCCTGCATGTAGGTATGTCTTTTCTTTTATCCTCTGGTAGAATTTTATTGTAATTTATGTAACTTTATGTATGTTTATAATTGTTATACCTATAGTATGTAAAGGTATAAGTAAGTATATTATTATTATGTATAAGTATGTAAATGAATATTCATATTTGCACCTATTGGTACTTTTAGTACTAGATACTCCCTTATACAAAAAAAACGGAAATAACACTGTATATGTATAACCCTCAGAACACAAAAGTAAGGAGAAGTGTTATAATGGCCCGTTTGCTAGAAAACCGATGTCGCCACTTACTCACACAGCTACATTGTCCTCATAATCTCTATTTGATTACAACATAAACAACTGGCTCACTATTCGCTGTTTACACAAATGAAACAGCCAATGAGAAGAGCAGCACAACATTAGTGATGGGGACGAAAAAGTACATTATCGATTATACTTAAAAAAAATCGTACATCGTACAAAAACTTTTGTACATTATGTCGATTTTTTTCTTGCCATCTATACCTAAATAGTAACTAATTATTTCTCTACGTCGCGTAGTCTGTAACTACTTTATTTCGTTGTAGTAATCCTTTGCAAAAGGCTGCCTAAGCTTTTATTTTTACAGGCTTTGCCTACCAATGTGTTAATTCCTAAATATGTCAGTTTTGTTCATACCTACCTATCGTATAATTCGTGAATTCCGTTTCATCGTAAATTCTAATCATACAATTTATTATTCTAAATGACAAAGTTTAAAGAACATTCGCTGAGTTACCTACAAAATATAGGTATGCAAGGCGACGAAACGACGTTGGCTGTGCCGCGCCGCTTGAATATAATTCAAAACATATCGCCTGCGTAATTTTTGTTTGAAGCGGCAAGATGCCTGCGCCTTGCCTTCACCTTATGCGCGTTTTTGTATAGCGCACACCTTAAAAAATCTAGAACTACTTATTTTAACTCGTGAATTAATGAGCAGTGACTGTAGATGTTTCTGAGTTTGGATTAAAATTTTCATTGCCTTGGTGGGTGACAACTGTGATGGGTACATAAAAAACATTCTCAATAATATCACATAAATAATATTTTTATTAACTTGTGAAAAATACATTAGGTAGTGAGAACTCAAAGGGCCGGTTTCTGAATTGAGAATTTCACTAAGTAAAAACATAAGTAACGTTCTGTCACGCTCTTTTGTGAAAAATTCGAAGAGACAGTACTACAGTTAACCATTTACTTAGCGAAATTCTCAATTCAGAAACTGACCAAAAGAAACTTGTGAAACATAAACTTAAAGAAACTTTCGAAACACATTTACATTAAAAAGATAACATCATCATCCGACTGAGATCCTGCAATGAATATTTTACTGTTCCCTTAAAAGGTAAATATTTATTTAGAACTTGTCACTTGTTGACATTGTTCAATGTTTTGCGTGATTTCTTTTTTCGAGGTTTTTCTTCAATCGACATAAATCTACAAATGCATACTTTTTGTATGCATTTTTTACAAATGCAAATACAAAAAGTATGCATTTGTAAAAAATCTAATATTTTTTATTTATACAGGGCCATTTTTAAGTTAACACAATTCCTGAAACACGTCAATTAAAGTAAGTCATTTACAACAACTTTGGTTTACGACTTTTGAAAACTCGATGTTATATTTTCAACTTTGTTCATATGATTTTTCGATTTTCTAGTCTGTGGCGGCGCTATATGACCGATAAATTATGTGTTCAATCGAATGGACATTCCTCTATGTCTGACAATTATTTACAGGGGTCTTTGACATTCGCAGCATTTTTCGACAAAAAAATATCTGTTACTTCCAAGGGGATCTAAAATAGTAAATAAATTATGAAATTATTAAAAACATTACCTGGTCACCTGTTATTTCTTCAGGAACGCATGTTTCAACAGTAATAATATCTGAAACTTCTAAAATAGTAAATAATTTAAATTATTGAAAACACTTCATTTACTTTATTTTAAATTAATCGAATTTTAGGCTCATAAAAGAGTATAAGAATATTATTTAGTACCATAACCACATCACCTGACTTGTTTCTTTAGAAACACTTTCTTTTGCAGAGTTATGCGTCGTTGCGTCCATTGTCACCTGAAATAGAGAATCAGAATAAAGTAACAATCGAATATTCCACACCATGTAAAATATAATTATGCCGTGATTTTAGGTATATTGGTACCTCAACATTTATGGAACTCCTTATTACCTGTATTTTCAAAGCAGGACCTGCCCACGTTAATATTTTATCCACTCTTTAGCATCTGGAAACATTTCTCCGTAAAATGGATGGAGCAACAGGTATTTGATTTGAGAGGAAGCCAGTTAAGCAATCTCCCTGTAGTTTCAATCCATTTATCCCTCCTATTAGGGTCTTTGGGAAACCTGAAATTAAATCTTTATTAAAAACTTTTTGAAATACGTGGTGAAAACTAAGCCTGTTTATATTACGACAAAATCTGCCACTAAAGTAGAAGCTTCCTTAGCAACTGAAGTCCACGCGGACGGAGTCGCGGACAATAGCTACCTAGTCGTACAATATAATTGGTTCTAATAATTTTGGAAGTCTGGACGAACGAGTGTAAATGCGACGAAGTATCGATACTTAATCAGTCTGGAAAGAAAGCAACTACCCCATCACTATGACTCCCGCTGACACCTACTGTGACTTTGACAGTTCACGGCAAATACATGCGGCCGTACCACGAAACATCGCAATTCATCGCATAGAACAATAGTCAGTTTCGCGAGACGGTCCATTGCGGGCTTGCTTTTCCATGTTAGAAAACCTCCACGAAAATTCTACATAAAAACAGCAGTGGAGTAAACCCGACGATATAAATACGTCTCATTTATGTTCTTAGTACTGGAATGCATATTGCACAGGAAAATTATTATAATTATGATTTTTCGTAGTTTAAAGATGGATATAGTGAGTAAAATAGGCTTACCGGTAAAAACACACTGCACTGTTATTTGAATAGCATGTATCACTGCGATTTCTGTAGGTAATCAGGCATTTTTCACATATGTTACGGCGATAGCGGGCGCGAGGCGATTGACGGCCATATTTAAAAGTTTCGCCGAGGTTAGCCCAACCGGGCTAACGTTGAGCGACAGTGCCACGCCCATATGGCACTTCTCCTTATTTTTGTGTTCTGAGGTATAACCACATGACAGACTGGAATGTAAGGAATGAAAAGTATATTTAAAGACCGAGAAAGACAGGAGGCTTTCCCGACAGCGTTGCTAACGTTACTGACAGGCGTCAGTTGACGTCATATGCCACCCCATTCCAAAAGGTCGTATCCTAACAGCATTTGAACCGGATAATATATTATGTATCCGGCAGTTCGGAGTAAGTAAAATCAGACAATTCTATACAGTGGAGGACTTACGTGGTCCTCCACTGTATAGAGTTTTACTTCATGTTTCTAGGCGTTTCAGTTATTGTATGGTGATACTATAAAAGGATTTGCAGTGAGCTCGAGGACGGCAATGGATATGTACAAAAAAGTAACTGGTATTCCTTGGACTGTTCTATATCGTGGATTCGCGCGCCAAGTAATCATCTGTGGCTGACCGTAGCTATTGTATATATGAAAGAAAAAAAAATCGTCGAACATTAAAAAGTATTCTGTGGCCGTTAGCTGTCATGTCAATGTCATGTCAAGGGAGGCTCACAGTGATGGAACCGATTACAATTTTTGGAACGGTATTTTCCAATTACTTAAAAAAACGGTTTTTAGGTACTTTTATAAAAAGTCATCAAAACGCATTGTTAAAAACATAAAATAATGTATAATTATGTCTGTTTTGTAATAAAATATTAATTTGGTGCTAAAACAGGTCAACGGCATAATCTTATAATCTGCTTAATCTTAAAAAATACCAATTGCTGTTGGCAGAGGTTATCAGACAAAAACATAAATAAATTAGTAATCGATTACTTTTTAAAAATAAAGATTAGATAAAGATAAAATAAAAAGTATTTATTGCCTCATCAGAAAAAAAAATTAGAACAAAGTAAGGCTTAACTGGTGATAACATAAAATAAGCTGTCCGTCCCGGGCAGCGCTGGTTTTTAGCCACTACCTTCTCCCTGAGATGTGCGGGATACGATTTAATCAAAAACTGGTTTGTACCGGTTTTCATAGATTCTGTTCACATCACCAGCACACACCTCACAGCACTAGTGGTTTTATACGTGCGTTTACGTTTTATTATTATGGTACATGTACCATAATTCAGCTGTTCATATCATGTACCATACCATAATAGGTACCTTCATTATGGTACGACAATGTGCTATAATTTTGGCAATTACCATGACAGCCTTATGTCTTGTAATGGAATATAGTGGTTTAGCAAAAGTTCGTTAGCTTTTGCTTTTGACTTCTTGTTTTTCTTTTTTTCTTTTCAAAAACACAACATTGTTAGAATCCTAGACATGCCACAATCTCACACTAAAGTTAATGCTTATGCTAAATTGGTTGAAATTTTTTGGTCAAAATCATTTAAATTCTTTGCAATCCGCGGTGGGAACGCGTGGTCCCATGGACCCATACTCTCTCTCTCTGAGAGAAGGCCTGTGTGACCTGTGTCCTGCAGTGGGACTTATATAGGCTGCTTATGATGATTTGAATTCTTTAACCCACACAAAACATTTACGTCTACGAAAAAAAACATTTACATTTATGAAAAAAAATGCGATTTGGCTCCATTTAGGCATTATTTAAGTAAAATTGTTGTTCTATTTTGTTTCGAAGAACACAGCATAAACTGTCAAACATTTAAAGTTTATTGAACCAGTGAATTATTTATGTCTTACTTGCTCTTCTCTTACCATATTTTTGCTTAAATACCATAATTTTGGGTATCCGATGGCTCGTCGTACGGTGCCACAATAAAATAACCATAATAATCCAGACTAATCCAGAGTTGGTCTATGACATCCCTGCACGGCACACGCGTTGTGAATCCCGCGAGTTCAAAAATCTTATATTAGAATAATACCTAATATATATAAATAATCGTGCCCTTCGAGTTATCGCTTACTTTAATATAATTTTGGAATAGCTTGGCAAGGATACTGTAGTAAAAAAAAATATATTATGAACCGCTTCGGGGGGGGCGTGCGAGCTTGTGTCAATGTTATTGATTTATTTTATTTACGAAAAGTACAGTCCAAAAATGATGTAAGCACGTCATTTTATGCCTCGGAAAAGTTGATACAAAAGTGTTAGCAGGCGAGCGTCGGTGATAATGTAATCAAATATGAAAACGAAAACTTTCCTCCTGTTTTCGACGTCGGTGTTTGCAACAAGTATTTTCCTTATCGTATTCCACTCACAGCAACCGCAATCCATTCAAAATATTGTGACGCAGACTCATCAACATATCAAGGACTTTAAGGTAATTTGCACATTGTAATACTCTTACATTTTTGTATGTCCTTTGGCTTAACCTACTATAATGTCGCTTTAAACCGCTGCGCGCTGACAATAAATTACTTTGCTTTGCTTAACAATATTATCACTTAGAGCAGACGCGTGGTGTTGCACAGGAGCGGCTGCAGGAGGAGGAGCAGGCGCAGCTGGTGCAGGGCGCGCGGTTCCTGGCGGCGCTGGGTCTGGCGGGCGCTTCGCCGGCCCCGTCGGCCTGGCGCAACGCCTCGCTGCCAGCGCTCGTGACATTCGCTCGCGGCGACCAGCACGCCGCTGCTGTCGCCTTCGTGCGCGATGCTCAGCGCCTGCCACTCACACTCCTGCTCTATAACATAGGACTCAACCCAGAATCGTTGGCCATTGTATGTACACATATAAGCTGACTCTCAGTTTACAAACAACACAACACTCCCTTCAATTCTCCTCTACAAGAAAAAGATCAATTTCTCCAATTTGTCCCACAAGAAAAGAACTTTATTCAAATAACTACTTAAGTAATATCATAAATATTCTTTGAGCATGATACACAGTTTATTTATAATTTCAAAATAAATTTCAATGTTACTTGCAGGTGTCAAACTATTGCAACTCATCCAAGTGTATGATAATCGACTTTGATCTGAGCATCTACCCGTCTCATGTTAGTGACGACAGCATTCACGCATACCGACCTCTCATCATACAGGTAAGATTGTATCTTTAACTACAAATCCTATATGGAAATAAAATTGAAGATTTGTTGATGACAACACTTGTTTTAAAATAGTATGATTCATAGTTAGCACTGAGTTAGTTAAACTGTCCATTGACACATGATTCAATTGGTCAGTATTATTACCCTCTGCCCTTGCTATGATTAATGTGTAGAATGCTTGACCTTCTATTAAGGCCCTATATTTAATTATCTCAGTTAGTGAGCCAGTGCCTCACTCTACACTACACACAATATGTAATTATTAGTAACCCTGAGGTCGGGCAGTACCACACGCACACAAGCATCCACTGCTTACACATGTGTGCTTAACATAGGTACTGTCACCTCGCATACTTTTAGATCGCCAACCTGCCTGCTAAGAGTGGTGATTATGGCAAAACCCCTCATGGTTATGAAAATCACTAAGGAGGCCTATGTCCTGCAGTGGGCATCAAATGGCTGATGAGTATACTTTTAAATTACATGCAAGGAAGAGGTGATCATATTTATTCTCAGTGCACATGCCAATGTGAGGCATAAATATAATGCCACATTTCGTAAACTTATTAGATGTCAAGATTAGGTGAAATTACATAATATTTAGTAGCTATATACAGTGATAAAAAACTGGAAACTGAAAAGCTACGCATTCAGTACATTTTGTATGAAAGTGAATTGAAAAGACGGCCCGTCTTTTCCGCGCCTTCGACGCCCTTTCTATGTGTCCAACGCTTAGATAGCCAAACCGAAGTAAGGTATCTTATCTATACTCCTACCAATCTGACATCATGTGCCGTATTTTGCGTTTTGGAAACCTTAAACCGATGAAGCTGTTTCCCATCGCTTTTGTTTGTTTATTTAACTATTTTGTTTGCACGACGCTCCCATGTGACTCAAAGAGCTTACCTACTTATCGCGAGCTTCAAGTACGAGATACGAGCTTCAAGATGCGACTGTGACACGAAAACCGGAGTAGAGACGATTTTGTATCGACTTATATGATACTTGTTGTGGGTACTGTTCACAAGATGTATGCTGCAGGCGGTATCCCTGTGTCATCTACATAGTACGTAAAATATAACTTGATCTTGACAAATCAATGTCATACTTTATTTCTGGTGACGATAATGTATTGGATTGAAATGATGCTTTTAAATCTACGAGTGATGTTTTAAATCAAGCTATATTTTAATAAAATAACTATAAGTGCGTCGGCTTATCTTACGAGTAGGTAGATGAATATCAAGCGAAAGATAACACAACGGACTTCTGGCAGCCCATCGCTTCATTCCGATAAAGCCATGTCGCCGCCACACGGCGCGCGGCGGCCGGCGACTGGCGGCGACTTGCCGGCTAGCCTCGCCCTTTTTGTGCAATCCACCGCAAAGCAAACCCACAACAGCTCTGTTCGTAGGATCTGTTACATTACCATCCGCGCGCCGCATCGGTTATATAAATTGTCTATCAATACGCAACATCTATTCAAATACGTCCATTAACGCGGCAATTTCCTCAATACATTACATTACTGAGCCGTCAATCGTTTAGAAACGCTTGTGCGGTCGAGGTGCAGACAGACCGTTTGAGTAGGTGTCGAGGAAAAAATTGTTATACAAGAAGTCCAGACAGATAACGTGACTAGTCGAAGTATGAATAAAATATTTTGTAGGTCGAATCTGTTTTTTTTTTCGTGCGGTGATCGGCCTTGAAGACAATTTACCAGACGAAACTGAAATAAAGTTCACGTTAGGGTTTTTGGCGACCCCCCCATTACTCGTGCATTTTATGCAATAAGCGTGAATTCCGCGATACACCTGTTAGATGTTATTGCCTCGTCACGTCTCACTGGCACAGGTTTCTCTCAGAGAGAAAGTGTTACGTATGACGACTGTGGATAGCACCCCAAACTTAAAGCTGACGTTCCTCGGCTACGCTTTGTGTAAGACCTTGTAACTTGGCTATTAGCGAATGGTATCACATAACTTTGGAAAACGGT
The DNA here is from genome assembly GCA_963969515.1 of Yponomeuta evonymella. Taxonomy (NCBI): domain Eukaryota; kingdom Metazoa; phylum Arthropoda; class Insecta; order Lepidoptera; family Yponomeutidae; genus Yponomeuta; species Yponomeuta evonymella. The sequence continues at coordinate 22,033,112 of OZ018346.1, read as the reverse complement.
CAAGTGCATAGCTAACTCACGCACCATGAACAACATTACCCATAATTTGTTTTCTTTCATTCGTGGGTCCCTTAGCGAAAGTCCGACTGATACGACAGTTTTTATTATTTGTTGTACTATGGGGAAGTACTATAATCACAACAACTTTAACACTCGTGCACGCTAGGTAATCTCCAAAGAAATGTGCGAACGCAGCTGCACACACACAGCCTCATTTCGTTCCGCGTTTGTACACGCTGCCAAACCCACACACAGGCAAATGTCGACCGGTACAGGAGGTAATCAGACGGGTTACCCAATGAGCCCGGCCTGCAAATATTGACAATAGTTACAAATGATACTTTATTTTAAAGGTCAGTGAATACAATGCTGCAATTTTCTAACACATATATAAAAATCTCGTGTCACAGTGTTTGCTATCGAACTCCTTCGAAATGGCTCCACCGATTATTATGAATTTTTTTGTGTTGGTAGGTCCAAAACAACGTTTGCCGAGTAAGCTAGTAAATTAATAATATTCACTGATTTCTTGTATTTTTATGAATAAGCGTGTGACTAATTCGACATTGTAAAGTAAAAATTATCTATTTAACGTTCGTTTCACACGTTAATGAAAGTACCTACCTTTAATATTATTGAGAGAAAATCGCCATGATATTGTCATCTCGGTATTCCGTAAAAAGTGTAACATAACTTTTACGTTCTATTATATATATCATTAAATTATATAACTAATTGAGGGTGAGGATGAACAGGGTGGCTGCCGCCCTATACTTGATAGGCCTTGCGCCGCTCTCGCTGCGTGGACATTGAGCCGCTGAGCGATAGCCCCTGCCATTTTAGCTAGTGTAGGCTATTATGCTTCGCGCGGGCCCGAACTGTAACTCGTGCGTGTACGTACTGTTGCTCTGCGTAATAATAAGGAATTACCCTCACTGACCGGTAATGATTCCATTACGGAATCAGACAATTATAAGCAAAGACAACAGATTCGATCTAGATCAGTATAAAAGCCTTAAAAGAATGGTTAACAGCCCACTCCATTTTGAGGAAAGGGCATTCTTCGAGCAACCTATAAACATTAAGGACTCAGCAACTTTATGGAAAAAAATGAAAAAATTGGTTTCAGACCTACCTGCACATTTAATGATCAAATGATATTTGACAGCAATTCGCTACAGTCCCTGGAGATGATATGGTGTGATGGTGGTGTTTAAAGTGATAAAAAGTGGTAGATTTTTTATTTTTATTTAAATGTAGCGTCCACACAACACAATCACTTGTCCTGATGCCAAACTAGGATGCCCTGTGTTAGGGACATCACAAACTTGAAAATACAGCCAGACCAAGGCCATTTGTACAAATCGTGCAAGGCGGCCTACAACGGGAATCGAACCCTCGATGTTTGTTTTGGCAGTGAAGCGGGCAGGCGAGGCAGTTATAAATGGAGCACTCGAGGGTCGAACGATGCTTGTTGCAGCACGCGCTGGCGCGAGTGGGCGGCGTGGTGTTCGCGGAGGTGGCGTGGCGCTGGGCGGGCTCGGCGGGCGAGCTGGCGGCGCTGTGGGCGCGGGCGGCGGCGCGCGGCCTGCTGGCCTGGCCGCGCCGCGCCGCCGTCACCTCGCTCACGCACCCGCGCATGTTCCACTACTTCTACGCCAACCTCGACGACTTCCTGTTCGTGCCGATGGTGGAGGTCACGCACCTGCTGGTGGCCAGCAAGCCCGGCGTCGACGAGATCATGCGCCCCTGGATCCAGTGCGCGCTCACGCAGGACTGCATCATGCCTATCGGTCATTACTAAATAATTCTTAAGCCGGGTCTCCTGCTCGTGTTTTATCATGAAACATTACACAAAACAATCGGTTTTTCGGCTCCAAATTAACTTTTTATTTTGTTTCCCCCAGCAACGAAAATGTTTTGCGCAAAGAAAACAGAATGATTTGTGTAATGTTTCATGATAAAACACGAGCAGGAGACACACCCTAACGTAGAACTTCCCCTCTGAGCCTCCAAACACAAGTCTCTACTATTGTCTATATTGCCGTGTCTACTATCGACGTCAATACGGCCGTCCTCGACTTCGTATGGGATATTTATTAAAATATACTATGTTTCAATCCATGATATGCTCCATCTGAAGCCAAATTTCGTCCAAATCCGTTCAGCCGTTTAAGCGTGCTTGCGTGTGAAAGTTTGTAATAAACATACAAACTTTCACATTTTAGCCAGATTAATCTTATGATAGTGCTAGGAATACTGAAATAGTCTTAAAACGCAAGTGCTTCAGGTCGGTCAGAATAACCATTGATATTTTAAATGTATGCTCTACTCTCGAAGTTAGCGAAGTAAATGCATTAAATCGAAACGCAATATGGCCACACTGACCTCAAAATTAGAAGTTTCCTTCTTTGCATTAAATTTATTTTGAGTTTTCTTTTTTTATTGTCTCTCTTTTCAATAAAATTAAACGTTACATGGCTGAAACAAGGGCAGTGAATATAAATTGTTTATGTCCGCAGGGATCTTACAATTTTGATTTATGTACCTTAACTTAGGTCGCCGATGTTGACGATTAGCAATTCAAATACTACCATAAGTTAAGAGAATTAAACGTAATCATTACATTAAGAGAATGTATTTGCGGTCCGCAGGCGCGCAGTCGGGCGGCTGCCGGTTCGACAAGAAGCCGCAGTACCGGTACTCGGGCTGCCACGGGCACGACGCGTCGGCGCTCAGCATCGTGCTGGGCCTGCGCTACGGGTTCGAGGAGGCGCACTACACGTACCGCGGCGCGCGCGCGCTCTGGCGCCGCCAGCCCGACGCGGCGGCGCGCGACGCCTTCGTGCGTCTGCAGCGCAACGGCTCCGAGCCCGACCACACGCCGGCGCCGGCCGCGTGAGCCGCCCTACGTGTTCCTTGTTTTAGTTTTACGTCTCTGGCTCTACTCAGCGCTGGGGCGCTACGGGACCCGGCCACTGCCTCCGTACGGGTGCACATAATTATGTTAGCGGATTGGGATTTGCATACACCCGATTTCTGGTTTGGGAATTTTATAGTGAGATTCTCAATTCAGATTGGACGTTTGAATCTACTATCACTACTTAATTGCACACTAAACATATAAATGGACATTATAAAAGAACGAACGAGTACAAGGGCGAGTTCATGAATTTAATGAACTATTCGATATAAATCCAGATTGCCGATTCTTTACGATACGGTTGTAGATATTGGATTCATTTTGCAAGCTTTTGATTTCATACTACACTGTACAGTGTATAAATGTCAGTTAGTGTCTGCGAGTCACCAATATTGATACAGCAAACGGAAAACAGTTTGCTGCGTCCAAGCTAATATCATAGCTTACAATCGCGTATTATTTTGTCATACTTATCAGTATTTTGTCTGGTTTACCCAAGGGTTGGGTAAATTCGAATGACTGTCTACTCTGCTGATTGTGATTAAATTTTTAGCTTTGTATTATTTGCTCTCACAATACACTACGATCATAATATACTATATAAATAATCATGTTTTGTTAAAAGCTTCTTTGTTTAGGTTGCTGCATAAAATTGATACAAATGCAGGTTTCTTATTCACTTCTAGATGTATGTATGTTTGCATCTAGAACCAATCAATGTTATTTGTACACATCATATTTATGTACGTTTACTATAAAAAGTGGACAGTAGATCGCAATTCCTCATCCACAACCCACTTTTATGATTACATTTCTGACACTGTCACCAGTCAATGATTGCGAGGTTGTGATTTATTGATTAATTAGTTGAGTTAAAAGTTATTTCGAGTGTCATACGTTTTATGCGAATTACGTTGTGATTTATTGATAGTATTTGATCACAAAGGTCGCGGTCGGCACGAGGTAAGTCTTCGCACAGATATCTTCTACACATTTGCGTTCAATAACTTTGGAACCATTTACTAATTGTAAAGTACATACCCGACCAATTTTGATACTTATTGCTTTACTTAAACTGTTAGTATGCATCAGTGTTGTGTTGGCCGCGCATCCCGCGCCCAACCGGCCCCGTGCCCCGTGCCCCGACCAACAAGACAAGTGTCGAGTATTTTGGGATCTAGTCGTTACGTACCAAATAAGCAATTCCAATATGGCTGTTATGCGCCCGCGCCGAGCTGCGCATGCAAATAATTTGTCTTAGGGCGACCCTCTATCGTAGTTTAGCATGTATACCTACGTTAATTATTATAAGTAACATTTTGGCATGACGAGCTGCTTGAAGGAAAAGTAATAAAAAAAAAACTACATTTAATAATTGATCTCAGTTTTATTGCATTTTAGGGTCATTATCCCTTGTACAGAGGGCTCGTCCTGCGAGCTGCAAGCCGCTATCGCTAGAACTATAAGTAAGGGCAGCTAATACAATAGGACGTAAGGCGCTGATTGTCGCAATAGCTGTGTCAATTTTGTTAGAGTAAATTATTGTACAATACTTTAAACACGCGGTTCTGAGACTCGGGCGAGGGAATGAGCGTTTTACAGATATGTTCCTTGACACTAGTAGGTTAATTTCTTTAACATTTTTACTCATAACATGATTACAAAAAATTATTATAAAGTTATTCCTTATCATGTTTGTGAATATGGCAAGGAATTACAGACATACACTCCAGCCTACTGCTATGCAATACATAAGTACAAGCATTGAATTTTAGTACAAGCCCTCTCCCTAGCTGTAGGTGATTCCGCTCTACCTCCAGCGGTGGTCGTCTGCAGGCAGTCAATCACCATAGTACATAGTATTGTTTCCAGATTCTGCACATAACTATGTATTCAATCGATAACGCGACATGTGAGCGCTGCGTGGCTGCCGATGCCGGCTGGCCATGTCTGGCACCTTACCGACACCCGGCAGCGGACAATACTCCACGCGGCGGCGGAGAGTGAAATGCTTTTACATTGCGCGTATCTTTAATTAATTATAGTAAGAATTATTTAATAAATCATTATGATTGAAAATGAGGACGAGGTTTAATTAATTACACTTATCGAGTAAAAAAACTTACTTGTTGATAATTATTTCGAGATTAGAATTCAATAATCATCTAAAAACATTAAAGATGTGTCAGTCTCTAAAGTTACAAAAATGAAGTGAATAAAATGTTGTGCTGACTAGATAGACTGTGCTTGTACATAAAGAGTTATAAACTGCGATGACGTTTTCAATATCAATAGAATTGTGAATTTTATAAATACCAAGTTATTTCTAAAATTCACAATTCGTGAAACACTCTACTTAGAATTTGTTTTACAAAAACGTTCGTAGAAACGAGGTTTTCTCAGATTTAGGCCGACTTGCACCACTTTCTTAAATGCGGCTTAAACAGCATTTAACTAAAATTCTCCATACAAAAGTCGATTTAAATGGCGACTTGAGGGAAATTTAAGAAGTGTGCAAGTCAGCCTTATATTTTTAAATAGGTAAAATGTTTTACATTTATTTTTCAATTCGACCTTTACGCGCTCTACCAATGTCACAGCTTTTATTTTATCAATATTCTACAGAAAAATTACTATCTAAGTGTTTTCTCTCAAACAACGCTAATACGTGCTAATACAAAGCAGAAAAACTATTTTTTCCAAGAAGTAAATGGAACAAAAAAAAACATCTTAAGTTGACATATAGTTGTTAGTCCGCACCATGGACGTAATGGTCCGCACAGATCTTTTTGCCGGTAACGTGAACATACTCGCAGATCGTGTTTGCACATCGCTCTAGATCGATCGCCAACCCGCCTGCCAAGCGTGGCGATAATGGCAAAACCCCTCATGGTTATGAAAACCACGAAGGAGGCCTATGTCCTGCAGTGGACGTTAAATGACTGATGATGATGACACTGTAAAGACAGTAAGCGATGTGCAGACGATCTGTGACTATATTCACGTTCAATTCAAGTCTGCTTTATGGACTCACTGCACTGATTATCCAGTACAATTTCGCCAATGTCACGTGTTAGGTAAGAAAATAGCAATTTAAGAACGTTTATCGAAATATTAGAAATTAAAATTTATTAATAATATTTTTACAAAATGTCCGAAGTCAAAAAAACTTCCGAAACCTATATTCACGTTACCGCCAAAAAGATTTGTGCGGACTATAACTGATAAACTCTAACCAACACGTTTCAGGAATTGCGCATTTCAGCAATAACCCTGCATATAAAAGGGATTTGTGCATTTTTCTGTGGAAGCTGGCATATCCACTCCCCGCCATTTTGAATTTTTTTCAAAGTTCCGCGCACGATGAAATGAAAATGATAAATATCGATAGAGGATACTTATACAAACAATAAACTTCTAATCATAATGATGGTACCTACCCTAAAATGTCGAGATATTTGGGGGTAAAGATTTCATATGAGATCCTATAGATAGATCATAATATTTGTTTTGTCACTATACGTAACAATTATTGTGAACTAGATAAGTGCTTATTATCTTCAAACCGCTGAACACAGTCTCATTAATTAATCATAGATAAGACCACTCCTGCTCAAGTCACCTTTCAAACAAAGGAAAGAAAAATCATAATCGGTTCAGCCGTTTAAGTGCTACAGTGCTACGGACGCAGATCTTTCCACCCAAATGTTCCACTTACATATACCAACGCTTTTGGTAGGGGGTTTGAAAAGCTTTAGCTGATAATATAGCGAGCGCACTTAGATGGTCATTATTTTTACGTATAGTGACAAAACAAAACGCGTAGTCATGGAAACTGTTTCAAGAAAAGTTCGATTCAAAAGTTGTCTATTTAGCGTTTCAAAAGGAAAAAAGAGAAATGAGCTTGAATAGGTGTCAGGGGTTAATAATCAGCACTTATCTAGTCATAATTATTTTTATAGTACCATATGTGCTACATTACCGCACTAGTGTGATAATGAGCATTTTACGTGCCTATGTCGAAACTTCAAAGGGCCATATGTACTATAAAACGTTGTACGATACACGTGCGAATAGGTAATTCGTAACTCGTGTCGATATAAAACACTCCCTTCGGTCGTGTTTTAATTTATCGCCACTCGTTGCGAATTTCCTACTTTTCGCACTAGTATCGTAATGTACTATTATCTACTCTGATACTATAACACAAAGAATATAAAACTGAAAACAAAACTCTTATGACAAACATTACGCATAGGCCAAAAATAAAAGGTAAAAAGTTTTATTACGATACAGGTCTTGTATGGACACCTGTATCATTTTTAATCATAACGATACACCTATACAACCTCCAGCTGGACCAAGAAGGTTGAACCTGTACTTAAAAAAAAGACAAGAGTGACAAGTGGACAATCCCATACAAAAAAATCTTACTCCGCTAGAAAGCTGAAATGCCCGTTGACGGATAGATGTCGCCACGATCTCGTCAGCGAGGTTCGATTTAGCTAAAAATATGTAACGCTATCTATCGGTACTTTGACAAACCATTTAAACGGCAAGTGAGCCACGCTGATTCGAGTGGCGCCCACAGGTGGCGGTTAGGTTGCGTGCGGTAGGCGTGTTATTTACTTGCAAATCTTGCAATACAATACTTGAGTCAACTTTACTTATCAAAGGTTTCAATGAACGAGTCCGCGGCGACACAACACGCATGCACAATCGATGTTTGCGCCTTGGCGCCAATATTTTACATTTAAAAAAATAATAATAATAATAACTTCCACACAACACAATCACTTGACCTGGTCCTAAACTAGGATACCGTGTGCTATGGTAACCAGGCAAGGACATCACAAACATGGAAATACACCCAGACTGAGGCCATTTGTACAAATGTACGGCGGCCCCCAGTGGGAATCGAACCCACGACCTCTGTCTTGGTAGTTAAGCGCCTTAACGGCTAGTCCACCGAGGCAGTCAATATTTTAAATATCAATATCAAAAACTTTTCAATATTTAAACAAAGTTTGGTTCTGCTTGTAAAATAAATCAGTTAACAGTACCTATATATTGAAAATAACAGAAATGAGGTCAACATTAACATACCCTCTCAGAGTACCTCCAATAACGCTTCCTGTCCGGTTCAAATTCAATTTCATAATTGTAATATTCTGAACATCAATAATTATTACAAGTAAAAATAAATTTGTTGATATTTAGCGTTTTATTTGCAATATTATTTTATGTATTATAGTATGAGAGTAGATAAAGTAGTGTATGACACTGTACATAACTTGGTCTTATAACACTCGTGTGATACTATAAAAAAACTAGCCTACGGCTCGTTTTTTTTTTAAACACACTCGTGTTATAAGAACCCTTACCTATTATGCAACAGTATCATAAACTACTATTATGCCACACCTGGCCAAAAAGCTGCTTTTTCCGCACGCTACGCGTACGGGAAAACCCACTTTGAGGCCAAGTGACGACATAAAATTGTGCACACAACACGGACCGTAAAATAGAAAGCCCTCTATCGCATATTTATGACCCTCACCTGCGGCTCGGTTCTTAAACTTCTGCGATATCATCAAAGTCAAAGTCAAAAATGTTATTCACTATAAAAACAAAATGTTTACTTAATGAACGCCAAAGCTGTTAGTTTCACAATTCAAAGATTTATCACCATTCTGCGCGTGTGTTCTTTATCGTCATAATAGCAGTAGTATAATTATACCCAGGTAGGTATAACTTAGTTTAAGGAAAGGCCTTGCCTGAAAATCGGCAACTAATTGCAGACTGGTGCACATTAGTTACTAGCCGAGGTACAGACCTTTTTGTCTTCATACCTAATTAAAATGCTTTTAAATAAATTACTCACTAAACTGTCATCATTGCTTTATAGTGTAAGTGAATATTGTGCCTTACTATATTGAAGACAAATAAACATTTTCTATTCTATTCTTTCTTTATTTTACGGCCCTAGTTATGTAATGTGGGTTTCCTACCTAACATCGAATTACCAATAGCCGAATAACTAATGCCCAAAAACACATGCCCGACTTGTTAATTTATCGAAGCATCAATAGCCCTATAACTTCAAATCCCGATCGTTCATAAGCCCGAAAAGTAACTCGACCGACGCCCGAACTCTATTGACCGAAAGATTGCTTAAATTGCCACTGTGTGTGGCAATTTTGTGTTCTGTGCAATATGACGCTGAAAATGAGGGTAGATGTATTTTTTATATACTACAACAAAGACTGTTTGCAACGTAATAATGATTTAACTTACACCGATTCGTAAACTCATGTTTACGAAACTCATGTTTACGAATCGGTGTAAGTTAAATCATTATTACGTTGCAAACAGTCTTTGTTGTGTTGGGATGTGTCTCACAAAACATTACTTTTGGTTGAAAAAGTATGTATGTATATCTCATATCGATCTTTACCCCCGAATATCTCGGACACTTCAGGGTACCATAGGACTAGAAGTTTTTTGTTTGTATAAGTATCCTCTATCCACATTTACCACTTTCATTTCATCGTGCGCGGAAACTTTGAAAAAAATTCAACATGGCGGCGAGTGGATATGCCACAGAGGTCCAATCCTCTTTTAGCTTAATTACAGCTACACAACCAACTTTGAAAAAGTTCTAATTGCGAAGTGGGTTGCTCGGGGCTGCAAGTGATGTAAATCGCTTCGGTCAGATGTCGCTGCCTGTACGTAACACAGAGAAGTTTGTAGAGTCTCGAAATTTCATCGATAATGGCACTTGCCCATTAGCTCAGTTGGGAGAGCGCTGGCACGGTGAGCCAGAGGTCGCGGGTTCAAGTCCCGGCATGGGTGGAATTTTTAGCCTCTAAATAGGTTTTTAAAGTTACAGTGGTAGAAAGGCAATAAATTTGATGAAAATTGATTGTTTTCAAATAATTTCAAGCAGCATATTAGTGTTATTTTTTATTAAAGTATAAAGATATAAAGATCAGTATTCACCCACAACGGATCGCGTGATCAGATTCTACGCACCCGTAGTGTCGGTGTCCGCGCCGACTTTCAGTACCCATTCAGTTATCGGTCATAGGCGAGTAAATGAAGATATTTTTGTTTATCTGCGGTCAATGTTGGCAGCGTTGAATAAAAAATTTGCAATAATCATTTCGATTTTGATTCGGTAACGCTAAGGCCCGGCCGCAAGCCGCGGCAAGTTCCCGCGCAGTCATGTTGCGTTACAAGAGGAGCTCGGGAGATTTGAGGTTAATGACACCTACTAAACAAGGAATCCATAATTCCGAAGATGATAAAAGAACGAGAAATATTTAGCAATTATAAAATTTGGTGAGCCACAAAAAACAGCATTTAAATAATTTGGTCAGCATACAAAGATTTTGTTTGCAAGAAAAAAAAACAGGCAGCAATCCTTGTTCCGCAAATAATTTTGATAATGGTCAAAAACTAAATCATAAATAGGTAGCTTACAATAACATGAGTTTGCATAATAAATATTCAGTCCGCAAAATAACTACTTGATCAGCAAGATTTCATGATTGATCAGCAGAGAAAACATGTCTATAAGCAATGTATTTGATAGGTATGCATATTTAAAACATGGTGAGCAAAATTCCGTGTGGCGCCGGATTAAGAATAGCGTCACTCCTTTTCCTTCCGTGGATGTCGTAGAAGGCGACTAAGGAAATCAATTACCAGGAGACGGGCAGCAGCGTCTTCCTGAGATTCCAACCGCATACTGCGATCGCCAACCCGCCTGCCAAGCGTGGCCCTTTATGGTTATGAAAACCACGAAGGAGGCCTATGTCCTGCAGTGGGCGTCAAATGGCTGATGATGATAATGATGATGAGCAAAATAACTAATTGGATTGGGTTTTGTTGATAAAGCGGCAATGTACGTTAAAAGTGGGCACTTTTTAAATTTTACAAGATTTTTTATTCAACGCTGCCAACATTGACCGCAGATAAACAAAAATATCTTCATTCACACGCCTTGACCGATAATATTGCAGGGCCTGGATCAACTCAAAGTTCCAAAATAGTCTGATACAGAAAACAGTTCTTATTTATAAAAAAACACGATTACTTTGCCTGTTATTACTTTGTTATTTATTATTGATCACGTTTATGTCCATCAAGTTATGTCCACTCTGGTCACAAGTAATATAATTCTATTCTAATATGGCTAATAAGGATATTTTTATCAGTGGAGAAACCCTGTTGATTTTTAACAGTTCCATCATAGTTGATCGATCGCATAAGCTCCCGAGTCCTACAGCTGTCCCGTATTGTCATTCGGCATCAAAAATCGCGAACGTTACTTTTATAAAATTTAACAGGAGACACTACCTACAACCTACAACACTTAAAAATCATACCGTCGTACACATACACAAAGAATCCAAATAATGGTTTTAGACTAACTTTAACCATGTTAGTCTAAAAACCATTATTTAGAAATATTTGTATGTGTACGTACGACGACAGTGTATGACTTGTGAGGTTGTTAATGTCTGCTGTAAAATTTGATACAAGTCACGTTCGCGGTTTTGGATGCCGACCGACGATATATTTTAGTGTTGTGGTACATGTGGCCCGCTCAATTTCTAGGCCGCGGTCGAGATGTCCATTTATAGGGTTCCGTACCCGAAGGGTGCCAAACGGGACCCTATTACTAAGACTTCATTGTCCTTCTGTCTGTCCGTCCATCTTATTAAGCAAATAAGGATTGCTAAATTATTTTAGACTAATGATGTACATTAAATACGTTCTTAATTATAATGATTAAGTTAGTAGCAATTTAACTTAATTTTATGCTTTTAAAAGAATGTACGAAACATTCGGGCGATATATCCCATATTGATTTTAGAAGGGCCCAGCTGGGCCGAAATTGAAATTTGATTAGGCCGAATGGTCCCATAGTAGTTTTAAAAAATGGACATCTCGGCCAAGAAATTGAGCGGGCCACATTTACCACAACCCATATTTTATCATTGATTTGTTACACCTACCTATCTATCCTTTGTATATTTGTACGTCCCTACTTACAAATTATGTTAGTGTCCTGGGCCTACATTCTGTTAATGCATTGTAGTAACATGACAACTGCATGAACATGGCGGTTTTCATTTCATGGCTGCTTTAAGTCTACGCGGGCACACCCATCAAACCTTCTAGGCGTCAATGGTACGAAAAAACACGTCACGTGACCCGACTGTGTACCTGTCATTATACTACAATGCACTAACAGAATCGAGGCCCTGATAATTACTCGGGCCTGTGGATATCTATTGGAATATTTTACGTTAGCACTACCCAACTCTGTACCTACTCTTTTGTATTACACACACAGCTAACTGTGAATCATCTCACATTGGCGTCCTCTACCACCAGGTGATAACAAAAACGTCTCAAATTCGAAGCTTCAAATAGGTAACGTACAGGATTTAATATCGGCATTTTACCTGAAATAAAACGCTTATTAAATACGTACCTTATTGGAAGTTTATATCGATCTTATATTTAATTGCTGCCAGTGGTTTTCGACACAATGACAAGCAAAGATGGCCGTCGCGCGTTCAGAAATCATTACGCGCAAAGCGGCCTGGTTGGTAGAGAGTGCCACGGACTAGCAAAGTGCGACGATTAGGGTTCAAGCGGCGTCGACTAGACGAGAAAAGGAGATTGCCTAACTCCAAGCTTCAAATAAGGTAAGTATTTAATAAGCGTTTTATTTCAGGTAAAACGCCGCTAATTAAGTACGAATTCAAAGTTCTGTCATAATTTGTTAAAACTTTACTAATCATTGCAGAGAATGTCTTAAGTGTTTAGTTCGACTGGAAAGAGAAGGCTTCACAACGGACTCATCCATTTGAAAGTCATCTGTGTAATAAGAGGGCTAACTATGTCTATGCTTATGTTACAATACATACATTCGTTTAGTTTACGTCCTGGGTTTGTCTTTGGCGTCCTTCTTGTCGTCCTTTTCGGAATCTTTGAAGAGCAGCGGCGTCATGCCCAGGAAGCAGCCGATGGTGATGCCCACCACGCGCCCCTGCGGCACGCCGCTCAGTCAGTAAACATGTACTCAATTATCAGAATCAGACAAAGCACTGGACAAATGCGAGTAGGACTCGCATCATAAGCTTGACTTTGCAGTTGAAAAAGACAAGTTTTTGCCATCTGGTTTGATCGCAGGATCAAATAATAAGCGTATCAAAATGTTCATTCAAGCGAAAGGCCAGAGTTAGAGAACCCCTAGGGTTATCCAAATCACCGCCATGCATGTTCCGCGATTTTTCGTACTTTGTGTTTTTTCCAAACTTTTCTTCTTTTGGTGCAATCTCCTATCGGAGGTCGGCTATCATTGTGGCTTCTTTGTCCCTTGATGTTGCGGCTCGGAAGGATTTTGGAACCACGATATATTTCTGCGGCCAGGGTCAGGTACCTGGATTTTGCCGTACAGAATGAGTTGTAGCAGAATTCGTAATTTTTTACGAACTCTCGCAATACTCATTGGATACTTTAGTTACTAATTATTTTCAAACCTATATTAAAAACTTCCTTGATTTAGAGGAAAGTTTGTTTGAATGCACTTTAAAATAAAACTACGAAAAACCGTGGGGTTGAAACCCTGGGGGGTTTTCTATCTCTAACCGAAAGGCCAAGCGAAAGCTTTATAGGACAAGCAGTAGGTACATGTAAAGTTGGCTAGGAGGTGGTGCGCTGCGTTACCATGTTGGCAAAGCGGCGGCTGACGGGCATGTCTAGCTGCACGGGCGTGAGCGGCGGCGCACGCAAGCCGAGCCGCGCCGCCGCGCGCTCCACGTAGAGGCTGGAGCCGATGCCGATGATGTCGCTAAACGTGTTGCCCAGCGCGGCCGCCGCCATCGTCGTCAGCGTGATGTAAGCGCTCATGCTACTCTCGATCGAATCTCCCTGTGGTGTCACGCACTCATACATATACTTACTGCCTACCTTATGTACTTGGAATTATTTACGCTTGCTGACTTGATACTAAATTAACAACTTTTATCTTTTACAATCAAGGTAGCAGTCTAGTAGCAGTTGTGCCATTGCACAAGTGTGTATCTCTTTTGTATTTAAACACATAGCTGTAAAGAAAGTACACTCTATCACAACATTAATTTACTTAATGCTTTGTGTGCTCTCAAAATTGTGTCTATATTCCATACCAGTTTCACTTTCACTGAATGTAAACGAGAAGTTGACAAAAATAGGACTCATTACCCGACTGCGGCGGAGCCCAAATAGAGGGTAATGTGTTTAGCTCGTATGTATGTATGTATATAAGTATGTCCGATTCTACGTTCCCTCATAACTCCGTAACCATTGGCCAGATTTTGATAAATAAGGTTTTAATCGATTCTTCACCCCTGTCGGAGTGTCATAGACTATATAAAATCGGTATTAATAGAACATGTCACAAAAAATAAAATTCGCTATTAAGCTATGTTAAAATACCACATTGAGTCACTAGATGGCGCTGCTACATTTAATTTATTCTATTCAGATCTTTAGAATAAATTAAATGTAGACGCTATTAAGTTACGTTATAGTAGAACCATCAGTAACTAGATGGCGCTGTTGTATTTAATGTATTATACTCGGATCTTAGATTTTCGGCCAATCACGTGTGATGTATGTAAAACACCATATGGCGCGGGTGTCAGAGCATATATCATCATCATCATCAGCCATTTGACGCCCACTGCAGGACATAGGACTCCTTCGTGGTTTTCATAACCATGAGGGGTTTTGCCTATAGCATTTAACAATCAGCATTAAAAAATGGGGTGCCGGCTTTAGAATAGTACCCCCGCGGGTGCCGTAAAAACCGGCTAAGGGACATTACCAGAAGGTGGGCAGCAGCGCCTTCTGCGAAAATACGATATACTGCGCTCGCCAACCCGCATGCCAAGCGTGGCGAGTAAGGCAAATACCCTCATGGCAATACACCAAAAAACCAGGCCCCCAGTCCCCGGCGGCTCCGCTATTCCTGGCTACGGTAGCGGCCACGGTAACGGCGGAGCAAGGGGTGCTAAGAATCTCCGGCAGAGATCTGGCTACCACCCCCAAAAACGAAAACGACTGGCCCTGGTAACACACAACATTCGCACATTGAGGACAGACGAAAAGCTAATTGAGCTGGAAGAGGAAATGGGTAGGTTACACTGGGATATCCTAGGGTTATCTGAAGTCCGTCGAGAGGGCGAGGACACGATAACCCTGAAATCCGGTAACCTGCTCTACTACCGGGAGGGCGAGCAACAGTCCCAGGGTGGTGTCGGGTTTCTCGTCCACAAGTCCCTCGTAAATAACATTTTGGCCATCAACAGTGTGTCGAGCAGGGTGGTGTACCTAATACTCAGAATATCTAAGAGATATTCGCTGAAGGTCATTCAGGTATACGCACCGACCTCGTCACACTCCGATGAGGAGGTAGAGGCGATGTATGAGGACATTAGTAGGGCCATACATACCTCGGAGACCTATTTTAATGTGGTTATGGGGGACTTCAATGCGAAGCTGGGCACAAGAAGCGAGGGTGGGATGAGAGTGGGGCAATTTGGTTATGGGCAACGGAACCCGAGAGGACAAAGGTTGGCAGACTTCCTGGAGAAAGAGGGACTCTTTATGATGAACTCTTTCTTTCAGAAGCCACCTCACAGGAAATGGATCTGGTTGAGTCCCGATGGTTCCACGAGAAACGAGATAGACTTCATCCTGACCTCCAAGAGACAAATATTCAATGACGTCTCTGTGATCAACATGGTGAAAACCGGAAGCGATCACCGAATAGTAAGAGGCACATTGAATATCAATGTCAAACTTGAGAGGTCTCGTCTCATGAAGTCCACGCTCCGACCTACTCATGCCCATATCCAGAACCCCGAGAACTTTCAACTCGAATTGTCAAATCGCTTTGAGTGCCTGGAGAGCGCCGCATCGGTGGACGAGATCAATAACAGGTTTGTAGAAACTGTCCGTACAGTGGGCTCGAGGTTCTATAGACCCAACCGTACGAGTAGACCACAAAAGCTCTCAAACTATACTCTCGACCTCATGGCTAAACGTCGCGCGTTGCAACTGCAGTCCTCCGAGGATGCTAAGTCATATAGGCAGCTCAATAGACATATCTCAAAGTCTATGCGGCACGATATTCGGTCCTTTAATACCGAACGTATTAAAGAGACTATAGAGCGGAACAAGGGCTCCAAAGTGTTCGCAAAAGACTTGTCTATTGGGCAAAGCCAGCTGACGAAGCTGAAGAGAGAGGACGGCAGTATAGCGTCGACCAAATCAGAGGTGCTGAGGGAGATTGAGAGTTTCTACGGACAGCTATACACCTCAGTCGCAAAACCTGTTAGCAGTTTGAACAAAGATCCGAGAGCCAAACTGACCCGACATTATACCGAAGACATCCCGGACATCAGCCTGTACGAGATTAGGATGGCCCTGAAACAGCTCAAGAATAACAAGGCACCAGGTGAGGACGGAATCACATCAGAGCTCCTGAAAGCGGGTGGAACACCAGTACTTAAAGTCCTTCAGAAGCTCTTCAATTCCGTCGTGCTCGAAGGAAAAACGCCAGAAGCATGGAACAGAAGCGTGGTGACGCTGTTCTTCAAGAAAGGGGATAACTCTCTATTGAAGAACTACCGACCCATCTCGCTTCTGAGCCATGTTTATAAGCTGTTTTCGAGGGTCCTCACGAATCGTCTCGAACGCAGGTTTGATGACTTCCAGCCTCCCGAACAAGCCGGTTTCCGAAAGGGCTTTAGTACCATAGACCACATCCACACGCTGCGGCAAATTATACAGAAGACTGAGGAGTATAATTTGCCATTCTGCTTAGCGTTTGTGGACTATTTGAAAGCCTTCGATTCGATCGAGACATGGGCAGTGCTCGAGTCTCTCCAGCGTTGCCGTATTGACTATCGGTATATCGAGGTGCTGAAGTGCTTGTACAACAGCGCCACCATGTCGGTCCGAGTACAGGAGCAGAATTCGGAGGCAATTCCATTGAGAAGAGGCGTGAGACAGGGAGACGTTATCTCTCCGAAACTGTTCACGAACGCACTGGAAGATGCCTTCAAGCTTCTGGAATGGCAGGGACGCGGCATCAATATCAATGGCGAGTACATCACGCACCTTCGATTGGCGACGATATAGTAGTCATGGCAGAAACGATGGAAGACCTCGGCATAATGCTCGACGACCTCAGTCGAGTTTCCCAACGTGTGGGCCTTAAAATGAACATGGACAAAACGAAGGTCATGTCGAACGCTCGTGTTGTGCCCACCCCAATAACATTGGGGAACACGACTCTCGAAGTTGTAGACGAATACGTCTACTTAGGACAAACAATCCAACTAGGCCGGTCCAACTTCGTGAAAGAGGTCAATCGTCGAATCCAACTCGGCTGGGCAGCTTTCGGGAAACTTAGAAAAGTCTTTTCGTCTAATATACCTCAATCGCTCAAGACAAAATTATACAACCAGTGTGTGTTACCAGTGATGACTTATGGCACTGAAACGTGGTCTCTCACTATGGGCCTCATAAGAAGGCTCAAGGTCACGCAACGAGCTATGGAAAGGGCTATGCTCGGAATTTCTCTACGAGATCGAATCAGAAATGATGAGATCCGCAGACGAACGAAAGTCGTCGACATAGCCCAGCGGATTAGTAAGTTGAAGTGGCAGTGGGCGGGGCACATAGCACGCAGAACTGATGGCCGATGGGGCCGAAAAGTTCTCGAATGGAGACCACATATCGGCAAGCGCAGCGTGGGACGACCAGCCACAAGATGGACAGATGACGTCATTCAAGTGGCAGGCAGGAAGACGCTGGATGCAGGCCGCTTCCAACCGGTCTTTTTGGAAATCCATGGAGGAGGCCTATGTCCAGCAGTGGACTTCTTGTGGCTGAATGATGATGAATGATGATGATTAAAAAATCAATAAAAAGACAAAAATAAGAAACTGAAATAAAAAATAACCAACAACCCGAGTGCTGAGCATTAACTGCTAAGCAGGCGGGACCAACCTAAGGAGTTACATTGCTGAATTTGGGTCCCGTCAGCTTAGTAGTTAATGCTCAGCAGTCGGGTGGTTGGTTATTTTTTATTTCAGTTTTTTATTTTGTTCATCCCATTCATGCAAGATGTACCTATCTCTATTTTGTATTTCTTGGTTTTGACTACATTTAAGTAAATGCTTCTTACTTTTAGAGAATGTCTATCTGGTACTTACAGGTAAAATCATAAAAGGCCTTTTAAAAATAATCTCCTTCGTTGTCAAGATAACTACAAAAGGTTTGAAAATTAACCCATTGAATGTTTGAAATACTTACAGCAATGATCATGATAAAGTTGTCCAAGAACCCAAAACCAACAAAGGGTATTGAATTTGCAAACGATACTGGAAGTGAGAAACAACAGAATTATTCTTTGTTTGTTTTGCCGAGTTGGTATGGAAGTTGTTGCGTTAAAGCTGAAGATAGATAGCAGTGCCCAGTGGTTTTGTTGCCCCAAAAAGTGACATCCTCAGTTTATTGCTTTAGTGGATTCAGCTGTGTTAAAATTACAAGATTAGAACCCCCCGGAGCCCAATGTCATTGGTTTTTTTTTATATCATATAGTTTTCGTAACCTTTGAAGGAAAAAAAAATCCCTGTGGTAAACTATGAGGGGCAATTGACCTTCGGTTTTTTTAATTGTTTTCAACGCTCTTGCTCGTAAAGTGTCCCTTTATAGCAAGGAATTTAGGGCCATAATAGTGCTTATTACGCACGCGACCTTTTTACTTTACATTATCGCACTAGTACTTTTTACTTTACATTTTCGAATTTTTATGCCCACAATGCGTATTTTTGTGAATAAATAAAAAAAAATATAACACAAGATTCTGGTACATGGTGTTGACATTATAGACGCTTATTCCATACCAATAGGGATGCTGCAGAATCACGTAACAAATTCTGGGTAACAAATAGAGGACGTTATTGCAGAAACATAGCCAGTCACAACTATAATTGATCCGTTTCACCGAGGACTGGAGTTATCAGATCCCTTAATTTCAATGATAGGCCTTCGCAGACGTAGAAAATTTTCAAAACGTCTGCCTTTGCCAGCAGCTGTGCAAAATCTTCTGCAGCCTCCTTATCAAAGCGATTTACAAATGTTTGGAGAAGATTCGTTGATTCTAGGCGAGATTTTCAATGAAGAAGTTGATTTTCCGGTCATACTGATAAACGAAAATGACCCATTAGATGAGTCCTATAAAACCGGTCAAGTGCAAGTCGGACTCGCGCACCGAGGGTTCCGTACCATCATCATCATCATCATCATCATCATCATCACCAACTAACTTTCTGAGCCATGTATTTGAAAAAAAAAAACCGTTTGTATGGACCCCAAAATGCAGGATTCTGATTCGCACTTAGCCATTTTTTATTATTTGTTGTTATACAACATATTAAGCTGTACAATTACACCAAGTTAGATGCCTGTATGTATCATTGTTTTTAAGATAGAGCAAAAATAAAAACGCAAAAAAACAAAAACAAACCCCCCTTATCTTTTATTATTATTTTATTTTTATTACTTATTAGGTAACCCACCATAATAAGAAAGATTCTGTGAGAATTTCAACTGGCTACCTATTAATTACGGTTTCAAAGAGACTGCTGAGGCAGAGTGATAGGGCCCCGTCCGGCACCCTTCGAGTACAGAACCCTGTGGTTACAAAATGAAAAAAACTCGACTGCTTATCGTGACAAAAAAATCTTTAAGAAGTACACAAAGTTTTATTAAAATAGGACTTGACCTTTGTGACAATCCTGACATGCATAATTGACCTCAGGCACAAATTAAATCATATCTCCGAAAGCCAGCGGTATTAGAACGTGCTACTTTTTTCATAGTGCTCCTCATAATACAGAATGGGTTTGTGGTAGCTAGAGGTTCTACTTCAAAGTAGAAAAATAAATAAAAAATAAAAACACAAAACTATAAAAATAAATATTGCTTCGTTATTATGCAGTTTCAACAAATAAAAATATGAGCTTCAAATAGCTCTAAATACCCATGATATAACGAACATTCAGCCTTACATACAATTCAATTCAATTCTGCTTTATGGACTCACTGCACTGATTATACAGTACAACTTCGCCAATGTCACGTGTTAGGCAAGACTATAGCCAATCACAACAGCGAACGAGGCTCGGTCAGAATTTTGAGGCAATCAGAACTGTTTGTCGGAAGGTTATAATGGGATGCTTAGTGATTTTAGACCGTTTGTTTTTTAAGCTAAAGTTTGATATTGTTGTCTGAAAGGAATTTACCTATAATGTATACAAGAGGGGAATTACAGATATTTTTTTCTTCTTTTATGCCTTTAAAGGTCCTGAAAACTTTTTGATTAAAAAAAAAACCTATAAACATTGTTCTCTGGGGAGTTCTACTCTTGTCATTTAAACACATAGCTGAATCCACTAAAGCAATAAACTGAGGATGTCACTTTTTTTGGGGCAAAAAAAACACTGCAGTCTTTACACACTATTTAGGGCAGCATGGTGTAACAGTAAGTGACTCATAATACTTACAACGAAATAACTCCTTAGTTGTAGGCTTTGGTACTGTTGCAGCTGAAAATACAAAACAAAATATAAGTTTTTTTCTAACAAGACAAATGGACATAATTATTTAAAGTCCAATAATTTAGATATTGAGAAGTCCTACCTGGTGCAAATCTATGGTTGTAACAATTTAATTTCCTACAAAAGATGAGCAATGTGTAATCCACATAATATTAGACAGCATCCGTAATGAGCTCACAAGTCAATGACATCATTACCTCCTTGTTAACCAGATAAAACTAGATTCTTAAGTGAATTCCAAAAAAAAATTCCACACATACCATACTTTTTTTTGAGCCAATCTTCAGGTACAGGGCAGTAGGTGCCAGTGGGGTCTACATCCCCCAGTGTAGGAACTTTGCTTGGCCTCCCAAGCTTACTTCTCCATCTTTGAGCAGCTAAATTGTCTGCAATAGAAAGGGTGTGAATTCATTACTTGCTTTAGAGTTACGCCGCCATTCAGCGACATAGATTTAACCTTACTACCTTCAAACTCTTCCTTGATTTTATTTGAATGATATTCTTCCATTGCAGTGAGTAGCAGTTTCCTTTCATCATCAGTAAGATGCAGGACCAGTTCCGTAGCGTGGGCCTTCGTCAGCGGACCTGCCCGTGGCCCACTGGACGACTCGTCCAGATCCTTTCCCGTAGGACCTAGGCCCAGATGCCGGACGTTTGAAGTAAGGGGAATACATCGCGTTAAGAAAGAGTGACCACTTGCACTGTGCCGCACTTGCAACTGCAAAGGATTTTTCTGACAACACCAGTGTATCCTCAAAGTATTTAGGTTTGAAAACCTTTTTACTGCATTAACGGACTTCATTTTATTAAAATCAGCATAAAGTCTTTAGCAAAATTTTCGTACGTGCTCAATAACTTTGCTTTAATTACGTTCCATTTGATAAGGTTGAATTTCGTTGATTGACAATATGTCAAAATAACTATACTTTTGAGTGGAATGAAATGTAAATTAGACCCGTACATACTACACACTCAATACACTCCAAACAATTTATTTATTATCTACTAGCTGTGCCCGCGAATCCGTTCGCGTACATTTCGATTTTTACGAAGCATTTGTATGGGGGCCACGTCTTATCATAACTGGAGCTAGAATTTAAATAGCCTATCCTGTGTCCCAGATGTCTATATGTTTTTATACCAAATTTCATCAAATTCGGATAATTGGTTTAAGAGTTATGGAGGAACATACATACATACAGAAAAAAATTCTAAAAATCGTGAAATTAGTTTCAGTATCATATATTGAGCCTATAAACACAATATCTCTGAAAACAAACTAACTTACTCCATGACCGACCCTTACAGATTTATTATTAGTATAGATAGATGGAAAACCAACAGCTGATTAACAATAAGGTACCTATTATTTTCACAAAACGTTTTCAGCACAAATCGTGGCCATAGAAGAACAGAACCGGAATGCGGCTGTCAAAAATAGCAAGAGAGTGCTAGATTTCTGCTGATATAACTTGTAGCAAAACGTACATGGAGCACGTACATTACTAAAGGGTATAATTTAAGCCAGTGGCTCCTAACCTTTTCAGAACTGTTACCCCCATGGCCTGTTATGTCTTGGCTACATTAAGGAACCACTGATTTAAGCTATCGCTAATTTAAATGACTTTGCATTTCTTAAATAATAGGGTTTTCCCGCAAAATACCAGATTTGTCACCAAAAGGGATTATCTTTTTATTTTTTTTAAATGATTCCCTTGTCACCGCATAGATGGCGCTGATCCTGGTAAGTTACTGCAAGGAACGGAACGTCACATTATTTTTTGATTATTTCACTTTGATGTAATGTGTAGATCATATAACGAAACTTGCATATTATTTTGTCACTGTCACATTATAAATATTAGGGGTTAAAGTATGAAATTGCCGTTTTATTGCAATAGGTTCTTTGAATTGACATAGAATCTTCATGGTTTGAGGTTTTCGAATGAAACTTTTTTCAAATGGTTTCTATGATGTTCTTTTTTTAAAAAATGTGAAACATTTGAATATCGACTTTCAATTGTTTTTGTTATTCAATTTAGACAAGAAAGATGGATACTGCGAAAATTCGAGTGATTATGAGGCACCCATTTTTCGTATTTTTTTATTTTATTGATTTGACGCAAGTGAGTCAATATTGTGGGTAAGGTAACGTTAAACCATGCCGCTAATTCCTGGGTAGTTTGACTAGGGTCGGCTTCCACTATCCCTCTTAATTCATCGTTATTCACCTGTGTGGGCGGTCTTCCTCGTGGCTCGTTCTTTAAGTCGAAATTTCCATCACGAAAGCGTTTAAACCAAAATCGCACGGTGCGTTCATTAGTAGACCCCTCTCCAAACGCAGCATTGATATTGCGGGCTGTTTCTGCTGCGTTAGTTCCGCGTCGGATCTCGTATTCAAAAATCACTCGAATTTTCGCAGTATCCATCTTTCTTGACTAAATTGAATAACAAAAACAATTGAAAGTCGATATTCAAATGTTTCACATTTTTTAAAAAAAGAACATCATAGAAACCATTTGAAAAAAGTTTCATTCGAAAACCTCAAACCATGAAGATTCTATGTCAATTCAAAGAACCTATTGCAATAAAACGGCAATTTCATACTTTAACCCCTATTATTTAAATATCGTTCCGAATTGATCCATTCACGTTATCGGAATACTGGAACGGAACGGAACGCATTTCGGAACGGCTATCATAATAATTATATTATCATAGACGCGAATAGGCACGGACGTGAGCCGTGAGTGGCCGTGAGCAATCTGTAGTGCGTTCCGAGTTGCCCATGGTCGCTCACAGTCGCAAATCGGAACGCACGGCTCAGCCCCTATATTACGCTCACCAAATCCATATCGGTGCCCCGTTCACATATGATTAGCGCATTTTACTTGACATGAAATCAGCTGTTGAGCTTACGATTCGTTTAGAAATTTATTCCATAATCTAGGTTGTTTTTGAAATTCATTCATTCAATTCAAAAACCGAATGTAATTTCTGAACTTCCAAAAGGGTGACGCACAACTAATAAATCATCATCATCATCATCAGCCATTTGACGCCCACTGCAGGACATAAGCCTCCCTCGTGGTTTTCATAACCATGAGAGGTTTTGCCACGCTTGGCAGGCGGGTTGGCGATCGCAGGATGCGGTTGGAATCTCAGGAAGACGCTGCTGGCCGTCTCCTGGTAATTGATTTCCTTAGTCGCCTTCTACGACATCCACGAAAGGAAATGGAGTGATGCTATTCTTACTCCGGCGCCACACGGAATTACGCCAAACTAAAAAATAATAAATCCCTTTTAATGGGTACCTATTCTTCCTCAACGTGATTGACGGCTTTAGCTCAGATGAGACTCGAAACGAGACGCGTTTTTTCAGTATGAGAAACCGAATACTTATGTGTGCCGGTGTGTCAGCCATTGCAACTGATCGCAATGCCTAAATTAAAATGCCCTAAACCAAGTTTCATTGCCTACGCCTTCATCCGGGCGCCGCCATTCTTCCTGTAGCCAGTTCCCGTGCCAAATCTATCAATGGAGAGATGAGCCAGGTTCATGAACCTACATGCTGCTGAGTTTTCTGTGAAGTTTCAATCGTGGACAATATAAGGATAGCTTCTCGTGCCGCAATTATCTTCACCAGTCTATCAAATATGCCTGTCATACTTTCTTATTCATTAATTCTACTAATGAACTCTTCCATATCTTTACATACGAGCCAAATAACAATAATTCGCTTGAGTAGGGTATTGTATTACTTTGCACACAAGCTACTCGTCTGATGTTGACAGAAATCAGAAACTTATCTAAAAATAATAATTTAGATTCTCTTTGTTAAATGTCCAGGTACAATGTGAGCCGCTGCCTTATAGTCGAGTTGTGGAGAATAAGGCACAGAAAGAACTCCACTCTGCCAATCTTTTCCCAAATCATACCTATTACATCTAAAACATAAGTTGGCATGAGTACAAGATCCCATCATGAGTGCAGTTACTTATCTGTTTATTTTGTTTCTGTAATGTATCTTGTTGGTATAATAAATGTATTTCTTCTTCTTCAATCAACAACTTGCAATGCTAAAACATTAGTTATCTACTATTCTTTATAAAGAAACTAGACTATTCAATAAAGTACAGTGTAATTTAACTAGAATAGGTGCCAACGGACTATCCTTACTTATAATTTCACAGAAATTTTCTTTCAACCATTTAGGTACTGATCCATAATCCATAAAGCAGTGTTTCTTTTTTATGAACAATAAATATTTTTTATCTTTAAAGCTGACTTGGAACACTTTCTTAAATGTGGCTTAAACAGCATTAAAACTACAATTCTTCTTATGAATGATGACTTACATAAGTGACATTTATGAAGTGCTACAAGTCGGCATAAGTATATATATTGGTTTTCTCTCCATTTATAAAAGATCTATGTAATTTTATAAAAAGCAACAAAATTCGATTGTGATTCTATTACTAATGTATCTGGTTTTTTATGTATTTTATCTTTTTTGTTATTACTACATCACCACAACTAACTTACCAACGGGATTTTGTTAAATATTTAAAAAAAAAAACTTGCTATCTCCAAAACTCGACATTGGCAGAATCCTTAGGGTAGTAGCCATAATTAAGAATTGAATTGAATTTTATTTATGTTACATACTTGTTATTGTTTCTTTGCTAAGAGATTTAAGTACACAAATTAATTTAATTCCTCAGCTGTTTGCGTGATAGACACATACATCGTAAAAATCTAAGGAGTGTTCTCCTCGATGAGAATCAAGAAACTTATATAACAAGTAACAACATGTTAGGTACTTTAATATCTTTGAAAATATATTGCAAAATAGGAGATAGTGAAAAAAGCACTGATAGGTAATTTTTATGCTATTTTAGGTTTTAGATAGTTTTTTTTTCATTCTTAGCTACTTTGGTACTGAAATTAAAGGTAAGTAGGTATTAAATATTTTATTAAACTTCATTCCATACTCCTTTTCATCTTCAATGCAAAAATACTGACATGTTATCACCACAGTGGCAAATAATTTTCAACGACAGCTAAGTCAACGATGAACTTATGTGCCTACCATGAATAAAGGAGTACAAGAAAAAATCCATCTTAGTGTTATCTTCAATTTAATAAATTTGTATCGACAAACATCAAGTGACGAGCTTCACTGCTTGCTGTTTATGAGGACATGCAGGACATGAACTTTATACAACAACGCGTCGCATGAGTAGCGTCTTTTCCGCAGCCTCGCCCCACGTCCCTCCTATGTGTCCCACGCCTATGCTGTCCTCACTAATCAGAATCACTAACACTAACACGGATCAAAAAACTTTATATACCTAATTTGTGACACGGATTACACACCACGCGACGGTGTCGGCGGGTATTCCTTGTCTGTGTGACTGTATTTGTATCTGTCATATTGACAGTCAGTTGCGTGCGGCACAGATTATAAAGTCGCGCAGCCAGCGGTCGGGAAGATAAAGTCCTTCCTTCCTATTTACTATCGTACAGCAGAATTGCGAAAAAATGATTAGTTGTCCTGAAAGTTACTGGGTTAGATTCGTCATAAGTTATAAGTAACGCATTGAAGTGATTTCTGTTCACTAACTTTTCAATGAAACAGTGAAACCTTTGCTTTAATTGAACAGTGCAGGTGAATAGTTGTTTCGTTCAGTCCAGAAAGAGAGTGTGTGTAGAATCTATTGAGAGTGTTGTAAAGAGCTACCATGCAAGATGTTGGAGGGACTAGTGGCTTGGGTTTTGAACAACTACCTCGGGAAGTATGTGGAAAACTTGAACACAGATCAGCTGAGCGTAGCTCTCCCTTCAGGTAATTTGCATATGTTTTGATCTATTTGCTTCCCACTCCGGCAAGTACGTGTCCTATCCTCGGTTATGTAAATTTCATTGCAATGCCTAGTCAAGTACTTATGGTATCCTTAGTTGTGATTGATATTGTCACAGGGAAGGTAGAGCTAGAGAATCTACCATTGAAGAAGGATGCGCTGAGGCACTTGGGGCTGCCGGTGGAGGTAAAGGCGGGCTTCATTGGCAAGGTGCAGCTGCAGGTGCCAGTACGGCAGATCCGCTCAGCGCCCTGGATCATCTGCATCGAGAAGTTGTACCTTGTTGCGGCACCTGTTAATTTAGATGAGGTTTGTTAACTTCCACTCTTGTGCATTATGTTACATAAACTCACACCTGTGTGAGTTTATGTAATC
Source organism: Yponomeuta evonymella (assembly GCA_963969515.1). NCBI lineage: Eukaryota > Metazoa > Arthropoda > Insecta > Lepidoptera > Yponomeutidae > Yponomeuta > Yponomeuta evonymella. The sequence goes on along the minus strand of OZ018346.1, from coordinate 22,006,251 downwards.
TAGTCTAGAGAACAGGGTTTTCTACCTGCAACAATCCTGTCAAACCTATTTCTCTTCATCAACATTCATTAGTGGTTGCATGCATGCACACCAGTTTTTGCTTTTGTGTTGGGTATAATCAGTGAGCGAAGGTGCCTCTAAACACTATAAATCATCTCATTATGTAGATGCAAATTTTGGGAAAAGTCCGACGAGAAATAAAATACACGTTTCGAAGTAACAACTTCAATATTTTATTAAAACTTTTCAAGTTGTTGCCTTAATCGCAGTTAAAAGTGGAATGAGTAGCTTATACCGATATTTTATCCCCTCCTCCACCAATCTTCCACTCTATACAAAACTAAAAAGTCAAACATGCAATCGACATTTCCAGCAAAATTAATAAATCGACTGATTCTCAAAATAATATTTACTGTAAAATTATATTAAAAAATAAAATGGACTTCCGGTCTAATCAAAACATTGAAATATAATTCTATATTGTTCTGCACAACTCTGTTCAACAAACTAATCTTTAAATATTAGATTCTTAATAATATATGTAGATTAATAACTAACAAATAACAGTTCATATAATTAATCTAACATCAAGGCCAAAGTTAAAAATAGAAAAAGTTGAAAATAGTTAAAGTGATAGTTAAAAATAGATGTCTTAACTAGTGCTAAAAATCACCCCACATTCAATTGTGGGAAGGGGGGGGGGGGCTTGTCAATTTGTTAACAGTATTACCTAGCAAAATATATATATGCACCTGTCACTGTCAGGTGCCCATCTTGTGAGTTACCTAGATATTGACAGGACATGGACTATTTTTGAAAGTGAATTTTGTAGGAAATACTTCTATGGTTTTTTTATTTGTAGGGTATAATCCTTATTGTATAATTGAGAGAGGTGAGAAGATAAGTGCTAATTTTAAATAATATTTCAATACAATTAAATTGCATTTAGTGATTGCCAATCCTAATGTGTAACATAGTAAAATTCACAGGCTCTCACTCCCATTGTCACTCTTTTTTATTTTATTGTAGGCTCTGGGAAAACTAACAGCTATAACAAGGTACATAGAAAAACCTACTTAATGATTTACTTTCTTGAAAAATTTTCCCTTAATAATTTTAGATTCTCAATAATGGCATAAAACTCATCACATGGTCATTCGGTTATTCCATGGTACAAACTTATTGTATGATGGAAATAATGTCAGTGAGCTGAGATGTGATGGTGTTTAGAATGTGTCCTACAGGGCTACCTAAACATAAGTAAGTCCTGAAACATGGCAATTTGAGTTTGTGGCATACAATTGGTTTTGTTCTATAACATTTAAAAATAATTTGTTCAATTTTAATTTTAATTTTTACAGTTCTACATATTATAGTAGCACTGTTTCACAGATAATGATTCAAACCATTTATATTACTTAAAATAACTTAGAGGAAGTTGTGACATTTGTAGAATACATAAGAAGAAATACAATTATGTAAATCCTGATATTTCGAATAATATAAATCTGAGAAAAAACTCAAGAGAACAAAATTTGTTTGTAAAACACTAACTTTAAATGGTGTGTTTCAGGAATTGCGCATTCTAGAAGTAATCCGCTAATTATGTACATAATCCATCAATAGATCAAGGCCCTCAGTCAGATAAAGTGAAGTTCAGACCCGACTTTACTGTCTAAGCTAATACAGATAAGATTATCTTACAATGTGTGTACAACAATAAGATTAGCTATGTAAAATAGCTCTTATATTTTTAATTTGTGTAACATTAACCTTTTTCACTGTGTAATCAGTCAGTGACAAGGCCTTAAGATAGTGATATTATATCTCTTTTTTGAGATTTCCCCACTTAGCCTCATGATTGGGCCATTGTACGTAGCAAAACTGTGAGTTTACTCCAGTCAGCCTATCTCTTTCCAGAAAGCTCTGATGTCACTGCAGGCCTCCTGAGGTGTTAAAAGTAGTTTTGCTGTTGGTAGTAGCGTAACCTGCCTGACTACAATTTTGTGACACGACATTCTGCAACAAGAATTGACTCTACAAACAAGAATGACTCAATTATGTTTTTTGTTATAAAATTACATCCAATTTGTTTATCATTCCAAAGGAAATATACCATTAAAGCCAATTTACTAGAATCCAATTTCTAGATTCAGTATCGCTGGACTGAAACTGATAGAGTGCTGTTCCAGTGCTCAATATGTAGATTACCAGATTGGACTAGAAGTGTTTACTTCCTATTGTCTGACTAGTAAAGTAATCTAGCTATGGGGTCTAAGTAAATCAATTTTTACATCCAATTTCTTCGACTATTTCACAGCAGAGTATATTTGTCTAAACTAAACCAACTGTCTGTCTTGTCTTGCCTAAATCTAATAATGAAAACCTGTATTTGCAAAAATATACATAATATATATACGGTATAAGCAGGATGACGTCAAACTAGGACCTTCTAATTTTACAAAATATGTACTATTTTGTGAAAAGAAGTAGCGTGCCTTGGGGGAGGCCTATCACAGTGCATGAGTAGGGGATGATTCATGGATACTTTGTATGTACTTTAAAAAGGGTCTCTTTAAAACGAGTGATCCAGTGATCTACGAGTATAATGATGACTCCATGCTTTTGATCCCGACCTTCCTATGGCGTGGCAAGCAAACAGTGTTGTGTGTGTGTGTAGTGGGATGCCGAGGCGGAAGCGTTGATCGCGCACGAGCGCAAGGTGGCGTTGCTGGACGCGCTGGAAGCGCAGTGGCGCGCTGAGCACGAGGCCAACGATGCTGGCTACTACGCCACTTCCTACTCCTCTTGGCTCTCCTACGGCACCGGCCTGCTCGCCAACATCGTTGAGAACCTGCAGGTATGCGCCCAACCATTTTTATCCTCTGTGATTGTGTAATGTTAACACTGCACAATTGCACATGCTGGCCACCCTTCCATGGCAATCAAATCTCACTTTCCATTTGTTTTTGAAAAGACTATAAGGCTTGCCTATTCAAGTCTTGCTATTAAAAGTAACATAACATCGCGAGATCCCAATCGAGATCACATAAAAGACTATTATAAGATTATTCCATGGATTCTGCTAGTCATTCAGGGTTAATTTACATGGATCGGCATGCGTCTGATGCAGCATCGCAAGCAGATCTGTCACTGGACTCGTGTAAATGAGCCTCTATTTTTTAAATGTACATTGTAGAATTATTAGTTACAGAATCGTTCACTTAGACAATTCAAAGAGATTGTGTCAAGTCTAAATATATATCCCTAAACCGGATATACGCATCCTGTTCTCCTTAATTACTTGCGCAATTAGTGTTGTTTATTTCTTTCTGAAATATCTATTTTTGCCATCAGCAGGAATCATTTTCTTTTTAAGATCTAAAGTAGGAATGCGCCGAGACAAACGGTTAAGTTTGACTCATATAAGTTTTGGAAATCTGTTATTATGCCACCTAATACGTCCACTAACGTACGCGGCGGCGTAGGACGATGTTATTGGCATGCCGCGTGGAATGAATTGGCGCGAACTCAATCAATGAGTCCATTGTTAAAGAGCTAGCCACTTTCAACCTAATCGTTATAATAATAAAGTGGTTACCTGTACGAGGTGCAGCGATGATAGCATTATGGATATATCTTTTCGAACACGATGCCTTGGTAGTACTTTAAACACTAGTTGGTAACTCTCGAACTTGGATTGTACTGGATCTTCTGGTCTTGCTCACTAGTAATATATATGTGAATGTTTGTCACGAAATTACGCCTAAAAGGCTAAAATATGTGGATGGGATTTGGCATGCAGATAAATTCATATCCTGGATACTAACGTAGGATAGATTTTGACAAGAATTGAGATTTTTCGTCCATTTTTCTACAACAATCTGAATATTGCTTCACATGTTTTCCTATGTTTAATTCTTAATATTCTGTAACTCACAGAGTCTGCGCTATAATGAATAAAAATAATTGTTTATTCAAAGTTTGGAGAGAGAGAACCGCGTTCAGTTTGATCTGTCATTGTGCACATAATAGAAGCTACTCGGGTTTACACGTGAGCGCCGGGTGAAGCCGAACAAGTCGCATCAATCACTGGTAAAGTCATGTGTAGTCGCTTTCGCTCCCCACTCCTCCCTGTCTCTGGCCGAGTCGCCTGACGGTCGGCCGCGTATGGCCTCGGTCCCGGCAGCTGAAGCTGAAGGACGTGCACGTCCGCTACGAGGACGCGTTGACGTGCCCGGGCGCGGCGTTCGCGTGCGGGCTGGCCGTGGCGGCGCTGGCGGCCGAGTCGTGCGACGGCGAGGGCGCGCGCGGCTTCACGCTGGCCGACAGCGCGCGCTCCTTCAAGCTGCTGGAGCTGCAGCAGCTCGCCGTCTACTGGGACCCCGTGCGCGCGCCCAACGACTTGCTGCACAACTGCACGCTCGCTGAACTTATGGTGAGCTTTTAACTTCACTGCCCTATCCCTTTATATATGTAATTTTTTTTATTAATTTACATAGATCGAGAATGATATTTATTTAGTGGCAAAATACTGAACATAAAACTTTAGAAAACAAGCAGCAACTGAGTGATGTTTCTGCCGCATTTGTCTTTATTTTGGAAATGCTACAAAATTCCAAGTGTAAACTCTATCCATCGAGCATGAAACCTTACTCAATTGCGTTACGTGCAACGAAAAAAGGTTAATCAGCTGTTAGCTGTATTCCTGTAAAGCCTTGTACAAAACGGCCTGCCATTTGCTGACAAAGAATACACTACCAAACTGAATCAACTTACGAATCATATACAAATTAGCGCTAAAGAAAGGCGCTTAGAAATGCACGAAGTCTGAGACTCGGCTGAAACAAAGTACAAAGTCTGAGATTTATTGTGCACCTTAACAATTAAAGCAACATTAAAAGAATATGCGTAAGCTCCTTATAGCCTCATGATTTAAAAAAAATAGATAATTGCAGAGCCGCATGTCGGAAACGTGGAAGGCGAGTCACAGTTACCTGGTGGCGCCGTCGTCGGCGGCGGCGCGCGTGTCGCGCGAGCGCTCGGAGCAACCGCTGCGCTCGCGCACGCGGCCGCGGCTCCGGTGCGCGCTCACACTCGACTCCGTTCTGCTCAATCTCACCTCGGTAAGTGGCCGCTGCTGGACCTTGTCAACCAAATCAATGCGAGGAACAAAGGCACATTCTTGATGAACAGGCAACCATATTTGTACCATATTGTATTATAATGTAGCAAATTTTTTAATCTGTGATACAGGCAGCTATTGCTACAAGAATTTAAAGATAAGATGGTCTCTTTAAAAATGTTTTCCGTAAGGACCATTTTTTTAAATTTCGGCAATTCCATCATGTAGGTAGCTCCCCTTTCTGCCCCACCTCAGATATAAATCTAAATACGTTGCTTATATATGTATTTTTTTTTAATTAATGTACAAATTATGGAACTGCATAACTTCCTCAGTCCTTGGAAATAAAAATTTGAAGCCTTTGTTATTTTCAAGGTCAGGACTGAGGAGGCTATGGTATGTCATCGCCTATTGTCAGAAGTCTGTCGACGTACCTACGGGCAATCGCACGCACCGTGTTACACAGCACGAGATTTGTTATCGTTGTGTATTACGTCGAAGGCTACTAACCGCGACCGCTGTGTCGTCGTATACTTTGAGTCGATTGAGTCAGCGCACAAGACAACCGTGCGCGGTGCGATGCGGCTAACGGTGTGTGCCGGTCGACAGCGGCAGTACCGCGAGGCGGCGGGCTGCTGCCGCGGGCTGCAGCGGACGGCGCGGCTGCGCGAGTGCCGCGCGCTGCGGCCCGCCGCGCCCGCCGCCGCCGCGCCGCGCGCCTGGTGGCGCTACGCCGTGCTCTGCCACTGCCCCGACCACCGCTGTGCGTATTACACTACTCTTTGTATCACGCTCTGCTGTGCTCTTTGTATACTTTGTGCAACGAATGCCGTGGGTTCGAGTGCCTTTTTTGATTTGTACAAATGACCTCAGTCTGGGTTCCATGTTTGTGATGTCCTTGCCTGGTTATCATAGCACACAGGATTCTTAGTTTAGGACCAAGACGAGTGTTTTTCTTGTGCTGAAGTTGTCATTATCATTATTTCTCATAAAAAAATGTTTTATTTCCATATCAATAGTCTTCTATCAGATCTTCTTTTTTTTTAGAAAATTACTTTATTTTATTTAATTTATAAGAAACAAACAGTAAGACATTTAAACAGATCTGGAGTCTGAACTTAAAGTTGTTGGAAAGAGTTTTCAAAAATATGCCAAAAGAACCGTTGATACATACTGATATAGATGATACACCCAAATACATATCGGTTCTCAAATCTCTGCTGTTAGAGCTCAGCTTTAGGATAGTGCATTTATATGGCACGGTTTATCAAAAAAAGGATTGAGTAACTATTTGCCTGTGCTCACACATGGTGAACGGCAATATTGAACGTGTGAGAGGCAAATAGTTGTCCACTCCCTTTCTTTAATGAATAGTGTCAATGTGTAATGACTCCACGGTGGCTCAGGGATGGAGCCGGCGCCGACGTGGGAGTCGTGCGCGGCGGCGGCGCGTGCGGCGCGGCAGTACGTGGCCACGTGCCTCGCCGCGCTCGGCAACCCGGCCGCCACGCTGCCGGCCGACCGGCAGGCGGCCAAGGACGAGTTCGAGTGGCGCACGCCGCTGCCCCTGCTCAAGGCGCTCCGGGAGGTAGCTGCCTCGCCACGCGGGTCCTCAGCGACCCGCCTTTTTTGTTCTTCTGAACTTTGCTTTCAATTCAATTCAATTCAATTCAAATATTTTTATTCATTGTAAAAACAGAATGTTTACGTAATGAACGTCAAAGTTGTTAGTTTCACAATTAATGGATTATGTGGAGAAGAAGCTAACAAAGAAACTCCACATTTATTCTTTTCAAAACACGTTTTAACTTAATTAACAGAGTTTTCAACTTAAAATATTAGTCATGAATGTGTTGAACACTAGTCACAATCGTCCTTTAAATAATATTAATCTACTGTTTAATGCCAAACATCTTTGTCTTCTAAATAATCCTTGATGTTATAGTAAGCCTTTTTGCACAGAATGTGCTTAACACATTTTTTAAATCGCGTTGGAGGTAACTCTAATATATCTTGAGGAAATCCTTAGATTACATGCACCGGCCCTCTGCCACATAGCGAAGCATGGGCTTCATAAAATAAGTTGGATGTTTTTACTTATCCCTCGGAGCCTACATAGCTCCGGTGTTGTGTTGTGTGTTGTACGAACTGAAGACTGCGACAGGTGGCGATGCGGCTGGTGCCGGCGGCGGCGGCGGCGACGGCGGAGCGGCCCGGCGGCTCGGGCCGCAGCATGCTGGTGCGCTGGTTCCCGCAGTGGTGGGGCTGGTACGGCGCGCCCGCTGCCGCCGCCCCCGCCGCTCCCGCTGCCACCGTCCCCGCTGCCGCCCCCGCTGCCGCCCCCGCTGCCGCCCCCGCCGCCCCCGCCGCCGAGTCCGCGCTCGAAGACGAGATCCTCGACGTGCTGGCCGATTCCCTGGAGAACAACACGCTGCTTAAGAGAGACACCGTCTTCGGACACTTCGAGTTCATGCTCAACAAGGGCAGCCTCAATCTGAGCATTTCGGACGTCGAGGGCGACGACCCTGAGTGAGTGTCTAATTATAACGTCAAGATTACAATATTCTTTACTTGTACACCAGGAAAACTGAACGTAATATACTTACAAAATATGCTACACTTTATAATTGTCCAATATAAAGTAAAGTCAGAGCAAAATATATTTGAAATTATACATCTAATAGACGAAGGTTTCATCAACATCATCAGCGTCAAATGTGACGTCCACTGCAGGACATAGGCCTTCTTCGTGATTTAAATAGGTTTACTGAATCTTTAATGTTTTTTCATTCATCAGCTCCGTTAATCAGTATCTTTTTTAAATTACTTTGAAACCCGATTTGAAATATGAATTGAGAGTAAACTCCTAATTAGCAGCACCGTTGAAACCAAATTAAATGGCGAAGTTCGTTACGTTGGATACGTCGCCGCCAACTGTTAATGTTGGTCGTCTAATTAAACACCTAGGAAGTTTATTCGACTGCGGCAGTCGATTACATGGCTACCTTTGAAGTTTTAACGGCACACTGTCAACGTTTAGCTACCAGGCTGACCGTTTTTACTAAACGGCAGAATGAAGAGTTTAGTCAGATGGATGTAGTAGAGTAATGGTGTTTGTGGCGACATCGACAGCGGGTCGCACTCGGCGCAGCTGGAGCTGCAGTTCTCGCGCGTGTCGCTGGCGCTGGAGTCGCGGCCGCGCACCGGCTCGCTGGCGCTGGCCGTGGCGCTGGGCGCCGTGTGTCTGCGTGACACCACGCGCGGCTCGCGCTCGCTCTACCCCGTGCTCGTGGCGCAGGTAACTCGACTTGTCGCTGGCGCTGGCCGTGGCGCTGGGCGCCGTGTGTCTGCGTGACACCACGCGCGGCTCGCGCTCGCTCTACCCCGTGCTCGTGGCGCAGGTAACTCGACTTGTCGCTGGCGCTGGCCGTGGCGCTGGGCGCCGTGTGTCTGCGTGACACCACGCGCGGCTCGCGCTCGCTCTACCCCGTGCTCGTGGCGCAGGTAACTCGACTTGACCTTCACTTATGGTTTCCTTTTGGTTCTGCCACTTTGAGATTCGCATTTAGATTCTTACGTGGACCTACATCGTGACTTAGCGATTATTCGTTTCTCTAAATACAGGAGTTAGTTAGACCTCTGATTTCCGCACTTAGCCTCATGATTAGTCTATTGTAGCACGACAGTGAGATCACTCCGGCCAGCCGTTTTATTATGTTATTGCTGGACTCCTGAACGGATCAGTTTGTCAATGATTAGCAGTGCCCGTGACTACGTTTGCGTGGTAAACAGATTAGTCTATAGCCTATGTCCACCCTGAAGATTAATTTTAAGTACTGGTGAAATAATTTTTGTCCATTCTAAATACACATAAACTTAGAAACTTTTCCTCTTTGTAATATTTGTGTAAAATGTAAATAGTGGTTTATGGTCGGATGACGTATCTGTAACCGATGGCCCCAGTCTCAGTGTCCTGTACCTACTGTTCACTCCCAGGGTATGATCCGTGAGGGGCTGAGCGCGATGAACGCGACGTCGAACGTGATGTCGTGGTGCCGCGCCGCGGCGTCCCCGCCCCCCGCCGGCGCGCCCGCCGCGGCCCCGCCCTGCGACGAGCCGCTCTTCCGGCTCGACTACGAGAAGAAACCTTTCAATATGAACTGCGACTACAAGTGAGTCTCGGTCCCCGACTCTCTCTTTCCACGCTACTCTGCCTCTGCGGCTACTGTGAACTGTCTTATTAAGATATTAACTAATTACTCTACATTTGATAATAGATGGTCATTCTAGTGAGATAGGGCTGCACGGCCTGAAATGCGAGTCATCTGTCGCTCGATCGCCCATAATATGCGATGCGAAGTCTTTTGCGGTAGAGCGGACATGTGAAATTCGAGGTGTGATATTGAGCTACATTAATTAGCTCGAATGGAAGTCAATATAGGTGTCGCGCTGCCGGCAGGCTGCACGTGAAGTGCCAGTCGCTGGAGGTGGTGTACAACGGGCGCGCCGTGAGCTGGCTGCGCGCGCTGCTGGCCGCGCCCTGGCCCGCCGCCGCCGCCGCCGCCGCGCCGCCCCCGCCCGCCGCCCGCCGCCCCGCCGGCGCGCGCCGCCGCCTGCTGGCGCAGTGGCAGCACATGCTGCACGCCGACCCGGTCAGTGCTCCGCGCTGCCTGCCCGACGGTGTCGACGCACCGCCTGCCTAATGACGAGCACAGTTGCGACCTCGCAGCTTTCGTGATGACCCGACGAACTCGCAGGACGAGCGGCGCTCGTGGCACGTGGAGCTGGACATCTCGGCGCCGCAGATCTTCCTGGTGGAGGAGCTGTGCGACCGCGACGCCGCCGTGCTGTTGGTGGACTTCGGCCGCATGCGCCTCGCCAACGCCAGCCCCGCGCCGCCCGCGCCCCCCGCGCCCGCCGCGCCCCCCGCGCCCGCCGCGCCCCCCGCGCCGCCCGCGCCCGCCGACACGCCGCCCGACGACGACGACGAAGGTCATTACTTCCTTACCATAACGATCCCTATTCTTAGCTGATCGGAGCTAATCCACATGTGCGGTTGACTCCCTTTGAAAGTTTCATTCATATACTACAAATAAAAAAAAACCATAGAAACATTTCAAAGTTCATACTCAAACACGGCGCTAGTTCTTTGGATTAGTCTTTATCAATGAATTAAGCGCAAATTGTGCTGGAGAGTAAATCGCTCCATGATTGGTACATTCTGTGCGCCATGCAAAATACAAAAAAGAAATATTCGCGTTGAATTGAGAATCCTTTTTTGCTTGAAATCTGTTAACAACGTCAAACCGATGACCTATCGAAAGACGGCGGTCTGACCGAGGCAGATGCATAGATCTTTTGCTTGATAATACTGAACTCGCTCCGATCGGTAACACAATTAACTTGCCCCGCCCAACATCCCATAATAATTGAAAGTAGGGCAATTTTTTTGCACTAGTTTGACATTCACGTTTTAACTATCACTGGTCACATACTCGACGTCCGGCGCGTCTCCTTCACCTTGAGAAGAAAAAGTCGCTTCCGCGCCGCGACTCGATAGCCAAAGTGTCATAGTCAAAGAATATAATGGGCTTCCCTGACGGAGCCGTGTGTGTGTGTGTGTCGCAGAGCGCTTCATGACGCCGTGCTCGACGCCGCCGGGCAGCCTGCTGTCGCCCGCGTCGCCGCCGGCCGCCGCGCCGCCGGACCGCGCCATCGACGCCGCCAACCTGCACCGCCGCCTCTATGACAGGTACGCCGCTCGGCGACACCCGGCCCCTCCACAGATACGCCCGTACTGTTCAGTTCCGTACCGACGGCTATCATTGTAACAAATCCCCCAGCAAACTAAACGATGACAATATTTGCAAAAGAACTGGTAAACAACTACAACGTATGTTAAAGAGAATGTTTATGGATCTGGCGAGCCATCGCTCTCCGCACCTTCAACTCTAGCATGCTAGCTCTCGCCGTTTTGCGTCAGTTATTGTATGGCGATTTAATGCGTTTTGCAGGCATCACAAATTAATAATAATAACAATAATAAATCTTTATTTACTATGGGTGAGACATGAAAGTATCTATATGTATGTAAACAATCTTTTTTTTTTTTTTTTTTTTTTAATCTCATTTATTTTATAAGCCATACATCGAATGATTAAGTCGGCTTAAAAATAATAACAATGTTGCTTAAACTTTAGATGTTACTTTAACAGTTGGGATTACTACTTAATGCGTATTTTTATAATATTCAGATCTAAGGTTCAATGATTCTATGATGAAACTTACAAATCTATCACTATATTCGGCAGTGAACCTTGAACTTAAGATTTGATGGAGGAAGAAGAGAAAATCGCCATTAGAGCATCGAGTTTCCTTTAAGAAATCCAACCGAGATTGTTCGTTGATTTTACACTCGAGAACTAAGTGTAGGAGGTCCTCTTCTCTCTCACATCGTGTACAGTTGGGATCGTCTCTTTTTTTCATTATGAAGTTAAACGTGTTAAGTGGGATGTGGTAAGTACGGGTTCGGAAGCAAATAACTAAGTATTTTCTGTTGAGGTTTCTTGAGGCAAACCAAGGTTCGCGTGGTGGTTCGTCTACAATGGTCCTGTACCAAATGCCCTTGTTTTGAGAGCAAGCATTAAAATAAGATTTAAATTTAAGATAATTGTCGTTTTTAATTTTTGGAAGATGATCAGTATAGTGCGGTACGATGTCGAGAGGTATGCCGTTCTGTAGAGCTTTGGATGCAAGTGAGTCTGCTACCTCGTTACCCCTGACGCCCACATGTGAAGGGATCCATTGTAGACGAACTTCAACCCCGTTACGTATCAATCTATGGATACATTTAATAATGAGGTAAGCTTCGTTTCTACCGACACTACCGCCCTTAGCCATTCTCAACAGATGTTGTAGACTGCTCTTCGAGTCTGTAAAGATTACAATTTTATGGTATGGTGTCGACTCTATGTAATGTACTGCTTCATTAATTGCTGTCAGTTCAACTCCCATTATGGGTATACATGAATTTTCAATAAGAAATTTCGCCCCAAAATCCGCAGCTTCATCGTAAAACGCGCAACTAGAGCCGTCTTTTGTTTTGGACCCGTCAGTGTAAATTTGAATGTAATCTGAGAAGTGTATGTCTATCATATCTTCGGTACGTTTCTTGAGATCGTGAATGGGTAGTTGAGCTTTAGATTCATTAATAGTGTTCACTCTATGTACTATGATTTTATCCCAGGGGAATGTTTTAATATCAGAGGAAAGCAAAAATTGGGGCAAAATCTCAAATTGGGACATAGGTAAGTTGGAAAAGTTTCTGAAACTTTCTAGCAAAAGTGGAATTTGGTTTTTGCGCCAATATCTTGCACCCGAATTTAATGTGTTGTCTAATGCTTCTAATTGTTTTTTCAACTGGTCGGATGTTCTGGAAGAAAGTTTCAGAAAGTATTTGTCACTTAAATATATTCTTCTAAGACTTAAGGGTGGAATACAAAGTTCGCTTTCCATTGCGAAAATTGGGGTGTCCCGAATAAAGCTTCCACAAAGGCGAAGACATTGGTTTTGAATCACGTCCAACCTCTGGAGGAGCCCAGGGTTGGCGTTGCCGTAAATAATACATCCATAATCGAGTCGAGATCGTACCAGTGATAAGTATAATCTTCTTAAGTGAGTTGGATGGACACCCCACTTTGAACTACTTATGGAACTAAGGATATTGACGTATGCAACACATTTTTGGGCAGTTTCTAAAACATGCCGGGTCCAGTTCAGGCGGCTGTCCACCCAAACACCTAAAAACTTTGTACAATTTGTAAGCTCAATTTCAGTGTTATTTATTCGTATACTAATTGAAGGCACTTTATATTTTCTAGTTAAGATGCAGACTTTAGTCTTTGAGAGGGATATTTCTAATCCAATTTCCTGTAACATTGTTACAAAGATGTTAAGACTTAATTGAATGATACTAGCACAAAAATCAATACTTTCATTAATACAGTACAAAGCGAAGTCGTCGGCATATTGTGAGACCTTAACTGTCTTAACGAGTGTGTTGCATAATTTAATTGTGACTATATTGAATAAAATAGATGACATTGGGTCGCCTTGAGCTAAACCTTGTCTGCTTATTCTTGTTATTTCTGTACCATCCCGCAGCCTATATATCAAAACTCTTTCTTTTAAAAATTCCCTAATATATCTACATATGAGCGGATCGACATCAAATTCAACTAAAGAGGATATAAGAGGTTCAATGGCCACATTGTTATAAGCGTTACTTATGTCTCCGTAAGCGCATAAAACATATTCCTTCCGAATAAAAGCAGTTTCTGTGTCTACAATAAACCTACTAAGATTGTCTTGACAAGAAAGTCCACGACGGAAACCCAACGTGCTGTAATTAAATAATTTGTTGCTTTCGAAATGATGTTCAAGACGACGAGTTATCATTAAATTAAAGGTCTTACAAAGGCAGTTGATGAGTGAGATGGGACGATACTTATCAGAGTTTCTCTTAGGTATCGCAATAAGTTTGATCCTACGCCACTGCTCTGGTATCTCCCCTGTTTTATAAATTGCGTTAAATATATGCAGGAGATATTCTTTCGCGTTATTCGGTAAATGGTTAATCATAGAATAAGTAATAGAATCTAAACCAGCCGAAGTATCTACTCTTTTAAGAGTCAAGATAAGTTCTGAAAGTGTAAAAAAAAATGGGTTGGAACCATCAATATTGGAATGTAGGGGCTGGAAGGAAACACTGTCAGGAGCGAGTTCTGTTACAAAGGAGACTGCGGTACTTTCTGGTAAGTAATGTTTTGGGCTTCGGTAACCTTTAAGCCATCTGAGTTTCCTCCAAACCTCACGACTGGGCGTATTGCAGTCTATGCTGTCACAAAACTGTCGCCAGGAATTTCTTTTAGCAAGTTTTATCAGTTTCCGAGCGATAATTACTTTTTCTCTGTAAATTAAGTAGTTTTCGACTTTCGAGTTTTCGAAGAATTTCCTAAAGTTCTTAAGAGATAATCGTCTCTCAGCTACTGCTTTCGATAAATCAGGATTCCACCAAGGTTTTGGCTTGAATTTGTTAGGATTAAAACCGGCTTTAATATATGGAATGTTTTTGTTAGCACTTTCTTCAATTACCTCTATGAGTTTATCGTAGTTACTTTGTACATTATCTCCGTAATCTAATCCCTCACATGCAGATTCTATGTGTAGTGTGTACTCTACCCAGTTGGCCTTTTTGATATTCCTTTTTAATTCGGGGCTATTTTGAGTACTGTCTAACGTTTTAATAGAAATAATGAGGTGATCACTGCCAAGAGATTCGTTGGTTACGTTCCAATCAAAGTCGAGTGAGAGATCGGCACTACAAAAAGAGATATCAGGTGATGTGCATATTATACTATCATTAAGCTTCGCGCAACGGGTGAAGTCTCCATTGTTAAGAAATACGTAATTATGTTTTATGCTAGTGTCCGATAGAAGCCTACCCCGTGTGTCAGTTGTGTATGACCAAGCCGTGTGATGAGCATTGAAGTCTCCGACTATTAGAGTTTTCTCAGAAAAGTGGGTGAAAAGCTCCTGGTAATCCCTAACGCTCACTGTGACATTTGTGGGAGAATAGACCGCTATGATATGTTGAAGTTTTTTGCTATTAAGGACTTCAAGGCACAAAACATCAATATTATTATAATTACTTGGAAGAGTTTTGAGACTACAGTTAATAGATTGGTGGACGAGAATAGCTAAGCCCGCATATCCATCTGCTCGATCTTTTCTGAAGACAGAGTAACCTGTTATATTAATTTGGTGTTCGCATTGCAGCCAAGTTTCAGAAAGAATGCATATATGTACTTTTTGATTATGTAAATATGAATCCAATTCACTTAATTTTGGTATTAGACTTTGACAGTTCCATTGAATAATATTAAGCTTGAATTCAATAGTCGAGACCATGAAATTACACAGAAAATAAAGTATTACTTACCTAAAAGTAACTTACTTATTTATATTGGGATTTTTCTTACGAGATAAAAGCTTTAGTTTACCTACTATACGTGAAAGTCTGTTCTTAACACTACGATATGAGATGATCGGTATCAAGTCAGTAAACATTTCAATCAAGGCACCAATTTCTTCTGTATAACTGTAAGTGATTTCTGATATGTCCTTAAGTCCATATGTGTGTGTGAGATACTCTTTAACTTGTTTTCCAGATAGTGGGTACGTTTTACCGGAAATTGTTGTAAAGTTTTCCAAGTGATCCCAGTCGATTGATTCCAGGTCGCTATGAGGTGTTGTTTTGAGTTTCTTTCCGTTCTTGGATTTGTAAACTTCGTCTGAGCTGGACTGGGAAGACTTATCATCAAAGTCCTCATCACTGTTTTCGTTGCTATGTATGCTGTTTTCTTTTGTGGTTTCGGACTCCATGAAATCTGTTGTAGTCGAAGACTCAGTCGGTGGATGTGGACGCTTGAAAATTGGTGTCTCCGTAGTATCCCGTGTTTTTGGGTTAACAACATTCGTGTCGTTGATATTATCCGGGCATTTAGAGGCTACGTGACCGTCTTTTTTGCATATAAAACAAGTCATTGTGTCTGATGAGAAATAAATCCAGTAATTCGTTTCTTCAAAATCAATGGATATTTTTTCTGGAAGTCGGGTGAAATCCTCGGGTGTTACGTAAATTTGTCTTCGGAAGCTTAGAATGTGATTATAGCCCGTTTCGTTGAAACCAGCACGCAGGAAAGAGATCGGAGACTGTGGCGTGATATTCATTTCTAGCAGTTTCTTTTCAATAGCGATGTGCGGTATAATGGGACACACGTTGGATATGATGATACGTCTGTTTCTGCTGATCAGCGGTCGGATGGGTAGTTTTTGGTTTTGGATTGTGACATATTTTTTATTGTCAATGATCTCATCAGCGATTACCTTTGAGGAAACATAGATACAAATTCTGTTGTTTGATATTCTTGACAGAAAACGGATTTGGGATGGATCGATTATTCTTCCTAAAGCTTGGGCATAATCTTTGATTTGTACGTTTTCTAAAGCATCGATGACAATTGCTTGGTCTTTTTTAGGGAACATGGTGTTTTGTGTCACAGTAGCATAACTGGGGTTATTGACTAACGATTGGGAGTTCATTTTGTTCCTGTAGTCAGAAACAATTGGCAAGTTGCAAAGTTATCACTTATTGAAAAAACAAAAAGTCCGATTCCATCATTAGGCACTTTACAGTGAGGGTAGAATGCACTCGTGGAAAAATAATTCACTAGCGCGCGCAGGCAACGACCGGTCTCGGTGACAGATCACAGACCACTGAGTAAACAATCTTAAAGTTAAGAATATTCAGCGATACATTTTTTTACTGCGGCCCCACACTAGGCAAGCCTGTATCGTGGGTACCATACTAGAGGTGAGCATAATGGTTCGAATGGCAGGATAGATTTATGGAGCTACCTCCATAAAACTGAAGTAATGTGTGTGTGTGTGTGTGTGCGCGCGTGTGGGTGCGTGCGTGCGGGTGCGTGCGTGCGTGCGTGCGTGCGTGTGTGTGTTTGCCCTTACTAGTTCCTCCGTGGCATTATCATCGAACGTTCATTGGATGAAATCAAACACGGTGGCACATTTAACGTCTTTAACGTAGAACGATTGAGTATTCAGTTTAGATCGCGGTCGTTACCTGGTTGAAGAAAAGTTATGACGCTTAAAATACGCTCATAATTTCAAGATCTATGGTATATAAGAAATCGAATGAAAAGAGAATTGAAAACTCGTATTATAGTACGCGAGACCGTAGTGACGTCTCTTTCGGCAGCTACAGCATCGAGTTCAGCGAGCTGCAGATCCTGGTGGGGCGGGCGCGCGACAACTGGAAGTACGCGCACGCTAAGGCGACCTCCGCGCTGCATCTGCTGGACCGGTTCAGCATCTCGCTGCAGGTACGCGAGCTGTCCCTCGCCCTGTAGCCCTCTTTGTGTTTGTGTACTAACAAAACTGCGGTCAAGTGCACTCGTGTGTCAATAAACTATCACTATTATAAAAACGATCATTAAGGAAACATACGAAAAACTTTATGCACACTTTTCCCCCCTCGTCTATAATATTCGTATCACCGCATTAAGGATTAACTCGAAGATATTTCTGCTGAAATAATCTCGTCGTGTACACTGTTTTATTTTGTACATTTTGTGTTTTATATTTGTCTTTTGTCTTTTATGTGTGCGATAGAGGATAAAAGTACGTAAAAACAACAAAGAAAAATGTAACCTGTGGTGTACATAAGTTAGCTAGTGAGCTTTTAGTGACCCGTGCGCCCGCAGGCGGAGCGGCGCGCCGTGCGTACGGCCGACCCGCGGTACCCGGCGGCGGCGCTGCGCGGCACGCTGCCCGCGCTCGTGGTGCACCTCAGCGAGCACAAGCTGGCCTCCGTGCGCGCCATCCTGCGCGCCGGCGCCGGCGCTCTCTTCGCGTCCGCCGACGCGTGAGTCGAGCCCGCCAGCCACGCGGGTGGCGGCCGGTCGCGGCCGGTCGCGGCGCGCGGCCGTAGCCCTGCTCGCCGACGGTGGCCCGCTGCGATCTATCGGCCGCGCTCTGCGACACACATTTTTTAGCAGCCAAGTTCAGTTCGGATAAAATTACTCACGTGATGTGAAATCTGCCCACCGCAAGACAGGTTCGACATCGACGACGACGACGACATCGACATCGACATCGACGATATTAAATGAATATCCTTTTTTTTGTAAAATATATTAAATTCTACTAATGAAAACGAACAATTCATTACTATTACTTTAAGACTAATTTCAAAACATTTTTTTCTGGATAACCATTATTTATGTAAATTTTAGTTTGTAAATAATATTATTGCTGCCTGCTTATTACAGTTATAATGTGTATACATTTATTTATATCTGAGAATATAATGTGACTGACAGAGCGAACGAGGAGCCGGCGGAGGCGGGCGAGGGCGGCGAGGGCGGCGAGGGCGGCGAAGCGGGCAGCGAGTGTTCAGACAGCGAGCGCGAGGAACTCTCGTACGCCGCGAACTCGCGCCTCTTCCTGCTGCAGTTCGCCATCTCGCAGATGTCGCTCGAGGTACCCCCGCACTGACCGACGGCTTGCCAACTACTTGCTAACATGCTGTCTAAATAAACAAGTCAAAACATTTTTGGAAAAGTGCAGGCATCGATGGTCAGAAGTCAATTGTTTAAGTTTGTCATAAAAAAAACTATTGTTGTGCGTTAAATATAGACATGAGCTCTCGTTCACACAATACAGCAGTATTGTTTGACTTACAGGCAAATGTTGTTATATTAATTTTTTTAATGATCGTGCTATGCTTGGAAAATACTCCAATATTCATAAGGGTACCTAACAACTAGGTAAATTTAAGTCAAAGATCGTCGTCATACAGTGTTCTAAAACGAGGGTACTTGAAATTGGGATATTTTGCATCGCTTAACGTTGTTAGCATCGTTGATAAAAGGTCAATGAATGAATGAACCTATTTTCACCCACTGCTGGTCATAGCTTCCCCCAAAGCACGCCACTTGTTCCTGTCCTCGGCCATTATGGACGTTTTACTCCGTTTTTGCCAATCGGTGGTCTCCTACTCTTTGATACTAGTCGCCGGGACCTCGATTCTGTTATTGCATTATTGTACAATCACTGATACACGGTCGGGTCTGGTGAAGTGTTTTTTTCACACCATCGATGTCTAGAAGATTTGTTAGGTGTTCGGGCGTAGACGCTATGAAATTAAATCGTCGCGTTGTTACGGTCGTCGTTTACTACAATACAGTAACAGAATGCAGGCTCCGCTAACTAGTTTAAGAAAAGGAGGTTCGCGGGGGGTCACCAGTGATCGGCAAAAGCAGAGTAGGGCTGACCGGCGGCGGCGGCGTCGGCACGCAGGTGCAGTCGCGGGGCCGCAGCGTGGCGGAGGTGCAGGTGCTGGGCGCACGCGCTGCGCTGTGGGCGCGGCCGGCCGACGTGTCCGCCGCGCTGTCCGTGCACTCGCTGCTGCTGGTGGACGCGCTGCAGACCTACGGGCCCGACTTCGAGCTGCTCGTCGCCAGCCACAAGCACGTCGGGTGAGCCCGCTAAACTGCCTTCCCCTGCCCTCTATTTAGGATTCCGTTTGCGGAATATTAAGCTTTAAAACGTAAATTTGTGTCCGAGTAGGACGTCCCCCCCGCTCCTAAACGATGGATTGGAAAAACTTCAAAAATACCGAGTAGTTATATAACATTACACCCATTGTTACTCTTTCATTGTATGGATATAATACTCGGGCGCCCTTCTGTCCCCCCAGCATGGACGTGGCCAGCGGCAGCATCCGCGGCTCGGAGCCGACGTCGCCGGTGCGGCCCGCGTCCCCCGCGTCCCCCGCGCCCCCCGCCGCCCCGCCGCACGCGCTGCACGCGATGCTCAACGAAATGCACGCCTCGGCTTTTGTCAGAAGTAACTACTAATATTACTCCTTCTCTTGAAAAATAACGGCAGTTATGAGCCTTTATCATACATAATTATAAATATAGGCTTTATTATGAAATAACAAAAATAAAGCATATTAAGTGCTATGTTCCGATAGGGCGTGACAAACAGTTCGCGCAGATCTGGCAAACTTCACTATTATCTTGCCATTTGCCACAGATAACCTTCTGGTATCCGCGTAGTGTCCCGCCTACACGCCTGAGCGTTCGCTTTTGCGGTGAACTGGATAATACACGAAATGTCGTGACGCGTAATTATGTTTCAAATGAAAAATGAAAATGAAAAAAACTTTATTTAGAAAAAGGTTAAAAAAGTGGTTACTGGCTCCCAAACTAGGATTCCCTGTGCTATGGGTAGCCAGGCTTCTTCCAAAATACATAATAATATGTGTTTTACAATAGTTACTAATAGCATCTAATATCTAAACGTTCTTATACCGTAGCGTAAGTAACGACTACAAGAAACAACACAAATAGCAATACCAGCTTACAAACCTTGAAACACGAGTCCCACTAATTTTTAATATGAAAGTTCGTGTTTTTTAATAATTATTATAACAATAATGTATGTTAATTAGCACATAGTCTACATTACATAAATTTTAATAAAATGTACATTAATTTGCAATGTTTTTTTTTTTTTTTGTTATTGTGGACCTGTATCTGAACTAAGGATACCACTAAGCAAAATACTCAAAAACATCAGTTCATCCCTTCAGAATTCCCAAAAAAGAACGAAGCAAAGATCACTTAAACGATCACTTAGTTAACCCAATGAGACTCCCATTCCAGAAACCTGCGGTTTGTGTTTAAACGTAGCGTCATAGTTAAAAAGGAACAAAAAAGCCTTCGAATACTTATATACTTATACTTAAATGACATCATATCACCAAACTTTTAGTCACATGGATGACTTTAAATGTTTTCTCAACATTGACGATGTCTACAGAGCCACCCGATCGGGACAGAACTAGTCCGGAGCAGAGCGCTAACTCCGCGTCCTACTCGGCAAGTTCTCCGTTCGACACGGCGCACGACACGGCTTGGGACGGCGGCGGGGGCGGCGGCTGGGGCGCCGGGACCGGGAACTGGGGCTCCTCCGGCGGCTGGGGCGCGGCCGGACTCGTAGATTCCGAAGCGTTAATCGCTATAGAACTGTGCTTCGTGAAGGGAGAAGGCGATTCGGAAGATCTGAGAATTGCAAATATACTGTTCAACAATTTAGATATAATCGGTGAGTATGTGTTATGTAATTAATATACATTAAAAAAAACGTAATACTTTTAATTTTTAATCCCGAAAAGGGAATAAATTTTAAAACCGAGAAAGAGGGAGAAAGTTAAAGAGTGGAAGAGGGGGGGGGAGACATAGAGGGGCCAAAGAGCGGGACAGATGGAGGGAGATAGAAACAGAGATTATTAGTGAGAAGAGTAAAGAGAGATTAGAGAAAAAATTTCAGAAACAGAAAACCAAAAAGGTTTCAACATTTGAACACGATAAAATGCCTTGCAGCGAACCAAGAGACGATCGTGGAGCTAATCGGGTTGACGCAGCGCGTGATGGGTGGCGCGGCGCCGGGCAGGCGCCCGTCCGCGCACGACAGGCAGGACGGGCAGGCCGGGCAGGACGGCCAGATCGGGCAGGAGTGTCAGGACGGGCCGGACGGGCCGGGCAGGCACGCCGCCGCGTCGCCTCCGCCCGCCCACGCCCCCGCCCCCGCCCCCGCCCCCGCCGAGCGCGACACCCGCACCGAGATCACTTTCGACTTCCACCGCCTCGGGGTGCTGCTGCTGAGGTAAGGCGCGATTGAAGACGAGAGAAGACCTTATAATAAAATGAACCTTCACGACAAAATAAAACCATATAGACATGGGAAAAAATAATCAGAAAACATACAAGATAGAAATATGACAAAGAGAGTGCGTACATTCTGTGGTGGGCCTATTGCCGCTACAAACGCAGCGTCTCCCACACGTCCGTCCGGTCCACGGTGAACGATCCGCGCTGTGTGCTACTTTCTAAGTTCACTGGCTTTGGTATATCTAAAGAGGATTACGGTTATAGTGGCTGATAAAATGTACTTCTATCATTTCATAAAGATTTTCTTTCTTTCTTTTAGAGCGGCAGTGCAAGACGGGAATGTCGTAGCAAAAAAGATAGCTACAGCGACGTTGAGTGAGGCCAAAATACAGGCCAGTGTGCGTGAGTAAACTATTTTTTTTACTTATTTATGGCGTACATTAAAAAAAAATTGTAAATTGATTGTCAAATTTTAACTGTTCCTAGCTATGAATCATTTATAGGAATCGGTCAGCGGTCTGCTACTCTGTTCCGCTTAAACATGACAAAATCAAAACATGACCTTTAATGTGTTGCTTATTTAAATAGAACTAAAGGAACGTTTAGAGTGTTGGTTAGATAGAAAAAAAAATTACATCTGCATGCACACATACGTGTATGATGATTAAAAAAATAGCACGAGTGGACCCAAGACACCCCGAAATGTCACCCCTGGGGGTGCCACGGGAACTTTGATTCGGACCCGTGGCACCCCCGTCATACAACGGTGTATGGATGGACAAAAGGTAAACAGTGCCAAAAATCTCATTAGATTAATTTTATTATATTATATATTTATATTTATTTGTCATATATTAAACTGACAAATGGGTGTGGCAAATGCTGGGGCCTCGAGTCGGCGTGTGGTGGAGAAGGCGGTTGCGTCGGACGTGGGAGTGACGGGCGTGTGGTGTGCCGCAGGGCGGTCGTCGGTGTCGGTGAGCGGGTCGCTGGGCGGCGTGCAGGGCGTGTCGCTGGCGCGCGGGCTGCACTCGCGCGTGCTGTCGGCCGGCCGCGCCCGCCCCGCCCCGAGCGCCCCGCCCGCCCCGCCCGCCCCGCCCGCCCCACCCGCCCCGCCGCGCGACAAGGCGCTGCTCTTCAGCGTGCGCCGCGACACGCGCCCCGCGCCCGCGCCCGGACTCGCGCCCGAGGTATATCCGCTATGTTCTTATGCTACAAACAGCCGCAGCGGTGTGTACGGAAGCCAAGAACGTCGACCACAACACATATTTGGGTTTTCTAACTGGCTTTCTAATTTTGTGAATGTTATTACTGATATACTGGCTTGTAATTTTATTGCAAGAGTACGAAATTTGTTTGTTCCGATTCTAATGATTTACCATGTAGTATACAAACAGAGCCCGCGTCGGCAGTTCGTTACTGACCGACGAACTTTTTACTTTTTTTGGAGATGTGTGGCGCCGGATTAAGAATAGCGTCACTCCATTTCCTTCCGTGGATGTCGTAGAAGGCGACTAAGGAAATCAATTACCAGGAGACGGGCAGCAGCGTCTTTCTGAGATTCCAACCGCATACTGCGATCGCCAACCCGCCTGCCAAGCGTGGCGATTATGGCAAAACCCCTCATGGTTATTAAGGCCACGAAGGAGGCCTATGTCCTGCAGTGGGCGTCAAATGGCTGATGATGAATTGGAGTTGAACCAGCAAAATAAAGTACCTGCACCGAAGTAGTCTGTAGCTACTGAATAACGATCTTCGGAGACGACATCTAACTTTTCAGCATTGGAAAGTTGCATTCACAGATTTTGGAAAAATAATACATTCAATAAGAAAACTGGGATTACATTTTTATTATTCACGTTTCTAGTGCTTTAATCACAGTCCCATAACGAATTAATGATGCCAATTGATGTATAGTATCGATCGTATAAAAATACCATAAAAATTGCACTTTCATTGTAAACAGTTTTTTTTCTTCGAATATTGTAAATAAAATTTGTTAATGCTACAAAAGTTACATATTATAATGTTCTAATAATATTTTCCGTAATCTACAAGGGTTCAGGTTGGACCCCTTGCTGCCACGCCATAAATTACCTCCTTGTATAAAGTAAAAAAATATATGTGTATATAAATAGTACCATCAATTACACACTTAGATACATCTCCTTCGGTTGACTTTCCCGTTTGGTAGATGAAGGGTTGTTTGTTCGTTTGATTTGTTTGTGTGTGCAGGTGCACGTGTCGGTGAGCATCCACGTGGCGTCGGTGTGGTACACGCACTCGGCCGAGCTGGTGTCGGAGCTGCGCTGCTGCCTCAGCCAGTTCCGGCAGTACCTGGCCAACCTGGCGCGCTCCATCCGCGCCGCCGCCGCCGACATGGCGTCCACGCTCGTGCGCAGGTAATTGCTGCCGCGGCCTGCTACGGCGGTACCTACTGTCGGAGACATCAATATTTGAAGTGCGGGGGACCCTGATTACTGATTGCGCTAACTCCAAGGGCACCGGAGCTTCTTCTTCTCGCATGGACTTTGATTCTGTTAGATCGTTGCATTTACAACAATATACTTTATTATTATTTTTTTAGTAGTTTAACTTTGGCCTTTGCTACTAAAGCTACTACTATAACATTAAAGATTATTTAGATGAGAATGATGTCTGGAATTAAAGCCAGTTCAATGCATGAGTTTTAGAATATTTATATAAATCCTGTAAATTAAGGACTTGAAAAGACTAAGTTTGGAGTTTTTTTGTCCATTTTTTCTCCAAAATGATCTAGATTTTGAAATGGACACCTAGTTTAATTTGTAACGTTCATTAAGTCGCAGTTTCTGTGCTACTTTGAATAAAAAATTGATTTTGATTTTAATGTTTATGCAGCGACCGGTGGCGTCTTCACTCACACTAGATAGGTGAAGGGACCACTTGGCTGCTGCAGTGCTTGGGACATTTTTAGATGATTTAGAATTTTAGAGTTTTTTAGGTGGAGTAGGCTTGCCCAGTACCTATACCATTCTGGCAGCTTAGTCGGCCTAGCCCACAGGAAAGTAGTTGTGATTGTTTATTATTTTACAAATCGGATCTACTTTCCACGTAACACTTGGATGTAGTCGATTTTCACCATATTTTGGGCGTTCCATAATTTTTCTGCTCTGTTAGTAAATAATAAAGAGCTCGTCGTTCGTTCCGCAGAGGCGATTCGCTGTACGTGAGCCCTCGGCTGTCGCAGTCGGCGGAGGGCGTGTCCCCGCGCCGGCGCACCGCCAGCGTCGGCGGCTCGCTCGACGACGACGCCGGGGAGGACGAGAGGCTCGTGCTCAGGTAAGACTTCGAACGACTGACGTTCGCTTGCTATGGCCGATTTTGACAAATGAGGAGTCAAATGGAAGTAATTTCCGACGCGAGTGCCACTAATTTATGACTTCACAAAAAAAAACACAAAATGAACGCCAGCTGTCATATGGTAGTGAAAAGTCAATAAACTTTTGATGAAATTTTTCGTAAGCAAATGATGTAGAATAAGGGGTGAGTACAAATGTGCAGTGTTCGTTTGATTGCAGCGTGTCGGTGGAGCTGGAGACGCCGGTGGTGGTGCTGCCGTGTGGGCCGCTCGACCCGCGCGTGTTCGTGGCGCACCTCGGCCGCATGTCGCTGCACAACCGGCCCGGCCCGCCGCACCGCTCGCACTGCGTCGTGCGCGTGCGCGACATCTCGCTCGCACACGTACGTACACCCGCGCCGCGTGTCGCTGCACAACCGGCCCGGCCCGCCGCACCGCTCGCACTGCGAGTCGCACTCGCTCGCACACGTACGTATAGTCCACACAGATCATTTGGCGGTAACGTGAACATAGTCACAGACCGTTTGCACATCGCTTACTGTCTTTCACTGATGCCAAGCCTACTGTTTTAACAGTAGACTTACTGTTTTCGCCTAGTCATCCCTGTTTTCTGTTTTAGTTCGTGTTTCAACTGTTTTTTTAAAAAAATTCATCACTAATTTTGGAAACATGTTTCTGAAATCAAGAATGGAGATGCAAACATTTCTACTTAATAATAGCGACATGGTAAAAAAACTGCTATGCCTGCCCCCTGTAGCGCTGCCGTACAAAGGTTTTTTTTAGCCATAAATATAATGAAAACAAAGTTAAGAAAAACATGTCCACGACGACAATTAAAGGCACTTTGCACACGAAGGCAGAAGTAAAAGAATGTTTTACATTTAATATGCATATGAAAAAATTTATTAAAAGCATTTACGATTTTAATAAAAAAGATCATTCCGAAAACGTTGAAGACCGCGAAATTGAAAATTTTAATAAGCAATTATTCTATTGTAATACTTAAAATGTTTAATTTTGATTAAATCTTTGCATTTTGACTTTAGTTACTTTACAATTTCCAGAAATTCCTTAAATAAAAGGAATTTGCGGTAAATCTAACAGTAGTTGTATAACTATATATCAAATCTATAAATGTTATATCGGACAATAAATTTGATGTTTTGAAATTACTATTTTACTGTTTTCTGCTTTTTTTTAAAGTTCTATTTGCTGCTTTTTGTTTTCTTGGGGTTGGCAACACTGCTGTCTTTACAGTGTACGTGTGAGTAATTGACGTAGTGTGATGCGTAGTAAATTACTATTAGTCAATTACTAAAGTAGTCACTTACTCACACATACACTGTAAAGTCAGTAAGCGATGTGCAAACGATCTGCGACTATGTTCACGTTACCGCCAAAAACATTTGTGCGGACTATGCACCCGCGCCGCCGGCCTCTCTTTTTAACTGACTTCAAAAAGGAGAAGGTTTTCTGTAGGCCTATCTTTTTTTTATTCAGCGATATTTCCTTGCTCGATTTCATTTATTATAGTTTTTATTTTTTTTGCTACAAAAGGGATACCTCAAAAGTGGTCCCGTATAAATTTGGTCAGGACCTGTTTTTGGGAGCTACGAGAAAAGCACGAAACTCTTCAATATGCAAAGGTAGGTAGTGTTAAAATTAAAAAACTATATAGTTTCTCTTTACTGCGTATTTTGAAGGAATTTTTTTGTCTTTATCGCCTTGTAATTCCATCAACACTCGCGTCTTTGGGAGATTCTCATGTCTCCACCGACAAATTATTTTCAAGGACCCAAATTGTTACGAAACGGGTTTTGGCGGTGAGTACGACTCGAGCCGTCAGTTTCCGGCACAACGTGCCGTCAGTTTGATATTTATTGTAACAGAAGGAAGCTAACTCGCCGCCGCCCCGCAGCTGGACGTGTCGGAGAAGCTGAAGGCGCGGGCGCTGTCGGCCGACAGCGTGGCGGACGTGTACGACGCGCGCGCCGGCCGCCCCGTGCTGCACAACACGGAGCTGCAGTTCGCCGTCGGCTACTGCGACGACGGACAGGGCGCGCCCACGGTACCGTCTTTACCTCATCACTGTTCCTTTCACTCGCCTTGTGCGTTACTTTTTTTGTCCCATTGTTGAATTGAGAGCTTCCGTTATGCTTTCCGACGTTTCCTATTCTCCCCATTCAAAACCGACTCGCTGAGATCGTGTTCAAATCGTCCCGCAATCTATGCATCGGTTTTGCCCGCCGCCGCCGTATTTCAATTCAACCATTATAGTGCAATTACATTGCTGGCCTACTAAAAAAAGTTTGTGGTGTGAATTCTGTTATAGGATTTCAAACTGACCAAAGGTAGATCGGCCTTCCGAGCGGAGCGACGGTGAGAGTGATATAGTATTATTCGGTCGGCAGTGCGAAGTGTCGGGCTCGGTGGTGGGCGCGCTGCGGGTGTCGGCGACGCGCGAGCAGCACGAGCGGCTGCTGGCCGCGCTGCGTGCCGCCGCGCCCGCCGCCGCGCCGCCCGACGCCGCGCCGCCCGCCCGCCGCCCGCTCCAGGTCCGTGCTGCACTTATACTTCTAGCCGCGTTAGGTGGCGGCGACGGAACGGCGCCTCGTTCGATCTATTGCGATCGGAACGCTAGTGCGCAGCGATATAGACTTTAAAATAAACCGGTTTGCACGACATCACCTTTCGAATGAACTCGTAGGTATATATTTTTTTAGTTACACAATTTTTAAAATACGGTATGTAACTAATGATACTGACGTCGGCAGAGCCCGGAGGCGGTAGAGTCGGACGTGCGCGCGCTGCGGCTGGAGCCGGCGGGGCCGCCCCCCGCGCCGCCCCCGCCGCCGCCCCCGCGCTCCCCGCCGCGGCACACCGCGCTCACAGGTATAGACCGGCCGTCGAACACTTTCCAACCTTCACTGGACATCTCGCAGTCGACGACAGTGAGATCGGCATAACCGGTGACGGTGCGCGTCCGCAGTGGAGTTCTCGCTGGGCCGGCTGACGGTGGAGCTGCGCGGCGACGTGGGCGGCGGCGAGCGCGGGCTGGCCGAGCTGGCGTGCCGCGAGTTCGCGCTGCAGTACCGGCGCGCGCGGCCGGCCGAGACCAGCGCGCGTGTGGCGCTGCGCTCCGTCGCCATGGAGGACCTCACGCAGGAGCCCGGCTCGCCGCACCGCATGCTGCTGCTCTCGCACGCGCCGCGCCTGCCCAAGGTAACCCGGTGATACCCCGTCGACTTAAGTATTGTTCGGTCGCGCTAAGAGTGCGCGAAACCGTTAATGTGTCGTCAGTATAGATAGCGATTAAAAGTAAAAAAAATACATAAATTCAAGCAGAGACCGGTGTGTATATATTTGCGTGCGTGCGTGCGTGCGTGCGTGCGTGCGTGCGTGCGTGCGTGCGTGCGTGCGTGCGTGCTTGCGTGCGTGCGTGCGTGCGTGCGTGCGTGCGTGCGTGCGTGTGTGTGTGTGTGTGTGTGTGTGTGTTGAAGTTCGAATGAGGGGCAGTTTGTATATCTTCTTGGCTATATGGCTACAACTTTTGCATTACGCAGATTATGCATTATTAGGTCCATTTTCTCGCTTTTGGTTAAATATTAATATGTATAAATGAAAATATTTTTCCATTTATATTTAAGGCCCTCTACGTCTCCAAATCCTGCCCAGACTTCGTCACCGAATTCCCCATGGACGACATCTCGAGCGTGAGCTCACTGCACCAGCTGAAGTCCAACTGGGCGTCGCTCCCGAGCGAGTTGAATGTGTGGGACAGAGAGAGGGGGCGGCAGAAGCGGGACAGCCGCTGCGGGGCAACGCCCCCCTGCTCGCCAGAACCGGGGGCGCCGGAAGAGAGGCGCGATGAGGCGCGGGGGGCGTGCGACCTGTCCGGGGAGGACAACCTCGTCTGGATCTCCATGCATATGCGAGATCCGCAGCATCCGGACTTTCACGAGAAGTTCAATGGGGTGAGAAAATAGTATCTTTAATCCTTTTATTTCAGAAAATTATGAATATTTAAAGTACCGTTTTTTAGGCAAAAATATTGATAATCTTTTTAAAAGCATTCAGCTTTTTGTAGTTATGTGATTGCAGTATTGTACGTACGAAACCATAGTTTCTGTGAGTAAATCTCGCGCTATACGAGGGGTGTTCAATAAGTAGCGAGAATGAGGTATAAACTCCTTGAATAGAGAAAAGATAGCTAGACAGTTGAAATTTTCACAGATTATATATTTCGGTTGCCGCTAGAACAGCAAATACTAAAAACAGAATAAAATAAATATTTAAGGGGGGCTCCCATACAACAAACGTTGTCTAAAGACAGCGCTCGCCATCTAGCGGCCATCTATGTAACCTTCACAGCACCGATAGCGTTCGTTTTATAGCTGAAGAACTAAAGATTTCAATAGGGAGTGTTCATAATATTATACATGACCATTTGGGAATGAGGCCCTTCCATCCGTCGGCAAGATTTTTTTTTTGGGACTGCCAAAGGTTGGTGATGATTGAATACCTCAGTCATGCAGCCACTATTACGGGGAATATGTACGCAGAACAAATGAAAAAGTTGCGTGACGAAATAAGCGACAAACGGCCGCGGCCGTGGCAAACTCGTTAAAGTTGGTTTGTTTCATCGAGATCTATTTCCGAGATTGAAAGAATATCTAAGAGGCCGGAAATTCGACGATGTTGGCGCAGTGACCTTGCCGCAGTACAAGGTTTTTTAGAGAATCAAGATGAAGATTTTTTTAATAAAGGAATTCTAGGTTTAAAAAAAAATGTTAAGTGTATACAACTAAAAGGTGACTATGTTGAAAAATAAAATACGATTTGACAAAAGTAAATTTTCACACTTATTGAACCTCCTAGGGTTTGCATATATATATATATATATAGTATTGGACGTTACGGCTCTCTTACTGGCATATACAATGCTGCAGTAGGTTGCTACTGAGAGCTTATCCCCTCATACTTTAGTTCCCCTCACAGGGAGGCGGTGGTAGCGCTTGCTTGCTTCATATCCGGAAGGTCTTACGTTCAATATCGGCATATTCCGAAGACTTTGTTTTATAAGTTGGGTACACTTGTGAATTTGTACTAGCGACACCACTCGCTAACTATGTGACATTGTAACATTGTGAGGAAATCCGGAAAGAATTTCCCAGGTGTTGAAAAATATCAGCGTTTGCTAGGTGCATGTGGCCCCCATGTGTCGGTGCGGAGTAACCAGTAGGTGCACCCGGCAGGTGAGGTCGCTGACGCGCGTGGAGTTCAACAGCGTGCAGCTGGTGGTGCGCATGGACAGCTGGGTGCCCGTGCTCGACTTCTTCGGCCTCGGGGACGAGCTGCCCGCGCCGCCGCCCGACCGACACGATCCCGGTTTGGATTTTCCTCTTTTTAGGTTTTCTTTAAAAGAATCAGTTTATTGTCTTTTTTTATTTTTTCTTAGGAATTAAACTTAATAATGAAATTTGACAAAAAGGTCAAAAGTGGTCGTTCGTAATAATCTGTTTGTGACAGTCCTACTTACTTACTTGCTCTTGGTTTTGCAACTTTTTTCGCTCCGTCAGTGTTAGGCTCGGAGAGACAAAATTATTTGTACTCGGTAATATATTCAGTTCATAACGGAAGCCGTACGTCGCAGAGCCCGGCACCGCGGCGGGGGCGGCGGGGGCGGCGGGGGCGGCGGCGGACGAGGGCGTGGTGCAGACGGAGATGTCGATCCGGTCGCTGTCGCTGGTGGGCGTGGGCGCGCGCGGCGAGGGGCTGTGCCGCGCGCAGGCGGGCGCGCTGCGCGTGACGGTGCGCGCGCGCGCCGCCGCCGGCGACAAGCACGTGGCCGGCAGCCTGGGCGCGCTCGCGCTGCGGGACCTCACGCCGCGCGCGCCGCTCTGGCGGGACCGCCTCCTCACGCACGGCGCGCAGGCGCTCACCTTCGACTATCGAAGGTTAATAATAGGGTCACTCGCGGCAGTCGTCGCTGCGGGAACTTTACAAAAATCTGGAAGCACTGGACCTTAACGACCCGATGTCCGTTGTGTCGTTGCGGCTGGTCTGACGTCGGCTAACCTTTATTCTCGAGTCGCTAAGGTTAAAAGTAGAGTTTAGACATCCGTACACCGAGCGATGTAGTAGACGTGATTTCGACATTTTCGTCTAGCTAGCCGATCCGAGGCGTCGCCCGTCTGCACTCACGCGCGGTGAACACCGGACTGCGTCGGATCCGAAGTTCACCGAGATCTCACGTTTAGGCGCGTTTCGGACGTCAGTAGGGAGATTGGTAACTGTGTGTTATTTGAACCGCGCCCCAGGCTGGGCCCGGCGGCGGCGGCGGCGGCGGGGCACGAGTGCGCGCTGGCGGTGCGCGCGGGGCCGGCCAGCTACGCGCACAGCAAGCGCTTCGTGGCCGACCTGCTGGACGCCGCGCACGACTTCAGCCGCCTGCGCCGCCTCGTACAGCAGGCGCGCCGACAGGTACGCTGCGTCTCGCCACTCTCTTTTATTGTCTATTAGGAAATTCATTAACTAAAAAGTAACCAAATGTAACGTACATTGTGTGATAAAGCACTATAATATTAAGGTTCTCGCCAGCTTAGTACTTAACTAAATATTTTTTCTCAAACGTGCTTGAAAATTTAAACATTATTTTGACAATCTTCTTCGAGATAAATCGAAATTGTTGTACTGGCCAAATACATACTAGCAATGGCCGGCAAAAGTTGTATGAAAATCCATATCCGAAATTGCTTAAGGCCGCCAATTGTACTGCGATTTATTGAATTTCTGTTAATGTAATCTTTGTGTACAATAAAGAATATTCTATCTATCTATCTGTCGTGTTTTAGCGGCCAAATATCGTGTAATTTAAAAATGGTGAAGTACGATGAGGTTTGAGGGTTCTTGATGGTCAAAACGCGGGATAAGTTTACATGTTTCTTCTTCTGTAATCGGGTAGAGAGTCCCTTCAGTTTACATGGCACAGCTTATTTTAAATGCAACTTATTACTAACTTAACACCATTCGTCACTGTGACGCCGTAACTAAGCTAATAATTTACATTGCTACGTATCACATCTCAATGGAATCATCTTTCACTTCGAAATATGCCAAGGTGTTAAGTTACGAGTATTTATAAAAAATTTTGAACTGGCTTGCAACTAGAAAGCTGTTTATTGAAAAAAAAAAAAACAAATGAGCTCACGCGGGAAAGTTATTTTAGTTCGTTATTGACGTTAAAGTCACCCGTAATGTAACTAAACAGTGTGCACAAATGTGCTGTCAAATGTTTGATTTTTTTGTATTTTTGTGTGTAGTGCTAGGCAGATATAGATAGATAGATAAAAACATTTATTTAACGCCACAATACTCAATACATTACATAAACATTCTTTATCTATATCTATACTAATAATAAATCTGTAAGGGTCGGTCATGGAGTAAGTTAGTTTGTTTTCAGAGATATTGTGTTTATAGGCTCAATATATGATACTGAAACTAATTTCACGATTTTTAGAATTTTTTTCTGTATGTGTGTATGTATGTATGTTCCTCCATAACTCTTAAACCAATTATCCGAATTTGATGAAATTTGGTATAAAAACATATAGACATCTGGGACACAGGATAGGCTATTTAAATTCTAGCTCCAGTTATGATAAGACGTGGCCCCCATGCAAATGCTGCTTCGTAAAAATCGAAATGTACGCGAACGGAGTCGCGGGCACAGTACATGAATACATTCTGATGGGCAGCAGCGTTTTCTTGAGATTCCAACCGCATACTGCGGTCGCCAACCCGCCTGCCAAGCGTGGCGATTATGGCAAAACCCCTCATGGTGAGGAAACCCACGTGGGAGGCCTATGTCCTGCAGTGGGCGTCAAATAGCTGATGATGATGATGATGAATACATTCTTTATGCATGAACACACATGAATTTCTCTCCCCGAGAGAAGGCCTGTGCCCTACAGTGGGACGTATATACGTCTTGGCCACAACTAGGCATTGATGGACTTACGTATGTGTGCGTTCGCCATGGCCCTCTATTACACGTTCGTCCACCAATGCCTCTTTTGCTGGCCGCTGCAGTTTTTTCCTATGATAGCATGCATGGGCTCATTATTACGTAAATGCGAATCGCTTCTGAAGTAGTGTACGTCGCTGCTTTCAGTATTATCTGTGCCTGAATGTTCACCCGCCGCAGCTTATTACAGTTTCAGTTGTTATTTTTGACAAAGAAACATTTAGCTGAACGAGTGTGAGAGTATTTATCAGTGATTGTTGATAAAGTCAGAGATGTAAAAGTGTGACCCCGGCGCGCAGGCGGCGGTGGCGCCGAGCGCGGCGCGGCTGCGCGTGCGCGTGTCGGTGCGCGCGGCGGCGCCCGTGATCGCGGTGCCCGTGTCGGGCCGCGCGCGCGGCGCCCTCGTGCTGCAGCTGGACGCGCTCACGCTCGACAACTGCTTCCGCCGCGCCGGCGACCCCGCCTCCGTCAGCGGCCAGGCCGACCCCGGCGCCGGTCAGTGCCCACCACTCATTATATCGAGCGTCGCTTCTTAATCGGTGCTCCCTGAAAGTGACCGGAAAACCATCTGAAAATTATTTTAATAAATGACTCAGTAGCATCATAATGATACTTTCGATTTTCAACAATTTTGTTGTTATTAATTCAGATTGTCCATAATTATCATTTACAGAATTTAATCGCCATTATGTATAAGGTTAAGTCGTAGTCAGGTATTAGTAAATATTAAAAAAGGAGAAAACGATCCAAAAATGAACAAGAAAGAAAGGAGACTTCAAAAAAAGAACTAACGGGTATGAGAAAAAAAGTAAAAGAGTGACAGATTTCTTTTTTTTTTAAATAACCTAATTCCACCTTTTAGGAAGAAGCCCTAACCCTGTCCCTCGTTGGTATTGCAGAGGTGAAAGAATTGCTGGACGCGCGCACGGTGCGGCTGGCGGGGCTGTCGCTGTGGTGCGGGCGCGGGGGGCGGGGCCTGCGCCTGCGCCGCCGCGGCGCGCCGCTGCTGCCTGCGCCCGCGCACCTCGACCTCGTCGTCGAGACCAACATGAGCGACACGCACAACGGTACCACCACCTGCCGACGTTATTATTATGAATATGTTTATCGCACATAGGGTTACCGGCACTACTGAAAACTAGTAAACGTCGAGAAGTGAAAACAAAGTATCTATAGCGGCGATAAGTTGCCGCTATTACTTCGCCGGTAAAATAGGATGTCGTAGAAGGCGACTAAGGAAGTCGATTACCAGGAGACGGGCAGCAGCATCTTCCTGAGATTCCAACCGCATACTGCGATCGCCAACCCGCCTGAAAACCCCTCATGGTTATGAAAACCACGAAGGAGGCCTATGTCCTGCAGTGGGCGTCAAATGGCTGATGATGATGATGACCCTGCGTAGTCGGTCACCCACACTGAGGTAAGAAACCGTACTACTACATGACACTTTGCAGAGTATAGGTACTATACGGGCCAAGCAGCGCTACATCGCTGCGCGTGCTGTCATTGCCATGTTCAGCACGCGACTACCGTTCGTCAGTCGGCTCGAGCGATTCGCCAGATAAACACACTACTTATCTACTATTTATTTCTGTAAAGTGAATTATCAATAACCATGAAGAGATAACTACGCCTTCTTCTTCCACCACCGTCCGACATACATCTGTCGTTCGACAGAGCGAGGGCTGCACCCGCTTTCCTCTGTTCGTACGGGTACAGCTGTCAACATCACAGCCATAGACTAGCCAAACCATCGACGGATAATTACTAGCTTGTTCGTCCCGTTAACACAACGAACGGTCAGTCACTCACGACCGTTCCCCGACATAGTTTCCGATGTTAACTCTGGGTGTCTGTTGCGGCGGGTCAGTCCCGGACATGACGATCCAGGGGCGGCTGGCCACGCTGCAGCTGGCGCTGGAGCCGGCGCAGTACCGCGTGGTGCGCGGCGTGCTGGCGCACAACTTGGCCGACGCCGCGCCGCCGCGCCGCGCCGCGCCGCCCGCCGCGCCGCCGCCGCAGGTACATCAGACATGCACGTTACACATGCGTTATCCGTAGCGTCTACACAATATAATCACGCACGTAACCGGTGCCGGAGCCGGAGCAGTTCATGCATTTATTTCAATTTATTCAGCTTTTGTTGAGAAGTCACAATCTTTCGCGCTCGATATCGCCAATCTGCGGTAGGTACGAAAGCGTGTGAAGGCCCATCGGAGGGTCGCGTGTATTCTGCTTATGTTTTTATTTTTATACTTATGTAACAACTATTTGTACTG
Organism: Yponomeuta evonymella; assembly: GCA_963969515.1. Lineage (NCBI taxonomy): Eukaryota > Metazoa > Arthropoda > Insecta > Lepidoptera > Yponomeutidae > Yponomeuta > Yponomeuta evonymella. The sequence goes on along the minus strand of OZ018346.1, from coordinate 21,971,159 downwards.
GTCTCAACTTAGTAGGCGACGCACACTGTTGTAACCAAGAAAATAAACACGACTTTATAGAATAAACACGATAAAGACCTGAATGAAGAAGCTGTTTTCAGTTGAATGAAGCAGTTGTCTCATATTAAGGCGACTAATGAGTTCGCCATTTTTTGCGAGTGAAATTTAATCTCGTTCTTTATTCTGTTTCTTCTTTTATTTTAGTTTTTTGTGGTTATACTTTACCTCGGCGTGAATTAGTGTGTGTCCACACGTATTGTTTAATGTGTTGCTACTGGCGAGATTTTATTATTAGCTTTTAGATATTAAGGCTGACTTGCGCCGCTTCTCGAGTGTCGCTCGGGTCGCCATTTGAATCGATTTCTGTGTGAAGTAATTTTGTTAAATGCTGTCTGAGCCACATTCGGGAAAGTGGTGCTAGTGGACCTAAATTACATTGTTATAACATAAGTTTAAGCTGATGATTCTCCGAACTGAATAAATAAAATAAAATATCAGCGACTGCCAGCGCCTGTCTCGAGTTGTCGGTGTCCCCCTGCAGGTGTGGACGACGACGTCGATCAAGCTGGACCTGCACGACGTGTCGGTGCGGCTGCAGCCGGCGCGCGCGGCCCCGCTCGCCTGTATCAACTTCATCGAGTCCCGTCTGCTAGTGGAGACTTATTCTGACCTCAGCCAGGACGTCGACCTGGTCTCGCAGGTACGTGGCCTCCTCGTGACGTGGCGTGACTGCAGCCTCGCTCGAGTACACCAAATTAAAAAAGTCACATCTCCTTGTGGAGACCTATACCCCGACTTCAGCGAGGCGTGACCTGCGGGTCTATTCCCTAACTTCTCCACTGGGTACACTGTCTCGATCCTACTCCGAACTACCAAAATATGTTTTGGCAGTCTGTGTGCCACAAACCACCTGATGCCCGGAGACTACGGCGGGTCCCAGTGTCGATCACGCGATAACCGTAGGTCTCGCCGGTTCGTAGTATTGGGTGTTCGTTAAAAGCGAATAACATGACATCAAAAAAGTAAATTTGGCGGGCGTTATCAATATCGATGTCCAGTACATTTTGAACCGTCCCCAGCTCCATTCGGCTTTGTAAAGAGCCAGAGTATTTTTTTTTCTCTTCACCTACTAGGTACACCTAGACACGGAAGTATTGTTGCCGGCAGGAGATCCTGGTGAGCGACACGCGCTACGCGGAGCAGCCGGCCAACCGGCGCGGCAACGTGTTCAGCCACATCGTGCAGCCGCTGCCCGAGCGCAGGCACAGCGTGCAGGCGGAGGTCCACGCCAGGTACGCGCGCGCACACACACACACACGCACGCACGCACGCACGCACGACGTGGCCACGTGACACGTCACTCGTGGACGGTTCTCTTGCTGGGCTAGTTTGACAGCCCACGTCCGTACTGTCGTTCGAAACGTGCCGCCCGTGTATAAGCGCCCCACATTTCCCTGTTTCAGTCTGGGCACTCAAAAATAAAAAATAAAATGGAAATACAGTTCATTTATAGTTTGGGAAAATGTTGCTTTGTCGAGCTCTTTTATGGGATGAGAATTGGTACATGGAATATACGAGTCAGTTATTATATTGCAGGAAACGCGGCGACTCTTCTGCCTATACAATCCTCATTAATAACATGCGGCTGATGGCGATCCTGGATTGGTGGGAGGCGGCCAACCAGTTCATCATGAGCCCACCACCACCTCCGGCTGACCCGGATCAGCTGATGCCGGGGTATGAAACTAAATCCAGACCAGTTATTGTGAACTTCCTCCACCTTCTGACAACAAATGTCAGGATATCAACACATTCCATTCTTATCATACCTATAATTTTTTTGGAGGCAAATGATTTCAATCATTATTTCATGATTAAGATCTAGCTTTCTAACCAGTGTTGAAATAATAATTCCATTAACAAGTAGGCATATGAAAATGGTGGTGTGGCGCCGCATTAAGAATACTGTCACTCCATTTCCTTCCATGGATGTCGTAGAAGGTGACTAAGGAAATACGTTACCAGAAGACGGGCAGGAGCGTCTTCTTGAGATTCCAACCGCATAATGCGATCGCCAACCCGCCTGCCAAGCGTGGCGATTATGGCAAAACCCCTAATGGTTATGAAAACCACGAAGGAGGCCTATGTCCTGCAGTGGGCGTCAAATGGCTGATGATATGAAAATAAGTAATGCTTAAGTGGTGTTACAACATCCTAAATGCACCGCAATTTGTCAGCCTCCCCTTGACTTGACAGGGAGGAGCCGACGCCCTTCGACCCGGCGGCGGGCGGGGGTGCGGGCGGGGGCGCGGGGGCGGCGGGGCAGGTGGAGCTGAAGCTGAACATCACGGACTCGCAGCTGGTGCTGGTGGAGGACGCCTCCGTGTGGGACACCAACGCCGTCATCCTCAAGGTGGGCGGGGTGTCGACACGGAAGCTGCTCGCTTTCTGCTGCCTACTAGAAAATTACATTATTTGTCAATTTTGTCTTTCGTTCGTTCTATCTAAGAATACTTGTAAAAATACTGTTAATGAAGATAGTCGGATGTTGCAGGTTGACTACAATTTTTTCTATTGTTCCTATAAATGATCTATCAATAGATAAGCCTACTAATATTTAAAATAGACTGTTTTTTTTTTAAACGTATCTGTAAATCAACCAGTACTTGTATACTGCCGGACAAGATACATCTGCTAGGGAACGCCACTTCTTAAACTTATATTAATTATTAACTTCCGTAGGTGGATTATTATAGGAATAGTGCTATGAAAAGTTGTTAAAAGTTTTTATTACCTAGTGGAACTGCGATATTTAAATTTCTTTTTAATTTCAGCCAGAGGGCAAATGCGACGTAACATCACTAAGCTTAGGTGCTCAGTTTGTGAGTGTATGTGTGTGATGAAATGAATGGATATAATATTTTCATTGTACACCAGCATCAGCACCAGCGTGACGTCGCCAAATATCATATACAAATATTTTAGCGCCACAATACGAGTGACGCGCGCGAGTTACATTAGAGCAGGGTTTCTCAAAGTGGGGTACGCAAACTCCGAGGGGTTCGTTATTCGACGATAGGGGGTTCGCGACAAATCTTCTGAACCAAATTTATAGGACAGTTCGTTCTACTGATTTTCTTTTTTCAAATCTTCCAATTTCTACCAATTTTTTTAGTTCATCTACTACTTTTCGAAAACTGGAGTTGGCAACACTGGTTTGCTCAGTGTTACTTGCGCTGGGGGAGGGGGGTGTTAGGGGTTCGCTGTCATCTAGAAACTTTAACAGGGGTACGTGGAGCCATAAGTTTAAGACACCCTGCATTAGAGACAAAGGTACAAGTAAGCGGCGTCCCTGGCAGAGTACGACGGTGGTGACGGTGCGCGGCGGCGGCGGCGGCGGCGGCGGCGGCGCGGCGGGCGAGCCGCTCTCGTGCGAGCTCAACGAGCTGGAGCTGTTCTCGTGCGTGCTGGGGCTCGAGGACGACACGGCGCTCAGCATCGTGCAGCCCTGCCAGCTGCACGTGCACGTGCGCGAGCACCGCACGCTGCACGTGAGTGCTGCCCTCTTTACACTAACGTTCGGCTTAGTTCTCAGACCTCTCTGGTTTTAGTACAGTAATCGCTCGCTATGTATGTTTATCAGTGATTACCTACTTTTGTAAAAATTGTGACTAACGTTGTTGATTGCATTTATTATTATTATTATTATTAATCGTTTATTTCGGATCATAAAATCCATATAACTTAATCTAATCTTTAAAAACATAGGTAAAAAATATTGTAAATTAACTAATTACTTAAAACATAATCAATCAATCAATCAACTGATCAATTAATTAATTAATTAATTAATCAGTTGACCGACTAATATGCATCTTCTCAAAATGATGCCACATAGGGCACACTGGCCTGTCAGCCAAAACCTGTAGGATACCGCTGGCGCTGCGGATTATGTGATCTCGCTAGGTCGGTCCTTGTATCGACTTATGTTTTACCTATTTGGGAAAATATGGTCATAGTGGAGTTTATTTCGCTACCTTTTTCTCCGCTACAAACTCGACCCGAAGCCGGTGGCTAACACTGTGTATCGACATTCAACAGACAGAATGTAAATAGTCTCCATTAAAATAAATGTAGCTTAGCGTGTCGTGTTGTGCAGGTGTCGACGCGCGCGCTGAACCTGCGGCTGTCGTACCACGACATGCGCATGTTCGCCGCCATGCTGCGCTCGCTGCCCGCGCAGGCGCGCGCCGCGCTGCCCGGTACGCGCCGCCCGCCGCTCGCGCCACGAGCGACTCTCGCATTTGCCGTATTTGACCATCTGAATAATCGATACATAAGTAGATACCAGCCTTTCTTAAAAGTCACCTAAAATGTTTTGCGTACATTTTTTTTAATAAAGAAAAATACGCATTAAGTAGTAATCCCAACTGTTAAAGTAACATCTAAAGTTTAAGTAACATTGTTATTATTTTTAAGCCGACTTAATCATTCGATGTATGGCTTATAAAATAAATAAGATTAAAAAAAAAAGTACAACTAGCTAGAAAGGTTTCACTAAAAAAGCGGATCAGTTCCTAGGTCGCCTTCATCTAACATCGACGAGGAGGACATAATAACCTACATCACCATCACCATCGTATTTCTCTGCAGGCAAGTCGGAAGCGGCCGCGGACCCCCCCGCGGACGCGCCCGCCAACAGCGCGCACATGCGCGCCGGCCGGTTGCCGCTGGCGCCGCGCCGCCGCCCCGAGCAGCTGTGGGCGCGCGCCGCGCCGCCCCCGCCGCCCCCGCCGCCCCCGCCGCCGCCCCCGCGCGCCGCCGTGTGGCCGCTGCAGGCCGTCGAGGTACGTAGCTGCATAAACGATAAGGCCGGCCCGGCGACGCTTAGCTTCGCCGGCTATGGACCAGTGGAAAAGTGAAGAAACGCCAATCTGTCAGCGGCTTATCCCTGCATGACTTCGGAGACGCTCGAGACGCCCCATTTTTCTATCGTATCTAGTCGCCACCGATAATTCGCTCTCCGCAATCGAGTATACAATCCTAAATTATTAATAAGTCAGCAATTTTATCTTGTCTTCCTTGTTTTCGCTATCATCACAGGCCTTTGCGTCCGTTACTGACGATTTAAGCTCTACTGCGTGCAGGGCATGTAAAAGAAAAGTCCGAAGTCGGGTCGGTACGGATTTGATGCCCCCTGGCTCTCTTGTCCGCCAGTGCCGAGCACCGTATGGTTCGTCGCAGGTTTTGCGGCTCTCCCGAACTTCCTCTCATTATAATTTCAAAGTATTTACACAATTTTTGTTATTACAGTTGGATTACTTGTTTCAGGTGCAAGCAGACTGCATAACCCTGTGCGTTATCGATGACTGTTTAGATTCAGATGTGCCATTACTAGAGGTGTCCCTCAGCGACCTTCATGTTGAACAAGTGAGTTTAGGTGACAAAAACGCTGTAATAAAATTGTATCCATCTTCCGATGCCCTCTCAAAATTTACAAATAGTTTCTTAAAAATTAATCATTTCGAGTTACCCAATCAGTAATTAGAAATAAATAATTGTTTATCAGCTGTTGCTTTTCCATAGATAAAATATAAAAAAACACAATAGTTTTCGCGCTCTCTTCTACCTATTTATACAACATTTAAAATTTTCTGTTATACCGTGATAGGCTGTTAGTCTTCTTAAACTAAGTCGACGGCGGCCGCGGCTCGAAGGATTTGTAAACGAATAAAGTTCCTTTTTCCCTGTGCACTTCCGGCTCGGTTCCGACTTCCAACGGCTGACATTAAATATGGAACTGGAATATTGGTACTAGTTAACGCAATGGAGGTTTCCTGTAATGTAAGCTTTCAGTTTTTGGCAATAAACGTGTTGCTCCCGTAGGACCTCCGCAAGGTGGAGGAGGGGTTCTCGGACCCGCTGCTGGTGTCGACGCCGGCGGGGCCGGCGGGGCCGGCGGGGCCGGCGGGGACGGGGCGCGCGGGCGCGGCGGCCGGCCGGCTGGCCGCCGTGCTTACCGTGGACTACTACAACCGGTCGCTGTCCGGCTGGGAGCCCTTCATTGAGCCCTTCAAGTGAGTGCCATTGTCATTTGACGTAAAACGTATTTCAGTTTAGTAGTAGGGGGTTACTTGCTAAAACATCATGCCTCGAAAACAAGCCGCCTCGGCGAAGGCTGTTTCTTCTGTAACTATGTCTCGTGTGCAATTCATATAAATATCGTTGAGTAGAGCAAAGTTGCAGATCCTTTCTCTTGACTCGTGCCGCTAGATGGTGTCAGTGCCGCGTAACACATTGCGCAGTTTGAGCTAAAAGTAACGTTTATAGACGTTTCGTTTTCTTATCATGTGTGCACTGCTTTTATCATCTTAAATCTTTTCTTTATAACCGTGTCGTGTTTTTTAATGTTGTATCCAAACGATGCAATTTTTTCCGTCTTTACGACATCGTTCGCAATAGAAATTTGATCATGCTATTACATGTTCAAATCTGGTCTTTTGACATTATAAAGTTTGTCCTTAATTTGGAGTAGAGTCGCAACATGAAGTCCATTGTTATACATTTTGTTAACAATCGGAAGCGACGCCGTCGCCCGCCTGTAGGCTGAGTGCGTCTGAAGAGCGTGCGTCCGCGGCGCAGGTTCAGTACGCGCTGGGAGTACACGCTGTCGAGCGCGCTGGCGCTGGCGCGGCTGCAGGCCGACGTGGCGGCGGCGGCGGCGCTCGACGTCAACGTCACGTCGGCGCTCATCGAGCTGGCGCAGCTCGTGCGCGGCAACTGGACCGCCGACTACTACGCGCCGCAGGTCACACTTTTTTATTATTTATGCCTCCTAAAACTGAATGTTACACCGTACAATTACATTACATTTTATTAGAGGCCAATTGCCTTTATATGTAATTTAAATGTCTCAAAAACATGCGAAAACTAATAAGCGTTTTCTTACCTCGTGACTAGAAAAAAATTGTTACAGAGAAACATCTCTACCACGATAATGATCTTTTAATATAAACTCTCAAGTCCTCCGCTACATATAACCGTAATGTGACGTCGTGTCCGCTTCGCCACACAGCCGGCGGCGGGGTCGGAGGCGTCGCCCAAGGGCAGCCCGGCGGGGCACCGGCGGCGCTCGCCCTTCGTGCCGTACGCGCTGCGCAACCACACCGGCCAAAAGCTGTGGTTCACCACGCTGCTCGCCACCTGCGACGTGTGAGTCACCGGCCCTGTGGGCCAGCGGCTGAGCTGACCGATTCGTGCCGCATGCAGACCGAACGAATGTGAACGAAGTCACCGGCCGATTAGCGCCGCACATGGCCCGACCGTGTCCCCCGCTTACGTTCGCTTCACAAGCTCGCTTCGTTCGTAACTTGTACACTTGTTTACTGTGTTAACGTGTAAACTTTCGTTTGGTCTCTATCCGGCATGAGATGCGAGGCGTATAAAAACTCTAGCTTGATATATCGTTGATTTCCATATTTTATTGTTTTGGATATGTTTACTTAGCGTAATCTGAAAATTACAGTTTTGACGTTTATTAAGTAATTTTATTATTGATTTTGTTTTTATCTAAATAGCTATTACGAGTGTATGGTTTCGGCGGTGGTGTCTTACTAATATGAGGAATTACTGATAAGCGGTACAAAAAAAACCTTAGAACCGTAAGATGACGATGATGCAGGCTGACGGAGCCGAGCGGCGCGGGCGCGGCGGGCGCGGCGGGCGCGGCGAGCACGCCAGATGATTCGTGGGTGTGCGTGCGCGCCGGCGACACGGAGCCGTTCTCGTTCGGCGCGCGCGGGCGGCTGCGGGGCGCGGCGTGGGGCGGGGGCGGCGGGGGCGGCGGGGGCGGGGCCGACGCGCCGGCGCGGCTGCACCAGCTGGCGCTGCGGCTGGAGGGCTGGGCGCCGCCCGCGCCCGTCGCCGTCGACCGCGCCGGTGTCTACTGGCGCGAACTGCACCACGTGGTACCTTCTCATATATATCTTTTCTGTGCTTTAAGTTAATTAAAATCCATTCCATGTTTATTCTTACCTTCCGTGTCGTCTAGTGCTCATAATAAAACCGATGAATTAACAGAACGTGGATGGACGTAGCTAAAAAAAATCACAGAATATGGGGAGGAGTTTCCAATAACGAAGTCTTGAATAGGTCGAAGTGGGGAGAGAAAATTGAAATGACCCCACCACTGTGTGCGACTGAAGCTAAGAAAAGAGAGAGAGAGAGAATTTTTCACAGAAATGTTCTGCGTGGACCCATCTAGGGGGCACGCATCGATAAACATTTTTACGTCATTCCCCACCTTAGGACGTAGGTAGGACGTCCACCGGCTTACAGGATAAGAATGGCCGAGGACAGAAAAAGTAGGCGTCCCGGGGGAGGCCCGCGTCCGGCAGTGGACCGGTACGGGCCGATCGATCGACGGCCACGTCGCTGCGCGCAGAAGAGTGAGGGGTGTGTGGTGTCGGCAGAGGTCGGGCTCGGCGGCGCGGCTGGTGCTGGAGGTGTCGCTGGAGGGCTCGGCGCGCAAGCTGGTGACGGTGCGCTCGGCGCTGCTGCTGCGCAACCGGCTGCCGCACGCGCTCGAGCTGCGGCTGGAGCGCGCGCCGCTCGCCGGTACACTCACTTCTTACTTACTTTTGACGTGAAACGACTTTCAGTTCGGTAGACCCCCTAACTATTGCTAAAACCGCATGCAACGAAAACGTGTCGCCTCGACGAGGGCTTTCGCTCTGTAACTACGCGTCGCGTGCCAGTGCCGCGTAACACATTGAGCTAAAAACTCACGCTTACTTTATAGACTTCAGACCGACGGCCGTGTAACCCGACAGACCTCGCTTTTTTTCTTTTCGGTCGTAACCTAACATTACGGAGGGACGCGACGCGGGGCAACTTTTGTCACCGACGCTCTCCGTCCGGTCCGACAATTCGCCAGACGTCAGATTCGCTAACTTAAACCACGCCCTTATGCCGTCAGCGGCGTGGAGCGGTAGCGGCGGCGCGGCGGGGGGCTGCGGCGCGCGCGTGGCCGTGGTGGCGGCGGGCGGCACGTGGGCGGCGCCGCTGGCGCAGGCGGACGCGCCGCTGTGGGCACGGCCGCTCACGCGCGAGCCCTTCGCGCCCGCCGCGCGTCCGCTGGACTGGCGCGAGGCCGCCGCCGGCCGCCCCGCCCTCGTGCACTACACCTGCACCGCGCCCGACCTCACCGCCTACAGGTGGGCGCCTCCCTTGCACGACCCGGGCGGCCGGAAGGGCCGGCTCTCCGCTCTGGAGAAACTGCGTCTAATACACTGACGTTACGGCTCGTCACCGGTTACCTCGTTTCATATTCGCACTTATTACATGTCAGAGCGCCGGCTGGACACCGCAGCGCCGAGGTCTACGTTCTATTCAAGAACACATCCTTGGTTCGTGACCGTACCTAATACATGACAAATCATTTTGTTTTGCCATTAATCACAAAAGAAAAACACATGGAAATAAAATTGACAATGAACAACCCATTGCCATCCGTAAGCAATACTGCCGTCGCAGGTTCTGCTGCGCAGTGGTCCGCGAGCAGTTCCCGGTGGGCGGCGCGGCGGGCGCGGCGGCGGGGCACACGCTGACGCTGCTGCCGGCGCTGCGGCTGGAGAACCTGCTGCCGCTGGAGCTGCAATACCGCGCCGCGCCGCTCGAGCAGCCCGCCGCCGCCGCCGCCGCCGCCGCCGGCGCCGTGCCGCCCGGCGAGACGCGCCCCTTCCACGAGGTGCGCCCTACACTACTTACAACTTGACGCTCGTCCACCGTCACACAGTTCTTTTATTTTTTATCTTTAGAGTTTTTTCGTTGCCTTCTTTCCACTACAGACTCGATCCAAACGCAACACACTGCGACACTCACCAAATAAAATGCAAATCATTTACGTCGAAATAGTTTTCAGAACTTCCCTTTAACCGACTTCAAAAAAGGAGGAGGTTATCAATTCGGCGCGTCTATTCTTTTTTTTACTAGGTTCTCGCGAACGCTGTAAAATCTTAACCGATTTGGAAAATTATTTTTTTGGTTCGAGTAGATGTAACGTCCCATTGGTCCCATTTTAATTTGATGAAGACCTGGTGACGACTTTCAGACATGGAGAACGGAACTATTCAATGGACAAAAGTAAATAAGGCCTACTGGGGCCCATCCTTTAGTAATATCCGTACCTATGTTTCATAAAATAGCGCAAAAGTAGCCCAAAGGTAATTTGGTGAGGTTCTGGTGAAGACTTTCGAAGATGGACATTAAGAACTTCAAATTTTAAAGCAACGTATTAAGTAGGGTAAATTATGGTTCCCGCTCCCACATAAAAAATTAAAAATAAACATTTTTAAATAATAAATAAAAACCAACTTCAAAACACTGCAACACTAAAAAGTTAGAAATAATTTAAAAGAATACCTTTAAATTAGAAGTATGTATACATGTAGGTATTGTAGAAGTATAATTTGTAGTCGGTGACCAGTTTCCTGACCAGCACATATATTTTGGGCACCGACTCCAAATTATATTACAACTACAATACCTACATGTATATATATTTCCGATTTAAAGGCATTCTTTTAATTTATTTCTAACTAAAAACACTGCTGTAGTGTTTTGAAGTCGGTTTTTACTTTTTATTTTAAGTTTTATCAAGAAGTCTTTTTCGTCTAAAAATCATTCGCGAGATTCAGCCTTCGTCTTTCGACGGACTCGCTCTATGGGCTGCGCAATTACGTTAAGACTTTTTTAGCGCTTGAAATTGCTAGCTCGTCTCACGTTACACGCAAACATTTTTGTATGCGCCGTGACAAATCTCCGCGATGACAAGCACACTATTGCACGTCAGGTGAACGTGGAAACGGGCGTGGAGCTGTCGCTGAAGCTGGACGGGTTCGGCTGGTCGTCCCCGCTGCAGGTGGGCGGCGCGGCGGCCGGCGGCGGCAGCGGCAGCGGCGGCACGTTCAGCGCGCGGCTCAAGCTGCGCGACTCGCGCGCCCGCCGGCTGTACCTCACGGCCAGCGTCAGCATCAAGCCCACGGACGGGGTCAAGGTACCTGCGCTAACGAATCTACGTTTGCTTGGCGTAGAAGTGCTTATTGAGTCCTCCGCTCATCTAATTGAGGGTTCTACGAGCAGAGGAGAGCGCGTGCAGCCCTCGCTCTGTCGCACAGCGGTTGTTGTATGCTCTACAAAATCTGTGTGACAGAAAAGTGGTGGAAGAAGAAGACGTTTTTTAATACTTAGTTTATCTCTTCATGATAATTTATTCACTTATCAGGGTTGGTTGGTCATTCGACGCCGTAGCATTGTTCAGAAAAATGCAATGTCAGCGCACTCGGCCACTAGTTTTAAGGCTCTGTGTACTGAAAGGGGTTTCGCTTGTGTAAGGCTATTTAGATGTGTCTCCTAATACAATATTTGGTTACCTCATTACACTCGTAGCACTTGTTCGTTGATACCACTTTTCAAAGCTGTCTTTCTAGAAACTTAACCGAGCAGACACATTTCAAATTTCTGTATCTAATTCTCGGGTGACTTTTAGATTTGTTTTCTTGTCTTATTTAACGGGTATTCGAAGACACATTCGCGATGAGTCACGAGCGTAACCTCCCCGCAGGTGACGATATCGGCGGCGTACTGGCTGGTGAACCGCGTGGGGCTGCCGCTGGTGTTCCGCGCGGAGGGCGCGGGCGAGGCGGCGGGGCAGTTCGAGGAGCACGAGCTGGCGCGGGCGCGCGCGCCGCTGCTGTTCGCCTTCGCCGAGGCCGACGCCGGGCCCACGCTCAGCGCGCGCCTCGGCCGCGCCGTCGCGCCCAACCCGGAGGTAACGCTCCCGCTGCGCCGCCGCCGCTCGGGGCCTCGTCCGACCTTCACCGACATCTCGTTGTGGGCCAAATTTTACCTGCCAAAATTTCTCAACTTTGTACGTCGAGTATTTTGAAACTTAGCGTAGGCATGTCTCTATTAACCATCGACCTTCACGGTAAAAACGTCATCTCCATCGAACGTTATTTTAGTTCCAACTTTACATTATCAAACTGGCGGCGTGTACAATGAACGTGGCGGTCGGCAGTGGTGCTCGCCGTTCGGGCTGGGCCCGGGCGTGGCGGTGAAGCGGCTGGAGGCGGGCGGGGGCGGCGGGGGCGGCGGGGGCGGCGCGGGCGGGGGCGGCGAGCGCGTGTTCGACGTGGGCGTGTGCGTGCGCGCGGGCCGCGGCCGCTACCGGCGCACCAACATCGTGACGCTCACGCCGCGCTACCAGCTGCACAACAGCACGCCGCACACGCTGCAGTTCGCGCAGAAGTGCTGCGCCACCACGCTCGTAAGTAGCTACGTCCGATCACACCTACCTCTCCTTCCCGTCTTTTGATATCTATTTAGGCTTCGGTAACTGTTTTGATCACTGTGTTAGATTTACGGTTGTTTTGAGTATACTAGGAGTAACTGATAGGTAGCAATATATAGATAGTAGTGGGATTCTAATCACGATTAACATGATCAGTTTGTAAACGGTCACTTTTGGAAATAGTTCACGCCACTAAGCACAATGTTGCATTATATGCAATTATTTACTAAAAATACTTTATGTCACACCTGGCCAAAAAGCTGCTTTTTCCGCACGCTACGCGTACGGGAAAACCCACTTTGAGGCCAAGTGACGACATAAAATTGTGTACACAACACGGACCGTAAAATAGAAAGCCCTCTATCGCATATTTATGACCCTCGCCTGCGGCTCGGGCTTTAAACTTCTGCGATATCGGCCTTTATTTTACGGCCCTAGTTGTGTAAATAACTATTATTGCAGCTCTAAGCTATTTGAATTTTGTTTTCAACCATCGCATCGCAGAACGACCCGGGCGCGATGTCGACGCACGTGACGGCGACGCCGGGCTGCTACCTGCCGTGGCACTGGGCGCGGCGCGAGCGCGCGCTGGAGCTGTGCGTGCGCGTGCTGGGGGCGGCCGGGGGCGGCGGGGGCGGCGAGGGCGGCGCGCGCACGGGCTGGTCGGGCGGCGTGCGCGTGCGGCCGGCGGCGCCGGTGACGCTGGCGTGCCGCGAGCTGCGGCGCGGCGGCTACGTGTTCCTGCGCATGGAGGTGGTGGCGCAGGGCGCGTCGCAGTTCGTGGTGCTGACCGACGCCGACCGCGTGCCGCCGCCGCTGCGGCTCGACAACTACTCGCCCGTCGCCGTCATGTTCCATCAGGTCGGTCACCGCTCGCTGCCGCACCTCAGTCGAGCTCTCTTCGATTATCGAAATGTTGAGACGCAGTCTACAAATTATCAAACCTCTTTTTTATTTCAATTATTGTGTGTTTTGTGTGGTAATGAATGATTTCCTTCTTCTTCTTTTTTTTGTATAGATATTATACGTATATTTGGTTGTCGCTTTGCATTCTTTTACTCTACTTGGCAAATGATTCATAAAAACAGCTTAAAAACTGTCGTTCGATTTGTACACTCCGAGACAGTAGTGACGATCGGCAAAATAGAAACTAAATAATTTGCATTGGGCGAAAAGAACGTTACGTCCTACGATCGCTCTTTGTGAAGTTTTCAAATAGCTTAAGATTAATTTAAAGACGTAAAGCAATTTACGGACATCCCCGCGCTCGCGAGACGTGTAGTAACGGGTGACTCGGGGGCGGCTGCAGGCGGGCTGCGCGGAGGAGTGCGTGGTGGGCGCGCGCGCGGCGCTGGCGTGGGCGCTGCCGGAGCCGGAGGGCGCGCGCGCGCTGAGCCTGCGCGCGCCGGGCGGCCCGCGCCGCACCGTGCCGCTCGACCCGCTGCCCGCGCGGCACCGCGCCGAGTACCAGAACTTCATCTACGTCACCTTCACGCACAAGTCAGCCCTCACTTTTCTGCACACTCAGGCCGACTCGCCCTTTCCATAGCAAAAATCGACTTTTGTATGAAGAATTTTAGTTAAATGCTGTTTAAGCCACAATTAAGAAAGTGGTGCAAGTCGGCCTAATTATATCCCAATTTAAGTCCCATCAACTGAAATCGACAGGCCGCACTGAGAGCGGTGGTAGCCTAGTGGATAGAACGTCACACTCGGCAGCGAGGGACCCAGGTTCGACTCCTGATGCGGCCGTGTATGTATGACTTTGTTTTGTAAGTAATGCACATTTGTGAGTGTCTATTCACATACCTCGGCGCTTGAAATCGCTAATCCGCGGTGGGCACGCGTGGTGATTAAGCCCATACGCTCTCCCTGAGAGAAGGCCTGTGCCCTACAGTGGGACGTACATAGGCTGCTTATGCAACCCGCAATCTTCTACTGCGGACCCCCCCCCCCCCTAGGCACGCAATTTCTTTCTGTTCTCGCTATCCTCGTCTAGCCTCATCCGCCTGTGCCAGCAAGTTGCCTCAGAATGTCCTTCCGGCGAGCTTACTTTAAAATATTAATAGGAATTGAACTAGTGAACGATCCTAGTATTTTTCTCAGCGATGAGGATTCATTTAACTACTTTTAACAGAATTATTTATAAGGTAAACTTAACTACCTTAATTGATAACCCTTAATTTTAATTGCGATCACTTATTACAAATACAGCTAATAAATAATCGCAGTTAGCCCTCGTTCAACGTTTGAGCATCGCGAGTCATTAAAAGCATTCAAGCTGTTGACGTACAAAAAACACAACTAAGACACGATTCATAAAGATTAGCAGTCTATTTTATGAATGCTCCCTCTCGCCTCGCTCGGCCGTGAGACGTGCACGCACTAACGACGATCAACATTGGCCGTCGTCACTCGGACACCGACAGGGAAGTGAGCGGCACCGCGCCGGCTGTGGACGTGGCGTCGCTGCCGACGGCCGCGCCGGACGCGGAGCAGCTGGTGCTGGAGGTGCCGCTGGGCTCGAGCCGCGCGGTGCTGGCGCGGCGGCGGCACGGCGACCGCTCGCAGCTGTGGCGGCTGGGCGCGGCCGGCCGCCTCGTGCACGAGGGCAGCAGCCCGCCGCAGCCCGCGCAGCCGCCCGACTGCGCGCACCTGCAGGTGACGGCGGCTGACTCTGCGCGAGGCCTCGTGCCGCGCCGACCGATGCTTCAATACTAACACTAGCTCGCTGAAGCGTTTTTGTGTAGAAAGTAGCGACTTGGCTATGTAACGTTCACACCCTCTCCATAGCAAAAGTTGTTATGAGGCGTCGTTTTCCAATGTGAAATTTGAACAGACCACAATATCATCATCACCGAGAGCCCGTTGACATCCACTGCTGGGTATGAGCTTTTTCATGCGCACGCCACTTTTTTGCTGTCCTCGCCATACGTAATGAGTGTTCGCCGACTACTCGCATTTTAACGTCGGACTATCTGGCTATTTCACTCACTGATCGGTTTATAAATTGGATGCCCTCATCGTCCTTTTGCCGAGTGACATAATTAGTTAACGTTCTGTTCGGTGTTCCGTCGGCGCAGGTGCTGGACATCGAGGGCCCGGCGCCGCGGCCCGGCTGCCCGGCGGCGCTGGCGCTGCGGCGCGCGGACTCGCGGCGCGCCTCCACGCAGACGTGGCGCGTCGTCGGCGGCCGCATGCAGTGCGCGCACGAGACGCTCGCGCTGCAGGCGCCGCGCGTGCCCGGTCAGTCCACCTGCCTCATTGACATTTGTATATAGAACAACCTATCGACTCTTCGTCCACCGTTTGCCGACTCGCTCGATCGCAATGTGAGACTTCACCACGGCTTGCCACAAAAAAATCATGTAGCCGCATCCGGACTATCCAATTTCTAATAGTAATTTTCTACAAAAATATTCGCAAACGGTGTGTACCTATGCCTGGTCAGCGGCAAAGGCGCTCTGAATTTGACGCGCGAAATGTATTTCTCCACCTTTGTTCGTAACTGTTTACATACTCAAATTCGGATTTTACTAAGTTTTTATAAAAAGTTAGTGTGTCTTCAAATAGTGAGAATAAAAGTATACTATTAAGTTCAGAGAACATAACTAACTAATATTGTACGTATTGGCTCTGTGTTCTAGAGAACATTGTATCGGACGCAAAATATCTGGTATAAACGTTCTATTTTATTCTTATTCATAAGTTGCACTTACTTATTTTTTCATAGAGGGTGATAAAAAGTACAGTGTCCACCTCGGGAGCAACACTATTTTAAGCTTAAGTGGTGGACTTTGAATCCCGAGCGTAGCGGTGGATTCAAAGAAACACTCCAGCCTTAAAAATGGTTGTTTGCTCTCTGGGTAAACAATAATAATTCATAATTCATTTATTTGTGGATCATAGGTAATTATTTTTTACATAATTGGTGTTCAGTCTTAAATTAGAGATCACTATGGTCCTACCTGTACATAGGCATACAAATATTATACAATCTACTATTCTTATCGACATACTGTATTTTCTTTTCATAAATTTTAAAACATTATTGGGGATTATAATAATGTTGGTTGAAATAATAATAATGGAGTATGTAATCCAAATAGCGCACTAAGAACAAGAACCTTGAGTACCTATCAGAAAATAAACCGAATAGTTTTCACTCGTACACTCATTACACTTGTGGTTTCTGTGAAGGCGCGCGCGTGGTGCTGGGCATGGCGACGCGCACGGCGAGCGGCGGCGTGCCGGCCGAGCAGGCCGTGCAGTGGCAGTCGCTGCGGCCCGGCTCCGGACATCTCGACATACAGCTCTACGCCGACGGGCCCACCAAGGTGCTCAAGATCGTCGACGCCAAGGCGCCGGTATGTACTGCAAAAGAGGTTTTCAAATATCTCAGGGAATTGTTCTGGTACGGATATATATTTTTTTATTATTGGGGCGCTGTCGGTTAATTTTATAGGACCATTTTTTATGAAAAATTAGCTTCCTAATCGACGGCCTACCGTTTCGTCACTTTCTACAGGTGTAAAAATTGTTAATATAACACCATCCATCAATATAAGGTTTAGCATTGTTTGCGATTGTAAAACATGTGAAATAAATCAATTCATTTTAGCAGATTTTGCACTTAAACTGGTTATGACAATCAGCGGTTACATCAACGCTGACTGCGTAATCACTAGCAGACAATCATGACAGTTACGATATGAAGTGGATTATTTGGCAATTTGCAGTGGTTTCCAGTGATATAATATTATTTTTGTCGAATAAAGATGCGGTTACGAAGAAATCCGTTATGAAGTTTTTTTTGAAGTATCCAAAGATGAAGTAGCCCCGGCTGCCTGAGTGATCTTAAACGATCACGAAGGTTAAGCAACACTGGGCGCGTTCAGTGCATGGATGGGTCGCCGTCTATGCCTAACGCTAGTGGCATTTTTCCGAGCGGTTCCGTGCTTCGCAAGGCACGTTAAGCTGTTGGTGCCGGCTGCCGTCGATAGATGGCAGTCGTTAAGCCAAGTCAGAGGCCTTAGGGCGACTTGACAACTTCTGACAGTAGACGAGCCACTAGTCTACAAGCCTCCACCAATTCGGACTTGGCCCCCGTGGTGGAGTATGGCCTATACCTTCCTCAGGGAAGAGACCCGTGCCCCTCGGTGGGGACATAATGGGTTGATGATGATGAAGATGACCTAACAAAAACGAAATGGCCCAAACAGCGAATGGTCGCCGATTGATATATTTGGTCGCCATTTTACTTTCCGAGATAGCAGTGGCCGTTTCCTATAAACGATCTATAGTTACTGACAGTAAAAAAATTATAGTACTTTCATAAAACTTAACTATGTATGTCAGAATCTAGTGTAGGCTTATCCCGAATATAGAAAACGG
This sequence comes from Yponomeuta evonymella, assembly GCA_963969515.1. Taxonomy (NCBI): domain Eukaryota; kingdom Metazoa; phylum Arthropoda; class Insecta; order Lepidoptera; family Yponomeutidae; genus Yponomeuta; species Yponomeuta evonymella. Next base: position 21,953,413 of record OZ018346.1, on the reverse strand, counting down.
CGATAATTTAGCAACCGTCGTCGGCCCCGCAGGAGTCCGGGTGGCTGGAGGGCGCGGATGCGGATGCGGCGGCGGCGACGGGCGCGCGGCGCGAGTGGGGCGCGCGCGTGGCGCTGGGCGCGCTGGGGGTGTCGCTGGTGGCGCGCGCGCCGGCCGCCGAGCTGCTGTACGCGCGCTTCGAGCGGCCCGCGCTGCAGCTCGCCGTCGGCCCGCGCAGCGCGCACCTCACGCTCTCCGTCGACGACCTGCACTTCGACAACCAGCTGCTCGGTACCGCCTCTGACATGCTACTCTGAATAACTACCAATTCATTCCGCTTCGCCGGAAATGATTAGCGTCCGTGTATGGTTTGTCAATTTTCCCTACTAGAAAACCACGCCACCTACACACCTGTGACGTTTTTCTCACCCAAGTCATCCGTCGCGGTTATGAGTGGATGCGTGGTGTGACACAGCAGTCAATTTGTCGATTATTTATGTGAACGGAAATTGGGGAAGCATAACTGACCTACTGAATTTTAGTCGTAATTTTTAATAACTTAAAAAAAACGAAGTGATTTTAACTTTTATACGTTATCATCTATCTATCTACCTTAACATTAATCTTCGTCTTTCGTGTCGAAAGCGTCGACTCCTCCTCAGAAATCTCGCTCCCAAATCCGCGCCACCGCAATTGCGCTGCGTGACGCCTCCATGGGATCATGAGCAGGTTAATAAGAATGTGAACCGGCAGGCACCCCGTCGCCCGTGCTGCTGTACTGCCCGCCGTTGAGCGGCGCGGGCGGCGCGGGGGGCGCGGGGGCGGCGCCGGCGCTGCACGCGGCGCTGGAGCTGCTGCACGCGCCGCCGCAGCGCTACAACGCGCGCTTCCTGCGACACTTCATAGTGTCGCTGCGGCCGCTCGCCGTGCGGCTCGAGGAGCGGTATGTTGGCAAAGCTAGTGCTGCTTCATTATCTCCCCCCCCCCCTGGCTAATGGTAGCGGGACACCGGCGCGTGCATTGCAGCGAGTCGTTGCGCCGGCTGGCCGTGCTGAAGGAGCGGTACGCGCCGTTGCGCCAGCTAAAGGTAGCGGTCGGCTTTCGTCGTGCGATGTCGTGAGGAGCGGCTCGTTGGTCTAAACCCCCTCGCCCATGATAAAGCAAATTTACATTTTTGATTTAGAATTTAATTAATTACTTTCCACGTAGACGGTGCCTAATTTAGCGGTAATTTTATACTTATTGCTGCTCCCGTTCGCCCTGCGACGAAACGTCGCATTAGAATTTTTTTTTTTTTAATTTATTAATTTGGTTTATCATAAATGAGAAATGATATTGTCTTAAACTAGATGTACAACTAATTACAGATAAACACAGCATGCATAGAAATAAACAAGTACATATGGCTAGTATCTTAATAATATAAAATTACTAGTAACGCAAATTACAGATTGTGTGTCATAATAAGGTGTGAAGTATTTTTTTTCCGGTAACAATGTCGAGAATCGGAGTGCACGTCTAAAGTGCTCCTGAATTTATTGTAAAACGTGGAAACGGTGAGTTTCGTCCCATCACAGTTGTTCGATACGGAGCTGATAGTGGGTTAGAAATTACTTTGCGGGAATTTAATCGACTATTTTTGTTGCTGAATATTTTGAGATATGTTATAGCCCTTTTTAGGGTTCCGTAGTCAACAAGGAACCCTTATAGTTTCGCCATGTCTCTCCGTATGTCTGTCTCTACGTCCGAAGACGATAAGTGTTAGAGAGCTGAAATTTGGCATAGATATTTATTACGCCGACAAAGTAGTGTGGGGTATCGTTAGATTGGTTTTTAAAAATATTGTGGGTGTAGAAAAACCATTCTTCGATTAAGGGTTGCGTTTGCGAAATGTGAAGCTTTAAGCTTAATTAAGCGCAATTTTTTGCGTCCCGCTCTCTCCTGGCTGAACGGTTTATTGTAAATGGTGAAAAAATTGAGGTCAGTAGCACATATAATGAACTTAAAAGGAAAACTATAACGGCGAAGTAGGCTTTACAAGTTAAAGAGTAACTTATAATAAGAAAACTTCGTAAAAAATCCATTGAAAATTACTTTGATAAAATCTTCGGCGTTTGCATCTGCGTAATGAGATGCACTTGGCACTTTCACTCACGCTAGATGGGTAAAGGGACCACTCGGTGGAGTTCTGTAAAGCGGATAAAAAGTCCTATTATTATACTTTATTGCACACAAGACTTTTAACAGGACATTACATAAGAAATTACATGTACAAAGGCGAGCTTACCTCTGTAAGAGATTTCTTCCAGCAAACCTTCGGGTATAGGAGAAGCAGTAGAAAAACGGGTCTATATATGTGCACAAAATAAACTACAAAAAGCCTAAATAACACAAAGTAAAAAGGAAAACAAAAACTACATAAACTAGATAACAGAATAAAAATACATACCTACTTAGATATACATAAATAATATATATTATATATATATATATATATATAGCTTAATGTTATTACAGGGATAGATAATGCTCTTTCAACCGCTTCTTGAAGGTACCAATAGTGGGACTGGCGCATATGTTCTGTGGCAGTGCGTTCCACAGCCTAACCGACTGGACCGTGAAGGAGTCACCGTAAGCTCCAGTATTGTGAGCAGGAATTTTAAGAAGATGGGAGTTAAGTGATCTTTTTGATCTTTCTCCGGAGAACAGGTATTGAAACCTTTCTCTCAGGTATGCGGGAGATGCGGGATGATTAAGAATTTTGTACAATAGTGATAGTATATGTGCATTCCGGCGAAGACGAATTGGGAGCCATTTTAACTCTTGTCGGAAACGAGACACATGATCAAATTTGCGTAATCCGTATATGAAGCGGATACCCAAATTTTGTAGACGTTCGAGTTTGTCTAGCAGCTCCTCATTGGCGTCCAAGTAGCAAACATCCGCATAGTCAAGAATGGGAAGAAGAAGTGACTGTACAAGAGTAACTTTAGTTTTAATTGGGAGAAAGTTTTGGAGACGCCGCAGTGAATGGAAAGCTGCAAAGACGCGCCGACTGACTTCACTGACATGCGTAGACCAAGAGAGATGGCAGTCAAAGAGCACTCCCAAGTTCCTGGCCGTTGTCGCATAGACAATGGGTGTGCCGTCAAAGAGAACTGCAGGAACCACTGTTTGCTTCATCAGCAACTTGTAGAAGTGCGGACTGCCAATAAGCATTACCTGTGATTTTTTGGGATTCACTAAAAGTCCGAAATGCTGAGCCCAGTTTTGAATGCGCGCAAGATCAGTGTTCAAAGCATCGACAGCAGAGACAAACTCATCCACTTCAAAATGCCTGTAGAGCTGCAAGTCGTCTGCATATAGATGATAGTGAGACGACAGGGAGTCCGTGACGGAATTGATAAATATGGAAAATAGTAGTGGGGAGAGGACCCCGCCCTGAGGAACGCCCGCAGTGAGGTCACACCAATCCGAGGAAGTCTCGTTGGAGCGTATGCACTGCTGCCGACCCCGAAGATAGGTATCGAACCATTCTATTGCAAGAGGAGATACGTTAAGAGAATCAAGGATAGCAAGGAGGATATCGAAGTCGACACTGTTGAAGGCACTGCTGAAGTCGAGAAGTGTCAGCACTGTGAGCTGCTTATTGTCTCTGGCGAGGCGTATGTCATCTGTGACCTTCAACAGTGCCGTAACTGTGCTGTGACCAGAACGGAAACCGGATTGGAAGTGATTAAGGAGGTTGTTATGGGACAGGAATGTCGAAAGCTGAATGTTGACCAGAGATTCGAGGACTTTGGATAGGAAAGGAAGTATAGATATTGGACGATATTCTGAGAACGAGGAGGGATGGGTAGTTTTGGGGAGCGGTATTACGTGAGCTTTCTTCCAGGCGGCTGGAAATGAGCTGGTACCCAAGGAGAAGTTTATGATGTGCGTGATAGTTGGAACCAGCCCATCAATGGCCAAGAGCAGCATTTGAGAGCTGACCTGGTCGTCTCCTACCGCTTTGGAAGAAATGGAGAGGATGGATTTCTTAACGTCACTCGTTGTAACAGATTTGAAAGAGAAGGGAACACAATCGGGTTTTCGCTGCAAAGAAAGATTTTGGAGAGTGACTTTTTTGGTGTAGTCTTCTAAAGTGACTGGAGGGATTGAGAAATGTTTATTAAGGGCGTCGAAATCAATATTTAAGGGGCTTCTATCAGGAGATTTGCCAATCCCGAGTGTTTTCAGAAATTTCCAAATTTCAGCTGGGCTGTACTTTTCAATTGACTCGTGAATATGTCGCCTTTTGGCATCCCTACACATCCGACTGCAACGATTACGCAGCATCTTGAAGCGGGAAAAGTTAAGCTCCGTGGGATCTTTCTTATACTTCCGTTTGGCTTGATCACGCTTAGCCATTAATTCCTTAATGGCTTGCGTGAGCCAGGGTGCAGGTAGATGCCTGACTTTCACCCTTTTAACAGGAGCATGTTTGTCAAAAAGGGCCAACACAATGGAATTAAAGCGAATCACCATCTCATCACAGGTGATGCTGTCAGTGACAGGCGACCAGTCAATTGCAGCCACATCCTCCGCCAGAGCATCCAAATCAATCCCTTTAAAACTACGAAGAAGAAGATATTTTGCCTTACTTTTGGGGGGACGAACTTTATAAGAGAGAAAAATAAGGTCATGGTGAGAGAAAGGAGCATCAAGCTGGCCAAATTTGGCCACCTTCTGCAGTCGTGAGACAAACATGAGGTCAAGTAGTGAAGGTCTGCAATTAGGCGCATGATGAGTTGGAGATAGGGGCATGATATTCAGATTGTATGAAGAGATGAGGGACTGCAGTTTGGAAGTGCGGGAATCATTTTTAATAAGGCAAGTATTGAAGTCACCCATTATTAGGATATCGACATAAAGGGGACAAAAGGTTTCCAGAAGGGATTCAAAGGCACTGAAAAAATTTATATGGAGAGATGGGCTATAATAGACACCAAGAAGTAGTTTAGAATGGCGGAGAGTGATTTCTAAAAATAGGTGTTCGGGTGATTCAGTTGCCTGACTAACCGATTGACTGATTATGGTGCAAGGTATGTCAGAGCGTAGATAGATTGCGACTCCACCACATGCCCTTACAGTCCTATCATTCCGGATAAGTCGGAAGCCAGGCAAACTGACCATCGTAGAGGGTAATGTGGGCTTAAGGAAGGTTTCAGATATTAGTATAGCATCTATGCGTAGTCCGCCAAAGGACGCCAAGAAGTCGGAGTAATGAGCCGGAATGCTTTGTGCATTAATATGCACAATATTAAGATTTGGGTGAACACCTTGGAACACTGAATCCAGTCGGTCGTGAAGTGTCAGCCCAGCCACAGAATCATCGCTGGCACTTTCAAAATCGTCGGTTGAAGAGCAGGAGAAAAAGCTATCATCTAAATGCTGGAAGCTATTCATAGACTATAAATTAATAAATATATAAAATACTGTAAAATAAATAGATAACCACTATACGTTAAACTAAAATAAACTAACCTATAAATAAACTTGTTTACCGCTCAGTCCCAGCAGCACCACTGTGCCTCTGGAAGAAATCTCGTACTAAAAGTAACAAAATAGCACAGAAAGAAAACAAACATCAAAGTACGATAAACATGAGAAGATAACAAAGTCAAAATTAAATCACTGAACACTATAGCAGAGAAAAAAAAAAAATTGAAAAGAAAATTATTTTGAACGCATCCAAAAGTAATTTTCTGTGAAAACATTCCTAGATTATAATAATCGTCTGTGATAAACTGCTGCTGTCAATGTCAAACAAAAAGAAAACACGATTATGCAAAAGGAAATTTAAATTATCCTACCCCATTGCAAACTGAACAGGAAAGTGAAGTAGGTACAATCCGGACAATTGCAGAAGGTCGAACATAGCGAGATGGGCGTACATAATAACCGAAGTTATTTTTCTTTCGCCACACGTGTCCTCGCCTGTGTCTGCGTCTTAGCCCTTGAAGATCCAGTTTTCGGCTCCGTTGCCTTCTTCACAGACTTCGCCTTCTGTACTTCCGCATCCCTAGCTGGAAACTTCTCCATCAGTACATGGAGTTCGGGCATCTGCTCCACCTTGGCACGGGTTTTGTCGGGGAGGAGAATAACTATCCTGCCCTCCATCGTCCAGCAGCTCTGCATTCCAAAATGCTTCCTAGCAGCCATGAAGACATCATGTCTGGGCCTCGTCAGGAACTCCGAGAGGACGAAGCCGGTCCCCTTCAAAGCAGCCTTTGCAGCCCAGACAGTACCTTTAGCCGCACATGTGGAGAAACGAACCAGCAATGGTCTGGCTTTGGTTTTGGACACTCCCAGACGGTGACACACGGAGACACTGTCGATGCAGTCAGGTGTCATCTTCATTTGGTCGGACAACAGTTTAGCCATGACTGACAATGGTGCTTGATTAGATGACTCCGGCACTCCATGGATGAGGAGTACTTTACGATGCGATGCCATTTCATGCCTGTCGAGGCCCAGCAGAAGCAAGTCTACTTGAGACTTAAGCAGACTTAGTGATGATGTGACAAAGAGCTTGAAGTGTGTGAACTCACGATTCAATGTCTCCAGATCCGAAACACCAGTGTTGGAAGAAGTGGAGACTTGACGCAGCTCCTTTTCATGTTGTTCCATGCGAGTGCTGAATACTGCAGCCAGTTCATCAACATTTCGGCTCAACTTCTCATACAGGTCCATGGCTTATATAGTGAAGGCGGTGAGTCAGTGATACCTTTGAACTGGTCAGTGGTATGTTTATCCCAGTGGGCAGTGGGACTGAGCTACAAGTTATAGACTAACTATCATGTAAGTAGTTTACTGTATTTACTTTATTTCAATTAAATATATTAGGAGCAAAAATTTTTGAATGTTATTCTATACACGCCTACCCGCAGAAAAAAAACAAAAGTCCCTCGTTTTACGGAACCCTGCGCGTGTCCGGCCAAGTGTGTACGCGTAGTTCGAGACGCACTTGGCCGGTATTTCTTTATACTTTAGTAAAAGTCCCACTGACCTCCATTCAGACAAGGCTGAAGATCAGCGTTCACTCCCAATTCAGCTTACTTAAAATCAAAATCAAAATTTTTTATTCAAAGTAGCACAGAAACTGCGACTTAATTAATGAACGTTACAAGTTAAACTAGGTGTCCATTTCAAAATCTAGATCATTTTGGAGAAAAAATGGACAAAAAAACTCCAAACTTAGTCTTTTCAAGTCCTTAATTTACAGGATTTATATAAATGTACTAAAACTCATGCATTGAACTGGCTTTTATTCCAGACATCTTTGTCATCTAAATAATCTTTAATGTTATAGTAGCTTTTTTGGCACAAAGTGTGCTTCACACATTTTTTGAATCGCGTTTCTGGCAAGCTTATTATATCCTCAGGGATCTTATTGTAGAAACGTATACAATGCCCCATAAAGGATGTATTAACCTTTGCCAGCCTAAATTTTGGGAACGAAAGTTTTTGTCTATTTCTAGTATTTACATTGTGTTGGCTACCTACAGTTTTAAAGTCACTGATATTTTTCCTAACGTACATAATATTTTCATAGATATACTGACTAGCAACTGTTAGGATGTTAGTTTCTTTAAAGAAATCTCTTAACGAATCTCTATTGCCTAGCTTATATATGAATCTGATCGCTCTCTTCTGCAGGACGAAGATGGTCTCAATGTCTGCTGCCCGACCCCACAGTAGTATACCATAGGACATAATACTATGGAAGTAACTAAAATAAACAAGCCTAGCAGTTGCGACATCAGTTAGTTCCCGGATTCTTTTAACTGCGTATGCTGCAGAACTGAGCCTATTTGCCAATTTTCCTATATGAGGACCCCATTGAAGCTTTGCATCAATTGTGATACCCAGAAATACAGTTTCTTCTACAAGGTCTAGTTTATCATTCCCCAATATAACATTGCTGTCAACCATTTTGACATTTGGTAGTGTGAATTTTATACATTTTGTCTTTTTTGAATTTAATAATAAGTTAATAACTTAGTCAAAGTAAACCAATATAGTACCTTAGAGAGAGCATTATTTGTATCCGCAAGGTCATTTTCTTGTCTCTTAATCTTAAAAATAAGTGACGTGTCATCTGCAAACAATACTATCTCTGACATGTTTTTAACCATGAACGGCAAATCATTTACATATACGAGGAAAAGAAACGGCCCCAAAATAGATCCCTGTGGTACTCCCATCTTAACCTCCGACCCTGATGATTTAGTCCTATTTATATCAGCTTTTTGAACCCTCCCTTCTAAATATGATCTCATAAGTTTTAAGCTCCTCCCATTCACTCCGTAGTGTTTTAATTTTAAGAGAAGTGTTTTATGGTCTACGCAGTCAAATGCCTTCGACAAGTCACAGAAAACACCTATAGCATCCTTCCGATCCTCCCATGCACTAAATATATGTTTAACTAATGTGACACCAGCATCCGTCGTAGACCGCCCTTGCGTGAAACCAAATTGTTCACTATGAAAAAGTTGATAGTTATTAAAGTGTGTAAGTAGCTGACCTAGAACTATTTTCTCGAATATTTTACTCAAAACGGGTAGAACCGAGACTGGTCTGAAATTTGTGGGATCTTGCCTGTCGCCACTTTTAAATAAAGGGACGAGCCTACTATATTTCATTAGGTCAGGGAATGTACCCTCATCTAAACATTTGTTAAAGATTCTGGCCAAATAGGGTGCTAGGACATCGATTACTGAGCTAACTATTATTACTGACATACCCCACACTTAGTGGCCGCGAAAGATGCCATACTTTTCGGTCGAGCATACGACGTAACCCGCGTTGCCAATGCCGGCCCCCACTGACGACGCGACCTGTCCGTGGCAGGCTGCTGCTGAAGCTGTGCGCGTGGGTGGCGCTGCCGGACGACGAGGCGGCGCGGGAGGAGCCCGACGAGGTCGAGTTCGAGACGCGCCGCCTGCTGCACGACCTCACGGCCGCGCGCGCCACGCGCTACTACGTCGGCCTCGTCAAGATCATCCCCAGCCAGGTGCGCCGCCGACGTTCATACGATGCTTGCTGACTCGGCAAACGTTGTGTTGCCATCTTGGTGTCTGTCATACAGTATTTTATACTAGTACAGACACCGACGTTTTGATCCTGCGCACTTAATCTGTACGTACATTATATTTGTCAAATATGTGTATTAGGATAATGTGGCAAGTGTTTTTTTTTTCTTTGATAAATAAATACAAAAAAATTTATTAGCCTACGACCTATTCACAGACCTGACAAATATAAAAAAAATAATAAAACCCCATTGAACCCGTTTCGGAGGAGTTCGATAACGAACACTGTGACATGAGATTTTTATATATTAGATTATACCAATGGCGCAGGATGGTGAACAGCCAAGTACGCGAGTTCGAGGTTCAGCGTAAAGCTGACCTGGACACCAAACGCGACCAGTTAAAGGCTCGCCCACCTGCTGCCATAACATATAATTATGAGAACGGCATTCTCACGTGCCCTCAGTGTGCATGGAGTTTCGCCGTGAAGATAGGCTACATAAGCCATCTTCGAGCGCACCAGCGCCACTTCTCTGATTAGGGGTCAAAGTGGTCGCCATGGCCGAAACCGGTCGGAACAATCATCATCATATTAGATTAAGGGCCGGTTTCTGGATTGAGAATTTTACTAAGCAAATACTTAAGTAACGTTCTGTCACGCTCTTTTCTCAGAAATTCGAAGAGACAGCACTACAGTTAACTACATATTTACTTAGCGAAATTCTCAACTCGGAAACTGGCCATAATGTCACTTTATTTTTGTTTGACGTGTCCTCGCGTGTCCAGTCCTCTTTGTAAGTAATCATGCTGCAGCACTAAACGTACTATTTAACAAATCAAATCAATGAATCGGTCGGTCCATCAATGCTGAGGATCGTGTCGCTCGCTCCGAAGACCGTCTGGTGGAATGTGTTACACACCATTGGAAATATAATTTTTAAGAACCGGCATAAATGCGACTGTACTTGTGAACAATCACAAGGATGAAGCAAAACTAGTGTGTCAAGATGTGGTAAACCTTTGTTTCTATCTTTCTCCGAATTACTAGTTTTACTAGAGATCATTTTGTGAATGCAATTAATAAAATGAGCTTTTTTTTATTTGCTGCCAGTCAAGGGGCACCCAGGTCAGACTATACGAATTTAGTTCTCTCCCTACACCCAGGTCAGACTATACGAATTTAGTTCTCTCCCTAGGCCTGCTCGTTCTTCCCAGTTTTGTTGTGTTTGTTACTTTCACAATGTATCCTGATTTCATTTCTACACTTTTCACATTTGTAAATATAGTATTTGTGACCTCATAAATTACCCTACATTATTTCTGACCATTGTCTATCTCCACCAGGGCCCATGCATTTCAGATTCAGCTACAAAATCTCTTGTTGAATTACTTATCTCTCTGTCCCTTTCTCTCTTTCTCTGACCACATCTTACCGATATAAAAGCGCCAAGAAACGGTGGAACATGTCGCTAAGTGTAAAACACCGCTGATGTCTTTATGATGTAAATTGTGTGCGTGCGGCAGATCCGGTTGTCGATGTGCACGGCCAATAAGCTGGAAGGCTCGCTGGCGGCGCTGAAGCGGCGGCTCGGGCTCACTTTCATCCGCTTCGAGGACGCGGCTGTGGAGCTGGAGCCCTTCGAGCGCGCGCACGCCTTCGAGACGCCCGCCTACCTCGCGCAGCTGCTCGTCAAGCATTTCCGCGACGTACGTGAATTCATTTATGCTTTAGAATAGCAATTTCAACTCTTTTTGGCATGCCTTCCGCTCGCAGATTCTAACATGTGTGATGATTGTAAACATATGAGTATACTTTTGACAGGTCTGATTGTATCACTGAATTTGTTCAATAAATCGCAAACAGGAGCTGAAGTGGCAGGCGGCGAAGATCCTGGGCTCGGTGGACTTCCTGGGCAATCCGCTGGGTTTCGTGGCCGACGTGTCCGAGGGTGTATCCGGTCTCATCTACGAGGGATCGGTCGGCACGCTCCTACAGCACGTCACGCATGGAATTTCCAACTCAGCGGCCAAAGTCACAGGTATGGTTTGTAGTGTCTGGCCTCATCGACAAGGGTTTGGTAGGTTCGCACTTTCAGCACGTTCTGAGGTACGTGCCTATGATGAGATGCCATGAGTGGCATCTCCAACACGGCAGCTAAGGAATCAGAAGCGTATCCAAGAGATAGGCTTTGTGGTGGACGTGTCAGGGCGTGATCTCAGTGACGAAGGCTCGATCGGCCGGCCCTTCACCACGTTACACTTGGGATCTACAACTCTGCTGCCAAAGTCACAGGTATAGATCCGCAGAGACGGCAGAGCATGTCACTCATCAGGGCATCTCCAACTCCTCCGTCAAGGCCACAGGTACCTGTTCCAACGGACGACATTTCGGTTATTCATGGTTTAAGATTCGTTTTCATGGTGTTTGATTTGGAGTTTGATCCAAGTTAATCACAAATCACATTAATTTTTTAATGCGTTTCAATCAATCACGGTTCACTTGAGCTAATATGGTTGTACAATATAAATTTATAATCAACGTGAGATTTATATGTCCTAAATTAGGCATAACCTGTGTCTTAGGGAATAGAGTGATAATTTTCGCCTGCAGGTCGTTTAAGTGTCCCGAATGATCTGATCCCAATGTATTTGCGCCCCCGCAGAGTCGCTGGGCGACGGGCTGGAGCGCGTGGTGGTAGACGAGGCTCACGAGGAGACGCGGCGCCGCATCCGCAGCGCCGGCGCCGGCTCGCACCTGGCCGCCGGCCTGCGCGGCCTCGGCCTCGGCCTGCTCGGTAACTACTCACTTTTTATTCTAAACAACGTGAAGAATTGCATAATATTGTTTTTCATCCCATCGTAACGTGTGGGTACTGTGTAGGCGGCATGACGTCGCTGGTGAAGCACAGCTACGAGGGCGCGCAGGCGGAGGGCATCCCCGGATTCTTGGCGGGCGTGGGTAAGGGGCTCGTGGGCACCGTCACCAAGCCCGTCATCGGCGTGCTCGACCTGGCCGCCGAGACCGCCTCCGCCGTGCGGGACACCTCGCGCCGCGCTGACAAGGTATACACTGTCCCTTGAAGAGAGGGACTGGGCAACTATTTGTGTCACGCTCACACAATATTGTTTGAGGAAAAGGCAAATAGTTATTCAGTCCCTTTCTTAAATTGCTATACGCTCGACGCTCGTGCCTCGGCCGAATATTTCGACCTGGCCCTATATCATGCGCACCAAATCCTAAGCGATTCCGACCGTTTAACTGTCAAATTCTATTCTAATTTGTATCGCAAACGTCAGGATTCCGAAAGGATTTAGTGCACATAATTAGGCCCTAGGGCTGTTTTCATAAATTTTTAAAGCTAAAAGAAAAAATGGACTATCAATAAAACGACTGTATCCCACGGTAGTACGTTTATTACTCGATAGTCCACTTGACGACGAGTCTACCTACCCGCGCACAATTAAAAATGTCGGCTGTGGTCGGGACTTTAAGTGTTTTTGACTTTAAATCAAACGAGTGGCAAATATTCAACGGACGGCTGTCACAATTTATAAAGGTAAATAAAATTCCCGATGAAAACAAAAGCGCTGTGTTACTAACACATCTTTCGGACGAATCATACCGTTTATTACTGTCGATTGCTCGCGACACACCCGTAAATGCATACACATCAAAAAAATAAAGCTTTATGGCAGGCTGTTGAATCCTATTTTGTGCGAACATAAGAGATTATATTTTTTTACAGAAATATTGAGGTGTCAACATTTTTTCTTTCCCAAAAATATTAAACTTTCTTTAATAAACGTTTAAACATTTTCTTGTGAAACGAACGTTCGAAGGTCTAATGAATGAAAGTCATGCATTTATTCGTAAAATTTAAGAAATCAGTGTTATTAATTTGTGTATGTAACATTGTATTTCTTGAAAATGCTGTATAATTTGTAACTATTGCATTCAATGGACACGAACATTATCCATTCTAAAACTCAACTGCCTAGTACAGATACTAGGGTAGATCAAGAAGCTCCGTGAGGTTCACTAGCGTTATCAACAAAAATAATATATTATCGTAATAATAACGATCGTATCTCGTATTTCTCAATCACGTAGATAGTGATTTTTGGCATCAATCGTAAGCTGTCGTGACGCGAGCACTCTCTCTTCCTTCTCTGTATATGTATAATAATGTGTCGCGGGCCGCAGTGGGTGCCGGGCCGCGCGCGGCTGCCGCGCTGCGCCGCGGGCCCGGGCGGGCTGCTGCCGCGCTACAGCGGCGCGGCGGCGGCGGGCGCGCGCCTGCTGCACCAGCTCAACGGGCAGGACCGCGCCGACCGGTTCCTGGCCAGCCGGCCCGTGCGCCGAGCGCCGCACGACATCCGCGCGCTGCTCTCCACGCACTACCTGCGCATCTTCACCTGCAAGAACGACGTGCCGCACCTCGTCATGGAGACGCACCTCAGGTCGCTGACCGTCTGCTCTTATCGGCTGTCACTTGTTTTTTTTGTATCCCTTTTAGCCAACTAACGGATTTTTAGTGTAAGAGATACGGGCGATTAGTGTTCCGCGATGTGCTTTTGCTATGAGGGCGGGGAGAAGAGGTGGGCTACCGTCGTTAGAATTAGAACAGGCGGTCGGAGGCGACTTTAGAGAGCTACTGATGTTTTATAAAAAAAAGCTAACTAGTCCTACTACGTAGGTATGAGACTAACTACCCACGTTTCAGCTTTTACTAATGAATAAAGACCATAGTAGGTAATATAGGACACCTTCAAATACAATAAAAAATACATATCCATCCTACGAAAAAGAGGAAACAGCAGCTGAAAATTTTCAAGTTTGACTAATGAAGTATTCATACAGCTCACTTTGCACTAGTTCAATTCAATTAATTTTATTTCAAATATAAAAATGCATATAAAGTTGTTAGTGATCTTATTCTAGTGTTAGTACATATTCTTATTCTAATAACTACAACGCTCTGTCATTACTTGCCACTTGCACTAGTGCACAAACAAAGCGATGCTAAATAAATTAATTTGTGTACAGCAACCTGGTGTCGTGCGCGGCGGTGACGACCGGCGGCGCGCACTTCGTGGAGCTGGGCGTGCGCGGGGGCGGGGGCGGGGGCGGGGGCGGGGGCGGGGGCGGGGGCGGGGGCGGCGGCGGGGCGGGCGGCGAGGCGCTGCGGCGGCCGCGCGTGCAGTGCGACAGCGCCGAGCTGGCCGCGTGGGTGGCGCGCCACGCCGCGTACGCCAAGCAGCTCTACCACGAGACCGCGCACACGCTGCCGCCCGCCGACACCACCAACGACTAGGCCACCCGCAGAGTTCGATCCGTCGACCTGCCCAGTTTACGCAAAAACCTGACGAGTGTAACACAGCCACCATAGAACCTGACGAATTTAATGCGACAACCTAGAGAATTCATTACGGGATCCTGCCGAGTTTAATGCGACAACCTGGAGAATTCAATGTGGGATTCTGTCGAGTTTGATATGGTAAACTACTTAGTTCGACTTATAAATGTACATCCAACGCGTGATTTTTTGAGTTCAACGCGAGAATCTAGAGAGTTAAGTGCGAGTACAGTGACGCGAGGCAAACGGCTGCACGCACCGTTGTAAACAATTTTGAAATGATTATTCTAAGAACATCACACAGGAGACCTCTCAGTTTCATCTTAACTATTTATTTAATTTTATTGGCACTCCAATAGGTAACAAACAATCAATAACAAACAGAATAAGCTTAACAGTGCAGATCTCGAATGTCACCTAATGCATACACACACGTAAGATCAGGAAAATGTAAAACAAGCTTACAAAACAAGACGACTTAAACTAAACTAGTCTATTATTTAAAAAAAATAAAATCTGAGATATAAATGTAAAGAAATACTTTAATAAAATTACTTACTTACATTGTTACAAGAGATCGAAGCTAATCGAGATTGTTTTTTAAATGAGACAAATTAACTTAACTATTGAGGGTTATAAGTGGAATTATTACTTGGACCACAAATACATTCAACGACACCTCTTTTCAAATACCGTTATTGTAAAATACTTTGTTCTGGCCGTAGTCCAATATCAATATGTTTTTACTAATACTACTTGAAATCTTGCTAAGGGCTTTAGCACTCTTAGCAAAGTACTGGTAACACTGCATTAACTTGGAATTAAGCGCAACCTGAAGTACCTAGAAGTTACTTGTTTCGGTTTGAAAACCAAAATTAATAAAATATTCGATAGTAATATTTATCAAGACTTGTTGTAGTGTAAGGAATGTTTGCATAAAATTAGTGTAAATAAATAAATACGTACTATTAGCTGGAAGTGTGATTCGTATAACGATTTGTTTTGTAATAATGTATTATAGTCGTAAGATTTATTGAAGTCTTGGCTAGTTCCGAGACGTTGTGTTCACATGAAACGGTGAGCACGTCCGACTGAGCGTGTACGTTTATATTTATGCAACTATTTGTGCCGAGTAGCTAGAATTCCATATCAATATTTATATTTTGTTACCGAGCGAAAGTGACTTAATGTACGTTAAACGATGCAAAATGCGCGAGGCTGTGATCGAAGTAGAAATGAAAAAAAATATGATACGTGAATGAGATGTGTTATTTCACAAGAGTACCTTTATGTTTACTTAGTGTGGTGTTTAAGGTTTCTTGAAGCAGTATAAAGCAAAGGTATCTCTTCAGATTTATCTTTTATTAAGTAGGTAGGTACTTAATTTATGTTGTTTAATATCAGATATTTCTTTTCAGTGTAATATTACTTTGCCAAAGTATATTTCCAGTGATAAGTTAAGTTATCGCGTAATAGTTGAGTTTAATTTATACTTCACAGAAGTTAAGTATTCGTTACAATAAATTTTTATAACCTCGTGGAGCTGGAAATAATTTATTAATGGTTGGTACGATTTGTTGATTTTTGCAATAAACTTAATTAATATTCAAACCTTGTTTTGCATTATTTGTTCCATTCTATATATACCTGACGGGTATGCCGCGCGTCATGTGGGCGACATACCGTTACCCCGTTATCAGCGGTGTTGTTTGCGTGTGTTATTTGCTTTTAAGTGAGCAGAAAGTGTTGATAAGCGTGGATCCTGTACTAAACAATCCAAGTGGCGCACTCGAGCGCGTTTCAAGTGTCGGTAGCGTGACTTGTCGCGAGAAGGTCACGCTCACTTTGTCAGTAGCAAGTTGCGCACGCGACTGGTAACCGAAAAATCGGTCACTCGCTTCACGACGGATAGAAGCTGGGATTCAGTCGGCCGCCGGCGAAACTAACTCTGTACGTAATGAAATCAACGCTTTCAATTACGTAATAGATAGAGGTCACTGACATAACCGGTTCTTTTTTGTTTGGGAAGTTTTTTTCCATTATGTCGATGGCTGGGCAGGTATTGTTGTTGTGTGTGTATGTTTCGGGCCTTGCATTGAAAGCACTGGCCTTGCCCTACCGCGGCAACCGAGTGAGTAGCAAGGTTGATTTACACGCACTGACGTGCTGAATTTTCAGAATGGCTTCTTTGGACTACGCGAAACTCCCTATGGAGGAGAAGGCTCTCCACGTACCGCCTCTGCAGGAAATCGCTGATGGTAAGTGTATTTTTTTCTACCGGCGTTTATTATCATATAAGTTTTTTATGAGATCCAGTGCTTAGGTTTAGCTTTGATGCGAGGTGTGTTGTATTGCAGTGTTGGCGGGAGGGCTGGGAGACACCTTCGAGGTGGTGGAGACGTCGGTGGTGGACTGTCCGGACCTCACCGCCGCGCCTTTCGACCTCATGGCACCTGGTTCGTAGCACACTCCATTTGCTGGTAACTGAATTTTCGTAATGAAGAACGACCTTACAATACATAATTCTCAGGACTTCTTCTGTAATGCAGGCTACCAACCAGCAAGGTTGTTTGAAGGTATTTTTTTAATCTACAAAAGAATAATAAGAGAAAGAAAAATACTCAAATAAAATTAAAGTTTAAACAAACTGTGATAATAATGTGATGTTAAATCACTGTTATCGCATATAAATAAAACAAATTCACTCTGAACTTGACACGCGAGATAATAACGAACAAGATAATACTTGCGCAATACTTTTACAAACTGAATACAGAGTAGGTATGGGTTAAGGAAAATATGTTATACTAGCAGTGCCTGCGAATATGTTCGCGTGGTTAACAGATTAGCCTGTGACCTATAGGTATATGTCCACCCTGAAGGTCCATTCTAATTACTTAATTACTGGTGTATTTTTTTTTTTAATCGGGTAAGTACTTTTGGAGACTACCCCCTACATACAATCTGAATAAATAAAAAAAGTACAAACTTACAAACATGTAAACTTTTCTTATTTATAATATTAGTGTAGAAGGATTTTATGAATGATACTATAACTTTGACCTTTGTATCTACGTAATGAGATGATTTATACAGCGCTGTGTCCAGTGGCACCATCACACACTAGATGGGTGAAGGGATTACTCGGTCGGTGCAGTGGCTTGGACATTATACTAGATGGAGTAGGCTTGCCCAGCGCCTATCCATCCTGACAGCTTAGTCGGCCTAGCCCACAGGAAAGACAAGTCAATACGTGCGGAGATAACCAAGCCGCGGGTTTCCTCACGATGTTTTCCTTCACCGTTAGCGTGTGGTATTGCTATTACAAATTCGCAGATGTACGTAACTTTGAAAATAAACAAAGTCATAGGTACATGCCCGCACTGGGAATCGAACCTGGGTCTCCCGCTTCCGAGTGGAAGATGCGGTGGTAGCCCTGTGGGTAGAACAATGTACTTTGAAGTGATATTTATTAGAAATAAGTAAAGACAAAGAGCCTACTCTAAGGAGTAAAACGAACTACAAGTTCTACTCGGGTTAAATATATATTTTTACTCTTTCCCCGCAAATAACAGTCAATCTTATGAGATAAAATTCATTTAACGGCCAATCGGTAGTACTCAGTTGTAACATTGCGTATGGATCGTGCGTGGCTCTAATAGTTAAAATTAGGGCCACGTGTCATCGGCGCCGATAATCCCAAATATTATTTCAAAACGAGCCTCCGACCGGTTAAGTTTCCTTTAGGAATGGAGGTTGGCCGTCAGCTCTTTATATCCTTACCTATCTCTTGCCAAACGAAATTCTTCAATGAATATCAATCTATGTACGTATAGGTATGTCGTTGAATATTCCACTCTTAGGTACGAAATCTAATATTTAGTAAATACCTACCTAAGTGCCGAGTTTTATTGCGATTACATTTATTAGCTAACTTGATTCGACCAATATAAATTTAAGACGAGCGCCACCAATGAAATGTAAACCATATATTTCGTACCTAATCAGTTTTTGCAAAAAATAAAATCGCCCAGTAATCTAAATAACATGTAGTAGCTAACAGCTATTTTTAGAACGCTCCTGCGGTTTATTTCAATCAGGTTTTGTCTGGGTGTAAATAAACCACTCTTTGAAATACTCCGAAAGTGAATAAATTGATATTTGTTGAATGAACAGCCTACGACGAGTAAACAACTATGAACATTATTGCTTCCCGTATTTTTAACGATTTCACAACTAGGTATGAACATTATTGCTTCCCGTATTTTTAACGATTTCAATCGACGATTTGTTTACACGTAGACGAAAGCTGAATGAAATAAAATATACTGCCCATAGCACGTTTACTTCAATAAATCGACTGAAATCTATTTGCCTCTCGGTCACACAGCGCAGACGGGATTGTTGAGTGAGCAAATACTTGTCCAGTCCTTTTCTTTCATTGACAGTGTTATAGAACCTAGCATAAGATTCCATTATTACAAGTAATCGTCCGTTCTCGTTACTATTATTGAAATTTCTGTGTGACATTTGTTTTCATCGCTAGCTGCCCCTGCGATAGGACCCCCTAAATATGGACACAGAAATCTTCGACAAAATTATCCGATATTCGCAACGGGCGTCTCCTATAGGCATAACGGGCAACCCGAAGCTAGTGGAGCTGGGCGGGCCGCCGTACCTGACGCCGCTGGTGCAGCGCGACAAGCTGTACGACCTGGCGCGGCTGCTGCGGCACCTGCGCCGCGACCCCGCGCTGCTGCTGGGCGCTGGCGCCGGGCCCTGGCCGCACGCCGCCGTCAACTGCGAGGTACACGGTCGCCCTTCAGTAGGTCGCTCCTCGGCTGATAACTACAGATCATGGTTGTTGTGACAATTTGATGTACGTTGCAAAGTAGTTTAACCCACAGATTAAAAAGGAGTCTCTGCTACGCAATGTAGGTACCTCGAATTGTCCTAATAAACTACGAATTGTAGTTTTTTGAAGCCCGGCCCTGGTGGCGGACCGACGACGTCCATCCGCGAAACCGTCTAACCTGCCAACAATTCAATAAAAAACGCATAATGTGTACGGCGCTGCTTAAAAAGGTAATTTATGTTAATGCAGACAGAGGTGCCGACGAAATTAATTGAAGGTAAACTGCGACATCTTCTATGATTCTATTACTTCATCATAAGCAGCCTATACGTCCCACTGTAGGGCACAGGCGTTCTCTCAGAGAGAGAGTACGGGCTTAATCACCACGCGTGCCCACCGCGGATTGGCGAATTCAAGCGCTGAGATATGTGAATAGGTCAGGCACTCCGGTATCCTCACGATGTTTTCCTTCACCGTTAGCGAGTGGCATTGCTACTATAACTTCACAAGTGCAGGTACATAACTTAGAAAACAAAGTCATAGGTATGTGCTGGCACTGGGAATGGAACCTGGGCCTCTCGCTTCCGAGTCCAATGTTCTACCCACTAGGCTGCCACCGCTCTGTCTTACTTCACTAATGACCTTTCAAGTGTTTCTTTCAATTTTCATCATTATACTTTACTGGCTGTTGCCTGCGACTTCGTTCGCGTGGTAATTTTGATGTGTATTTTTCCGGGACAAAAATAGCCTATGTGCTAATCTAGACTATAATCTATCTGTGCAAAATTTCATCCGGATCCGTTCAGCCGTTTCTGCGTTTATAATATTAGTAAGAACACACTAGAAAACCACCAACGTAAATAATGCTTAGCTAATGTTCAGTACCACTGCGACACCGTATTCGTGCTACCATTTAACAATCACGGGTCACTGATTAAAGTATTGTGTCTTTGACTGACACATATTCACTTACACATGACTTGCATCACCAGGGCATCATCAACCTGGCCCTGCGCGACGACGCCGTGCATCAGGGCACGCGCATCGTGACCGTGGACCCGGTGGGAGCCGCTAAGGGTAACTCCAGCTACAAGCAGCAGCGACTGCCCAACACGGAGACCCGCACCGCCCTGCTGGGCAACTACCTGCTCAGCGATGGCAAGCCGGGACAGGTAACTACGGTTGCCGGACGGCGCCAGTGACTGCCTAACTCCGAGACCCGTACCGCATCCGTAACGGGAACAGTCTGGAGTTGCCAGTACCATTCAACTCTCGAATGGCGCCTGCGTTTGGCCGTTAGACATAATCAAATTTTTTTATCAGTGTTGATTCATTCAGTTGATCTTTGAAAAAAGATATCGAGCATCTCAATCCCAATAATTTGAGGTGAATTTTGGCAACTGTTTCAGGTACATAGTTATATAGTAACTATGCATGAGCATCGCGAGTAATTAAAAGTGTTGTTTCAGGTAGGTGCCACAAGAAGCGTGGACGAGCCATTACATTTTTTGCCATATTGCAGGTGATCAAAGTGGTGGCTAAGAAGCGCGTAGGCGAGTCCAACTTCATCACCGCCATCCGCGAGACCCTGCAAAAACACTATGGCGAGAAGATCGTCGGTGAGTACTTCCCCAAATAATACTGTAAATAATACCTACTACAGCAGCTTTTATAGTCCGACAGTTTGAGTTTTTGTCGTAGATGTGACTAGTGCAGCCACAGAACAAAGTGCAGCCCTACCGTACCTATACATGATAGTACATCAATATTTATAAATGAAAAAAATAGAAAGAAAGAAAGAAAAACATTTATTGGGACCAATTAACTTAACTTTTTAGTGCTGTAATGTTTTTAAGTCGGTTTTTATTTTCCAATTTTTAGTGGGGGAGCGGCAGAAAATAAACAATTCCCTTATAACCATAATTTACCCTACTTAATTCGTTGCATTAAAATTTGAAGTTCCCAATTTCCATCTCCGAAAGTCTTCACCAGAACATCACCAAATTACCTTGGGACTTCTTTTACGCTATTTTATGAAACATACGGATATTACTAAAGGATGGGCCCCATTAGGCCTTATTTGGGGCTGTCCATTGAAGAGTTCCGTTCTCCAACTCTGAGTCTTCATCAGATCTTCACCAAATTAAATGGGATGTCATCTACTAGAAAAAAAGAATCTATCCGTCGAATTGTAACCTCCTCCTTTTTTGAAGTCGGTTAAATATAATATTTTTTGCCATTAGTATACAATGCACTTCAAAATTTAAAAAAGTGCCTAAAATAAGCTCCGTTAAACATTATTCAGCATTGACAGGAGTCAAAAACAGATATCTCGCATGCTATGGATTTACTGACGACTCGTGGCGACCTCGTGGCGCAGCGGTAGTGCATCTGCATACCATGTGAGAGGTCCCGGGTTCGAATCCCGGCTGGGGACAAAAAAAAGCCCAAGTCTTGGATGTTTACATGTTTGTGATGTCGTTGTTTCTGGTTCCCACGACACAGGGTATCCTAGTGTGGGGCCAGAAGCAAAGGGGCCTGTATGTAAATGTTTATGTTACTGGCTTCCGCCGCCCGAAAACCGAGGACACTGGGCATTTTTAAACTGTGCTTATATTGTGCTTCTTACTAAATCATACTCGCCAGGTCTGGGCGGCACTTTCCTGCTGCGCGAGGGCAAGGTGAAATTCCACGTGATGCCGGACTTCAGCCGCGAGCCCATCGAGACTGATGCCGACATCGAGCGTTGGCTGCACTTCTTCGAGATGCGCGCGCCCATCGTGCACGTGGGCACTCTCGTCACTGGCGATATGGTGAGTGATGGCGGACTTACCAGCGGCTATCGCGCGCGCTTGTCATTGGTGTTGTAATGAGTGATAGCGGAATTAGCCGCGTACATTGTGCACTCTGTTCCCTGGCGATGTAGTGAGTCATGGCGGACGCCGGGATCGACCGTTGGCTACACTATTTCGAGATGCGTCCATCGGTCACCTATGATTGTCACAAGGTTGGCGAATTGACTGTATTTTAAGATTCATCTTCACGCCTTTATTAACTTTAACACATGTATGGCAAAAGAAGCAAGAAAGTAGGATTAATGCAGTAGAAATAAGGTCCTTAAGACCTTTGTCTGGTATTACCTTGAATGACAGGATACGCAATTTTTTAAAAACCTATTTAGAGGCTAAAAATTCCACCCATGCCAGGACTTGAACCCGCGACCTCTGGCTAACCGTGCTAGCGCTCTCCCAACTGAGCTAATGGGCAAGTGCAGGCGTCAGTGAAAGTTCGAGCCTCTTCAAACTTCTCTGTATTACGTACAGGCAGCGACATCTGGCCGAAGCCGCAGCCCCGAGTGACTCACTTTGCAGTTAGTCCCGGCATGGGTGGAATTTTTTGCCTCTAAATAGGATTTAAAAAAATTCTTCTCAGCACGGGTTAGTGCCACAAAAAGAATATAAGGATATGCAATATTTTGATTAGAGAACGCTGTGGACTGAAAGAGCATGTAGTGACTAGAATTGAGAAAGGAATGTTGCGTTGGTTTGGACATGTGGAGAGGATGAAGGAAGAAAGATTGACGAAATAAATATATCGAGCGAATATGGGTGGAAGGGCCGGTAAGGGACGTCCCAGGCGGACATACTTTGACCAAATAGGGGATGTATTAGCAAAAGGCGAGATAAAAAGTACTCGAAACCGGCGTGCGTGCTTGCAACGACTAATGAGTGTTGAGGAAGCGAAAGTGATCTGTCAGGATCGTGGCAAGTGGCAGTCCCTGGTCTGTACGCCTCTGGGATGTATCTCAGCGTGTAGCGTGAGTTTTTATTCTATTTTTATTTATTATAAGAACGAAATAAATTAAAACTCAATATAAACCATAGTATTTTCCAAGATCGACGGCGAGCGCATCTTTGTAAAAAACAATATCCTGTAGGTAGAAGTTTGTTTTGGGAGCACATAATGAGTGAATAGAATAGAATAGAATAGAAAATCTTTATTTGGTACTCATACAGTTTTTAGGTACAGTGGAAATTAATATAGCTTAAAATTAATATAGCAGTACCAAAAAGGTTTCCGCTCAGCTTAATGCCGTAGCAGAGAGAGATACGGCGCTGATTTTCAGCGGATGCCTGAAATCTTATGACTAAAACCTAAACTAACTAAAAATCAACTAAAAAAACCCATCGGTCCCACTTACAATATAGACTTGCAGTATTTTGAGAAGGCCAACTTGGTAGATGACAGATAATATCAAATGTACGAAAATATATTGGTCGCACCAACCACCTAGAGATAGCATAATTTAATAATTTAGATATAAAAGATTATTTAGATATAAAAGATGTACAATATTTCATTACTATTTCTCTTTCTGTAATTTTAATAAATATTGTTTGAATTTAAATTTAAAACAATTAATAGAAGGAGAGTATCTAATAGGAGGGTATGTTGTTCCAGCATTTAGTGGCACTGTAACGAAAACTTCCTCGAAATGCCGATGAGTGATGAAGTGGACAGACCAATAGTAGGTGAACACGTGACTGACGCTGACTAAATTCTAACTTATTGTATAAATATGAGGGACTCTGTTTTTTTATAATTCCAAACAGCAAACTCGCGAAGTGTAAAGCACGGCGTGATTCCATATTAAGCAGATTGTTGCTATTTAGATAAGGAGTGATGTGCGCTCTGCGAGGAGTGGAAAAACAAAACCTTGCGCATGAATTTTGCATTCGCTGTATCAGCTTCTTCGTTCTGCTCAATAAGCAACCACCAGTGACCGTATCGGCATAGTTGAGTTTCGATAATATTAAAGATTCACACAGTTGAATTCTCTTATCTATGCTTAGATATATTCGTATTTTGTAAAGTACGTGTAGTCTATAGTAACAATTCCGCACTGTCTCCAGAACATGCTTCTCAAATCTAAGTTTATCATCCATCAGCACTCCCAAGTTTCGTGCTTCAGTAACTTTTTCTATAGCTACGTCTCCAATTTTTAGCTGTGGCGCACAACAATTTATTTTTTCTATCTGAGATTTTGTACCTAGAACCATAAATTTTGATTTGGTTGGATTTAATGTTAGGCAATTTTTGATAGACCATTGTGAAATTTGTTCAAGTTCCATATTCAATCTTGATATTTCGTCTGCTGCCCCACCAGGCTCAAAAGATCTATAAACTTGCAGATCATCAGCGTACAGGTGATATCTACTGTTAAGAATTGAATTTGGCAAGTCAGCAGTGTAAAGGATATAAAGCACCGGCCCGAGGATTGAACCTTGTGGAACTCCCTTTGTAAGCGTTGATGAAATGGAATGTTTCCTAGTACCACCCTTGTTACACACCTCAACACTCTGGGACCGGTTACTTAGGTAACTTGACATCCACTTCATTGCATTATTATCAAAGCCATAGTAAGCTAGTTTGGACAAAAGCAAAGTCGGGCTTATGGTATCAAAAGCACGGGAAAAGTCAAGCAAGACCAGGATTGTTCCCTCTCCTACGTCTTGTCCCGCTAAAATATCATCCACAACGTCCATTAGAGCTGTTGCTGTGCTCCTACCAGATCTAAATCCTGATTGTTTATGTGGAAGAATATTATTGACAGCTAAGTACTCTGACAACTGCAAACAAACAACTTTTTCAATAATTTTAGACAAGAAGGGCAGGATACTTATTGGCCTAAGATCTTTATATTGCGTTGGATTATTATTCTTTGGTATTGGTTTGACTTTTGCAATCTTCCATAGATCGGGGAAAGAACCAGTTTCAATAGATTTGTTTACGAGGCTAGTTATTACATCCAGAGTACGTGGCAATGTTAGAAGTATCATGTCTAGTGTTATTCCATCAAATCCTTGCGCATTTGTCTTAAAACCCTTTATTATATTTAGCACCTTATCTTTTCCGATAGTTTTAAGAGTGAAAGTTGCTGAGCTAAATCGATTAAACCAGTAGTGTGACAGCAGAGAAATATCTAATTCATTATTACTGGGAATATCCAAGAAATGAGCATTAATCTGATCAGGGTTATTTAAATTTTCAGGAAGGTCAGTTTGCTTTTTCTTGAAATTAGCGACATTGTGTTTAATATGTTTCCAAAGTTTACGCGGCTGCTCGTTCACGTTATTATTAATATAGTGTTGGTAATAAGCAGTTTTCTCTGAGTGTAATGCTGCACTTACTATTGTTTTTAATTTTTTATAATACTTTTTGTCACTTTCTAATTTAGTTTGCCGACTTTTGACATGAGCTGCATTTCTCAATTTAATCATCGCTTTAATTGTTTGAGTTAACCATGGATAATTTAATTCCTTTACATACATAGTTTTTATGGGTGCGTGCATATCGAATATATTAGTGATGTAAGTATTGAAAGCAATTACTGACTCGTTCACATCATCACCTAATACAGTTTCCCATTTTACACTGTCTAGATCGGCATTAAAAAGTTCTAAATTGATGTCCTTAAGGGGCCTGTAAACAATCCATTGTGGAGACGGTTTTGGTTTTTTAATATGTAACTCACATGTAAGGAAGGCGTGATTGCTCAAGTCGGGTATAAAATCTACACAAACTTTTGACACCGTTGTTCTACTAAATATTAGATCTATTAATGTCTCAGAGTGATTTGTGAAGTGTGTCGCCTCATTAACGTATTGGTCTAGATTCATATATGTTGCAAACTCTAAAAGCTTCTTAGAACTGGGTTCTTCTGGTTTTAATAAATCTATATTAAAGTCACCCAATAAAATAATATGATCGTAGGGCGAAAACGAGCCAACTGACTCTGTTAAAGCATCCAAAAATGTATCCACGCTGACCCACTGTGGCCGATAAGCTGTACCTATAGCAACCTTGAGTCCATTTAATTTAATACCTATCCACATTTGCTCGACTGAAGAGGACGGATGTTCGAGAAACCTGACATAAATTCCGCGTCGCAAGTAAAATCCGACCCCTCCACCGCGCGAGCGCACGCCAGCAGGGCGCGGCACGTGCCGCAGTCGGTAGCCGGGCGGCGCAGGCGCACGCGCCTCCTCGCCCGCGCGCAGCCAAGTCTCATTGATTGCCATGATATCCACCGCGTGCTGGTCCATAGCCACAAGAAACTCGTCATGTCGTGTACTAAGTGACCCCGGATTCAGTAGACCTATACTTATGTTTTTACTTTGAACAAACCGTATTATGTAGGCATAGGACACTTGAATAAATTGACAGTTAATTAATAACTTTCTAAGCACAGTAATATGACGTTGGCTTGGTATTAATATAAGTGTTTGAAAACGTGTGCATATGGGATACGAACGTGGAACTATTTTTGTAATATTTGAACTGAAGCCACAAGGGCTAACAAGTGATAAATTCAGCATTGTGGCCCTATTTAGGATTTTACAAAATTCATGACATCAGCTTCGCTTCGCAAGGGAATTCTTTGTGAGGTGTTATCCCTGCGACCGTAGACGCGGCCGTCTCTCGTCCATATGAATCGCCAGCGAGCAACGCGGCCAGCGTCGCGGGCCCGGGCAAACAGAGCGCGGTTTCTCCTGGTGAGTCGCTCGTTCACGTAGAGGAGGCGTGGCTCGTGTGGGGGTAAGCCCAGATCAGCTGTGGTCGCGCCGCGGCGGATCCGCGCGCTCTTGAGTAGTTCGTCGCGGAGCGCGCGCCGCGCCAGTCGCACGACGATAGGCCGAGGCCGCGGTGCCGGAGAACTCTCAGTGGGGCCGCGCTTCGGGCCAGCACGCACCGCACTAATCACGTCGCGCTCTTCCAGTGCCATCCCCAGCTTAGTTGCCACTGATTTGACTATATGCCCTATGGATTCCCCATCGCACTCTGGGACGTTTGTGATTTCGACGTCATTGGACAGCAGCTCTTGGTCTCTTTCGTTGAGCTGATCCTGCAGGTTGCTGATATTTTCCGTTAATGTATCCATGTACGTTGAGGAAGCAGACGAAAGCTTTTTTTCCAGGGCTGAGTATTCTTCCCTTAACTTCAGATTCTCGCCTCGGAGTACATCGACTTCCTCCCTAAAACTCGCTCTCAGCTTAGTCAATATGGCATTAAATTCGGTCGTGATGGCTGTTCTGAATTTGTCCAATTTGTCATCCAGCAGCTTTTCCAACTGGTGGAAGCTTACCGAGTGAGCATCATTAGTTGTGGCCAGAGGTTGCGTAGCGGCGGGGATAGCAGTCGACATTGACACGGCGGCAGGCGGAGGAACCGGAGTAGTGGGGTGGACAGCAGCTGGGGCGGCTAGCACTTCCGCGGCAGCAGGCTCACAAACGTCCATCTCAGCCGTCAGCCTTGACGGGCCAGCGGGGGGATTGGGTCGCTGCTCAAATAACTTTCGTGTTGGCGTGTCGTCACCCCTTCTGCGACTTTCACGTACTGTGATATTTTCACATTCAGGGCACTTCCATTTTGTTTTATTCAACTCCCTAAACTTAGCCGAAGTCATGTTAAGGCACTGATGATGATATCGCTTGCGGCACATAAAGCAGTTTAAAGCCTCGGCGTTAGGTACGGCAACCATGCAAGCTTCGCAGTTCATTCTGTTTACTTAGCGGTCACGGCAGGCGATGCGAACTTACAAATAGTGAGTGTTTTATAGGTGCGAGAAAGACGGAGCGACAACAGGAACGCAGACTGCAAGGCGGCGGGCGGTAGGAGCGGGGTCAATGACCCGGGCTGTTTCGCTACGCGTGGGCAGCGATTTTGGCCGTTGTAGATTATCTAGTGTAACTGCACTTTAGACGTTCTATTTGTCGTAACTCCTCCGGGAAGCCAAGGATGGATAAACTCTTTGCACAATTCACTGGTCCACACAGTAAACTTTGACACAGTACAAATTTCTTTTCGAAAACACGACTCAAACTTGGTTAAATAAAATTTTAAAACGGAGCGATTCAAAATACTGTTCACGCGATGAGAGCGCGACGACGACGAGCGAGCGAGCAGACGGACCTTTAGGCGTGTGAGAGCAGCTGATCAAAGTCCTGGGGTCCAGCTGGATTTTCAGCAGTCACAATAAGAATAAGAATAGCGACGTTTTACCTGAAATTAAAACGTTTATTAAACATACTTACCTTGTTCGAAGCCTAATAAAAAACATGAGAGTAGCATCATCCGTTTCCTGTCTGAACTTAGGTGCACATCCGCCCGCGTCCTAGCTTCCGGCTATGTTCATAGCGGTTCCCCACCACCGGCAGTTGAGTTTGCGAACTCGAATTTCATGTCATTGAGTCTCTTATGTATGCCACCAGGCAGGATTTAAAGTATTAGGCTTCGAACAAGGTAAGTATGTTTAATAAACGTTTTAATTTCAGGTAAAACGTCGCTATTAAACAGGACTGTACCTTGTTCGAAGCCTAATAAAAAACATGAGAGACGTGTTTGTTATCGCCTGGTGGTGGTGGTACTGTAATGTAGGTACTACATACTAATAACATATTATGTTAGTACCCGACGCCAATGTGATAGGTATAGAATATAGAAGAGTATCAGAAATTATATGTTCTAGGTATCTAGCTAATGAGATAGAAGAACTTGGGTACTAATAAATAAGAGTATAAATGTAAATCAAACGGTATAATACTCTTCTAATAATATGAGCTAGGACAGACTTCGTGTAACACCTTCGCGTAATGTTCAATTACAATTAAGGATTTTTAATTATGCAAGTGATAATAAAGAAAATACTGATTATAGTATGATCACGGCAATAGTTATGATTGCTTGATGATTAACGTTGACATAATAAAAATAACAAATCAACTAAGAAAGTAACTATTCAGCCCATGGAACAAATTGAGAGGATAGTGTGGGCCTGACTTGTGCTCCAGATACTATTTCCTTACAGTAGTATTTCTGGAACGTGTTAGCAGATTTCCAGTTGCCTTTAGCAAGAATCTCATCAAGAGGGCGATTTTCAACCCAATTCTTTGATGCTACAGCAGATCTGAAGCTGCCTGGGGTGGCTTCAATACCAGCTTCCCGCAGCAAACTATTCACCCATCCACCAATAACTGTTCGTGAGGCTGATTTGGGTTCTCCTATGGTACTCAGGAATAAGCTATCAGATTTGGCCAACAATCTCCTTGGCTGGGACAATTTAATTAAGTGATTAATCCAGTAAACAGGATCGAGGGCTTTGTTAGTGTTTACCAGTAGTTTCCAGCCAGACTGACGACGTGTTGCGGTGTCTGTCTTAGATCCAAATGCCGGCCAAAGGGTAATGCTGTCGTCGGCAATGGTACAGTGTTTGGGTGACATTTTCAACAACGTGAAGTCGTGCACGCGTCGACCCGAACAGAGCAGTAGTAAAGCAGCTGTATGTTGGGACGCTCTGTAAAAGCTTGAGGTATTGGGATTATTTTTGCTCATGTGCTCAGCAACGATATCGATATCCCAAGTTGGTGACTTTGTTTTGGATTTAGACTTGGCGAGAGCTATGGACTTAAGAACTTGTTTGACGAGGGTATGTGAACTCAGCATTTGATTGGAATTAGGATCACTGAAGGTTGACACCACAGACTTGTGTACCAGAATGGTGCTCAGGGATAACCCTTCTTTTTGATGGATATCAGCCAAGAACCTCGCCAGTTGGGAACCATTCGGGTTGTATACACTAACGTTATTAATCTCGGCCCAAGTTTTCCACCTATTCCAGGCCGGTTTATACGTGTTCAGTGTAGACTTGCGCCAGCTTGAAGACAACAGGCTCCTTTGTTCAGGGGTCCACTCACTCGTCATCGTTGAGCCCGTCAGCGGGAGATGACATGTCATCACGTCTACTAGGATGCACGGGAGATCTTTGAGTATTCAATATGGTACTAGGACTTTGACCTTCTAATCTGACCTCTCGTAAACTTGTTTCCTTGGTACTAAGAGCAGGTAAATCCTTGGAACCTTGTTCAGCTGTGCTAGTGCCCTTGGTATCAGCGAGGGAGGTGGACACTTTCATGCCATGGGATGTTTCTACGCTCTCCTCAGCGCGTCGTAGCATTTCGCCTGTGGGTACGTTTAGATGAGTTTGCATTAAGTATCCACTATCTGGGTCGTGCGGGACGTAGACAGTTCGGCTTGAGGAGCAGTCTTTGTCACTTGGTGTATCACATGTCACTTCAGTAGGCTTTGTTTGCGTGAATGGCGCTATCGAAGCTTGTTCAGCGCACTCAGCGGCAGTAGTGAGGCTTTTTTGGTGCGCAAGAGTGGTTTTGCTCGCGCTTGCAGAGCACGGCAGTGAAATGGTTCTCTTTAAACATCGAGGCAGGTTTTTCAAGGGGCGATAAATTGGCGATGACTGGGCGAGAGTACCAGATGAAAGTAGACCTGATAGAGTTTGGTTGGAGTTAGTAACAACTGTCGTACCCGGTGGGTATTCATCCGATAAAAGTGGGTATTTTTGAAACTGATTCTTAGCGTGCCCTTGGCTCTCAGGGATGCGATTGAAACAGAACTGGGGAACTCGTTCCTCCCGAAGGGAATGTGAGAACTTTTTGTGAGCTTGAGAGTGTAGGACGGTGCCCTTCGAGGTTCTCATTATTTCTGGTAGTTGCTCAGTTGACCGGCACGAAAAACTACGACATAATCAATACTTGCGCTTAGATGTTGCTCTCCTATCCCGGTGGGATGAGGGAGAGTGTGGTTTGCCCCCCTTTTTTGAGTGCCCACCTCGGTCACTGGTGTACTTACCACCGCGTCCCCGAAAATTCCCGGTGGGTATTTTCGGGCGCGAGTTACTTACGTGCCCTTGAGTATAGCCATGAGAGCAGCCTTGCTTTGTTGGGGGCCTCAAGTTCATTGTGAAGCTTTGAGACGGAGCTCTAGCATCGTTCTGCGCAGCAGAAAGCATGGCTTGATCCTTGTCTTTGGGCCAAAAAATGTCTTTTACGCCTCCAGCCTTTTCTATAACTGCACTAAATTTCTCCGCATTAAATAGGTTCGTACACGTCGGCGGAATTTTACGCAATGCGCTTTTATAATACGGGTCCTTAACCGAGGCCAAGACAGCTTCCCTTCTGTGTTGTACCATTTCCGCTCCGTGTCCACAAACCAGCTGAAATGTGTCGCTGGACGCTTTCCCATAAGCACCAGTTGAGAAAATATCTGAAATCTTCGTATAAATATCGTCATACGATAAATTATTAGCTTGGCTAGCCCACAGCAAAAAGCCGCGCATTTCATTTTGAAGTACGTCCTGCTGATTTAGTAATGCATAGGTTATCCCTGCAAAAGCTTTTTCGGTATTGCAGGTAGTTTTAGAATTGTCGTACCTACCGTCTGACCTCATCATTCGCTTCGAGACAGGTAAAACCAGGGGTACGGAGATACGATTTTTGGATCTCTGCATAACGTACATTGTTCCAGTCTTCACTATCAAAACGTTGGAGCTCTGATAGTTTTTGGAGCATTTCTACGAGGAACAGCTGGTTCTTTAGTCACAGTGGCAACCGATACGTTTAGTTCTGCTTCACGATGTGGACAAGGATCATCCTGAACTTCGATCCCGAGAGATTCTCTCTCTTCGTGAGTGACATCCAAGTTTAGCACGTCTACATTTTGATCAGAATTCTTTTATGCTTATTCATCTTGCGCTTTTTTCGGCGCTGGTCATCCGAGGATGAGCTCGAAGAACTGGAAGACGAGGTAGTACTCCCGGATTCCGAACTCGTTGACGGCGCTCGTCTTTTCCTCTTTCTCTTCTTCTTTTCCTTGCTGCCTCCGTCATT
The DNA here is from genome assembly GCA_963969515.1 of Yponomeuta evonymella. Classification (NCBI taxonomy): domain Eukaryota; kingdom Metazoa; phylum Arthropoda; class Insecta; order Lepidoptera; family Yponomeutidae; genus Yponomeuta; species Yponomeuta evonymella. The sequence goes on along the minus strand of OZ018346.1, from coordinate 21,921,405 downwards.
CACCAGTGCGGGCGGATTATCGCTCATATTCAATCAAATAAACTGCAATCGAACGGTAACACCGTTAATTTAAAATTATTAGGTAATGCTTGTCTTTTCCAAATTAAAAAATATCGTAGTTGTAGGTAGTTGTGAAAACCATGTAATTCTAACACGAATCTGCTTCAAGATAGGTACATTTATTTCAAAAAGGTCTTCAGAGCAACTAAAGTAATTTAAGCGAAAGCCGTTATTTTTAAAGTTTTCTGTGGTCTTTCGACTAATCCACGTAGAACACGAAGTTAAGTGCAGAGAATTGAGGGTTAATACCTACTCACCTGGTTTTATACTTGGTAATACAAACCAACTAAGAAATTTCAGATGATAAATTTAAAAAATTGGTACTAGTGCACAAGGACGTAACAGACAAATGGCGGCCGAGCGCTCGTGATAAAAAGCTGAATCCGACCGTCACTACCGGGAAACAAGACGCCAATGACATGAAATTCGAGTTCGCAAACTCAACTGCCGGTGGTGGGGAACCGCTATGAACATAGCCGGAAGCTAGGACGCGGGCGGATGTGCACCTAAGTTCAGACAGGAAACGGATGATGCTACTCTCATGTTTTTTATTAGGCTTCGAACAAGGTACAGTCCTGTTTAATAAGCTTTATTTGACGAGGCGATTACCATACAAACGTGGTTTACTTTTAATTTACTCACGAAGGTCTGGTCTCAGTTCAACTCAGGGTATTAATTCTTTCTTTACGCTATGTCGCTTTGTAAAACTGGCAAACTGGCTGGCTGGTTAAAACGGTTCTCTCTGTCCGCAGGGCCTGGACCTGCGCGTGCAGCACTTCCACGGCTGGGGCGCGCACGGCGACGGCGGGCACTACCACTACGACACGACGCCGGGCGCCGCCGTGTACGAGGGCTACTTCGTGCCCGCCGCCACCGTGCTGCGCGTCGACCGGCCCGAGGAGACGCACACAGTCGGCCGCGATTAAACAGACAGCTCTTAAGCGACATCAGGGCCTAGATTCTGTAAATGCATTATAATACGATGACAACGCATGAACGCGTCTCTGTCGCTTCAAGTCTACGCGCGCATCAACTTTTCCAGGCGTCAATGGCATGAAAAACCATGTCGACTGACCCGACCGTGCATCTATCATTGTACAATAATTCACTAACAGAATCGAGACCCTTGGGTGCTCAAAAATGTAGTCAGATTTCGCTTTCCCTTAAACACAAGGCACCTCCTTTACATGGACAATGCTGAACTATTTTGTTCTTGAAGCCTCTGCAAAGTAGCTTGTGCCGTTGTCGTGTTTGCGCGATGTAATCTCAACATACTACGTAATATGTATGTATGTATGTATGTAATACATTATCACTCGAATTACTTTATTACTTTCAAAACAAATGAACGCATTTTAAAAACAAACAGAAAGGTGGCGACTTCTCATTTCAACGCAGTGTAACAAAAGAGCATTGAAACTCATTTACGCCGACGATGTGTCACTACTACAAGAGAACTTTATAACTAATCTTAGCCATTACATTACGCTGAAAGGGTAAGGTATAATCGTTGCCTGCAAAATAGAAGAAACTGGCAAATGACCAGTGTTATTTCATGTAAGTGTAAATGGATATGTACATTTCAAATCGCAATAAAATGTTTGTTAAAAATTCTGCTGTTTTGGTGATCGCCAAAGGTTTACCAACGCTGCGTTAGTATTGTGTAGGCTGTTTTGAATAAACGTTTGTAACAACGACGCATAAAAATTTCGGGGAACACCGAGTTATCCATGAAACGACCAGTTATGTCATCACAATAAGTTTATTTATGACGTCCGGTCCGACGGTAATACACAACTGTGTAACATTTAAATAACGATGTTCAGTACGTACAATATATAGAGTGGACAGTACATTGAAAGTTTTCGCTGTTTTAATATAACGTTGTATTATTTTAGGTTAACAAAGCCCCTTGGGGATTATCTTTTATGATGCGATTACTCCTTACACAATACAATTATAAAAATATAATATTACAATTGATTATTCTAGTTATATACATTGAATGATAATACAATAGCTAAACAAAACTACGTGGAATGAACCACAAGCCTATCAAACGACCTAAGCTCTAGCGGTCGTTATTACCATCATACAATAATCGACATTCAAGTGCTAAGTGCGAGTCGGACTCGAGCACGAAAGGGTTCCGTACCATTATCTATACATTTGAACCTGTTGCCGTTATTAATATCGAGCAATAAACAGCAAAACAATCACGTTTGTCGCATGAGAGCCCCACTTGAATATTTATTTTATTCTGTTTTTATAGCGGCAACAGAAATACATCATCTATGAGAATTTCAACTGCCTAGCTATCACGGTGACAGACAGACGGACAGTGCAGACTTACCCTTTAGGTACGGAACCCTAAAAAAGATAACAACTATACCAAAAAGCACAGCCCAGAGAAGCAAATGTTACAAAATTGATAGTACCTAATACAATATTTAATTCGACACTGGTTTATTTTACCTTCTTTTGTTCACGCTCAAAAATAAAAACAAGGAATGCATCATTTACAAATCGATAAAATTTAATTTTATTTAATTATGTAAAATATAGGATAAGTTACAGGTATAGGATAAGTCACAGATAGTTCATGTTGCATTACGTAACATCTAACTATCTTTCACCTGGTTGTGCAATAAAGTGTTCTCTATCTATCTATCTATCTATCTATCTATAGAAAGAGAGAGGTTGAAGGTGAAAATTTACAAAAAAAATTCAGGAAAATTTATAATTTGGGATAATATAAGCCCTTCGGCCGTTTTCGTAACTGGTAACCAGTTGCGACTTAAGAACTTTTTTATCACACCTGCTCTGAAAATACATACTAATTATACCAATTAGAGGGAAGAAACGCCTTTATCCCGCCCTTCAAATCCTTTCATCCCTAGGTATGGAAGTTTGTATGAAAATCCTTCCGACCCAAGGGTGGGAAGTATGTATGAAATTCCATTACATACATACCCGGTTTTTTTTTTTATTTGTCAGCAGTCATACTGCAAAGAGACTTTAACTGTCTACTAATTAAATTTCAAGTAAATTGTTACTGGCCACATACAGTTTTTTTTTTACCAGTTACCAACCTCCTTGGTGCATACAGAAAATTAAAAACGAAATTATTTTTGTATATAAAACGCGCGGAATCACGGAAGAAGTGGCTGCATGACCTTATGATCTTAGCCTACTCCAGAAACGGGCGAATAAAAAAAGGAAAAGCCCGCGCATTTTCGCAAAAACTTCGATTGATTTAGCATTTATCTTTGTGTTTTTTGTAAACATTTCTATGCATTTATGTCTATAATTTTCCTCGTAGGTGTAATAAAAACCACTATACATACCTCAGGATAAAGTACAGTTCCATACCTCAAATGGTTTGCGCCCCTCGCAAGCTCGTGGCGCAAATGCCATAATCTCGGTATGGAACTGTCACTTTCTTCCCTCTGAAGTAATGTACTATTACATCACACCCATTCAGAAAGTGTCTCATTGCGCGGAAAAAGTTATATGGAATATCATTCCTGCCCTCCGTAGCAGGGTCTTTTGTTTTTTAGCAACGAACATAAAAAATACAAACGCCAAATCTCAAAAATGTTTTATATAAAATAATTAATTAGAAAAAAGTGGGATATTTTTTTTTGTATTCGATTTTCAATGAAAGCAGCTTGGCAACCTTTTTCTGCACTACGAAAAAAAAAACAAGCGCAGCAATTTATTCAAATGTGTTTTTTACTAAATTGATAATTTAACAGATCGCTTTTAATTATTCTAAATAATTTTATTTTCCTCATAGGTGTAATATAAAGCACTATGTATCGCTCGGGAGGAAGTTCTATTTCTGTTCTCGAGTTTCCTTTAAGCATACTCTCGAACAGAAATAGAGAGTTTTCTTCCCTCGGTGTACTATTATTCTTTGTTTGTAACCAGTTACGAACTTTTTCTTTTAAAAACGTAACTAGGCATCCTGAGAATTAAAATTTGCAACCAGTTGCAAGAAAATATATTTTTTCCTTATTCACAACCATAATGATCTGTTTGTTGACACTTTATTTTGTTGATTTGCACTCAAACTTTTCAAGATTGATTGATTTTAAGTCAGCAACAAAAAGAAGAAAGAATACATAGAAATAGACAAGGAAATCAATTCGGCACTAAACATCTAAAATCCGGAAAAAATTGTGTGGGGCACTGCATACATATTATTTACCCATATGCAATGTGAATGAAGGCAAAGAAGGGTGGAAAAGGCCCTAAGAAAAATTACATATTTTAGATTATTTAATCTTGTAGGTAAGGAAGAAAAATACTTTGTTTTATTTGTTTTTATACGTGGATTGACATTGCTATTTTTTGTTTTAATTGCATATTTTTTTATTCATTATCTTAGCTACTATTGTTGCAAATTAAGAAACGCTTTTCACCCATCGCAACTATGTAAGTTTTTATTCTTTGTTCGCAACGAAGTTGTGGTTAAGGAAAAAGTTTCCTTGATTCACAACTGGTTGCGAACAAAGAATAAAAATTCTTAAGTCGCAACTGGTTGCGAACCACAGTTACGAAAACGGTGAAAGGGAATATGAAATTTCAAAATATACAAATAATTTACAAAATTACCTAAGTTTATGAGCAAAAAATAATTACAATACAATATAAATAGCAATTCCTTTTAAATTCTTTATCTTGCGTAATAATCTTACTTTGTGCTTATCGTGGACTGGTCTGTATCGTAGCTATTCTGTGGCAAGAAGCAGACCCTGGTCTCTGGTACACCTCCGCGAGACAGGCATGAGTTATGTTTATCTGTCGTGGTTATTAAACTAGCCAAGTTCCGCCAATTATCTACGATGCTAATTTTGACGTTCTTTGGTCTCAGCATCAAGCAAAAGAAATTCATAGATTTTTTTAGATGAAGGGCCTTGTTAAAATGTTCGTAAGAGACAATGACACTAAATAGTACTTTCCGATGTACTTTTGTTTCTATAATAAATTAAAAGTAGCCAGAATATTGAGAACAAAGGGCTGTCTGTATTATTCAGTACGTAGACAAGTTCACGCTAAGCTTGATAACAGTATCTAACATTTACTGCCACTGACAGCAAACGGCAAACGATTAGCAATGTATACTTTAATGAGTGGAGCGAGCGGCGAGAATCGCTAAAAGCGGGCACGGCGCGCGCGACTTAGCGGTGGCGAATAGGGCATTCGGCCTTCCTGCAGCGCCGACAGCGGACAGCCCCCATATGGCAGCACTCGATCGGTACACATTCCAGAGGCATTAGGAGCGGAAGACGAGTGCGCGTGACGTAGCGGCGGCAGATGGGGCACCCGGCCAGCGCCCTCCCGCCGCCCTGTGGCCGCACGGCAGCGGCGCTAGGAGCGGAAAACGCGCACGGCGCGCGTCACGTAGCGGCGGCAGATGGGGCACTCGGCCAGCGCCTTGCCGCAGCGCGTGCACGCCGCCATATGGCCGCACTCCAGCAGTACGCACTCCAGCGGCGCCGCCATGCAGATCTTGCAGCACTCCTCCAGCGGCAGCGTCTCGATCACTGCACACACACAGAGAGCGTTGCTAGATAGACCATGGTCACGTTGCTACTTTGACTTGTTGTCGGCCACTTCTTTAAAATTATGATTTGCAAAGGAAGGAGTAGAGTGTAGTGTTTAGCTTGAAAGCTTTACAGAACTAACAACTTTATCAACGTAATTTTCAATGGATTTTGGACAAAGTTTTTCTTTTATCAGTTGGTCGCCTATTACTCGTTAACTTGTAAAGCCTACTTAGCCGTGATAGTTTTCCTTTAAGTTCGTTATATGCCTTGAATTTTTTCACATTTCTACAATCAACCGTATAGCCAGGAGGGGGGACGCCCTACTCGGACAAAAATTTGCGTTTTAAAGCTTAATATTTAATATTATAGACGAACGGACATGGCGAAACTATAAGGGTTCCTTGTCAAGTACGGAACACTAAAAACCAGACAAGTGTCAAGGGCCATTTTTCATGTCCCACGTTGAAATACATTTCTGATTTCAGCACAGAATACAGTTCTCCTTTTATGTGATTCGATGGGGCTCGACTGGGCGCGCCTAGAGGCCACTATTTAATTTAATTTATTAGGCACATCGTCATCAGCCCACCTCTGCTCACTGCAGGATATAGGCCTTTTCCCTATTAAAAAATAATAATTTCGCCATCTTTCAACATCCGCCACAACACCCAACACAGATTTTAGCGAGTACTACGCTTCATGCAGCGCAAACACAGCACTGACATTCTCTATACTTGTCGTGGTCCTGCCACAGCGCACGCGCGCGCTCCAGCAGGTCGGCGCGCTCCAGGCAGCCGCGGAAGTCCACGCGGTTGGAGGCCAGCAGCTCCTTCAGCTGCCGCACGCTCAGCGCCTCCAGCTCGCCGCGCGACCGCAGCTCCGACAGGCTGGCGCGCTTGCCGCCCAGTCCTGCGCGGCACGCACACGCAACACTCTTTACAACACAACACAACACAACACCTTGAGGTGGGATTGGGATAAAATTTAAGCGCCCCACGTTGGGCGCCACTGAAGCGGGGTTCGGTATAGGTGAAGGTTTCTTGATGTAGAATTAATAAAAATCTATAGGACTTCAAAGAATTCTGGTTTTATTTCATTGTAGCGGTAAACTTCGATAAATAAAATACAGAATAGTAAAATAAATAATTCAAAAATAATTTTGTAGGGTTATTTCGTCAAAAGGTAAAGTAGGAATGATGAAATGCAAAACAAATGTAGAAATGGGTGACGTAATTTTAAACTTTGAGTTTAAAATGTAAGACAGAATGAAAGAAAAACAGAGAGGGTGTAAGAAGGTTTGCAGCGATAAAATACTACCATCGGAAATATCGCGGCACCTCGAAGGAGCGTATCGCGTCGCACTTCACCTCCAGTGTCGACCAGTGTTATCGCGGCAAATCGCCGCGCGGTATACAGCGTCGCTTAGTCAGTGCGGGGTTATAGAATGAAGTAAAAATAGAAATATTCATTATGTCCATACAGCTTACCTGGCTCCGGGTCTAGGTCTGAGTCAGGGTCAGGCTGACCCGTATCGGGCTGGGGCGCTGGCTGAAATGCGGACTGGGATGCGGACTGGGGCGCGGGCTGGGGCGCGGGCTGGGGCACGGGCGCGGACTGGGGCGCGAACAGTGGCTCGTCCTGCAGACTGACGGAGTCGGCGTGCGTGGAGGGCGAGCGCCGCAGGTCCAGCGCCGAGGCCGCGCGCTGCGGCGTGCCGTGCGCCAGTTGCGGCTGCTCCACCGTCAGCAGGACTTCTGAGTCTGCCATACAGTCAAATTGGGGTAGATAAAGTTTGAATATACGATATCACCGACAGTTGACAGAAATAAACTCACGAAATTCAGAAAAAAATGTTTTTCTAGATTGGAGAAGTTAAAAATGGGAAAATTATTTTTTTACTATTAGAGTAATTTGATTTAACTTACTCTAATAGTAAAAAATATACTATAAGGCGATACTAGCAAGTTGTGGCGTCACAGTTTACGCCCGATTTGTATGAAGCATTTTAGTATCATGTCATTAGAATTACTTATCAACAGGTTATATTGTAAAGTCATAAATAAAAATGATCATCACAAGATTGTCTGGACGAAATTGTTATTAGCAATAAGGATACTGATTGTAAAAGTAAAAGTCAGATAAAGATCTGATTGTAACTTTTTACTTGTGTGCAATAAAGCATATTTTATCTTATCTTTTGATAAAATATCTCTGTTAAAAGATAACAGATGAAAATATTTTTTTAGAAATATAGTTTATAGCAAGTTCTCCTATATATGCCTCTATGTGTTCATGCCAATGTACACAATCTTATCAGGCCACTGTATAAACAAATCATCTCACTCAGAAGGGTTGACAATACAATGATTGAATTGAATAAATAAATATCGTAAAAGCAGCTGATCAAGCTGAACCAGAAACTGAACGGAGGCCTAATTATCCGCACCAAATCCTGTCCTAAGCCTGACGTTCGCGATAGCAATAAATATGGAATTTGACAGTTAGACGATTGGAATGATTCAGGATTTCATCATCAACCCATTATGTCCCCACCGAGGGGCACGGGTCTCTTCCCTGAGGAAGGTATAGGCCATACTCCACCACGGGGGCCAAGTCCAGATTGGTGGAGGCTTGTAGACTAGTGGCTCGTCTACTGTCAGAAGTTGTCAAGCCGCCCTAAGGCATCTGACTTGGCTTAACGACTGCCATCTATCGACGGCAGCCGGCACCAACAGCTTAACGTGCCTTGCGAAGCACGGAACCGCTCGGAAAAATTCCACTAGCGTTAGGCATAGACGGTGACCCATCCATGCACTGAACGCGTCCTGTGTTGCTTAACCTTCGTGATCGTTTAAGATCACTCAGGCAGCCGGGGCTACGAGCGATTACTAATTCAGGATTTGGTGCGCGTAATATAGGAGATATGGAAAGCAGGAGCTGAGGCCTTTGCCCAGCAGTGGGACACGAAAGAGGCTAAGTAAAAAATATAGGAGCAGAAGGCTAGTGAGAGCAACGCACCAGTGGGCAGCGGGTCGGCGGGCCGGTTGACGAACTCCCAGCCGCTGTCGTCCAGGTCCTCCACCTCGAAGCAGTCGGCCGTGTCGACGCGCGGCGCCGACAGCGACGAGCTGCGCGACGACATCGACACGTCGCCGTCCGCGTCCGCCGCCGGCAACACATCGGCCGGACGCCGGAAGACGTCTGCGCCGCCCCCTGTGACTCACGATTCTATTTACCACTTGGTGCGATTTTGCGATCTGTAGCGTTTCAACTACTACGAGTAAATTGTTTCGGATGGGGACGTGCATAAAACTTAATAGTCAATATTGCTTCACACGTTTTAATAATTTCTATCGACAGATTGATGACTGAAGCTGAATGAAATGAAATTTACGTAAATGCATAATATTAGGGGTTAAAGTATGAAATTGCCGTTTTATTGCAATAGGTTCTTTGAATTGACATAGAATCTTCATGGTTTGAGGTTTTCGAATGAAACTTTTTTCAAATGGTTTCTATGATGTTCTTTTTTTAAAAAATGTGAAACATTTGAAAGTCGACTTTCAATTGTTTTTGTTATTCAATTTAGACAAGAAAGATGGATACTGCGAAAATTCGAGTGATTTTTGAATACGAGTTCCGACGCGGAACTAATGCGGCAGAAACAGCCCGCAATATCAATGCTGCGTTTGGAGAGGGGTCTACTAATGAACGCACCGTGCGATTTTGGTTTAAACGCTTTCGTGATGGAAATTTCGACTTAAAGAACGAGCCACGAGGAAGATCGCCCACACAGGTGAATAACGATGAATTAAGAGAGATAGTGGAAGCCGACCCTAGTCAAACTACCCAGGAATTAGCGGCATGGTTTAACGTTACCTTACCCACAATATTGACTCACTTGCGTCAAATCAATAAAATAAAAAAATACGAAAAATGGGTGCCTCATAATCACTCGAATTTTCGCAGTATCCATCTTTCTTGTCTAAATTGAATAACAAAAACAATTGAAAGTCGATATTCAAATGTTTCACATTTTTTAAAAAAGAACATCATAGAAACCATTTGAAAAAAGTTTCATTCGAAAACCTCAAACCATGAAGATTCTATGTCAATTCAAAGAACCTATTGCAATAAAACGGCAATTTCATACTTTAACCCCTATTATTTCTTTTCATTCTTTTCTCTAGATGTCTCTCCCTTTACCACAGACTATCTGAACTGGCTCTGAGGAGTGTTTTAAGGAATCATGTTTTTATAAGTTATATCTTATACTCTTGGAACTAAATTACATCGTATATATTACGCCTCTTATTTATGATATAAAATGTTACCTCATCATCATCATCAGCCTATGCTTGTCCACTGCTGGACATAGGCCTCTCCTATTGCACGCCATTGAGCACGGTCCTCGGCTACTCTCATCCAGCTCTTGCCAGCCGCCCTGCGAAGATCATCGCTCCACCGAGTCTGAGGACGTCCTACACTACGTTTACCGATCCGCGGTCTCCACTCAAGAACTCGTCTACCCTATCGGTTATCAGTTCTTCGGACGATATGGCCGGCCCACTGCCACTTCAGCATGCTACTTCGGTGGGCTATGTCGGTTACTTTCGTTCTCTGTCGGATCACCTCGTTTCGAATTCGATGTTTCAGAGAAACCCCGAGCATAGCCCTTTCCATAGCACACTGAGCGAAATGTTACCTATCTGTCGGAAATGCTGAGGAATTGGCAAAATGTACTATATTGACTCTAATATTTTTTATCTCATAAATTTGTCAAGAAAAAGGGTGGTTGAAATTAAATATAGATATTTGAGATGAGCAAGCATGGCAGTTTCCTGCTACTGTACCTGGTGCGGTGGGCGCGGCGTGGCTGCCCGCGTACGGCGGGATGGTGTGGGTCTGCGCGTGCCCGTGCGCCGAGCCGTGCGCGTGCGCGTGGCTGCTATTGTAGCATCCTGTAATGCAAGGTTGATGTTGACTTTTTATACAAGATTCAAAGATTGCATTAGAGCTCACTACAAGCTCCTACAGCCCATTGCATGGGTATCAAAAGAAAGAAAGTGGTGATTGGTAGTGAGATCAACTATACAAGGACTGTCTGATTCTATCAACCTAACAGGTAAACCTTGTTTGAGTGGACAACATGTAGGGAATGAACTTGATATTTCTATGCAAAAGGATGACACACACCAACGCGGTGGCGGTGGCGGTGATGTTCCAAACATAAATCATTTACGGCAGTAGTATTTTGTATGGACCGCCACTGTGTTGGTATGTTTTATCCTTAAGAGATTCTTTGTAATAAATTACTTTTATTGTTACCTAGATATCAATTAGTATTTATCATTGATAATGAAGATAAGGAGACGAAAGCAACCTGCAGCAGTAGGTGGGGAAGTGGCAGTGGCAGGCTGTGCGGTGCGAATGTCGAAGGCCTGGTTGATGATCTCATTGATGTTGTTGGTAAAGCCCTTGAGAGAGCTGAATGCGCCCGGGGCGCGCGGGCGCCGTTTGAACGCGGAGCCGTTCACATGGTACACACACAGCGTGACCAGCTCATCCTTCTCTGCGGAATTATTAACAGGCTATTACGAGCAGTCCCCTGATGACCATAGATTCTGTAATGAGCTTGAAAGGTTGGGTTAACATTACGTAAAATAAACAGGCCAAGTGCAAGTCGGACTCGCGCACAAAGGGTTCCGTACAACATTACACAAAGATCGAATTTGAGAACAGCGCCATCTATGGAAACCAACAAAAAGCTTTTAACATTGACATTTAATGACATGACATCGGCGCTGTAAAGATTACATAGATGTCCGCTAGATGGCGAGCGCTGTCTTTAGACAACGTTTGTTGTATGGTGGGCCCCTTAAATATTTATTTTATACTGTTTTTAGTATTTTTTGTTATAGTGTCAACAGAAATAAATCATCTGTAAAACTTCCAACTGCCTAGCTATAACAGTTCATGAGGTACTGCTTGGTGACAGACAAACAGACAGTGAAGTCTTAGTAATAGGGTCCCGTTTGGCACCCTCGGGTATGGTACCCTAAAAACCAGTTCTGAAAATTTACTAAAGAAATAAATAAGAATGGATTTTAATAAGCAGAGCTTGTGCAGCAAATAGGTCTCTACCTATTCTGATCATTGGTGAATAACATACATTCATTAATTAACAACTCCATGTTGTTTCCTCTCCAATTGTAGGTGTACTCGTATTATCTACAGTAAGATGGCGAGGAAATAAAAGAAAATGTCAAAATAACCAATTATATTAATTAATGTTTTATTGCATAATCAGTATTAGTATAGATAATAATTCATTGCGTACAATAAAGCATATACTATTGAATATTAATGTGTAACCGATTAATTGATAGCAATTCATAAAAAATTGTTTTTTTACCTATGACTGTAATGTATGCAACCTATGACTGCTGTATGATGATATCAACTTTAAATTTCTTACATACACCTTTTTCATAAATTTAAAATTCAGTTGATATCTTTAAAAAAAAAATGTAAAATAGATGAATATTTTTTAATGCACACCTGTACTCGTCCCACCCATCACATCCATCACAATGTTCGGTCACACCCATCACAGTTGAGTTCTAGATGTAAAATGTATAATAATATGTTAATAAGAATTATAGTGATGCAGGCAACTTTCGTTCACTAACTGCTGAACTATTTCAATAAATAAATATAAAAAGAAGCAGAAATACAGTGAATCATGCTTGTAGTAACTAATTTTGTTTTCTTACATGTCAAACCCGTCAGTGATTAAAGTCACTAACAAATTAGAAAAAAAAAACGATTATTTATATTTGAATAAATATAGTCAAGACCTATCATATTGTGGTATCGAGTGGTGGTAGCCTAGTAGAACATTGGTGGTAGAACATTGGACTCGCAAGTGAGAGACCCAGGTTCGATTCCCAGTGCGGGTTTGTACCTATGACTTTGTTTTTTAAGTTCTGTACATTTGTGAAGTTATAGTAGCAATACCACTCGCTTACGGTGAAGGAAAACATAGTGAGGAAACAGTTTAGAAACAGTTTATTTGTTGCACACAAAACACACAAGATAATTTTAACACAGAGTCAACCAAATAAATACATAGATATTTAAAACTAGGTTTACATATTTAGCTGGATGTGATACTGTGTGTCTGAGTATCTGAGCTATTTCCATACCTCAGCACTTGAAATTGCCAATCCGCAGTGGGCATGCGTGGTAATTTAGCCCACTCTCCTGCCTGGCTCATACTCAAGGCCTGTGCTACAGTGGGACGTATGTAGGCTGCTTATGTATCATATTGTATTAAATTGTAAGACATTTTCAATTCAAGAATTATACTTCAAAATGTAAACGTCACACCATGGAATGAGCCTACAGCTGGCAAGCCAAAATACTTGAGATCTTTGGAAACCCCCAAAAATTCTCTTTAATTTGTTGTGCTTGCTTGCCTGTAACTGCTAACACTCACCGACACAGCCCCTCATGGAGACATTCTGTCGCTGCAGGAAGCACTGCAGGTCGCGCACCTTGAGGTGCGCTATATGGTGCTGCGCCAGCGGGCGCGTAGTGAGCGCGCGGCAGGGCGCGCATAGGGCGCCGCCGCCGCGGCGCAGGCACGCGCCGCAGTACCAGCGCGCGCACTCGCTGCACGCGCGCCGCCGCCGGAACACGCTGAACTGCGCGCCGCATCCCTCGCACGGCATCGCGACGCACCGTTGGCGTTGCTGCTACCTCGCGATCACTGAACCCGCGGCATCGCATCGCCACTGCTACCTCGCACTGCACATCGCCCAATTCCTTCGCTAAATATGAACTTCAGTAAGGACTAGATATACTTCTTTATTGAGATCACGGGGGAATCACAGTTCTTGTAAAATAAGCAAAGCAATTATTGACGTTTTGTAAAATAGGGATACTATGTGCTAAATGTGGAGTTCTACAAGAACTATTTCTTTTGCAAACTGCAACGATACAAGGATATGATTAGACAACTGGGTTTTGATTCTAGATCAAACTAGGTAGGTATTTATTTAAAAAATAAATGTATCACAAGAACACGAACGACACAAGTTCACGAACGAGTCATCTTCAGTAAAGTACTCTGTGGTCATCTTGCTTTTTTTTTTTCATCTTATTCTGCTAATAGCAGAATAGGCAAAGGACTTTCGTCCATGCAGCCAGGTCTAACGTTTTTCCTTTTTCTTTTTCGTGTTAAGGCCGAGGCCAAATCTTTGTAATAATTTTTTAGAAGTCTTTTTCGTGTTAAGGCCGAGGCCAAATCTTTGTAATAATTTTTTTAGAAGTCTTTTTCGTGTTAAGGCCGAGGCCAAATCTTTGTAATAATTTTTTTAGAAGTCTTTTTCGTGTTAAGGCCGAGGCCAAATCTTTGTGGTAATTTTTTAAGACATCTTGCTTGCTTTGCTTGTTTTTTTTTCTTTTTTTTTTTTTAATTTATTTTAACGGTGCTTTGCTTGTGAAATTTCAGTGTTGCCAGATCGCCCTTTGAATTGCCCCTCCAATCTCAAAAAAATCTCCCCGAAATAGCCATTTTCGAAAGAAAAACCCCCACAAAGTATTTTTTAATTTAAAGAATAAAAACAGAACAATAGTATGTTTATTTCAAATAAAACAGAAACTTTATTTAAAAAAAACAAAGATAAATTTTAGCCCTACATTCTAAAACATCTTCGAGCAAGTCGCTTTCGATTCCATAATTTTTTTCTGAATTAAACCTCAAGTAACGTTTCAATTTACTGTTTGAACTCTATACAGTTTCAATTGACAACCTAATGCGCAATTTATCTTTAATTATAATTACTTGAGAAAATGCTCAATAAGTGCATTGAAAAATAGCAGTGACAAAATTAGATTTTGTCGCTGCCATTTTCGCAATCAGCGAAAAGTAGATTGTAATTTGTATGAATGAATGCTTTATAGCTTACACACTAACCATTAAAATTACATGAAAAGCCCATAATAATAATAATATGAGATTCTTCGTGTGAAAATGGTATCGTTCAATCGCGTGCTTTCTTATTTTAGAGAAAAAAAAAGATAGATTAACCTCCAAAAAACCCCGAACTTAATTTTTTCCTCTCCAAAATTCCCCCCAAAGAACCTCTTCCTCCAAAATTCTCCCCTAAGCAAAAAAAGACCCTCCATCCGGCAACACTGTGAAATTTTGACATTCTACAAGTTTTGCTTTACCTCGTTAATGGAGTATTTTATATTTAAAAATCTAGACTAATTGATTAGTGATTATCTTTAAAATTCAGTAAGTAAAATGTATTTCAATGTTTAACGAATACGTACAAGTAGTTGCATAAAATCCAATTTTTACTACAATCAAATTCAGTATTACGGAACGTACTGCCACTAAAGGGGAGGCAATAACGCACGTTCCAATAACGCATACCCCGATAACGCACACCCCGATAATATACAGCCAATAATCCGTGCACATGTACACGGATTATTGGCTGTACACTATCTGGGTGTGCATTATCGGGCTGTACAAAATCGGTACGGGGCAATAATCCGTGTCCAACCATAGACAAGAAAATCACTTGATAGAGTGGTGCCTCGTTTACAGAAGCAATTTTGATTTACTTATTTTTAAAGCTGCGATCAAAATAAATATAAAATAATTATCAGACATGTTTCTGTTTACGCATCAGATAAACTAGGTATTTTAAAGTTAGTATTTTTATACGTAAGCTGAGAGATAAGTAAGCGTAAGACAAACAATATCAACCGGATTATGATTGGAGACAAGTCATAAACAAGTTAGTCTGAGACTAACCTTCGTGTGACTGCTAAGGCTCGTGGTGGTCCATCTTGAACGAGAGCGTTCCGTAAAGGATTATCCATATAACAATATGTGATTAAAATGCGGTGCCGGTGACGTGCTGGCACAACGGCAGAGACTCAAAAAAACTTTAAATACATTTACACACATAAAAGCTATCGTAAAAAATGCCTGATGTTATTAATCTTAATTTTCTTTTTTGCGTACTTTTTGGCACTTAAATTAAGTATGCAATTTCTCGCCTACACACACTCACATACAATGGAAATGTGGGAAAACAATTTTTCGATTTAGGGATTCGTTTTCGAAAATTAAATATTTAGCTTTGAAGCTCATATTTTGGTTCGAGTTGGGTTGTTAGGTAACTAATGTTTTGGCATTGCAAGTTGTTGACTGCACTCATGATGGGATCTTGTACTCATGCCAATTTATGTTTTAGATGTAATAGGTATGATTTGAGAAAAGATTGGCGTTTTTTTTCTGCCTTATTCTTCGCAAATCGACCATAGGGCAGTGGCTCTCATTGTACCTGGACATTTAACAAAGAGATTCTAAATTATTATTTTCAGATAAGTTTCTGATTTTTCGACAACATCAGAAGAGTAGCTTGTGAACAATGTAATACAATAGCTACTCAAGCGAATTATTGTTATCTGGCTCGTATGTAAGGATATGGACGAGTTCATTAGCAGAGTTAATGAATAAGAAAGTATGACAGGCATCAACCAGAGCGCTCGTGATAGACTGGTGAAGATAATTGCGGCACGAGAAACTATCCTTATATTGTTCACGTTCGAAACTTCACAGACAACTCAGCAGCTGCTACATGTAGGTTCATGAACCTGGCTCATCTCCATTGATAAATTTGGCACGGCAACCGGCTACAGGAAGGATGGCGTCGCCGGGATGAAGGCGTAGGCAACAAAACATAGTTTCTGGCATTTTAATTTAGGCATTGCGATCAGTGTGGCGCCGGATTAAGAATAGCGTCACTCCATTTCCGTGGATGTCGTAGAAGGCGACTAAGGAAATAAATTACCAGGAGACGGGCAGCAGCGTCTTCCTGAGATTCCAGCCATATACTGCGATCGCCAACCCGCCTGCCAAGCATGGCGATTATGGCAAAACCCCTCATGGTTTTGAAAACCACGATGGAGGCCTATGTCCTGCAGTGGGCGTCGAATGGCTGATGATAATGATGATGATGATTGCGATCAGTTGTAATGGCTGACACGCCGGCACCCACAAGTAATCTGTTTCTTATACTGAAAAACGCGTCTTTCGACATGGACGCCAATTATTAGTCGTACGAAGTCGTGCGTGCGTTATCGGTCCGTACCGATATTGCGCGACCCGATAACGTTGGTGTCCCTTGGGCACGCATTATCAGGGTGTACATTATTGGCTGTACGTTATCGGGTCGTACAATATAGTGACCCCACTAAAGCTACGTTCAGATTTTGCAGAATATTTGGACTCGTTCAAAAATTTTTGCCCTATGAAGACCGATAAATCATAATGGAGAACTTGCACTAAAAATGTTTTAACAGAATAGGAGAGGACATGTTAAAAGATAAATAAATTGAAAGCGAAAACCGAAACCGGCGTGCGTGCATGCAACGACTAATGAATGTTGAGGAAGCGAAAGTGATCTGTCAGGATCGTAGCAAGTGGCAGTTCTGGTCTCTGCCTACCCCTCTGGGATACAGGCGTGAGGTTATGTTATGTTATGTTATGTTATGTTATGTTAAATTGGTATTTTTTTTCTCTGCGACTGATACTTTTTGTAACATAACCAGTCGACAAGTCAATATAGTCACATGGTTGGTACTAAAACGCGCTATATAAATTGACCTTAGACTATGACGTCACTTCCTAACGTAACGCCTTATAATTATGTATGTATACAGCATTTATCAATATTTGAGTTATCTCGTAAAACAATGTTTTTATGCATGTACACCCTTATAAGAAAACGTTTAGAATTAAATGACAAAACGAAATCTAATAACTTTTATGTTATTAGAGTACCTACTTAACTTTATTTTTCGCATATTTTGTGACCACGAAAACCCCAAAAAAAAAAATTTTTTTTGTTTTATTTTTAAAATTTTCCGGGGTTTATATGATTTCTATGATATAAAAACAATGTCACTCCCATCTAAGTTAGACGCAAGTTCCCCATTAGGTATATTTATTGTCGACGGTGTCTTAAAAATGGGATGAGATACGAGTGAGTACCTACGTGTAGGCCAGCACTTTTTATACATACCTATAAGGTTGCTTCTATGCGGACTTCAGAATCGGGTCAGAGTGGATACCTACTGCTACTACAAATCCATTACACGGTAATTTCATAAAATAGTCATCGTTTTATAAAATATTTATAGTAACTATATATGTTGTTAAGTTCACTCTGAATGGATCACTGTGCCCCAAGATACAATTTAATTTAGTTTGGGGTTCAGAGTTACTTTATATAAGTATTGTTAAGTTTTCTTCAGCTCCATAAACATTTTTCATTTTTTTTCATAAGAAGTTTCCTATTTTTTAATCCAATTTATGAACTATCTGTGAATTCAACTCTATTAATTTTCCCTTTGTTCTCCGTTTTTGGGTCACTGACAACATACACATTTTTATAAGTAAGGAGCATCAACAGAGTGCAAATACAGCGTTTACATGAGTAGTTACATTTTTTTGGTACATATAGTCAAAAGTGGTTTAACCTTTTATACGTTTCCTTGCTCACTTCTATTCTAACATAAATTAAAGATAATCGATGAATAGAGAGCGCGCATATAAAGGTCGATATGCAGACTATACCTACTGCTGTCATCATCATCAGCCATTTGACGCCCACTGCAGGACATAGGCCGGTTAGACTGCTATTCCGGTTAGTGAATAATTACACCACAGTTATCGATCTAGCTAGATGCCAAATAGATCTACCTCGCACTCCCGCACCATGTGCAGTGCACAAAATGCGGGCGCCCCGCCCGCCCGGTCGAACAATTCAGGCTCGCCCTTAAATGCATGTAGTAACTTGTCCACTAACCGAAAGTGCACTCATATGAGTCATATGTAAGGGCATGTAATACGAAGTCTCGTACTAGAATTTGATCACTAATTTTATTAATTGATGTTTGTGTTTATTGTACAAACTAATAAATTAAGCGACGCAATCACTCGCGCATACGCATATAATACAGATGTTACTAAGCAAAATCGTAAATAACTATTAAAGGCTGTCGCTATCCCATCGCTATCCGCTTGGTTTCAAGTGACGACATTATGCACACAGCCTTATTGACTCGTTGTGACGTGTAGTAAAATTTCGCAGATTCGCTTATCGGCTGAGGTGTCCGAGTGGTTAAGGAGTTGGACTTGAAATCCAATGGGTTTTACCCGCGCAGGTTCGAATCCTGTCCTCAGCGTGTGACTTAAGTAACTTTTTTGTGTTTTGTTTTGTGTCTAGACTACGAAGTTTTTTCACTCACTGATCGAGTGGTCATCGATATGATTCACTAAAGCATGTGACCAGGTAACGGTGCTCGACGAGGCACAGTGTTTTGGATCACTTAAAAAAATTCCCGATGCTGTTTTCCACATTAATCGATCAAGGAATGCAGTTGAAATGTAAGAGTAGAACACCCACGTGTCAATTCCTATAACTTTATTTTAAAAAAAATTCATAATATTTCGTGACCTTGGCTTAGAAAATTGTTTAATTAATTTTTGTAGGCGTAACGGTACAAGATGTCATTCTTTTATTAATAAGGTTTGATAAATTATTTTACAGCGCATATTTTCCAATTTTAAATTTTCTGAAATCACCTCGGGATATCGAGTAATTAATTTTTTTTCAGATTTTGGTTTTTATTTTTTTTCTTTAAAATACCTCAAAAGTGCGATCTGTAACTAGCACAGTTAAATTGCTCTAAATTAGGTTTATCACTGATAAAAAAATCACGTTGCACTTACGCGGCGTTCATGAGTTATTGAATTTCAAAATGTAGTGTTAGGGGTGTCACTCAACTTGACCTTTCAATTTATTCAAAATCTATATATACTTTTTTTTTTTTTTTTTTTGATTAGTTGCAAAACTATATATTATTTAGACATACACTTAAAATATCTTCTAAATAGCTTCTTTCTCACATTATATAGACTAACATTTACATGCTTAAAACAATTTTAGTTTTGTTACCTGAAGTAGATTGCTTGGTTTTGTTTAAGTATTTACTTTAAGTATGTACTTAGTTTTAGTTCAATTATGGTTAACATGTAGCGTAGGAAGGGGTCCACCCTCGTCAAGCTTACCTATGCTAAAACCCTATGCTTATACATGTTAACTTGAGAAACGGGGGTGAGGCAAAATGGAGCCGTTACAGACCCATGGCGCCACTTCGCCTCAGCAGGGCCTTACCAAACCTGCTGAGGGATGTCCATCCGGGCCCCAACCGGAGGACTTAGGACAAGGGGGGCATGAGGGCGCCAACCCTCATGTTGGTACACGAGTGGCAAGCGATGCTGTGGATCACCCCATAGCCGGTAAGTCTTATCAAACTCCAGAAGTAACCGCAAGTATGCAAGGAGTTTATTCGCGACTGCATATTTTTGAATATTTTTACGCAGAGAGCAAAAAATATAAAAAGACTGGGTCTCCTGACGACCTAACACCATCGGATTTGATGACCGTACTTTTCAGAGAAATGGGCGAGCGACTTAAAGATCTCTCATCTAGCGAAAAAGATAGACTTATAAGCAACGTTGTTTACCCATTTCTTAGAAAAGCCACTAGGTTTCATAAAAGTTGCAATCGGAACAAAAAGAGGTTCAGAGACAAGCATGCTATTTTCTTGAACAAACTGTTGTCTGCCAGAAACTATTCGTGGACTTCTGAAGCCGATTATTGTAGAAAACTTGCAATTCACAGCAGAAGATGGCGAAGATCCATCAATGGATGAATCTTCATCGTTAGACGATGAAGAGATTCATCCAATTTTGATGACTGCCCTCTGGTACTAGAAACTGAAAATTATTCATACGAGCCATAAAATCCAGAAAATTTGAAAGCAATCTAACATGCGAAAACGTCTATAATATATTTTGAAGTAACTTTTCGTTAGTTGGTTTCCAATTTCCTGTATTTAATGACATAATTGTTATTAATTGGCAACATATTCAAAAGTCTTTTAAGTTTATTTTTCACTTTTTAATTTTAGTTGTAGGTTCACTTTTTTTCGGAAAATTTCATCATCATCATTCAGCCACAGGAGGTCCACTGCTGGGCCTAGATTCTGTTAATGCATTGTAGTAACATGACAACTGCATGAACATGGCGATTTTCATTTCATGGCTGCTTTAAGTCTACGCGGGCACACCCATCAAACCTTCTAGGCGTCAATGGTACGAAAAAACACGTCACGTGACCCGACAGTGTACCTGTCATTATACTACAATGCACTAACAGAATCGAGGCCCAGGAAATAGGCCTCCTCCATGGATTTCCAAAAAGACCGGTTGGAAGCGGCCTGCATCCAGCGCCTTACTGCCACTTGGATGAGGTCATCTGTCCATCTTGTGGCTGGTCGTCCTACGCTGCGCTTGCCGATATGTGGTCTCCATTCTAGAACTTTTCGGCCTCATCGGCCATCAGTTCTGCGTGCTATGTGCCCCACCCACTGCCACTTCAACTTACTAATCCGCTGGGCTATGTCGACGACTTTCGTTCGTCTACGGATCTCATCATTTCTGATTCGATCTCGTAGAGAAATTCCGAATAGCCCTTTCCATAGCTCGTTGTGTGACCTTGAGCCTTCTTATGAGGCCCATAGTGAGAGACCACGTTTCAGTGCCATAAGTCATCACTGGTAACACACTGGTTGTATAATTTTGTCTTGAGCGATTGAGGTATATTAGACCGGAAAATTTATTTTAAATCTATTTTACTATTTCTCGTGTAAAATATTTATCGTTCCTGTAAATAAAATACCTAGCTTTTAAATTTTATTTGTAAAATATTTTATTTTTAGTGTAAAACATTTGTTAGTGTAACCTTATGCAGATAATTACAAAAAAAAATCCACTCTTCGTACAAATACTAAAAGTCAGCTACCAATTTTTTATAGACAGTCGAAAAAAAATTCATTTCCGACACTTGGTTTCTTTGGGAAAGTTACTCAAAATCATGGTCTGAGTCCACCCCTGAATTATTTAAACCTTTTGTATATATACCCCGTATAGTTTTTTATTAGAGACAAAAAATAAACATTATATTTATTTGACCTTTAGAGACAACCCTAAAATGTGTCAGTTGACCTTTGTACGTAACTCCCAAAGGCCGCGATGGAGCAACGTGATCTTTTTATCAGTGATAAACCGAATTAAGAGCAATTTAACTGTGCTATTTACAGATCGCACTTTTGAGGTATTTTAAAGAAAAAAAATAAAAACCAAAATCGGAAAAAAAATTAATTACTCGATATCCCGAGGTGATTTCCAAAAATTTAAAATTGGAAAATATGCGCTGTAAAATCATTTATCAAACCTTATTAATAAAAGAATAACATCTTGATCCGTTACGCCTACAATAATTAATTAAACAATTTTCTAAGCCAAGGTCACGAAATATTATTAATTTTTTTTTAAATAAAGTAATAGGAATTGACACGTGGGTGTTCTACTCTTACATTTCAAATGCATTCCTTGATCGATTAATGTGGAAAACAGCATCGGGAAATTTTTTAAGTGATTTAAAACAGTGTGCGAGGTCAGCGCCACGATGCCGGCTTACTTCCTGAATTATGATTTGGTATTTAATAACTAGCCGAGAATAAAAGTTAAGTATACTTTAGATAAAATAAAAATAAAGAGTTCTAATCTAATCTAATCTTTAGTAAATTATGCGAATAAAACAGTTGTCTCCATTTCATCCCTAGAGCGTTATTGTGTTGAGGTTGACGACTTCGAAAACGGGTCAAAGGGAAAATTATTCCATGTCTTACGGAATGAGTCTTAACTCGTGTGGATAGGGTCGACAATGGAGTTACCTCGTTCTAGCAGCAAGCGGGAGCCCGTCATAATCTCGGCCGATGGTCCCGAATGACGAGGCTCAACATTCAATTTGCTGTAGCGTCCCCGTTCTAGTCTAGTTCTACTTAAATGATGTAGAGACTGGTTCCTGCCGTTTCCAAATATTTAGTTAGGAACTTAATTACCAAGATGGTAACATTTTGCAAGACGCAAGTAGGTAACACTTTTATTTAGCGTTGTTTACGTCGTCCCGAACGCCTTGTAAATAAGCTGAGCAATAAGAAACAAAGAATTATTCTATTCTGTTAGCATAAGCTCTTGTCCTTGAGATTTTGATTAGATAAATAACTAAGTAGTACATTCATAGAAAACCTTACATTGCAGTAGGCTACAGAAAGTCAGATAAATCAATACAATTTTTTCTGTCACCTGGAAGACAATGTAGTGGCAATGGCTCTAATCAAAAGCCAAATATGACGTTAGCCGATAGCACTTCGACCTTTACTCGCGAACGTATACAGTATGCTGCTTATACAGTAGAACTAGAGGCGACTTTGAAATTTAAATGTTAAACTTGAGCCAATGCCGACTGTAGCAAGGATATTGGATACCTATACCTTAAAAAACCTTATTAGCCTAAGGCTCGGGCCAGTTAATACTTTGAGAATTTCGCTATGTAAATAGTTAACTCCAGTGCTGTCTCTTCGAATTTCTCAGAAAAGAGCGTGACAGAAGGTTACTTAAGCATTTACTTAGTTAATTTCTCAATTCAGAAACCAGCCCTTAGGCTAACTATTTTGGCGTACAAAGCAAAAGTACTGACTGTCTCCGCTGAGGACAGGATTCGAACCTGCGCGGGTAGAACCCATTGGATTTCAAGTCCAACTCCTTAACCACTCGGACACCTCAGCCATTCCTAAAGCTCCGATTTACGCCGGCGCATACGCCGGCGCTATTTAGTGGTAGCGTAGCCAGCTGAGTCAACAACCAAAATGGGTAGAGGAAAAATAGGTTCTTAGGAAACTCAGCATTATGAGGTTATAGAAAGAGAATTCTTTGTTCTTGTTTGTGCTACTTATTTTTTTGTACCAAAAAATAAACCATATTGTCTATTGACACAGTTGGCTCTCGACGCAACGCAGACGCACGCGCGGCACGCGTCGTTATTATTCGCAGCTCTACTCCATGGCTGAGGTGTCCGAGTGGTTAAGGAGTTGGACTTGAAATCCAATGGGTTCTACCCGCGCAGGTTCGAATCCTGTCCTCAGCGAAATTTATACTCTTCATACGTAATTAATTAGCTTACAACATACTTTACTGGCGAAAAAGTTCTGACCTGGCGACCGCGGACTGGACGACGCAGTGTGGGAAGGCCTCCCACCAGATGGTTTGACGACCTGGTTACGGTGGCGGGGAGTCGCTGGATGCGGGCGGCACAAGACCGGGAAGCTTGGAAAACCATGAGGGAGGCCTATGTCCTGCAGTGGGCGTCAAATGGCTGATGATTATGATAATACATTTATACTTCAACTAATACTTACTAAATTCCTTACTTACTGACTAATATAGTAGTTACGGGTCATAACCAAGTGCCAGGTGCTTAAAAAAAATATTCAGTTTTTTAGGGTTCCGTACCCAAAACTCTAAAACCAAATAAAATTAAAGTCCTGGTAAAGAAGTGTTTTACTGAATAGTATTATTATTAATAATAATAATGTTGTTATAATAATAATATTATTGTATCATGTATATGTAACTTAGTATGTAAGTGTGTAAAAAGTGACCATAAAATGTTTATAAAAGCGGCTCAGGCTTCATGCAAAAACCTAATAAAGTTTAAGTGATGCCTTTTGAAATGTAAATATAATTTGTGTGTTATCAATTAATTCATTAAACAAACAAACAAATTTATGAATTTATTAGGTCTGATGTCTATTTGAACCTACCTAGTCCAAATAGATGTAAACAAACCGTTAACATACTGTCATAGATAGATAAAAATAAAACACCGCGGATCTGCGGTGGATTACCACAGGCGTGGTAATTAAGCCCATACTCTGTCTCTCTGAGAGAAGGTCTGTGCACTGCAGTGGGACGTATATATAGGCTACATAAAAAAATACTACTCCAGTATCATACACAGGGTTACCCGAAATTTACAATTTTTTGAAAATCCTTGTTATAAGAAATTAAAGACACAAACCAGCCGTTTCGATGCGTTTGATATGATAGTTTGATGATCGTTTCCTTTGTTTGAAAAAATTACATTTATTGTTACGGTTAAATTGAATAGCTGTCGGATTGTAATAAATTTGAAATGCATTATTTGTGCTGCGTCAAAGAAATATAGGTACGTATGCAGTTGTTAGATGGTCGTGACGCATATACGAGTATATATGCTGAGTTCGATTTCTTTTGTTGCATATACCTATAAATCAATGTGCAGTTAAACATTTCCTTATCTAGGCTACTGTAATACGACCCTTATGCGTAAAAGAAAAGCTATTATTAAGGATGAAGGGTGATAAGGTGCTGACAAGCGAGCGAGCAGGTGGAGTGACGGGCGGTGGCGGCGGCGGCGGGCGGGCGGCTGGGCGGGCGGTATCGATCGCCGCAGCCTCCGCCTCGTGATACCCGCCGATACTCTCACACGCTCCGGCTAATCCCACCCCACCTTTACTCAGTAATCTTCTAAGGAAGGAAACGCACTTGCCCGCACTTGCCCGCTGCGTGCGTGTGCTTCACATTTGAATTACTTACCTATTTATGTAAGTCCTGTATCTCCACATAGTTGCGGTGCAACTAAAGATTTTAATAACTATTATAGGTTGGCAGTGGCTGTACCCGCGACTGCGTTTGCGTGCTATTTAGATGAAATAAAAAGTATCTTATGGTGATCTTAAGCTGTTATCCCGGGCATGGTCTATCTTTCATTTGTCTTTCATAGTAGACCATATCATATCTACCGAGTCTGTCTACTCATCGAAATACAACATCTAACAGTTACTTTTAGTATTTAGTGGTATTTAAGTATGAAAACGTTTTATGGAAAGGTTACAATACCAATTTTGTTTTATTGATATTGAATTATGTCTGCTAATTCATTAAAATATTATAACGCTTTAGCGTTCAAATATTTATACACGTGTATATCGATATCTATTATTGAAATAATATCAAAGATAAAAGAAACATACTTTCTTTAAACTTAAACACTTATATAGATAAGTATGTACCTACTGAAACAAGTTGCTATTTTCGGTGACTTATTTGTAGAAACTCAAGTGTTGAAGCAAACTACGTTTTAACTCCAAAGTAGATTTATAAAAAAATACGTCAATTGCGCCGCGTGACGCTCGCTACCTATTTAAGCAAAGGTATATATAACGATTCAGCGTACACCTTGGCAAATCCGAGTAGGTAGGGTAATAATAACTTCCACTCATAAGACCACCATCACTTGTGCACCAAATCCAAAACGATTCCAATCGTGTAACTGACAAATTAATGCCATTCTAATGACTATCGCATACGTCAGGATTCCGACGGGATTAGGTGCGTATAATTTGGCCTCCGATCCCAAACCGTAGTAACCATGCAAGGACATCAGACTACAATAAGACTACAGCTATTTGTACAAATTTAGCTCATCGGCCTTCATCGGAAATCGAACCCGAAATCGAATCGGAATCGAACTAACGAGGAGTAGAATTCCAAAATTAAATCAGTCAAAGAAAAAATTTCAGTCAATTTTCCTTTATTAATTGAAATCTCGTTTTAATATTGATTGGTTTTACCTTCAGCATTTAGGTACATTACGCAAGGTGTAACTGGTTACCTCACAGGGCAGCTGTAATAAGCACATCTAATAGGACAGTATAATAATAATAATAATGCGGTATATACACTTCACTGGCACAGGCCTCCTCTCGAAGAGAGATAGATATAGGACATGTTATGTATAAACATGTTATTTAAATGACGCAATACCTAAAAATGGTCTCTTCAGGAATGATATTACTACGTGGTCTGGTAGAGAACTAAAAGTTTAGTGATAAGGCAAAACTGGTAAAAATGTTATTTCCTTTTTTATGTACAATAAAGTGTTCTTTATCCATCTATTATTAAATTTTGATATTAAAACACTCCTCAAAGGCAGTTTAAATAATCTGTTGTTACGTCTTTCCTTTAACCACAGACTATTTACGCTGCCTCTGAGGAGTCAGCAATGAGAGTGTTTTAAGGAATTGTTTTTTATAAATAAGACCCTTTACCATAAACCATTTCAACTGCATTTGATTGAGGAGTGTCTTTTAAACCGACTTAAAAAAAGGAGGAGGTTATCAATTCTTTTTTTTATTTTTTTTTATTTGGCTCCATAACTCCGTCAAATCTTAACCGATTTCGACAATTCTTTTTTTGTTCGAACAGATATAACGTCCCATTGGTCCCATTTTAATTTGGTGAAGATCTGATGAAGACTTTCAGAGATGGAGAACGGAACTCTTCAATAGACAGCAGTAAATAAGCCCTAATGGGGCCCATCCTTTAGTAATAATGTTTCATAAAATAGCGTAAAAGTAGTCCCAAATTAATTTGGTGATGTTCTGGTGTAAACTTTCGGAGATTTAGAACATCAAATTTTAAAGGAACGAATCATGTACGGTAAATTATGGTTATAAGGGACTTGTTTATTTTTCTCCCGCTCCTCCACTAAAAACTGAGAAATAAAAAATAAAAACCGACAATTTTTTTAATTTTTTTTTAAATAATACAATTTTACATCCTTAACTTTTCTTACAAACTTGTGGCGGCACTCTGTATAAAAAAAATCGTATAGAAAGTGGTTTTATCGACACTCCCAAAAAATTACACGTATTTCAATAACACAACGATCCACGAATTATTCGATCACGCTTCTAGGAGCTTCATGTTTGTTATCTACCACGGCCCATAAAACCTCTTTCATATCCTCTTTAATATATTTTAAGATTCTTACTTTTGTAAATATCAGGGTTTATATAATTTTACTAGGTATATTTTACCAATATCTCGGTTTTCAATTAATCACTGTCTGACATAGAATAGTGTCCAATCTCTTTGACACAAATGGTTAATTCAAAGTACAGAAACCGTAAAAAATCATATATCTTTTTAAATAGTAGCATGAAAAAAATTATAATTCGTAAGCATAGAACAAAGGAACTCTAACCGACATGTGTCCGGAATTGAACATTTTTGAAATAACCCTGTATACTTACGTAGTAAATCAACTCTTGGGTATTTTTGCAACTGTTTAATATCTCGAGAAATAATATGTTTGTTGTAAATGTTCTACTTTAGGAAAAACTGACTTTGCTACTTGCGAACCAATAAGTTGCGCAAGAGGCTTTTTCAGTGGATGTGGC
The DNA here is from genome assembly GCA_963969515.1 of Yponomeuta evonymella. Taxonomy (NCBI): domain Eukaryota; kingdom Metazoa; phylum Arthropoda; class Insecta; order Lepidoptera; family Yponomeutidae; genus Yponomeuta; species Yponomeuta evonymella. Next base: position 21,893,503 of record OZ018346.1, on the reverse strand, counting down.
CCGGGTGGCGCGATCCCGCAGCCGGCCGACTCAGCAGCAGCAACTAGGTCTCAGCATTTTGCAACTGCGATTTGTGTTGCAACAGCAATACTGCTCAGCAGATAGAGTCGCAGGACTCGACAGCAGGTGGTGTGAACTGTGACGCGCGCATGGCGTCACACCTACACCGTGTCACGCTGAAAGCAAACACCACTCGTCCGTAACAATAGGGTTTGTTTCACACGCACGCAGCGATCTAGCTCGTATTCTGGGCGCAACAACAGCGTCTGCAACGACGTAACATTTTGTAGATTCTTCTTTATAAGGGGGACAGAACGTTGATAAAGTGCAAAAAGTTTGGCAGGATCATGGCAAGTAGCAAAGTGCCTAGCCCTCAGGGTTACAGGCGTGAGTATGTGTGTGTATGTGAATAAAGAGAAATTGTGGATAATCGGTTTACTTTTACAACTTTCGTTGTAATATTTTTTGCCTATCCGGCGCTGTTTGGCTGGGCGACGACGCACTAAAAAGAAGAGTTCGATGATTTGCCATGGATCCCACAACCGATTAATTTCAGATTAATCTAATCATCAGTTCAAATAAGAAACAAAAACTAAATAAATACTACAATAAAATATTTAAATTTTGTAAAATATTACCTGTAGAAGTAAATGCAAAATTTTTCACTGTACTTGAAAAATATGAAATAAAAGAACAAGAACGTGTCCTATTCGAGGAGCATTGTAAAAAAAGTTGCAGGTACCATTAATGTGCAATCACTACGGTGAGCGCACGTTGACCTATCTCACCCCACTTTTATATAATGATTTGCCTGAAGACATATTGAGACAAGCTAAGACAAAAGAAATGTTTAAACACCTATTAAAGAAACACTACCTAAATAAGGTATAGTCTTACGGAAGCATTGATTAAGTTAGCATAAGTTTTTAAGTTTAAATTAAGAGATCAGTATACCAGCAAACTGTTTTGACAGTTTGGTATTAAACAGTGAAAATTGTTGTATAAAGTGTGAACAAATTAACTAAACTAAAAAAAAGGTCTTGACCAAATTTATATGGGACCACCCTTTAGGTAAGTACACCATTTTTTACAAAAAAAAATTACAGATTTTGTGCCTCACACAACTATCGAGCACATTGGAAATGAATCGAGTCATGTCATGTGAAAAATGTCGTTCTGACTTTTCGACTTTTTCCTAAAAGGTTAGACTACTGGGCAAACCCTTAATCCGATCGTCTTTGTTTCAGACCCAAATTGTAGCTGAGTAAATTGGCAAGAGGATTTTTTCTCACGTGGGAAATTTTTGATGTCATTCTTCGTTTCCAAAATATCCAGCTCCAAAAAAAAAAACGGAAAAAATTTAATTTTTTTTTACTATTTCGGCCAGAACATTTTTTTCTCAAACATGCTTGGAAATTTGAGCATTATTTCGACAACCTTCTTCGAGATAAAGCGAAATTGCTGTACTGGCCAATTACACGCGAGCAGCGGCCGGAAAAACTTCTATGAAAATTTATAATTGTCGTGTTTTGCGGCCAAATAAATTAAATACTAAACTCATATTTTCACGGTCTTTTACTCCGAGGAGGTTTTATTTAAATTTCGAACTGGCTTGCGATAGAAAGCTGGATATATCTATTGAAAAAAAAGAACACTTAAACGCTGCAAAAACTATTGTTGTTCGTTCGTGGTTCGTCTGATTTTGAAAGTTTATTGAATTTAACAGAATGAGTTCAAGTGATGAAAATGACTGCGATGAACTTATTTGAACGCCACCTGAAATTCAAGAGGCGGCAAGAGCCGTAATAGAAAACTTGTTACCGCCAAAATCGAAAGAAAAATATTTTTCAAATAAAAAGTTCTGCCTTAGTACTTCTACCTTCTTAGTTTTAATTTCCGCGCATTATTTGAGAAAAATCATATACAAGCCTTGGCCACAAGTAGGCATTGATGGACTCACGGCTTCGGCTTCGCTCGGCTTCCTCGGCTTCGCCTCGGCCCACATTTCCACGTTCGTCCATCAATGCCTCTTTTGCTGGCCGCTGCAGTAATGTACTATTTTTTTGACTTTCTCGAATAATTCTTTTTGCACCTTAGAGCTCTTGTAAATACGCGCCTTTTGAGCCGTTTTTCAATTCTTCACAACTCTCCGAGATATAAGGGGATCGCACTTTTTCTTGAAATCTGAGCCTACATTGGAGCGAACAAAAAGACATTTCCAATGTCAAAAAATATGTAGATGAATGTAGTCCTTTCCGACTTTCTCCTCATTCTTTGAAGTTGGCAAAAAAGTGCGGTAAAAAAGAGCGACCGAAGGTCATCAATAAAATAAATAAGAATGTGATCACACAAATCGATGAAATCAAATTTTGTTTCCTGGTTTCCGGCTTTGTTTCTTTCAAAAATTGCTAAATGTACTCTTACGTAAATATTGACAGTGATTGTTATGAAATTATGAAATGAAACTTATTTTTTGGCACACATACATTTTACAGTTAGAGCCTCTGCCTCCCGAACCAGGTAGTACCCGTACGTCGGTAAGCAGCGTGCTCCCCATTACATTGTAGGTATACAAATTAATGTACGTTAGACTAATAAATATAAAATGAAAGAAATAAAAGTGAAGTTGGAATAAAACATACAATAACATAAAACGATGTGTTGTGATGTGTGTGTGTATGTATTTGTGTGTGTGTGTGTGTGTGTGTGTGTGTGTGTGTGTGTGTGTGTGTGTGTGTGTGTGTGTGTGTGTGTGTATGTGTGTGTGTGCGCGCGTGTGTGTGTGTGTGTGTTTGTGTCGGCGTAAATGTTTGTGTGATTGTTTGGTATAATTAATTTTGGCAGATAGTGTTTTTTTACATTATAGCTTCTAGGTGAGAAGAGCGTCTATTTCAAGCAGTGGGGTGACCTGCACGTACAAAGGCTGCCAGATAGGCTGCGTCATCCAGGTGAGCTGGAAAACGTGATCACACGGCCAGCGGGCGCCCGAGGTCCGTTGGCAACCGACAGAACGCTTTTCACCGGCAATATAGAGAAATAGACTTATTTAATTTATAAAAGGTCTCTACCGCTCCTTTACAAAGATAATAATGCTGCTGAAGTTGGTAAATTGAGTTAGTTAAGTAAGAGGTAAACTTAAGACTTTGTTTTGTTAGTACGTACATTTATTGTAGTAGCAATACCACTCACTAACTGTAAAGGAAAACATCGTGAGGAAATCCGAGTGTCTGAGGTGTTTACATACCTCAGCGTTTCAAATTGCTAATCCCCGATGGGCAAGCGTGATGATTAAGCTCATACTGTCTCTCTGAGAGAAGGCCTGTGCCTTATTTCAAGCGCTAAGTTGTGTGAACCTTAGCTTTTCAAACTGCCAATCCACGGTGGGTAATTGAGCGTTAATTTATTTATTTAATATTTAGGAAAAGTAGTCACTAAAACAATATAATATTACAAAGCCGAGATAAAAACAAACATACGTGGGTGGTGATTAAGCCTCACATGTCGGTTACAGTTATTCCTACAGAACTTTAAGCCCACTTCTGAAAATTGTCTGTTGAATTTCTCATTTTTAATTAGTTTTCGCGGTTTTTCTGTTTTAAGTGATGTTTTTAATGGATACTGCTCAAATCATGAACATTATCTAACCGAAATATTATTGTAAGTATTGCTAATTTTTAAAATAACCACATATAAGGTGTTTATGAACATATTCTTATTTAGTACCTTACGAACAAAATTAATTTTTCACTGAATTTATTCATACACTGAATAATGATTAGATCAATGTTACATTGAAAGGAACCTTTCAGCTTTTAAGCCATCTGTTGGGTTAAACTGTCTGTCTGAGCATGCAATGGGGGACGTGACAGGCACAAACGGACCACTCATGCGTTGGACGTTTTCACCATTTTCGTGAAAAGTTTCTCTTTTGGAACTAACAACAGTCCACAGATGAATTTTATCTGTGATACGCTGGTCACCTGTGGCGGTAGCGCTTTGCGTCATGTCCGAAACGTCCGGGGTTTGATTCCGGAAATGGTACCAATCATTCTGTTTTCCTAATTACGTTCATTTGAGAATTTGTAGTACCAATGTAAAGTATAATAAATATTATTCTTAGTACATTGTTGCACATTTTACAATTTTGCTATATTCTCAGTCTCAGTCAGTCTTTTTGGAAACTCACATTTTTATGTGTTTTGTTGCGTTTTATTTATAATCTAAAACAAATATGAGTTATTTTGATTCCATTGGCTAATGTGACGGAAGACATCGTGAGGAAACCTGAGTGTCAGAGATGTTTACATACCTCAGCGCTTTAAATTGCTGATCTCTCTGAGAGAAGGCTTGTGCCATACAGTGGGACATACATAAGCTGCATTATTAAGCATGTTTTGGCAAAAGTGAAGCTGGCTGTGGTATTTTGAGCAAGTATGTTGTTAGTAATCACTGATATATACATACACGGTACACACTCTGTTGACTTTACGTTCATGGTTACTCATAGACGTTATGATCGGTATGCTTACACTCTCCGTTGCACTTGTGAATGCAATGTAGAGTCGCCGCGCCGCGCCGCAAGGCTAGCCCGACCTCGCCACTGCAGCGGCCGAGTACCTCATTGTCTTAGAAGTGTGGCATTTCCCTTATCTGGGAATTGTACACACTAGCCTGCAACAACACAATGTATGATTGTAAAGTAAAGTTAAGATTTATTCAATTACCAAAACGAGGATAATACATTTGTTACAGTTATTGAATAACATCACAAAGACTTAATAATAGGTAACTGAATAGAAACCTAACTCTGCTGTGAGTCAACAAGTTAACCGTCGCTGATTTTCAGTTAGGGCTTGTTGATTCAGACAGTTATATACTTATGCTATGCCGTATTATTGATAGCTTAAATAAATAAACAAAGAGAGTGTGCTTAACTTACACAGAAGTAATTTAAAAATGGTTTTTTAATAAAAGTTCTAATTACATGCAATGAAAGAAGATGCCGCATAGTTCAATTTTGGAAACTAATCATAACAATTAACTCTAAATAAACTTTGTGTGAGAGAGACGCGTATCAATTTACATGGTACAAAAGCACATAGAAGTAACCGCTTCCATGGAGATCAGGTCAACATGATTGGTTTTGTAAAGCTGCTGATGGTCTTGAGCATTCACATGTTAAGTACAGGTCAAAGCTCACAGAATAAACGGGAACGTTTCAGCGAGCATTCCAGTGAAACCGAGCTTTTTGCCGAGTTGAGCAATATTTTGTCATTCGTTCAGTCATTCTTTTACTTAATTCTTAATACATTATGAATATGACAAGCATTTACATGTTCATAGCAAACATTTTCACGATCATTCTAGCGAACGGTGAATGCTCAGGTTTATCACCAACTTTATGTTAAAATGGCTTTTAGATGAGAAGTAGCGAATATTTATCGGTTATGAGGTAAAAGACCCGAAAGTACCCGTCACCCACGTCCACATCAAATGTTTCTAAGTAATCACAGACACTCGTAATGACATGCAATGCAAAGTGTAGATAAGTGATGTTTATGTCGCGTACGCAGTTAATCGTCGATGCGTAGCACACGCAAGCTGTGACGTCGGCCTTTATACAAAATATGCATTCACAAAGTCGACAAATACAAGCCTTTTTTTGTAGAGATACCAATGCATTTTATGTCCAACGTTTTTTCCATAGTTCTATTATTCCATAGCTGCAGCACCCATTCCCTCTCCGAGATGAGTAAAAGTCAAGTGGCACCAGAGCCGGCAGTCGGTAATTGGCCCGATCGGCAGCAGTAGCTCACTGCGTTCAGGCAAGGGCCGAAGGCGCGGGTGCAGGCGCGGGCCGCGGGCGGCGGGGGTGCGGCTGCACGCTGCAGCCGCGGCGCGGGGGCGGCACGGCACTCGCGCACCGACCGTCGCCGCGATATGGCGCCGCGCTAACCGCCTGTCTCACTCGCCGCTCGTGCCGTCTCAGGACTACCATGCCGCGGTGAGTACCAATCACCAGTCTTTTTTATTCCCTAATATTGTTCTCCACTAAACCCACTTTGCATAGAAAAGAAATCACTGCCCGTTTCCCCGGCGTTTTCCCTCCGGAAGCTTCAACTACGCTCGTAGGTTGCTCGGCGGCCCGTCCGCAGATGTTGCAATTTCTGAAACATTCGCTAGGTTTGTGTTCCAGCAGAAACATTTTCGGTATTTTCCGATTTTCTTGACCTTAGTGAAATTGCACGTCAAAGGTAGATTATATTGAGGATTGTTTTACATTGCTAGTCTATATATAACCGGATTTTAAATTAGTTATTTTTGCTTATTTAGTTTATTCAATGACTATTTAGTGAAAATTTACAAATCATTAAACTTAAATGTATATTTATTAATATGATTTTTTTCTTTCTGTTGTTATTCTCTATTAGGGAGGTAGCGTTCCGAAGAAGTCTTCAGTTAGACTTGGTGTAGCGTAAGCTGTTTGAGATGTAGTGTAACAACCAATTGCGGTAATTGGTATCTCCCTCCCCTCAAACCCGCTCACACCCCCTGTTAGCGCCTTCAGCCGTGGGTCTGCGGGAATGTTAATGAGTGACGCAATGACCTCTGCTTCGGTTTTCTGCAGTACACCTAAAAAATAATGCAATAACTCGTTGTATTGTCGACGCAAAAAGTTGGCAAAAACCTGCGATGAGTCAGGCTCGTTTTCCTTGGGGCGCCGCGAACAATCGAGCGAATTCGAGCCGACACCCGACCCGCGACTTAACGATGCCTTGATCGTCCATCACGAACATCTATTGATATGGCAGCTATTACACTGACATTCCACCCCGAGGCCGACACGGTGACGGGGCAGGGCAACGCGCCGAACATAACGCTAACAACCTGAAATCTAAAACTCAGGAATTCGCAACTTGCAACAAGCACAAAAATGCTTATGCAATTATAACTGTAAAATCAAATTGGAGTCTGCCGGCGGCTGGCTGGGTGAATATTAAGGCGTCGGTGGGTCGCGTGGCGCGCGCGCATACTTGCGCAACGTAATTGTCGGCTCGCGCGGCGCATCGCAAGCGTCCGACGGTGGATTGGGATTCCGCGAGGATCCTCTGCGCAACCCGCCGTCGCGCCGTACGTGACGTTGCCGCAGCCCTTGCTTGCTGCTGCCATTCTGTTATATCACAGCCGTCTCTGGAGCACACGAACGCAGTAACGTAACTCTTCAACGGCGCTGTAGTGACGAGACTCTACCTTATTACAGGACCTACGCGTAGGCCCTGAATCTGGCTGGAGTCTAGCTCGATCGCACCGGCCTTCCAGTCAACAGCTCGGAATGCGATTGCATTTGTTTCAGTCGGCGACGGATCGGCTGTAGAGCGCTGCGCCGTAATTGAGGTCGCTCCAACTTTGTTCCACTTGGATGTCACGGTGCGTTGCAATTATGTGATCTCTAGCCGTGGTTAATAAATCATTAATTAGAGAGAGTAATCAAAATAATGTGAGGGGTGTTGCAGAATCCGCGAGGTTAGGTATGGTGGAAAAATGGGTATGACATGCAATTGAAAGTTTATAACGTATCTATTACGTTTACTGATGCACAATGAAACAATTTTCTTCAGGATTTACTTCACAATGTACAATTTCTTTTACACACCAGTTTCACTGCTAAGGATATGCAGGTCATTCAGGCTGACGCTAAAGAGTTTTGAAGACTTTGCTTGGCATTGACATCAGCATTGGCAATGAAATTTCTGACGGAGATCCACTGGCAATTCGACGCAAACAACGTCGACATTACAATCCTTATAGGCGTGTCTCAATTCAGTTCCTATAAAAAAAAGTCAATCAACAGTCTACTGTATTTACTACTAACTCCTTCAGGGATTCAGGGATAAAACTCAATCAACCCGCATTCGTTCACAGCTAGACATAAGCCTCCCCCAAGGCACGCCACTTCTATCTGTCCTCAGGAAAATATCGGGTGTACTAAGGCTTTTCCCGAAATAAAAGTGTTCTTTGCATCATTAGGCACTTTTTACAAAGGAAAATTAACGGCTTGGGAGATATTGAGGTTCTAAGACACAATCTTTTTTCACATTTTTATAGATGCATTTAGGTTTCCCCAGAAACTTATCGAAATTATCAAGCTTTCTTTTCAAATCGCGTTTTTTTTAATTAACCGATTTAGTGGTCCACTACTTGGCAAGGGCCTCCCCTTTAGCTTTCCACTCCTCTCTGTCATCAGCCATTCCCTTCCCCATTCGCCATCCTGGCAGAAAAATCGTGAGTTCGTCCTGCCGTCTCCGCTTTGGTCGGCCACGTTTGTGGTATCTGTCGCGTGGGGGTTACTCCACTACTCCCCATTGAAAAAAAAATTTCCATTGATGGGACCCAGTCAATGATGAGACCCAGTCAATGATGAGACCCAGTCAATGTTGAGACCCAGTCAATGATGAGACCCAGTCAATGGCAATTTTCGCCCATATATCTGGGCCCGTACGACTTACTTTAGCCTACCTTAAATCGCGCAATGTATTTAAAATATCGAGATCTCAAACAGGAGCAGCGCTTTTTTATACAGATTAAGTTATGCTCCGTCCGAGCTATATTAAGAACACTGAAAGTTTTATAGATACATAGAGTACACTTTGTTGTGAGTAGTTAGTTAGACCTGAGGTTTCCGCACTTAGTACGCCATTCGTAGGCCATTGTACCTACGTAGCAAGCGCTGAGATATGCGAACACCTCAGACAGTAGTGTTTCCTCACGACGTTTCCCTTCATAGTGAGCGAGTAGTATTGCAACTACATGTTCAACATTGCATGTAACTTATAAAACAACGATATTGGTATTAAAAAATAAAACTGTGTTCCGCATGTAGATTTACAATTTTTGATGTTTCATATTCAATTTGCAACTCACGCTCACCGCGCTGCAGATCTAATTGTCACCAAAATATGGTTTTGCAAGCTATGTGCGCCATGTGATACAATTCAAAAGATACAATACTTACACCTATAGAACTAAAGCATAGTGCACAATGGTTGCATTTAAAATTGTTGCAACTGTCGCGTCGCGATTCGTATTCAGGTCAACGAGCCTTTTGTATCTATTTTTGGAGCGGGATTTTTCATGTTTGCAAAAAAATCTCATTTGGAGATTGTGTTGTGAGAGGCAAGTGAAAGTAAAGCGAAGCGGACAAAGGAGCCCGTGATGCGGGCACTCTCGCGCCAACTGGAACGTGTGAACCATCTATGAGCCGCATCCTTCAGCCCGCGTCTGCTGCGTCGGAGCCGGAGCCGTTACTCTGACTCACTGTCAATTCGCGCGTGATTCAGCTCCTCGCTTGCTTATGACATACTTTTACTTTAACCCTCGCCAAGCTGCGCAGCTCATTTACTTGGTCGACGTCGCTAATCTTCCTCATTTACTTGGATTATGCTCATGGGCTGTTGGAGTATTACAAGAAGTCTTTATGGTCAAGGACAAAAGTAGGTATTCATTCAGTTATGCTGGTAGCCGTTGCTATGTTCCATATGAACATTTTCCTTTCATGAACTTTGGGCAGTAATTTGATGCTGTTCGACATATACTAGCCAACCATTCCCGCTCATCAGCAGTACAATTTCGTCTTTCATTTTGCTAAATCCGGGTTCCAGGTGGTTTCAGAGCACACATCAGCAGATCGATGCTGTCAAGAGAAAAAGTTTTTTTGGCAAACTATGATTGGCAGACTGGCATAGCGGATGAGGCATATAGACGAGAGTGGACGTGACCACGGTGAAAGTGTTCGGAGAGCGGGACTTTCGCCGCTCGCGAATGTGTATGAGCGCCCGCGTGTGCGTGCGTGCGACCTCTATCAATCGATCAGCGTCGATCACTACCCGCTACCCGGGCCTCAACCCCGCGCCCAGCCTGGCCCACGGCCGTGACCCTGACTTTCACTCTGATATGCTTGTAACGGCATCACTGATCAACTAACATCATAAGATAAGACACATAGGAAGTGAGTACAGACACTCGCAGTCTATAAACTCGCCTACTTATTGGTTCACGCAGAGTTTTCCTCCGAGTCAATTAGCATCATTTCCAGTGGCCTCATCCATCAATGTCGCGACGAGATTTGTTGATATTGTCATGAGTCAATTGGGCACGTCTCGTTGGCATGCGCCGACTGCCTATAGGTACAGAGGCCAGCGACGTAACCTTAATTTATTGAAGCAACAGCAAGCGGTAACAAATCATCTGTTCGATGATTTCCCAAGAGGAAAACTGTTGAAAGTAGGTACTTGAGATGCGCGCGACATTTGGGTGGAGGCCATCTGTGGACGTGGCTTTGCAGCAGCTAAATAGTTCCTAACACATCGACGACATGTGTAGCTTCCGTATTCCGGAAGCCAGGCGAGTAGTGCTGCGGCCCCAGGGATGCAGGCGACGCCCCGCACATGATCTAATCACATGAGCATTGCCACGCGGCACGGCGCAGGCATAACAATCACTTGCAGAGGCATTTCGTGATATCAAACAATGATTCACGTCTCAAAATACCCTTTTGTACGCCGTCTAGACACCTGCGTCGCGTAGAGCTCTTGGAATTGCACATATTGACTAACCGTTTGGGAATATGTCAACGGCCTCTTTTGATAAGTTTGTACTTTTTATTATATTCTTCGTACATAAGTTGAACGCTTGTTCTACATTTCAATTAACACCACTAGTTTGCAGTTAACGGTCACTGCAAACAAAGACGCGCCACGCTGCGCGCCGCCGGATGGACAAATGAGTTAATTGCCGTTTCATCATCATCGATTATGTGCCTTTAGCACCATTCATGTGCTACTAATTAATGAGTATTAGGCGCGGCGTCCACCGGCCATCTGTCGGCTGAACTATTGAAGGCATAGTCCTATAGCTTTGCATCGCACATTGCAAATCGCTGCATAATGATCGCTACAGGTTATTGCCATCTATTGTCAATGACCTAGTTAGACCAAATTATTACTTCGTAACTATTATTAATTTATTTCCAATAAAGTTCAAGATGACCATATACTGCACACGATTTCACATAGATTTCTAAACCAAAATGTACAGCTTGATCAGTAGCCGTCGGGTGTACGAACAGCGCTAGTACACGCAGATGCAGTTGGCAAGCGAGACCAAATTATGTTATGCAAGCGTTACGTTACTGTACCTCTACGTAGATACTAGTATATTAAATCTACAAATATTGCTATGAAGGAAAGAACGAATTAATACGTAAATCAAGCTCAAGTGCAATTTTGCAATCTACCGTTGCAAAATACTATTTTGCTTATTATTCGTGTATGTGTTCTAGAAGGTCCTCGGCACATCTAGAAAGTAGGATACTTTGTACTTCAAGAGTAGAATTCATTCGGAGACCTTTTAGTCTTAGATAGGTTAAGCTGTTGCAGGTACTATTGGTAATAAGATCACATATTTTTCACCGCCTGCCACTACACAAAAACAATTTCGTGAGCTCTTGGGGAGGACGCTCGTGTCGTGCTCTACTTTTGCATCCGGTTTCGAATTATACCAGTTTTTATACGATTGCATTGCTATAATAATTCTAATAAACTGCTGCATGTAAATCATACACTATTTTGAGACACGAGACTGCTCGGTGACATTATGATAGAAAATATCAAAGTATTCATGAGATGGCGCAGGTGGGGCATTTGCATGTTTCCCAAAACGGTTGGTGGATGAAGACGGAAATCCGTCATCGTCGTCAGTCCGAAGGTCTCTACACTTCAGCACAACAATAAACTAGCCGTTTCGTCAGGCAGACATATGTAAATAGTAGCAATTGAGTAAGAATAGAACACGTTATTGCTCGTTTGGAAAATGATTTGTTCAAGTGTTAGCAATAATTTTAGCCAATAGGGTATTGAAAGTGTCTGTCGCGGAAATGATAATGTTTAGGCTGCTCGATCGCGGTCCGATGAGAGCGGCGCGTGAGCAATGTAGAGCGCTGGTCGAGCTGCTTGGCCGGGTCATCGTTCGCCGTTGGATTCAATAGGATAATGCATCGAGGCCGCGGGACTCGTGTGACAGTCTCCAGCTACTTGAGCTCATTGACGGTAACCGGCGCCGACGGCCGGCTCCAGATCCATCATTCAATTGACCATTTTCTCTCACGACTTCCCTGGGCTTCAGTTTTATGGGGCGAGTGATCTAGGAGGTCTCGGGATGCGCAGGAGCGGTCAGCGACCCTCCCTCTCCCGCCACCCTGCGCCGTGCACCTGCTGCGTGCAGATATACTGACTGCATTTTTGCAATGCACTGTGCAAGTCATGCGCGAGCTGCGTTCTCTACGTCACGTAATAAATGATTGAACCTCGAGGTTACATTCTACCAAATTATATACAAGTTTGTTAGTAGGTAAATATGAAAGGAAAGACACGACAAAGTCATCTTGGGAAAAACCGTTGCCCCGATTATGGGTTTTTAAAAGCAATATACTATATTATTTAGGTACCTTCTTATCTTCTATTCTATCTATATCTATACTAATAATAAATCTGTAAGGGTCGGTCATGGAGTAAGTTAGTTTGTTTTCAGAGATATTGTGTTTATAGGCTCAATATATGATACTGAAACTAATTTCACGATTTTTAGAATTTTTTTCTGTATGTGTGTATGTATGTATGTATGTTCCTCCATAACTCTTAAACCAATTATCCGAATTTGATGAAATTTGGTATAAAAACATATAAACATCTGGGACATAGGATAGGCTATTTAAATTCTAGCTTCAGTTATGATAAGACGTGGCCCCCATACAAATGCTGCTTCGTAAAAATCGAAATGTACGCGAACGGAGTCGCGGGCACAGCTAGTGACTAATATTTGTGATCGATTTTCCTTTTTGCTATTGTATTGTAATGTCACTGACGTACCGATTGCTTGTTGCAGCTTCTCAGGCTCGAAGCCGCCGGCCCGCGGGCTAGGCTTGCTGGCACTCCTGCTGGCATCCTCAGTAGAAGCAGGTGAGCTAACCACACATGTTAATAATTACACTATTAAGTGCTAAATTATATAATTGCGAAGTCTTAAAGCTACTGTGTGTGGCACCTGTTCCTATCGTAGCTGCCTGACTCTACCAAATATGTATCTGAATTCTAATAGCTGTAGCAAAAGGTGTACAGAAGTGATCTAGTCTGCAGAGACTAGGTTGAGACACAAACAAATGGAATGCTGTCTTAAAAGCTCAGGCTTATCGTAATGATGCTAAAAATACGGCGCACGTTACGTATGACTCGTCCACTGAGCCAGGGTTTGGTTTTTTTGACATTCCGCTGAGGCTGTTGATGTGCCGCGCCGTCATTAGCTCACGCCTGCGCCTGGTCTATACAATAAGAGCAAAGTTATGTGATGCCGCTCTATAAATAGCTATGTAAGTACACCCGCAGGTTTTGTGCATAAAATATAATGTATGTTCAGTCGGTGCCATCCGATGATACTCATATTTTTGTTTGCTACAACCTTCTATTAATGTTATTTACTTAGTGCTACGGGATTGCTGCTTCCTTTACAAATATGAAACAAGCTTTTGTCTGTTTTTTAGTAGGCGGTCCTATGTATGGCTCTACTATATAGGTAGGTCCAAGCCTCTTTACGTTTCTGCCCCAATTTGAATTTACTAAGAATTAACAAGTCGCATTGAAAGTCTCTACCTGAGTAAAGGGCCTACAAAATAATAGGTACATCATCACGTAAGTACCTCATTATCAAATTGGCATTTTGTGTGACTACTCCACTAGCTGGCAAATGATACATTATTGTAAACATGCAATTGGCTTCATATCTCAGGTAATGTTGAGTCGTGTAGGCAGATGTTTGAGATAACATTCTCGAGATAGCGAGATGTTCGCGCGGTCGTCGCGCCGTGCGGTATGTAGCCGGCAGGCCACATGCCTGGGGCGCCCCGCCTGCCGAGCCGACAATCCCTTACTTAACCTATTATGTACGGTTGCATAATGTTGATTAAATTCCTGAAATTGTTATATTTGGTGAGAGTAGAAACGAAACTCAGGAGTAGAAACTTAAAATCGAAAATCGGACTTGAGTGCAGGTGGAGTGGAAGGGACTTACTTGAGTATCTGTGGCTGCCGGCTACATACCGTCCGCGGCGTGACTCACGCGCGGAATGCCGTCCGGCCGCCCCCCGCGCCCCGGTCCACCCGCTACTGACGCCATGCCCAAATAGACCCTACGATAAGGCTTTTTGCGTTCTCAATTAGATTTACAAATGCGTCAGCACTGATCTCTGGAAACCCCCAACCGTCAAACAAAATTATATTCGGTGCAGTCTTACTGAATCGAGAAACTGTAACATCACTCATGTGGTAATTTACGCCAATTTTTTGGAGTTAGGTACGTAAAGTTTTTTATGATGTACCTGTAATCACATATCTAGCAGAAGTAATACAGTGGTAGTGGAGGAGCGTCCCGGTGCGGGGTATCGATCGGCCGTGACAGGCCGTGTCTCGCGCCGCCGTCGATGTGTGCCTAGCACTGAAAACACATTGTCAACATCAATCACCAATTATTCCCTATAGACAAGAAGCTGGCCTATAGAAAACTACTGAGCTATACTAAATTATAGTTCTAGTTCAGTAGTTTTCAATGGTCTTATACATTTGGTGAAACAATGAGAACTACTCTGAAATTCGCATTGACTGAAAAATATTATATTAAAAATATAATATTGATATTAAGGCCGAGGAGGCCTCTGTCCAGCAGTGGACGAATACGGGCTGATTAATTAATTGAAGAAGTGGTGCAAGTTGGCCTTACACTGTTTTAGCATTACAAACAAAACTGTTAGACCTGGATGGCCACGTTCCGACCTTTATCATGCTGACCTAATATTCAGCGACTCTGCATTAAGTATCAATGTCACCATTCATACAAAATTAACTTTTCTGAGTGCTCCATAATATCTAATATTCATGACCATTTTGTAACCAAACTAGGTTTAGTTTAAATGGTAAAATGGCAATAGGCAAGTTGGGCTGTATCGTCGCGGACCGACTACCGTCGCTTGCTCTCCATGTGGCCGAGAGTAAGAAGGGTACACGATGCTAAGTCTGCTTGGCTTTTGAATCTAACGAATGAAAAATATGTAAACAATTTGCAGACAATGAAAATTGATGGCCGAAACTGCGCATCAATTGACATAAATAATTTTATATCGATAAAACGATGCTTTGTCTAGCAGTGGTTCACATAGAGGCTATGTGAACAAAGGCGACGACGACGCTTAAAAATATTACTAGTAAGTGATGACAAGACACCATCACATTTGGAGCTCAATTTATCGCAAGCATCGCGTTATGAAATGTTCTAGAGAAGGAAAAGTCCTCGACTTATGCGGTATACTGCGGTTCCAAGAAAATTGTGATTGATTCTATGTCATGCACTATAAGTTAGGGACAATAATATCTTTTATAGTACATATGGTGCTACATTACCGCACTAGTGCGATAATGAGCACTTTACGTGCCTATGTCGAAACTTCAAAGGGCCATATGTACTATAAAACGTTGTACGATACACGTGCGAATAGGTAATTCGTAACTCGTGTCGATATAAAACACTCCCTTCGGTCGTGTTTTAATTTATCGCCACTCGTTGCGAATTTCCTACTTTTCGCACTAGTATCGTTATCACATCATCATCTGAAATCTGATAGTAAAATATAATGCTCGTGCCCATTTGAGGTTTTGGACGTTTTGGACATTTGACTTTGGTTTTTTTTAGTCGAAAATTTCTATTATGTACAGATTTGTATGGAGGCCAGGGAAAGGGTGAGCCAGGGTGTGCCACTGGTTGCCAAACTATAACCCCCAGTTTCTCGTACACGAACACGCTGGTCTACAGCTGTCAATTGACCAAAGTGCATAAAAAAAAACCACTGACAGCTGTTAACAGTAGATTAACAGCTTTTTAGTGTACGAGAAACCGGGGGTAAGTGTGAAAACTTGTTTTATGTGCGATCCTAGTGACTAACCTAATTCAAGGCAATATAGCTAGTTCTTCGTTACCTGTTAACAACAAAAACTTGCACTTGCCCATTAGCTTAGTTGGGAGAGCGCTGGCACGGTTAGCCAGAGGTCGCGGGTTCAAGTCCCGGCATGGGTGGAATTTTTAGCCTCTAAATAGGTTTTAAAACAAAAAAACAGTCAAAAATCTTTTAATCAACCCATACTGCTAGTACATGTCCAGCAGTGGACTAGAAAAGAAAGAAAGAAGAAGAAGAAAGAAGACATTTACTTAGTTAAATTGTCACAGAAACACAAAGTAAACACGAAGGTACACAAACACTTTTGTATCCCATCGAACATCAGTACTTCGGTACTTCTAGTATATAAATTACGTCAGTCACTTTAGTTCTTTGAAAAATTTCCTTATTTCTGATGAGATCTATCAACGAGTCTCCGAACACAGCTTGTTCTATAGCACGCTGAGGGACGACTTTTAACCGGTGGACTAGTCCTGTCATCAGTGTCAACGTTTCGGCTTTGTAGGTCGTACCTAACTGGCAGGATGCAGGAGGAAGTCAATAAAGGCCTGCAATAATTATAAATTACTAGCTGACTCGGCAAACGTTATTTTGCCAAACTAATCGGGCTACGACCTATTCTCAGACCTACCAGATATACACAAAAACATTCATAAACAAAGGTGAAGCCGTTCCGGAGGAGTAATAAGCACAAGCAAACGACAACCTTACAGAAGTTTAACAACCCAGTTCCTTGGTGGTTTACCGGCAATGCTTGCAAGGGCATGTAGCACATTAATAGTAGAGTACGAATAACGTCAGGATTCCACCGAGGCTCCCCACAGACGGACATTTGCATGCAATGAGTACGCTCGCCTGCAGCACTATTATACTGAGAGTTCTAGTCCTCGTGGACTCAGTTTTATAAGTACATATTACAGGGTATCCTAATTTGGGACCAGGTTAAGTGGTTGTATTGTGTGGAAGTTACTATTACCATTAGATTTGTTTTTATTTCCGTTGAAAAAATATATGTTGTCATTATAACAACTCAGGTCAGCCAGAGGGATTGCAGTCAAGTTTGTTTCCGATGTTGGGGAAATGGATTGGCGAGTAAAAAATATTTCTTTTCTTTTTGTGTGCACTTTGGCCAACTAACAGCTTTTAACAGTAGATAAACAGATTATTAGTGTACAAGAAAGAGGGGGTAAATCTATCGAATAGCCTATTTAGGTTAAGTGAAAAATATTCCTGTACTGAGCAGGCTTTTAGAGAAAACCTCTAATCTAGCGCCACTGTACAGGAGTGGCATACGTGCTCATTAGCAGGGAAATCCGCCTTTTAATGAGTATGATTTGCGGCTTATTGCCGGTAATTAGCCAACTGCTAACAAACTGCAGCGATACCGCAATGTTTGCTGATGAACCCTGTAGGGATTAGCTTACGCGTCTAGCGCGATTCTATTGCCTAGCACCCTACTCTTTCTATCAATGCAAAAAAGACTTACGTTTTGTCCAAGCTGAACCACTGAAATCCAATTTCATAACACTTTCATGTTATCACGAACGAAAACATAAGATTGGTTCACCATTATTTCGAAGCTAATACGTATTTCTAATTATTTTTCCACTTTTCACATTGTAAATATTGTATTTTGCTTTACTGTCAACGATTCAACTGGTAGTCAGATAATTCTTTTATTTGAATATTGTTCTTTATTTTTCTAAATTATGTCAAATAATCGTCATACTAAGAAGGTCGAATAAGGAAACTTCTGGCCTATGGAGACTTCTAGAAGACTACTCGCATTCTAAATCAAAATTATGAATTTAATGCAAGAAAGAGAAAGAAGATCTACAATTTGAAATTATGGATTTGGAACAGGATCCAGAAACTTCCAGAAGAATTCTGACGCAGATTCAGATCAAATTTGAATATTGGAATCGAACTATTTTTGGGGTATAAAAGCCGCCCAAGAAGGCTTTCCGAGGCAGTCTCACTTCAGTCCTACTTGAGAGTCTTACTTGAGCCCTACGTCAGTTCTACTTGAGAGTCTTACTTGAGCTCTACTTGAATCCTACTTGAAGAATCTTACCTGAGTGATACTTCAAGAATTACCTGAATTCCTGTCTACCTCTCCACGGCCTGTCTCCGTCACTTACCTGCCCGTCTCCACGGCCTGCCTTCACAACTTGCCTGTCTGTCTCCACGGCCTGCCTGCACAACTTGCCTGTCCGTCTCCACGACCTGACTCCACGGCCTGCCTCTCCGACCTAAGGTTGCTTTTGTACATATTTTTGATGTTTTTATTATTATTAAGTTTTTTTGTTTAATTATAGGTTAGGGGTTCTGATGATTACATTTTTACATCTCTAAATCTCTCTTTTTTATTTCTTTAGCTTCCGTTACCAAGGGTTATGCCTTCACATAACCCTCGGTAATGTGACAGTTTTGGCGCCCAACGTAATAATCATCAGAACCACCTTTTCAAAATTCTAAAATAAAGCTTTTTTTGGCATATTCCTTTCGGCCCCACTAATCTTTTTATAATTTATTTTTCTTTCTGTAAAATGTCTCGAACTATTAATTATCTTAACTTGAATAAGCCTGAATTGGAATATGAAATACGTATTCGCCTAGAAACTCCGGCAGAATCCCTTGTGAATCTTAAAAAACAAATCGATCCCCTCACTAAAACCACACCAGCACATGAAATTGTAACTTCTACCGTTCCTAATGATACTGACATTGATCAGGCCGAAGTTACTTTCCGCTACATTCAGTCCAAATTACAAACATTAGAACAAAAATTTTCAACATTATTATCAAAAAAAATTGAAACTTATTTGAATCATCTTTACTTCCGCTTGGAGCGTATTGAAGTAGACTCAAACCCTACCCTCCAAGAAAGACTGACGAATCTACAATCCGAATTAACAATGCTAGAAAAAAGATTCGAAGATTTATCCTTCACCTCTGCTCAATCCTCTCCTTGTCTTCAGGAAATTAGATCTCTTCCTATGTCTAACCCTAACGTTACTCCTACCCCCTCCCCTAGTCAAGTCCTCTCACCAAATACTATTTCAGAACTTAAGAAACTCACATACAATGGCACTTCTTGCCCTAAGTCCTTTTTAATGAAACTCGAGGAATTTAGGATTTCAAGACAGATTCCTAAAGATAGACTCCTCGATCAATCTTACGAAATCTTTGCTGATAAAGCACTCCATTGGCTTAGATTTCAGAAAACTCGCCATCACGACTTAACGTGGGATCGTCTTTGTGAACTTTTAATTAAAGATTTCGGCGATACGGATTATGATTTTAAACTCCTATCCGCCATTAACTCTCGTACACAAGGAGAATCTGAAACAATTATTATCTACGTCTCCATAATGTCTGGCATGTTTAACCGTTTAACTAATAAACTTTCCGAATTTGAACAACTCAAAATCCTACTTCGCAACATTCGGCCATGTTATTCTGTATTCGTAGCTCTTAACGAAATTACTTCTATCGACTCTCTTATCTCTGCTTGCCAGAACTATGAACACATTTTAGACAGGGACCGCAATTTCAAAGAACCTAAACCAACCGAAAATTCCCTTGCACTAGAATTTAGTTATTCACCTGCCCCTAAACCTTCCTCAATTTCGAGCGAAAAATCACCCCACACCCCAGGATTCTACAAACCTAACTCCTACAAAAGACAGGTGAATTCCATCTCGAAAAAATTCACCTCTAACTTATTTTGTCTCCGCTGCCGTACTAATGGCCACTCATTGAGTTCTTGTCCTGAACCTCGTTTCCTAGTTTGCTTCAAATGTGGCCTCAAAGGTTACAAAGTCTCTGACTGTCCGAAATGTAACAGCAATACTTATGAAGGCTCTCCTAACACTTCAAAAAACTAATTACGCACGACTTAGATAAACCCTCCAACTTTGATCCCGAAGATTGGCAGAACTGGCTTCATAGCCTCAGAAATTTTTTTCAATTCTACAAAACCTCTACTATTCTCTATGAAAACGAGAAGGACTTTGCTAGGCCCTTTCTTAAAATTCTCTTGAATAGTTCTCCTTTCTTTGGATTATTGGATAGCGGCAGCTCAATTTCAATACTTGGTAACAATTCTCATCTCGAAATCTTAAAATTGGGCTACACCTTATCCAAGTCGTGCTCTATTTTTGTTGCTACAGCTGATAACCATAAGGTGAAATCGCTTGGCTATATTGATTTACCCATAACATTTAACAATCAATTGCACATAATTAGATTTCATGTATTTCCCGAAATACATCCTTCTATTATCCTTGGGGTAGATTTTTGGAAAGAATTTAACCTTGTTCCCAACATTCTTAGCCCCGCCTTCTCCCAACAACTACAGTGCAATGTAGTTACTTCTGTAGATAAGAAAGTTTTACCTTACAATTTCTTAACTGCTGAACAAAAAAATATCGCTGACGATATTATTGCTCGATTTAAATTAATTTCATTCGAACAAATGGGCGAACTTGGACGTACTGATCTGATTTGTCATAAAATCGATACTGGTGACAATCTTCCAATCAAACAACGATGTTATAGACTTTCTCCTGAAAAACAAAAGGCACTTATTAACGAAGTTGATAAAATGGTGAGCTGGAAGGTCATCGAACAATGTGAAAGCCCTTGGCTATCTCCTGTCCTCATAACTCCAAAGAAAAATGGAGAATGGCGTTTTTGCGTAGATAGCAGAAAACTAAATTCTATTACTCGCCGCGATGCCTATAGCCTCCCTTTTATGAATGAAATATTAGACCACTTAAAAAATGCTAAATATCTTTCTAGCATTGATATTGCTAAAGCCTTCTGGGAAGTTCCTTTAAATGCCGCTGATAAGGATAAAACTACCTTTTATGTTCCCGGTAGAGGAATGTACAGATTTACAGTCATGCCCTTTGGTCTGACGAACGCTCCTGCTACTCAACAAAGACTCATGGATACCTTGTTCACACCTGAATTTGAATACAAGGTGTTCTGCTATTTAGACGATATAATTATCGTTAGTTCAACTTTTGAAGAACATATCTCTCTCTTACTCAAAGTCCTCGATAAACTAACTCATGCTAAACTCACAATTAACTTTAAAAAAAGTCAATTCTTCAAAAAAGAACTTAAATATCTTGGCTACGTAGTCGATGAATACGGTTTACGTGCCGACCCTGATAAAATCCGTGCTATACTCGA
The DNA here is from genome assembly GCA_963969515.1 of Yponomeuta evonymella. Taxonomy (NCBI): domain Eukaryota; kingdom Metazoa; phylum Arthropoda; class Insecta; order Lepidoptera; family Yponomeutidae; genus Yponomeuta; species Yponomeuta evonymella. Next base: position 21,872,247 of record OZ018346.1, on the reverse strand, counting down.
TTTCCCAACTCCAACCTCGAAAAAAGAAGTCAGACGATTCCATGGCACCTGTAGTTGGTTCAGACGCTTCATTCCTAATTTCAGCACCTTAGCCGCTCCTCTCAATAAACTCTCGGCAACTGGAAAGAATGCCCCAAAATTTTGTTGGACTCCTGAAGCTAACGCTTCTTTCTTAAAACTAAAGGAGTTGTTAGTAACTACTCCAGTTCTCGCCTGCCCAGACCTTAATTTACCTTTCGCTGTTCACTGTGACGCATCTAACTACGGCATAGGCGCAATGCTAACTCAGATGCAAAATGGTCAAGAAGTTGTTATTGCTTACATGAGTAAAACTCTTAATAAACATGAACAAAATTACTCCACTACCGAAAAAGAGACTCTAGCTGTCATCACTGCCCTTGAACATTGGCGATGTTATCTCGATAATGGCAAAAAATTCACTGTCTTCACTGATCATGCTGCCTTGAAATGGTTTCTCAACTTATCTAATCCTTCCGGAAGATTAGCTAGATGGGCTATTCGTCTCTCAGCCTTCAATATTGATCTTAAACATAAGCGTGGGAAGGAAAATGTTGTTCCAGACTTACTCTCACGTGCTAATAATTCTAATTCTCCACTTAAATCGATTGCCCCAATTTCACTAGATGATGCTTCTTCTCCTGAAGATTACTACGAAAGACTTCTTCTAAATTGTCGGAATAACCCGGACAGTTATCCAAATTATACCGTCAGAGATAATAAATTACTTCGCTGCACTCACTCTCCTTACTCTCTTACTGACGATTTTATTTGGAAAGAAGTTCCCCCTCCATCTGAAAGAGAGGCACTTATTAGAGAACATCATGGTTCACCATCAGAACCTCATTTAGGAATTTTCAAAACTTATAAGAAGTTATCCTTACGATACTACTGGTCAGGGATGTTTAAAGATATATCTAACTCTATATCTAGCTGCGAACAGTGTTTAGCTTACAAACACTCCAATCATTCCCCTTACGGCCCTATGGGCAAACCCAAAATCTGTTCCAGACCATTCCAATGCATATCTCTAGACTTAATAGGCCCTTTACCGATGACCAGAAAAAGAAACCAACATATCCTTGTAGTGAATTGTTGTTTTTCAAAGTACTCTTTAATCTTTCCTATAAAAAGAGCTACAGCTTCTAACATTATCTTCTACTTAGAAAACTTTGTCTTTCTTGTACATGGTGTACCACAAACTATAATCATGGATAATGGTCCACAGTTCCAATCCAGGGAATTTCACAACCTGATAAGAAAATATAGCATTCCTTTTGCTAACTTTAATCCTAACTACTGCCCGCAAGTCAATCCTACTGAAAGATATAACAAAACAATACTCACAGCCTTAGCTTCTCTTGTTGGTGAAGATCATAGATCTTGGGACTTACATTTACCCGTAATACAGTCCGCTATGAACAATTCGGTAAATGCCGTAACAGGTTTTACTCCCTCCTTTCTTGTTTTTGGTCGCGAACCAGTAACTTCCGGTACATTCTTTTCACAAGCATATGATCTAAATGAAATTACTTTCATGCCTAGAGACATATATGCAAATAATATTGGACTACTTGTCTCAATATACGACAAGGTCCAGGTAGCTCTTCACGCAGCCCATACTAAAAATGCGGCTCGCTATAATTTGAGACATTCCTTTAAAGAATTTGACGTCGGTGATACGGTCTGGCGGAAAAATTATGTACTTAGCAATGCAGGCAATTACTTCAGTGCCAAACTTGCCCCTAAATACATAAAATGTAAAGTTGTACAAAAATTATCTCCTTTAGTGTACATATTAGAAAACCCCGATGGTACTCAAAGCCGTTGGCATATAAAAGACATTAAAGTGTAAATAGTAGCTTTATTCAATTTTTAATATTAGTTTATTTCTTTAAATAAGCTCTTTAGCTATTTAAAGCTCCTTATCTTAAACTTAGTAGTTAACATCTAAAGTTAACTACATATTCCTAGTCCTCCCTATACTAGAGAAAACTCGTATTCTACTCTAAACACTTTGGTGTTTCTTTTCTCTTGAGGTTGATTCCTCTTAATTGTAGCTCGAGTCTTCAGATAGAGCGGATGACGACTCTGAAAATAAGCCAATGTCATGAGAGTGTGACTCAATAATAACTTCTCTGGAGTTTGTGTCATTGAATGTGAACCCTACCCCAACGTACGTTTGCGAGATGTATGAATGATAGAACTATGATAGATGCGTTGAATGTGTAGAGATAGTTATTATCTAATTATTTGTTCTTTATCAAATTAGGACAAATAAAATGTAAATATTTTATCATAAATTTAAATTTAAAAAATTTTAAATAAAAAAAAATAAAATTTTTTTTTTTGGGGTTTTTGGGGTATTGTAGGGATTAGCTTACGCGTCTAGCGCGATTCTATTGCCTAGCACCCTACTCTTTCTATCAATGCAAAAAAGACTTACGTTTTGTCCAAGCTGAACCACTGAAATCCAATTTCATAACACTTTCATGTGATCACGAACGAAAACATAAGATTGGTTCACCATTATTTCAAAGCTAATACGTATTTCTAATTATTTTTCCACTTTTCACATTGTAAATATTGTATTTTGCTTTACTGTCAACGATTCAACTGGTAGTCAGATAATTCTTTTATTTGAATATTGTTCTTTATTTTTCTAAATTATGTCAAATAATCGTCATACTAAGAAGGTCGAATAAGGAAACTTCTGGCCTATGGAGACTTCTAGAAGACTACTCGCATTCTAAATCAAAATTATGAATTTAATGCAAGAAAGAGAAAGAAGATCTACAATTTGAAATTATGGATTTGGAACAGGATCCAGAAACTTCCAGAAGAATTCTGACGCAGATTCAGATCAAATTTGAATATTGGAATCGAACTATTTTTGGGGTATAAAAGCCGCCCAAGAAGGCTTTCCGAGGCAGTCTCACTTCAGTCCTACTTGAGAGTCTTACTTGAGCCCTACGTCAGTTCTACTTGAGAGTCTTACTTGAGCTCTACTTGAATCCTACTTGAAGAATCTTACCTGAGTGATACTTCAAGAATTACCTGAATTCCTGTCTACCTCTCCACGGCCTGTCTCCGTCACTTACCTGCCCGTCTCCACGGCCTGCCTTCACAACTTGCCTGTCTGTCTCCACGGCCTGCCTGCACAACTTGCCTGTCCGTCTCCACGACCTGACTCCACGGCCTGCCTCTCCGACCTAAGGTTGCTTTTGTACATATTTTTGATGTTTTTATTATTATTAAGTTTTTTTGTTTAATTATAGGTTAGGGGTTCTGATGATTACATTTTTACATCTCTAAATCTCTCTTTTTTATTTCTTTAGCTTCCGTTACCAAGGGTTATGCCTTCACATAACCCTCGGTAATGTGACAACCCCTTTATTATCGGTGATAAACTAGCTAGATCAGATTTAAATCGTTTGTCAAACATAAAATAGCCCCAAAAGTCAAAATGTCAAAAAGCAAAAATTTTTGTCCGCAAACATCAGACCCTCAGAACAAGACCCATCCAAAATTACTAAAAGTAAGTGAATCTGGATAAACATTAAAATGTATAGTCTACTTGAAATTAATGAAATATTAAAAATTGTAATTTATAGTCCATTATAAATCTATCTCTGCATGCTGCTATACAATCATTAAGCATATGTTTATGTAGAAACTAGCAGAGTGACTGACAACGATAATAATATGATATTATATTACTTTAGCTCACGACAGAGTTTAAAAACTATGGTTGGTCTGACAGAGTTTGTTAATTGCGACGTAATAAGTTCACCGGTGTCGTTAATCAAAGAGGAGGGGGCATGACGGTGGCGGCCCGGGTCGGCCTGGGGTGGGCCGGGGGCGGTTAATGAGTCGCTGTTAACAAGCCGACACCCGGCATTAGGGGATTACTGAGATTCTTTCTCATGTGCTAGTTTATTTACTTAGACTTACTTAGACAGAAGCAAAGGTATCGCATTGACTCTCTGTCATTTCACATCGTGAAAAATGTCTGAAGTTTCATGTACCATTTCGAGTTGACTTTCGAGACTTGTCTTTGCTTGTTCTTTACATGTATATATAAAAATCAATTTCCGTTCGTTTGACTCGCTAAAACTCGAGAACGGCTGGGCCGATTATTTTTATATTTGTAAAAAAAAAATCCGAAGCTGAAATACAGGGAAGGTTTAAACGGTGAGAAGAAATAAAAAGATTGATGTAGGTGATACGAAGTTCACGGGGTCATCTAGTAAAATATATTTGTAATAAAGTCATAAAATTATGATAAAAATTTTGCTCTCCGAGCAATGTTAAGAGAATTTTGATCCGCTCTGCGCAATTTAGGCACCATCAGCCCTCCGTGAGGTCGCGGTAGGTCGCTGCGGGTCACAGACCTCGTAGAACAAGGTCTGCTGGATCTAGCTCCGCCTGACAATGGCCCGACAATACGAAAATTGTGCCTCATCACTCAATCGACGGCTCCATTTACACGCAACAGAAGACAGAAGTATTTGTAGACGGTGTATAAAATGACTAATTCTTAGCCATTCTTAGTCACTCCAGTTGTTTGTGATACGGGTGGGTCCTGTTTACTAGCATGACACATATACCTATAAGATACTTGTAAAATTGCTTATTGAAACAAACATTAGAGTAAGCTATTCATACCTCCCGCTACTGCTAACAAAGCGAATATTTATAGCCCGCATCCACGTGAATTCCTAGTTTTGTTTTGATAGATAATATAGACTTAGAGCTCGTGAATCTGAAGCATTGACCTTTTGGGGGCCTCGTATCGTGACCCCGAGCTGTCGGCGTCCGGGGATCGGAGGTCGCACTACCCTCCCTGCCCGACCAACATTGTAACATCGTGTGCTACATATTATGGCTCTATGTGCTCCAAATCTGAGTATCCTTCTAATTCTCGGAGAGCAGGTTATGATAGTAAGCAGGTTTAGATACTGCACAGCACAGGTTAAAATAACACTGTTCCGATCATACTGTACCTCATTGTATGCTTGTAATCTGTGGGCTGTATATTGGCAGAAGACGCTGAATGCACTAAGAGGCCAGTATAATAACGCTTTCAGGGTGCTACTGGGACTGCCGCGGGATTGCAGCGCGTCTGGCATGTTCACGGATGCACAGGTGCATGGTTTTTTTAATGCTTTACTCCGCAACCGATCTGCCGCAGCGCTCTTCAGGTTCCGCGCCAGCACTAATAGCATCCTGACTATGATAGAGGATAGGGTGGATAGCCGATACACAGAAATGTGGGCCGAGAGAAAGAAGTCTCTGTAAAATTATGTACAAGAAGTAGCATAACACCGCAAAATTTTAGTTTACTTTTTTATTTTCTTTTATTTTTTTAATTGTGTGTCTACAAGACTGAGCGTTACATCGGCAAAACACTTAAAATATATAATAGTCTTAAGGTATAATGTACGCCCTATGGATGTGAACACAACATAAACTTTCTTACCCAAGATTTAGGCTGGCAAAGGTTAATACATCCTTTATGGGGCATTGTATAAGTTTTTACAATAAGATCCCTGAAGATACAGTAAGCTTGCCTGAAGTGCGGTTCAAAAAATGTGTAAAGCGCACTTTATGCCAAAAGGGCTACTATAGCATTAAGGATTATTTAGATGACAAAGATGTGTGGAATTAAAGCCAGTTCAATGGATCCTAGTACTAGCTTTTTAGAAGATAATGACATGTAAACTCTGTTAATTAAGGAATATGTTTGAAAACACAAAGTTTGGAGTTTTTTGTCCGTTTTTTCTCCAAATGATCTAGATTTTGAAACGGACACCTAGTTTTTCTTGTAACGTTCAATATGTCACAGTTTCTGTGTTATTTTGAGTAAATTTTTTTGATTTGACTTGACTTGACATGCATAAATGAACTTTTGGTAAAATACAAAGTACTACCTGTTCACTAAGTTAGAATACGCAAATTTTATCTCATTGGTTAAAAATGCCATAGGTACAAAGTACAAGAAAAGAATTACTAGAACTACTGGTGGAATATTTTCTTAAGTTATAATTTGGTTGAGAACAAGGAACCAGAGAAAATATCTATTTTATCACGTAAGGCATTCCATTGAGCGCGCACTCTTATATGAATCGGAGCATGCTGTCCGAGCTTAGTGCGCCAATGGGGAAGACTAAACACAGTACGGTTATGCAGGCGACTGGCGACTGCTAGTTCGCGGAACTGCTAGATTGACATGTTCGAGCGTCTTGTTAGAGTTGATAAATTATTTTAGGTCACAATTAACACTATAGGGGTACTGCCTGAAATAAAAAAAGTTTTTTTTAAGGCATCAACAAGTTTGAGTTTAAGGCATACGGTTTAATTTCGATAAAGTAGCAAACTTTTCTACTCGGCGATCATTTCTCGTTCTCACCCTTTCTAAAAAAACTCAACCCCCGTTTCAAAAAGTTTCATCAGATATGCTGTTTTCCCGCTACCGCCGAAATGCGTGGTGGACCCGACGATTGAGGAGTTTTGGCAAAATATTATGCACAGAACTTGGCTCTACGCTCGTGTTACATACGAGTAGCGAGCACTGCTCAGCGGAAGCGACATCGACACCGCGGATCGAGTGTCACTGCAACAATCTTATCTTGATTATCGTTTCATTCTACCCATATTGCTGTTTGTATGCGACAGTCACCCAGAAGTCATTAGAAACGGCTGAGCCCGACCGTAACATTAGCTAAAGTCCCCCCCGGGGACGATTGTCGCTTGGACTACTTTCTGAACCTTTACATAAGTTGAAACCTCGTTCACCTTCTCGGCGCCTGTAGAGGATGGATCTTATAGCGAGAAGAAAAAGTGTAATTTATCAAAAGTTCCATCGCGAGACAGGAGCTAAATAAATCCTTGAAAACAAGCAAAGCTGCTGCGCCAAACCGAGAAACAAATCATAAAAAGTGCTAAAACAGAGGGTTCCTCTGGAGGGACGAAATTGACAGTTGAGAATTTCTCATAACTTGTAGGTATTCATTATCCCTTCAAACGAATAGGGTTCCCAGATTGTGCCAGCGACGGCGAGGAGGCGAGGGAGGGCGCAATCAGACTTAATGGCACCACTGGGCATTAGGCAATTTGTCGCGAGTTCAAAGCGCTGCGACTCGAGTGTTATTAATGCTCTACGTTTCTCGTTTCCAGGACCTCTGCCCAGCAATGTGACAATTACCGAAGGAGGACTTAATTCAGGTGGGTAACAAACTCTTCTTTTCAGCTTTATCATTCAAATACTTAATTAGAAACATTCCCTTTTTTTATTAGTTGGACGTTAGTGCCATTACAGCTAATGGCCTGGTAGGGATGTCTATTCCACAACACAGGACACATATGATGGATGAGAGAAACCTTAGTTCTCAGGGTGACATACATCATAATAATAGGAATTATGTGGAACAAATAAATATGATTTCATTAATTTTCAAATTTAATTATGCGTGATATATTTGGGAGACGTCAGAAGTCATCTGAATGAAAAGAAGTCATCAGAATGGAGAAAATTGCCCTGTCTTCAATACAATACAAATAGTGCCATGGTTCGTCCATGCCAAAATGATAAATGTCAAGATGGTGTCAACGGGTCACCTGTATTTAGGGAGATGTAAATAGAGTTTTTCAAATACAAAATACTATATTTAAAATTTGGCTTGCCATTCAGACTGGCGTGGATACCAACGGATAACTCTGCTTTGTTCTATGCTACCACTACTTTTATATTGCAACTTTCTCATCTGTTCCTTTCAAATTGTGGTTATTTGAATATCTTTATCTTCATTTTTTCGTGTGGCGCCGGATTAAGTTTCCGTGTCACTCCATTTCCTTCCGTGGATGTCGTAGAAGGCAACTGAGAAAATCAATTACCAGGAGACGGGCAGCAGCGTCTTCATGAGATTCCAACCGCATACTGCGATCGCCAACCCGCCTGCCAAGCGTGGTGATTATGGCAAAAACCCTCATGGTTGTGAAAACCACGAAGGAGGCTTATATGTCCTGCAGTGGGCGTCAAATGGCTGATGATGATGATGATCTTCTTAAAATAAATAGTTTGCTCTATAAGTTTTCAGATAGTAACGTCGCTCTAAAATTTTCCCCTAACTTTTTACAAAGCACGATTATAAATAGAAAGCTTTATTTTATGGTAGAGACCATATATTAGGGGTTAAAGTATGAAATTGCCGTTTTATTGCAATAGGTTCTTTGAATTGACATAGAATCTTCATGGTTTGAGGTTTTCGAATGAAACTTTTTTCAAATGGTTTCTATGATGTTCTTTTTTTAAAAAATGTGAAACATTTGAATATCGACTTTCAATTGTTTTTGTTATTCAATTTAGAACATCATAGAAACCATTTGAAAAAAGTTTCATTCGAAAACCTCAAACCATGAAGATTCAATGTCAATTCAAAGAACCTATTGCAATAAAACGGCAATTTCATACTTTAAACCCTATTATTATAAAGCTGTTTATTAATTTAAAGCGACGGATATAATTTTGTAGTCAAACTTTTTTTTTTTTAATTTTTTTATGTAACCTATACATACATGTTCCACTGCAGGGCATAGGCATTCTCTCAGAGAGAGAGAGAGAGAATACGGGCTTAATCACCACGCGTGCCCATTGCGGCTGGCTGTCTGAGTTGTGTGAACACCTCAGACACTATCACACACACACACACATACATAATAGACACATGTATCTTTATTAAAAGGAGTTTATTACCCGATTGTGATAGAGCCCAAAACGAAGAGAGATTAATGTGTTTGAGTTTTATGTACGTGACTACATAATTACATAAGTATTTATGTATTTAAGTATGGCTGATTTTGTAGTCTCTGATACATAACTCTTCAATCAAGGGTCTTATTTTCCAAAATAAGATCTCAGTCGATTCGGCTTTACGAATATAGCCTATGCCGACAAATACGACTTGCATAAATCTTACTAATAACAAAAATTTTCTTCATAAAATTCCAGATCTCTTTTGCAAAAAGTTGTCTACCATGTTATTGAAGGCGCTTTTTAAATCTTGCTACTATTTAATTTTGCTACTCATCACTAAATAGTGCTACTAAAATATAAACCCCTTAAAAGACAAAAACAAAAATAAACAAAAAACAACCCGATTGCTGAGTAAGCGGAACCCTAATTCAACAGTGTGATTGGTTCATAGGTTGTCCACAGATTGGTCATCACAGATTGGGCTCAGTGATTCGGGATTTTTTATTTTTATTAATACATATATTTTAGAACATATCCATATAAAAGTATAAGTAACAGAAAGAAACAACTTTTATCTTAGTGCGAGATACTAAAATCTAAGTTAGACACATTATTTTAAAGTGATTTCCATTATTATTAAAGAGCCTTCAAATAGGTCAACTGTCAACTGCAAAGCCTGCAAATTGCTCTCTATCATAAATAACCATAAGGTTCTGTTCTTAAGTAACAAACCCTTCCTCCGCAGAATCAAGCAGCTGCGCGTTGGGCGACGTGGTGTACATGTCCGGCGACGAGTTCCCGGGCGCGGAGCCGTGCGAGCGCTGCGCGTGCTCGGCGGGGCGCGTGGCGTGCGCGCGCCAGGAGTGCGCGCCGCGGCCCGGCTGCAAGGCCGTGCACCGCCCCGACCACTGCTGCCCCACCTACCAGTGCGGTAGGTTTATTTTTTTTTATTGAAAGAAAACAAACAATTGTACAATATAGTTATCAGTCAGAAAAATCTCAATCGTATATTTTTTATAAATATAATTGTACAACCAGTGGCGTTTTCTAAAGATTAATACAAAGACATAGAAAAAAAACTAGCAGTTCAAATAAAAACAAAAATCTCGACTCCTAAACATAGTGCGCGACAGGAGTGCCTCTCTGATGCGCTGAGTTCGCGGCAGCGTCAACAGTCTCCTTAATGTCATTGCAAATAGGACTGACAGCCCTATGCTGAGACACTGGATCTCAGTTCATGTAAAACAATAATATTAGGGGTTAAAGTATGAAATTGCCGTTTTATTGCAATAGGTTCTTTGAATTGACATAGAATCTTCATGGTTTGAGGTTTTCGAATGAAACTTTTTTCAAATGGTTTCTATGATGTTCTTTTTTTAAAAAATGTGAAACATTTGAATATCGACTTTCAATTGTTTTTGTTATTCAATTTAGACAAGAAAGATGGATACTGCGAAAATTCGAGTGATTATGAGGCACCCATTTTTCCTATTTTTTTATTTTATTGATTTGACGCAAGTGAGTCAATATTGTGGGTAAGGTAATGTTAAACCATGCCGCTAATTCCTGGGTAGTTTGACTAGGGTCGGCTTCCACTATCTCTCTTAATTCATCGTTATTCACCTGTGTGGGCGGTCTTCCTCGTGGCTCGTTCTTTAAGTCGAAATTTCCATCACGAAAGCGTTTAAACCAAAATCGCACGGTGCGTTCATTAGTAGAACCCTCTCCAAATGCAGCATTGATATTGCGGGCTGTTTCTGCCGCGTTAGTTCCGCGTCGGAACTCGTATTAAAAAATCACTCGAATTTTCGCAGTATCCATCTTTCTTGTCTAAATTGAATAACAAAAACAATTGAAAGTCGATATTCAAATGTTTCACATTTTTTAAAAAAAGAACATCACAGAAACCATTTGAAAAAAGTTTCATTCGAAAACCTCAAACAATGAAGATTCTATGTCAATACAACGATAAATAAAACGAAGAAGAGCAATAAAACGGCAATTTCATACTTTAACCCCTATTATAAAACAAAATAATAATGTGCTAACTAAAAGTACTTTAAGAAATCTCTATAATATGATTATTATTACTAACACTATGGACTAAATATCTTTAATAATAAATATCCCGGAGAGACAGCCAGGGAGGTGTTGCCACTTGCCACGATGATGCTTTCGCCTATTCTAATAAAATTCTACCTATGTATTTGTTTCTTTGATTTTATTTGATGATTTTTTTCTTTTTGTTGCACTAACCCGTGCTGAAGACAATTTTTAAAACCTATTTAGAGGCTAAAAATTCCATCCATACCGGGACTTGAAAATTAAATACTCGTAAATTAATAAATTTAATTAAACTCCACCCAGAGGTCGCGGGTTCAAGTCCCGGCATGGGTGGAATTTTTAGCCTCTAAATAGGTTTTTATTTGATGACTGACTGTACTCGTGACACCAGTTCTGTCTTCGCATGACCATGTTACCTGCAACGGAAAACGGGTAATTAAGTTTATCCTAAGCTAAAGCAATCGCGATTAGACCCGTTAAATCTGTAGGCATCGCGACGCACGAGTCATAAAAAATACGCTATGGACATTGCCTGAAAGAAATTAATATTCTAAGATGGCTGATGGCGATGTTGATGATTGAGTTAAATGGCCTCTCAAACTGTCAGAAATCCCGTTAACTATGAGCGAACCATATACTGCGAGCAACAAGGCTATCCAAAGGTGAAGCTCTCACGAAAAGCTTCGGTTAGGCAAACTTTAGTCTTCATGTAGCATCAATCTCTTCCACTCTCTCGTTGATATTTTTTACTCTGCCTTTCTGTAACTGACTAAGATTTAGACCCTTTTTTATATTTTCTTGTGATTCTACAGACATAGTGGCTCAAAAAGTGACGTCCAGAGAAAACGAGTCAGCATCCATTCCTATAATCCCAATCTCGTCTTAAACCAGCGTCACAAAAATAAAGTTATGCCTTCATAAGCAGCCTATATATGTACGTCTCACTGTAGGGCACAGGTCTTCTCCCAGGGAGAGAGTATGGGCGTGCCCACCGCGGATTGGCCAGTTATGCGTACGATTCAACACAATTTCTCTTTTACTCATACAAAAGTAATTCATGTTTCTTGGCCCTTACTCATACAATAAAATTTATAAAGAACTCCCGTTGATAACCTGAACGTAAAAATGCGCTATTTAAGTATCTAAAGAAACTTCATTATGAAGAATCCGAGTTGCTACTAAAAAATCAAACATAACTCACCCTCACACACACTCAAGCATACTCACCAAACACACAGAGAGGTTCACATACACCAACTAATTACTGAAACTACGAGAACCTACATTAATTTATAATATCTTAATTTTATTGTAAGCATACTCTAAATTCCTTTATTATTTAACTTAGGTATTGTACTGTTTTAACTTATACAATGTCTAAGCTCCATACCTACTCTATTGGACGTTGAAGAGCATTGTGGCCTGAGATACAGGTGGAACCTAGTTCAGGCACAGAAGAGAATTGTTTATATGCCGCTTAGCCTAAAATATTGTAAGTAATAACTCCTAAAAATAAAAACCACTATTTGTACCTTTTTAAAGAAATGAAGATATTTATTATTATATTATTATTAGGTCTCAGGTCTTTTGCTTTCGCGCTACCTAGGTACTCGATTTTTGAGTGAAATTATTTATTTCTCAAATACGAATAAATAACTACCACACAACACAATCATTGTCCTAGTCCTAAACTAGGAGATTATGTGCTATGGCAACCAGGCAAGGACATCAGACTGAAGCCATTTGTGCTAATCAAGTACGGTGCCTACAGTGGAAATCGATAACACAACCTTTGCTTTAGTAGTCAAGCGTGTTTACCGCTAGACCAACGAAGCGGTCTGAAATATCTCTGCAAGTCCATGCAGCATAGGGCATAATTAAATTTAGAAGAATCTCTCGTTCCTAAGCGTGTCCCATTCCATTCCAGAATGCGAGCAAGAGGGGCGCGTGTACGGCAACGGCGAGAAGCTGGTGGACCCGCAGGACCCTTGCCGCGTGTGCTACTGCCAGGGCGGCGAGGTGGTCTGCCGGCGCATCGCGTGCTTCGTGCGCGACGACTGTCGCCCGCGGCTCGTGCCCGGCCGCTGCTGCCCCGAGTACGACAACTGCCCGCTCAGAGGTACTCCTCCAACAATTCAATCCTCCAACAACAAATTATGTTTAAACAGACCGTAAGCACCATCAAGCCGTCGAAAAATTGCTCTAGGCGATTGAGGACAAGTAATTTGTCCAACGATACTAAAATATCTGGCTTACTACCCGGTGAAGCCCAGACCTTAATTTGCGTTAGTATTGTATTCTGTAACCTGGTACGTATAAAGGGCTAAGATCATGCCGTCAATGTTCAATTGCTGGCAAACCGAAACCTCATTTTTAGAAGCCGTATCTTCATCTTCTTCATTCACAACTTTCCAATTGTAGTTCATGTTGGCTCAGGGTCTTAATGGTGATGAAAATAAAGCAAGTGGACTGCAAACTTGTAAGTAGGTGGAGTTTAATCGGAAATTAGAAGAATTAAAAATAGGGGATGTATTATTAGCAAAGGGCAAGATAAAAAGTATCCGAAACCGGCGTGCGTGCATGCAAAGACTAATGAATGTCCCTGGTCTCTGCCTACCCCTCTGGGATACAGGCGTGAGTTTATGTTATGTTATGTAAAAATTTGTCTATCGACACGTTGTTAAGGTAGAGTGTAGTGCCGCGGCGCTCCGTCACCCCATTTGCGAGACGTAGAGCTCCAACATTCATATGGGATTTTGTCATAGGTTGTTAGACAATAGTACACTTATAACGTTGCCCCTTCTAATATTACGGTTTGCGTTTGGAGCTACTTAAAATGATCGAAACAACGCATTCAATTACCTGCTTATATTCCCCAGGCGTGAGTATGGGAGCTTCTATGACCCCGAGCAACATGGCCATCGAAGACGTGGGCACGACGGGCGCGCCGCCGCCACCGCCGCCCGCCAAGCAGGAGATTACTATCAAGGAGATCACGCCCGTCTCCGAGATTCCCGTCCTCACTGACGTCAAGATAAAAGAAATTTTGCCCTCGCCCAGTATCGAGGTCATCGAATACCCCTCGTCCAAAGCCCCACTTATACCGCGAGAAGCCACGTCTGAAAAAAGCGTCAATAGTGAGGAACCCCCTACGCTGACCCCTCAAGTGCCCATCTCAACAAATAATGCTGTTGAGACAAAGATCACAGACAAGCTGTACCCTTCTAAGATTAGCTTCTCCACGATGGATGCTATCAACAGCGAAATTTACCCGTCCAACGTCCCGAGTGTCTCGTCCACGGTCTACTCGTCCAGCCCAGGTTCTTCAACAAAGACGACAGTTATAGAGGAGGAAGACACTTTGGTATTCGAACACAACCCGGCTTTCCCTCCCCTGCCAGATGATCTGTCCGTTTTGAGCAACCACGAGGACGAGATGGCAGTCGAGATGGATGACCATAATGAACACATTGCTACACATGAAGTTACTAGCGTCAAGGCTGTGCCTACTGAGACTCCCACGACTGCCGTGCCTACAACAAAGCCACCGAGCAACCCCACCACCACGCCAGCCCCCACTACTACGACAGCCCCCACTACAACACTAGCCCCTAGTACGACGCCAGCCTCCACTACAACGCCAGCCCCCACTGAGATGCCAGCCTCCACTACGACACCAGCCCCCACCACCAAAACTGAGGTCCCGATGCCCCGCGAAGAGCCACCCTCTACTCCAGCAGATAACACGGCCGACACAGAAACGTTGCTCACCAAAGTTAGCCCCATGCTAAACTTGCGGTCTGCTCTACCGACAGAAATACTGAGCGTGCCGTCCTCTGTCCATGAGGTCATCACTGGAGATATAGACGAAGACGAGCCCTCGACTGTTACCACTAATGAATTTACCACGGCTGTGACGTCGACCACCACCGCAGGTACTACAACGACGACGCCGCCACCTCCTCCCAAAAAAGAAGAGCCGACCACTCTAACCACTAAGTCACCCTTGGTAGAACAAACCATACCTAGTTCACCGGGCACGACCGCCCCCGCGGTGACCGAGCTAAAGGCAGTGACGTCAGAGAGCCCAGCCAGCCCAAGCGAGACCACCAGCTCCATTTCAAAGTCTGACATTGCCACGGAAGTGACGTCACTCACCGAACTCAGCTCTCTTCCCGTAGAGACTAGCGATCAGCACCCCCCGGCCCCTGCTGACAGCGATCGTCCTCCCTCCACTTCTACGCCCCTTACCGCGCCAACGTCTATCAAAATGACACCCACTGAATCCGAGGCCATCACGGTCTCGCGAGCCTCCAGCGACACTAAGCTCTTTGACAACGTGGAGACTACAGAGTTTATACTCTCGTCGCTCGGCTTGTCCGAGAGCACCACGGACGCCGTCGAACTTATTAAAATCAGCAGCGATTCGGATAAGAGTGCACCTTTCATCGACTCCTCGAGAAAGAAGGGCAACGTGTTCACTGACCTTATAAACCTTGTGGGTGACGTAGCAACCATGGGTGATAGCACGGAGGATCCGCGAGCTCCCGCCAGCATCGCCGACTCCGAGGAGCTGATCCCGGTGAACGCCGGATACAAGAGCAAGAACAACAACTTCAACATGAACTCGATCACCGAGAGCCCACTAAAGAGCAAGGTGCCGGCGGGCAAGCCGCAGGTGGAGTTGGAGAGCGAGGACGACGCGGGTATTACGGACGGCGGGCGCGCCGAGCCCACCACGCGGCGCGCGATCATCGACCGCGTGGACGACGGCGCTGCGTCCGCTGCCGCGCCCGCCGCTGACATTGAAATCATCACGCGCTCGTACGTGCCCACGCTGAGCCGCCGCCCCACCAAGGTGGTGCAGGGCGAGCCGGCCGCCTCCGCCGAGCTGAGCACGGATGAGCCACCCGCCGAAGAGCCCGCGCACGCGCGCTGAGCGAGCACTCAACCTCAACCGATAGCATTTTGTAGACAGTAATGTTTCGTTCTTGGAACTGTATTTTAAGTTATTATCGTAGAGTCTATTAGTATAATGCCGCGCTGTGCGCCGCGACACGCGACGGTTCTGAGCTGCGCGCGTGCGCACTATTGTGCGACAAGTATTTATGTTAGGTACGTAGGCGCGCGACGCGCGATGTGTCAAATTAATGATGTGAAGTAGTCGTAGCTCTGTGTTAGACTAAGTTATTTATTTGCTAGTGAGAGTGGCGGTCGGCGCCACGTTGCCATTACTACTAGGCTGTAATAGACGAGACATGACAGGACGATGATGTGTTAGCTTTAGGTAGTCCCTTTAGGTGGAAGTGAGAACAAATATATATATATATATATATATATATATATATTGAAATAAGGTTAAAAGCTCAGCTTTGCTACAAATTTGGTACAAAATAAATTTGATAATTTAGATTTTGAACCTTTATGAACTCAATTTTGATTTGATAGATAGTGCACGTAATATATCTAATTGTGACGCACTCAGTGAAGTATACATGTTGGAGAATGGAGATGGCTCAAAGTATCTAGTGTCAGTGTGTATGGCGGGCGGCCGCGGGGCGGGGGTCGGGGGCGGGGGGCCCCGCGGCCGCGCGGCTTCTTGCTCCGGAAGACGAAAACCTTTTCCCGAACAAGAAGCGCGCTGTACTCTAATCGTATTATTATTTTATGAATAAATACTGAAATATTGTTTTTCTTTTTTACAAATAAAAGAAACCAGACTGAAGTTTTTTCGTTTTATTGACTTGATCATCATCATTATCAGCCATTTGACGCCCACTGCAGGACATAGGCCTCCCTCATGGTTTTCCAAGCTTCCGCGTCTCGTGTCGCCAACACTCAGCGACAGCGACTCCCTGCCACCGTAACCAGGTCGTCAGACCATCTGGTGGGCGGCCTGCCCATGCTGCGTCATCCTGTCCGCGATCGCTAGGTCAGAACTTTTCCACTCCAACCGCCTTCAGTTCTCCGATTGACTTGATCAACCTTTAGGATCTTATGAAATGGGCAGTGAAACTTACTACACCGTTATCGATATCGCACTTGTGCATTGGTCAACAAAAGCTACCGTGGGAATACCTGCGGTGATGTCCACTGTACGATCAACCACGGAATGTTCCACACAATCGGAATCCGGCCTGCAGATCATTCAAAAATTTGCATACAAATTGTGGGCGCTTTGGCATTCTCTACATTGAAAGCTATTAATACTGATTGCCATTTGGTTGTTCGTTTATTTTCGTTAGTGTGACCGAGAATGACACTATGCAGATGTCGCCTTCAAAAACATAGATAATCGTGTAGTCCAAAGTCACTCAAACTATTAAAAAAAAACATTTATTGCTCAAAATAGTGTTCACAAAGATGCTATTATGCGTTTGCGAAACTCAACCCGGTCACGGTCGCGGCGGGGCCGCGGTTGCACAGTTGTCATTCGGTACCTACATCTACATATACTACCTGCATCAAGTTATGAATAAGGACAGTATAGAGGAGTCTTGAATCTTATCATTTATACAAAGTATTTATACATACGTCATTTTGGATGGATTATTAGTTTGTTATTCAATCACGCCAAAATCGCTGGACGAATCTGGATTAAATTCAGCACAGAGATAGATTATGGAATATCAAATCAAATCGTTTATTGCCAAGTGAAAATGTTCACACTGTTACACTTAAATCCTAATTACCAATAATTATATTTAGTTTTTAAACATACTAAACGTCGTTTCGTTGTTAAGGTAGGTGTTTATTTAGAGAATGCAGCAAACGGTAACAGCCTAAAACAACAACTACCCTCCGCGCTAGTCAAAAGACTGTGTTGCGGCAGAGTAGGAATCATCATCGGATGCAACCAGATATTCTGACCAAGTTTGGTTGGTGTTAACTTAAGTGTATACTACACATGTGGCTTTGCGATAAAACAATATTTGATTAAGTTTTAATTACTAGGTAGTACTCAGGGATAATTCTTGTGTCAGATGTATTAGGGGTTAAAGTATGAAATTGCCGTTTTATTGCAATAGGTTCTTTGAATTGACATAGAATCTTCATGGTTTGAGGTTTTCGAATGAAACTTTTTTCAAATGGTTTCTATGATGTTCTTTTTTTAAAAAATGTGAAACATTTGAATATCGACTTTCAATTGTTTTTGTTATTCAATTTAGACAAGAAAGATGGATACTGCGAAAATTCGAAATTATTAATAACAAATACTGTATCTTTTAGCGAATAGGGGAAATATTAAATAAATTGTGAGATTTAATACTAATAATATAGTAGTATATTACCCATATTAGAATTAGTGATAATGCATGTAGATAAATAAGTAAATATGTTTATGTATATACATTGCGCCGTGTGGCGCCGGATTAAGAATAGCGTCACTCCATTTCCTCCCGTGGATGTCGTAGAAGGCGACTAAGGAAATAAACTACCAGGAGACGGGCAGCAGCGTCTACCTGACATTCCAACCGCATACTGCGATCGCCAACCCGCCTGCCAAGCGTGGCGATTATGGCAAAACCCCTCATGGTTATGAAAACCATGAGGGAGGCCTATGTCCTGCAGTGGGCGTCAAAGGGCTGATGATGATGATGATGATTGTAATAAGTATATTTAAGTAATAGATTAGGTGATAAAATTATGATAAAATATTAACTAAATCATCAAATATTAGGACTAAATCATCAGGGTCGGAGGTTAAGATGGGAGTGCCACAGAGATCTATTTTGGGGCCGTTCCTTTTCCTCGTATATGTAAATGATTTGCCGTTCATGGTTCAAAACATGTCAGAGATAGTATTGTTTGCAGATGACACGTCACTTATTTTTAAGATTAAGAGACAAGAAAATGACCTTGCGGATACAAATAATGCTCTCTCTAAGGTACTATATTGGTTTACTTCTAATAACTTATTATTAAATTCAAAAAAGACAAAATGTACAAAATTCACACTACCAAATGTCAAAATGGTTGACAGCAATGTTATATTGGGGAATGATAAACTAGACCTTGTAGAAGAAACTGTATTTCTGGGTATCACAATTGATGCAAAGCTTCAATGGGGTCCTCATATAGGAAAATTGGCAAATAGGCTCAGTTCTGCAGCATACGCAGTTAAAAGAATCCGGGAACTAACTGATGTCGCAACTGCTAGGCTTGTTTATTTTAGTTACTTCCATAGTATTATGTCCTATGGTATACTACTGTGGGGTCAGGCAGCAGACATTGAGACCATCTTCGTCCTGCAGAAGAGAGCGATCAGATTCATATATAAGCTAGGCAATAGAGATTCGTTAAGAGATTTCTTTAAAGAAACTAACATCCTAACAGTTGCTAGTCAGTATATCTATGAAAATATTATATACGTTAGGAAAAATATCAGTGACTTTAAAACTGTAGGTAGCCAACACAATGTAAATACTAGAAATAGACATAAACTTTCGTTCCCAAAATTTAGGCTGGCAAAGGTTAATACATCCTTTATGGGGCATTGTATACGTTTCTACAATAAGATCCCCGAGGATATAATAAGCTTGCCAGAAACGCGGTTCAAAAAATGTGTGAAGCACACTTTGTGCCAAAAAAGCTACTATAACATTAAAGATTATTTAGATGACAATGATGTCTGGAATTAAAGCCAGTTCAATGCATGAGTTCAATCCAGTTCAAACATTTATATAAATCCTGTAAATTAAGGACTTGAAAAGACTAAGTTTGGAGTTTTTTTGTCCATTTTTTCTCCAAAATGATCTAGATTTTGAAATGGACACCTAGTTTAACTTGTAACGTTCATTAAGTCGCAGTTTCTGTGCTACTTTGAATAAAAAAAATTGATTTTGATTTTTGATTTTATTATTTACGTTGCTCATTTACCAAATTTTCAGTTGAGACATAGTCTAGTTGCATCAAAAGTTTACGTAATGTTTGTTTTGTGCTGTATTTTGACTGCTCACGTAGATTTGTCTGGATTTAGATATTTTATTAACTATGTACGGACCCAAATAGTAAGAGAAACACTGAGCAAATTGCGTTCGGCATTGAGGTATCTGATAGACTGCAAATTTGCGTCTATTCGATATTTGGGGTGGAGGCAAGATTTGGCGCTGCATTAGAATAGGTGAGTATATGTATAATTGCCGAACAGTCAGTACCGAGTATTCACTGTATAATTTGTCTGTAAGATAACGGAATCTTTTGAAATTTATTATTTTTATGACAGCCCGTTGGGCTCTTTCAATCTTCATGAGGTTAGAGGCGTATGCTCCGCCCCAAGCCGTGATGCCATAATTAAGAATAGATTGACACAGACAGTAATATACAGTTTTTATTAAAGCAGCATCATTAATATGTCTCAGTTTTTTAAAGATACAAATTAGTTTTCTTGTTCTTGCACTGAGTAAATCAATATGTTTCTTCCAATTTAAATTTTTGTCAATGGTTACACCGAGGTATTTTATATGTTCAACTCGTGTGAGTTCGGGGCAGTCACAGATGCAATTATCAGATGAAAAAGGAAATTCACAAGAATGGGCCCCTAGAACAAAGTCTTTTGGCTGAGAGTTATTGTATATACTGAAGGTAATGTATTTAGTTTTTGACAAATTTAGTGTAAGTATATTACTATTTACCCAATTTAGGACGATTTGGAATCCCTCCTCACCAAACTGTTTCACCTGTGGCCAAGTAGGTCCATCGAATAATAACACTGTATCATCAGCGAAGGTCAATATTCGAGCATTATTAAGTTTTATGTCGCAGAGGTCATTTATGTAGACCAAGAATAAGATTGGGCCTATATCGGAACTTGCGGCACTCCGTAGGTTATACTCAGGTCTGTACTTTGCACTCCATCAACTTTAACATTCTGTGATCTATCGCTGAGGTAGCTCTGAAACAGTTGTAGTGGAGTACCACGTATACCTGCACACTCAAGCTTACGAGTCAGTATAGGGACAGAGACAGTGTCGAAGGCTTTTGCCAGATCCAAAAAAATGGCTAAGCATTTTAAATAGCACATAGGCTACTCTTTATCCCGGAAAAATACAAACCAAAGTTTCCACGCGAACTAAGTTGCGGGTAACAGCTAGGTCATTCATCGAATAGGTCCCGAAAATTCGGGATCGCTATCACTCTACACTACACTACACTTTGCCTCTGCGAGGTTTCCATACATAATTTAGAAACAAAAGATGGATCAATTACAAGTGTATATAAGCAAACACCCTAGTGACGTTATTTTAGATAGATAAGATAGCACTTTATTAGACACCTGAAAAGATTTACAGGATTTTTGTAATATCTCAAATCCCAAAAAAATTCGTAATCTTTAGATGTGTTTACGCAGCCACTGAACCGGTAATCTACTTTAGACTAACGTCTAGCGAGTTTTTTATTTATTTGTAACATCTATCATTACAGGTGTAGTACCTAGTTGGTGAGCCTCCTACATTACATGGCAATTCGTGATCTCAACGTAGTGATTCATCATCATCAACCCATTATGTCCCCACCGAGGGGCACGGGTCTCTTCCCTGAGGAAGGTATAGGCCATACTCCACCACGGGGGCCAAGTCAGGATTGGTGGAGGAACAAGGAATGGCTTGTAGACTAGTGGCTTGTCTACTGTCAGAAGTTGTCAAGCCGCCCTAAGGCCTCTGACTTGGCTTAACGACTGCCATCTATCGACGGGAGCCGGCACCAACAGTTTAACGTGCCTTGCGAAGCACGGAACCGCTCGGAAAAATGCCACTAGCGTTAGGCATAGACGGCGACCCATCCATGCACTGAACGCGCCCAGTGTTGCTTAACCTTCGTGATCGTTTAAGATCACTCAGGCAGCCGAGGCTACGAGCGATTACAACGTAGTGATAACTCATGAAAAAGAGACAGGGTAGCAGGGAAGTAGGGTAGGTGCGTATACTTACACTAAATGAAAAGTGCAATAAGAATTGCAAAACGAACGTGCACATCATGTCGCGGCATTGGGTTGTCCTGGCTAAATGTTACGACTGGTTCACCGACCATTGCGGATTCTAGCGCATCTCCTCGCATAATTGTCCGTGGTTTCGCAAGTCGGTACAGTCCGTGAGCGACTGTGAGCAACTATTACTTATCAGCTACTTTTGCTTGTGCAAACGAGTTTGTATAACTTGTTCTTTATCACGTATGGAAAGCTTTATAAAATGAACGGTCGCTACTGAGATGATGTGCCCACTTGTATGCATAACGCGCCTCGTTGGCAAATTGACACGCGATCGGAAGGATTCGTCTAGAATTGCGACTTTCTTTTATTGGGCGAGAGAGAAATGTCTCGACTGTCAAAGTGTCGACTTTCGTTCGGACTGGCGCCAGCGCCGGAAATATATCGAGTCGGTTTTGTTTCTCACGTAATCCGCGGATTGAGCTTATACCAGATATACGAGATTATGGTATAAGGGCACTTCATATTCTAATCCAACGCGAACGTAGTTGCAGGCACAGCTAGTGTATAAATATGTTTATATGTCATTTTCTCAACCAATAATACTGGCGATAGAGTTATGAGCGGTAGCAGTTTTGGCAGGCCACTGCTCACTGCGTTATTATTTTCATACCATGGAACTGACACTATGTGGGGATGCCTCAAAGAGGAAACACCAGCCCACGTGGTATTTCACTGTGAGAGTTTTAATAATGATAGAACCGTCGTCATTGGGATGCTGCAGGAGATCCCTTAACGGGGCTTGCAGTGATATGAGAGCACTGCTGGCTTTTTGGATAGAAATAGGGACATTCACATTTAGCTTATTTATTTGTATTATTTATTATTGTAATATAAAGACTGCACTTTAATCAAAATTCCTTTGATTTTGGTGTGCATTACCGCCATAATAATAAAATATTCTGAGAATTTCATACGGCTACCTATTAGGGTAAAAAGGAAAAAAATCCTTATTGTTCTAAAATCCAAAAGCCATGCATTGAACTGGCTTTAATCCAGACATCTGTATCATCTAAACAATCTTTATTGTTTTTTTTTAACCTTTTTCAGGGTTACAAGACGTTAAGGTATTGATACTGGACTCGAAAGTCACGCACTGGAGACCAAAACCAACTGCTTTATCCATGAAATTTTGTTGAGAAAACATCTACAACACGGTCACATTAACTAGAGACTTGACGTTGATACAATAATGTCCAAAACAAATACCAAAATGACAGAAAACTAAGCAAATTATCGATAGTATGGTCAGTATCTTTGTAACCAATACGTGTGTCGATAATTTGCTTAGTTTTCTATCATTTTGGTATTTGTTTTGGACATTATTGTATCAACGTCAAGTCTCTAGTTAATGTGACCGTGTTGTAAATACCTTGGGTTACTTGGGTTAGTAAAATATAAAAAAAATATATAATAGAATTTATACGTAACTTTCAGAGTTATTGTGGCACGTACGAAGCGCAGATAGGTTAGTAAAACCAATCGGGATTTGAAGCGTAAGTACCGCTATTTTCTTTTTTGGGACCCCGATGTTTTGAATACATTGAGCCTGAGATTTAAAACTCGTTTTTAAGAGAAAGTTTAAAAGTGTTGATATGATTCCAAGGGAAGAAATGCGTAGTTCCATTTCTGCTAAACTTTACCTTCGAGCCGAAACATCGAATAAGCCGTTAATCTCTCATGGTTCCTTTTGAAAAATGTTTATAATGATGCATAGAATGCGTAGTTTTCGGGAAGGAATAGAATAGAATAAAGTTTATTTGACAACATTACAATTAATTACATACAGTACGTACATACTAATCAAGTTAATAACCATAATTAAACAACACGACTGCCCAACCAAAAAGATAGTGTTATGTTTTAAGGATGTATTAGTTCGTTTCCGAACTAGGTACTATAATTATATGTTGAACCTCATTTAAAATATCAGGTGTTTTTATTAAAACAAATGTCATCCCGAGTAACATTGGCAGGGTACCTCAACTGGCAGTTGTGTTTTCTGTTTTTGAAATTATCTGTCGTACACTTTTAGCAGATTTGATTACTATCAGATCTGGTTGCCATTTCAACAATAAATAGAATACAATACTATCAGATTGTCTGCACTTGCCATATCTTACAACTAAAATTTCAATTTATTTTAAGAATTTTGTTAAAGGGAGGTTCCGAAGATTAATTTCCGTTTAAATATTAGAAGATTAGGACATTAAACCTAAAGTAAAAAACCTTTAATATTTCTGTTCGTGGTGTCCTTCTCCGGGTACCCGTAGAACATACTTATTTAGGACCTAGGCCATCTGTCCTACATGTTATGTAATGGGACATTACATGAACAGGGCTGCGACCATCGATTGAGACGTTGGTGGCCCACGCAGCAGGAGTTGCGCACTCCGCGGGTGAAAGTGCGGGGCGGCGGCGGCGGCGCGGGAGTGAGGCTGCGCTATATCAGCAACCGCGGTGCGCGCGCGCCTCACTGTCGTCGCAAGCGCAGGTGAGCTCTCCACCAGCGGCACCTCGCCGTTTGCCCTACCACAGCAGCCCCAATAGTGTCAATCACATCAGTGTCAATAATACAAAGTGCACATGTGAAAGTCTGTGTAGCCTCAAATTAGACTGAAGTTAGAGTCGTGATGCGCATCTCGCCCGCGCTTACGTAACTTGTTTCCCGCACGATAATAACAGTCTGCTGCAGGAGCCGCTTTACACGTTCCACATGATAACGACTTCCTCGTGTAACTTTGTAAGTAATGTGTGCTTATCTGTTGCAGAGCAGTGACCATATTATTAAAAGATGAAGTCGGTAGTGCTGTTGATGCTGGTGGCGGTGGCGGCGGCGGCGGCGGCGCCGCAGCGCGAGGGCGCAGCCTTCAGCAACGAGGCCATCAAACAGGCTCAGAATACCTTCCTCATCCCCAAGGACGCGCAGATACAGAAGGTAAGGCCCTAACTACCCTCACAACGATTTACAAATAGCACTAAATAGAAATTTAAAGGGTCAGCAACCCACAAGGGGCGCCTTATATATCCACTGAACGACAGGAGGCACATTATAAACCGGTTTGCTGTCCTAACCACTGAAATTGATATTGGGCTTCTCAGACCGTTCTCATTGACGCCCGTGGCTGTCCGCAGGTTCAGGAAGGAATCGAGCTGGCGGCGTACGAGTCGATCCCCGGCAACCAGCGCATCAACCTATTCGAGATCCTCGGCGACCAGGTGCCGTCCGAGGTGATAAACAACCTCCAGGGCCAGATCGACCAGGTGGGCCGCAACTAGTGCGGCGTGCCAGCGACGCCCGCGACGCCCGCCCAGCGTCGCCCGTCCACAATCGGATAAGAAAGTCCGATTTGAATTTCAAATCTGATTGACTCATCCGATGTGTGCAAGTTAGGCAACGATGATCCGCGCACGCCGCGGTTGCGCCAGCGCAGCCGTCGCAAAAGATATCGGTGTCGCAACAGAGACTGTCAGTGTGATATTGTGCAACATCCCTTTTTTACCTTTGTAAATAAATTAATCTTAAATGAATTAAGTAACGAAAGACTTTCATTTATGTAATAATATCGAATGACCGAGAACACACATAACACGTAGCGTATTTTATCTCAGAAATGTGTTATCTACCGTCACCACGAACGGAAAGAAGAAAACAACAAACAAAATGGAACTTAGATTATTTTTCCATTTTTACCAGTTTTGCTAAAACGGCCGTTTTTAGTGGAAGTCGAAGATTACAGTCTTAGGTTTTGACCCTGAAATCTAGGCTGGAGATTATAGAAAAAAAAAATTGTCAAAATCGGCTAAGATTTAACGGAGTTACGCGAGAACATAGCTAATAAAAATAAAAAAACGTCGACTTGGTTACCTCCTCCTTTTTTGAAGTCGGTTGAAAAATAGCTATTATTTTTTGCAAAAATGTATTACAAAATTTTAAATAAAAAATAAAAACTTGGTCATGAAACTGGGCACCGACTACTTCTACAATACCTACAATACATACTTCTAATTTAAGGGTATTCTTTTAAAATATTTCTAACTTTTTAGTGCTGTCTACTTAATTCGTTGCTTTAAAATTTGAAGTTCTCAATTTCCATCTCGGAAAGTCTTCACCAGAACATCACTAAACTACCTTGGGACTACTTTTAGGCTATTTTTTTAAACATACGGATATTACTAAAGGATGGGCCCTGTTAGGTTTTATTTACTGCTGTCCATTGAAGAGTTCCGTTCTCCATCTCTGAAAGTCTTCATCATCTTCACCAAATTAAAATGGGATCAATGGGGCGTTATATCTATTCGAAAAAAAAGGATTTCTCGAAATCGGTTTACATTTCACGGAGTTGTGTGAGAACATAGAAAAAAAACATCGTCTTCAAAAACTCCTCCTTTTTTGAAGTCAGTTAAAAAGAAGACGTGTGTTTCCATTGGTGGCGCTACATAGCTCAGGTTTTTCTTTCTATATTGCACAGCTATCGACCGTGCTCGTATAACATAGCTATGAATTCGTCTATTAAATAAAATCATAGCTATTTTGATGAGGAAACATAACATTAGATCACAATAGACAAGAATCTGAACAGACGGAACCGGTGGCTGTGTTAAATATAACCATGATACATGATGAACCATGAAGCCATATTCTCGTAAGGGGTCATATCATAGCCCAACATTTTATAAGGTGACTAGTTATTTTTATTTTATTTTTATTTATTAGAGAAAACAAACAGTTGTACAAACACGTTAATGTAACTCAGGAATAACATAAACATTATGTAACTGTACAACCAGCACCGTTTTCTATAGTTTACTTAAACAGAATAAGCGCAGACGCTGACATTGAATGTTTGAAGTTTGACATTGAAGTTATAATCTTGATTTCCTTAGTAACGGAAGCACCAGTAGCAAGTTGGTTGATGGTTTGGAGCCACAGACAGTTAATTCCACTACTATTTATATCTTCCACACAACACAATCACTGGTCCCAAACTAGGATACCCTGTTCTATAGCAACCAGTCAAAGACTTCACAAATACCCAGGCTGAGGCCATTTGTACAAATCAACAAGGTACTGTGGCCTCCAGTGGGAATCTAACCCATGACCTCTGTTTTGGTAGTCAAGCGTGTTAACCGCTAGAGCAACGAGGTAGTCAAACTGCCGCGCTCTCTCTCATCTACAACACTTCAGTAAAACTTGAATAAGGACTCTGGCAATCCGTTTGCTGTCGATTTAGTCATCTTTAGTTACAATTTAGAGCGTACATTTAACAAAAAAATTCTTAGTTTATACTCCCCCTGCCCCCTGCTGCACTAACCCATGCTGAGGACAATTTTAAAAACCTATTTAGAGGCTAAAAATTCCTAGGTTTTTAAAAGTGTCTTTTAAAAATAGGTTTTTAAAATCGTCCTTAGCACGGGTTAGTTCAACAGAGGGAATATAATCATGTAGGTACAGCGATATCAGACCAATGTAAAAACCTAACTGCAAAGTGGGTTACTCGGGGCTGCAAGTGATGTAAATTGGTTCGGCCAGATGTCGCTGCCTGTACGTAATACAGAGAGGTTTTTAAAGAGGCTCGAAATTTTACAGATGCCTGCACTTGCCCAATTTGCTCATTAGCTCGGTTGGGAGAGCGCTGGCACGATTAGCCAGAGGTCGCGGGTTCAGGTCCCGGCATGGGTGGAATTTTTAGCCTCTAAATAGGTTTTTGAAATTACTTAGGTTGATTTGAACCTAATATTCTTAATAAAAATCTTTAGATTGTGTGAGTGAAGGTTGTAGGGTTTAGCTTACGCGTCTAGCGCGATTCTATTGCCTAGCACCCTACTCTTGCTATCAATGCAAAGAGACTTACGTTTTGTCCAAGTTGAACCACTGAAATCCAATTTCACAACACCTTCATGTTATCCGAAAGGATAATGTTGGTTCACTATTATTTCAAAGCTAATACGTATTTCTAATTATTTTTCCACTTTTCACATTGTAAATATTGTATTTTGCTTTACTGTCAACGTTCAACTGTTAGTCTGATATTTCTTTTATTTGAATATTGTTCTTTATTTTTCTAAATTATGTCAAATAACCGTCATACTAAGAAGGACGAATAAGGAAACTTCTGGCCTATGGAGACTTCTAGAAGACTATTCGCATTCCAAATCGAAATTATGAATTTAATGCAAGAAAGAGAAAAAAGATCTAGAATTCGAAATTTTGGATTTGGAACAGGATCCGGAAACTTCCATAAGAATTCTGACGCAGATTCAGATCAAATTTGAATATTAGAATCGAACTACTTTTGGGGTATAAAAGCCGCCCAAGAAGGCTTCCGAGTCAGTCTTACCTGAGCTCTTACTTGAGAGACTTACCAGAGTTCTTACTTCCTGTCTACCTCTCTGCGGCATGCCTATTACTATTCGGAATACCTGCGGGACTCCACGACTTGCCTGTCCGTCTCCACGGCCTGCCTCCACGACTTGCCTGCCCGTCTCCTCGGCCTACTTTCTGTCTCCTCGGCCTGCCTATTTGCCTCCACGACCTGCTTACCCTTTTGGGCTACGGTTTCTTTTGTATATATTTTTGTTGTTTTTATTAGTGTTAAGTTTAGTTTAATTGTAAGTTAGGGGTTTTGATGATTATACTTTTACATTTCTAAATCTTTCTTTTATTTCTTTAGCTTCCGTTACCAAGGGTTATGCCGTCACACAACCCTCGGTAACGTGACAAGGAGCCACTGGCTGGACGCTGTATAAATCATCTCATTACGTAGACGCAATGGCCAAAGATTGTGGTGCAAACCAGCCTTAATTTTTATTTCAAATATCATATAAATCCGGTGTCATTCGAATAAATAGACTCTTTTTCTCTCTCTTTTACACCTGGTTTCTAGTAATATAACAGACTATTAACAAACTGTAGACGTTTGTCAGCTAAATTAACCAAAGTACCAACTGACAACCCCGTTACTAGGTAGTCGATAGACTGTTAATGCACAAGAAATCGTGGGTAAGTAGTTCATCTGCGCCTTTACGAAGAGGAACTAGAGTGATATAGCAGGACACTGTTTTGTAGTCTTACACCCGTGTGAGTTAAATAGGGAGTTAGAAAGGAGATCGCATCGCGTTAGGGGTCGAGTCGAACGGGTTGTACAATATACAGGGCTATTTCTAAAACACACTATTCCTCAAACACACGCTCTTTACATACTCTGCTAATGTTGTATCCTTAGTAAATCGTTGTACTACATAAGAGAATATACATTCTATTGATCACATTGCATTTAAGCAATTCTAATAAACAACGCTACTACTCTATTAATAGTAAAAATTGTACTACTAACAGTAAATACTAAAAAAAATGGAATATTGCAAAGCATATTTTAATCATATCATATTTTAAAAGTGTTTGTAAACATTAAACTCTAACCGAAATGGGTCAGGTATTGCACATTTTATAATAACCCTGTATATTATTTAATAGACTGGCCCCCTAGGATAGTGTCACTCACGCCACTATTTTGCATCGGCGCTTGAGTTTATGCTTAGTATGCTGATCCGATGCTCCTTGACGGAGGCTTACATGCGGTCGGAGACAACGCCATCTAGAGTACGGGCGTAACAGAGCGTAGCCTTTGCTGGCTTTGTTACGCGCTACCACAGAGGGAAAAGCTGTCTACGAGGTCGCTACGAGGCTTGCCTCAGTACGGGTTGTAGACCATAGATGTCGGTACTATGATAAATTATGTGCCTCGGAGTTGTGGTAGCTCGGAGCGGTAAAATTATTATTATTATTTATTTGGGAAACTTACAGCTTACATTATAAATGGACAGAGACTTAGAATAACTACACATAAGCTAAGAATAAGTTTCCGCATATAGTAACTAAGTGGCAAACATATGCAAGTGAATGAAAAATTTAAACTACCCAAGTTTACACCACACTACAACACCGAGGGCGCGTTGTTGAATGTTCACAAATTGGAAAAAGAAAAAGAAAGTTCACCACTGCCATTAGACTATATCCTATTATAATATATCTTTTTACCACTCCAGACCAAAAAAAAAATGTGTAAATAAACGGGCCAACTTTTCGCCTCGAAAAATACATAATGTTTAAATTGCTTATGGTATTAGATTTTTATTGTTGTCAAAGCTCTAGTTTAATTAAGAACTACTTACCTTCCCTCGACCTCGAGTAAGTGAGTGTGCAACAAGAGTTGCGATTGTTGGACCCCCAAATATTCGATACTACACTAACTAGACAAATAGAAATACAAAAACTAGGCAAAAACATATTGATCTTTAACTTAGAAAAGATTATAAGCAATTATAAGTAACGATTATTATTACAGGTAATGTTGACTCACTCAGTTAGAGATCGCAAGGAATTTAGATTTATTTTAAAATCCTTATTTACATAATTGGCTTCGAAAATCGTCGGGGGTCGAATGAACTTGAATTGAACGGCATATACTGCAGAGTGCAGTTGAAAACTTGGCCTTGCACAATCTGTGCGCCTAGATACCACTAGCTGAACATCGTGAGAAAACCTGACGGTCTGAGGTGTTTAGATCTATATTATTAAGCTCTATATACTCTCTCTCTCTCTCTCTCTCTCTCTGAGAGACAGCTTGTGCCTAGCAGTGAGACTTATAAGGGCTGCATTTAAATTCAATACAACAAGTACAAATCACGCAAAAATATTATTTTCAGCGTATAAATTTTGTGAATGGCTTGCCAAATAACCCTAGAGGTTGTTATTGATAATAATCATTTAACTCTTAGATTTTGTAGTCACCCACAAAACGACACATAGGACATAATGAATGAATTAAACATTATTTAATGCACGAATCAAATTTTGGCAAAATCGTGATTAATACTAGACAGTATTTTCTTCCAGCTAACCCACGTTGATGTGGAGAGTGGAAAGGGTAGTGCCCAAAAAACATATGGGAGTTATTTATTAAATTACTAGCTGTTTCAGTACTTACATAATATCATTATAATTTAAATACACAAACGTAAAGCAGTACGTACAATATAATATGATGCTAAAATACCAATTTATAAGCAGCCTGTATATGCCCTACCGTAGGGCACAGGCCTTTTCTCAGAGAGAGAGAGAGAGAGTATGGGCATAATCACCACGCGTGTCCACCGCAGATTGGCGATTTTAAGCGCTGAAGTATGTGAATAGCTCAGACACTCAGATTTCCTCACATACAAATACCATAATAATATAACTACACGGATACTGGACAATTCTATTGAAGTCCAAAGTTAATAAAGTTAATTATGAACTTTACTCTTAAACATGTCTAAAAGTGGAGCCCACAGATTAAAAAGAAAAAAAAGACAAGTCTTTTAAGTGGAGCCTGGCGAATGTTCAGAGGTAGGTACAATGTTCCACAGACAAACCGCTATCACAGTGAAGGTATTCGAATAACCTGCCATATTGCGCTCGGGGATATAAAGAAGGAGATCTTTGCATGGGTGCTGAAGGCGACCATGCGCGCCACGGGGGGCGAAACGTTAACGCACATACATACAACGTGGCAATTAGAACTTGGTGAGACAACGGGACAGCGAAGCTAATTGTGCCGCTGACGACCGTCCTCGCGGCCCGCGCTGCGATGGTGACGATGCCTACAGGTTTACTTTTCTTCAAATAGACAACATTAATAAAAACTGAACGGATATTTACACGTTTATTCTCATTTTACAATTTTCCGACGTTTCGGTACTTTTGCAAGTCCCGTGATTTCGGTAGACTGAGGTGATAGGAGTCTTTTTTTGAAAGCATTAACGGTTAGTTTACTACCCACGGCAAAAAATACAAAAAAGAATCGTTCCAAATTTTTTTGAAAAATTTTTAAATTTAAATTTGCTAAACAACTATTTTATATGAACTCAAAAATATTGATTATTAGTTATTGAAATTAAAATTCAATCTACAAAACAATTATTTTATATAAACTCAAAAATATTGATTATTAGTTATTGAAATTAAAATTAAATCTTCAGTCGCACTTCTAGCAAGGGGGTCTCATGCCCTTAGGCACTGGTTCCATGCTGTATCTGTGTTCCAACCACGATCTATATTGAAATTTTATTGCCTCGCGTATCATTCTAGGAAAGAAACGGTCGTCTCGGGATAGAACTTGAACTTTATGAAAATTAATGAAGTGGTTGGTACCGCTGAGTGTATGTTCACTGACTACAGATCTAACAGAGCGCTTATGTTTCACGTCCGCGATATGTTCCTTCACCCGTTCAGCTATGGTACGTTTAGTTTGACCAATGTACGAGGAACTACATTTACAGTCAAGCTTGTATACTCCTGCTTCTTGTAAGGGAATCTGTGCTTGACACTTCACATGAATTCGTGTATCTTTCTTGGCGGCTTGTAGATGGTTTTGATTGAAGCCCGTTTCAAAATATTCCCAATTTTGTCAGTCACTCCTCTCACAAAGGGCAGAAATGCTGAAACTCGCTCGACTGTGTTTGGTTTGACACGTCCTCTGCGACGGGCGCGCGGTACTTGCACATTATTTGCACGAAGTACTCTTTTGACATGCTGCAGTTCCGCAGCCAGATGGTCCTTGTGGCAGATTCGATGGGCCCACTGTAACAGAGATTTCCCAACAGTAGGCAACTGACACGGGTGATGGTGATATTCACCGTTTAAGTACCTATCAGTACGGATCCTTTTCGTATAAACTGTAAGGCGTAAAGTTCCATTTGGATTCCTGACGACTAAAACATCTAAGAAAGCTAAATAACAATCAGCTTCAGTCTAAGAAAGCTGGTATTGCACTCGTAGGTAATACAACAAAAATGTCATCGACATATCGCTTATTTCTATAAGTTGGTGGGTCTGGTGCGGTTTGCAGGGCTCGCTCCTCGAAGTTTTCCATAAAGATATCGGCTACAACGGGAGAAACAGGAACCCATGGCTACCCCATCTACCTACATGTAATGAAGCCAGTTGTTAGGCAGTGATCTAACTGCTCTGCATATTCCACAGGCAAATCATATTCATTCAGCCTTCTCTTAACAATCTCAATGCAATCCTGTATTGGAAGACAAGTAAATAAGGATTTAACATCGAAACTCACCATTGTTTCTTCACTATGTAGGTCTTCAATCTGACTAATAAAGTGGTAGGAGTGGGCTTCTGTGTTTCCTCTCAGCGGTGAAAGGACTTGCGTCAGGTGCTGGGCCAATGGGAACAACGGCATGAGAACCAGTGCTTAAGTGTATGAGACCCCCTTGTTAGAAGTGTGACTGTAGATTTAATTTCAAAAAAGTAATCAATATTTTTGAGTTTATATAAAATAATTGTTTTGACAATTCAAATTAAAAAATTTGCAAAAAAAAATTTTGAACGTAACTTAATATATTACTTCTTTTTTATAATTTTTGCCAAGGGTAGTAAACTAACAGTTAATGCTTTCAAAAAGACGCCTGTCACCTCAGTCTACCGAGACAGTAAATATACTTATCTATGACCGAGAGCACGGGACTTGCAAAAGTACCGAAACGTCGGAAAATTGTAAAATGAAATTAAACGAGTAAATATTAAAGCATTAAACGAGTAAATGCAGTTTTTAACCGACTTCAAAAAAGGAGATGGTTATCAATTCAACGCGTATATAGCCAGTAGTAAGCCAATTCCACTGCGATTTCATTGTTATTTAATTATTAATATTATAATTTATTTAGTTTTAAAAACGTGTACTGACGACGTGATTGCACATTAATAACTATAGCACACATTTTATAGCTGACAAGAACTCAATCTGCAGGTTTGCTAAATGTCATTCGAATGGTGGCGTGATGGCCGGGTCACCTATCTCCCTCTAAAATGGTTGAAACTGGTGATGGCTGACCCCTGCGTTATGCTCGTGAACGGGTGCTGTTCGTGTGTCTGGCCGCAGCATTAATGTTTTTCCTACTTTTGTAAGTGTTATTTTGGCTTTTAAAGTTATTGGTGGCTATCACGGAATCATATCATAGGTTTTGATGTATAAGTTTAAGATGATTTGAGAAAAGATGGTCAGAGTGGAGTTTTTTTTCCCGCTGCCTTTTTCTCCACTACAAATACGGCCCGAAGGCAGCGGCTAACATAGTAACATAGTACATTGACATTCAGCAAACAGAATGTAAATTCTTTACGTTGAAATAAATTATTGATTTCTGATTTCTATAGTTTTTTCATGACCAGCACATATATTTTGGGCACAGACTCCAAATTATACTTCTAAACAATACTTCTAATTATTTCTAACTTTTTAGTGCTGTAGTGTTTCGAAGTCAGTTTATATTTAAAAAAATTTATCGTTATGTCTAGTGCTCGTGTTAACCTTAGAAAATACTAAACAACATTAAGTATAATTTCCGTCTACATAAGACAATAAACTTAAGCAAACTAGTCCGAGTAAACCAGTGACTCAGTCAGCAAGCTTTGCAACGTTTTCTAGGGTTCCATACCCAAAGGGTAAGGGACCCTATTGCTAAGACTCTGCTGTTCGTCCGTCCGTCCGTCTGTCACCAGGCTGTATCTCATGAACCGCGACAGTCACCAGTTCACCACGTGATAAATTAATTTGTGAATAAAACTTTTTCTATTCTATTCTAAAACACTCCTCAGATACAGATTATCTGTGGTAAAGAGAAAGATGAATCCACAGATTATTTAAAATACCTCTGAGGAGTGTTTTAGTGGAATTTTCTTTGTATTAAAAAGACGGTAAATAATTTACAATTGCCGTTAGATCAATTGTCATTTAATCTTTTAATCTTGTAAACGCTATATAGCTTGGCAGGTATAGAACATCAACGGTTGGCTGGAAGAGATTTCTGCTGAAATAAGCTCGCCATGTACACTTTTTAATTTTTCTGTATATGTTGTGTTTTATTTACGTGTTTTGTGTGTGCAATAAAGTATATAGAAATACGAAGTAATTGTAAATTGGAATATATCGTCTGAGCCCCACAAATAGGCAAGTACAAATAAGTTGTTGTTAAGCTTTAGAACGAGCGTGTTCCACATCGGATGTTCACATCTCATCGGATTTGAATTGTTAATGAAGACTAACGCCGTTATCATTGTTGTTGGCGAGACAAAGCCTGCTCCAAAACTTCTGCGAAAAATCACACGCTCGCGCCGGATTTAGAGAACGAAACTTAACAGAGCGTAGGAAAGTGTGTGGTTCTTGTTAATATTTTTTGTAACACCAAACTTGGAGTGGTGTCATGAAAATAAATAGGAAACATCTAAAAACTACAAAAGTTGCAGACTTTAAAATGCGTTTTATTGTTTTAATAACAATCCAAAAATTGAGAGTGGATGAGTACTTTTGCAGGTTTTGGTGTAAACGAAAACAAAAACTAGCAAACCACTTTCTTCGTCAACTCGGGGTATAGAACGTGAGTTTCTGATTCGTACATTTATGAGGGACGACAAAGAAAGCAACTAGTTGTAGCTAGTGCGCGCAATAATAAATGCATAGGGTCGTCGACCGCCGCTGGTGGCACATGCGTGGACTGTTCCTAGTAAACAACACTTTTTGTCGCGCGCCGACTGTCGGCGCGAGTCGAGTCTCCCGGGAAACTGGCTAATTACCGACACTTGCTTCGTTACGGGACCAACGACACATTGATGCGCTGAATTCAAGTTACACCTTTGTACCTATATCACATGAGTGTGGTAAAATTGAATTGTGATTTGATTTGAATATCTCTTTAGAGAAATTGACTGAAATTAAATGAGAAAAATATATATGTGAAAACATGTATAGTAAATACTGGCTTCCGAAATTGGATTCTTTCTGCTATTATTAGATTATTATTAGGTATTTTAACCAGAAAATTATGTTTGTTTCCAGGGTTTTCCCTAGCGAGTCGATAATCCGTCGTTAATTTTCAATTAGTTTTCCTCCTTCTACATTATTACACCATACTTGTCGAATTAAGTTCAGAAATATATTCGTGTCGTGCATTTTCCAAGCCACACTATCCATAAACCAAAGGTTGACTGGAAGAATATACTATTTAGATTAAAAATGTTTTTTCTAAGAAAACCTGCTTTATGTGCAACAACACAACATACACTCACGTCTGTATCCCAGAGGGGTAGGCAGAGACCAGGGACTGCCACTTCCTACGATGCTACGTGCAATAAAGAATTTAATAACAATAACCTTTGTAATAAACTTGTTATTTCCTTGTTATGTATCAATTTATATTGCAAAAACTTTAACTGGCAGTCAGCCAGTCAAGGCGGGTATCCTGTCGCCCGCTTCCGCCGGTTTGAAGCCTTCCGCCTAATGTGTTGATAAACATCGGGCGAACAATTGCGCGTGCTCCGTTACCGATGCAAATGAGCTAAGGTGAGCTGAAGAAACAGCGTGTGATAGCAGACAATATGTAGTATAGTAGTGTCTCGGTGCGTAGCGACTGGTGTCCTCTCGGGCAGCTAGGCGCAAGCAGTCGGAGGTCACCGGGACTGGTCGGGTTTGGCGTAGTGCTTTCATTGAGCCAGCGGCGTGGCGGCGGTGGTGGCGGCGCGGTGCGTATGCCAGTGCGCCGCTACACTCGAGCGCCGGCATGTCGTCTGCGCGCGCGCTGCTGCTGCTCGCCGCACTGTGCGCGTGCGCGTGCGCGACCCTGCCACTACCAGGTTACTAATATTTACTTCTAACTTAGCCCTAATATTTCGTGCTTTCTCTTATAAAATCCACTGCACTGGTCTCGAATCTTAGCCGAAATTTATTACAAAATAATTGTGTGCAAAATTTTCATACAAAAATATTTTTTTTTTTACGTTTTAACTCGAAGTTCAGTGTAAAAATCAAACAGGAATTCAACGTCTGTACATATTGTACATCCTATGACTTGTCGTGTGTGTTCCTTTGGTCCGCGATGCAAATCCGGTCGTCGACCCTGACAGGGCGCGTAAATCGTTCGTTTTATTATCTTTTTTCTCGATCTTCATGTTCCGGACCGGCCGCAGCCAGCGACCTCTGCGTTGCTCTGTTCATAAGGCTTTGTCGGCTAAGACAATAGTTATTTGTTATACAAGAGTGAAAAGTTGCTTTTTAACCGCGTGCTCAATTTTTATGACCGAGCAAGCGAAGGATTCTAAAATTGAATCACGAGCGCAGCGAGTGATTCAAAAATTAGAATCCTGAGCGTTAGCGAGGGAATCAAAAGAGCACGAGGTGAAAAATCTTTGCACTCGAGTGCAACACGTAAGTTTTCATCCCACCTCAGCGAGGAAATGTCTAAATGCAAATAAACACAAAGTAGGTTCCGAGTCTGAAGTTTATAACAAATTAAAAAAAGTACTATGATAAATTCTGCACCATGGAGGTAGAAGTAAATAGTTTCAATGATGTTTTGAATTTATAAACTTAGTGTTCGAAATTTAATTTACTTTATCCTCTAGCGGATAAAAACGGCTTTTGCACTCGAATATCGAAGAGCAAAAACACTCTTTCCGAGATGGGGGGATGAAAAAGTATTTGTAATATGAAGCATAAGTCAAATCCTTGAATTTATAAATTAATAATAATAACAATACCTTCCACATAACACAATCACTGGTCCTGGTCCCAAACTAAGATACCCTTTGCTATGTCAACCAGGCAACGTTTATTGAAACTTTTGAGTTTATTAATGTATTTATGAACAAATCAACTTCATAGCACTATCGTAAACTCTTAATCGATACGTGCACGTTGCTGATAAAGTTACCTCGGCATTGAACATAGTCCATTGATAAGGAGCGCGCGACGCCGCAGTCGCGCGCACAAAAGAGTTCAACGCGCGCTCGAGAACTTGCAAAAGGTACGACACCCAACCACACCCAGTTTTTATGACTTCGCTCCAGACATGCTCATCCGTTTAAAATAATTGCTTTGCTTCATCATGTTTGGATGTTTGTTATTATTATTTACGCTTACATTTGGTCTGGCATTAGATTTACATTGCGAGTTCTCATGGAACCGGGTACGACAAAATACAGGATGTTCAATATCTGTCTGTTTTGTTGGTGTATCGGTAATAGTTTCCTTGGTGTATTTTATTTCTGAATGTTGGGGTCATGACGCAGGGTCAACGCCTCGCGAAGGGGTCAATTAGTTGCCGTTGTCACCGCCATCGCCAGCCCACCCGCGCTAAACAAATATACAAATATTTGTGCGGTTCAACCGGAATACTTAATGCTAATAAGCGACGAGTGCCGTTTGTCGGGCGAGCCGCGCAGCCAGCGGCTGGATCGCATGCGCGCCCAGCGGCTAACTGTTGCGGCTTCATTAACGAGACAATGCCGGGGTCAGTCAGAGGAGGGGAGGGGAGCGGGGGCGGCGGTGGCAGGGTGGTCCCGCGCGCCTGGGAACCGCGCTTCGCTACAGTTGCGCTGGACAGACGGGAGCGACGGAACAGCGACGCTCTCACACTATAACTGTCGAGCGCATAAGTAGACGAAGGTCCTCGTCGAGTTCTCCCAAGTACATTTTGTATGCATGGGAATAGGTACTGTAGAGGCATATTAATCAACTAACTACTAACTGGACGAATTGACAATGAAGCTAATATCTTACTGTGACAGAACGTTCCGAGTGAGACTATGTTTTTCATTGTTAGTAGCAACGTTGGTTATACATTCGCAAAGCGATAGCAATTTTTCGTTTAAGGTATTTATTTTACTACAGTACTTACCTTTCGTTAAACAAGTATGGATATGTAGAATCAGTTTGGCCTAGGCTTATTTACTTACTTAAATTATACTGAATATATGCACTTGGAAAAATTACAAGAAAGAAAGATGTAATAAGTGGAAACAGATTAAATTGGTAGTAGAAACCTTGAAGTTAGTTCTAGCTTAAGAAAATTACAAAAACATGTTTTGAAATTAACTGCAGAGGCCATTTAACATTTACATATTAATATGCAGATTAAATGATGAAAATTATATTTAATGACCAAAAACTGCAGGTACGAGAATATAGCAAACACTTCCCAGTTGAGGATGAGAAATCAGGTAGGTCAGTATAATACAATCGTAATAGTCGCGTATTTGTTCTAGAGGATGCAGGGCCATGTAGCGCAGACATGTCGAAGCCGTGCCTGCGCTGCACGTGCGCGGGCGGCGCGCTGCTGTGCTCGCACCGCGCCTGCGCGCCGCAGCCAGCCCTCGCGCCCGGCTGCCACATCCTTCACCATCCGGGCCTCTGCTGCCCGCATGTCTACTGTCCTGGTACATCTATCAATCAATCAGTCCGTACTCGTTTACTCCTGGACATTACGGCCTCCCGAAGGCTTGCCAGCAATGTGCTGCAGCAATGATCGGCGGTCCAGCGAGCCGGTGGGCGTCCTATGCTGCTTACGTCGATCAATGTATGTTATTTTGTTTGCTTTTAATGCCCTTTGAACGAAGAGTGGTTCTGTCTTATCCGAAAAAGGCGTCTCCTGAAGACAGCACGGGCTCAACGACGGAAACAACGACAGCCAACCGTGGTAAGAAGTGTATGAAACTGCATTGATCTTTCTGTTACCAGTAGCAAAAAAACCATGCATTTTATGACAGAACAGCCAAACTCAATATGTGGATGAGGATGACTTGGCATCTAACACAGCTCAAGTATATGCCACGTGTGATAAAAGCTGTTACAGGTGTAAATACTTATGTTAATAATTTCATTTTCAGGTGGAGTCATCATCAATACAGAACTGGATGCAGGAAGCGATGATTACAGCACATCACACGCCCTTAGCGTCAACTCCCTTGCGCATGGTAAGAATCTCAATCTTTATATGAAAATGGCTAGCCAAGTCGACCGCATATCACTCGAAGTATTATGCACTCTACTTACATAGTACAGGTTAAAGGAGAATTTGCAAACAAAATGTATTAGGTCATTAGTTCTGGACAGAATAACCTTGTACTTCTTCTTGTATAAGTTACTGATTTACATGTAAGCAGCATATAATACGTGCCATTGCAGGACATAGGACATATCTCAGAGAGGACTTAAGTTGGGACGATTCCCATACAAATGATTTTTTCCAAATTTGTTAAAAAATTTACATAGTTATACACTGAAATTATGTATATCTGCATTAATTTCAACGTTTATTTGCGCTAATTTATATGTTCTTGAAAATAACAGTAGTTCATTAGCTTAAATGAGATCGCCAATTTAGTCCATACAAACAAAATCCATTTAATTTTAGTATTAAACTACTGTTTTCTTTTCAAGGAAACGTAAATTGGCGCAGATAAAAATCTTAATTTATGCAGACAGATATAATTTCAGTATGTAATTTTTTTAACAAATTTGGAAAAAAATATTTATATGAGAATCGTCCAACCTTAAGGCGTCACCCAGAATTCCTCCCGATGTTTATCTTCACCGCTAGTGAATGGTATTACTACTACAAATTCATAGTCGACTAATTGAAAGTATTTTACCGATCCCTCATTCGATGCTAGATAACAATGTTTTTTTGACAGCATGTCACGAAGACGGGCGCACTTACTTGTCCGGGTCGGCGATGGCGGGCGGCGCGGCGTGCGCGCAGTGCTTCTGCGTGCGCGGCGCGCGCCGCTGCGTGGGCCCACGCTGCCTTCCGCCCCCCCCGCGCTGCGCCGCCCACCCCGCGCCCGGCTTGTGCTGCCCCGCCAAGTATGACTGCTCGCATCCCGAGCCAGAGGCCACCCTGCCGCCGGATAGACCATCGTATGGTATGATAAGCCAATATTATCGTTGTCTGTTGATATAAACATAAACCCATTCCTGTATCTCGGACCAGTAGGTAAAGACAAAGGTTTGCCACTTGCGACGAGCCACAATAAACCTCTTTAGCTTCATAAACATTAATTAGTAGCGACATACACGCTGGCCGGTTTCTGGCCCTTTTCATATTATGCTTCCTAAATATTATCAGGATTGTTTGTGATTACTGAAACGTAAGACAAATGTATACCATGTGCCTATTGTATAACAATAAATATCTTTTGTGCAATTGTTTGTTTTCTCAAATAAATAAAAATAAAATAATTAATTGCCGCACTATGTCCCAATTACAGTAGACAAGGTGAAGTGACCACTCAAAGTATTTCCAGGGGCAGATTTTGCCACTGTCATCGACACCAAGTGTTTGATTTCCAGACTGTGTAGTGGAAGGCAAAGCAGTGCCGGAAGGCTGGCGCATGCCGTCCGCGGCGAGCTGCATGCTGTGCTACTGCGTGCGCGGCGCGGCGCGCTGCGGTGCGCAGGAGTGCGCGCTCGAGTCGCCCGCGCCGGCGTGCGCGCCAGTCGTGCCGCCCGGACACTGCTGCCCGCTTCGGTACGACTGCTCGCACGCTCATTCCGATGGCAAGTACCTAACAGTACGGAATTATCTCTTCTTGTCACTAAGACTTAGTTTTGGATTGCTCCTAAGGTTAGTAGATACCGAGGTCTAATTTAAGCATTTTTCCACGAGGAATCATCGATGGAATAATTTTAAATAAGGGGATAAAAGAAGTAACAATATCGTTTTTTTTTTATTTTGATGGATAAAAAAAAACCAGCCAAATGCGTGTTGGGCCACGCGCAATGTAGGGTTCCGTAGAAAGAGGGTTTTGTTTCTGCTAACAACTTCATCGAAGTCATTTTCGATGGATTTTGTACGAAATTTTACTTTTATAAGTTGGTTGCCTATTACTCGTTAACTATTAAAGCCTACTTAGCCGTGATACTTTTCCTTTCAAGTTTATTAAATGTGCTACTACCCTGAATTTTTTTACGTTTCTACAACTAACCGTTTGCCAGGAGACAAAAATTTGCGCTTTAAAGCTTTATATTTCGCATTCGGAACCATAAATCGAAAGATGGTCTTTCTACACCCACAATATTCTAATCGACCAATCCAACGATACCCCACATGATGGGGTAGACGAGAAAATAAATCATCCACACTTTTAATGCTAGGGGAGTTAGAGTAAAAAAAAAATTCCAACATTTTATTGTTTAACTTAACATAACATAACATAAACTCACGCCTGTATCCCAGAGGGGTAGGCTTTAACTTATTGTCATTATTAACATTATATTGTTTAACATTATTGTCCGTGTGGTGCCGGATTAAGAATAGCGTCACTCCATTTCCTCCCGTGGATGTCGTAGAAGGCGACTAAGGAAATAAGTTACCAGGAGACGGGCAGCAGCGTCTTCCTGACATTCCAACCGCATACTGCGATCGCCAACCCGCCTGCCAAGCGTGGCGATTATGGCAAAACCCCTCATGGTTTTCATAACACGCGAGGCCTATATCCTGCAGTGGGCATCAAGGGGCTGATTATGATGATGATGATTGTTTAACTTTGTCGGTGTGATAAATATGTATACAGACACCAAATTACAGCTTTCTTTGCCACCGGTCTTTGCGCTAGGCCGCGGACGGACATACAGACAGACGGATATGGCGAAACTATAAGGGTTCCTTGTCAGACTACGGAACCCTAAAAACGGAGCTTCTTCTTAACATTGATCTGTTCATTGATAGCTTTTCAGTTCGCAACGTAATAACTTCAGTTTTGTGACTCGGTGTAAGCTGTATTACCGATGTAACTTCACCTTCCTTTTGTTATTTATTTTTTTGATGTAGTTACTGACTATGGTGTTTTGTGTGTTGCTTTCTTTTCACCTGGGCTAATTGCTCAAAATATGGCTATCAGTGATAACTTTTTGTTGGCTTTCTTTATCTATGTGTGTACATTTTATGTGTGATAAGCTGTTAGTTTTCCTAATAAAATAAAATAATAAAGTAACCTCTTGCATTTTTTTATTCCAGCACTCTCAAAAAGCGATGACTCGACAGTACTTCATAACGCTTTGACCACGATTATTGAAAAAGACAGATCATTTCGCTCGGTAGAGTCGAACGAAAGCACCGCCACGCCTGCGAAGGACGAGCGCGCTAATAAAGTGAAACGGAAAACTAATGACACTGCACCAGTGACGTCCACCGCGGCACCAACTACATACAAAGTAACGACAACTGAAAAAGTCGGCGAAGAAACCATCACCACTGAGACAAACTTCGAAACATCAACCCCCTCAGACCAAGTCATAGGTTCAATGAAGATAATGATCAACGGCACTATCAACTGTACAACGTCAATCTCCTCCTCGAATGTACCAATGAACTCATCAGCTAAGAAGGAAGAGGAAGCGACTGTGCAGAGCAAGGCGACGGCTGCGGCGCCGGCGGCGGCGGCGGCGGCGGCGCTGGTTGATGGCGACATCATCACGGAGCGCGAGCCAGAGAGCTTCACGGTGCGCGTGACGAGCGCGCTGCACGCCGCGCCCCCCTCCCCGGCGGCCGCGCCGCCCGCACCTCCCGCGCCCGCGCACAATGCCAGCGAGGATTACGACTACGACTATGTCGACCCCACGCTGCCGCCCTCGCTGCCCAACCTCAAGTGAGCAAAAGCTTCTGATCTCAAGTTAGGGAACGTATATAATTAATTTCAGATGAGTTCTCTATGACTTGGCCTTGGTCTTTGTTCAGTCTTTATTCAATTTCACTGAAGCAACTATTAACTAGTGTATTTTACCTTCTACCTGTTTCACAGTCTCCCCGCTGAGTACTGGAACTTTAGTAAAAAAAATTAAAAAAGCAAAAAAAAAATCTTCTATCAAAATGATTAGCTTCATTCCGGATTCACTTAGATGATTTTTTGTTTTAGTTCAAAAATATTATTAAAATTAGGTAACTAAAAGAAAGAGAAAAAGGCTGTCATTTAGTTCATTCCTTAATAATTCCTCCAAAGCGCTACAATCCCTGAAACTGCCATCACATACATTTTCCAACACTGATTTTCCAGAATAATCCCGTTCGTGGCGGC
Organism: Yponomeuta evonymella; assembly: GCA_963969515.1. Lineage (NCBI taxonomy): Eukaryota > Metazoa > Arthropoda > Insecta > Lepidoptera > Yponomeutidae > Yponomeuta > Yponomeuta evonymella. The sequence goes on along the minus strand of OZ018346.1, from coordinate 21,828,522 downwards.
AGACGCAGTGGTGGACACGGAGGACCTACCTAAGGAGGCAGAGTACGCAGCGCTGCATGAGGGGGTGCTGCAGGCCTTAGAGCGTGACGACAACTACCCGGTATACTACCCCGCGCCGCCCGCGCAGCGCCGCCAGGACGCGCCCCCGCCCGCCCCGCGCCCCTCCACCGCCCGGCCGCCCGCGCACAAGCCGGCCGGTAGCTTGTTCTCACCCCCGATGGAAACTGAAGGTGAAGTAACATCATGTACATGTAATAAATACTAAGCAAAATAGCAGATAGGTTGCCAACCTCCGAAAGGAGATGGCACATGAAGAAGAAGAAGACTGCTAATACTGAATGTTATGGTCGTCGGTATGGTATGGTACGTGCAATATATCAGCATGGTAGTTCTGATATCACCTGCCTGATCAAAAGCAGATGACAGATGGGTTAGGTATTTTCGATTTCACAACTATTGTCCAATTTGTTTGTATTTTGGGTGCTGTTTTCTAGTCGGGTAATATTTTTCTTCGCTATCGCTAAGCAATGTAAACAACATAACGATATATTATTATGGATGTACTAAATCCTAGTAATCGACACGTGCAATGATGCACATTGAACTCGAGCTGAGGTTATCGGTAAAGAGAACGGACGAGGTCTAAAAATGTATATCTACATTAGGTAGGTACAATTGGCCGGCGATGTGCGGGCGCAGCGATACAATCTAATCTAAACTTTAACAGTTGTATTTTGTAAACACGATCCCTCAAACACTGCTAACCCCCAGTTTATCGTGCACTAACACGCTGTTAATCTACCGTTAAAAGCTGTCAATTGACCATTAGTGCATACAAAAAAAAACACTGACAGCAGTTAACAGTAGATTAACAGCTTGTTGTTGTACGAGAAACCGGGGGTAAGTGAATTTAAATATACGTAGTTCAGTTGTTTACGTATAATAATAACAATATATAGGTAACTAGGTGTCCCGGCGAACTTCGTACCGCTAAAGTATCCGTTTATACGATTCTTGCACAACGCCATCTACTTTTAAAACACGACGTTCTCTCGCAAAACGCTATCTATTTTAAACTTAAAAAAATAAACATACTCCCACGGGAACGCATTACCGGGATATCAAGTATGCTATGTCTCAATTCAGGTCTTCGTCTATCTGTACGATTCTGTTTGATGTAAATCCGTTCAGCCGTTATTGCGTGATTGAGTAACTAACATCTTCTCAAACTTTCACATTTATAATATATATTATATAAGTAGGATATATATAGTAAGAGCGCTTCGCCAACAAACTGCTTTGCAGTTTGGCGAAAAATGTGTAGTAATATAAAGGTTTTTACAACTTAAACTTTCGTAAGCACTGCACACTTTATATACTCGTATTGGTGTAACGGTTTACGTAAGGCGTGAGCTTTGCCTGCGTGGCTTTGTCAAGCCGCGATCGACGACGGCCAAACCATAGAGGAACTTATTGACCAAACCAGCCCTGCAGAACACGAGCGAACTCTAAAACTTCTCAGATGCAGTTCAAATAGTCTGTGGTAAAGAGAAAGACGGAGCCAGGTATATTTAAACGGCCTGTGCGGAGTGTTTCAGATGTTTTTATAATTAAAACCGTAAATATCTACTCTGAAGTTTTATTATTATAAGGATCGACTCGAAATCATCGCCGCTGCCGTCAGGTTGAAGGACAAATTTCTAATTTGGTTTTAGTTTCTATCATTGCGCTCGCGCATGTAAACTGAGTAAGTAAACAAAAATTGGGCCGGTAGGTTAGTTAAGACTAAATTTATGTGCTGTAATGGGTGAACGATTGTTCCAGGAGGGTTCATTCCCAAAGGAGCTGGCTTGTCGGGCGAGTACTTCGCCGTGATGCCGCCGCGGTCCGGACCATCCCTACATCTCACCACTTCCATGCATCTCGGCACCGTCCAAGGTATCTCGTTTCATTATCAACTTAATTCCGAAATCACTTAGGTACTTGAATTTTTGTCGGAAGAGTCCGACCAGGTTTCGCTCTTATCCCAATAGCTTAATCATAGCGAGAAGAAACGGAGCTCGCGTCGCGCTTGCTCGTTTCTTCCAATACCGTAATTCTATAAGAGTCACAAATTAAATTCAAAGATCCTATTTGGCTCTCGACAGTCATTATTGTTTGAGTCAAATATTGAAATTCAAATCAGACTACAGAGTAAGTTAGAGTAGCGGAAGCTGGCACGTCAATAAAATTGTATTACTATCCCTCTCGCGCTGTTAATCGTTGTTTATGTGCATGAGAGAGAGAGATGTAATTTACGTGCCAGCTTTCGCTATAGCTAATCTATACCTATGACAGCAAAACTCCTTAATAAGAAAATTCAGTGCAGGGTTCACACTAAGAGTTACGTGTTTCAGATGAAGAAATTTCACTCACAACACCGAGGCCCCCAGAGACATCCATCTCTACAACGATGACGGAACTTCCAACGACGACAACTCGTGAGGACGAGACTCCTGTACCTGCACCCTTGCCGACAACTCCACGAACGATTGCTGACCATGAAGTCAAAGCACAGACAAACTCCACTGCATCAGGTTCCACTACGTTAGTCACTGAACGAGCCACCCTACCTAATACTTCAGAAACATCGAACACATCCTCACCTTTCAATACTACAACCGCAGCTCCGACGACTTTGCCTTCATCACAATATAATGGCTCGCTGGATTACGAAGAAGAGGAGGAAGATGAAGGCTTCTCTTTCGGAAGTGTGTTGAAACTGCTGCTCAGCGAGAGCTACGATGCTCCTCCCCGCACGCCCGCGCCACCCCCGCCGCGGCCAAATGTGGCCCCCTTCGTGCCATTACCTCCGCGGCCCATGCCACAACGGAAAACAGTTGTTCCCCAATCGCCTGGCGTTCATAGAATTGATCACTTGGTGCTGGGTGAAGCCACCGCGATCCGCCGCCCCGTGCCCCCTGCGCTCGCGACGCCTCTGGCGACTTCGCCTCCAACAAGAAACTCTCCGCCTCCTCCCACGCGGAGGCCAGAACCTTCCACGTGGAGGCCGGACCCTACCACGTGGATGCCGGAGTCTCCCACCCGGAGACCGGAGCCTCCCACGTCGAGCTCGCCGCCGCCCGTGACGCGGCGCCCGCTGCTTCCGACGAGCCGTGGACCGGCGGCCACGACGACAAGGCGTCCGATGCAGACTAACCTACCGCCGGCGGTGTCCCCACTGGATATGGGGGGGCCGGTGCCGGGCGGGCTGAAGCTGGCGGGCTGTAACATCTACGGGCGCATTTACCGCGTGGGGCGTATCATCGCCGAGTTGTCGGGCGCGTGCCAGGAGTGCCGCTGCACCGACACCGGCGTGCAGTGCCGCGCCCTGCCCTGCTGACAGACACACATTCACACACCGATTACCTTCACACACGTACATTCACTACAGAAGAGCCGACGGTAGATGATCTCATTTTAAGTTAAATAAGCATGGCAGTATTACGTGCCGATCAATATGAACTTGTGTCATTACTAGGGTGTGCAGTCGGTTTAGATTTTGTATGGAAACTTAAACACGGAGCCGGGTGCACGCCCTAATTAGTACGGAATGTTCTAGATTGATTGCAATAATGATACGATTTAATAGCATGTAAACTTTTCAGTAATTTATTAATGTTATTTGATTTTATGTCAATAGAACAAAATAGAGAAATAATACAAGTAGGTGGGTATAAAATATTTTTATTTTTCGTAAAAAAATACTTCATTTATACTTATCTCAAATTAAGTACAAAACAATGATACATAGTGCAAAGTGCTTTATTACCTCTATGCAGTAAAACAAGTCTATGGCGTATACATACCTACTGATCTGCTGCTCAGCAATAAGGTCAAGGTCTCGGTAACTATTTGCAGACATATCAATGGGAAACTCACAGACCATTCACCGTATTCTGTTTATCCTTAACTGGTCATCAACTCCTAACAATACTACGAATATTGTTTATTCTGAGCAAAATAGGTACGCAATTATAGTTTCCTTTTGAGGTAAACATTGGCTTTAAGCCAATTACTTATTGCGAACATTTGCATGGCACGAAAATAGCACTGTGTACTTATTTATTTTATATATGACTAGACATGAAACTGGGAACTCCATCAGTTTGTGAAAAAATAAATAGTTAAAATTAGTAATAAAGTTTGTAATAAAGCTTACAGTAGTGTTCTGATACAGAACAACTGACAAATATACAAGACTTAGCTATATTTACACTACATGTCTAAAAAAGCGAATAATCGCCCTGGAAGACTTTTTACAACTTAGTTTAGGCATCATGGTCCTTTGAACTAATCCCTAGACCCACGCAATGCTTAAGAAATCTCGATGTTATTTTCGTAATTTGACATAGATAAAACAATACATTAAAAACGAAATTTCGTAGTTCACAACTATCCAAACATTAAATTATTCGTCCAAACATATTAGGATTCTAAACTTAATACGATATACATTTAACAGTACGTTATATTACAGGCGATCTAGAAAACAAACCGCCATTCTATAACTTGCTTATGCAAGTGACAAAATGACAGCCTTCTCTTCTCACGCCCTGTCCGCTTAGTCAAAGGCACCATCTACTATCACAGGATCGGCCATATGTTCTTGGTCAGACAACTCGTGAAGGGTCATAGAGACAGTAGGCGGCCGCGGTCAGAGAACTCACGAAGGCTTGTAGAGGCTGTAGTACGCAGTGGCCGCTGCCGCTAGCGCGAGCAGGCATACTGCTGACGTCACGCGACACGCCAGAATGTAGCGCGAGCTACTGTGCTCTCCTACAAGAAGTACAGGTTGATGTAGGTCATTATACAAGTATTATACATTTCTGACAATGGTGTGAGATCTATTAATACCCACGTTCTAGTTTATTAGAAAAAAAAACTGTTCTACTTTGGAACGAGCAAGATACGCATAAGCATACCGGGAACGGCAATATTATCTATAAATACAGTTTAGGTTAAAAGTAGGTTCTTCTTCCCACCTGTAAAGACAAGGAAGCCGAGCAGCAACCCGACGAGCGCGCCGAACGCGTGCGCCGCCCACGCGATCGATTTGCGCGAGTCGCCGCCCGCCGCCCACCACGCCGTGTCCGACACGCCCAGCACAACCACACTCAGCGGACGGAACCACCACAGCGGCACGTGACCGAATCTGGGAATCAAGTAACGGGGAAAGTGCCTTAGAATTTGATTGTAGCGACGTTATACATACAAGGGACATCAGAGTCAGTGGCGGTTGCACTTTTTTTTGTGAAATTCTGTTAATGAGACGTTAGGTCAAAGTCAAAATATTTTTATTCAAAGTAGTACAGAAACTGCGATTTAATAAAGGTGTCAATTTCAAGATGTAGATCGTTTTGGAGAAAAAGTGGGCTAAAGAAAAGTGCCGTTTTCAAGTCTATTTTTAGCTATACTCTAGCTATATGGTCAAAGATCTGGCCCAGAACAAAGAGGAGCGGAAGTAACTATTTTTGGCTTCAAGCTTCGTGGCGGAGTAATGGAATTTACGTCGAAGAAGTCAGCAAATCTTTATTCATATAGTCTTTAGTTGATTATTGAAATAATTTTAAACCTCTAAACTCAACTGAGAAGCTATGAGTAACCTTATAAAAGTATTATATTTACTATCTTACCAACCCGATTAAAGTCTGTGAACATACTTTAGAAGGTGAAATAATGGTTGATTGTAGATTCTTTTAATCTACCCTGCAGTACCACCTCAGGCAACAGATACACCGCTTGTCAGCTGCCATAAATACCATGATCGTTAGATAGAACACGTTACCTAAACTGGAGTCACGAACATGTTCATGAACTTGTAGTTTCCTATATATCACTATAGTCAATTTGTTAGGAAATTGATACCAGAATAGCACATTTGTAGAAGCCCGATAACAACTTCCACACAACATAATCACTTGTCCTGATCCCAAACTAGGATACCCTGTGCTATGGTAACCAGGCAAGGACACGACAAACATGAAAATATTCCCAGAATGAGGGCATTTGTACAAACGTACGGCGGCCTCCAGTGGGAATCGAACCCACGACCTCCGCATGCTAATCAGACATGATACCGCTAGACCAACGAGGCAGTCTGACCTGTACGCTTACCTGTGACAGACGTTGGGTAGATGGGCTGTTAGCAGCGCGTAAACGGAAGCGGAGGAGCCGACGACGCGCAAGCCCGGCTGCAGCGCGCCGGCGCCCAGCGCGCCGCCAGCCGCGCCGCCGCACCACACCACCGCCACGCGCCACCACGCCTGCTCGCGCTCCAGCTGCCATCCCACCTTTACAGCGAGAAACGAATCATTAAACTATCTGTTTTTCTCTACTTTAAGTAAAAAGTAAGTACCTATCCAACATAAAAAGAAAATGAAAAAAAAAAAAAACTAAGTGCTGTCTCCAGCCGGTTGTCGAATCTATACAAAAAAACAATTCTTCTTTTTTATGTTCCGTTTCCTATCGGAGGCTGGCAACCAATTCTGCTATTTTGCTCTTTCAGGCTGCCAATACAAACAGGAAAATCGAACTCTGTTCAAAACACTGTCGCAAGTTGTGTAGCCAAAAAACAATAGTAGTACTAGTACTTAATAAAATTATATTGACAGAAATAAATTATAAAGAAACTGGATTCTTATCTGTCAACTTAGGAATTAGGAATTAAAATCGGAAATGGTTGATATTGACAATCAAGAGTTTACCGTTGGACCCCACACTCCACACTAGAGGGTAATCTGTATGATGAATTGACAGTGATCAAAGTTGGCGACGCGTCGCGTACAGAATCATATTTTTACTAAGGTACTAAACAAAAACCGACACTTTCTTTACATTAGAGAATTTGCAAAAAATTAATTTGATTTAATTGGGTCATCAAAAGTTATTGTAATAAAGATTTTCCTCTACGGGTACATATGTAGAGGAAAATCTTTTTCGTAATATTATTCACGCAAGTACGGAACCAATTTGGCTCTACCGAATTGGGTGCATACTTATGACGTCATACGTTTTTGGTGACGTAAAAGGCGTCATGCGGCATTTATGAATATTCGAATTATCTCATCACATAATGTTTTTTATCAGTGTAGGTGCATCCATATTAGAATAGATTAAGAATTTAATGGAAAAAGTAAATCTAACAAGTTTTTCTATTGCAAAAGTAACTTGTTTTTTGCATTTTGAAGTATATATATTTTTTAATATTTCAACCCTTTATGGTATAAATACAATGTCACTCCAATCTAATTATAAGGCGAGTACCCCATTGTATAATGGAAGACGCGCCCAATCAATCCTTCTCGTTTCTAATCCAAGGAAAAACCGAGTGTGTAACTCAACGAGTCCCAAAAACCTAACTTTAAATGTAGTTTAATGATCCAGTTTGGTAACATGTACCAGTACTTAATTAAGATTTTCAGCTGATCGAATTATGCTTGAGGAAAATTCGATTCCACCTATTTACCAAAATATTTTTAGTCCCTGCGGTTTACTAACGAGTTGCAGCAAAAATTTGATGCTGAAGTCATTGATTGACCACAACATTTAATTTACCATTAAATCACCCGGCTTGAACAATTGAGCAATGAGCAGTGACTTTGAAATTAACCATCCATTACGCTAATGGACGTTATCACGATTATTCTCATTATTGATTATTGTCGCCTTTGAATCTTTCGCTTTCTCAACTAATGCAGCATTTATAGATGATGCATATCTATCTATCTTTCATAATTCAATGCTACAAGAGGCAACATAAAAATTACCCGAAACCGGCGTGCGTGTATGTAACAACTATTGAATGTTGATGAAGCGAACGAGATCTGTCAGGATCGTGGCAAGTGACAGACCCTGGTCTCGGTCTCGGGGTACAGCATTTTAAGTAATGTCATGTTTTATGCTTGTAGCTTGCGTACTAATTATCGATTGTACTAATATTAACTAAACGTAATCAATTGAAATAGAAAAAAAAGAAAACAATGAGCAAAGTTTCTCCCAACTTTCGCTTATTAAGACGATTTCACACCGAGATTAGTTTCTTAGCCTCATCCCAATCCCACTTACAAGTGCTTACAAGACCCAAAGACTTACAAGTGCAGCGACGAGCGCGTTGATGGCCAAATGTTCCTGCGAGGCGTGCAGCGCGCTGTAGGTGAGTAGGCGCCAGGGCTCGCGGCGCCAGACGCGCGGTGCCCACTCCAGCCGCGCGGCCGCCCCGCCCCACCAGCACATTGCCACCTGCGATACGACACACGTCACTCGGGTTTGGCAGTAAGTACTGCTCGTCTTAGACTTTAAGCCTCTTTCCACTTTCGAGGACCTTTTGCCTCGCCTGCCATTCTTCAGGTTGGAGCTGAACCGGACCAGAGGCCTTCGCCGTCACTCCCTGTGACAACACTAGTGGAATGTTATTACAATAATTCTCACCATTATCGCGATCATGCAGAGGATAAAGTAAGGCGGGGTCAAGAGTTTGAGAATCTTTTCCCTCCGCAGCTGTGCCTCGGTCTTGAACTTGATGGGCGGTGTGAAGAAGAGCGGAAGCTGCTTCAGTGCTTTGTGGGTGGGCAGCAGCGCTTCCTGCTCGAGCCAGGCCAAGGCCGGGGTCCCCCCTCTAGGACCTGGGGCACCCGCACCCGGTGATACGCGCCGCCCCCCGCACGCCGCCTCGCAATCCCCTGAGAGCGCCCCCGTCATGGCTGCCGTGCTTCCATCCTCCGACCGGTTACGTCTAGAACGATATTTAGAATGAACAATGTTTTTGGTTCACCTAAATTTATACTCCACTGCAAGGAAAAATCTACTATTATTGTTTAGGTATTCCTGGGATGGATTTATATTGAAGCTGGTATTCCCTGCTGATACTATTCTAGGTATGTGGTTTGTTTCTAAGTTATTATTAATTTGATGAAACGGTTTTCGGATTTTGTATTAATACTACAAGAAACTGTATACATTGTATATTGTAGGTTTTCGATTATAAATTGTGTACAGAGTGTCTCAAACACAAACAACGTTTATTATAATAATCATACCTTGGAAGCGCGAAAAAATACCAGCTGTGTTATAGTTTATACTGTAATTACCTCTATTGCGCGATTCGAATAGCACATCAATTAGAGTTTGTCATTTACAACTCTTTGTTTTGTAGAATTTGTTCATTTCCAGTATATTCCGGTACGAAATATTGCATCGAAATATCCCGAATCACCTGGAGGTTCTTTTCGATACGTTTTCAATACTTTAACCGAAAGGTGGACTCTGACGACGACGACGGTAGAACAAGTCCACCGTTTTAAAGTCGGTCTTAAAGAAGGAACGGTCTAGGCTTGGAGATTCTTTGATGCATCACATCACAAATGATAACATTTGCCAAAGAACTAAGGTGACTTTCGTATCAAAATTAGCAAGTCAAAGTAGAGGTAGGTTGTACAGTCGTCAGCAGGTAAACCTTTATATTTTTGTTGCAAAGTCACCCGTAATGCATAGAGTGTACGCGTGTAAAGGTTGATGTGCTGTAGGCTGTACACATCTGCGGAAGAACCGGCAGCCGATGCCGAACCACCAGCTCGGATCACTGGACCTTCATCATCAGGTCGTCATCTGAGACGTTTGATGTGCCGCTGGGATTATTCCCAACACACTTCTAGCCATCATGGATGTATTGTATAAAACTGCCGTATACCCAAAATTTCCGGGAGCGGTACATTAGTATCTGAAACAGATTACCTACTTTCTAGTAGCGGTTGGATAATCGTGGTCGAGGATAGAAAAAAGTGGCGTGCCTGAGGGTCTCCAAGTGGACTAGCAGTGGACTTTTGTGGGCCCATGGATTAGATTGGAACGTAGCTGAGAAAATTTAATCGTGATTCTGATTTATTGATTTTTTGATGCGTTAACATCGCATACTATTGAATTATAATTAAATCAGTTATGAGCAAGGCGCAGTGCGACAGGTCAAGTTCTCGGCCGGCCCGCACTGTGCAAATATTTACACGCAGCCATTTGAGCACTTTTTAACCCCTCTCTATCTTTGAAGTCAGTTACGTCACATGACAAAAAAATTGCGGATAGGTGAACGTTACCAAATTAAAAGATTGTTCAAAATTTCATGCGTCCAACTAATGTGGCTTAGAAGATGTGGGGGTCCAAAATTGCAATTTTCGGCACTCACTGATGGATCATTTAAAGGCTAGGGTACTTGTCTTTGAACTATAGATTTGAAATTTAGAATATAAACAGTGTTTATTGAGTAAAGCCGGGTTTTGTCGGTCTAAGTACGCTCGGACCGTGTGCTTTAGTTTTAGTTCATTATGACGGCGCACTCGGTCCGAGCGCGCTGACCGCCGTCATAATCAACTAAAACTGTACGCACACGGTCCGAGCGTACTAAAACCGTCATACCTAATAAACAAAACAAAAGAAAACAAAACGAAACTAACCGAACCGAACCAAACTGAAACGAAACAAAACAAAACCTAACTCAAGTAACGGAAAAAAAAATCACCAAAAATATACAGGGTGACCGTGTTATACAGGGTCTTAATTCGAGAGGAACTACCTAATCCGTTGTAGAAGGAGAAAGAGTTTGTTATAAGACTTATTCAAAATAATAAAATTATTTGGGGTAAGTCTTGTAACGAACTCTTATTTTTAAAGATTTCGGAAAAAAATGTGCTGTCCATAAAAAATAAACAAAATAAGACTTTTTACTTTCATGTCGCTATGAAAATAAAAAAGTAGATTACATTTATAAACTTATTAGCATTTCATTAGACATGTGAAAAACATAACGAAAATTGTTTACCATATGGTGGTACCACACGGTGACCAGGTTCGACAGGGTCATCATTTGAAGCGGTGTTTTAAGCGTAATGATTAGAGAAAAACTTTATAACGAATAACTAATCTGTAATGATTCGTAATGATTCGAATGATGATTTGTAATGACCCAGGTGTGATTCCCTATGTACCTATGACTTTGTTTTCTAAGTTATGTACATGTGTGAAGTTATAGTAGCAACACCACTGTGAAGGAAAACATCGTGAGGAAACCTGAGTGTCCGAGCTATTCACATACCTTATTTATTTATTTACTTTCACATAATACAGGTAAAGGGTAAATGGATTGGCACCTCAGCGCCTGAAATCGCGTGCGTGGTGATTAAGCCCATACTCTCTCTCTGAGAGAAGGCCTGTGTCCATGTACAGTGGGATGTATATAGGCTGATTATAAATGATTAGAGAAAAACTGTACAAGGAATCCTTCCCTAATTATTATAGTTATGTATTCCCGCACTCATTAATAAAAAATGTACTGTCAGCACCAAAATAAAATTAGTAATTAAATTATTGATTATTTCGTCGCAAAAAACTTATTAAGACCAAAGTCAAAGTCAAAAATTTTTATTCACTATAAAAACAAAATGTTTACTTAATGAACGTCAAAGCTGTTAGTTTCACAATTAATAGATTATGCGGAGAAGAAGCTAACAAAGAAACTCCACATTTATTCTTTTCAAAACAGGTTTGCTTAATTAACAGAGTTTTCAACTTAAAGTTACACTAGATACAATCGTTCCTGTTAACATTATTTAAATAACAGACATCCTTGTCTTCCAAATAATCCTTAATATTATAATAGGCTTTTTTACACAGAGTATGCTTAATACATTTTTTAAACCGCGTCGGTGGTAACTCTAATATATCTTGAGGAATCTTATTGTAGAACCGTACACAGTGCCCCATAAAGGATGTATTAACTTTTGCAAGTCTAAAACGTGGAAATGACAACTTATGTTTACTCCTAGTATCAATATTGTGATGGCTACCAACATTTTCGAAATTGCTGATGTTTTTACTAACATACATTATATTTTCATAAATGTATTGACTTGCAACTGTTAAGATGTTAGTTTCTTTAAAGAAATCCCTTAACGAATCCCAAGACATATGAAGCCTTTGACAAAAATCTAAAATCATAAAAAATATATCTATAGGGTAAACGTGTCATTCAGGGTCGTAAGTTGAGACGCCGTTTTAAGTGCTACCATGTAATTTGTTGTAGATAGAATAAAACTTCGTTAGAAGGTGTGATAAACAGAAAATAAAATCAAACTATATTCCTTCTTCTCCAATGGCCATTCTTGATCATTTACTCGTTTCTAAGTCATGAAAAGTCATGAGATTCGACCAAAACATAAATGTAAACAAAAAGAAACTGGCCTTCTTCGCTGCTTGGTTTTCCAGTTTTCATTGCAAAACTATTCAACATCTAAGAACCAAGTTTCGTATGTAAATTTAAAAGTTACACAAATTTATCTTATTTATTATAACACTGCTGATTCCGGGGAGACAAGGAACTTGGCAGGTTGTATATAGGTATCAAGTATTTTTTTGGGGCGAGAAGTTGGCCAGTTTTTTTACATTTATGTTTTGGTGGGATCCCAAGGTAAAGACGTACGTTATGAGATTAAAAAAGATTCGGAAATAATTAGCTGAGAATACGCAAATTGACTCAAATCAAGATTTTTTTTAAATTATTCATTTCTTATAGTACAGTCGACAGCAAGTCAACCTTTGCGTTTAAGTTGCAAAGTGACCCATAAAAATGCAACGCATATAAAGGTCAGGCATATAAAGGTTGATGTGCTGTCGACCTTACTTCACCTTACACATCAATTTGAATAGATAAAAGTGGAATATGGAATTGGAAATCAATTTAAAAATCGTCGGTGTTATTTTATGGAAAAATGATACTTAAACACTCATGAAATTAAGTTTAAGTAGACTGTGGTTTAAATGGTCTTTCCTTTTTTCACTGAATACGAATGTAAAATACTTTACTAGACTTTTAGTCGATTTAGTCGAAGTGGTAGTATGTTATACCGATTTGATGCTATAGTGGCTGGCTCGCCAGCAGAGTGTAGGTATGTGTTAATGTAAGTGAGCATCAGGGCCCCATTTTATTGAACTGCAATTCATTCATGTTTGTTTGTGGCACTAAATCATTCATTCATTCATGTATTAACCCACAGATTACCAAGTTCGAAGTTTCATTGTACTAATCGGCCTCGCAATGTGCATCACATTGTTGCAATAAACTATTAATTTTAGTTTCTTAAAACTAGAATTAAATTATATTCATAAAGTAAAACTACATAATCTTCGGATATTACGTTTGCCATACATTTAAAACACTGCTAGTGCCCGACACATGCCTTTTTCGGGCTGGCTATTTTGGGCCTTATAGGAGGGGGACGGACGCAGAAAGTGATATAGAATTCACCGAACGTTGCTTTAGTTAGATTAAAAAATAGGTAATAAAAATTCTTTCTTACGTGTCCATCCAGCATCCCTCCCGCATGCACGTGAATATTCGTGCAAGTTATCCGTCTGACATGATAACGTGGTGAAGTGCGACATCGGAGCGAATAGCGTTCTGCACACATTTTAGTTACTAAGTAGCACTTAAGGGCCCAACTTACTTGTAAATGTGTGACCTACTACTTGAAGTATAACTCAATTATAGTATTATAAACTTACCGAATTGGCACACCTAGTAAGAAATAGAAGGTTTTTGTTCAGAAAACCAACACTCCTATTAATGCAATCTTTGGTACCAATTAACGATTACACGTTATCAAAGATTCGATTAGGAAACGCGTCGTAATTGGCAAGTGTTCGGTATGTTACTAAATATTATCTGCCTTGTCCATTAATACACAAGGCAGATTAAAAACGTAACGTCTGGGTCATCTACTCTGAACCAATGGCACGCTGAAGGCACGTGACGCAATATTTTGGGCACATCACCGATCACAAATACATTATATACTAATTAGATAAACATGAGACAGCAAGGGAAGAAAAAGTTACTGAATGATTTATTTATGTGATTGATTCTTCAATCAAGGAATTTTCAGAGAATTTTTGTCAGTTAAGAGAATTATCGGAAATACTCAAGTTCATTATGTACCCCCTGATGATATGTCATTTGTTAAATTGAACTTGTCCCAATTAGATTGGTTGGAAATTGAAGAATATCAGAATATCTAGTTAAACCTCGATTTAAAAATTTATTGAAGTAAGGAAAGAGTTGGAATTAATTGAAACAGAAAGATTGAAAAGTAATAAATAAGTAAAAGGGCTAATAACAAAATTTTGGAAACATGGAACGCGTTGCCAGACACTACGTTTGTGCTATGTTAACAATATTTTCATCTACCTATTCCAGCGAGTCATTATTTTTAGACATGCATACCATTAAAGACTGTTAGAAACAGATGAATCCAGTTCAGCATACATTCTGCTAACATCTTACAACCCTAATATAAGTTATTTGTCATCTAATCTGCAACACCAAAAGTGACACAAATGTTACTTAAAAAATTACGAGTATAATGAAGACATTGCAAAATGTTTTTTTTTTGTAAATAAAGAGAATTGAGTCGGTAGTTTTTCTTATGTAACTTATATACGTCTCACTGCAAGGCTCAGGCCTTCCCTCGGAGACAGAGTTCGGGCGTAATCACCACTCACCCACGCTATTTTCATGCACGCAGTTTTCATTTAATATAAACTTTCGTGTCAAAAACACATGTTTATAGCATTATTGAATTCTCTTGACCTTGAAAATGTAAAATGTTTTTTGGAGGAGCACTGCTTATCCTAAACCACAGGTTTTAAACTTTTTTAGGGAGCAGGGTACCACTGCCTTAGTGATAAGGTCACTGTAAAATGTTCCTTGAATAAATTATTTTATCTTTATCTTTAGAAAAAATGGCACGTTGATAAAGGTCCGCCTACCCTGCTGTAGTGGACAACGATACTCTTTTTTGTACCGTGACGGTACAGACTAGGCGAACGTGGTACGCTGCGGCCGCGTTACTAGTGGTCAGTCAGCGTACATTTTATTTCATTTCATTGAATTTTTTTATTTATTCAGTAAAGATAAGCATAAAAAAACCTTTAAGTATCTATAACATCTTTGCATATATGCATTTAAGTTATGAATTAGTTGTGTCTGGAATATAACTTATGAATTAATTAACCAAGATAAAACCTGGAGTTTCTCTCAAATTTATGATATCATTCTTCGTTTCCAAAATATCGAGCACCAAATTAAAAATTCGGAAAAAAAATTTTTTTTTCACTTTTTTGTTTTTGACTTTCGCGAATAATTCTTTTTGTACCTTACAGCTCTCATGAATACGCGTCTTTTTTAATATCATATTCTTAAAACTCTTCGAGATATAAGGGGATCGCACTTCTTCGTGAAATCGGAGCCTACACTGGAGGTAACGAAAAGACATTTCCAATATCAAAAATTCGCGAACATCTAGTACCGCCTCTCCGTCTATCAGAGAAATGACCCGTCGACTCGCGCACGCACCGCTCCGGCTGGCTAGATACAATGTTTCTCATAGATTCCAGTTTGTGTCGAGCTATTTTTGGAACGTGCCAAAAAAACAAACAAACTAGTGTATTGCCTATTTTTAAGGCAAGTTCTCGTACCAGAAACCTCAAAAATGCTTAATATCAATGCGTTTTGTTCGATGAGAGTTCTTATTTATGTATAATAAGTAAATATAGAAGAAGTAGGTAGCCGCGTAAACAAAGAGTTGCTTACCTTCAACATCCACCGAGCATATTGCTTTTCGTGGTCTGTTCAGCTCTCGTGACCAGACTTCGGAGACGTCCGTCCCGAACCTTAAGCAGCCTGCGGCGCAGGGCAATTACTCCGCCGAACAGCAAACTGCCACTCCGCCGACGGCTACCGGCTGCTCTGCATGACGCGCGGCGGCGGCAGCACGCTCGTGCTGCTTTATGCACGGCGCATAGACGTGTGCTGACGTGTTCCTGTGCCCTGTTTCATAAAGTAAAAAATAGTACATTAACATAAAAAAATAAATTTTCGCCCAACTAGCCTCTTGAGTGGTCGGTCGGGCGAAAATTCGTGATAATACTGATAATTTGTTAAAATATTGCGATAACAAAGTAAATAAGAAAAAAAAAAACATTAACAAAAAAATATTATTACAGTGAATACCACGAATCGAGAAAGAATCGTGACAGTCGGAGAAGCGATTTCTCTATAAAAAGGTTGATTATGATTTTTCTCTGGAACTAATACTTTTCCTAATCTAATCTTTTATTTTAGAAAAATAAATTAATTTGCGTAAAAAAAAAAAGGCTTCATACACGTAGGGCGTAAAGTATGAAGTCAAAATTTGAATTTAACAAGCTTTTATCATTATTTGAGTTATCTCGTAAACTAACTAATTTGTGTTTAAACGTTCAGAATTTAATGGACGATTTTAATCTATGTAAAAAGATTTTTATTATTTTATTAACGTTAATTTTCTCAGTTCTTTAAACTCTATAACATATATTTTTTAAAAGTTGTTCTTTTTTAACACTAATGTGAGTTTCGTAGGTGCTTAAGCGCCTGTTACAAATACAATTTCACCCCAATAAACTTTTTGAGTCAATCACCGTATTCAGTCTTTGTAGCTCTATTTATAAGTTCATTAGTAATTGTAGTTTTATGAAGCAGGGCCCTGGACGCCAGCCTAGGCTACAGCCTGTCCGGCCTGCACGGCTACGACCTGTAGCTCGGCAACCTGCGCACGCGCGCACGCTACGCTTGACCCAGAGAGTTAAGGCTCATTTACGCCGGGGCAACACTGTACGGCATTGCGGTTTGCGGTTTGCGGTATGCCACAACGCCGCATGCTACAATAATTAAAAATGTCGCACATTGTGGCAAGAATCGTGCGGCGAGCAACACCATGAGTAATGTAGCAGACTGTCGTAGCTTGTATCCGAACGCGATGTTACCGAATGCTACATTGGCCGCATGATGTCGGTGATTGTAGCATGCAACAAGGAACCGGATGTCACTATTTGTAGCATGCCGCACTGTAGCACGATGTTTCTCTGGCGTAAAACAGCCTTAACGTTGCCTTCTGGCAGCCCAGCTCCGATGTATGAGCGACGTGTGCTACGACACACGACATGAGTTAACTTACTAAGGATTAATGCACAAAAAACGGATGTCTGTGTAAAACTACTCCATTTTACCGAGCAAGGTGCCTCGCCTCGTCTGTACCGTCCCGGTATTTCACCTTCTGTTATTTTTATACACTTCATAGCAGACTATTCAAGAGGGAGACAACGTGATCTTTACAGCTAACAGGGTTTTCCCCTCTTTCTTCTCTGTACTAGTACTTATAAGCACTCGTATGCCTACCTAGGGTGTCACCGGTTCGCCGACCGTTCCCGCGGGCTCGCTACATGTTGTCACGACCATGCACAGCACTGCACTCTCACTGTCGGCCCGACACACTGTCTGTAAACGAGAATTTAATTCAGAAATGTAGTTTCGAGCGGGGGCGGGCGGGCGGCGCGACGTGGGGGCGGGCGGGAATGGCGGGTTCAACGCACCGCGCGTGTTGCTACGCGTTGTCATGGCAACGCTGCACCTTGACATAGAGTGTGCCGTACTCTACTACACACTATTGTGTAGTTGCATAGAGTGATACTTTGTAGGTTTCAATGACAGGTGAGCAACTACTAAAAATTAACAGGATCTCAGATGTAAACGAGCCTACAGCTTGTTTTGCTTTTTAGCACCCTATTTAAGCGCCAATTCGCACTTTTGCGCCAGAAATTTGTTAAAGCATTTTAAATATTCACAATTTTTTCTTAATTATTTGTATGAAGTATACAAAACAAAAAAGGAAACTGCACGAAATAATAAAATGGTATAAAATTTAAGTTTCTTATAATTACAAGAGATTGATAAATTCTATTATATACGAAATGCACTTCAAAATAATAAGCAGTTTTTATTTATTTAAATAACGCAAAATCTTTTTTTTTTCTTTTCTTTTACATACTTTGAAAGCTAATGTAATCAATTTATATGTAAAAAGGCTTATCGTTTCTTCAGAATCGAGTTCCAATAAGAAAGAAATGAAAGTTGTCTAATATTCTTGTTATGTTAACATTCTTTTTAGCAGCCGTTTTTTTTATTTATTTTATTTAAGAAACTCGCAGCATAAATAATAACGGCATCAAACGTTACACATATTTCACTAAGACGTCTCTACAAAGTGCCAAAGAAATACATAAATACATACTTACATTCATACATACAGGCACACTTACACTCGAAAAACATTCGGCAGTCGGATAGAAAACACTTTCTTTATTAAAATATATGCAGGTGGCGCCCCCTGTCAGCGACCGCGGCAACTAAGCGGCGGACGCGAGAGTCCGCGCGTGACCCTATTGACTATACATTTCGTTTACTCTGCCCACAGCAGATGCCGCTCAGTGTCCTGAAGAGCTGTTTATAGCTTTTCACACTGAGGACTAATAACTAGGGTTGCCAACCGTACTAATATATATATCGCCGAAGAAACATAGTACGCAAAAATACTATACTTGGATACATTCACTTGGATGGTCAATCTCTATTAGTGTTCATACTGAACGAGGCTTTATTACTAAGCCAGCGTCTAAAAGCTGTCTATCGGTGTGTCTGTCTGTCTGTCCGTATGACTGGCTTTCTCCTTATTTATTATATATATATAAAGCTACAATGCGGTATACTCACTGACTGACTCATCCATACGTTTTCTCCGAAACGACAATAGCTAGAGGAAAATGATGTATGAAAAAGTTGTAGGAAATGTATGAATTACAGCCATCCTATGAAGCCGATTTTTGAATTTCGAACGCGTTCTCCTATACAAATGGGCTAACTTTTTTGTTTACCGGCCGATTTGGATGAAATTTGAAACGGGCATTTGTTTTGTGATCTAATTGTGAAAAAAAATTTTGAACGTTCGAAATTCAAAATAGGGGCGAGAATATGGCCGCCCGAAAAATCGACCTCTGCGCAAAAAAGTCGGCAGCCAACTGGGCACATGCTGGAGACGTGCCCTAAACGGCATCGGGTTCTCAAAGCGAGGCCGAAGGCCGAGCTCCGCGAAGCGGGCCCCAGGAACCCCGCCGCGGCGAGGCCGAAGGCCGAGCTCCGTTCAGGCCGAGGCCGAAGGCCGAGACTATACATTTTCGGCGAACAATAAACAACGCAAAAGCCAGATGGGAGAAACTTGCGAGGCCGAAGGCCGAGCTCCGCGAAGCGGGCCCCAGGAACACCGCCGCGGCGAGGCCGAAGGCCGAGCTCCGTTCAGGCCGAGGCCGAAGGCCGAGACCATACATGTTCCCACTCAAACAATCCCAACGTCAAGTGTCTAGCGAGGCCCTAGGCCGAGCGCCGCGGAGAGCGAAGCTCGGAGCGGCTGGGGGTTGGCGCGCGAAGCGCGCAGGGGGTTCACCCCCTAGTTATTATATATATATAAAGCTACAATCCGGTATACTCACTGACTGACTCATCCATACGTTTTCTCGGAAATGACAACTTTTAGAGGAAAATGATGTATGACAAAGTTGTAGGAAATGTATGAATTACAGCCATCCTATGAAGCCGATTTTTGAATTTCGAACGCGTTCTCCTATACAAATGGGCTAACTTTTTTGTTTACCGGCCGATTTGGATGAAATTTGAAACGGGCATTTGTTTCGTGATCTAATTGTGAAAAAAAAATTTGAACGTTCGAAATTCAAAATAGGGGCGAGAATATGGCAACCCGAAAAATCGACCTCTGCGCAAAAAAGTCGGCAGCCAACTGGGCACATGCTGGAGACGTGCCCTAAACGGCATCGGGTTCTCAAAGGACCCAGGTATATGAGAAAAATCGGACATTTTGACATTTCAAGATGGCGGCCGAGATATCGACGATTGAAAATGAGAAAATTTTGTATGGAGAATTTGTACTGAAAATCGACTTTTAGTACAAAATTTGAAACAAAAATTAAAATTTTTTCAAAAAATCAATTTTTCGAGGCCGAAGCGGGGACGAGGAACCCCGTCGCGGCGAGGCCGAAGGCCGAGCTCCGTTCAGGCCGAGGCCGAAGGCCGAGACTATACATTTTCCGGCGAATAAGCAATAACACAGAAGCCAGATGGGACAAACTTGCGAGGCCGAAGGCCGAGCTCCGCGAAGCGGGCACCAGGAACCCCGCCGCGGCGAGGCCGAAGGCCGAGCTCCGTTCAGGCCGAGGCCGAAGGCCGAGACTATACATTTTCGGCGAACAAGCAACAACGCAAAAGCCAGATGGGAGAAACTTGCGAGGCCGGAGGCCGAGCTCCGCGAAGCGGGCCCCAGGAACACCGCCGTGGTGAGGCCGAAGGCCGAGCTCCGTTCAGGCCGAGGCCGAAGGCCGAGACTATACATTTTCGGCGAACAAGCAACAACGCAAAAGCCAGATGGGAGAAACTTGCGAGGCCGGAGGCCGAGCTCCGCGAAGCGGGCCCCAGGAACACCGCCGCGGCGAGGCCGAAGGCCGAGCTCCGTTCAGGCCGAGGCCGAAGGCCGAGACCATACATGTTCCCACTCAAACAATCCCAACGTCAAGTGTCTAGCGAGGCCCTAGGCCGAGCGCCGCGGAGAGCGAAGCTCGGAGCGGCTGGGGGTTGGCGCGCGAAGCGCGCAGGGGGTTCACCCCCTAGTATATATATAAAGCTACAAAGCGGTATACTCACTCACTGATTCATCCATACGTTTTCTCCGAAATGACAACTTTTAGAGGAAAATGATGTATGACAAAGTTGTAGGAAATGTATGAATTACAGCCATCCTATGAAGCCGATTTTTGAATTTCGAACGCGTTCTCCTATACAAATGGGCTAACATTTTTGTTTACCGGCCGATTTGGATGAAATTTGAAACGGGCATTTGTTTTGTGATCTTATTGTGAAAAAAAATTTTGAACGTTCGAAATTCAAAATAGGGGCGAGAATATGGCCGCCCGAAAAATCGACCTCTGCGCAAAAAAGTCGGCAGCCAACTGGGCACATGCTGGAGACGTGCCCTAAACGGCATCGGGTTCTCAAAGGACCCAGGTATATGAGAAAAATCGGACATTTTGACATTTCAAGATGGCGGCCGAGATATCGACGATTGAAAATGAGAAAATTTTGTATGGAGAATTTGTACTGAAAATCGACTTTTAGTACAAAATTTGAAACAAAAATTAACAATTTTTCAAAAAATCAATTTTTCGAGGCCGAAGCGGGCACGAAAAACTCCGCCGCGGCGAGGCCGAAGGCCGAGCTCCGTTCAGGCCGAGGCCGAAGGCCGAGACCATACATTTTCCGGCGAACAAGGAACAACGCAAAAGCCAGATGGGACAAACTTGCGAGGCCGAAGGCCGAGCTCCGCGAAGCGGGCCCCAGGAACCCCGCCGCGGCGAGGCCGAAGGCCGAGCTCCGTTCAGGCCGAGGCCGAAGGCCGAGACTATACATTTTCGGCGAACAATAAACAACGCAAAAGCCAGATGGGAGAAACTTGCGAGGCCGAAGGCCGAGCTCCGCGAAGCGGGCCCCAGGAACACCGCCGCGGCGAGGCCGAAGGCCGAGCTCCGTTCAGGCCGAGGCCGAAGGCCGAGACCATACATGTTCCCACTCAAACAATCCCAACGTCAAGTGTCTAGCGAGGCCCTAGGCCGAGCGCCGCGGAGAGCGAAGCTCGGAGCGGCTGGGGGTTGGCGCGCGAAGCGCGCAGGGGGTTCACCCCCTAGTTATATATATATAAAGCTACAAAGCGGTATACTCACTCACTGATTCATCCATACGTTTTCTCCGAAATGACAACTTTTAGAGGAAAATGATGTATGACAAAGTTGTAGGAAATGTATGAATTACAGCCATCCTATGAAGCCGATTTTTGAATTTCGAACGCGTTCTCCTATACAAATGGGCTAACATTTTTGTTTACCGGCCGATTTGGATGAAATTTGAAACGGGCATTTGTTTTGTGATCTTATTGTGAAAAAAAATTTTGAACGTTCGAAATTCAAAATAGGGGCGAGAATATGGCCGCCCGAAAAATCGACCTCTGCGCAAAAAAGTCGGCAGCCAACTGGGCACATGCTGGAGACGTGCCCTAAACGGCATCGGGTTCTCAAAGGACCCAGGTATATGAGAAAAATCGGACATTTTGACATTTCAAGATGGCGGCCGAGATATCGACGATTGAAAATGAGAAAATTTTGTATGGAGAATTTGTACTGAAAATCGACTTTTAGTACAAAATTTGAAACAAAAATTAAAATTTTTTCAAAAAATCAATTTTTCGAGGCCGAAGCGGGGACGAGGAACCCCGTCGCGGCGAGGCCGAAGGCCGAGCTCCGTTCGGGCCGAGGCCGAAGGCCGAGACTATACATTTTCCGGCGAATAAGCAATAACACAGAAGCCAGATGGCACAAACTTGCGAGGCCGAAGGCCGAGCTCCGCGAAGCGGGCACCAGGAACCCCGCCGCGGCGAGGCCGAAGGCCGAGCTCCGTTCAGGCCGAGGCCGAAGGCCGAGACTATACATTTTCCGGCGAACAAGCGACAACGCAAAAGCCAGATGGGACAAACTTGCGAGGCCGAAGGCCGAGCTCCGCGAAGCGGGCCCCAGGAACCCCGCCGCGGCGAGGCCGAAGGCCGAGCTCCGTTCAGGCCGAGGCCGAAGGCCGAGACTATACATTTTCGGCGAACAAGCAACAACGCAAAAGCCAGATGGGAGAAACTTGCGAGGCCGGAGGCCGAGCTCCGCGAAGCGGGCCCCAGGAACACCGCCGCGGCGAGGCCGAAGGCCGAGCTCCGTTCAGGCCGAGGCCGAAGGCCGAGACCATACATGTTCCCACTCAAACAATCCCAACGTCAAGTGTCTAGCGAGGCCCTAGGCCGAGCGCCGCGGAGAGCGAAGCTCGGAGCGGCTGGGGGTTGGCGCGCGTAAGCGCGCAGGGGGTTCACCCCCTAGTTATTATATATATATAAAGCTACAATCCGGTATACTCACTGACTGACTCATCCATACGTTTTCTCCGAAACGACAATAGCTAGAGGAAAATGATGTATGAAAAAGTTGTAGGAAATGTATGAATTACAGCCATCCTATGAAGCCGATTTTTGAATTTCGAACGCCTTCTCCTATACAAATGGGCTAACTTTTTTGTTTACCGGCCGATTTGGATGAAATTTGAAACGGGCATTTGTTTCGTGATCTAATTGTGAAAAAAAATTTTGAACGTTCGAAATTCAAAATAGGGGCGAGAATATGGCCGCCCGAAAAATCGACCTCTGCGCAAAAAAGTCGGCAGCAAACTGGGCACATGCAGGAGACGTGCCCTAAACGGCATCGCGTTGTCAAAGGACCCAGGTATATGAGAAAAATCGGACATTTTGGAATTTCAAGATGGCGGCCGAGATATCGACGATTGAAAATGAGAAAATTTTGTATGGAGAATTTGTACTGAAAATCGACTTTTAGTACAAAATTTGAAACAAAAATTCCGAAGGCCGAGCTCCGTTCAGGCCGAGGCCGAAGGCCGAGACCATACATTTTCCGGCGAACAAGGAACAACGCAAAAGCCAGATGGGACAAACTTGCGAGGCCGAAGGCCGAGCTCCGCGAAGCGGGCCCCAGGAACCCCGCCGCGGCGAGGCCGAAGGCCGAGCTCCGTTCAGGCCGAGGCCGAAGGCCGAGACTATACATTTTCGGCGAACAATAAACAACGCAAAAGCCAGATGGGAGAAACTTGCGAGGCCGAAGGCCGAGCTCCGCGAAGCGGGCCCCAGGAACACCGCCGCGGCGAGGCCGAAGGCCGAGCTCCGTCCAGGCCGAGGCCGAAGGCCGAGACCATACATGTTCCCACTCAAACAATCCCAACGTCAAGTGTCTAGCGAGGCCCTAGGCCGAGCGCCGCGGAGAGCGAAGCTCGGATCGGCTGGGGGTTGGCGCGCGTAAGCGCGCAGGGGGTTCACCCCCTAGTTTATATATATATAAAGCTACAAAGCGGTATACTCACTCACTGATTCATCCATACGTTTTCTCCGAAATGACAACTTTTAGAGGAAAATGATGTATGACAAAGTTGTAGGAAATGTATGAATTACAGCCATCCTATGAAGCCGATTTTTGAATTTCGAACGCGTTCTCCTATACAAATGGGCTAACTTTTTTGTTTACCGGCCGATTTGGATGAAATTTGAAACGGGCATTTGTTTTGTGATCTTATTGTGAAAAAAAATTTTGAACGTTCGAAATTCAAAATAGGGGCGAGAATATGGCCGCCCGAAAAATCAACCTCTGCGCAAAAAAGTCGGCAGCCAACTGGGCACATGCTGGAGACGTGCCCTAAACGGCATCGGGTTCTCAAAGGACCCAGGTATATGAGAAAAATCGGACATTTTGACATTTCAAGATGGCGGCCGAGATATCGACGATTGAAAATGAGAAAATTTTGTATGGAGAATTTGTACTGAAAATCGACTTTTAGTACAAATTTTCAAGCAAAAGTCAGATGGGACAATTTTTCGAGGCCGAAACAGGCATTAGGAACCCCACCACGGCGAGGCCGAAGGCCGAGCTCCGTTCAGGCCGAGGCCGAAGGCCGAGACTATACATTTTCCGGCGAATAAGCAATAACACAGAAGCCAGATGGGACAAACTTGCGAGGCCGAAGGCCGAGCTCCGCGAAGTGGGCACCAGGAACCCCGCCGCGGCGAGGCCGAAGGCCGAGCTCCGTTCAGGCCGAGGCCGAAGGCCGAGACTATACATTTTCCGGCGAACAAGCGACAACGCAAAAGCCAGATGGGACAAACTTGCGAGGCCGAAGGCCGAGCTCCGCGAAGCGGGCCCCAGGAACCCCGCCGCGGCGAGGCCGAAGGCCGAGCTCCGTTCAGGCCGAGGCCGAAGGCCGAGACTATACATTTTCGGCGAACAAGCAACAACGCAAAAGCCAGATGGGAGAAACTTGCGAGGCCGGAGGCCGAGCTCCGCGAAGCGGGCCCCAGGAACACCGCCGCGGCGAGGCCGAAGGCCGAGCTCCGTTCAGGCCGAGGCCGAAGGCCGAGACCATACATGTTCCCACTCAAACAATCCCAACGTCAAGTGTCTAGCGAGGCCCTAGGCCGAGCGCCGCGGAGAGCGAAGCTCGGAGCGGCTGGGGGTTGGCGCGCGTAAGCGCGCAGGGGGTTCACCCCCTAGTTATATATTTATATTGTTGGTTATCCATAGATAATTAATAAAATAAAATATTATTTTTTAATTAGTAAACTGTGGGTATTTTTTACAGTTACTTACCTAGGTATTATTTTAGCGGATTTTCTAAGAAACGAACCCAAATAAATCACTTACTCTTACTATAACTACTACCTACATTTTTGTGAAGTGTAGTACATGTTTCATTCTGTAGAACACAGTATAGAAAGCTATGGCAATAGATTGATTGAAAACTGTTCATTGCGCAATAAAACATTTGAATAAGTAATTTGTTACAGATAACCTTGAGTGACGGGGATAGTCGAAGCTAATCCTTACTAATATTATAAACGCGAAAGTTTGTATGTATGGATGGATGTTTGTTACTCTTTCACGAAAAAACGGCCGCGGATGAAATTTTGCACAGAGATAGATTATATAGTCTGGATTAGCACATAGGCTACTTTTTAACCCGGAAAAATACATATCAAATTTACCCCGCGAACGGCTAGTAGGCAATACTTTATAGAAAAATCTGTAGGTTTATGTATTTATTTATTGTATCAAGTATTTTTTATTATTATGTTGTATTTGTATAATATTTCCCCCCTATTATATTTTATATATCTAGGTCTGAATAAGTAATTAGTAAGTATATTTAATATTTTACGAGTAAGTTGCAATACCTGCTAATGTTCTCTTCAAAACTTAGGTTAGCTGGTAGATAATGCTAAGTAGCATTAAGCTCGCCTATGTGCAAAACTGCCTGTTTTAAATGCAATAAAGGATTTAATAATAATAAGTAAAAAAAAACTGTCTGTGAGGATGTATCTGTGGGGCCTTTGCTTTGCAAAACATGGAAAATAAACTGAATTGATATATTTTGCGACATCGGTTTACAAGGGAGAATAGGTTAACTAATGTTTAAAATTCAATGCTAATGTCTTGGCTTTTAAAAATATTGATCGCAATCATAGAATCTTATAATTATCATACAGGCTCTGACGTATTAAGTTTAAGATGATTTGAGAAACGATGGTCAGAGTGGAGTTTTTTTTTTCCGCTGCCTTTTTCTCCACTACATTGACATTCAAGAAACAGAATGTAAATTTTTACGTTGAAATAATTGATTTCTGGTTGCTGAATAAAGACTCAATTTTTCGACCTTTTTACAGCTTTTTATGAGTACAACAGGTTTATTTTGTATGTCTTCCAGATAAAAAGTTACAGGTGACAGAAAATCTTAGAAACTTTGTCAACGCCAATGGTATTCAGTTTGTTCCGTACTAGTTAAATTATTTTTATCAGCGGTTTGTTACCGGAAACAGAAAGTTACTAGTGACTTTTCCCTAGATGAAAATAGAGCTTTAAAAAAATTTTTTTTTTAGTTATCCGTGTTTGTGTTTCCCGATGATCTTCCTCTCCTCCCTGTCTTGAGCTGACATCTCCCAGCCGGGCAAGAAGGTTCAGAGATCGTCCCGGCATCTCCGCCTTGGCTGAACACGTCTGCGATATCCGTCGCGTGGAACCCAACCCATTCAGCGGCAATTTCCCATCTGTCTGGACCCATACAACTGACGTGGCCCGCCCAGTTCCACTTGAGTTTTGCAGTCACAGCTCCAGCATCAGCGATTTTGGTTCTAAAAACCGGCCATGTGCGGAACGGACTCGCGCACGAAGGGTCCCGTAACATTATCTATACAACATTAGACAAAGATCGAGACAAGATAGATTAGGAACATTGAGAACAGCGCCATCTATAAAAACTAACAAGAAGCGTTTAACATTGATATTTAACGTCATGACATCGGCGCTGTGAGGGTTACTTAGATGCCCGCTAGATGGCGAGCGCTGTATTTAGACGACGTTTGTTGTATGGGAGCCCCCCTTAAATATTTATTTTATTCGGTTTTTAGTATTTGTTGTTACAGCGGTAACAGAAATACATCATCTGTGAAAATGTCAACTGCCTAGCTATCATGGTGCATGAGATGAAGCCTGGTGACAGACAGGCGGACAGTGGACTCGTTATTAGGGTCCCTTACCCCTTTGGTTACGGAACCCTAAAAATATAATACAAAAGTAAATAACCATTAAGTTGGTTGCTGTTCCTCGGGCTTTCAATCATGTCATTGATTCAAGAGTCATGAATCATGTCATGTGGGATACATCTCTTTTACTTTATTTCTTTATTTAGTCGTATTTCAACAAAATGTTTGTTTATACTCGTACTAGCTGTCCCGGCGAACTTCGTACCGCTGTACCGCCACAGAATCAGTTTATACGATTCTTGTTACCATGGCAACGCAATAAATGTCTTAAAATTTTGCTTGAAAAAAGGTTACGGTAATAATAAAATATATCTTGCGGGGTCGCATTACCGGGATATAAAGTATCCTATGTGTCAATTCAGATCTTTCTCTATCTGTATGCTAAGTTTCATGTAATTCTGTTCAGCCATTATTGCGTGATTGAGTAACAAACATACAAACATCTTCACAAACTTTCACATTTATAATAAGTCATAAGGCATTAAGTCCGCCGCATTGTACGATTTCAATGAAATAAAAGTATCAATAAATAAATAAATAGATATAATATTAGTAAGATATATAGCAGAATAGGATTTAAGGAAAAGCTATCTGAATCTACTTACGTTTTTTCATGTTTTTTTCAAACAGTCGACGGCACATCGCCCTTTAGTCAGTTGCGTTACGAGGGACGCAACGGAGCTCGAACCTACTACGACCTCTGGAATCGACGCAATTGTCTTACCGACCGCGCTAACACTGTTACACTCTTACCGGTTTGCCAAATTTAATCTAAATTCATTAAACCTTTTCAGTATCAGTGCGTGACTAAAGGTCGAAATAGAAATAATAAGCATTCTCATCTTACGATCTTTCAAGCATCTCTTTTATCTCGATGTTCTACTTTACTCGACATGCACTGAACAATTCATATACTGCAGAATGAATAGGAATACATATTATTACCTGATAAAAATACATTTCATCCTTGTATCTGGACGCTCGAGCAGCTCAGCGGCACAGCGGCATGGCGCTCGCTCCGCCAATACAATGCTTCCTTGTGCCATATAAAGATAATGTGCATATTGATTGCTACTTGGTTTTAGGGTTCCGCGATCGATAGGTTCAACAGGACCCTTTTACTACGCCTTTGTCTGCCTGTTGCATGGCGCCCGTCTTTTTTGCCTTTGAAGAGCTTTTTTAATTGTACCATAAAAGAGCGGTAGTTGAAATGGTACTGTTATGGTGGATTTCACAAGTCATGAGCATAAAAGTAACTAATAAAAAAAATGGTTTAGGGTAAGTCGAACGCACTCTGAGGTTCCCAAACTTTTTTTAGTATTTTTGAAATTAAATTAATTACAAAGTAATGAATATAATTAGTTACGTGGCGTAGTTGTACATTTAACGGATCTGATCACGATTAATTATTAGATAAACATAAAACTAATTGCCTTAATTCCCAAAGTCACGTTTACAAAATCAGTAATCATGATTATACTTGTTAAATGTATAACTTTGTCATTAGTCATTAAAAATATAATTACGTGGTGTGACGAAACCCTCAGAGCCTGAGTGCCGCTGGCACAGGGCGGTTTTTCTGCTTTGCCCATAATGTGCGTATTTATTAACATATTTACTGGCAAATAAGGCGAATACACGCAGTTCATTATACACATTTACATAATGTTTTTAATTTCCATTTTTATGTACAATAAAGTTTTTTCTATGTATCTATCTAATGTTATTTACTGCATACTTAACTAAATAAATACGTTAATAAATACATAGTTAGGTAGAGGCATTCCTCTTAAATTTCTGGTAAATTATTTACGCTGACTCCTAGGTCAAAATCAAAATCACTTTGAAATCGTTAGCAATATAAGGTAAAATATCAATAAACGTCAATATTGATTGACTGAACGAACATCAATAATCAAAATTATTTTTTACTACCGAGCTATGCAACGAATTATTTGTGATTTGATTTGGATAATTATGTGAGCCAAATGTCACCCGTATCTGTTTAGATGTTTATGCGAGACAAAAAGCATTTAAGAAACGACCTGCTAACTAGCACTACCAGTGGGAAAAATCATATCTTCTTTTATAATAAATAATTTCCGCTCAACACAAGCACTTGTCCTGGTCCCAAACTAGGATACCTACCTTGTCCTATGATAACTAAGTAAGGACATCACAAACATAGTAAGGACATCACGACACCCGGCATGGAAATCAGACGTGGTACCGCTAGGCCAACGAGGCAGTCGATAATACGTTTTTGCAAAAAGTGAACACCATAAATCTTAATAATGGTGATAGCAGAGAACAAAATGTCGAAAGCTTATTTAGAACAGCTTAGAACCAAGGGTCAATAACCTAGCGGTCTTATAAAAACACGATTTCTTTAAAACCAATCTAGAACTCTGTTTTTACTCTGTCCTTAATTCTCCACTGCAGACCATTTTAATCGGCACTTTTGAAGTGTTTTAAGGAACCGAGTCCGTGGGACTTTAGACGATTTCCGCTAACAACGGCAGGTTTTTCCAAACATACTTTAAAGTACTAGGAAAGCCATAAAATTTGCTACGACCATAAGGTATTTTTGTGCCCTCAAATCCGTAGAAACTACTATCACCATAGCGTTGGAAATACTACGCCGCAGCCATGCAGGGGAAAATACCTACTCGAAAGCAAGAATACCGCGCCACACCGTTAACTTGACCTCGAAGTACAAATATTGTTCTGTTTGATTATCAAAGAAGCCAAAGGCATCGAGAGGATTGGGAGACCGATGGCGGTATAATATTGACATTGAAAGTTGAGTCAGCCATGGATCCGATTTTTGCCCTCAAATACGGAGCGGATCGTAAACATTAATATCACAGAACTAGGGAGGCTCGACGCATTTGTTTAGGACCATTGGCTGGACACTTAACAATATTTTGTTGTTTGTAAGAAGAGAGAGCGGTACTTTTCAGAAGTCCCTACAGTTGATAGCACAACCACCTTCAAAAGCATGCCCTTTATTGAGTTACAATACGGGTGAATTTTCAACAAAGATTGAAAGGACGAAATGGTGTCGTTTGTGCCTTTAATACCAAATATACTTAATACCTGCTACGTACGGTTGACTTTAGAAACAAAATTTGGAGATCGATAAACTGTTGCCTGTACATATTGTAAGTATGTAGGGTGTAACAAATTTAAAATTTGTTCAGTGTAGCCTCGATACCGTCCCACTACTGGGCAAAAGCCTCCCCTTTAGCTCTCCACTCCTCCCTGTTCGTGGTCACCTCCTGCCAACCGGAATCCCTATATATGTACTTTAGAAAATGGGGCGGGCTCTACTCACTATGAACACTTTTACTACAGGGAAAACTTTGATCGCGAAAAAAATATCAGTTTTTCTATGTATATGCCGTAGGTGGTAGCTATAGAACACGGTTTTTTCGCGAATTCGAAGTTTTTCTCCACGATAAAAGTAGTTTGGTTTGACGAGTATATATATATATATATATATATATATATAGGGATTTTGTCACACCTTGTACATAGGTACAGTATATGTTAGGTAGGTCGAACGTATTTTTTGCTGAATCTCCGCTAAAAGCAATTGTGCTTTCGTGGATTGTTAAACAAATTGTATAAACAGGCCACTTTGTCCGGTATCACAAACACAAAGAGTGAGAATCGCTGACGGTGAGCGGTACTCAACATCCGCGGGGGATCTGCTGAAACTCCGCAGATCATCAGTAATTGGAAAACTTGCTGTTCTGTTTGCTGTTCCCGCAAGTTTACGACGCGCTAATCTCTCGTTACACAGTTTAATAAAACTTTTGACGATCAGTCCCGCTTTTATCCGCAGTGTCTACTAGCTCTATGCTATATTTGTAATCTATAGGACACGCAGCTTGTGACTTAGAATCCATGTGTAAGGCAGTATCCTCTTCCTACGTCGGAGGCAGCAGACAGAATAAAATGAGTTTATTTTGGCCGCGGCCGGGCCGCAATGTCGGATGTTATAATACAAAACAAACAGTTTCTGGGAAAACTGCGTAGCTCTATCGGCGGGCGTTAAGTAAATACGAATTACTTTTATACTTCGTAGCCCATTATAAATCGAAAATGTTTGCAGATTTAAATTTAAAAAAACCATCACAAAGTCTTTAACCTTTTTCTCGTAACCAATGGAAACGGAGACTTTACTTTTAGAGTTTATATACAGCACCTTATGTTCTTGAAATTACATAGCCTCAGTAGAAAACTATGTTTGCTTCTTTTGTGTACCCAAAGCATTCTCAAATAAATCGATTTACTCTTCGTTAATGCACTATCAACACTCAAGAAACCTTGTCGTATCAGTGGAGCATTCGTCTGCACATAATATACAGTCAGTGAAAATCACGGTTAGTTCGCGGTGGCTTTTATCTCGCATGTCAGAAGTGCTAGTAGAACAGAAAGGTAACTTCTAGTTGTCGCCAACTATCCATGGCGTGTATGCATGCGACGTGTTCTTATTTCATAAACACGCGCCAGTCATTGTCTCTACCCACTGGAGACCTAGTGGAAGGATTTACATGAACCACTCTTCCAATCACAGCAGAATGTTTGATTTGTTGGATGCCCGCCACCAGAAATCCTATTACATGGAATAAAACCGGACCACTCATGTATTATGCCTCGCAAACCCTAAAAATAAACCTTCCGCTCATAATCAATGCAGTCGTGAACGGGGCGACGTGAGCGGGCGGGGTGCGCGGGGGGCGGGGCGGGGTCAGGAGGCACTTTTCACTCTCCAACCTCCCGAGGGTCACTAATTTCATTAAAGTCATTATTCAGCAGCGAGTTCGGCGACTGATACGGTTCCTTAACACAATTACTCTACAATAGAGAAAAGACGAGGTCCCTGCTAAAACTTTGTGAATGTAAATAAATCAGCCTTTCTTGGTAAAACTTTTTCAATATATTTAGTAGGGCTCCAGCCAGTACGAGTAGCTAGCTATACGTGTTTATCATAATCTTATCCGCCTCGATATTTCACAAAACCTAAGAAATATTTATTCAATACTTAAAATTGTATTGCGTTCCACACGTATGTAGGGTTATGTCATAGGTTGTTATTTAAATTTAATCTAAATCTTCGTGGATCCTAAAGGGCATGCATGCAACATTATACTTTTACGGTCTTATTTATAAAAACTCGATACCTTAAAATACTCGATAAACGCCGATTAAAATAGTCTGTGGTGGAGATTTTAAAAGAAAAAGACGGCGACCACAGATGAAATAAACTACCTCTGAGGAGTGATCTAGAGGAATCGTGCTTTTATAAAAAAGGCCGATAGACTTTTATAAAAAGTAATCCTATTTCAGTGCATTTCTAGTTATGTAAGTGTTCATAAGATTACTATTTAAATATTTTGATTTTACACATACATTTACACAACAGTTATACGTATTCAAGATTTATTTACATCGTGAGGAAACCTGATTTTCGGAGGTGTTCACATACCTCGGTGCTTGCAATTACCAATCCGCGGTGGGCACACGTGGTGATTAAGCCCATAGTCTCTCAGAGAGAGAGAGTATCTCTCTAAGTCTCTCTCTTTCTCTCTCTGAGAGAGTATGGGCTTTACAGTGGGACTTATAAAGATACGTCCCACTGTAGGGCACAGGCCTGAATAGCTGAATACAACCCAATATTTATTATTCTAGGTATTTTTCTATTTTGTAATAATTCCTTGAGATCAGTTGTATTTTTAAGGCTTTAATAAAAGTTATCGTTGCTTATTCCTTTAAGCTGGACATAGGCCTCCTTCGTGGTTTTCACAACCATGAGGGGTTTTGAAATAATCGCCACTCTTGGCAGGCGGGTTGGCGATCGCAGTTTGCGGTTGGAATCTAAGGAAGACGCTGCTGCCCTTCTCCTGGTAATTGATTTCCTTAGTCGCCTTCTACGACATCCACGGAAGGAAATGGAGTGACGCTCGCTATTCTTAATCCGGCGCCACGCGGAATAGCGGTTAGCTTTATTAAAAATTTATATCGACACTGCCAATGGAGTGTAGCTTCATTCGGGAAATGGGTAACATTAATTAACATATTGTGTATAATTGGGAATATTTTCTAATACATATAAGAATTAAACTACTTAACTTCCAATATACAGAAGTTTACAGTACTTAATTTTTATTTTTCACACAAATGATAAAAAAGTATAAGAAAAATAAAATCAACAATCTGAGAATTTTATAGTTTTGCTTAAGTATTGGAGGTGGTTGAAAAAATGCTTGTATAGAAGCACATATTTTTAACCGACTTCAAAAAAGGAGGAGGTTATCAATTCGACGCGTATATATAATATATTTTGGCTATGTTCCTTCATAACTCCGTCAAATCTTAACTGAATTTGGCAATTCTTTTTTTTGTTCGAACAGGTATAACATCCTATTGGTCCCATTTTAATTTGGTGAAGATCTGATGAAGACTTTCAGAGATGGAGAACGGAACTCTTCAATGGACAGCAGTAAATCCTTTAGTAATATCCGTATGTTTCATAAAATAGCGTAAAAGTAGTCCCTAGTTAATTTGGTGATGTTCTGGTGAAGACTTTCGGAGATGGAAATTGAGTTCTTCAAATTTTAAAGCAATGAATTAAGAAGGGTAAATTATGGTTATATGGGACTTATATATTTTTCTCCCGCTCCCCCACTAAAAACTGAAAAATAAAAATTTTCTTATAAAAAAATAATAACTGACTTCGAAACACTACAGCACTAAAAAGTTAGAAATAATTTTAATAAGTAGAAGTATTTATACATGTAGATATTGCAGAAATAGAATTTGTAGTCGGTGCCCAGTTTCAAGACCAGCACATATATTTTGGGCACCGGCTGGTTTCAAAGTCGGTTTTATTTTTTATTAAAAAAAAAATTTTTCTTTGTGTCATGATAAGATAATACAATCCCAAAATATAGGAACAAAGTGAGGCGAAATTATGTGATAAGATAACACAACTCGGTTTTGATAACCGATGAACCATCATAGAAATATCTGGGCAATTGTTTGTTCAGGCGCCGGCCGGGGCGCACGCCTTCGGCTGACCTATCTACCTACAGTTGTTGATACGGCTTTTTACTTTTGGCTCAGTTGTGTGAGATGAGATTACGGGCAAATCAGTGACGTCACTCACATGTTACACATTACTTAGATTTCCCCTTTCAACTTTTGTTCCCAAGTTTCCACCGCAACCCACCGGAGGGGCCCGTCTTGGATATTTGCACATCCGTGGCTATTTATAAAGTGTATATTTTGGATTGAAATCGGTTTGTTTATACGCATCTTAATCGAATCGAATCTCTCGTATAAACACAGCCCCGCCGACCTACATTCCTCTCCCGAGCTGATCGGAGACCCACTGTTCCATCTGAGAACATTATATAACATTATATTTTACTATTGTTCGTCTCGAGAAAGGCGGAAATGCGAATGGCTGCGGCCGATTTCTGCCGTTTTCGTGCGATAGATCTATAAATCGTGCGTATGTCAAGTTTCTTGACCAACCCAACTGTAAAATCATCATCATCATCAGCCATCCTTACGCCCACTGCAGGACACAGGTCTCTCTCATGGTTTTCCCTAACCATGAAGAGTTTTGCCATAATCGCCACGCTTGGCAGGCGGGTTGGCAATCGCAGTATGCGGTTGGAATCTCAGGAAGACGCTGCTGCCCGTCTCCTGGTAATTTATTTCCTTAGTCACCTTCTACGACATCCACGGAAAGCAATGGAGTGACGCTATTCTTAATCCGACACCACATGGCACAGTGCTATTGTTACAGTGAATTGTAAAATAGTGTTAAAGAACGCCGAAATTTTTAATTTAAGCAGTATTGAATTTCTAAGGGTGCGTTTCAAAGAAATAGGAATGCTTACTCTGGTTGCCAATATATATTCTATAATATAATGTGTGTCCGTAAACATATAAAAATGTTCAGATTAAATAGGGATGTCCATAACGTAAACACTACAAATAGAAATAAGCTTGTTTATTCTAAATGTTGTTTCGCCAAGGTAAATGCATCGTTTGTAGGCTATTGCGTTCGTTTTTACAACGGAATTCCAGAACATGTTCTGTCCTTGTCTGAAAATAAATTTAAAACATTAAAAGCCTATTATAGAATAGACGAGTATATGAACGATGTTAGTCCTTGGTAGTAAACCAATTCCACTGCGATTTCATTGTTATTTAATTATTAATATTATTATTTAGGTATTTAGTTTTAAAAACGTGTACTGACGACATGATTGCACATTAATAACTATAGCACACATTTTATCCCTGACAAGAACTCAATAATTATGCAGGTTTGCTAAAGGTCATTTGAATGGTAGCCTGGTGGCCGGGTCACCTATCTCCGAGTAAAATGGTTGAGACTGGTGCTGGCTGACCTCTGCGTTATGCTCGTGAACGGGTGCTGTTCGTGTGTCGGGCCGCAGCATTAATGTTTTTCCTACTTTTGTAAGCAGTGTTATTTTGACTTTTAAAGTCATTTGTGGCAATCAAGGAATCATATTATAATATGCTTTGATGTATTAAGTTTAAGATGATTTAAGAAAAGATGGTCAGAGTGGAGTTTTTTTTACCCGCTGTCTTTGTCTCCACTACAAATACGGCCCGAAAGCAGCGGCTAACATAGTAACATAGTACAGTGACATTCAGCAAACAGAATGTAAATTCTTTACGTTGAAATAAATTATTGATTTCTGATTTCTAATTTCCTCCATGAAGCCAGAGACAAAGCTAAATAATTTAAATTGCCGGACGCGCAGGATGACTGGCCTTTTTGTAATAAACTTACAATTATCAATTGTGGCTCAGTTAGGCGAAAATTACCAACAATATGTAAAAAGCTTTATGAAACAGGGCCGTTCCTTAATATTTTTTCAAGTTTTAGTTCTATATTGCAGAGAATTCATAATGAAATTTTATGAAAAACTTAAGTGATATTTAAATGTGTATTCAAATTTCAAACCCATTCAAGTGATGTTCAAAGTACTTTCATAAGCGCGAATTTCATAAAAATATAATCTAAGAAAAAGCTCATAGAGCTAAAGTTGTTATTAAATACAAACACAGTCGTGTTCCAGGAATAGCTTATTTTTGAAATCGTCCCGTTACGTTATAGACCGAACCGGTCTCCAGCAGTACATTTCTCGCAAATCAAACTAACGACCGTGGCTCTAGCAGATGCAATAAAGATATAAGTATTCAACGACTATAATAACGTCCACACACCACAATCACTTGTACTGGTTTCAAACTAGGATACCCTGTAACCAGGCAAGGTCATCACAAACGTGAAAATACACTCAGACTGAGGCTATTTGTACAAATCAAGTACGGCGGCCTCCAGTGGGAATCGAACCCATGATCATGAGGTTATTAACTTGATTATGTACCTACTGTATGTAATTTTTTTGTAATGTTGTCAAATACGTTTTATTCCCATTCTCTTTTTTGGCAATATAAAGAATATTCGTTTCCAACAACAACAACAACATCCTTTTTGTAGGTAACGCCTGTTATTTTTAAGCTAAATCTGTAACTTATTTAGCTAAGAAGCAAATAGATTAATAAAGTATAAGTAAGTATCATACACTTGCGCCTGTATCCCGGAGGGGTAGGCAGAGACCAGGGTCTGCCAATTGCCACGATCCTGGCAGATCTCTTTCGCTTCACCAACATTCGTTGTTCGTTGCATGCACGCACTCCGGTTTCGGCTAGTTTTTATCTTGCCCTTTGGTAATACATCCCCTATTTGGTCGAAGTATGTCCGCCTGCGACGTCCCTTACCGGCCCTTCCACCCACGTTCGCTCGATATATTTATTTTGTCATTGTTTCTGTCTTCACCCTCTCCGTGTCAAACCAACGTAACATTCCTTTCTCAATTCTAGACTTTACATCCTCTTTCAGACCACAACGTTCTCTAATCAAACTATTGCATATTCTATCATTCAAAGTAACACCACACAATATTTCTCAAGGACCTCATTTCTACTGCACTAATCCTAATTTCTTGATTTTTCAGCTACACCCTGTGCTAACGACATCGTTATTCGTTAGCACAGATTTGAAAAAAATACAGATATATATATATATATATATATATATATATATCCTCCTAGCCGTGTTCGGCCGTAGCGACCGCATACAGGACTCTCATTTCTTTATGGTTGAGGGTTTCGCTGGTGTGCCCTCAGGTGACTGGTGTAGCCGATCTTGGCTCGGAAAGTGCGAGCACATTGGGCGCACGTCAAGACACCATTGACGTAGTTATATTGTATGGCCGCCGGTGGTCGGGCCTTTAGCTCGTCGCGAAAAGGTGCAACATTGAGCCCTCTCAGTGGGAGCGTAAAGCGGAAGATCGCCCAGCGTGGAGACTACTAGTGCAGGGCGGTGTAGACGAGTTTGAAAGGAGGAGACTGCTCGACTTAGATACAGATGTAACGTAGCATAGAAATGGTTTGTAGCATGCTAGATCGTACACGTTTGTATATGTATATGCACGAGCTGCACCCACACTAATACACTAAAGTAATACCTCAGATCGGCCTCATTCCCATTACTCTGCACGCGTCGTCGGTGACGATGACACATTGTATGTATTTTGTGTCAACAAAAATCGGCAAAAATGCCGATCATGCCTCAGACCTGGGGATTCCGGATTAGTTTCTAAAATTCTGCTTCATTAACTTTTGTTGTGAGTCGGAATAAAGAATTACGAATAAAGAAAGTGTTGCCAGATTCTTTTACGGGAATATTTACTTACCAGCAGGGAATTTGCCTGTTGTATCTATTAGAACAAATTTTTTAAAGTAAAGTAAAAAATTGTTTATTTGACCAAAAAAAACATACACTCTTTATAATACTAAGTTATAAAATAAAAATGTGACAGTCTCTGGTAGCAAGTGAATTACAGATAAAAAGCGATTTCCAATTCCTAAACTAGGGTTTACCTGTATCTTAGGAGTTGGACCTCTTTCGACGAATAAATTCCAAAATTACACACTAACCTAGACTTTTAATGAAAAAAGAGAGAAAAAAAAAAAAAAAAAAAGTTAAGTTCAGCAAAGCACAACACAGCAATTTGTATATAGGTATAAGGCTGGGCATCACATTCACAGCCGCGGTCATATAGCACTTATATCTAAGTGATATTAAAAAAAAAAAAAAAAGTGATGTAAGTCTAAACAAAACCAATATAAGGGTCAGTGTTGCTTCACCTTAATCAGCGCACAAAACAGTACAACCCACCCATTAAATCCTAATAAGAATAAGTTATTCGTATAATGTTAGGGTTACGTACGGCAAAAGGTAAAAACGGACCCCTTATAGCATACTCGTTTTGAAAACGTTTATTTATTTAACTTGAAAAAAACCGTAATAACCTTAACTTATTTCTGTGAATAAAAAGTGGGTATGTCTATACGTACTTTAAAATAGAGAGAAACTATCGATTTCACAGATGTTTACGGAAATTTATTTTAAGTGCAGTGTAAAAATTTTGCAAAGTGCAAAGTATTTATTCTGCCCGGAACTAAAAAAAATACAAAACAATGTATACATCTATAATAACTAGAAAATATTGAAACATCTTTCATCTTTTACGCAAAAATAAACTAAGTATGAATGTTCGTGGTGGTACAGTATAAAGAGATAGAGCGTATAAATGTTATTTCTTGATAGACTGAGTACGTAAGTAAGTATTGTATTAGAAAAATTAAAGATTTAATGAATATGTTCGGGTGGTTTATTAAATCTAATATATGAGTCCAGTACGAATATGAAAGTTGGACAGAGAACAAAAAGATCTGGCGTCTTTATGTTCTTAGCCATCTCCATCGAGCCTCTACCTCTTTGCCTTAGACATTAGGTTCAGTGAACTAGTGGAAATCCTACCTCACGTTTGGCGATATTCCGTAAACAAATCCGAATAGCAAGTCACGGTATTGTAGTGTAGGTATTATTTTGAAATGGTATAATTGAATGGACGGAAGACGAACAAATAATACTGAATTTAATATAACCACGCATTCAAGGGATGGTCTCAAGGGATGAAATATAGAATGGAGATAGACCATGACCTGAGTTAAGGGGTAAGGGTATTTTATGTTCTAGCCCAATGCGAACGTAACAGGGGCACAGCTAGAGCTAAATATTAGCTACATTAGTTTACTATTTTTGGCGACAAAAAATTACAAAACCAACTAACCGAATCGAGATGGTTGTGCGATACACTTTAGCATTAGGTTCATAGAAGCATATTTGTATCGTACAATCGAACTTAATGCTAAAGTAGGTGGTACGACGCAACAAAATATTCTGGTCCGGTAACGGCTTCAATTTTATTACGACAATGTTATTTCGAAATTTGTCTGTAAAAAGTGACACCGTCACACGGCCAGGTATGTTTGTACCTATATTTTAGTAACATGAGCTAGTTTTGGTACATGTAAAAAAATGGGCATTTTTTTTTATCTAGCAACTCACAAACCATAGACACATCTTTGAAGGGCAGCCATTTATAAACTTCATTTGTAATTAAAGGAGAATACATGTGTATTTTTTTTTCAAATCTGTTCGTTAAGATTCGTTTCCAATATGCTTTAAATACGAGTACATGTAAGGTATTCTCACTGCAAGCAGTAATTGTTTGCTTCTTACTTCATGCGCTGTCACGTGGTGCGCCTGACCGCACTCGCCAAGTAATTAATAACAATTATAATTTGTTGTAGGGAAATAGGACAATGAGCACATGTTTTAAAATTACATTGTAGTGACATAGTATTTATCCCTTAGAATAAAACATATAAAGGACATAGCAATGCTGACAAACCATCGATAAAATATTATTTTCAGGATTTTGCTGGCCTAAGACCTACATTAAGGTGTTACTAGCAACTTGTGACGTCACAGTTTACACCCGATTTTATACGAGGTTTATATTATGATAAGACGGGTTACATTATCGACGAGTTATATTATGAAAAGTGTTAGAAGTAGAAAAAAATCTGTCACGATTACCTTTTGAGGTGGCCTCTCAAATGGCATCATTTTTATTTTGCAAGATCCCCATTAACGCGATCGGACACGAACATTAGTTCCCGTGAGCCAGATAAAGCAAAGTCCGAACGCCGCCGCCACCGCCGCCCATCGCGTGGCGCCAGCCTCCGTCCGCGGCAGCAAATATTGCGCAGCACTGGAAACCCAGAAACATAGTTTAATTTTATTTCGATTCTATGAGTTCATAAATCACTGTAACGTCTATCCACAAGTGGCTGATTAAACCGCAAACATCTGTATATCGTCTGCAACATTAATCAGAGGAAGTCTCAAAATAAATCCTGTAAAATCGGTCCGTCCGAGCGGCGCGGGTGTGACGCCAGCGTCGCCGCGTGACGTCACGGGAGCCGGTCCAGTACTCCCGTTTACACTTGCCCGCGTTGCTTGCACTTTGTCACAAATCAGCGAGCACAACAGCAGCGAGCAGTTTCCATTCCAATTCCCGTGGAGATCTCCCCGCCCCTACCACGTACTAGCTCTACATTATATAGGCTCTAGGCACTACCTATTAGGCAGTACACTGGCAAGTAGGGAATGCAATCTCGATCTCGCGAGATCTCGAGTCATTTTACGATTACGATTTCTCATACATACATACATAAACTCACGCCTGTATCCCAGAGGGGTACTCAATACTCAATACTTTATTGCATTCCACAAGTTTTAGGCAAGACGATCCTGACAGATCACTTTCGCTTACAATTTCTCGTTTTTGAAGTCTTGTTCGAGATCTCGAGTGTAATGGAAGAGATTGCAAACGAGATCTCAAAACTTGGACGCACGCGAAGCTTTTGAATTGGTGACTTTTGGTGATCTTACGGTTCTTATGTGCGCTGGATACAAAGGGAAGAGCCCTGAAATTTGCGTACATTAGACTACTTAGCATATGCTTTGTTGTGCAGGCGATTTACTGTATGCGCTACTTGACCGACGACTAGGTACGACTAGGTTCGTAAGTCATTTCCAAAATTATAATTAAGCGTTTATTGTGCGCGTTTGCTAATTTGTTGCGTAGTGAAGATGATTATTATTTTTCTTATA
Organism: Yponomeuta evonymella; assembly: GCA_963969515.1. Lineage (NCBI taxonomy): Eukaryota > Metazoa > Arthropoda > Insecta > Lepidoptera > Yponomeutidae > Yponomeuta > Yponomeuta evonymella. The sequence goes on along the minus strand of OZ018346.1, from coordinate 21,787,170 downwards.
TAAACCTTTGTTTTATTACATTTTATTAATGTTATGTTTTATTTATTAAATATAATAGGTTACGTAGTTTTAGTGAGTGTTAAATATTTTCGATAAAAAAACGTTATTCTTGAAAGTACGCAATGATTTCATATTGACTATATTTATCGAGATCTCGTCGTCTTATCTGCGAGATTTCGAACGGTAAATCTCGAACCCAATTTTATCAAGCGAGATCTCAACTCGAGATGGCTTTCCATATTCGCAAGCTGGGCGGCAAAGGGGCGGCACGTCACACTGGATTCCTTCGCGATTTTATGATTGTGCGGCTTGTCACCCTTTCTGGAAAGCAGCCTGTAGGATAACGTCGGCATTCAGTCTTCTTTCTCCGTTGAATTATATTCTCTATGTGAAGCAATATAGAGTTGTAGGATGGTACCGTCTTACTTAGCCGAATGTCTGCATTGTTCCTATTGTAGTGTGTGCCAGGGCTGAAATGCACTTGTGAGAGCGCGTCAGGAATACTTCTCAGCCATGACATGAGAGTACTTTAATTGTTTATCATTTATTTATAAACTTCAGTCTTCATTCAATTTAGCAGGTAAATAGTAAACTGAACTCTAGGCCTCCGGAGTACCTACTAATTATCTTACGATAATTTATTATTTGCAAGCCGACTCAACTCAACATCTAGAGATTTTACGAGACCGAACCCGTGTTATATTCATGAGTTACACTTGAATGTAACACTGGTTCGATTCTCGATGAGGGCCGACGTGTTATATAGATTAAATAATCTTCGTCGTACACAGATTTTTTTACGTTTTATTTTATTTTTATTAGGCACACCAAACAGATATTAGCGAGTACATTATCAAGATAACATTAATTAATATGTAAGATCCAGACAAAACATGTGTATGTGTATACAGCATGATTACAATTTACGAAATTAAACTTAGATGAGTTACTTACTAATAACATTTATTTTTATATTCAATCAAGGTTTGATCAAGCTGAATCAAGCGTAGGTGGCTATTTTTTTCTGCTGATACAAAACTTAGAATTCTAGAACTTACCTTAGAAACTTATAGCAAAACGTACATGGAGAATACATCGCACTATAAAACACTGATGCGAATCAATTGGAGGTGTGGATTCCTACGTCTGCAATAGCAGTAGCTAAAGTCCACTGCAACAATCATTTTAATATTATTATTTTTTTACATTGTATCAACCATACTAAGTGTAAAAGTATTTCGGGAGCAAACCGAGCGTTTAACTAATTTGGTGTTGAGATTGATTGCTGCCAGCAGTGGTGGTGAGTCGATAGAAGAGTGTAGGAGTTTGTGTAAGTACATAAGCTCAGTCTGTTTACGTCTAGTTTCAAGAGATTGCAAGCGGATTTTTTGAGTCTCTCTGTGTATTCTGGCATTCTCCTACAACACACATTGAACTTATGGTAGATTAATCGGAAACATATAACTTGCACGCTTTCAAGTCTTTTTACATGTATATCATAATAAGGGGACCATGTAACCGATCCATATTCAAGGGTGCTTCTGATTTCCATTAACAGTAATTAAATAAATTGAAATATAGTACATTTGGCGGCCGTGTTACTACAAGCGATATCTTCCAGACAACTACAGACGGACACAAGAAAGAAATTTAAGACGGATCGGATCTGAAAACATAATTTTGTACAAATGGTCTCAATCTGATTAATTTTTTCCATACTGAACACAGAACAGAGAAACTTGTGATGCAAGAACGTTTTCCTTGTTGTGATATCATTGTATGCTCTCCATAGCACAAGTTATCGTTTCGGGACCAGAGACAAGAGATTGTGTTGTAAAAATTTTATTTCCTGGTGTTTCTATTACACGAGCCGTCTAAGTTTCCCGTAGTCACATGGTCGTTAAAGGGAAATATTAATTGCTCAACAAAAACAAAACGGACCCTAATGACACCCATCATTTACACTTTGTCTATAAAACATTTTACAACTAAAAAAACTATTAGTAGGTAATATTGTACGTTTAGTGTAAGTGCAATACGAGTATAAATTGACAAAAAAACATTAATCGATATTGCCAGTTACTTATTTTTTCAACAAAAATACCAGTTTTACAGAAAACCATTTTCATACCAAATAGTTGCAAATCAAATTTACTTATTGTTTCGTCAAGAGAGTCTGATATGCAACTAATATTTTTAATAGAATGGTGGTATGTTGTGTCCGAAAAATAAAATTTTCTTGTGCGCGGTTAAGTTATAGGATGTGGATTCCAATAAAAACTATATTCAATGTTTGCAATGTCAAAGAAAATTTGATACTCATGCAATCAGTTATAGATGCTTGTGAAATACTTTGATAAGCAATCAATATAAACGGTAGTAATTTTTTTTTTCTGTTTATTTAATCATTTTGTGTTTTCTTAATATTTGAGTCGCTGTTAATTTGGTATATTATGTTTTCATGTTGTTGTATTGTATGTTGTGTTTTCAGTATTGTGCCGTTAAATAAATGAATCTATCTATCTAAATTAGCATTCGATAACATTCTACTTTATTTCATTCACAAAAATAGTAACATTGTTGGTGTGCAATTAAGTAGAATTTCGAAACGTCGTCAGATTAGAATCTTCAAAAGCCTCTCCATCATTAGAGGTTGGCAGTCAGGAGGTTAAATCCGTGAAAAGAGTTTTATTGGCAAGCTTGTTTTGTTGGGTTCCGTTGTCAACAAGGAACCCTTAAAATTTCGCCATGTCTATCCATCTGTCTGTCTGTCTATCCGCGGCTTAGCACAGAGACAAGTACTAAAAAGTTTTTTTTTTCTGAGGAGGCAACAAATAACTTTTTATCTTATCTTTACATCTTGAAAGCTGAAATTCAGCATAGATATACATATTAATCACGCGGAAAAAACGTTAGGATCCCGTCAATCTCCCGGCTAAACGGTTGATTGTAGAACTGTGAAAAAATTCAGGGCTGTAGCACATATAATGAACTTAAAAGGAAAACTGTCAAGGCTAAGTAGGCTTATTAATGAGTAATAGAAAGAAAGAAAGAAGACATTTATTTAAATTGTCTTAGAAAAACAAAGTAAACACGAAGGTACACAAACGAAATACACGAACGCCAACAAAACAAAAATAAAAACAAAACAATCGTGAAGAGAACATAGGCGACCAATATCTCCGTACAAATTCAATTGAAAATTACTTTGATGAAGTGGTTTGTTCTGTAAAGCAGGTAATAAACTCCTCCTTCTACGGAACCCTACATTGCGCGTAGCCAGACACGTACTTGGCCGTTATTTTTCAGTAATTGGACTCACACTATGGATCGATTCACTGTGCATTGTTTGTGTGCGTCTATTGAAACCCCTAATCTTAGTCACTGACGAATGGATAGATAACACAAAGCTCATCGTGTACTCTTCCACAAGTGCTTGAGTCCTTTATAATGGCACGCTGCTCTGCAGGTTAATATTTAACGCCGTGCTCGGAACTAGTGATGTACGCCTGGGAATATTGCCACTGCAGGATAACGTTAATTTCCAATATGATCGGTTTTTGGATAGACTAAAGGTTATTTTAAAGATAGTTGAGAAATCTTAGCAGAAGTTCTTTTATTAGGTAAGACGATTCGAATAAAAACGTTTTTTTTCTTACACAAGAGCGGTGGCAGCGGAACGGTAGAACGCCGGCTTCTCATTCGAGAGGTCGTGGGTTCGAATCCCGGTTGTGTTTGTAAGTTACGTACATTTGTGAGGGTCTAGTAGCAATACCATTCGCTGACCGTGAAGGAAAACATCGTGAGGAAACCTGAGCGTCTGAGGTGTTCACCTCAGCGCTTGAAATTACCAATCCGCGATGGCCACGCGTGGTGATTAAGCCCATACTCTCTCTCTTTCTCCCTCTCTCTCTCTCTCTCTCTCGTTGAGAGAAGGCCTGTCCATGCCCTGCAGCTTTTATAGGCTGCATAAAAATAATGGGGATCAAAAAGGAGTTAAAGTTGTCTTAGGTAATAAATAATTTGACGAAGATAAAAAATCTATGGAACAATTAAGTATCTTAGATACTTAAAAAATTCAGAAATCGAAAAAATATATATACATAAGCTAAAGTTGATGAAATTAAGACTGCTATAAGTACGTGACAACAGAATAAATATACTACACAATTAATAATGTTAAATTCAAATGTTCACATAAATCGAAGTTAGTTTGGGAATATTTCCAGCAAAAAAACAAAAAAATATTGCTGGCAATATAGCCAATGGACGATAAGTATTGGTTTTTAAGATTCTTTCTTGGCTCATTTCAGGTGTACAAACATCTAAAAAATCGACCTTAATTCACATTCCCAGTTTGGGGACGTTGCCGGTACCGCTGCCAGAAATTTTACAGCCTTCGGGAGTATTCCCGGGCACCGTACATCAATACTCGAAACTCGCAAAGTAGCTCGCGAGGCTTCATAAAATATTTGGTGTCTTGTAGCAACTGTTGCTGTCTGGCGCCCACTTCACAAAAACGCGTATCTAAGACAACCCGAAGGTTCCCTTTCAGTTAAAACGCAGAGCGGTCGCATGTAGGTTTTTCTTCAGTGGAAGGCAGCGAAGCGAAAGGTTGCGCTCGAAGGGTTTTCTTGTGCAGCAACAGCCAATTTTCCAGTCAACAAGCCTGCATCCTGCCTTGTGCTATGCAGTGCATTTAACGGTATCTCAGCAGGTATCCAGCGACCATATCGACAAACCGGAATAACCTAGCATACAGCCGTAGACAAGCTTCCTAGAACACTTAGGTACTAACACCAGCAACAATATCCCCTCGGTCATGTACCTTCCACGCGTAAGGAAAAGTTATATCAAGCGAAAAGGCCTCAGAGGAGTGCGTGGGCATTCATAGGATATTCATAGGATTTGAATTTGATCGGAAAAATGTCGCTCTACATTAATAGCAAATGTTCAGAAGGGCACGTACAGGCCGCCACCCTAATCAAATAAGACGTTGCGAATGACGCATTGTCGCGAATCTTGAATAAAATTACTAAGCACTATAACTTATTATTAGAGCAATGTACGAGCGTGTGGAGCTTTAGCGATAGCTTTTCGCGGTAATCCACGACAGTCTCTGCGGACGGCAAGTAATCTCAGCCCAGCCGCGGCTGTTCATTAAGTATCCTATTAGATTGCGGGGACCTTCGTCACGGGTTTTGTGTCGCGCTGCCCGCCAGATTTCCGCCCTAAACAAATTATTAGTGTTTAGGTACTACTCGTAGTCATTTGCCGAGTCTTGAATCAATCGGTGAAGGGACCGATGGCCGGTTCCGGCCGGCGTACACATAGCGGGATAGGCGAGAGCAAGGGCCGCGGCTGCGACCGGTCGGCGGCGGCCGGCCCGGCTCGACTACGCTCTATAACCCACGCAGGTGCCACTTCTTGAAAGGCTTTATTATAAACTCTTGTCGGCTATTTTTTGTCTGTCAGCCTCAAGTTTTTTTTTACAGAAAGACTTACTTTTTTCAATCTAAGGGTTGACAGCATGAAGTAAGTACACTATATATTTTATTTGTATTGTCAAGTGCACTCCAGGTGCACGTACCGACGAGTCCTGCGCCGCAGGTGCACAACCTACCCCCGCCCCGCCCCGCCCCGCCCCACCCAGTCCCGGCCGTTTTATTGCGGAAGCGCAGAGCTGACTGCGTCATGTTTGCTAAACGAGAAATTGCATCGCTTACGTTGTTGTTGTACTTGTTGGAAAGCATCAGTTCGTATTTACAGAAAGAATCACAAGTCATAACTTCACAGCTCAACAGCGTGCGATCTTTGAGTCTGGACTCAAAGATGCGATGAGACACATCGTTATCGTGCACGCCGACGGTAAGGTCGTGGTGGAGTCGAAAATTTGTGTAATTATTGCAAAACCTGTAAATAAGTACTTAATCAAAATGGAGATATTTAATGAGACAAGTTTCAAGGCAATTATGAAGCGACGCACTTTGCGGCGAAAGTTTTAATTTATAAAGTTAGCCAACACCTCGCGGGCAGAGCTTGGAAATCTAAGGCTCGGGCCCGGGTGTTGGCTGAGCGCGTCGCCTCATATATCGGCGAGTGAAAGGACTACTGATGACAGGACGCAGCGCGGCCGCGCTTCCGGGCAAATAATCGCCATTCATTGGAAAATAGGGAATCCGATATACACATCAGTTCACCCGACTCGTGCCTAGCCACACGGACCGAGAAGTGCGCCCGCCCGCCCGCGCCGCCGCTCGCTCTACGTCCGGTCACCGCCCAAGCTGAAATGGAAGAAGCTTTTTATTTTCGCTAAAATAACACGATATATTACTAAAGAAATACCAATGTCACATAACGATGAAATATGTTGTCACTGTACGAGTGCTCTGCGTTAAAGTCAAGAGACTACGAGTATTTATTTTTATAAAATAGGATACCAGAAGTGGGTCGGTTAATGGACATGTTCTTGTTATTTACAAATGCGTAGGTAAGATAAGATACGTGTATGTTGTTTGGTCACAGTATGACAGTAAGACCCAGTACATCACCGAGTACACTACCTGCGCCATGATGTGATGCGAAACTGAACAATATGGACTTTCAATTGCTTATCGATAATTATAATTTATAGCACCTATAGACTAGTTACCAGATATTGTCGTAAGTAGGTAACCATCACCATCCCGTATATATTGCAGCCTATATAAGTCCCACTGTAGGGCACAGGCCTTCTCTCAGAGAGAGAGGATGGTGATCACAACGCAATCCAATTTCAAATGTTGAACACCTCAGATACTCAGGTTTCCTCACGATGTGTTCCTTTACTGTTAGCGAGTGGTATTGCTACTATAACTTCACAAATGTACCTAACTTAGAAAACAGGGTCATTGGTACATGCCGGGATTCAAACCCACGACTTCCCGAATGAGATGTCGGCTTTCTACCGCTCCGCAACTCAACTTTCCTCTACTGAATTGAGAAACTCCGAAAGTCGGTTAACAAAATGTATAATATTTCAATTTTATTCGCATGGTCTGAATTTTACGGAGAGAGCAAGTGAACTTCAAACCAGCTCAACAGGTGGCATTTAAGTCTACCCATTATCGCATAGCGCCTCCGGGGGCCCGGGACGAGACTTAATTAAAATATGTATGAAACATTTTCCATATAAGTAGCTCTGTGTATACTAAAATGCGTACAAAGCCTTGCTGCAGCAGTGTGGAACTCGCGGCGCGCTGATTATTTTCGCCGAGTGACTAATCCGGTACAAAGCTGACCTAAATAATGATTCGGTCGAGCGGTCATAACTGCACTGCGGCCGCGCTGTTTCCTGATACACAAATAATACCTACCTACTCAGTCACTGACTGACAGAGTCAGAGTGGCGAGGACGCGAGCGCTGGCCCGCGACGCGACGTCACCGTGACGTCACTCAGCCTCTAACGACACAGTAATTGGGTTCTCTTCCTTAAGTCAGGGTTTCATAAACTGTATGGTCCAGGGTTTGAGGTCCAAATTAGATAGATTAGATAAAATAACTTACCTCACATAAACGATTCATGTGCATTCCGTACTAATTCTGAAACGCATCTCTGTGAATATGGTTTCCTACTTTTGGTTTACAATTAAAATTAAAAATATACAATTTCTCTTACAAAATATAAATAAACAATTTACAGTGATTGGATGTGAAAGTCGACATATGGCTAATATTTAACGTAAGTACTACCTAACTTATCCACATTGTCGATTTTTTTGTAGTTATTGTTATCCTACAGAGACTGGGCATTAACTACTAAGCAGGAAGGACCAAGGTACCTCGCAATCGAGACACATTATTGAATTTGTCGATTTTTGTGTTATTAAATGAAAGTGGTCCGCGGCTACAAAAGGTTAAGAAACACTGCTATACGTAATGTAATATAAATCATTGTGTATGTAATTAGTCGACGTCCTGGGTTGTGATTGATACACTGCTGTAGGCTGAACTTGGTAATTATGGCCCGTCAGAGGCAGTGTTGACACTTGCTTGACAAATCTTTAGCTGCATAGAAAGGTAGAAAGGTGGCAACACCCGGGGGGATATGCAGGTCAACTCATCACTCGACAGAGAAGTGTCGGGTGTCGGCACTTGGCACAGACGACGCTTTCCAAGTTTCCCAACTGCTAACGACTACATCTAAAAGATGCAGGGCAACGGGTCAAGCCTTCTCTCAGAGAAATAAAAATAAAACTTAGCCTTTTCGGTTCACATGCATTTCTAATCTGTTTTTTCCAACGTATTGACTGGACTAAAAGATAGAGAGAGTATGGGCTTAGTCATTACACGTGCCCCCCGCGGATTGGCGAATTTAAGCGCTAAGGTATGTGATCAACTCAGATACATTTTTATGCTGATTTACAATTTCGGGTAGGTACTCATATATCCTCTGCTACTTACAGAGAAACAACCGAGGAGTTGAACAAAAACAAACTTTTGCTTTTGACGTATATTAAAGAAGTAGCGACAAGACGCAGCGCGCAGACGCGCTTGTTTGTTATTAAGCTAAATACGACACTGCCTTGATTGATCTGCGGTGTTTGTAAACCACTCTTCGTTCGAAACGTTAATGGAAGACGTAATTCAAGTTATTGTACGTTATTACGTACAATAACTTGAATTACGTCTACAATACATCAAAAGCCTTCCGATGAACCCAGCTGGCACCTTTAAGATGCATAGCAATATGCATAATTATTATTTTTGCATTTTGTACCAGTTAATCCGCAGGATGTACAGGAGCTTTGAGAGACTCGGTTCACCTGCTCATACAGATTTTGGTCAATTACTAGCCCAAGATCAGTTACTGAAGTTGACAAAGGAACCTATATTCCATTGTAATCCTCGGAATGCTGAGAATCTTACTTCTCATTTGTAATGGTGTCTGGCGTCTGGAAGGATTAACGGATTTGGACCGATACATCGGAGATAGCAATTGTTCCCGTCAATAGAGTTTTTTAACTCGTGCACCGTTCCATAGTAAAAGGTCATCAGCAAAGAGATGGTAACTGATGAGCTCGAAGACTGAAAGTGACATGATGAACAAAAACAGAAAAATGAAGAGGAAAAAGTATACCACTGAGGAACGGCGGCATTAGAATCACAACAATTAGGTAAATCTTGACCGTTGCGAATCGCCTATCGGCGCCCTCGAAGGCAGGAAGGAATCTAAAGCGTAGCGGATTCGTAGGTCATCGAGCGCTCAAGCATGGCAAACAGAATATCATACCAACAGCGGTGGTAGCCAGTAGATAGAATATTAGACTCGGAAGCGAGAGACCCATGTTCGATTCCCAGTGCGGGCATGTACCTATGACTTTGTTTTCAAAGTTATGTACATTTGTGAAGTTAGAGTAGCAATACCACTCGCTAACGGTGAAGGAAAGCATCATGAGGAAACCGGAGTGTCTGAGCTATTCGCTTGAAATCGCCAATCTGCGGTGGGCACGCGTGGTGATTAAGCCCATACTCTCTCCCTACGAGAAGGCCTGTGCCCTGCAGTGGGACGTATATAGGCTGCCTATGTATGTTATGTAGGTATTGAAAACTAGTTTATCCATGCCCCTGAGTGACATTAAGAACTGCACTAGCGGTGCCATGTCCTGAAGTCCTGATCTGAGGCCTACTTATGCGCACCAAAATCCTGTCGGAATCCTGACGTTTGCGATAGCATTTGGTATGGTATTCGATAGTTAGACGATTGGAATATAGGAGCTGAAGTAAGATTGGAACTGGTTGAAAAGACATACCTTGCCCAATGGACAACTCGCATGAGACGATCTTCATCTTACAGAAGAGAGCCATCCGATTTATTTACAAGTTAGGTAGTAGGGATTCGCTAAGAGATTTCTTCAAAGAAACCAACATCTTAACAGTTGCATGTCAATACATTTATGAAAATATTATGTACGTTAGAAAAAATATCAAAGACTTCGAAAATGTTGGTGGCCACCATAATGTTAATACTAGAAATAAACATAAATTGTCATTTCCACTATTTAGACTTGCAAAAGTTAACACATCCTTTATGGGGCACTGTATAAGGTTCTACAACAAAATTCCTCAAGATATATTAGAGTTACCTCCAACGCGATTTAAAAAATGTGTTAAGCACGTTCTGTGCAAAAAGGCTTACTATAACATCAAGGATTATTTAGAAGACAAAGATGTTTGGCATTAAACAGTAGATTAATATTATTTAAAGGACGATTGTGACTAGTGTTCAACACATTCATGACTAATATTTTAAGTTGAAAACTCTGTTAATTAAGTTAAAACGTGTTTTGAAAAGAATAAATGTGGAGTTTCTTTGTTAGCTTCTTCTCCACATAATCCATTAATTGTGAAACTAACAACTTTGACGTTCATTAAGTAAACATTCTGTTTTTACAATGAATAAAAATATTTGAATTGAATTGCACTAAAAATGTTTTAATAGAATGGGAGCGGACTCATTAAAAGATAGATAAATGTGGTATTTTTTTTTTCTCTGCGACTAGGTAATACTTTTTATAATATAACCAGTCGAAAAGTCAGTATAGTCACGTGGTACTAAAACGCGTCATACAAATCGACCTTAGACTATGACGTCACTCCCTAACGTAACGCTAATAATTTATGAAGCGTTTATTAATATTTGAGTTATCTCGTAAAATAATGTCTTTATGCATGTATACCCTTATAAGAAAACCTTTAGAATTCAATGATAAAACGAAATGTAGTAAAAGTTTTATGTTATTACAGTAACTTTATTTTTCGCATATTCATTAAAATAATATTTTTATTGTTCTACATATTTTTTTATTTTTTCTAGGTTTTTTTTATGATTTCTATGGTATAAAAGCAATGTCACTCCATTCTAAGTAAGACGCAAGTTCCCCATTTAGTAAATATTTCTAGGGAGGCGTGCGGTCGCGCTCGGCGGTGCGGCGCGTACTGCCGCTGCGCCGTCACGCAGCATACGGCACGGAGTGGGGGCAGTGGCTGGGGCAAAGTTGGAGTCAAAATTTTGATATTCAAAGTAGCGCTCAAACTGTGAGTTTATGTTACAAGTTAAACTTAGGTGTCTGTTTCAACTTTCAAGAGCTAGATCGTTTGGGAAAAAAAAAAAAAGACTCTAAAGCTAAACATTCCTCCGTTTGGTACGTTTTTGTCACTGCCATGCCAAGCGGAGAGCTGCACCGAAGATATGTTGACTATTGTTAATTTTTTATTATGTTTCTAAAGTTGACAGCACGTCAACCTTTACACGGGTGCGCTCAACTCAGTTACGTCACGGGAGACATTGCAACAAAAGTGTAAGGGTTGATCTGCTGCCCACTGTGCTTACAGTAAATAATATAAATGCACTTAGATTATTATAGAAAGCCGGCGGCGCCGTAAATTGTATTCCTATCGCTCTGGTCAGACTGACCTCAAGAACAAGACAGGCTGAAATACAATTTGCCTCGTTGGTCTAGCGGTTATGCTTGCTAACACAACAGAGGTCGTGACTTCGACACCGACTAAAGGTCGCCGTACTTGTTTTGTACAAATGGCCGTGCCGTATTTCGCGGTCTGAGTCTATTTTCACGTTTGTGATATCCTTGGCTGGTTGCACAAGGTATCCTAGTTTGCGATCAGGGAAAGTGACTGTGTTGTGTAGGACTAGTATTTTTAGGGTTCCGTACCTCAAAAGGGAAAAACGGAACCCTTATAGAATCACTTTATTGTCCGTCCGTCTGTCAAGACCTTTTATATCGGGAACGCGTAGAGGTATCGAGTTGAAATGAAAACTATATTAAGCTCAGGTCTACAGTTAGTTAATGTAAAAAAAATTATGCCGCAAAAGACGTATATTTCGACACTCAATCATCAAAATTTATAGGGTACTTTCTGTTGACCTTGATCTATGAAATTTGGCAAGTACTATAGTGTTATACTACAAGCAAACAATCTGAAAACTACACATTTGTATGCATGATTACGTGATTTAATCACGAAAAAAAAATATCTTTGATTTTGTGCGCATAATTAGCCCTCTGAACTGTTTATAATATGTAAGTACCTACAAATTTGTATGGAACCCTCGGTGAGCGAGTCCGACTCGCACTTGTCCGGTTTTTAAGTCATCGCGTTAATCGCGATTAGACCTGTTAAATGTGAAACTTTGTATGAAAAAAACTTTGTACTATTTACGTGCTTTCGCTAATCTATGTACTTTATCTATTGGTTATGAAGTTATAAGATAAAAGGGATAATTGACAACTTGCTACCTTTTTACTTTAGAAAAATTACTCGTAAACGTGTAAAAGTTGTGTGCTGTCGTCCATACAAGACATCAAAAGCATGTCGATATTTACGGTTATGATGCAAAGTCACCCGTAATGTACTTAACTGGGTAAAGTTCACGCATGTACCAGTGGTGTGCTGTAATCTACAATAAGACAACTTTAGTGTTGCGTTCTGACCAAGATCGATTCAACTGAATTGTTACTTTCCAATACGTTCCAATACCCACTCACTTTTTACCCGACTGCGGCGGAGCCGAATAGGAGGGTAAAGTGTTTGTCTCGTATATATGTATGTAAGTATGAATGAATGTATGTATGATAAATAGAGAACACTTTATTGTGCATAAAAATGGAAATTACGAAAATATTATGTATGTATTTCCTCATACATAACTTTTTAAGCAATGCATAGACTTTGACAAATAATATCTCAATCGATTCACCGTATTTGCGCGCGTATAAGCTATTTAAATTCACCATAAAATAAAAAATCACTAAAAAGACACAAATAAAAAACTGAAATAAAAAATAACTAACAACCCGACTGCTGAGCATTACCTAAGTACTAAGTAGGCGGGACCCAAATTCAATATGCGAGGAACCTAGGTTGGTCTCGCCTGCTCACTAGTTAATGCTCAGCAGTAGGGTTGATGATTATTTTTTATTTCAGTTTTTTTCTAGTGCTGAGAATACTTCCTAATATCTAATTTTTTTAATAGAGCAGGTTCTCTACAGTGTCGTATTCTCACCCAGTTTTAGTCCCGTATCTTTATGGTTGCTTAAATCGTTATCCGGATTATGATACAATATGAAGATAAAGAATATTTACCTCCTAAAGCATGGTTGTTACAAATTATGTAAGCGGTAACTTAAAATTATGGTACAGGCATATTCTACCTACCCGTTAGTATGCGCAAATATTTTTAAAGAAAAATACCTACTTATTACGTAAATTAAAAGTTATCTGATATATAAAATCTCGTGACACAGTTATCGAACTCCTCCGAAACGGCATTACCGATTATTTTGAATTTTTTTAATCTATATATGATCGGTCCGAGAATAGGTCGTAGGCTGATTAATATGGCAAAACAACGTTTGCCGAGTCAGCTAGTATACGTATAAGTCTTTTAATCAATCAATCAGCCTGTACTCGTCCACTGCTGGATTAGATTAGAACACTTTATTGTACACACCAAAAAACAGAATACATAGGCTTCTCCCAAAGTACCCCACTTCTTGCTGTCCTCCGCCATCCAGCCGCTGTCAAGTGTCATCAATCTGCCTGAGATCGTCGGCGTCGCTCGGTCCAACCAGTCTCGAGTATTAGTTGGTCTTTGCAAAGTAATAATAAAAATACCAAATGTTGCTCAGAACGAATTAACTACATAATAGGTTAGGTCGTTAGCATTAAGAACAGTGCCGACTGGAGCCGTCGACGCGGATATTCGGCGCTGACATGTCGGCGACGGCCGCCGACGCTTCAACGCCTGCCGTCGACAAGTGTCGAAGGCTGCAGTTGGCACTGTCATTTGCAATGTGCAGGCCGTGTATAAGCGCCCTAACCTAACCAGAGATCACTAATGGATCATTCCGGAAGTTCATTAGGTACACTGGTGTACATTTTGTCTGTGACAATTTTAAACTGTACTGTGAGATGGATCTACCCGTAATTTTTTGTGGCAAATGAGATAACATGAAGTACTTTACGGCAGTAACGAGGCGACATCGACACGGCCAGGGCTCCGCTACGGTATCGGTAACGGCTCGCGGGCCCCCGCCCGCGCCCCCCGCTCCCTCTACAGAGGGACAGATTGAAGCCATACACTCTGCTCTAACTTGAACCTGCCCTTTTCTTCGTCAGAATTGTACCTTCTCTGAAACTGAGACAAAACATAGTATCATTGTCACACGCACATTTCTTTATTTCCTGTTATTGTATGTAATTTGTAATTTGTTTGTTTGTGGCAATTAATAATTCATTAAAAAACAAACAGCCTTATCACACTTATCACTTATTTTACTACATGGACATTTAAGTATTAGTATGTCTCTTCAGATTTCGCAAAAAAGTACAAAAGCAATTCGAAGTACATTGCGTGGCAGTCTTCATACTTGTTAATGAGATGGGTTAATCGACTTTGCAATGTACATCGAATTGTCTGAGTAAACCATTAAATTGCAATTGCTGTCAACTGTTTACTCAGTTATAAGTAGTTGAACTGACCAAAACTGATTTGAACGGATTTCTACCGAGACCACGGCACTTGCAAAAGTACCGAAACGTTGGAAAATTGTAAAATGAAAAAGCAAACGAGTAAATATCCGTTCAAATTCAGTTTTTATTATGTCTAGTGCTCGAGTTAAGCTTAGAAAATAAGTAGTTGAATCAAAAGCTTTATAAACGTCACAAAACTTCTTCGTCCGCGTGTGCACGCTGCACTGAAATAACACGCGTTGGACTATTAAACGGAATCAGGTTCTATAAAACTAAATTATGGTGTCCAATTCAATCCGCTTTCTGGCACGCGCACGCCTAGCGTCTGGCGCGGCGTTTCTAGTGTTCTTAACTTCTTACTGACTTCGGGCTCCGTGTTACCGACCGACCGACCGATAATTGCTTTTTATTTGACACGGGCCCGGACACAAAAGGTAGAGACGACACATTGTCAATCGTAAAGTGGTTTATAATACACTTTGCTCTATCGAGTAGCTAACAAAAGCACTTATTGGCTTCTTGTGTCAGATTCGTCTTCTAATATTTAGAAAATAATAAGATGAACACTACTGCTATTTTTTTTTTTATTTAGCCGCGATGTGTCCCTTTGCACATAGCACGCAGAACTGATGGCCGATGGGGCCGAAAAGTTCTCGAATGGAGACCACATATCGGCAAGCGCAGCGTAGGACAACCAGCCACAAGATGGACAGATGACCTCATCCAAGTGGCAGGAAGACGCTGGATGCAGGCCGCTTCCAACCGGTCTTTTTGGAAATCCATGGAGGAGCCCTATGTCCAGCAGTGGACTTCTTGTGGCTGAATGATGATGATGATGATGTGTCCCTTTAGCTCTCCACTCCTCAATGTTCATGGCCACCTCCTGCCAACCCGGTAGAAAGGTCGTGAAGTCATCCCGCCATCATACATCTATGACTCGATACCCGATATTCTTTCGTTCTGTCAAACGGTGCTAATTATGATTCTGCGTAACCTAACCGACTCCCACGACACAGGGTGTGCCTAGTGTGGGAGTTGCAATTGTTCACATCTGTAGTGTTTTGATTTTTAATAAACCATTTCTTTTTTTTTTATCTCCGCTTGGGTCGGCAACGTTTGCGTTACCCGTCGCGTGGAACCCAGTCTGTGTCGATTTTTTCCCACCTTTCTGGGACCGTATGGCTTCCATGGCCCGCCCAGTACCACTGCAGCTCCAACATCGACAATTTTGGTTCTGGAGAGCAGTGTTGTGTTACGGATTTTGGCAATCCATCTTACACCCAGTTTACTGCGCTCCATTGCCCGCTTTCAAATCTTGAGTCTCGACTTCTGATATTCGGTCAGAGACCAGTTCTGAGCACCCTTAGTTAGGATGGGCAGGATGCACATGTCGACGAGTTTTCGCTTTAGGGTAAGTGGTAACTTCCCCTTCACCAGTTCTTTCATGGACCAGAAGTTCTTCCAGGCATTGTAGATGCGGCGATTGATTTCCTTATCCTGCCTGTTGTCAAAGGAAACTATTTGGCCCAAGTAAGTATTGACGTACTTTAAGAAATACATCTACCTCGACCCTACATTTCGTGCTGTCAATCATATCATATCATATGTTCTTCGACCGATTTATCGCGATTGAAAAAAACGAACGCCAGACATCACAATAATAAATTCTACACAATGCAGTCTCTTGTCTTGGTCTCAAACTAGGATAACCCGTGCTAAGGTAACCAGGCAGGGACATCACAAACATGGAAATATATACTGATGACATTTGATGGGCTAAGGGGAATAATTGGCCTAGTCACATTTACACAATTTTACAGTACAGAATATTTAAGTTGTGAATGAGTTCTATGGCTGACTGAAATAATATATTTGTGGAAGAGCAATTGGTGAGGCACAGCGAGTTTTACCCATGTTTCAGATAGTCTTATGATAGAATGACGATTTATGTGGATGCCATAAACCTCAAAAACTCAATTTTTTGAAAATTCACTTATCCAATTTTACCCCTTAGCCCTTCATTTGCACAAATCAAGTATGGCGGCGTCCAGCAGGTATCGAAACCATGCTTCCGGTTCGTTACTGAAGCGCATGGAATGAAATAAGACGTTATTTTACTTTATTACGTTTTGTTCTTGTTGTTAAAAATTTTTCAATTAATTTATTTTATTTTGTTGGTGGCGATAAACGCATGTTTATTTTATTTAATGTCACTGAATAGAGTAAGTTGAGTTCACGTTTTGTCAATTGTAGTTATGAAGAGATCTCTCGTCTCCTGAATAAAGCCCTCAGGGATTTCCACCCAAGAGGATGACACGTAAGTAGACTGATCCAATAACGTTGCAAAAATTCATGTGCCCGTAAGCTATCAAAACGAAACCGTAATAAACAACACCCACGCGAGTCACGCACGCGTCCCCAGGCCTTCACATACGATGTTTATTTTTCTACACGAAGAGAATCCTTTTCCGATTTCGCTCCCCAAACAAAGTTAGGCAGTAATCGGCTCGCCATTAAGCGAATGGGAGGCGGCTACCCGGTGATGTTTTATAACCAGAATTAGGGCCCACTCTCCGCTTCGGCCGGAGAGAAATTGAATAAATAATTGAGTACGGTGCGTGCGAGGGACGAAAAGCTAGTAGAAGATTGGCGTTATGTTTCACGTTATCTAGTTTTGAGTCCTGCTGGAGGCAAACGTAGTTGTATTTGTATTTGCTTACGACGTACCTACTTGTAAGTAATACTGAGGGCGTCTGAGCGTTCTTTCATGTTTGCAATGACCCTTGTCTGGTTACCATAGCACAAGGTATCCTAGTTTGGTCCCAGAACAAGTGATTGTGACGTGTGGATTTTGCAAAAAAAAAGTTTTTGCTTACCGTTTTAGCATAAAGTAAAGTTTATTTCTCACCATAAAAACAACAAACAGACAGCGTATTACAAGCCTTGAGAGCCTTACAAAATCACTTAAACCCTATTGGCACAGTTATCAATTCAGCTAATTGCACTAAGTGTCCTGTATTTTGTTAATTAGTGATATTATTAATGTTCAGATATTGATGATGCAAATATTGTGCGTCTCAAAGTTTACGGATATTGGTGAGTATGATTCTTTAAAATTTAATTGTAGGTGAGTGGGTATCTGGGTGTATATGTGTAGTATGAAGGAATGTGTAAGTAGCAGCATATGAGTAGATGGCTGTAAAATCATATAATAACTTTATTTAAGTAGATTTTCGATCTCGTCGAACGACAAATCTTGCAAATAACCGATTAATTTACGCTTGCATTTAAATTTAGTAAGATCTTGCTGTCCCAATACTTTGTTTAACTTATTATATAAGAACTGACTACGTAAGGAGTACTGGTTACTGGCAAACACTGTACGGCTCACGCTGTAGGTGCAAGGCTTACGTCGACGGGTTGTCTCGGCAAGATTTAATGGAGGAAGTCATGAATGTCTACATAATAGACACTGTAGAATAAATAACTGCCGAACGGTAAGTATTTCAGCTTCTGAATATAATTTAATCGTAAAGCATATAAACCGTTTGGACACCATGATTTTTATTACAGTTCTCTGTGCCCTTTCCAAGAGAATCAAGGAAGTCATGGCTGTTCTCCCCCCGGCACACTGGTATACATATAGCACAATCGATATCACAGACTGGCATAATGATACAAATACCATTTTAGACGTAGCAGAATCTGTAGCATCGGGAAGCTTTTTAAAAACATCCATTAGCTTTATCGTTCTGCCATTTAGTACTTTGTTCAGGCTCTCGTCGAGGTAGACGCCGCTTACTTCTTTTTCTCTGTTGAGATTAACACACGAACATCTGGCCGAATCCTGTGAACAGCTGTATGCTCCTATTGTGTATGTTTCTTATTATGGTCGGGAAGAGGCTTTCATTGCGAATGTAATAAAGTTAGTCTTACTAACGTTAAGAGTTACTAAGTTATCGTTTAGCCAGGCCATGATTCGACAAGTAGCAAATTCCGCATTTTCCTTCCAAACAGCTTAGCTATCAATTACTAAAAGAGCTGTATCGTCAGCATAATAATATGCAAAAATTTCGCAATGCGGCAAGTCCTATAGGAATAAGTCATTTAAATAGATTTGAAAGAGTAAAGGCCCCAGGATACTACGCTGCGGGGCCCCATATCCTAGAGTCTCTTTATCACTTATGGGGCCATTTATTGCGACTGACTGAGTTCTGTTGTTAAAGTAGTCTTCAAATATATCAAGGACAAGGCCTCTTATACCAATGAGTTCAAACTTTCTCAACAACAGAGGTATTGATACGGTGTCGAAGGCCTTGGCAAGATCAAAAAATGTGCCTACGCATTTCTTTATAATGTCGAGATGTCTCACTTATGCCAATAACAGCGTCTTCTGTACTTTTACCTAACGCATTAAAAAAATGCAGTCATTTATATCATATTCTTGCAAACTCGCAAACTCACTTTCTTTTTAGGGTTCCGTACCCAAAGGGTAAAAACGGGACCCTATTACTAAAACTTCGCTGTCTGTCTGTCCGTCCGTTTGTCCGTCTGTCTGTCGCCAGGATGTATCTCAAGAACCGTGATAGCTAGAGAGTTGAAATTTTCAGATTATGTATTTCTGTTGCCGTTATAACAACAAATACTAAAAACAAAATAAAATAATAAAAGAACATCTGTTCTGTGACTCATATTAAGGGGCATTTTAAGCTTATCAAATCTCTAAGCTCAAAGTACTCGTACTTAAAATGTTACGTTTGCATAAGTTTCATCAAATTCGTTTTAGATAATGCCGCTAATGCTTTTAACGTAAAACTTGCTAGCATATACTAAGATTATTAATGTTATTCCGGATACACACCTGTAATTTTATCGTAACATATGACCAGGGTCGTTATTATGTATTTTGGAACAATTGTGAATCAACACATAACAGTGAAGTTTCCTCATTGACAGTAACATTTTCCATTTCTCTCGAAATTGAGCTTCACGCTAGATAGGCAACATGGAAGTCAGTGGTTTCCTGCCTCTGAGCTGGATGGACCGACTAACTGCGCCGGGCGTTGACAATAAAAAATACGGTGGAAAAGAGCATTCGCGCATCTCTTACAAGTGAATCTTGTGTCACAAGGTAAGAATGAACAAACCCACTGAACCACTTTCTGTATAGTCGCCTTACCCCCCGCTCCGCGCAGGTACCCCGGTTGGCGTGTCCTCGTATATTTGTATCCGAAAATTACTAAATTGTTTGCTATCTACTAAATTCCTAAACTTTAAATTTAATTAGGTACTAAATTTTGAGTAACACGGGTATACTAGGCATAGCCCAGAGGAGGGACTTACTCCGCGTCGTCGGCAGCTCTTGTCTCGCCGCTAAGATAGAGATAAAGACAGAGATTATCGTTACAGTATTACAGTACAATACGTCACGGTTGTTTGTAGTAACGGTATGACGGGTCTCGTTGCACAGTCGTGTGTGACACGCGTGATACTTCCACGACACACAATGCTCATTTAAATTTTGTTCGGTCAGCGAGCGTGCATGCCAAAAGACGCTATCACGGTTCATGAGATACAGCCTGGTGACAGACGGACGGACCGTCGGACGAACAGCCGAGTCTTAGTAATAGAGTCCCTTACCCTTTGGGTATAAAAAACAAATGGGTAAACTAAAATAAAGTGAGACAAGGCTTACTTGCACCAGTTTCCTGTACGTGACACAGAAAGCGCTCGACTAAGATCAGATTTTTCAACAGCCAGATAAAACTTAACTTCAGAATAAAATTGATGTTTTCACTGTCTTTTCGTATGATTTAAACAGTGATAGCATGCAATTTATTCTCCAGTTAAGTTGTATCTGACTATTGAAAAATTGGCACTAAATTTATTTAAATTGTGATTTTAGTGGCATTCAAGAAATTGAGCTTGAGCAAGTCGGTACATATGTGTATGTTGGTGTGTGTGTGTGTGTGTGTGTATTTATTTATTTATTTTAATTCTTTATTGCACTAATTACATTGTAAGTGTACAAGGGCGTGCTTAATGCAAGAAGCATTCTCTTCCAGCAAACCTTTGGTTTTGAAGAGACTGGCGACGGGTAGTGCAAGAAGAGGATTAAATACAATAATAAACTTACGTAAACCTAGGGAAATAACTTAGACTTAGTGGGGGGGAGGGGGATAATAGAAATTATTATAAACCTACATAAATGATAGTACATAAATAAATAAATAACAACAAAAATACGTACATACATATTGAAGATAATTACAATTACTAAACACGATTACTTACATACCAATAAGCAATAAAATAAAATAACTGGTGATCGTTTACTGCCTATTCTGCAGATCAAGGAAGTGATAAAGAACTTTCTTTTTGAAAATCTCCAGGGTTGAAACCTGACGAATGTCCAGAGGCAGGCTGTTCCACAAGCGAATCGCAGTCACGGTAAAAGAATTAGAATATCCCGCCGCATTATGCTCTGGGGTACGGAGATGAAGAATCCGGGACGACCGCATAGAGCGGGGGTCACTGTGGAGATGAACAAAGCGTTCCCTGAGATAGGAAGGGGAGCAAGTGTTATTCAACACATTGTAGAGAGTGGACAAGATATGAGCATTCCTGCGGAAACGGATATTAAGCCACTTGAGCTTGGAGCGAAATTGGGAGACGTGATCATACTTACGCAATCCGAAAATATATCGAATGCATAAGTTGAGAAGTCGATCGAGTTTGCTTAATAGCTCCTCACCAAGGTCAGGATAGCATACGTCAGCATAATCGATAATGGGGAGTAGCAATGAATTGACAAGCGTAACCTTGGCTGAGAATGGAAGAAACTTCTGTAAACGCTTAAGGGAGTGCATTTGTCTAAGTGTGAGTGTGCGTCAATATTGTGGATACCCATGTCCAGTAAGTAGCTTTTTGTGGGAGTGTTTGACCGTTATTACTAATAATGGGAAATTTGCGTCAAACTTACATTGAAATGGCATTGCTTTTATGCCGTAGGAGCAAAAACTAAAAACTCGAGAAGAATAAAAAAATAAAACCATACAAATAGATTTTTCGGGGTTTTCGGGGTCCAAAAATGCGAAAAATGAAGTTACTCTAACAAAAAAAGACCAAATTATTTAATATTGTTTTTTCATTGACTTCTAAACGTTTTCCAAAAAGGGTGTATATGCATAAAAAAAATATTTTACGAGATAAATTAAATATTGATAAACGCTTCATACATTACAGGGTGTTACGTGAAACTTGTGACGTCATCGTTTGAGTCTGATATGTATGGCGCGCTTTTGTGCCACGTGACTAGTTTTTCTATGTCTTCTATGGTACCTATAAAACATTGTGTAAGCATTGTGACATCTAAGTTTGACGCAGGCTCCCCATTCCGTGATTTCAACTTTCGATTGAACCTTCGGTGTTTCCTTAGGCAGTGTTTCATACCCGATACGCCTAGGCGTGCCCCGGCCGTCACGTCAGCCGCACCGCATGTCACCCTGCGCTCGCTTCGTAGTGAAACTTTTCTTCTTATTTTCTTAATGCATCCCTCTTACTCGCCATTCGAAAATGGCGCTGTATAGGCCACATACTACGCCCGGGACAAGAGATGCCTGAGCAAACAAGCCCTCACGTACCATTACACCCCCTTGGGCAACCGTAAAAGGGGGCGGCCAAGGCTCATCTGGAAAAGATGTATAGAGCCCAAGAGGCCAAGTCGATCGGCACTAGTTGGCCTGAATTGGAAGCTGCCGCGAAGAGTGAAAATCTGCGGTTGAGGCCCTCTGCTTCCCTAGGAGTTAAAGGACCGAAGAAGAAGAAGAAGAAAAAGAATGAGTATACTTTTAACAGCTATGGTATTATATAATGCGGCATTATAATGACGAAATTTTTAGGGTTCAATACCCAAAGGGAAAGGGACCCTAATTACTAAGACTCCGCTGTCCATCCGTCCGTTCGTCCGTCTGTCACCAGACTGTCTCTCACGAACTGTGATAGTTAGACAGTTGAATTTTTCACAGATGATGTATTTTTGTGCCGCTGTAACAAAAAAATACTAAAAACAGAATAAAATAAATATTTAAGGGGGCTGCCATATCAAACCCGGTTTTTTTGCCGTTTTTTCATCATCATCATCATTCAGCCACAAGAAGCCCACTGCTCGACATAGGCCTCTTCCATGGATTTTCAAAAAGACCGATTGGAAGCGGCTTGCATCCAGCGTCTTGGGTGAGGTCATCTGTCTATCTTGTAGCTGGTCGTCCTACGCTGCGCTTGCCGATATGTGGTCTCCATTCGAGAACTTTTCGGCCCCATCGGCCATCCGTTATGCGTGCTATGTGCCCCGCCCACTGCCACTTCAACTTACTAATCCGCTGGGCTACATCGACGACATTCGTTCGTCTACGAATCTCATCATTTCTGATTTGATCTCGTAGAGAAATTCCGAGCATAGCCCTTTCCTTAGCTCGTTGCGTGACCTTGAGCTTTCTTATGAGGCCCATAGTGAGAGACCACGTTTCAGTGCCATAAGTCATCACTGGTAACACACATCGAGAATTGATCTCATATTTTTACTTTTTATTTTAAATTATTAATTATGTTTGTTTTATTATATTGACACTATTATAACTACTATATTTTACAATTATACAAAGATCGCCACATAATCAATAGTGGCGGTACCGGCTAAGGGGGAGGGGTTTAGTCCGTAGGCTACTGGGAGAAATCCCCAGTAGAGTCGGGCATGCCGCCGTGTGTTAGGGCACGGCGGTATACATGAGTATTCCCCTCCTCCTATAAAAAAAAAAAAAAAAAAAAAAAAAAAAAAAAACACACACTGGTTGCATAATTTTGTCTTGAGCGATTGAGGTATATTAGACGAAAAGACTTTTCTAAGTTTCCCGAATGCTGCCCAGCTGAGTTGGATTCGACGATTGACCTCTTTCACGAAGTTGGAAAGGCCTAGTTGGACTGTTGCCGTTTTTTGCTCGATATTAATTAGCGAAGAGCGGTAGTTTTCCTAACACAGGTAATTCTTACTTAAGAGGAAACTCTCACAAAAAATTGTAACATTAAGTTTGAAATTGAAAATAAACATATTTTATTTATTTATTTATTATTATTAAAAAGGGCAACAGGTAGACGCTTGAAATATTCAAATGTTGTATAAAGGTAATGGTACGGAACCCTTTTACTCGCATTTCGCCGGTTTTTCTACACAGCGATGTTATGTAACGTTATGGTGCCCCCATACACCATCTTTGTCCAAAAGTATACAATATTTTAAATTTTGTATTTATTTGTGGCATTTTATTGTGTGTTATGAATACCTAACAATAATATGCACGTAGGTAAGAATTGTATGCCGGCTATTTCTCTGCTTTTACAGTAAAGATACGAAACATTACTATGATAACATCCGCGCACAAAAGCTTTGCACTTATCCAAATAAACTATTGTAAACACTATCATGAAAGCAAATTGGCTATACGTTGTTTACGAGCTGTGCAAATCGGCCCGTCCGCGTCCGCCCGATCGCCGACTATTTTTCAGTACAACAAAGCATTTTGGAAGTTTATTCATGCTTCGCTTGAAATGGTTCAGCCACTGCCAAGTACCTTCTTTTTTAAATTATCCTATTCCAGCTCACTGAATAAACCGCAGTATGTGCGCGGTGCGAGGGTTAGGTACAAATACAATACAAGTAAGTTGTTATTATCGTGTGCGCAAAGGGACCCGGTCGGGCCACCGTAACAATGCTTTTTAATTGTTCTATAATCTAACAGGTTAGTTCGTACCTTATGAACATTTTAGAAGTAGGTAACTACACTTTGAACTCAGGAAAGTATCTAAAAGCAGACTCGGATTTGGAGGTCTGGAGGCCCTGAGGCAACGATGGAGCATCGGCCCCTAATTATCTTTCAAAGCTCTTGTCCGGAAACACTTCCTCCAGAAGTGTAACCCCAACCTCCCTTAGCCCCTCGTCATGATAAGAATCTTTCAGCTATGTCCTCTACTAGCAGTATGCTTTCAGATATGTAATATACTATAGTAGCAGTCCTCTACTATCAGTATCAGTATGTCCTCTACTATATTTACATATTCTACTACATTTACATACTTCTTTCTCATATGTATGGTAAATTATGTATATCATTGCCTTGCTTTCTAATAGTGTGTATAGTATTTTATAATATTTTTGCGTGTAGCTTATGTACTTTTTAGGGTTCCGTAGTCGACAAGGATTTATTACGTACAGCATTATATTAATATGATGGTCTATTCAATCTTACCTTATATGTATTGTATAAGTATATTTGAAATTGACTTTCTACTTTTTCCTCTTTTTTCTTTTGCACGCCTATTGGTCTTTATTCCACCTCCTGCTGTTGACTGGTAGAAAATGCTTATAGCATTAAGTCCACCGTATTTCACATTATTTTAGGTGCGATAACATTATTATTAATGATAATAATATTTTCCGAATAAAAAACGCGAAATATAGAAGCAATCATTTTTTTTAATGAACTTTCGTTAATTTACTTATAGAAGATTGGCGTTTAATTATAGTGGTGCTCTATTGCGGGAGGCCCTCTCTTGTGAAGGCCCCAGGGCAATAGCCCCGCCTGCCCTCCCCTAAATTCGGCCCTGGATTCACTCACTATTGAGGAGTTTTTTTTCCGCTGCCTTTTTTTCCACTACAATATGACCCTAAGGGTGCTTATACACGGACGGCAGGTGTGCTAACTGCAGCCGTCAACACTCGTCGATGGCAGGCGTCGACGCGTTGACGGCAATCACTGACATGTCAGCGTCGAACTTCCGCGTCAGCGAATCGACGGCCGCCGTGCGTCCGCTGAAGTCTGCCGTCGACGCGTCGACGAGTGTTGACGGCTGCAGTTGGCAGACGGGACGCCCGTGTATAAGCGCCCTAAGGCAACAGCTAACATTGTATCTTGATATTTAACAAACAAAATGTACGTTCTTTACGTTGAAATAAATTTTTGTATTCTTTTTTTTTTTTTAAGAAAGAACAAGATCTTTTAATTATTTCAAACATAAAATAAGAGACTTAATTAATATATAAATGATAAAAATATACAAATAACTAATTCTATATTTACAAATAAAACACCTGCCCCAGGTCACTGTCCCGCGGTAATGAGCCCAGAACGCTGGCGACGTTACCTCTTTGGATGGCCAGGCTTATCCTCTGGCCGAGGTACGCGCCGGCCCTCTGGTCTCCCGATGCGTCGATTAGGCGCGCCTCTAAGTCTTTGAACAGCAGGCGCGCCTCTGGGCCCCAAGTGCCTATGGTTTCGACCCCAAACGGCGCAAATATGTAATTGTTTCCTATTGAACCGTATTCTTGATTCTATTCTTGTAAGCAAATAAATTATAATTACATACTTATAGATGAATCAGAAATATAGAACATTTGGTTACATTCTATGTATTGGTTACTAGATAAGTACCTACTGACTTATTGCGAAAATGATTTGATGACGATGAATCACTGCTACAGTATATGTAATTTTCCTTAATATAACCAGATAGGTACCTGATGTTTGTGGCAGGATGAGCAAGAGAGAGCCCGGCATCAAATACTTGAGTTTTCCGGACAACTAAAACGTATTATTCGTTTTACAAGTCGTTTGCGCAAACAGGTATCATATTGAATAAGTGTTCCTGAAGCTTTATTCCGTTGATACATGTAAGCTGTATGTAGTAAGTGAAGCATGTGGTTTCTCCGAGATTTCGAAGGAATACTTCTCATAGTACAGTAATTTCTCATAAGAAGCTGATGTTGATACCCCACGACTGGGGACCGGTCCTGCAGTTTAGTGCACTTCACACTGCACGGAATTACGTGCTAGCCACCCTACGTCGCTAGTACGAGAACGCTTGCATACCGCATGCATATTATACTCGTACTAAATTTCTACACCTTAACTCCCGACCCCTAGGCCGACTTGCTCACCTTCTTAAAATAATATGTCACTACAAAATACAAAAAAATACAAAACTTTATTTATTTTCGTTAACTTCCTTATTTTACGGTACATTAGTAACTGAAGTCACCTTTTATACATGAAATGCCTGTACTAGATGACACCGCTCTTCCGTTTCGATAGACGTTATAACTTAGCCAAATGTGTGTCTGTGTGTGTGTGTGTGTGTAAGTTTGTGTTGCATTAAGTTCGCCTTTGTACTTTTTAATTTGTTTGAATAGTGCCATAAAGAGTTTTAATGATAAGTGGGATAGAGAAAGAGTGAATTGTTGAATATAGTGTACCTTGATATTTTGATTAATACCAATATGAAAATAATCCTCTTTTCAAAAAAATACATCCAGTTGGTTAAATAAAAAAAATTAAAAAAAAATTGTTTATTCTGTAAAAGGTGCATACATTTTTAAATAGAAACTCTAGTTGACGTGTAGAAGGAATAACTTACTTCTATATCTGCACATATTGCGACTGGATTTCGAGCTCTTAACCAGTAACCAGAGGTTGATCACGGTGTTGCGGTGCTATCCGAGCTCCGCTGACGTACCTACGTGAATGAGTTACACTTACAGCCCGCGAACAAAGGCCGCACTATAGCCACAGTATGCTATGGCTGTGTGACGATGTGCCCTCCCGCCCCGCGCCGGCGCAACCCGACACTATAATGACAGCATCGCTGCAGCACACGCGCTGCCAGGTCTGCCGTCATTTTAATATCAACCCAGTGTTGAGTTATTCCCTCCCAGTCCTATTTCGTCGAACAGTAACCAGAGACAGCCTATAATTATACGCCCAGCCTTCGAGGCACGACATAGCGACGAATGTTTTTATCGCGCCATCCGTCATCAGAACGGCGTTTCATAAAACGGCAATCATATTTTATTATGACAATTCGATTTCCATTTCGTAGCCGCTTAGTAAAGTTAATCTGTGGGTTAATCGCCTATGCTATGAACATCGAATTGTCATCGTAAGCCATGAATTGTAGTTTGTAGCCTTTTATATGGTGATAACATGGCGCCATCCTACTTAACGTAGTAAAATAAAGCAATAAAAGGCGAGAATAAAAACGTTTATTGCGGCGTCGTGAGCACAGGCGTACTCTCAGAGAGTGTTAGCCACGCGTACTCTCCAACTATGGGCTATTTAATTTATCGGCGTCGTGCTGCAGAGGCCGGGCCTACTCTCAGGGAAAGAGTTAGCCACGCATAGGTATCACCGGTATTATAGGCTTGGAGATTGAAGATTGGGTTGTCGCATGTGAACACCTCCAAAAACAATGCTACCTAGCATCGTGAAAAAATTACACCGCAATAAAATACACTCTATAATAAAAATAAGATAAGATAAGAATAATCTTTATTTGTACTTTCTTTACAATGTTTGCCTTACACATAATAGGTACTTAGTTGTAGTACACAAGTTAAAGTCGAACTTATGACCCCTAAACTAGGCATAAACACCTGTATCTTAGGGACTATAGGTCCATCGGTTTATAATACGTAACAACTTATTTTAAAATATGTAACAGGGAGTGATATGGATTTCTTTTACTTAGAAGCATGATGTTTTGGCTTAATTGACATCTAAACATTTAATAATTATTTACGATAAACTGTTTTACAGTGGTATTCACCTATGTGCTTGAAGTAGTTGTTTTGTATTTTTGTAATCTAAAGTTTGTAACCATTTCTCAATACATACTACAACAAAATAATTTCCGTCGCTATAAATTTCAGCTTTAAAATAGATAATTTCTACTACAAAGTAAAGTTTCAATGTCTAATCGATACTATTCTATGCAGGAGGTGCGATATTGGCGAACTTCGTAAAATTATCTAAACCCTGATATTTTGAAAAATGTAAATGTAAGAAAGAACTCAGATGAAATGTAAAACGCAAACTCTATTGGCCATTTTAGGTAACCCTGTATATTCAGAAATGTACATAACTTAGAAGACAAAGTCAATGGTTTTCCCAAATTCGAAACCAGAACTTCACACATGTAAAGCAGCTGGTCTACTGACTTACAGACAGCTACCACCGCTTCCGTCCCATCGCTGGTTACCTGCGCCTTGCACAGCACTGTACAAAAGTGTGCTAAACGACCGCCCTATCGTTAAAGCCACTGCAAGTAAATAAATTACTCGCTCGCTCCCTTTAAGTTCAGTGATGCTGCGCCTGCGACGAAACGTTACTGCGAACGTGCATAATTCTCGATCTTGATTCTAATCCCGGTGCAGTAACACAATAGAGAGGCGCTGCCGAGTGCAGTGCGTGGGATGCGGCGCGCGGAGCGGGGCGGGTGGGGGTGCCGGGCGGGCGTCGACCCGCGTGCAGCGTGACGTCACCAAGGCCGCGCCGCGCCGCCGACCTTGTCGTCGCCGACCCGCACTCTCGCTTCCTGCTTTATGAATTTTACGTTTTACCCGGCGGGCCAACCAAAACAGACGAGGCAGGGCAGGGCATCGCGCATGCATGAATTTAATTCCACAGAACGACTGCGCTTCCTGGGCCGCGAGGGTTCTATTTACGCCTAGGTTCTTCTTGGAAAACTGTTCTTTTTACTCGACTGCTCCCTCATAACTCCTTAAAGAACGATCAGATTTTACTAACAATGATATCTCAGTCAATTCGTCATGATTGTACACGTGTCATAGGCATAGGCTACATAAAATCGGCATAAATTGCACAAAAAAGCTAATCTAATATATAAAAATCTCGTGTGAGTAAAACAGTATCAAGTCCCGGCATGGGTGGAATGTTCAGCCTCTAAATAGGTTTTTAAAACAGTGTTTGTTATCGAACTCCTCCGAAACGGCATCACCGATTTTCATAAAATTTTATAAATAATATTAATTAGCTTACGACCTATTGTCAGACTTAACAAATATACACAATATGTCATTTGCCAAGTCAGCTGGTAATTTTACAAAATTCCTGATCTATTTAGCAAGAAGTTCCCTACATGGTCAAACGATAGTAGGGATGTGTGGAACAGGAGGAACTGATGGCCGTTGGGCGAAAAAGTTCTGACCTGGCGACCGCGGACCGGACGACGCAGCGTGGGCAGGCCCCCTACTAGATGGTCTGACGACCTGGTTACGGTGGTGCGGAGTAGCTGGATGCGAGCGGCACATGACCAGGGAAGCTTGGAAAACCATGAGGGAGGCCTATGTCCTACAGAGGGCGTCAAATGGCTCGTGATGATGATGATGATGATGATGTTCTTAGTTTGCTCCCGCTCAACAATTAATGCTCAACAGTCGGGACTTTGTTACTTATAATCTATTTAATAATCCTAATGCTGTAATTACAGTCGAGATCAATCAGTGATCTTTACTACAAACTCAGCAGAATCCGTTGGTAGCCTAGTGGGTCGAACATCGGACTCGGAAGCCAGAGACCCAGGTTCGATCCAAAGTGCGGGCATGTACCTATGACTTGGTTTTCTAAGTTATGTACATCGTGAAGTTATAGTAGCAATACCACACGCTAACGGTGAAGGAAAACATCGTGAGGAAACCTGAGTGTCTGAGCTATTCACATACCTCAGCGCTTGAAATCGCCAATCCGCGGTGGGCACGCGTGGTGATTAAGCCCATACTCTCTCCTTAAGACAAGGCTTGTGCCTTACAGTGGGACGCATATAGGCTGATTATGCTTATGCAGCAGAATCCACCAATGTTGCAGCATCCGGTAAATAATTGCCCTTCATAGAAGAACGTTCATTCTACTTTTTGGACTGCGAAAGCAAAAATTTGTTTTTAACACATAACGATGGTTTTAAGCGGTATCTACTTCGGAAACAACTGAACAAATTGACTAAAAAAATTATAATAGTAAATGATAAACTCAAATTGACGATCTTCAAAAATTGCTCATGTAGATAAGGTCGATGCGCTATGGACTGTAAAAGGTTTGAAGGTTACAGAATTGTTAACTTCATTAAGTAAATATATAGAGGAGAAGGGTCTGATTCTCTTTTGAGAAATCTAAAGAGACAGGCTGTTACTAGAATATGTATTTTGTGAAATACTCAATGCAGAAACCAGTGCTTAAACATGTGATTACGCTTCCGTCAAGGCGTGCTTTCGTCTTATTTATGTTGTCCTGCATATGTGCAGGCGACACGCACACTCGCGCCAGGCTCATGAAAATTCATGAAGCGA
Organism: Yponomeuta evonymella; assembly: GCA_963969515.1. Taxonomy (NCBI): domain Eukaryota; kingdom Metazoa; phylum Arthropoda; class Insecta; order Lepidoptera; family Yponomeutidae; genus Yponomeuta; species Yponomeuta evonymella. Next base: position 21,756,448 of record OZ018346.1, on the reverse strand, counting down.
CTGTGGGGGAGGGGGGGGGGGGCGGGGGGGCGGGCGGCGACCGGCAGATATTTATTTATTGGAAATTCTTAGCGGCGCAGTCCTGCCGATGCGGGACGGTGCTTCATTAATTCATCGATGGATCCCTAAGTAGGACCCATTCGCCTTCCATTCAGGCATGGTTATAGTGTCGCATTACCTTTAGTAAATTGCCGAGTTAGTCAGCCGGCCAACACCGTTCGTATGATAACGTGTAGACGAAAATCACATACACATAACTACATCGTTAACTGGACGGGTGTTAACGACTAACGATTATTGACTCTTTTCTTTTAAATTCTCAAACCAAAATAAACTTGTTATCTATGTATCTACTTTCTTTACCTTCCGAAATACGTCAATTACAAAGTTTGAATTTTACAAGAACTTTTGTTTTTGTTTTGAGTTTTTTCTCTGTTGGTATTATAGGGAAGAGCGGGTGATCGTGCTCTTCCACTGTAAAGGGAAATTTCCCTCCAGGCAGATCGTATGCCTGGGGACTGCATGCCGGTCCGACTAATGTTCGTCGGACGTTATATTTATGGTATGTCATATGAAACGTTTTGCTTGCGCGATGCAGGAATGTTGGAGTTTATAGTTGTTGGATTTTTCGAAAACCTTAATCTAAGAATGTTCATGTTGTCCATTTCATTTAACAAATTTGTTTTAAGCGCACTATAAATTAAAAAGCCTTAGCTCACATAAAAAAGTGGAAAACTGATGAAAAATGGTCAAATTCATGTCTCAGACAAAAGTTATTGTAGAAATCAGAAATCAATAATTTATTTCAACGTAAAGAATTTAAATTCTGTTTGTTGAATATCAATGTACTATATGTTGTTCTCATTTCGTCCACACATAATTCGGGCCTTATGTAGTGGAGAAAAAGGCAACGAAAAAAAAACTCCACTCTGACCAACTTTTCTCAAATCTTCTTAAACTTAATACATTAGAGCCTATATGATAAGATTTCGTGATTGCCATCAATAACGTAAAAAGCCAAGTTAATTTTCTTACAAAAATAGGAAAAACATTAATGCTGCGGCTAGACACACGAACAGCACCCGTTCACGAGCATAACGCAGGGGTCAGCCATCACCAGTTTCAGCCATTTCAGAGGGAGATAGGACACCCGGCCACCGCGCCACCATTCGAATGACCTTTGGCAAACCTGCAGATTAAGTTTTTGTCAATTATAAAATGTATGATAGGTTTAGTTATGAATATGCAATCACGAAGTCTGTACACTTCTAAAAAACTAAACAAATTACAATATTAATAATTAAATAGCAATTGGTTTACTACCAAGGGCTTAAATCGTTCATATACTCGTCTATTCTATAATAGGCTTTTTTACGTGGCGACTTTTTAATTAATGTTTTAAATTTATTTTCAGACAAGGATAGAACATGTTCTGGAATTCTATTGTAAAAACGAACGCAATAACCTACAAATAAGTTATTTAGCTCGGCTAAACGAAAGTTAGAATAAGCAAGCTATTTCTAGTATTAACGTTATGGACCTCCCTATTTAATCTGAACATTGTTAGATTTTTACGGACATACATTATATTATCAAATAGTATATGGGCAAGCCAGTGTAAGAATTCCTATTTCTTTAAAACGCTCCCTTAGTGATTCCCTACTGCTTAATTTGTAAATAGCCCGTACTGTTCTTTTTTGAAAAATGAATTATTGTTTTTATATCTGCTGCCCGTCCCCATAATAACAAAGCGTACAACACGATACTGTAAAAATAACTAAAATAGACCAGCCTCCCAGTCGATACGTTGGTAAGTTGCCTAAGTTTTCTGACTGCAAATGCAGCTGAACTTAACCTACCCGATAGTTTTTCAATATGCGGACCCCATTGCAGTTTTGAGTCTATCGTTATGCCTAAAAATAGCGTGGAGTCTACCAGCTCTGAGTTCTCATCAGATATTTTTAGTCACGTGTCAACATTTTTAACATTGGGCATTGAGAACTTGACGCATTTTGTCTTTTCCGCATTCAACATCAAATTATCCACCGAGAACCAGTTCAGAACGGTATATACAGCATTGTTTACATCGTCAAAATTACTAAAGTAAACCTCTCTTTAGTTTAAAAAATTATTACGTATCATGTGCAAACAATATTATCTGCGGTAGTTTTTCTCCTAGGTAGGGCAAATTATTTACAAAAACAAAAAAAGACGAACGTTCCCAGGATAGAACTTGAGGGAATCCTACTTTTACATGAGATCCTGAGGATTTAACTCTATTAATATCGAATAAGAGCTAGCGGTTTATTACTTAAACCATATCTGTGTAATTTTAAGAGGAGCATTTCGTGGTCGACGCAATCAAACGCCTTGGGTAAATAAATAACTCAAACGAGAATTGCGCATTTTCGAGGTAATCCTACTTATAATAATAATAATAGTAACGTCCACACAAGGATACCCTGTGCTATGGTAACCAGGCAAGGACGTTACAAACATGTAAATACACCCAGACTGAAATATCTTTATTCGTATTGATAAAGATATTTGTATTTTGCATTTGTATTTATCAACTGATGACGTCTAACTAACTTTCTAAATAACTTTCCAAGGACATCCCGTGTTCTTAGGTCTCGGTACATATCAGAGATATCAGTTTTTTGTACTGCTGAGGTAAATGTACAAATACTTGGATAATCGGTTCCATGAGCAAATGCCGTGAGTTTTGATTGCACGGGAGGCCGAGCTATTTGCGGGGCAGTCGGCCTTGCAGGTCGCGTGTGACAAACGAACTGGCACTCAAGTACATACCAGAATTATAAATACTTTTGCTCTTCAAGAATATAAAATAAAGCCTGTCTACTATGTAATATACATGGGTAATTGGAAAGAATCTTGTGGCTATAACATCCATGTGAGAGACGCCGCAGAGGACCGTCTCGCTCTAGTTCGAAACGCTGATGCAGAGCGCCTTTCATATCAAGCTCAAGCCAGCTGGTAGACACAAGTATATTCCGTTTCAGATGTCTTTGTAAAACGACTTTGACTTTGACGTAAACAAATAAAAACTAAGAAATACAACAAAAGTCAAGAAATTGAATTATTTAGAATAAATATTTTGATTTGATTTGATTTGAAAATAGGGGTTGGTTTTTCCAAGGAGATGAATGAATTCAATGAATGACCAAGAAGCAGCAAACAATTCAGTAGACATTCAGCCGGGTTTTTTTCGTAGTTTAACGATTTTTATTGAAGGTTTGTGTACATTTAGGAATAAGAAACTGAATATAATGAAGCAATAATTGAAGTTAGCGTATCTTACGCCTATTCTCCTGAAAGGGCTCCAATAGCATTTACTTGGATTTAATTAGACTCAAATGACTACTTGGGTTTTGACAATAATTCAAAATAATATTTCAATTGAATTAGATTTTCTTCGAGCAGCATAACAATAAAGGTAAAATCATTTAAGTAAAGATAAAATATTCTTTTAGAATCTATTTTTATTTTTTATTTAAAACTTAACCTTCATCCTTTTATCCTTCACCAGTAGGCTTAGCACACTAGCATGCGAGAAAATGACAGGCGCTGCCGCGGCGCCGCTTGCTAAACTTTGCCACTTTATTAGTTTTATCGCAACAGCGAACATGATGTGAGTGGAAGAGAAATTTAAACACTTTTTAAATTTTAATATTTTTTTGGGTTGGTCACACTCAATCGGTACACTTCGACTGTATGATAACACTATTCATTTGTATATTTAGCTCTTCTGCGTTTCGTTCACAATTTTTTTTTTCCCTAAGAACAGTCGATAACCTAAGTGTTTTGTCTGAACTGACTATGAAGGTAAATATATGAATAGAATTTCGAAACGTTTTTGTTCTTCTTTCCAACAACCGACCGAACAAAACAAATAGGTAGGTAACAGTTTTCTAAAGTTCCAGAGAAAATGGAGCGAAACTGTATACGACAGTTACAAGTGTATTTGTTCATTGGGCTGTCTTTAAACTCAATGCAAAACTGCTTTATGTCGTTTCGAACTTGTACAATAACGCCGTCATCTAATTTCACACAATTCATTTGTTATACTTACTTGACCTCTCGTAGCTGGTAAGTGAAGTGAAGACCTAGTAGTAAAGCCATCCTCATACCCTCATTGGGTATGCTCGTCATCCTCACATGACATAAATCAACACGAAAACTAAGAAACGCAAATATGTAAGAGTACGACAGCAAAGATAAATTATAACCTAAAAGCCTTGTCTTTACCTCGACACCAACAGAGAAATTTCTCTTAGTTAAGCTGTCATTTTGCGAGAAAAAAACACCTTCATGTTCGCGGTTGCGGCAAACCATAGACAAACGCTATTAAACTGACAGAAGGAGGCGCGTTGAGACAGCTCACGCGGTCTTCATGTTCGCGTCAGCGAGATATCTCTCTGTGACGTCACCTTAATACTGTTTAGTGTTTAATGTGACAGTTGAGAGCAGGCAAAATGTTCAGCGTGCTAAGCCTACAGCTTGTGAGCCCGGCTGGGAAAGATAGGATAAGACTAGCAATGGACCGAATGGTTTGGCATAAAAAAGAAGAGCCCTATGCCCAACATTGGGCTCTGTTTATGGGCAGGTTAGATTAGATAGATAGAAACTTTCTCTTTGTAAATTTTTTATTTAAACTTTCGCCTCAATGAATTAACGTTGTCGCAATCTCATGTCGTCTTCGCTACAGCCCTGGGGGTGTTTAAAAGTCTTCCAAACCAATGTAAAACACTATTCTACTAACACGAATCCAAATTCCTTCTAAGATCCATATGTCGTTACTTATCTTGTGGTTGTAGGTGCTAGAACCTCGTGGAGCTGAGGAAACGTTCCACTGGAACGGAAATAGAGCCGTTATTCGTGTAGTGTCGATCAGCGTCGGCGATCGACCCGATTAGAGTCCCAAGGCGAGCGGCTAAACTTGTCAATACCTAATTGATCTCAAACTGCAGAGCTAGGGGCGAGTGGATGTGTGTATATATGTAGTGTGCATTGAGGAGGACTTTTCTAAACCGCGCAATTTCTGAAACACTCCAATCAGAGTTCGTGTTTTACAACAGCTCTTGGTTCATGACTTTTTTCCCAGATATATATTTTTTGAAATACCGGGACATACATAATTTTACTAACTGACTCGCAAACGTTATTTTGCCATATTCATTAGACTCTACTCTCAAACCTACCAAATATACACAAAGAAAATCATAAAAATCGGTGAAGCCGTTTCGGAGGAGTTCGATAACAAACATACATTAAATAAAATACATTTTTTCGAGGGATAATTAGATTAGAAAATTCTTTATTGCATGAATATACATATTTTTATATAACACCTGCTCGTCAATGGCATATTATGTGTCATGCAAACTCAACTTAAAGCAAGTCATTTGTGTCCTATGGTCTAGCCGGGTCATTATAAATGTACTGAATTTCATAATCCCCTAGGGAATTATGACATTTGAATTTGGAATGCAATCAACATTGAATACACGAGCTCCTTGCAATCCATGACCAAACGTCAAAATTAGAATATACACTTTTCATAGAGCCCTACTACACCAAGAAGAATTTATTCAAAATTAGAATGAAAACTTTTCATAGAGCCCTAAATCAAGGAGAATGTATTCAAAATTAGAATGAAACTTTTCATAGAAACCTGCATGATGAAGAATTTGCCACTACAAAAAAAAAAAATAGAACGAAAAGGCCCTAAACTGCAAATCTTTGTGTTATTTTGTAACAAAATAGCGTATTTTAACAAAAATGTCAACTGACAGTGACAAAAGTGATGTGATACCGGAATGCATACAATCTGTTAATTTTCTATATTTGTCTTCTTTCATTATTGTAAAATTAATAAAGTAAGTACTTTCTTTTTAATTGTATTATGTTTTATTGCCTCGCAGTGTTTCTATAAAGTGGAGTATACATTTTGGGGATAAAGCAGTGTATTTGTCTCGGGCGTTTTTGAACCCCTCGGCCTCGGGATTCTAGCTTTAACTCCCTCGCTTCGCTCGGGAGTTAACCCTAGAATCCCTCGTCCTTGGGGTTCAAAATATCGTCCAAGACATAATACACTGCTTTATCCCCTTAATGCATAATCTACTATTATAAAGGCGAGCTAAATAATAATGAATAATAATAAAATAATTCCAAATTCAATTTATTCCATTTAATATAAATCAAATTCTATAAGAATTAAAAAACGACATAAACTCAACCCCTTATCCCGGAGGGGCAGATAGACACTAGGGTCTCATAACTCATAGATCAGTATATAATCAAGCTGAAAAAAGGAGGAGGCGCGAGGCAGCCAGTGCTACGACTCAGTTTTCCCACTTTAACTGTCGTGAGATCATATTTTCTTACCTATATTTTTCTACGGCTGGGCAAAGGCCTATCCTATTCTGTCGACTAAAAATTGTGCTTTTAAAATAGAGGTTTCCTCACGATATTTTCCTTCACAGATAGTGACTGGTATTGCTACTACTGATATCCGAGTGGCGCCGGATTAAGAATAGCGTCACTCCATTTCCTTCCGTGGATGTCGTAAAAGGCGACTAAGGAACTAAATTACCAGAAGACGGGCAGCAGCGTCTTCCTGAGATTCCAACCACATCCTGCAATCGCCAATTCGCCTGCCAGGCGTGGCGATTATGGCAAAACCCCTCATGGTTATGAAAACCGTGAGGGAGGCCTATGTTCTGCGGTGGGCGTCGGATGGCTGATGATGATGATTGCTACTACAATTTCACAAACTGAGTGTCTGAGGTGTTCAAATACCCCAGAGCTTAAAATTGCCAATCCGCGGTGAGCGTGCGTGCATGGCAATTAAGCCTTTACTCTCCTTGCAGGCCTTTTTTCATAGAGAGAGATCTCTCTCTCTCTCTCTCTATGAAAAAAGGTCTGTGCCCTGCAGAAAGACATATATAGGCTAAAAAAATCCCTTGTTCCGTAGTGATCATATAGAGGTCTCCGACCATGCCCTTATTATCTTTCAAATAAATGGTTTGCTCTGTTATTTTACGGATTGTAATTATAAACGAACACATCTTTATAATTACTACATTAACATTAAAAAAATGTGCTTTAACTTTAAAATGAATAGTTGGGGACCGAACTCGGATCTCCGTATCAGGATCTTGACGCAATACCACTCAGCGTTGCAACACAATGTAAGGCTCTTATAAAATTTTACAAGGCGAATTTTTATTTTCCAATGTCACCCATTTCTTTTAGAGCTGCTTATTAATTTATAGCGACGGAAATTGTTTTATTGTCAGATGCATTTTTATTATAGGGGGTTTATGTTACTGCAGTGTAACATTTCTTTTAAAGTGCGATGTACCTTGCATTGTTTATGTTAGTAGTGTTATTTTTTTCCTCTTATGAGTCGATGAGTAGTCTCAGCGAGACTACTGCGTAAGATAGCTCGTCGCTTTGCTCCTGATTTGTCCGATTCATTGATTATTTCGTTTGCTAGGAATCATTCTTGCAGTTGACCTTTGAACAGCACCCAGTCCTGAGTTGAAGAAGAAGAAAACCATTTATTTCAATAACAGAAACACACACATACATTAACAAGTTACAACATAAAATATTAAATTACAATACAAAAGGTAAAAAGAAAAAAAAAACAATATAACACTTGATATTAACATAAGTTGCTGTGTGTCCCTGTTGCTGGAAAAGGCAGCTGGCTCAGCACAATGCTGAGGGTATTCACCCAAAGCGCTGATTTTCAGCCAGTGCCTGTCCGTCTCATAAATATACTTGGGTACGGTGCAGTGCATAACAATAATAACATAGTTAAATAAATAAATGAATAGATGATTAAATAAATAAGTAAATGAATAAAATTACATAAAATACAACTAAAGTTAATGACTTACAAGGTTAACGATTATGATGCGATCACATTGTCAGTCACTTGCGGCGAGAAGTTGGGACAGGATGGGAAAGTCTCTGCTGCTCAAGTAAATATGCCCTGAGCTTGCGCCCAAAGGCAAATCCACTAGGCGATTCACGGACTGGAGGAGGAATATCATTCTAACACTTGGACGCCGCATACCTAAAGCTACCACGGAATGCGCGGGGACACAGATTTTATTTTTATGCACGGATCTCTGTCGGGACGACCACTCGAGCTTTTTATTAAGGTAGTCCGGTGATTTGGAACGGACTACACCAAAAAGCAGTGTGGCAAGGTGAAGTCGTCGCCGAGCCTCCATGTTTAGGAGCTTTGCAGCGTTCAAGTATGGAGTGACATGGGATCTAGGTGAAACAAAACCGAGCGCATGCGTTTTGTACTCGTTGTATTAATCTCTTTGTCCGGCTAAGTATACAACTACCATAGACAGCATCACAATAGTTTAATCTAGATAATATCAACGATTCACTCAGCCTGACACGCAAATCAGTGCTGAGGTTATCGCAAATATTATATAAAATCTCAAGGCGCTAGAAGCAGTTGGTAACAACATTTCTAATGTGGTTTTCAAAACGGAGCTCGCCGTCCATCAACACACCAAGATTTTTTACTTCTACCACCCTTTCCACTCGTACGCCCATGATGGCTATATTATTGTCAGTGAGAGCTTGCACCGTATTATGGATTTGATTAGTGTCCCGAGCACTATGTACTTGGACTTGCTGGGGTTCAGCACCAGACAGCTCCTGTCAGACCATGATGCAATGCGATCCAGATCCCTGTTGATCAAGCTGGCTGCATCAACTGCATTTGATGGCAAAGTGGACAGGTACAACTATGTGTCATCAGCATAAAGGTGGCACTGGCTGTTTTTGATCCCACTCACGATATCCGCACTATAGAGAATGAACAACAAGGGCCCCAGTATGGAACTCTGCGGCGCACCCCTACATCGTGGCGGTTGAGCGGTTAAACACGTTTAAAACGCCAACAGTGACCGTTGCCATTGTTAAGCAAGATACACTGTACATGTACAATACACGCGTTAAGTTCGGGCTGTGTCACTCTTATTTCAGAGATTATCAGAGATAAATATAAGAACGACTTTTTCAAACAAACTATCCATTCTGACTAACATAAAGCTATGACTACCTACCCTTAGCAACATCAATCTACCCCATATCTTAACTCAAAAAATAGGTACCATTATGATTATTGTATTTCCATTATTTCTAGAGCCTTAATTGATTCCTATTGTCTTCAAAGTCGATAAAGTTCGGAAAAGTCTTCATCGTTACATAATTACTACTTACTTTAAAAAAAATTGGCCTTTGCATCTAAGTAATGTGATGATTTATACAGCGTCCAGTGGCACCTTCACTTACACTAGATGGGTGAAGGGACCACTCGGACACTGCAGTGCCTGCGATACTGTTTGTTACTTAATTATTACACACTTAGAGCGAGTAAAAGTTGCGACTAGGTAGTCAATTATAATAATGTTGAATCAAAATAATATTGTAAAGCAGTATAAGTACATACAAGGCTCCAAGTTCTGAATGATACAACTATTCCTTTAATTACATATACATATCCTTTGTCGATTGAGAGTGGAAGATAAGTAGAGAAGTAATTAAACAAACGTTACTTGTGGTCGATATCGCTGTCGAAGTGAAGTGCAGTGTGCCAGATAACGGACAGATGTGGTTGGGTACAGTGCGGGTGGAGAGGGATGGCGCGACCATCACCGACACTCTACTACGCCTAGTAAGCCAGCATGATTGACAACATAATGATACAACTTCCTCCGCTTCAGCCCATTAAAGAATAGATACTTAATTACGTAATGACGAAATTCATCACGTTGGAGAGAGCTCCGCTAGGGACATAACACAATAGTGGCTCTACATCAGTAATTTCTAACCATTTGTCGACCAAGGACCCCTTCGATTCAAGGATCTTCACCTGTCGCAAGGATCACGAGGAGTATCGTTACAAAAGTTGTAAAAATCATAGTTCAACAGACGATAGTTCCCTTTATGGATGTATTCAGCCCATCTTTTTACACGCACATGCTTTCAAATTCTCCATTTATTGGCAACTTTATTATGCGCTACAAGATGCGTACCCGCGAGTCACTGTCGAGGCTCTCACGCCACCTCCGTTCTGTGGGCCATAGCAGGACTAATTGCACTAATCAGCTACTCTACGCAATGTACATCGAAGGGGAATTGCATAATAAACTATGAAATGTAGTTTTATGAAAGGCGCCCTAGGAAATACAGTTTTCATCCTAATCCGGGCCCTTCGCCGCCGACCGCACTATACTCACGCACCACACACACTTAGGTACTGACAGCACATGTACCAAATAAGATAAGCCCGTCGGAGTAGTACAAGATGTAAGGATGAAGTCAGTCATGTGCCTAGAGTTATAACGGGCCGCGTCTGATCCGTGACTCATTCCCGCAGAGTACTTTCTTGTTCCCAGTATTTTTATGTTCCAGGAAACGCAAAGTGAAGACGAGATAATAGAGCAAGATGTGGCTATACAGGCTGTATCTCTGGAAAATATAAATATTTCAAAGGTTTTCCTCCCGTTCCTATGGGAAAGTTATCAGCATTGCAGTTTGGATTAACGAGTGGAATCCCGCTCCCCACTTTGAGAAGGCACACCCGATATAGACCGGTGGCTGTATCACGCTTAGGTTAGTCATTTGAGGTCGTGTTTCAGAGCGCAATGAGAGAACAAGGTCCCGACAATTAACGAACGATTAAAATGGTTTTCCAATGACGACGGACGCCGCCGAGCGCTAATCAAACTCAGCCCGCACCGGCTTGGCCGACATACTTTAAGTAATTAGTGTTATTCCTAGTGTAGCTACAATAAGGAATATTCTATCTTTCGATCCAACTGTACATTCGAAATCACGTGAATCTGAATTATACAAAAACTCCAAAACTTAATTATCCTCACAATTATTCTAGGGCCCAGAACTCGTGCAGACATCTTTGTCATCATCTAACTAACTAGCGTACTCGAATGTGATCGTCGATGAACTTCGACTGCACTTTCGAAGGATATAAGTGAACTTAAGAGTCGAAAATAATTTGTAAACATATATTTTTTACTTATTATGGTTAAAAGGCTTAACAGATTTAGATGAAATTTGAGACACAGACTGACTATGTCTTTAATAGTAATACTTTAAACGGGTCTAACCGCGATTATTTATCAGGTAAAATTTTAATGACTTGTAAAATATGCTCACACATAAGCATCGCAAGTCATTAAAATTACTGTCTTTGATAGCAACATAGGGTACTTTTAGATGACCAAACTGATTTCTAACATCAACGTAGGTAGTCATGATCTCAGCCTCAGCTCAAAGTAGACTAATTAGTACCGTAAGATAATATGGAAACCGAACGAACTCCTGATTACAAGGACTCCCATTACACCATCACTGCACCTCACAATTGCGCTAATTCCGTCTTCTATAGTATGCTTAGTACGAAGTCTAGTGTGAATTAGTTCGAATGAATGCAACTCTTGTAAAGTATGCGTGTACAACCGACAGCACATCAACACCCATGCACTCTACCCCATTGCGTTACGGACGACTTTACAAGTATTTTTAGCGGATATTTTTTCCAACCCACTCAGTGTTACGTTACTTAGAGATTTTGGAAGAAAAATGTAAAGGTTGATCGGCTGTCGACTTTGGACAGTTTTTGGTAACTAACTTACCTGCTCTATGCCTATGTCCATGGCGATATTGCGTTATTAGTACAGTCGACAGAACGTAAAACTTTACATCCGTGCACTCTATAAGTAGGTAATCAGTTGAGCTACAAACGAATTTGCTACAAAAATGTGTAAGTGGACCGCCTGTCGACTGTAGGTAAGCACACCGAAACATTAAACGTTGCAGATTCATTAAACGTTGCAGATTCAACGGTCCCGTGAGAGTTAAAACTTATGATAAAACTTTATTCACTGTTTAATTCTACCTCAGGAGCATCTTTTCGATCAAACAAAAGTCGACCGAAAAGCACCGCTATATGCCGGTGGGAAATGACTCGAGTGGTTTTATATAAAATTAACCGACGTAACCATAAATTAGTACTGAGTGCCATCTGTGGGTTGTATTATTCACGACCTAGCCATTTGAATTGGCGTTGACGTCAATTGTACCTAACTCACAATTCAGTGAAACGCATGAATTGCTTTTAAACGGCCTGAATAGAACAGGACCTCGTAATGTGTGTTTGTTGGTGTAGTGAGTTAGAGATCGATCGGTGCAGCACTCAGCGAGGCTATAAAAGCTGCCATTCGCGCCGACCGGCGAACTTCTCAATTTAGTCCATCGTTTAGTCGTAAGACGGCGTAGAGCTGTCGGATGGGTAGTAGCTCACTCACTCCACACACGCAGCGATAGGCTACACATACTCGTAGTACCCTATACTGGTAGCACCAGGGCCGCAGGCTCGCTCAGCAAGCCGGAGACCTTCTCGAGCGCGCGGTGAAAGCTCGGGGAGCCCCCACCACCCCTCGCCCAGCGCAAGGAGAGTGGCAATTTGCTTCGCCTTTACAACTTTAAGTGTTTTCACTCCGAGGCGCTTTCTCTCGGCCGCACTGAGCTGGGTGCCGGGCTAGTGGGCCCGTCCCGGGACACCTAAACGATTGAACCTACATCCATAAATGGTGAAATACCTGTCGGCAAAAACTTTCTCCCATCTCTCGGGCCGCTGCTACATCGTATAATTTCTCAGTTACATAGAATTGCGTTACTTTAGTGCCAATCTACTCTGTGCTTATAATGTTCTTCGATTTCGGCTAGGTACATTGTTAAAGCAAGCTGACGGTATCAATGAAAGTGCTCGTAAAATAACATTACCTACTACTCAGTTTTATTGTGCGGGGTCTTTAACGTATGTAGTAAGATAACTCTATCAAAATTCCTCCTGACTACAAAGTAAAGCTTAGGTAACTACGACATGTGATAAGTTTATTGACAATGGTCACGAATCAGGAGTTCTTTATGGAATGCTCAGTGGATTGGTGAGCAAGCAGCCGAATGTAGAGTCAGGCAATGCCTGACCCTGCCCGCGTAAATAGATACGTAATGTAATTTTTCGAAAATTCTTCAATATCACCTCTTTGGTTTCCTATTTTTATGACATGATAGTAGTAAAAACTTTGGCCTTTGCATCTTCGTAATGAGATGATTTATGCAGCGTCCAGTGGCACCTACTCTCACACTAGATGGTTGGAGGAACCACTCGGACGCTGCAGTGCCTGTGACATGGTTTTTTAGATGGAGTGGGCTTGGGATGGGATTTAGTATAACTAAAGCGATTATTTACTATGCGAGGAAGTATAAATAAATAAATAGACATTGCTACGTGATAATTACGTGTTTTAACTAGCTATTAATACTATTGCAAAAGTATAGTGCATTCACTAATTATGTAAGTAGGGATCACATTATTTAAAATGGATTGATACGGATTAGATTAGATTAATACTCTTTATTACACGCCATACATTATAAAGATACATGAAAAATACACGAAACACAGTAGTTACCTATATCTATTTACACCCAGTATATACACAGGAAGCAATTCACGAACTGTATGAGTCAATCCGCTTGTCTACTGTCTGAATAAACCCAAAAAGACAACAGTAAATGAAACATTTATGGAACTGAAATAGCATTGCCCGTGTGCAGTTGGAGAGCGTCGTGTTGGTTGATTGAGCTCTCAGACAGTCAATTAGCGCAATAGCGCGCCTGGCACTTAGTGTCGGCTGGACCGGGATGAACGTAAGAATATAATAGGGTACTTTAAATTGTATAAATCTATGACGAAGTACGCCGCGATAAACGAACGGAGCTGCGAGAAAAAGCTGGCTAATTTCATACAAAAGATCACGGTCAAGCAAATCCACATGACTTATAAATAGCTCTACAAAATATAAAACGTAAAGAATGGCGTCCTTCTAATAAAATATTATTTATGGTAAGTGTGGTCGTTTGGCAGCTCTGCTGTAAACAGTTTGCTCGGCCCGAGGCGCGACACTTCGTGCGCGATACACTCTGTTTAAAATAACTGGCGTTCGCACAAGCAAGTTGGGAGACCTCCCGGACTAACACAATTCCGCTACAGACAGAGCAGCGTCACTGTAGTGTATAAGGCAGCACTTTGCATAGGCTTACATAGACATCATATAGACTGACGCTCTTATCTTTGCTTTTAAACATTCAGTTTAGCTCAGATGAAAGCAAAGAGCTGTCAGAAAACTGCTTCCATTTAGCAGTCTCTCAGAATCTGTTTAGGTCGATTGATTCCTAGAATACCCTTTTGTTTTCTAGAGCAAGCAAATCCAATAAGTCGTACAGATACTTACCGACATGATAATGAGGAATATTATATGATTACTCAACACGCAATGTTTACGAATAATATTCTATTGTTCTGCCTCATTGCTACGTGCCACTAGATTGAAGTTCATATCGTTAGGGCACAGGAAGAAGTGTCTAAACAATGTGAGTGTAGTCGAGAAGTGAGACAGTACATGTGCGGTACGATGACGCATGTAAAGTGTAAGAAGCGCGACAGTGACCGCTTGTTTGTGTCGTTATCGCTGCGGCGCGGCGGCGCGGCGGCGGCGGCGGAGGGTTCAAGGAACGAAACGCGACGCGCTGATGCATGCCGGTGCGCATCGCGACACCTCCTGTTACTTATAATTAATTATCCAAACAATGAACTTTCACACTGGACGAGCACGGTAACTGTTCGACAAATCTTTTAAGCAACGGCGCCGCCCAAGGCCGTAGGAAATGTAAACTTCATGTCGTGTCGGTGCGGTTATCGTCCAGTGTGAATCCGTCCAATATTAGACCGAAATGCGCTTTTATTTTCTGTTTTATTTTCAGAATCCCTAGTCAGCGCATCGACTTCTTAAATTTGTGTAACACTACACCTCGACAAGCTGTCTTTCAACTAAAGTCATGACTTCCAGTGAACAATGTCTTTATGTAAGCGTATCACGTGCGCCAGAATACAGCGATTTCCAAAGACTTTCTTGCAGGGTGTCTCAGAGGGCTGCGGACACAATTACTCGCAATGCAAACGGCGTAATTGCAGCATGAGCGCGACGCGACGTGAGGTTAAATATAACTCGCTCCCGCGCCCCCGCACGCCATCAGACCACCTCTTCCGTAACCAGCAACAGTTTTACTGCAAACAACCACAAATTAGTAATAAACAAATTTGGGTTGATTTGACCTTAACTAAGCAGCTACAAACACACGTTCGGTAGTCTGACTCTTAACCCTATTACGCTAGACTTTTTCTGATTTGAATATCAATATGTAAACCATGTTATTTAATAGGCGCAACTCATTCCAACATGCAAACTCGACTTATTTACCCCTAGGCACCTACCTATGTTTCGCTCGCTACATTTCTACTTAGATAATAAAGACAAGGCGGTGACACGAGCGGTGGCAGCCTAGTGGGTAAAACATTAGACTCGGAAGCGAGAGACCTAGGTTCGATTCTAAGTGCGGGCATGTACCTATGACTTTGTTTTCTGAGTTAAGTACATTTCGTGAAGTTATAGTAGCAATACCACTCGCTAACGTTGAAGGAAAACATCGTGAGGAAACCTGAGTGTCTGAGCTATTCACATACCTCAGCGCTTGAAATCGCCAATCCGCGGTGGGCACGTGTGGTGATTAAGCCCATACTCTCTCCTTGAGAGAAGGCTTGTGCCTTATAGTGGGACGCATATAGGCTGCTTATGTTATGTATAATAAAGACAAATATGGTAACACAAATATGCGAGCGTTTATGCGAATTCTGCATGTGCGCAAAGATTTTGTTACCAAGATTTCATTAAGTAGGTCCTTCATATGCGAGAAGCCACGTTTTGCAAGATCCGCAAACTCTACAACATACATCAGCACTCCACTCCGAAACCGCCGCGTGTCGAGAGCATACCAAGTAGGCCAGCCACTTTCGTCATGATGCGTCACTCGTTTTTGATGAAATGTTTTGGTTTTACTAATGAGGGGAATGCTTGTCTTTCATCCGACTGGGTACGACGGTATGACGCAATGAAAAGGAAAGTTATGTTTAGTACGGTGCGCATGATAGACGGATACCGGCGGCGGCGGCGGCGGCGAGTCCTGTTCTAATTATCTAATATCCGCTCGTTAGTTAACTTAAAGTGCCTCTAATCGACTTTACCGGAGGAAGCGCGACGCATTTACGGTGCATTTTGAGCAATTTGATACTAACATAACATTTCGATACTGGCACTTTTTGAGTACGTAATTTTGTTTTGTATAGCGTGCATGTTCTCACGGGTCGGTTCCGACTAGTCCGAGACAGCTGCGCGGTCTGATATTATTATTGCTGTCACAATGCAGCGCTAATAAGTCTTATAACCCTCGCAGCAGCTCATCGGTTGCGCCGTCACGCAACCGGACGAGCCCTTGGCTCGCGGCCCCATGCGCCTTTAAAGTCTAAGATTTCTTAGACTTTCAAACTTGTTGTTCTTCTTCTTAGGGTATCGATACCTAGTTGGAGTTGGAATAGAGTACCAATCACCATAGGGAGCTCGCTCTTTGTACCCTTTGCATAGGGTTCTGCAGGCACGTCTTTGGAAAGGAAGGATCCTTTCATGCAACGAACTGCTCTCGAAGTCCACATTACGATAACGTGTTACAAATAAGTGCGACGGCCCTGTTTTATAAAACTGCAATAGTTGTTGCTGTTGTTCAATAGTTGATATTTCGATGTACACTGCAAAGTCCATTAACCCACAGATTAACAAATTTGTATAATTAGCTACGCAATTTACATCGAATTGTCTTAATAAACTATATTATATAAACCCTGATATTATATAAACTTTCTCTACCCAGATTAACTTTAAATAATTGTAGAGACCCGTGATTCTCAGTATCAACCTGTAACCCCCGAGGGCTGGGGTCTGGAAAATAACTATGTAGATGCGCCGATAATGCCGACACCCATGAGTTGGATGATGATTGCATCGGTCAATAAACGATCCTTTTTAGTAGAACTAAGAGACAAACAAGAGTCCTTATTATCAAAAACGAAATTCCAGTTTCGCTTATTTATAAAATTTACGGAACGTCATATATTAGAGACAACAATGTTCCGCGATCAGATTGTTTTGGAACGCCATTGTTTGTTATCGGTTGCGGATTCTATTCACGGACGGTTCGAATAGACGTGAATCACGGGTGACGGCGTGACTAATGAGGATGAGCACAGAATTGCCGGCTCTCGATCTCTACAGGCCTTTCTATGCTAATTGCATTTGTTCGTCAATAATACGCAGCCATCTGCGCCGAGTCCAGCGTTAATAATACGGGGCCATCCGCGCCGGGCTCGTCTGTTTAGCCACAAATCGAATATACCTAGATACTAGCTCTACACTAAGTTGAGTGAAAAAAAAACGGGATAGATAATCCTGAAGCAAAAGAACGACCCAATGACTAAGAATGACCCCAAATAATGGGATTGACAGAAGACAAAGAAGAAAACTTAGCTCTACGTCAAACAGGCCTTTGTTTGACGGCGATTGTAAAGTAACTTATCCTACTTATCATACAGCTACTCGTGTGAGTAATTAGCCTAACTTAATGAAGCCTTATCGGTGCACAAAAGCGCTTAACATATTTTGTCGACTTGGTAGGAATGTACTTAAAACTTATGATAAAATTGCTATGCACCGAGTGCATTCCCCAGATATAGTCGACGAGGGTTCACTACCTGCCTACCCTTAATTCTTTTCACAGGCTTTTGTCCATACCCTCCACAATAGCGCGCTTGAACAATAGCGATAATCTGGGGATCGGAAAGGATTTAAAGTGTTCGCATTACAATACAAGTGAACTGTCTTCACATTCCGAGTAGTCGAGTCACAAAACAAATTCCGCAGAAGAATAGAGAGGCCACGAGTTTTAGGTCGCGTTACAATAAACCAACGCAATGCAGAAACGATTCAAGTAGGTATTGTAGAAGTATAATTTGTAGTCGGTGCCCAGTTTCATGACCAGCACATATATTTTGGGCACCGACTCCAAATTATACTTCTACAATACCTACATGTATACATACGTCTAATTTAAAGGTATTCTTTTAAATTATTTCTAACTCTTTAGTGCTGTAGTGTTTTTAAGTCGGTTATTATTTTTTATTTAACGCTTTAATTTACAATTTTTTTAATGAAGCGGGAGAAAAATATACAATTCCCTTATAACCATAACTTACCCTTCTTAATTCTTTGCTTTAAAATTTTAAGTTCCCAATTTCGATCTCCGAAAGTCTTCACCAGAACTTCACCAAATTAGCCTGGGACTACTATTACGCTATTTTATGAAACATATGGATATTACTAAAGGATGGGCCCCATTAGGCCTTATTTACTGCTGTCATTGTCCGTTCTCCATCTCTGAAACTCTGAAAGTGTTAATCAGATCTTCACCAAATTAAAATGGGACCAATGGGACGTTATATCTAAAAAGAATTGTCGAAATCGGTTAAGATTTGACGGAGTTATGCGTGAACATAGCCAAAAAATTTATGAATGAAAAATATATATACGTGTCGAATTTATAACCTCCTCCTCTTTTTCAAGTCGGTTAAAACAAGCTATAACAATGTCAGCTGTGTCTGCAGTCTGCTATAAACCGGCCAAGTCCGTGTCAGGCCACGCGCAGTGTAGGATTCCGTAGAAAGAGGGGGTTTTATATGCTTTGCAGAACTAACATGAATTTTATAACATATTATTACTCATGTTTTACAAATAAAATGCTTTATTTTTAACAACTTAGAGAGGGACGGGACCGCGGGAACGCCCTACTCGGACCAAAATTTGCAAATATTTCGCAAACGGAACCCTAAATCAAAGAATCATCTTCCTACACCCACAATATTTTTTAACGACCAATCCAACGATACCCCACAATGTGGTGTAGGTGAGAAAAAAAATGCATCCCTAATTTAGGTGTAGGGGTTCCAAAAAAAAATTTTTTGAAAAATCTAAAAGCCAGAAAAAGGCACAAAGAGTTGTCGATATTATCAATTCCTTTGACCATTCTCCCTGTCTATTTCCGACCAAAATTCCCCTAAACCGCGGCGGCGCGGCGGCGCTTTTGTCTACTGAGCCTACTGACCGATACTTCTGTAGTAATTTGGTTATAGGCGAGCACTCGAAGGCCGACGTGTATCGCGGGCGGAAGGCAGGGGGGCAGAAGAATGCAGCGTGGCCAGCTTGTGGAGAAAGTGTACTTGAGAGTCGTCCCGCCGCCTGCCCCGCGCCCCGCAGGTGCGGCGCAATATCAGATTTGAAATGGCATGCACCAGCCACTGTGGAAGTTGGGAGAAATTCTTTGCAGCAGCAGTGTCAACAGACAACCCGCGATACACAACGGCATCACACACCTACACGTGCATTGCAATATTCGCAAAAAGTGTGCATCCTGTTGGTCGGCGCACACTAATGCGACGCGTGGAACTAAAGACATAAACGCGCGCGCTAGAACTTACAACCCCATGTCACATTATTTTCAAGAAATCTACGCGATTAGTCATGAGTAATGAATATGGTGTTTAAATATTAAAATATTGTTTGATAACGTTTGTTAGATGGGAAGAAATAATTGCAATAATACGAGCGGAGATCGTGGTTGTTTTCCGGGTTTATTTCATTCGTTTACAGTAATCATACACAATTGCCTCTCCGGCGTTTAGTCACAGGCGGGGTCATACGAAACGATCGTAATCGTTAACAAAAATACAAAAATAATACTGTAGAATAAATACATCTATACAACGAGTCGTAGGGTCGACTTAAAGCACTTTAGCGTTCACACTAGCACACAGTCTCCATGGGCACGGGAGCAGGCGTGGGGACGGAGGGCGCGGGGGTGGTATTGGTGAGCGACTCGCCACACGAGGGTAGCTGCGTGCTGGAGTGCGTGTGCCGCGCGCGCCCCCCCGCGCCGCCACCCGCCTCGCCGCCCCGCGCGTGCGCCCGCACGCGTCGCCAGCACTGCAGCGCCGCGTCGCGCGCGCCGCGCGTGCAGCCCACCACCAGGAAGATAAGTACGCCCTGCAGCGCATTCAGCAGATCCGTGGCGTACCACAGGTAGTCAGGCCCGCCCAGCGCCCACGACGCCACGTCGGCGCCCCACGTCACACCCATCACCACCACTAGCTTGGCGCACACGCGGCCCAGCGCGGCACGCTCCGACGTAGACTTGACCTCGTCCCGCCGCCACAGGCCACACGCCAGCTGCCGCGCGGTGCTGGCGAACAGTGCCAGGTTCACCAGCAGCAGTACACCCACGGGTCCAAAGAAGTAGGCAAGCACCTCTGCATCACCATAGAACCAGCAGCGGCGTTCGGCGAAGCGTGGGCGCAGCAGCGCGTGCGAGCCCGACGGCAGCGCGTCCAGCAGCGCCCCCGTGCCGGCCAGCAGCAGCGGCGCGCCCCACGCGTACAATGAGTACACGCGCAGCCGCCACGCCGACGACCCGCGCTCCAGCGCCGACGGCCGGAAGTCGCTGCAACAACGAATGCCATTGTAGGTACGATGCGGTACCTGCGGCGAAAACACTTAGGCAAGAAATAAAACAGAAAAACTCACCGGAAGGTCCACCAGATGTTGAAGCACATCGTGTTCAGCCAAAAAAAGGCAGAGAGGAAAAGGAAGTGCATGCAGACGGCAAGCACGCGGCACAGCGATGCCGGCACGGCCGCGCCCGCCAGCTGCGTGCCGGCCAGCAGCGTGTCGCCCGCCAGCAGCGCGGCTACGTAGTGCGTCTGGCAGCGCCAGTGCAGCGCGTGGTGCGCCGCCGGCAGCGCCAGCGACGCCAGCAGCGTCAGCAGCAGGAATAGCGCGCCTACAGCCAGCGCCACGCCATACAGCGCGTGCCGCGCCGGGCCCTGTGCACGCGCGCTGCACGCCAAAATGCGGGCTCCCACCGAGCCAGCCACCGCCTCCGCACACCAGCTACCCGCCGCCAGATGCGAACCGTCCGCCAGCACGAGTGCGCCGTCAGCGGTCAACGCACTGCCCGCCAACACACCGCGGTCGGCGTACTGAGATCCACCCGCACAGCCGGGCCAACCGCCCCGTGGTGTCCCCGCCCCTAAAGCCGTCAGCTCCTGCAGGACGCCGACGGCCGCCGAGGCCGCCCACTCCTCCTCGACGCAACCCGTCCCATCCCACGCTCGCCCTGTGTTGCAGCACTTAGAAGGTGCGCGCGGCGCTTCTCCGCATACCAGCGCCGCTATCGCGTCCACGCAATACTGTGCTGTTGACAGCGCGCGCGATGCTCCACGCTCCAAAAAGGAGCCATTGTTAGCGAGAAGAGCATACGGAGCTGCGTGCTCGGGCAGCACGCGCAGCTTCTCGCAGGTCGGCGGCGCCGCTTCCTGCACGCGCCAGTGCGGCGGCAGGCGACCAGCCGGCAGTAAAGTGCCCCGCGCTGGAGCGTACACTCGAGGAGTCCAGGGTGCGCTGGTGGTGGTGGGCTCGCTAGTGGCGTCTGGGCGACAAGCGGCGACGGCGCCGGCGGTGTCGGGCGCCTCCCCTAGCGCGTCCAGATCTAGACGCTCACCGAGTCGGCAGCAGCGCGGCACGAACAACGGCGGCGGCGGCGTGCGCGTCCCGGCCCCAGCCGCCGCGCCGCCGGCCACGCTGAGCGCGCACAGCGCCAGCAGCATCATGTCTCGAGACACATTTCCCCCAGAGGTCTGTTTACTCTGCGCCACTGTCTGTGTCACTCACTAGCTTTGTCACTGATTGGCGAGTATCGCGGTCATGTCGCACGTGGCGCGGCGATGGCGCTTCGCTGAGCGCGTGCTCTCGCGAGTGTGTCTCGGCGCTAACTGCCGGCCGCCGCTGAAGCCCGCGGGGGGCGCGGACGGGGCGCAGACCGGCCGCGGCTACCAGGCCGCGACCGGTGCAACTCGCGAACTCCCCGCTCTTGGAAAATTTATCACACGAGAGAGCACATAAAGCACCGCTTGATGCTAGTAAATGCAGGAAGCTGAGCAGAACACTTCCAAGAGTGCAGACTTTACTACTATTTGCCTACGAGGTCATAAGTTAAGATTTTCTTCCCAGAATGAACCTCTACGATATAAATAAACCAAAAGGTTACGTATTGTAGAGACTGAGTATTACATAGAAGTATCAATATCCGTAGTTTTTAATCTAAGGGGTCTTATGATTAATTATTGTTTTTCAATACCTTCATTTTGTAGGATACGATGACATCTAAGGGATTTGAAGTACCTACTTTATGCAAAAAACTTAAGTAACTACATTGCTGTTTGTAGGTGTACCTACCAATATTAGTATTCACGTAAACATTTGTATGTAGGTAGGTATGTATGTCATGCAATCACGTTAAATGAATGAACGGATATGAAATAATGTAATACCACATGGACAAAAAGGCACACAATAAGTGAGTTCACGTCTAGTTAATGCACAATAAAGAGTTCTCTCTATCTATCATGTAAGACATGGACAATTTTTTATCCAAATCCTATACGAAGTCGCGGGCCCCTTAGCAAAGAAATAATGTTTACATTTTCGTTGCAAATTCGCCCGTAACATAACATAGAGTGCACAGAAATAAAAGTTGATGAATTGCGTACGTATGGCGCGAAAGAAGACATTCTTCGTTTAAATATATGTCATGATTAGCTAGCTACCCCTATATTACGCGCACCAAGTCCTGAGCGATTCCAATCGTCTGTCAAATTAGTATGGAATTTGACAAATCGAATTTGAATTTGACAATAATAATATTTGGTAGGTAAACGTAAAAGGTTTGGAAACGTTTCTAATCGCCATCATAGGCATAGGATATGGCGGGTAGGAATAATTTAACGAGTTCCTGCCTATTAATCAGCTTAGTATAATTGAAAATAGTATAATGGTGAATTTATTATTATATTTATGAATAATGTATTTTAGGAGACAATTAATATATATCATTGAAATTTAATGAAATTAAATTTTAATTACCCAACTTTTAATTTTTATTTATTTATTTATTCTCAGTAAGACAAAAACTACAATTTCATTAGTTTGCCAAACTGCCAAAGGTAGATAATAATATTAATATCACATAATAATATTGAATCATAACAAGATGCATATAACGGACTGGGCAACTGTTTGCCTCTTGCTAACACAAAATAAATGGCAGTAGGGTATAACGATATGTCAATAGCTGCCCAATCTCTTTCTTTTATAGACATTGTTATACTAGATATCAGAGTGCCCTAATATATTAAAAACAAACAGACGGTTCACAAATCGTACCTAATTCTTATTAAAGTATCGAGTCTAGGAACGTTATCGGTCCGATCCGACCTACAACAGCTGGAACCGATCCACAACTAGCTTCACTACATTTTTGTATTCCTCTTGCTATTAATCTCCCATAATGTCAAATTCTACTTTTTTGAGTGGCAATTGGCTCTGTCTGTCTACGAATAAAACGCCTATGCGTAAAAGAATAGCAATATAAGACATCGTACTGACGAGTAGGTACACAAAAAGCAATTCGCACTGCGGTGGGAGTATTTTTGTGGTTACCTTCAATCGGTTATATTACTTATATCTACTAAAGCTAGCTAACATAAGAATTTGTTTTACCCCGGTAGGAAGGGGGGTAAAACAAATTCCCTCCCTCATCCCTCGGGATCGGATTTGTAAGGTACACCTCCAGAATCAAAAAAGGCCGGCCACACCCATCATAAGCAGCCAAGAGCGTTTACATCCTTGTAAGCAGCCTATATACGTCCCACTGTAGGGCACAGGCCTTCTCCCAGGGAGAAAGTATGGGCTTAATCACCACGCGTGCCCATCGCGCATTGGCGATTTCAAGCGCTGAGGTATGTGAGTAGCTCAGACACTCAGGTTTCCTCACAGTTAGCCGGTGGTATTGCTGCTTTAACTTCACAAATGTACATAACAAACCCATACCAAGGAGTATTCTACCATCAGTTGTAGGGATATACTGCACAAACGCAGCCTGACTACCAATTTCCGAATTTCATTAATTAGGTAGGTACTAGTGTAGTTCTTCCTTTTTGAGAAAATTGGAGACAAATAAATAGCACGGTCATCCGCAGCCGGGCCACATCCGATTTCATTAGTTAGTGAAATTCTGGTAAAGCATGGGTAGTACGATAGCACGAGTTACGCGTTTTGTATACTTAATGTACCTACTTGAATGTGGTGACTTTTGACATTTAAAACGCGCGACCAGCATCGTCGTACTACGCAGGCTGATAATGTCAAAAGCTTACTGTCGCGCGTGGCACAACAGCCACAATATATATAACTCTAACAAATCATAAATAAAAACTGGAATAAAAAATAGCCAACAACCCTACTCCTGAGCATTAACTACTAAGCAGGCGGGACCAACCTTGTTACATTGTTGACATTGGCTCCCGCCTGCTTAGTAGTAGGTTTATTGGTTATTTTTAATTTTGGTCTTTTTACCCCCGGTTTCTCGTACACTAACACGCTGTTAATCTACTGATAACAGCTGTCAGTGTTTTTTTTTGTATGCACTTTGGTCAATTGACAGCTGTCAACAGTAGATTAACAGCGTGTTAGTGTACGTTAAACTGGCGGTTAGTGTTGTTTTTGTTTATTTGTTGAATTTATACCAATTCCATATAGGTAGTCTATGACACTCGCGCAAACACGACGAATCGATTGAGATCTTTTTTATCAAAATCTGATCATTGGTTAAGAAGTTATGAGGGAACATAGAATCGGACACATACCAGCCAATCAAACACATGACTCTCCTTTCGGGCTCCGCAGCAGTCGGGTAAAAACGGTAAAGCGCGAGGACGCAACCGTCGCCTCGGCCTCGGTGCGCGAGCCCCGACTCGCACTCGCCGGCTTTTTTTTCTACATTGTGGCGCTGTTTGTCTGGTAGATAACGTATCAAATCATTATCTATGCGTTATATAGAATGGATGTTCCTCTACGTGGGACAATGATTTACCTAAGGTGTGAAACGCAAATTCCTTAAAAATGATGTGTATTTAAAAGAAACTCAAACTGACGTTTTAAAAACTCCCAACTGAGCTAATGGTCAAGCGAAGGCATCAGTGAAACTTCGAGCCTTACAAACTTATTTGTATTACGTACAGGCAGCGACATCTGGCCGAAGCGATTTACATCACTTGCAGCCCCGAGTAACCCACTTTGCAGTTAGGTTTTTACATCGGAATGATATCACTGTACCTACATGATTATATTCTTTTTGTTGCACTAACCCGTGCTGAGGACAATTTTAAAAACCTACCTATTTAGAGGCTAAAAATTCCACCCATGCCGGGTCTGCAAGTGATGTAAATCGCTTCGGCCATTTGTCGCTGTCTGTACGTAATAGAGATAAGTTTGTAAAGAGGCTCGAAATTTCACTGATGCCTTCACTTGCCCATTAGCTCAGTTCGGAGAGCGCTGGCACGGTTAGCCAGAGGTCGCGGGTTCAAGTGTCATGGGTGGAATTTTTAGCCTCTAAATGGGTTTTTAAAATTGTCCTCAGCACGGGTTAATGCAGCAAAAAGAATATAATCAAACTGACGTGTTTATTATTATTGTTGTTTAAAGAATCCTGTATAAAGTAGTAAAATTTTTTTTACCGCACTTATGGTGATAGGAAGGTTTCAGAATTGAAAGTCTAAAGTTGGTACTGTCAGTAGGTATTTATTATTGTCTGTCAGGAGGTTGCGTCGGCGCGGGCGCGGGCACCGGTGTCGGGGGAGGGGGGGCGAGGTGCGCCACCACCACGTGCGGGTGCGGCGCGCGGGTCAGCAGCCGCGCGGGGGGCGCCCCCTGCCCCGCCACTGCTCCCGCCGATGCCACCCCCGCGCCCGCCCGCCGCAGCGCCAGCTGCTGCAGCTGCAGTGTGCGCAGCGCCCCCGCCGCCCCCGCGCCCTCCGCGCTGCCGCTCGCTGCACCCTGATAAAAACAGACAGTACATTAGTTAATTAATCAACGACATAACAAAATTTATTCAATTGAATTGGGTGATGAAAATTAAGAAGCATAATAGGAAAGCTTGTTTTACAAATAACGCACAATGCACTAATAGTACATTACTTCAGAGGGAAGAAAGTGACAGTTCCATACCGAGATTATGGCATTTGCGCCACGAGCTTGCGAGGGGCGCAAACCATTTGAGGTATGGAACTGTACTTTATCCTGAGGTATGTATAGTGCTTTTTATTACACCTACGAGGAAAATTATAGACATAAATGCATAGAAATGTTTACAAAAAACACAAAGATAAATGCTAAATCAATCGAAGTTTTTGCGAAAATGCGCGGGCTTTTCCTTTTTTTATTCGCCCGTTTCTGGAGTAGGCTAAGATCATAAGGTCATGCAGCCACTTCTTCCGTGATTCCGCGCGTTTTATATACAAAAATAATTTCGTTTTTAATTTTCTGTATGCACCAAGGAGGTTGGTAACTGGTAAAAAAAAAACTGTATGTGGCCAGTAACAATTTACTTGAAATTTAATTAGTAGACAGTTAAAGTCACTTTGCAGTATGACTGCTGACAAATTTAAAAAAAAAAAAACCGGGTATGTAATGGAATTTCATACATACTTCCCACCCTTGGGTCGGAAGGATTTTCATACAAACTTCCATACCTTGGGATGAAAGGATTTGAAGGGCGGGATAAAGGCGTTTCTTCCCTCTAATTGGTATAATTAGTATGTATTTTCAGAGCAGGTGTGATAAAAACAATTTTTCGTAATACAACGTAAAAAAGTTATTGTGTAAGTCACAACGTGATACCTGCGGCTGAGGTGCGTGGTGCAGGATCTTGAGGTGTTGCCGCGCCAGCGTCTGCTGGCGGTAGAGCAGCGCGGCGCCGTCGCGCGCTCCACGCGCCCGCACCCCCGCGGCGTCCGGCTTGCCGGCGGGGGCCGGCGCCACGCCCGCCACCACGATGCGCGCCTGCGGGGCGGCGGCGGCCGCGGCGGCGGGCGCGGGCGCGGGGGGCGGCGCGGCCGCCGCCTTGTGCTTCTCTTTGGCGATGCGGTCGGCGCGGCGCGAGGCCACCTCGAGCGGCGTAGGCGGCGCGTCGTAGTCCACGCCGAGCTCCACCAGCAGCGCCTGGTGCTTGGCGCCGTTGGCGGGCGGCTCGTCGTAGCGGCGCTTGGGCGCCTGGCGGCGGCGCTCGGCGGCCTCGCGCATGGTCTCCAGCCGCTGCAGCGGCGGCGGCGGCGGGTCCTCGTCGCGGCGGCGCGCGTGCCGCGGGGGCTTCTTGGGGCGGCGGCGCGCCCGCTCGGGGTCGGCCAGCGCGTCGTGCCGCTCGCGCGCGGCGCGCGGCCCGCGGTAGCAGCGCGCCACCTCGAGCAGCAGGTCGGCGCACCAGTCCCAGTTGTGGAGCAGCGCGGGCGGCGGCTCGGGCGGCAGGCGCTGCAGGCGCAGCGCGCGGCGCAGGGCGGCGTCCTCGTGCGGGGCCCAGTCGGGCGCGGGCGCGGGCGGCGCGGGACGCGGACGGGCGCGGGCGCGCGGCGCGGCGCGCTCGAACAGCGAGAGCGGCGCGAGGTCGAGGCGCGGCAGGCGGCGGCGCGGCGAGCGCGGCGCGCGCGGCACGGCGGGCAGCAGCCGCTCGGCCGCGGCGCCGCGCCGGTACAGCGCGCGCGCCCACGGCTCGCAGTACACGTCACCGACGCCCGACGGAGGCGTCGGCGGCGCCCACAGCTGCGGCAAGCGATACGCTACATAAAATCATTTTCGCTTCATCTGCTCGAAATTATGCATTTTGATGCCCAAAAGGACCCAAAACACGCTATTGTTGTTCAAGCTAAGATGCATCAAAGTAAATAGATTCAAACAAAATTGGGTTTTGAATCTATTTACCTACCTTTAGGTACCTTTAAGTAAATAGACTCAAAATCCAATTTTGAATTTATATACAAATGCATTCATTTACTAAGAAGTCGGTCTTCTCTTTCACTCTTGAGGATCCGTCCTATATCTATTTCACTCCAACCCAAGCAATACGTTTTAAAACCGAGTTTCGTACTACTTACTGAACTACCAAACTCTTTGCTGCAAAACTTTTAAGTACCTACCTAATTGTCAAATATTTGAAATTGAAACGCAAGTTTTTTTCTATGCAAAAAATCAATAACATTGGCGCGCTTTTTATGTCTTCTTTCACTTATTTTCTCGTCGATAGTGTCTTCTTAACACCAGAATACTTATATAAAAAAACACGCAACACAAGCAATTCAAAACCTCCTGCCAGAAGTTACATTTGAGTGGTACGTGTTATCTTTTATTTCATTCCTCTCAGATGGTAGTGAAAAGCAGAGTGTTCTACACGGGCGCAAATCATTTTTGGTCTCGGTAGTGTTGAATCCCTCGCTCCTTCAGCGATTTTTAGTTAAAGGATTGCAAGAATAGCCTCAGTTCGCTCCGGATTCAATTTTACAACATCGACGCAAAAATTTTGTTTGCGCCCTTGAACAATCTACTATTCCCTATCTTCAATTTGAAATTCTACAAGTCAAGTTTCATTCGCTCCCGTGCTTTAACCATGTGTAACGAGTCTAACAGACGCACAGTCGTTCAAAGGAATGGCATTAGCTCGGCAAAACGCTGTTTTTAACCGAATTTAAAAAAAGAGGAGCGTCTCAATTCGACGTGTATCTTTTTTTGCTATGTTTTCGCATTGCTCCGTCAAATCTGAACCGATTTCGACAATTCTTTTTTTTTTCGAATAGATATAACGTCCCATTGGTCCCATTTTAATTTGGTAAAGATCTGATGAACACTTTCAGAGATGGATAACGGAACTCTTCAATGGACAGCAGGAAATAAGGCCTAATGGGGCCCATCCTTTAGTAATATCCGAATGTTTCATAAAATAGTGTAAAAATAGCCAAGCCAATAAACTGTTCTGGTGAAGACTTTCGGAGATGGAAATTGAGAACGTAAAATTTTAAAGTAACGAATTAAGTAGGGTAAATTATGGTTATATGGCTCTTGTTAATTTTTCTCCCGCTCCCCTATTAAAATTTTAAAAATATAAAAATTTAATTAAAAATAAAAACGAGTATTTTGAGGGCGCTGAGTTTTAGAACTGAATGATAATACCATTAAATTAGTAAATTTTCGGCCGTGTTAATGGCGCCTATAAAAACCTATTTATTTAGAGGCTAAAAATTCCACTCATGCCGGGACTTGAACCCGCGACCTCTGGCTAACCGTGCCAGCGCACTCCTAACTGAGCTAATAGGCAAGTGCAGGCATCGGCGAAATTTCGAACCCCTTTCTTTTTAAGACAGATCTTTGATAATAGAAGGCTGAGTTTTTATGAAAATACCACCGTAAATTTAGTATTATCTGGCTAGCTTACGAAACCGATCTTTTGCTTTTGTGGGCGCAGTTTGTATGGAACTCAATGAAAAAGTCACTGCAGTAAATTTTTGGTCGCGCGAAGACTTAGATCTTATCTTCTATTTTCGAACTCGCTGTATTTTCGAGAACTAAATCAAAATGCCATCGATAATTTACTTAATTTTCGGCCGAAATTGCTTTGATCATCGAGGCATTTTATGTTCCAGCCCTGAAAACACAGGTCCTCATTTTTTTTTTTATTTAAGTCCCGATATTTGGTAAAAAGGATATGGCGACACTTAGTTGTAGATTCCAACTACCTACATCATCTTTGAAATTACTGACACGTTTTAATATGGTCTTGGGCAGCCCCCTTGCGCTGGGGAGTCGCTAGAATTTGTTACTTGTAAAGGGGGTCGCGCCTTCAAAAAGATTGAAAAAACACTGTTCTAGAGTAATCGTGTTATCATAACTAACACCATTAGATCTTTGTGACTTCCTGTTTCACACCCTCCATACTAGGATCACCGAAAGAACGCTGATGAAGAGAAAAACCGTTTTCACTTGGACGTCATGTACCTGCAACCATGCGACTAACTGAGCTCTGCACTTCGTGCGTATTCGTGTAACACATGGAGCCAGCTATGCATTCTTATCGATCTCATGATCCTAACTATGGGGGTCCTGCTAGGTAGACAAACTTCATAGAAGCTACATAAAAATATTGTACTCACCGGCATTCGTGCTCCAGTCACGTCACTTATCCACACCTGGAACAAAACCGTCGTCAGGACACTTTGCCGTTTGCATTTTTTTTTTGCATATTCATAACTACACTACTGACACTCAATGCACAGTACTCACCCTATTGCATTTTGACAATATCCATCATAATTAATCAAAACCACTGGTAGGAAAGCAAATACTGCATAGTAGTAGTATTGCACGATAGTTTTATGGTCAAGGTAGCACAAATAGGATTTTAAATTTCAATCAATAAAGTTACGTATGTCCATCAGTGAACAGGCTCATCGATTGAAAGTTAATTATGCTGTGTAATTTGCAAACGACAAAATTATTGAAGTTGTTTACACCAATTGTAGCACCTACATTCAGTTTCAGACGATCTTTCCTTTGGTTACATAAAAAAATCTGTATGATGAATTTATGACTAGCAAATAACTAGATAGGTATTATTATTTTTGCATTTCATTACTTTCCTCACAGATTTATATATGTACATCTAGAGAAGTCATCTGGAACGGAATATACATGCGGCACGGGCGAGGGGCGAGGCGCGAGTACTGCACGGGGACGAGCCCGAGCGGCGCCCGCGGGAGCGCGGCGCGAGTCCGTCCGTAAATGCTTGCGCGCGATACATCCCTGACGTTGGTTTTGGTGGCCGAGCACCGGCGCGGATACAAGCATTTACGGGCGAACGTCGCGGCACCAAAACGTCGAACGTCAGGAATATAAAACGGCAGCGTGAGTGTGTGAATCATCGTTTATTATCATGTCTAGAGCGGCGCGGCGCGGGCGCCGGTGCGGCGGTGGCCAGCCAGGCGTCCAGGGTGCCGTTGCGGCGACCGCGGCCCGCGTCCAGCGTCCATAGGTCGATCTGCACGGTGCCGCGCGACCGCGTGCGGACCGCGGCGGCCGCGGGTGCGGGTGCCGACGGTACGGGCGGTGCGGGCGGCGAGGGGGGCGGCGAAGGCGGCGGCGCGGGGGGCGGGCGGCGCGCGCGCTTCACACGCACCTGTGTGCGCGCGTCCTCGCCGCTGTACGTTAGCGGCATGTCGGGCTCGGGCGCGGGTGTGGTGGGCGTGGCGGGCGCGGGCGAGGGTTCCGGCTCGGCGCGGAGGTCGCGGCGCGCACGCTCCCAGTCGCGCAGCTGCTTACGCATGTCGTCGAGGGCGGCGCGCTCCACGTCGGCCGAGTTCAGCTCCACGACCCGCATCGCGTACTGCTCCACGGGTGTTAGCTGCGAAGGAAATGGAGCGTTAACGTCCGTCCTTTAGGTAAAAGAGCGTCGTTGCTTAAAGGGTTGTTTATCCCCAGATGTGTCCTAATGATGATGTTTGAAAAAAGTGTTCAAACGAAAGTGGTTCAGAATAACACGTAGAAATACATATTCTATTTGCTTGTTTTGTGTACTCATACTTCGCTCCAAAGTGCCAAAATGAGACTGAATCGAATTTGAATAAAAATAAAACACGACTGTCAGTTTATTATAACAATACCACACACTTCCACATTGGCTCAAGTATTCAGAAATGGTCCACAAACCTCTTACAGTTAATAAATCCACAAACCACAATTCCAAACTAGTGATATGTTAACCAGAAATGACAATCACAAACACACCCAGAATAAGGCTATGCGAACAAATCAAACTACGGCTCCCATCGAATTCGCGCTATACCAACAAAGCAGTCGTCAATAAGGCAACAATACATATTGAGTGCAAGACATCGACGTTGATCCCTGGTTTCCCTAATTTTAACAATCTGAATTGACTCCTAACAGCTGGCAGTTCACTGCCAACCTTTGCTAGTCGGAGAGGCACCAAAACAAAGAAAAAAACGAGTTGTCAGTTAATAATAATACGCTATATACTTCCACACTATACAATCACTTGTTTGGTGCCCAAGTTAGGATATCGTGGTAGGTCGTGGCCGTAGGCGAGCGCGCTACCGCTACCGCCAAACGTAAACGTACGAGAAATACGGGGCGAGTGTTCTAGCCAAAAGAACATCCATCATCGCAGTGAGTGTATAGCATTGCTGTTATAAGAAAGGGACTCGATAACCATTCAGTTACTCATTTAAAGGGTCTAATCGCGATTATTTATTAGGTAAACTATTGAATTAAGTAACTCCACATTTGGGAGCGTGGAGCAGGTCAGACTTGGAATGCTATTTTGCTGTATGTATCAACTGTTTCAATTAGGGATTGAAAAGACTAAGTTTGGAGATTTTTTGACCATTTTTTCTCCAAATCGGCCGTCGCGCGTTCAGAAATCATTTCAAGGCGGCCAGGTTGTTAGTGTGCCACAGACTAGCAAAGTGCGACGATTTTGGTTCAAGCGGCGTCGACTGGTACGGAAAAGGAGATTGCCTATCTCCAAACTCAAAACTACAAATAAGGTAAGTATTTAATGAGCGTTTCATTTCAGCTTTTAGGTAAAAGGCCGCTATTATTGAGTACCTATTTGCCTCTCCATGACACAACATAGCCGGTTTTATTGTAAAAGCGGGAACGAAATAGTTGTCCAGTCCGTTCGTTTAATCGATAGAGCTTAGCAACAGAAGAGTGCCGACCTGGCTGACGAGCGCGGCGAGGTCGGCGTCGTCGGGGTCCGGCGCGGGCGCGGGCGTCGGCTCGTCCTCCAGCGGCAGCGTCTCATCGAACTCCGCCAGCTCGCCCTGGAAGTGAGAAAGGAAGTGAAAAAAAATTCCTACACTACGGTTACCGATCCGCGGTCTCGACTCGAGAACTCGTAATCCTTCATAGCCTTCACCTATGAAGGCTAATATCAAGTATCTTATGTCTTAATTCAGTCCCTTGTCTATCTGTATAGCAAGTTTCATGTAATTCCCTTCAGCCGCTATTGCGTGATTGAGTAACGAACATACAAACATCTTCACAAACTTTCACATTTATAATATTGGTAGGATCTGCGGAAAATCAACAGCTTATACACAATATAATATGAGACTTATAAAACTACTTAGTGAACGAATTACAGGTTTACACGCATAGCAACAGTATAAAAAAATAGTAGTAATAGTAAATACATTCATTACACTATGATAAATTGCAATCCGAAGTACGGATTCCTACCACTGCTATATATAGCAGCAGTAAAAATCTGCAGCTATTTTAAATAAAAAAATATATGAATAATTTTTCTGCATTGCATGAATAATATAAGTGTTTAGTTGTTAAAGAAGTTATCATTCAAGTGTTGCCTAACCGACTTTGCATTGCAGTTGAATAATTCAATATCCTATATATTATACTTTATTACACACACACACACACACACACACAGAAAACAGTTAATTTTAACAGTTAAACAATTTACAAAGCAAAAAAGTGTACGTGGCGAGCTTATTTCAGGAGAAATCTCTTACAGCTTTAGAGTTGTGGGGTTTGAGTTTGGCGACTGAGTTTGGCGTTGAGTGCTGCAGATGGAATGTTTGAAATTGATTTACAGGCGATATTTAGATGAAACATAAAAACTAGACAGCCGATCACAAACAATTCAAATAATATACAATATATTAGGGGTTAAAGTATGAAATTGCCGTTTTATTGCAATAGGTTCTTTGAATTGACATAGAATCTTCATGGTTTGAGGTTTTCGAATGAAACTTTTTTCAAATGGTTTCTATGATGTTCTTTTTTTAAAAAATGTGAAACATTTGAATATCGACTTTCAATTGTTTTTGTTATTCAATTTAGACAAGAAAGATGGATACTGCGAAAATTCGAGTGATTTTTGAATACGAGTTCCGACGCGGAACTAACGCGGCAGAAACAGCCCGCAATATCAATGCTGCGTTTGGAGAGGGGTCTACTAATGAACGCACCGTGCGATTTTGGTTTAAACGCTTTCGTGATAGAAATTTCGACTTAAAGAACGAGCCACGAGGAAGACCGCCCACACAGGTGAATAACGATGAATTAAGAGAGATAGTGGAAGCCGACCCTAGTCAAACTACCCAGGAATTAGCGGCATGGTTTAACGTTACCTTACCCACAATATTGACTCACTTGCGTCAAATCAATAAAATAAAAAAATACGAAAAATGGGTGCCTCATAATCACTCGAATTTTCGCAGTATCCATCTTTCTTGTCTAAATTGAATAACAAAAACAATAGAAAGTCGATATTCAAATGTTTCACAATTTTAAAAAAAGAACATCATAGAAACCATTTGAAAAAAGTTTCATTCGAAAACCTCAAACCATGAAGATTCTATGTCAATTCAAAGAACCTATTGCAATAAAACGGCAATTTCATACTTTAACCCCTATTATTATATCTACACTCATAGAAACTGGAAAATAATCCGCCAATCGCAGGACCGAAAATTATATAACGCGTGCGCCGCGTGATTTTGTTCCAGTTGCAATAGTAGATTGTTAACCGAGGGCTGAAAGGCACCCATTCCTGACGAGATGTTTTGGCGCTCGAACGAAGTGAGAGCGCCAATAGTTCGAGTCAGAAATGGGTGCTATCACCCGAGTAAAACACTCTACTTTTCATTACGAATACGAGGAAAGTAAACACAAGCCAGTTAAAATCAAAATTATTTTATTAAAAAACAAAGTCACTTGAAATTAATATTAACGTTTGTACAGTTATTGAGCGTTAGAGAAATATTTTTTCCGATAGAAATTTCACCCTTTTCTTGGCCCGCCACTTTATGAAATCATTATACGATTTCATATATCGTTCCTTAGATATCGTTGGCAAAAGGTTTTCTACGGCAGCTTGAGCCTCTTCTCTTATAAAATCAGGTGTTAATTCAATTTCAGAACCGCTAGAACTCATTTTGTTATATTAAACTCAATTTCGAATATCACAAACACAGTCTAATGGAACTTCCATAGAAAAAATTGCACTTTTTTATTTAAGGTTTCCCGCCAGTTTACTTTTTTAATACCAACGCACACCCTGCACGGCTAGCACAAGTCGGCGCGTGAGCTAACTCGCCGAGAGATAAACTATTCGCCCTTTTAAACGACTGCTCAAAAGTTTCATTTTTTAATTAGTATTTAAAAAATTAAATAATATAAATTAATTATTAATGTTAATCACTAAAAGATAAAAACAAGTTTAAAATATAAAACTTAAGGAAATCACGCCGAAACAGACGGATGGGCTAGCTCGCGGCGAGATAGCTCGCGCGCCAACGTGTGCTAGCCGTACATCACAATTCGCAAGATGGCGCGCGACCGCGAAAGACGGCCATTTTGAATTTGCGTATTTGGTGGTTTTATCTGTGTCTTAAATATTTTTTTTTTTAATACTTTTCTGCTTTAGAGCAGGCATGTACCACTTTCAGCACGGTGCCTGGATGAACAATGACCCCCTTTCAGAGTATGAGTAATGAAAAGTGATTTCGCGGACGGCTGACGTATGCACTGATGCAGTGGTACTGGGTACCAACCCTCGATGTGGTGATGCGAACATTATAAACGGGGGGAAAATGTCAGAATACCTGTTGTTCGGCGCGCGCCGCCCGCGCCGCCGCCGCGTCGGCCTCGTCCTCGGCGGCCGCCAGCGCGCTCTCCAGCGAGCCCTCACCGCCGCCGCCGCCGGTCGCCGGCGCGGCGCCGCTCGACCCGCTCGTGTCGAACAGCTCCGCTATGTTGTCCTGCGGGAGGGGCGCGCGTCAGTACGAGCGAGTCTAAGTGTGGTACAGTGCCCCTTTCGCCAGCGCGGTCGGTAAGCGTCGCGGGCCACGAGCTTCGAGTGTAAAACGCTGGGCCCGCGCCGATGGCGATATGGCTTACAGGCCGCGTTACCACCCGCGCGGACGGTAAGCGTCACTGTAAAACCACACTAATACACACATAATTTTGCAATAAAATAATAAAATCACGACAGTAGCTGTTACTTGCCTCTCTTTGGTATTATAATAAGCAAGTTATTCCAATAGTATAACCCGCTCAAATTAAATAGGCATCTGTCCCATAAGATCGAATCGCGCGAGGCGCCGAGTTAATTTGCACGGGTTATACTATTGGAATGCGATCTGTTACTACTACCACTACCAACAGCGTCAATGAAACAACCATTACTGTACTAATGTTATTCTATTGAACAACTATTGAATTTTATATAACACCTGCTTGTCAATGGCATATTATGTGTCATGCAAACTCAACTTAAAGCAAGTCATTTGTGTCCTATGGTCTAGCCGGGTCATTATAAATGTACTGAATTTCATAATCCCCTAGGGAATTATGACATTTGAATTTGGAATGCAATCAACATTGAATATACGAGCTCCTTGCAATCCATGACCAAACGTCAAAATTAGAATATAAAATTTTCATAGAGCCCTATACCAAGAAGAATTTATTCAAAATTAGAATGAAAACTTTTCATAGAGCCCTAAATCAACTTTCCTTTTAATTGTATTATGTTTTATTGCCTCGCAGTGTTTATATAAAGTAGAGTATGCATTTTGGGGATAAAGCAGTGTATTTGTCTCGGGCGTTTTTGAACCCCTCGGCCTCGGGGTTCTAGCTTTAACTCCCTCGCTTCGCACGGGAGTTAACTCTGTAACTCCCTCGCTTCGCTCGTGAGTTAACCCTAGGATCCCTCGTCCTTGGGGTTCAAAATATCGCCCGAGACATAATATACTGCTTTATCCCCTTAATGCATAATCTACTATTAAAAACTCGCCCCGGGTCAAATTCAAGACGTGGTGGAATACCCATCCCTGATGGCTAGATTCCCCCAAAGTGCACTTCTGTTCTGCCTTGCACAAGATAAATCTCCTCAAACGTGTTCGCGTCTGCCCGATACGCTGATATAAATAACTCTGGGATTGGGTTTATGGGTGAAATGCCCATGCTCGTCGACCATCGTAGACCAGAGCATGCTTCACTTCGGCCTTACGCAGAATAATCTCCTCAACAGTGGTCACATCTTACAATTAAGGAGAAGGAATACACCGCGCGGAGATGGGAGATGGTACAGTCGCTGTCCTTCTGCTCAGCCTTGCGCAGATCTCCTCAACCGTGGTCGCGTCTGCCCGATCGGTGATAGATGGAGAACTCACCAGATAGGATGTAGTGAAATGCCCATCCTAAATAGACGTCTAGCCAGATACTCCCAGAGCATGTTTCTGCATCATAATCAGCCGTGGTGGCGTCTTCCCTACACAGTGTTACGGAGAAGGAGCTCACCGCGCGGAGGTAGGAGGTGGTGAAGTGTCCGTCTTCGATAGCGAGGTGTCCCAAGGCGCGCTTCTGCTCAGCCTTGCGCAGGATGTTCTCCTCGACCGTGGCGGCTGTCACCAGCCGGTACACGTGCACGTCGCGGGTCTGCCCGATTCGGTGGCAGCGGTCCTGCGCCTGCGGGGTTGACGCATGGGAAGAATCAAAAGACTGATTCAAATTTCCAAAATTATAGGTTTTCAAGAGTTAGTGATATACACATTATAGTTGCATTTAGATGTGTCGGAAGTGAGCTGCTGACGCGAGTCTACTAAGCTATGCGAATCAAGTCGAAACCGGATTAGACCAACCATGCTGTAGAAGATGAGAACTTGTCTTACATTGGAGTACTATACAATTAGTAAGCTTAACCTTTGGAACGCCAGAGCAACCGAAAATGTTGCACCCTTGTACGCCGGGCGTAACAGTGTAAATTAGCGCGAGTGACAACGAGTTAAAAAATGTCTTGGAAACTTGGTAAAATGTGTGGAACCTATGAAATTTATTGCTGATATAGAAAGTTCGATAATGAACTAGTAATATAGACACAATAGAATTGAAAAGACGCTTTTTATTTTTACTATACAACCTCACAAAGTAAACAATGTATATTTTTTCTACCTCTTCTTGCATTGATGATGTTTTCTGTCAATTACTTTGTTTTATTTTTATTTTTACTCAGCGCTTATTATTCACCATTTACCGAAGAATTCACTGACATGAAAAACAACGCATTTCTAGTGAAATTTGTCGCCGAAATACTATCATCAAAATTCTACATTTCTCCAGAAAAATCGCCATTTAGTACTTTTTCGATGCTCACTTTTCGAGGCTCACAACACATCGTCACATTGATGTAAGTCATATGTACGTGCTTATTTAGGTAAAATATAATGTCCTTTTTCATTTATAGTTATCAATAAATCACATAATCCTTCTAATGAAACATTTTTTGCCAAATGAATCATTTTTTCTCTGTGAAATGAATCGAACAATTGTGATTAGAGTAGGTTACTTTAGTTCAAGCTTTTTTTTATGAAGATCTCCTCTTTTGTCTATGGAAGTAGCAGTATTGCAATGTTCAATAAATGGACTGTCGATGTGTATAAGGCAGTAGTACTCTGTGGAGCTACTTTTTTGAGAAAATAAACTATAAAAACAGCATATTCTCGCACCACATTTGAACTGTTCTATGCATGTGTGAGTGAACGGTCTACTGCGTTCAATTGCCGAAGCGCGTATCCGCGCGAAGTAATCTTTACTCACCTGCCTAAACGCGGATCCGCGCGGCTATACAGGGGGTCGTCTAAAGTAGCTAAAAAGCTAGGGACATTTCGTACCAATTACAATTGCGTGTTATTATTTTATAGATGGACATACCGATAATTATTGAGATGGTTTGAATAAATAGTTAGGATAGTAATTTTTTTTATTGATAAAAAATATTTATATATGTATATATATATATATGTATATGTATATATATATATATGTATATGTATATATATATATATATATATATATATATATATATATATTATATATATATACGCGTCGAATTGATAACCTCCTCCTTTTTTGAAGTCTGTTAAAAATTGGAGTTATTAGTTATGTATTATAATAATTACTATTATTAATAACTTAATTATATATTAATTTAAATAATTTTTATGGATTTAAATCGGAAATAAACGTAGTCATTATTAAGTAAATCAGTCATTATTAAGTAAATAGTAAATCATTATTATGCTATTTTCTTAATCGTAAAATATGCCAGTCTTCATATTAAAATGTTCAATGTTTACATGGCATGATGTTGTGTCTCGAAATAGGAAAGAGAGCCACCTGTATAGTCGCGCGGATCCGCGCTTAGGCGGACGAGTGAACATACAACGTCCTACACATCGTATGTGTGCATGTGTGCGTGTATTTTGGGCATGATGGTCAAAAAAAGGCATTTATCTGCTACACTATTTATCCGACGTAATTATTGAATTGAAAGATATAATAGGGACAAAATTCCCATCAAAATGATACAAGTAAGTCACTACAAACATACTGAGACATGTGTACAATCATCGAACAAACATTCAGGTTAGTCTCAAGTACTTTACACTGTTAGTTTGGTTTCAAGATAATACGATAATAATGCATAGATTCAATCTAAATTTTATTTATGTGGATAGCAGAAGAACTATAAATAATGATTACTCATCCTTTATTTCGTAAATAAGCTTATTTTCCTTAGAATTTCACTTTTTTGTCAACCGCGTAGTTGTTTGTACGCACTCGGCAAGTTTGAATTTCCACGACTTGCATTGACCGGTTTTTTGATATTGTACTCTGTGGGTGACTTTTGTTTATGGTTCATTCGTTCATTAGGATTAAGAAAAACACAATTTTAAACTCTATTCCCTC
This sequence comes from Yponomeuta evonymella, assembly GCA_963969515.1. NCBI lineage: Eukaryota > Metazoa > Arthropoda > Insecta > Lepidoptera > Yponomeutidae > Yponomeuta > Yponomeuta evonymella. Next base: position 21,716,630 of record OZ018346.1, on the reverse strand, counting down.
GTAGTATTTATTAAAATAGCGCAAAACCTACACGATATCGGATGCGCGCGGATCCGCGCTTCGGCATTCTAGTACTGCCGCGCGGATCCGCGCTTCGGCGTTCCAGAGGTTAAACAATTAGGTAATGATATTTGGTTTGTTGTATCTTTTCAAGTGAAAACTTCTTTAAGATCACTTTTCTGAACGATGAACGAAACTGTGGTATTAATCTCGTACGTCCTGACCTTGAAAATAACAATCGAAAACCTTGTTATTCTCAAGGCCAAGACTTAGGAGTTGTGCCAGTTAGGGCTGTGCCATCGTTGTAAATAAGCAACGCAACGCAACCGAACACGGGCCCGTACCTGCGCGTCCATGGTGGGGTTCCAGTCGGAGTCGTAGAAGACGACGCTGTCGGCGCCGGTGAGGTTGAGGCCGACGCCGCCGCTGCGCGTGGAGAGGATGAAGGCGAAGAGGCGCGGGTCGCCGTTGAACCGGTCGACGAGCGGCTGGCGGCGGTCCACGCGCGTGGCGCCGTCCAGCCGCAGGTACGTGTGGCCGTGCAGGGACAGGAACCCCTCCAGCACGTCCAGCACGCGCGTCATCTGCGTGAAGATCAGCACGCGGTGCCCGCCCGCCTTCAGCCGTCGCAGCAGCGCGTCCAGCGTCTGCAGCTTGCCTGAACGGATAGCGTGCATTGTTAAGGCGTGACTCCGGCGCGTGTTTTTGTTGAAACATTATACAGAAAACCCGAAACAAAAACATTTGTTTCCATACACAAACCGTCTATTGCTATAGGAAACTGTTTCTGCCTAAAACAAAACATTTTGTGTCGCCATCGTTGAGTTCTGACGAGGAAGGTGAGAAATGAAACAAATCCTTCCCCTCTCTACCCGTGCGGGAATGTTTTCCGTTTGCCGCGGTAAACAAAAACATTGTGTTTGAATACACAATTGTGTATAGCCAATGTTTCAATGTTTTTGTATGTTTCGAAAAAAACACGCGCAGGAGACGCGGCTTCTCCACATGTTTTCACCTCATAAGCAGGCTATATACATCCCGCTGTAGGGCACAGGCCTTCTCTCAGAGAGAGTATGGGCTTAACCGCGTGCCCACCGCGGATTGGCGATTTCGAGCGCCAAGTTGTGTGAATAGCTCAGACATTCAGGTTTCCTCACGATGTTTGTTTCACCTGTTTCACATTAATTTAACATTAGGGCTGACTGCCCATCTTTCTCAGATGTGGCTTAAATAAGGACGTCTATTTAAATGACGAATCGTAGTATCCTAGGCTCCCTTAAAACAATTTTGAGATTCCGACATCTACTTCTCGAAAGTGACTCACCGCAGTCGTACTGCAGCAGCCGCGGGTGGGGAAACGCGACGGCCTGCCGCGACGCGGGCGCGTGCAACACGGCCAGCAGCCGCCGCGCCGCCGGCTCCAGCGCGCACTCGGCCGCCCGCGCCGCGCGCCGCCACGCGCGCGCCCCGCCGCCCGCGCCCACCACCAGCTCGGGCGCGGGCGCGCGCGCCGCCGCCCAGCACACGCTGAAGTGCTCGATGGTGTCCTCGTGCAGCCGCAGCAGGTCTTCCAGGTGCGGCGGCGCGGGCGGCGCGGGCGGCGGCGCGGCCACGGCGGCGCGCAGGTCGGCGCCGTACAGCGGCAGCCGCCAGCAGCGCCGCTCGTTCGCGGCGGCCGCGCGCCGCGCCGCCGCCCGCCGCCGCGCCGTCAGCCGCGCCGCCGACTTCGACTCCGGGGGCTGACGGTACGGATGTCATTAGTCAGAGAACGATGACCGAAAAAAGAAATAGGGGTAACATCTTAGCGAAATCGGGTAGAAGGCGTGTGCTAGTCTCGCTCTGCCGGAAGGTACTGGTAATAAGATAAGATTAAATTTATTCATAAAATCTTAGGTATAAAATGTACATAAGAATTAATTAACAATAATACAGGAAATCAATAGAAGCAGAATGATGATTTGAATGATAGAACTGACTGACAGAGTGATTAAGTCTTATTTGATGATATTTATTTTTGATGACAGTAGTAGCTCAAGCAAACAATATTTGACAATATACAATATAGAAATAGGTCCACCCATGGACAATCAGTATTGCTGGCTCCAGCGTTTACTTTAATTCTAAACAGTTTGAACTGTACATTACTCAAGGCTATGTAAGTATGGCTATCTAAAATGTATTTACTTATTTACAACATTCTTGTTATACGGGCATCGTACACTTTTCTAGGTCGCCGCGCACATTCTAACTCACGGGTTTTGTTGCCTGCGCCAGACAGTTGGCTTTTGCCTCTCATTAACAACATACATCTTCCAACATGTAACTGTGCACAGTATCTAATAAACACCATGAAGACTTGAAACATCACCATTTACTTTCTTCATCCACCACAGCCCTACAATCTACAACATCTGCTGTGCGAAAGAGTTGAGTGGCACACGCTCTCCTCTGCTCGTACACTTGTAACTTAACAGTAAACACTAAATAATTACAGAACTAGAGACAACCTCTCACAACAACCTCTCTACATTATCTTACATTAATTTCTTAAACCTTTTATCCCATGCACGAACCAGTCACAGTGAGGGGCTACCGCCCCAAAATTTATGTACCTATGCAGCTACCTTTTACACACAGTAGGATTAAATTAGAAATGAACTCGCACTAGTCCGAGCCGAAGGATTCGACCGCGCCGATGTAATTGGTAACCAAATTTAAAATCCCCCAATACCGCGCGAATTGGTTAGCAAGGTTTCATAGCATTTCATATTCTCTACATCCTTTATGGGGCACTGTATAAGGTTCTACAACAATATTCCTCAAGATTTATTAGAGTTACTTCCAATGCAGTTTAAAAAATGTGTTAAGCACACTGCGCAATATAGCTTAATATAACATCAAGTATTATTTAGAAGACAAAAGATGTTTGGAATTAAACAGTAGATTAATATTAATTACAGGACGATTGTGACTAGTGATCAACACATTCATGACTAATATTTGAAGTTGAAAACTCTGTTAAGTAACTTATAATGTGTTTTCTTTATATATTCTTTTTGTTGCACTAATCCGTGCTGAGGACAATTTTAAAAACCTATTTAGGGGCTAAAAATTCCACCTATGCCGGGACTTGAACCCCTTGAAGTGTTTCTTTGTTATCTTCTTCTCCACATAATCGATTAATTGTGACACTAACAACTTTGACGTTCATTAACCTTTGGAACGCCAGAGCAACCGAAAATGTTGCACCCTTGTACGCCGGGCGTAACAGTGTAAATTAGCGCGAGTGACAACGAGTTACAAAATGTCTTGGAAACTTGGTAAAATGAGTGGAACCTATGAAATTTATTGCTGATATAGAAAGTTCGATAATGAACTAGTAATATAGACACAATAGAATTGAAAAGACGCTTTTTATTTTTACTATACAACCTCACAAAGTAAACAATGTATATTTTTTCTACCTCTTCTTGCATTGATGATGTTTTCTGTCAATTACTTTGTTTTATTTTTACTTTTACTCAGCGCTTACTATTCACCATTTACCGAAGAATTCACTGACATGAAAAACAACGCATTTCTAGTGAAATTTGTCGCCGAAATACTATCATCAAAATTCTACATTTCTCCAGAAAAATCGCCATTTAGTACTTTTTCGATGCTCACTTTTCGAGGCTCACAACACATCGTCACATTGATGTAAGTCATATGTACGTGCTTATTTAGGTAAAATATAATGTCCTTTTTCATTTATAGTTATCAATAAATCACATAATCCTTCTAATGAAACATTTTTTGCCAAATGAATCGAACAATTGTGATTAGAGTAGGTTACTTTAGTTCAAGCTTTTTTTTATGAAGATCTCCTCTTTTGTCTATGGAAGTAGCAGTATTGCAATGTTCAATAAATGGACTGTCGATGTGTATAAGGCAGTAGTACTCTGTGGAGCTACTTTTTTGAGAAAATAAACTATAAAAACAGCATATTCTCGCACCACATTTCTACTGTTCTATGCATGTGTGAGTGAACGGTCTACTGCGTTCAATTGCCGAAGCGCGTATCCGCGCGAAGTAATCTTTACTCACCTGCCTAAGCGCGGATCCGCGCGGCTATACAGGGGGTCGTCTAAAGTAGCTAAAAAGCTAGGGACATTTCGAACCAATTACAATTGCGTGTTATTATTTTATAGATGGACATACCGATAATTATTGAGATGGTTTGAATAAATAGTTAGGATAGTATTTTTTTTTATTGATAAACAATATTTATATATATATATATATATATATATACGCGTCGAATTGATAACCTCCTCCTTTTTTGAAGTCTGTTAAAATTGAAGTTATTAGTTATGTATTATAATAATTACTATTATTAATAATTTAATTATATATTAATTTAAATAATTTTTATGGATTTAAATCGGAAATAAACGTAGTCATTATTAAGTAAATCAGTCATTATTAAGTAAATAGTAAATCATTATTATGCTATTTTCTTAATCGTAAAATATGCCAGTCTTCATATTAAAATGTTCAATGTTTACATGGCATGATGTGGTGTCTCGAAATAGGAAAGAGAGCCACCTGTATAGTCGCGCGGATCCGCGCTTAGGCGGACGAGTGAACATACAACGTCCTACACATCGTATGTGTGCATGTGTGCGTGTATTTTGGGCATGATGGTCAAAAAAGGCATTTATCTGCTACACTATTTATCCGACGTAATTATTGAATTGAAAGATATAATAGGGACAAAATTCCCATCAAAATGATACAAGTAAGTCACTACAAACATACTGAGACATGTGTACAATCATTGAACAAACATTCAGGTTAGTCTCAAGTACTTTAGAATGTTAGTTTGGTTTCAAGATAATACGATAATAATGCATAGATTCAATCTAAATTTTATATATGTGGATAGCAGAAGAACTATAAATAATGATTACTCATCCTTTATTTCGTAAATAAGCTTATTTTCCTTAGAATTTCACTTTTTTGTCAACCGCGTAGTTGTTTGTACGCACTCGGCAAGTTTGAATTTCCACGACTTGCATTGACCGGTTTTTTGATATTGTACTCTGTGGGTGACTTTTGTTTATGGTTCATTCGTTCATTAGGATTAAGAAAAACACAATTTTAAACTCTATTCCCTCGTAGTATTTATTAAAATAGCGCAAAACCTACACGATATCGGATGCGCGCGGATCCGCGCTTCGGCATTCTAGTACTGCCGCGCGGATCCGCGCTTCGGCGTTCCAAAGGTTAAGTAAACATTAGATACACCACAGGCTACATCTATGGTCCTGTTTTATTTATTCGTTTTGTCTGTTGTGTATTTAGTTTTCTTTCTGTTGTTGTGCATATTAAGTTACTTATATGCTTATTTAGTGTCTGTGATGTATCTTGTATAATAAATGTTTTTCTTCTTCTTCTTCTTTATTCTGTTTCTATAATGAATTGAATTATAGAATTCTAAAATAAATTTCGTTCGGCTCTACTAATAATAGTAATAAATAAGAAATCGACGGCGGCACTAACCGGCGGCGGCGGCTCGGGGGGCGACCGCGTGCGCGCGACGAGGTCGGGCGGCAACACGACGGGCGGCGCGGGGCGGCGCGCGGCGGGGGGGTGCGGCGCGCGCGGCACCAGCCGCAGGTGCAGTCGCAGCGCGTCGCCGGGCGCGGGCGGCGCGGGGGCGGCGGGGCGCAGGTCGGGCGGCGCGCGGCGCGGCGGCAGCAGGTGGCGCGCGCGGTGCGCGGGGAAGGCGGAGGCGCCCTGCAGCTCGAGCGCGGCCAGCGCGCCGCCCAGCCGCGCCGCCAGCGCCGCGCGCGCCGCCACGCCGGGCAGCAGCAGCAGCGCGGGCACGGCGGCGCGCAGCGGCCGCAGCTGCAGCGGCGACGCCACGGGCCGCGGCTCGAACAGGTCGGGGTGGTTGCACACCTTGCGCAGCTGCATCAGCACGTTGATGACGCTCAGCAGGTTGCCGGAGGCGAGGCTCTCGCGGGTCTTGGCGCGCGACATGAAGTCGTCGTAGAGCGCGCGCTGCCGCTTGGCCAGCCGGCACAGCAGCACGTGCTCGTACTTGCGCGGCATCTGGCGCTCCACGTCCTGCTTGAGGCGGCGCAGCAGGAAGGGCCGCAGCACGGCGTGCAGCCGCCGCAGCAGCGCGGGGTCGGCCTCGCCCTCGCCGCCCTCGCCCGCGGCGCCGGCCAGCGGCGTGAACCACTCGCGGAACTCAGAGTGCGAGGCGAACACGCCGGGCATCAGGAAGTGCATCAGGGACCACAGCTCCAGCAGGCTGTTCTGCAGCGGCGTGCCCGTTAGCAGGAGCCGCCTGCAGAAACGCACACGTCATTGCCGACAAAGAAACGCCATGGAAATCTATAAATGTATTTCTATTAGTGAAATTGTCAATGGAGAAAAAGCGGTAATTAGGGAGGAAATCTTTCTCACCTTTCAGTCTGGAAGTTGAGTAGCATCTGCCACCGCTGAGATTTAAAGTTCTTGATATTCTGCGCCTCGTCGAGTATGAGATACTTCCAGCGTTTTCTCCTAAAGCTCTGGTGGTCCTGCACGACCAGCTTGTAAGATGTGATGCAGATGTGGAACGAGTTGGCCTTAGTCCAGCCGACGCGCTTCAACTTGCGCTCCTTTATAGTGCCGTAGTAGGTGAGGATCTTGAAGGCGGGGCACCACTTCTTGAACTCCATCTCCCAATTGAGTACGACGGAGGTGGGCGCGACGACGAGGTGGGGGCCCCAGTCGGCGCGCTCGAGGGCCAGGTGGGCCAGCAGCGCTATGGTCTGGATGGTCTTGCCGAGGCCCATCTCGTCGGCGAGGATGCCGTTGAGCTGGCGCGCGTGCATGGTGGCCAGCCAGTGGAGGCCGACCAGCTGGTACTCGCGCAGGTTGCCGCGCAGGAGCCGGGGCGGGGGCGTTCCGGCGGCGGCCTCCGCTAACGTCGTGCCGCGGGGTTGCAAGGAGGCGGCCAGTTGCGCTGCAGCTTCTACACGACCGGCCGCGCCGCCCGCTTCGCCGGCGCCGGCTTCTTCGACGAGCTCAGAGAGCGAGCCCCGCGAGGCCTCGGAGGCGTCGTCGTCGCTGTCGGTGAGCGTGCCGGTGTCAGTGTCGGTGCCGGAGCCGGTGCTCGAACGGCTGTCGGCGGGCGGCGCGCTGTACTTGGCCAGCAGGTCGTCGACGCTAAGCTCCTGGTCGGCCCGCAGCGCCGCCAGCTCGGCGCGCACGGCGGCCGGAGCCTCGGCACGCTCCTGACACACAAATTCATTTATTTGGCATACATTGGCATAAAGTGTGATTGTGACCTATGAAATTGAAAAGGTAAAAGCAAAAAGCGCGAGGTTAAAAAAATACCATTAAACGAGAATGGGATACCATTATTGAATGATGTGACAGCCAACTTCCAATACTGAAGAGACACAAGAGACTGAATGTAGGATATGTAAAGATAAAAATCGATGCAAGAGATAATGTATAATGTAATAATGGTATAGCAGTTAGATTATGACCTTGAAAAGAACAATTAAAAACCATTGTTATGGTGGCCGGATCAGGCCTTTCGGCTCACAATGTTGAATTCTGTACTTAAGAATTCTACAGATGACACTAACAACACACCTGCACATGGATTTAAGAGGGCAGCGTGCCGCAATCAAACACCACGTCGTAACTCAGCTGCTCGTCTATATCAGCGAGAAACTAACAACAGAGCAGAGCTGCTCAGATAGTCACGCTGCGGCGCCGCGTAGCACGATGTAGAGAAATTGCCCGACAATGTCAGCTAACAATTAGTGTCGGCTAGCAACATACCTGCTCAGCGCCTGTCTTGCCGTCGGCGCCGTCTTCGTCGCCACAGCAGTCGCAGTGCGGCGCCGCGTCACATAATGTAGCGGATTCGCCCGACCGAACTAGCAACGAACCAGCTCAGCGATGATAGTATTGTCGTCGCCGCGGCAGTTCGCCAAATCGGGCCGTACGATTTAGCAGTCGCTCGACCGTTTCAGATCACAAGTAGCAAGGCACCTGCTCAGCGATGGCGGTCTCTTCTACGACGCTGTGGTCCTGATTCGGCATCGCGTTCCATGATGTAGCGGAATTGCTCGATAGTGTCAGCTAACAGCAAAGGTTGTGGTTTCCATTCCCTCTGGAGGTCACCATACTTGATTTGTGCAAATGGCCGCAGTTTAGGTTGCCCGGTTACGCTAGCACAGGATATCCTAGTTTCGGACCAGGGCTAGTGATCGAGTCGTATGGAAGTTATTATTATCGTTAACCAGCAAGGCACCTGCTCAGCGATGGTAGTCTCGTCGTCGGCGCTGTCCTCGTCGCCGCTGTAGTCGCGGTGCGGCGCGGCGTCGCCGTCGTCCGAGGGCGGCGTGTCGGCGGGCGGCGCGTGCAGGTTGGCGGCCAGCTGGCTCGTGTAGCGCTCCGTGCGGTCCACAATGTACGATAGCTGCTCGTCCAGAGCCTCTTTGCGGAGCCGCTCCACGCGCCGCACGCGTTTCCATTCCACCACCTGCGCGGAGAGAGACGTGTTCATTTTCGTATTAAAGCGCTAGTGGTAATAGCTGCCTACTCTCCGGCGAGTGGATTTATCACTTCGAAGAAAATCCAAACTCAAAGGAGAAAGAAACTCATGCTCAAACATTTTATAATTCACTATAAAAAAATGCTTCGTGAACGTCAAAGCTAAGTTAGTTTCCCAATTAATAGATTATATATAGAGAAGAGCTACAAAAGAAACTCCAGAATTATTATATATTTATTTATTTATTTTATTTTATTTGGAAAACTAACAGCTTATCACTAACACAATAATAACATATTAATTTCAAAACAAGTTTTAACTTAATAATTAACAGAGTTATCAAGTTACAGTTTCACTAGACAAAATAAGAACCATATTAATTTGATAGTTGAGAGTAGATTAAATCAAAAGAATCAACCATTGAGGAAGTTCGAGAATTATCCCCAGGACGAAAGGGAAAAATAAGCGTCTCAACCAGCCGAAAACATCGGTGCCATACATTTTTTTCGCGTTATTTACGAAACCACAGCACGTTTGTATCGATCGATGTATCTAGCATTTGTACAAATACAAACGTGTGGTGTGACTGACTTTATGATCAGCCATTTGACGCCCATGTTACTGACTTTATGGAAACACGCAAAGGTTTACTGGTGCTAGGAAATTATTTTAACTTACCTTTTCAACATTAGCCCAGAAATTTCGTATCTCCTTAGCCGCGAAGGCTGCTATTTTCCTCAATTGTAATTCTTGAGCCTTTTCGGCTTTCTGTGCAGCCATCGCTTTGTCTTGAAAGTATTTTTGTACAGCTCGAGCACACTGTAAAAGGTTGAATGATCTGTGTAACAATATAATGAGCACATAATTAACTTGACAGGAAAAACACACCTGGGTAATTTGAATAACTTAGAATGCATGGCATAGCAAAAACAAAGTGTTAATGCGGGATTAATGGATCACTGCTTTTGTATTTTTAAATAATTGTTTTACTTGAAATTACACTAAAAGACAAATGCAAAGGAAAAATCGATAACATAGAAATCATAAAAATATGATAAGATAAAAATAAATTTTATAAGAAAAGTCAAATCAGTCCCACCTTTTTGGCGGCCTGCTTTTTCCATTTACGCTCGTGCGCAAAGTCCTGCGCGAGCCAGGCCATCTCCTCGAGCAGGTAGTCCCAGTGGGACTTGGGACGGGGCGGTTCCAGCACACGCGGCAGGCGGCGCTCCGTCCACAGGCCGGCGCGGGCCAGCTCGGCCACGCGGCCCGCCACGTAGGCCTCCTGCCGCGCCGCCGCCACCATCTCGTCGTGCGGCGCCGGCGCGGCGGCGGGCGCTGGCGCGGGTGCGGGGGCGGGAGCGGAGACAGTCGCGGGTGCGGGGGCGGGGGCGGGGGCGGAGGCGGGTGACGGCTCGGGCGCGACGAGGGGTGACTGCGGCCGTCGCGCTTCTAGGAAAGCCTGCAGCGACGGTGCGGGCGGCCGCTTCCGCCACGCCGCGTAGTCCATCATGTTGCCGCCCGTCTGGAGGAAGTACAGCTCGCTCAGCTGCTCTGTCAACCTGGTGAAATGAGTGTTTGTTAATTATGTGTATGTCGACCTTTTTACATTTATTCTAGATAATTAGTATCCGGTGGCACCTCATGTAGGTTGTACATTCGATTGGAAGTGACCACTGAGATGCTGTCCGAGACATTTTTTGAATGGAAAATATATCTATTTGCATCATTAAACCCAGTTATAGTTGAGTAGCAGAAGTAGGCACTTACCTGTCTCGCACATGCTTGAGCCGCAGCAGCTTGTTTTCAAGCAGCCGGCGGCGCAGTGCGAGCGCGTCGTCGGGCGGCGCGGCGGGCGCATGGGAACGCGCGCGTTTCCGCGGCGGCGAGCCGTCCTCCGCGCCCGCCGCCGCGTCGCCACCGCCATCACCCGGCAGCCGCTCCACTCCCTGCAATCCAACCAGATTATTTTATATTTAATATCTTTCATGCTTACATGTAAAGAAACCGTTGATAGATCGCGCGGTAGAACGCCGGCCTCACATTCGGGAAGTCGTAGGCTCGAATCCCGGCATGTACCAATGACTTTGTTTTCTTTGTTTTGTGAAGTTTTAGAAGCATTGCCACTCGCTAACTGTGGAGGAAAACATCATGAGGAAACCTGAGTGTCTGAGGCATTCATATACCTTAGCGCTTGCTACGTACAATACAATGGCCCAACTATGAGGCTAAGTGCAGAAATCTCAGGTCTAGAGCGCAAGTAGAACCGTTGATAGAAATGGATAAAATACAGGGAGTAATAATAACTATCTGTTTGTTCGTCCAATGTCTTTAATTAAAGAACTGTTAATTGATGGCTCATTCCATTGTAACGGGTACGCATCCTGAATAAAAGACCGGAATCCTACATTAGTATAGAAATACCCAAGGAGCAAGCACGATTCTTAAGAGGCAGAGGTACGAGAGAACAGATTCTGAACATTAGGCAACTTATCTAAAAGGCCAGAGAACACAACATATGTATGTCGCTCTGTTTCATTGACTACGCTAAAGCCTTCGACTGCATAAACTGAAAGAAGATGTTCACGGTTATGAGTGAGATGGGTATAAAACATCTAATATTCCTCATACAAAACCTATCAAACGTATCTAAGCGGCAAGTCGAGAGTGAAGCCAGAAGACGCCACTTTACAACCCTATAGACCCGAGAGAGGAGTGCGACCAGTTTGCTTAGCATGCGCGTTTTGACTCTCTCTCGACATCGAGTGAGAGACTTAGAAGTACTTGCCATGTCGAAAGTGTGAGCGTGGTAGCAGAGACTCGAGATAGTCAATAGAGTGCGGCCTTGTCTACCAAAAAGTAGTTATTGCCATATTAAATAAAAGTGTTGTATTTTTGTCTGTCAACCATGTAAAAATTGTTACCGGTTTTTGCCGACAGCGGAACTTCACTAGAAAGTTATAAATTTCGTTTCGTTCCTACGCAAGCAACTAATCAAAACCATTCATTTCTATGCGATTTTTTTAATGAACACGCTTTACAATAGGAGTAAAAAACGCATTATTGTTATTTTCTGTGGTTTTCTTGTTTTCTTTTTGGTTGGACTAGGTTCTTTTAAAATAATAAATAGTTCTATGCACTAAGTATGGAAAAAATTAAGAAACGAACATCAAAAATAAAGTATAATACTGCAAGAACAAAAAGAAAATTAACAAAATATGTATTTTAGGTCGAATTCTATGGTCTCGAAGCCTTGTCTTCACCTCCGTGGATACCAGACATGTCTCGGTCGTATATGTCAAAATTAGTGTCTAACTCGACCGAAATCATGTCGTCAGTGCCGCCATGTTACCGGTTGTAGACAAGTCTCGGTCGTCTCCATCTCGGTCGCGGTCGCCATGCTAACGTCGAGACATCTCGGGCTCGACAGATAAATTGACATTTTTGCATAGAGAAGGGCGTTTCTCGAGCGTGGCATGCTAAGCGTACAGGATGCATTCTGCCGCCGCAACTCTTCAACCTCATCGGCGTACATATAATGCGAAGGGTTTTGGATTCCGAATAGGCGGTCACCTAATCAACAACCTTCGCTTTTCTGATGATACCACAATTGGATTTCTGGATAAGGTTGAAGTCATAAGCAAAGAGTACGGACTCCTGCTCAACAGGGGCAAGACAAAGCTAACCTCATGAAGACGCTGCTGCCCGTCTCCTGGTAATTGATTCCCTTAGTCGCCTTCTATTCTTCATCCGGCGCTACATGGAGCAGTTTAATTAAAACCTTTTAATTTTTAGGGTTCCGTAATCGACAAGGAACTCTTATGTCTGTCTGTCCATCTGTCTCTCCGTGGCCTAGCTCAGAGACGATTAGTACAAGAAAGCTGAAATTCGACATAGACATTAATATATTAGGGGTTAAAGTATGAAATTGCCGTTTTATTGCAATAGGTTCTTTGAATTAACATAGAATCTTCATGGTTTGAGGTTTTCGAATGAAACTTTTTTCAAATGGTTTCTATGATGTTCTTTTTTTTAAAAAATGTGAAACATTTGAATATCGACTTTCAATTGTTTTTGTTATTCAATTTAGACAAGAAAGATGGATACTGCGAAAATTCGAGTGATTATGAGGCACCCATTTTTCGTATTTTTTTTATTTTATTGATTTGACGCAAGTGAGTCAATATTGTGGGTAAGGTAACGTTAAACCATGCCGCTAATTCCTGGGTAGTTTGACTAGGGTCGGCTTCCACTATCTCTCTTAATTCATCGTTATTCACCTGTGTGGGCGGTCTTCCTCGTGGCTCGTTCTTTAAGTCGAAATTTCCATCACGAAAGCGTTTAAACCAAAATCGCACGGTGCGTTCATTAGTAGACCCCTCTCCAAACGCAGCATTGATATTGCGGGCTGTTTCTGCCGCGTTAGTTCCGCGTCGGAACTCGTATTCAAAATCACTCGAATTTTCGCAGTATCCATCTTTCTTGTCTAAATTGAATAACAAAAACAATTGAAAGTCGATATTCAAATGTTTCACATTTTTTAAAAAAAGAACATCATAGAAACCATTTGAAAAAAGTTTCATTCGATAACCTCAAACCATGAAGACTCTATGTCAATTCAAAGAACCTATTGCAATAAAACGGCAATTTCATACTTTAACCCCTATTATATCACGCCTACAAAACGGTAGAATAAAAGAGTAAAATATTTTTTACCCCTACACCTAAATTAGGGATGCATTTATATTTTTCTCGCCTACACTATACTGTGGAGTATCCTTGGATTGGTCTTTTAAAAATATTTTGGGGTGTACGAAGACCATATTTTGATTTAGGGTTCCGTTTGCGAAATATTAAGCTTTTAAGCGCAAATTTTTGTCCGACTAGAGCGTCCCGCCCTCTCCTGGCTAAATATAATGAACATAATTATAATGTAGCACATATAATGAACTTAAAAGGAAAACTATGTACAGCGATATTGTACCGATGTAAAAACCTAACTGCCAAGTGGGTTACTTCGGCGCTGCAAGTGATGTAAATCACTTAGGCCAGATGTCGCTGCCTGTACGTAATACAGAGAACTTTCTAAAGAGGCTCAAAATTTCGCCGATGCCTGACTTGCCCATTTTTTTTCAGTTTTGGTCTACAAAATTTGTAAACTGAAGTAACTTCATACAGACACATCACATCTAAGTTATGGGTCAAACCTCAGTCATTGACAGTGAAAAGAAAAAACCTTATCTCTGATCTGTTCAGGTTTAGGAAATGTTACTTATCAAAAGAACATAGTGTCTACAACATAATTCACCAATGCATCAAAAAAGAGGCTTCTTTTTGGGACATTCAGCAAGTATTAGGTTTTGTGCCCTCCTGGTCAAAATCAAAACCCTATTTATTTAAGACGCACCAACAGATTTAACATCTAGTCTAGTATGTTAGCCAATTACTGGTGAGCACGACATTATCTCCTTTTCTAAGTTTTTAGGGTTCCGTACGCGAAGGGTGCCAAACAGGACCCTATGACTAAGACTTCACTGTCCGTCGGTCGGTCGGTCGGTCGGTCGGTCGGTCTGTCTGTCTGTCTGTCTGTCTGTCTGTCTGTCTGTGTCTGTCTGTCTGTGTCTGTCTGTCTGTCTGTCCGTCCGTCTGTCTGTTACCAGGCTGTATCTCATGAACCGTGATAGCTAGGCAGTTGAAATTTTCACGGATGATGTATTTATGTTGCCGCTATAACAACAAATACTAAAAACAGAATAAAATAAATATTTAAGGGGGGCTCCCATCAACAAAAGTGATTATTTTGCCATTTTTTGCACGATATTAATAACGGCAACAGGTAGACGCTTTAAATATTCACAAAATATTTCGTTCTATATTCGCTTCAAAAATAAATAATTAAAATAAAATAAATATTTAACCTCCACAGTCCTGACCTTGAAAATAACAATTGAAAACCATTGTTATTTTCAAGGTCAGGACTGAGGAGGTTAAGGGGGACTCCTATACAACAAACGTGACTTTTTGCCGTTTTTTCTCGATCTTTGTGTCTAATGTTGTATAGATAATGGTACGTAACCCTTCGTGCGCGAATCCGACTCGCACTTGGCCGATTTTTTTTTTAAACCATTTCTATAATCCATTTCTGCAGTCTTAACTTGGAAAGATTCTTGCAGGTCATAATCGTAGATGTATAGTAGCGAAGGGTCCATATAAGCCGATTCCCACCGGCTACGGCTTCCCTTCTAGTAATCTGACTCCCAGCAAATCCAAATTTGCTACTCATAATGTCAGGCACTCCGACCGAGTTCTCCATACATTTTATCGAAACCATCCGGAATGCTAGGGCTTACGTCGGTCGGCCATAGTAGCCGCTGTATACAATAACGCTTTGTCACTCTCGCACTCCCACCGGTAATCACTCGCCTTCATCGCGCCCGAAAGTGGCCAAGGTAGGCTGCGCCTATCGCCTATCTTTATATTGCCGTATGAGAAAGCGAGGCGGGTGCGATCGATGTTATAAAGATGCAAAATCAAATTTCAGCATTGCAATAAGCTGCATCGCCAATTAGACTGCTTTTTTATAGAAGTTTATTGTTTTGTCGGGAATTAATTGGGAAGTATACAAACGTGCTGTTGTAGATTGTTGTTTGCGTGTGTTCAGTTTTCCCATCTAAATTCAATATTAATTTGGTTGTTGAACTGGCAACACAATCCCCTCTTCTGGGATTGGTTTACTTTCTTTTTTGAATTGACAACTGTCGCGTCTGTCGGTTTAAAGTCATTGTCGAGGCAACAGCACTTTCCCTGTCGCTGCTGTTTGCCACCATCTTCGATTATTGCTATCGTCCTATCGCCTCTCGCCTCTCGTGTAATTTCGTGAGCCAACACTGAGAACTGAGTGCTGAAGGAAGCTGAAGGAAGGACCCGGCTCAATCGTCGTCAGGTCAGGCGACGCTACTCACGGTGGGCGGTCGTGGAAGGTAAATCGAGGAGCTGGAAGCGGCTCCCGCCCGAGGTACGCTGACCTTTGACCCCCTTCGCTATCGGACCTGGTAAGTCTTTCAGTCTTCCTAAAGCCCCACCTACAATCGCACTCAATAAAGAACCTACCGACATTCACTCATACAGTCCACTAAATTATCGCGCACCACGAAATCCCCGAACTAAACATTTGGTCCAAACGAGCCGCATATTGTACGGTGACATTGGTTGTTCGTCGATTTCGTGGTATCTCTCGTTGTTTAGTTATATCATTTGTTTGTTCCTTGTCGTTGTCGTAACTTCTCGTTTGTTTTTTTATTTTATAAAATATTGTCGGTAGGTTGAGAATTTAGTGCCTTTGAAAGTGGTAACGGTACTTCTTTTCTTTGTGTTGGCCACAGTACTTTTGGTTTTGTTTTGTGGCAACACCATCAACTGTCAGTGTCAAGTGTTTCAACTTACTCTGTGGTTGTTTTGTTTACTTTTCGCTTTTCGGCTTTCGTTTGTTTTTTAGTTCCCTTTTTCGTTTTCGTTTGTTTGCTTTATCGCAATGGAAGTGGATAATGGCTGTGATACTTCCGCGCTAGACGCGAATAGGATAGCTAGGGACTATGCCATAATGCGTTTGGAGATTATGGATGATTCGGACTTGGTAGGCTATACGGAATTGGACTTGAAGGATCTCGCTAACGACTTTCATTCAGCGCAACGGAGGCTTTTCGCTTGTTTGAGTTCCTCTGAAAGGCGGGATGAGTTCGAGGTTACTGTGGCGTTCGACACAAGGATGAGGGCAGTCAAGTCGAGGTTGTTGTCGATGGCTGTGAAGGTGACATCCCAGTTACCTGCGTCGTGTCCCAGTTCCGGGGCCAAACTGCCAAAAATAGTCATCCACCCTTTCGATGGACAGGTTGACAACTGGCTTTCGTTCAAACAGTTGTTCGACTCCCTGATCCATAGTAGGGGGAATCTGTCGGAGGTAGAAAAGCTACACTACCTGTTGTCGTCGGTACATGGTACTGCCTACGACCTGATTAAAAGCTTTCCTCTCGCTCAGGAGAGTTACATGGTAGCCTACAATGCTCTCGTCAAGTATTATAATAGGAGGTGGCAGATCGCCACAACCTATTATGACAACTTAGTCGGCTGCGCAGTGATTCGACCTGAAGTGAGCGGAGAGTTAGAGCGGGTCTACCGGGCGTTCTCGGACAACCTTGCAGTGCTGGAGAGGTTTGGTTTGCCTGATAAGAACTTCTTGCTTCTTCAGCTGTTGTGGTCGAAGTTGGACGGGGACACACGGGAGGCATTCCTTTTGCAGCATGACTCGGATGATGTACCCCAGTTTGAGGCTGTCACTCAGTTCTTGGACAAACGCTGTCGGGCCAAGAACATGAGTCATGCTGCACCTGTGCCTACTGTATTGCCTAGACCCGTCCAGATGCAGAGTGAGCCTGCTAGGTGTTCAAACACCAATTTTTCGTTTTTTGTATCACAGGCTCGCTGTGCGCTCTGTTCAGGTCCGCATGACGTCACTAGCTGTGAGAACTTTATCCAGCTAGATGAACATTCTCGCTTTGGCGTTGTTAAGGAAAAGAGGCTATGCATCCTCTGTTTCTCCCCCTCCCACACGGTGAAGGGTTGCCATAAAGGCCGTTGTGGGAAGTGCAACTACTCCCATAACACCTTGTTGCATTTCGGCGATGGCAACTCTTCTCCGCCGGTGAAGAAGGTGGAGAACTCTCGTTTTTCGGGTGGCAAGCATTGCCTTCTTGCTACCAATCTATCGTCGTCTATCGAAAAGCCGTGTTCCGCTATGGTGGGCGGTCCACGTCGCCTCGACCCCACCGATGGGAAGCCTGACGGTTTGTCGCGTCAGGCCAAACCTCTCTCCAGTGCTGCATCGAAGTCAAAGGAGCGTTCCGGTGTCTCTCTCGGTCACGGGCGTAGCGCACGTGCCGGTATCCCGACAGCAGGTGTAGCATTGGCTCCAGAACTGTCGACAAAGGTCGTCCTGCAGCCTTGGCGGCGCTCTATCTCTCGTCGCGAGCGTCACAATCTCGGCTCAGGCCAGAAGGGGAGCTCTCTCGAGGCCGGTGGCCTCCGCTCGCCGGTGAAGGAATCGTGGAGATCCGCATTCTCGAATGGTCGTCCACTTCCACGTCCTTTCTCCGACGACTTTTGCTAGTCCCCAGCGAACCCTTTTCGTTGTCGTTCCCTTAAATTCATTTTCGTTTTTCATCTTTTGTAAATTCTCTCGCATTTAGGTGGGCGGAATGTTCAGTTTTCCCATCTAAATTCAATATTAATTTGGTTGTTGAACTGGCAACACAATCCCCTCTTCTGGGATTGGTTTACTTTCTTTTTTGAATTGACAACTGTCGCGTCTGTCGGTTTAAAGTCATTGTCGAGGCAACAGCACTTTCCCTGTCGCTGCTGTTTGCCACCATCTTCGATTATTGCTATCGTCCTATCGCCTCTCGCCTCTCGTGTAATTTCGTGAGCCAACACTGAGAACTGAGTGCTGAAGGAAGCTGAAGGAAGGACCCGGCTCAATCGTCGTCAGGTCAGGCGACGCTACTCACGGTGGGCGGTCGTGGAAGGTAAATCGAGGAGCTGGAAGCGGCTCCCGCCCGAGGTACGCTGACCTTTGACCCCCTTCGCTATCGGACCTGGTAAGTCTTTCAGTCTTCCTAAAGCCCCACCTACAATCGCACTCAATAAAGAACCTACCGACATTCACTCATACAGTCCACTAAATTATCGCGCACCACGAAATCCCCGAACTAAACAGCGTGCGTGTTTGTGAAAAAATAGTATACAAGAGTGCAGAGTTGCTTTTTAACCGCGTGCTCAATTTTGATGACCGGGCAAGCGAAGGATTCTAAAAATTTGAATCCTGAGCGTTAGCGAGGGAATCAAAAGAGCATGAAGTGAAAAATCTTTGCACTCGAGTGCAACACGTACAGTGCCACAATCTTATCTGTAGAACGGGCAAAGCGGAAACTACTGACGCCATTTTGAAAACGTAGTGTGTGTGCTTTTTAGTGAGAGTTCGTTCGTTTTTCCATTATTTGCAAGAATTAAGTCTGAAAATCATGCCGAAAGCAATCAAAAGTGATGTACGAGAAATTATTCTCAAAATGAAATCATTCTTTGATGCAGAAAAGGAGCAAGAAGGCCCAATAATACCATTTGCTTATGAATACAAACGCATTGCAGCCGCTACAGGTCAGTGTTACCAGATTATTGTTACTAAATGAATTCTCATAATGGTTGGATAATACGCTTATTTATTATTTCGATTCAGTTTAAATAAAACATCTTCGTATTTTCTCAAGTTTTATTACTTTAATGATGACTTTATTATTGTTTTAGGTATGGGTCTATCAACAATTTATAAAATTATTAAAGGTAAAACCGCTGCAGAAACCGGTACCAAAATAACCACACCAGGAAAATCGAGAAAAAGGACATGTGGCAAAATAGAAGTTGACAGTTTCGATCTAGGAGTAATCAGGCGAAAAGTGCATGAATTTTATGCGATTAAAAAGGAGTTGCCTACGATCAATAAACTGCTCACTGAACTGAGACACGACATAAATTTTCATGGTGACAGAGAAACCCTTCGTAAATTGTTACGAAAAATTGGCTTTCGTTTCCGAAAAACACAAAGCAACCCCGCAAGGTTCTAACCGAGCGCAATGATATTTCAGCGTGGTGAGCAAAATATTTGCAAGAATTGAATCAAAACGCATTATCAGCTAATCCCCGACCGGTTGTATACTTAGACGAGACTTATATACATACGTCACATACCACTAATAAGTGTTGGCAAAGTTCAGAGACAGATGGGGTTCTAGAACCCGTATCAAAAGGGCAACGATTTATTATTGTGCATGCAGGGGGAGAAAAGGGGTTTGTCCCAAACGCAGCACTTGTATTTAAATCAAACACAATGAGTGGCGACTACCACGATGATATGAATAATACAAATTTCAAAAAGTGGGTAACGGAGAAATTATTACCTAATCTGGAAGAACCAACCTTGGTGGTCATGGACAACGCTCCGTATCACAGCATTCGGGTAAATAAGGCACCAACAACAAACACAATAAACCCGAAATCCAAAAGTGGTTGACTGATAATCGCCTTGATTTCTCATAACCACAGTTGCTGGAGATTGTCAAACGACACAAAGCTGAGCCTGTGTATGAAATTGACAATTTATTTGCACAACATGGTCACAAATGCTTGCGGCTGCCAGCGTATCACTGCGACCTAAATCCTATCGAGATGGTATAGACTTCAATGAAAAGGAAAGTAGTAGCAGTAAATATATACCACAAAAATTAAAATATGCCATACCAAGTAACCGAAGCGTTCAGTTCTATTGATGCCTCAGAATGGCAAAAATATTGTGCACACGTGCATAAAATTGAAGAGGAATATCGAAGAAAAGACGGATATTTAGATGAGCCCTTTATAGTCAATTTAGACAGTGACTCTGACACTGACGGTGACAGTAACTCAGATTTCGAGGAAATTAGCGGAATTTATCCACTCGACCATACATACGGTATTACTTCTTTGGCTTCCTTAGATCATAATTATTGTTTGAAAAGTTTTCAATAAAATGCAAATTAATGTTACTAAAGATGTTTTTCATTTAAATGTAAAGTTATAACTAAACTGCTTAGGACAGTCTTTACATTTCATTTCATTATTTTTTAGGGTTATTGAAAATTCGACCTATTCCCGTTAGGAGGTTATAAATGAGACTACTTCCATCCAATATCCCCCCCACATAGTATTAACACATAGTCCTAAAATGGACCAATTGCAGCAAATTATGTAATATGTGGCAACCCTTTCCGATGGTGGCGCCATCGGTGCATTCTACAGATATATGGTCTACAGATTAAGGAAGTTCTGAGTCTGAGTTTTTAACAAATTTAAAAAGTTGTATGATAAATTCGGCACCATGGAGGTAGAAGTAAATAGGTTCAATGATGTTTTGAATTTACAAACTTAGTGCACACGATGTTCTAAATTCAATTTACTTTATCCTCTAGCAGATAAAAACGGCTTTTGCACTCAGATATGGCGAGGGCTATCGATGAATCACGAGCAAGTGAAGGATTCTAACGACTGAATCACGAGCTTAGGGTGTTAGCATCCTGAGCGACGCTAGTGATTAATGGCCCTCAATGTCCGTACTTTATTGAAAAGTTGGATACTATACCTTGTATTTATACCATGACGACGAGAAAAAGAAATAATTTAAGCGAAAATAGACGTTTAATGAAGAAAAAAGGAAGGTTAAAATAATGAAAATGCATATTAAAATTGGAACAATGGGGGTGGCACCCGTCAAAAAATTCAAAATGGAGGATATCCCATTTTCTTGAATATTTGTATGGGAAAGCACAATATTTGTAATTGTATAAACCCCAGTGTGTAGTGCCTTTTTTCAAGAAAATCAGTGCCTACGCATTTACTGCTCATTTTGCAATAGAAAAACTGTGGCTCCTAAACCATTTGGAGGAAGTAAATCAAAGTCAAACTCACAAAAATTTATTCAAAGTAACACAGAAACTGTGACTTATTGAACAAGAAAAACTATGTGTCCATTTCAAAATCTAGATCATTTGGAGAAAAAACGGACAAAAAAACTCCAAACTTTTCAAACATATAAAGTGCGCTTTACACATTTTTTGAACCGCACTTTAGGCAAGCTTATTATATCTTCAGGGATATTGTCTAAATTGTCTAAATTGAATAACAAAAACAATTGAAATTCGATATTCAAATGTTTCACATTTTTTAAAAAAAGAACATTATAGAAACCATTTGAAAAAAGTTTCATTCGAAAACCTCAAACCATGAAGATTCTATGTCAATTCAAAGAACCTATTGCAATAAAATGGCAATTTCATACTTTAACCCCTATTATTTACATTTACATCGATTATCAATAAGTTTAAAGGTTATGATTCAAGTAAACAAATACCAAAAAAATATTTCTATGCAGGTAAATACAAATAATACCAATGAAATACATTCAGAATCATAGCTAAAAGTTATGTTTTATCATTCTTGTTAGTTTTCAGGTCCGCATCTTGCACACTCGTTAAAAACGGAGGCAGTGTTTAGGTACCTAGACTGTTTCAAACGAGAAATGCAAGCCTTGATATCAATTATTCAACCCATTTAGCAAATGTAAAGCCAGCTTTTATTGTTGCAATTGTAAGTGAAGTAAAACAATGTTCCTGGGTCCTTGTAAACATCAGTTTCATTTAATAAAATCATAGTCGTACATTGCAACACGCATTTCTTTGGGCCTAAGCCCGTATTTCAAAATAGGTAAGCAACAGTATTTAATTACCCAGAGCCAGCCTATAGCATTGAACTGGGCAGATCTGAATAAACATCAATACTTCTGATAGAACAATATAGTTGTTGGTGATAGGAACCTTCAAGTTGTAGTCCAGCAACATCAGTTTATGCTCATAAAGCTGCTTCGTCTCCAAACTGGAACAAAATTAAGAGAGTTCATGTAGAAATAGTATTACTTTCTGAGTAAGTTTATATGGTACATAGTGTGGATAATAGTCAAAAGAATTAGAGAGCTCACTGACGTTGCAACTGCTAGGCTTGTTTATTTTAGCTACTTCCATAGTATTATGTCCTACGGCATACTACTGTGGGGTCGGGCAGCAGACATTGAGACGATCTTCATCTTACAGAAGAGAGCCATCCGATTTATTTACAAGTTAGGTAGTAGGGATTCGCTAAGAGATTTCTTCAAAGAAACCAACATCTTAACAGTTGCATGTCAATACATTTATGAAAATATTATGTACGTTAGAAAAAATATCAGACTTCGAAAATGTTGGTGGCCACCATAATGTTAATACTAGAAATAAACATAAATTGTCATTTCCACTATTTAGACTTGCAAAAGTTAACACATCCTTTATGGAGCACTATATAAGGTTCTACAACAAAATTCCTCAAGATATATTAGAGTTACCTCCAACGCGATTTAAAAAATGTGTTAAGCACATTCTGTGCAAAAAGGCTTACTATAACATCAAGGATTATTTAGAAGACAAAGATGTTTGGCATTAAACAGTAGATTAATATTATTTAAAGGACGATTGTGACTAGTGTTCAACACATTCATGACTAATATTTTAAGTTGAAAACTCTGTTAATTAAGTTAAAACGTGTTTTGAAAAGAATAAACGTGGAGTTTCTTTGTTAGCTTCTTCTCCACATAATCCATTAATTGTGAAACTAACAACTTTGATGTTCATTAAGTAAACATTCTGTTTTTACAATGAATAAAAATATTTGAATTGAATTGAATTGAATAATTTTACGACGATTTTCGATGTTTCAGAGTAACTTTCTGAAGTAAATTTACCATTTTACACCTTATAATCAATAAATCAGCCAGTAAAGAGGCATTTAATTAAAGGTATGCGATTATTTCTGCGAGAAATGCTTAAAAAATATTTTTGAGCTTACCTTTGTATTACAGTCTGTATTCCTTTCGCGGCTTAAGAAACTTTGCATTTTCAGTTTTGGTACAAACGAGAGCTTTCCTTTTTTAAGTGAAAAGCATTTCATGACATTTTTATGTTGAATTTCCATGAAAAAAATCCAAAAATAAGCAACACTTATAAAACAAAACAAACATTTTTGGGGCAAATCTCAGTGGCGCCATCTGTAATTAGTTTCGTGTTGCCATCCCCATTTTTGAAGCGATAATTTTTTTGTAATGGCAGTAAAGAACACAAAACAGTTTTTATTGTAATGCTGAACTCCTTGTCGCAAATATCGACCAATCAAATCTCGAGGAGTTATTTGCACAAAAAGTTTGTATGTCGACTATTCTTTGCGCAAGGAGTTTTTATAAAGTATTTTTTTCGCAAGGAGGTTGTATAAGCATCGAGATGGAGGTTGAATAATAATATTGGTGTTCTAAATTCAAACACCAAAATAGTGATTAAAAGGACTTTTATTCACTGTTTTCAGTGAATAAAATAACCTTTATCTACACTCATATCATAATCTTCAAATTAAGAATTCAAAGGGAAACACATATTGACAGGCTTTAAACAATACATAACTTTAAAGAAAATTAAAAAAAAGTGTAATATAAAGTTACATTAAAGGTCAGATTTTTCACTTTATGTTATAATTTTTTTTTAAGTGTTGCTGTGATCACGGAACAAAACTTAAGTTTTTTTTTTAATGTCAAAAGTTGAATCTATAAAAAACCTAATTTCATTTTCGTGGTACCAAAAGCGCAATTAAAAATACCTAAAATTGCGCGAGCAAAACTGAGTGCAGACGATTGAATGTCAAGATACTTTTGTCGAAATTGCGCCATTTTGTTTCAAAAATAACCATAGATTTATGTATAGTACAAAGCTTGTCAAACGTGTTTTCCTTTGATTCCTTACTTTGAAGATTAAGACATGAGTGTAGATAAAGTAGTGTATGAGACTGCACATAACTTAGTATTAAAACACTCGCGAATGCTATTAAAAAACTCGCCAAGGCTCGTTTTTTAAAATCTCGCTCGTGTTTTAATAACCCTCATTATGTGACAGTCACATAAACTACTATTTTAGAGTGGGAATGGTATAACAGTAGATTTTGCAACAAGTGCACAAAACGAACCATTTTTATCCGACACTTTTAGCGATAGTAATGTCAAGGATAAAATGGTTTTGTGGACAAGTTATAAACTCTACTTTTTACTTCGATTGCGAGGAAATAAAACAGTAGTTTAGCAAATTGAATAGATTAATAAACGCACGAAAAAACAACAAGATTTGTTTCCCGCCGCTTTATTTTTTTTTAATCTTACAAAATTGATATTAGGCTTGGGCTGCAGACCTATACAGCCTACTATTAAATTAATTTTGTAATAATCACCATCCACCACCATCAGCCATTTGACCCACATATTAGACTTAATAAGTGGTACCCATGCACGCCAATCTTCATAGAAAAAAACTGCTTATGGTCGCAAGACTGTAATCAAATTTTTTAACCAAGTATGCAGTCTTATAGAGACATCAAAAACAATATATTAGGGGTTAAAGTATGAAATTGCCGTTTTATTGCAATAGGTTCTTTGAATTGACATAGAATTTTCATGGTTTGAGGTTTTCGAATGAAACTTTTTTCAAATGGTTTCTATGATGTTCTTTTTTTAAAAAATGGTTTAACGTTACCTTACCCACAATATTGACTCACTTGCGTCAAATCAATAAAATAAAAAAATACGAAAAATGGGTGCCTCATAATCACTCGAATTTTCGCAGTATCCATCTTTCTTGTCTAAATTGAATAACAAAAACAATTGAAAGTCGATATTCAAATGTTTCACATTTTTTAAAAAAAGAACATCATAGAAACCATTTGAAAAAAGTTTCATTCGAAAACCTCAAACCATGAAGATTCTATGTCAATTCAAAGAACCTATTGCAATAAAACGGCAATTTCATACTTTAACCCCTATTATTTAAGTGAAAAAAGTATCGAAATCGGACAAGAAATGCCGAAGTTACAGCAATTTTGGTGCACAGGTTCGAAAAACGGGCGCGATCTGACGTGCCGTACGCTCGACACGTCACAGGTTGCGATGAACCGCGCGTTCCCGCGTAGATAGCATCTCGGGTGATCTCGGTCTGACTTAGTGAATGGATGCGTCGTTTTTAATGTTATGTAGTGATAATGTCGTGATACAAATACTGCAATTTCCCAAAATGCTAGAATACGAAATAAATGCACGCGAAAAAGGTGGAAAGAAATGTTTAACATTGTATGTCCAGAGACCCGATTTTATTGCTTAAACCGAAATACACCCAAGTGCTATGTTTAGAAGATATAATAGTGTTGTCTATCCATTTGTCCAAAATCTATCCAAAAACAGACTTTCTTCCTCCCATTCAACAGAAAAAATATTCCTTGATAAAAAAATGTTCTGTAGTTGGCAAATAAATTGATTTGTGTTCCTGAAGCACTTACATACATAGACTCCTTGTTACGTGCAAATACAAACTTGGAACCATTTCCAAAATTCCAGTAATTTAGGTTTTCAGTTTGAATTTTTTTCTCATAGTTACTACAGTAATAGGATGTGATTAATATATTTTTGTGAACAAATAGCACCCAAATAAGCCAGGATCGTTTGAGCGGGACATTTCTGGGGTATATCTTTAAGATAATGCTAAGGTCGACATCTGTACTCTTAAGTTAGGAAATATCTGTGTTTATTCATTTTTATGTACAATAAAGTATACATCTATATCAACCTATCTATAATGATATAGGTATTGGTAGAATAACCATTTTTTTAAATAATGATTTTTATAAAATTGGAAAATAACCATTTAGAGCAGTGATACCGGAGGGCTAGACCGCATTCGGAAGGTCGTGGTGTGAACACTGGCATGTACCAATGACTTGTTTGTTTTCTATGTTACATACAGTTGTGAAAGTAAATTAAAACTAAATATGTAAAATATAAAGTAATAAATGAAAAATAATAATAAATTCACCATGGGCATCGTCAACAGATTAAATAGGTCACATTGTAAGTTCAACATAAATAACTTATAGCATAAAAAGCAAAACTGTGAAATTATAATACCATTCGCTAACTATGAAAGAAAACATTCTGAGGAAATCTGAGATGTTCACCTCAGTACCAAGTTTCTATTTGCACAAAAAAGTGAGGTTTTGTATGTACTTTAAGAGTACAAGTAAGTTTTCCAATTAACATGCAAAATTTTTATGAGATAAATTCAAGAAATATTTTTGTTTACAGGCACAAAAAAAGTCAGATTTTTAAGTACTCATACCCCCCCCCCCGCAACTAAACATATTTGGTACTCGGGTGTTCTCGTCTACTATTTGAAAGTTAGTCTTTCGGTTTTTGTAATAAAAAAGGGCACATACGAAAATCGGGTCTCAGAAAACACTGTGGCGCCAGCCAACTGGCCGGCCGGTCGGATCCTGTTATGACACAATAGGAATCAAGACCTGCCCGCAGCGTTTTGAAAGAGCCTAGTTTAAACTTCTCTAACTTCGTCATTTCACGATGGATTTGAGTCACTAGTATGCTTCAATTTTTGTGCATCATCTGCCCTGGTAGGTACTTGGAAGTCCAATATTTTTAAGTCTGAATGATCCTCATTGGAAAAACATGTATTTGGTGTAAACATTTTCTGTTTACCCATTTTGGACACACATGTGAGTTTTTTATGTATGTATTTGGTGGCTTGGTTTTTGTTTTGTTGTGGTTTTTATGTCTTCCCCATTTCTTCGCACATTCCTATATCCATCTAATTTAGATCACTGCTAATAAGTTACTGTGATTATAATTATGTTACCTTTAAAAAAAATATGTAATGATAAAGTAAAAAGTGATAATGTTTGAAATATCTGTGTAATTTTCCTTTATAATATGTACAATAATATGTTCTCTATCTATCTCTATCAATAACATCTGCAATTTAACAACAATCAAAGAGGGAAACAAATCAGATGTGTTTTTTCTCACACATTTGTATTGGTACAGTCATGGCAACTCATCAATAAAAGCATAATTACTATACAACCAGTTTTGAATAGCAGATGTTTTGTTATCTATTTTATCCCAGTTTGTATTCATGAGTAGAGCTCTTGATTTTCAGATGAATATGTGGATTTTCAAGTGTTTATCTACCACTTATGTACCCCAGGGAAGATTCAATTATTCCAATAACGAAGGACAAGTTTGTTATGTATCTTTTAATTTAACATAGGCAAACAAAAGGTGCCAATTTCTAAGTGTTAACATTACACCTGATTCTAAACTCCACATAGAGTGCGCCGCTTTCGTTCAATGACAAACCAATAGGCGGTTCATGAATGAAGCTGTCCCATACACAAGTTATTACTCAATATATCTAAAAAAGTACATACTCCAGAATAAATCTGGAATAGGCTGAATTAAGCAGATAAATAGGTAGCTTAGTTACAATAGAAAACATTTAAATTACTCCCATCACCACTTACCATGAGTCGCTGACGGGAGCCGGCGCCGGTAGAGGGGTCATCGGGCGCGCTCATGTCGCCGCCGCATCGCGTCTCCGCCTCCTCCTTCACTGCACTGAACTTCACGGGCACGCGTAAAATTATTCCACTAGCCTTCTTGGTTTAGAACACTGCACGACTTAATTAATTTTATTTTTTCACAAGTGGATATGGAGGAATTACTTGAAAAATGCACATTAACAGGCTGCAATCTATATTAAATTTATCGAGAATTTATTGATTTAGATGCACGATTTCCCTAAATTATATTTGTGAATAATACCTATTTCCACTTAAAAACACTACCTATACCTACGCTTTTTCCGAGTCGTTTAGTTACGGCAGCCATATTGTGTGAA
This sequence comes from Yponomeuta evonymella, assembly GCA_963969515.1. Taxonomy (NCBI): domain Eukaryota; kingdom Metazoa; phylum Arthropoda; class Insecta; order Lepidoptera; family Yponomeutidae; genus Yponomeuta; species Yponomeuta evonymella. The sequence goes on along the minus strand of OZ018346.1, from coordinate 21,688,640 downwards.
TCTTTGCCGCCAGACAAAAATTACATCCGTAAAATACACAACAAGCACAGGCCATCATGATGAATTATGAACATTTTTAATAACTACGTTTGTCTGTGTATCTAAATGAAACAATATTTTCCCGCGTAACACTTCAGATCTGTAATTTATTCGTAAAAGGAGCACAAGCCTCCCTCGCCCATTTTGTTTAACCATAGACAATATATTTTGGAGATTTCTTTTCTTTTATTTTGGAAAATGAAGCAGTGTGACCATCGTAGAATTACAAATCTCCCAAATCTTGCCAAGTGGTTCCGTTCCGTCTTAAAACTAGATTGAAGTTTCCGTTTTTTTGTTTTTGAGGAGGTTTTCTCATTAAACCCATGCATGTTTGAGCTCTCCAATGCAATCGACTTGTGAATGTCTAGATTACCGTGAACGCAAAAATTATCGGAAACTTCAAAGTTAAAAATATAAGTCTAAGGGCCCGTTTCTGAATTGATAATTTCACTAAGTAAATACTTAAGTAACGTTCTGTCTCGCTCTTTTCTGAGAAATTCGAAGAGACAGCACTACAGTTAACCATTTCGCGAAATTCTCAATTCAGAAACTGGCCAAAAGAAGGTTGCTGATCATTGGTCAACAAAAAAAGGGTACCTTAGACCTCATTGGCCATTCCACGATACGAGCTCCCAAAGAAAATCGTCCATGTGCGCGCATTTGTTAATGCGCGTGACTTTCAATAGCTAGTATAGCCACTGCATTTATTAAGATCGTTTTACATGACGCATTCTTGACTGAGATAGATATACCTACCAAGGTTTTTTTTTTATTTTAGTTTGTCATGATTGTAAATAAGTTAGAAATAATATATCACTCGATCATTAACTGATATTCTCCGAAAAAGTTGTTTTTATAAAAAATAAATAAATAATGCATCGTTGGTGAGCGCCAGCAGGTAAACCTACCTTATGAAGCGGACCGTCTTCGTTTATTGTTTCGCTTACCTATCTCTAGCCGCGCGCATTTACCAATGAGATGCGAATATTTGTTCCGTAGGAGTTCGACTCGTGGAATGGAGTACAGGTGATAGTGCTTGAGAAAGTGCCTGATGGTGTGCTTGATGTTATGATTGATCGACCTTCAATCAATGCTTAAGACTTTGATCTGCTTAACTTTGTGCAATAATATTTTGTTGCGTTAATCCATTTTTTCCACTCAGATACTCAAAGCAACTTTTAATGAAATCTATAGCATATTCATTCACACAGCGTCAACACGCAGTCACTAGTCCCTCCCTATAGATACTGTGCATAGTCATATGACAAATAGCAGTGCAACTTGTACACAAAAATAAAACTTTTACTAACAAGCAGAGTGTTTTTTTATTATGACAAAACTCTTCATGGTCAGGAAAACCATGAGGGAGGCCTATATCCTGCAGTGGGCGTCAAATGGCTGATGACGATGATGATGATGTTTATTGATTATGCATCATCTCTACTTTGGGACCATCCATAAAGTATAATATCACACGTTAAGTGGGGGGAGGGGGCCAACTGACTTTGATTGACAAAGGGTGGGAGGGGTACTAAGTATCATGACGTTACATTTCAAAAATATAATTAATAAATTTCATTAATAATTTACTTATTGTTTTGTTTTTTTTTTTATAATTTTTAAAAGTAATTCTAATAGAGATAAAACTAATTTTGGAACTGCTCTTTTAATCTAATAATTTCAAGATGTAAAATTGCAAAATATGTGACGTCACACTTCTTTCACACGGTCTTTCAAATAGGACCAATTGTGGCAAGGACTGGGGAGGGGTAAAAAATCACGAAATTAGTGTGATGTTCTTTATGGACCATCTTAGGCCGGCCAAATACAGTTGGAATTTATCAAATTCATATAAACCTATGCATCTACCAGATGCATACGCATGATTTAGTATTCCGTTCAAAATTTACCCCGATTTGGAATTCCGCGTACGGTAAAACGCCGTTTCGAACACAACTTGCACCGTATTGTCTTCTTCTTAGCAAGATATAGCAACAATGCAATCGCAATATCGTCGTTCATATTCGCTGAAATCAGAAATGAATAATTTATTTCAACGTAAAGAATTTACATTCTGTTTGATGAATGTCAATGTACTATGTTAATCGCTGCCTTCGGGCCGTACTTGTAGTGCATAAAAGAGCGGAAAAAAAGATCTGAACTCAACAGCTAGCTTTTCTCAACTGAGCCTTGGTATTGCGAACGGAAATAAAGATGTGTGTGATGCATTTACGGAATTCGGAATCGATATTTCGAAACGGAATTCCGACTGTATGTGGCTGGTCTTAATAGTAAGTTATAATTTATCGCCAAATTTTAAAAACATCGCAATCAGCTCCAACATAAAATAAAGGGCTAATACAGCCAAAAAGGCAGCAAACTTATGCATAATATGGTCACACTGTAATAAAGGGAGGACACCGGAAGAGACCCTTAGCCTAGTTTATCCTTCTCTATGGGTAAAAGGAATAAAGGATGTCTATGGGGTATTAGTATGGCAGCCCCATTTCCTGTAGTTGCGTTCACATTATAAACGCCGATGTGACGCACGTGATGTGCTCCAGCTGGCTTCAGAACCGCTCCACTATTCGAGCCGCTGCACAAGCGCTGCACCATGAGTAGAGAGAAACCCTCAGATAAATGAATAATGTTATTCATTGATCTGAGGAGAAGCCGAACCGCGACAGAGAATAAGCCTTACGACGCACAGATGCTCGATCCTTCAAGAATCAAGAATCAAGAATATTTATTGTGAGCTTAGACATGGGTTACACATTTAGCAGTAACAGTTGCTATTAATTTCAAACAGAATCACCAAGTCTTACCTTAACAGGTGTACTCACATTCATCCATCCTTCACGTAGGTATTATTTTTTATATGGTGGAAAGTGTAACATGTCAGAATTATAACATTTTAAAATAAAAATCCTTAACTGTATGAGATCATCTTAAAAACTAAATATATACATATCGACATCTGACATACTTACATAATAAAACTATTCAATATCATATTCCATAAACTCTTTCAAACTATAAAAACAATAATCTAGAAGCCACTTCTTTGTTAATCTTTTAAAACTATTAATACTTAATGTTTCTTTTTTAAAAGAATCTGGTAATTTGTTATAAATATTTACACACATTATGAATGAGTTTCTAGATACTAAAGATAAATTTGCTGGTGGTTTATGTAGCTTTTGTGAGTATTTCGATCGGAGGGTTCTTGTTGATATATCCTGATTACTTTGAAAAAGACACCTGTTTTTAAATACAAATAAACATATTTCAAATATATAAAGACATGGCACTGGTAAGATCTCATACTTTTTGAAGTGAGGACGGCATGATTCAATCTGCTTGATTCCGAAAATGGCCCTCACACACCGTTTTTGAATTAAAAATACGTTATGCACATCCACCGAATTTCCCCAAAGCACAATACCATATCGTAGAGTAGAGTCCACATAGCCACTGTAAGCCATTAGAGCTGCTTTTTTTGACACCACTTGACTAACTTTTCTTAGAGCATAAACAAATCTGTTCACTTTAGAACACACATTACTTACATGGTCTTTCCAATCGCAATTAGAGTCTAAATCTAAGCCTAAAAATTTTATCTTTGATACATCTTCGATTATTTTGTCATTATACTTAACGGTTAGAGATTGGGGACTGCTCCTGTTTGTATGAAATTGCATCAATTTAGTTTTATTTACGTTTACTTTTAAGTTGTTAGCTGTAAGCCAAGATATTGTTTGAGCTAGGACTTGATTTATATCTTGATTATATTTAGTTATATTTTTGCATTCTGTAACTATGGTAGTATCATCGGCGAATAGAATACAATTTTGAGAGAGGCTGTTTGGTAAATCATTAATGTAAAGTAAGAAAAGCAGAGGCCCTAAAATACTACCTTGAGGTACACCGAAATCATTGGCTAAAAATGGCCTTTAGTATACTTTCCACCTTTGTTGGCGTGACGGAAAACGGACGCACTAGCAATAAGGACAAGGGCCACCAAGTAAACATCTGTACCACAGATTAAAAAGAAAAAAGATAGGTCTACTTTTATGGAGTACACCACATCCGTGACCAATCGATATTCGAACACACTCCACTCGCCAAGCGAAATGTCATCCATCATGAACTAAAAAACAAAAGTGCCTTCAAGTCACTGTATAAATATGTTAAAAACACCATAAACAGTATAAAGTGAAATCAGTGAAAGTTAAATACGAATAACTATTAAATAAAGATATGGCTCAAAGGTCGTGTAACCAGGCCATAAAATAACAAAAAAAAAAATCATCCATCATGCATGATGTGTCAGTTTGACAGATCTACAGAATTTATAGATTGTTGGTTTTTTTGTCCGTTCAGTCAGTCAAGTCAACTCGAAATTAATTACGAGAAATTGTTCACTGCTTGTTACTAGTTTTGATTATAGAGTGGATAAATTCTGCAGTCGCAAAAATTCTTCGGTGTACACGTTTTCTAGTTCCTTGTCAGTTTTAAATTTACGTGTTACCTCAAGTCTCGTTTTCATTCCATTCGTGTTGACAGTAAAATAAAAAAAACGTTCAAATATTGTACATCATAGGTACACCTAAACACGGAAAATTCAACAAAAATGTTGTGTTGGCATCAAACGCACAGTTTGCTTTGATAGATTTTGCCTTCATGTAGGTAAGTGATTAAATTGTATTTAAGGTTATCTAATTTAGTACTTAATAATAATAATAGTAACTCCCACACATCACAATCACTTTCATAATTTCTGCATGGTAGCATTCATCGTCATTAAATCATACAGACAAGATATTTTTGGTGGAAGTTGATATTATCAATATGGAATGTCAACAAAATAATGAGACTAATTTGTTGATATCGGCTGGTTTCCATTACAATGATAAAGTGAATAAAAATACTTATGTTCTGAAGCTTAGCAATTCTGAGAATTCTAATGAAGTACATACCTACTTAGTTTTGTTACTTGTGCAAATTGTAATACATTTAACTGGTCAGAAATGTTCTGCAGGATAATTGAAAGAATAGTTCAACTATCCAGCAACAATTAGTGGTGCATTTTATTATTAAAACTGTTGTCTTTGTTGGTCGTTGTTTGCAGAGAGGATCGCTGATTAGCCCATTAATTTGCCCATTAGCTCAGTTGGGAGAGAGCTGGCATGGTTAGCCAGAGGTCGCATGTTCAAGTCCCGGCATGGGTGGAATGAGCCTCTAAATAGGTTTTTAAAATTGTCCTCTGCATGGATTAGTGTACCATCATCATCATCATCATCATCATTCAGCCACAAGAAGTCCACTGCTGGACATAGGCCTCCTCCATGGATTTCCAAAAAGTCCGGTTGGAAGCGGCCTGCATCCAGCGTCTTCCTGCCACTTGAATGACGTCATCTGTCCATCTTGTGGCTGGTCGTCCCACGCTGCGCTTGCCGATATGTGGTGTCCATTCGAGAACTTTTCGGCCCCATCGGCCATCAGTTCTGCGTGCTATGTGCCCCGCCCACTGCCACTTCAACTTACTAATCCGCTGGGCTTTGTCGACGACTTTCGTTCGTCTACGGATCTCATCATTTCTGATTCGATCTCGTAGAGAAATTCCGAGCATAGCCCTTTCCATAGCTCGTTGCGTGACCTTGAGCCTTCTTATGAGGCCCATAGTGAGAGACCACGTTTCAGTGCCATAAGTCATCACTGGAGCGATTGAGGTATATTAGACGAAAAGACTTTCCTAAGTTTCCCGAAAGCTCCCAGCCGAGTTGGATTCGACGATTGACCTCTTTCACGAAGTTGGACCGGCCTAGTTGGACTGTTTGTCCTAAGTAGATGTATTCGTCTACAACTTCGAGAGTCGTGTTCCCCAATGTTATTGGGGTGGGCACAACACGAGCGTTCGACATGACCTTCGTTTTGTCCATGTTCATTTTAAGGCCCACACGTTGGGAAACTCGACTGAGGTCGTCGAGCATTATGCCGAGGTCTTCCATCGTTTCTGCCATGACTACTATATCGTCGGCAAATCGAAGGTGCGTGATGTACTCGCCATTGATATTGATGCCGCGTCCCTGCCATTCCAGAAGCCTGAAGGCATCTTCCAGTGCGTTCGTGAACAGTTTCGGAGAGATAACGTCTCCCTGTCTCACGCCTCTTCTCAATGGAATTGCCTCCGAATTCTGCTCCTGTACTCGGACCGACATGGTGGCGCTGTTGTACAAGCACTTCAGCACCTCGATATACCGATAGTCAATACGGCAACGCTGGAGAGACTCGAGCACTGCCCATGTCTCGATCGAATCGAAGGCTTTTTCATAGTCCACAAACGCTAAGCAGAATGGCAAATTATACTCCTCAGTCTTCTGTATAATTTGCCGCAGCGTGTGGATGTGGTCTATGGTACTAAAGCCCTTTCGGAAACCGGCTTGTTCGGGAGGCTGGAAGTCATCAAACCTGCGTTCGAGACGATTCGTGAGGACCCTTGAAAACAGCTTATAAACATGGCTCAGAAGCGAGATGGGTCGGTAGTTCTTCAATAGAGAGTTATCCCCTTTCTTGAAGAACAGCGTCACCACGCTTTTGTTCCATGCTTCTGGCGTTTTTCCTTCGAGCACGACGGAATTGAAGAGCTTCTGAAGGACTTTAAGTACTGGTGTTCCACCCGCTTTCAGCTCTGATGTGATTCCGTCCTCTCCTGGTGCCTTGTTATTCTTGAGCTGTTTCAGGGCCATCCTAATCTCGTACAGGCTGATGTCCGGGATGTCTTCGGTATAATGTCGGGTCAGTTTGGCTCTCGGATCTTTGTTCAAACTGCTAACAGGTTTTGCGACTGAGGTGTATAGCTGTCCGTAGAAACTCTCAATCTCCCTCAGCACCTCTGATTTGGTCGACGCTATACTGCCATCCTCTCTCTTCAGCTTCGTCAGCTGGCTTTGCCCAATAGACAAGTCTTTTGCGAACACTTTGGAGCCCTTGTTCCGCTCTATAGTCTCTTTAATACGTTCGGTATTAAAGGACCGAATATCGTGCCGCATAGACTTTGAGATATGTCTATTGAGCTGCCTATATGACTTAGCATCCTCGGAGGACTGCAGTTGCAACGCGCGACGTTTAGCCATGAGGTCGAGAGTATAGTTTGAGAGCTTTTGTGGTCTACTCGTACGGTTGGGTCTATAGAACCTCGAGCCCACTGTACGGACAGTTTCTACAAACCTGTTATTGATCTCGTCCACCGATGCGGCGCTCTCCAGGCACTCAAAGCGATTTGACAATTCGAGTTGAAAGTTCTCGGGGTTCTGGATATGGGCACGAGTAGGTCGGAGCGTGGACTTCATGAGACGAGACCTCTCAAGTTTGACATTGATATTCAATGTGCCTCTTACTATTCGGTGATCGCTTCCGGTTTTCACCATGTTGATCACAGAGACGTCATTGAATATCTGTCTCTTGGAGGTCAGGATGAAGTCTATCTCGTTTCTCGTGGAACCATCGGGACTCAACCAGGTCCATTTCCTGTGAGGTGGCTTCTGAAAGAAAGAGTTCATCATAAAGAGTCCCTCTTTCTCCAGGAAGTCTGCCAACCTTTGTCCTCTCGGGTTCCGTTGCCCATAACCAAATTGCCCCTCTCATCTCACCCTCGCTTCTTGTGCCCAGCTTCGCATTGAAGTCCCCCATAACCACATTAAAATAGGTCTCCGAGGTATGTATGGCCCTACTAATGTCCTCATACATCGCCTCTACCTCCTCATCGGAGTGTGACGAGGTCGGTGCGTATACCTGAATGACCTTCAGCGAATATCTCTTAGATATTCTGAGTATTAGGTACACCACCCTGCTCGACACACTGTTGATGGCCAAAATGTTATTTACGAGGGACTTGTGGACGAGAAACCCGACACCACCCTGGGACTGTTGCTCGCCCTCCCGGTAGTAGAGCAGGTTACCGGATTTCAGGGTTATCGTGTCCTCGCCCTCTCGACGGACTTCAGATAACCCTAGGATATCCCAGTGTAACCTACCCATTTCCTCTTCCAGCTCAATTAGCTTTTCGTCTGTCCTCAATGTGCGAATGTTGTGTGTTACCAGGGCCAGTCGTTTTCGTTTTTGGGGGTGGTAGCCAGATCTCTGCCGGAGATTCTTAGCACCCCTTGCTCCGCCGTTACCGTGGCCGCTACCGTAGCCAGGAATAGCGGAGCCGCCGGGGACTGGGGGCCTGGTTTTTTGGTGTATTGCCATGAGGGTATTTGCCTTACTCGCCACGCTTGGCATGCGGGTTGGCGAGCGCAGTATCTCGTATTTTCGCAGAAGGCGCTGCTGCCCACCTTCTGGTAATGTCCCTTAGCCGGTTTTTACGGCACCCGCGGGAAGAGATGGGGGGGTACTATTCTAAAGCCGGTACCCCACGGCGTACCAATAAATATAATATTTTTTTATCTTATTAATGCATAATTCTTTAAGTATTATTCTTTCTAGACCTTTGTGAACAGCATAAGTTTGCCTCGCCTTGTAATATTTCATTTAAGTAGTATCTAGCTAGCTGGGTATGAATACAAAAACATGATCTATCTGTATGCCATTCATCAAAATCAATTTATTCTCTAGTCTAAGATGAGATGGGTATGTGATGTTTAAAAGTATTCTATAGTGAATTACATTTAATTTTGTAGGCTGACTAGAGCTAAATATATCAAAATGTGTGTGTCTTTGTTATAAATAAAGTAAAGTGCTTATTTAAGGTACCATTGTGAATTTGTATTACCTGTACCACTCACTAACAGTGATGGGAAACAAGAATGAAACTTTGTTGTTGAAAAGTATATTCTCCTATAAACTCTAAAATTGTTAATTTCCATTTCCAAGTATTTCATTGTATAATCATATCTTTTGATTGTCTTGACTTCACACCATACAGGGTGCAAAGATTTCAGTATTTGATATTAAATTCAACTTGATAGCTCTACCAATGCCTGAGAGAAATTGTTGTGACAGTGACAACAAAATGCTCCTATACCTAATTGTTTCGTTTTTTCCTCTTGAAGTTTGAAATGCAGAAACCTAAAAATACAAAAAGAATAAAGGGATAAAAATAAGGATAAAATTCAATAAATGATATAGGGACCATACAAAACATGATTTTTAAGTTTTTTGTGTTTGTTCTATTGCAAAAAACAGTATTTATAACAGTATATTTTGTAACTTGTACAAACTTGGTGCGAGTCAGTCAGTGTACAGTCCCTATAGGATAACAACAAATACTGAAAACTGGCGAATTGAGTCGAAATTGAATGAACACATTTTGGCAAAATATGTTCTCGGTTCTGGCTCGACCTTGTAATAGTTCAAATGTTTGTTAATATTTTTTTGAAATAATATTAAAATGGTGATATGGAACTCGGTGCGCGAGCCCTTCGTGCACCTAGTCGGTGTTGTTATATTAAACCAAAATGACAACTGACAATTTCTATTCTATATATCCATCTAAATACAACCCATGAAAGACGCACACTGTTGGGCATAGGCCTCTTCACTGTCACTCCAGCCTCGCCGGTCCTCTACTAGTCTCGTCCTCCTGCCGCCTTCTTAATGTCAACCCATCGGGAAGAGACATGTCTGTGGGGCCTACCTACCGAACGACGGCCAGTTCTCAGCCACCACTCTGTGACTGCCTTCGTCCATCTTCCGTATTCTCGTCTAACCAGATCTCCCGCCCACCTCCACTTAAGTTTCGTGATTCGTGTGCCCACGTCTTCCACTTTGGTCTTTTAATCGAATTACGACGTTGCGCACACGATCGACAAGAGAGATACGTAGCATGGCTCGCTCCATGGCCCTTTGTGCAACTTGGATTTTCTCCATATAATATGTGCCTTTGTGAGTGTCCATGTTTCGGCACCATATGTGAGGATGGGCAGTATGCATTGGTTAAATGCCTTAGTCTTCAGGCATTGCGCGACAAGTTCTTTTAAAATTATTTTTTTTTACGTACGAGTAGCTTGAGCGAGAGTCCCTATTTGTCTAACCAGCTTTCTTTGTCTATTCGTAACGACACGACAGCCGTGTTGTGACCCACTGCTTGACAAAGACCTTTCCCATGATCTTCCAGTCCTCCCTGCCCCGAGCCATCCTCTCCCATTCGGGCGAAAAGGTTAAGATGAGAGATCATTCCGCGCCATCTTAGCCTTGGCCGACCGTCTCGTGGAATTCATCCAATGCCAGTTTTCGCCCATTTGTCTGGGCCCATACGACTGACGTGACCTGCCCAGTTCCACTTCAGTTTTTACATACATTTGTTTATTTATATTCCTAAGGCCATTGCGTGAAAGGTGATGAATACTAGTCCAACGACGTCGTGCAGTTACCTCCTCTCTCTAGTCTAATGATAGAGTAATTTGCTTTATTTACGCAAAATTGGGCCCCGTTATGTTTGAAGTTCCAATCCTCCATGTTACGGTAACTGTCTCTTAGCACCTTAGAACGCGTGCTTATGCTCATAGGTCATTATGACGTAAGTGCGAGCTCGTTCCACCAAGTGAATAGTATTTCAATACATGTCATTACAATAGTACAATGATGTTTGAATACGCACATATTTGTAGGCTATTGAACTTTACCACACTGGGTGTGATTGTATATGATGCACCTAAGTACATTACAGTATTATATTTCATTTCAGATGACTTTTCCAGTGAAACCGTTAAACCAATATATAAAATAAGACTTTTCCAGAAATACGGAAAAAAATTATCAAGCTCTTTCCCTGGTCCTAGGTAATTCATGAATCTCATTAATTCCTGAAATGTCAACCCCTATCTTTAGCCGATTTCAAAAAAGGAGGAGGTTCTTAATTTGTTGGAATCTTTTTCTTATTTCGAAGACGCCCTCGACCGATTTGAAAAATTCTCTTATGATTTGTTTGAGAGGGTAAACTTCACAGGTCTATCCTGGAGAAATTGAGGGATCTCATCAAATATTAAAAGCGCCCTTGAAGCGATTTGGGTGTGTTTTACAGTGAGTTGTGAATTTGCTCTCGAAAAACTCAATTTGGTGGAGTCATAGTGATATTCACAAAAAATCTTGAAATGAAACTTTATAAATAACTCACAAGACAGCACTAAACACAGAAATAATTTAAACGAATGTAACCTTTAAATTTGAAGTCGGTGCCTACGTACATGTTATACTTCTACAATACCTTCATATGTACGTACCGACATGGAATTTAAACGTCCATATTCGTTTAAATTATTTCTGTGTTTGTAGTGCTGTAGTGTTTTGAAGTCGGGTATTATTTTTTATTTAAAAATAATTATATTTCTTAATTTTGATCGAATTTAAACAAAACATCCGTGTGGCATCGGATTAAGAATAGCGTCACTCCAATTCCTTCCGTGGATGTCGTAGAAGGCGACTAAGGAAATCAATTACCAGGAGACGGGCAGCAGCGTCTTCCTGAGATTCCAACCGCATCCTGCGATCGCCAACCAGCCTGCCAAGCGTGGCGATTATGGCAAAACCCCTCATGGTTATGAAAACCACGAGGGAGGCCTATGTCCTGCAGTAGGCGTCAAATGGCTGATGATGATGATGATGAAACAAAACTGTTTATATCTTGGGAAAAGTGATCTGAAACGGAATAAAGTTTCGTCGACACTTTATGAAAGTACTATTGGAGTTGGTGTCGATTTCACCATCTTTGCTTGTGTCGCCATCAAGCTCGCTCCAATTTCAATAAATGTTTTCTAACAAATCAGAAAATGAGCTCTATGTTTTACTCAGTTGGTGGGTTCGGCTTTTAGGAGGGATGATGGCAATAATGGATGATGGCATTAATAAGCAATACTGCCGTGCAGTCCCTTAGACGCAGTAAGAGCGATTTTTACATTTTTTAGTTAAATATAGAGTTTTGACGGGCACTTTATAAGGAACGCAGTAATTGTACCAAACATGTTAATACTGCATGGTTGATGACGAATTAATTTCATAATGCACTACATACACATACAGCCCAGCAGTGGAACACAAACGAGGCTACGTAAAAAAAAAAAAAAAAAAACTACATATTAAAATGCAGCAAATACAATTTTATTTAGTGTTGCTCAAGGAGATTTATAAAACTCAACTCAACTAAAGTGCAGCAGACTGTCACATACTGCACAAACAATTAGCTCTAGATGACAATTAAAATGCAGTAAATAACTTGTTTTACTGTATATTAACCTGCAAAGTAGCGAATAAAAGAATTATTTTGCTGTATCAAGTATTTTTACTGCATTCTAATCAGTTTATGTGTATCTTTTGGCGTACAGTAACTGGGTCAGCTCATACTGGCGTAAAGTCGAAGCACATCGAACGGCTCAATTTGCTTCGATGCGTGTCGCCTCTGCTCCAGTATGAGCGGACCTTGAGGGCTGTCACAAACTGAGGCTACACTGACGTCCGATTTCGGTAATAGCACCCGTTTGTATGGGAGATTTGTCGTGCCCGTCACGCCATCGTCTGTGACGAGCGTAAGTTATTTATTAGCGGTAAACGGCCGATGTGTACGCAGCAGGTGCAGCATGCTGCGCGGCGGGCGTGCGCGCGCGGCCGGCGCGGCGCTGACGGCGGCGGCGCTCGTGCTGCTGGGCTTCCGGCTCGGCTCGGGCGGCGGCGGCGGCGGCGCGGCGTCGCGAGAAGCCGGCGCGCCGGTCCAGGTTCGCTTTTCAGGCTTCACCGACCGATACTCTGCCTACTTTATCTATCCATGTATGCCTCATTGAACTAGGCGTTAAGGCACTTTTTACCAAGGTAGAGATCGTGGGCTCGATTCCCACTGGGGGCCGCTGTACATTTGTACAAATGGCCTCAGTCTGGGTGTATTTCCATGTCTGTGATGTCCTTGCCTGGTTACCATAACACAGAGTATCCTAGTTTGGGACCAGGTCAAGTGATTGAGTTGTGTGGAAGTTAATGGACCGGGGTAATATAATCCTTAAATATTTCAAAGTGAGAGACTGCAATGCAAGTGCAAAAAACTCCATTCCCTCCAAGGTGTGTCACCCTGTATTGTAGCGACCTAACTATTAAAATGCAGTATAAGCAAATAGTTACATTTCTCGACATATTTCTCAACATCTTATCGATTTCCTAGCCTAGCCAGTAATCGACTGACACCTCAAACCAAATGTATCGATTCGTTTTCAATTAAAAATCTGATCAGATGGCTGTGCCGGCCAGCTACTATAAAGAGGTATCGTTACAGTATTCATCGTCCAAATAGCAAGCTATTTCAGATTACACTATAATCTCATGTTATATATACGATAATCAGGTATCCGTTACGCAAAATGCCGCGTGTATCTGCGGCGAAAATGTTCTCGCACTGCTACGTAATGCAAAGTGGAGCGCACTAACGCTCCTAGTGATAGCACTAAACAAAGCGGTCGCTAACAATCGCAGGGTCGGCAGCTGCCGCTGGTGTTCATCGGCGGCGTGCCGCGCTCCGGCACGACGCTGATGCGCGCGATGTTGGACGCTCACCCGGACGTGCGCTGCGGCCAGGAGACGCGCGTCGTGCCGCGCATCCTGCAGATGCGCCAGCACTGGGCGCGCTCGCAAAAGGAGAGCGTGCGCCTCGAGCAGGCGGGCGTTTCCAAGCAGGTCTTGGACAACGCCATAGCCGCCTTCTGCCTCGAGGTGATCGTGGGGCACGGCGAGCCGGCGCCGCGGCTCTGCAACAAGGACCCCCTCGTCCTCAAGATGGGCACATACGTGCTCGAACTCTTCCCCAATGCCAAATTCCTCTTCATGGTGCGCGATGGGCGCGCCACCGTTCACTCCATTATTACACGCAAGGTAATCCGCCTTAGCAGCTGAGCTAACTACTTGTGTTAGCAACTCACGTGTGCGCCTGAACCGGTGGATTGTGAACCACACGGACGTTTAACTAAACCGCGAGTAAGATCCATCGATTGCTGGCCCGCGCGCATGTGTGTGTTCCACTTAATTACGTGTTGAGAGTACTAATTATGCATTTTGTTGAATGACCTTGCTCGACTCCTCTGTCCCCTAAATGGGGCAGAGAGGGCGTCCACAATACGCCGCATCTCAACTTCGGCCACGCTGGTTGTTCAATTTTGTTGAAATAACAGTATATACCTATACTTTATCGTACACCAGGAAAAACACTATCACAAACTATTTACAAATAAGCAGCCCTCAGGTCGATGTGGATTTAATCTTGTATATAGCTCAGACGTGATTTAAATATTATCTAGGTACATAGTGGGCGCCAGGTCAAGTTCTTGGCAGGCTTGCTTTACCGTAAAGAGACATTGGGGATCACGTGGTGCCAGTGCAACCAATGCAAATTAACGTTTATTTTAAATGTTCAACACATTCATGACTAATATAATATGACAAATATTTTTAGTTAAAACTCTGTTAATTAAGTTAAAACGTGTTTTAAAAAATAAATAAATGTGGACTTTCTTTGTCAGCTTCTTCTCCACATGATCTATTAATTGTGAAATTAACAACTTTGACGTTCATTAAGTAAACAGTCTGTTTTTATAGTGGATAAAAATATTTGAATTGATTTAAAAAAAAATGTGAATACTGTACATAGGCCAAGAATCGCAATTTATGGCACTCATGGTCTCACTCACTCACTGGTAAGCAACCAATAGACTATCGTAGAATTACTCGTATTAATCTGCACCTCCTATCTATAGTACCCCCATCTCTTCTCTCTCGGTTTTAGGAATAAATTTCATCTTATCTCCTCCCCAGCCATCGCCGCTTCGGTGGACATCGTGCCCTAGTGGCCCCGCGACCGTAAACTGTTTAAAGCGTGAATTGCATCAGTCGCTCGATTCCAGGTGACGATCACGGGCTTCGACCTGTCGAGCTACCGGCAGTGCCTGTCCAAGTGGAACCATGCCGTGGACACGATGCACCAGCAGTGCAAGGCCTTAGGCCCCAGCAAGTGTCTGCCGGTCCACTACGAGCATCTAGTGCTGCGGCCGCGCGAGACCCTCGACAAAGTGCTCAAGTTTCTGGACCTTCCGTGGAGCGACGCCGTGCTCCATCACGAGCAGTTCATCAACCGGCCGAACGGCGTGGCGCTATCCAAGTGAGTGTGAGTGTGATGGGTGATGGGTGTGACACCGTCAGAGAGGTCGTTGCGTGGCTACCTCAAACCGGCTCTTATAGCGCGCGGCGAATGTGCTACAAAAATGGGTAAACAGCAGTGAGGTTCGTGTTTGTGTGCGTGCGTGCGTCGTGCGTGCGTGCGTGCGTGCGTCCGTGCGTGATTGCGGGCGTGCGTGCGTGCGTGTGTGCGTGCGTGCGCGCGTGTTTATCTGTCTGTCAATAACAAGTGAAAATCAAGCCCTTTGGTTTGACAACGGGAAAATTTTACGTATTACTAGCTGACCCGGCAAAAGTTGTTTTGCTATATTAATTACCTCACGACCTATTCTCAGACCCACCAAATATACACAAGAAATTTCATACAAATCGGCGAAGCCAAGCGGCTAGGCGGAGGAATTCGATAACAAACACTGTGACAAGAGATTTTTATATTATTAGAAATTGATTGATCAAAACATGCGTTCAAATGTTTCTAGCTGTACCACTATCCGACGATATCCAATAAAACATTTTGATTACTATTACGACGACGTAATCGCCATCAAAATGTTTTATTCGGTATGGTCAGATACGCGGATATGACCTGCTGCATATATAATATTTTATATGCATTAATTTCATTGTATTGTCTGCTAGGCTGAAGTCAAAAGTCAAAATTTTTTTATTCAAAGTAACACAGAAACTGTCACTTATTGAACGTTACAAGAAAAACTAGGTGTCCGTTTCAAAATCTACATCATTTGGAGAAAAAACGGACAAAAAACTCCAAATTGACTTTGTCTTAATCGATTATTCCTCTGCCAATCTTGTCCATTGACTATTAAAGTCTTTCATTGTCGGTGTCCCTGCCGATCGTTTACCCAACCTCGGCCACCGCTCTGTGTGTCTAATGTCCATCCTGCCGTCTTATCACATGCGCTTCTCCCTTGTAGTGCTGTACCTACAACTGTGCAACATAGGTTTTATCAATCAATCAATCAATATATTTATTTCGGAACAAGTCCATAATGTTAGTAATAATATTAATATCCTATTTAGAGGCTAAAAATTCCACCTATGCCGGGACTTGAACCCGCAACCTCTGGCTCACCGTGCCAGCGCTCTCCCAACTGAGCTAATGGGCAAGTGCAAGCATCGATGAAATTTCGGTGAGCCAGAGGTCGCGGGTTCAAGTCCCGGCATGGGTGGAATTTTCAGCCTCTAAATAGGTTTTTAAATTGTCCTCAGCACGGGTTAGTGCAACAATAAGAATATAATCATATTAATATTACAGAGATTTCTTATTATCTGATTTATTATTATCTTATTTCTTTAAACGAGCAACTCATATAATATATCACTTGAAAAATGATCATCGATTTGTTTTCAAAATGAGGGCCTTGAAGGAAAAGTAATGACTGTCTCAGACTGTCTCAGGTAGTTCGTTTCACGCATTCACTACACGGTTCGGCAATAAAGAAAGAAATAAGAAAGTTTATTGCAAATAAAAACAGATTGCTTGTTTCATTTTACATTTTTCTTGTAGACACGTTCAAGTCTATAATTGAAGTCTAATCTTCAAGTTAACTTTATTATTATAACAATTTTTGTGTGATAAACTTTTTTACTTTTACTTGTCCTGGCGTGAGACACGGGTTTGTTGGCGCAAAAATGTCAGAATTTGATAGTCAAGAGCCGTTTTACAGTGCCGCTTTCGCCAGCGCGGTTGGTAAGCGTCGCGGGCCACGAGCTTCGAGTGTCTCGGATCGTTACATAGTATAACGGTGGGCCCGCGCTGGGCAATATGGCTTACAGGCCGCGCTTACCACCCGTGGGGACTGTAAACGTCACGGTAAAACCATATTTACTTGCTAGAAGTCGCTACTTTTGACATTTAAAACACGCGACTAGCGTCCTCGTAGTACCGATGCTGGTTTTAACACTTTTGCTGTTACCGCAGCGTGGAGCGGTCCTCCGATCAGGTGGTGCGGCCGGTAAACCTGGACGCACTCGACAAGTGGGTGGGGCACATCCCGGCCGACGTCCGCGCCGATATGGCGGAGCTGGCGCCGATGCTGTCGGTCCTCGGCTACGACCCCTGGGCCAACCCGCCGCGCTACGCCGAGCCCGAGACTCCCCCCTAGCGGGCTGGTACACGCCGACCCCCCTCTGCCCCCACTTGACTACATTTGAGAAGGGCTCGACGTATCTTGACGGGGTTTTTTCTAAAATGCTCAATTCCTGAGACACCCCAAGTTAGAGTTTGTTTGCTGACAACTTTTGTTCTCTGATTTTGTTGTGAGTTTTTTCTCAGATTTTTATTTTTCGATATATCAAGTTTAAACATTTTTAAATTCTCTTAAGCGTTCTACCAATGCCGCAGACTCCAGTAAATCATAGATCTGAATAGAAAAATGTCCATTCTATTTAACACGTATGGTTTAAAGCATTTTCTATCAATCAGCGCCAGTCTAAAGTGGAAAACCCGTAAAAATTCAGAAAAACTTTTTTTTATTATTGCAAATTGAACAAAAATTCAATAGTCGTGGAACAAAAATTGTTGTAAATAAAAGGCTCTAACCGACATGTTTGAGGTTTTGGCAATTCCTGCAACATGTCGGTTAGAGTTTGCGCATTTTTCCGAATTGCCCATTTTAGAAATAACCCTGTATACAATCTGTAGTTTAAACGCGTAGTTTAAAATTTATTGTTTCTTCCGATAAGGTAAATGTTAAAATTCTTACAAATCAATGCGTCAAAATGCGAGTTTGCATGAAAAGCATAATCGGCCGTCACACTGCAGGGCGCAGACCGTTTCCCTGATAAAGTATGGGCTTTATCGCCACGCACGTGTATACCGCCGATTAACGATTTCTATTGCAAAACAGAAAAGTGTAATTTTAAACTTTTGCTTATCGTATAGTTTCATTAACTGAAACGGTTTTCAAGTCTATAGGTAGATAGAATCTCTCCTGCGCTCTTTAAAGTTTTGTTTTTAAGTTGCACGCGACTCATAGTCGCGATGTAGACGTAATGTTTTGTTTTTTTTTCTGGGATTAAGAATACCACGTGTGCCAACCCGGTCTATACTTGTATCTTCCTAGTCTATTTCTGTACGCGGTGCACTCGAATGAGAGACATTCATACATTTGCATTTATATGAGAGTGGGATCAATTTTACTGCTGCTGGTTCGATAAAGACTTTTACGTAAACGGAGATCCGCCGGGCATTCTTTGGAGTATTCAATGGGTGTTCCCATCAGATGATGCGCTCGAATATTCACACCTACTTGTAATTATAAAATAATTTTAAGTAGAGTACTTATCTAAATTATTGTGGGACGTATCGTGAAATTATACGTACATAGAGGCATACTTTTGTTTTGTAATATAAACTTAATGACCAGATGTTAATATTTACGACTTACCTACTTGAATAAAAGAAATACAAAGGTACGATATAATTATGCTCTTTACTATTTTAATCAACTCCCGTTACTATTTTTTATGTAGCTTAACACGTCACACTACAGGGCACAAGCCTTCTCTCAGAGAGAGAGAGAGTTACTTGTTAGGTGCAAATAATTAGATGCAGAAATATGTGCAAATAATTACACGTAAAGATTGACGAAACAAATATATTGAGCGAATGTGGGTGGAAGGGCCGGTAAGGGACGTCCCAGGCGGACATACTTCAACCAAATAGGGGATGTATTGGCGATAAAAAGTATCCGAAATTGATTTGAAACCGGCATGCGTGCATGCAACGACTAATGAATGTTGAGGAAGCGAAAGTGATCTGTCAGGATAGTGGCAAGTGGCAATCCCCGGTCTCTGCCTACAGCTCTGGGATACAGGCGTGAGTTTATGTATGTATGTACGTAATTACACGTATCCAACATGTGGCGTAAATTTTGGTGGTAAGAGTTCTGTTTCTTATACAATTACTTACATGCAGTCATGTCTGTATCCTAGAGGGGAGGCAGAGACCAGGGTCTTTTACAATTGTCTAGATAAGATTTCAGACGCCTGTGCTTGTTCGTTTGGTTATATAGGGGCGTGATGGTATTTCAATTAGTAGTTGCAACGTTTTGCTTGCTAGCTTCTGGGTTGGAAGAAGAAAAGGCTTAAATAATGTTTTGAGACGATTTATTGTCATTCACAAGTGCATCACTAACTCGCTACTTCTACTGATATAGTACACAGTTCAGGACAGGGTTCATTTATATGTCGACTTTACATTCATTTATGGGAGGAAGTGACCAAAAACAGATGAGATGGTTATAAATAAGAATTAAACGGTGCTTTTTATAGAAAGAAAGAAACAGAAACACTTCTCAATTGCAGTTTAAATATTCTGTGGTGGAGTCTCCCTTTACCACATTAAACTGCATTTGAGGAGTGCTTTTAGGAATCGTGTTTTTATAAATAAGACCGAGAATTTATACCCGAGCAGCGAGACGTCGACGTCATGTTTAAGATGCTGGCGGCCCGCTTTCAAAGTAGTAAAATCGATAAATTTTATTTTTAGTTCTTTATCCACAAATAAATTTTACAGTTCGCGACAGTGTAATAATTAGCAGCGAAATTAAACACCCGAAATATAAAATAGCTCTTTTCATCATAGGAATAGAGCGCATTTGCCTTTGCCATGAACTGTCCGTTTTCTCTCAGTGTAGAGCTTGGCAATGTCAGTAATTCTTACATGAATTGAATTCAGATCACTTAATTTATGTATTATTTCGAACATGATGTTTTTGTTATGAAATGGCTTTAGATCTTTATTTTAATCTCATTAAAGTAAAATTAATTTAAGACTAACTTATTTATATACAAATCTGAGCCTTCTAAGGTATATTAAGCCTAAGAGCGTATCAAGTTGTGATGTATGGAGATTTGCGGAGATATTTATAAAAACTAGATTCCTTAAAACACATCATAAACGCCGTATAAATAGTCTGTGGTAGAGACTTTAGAAGAGAAAGACTATCACAGGCTATTTACAAGTCGTCGACCTAGCCCAATGGATTAGTAAGTTGAAGTGGCAGTGGACGGGGCACATAGCACGCAGAACTGATGGCCGATGGGGCCGAAAAGTTCTCGAATGGAGATCACATATCGGCAATCGCAGCGTAGGACGACCAGCCACAAGATGGACAGATGACCTCATCCAAGTGGACGCAAGCCGCTTCCAACCGGTTTTTTTGGAAATCCACGGAGAAGGCCTATGTCCAGCAGTGGACTTCTTGTGACTGAATGATGATGATGATTTACACTGCGTTTATCGAGTTTTAAGGAAGTCGTGTTCATAAATAACACCGTTATGTTGTAAATTAAGTTTTAGTGAGATCCTGTTTTAAAGACTGTTCCAACTCCATGTCAAGAGTGTTTTAGAGGAATCGATTTTATAAATAATATACTGCAGGTGTTTGATTACAATCGTACGCCTTAATTTCTATTATGTCTTGCCAAGCTGTAGTTAAAATACAAGTATCGGTTAGGGCCTTAATAAGTGTGATAACCTCTTCACATCTCCCTCTGGTCACTACACCTCACCGAGCACACTACACTCAACGTCACTACGTACTAAGTATACCTTCACCTTCAGTATACCTTCGCTTATCGTGCAGGATAAGGATTACTATGAACCTAGTGGCGCCGCAAGTACCACGGCGCATACCAGGCATACCGCGTTAATAGAAAAAGACAACAATTAACAAAATAAAGTAAAAATTAACAACAAACTCTATTTACAATAACTACTAATAAGCTCTTTTAATATTGGAATGTTTCTTCTAATTCTCTACACAGTCTAATTACTACCTTGTGTTTATAGATTCGCATTGCATAAATAATAATTATACTTCGTGTACCCATGTAATTCAATGAGAAAAAAAGCGTGTACCCATCGTCTTTCACCCATTTCTCCAGTCCAAGTGTAAGTTTTAAAAAATACTCTACATTCGAAAATGAAGTTGGCGGGGGGCGCCGCTGTCACTTATTTGCCAATTTTGTACTGAATAGAATTAAGTTCCATGTCAGTCAACTCCGCATTGATACATTGTACAGATCGATACATAATCTTATCAGACGCTAACAGTTCGGTATTTCGTGATGCAGGATACAGCCTCATTACTCCCGACCCCGGCCGTTTTTATATACAAAGTAACCTTATCTATGACAAATTGATATGACGGGCTTAAACTAAGATTACACTGGAACAGTAAGACCAATAATTGTTATTATCGCTTACTTGTGAATTAAACTCATTATTGTTTTGAGAGGAATAATTGACACGTAACATTACTCTTTGCAAACTCCCCCGTGCACGAAGTAATTAAAGGTTGATGTGCTGACTGCTGGCGGGAGAAAATGGACCAATTAACAAGTAGGTACCACTCTAACAGCCTTAGAGTAAGATCGAAATTCGATTTTCTACCAGATATTCAATTGTTCACTTGATCATACTTCCGTACAATTAACAAGTTAGTAGGTACTTACGTTAGTACATCAGTACACACTATGTTAAATCCTTTAATAATATAATGTACATCTATGTTAGACGATTATTTTGTGCTTTACAGAGTGAGGTAATTCCATTTCCATAATATTCACTTTTATATATTTATTTCCTACCTAAACCTAAATCGTGAGAGTTATTAATTAGCAATATAAGAAATGAAATCTAGATTATACTTCCAGAGCAATTTTGAAGCATCGGCTTAAGACAGATGAAATTACATTTGTATCAAATTCCATTGAGATCGTACAATGTAAGCCAGTACATAAGTTGTTCAAATCATCCCTAAAGTAAACTTTTTGCTACGAATTTATAATAACGATTTCAATATAGCGTTCGAATAAAAAATAATAGTCTTTTTGAAAGGAACAGTTGATTTCGTCTACGCAAATAAAAGTTATTAACTAAAATTGCAACTCTGCCAGTGGCAAGAAGTGTTAGACTTAAGTCTTAATAATTAGCTAGTACTGTAAATTCACAATTTACATAATACGTATTGTTATCTGTAAAGGTTAATAAATTGTTAAGTAACTACGTTAAAGTACAAGTATGTTAGTTGGGTTTTGTTTGTAAAAATTGGTATAAATTTAGTTTTTAAGAGTTGATATGACTAATTTTACTTATTTGTCGATTAGATAAGACGTTCCAATGTTAATTTTTTTTATAAATCAATGTACTGACACGTGAAAAGAACCACTGCATACTATTTTATTTCCAGCTCACTTCTTCATAAAGTTATAATCTTCTATTAATTTCAGCTAAGAAGGGCAAGAGCGGACTTTATTACGTTAGAAATGACTAATAATTTATGTAACTTAATAATAGTTACTTTTAACCTACTTTTTATATACATTTGATATGGTAATGGTTAGTAAAAAAACTCATTTAATTTAAGTACTGAAAGGGCTCTGACTAATTCCAATTATAAGCATTGTCGCATCAGTCTTCGATGGCATATGCATTTGAAAAATCCTACTTTTCCTACTTATCTACACGCTAAATTCACGTCGTTTCATAAAGGTACATAGTGATCAGCCAATTATAGCATTACAAAGTCTTTTTGGCATCAATTTCTCTAAGTCTCTGGGTTTACTGGGTTTGCAATAAAACACCGAAAACATTGGGACCTTAGGTACAAGACCGTTTCGGCGGCGATTCCTTTCAATTGTGGGCGGCTCTCTTGCCTTGCATGTAGCCCTGCCACCGTCGCGCCGTATTCAACAATATAGGGTCATCGTCGAGCCCCGCGAGTAGGTACAGCTGGTTGACGTGCGTGGCGTGATAGTCCCAGCGCGCGATGTTAGGGCTGACACCGAGCGTGAAATGCCGCAAGTCGTAGAAACTGCCACTGCCGGTGTCAAAGAGTGGGAGCAGTGTCTTGAGTGACGTCATGCCGTCGTCGAACATCTTGCGTGCAAGCGAAATGGAGTTCTCGCCCTCGATCGCGTGCAGGTCGTAGAGCCCAAGTAGGGTGTAGATGAACCCGTTCAGGACGAAAAGCGGCGGCGTCGTCGGGTACTCTTCGTACCTGAAAGGGAGTTTCGACATTCTTATTGGACGCGCGAGTGGATACTTAGTAATGGAAGACGTTACCGTCATCTGTTTTTCCCGAGACGTAAAGCCAAGTGGGCATATTTAAAACGGCAAGCACGTAACATCTTAGACCCCATCTTCGTTTACCATCAGGTGTGACTGGAGTCAAGAGTTAACCAGTCCTAGTAAAAAAAAGAAATAGGTAGCAAGAAATAAGCCGGATCTTTTTCACGGATACACTGGGCGCATGGATGCTCACGAAGCAGAATATGCACCGACAGAAAGTCGCACAAACAGCTATGGAGCGAGCCATGCTAGGCCACAGACTAGTAGATAGAATAACAAATGTCATCCGACGCCGGACGAAGGTCGACGATATTGGTGACCGAATCTCGAGTCTGAAGTGGGCGTTGGGCAGGACACGTGGCGAGGCGGGGAGATGGCAGATGGACCAGGACAGTAACTGAGCGGCGGTCAGTAGGTAGACCAACAGCCCGATGGTCGGACAATGTGAGCAAGTCGTCAAGGGCCCGTGGATACGAATGGCGAGAGATGGCGTGATGGGGAAAAGATCCATCATCCACGTAGCGCGGGTACCATCATTGTCACTGGACCCATCTTGTGAGCATTCAAGCCGACTTGTTAAGGGGAATAATAATATTTTTTTACTTTCAGGAAATGTTACAGAATATATAATTGTATTCATGAATAATTTAATTCTTCCATTTATCATTTAGGCCTTTTTCTGATTTTAAATGTGTCAATAAAGAGTAACTTCCGTTGAATGTTAAATTTAGAAATTAAGTATATTTAATCATTACAATAAAATTATTATTAAGTTAAAATCTAATTAGAATTCATGTTTATTTTTATTAATTTGATTTATGCTTATCATTGCCACTTACATTAAACACTTTGGTTTAACCACGTGGTTTGTGTAAGTGGGAGTGTATAAAAGGAGCTGTCTTGTGAATTTTTGGGCATTCTCATTCTGGCTGTCGAAGAATAAAGATGTGACTCTGAAGAAAATCTTTTATTGTCGAGGTTTGTCACTTTTTTTTACACTTCAGAAGTGGAATCGTCGCTACGCCTATTAAGCACCATGAACGTTGAGAAAGTGGTTTTACGTGCATCACGAAGCCGCAGCCGACGCCTGACTGGGCGCAATAGTCAGGCAGAGCAGAGCCGCAGTCGAAGTCGCAGCCAGGTCCTGGGATCCTGTAGCGACTACCGGCACAGGCTAAGGTCACGGCGAGATGGCGGCACTAGAAGAGATGCAGTGGCGCGTGACGGCAACATGTTAAAAGAAGAACATCATTCCGCTGGCCTGGGATACCGGCTAGGGCCGCGGGATGACACCGTAAGGCGCAGAGCAGAGCAGCGTCGAATGCTGCGCAGCCCTGGGCCGCAGCCCGGGAGCTCAAAACATCAACGCGCAACGGACCATGGCGGCGACAGCAGTCCTGAGCTACGACACAGTCGCAGCCGCAGTCGCCGGCGCAGCCATCTTCACAGTCGCCGACACAGCCCGAGCAGACACCGGCCAGAGCACCGCGAGAGAAGCCGTAGCCGTGTGCGAGCGATACAAGATGACAGTAAAGATACAAGTGAGTTTATGATAAAGTTTACTGAAATGTTGCAAAGAATTTCTGATGGTAGTAGTGACAAGTTTGGCAACTCAAATTTAATACCTGAGTTTGACCCTTCTGCTAAAAATCAAAATATAAATACTTGGATTAGTAAAGTTACTGAAATAGCTACCATTTATAATTGGTCTGATAAACAAATAGTTTACTACATAATTCCGAAATTGATGGGCAATGCGAAACGGTGGTACGAGGGATTAACAACTGTAAAATATAGTTGGTCCCAATGGCAGGACAAATTGAAGGCAGCTTTTCCGGCAGCGGAAAACTACGGGCAAATGTTATCTGAAATGTTGGATAAGAGAGCGAAGTTTGGCGAAAATCTGGAAGACTATTTCTATGAAAAAATTGCATTGTTAAATCGTTGTGATATAAAAGGAAAACGTGCTGTAGAATGCGTAATTTTTGGCATAGATGATAGGGCCGTCCGGTTAGGAGCTGAAGCTGCTCAATTCGATGACCCCGATAAATTGCTTACTTATTTGCGCAATACCAAAACAAAAAAACTGCTGCCTGCATTTAGGAGACCGCCTTTTTCAAAGGATAGGACTTATAATAATACAAAAACCAATGTCATTTGCTTTAACTGCAAGGAGGAAGGACACATTACATTAAAATGTCCGAAACCTATAAAAAGATGCTCTTTTTGCTCAATTATTGGTCACGAAGCCGCAAATTGCTATCGTAAGCCCAAGGATAATAAAAATGTAAGCGAAATTGATAAAAAATCCTTATGACTAAATAAAAACGGTGAGAAATACTACCAAGAAGTTTAAGTTAACGGCACTAAATATCAATGTTTTATTGACTTGGGCAGCGATTGCTCGTTAGTGAGGGAATCTGATGCTGTTGACTTGATAGGTACTTGGGATAATACTAAAACCATAACTATGTCAGGTTTCGGGGGGGCACAGGTAAACTCCTTAGGACAGTTTAAAGCGAACATAGAGCTTCAAGGTGTTAAAGCCTTAATCGAGTTATTAGTGGTCCCAGATATTTTCTTGAAATGTCCGTTGCTTATTGGGCAAAATTTCACCGAACTTCCATTTATTCAAGTAATAAAGACTGATTCTGAGTTGATTGTTGCACACAGAGATCTTGATCCAATTAAGATAAAGCTTCAGGTATCCAGTGATTGTGAGCTACAACCGGGTGTAAATACTATCAAGGTGCATAGCGATTGTGAATATTCCGGCCCTATTCTGGTTAACGGTAGTGTAAGGACTAAACCAGACAATGAGTATTTCCTTGAGGAAGGTGTTTATTCCTTGAATACTGGAAGAGGTTTTGTAGTAATCGTAAACATGACTGATAATATTTTGCCATTTAAAAAACAACAACTAATTACGCGCGCTCAGTCTCTACTATTAATAACTTCTAAAAGAAAAAATATACAAGAAATTAAGGTTGTGGGCTCAAGTAAACCTTTTACCCTCAGTGAAATAAAAGTTGGTGAGCAAGTCAATGGTGATCAAAAGCAAGAATTATTAAACCTTCTTAACAAATATAGATGTTGTTTTGCAACTAACCTTAAAGAGTTAGGATGTACTGGTATCGAAAAAATGAATATTGAATTAACGGATTCTCAGCCAGTGGTCTATCGACCCTATCGATTATCGCACGCTGAACGCGCTGAAGTAAGGGAGATGACTAAAGAATTAATAGAGTACGGCATTATTCGTGAATCCAACTCCCCGTTTGCGAGTCCCATTATTCTGGTTCAGAAAAAGACCGGTGAAAAAAGATTATGCGTGGATTATAGATCATTAAACCGCAAAACACAAAAGCAACATTATCCCCTTCCGAGAATAGAAGACCAGATGGATAGATTAGCAGGATATTCATTGTATACTAGTTTGGATCTTGCTTCTGGGTACTACCAAATTGAGCTGACTGAGAAAGCCAAGGAGAAAACTGCATTTGTAACACCAGATGGTCAGTTTGAATTCAATAGAATGCCATTTGGACTTACAAATGCGCCCGCGGTTTTCCAAAGAGTTTTGAATAAAGTGTTGGATAGTTTGAGATTTAACACTGTAGTACTGTACATGGATGATATCCTCCTTCCTTCTCAGTCATTTTCGGATGGTATGCAAAAATTAGAAGCAGTGTTAAACAAAATAAAAAATGCTGGACTTACTCTCAAACTAGCTAAGTGCAATTTTTTCCAATCTAGAATACTTTTTCTAGGATTTGAAGTATCTTGCGAAGGTATAAGGCCAGGTGAACAAAAAATAGAAGCAGTTAAGTGTTTTCCTGTACCCAAAAACGTACACAACGTTCGTCAATTTTTAGGGTTAGCTAGTTTTTTTCGACGTTTTATAAAAAACTTTGCCGGCATTTCAAGACCCTTATCGAAACTATTAAAAAAAAATCATGAGTGGCAATGGGGCTCAGAACAGGTGGGAGCTTTTCAAAGTTTAAAGGACATGTTAATATCCCGACCAATTTTGGCACTATTCGATCAAAATGCAGCTACAGAACTGCATACTGATGCAAGCAAACATGGTGTAGGCGGTATCTTATTTCAAAAACAGAGTGATGGAATCCTAAAACCAGTTGCTTATTACAGAGGGCAAACTTCCCCAGAAGAGCAACACTTTACCTCGTACGAACTAGAAACACTGGCGGTTATTAGTTCACTTATCAAGTTCAGACCATATTTACTAGGTGTGCCATTAACAATAGTAACTGATTGTAATTCGCTACGTGCAACCTTTATGAAACGTGATATGATTCCACGTGTTGCTCGTTGGTGGAGTTTGATTCAAGAATTTGACTGTAACGTCGTCTATAAGCCCGGAACTGCCATGAGTCATGTCGACGCACTTAGTCGAAATCCTGTTGATGACGATACGCGGGGTATTATGCCCGATGGCGGAGATTTCACTATTTTGCAAATAACATCGGACTGGCTTGCGACAGTGCAATCAGATGATGATGAAATTCAGCGTATAAAGCGAATTATTGACGATAAATCTCAAGACATTACTAGTATCAATCAAAATTATTGTATCAAGCGCGGAATGGTGTACAAAAAAACCGAGAGTGGTCTAAAATGGCTTGTTCCAAAAGCGGTTAGGTGGCAGATACTAAGAGCATGCCATGATGACATTGGTCATTTTAGCTACGACAAAACATTAGACAAAATTAAATCAGACTATTGGTTCCCTAAAATGAACAAATTTATAAAAAAATACTGTCGAGCTTGCTTAAAGTGTGCCCATGGTAAAATCCCTGCAGGAAAAAAGTCAGGTTACTTGCATCCTATTCCTAAAGAACCAAAACCCTTCCACACACTGCATGCCGATCATTTGGGTCCGTTTAACGAAAGTAAAAGAAAAAACAAATACATTCTAGTAATAATAGATTCTTTCACAAAATTCATAACACTCAAAGCAGTCAAAAATACAAAAACAAACACTACTATTTCTGTATTTAAAGAGTATTTTTCCATTTTTGGTATGCCTTATAGGCTTATTACTGATAGGGGGAGCACATTTACCAGTTCAAAATTTAAACAATTCATATCGGAGAAGAATGTTCATCATGTCCTTAATTCAGTTGCAACTCCACGTGCCAACGGGCAAGTGGAGAGATACAATCGTAGCATACTCGATTCTCTAACCACCATGATTCATGGGGAAGAAGAAAGGTTATGGGATGAGTACTTGTATAACATTCAATGGGGTCTTAATAATACACTAAATAAATCAACTGGGAAAACACCCTCGGAGGTACTATTTGGTCTCCGATTGACAGGGCCAAATGAAAGTGAAATCCAACTTGCAGTACAAGCCGCTGACTCATATATTAATCACGAAAATAATTTGAAAGACATTAGAACTTCGGTACAAAAAAAGAACGCAGAAAATCAGTCTTGTCAGAAGAAATTTTTTGACAAAACTCGTTGTAAGCCTCGTAGTTTTCAGGTTGGTCAGTTAGTTCGTGTTGAAAGGGAGGTTGCTAGCAAAGGAAAAAGTAAAAAGTTAATTCCCAAATGCCTTGGCCCGTATCGCATTGTTAAAGTAATGCCTAACGACCGCTATGAGGTCGAAGATACACCTTTGACACGGAAAAAGGGAAAACCCAATTATACCGGTGTATTCCCTGTAGATAAAATATACCCTTGGTTGTCTTTTAAGCCAATTGATAGTGGCAAGTCTGGTGAAAGTTCAGATAGTGAAAATAGTGCATGAAGTACTTTATGGTTAGTATGGTTAGTATGGTTAGTATGGTTAGAATGGTTAGTATGGTTAGTATAGTTAGTATAGTTAGTATAGTTAGTATGGTTAGTATGGTATAAGTGTCAAAATTATTATAAGTACATTTTTAAGACATATACATGTCTAGGTTAAAGTGAAATTGCGAGGACGCAATTAATAGTCAGGATGGACGAATGTGAGCATTCAAGCCGACTTGTTAAGGGGAATAATAATATTTTTTTACTTTCAGGAAATGTTACAGAATATATAATTGTATTCATGAATAATTTAATTCTTCCATTTATCATTTAGGCCTTTTTCTGATTTTAAATGTGTCAATAAAGAGTAACTTCCGTTGAATGTTAAATTTAGAAATTAAGTATATTTAATCATTACAATAAAATTATTATTAAGTTAAAATCAAATTAGAATTCATGTTTATTTTTATTAATTTGATTTATGCTTATCATTGCCACTTACATTAAACACTTTGGTTTAACCACGTGGTTTGTGTAAGTGGGAGTGTATAAAAGGAGCTGTCTTGTGAATTTTTGGGCATTCTCATTCTGGCTGTCGAAGAATAAAGATGTGACTCTGAAGAAAATCTTTTATTGTCGAGGTTTGTCACTTTTTTTTACAATCTAGTGCCAGATTCCGCTTATTAGACGGTACATACCGTACGTGTTTGTTCATTCACAACGCGCGGACCGCTGTCACTGGACACATCTAGCGGATGCATCGCCACATCCAGCGCCTGATTCCGGTTAGACGGTACTTACCACACATGTTTGTCCATCCATACAGCGCGGACGCCGCCGTCTCGGCTGGGCACGTCTAGCAGATTCATCGCTCGCTTGGCCGCGCGCAGGTAGCGCTCGTCGCCACTGCGGTGATAGGCGCGCGCCAGCAAAGAGATCGCGTGCCCTTGGCTCATCGCAGAGTGCCTGCAGAGAAGAATAATTCTTACTTGTGGCTCGGCTACGGCGTACTTGGTTTGCACAAATGGCCTCAGTCTGTGTGTATTTCCATGTTTGTGATGTCCTTAATTAACCCAGATTAAACACAATCCAAGCATACAAATCAGGGCAGTAGCAATAACTGAATATGGTAACAATCATGTTAGTAAGTGATTAAATATTATGTTACTAAAAGCACTTAAGTTGTAATATGATATAACGCGTTGGCCTATTTTATTTATGAGCGTTCAATTTGTTTCAATCAAGGGAGTAAGCTGTATAGAGCTCCGTATATACTACAGTTGTATAATGATTTTGCTCATTTCTACAATACCGTTGATTGTACCTACTTCGAATTTAAAGGTCATATTAATTTAAATTATTTCTGTGTTTTTAGTGCTGTAGTGTTTTGAAGTCGGTTTTTATTAAAAAAAAATATTTCACGATTTTTTGTGAATATCACTGCGACTCTGCGAAATTGTGTTTTCCGAAAGAAAATTCACGAGTTACTGTAAAGACACCGAAATCGCTTCAAGTGTCCCTGTAAAATTTGAAGAGTTCCCTCGATTTCTCCAGGATTTCATCATCGGATCCTGACTTGACGACTATCGGACCATCTGTGAAGTCTACCCTTTCAAACACAAAAAGAATTTTCCACATCGGTCCGGGCGTATTTGAGTAATCGGGGAACATACATAAAGAATAAAAAGATCTGACTAATTGAGAACCTCCTTCTTTTTGAAGTCAGTTAAAAATAATGCTACTTTGAAAGAAATGTTAAATGGCAATAAAATAAAGTCCCTTTACTAAAAATACTTTCGCATATAAAGTAATTTTCTTTGCTATAGATTAATAAACAGCTTTAAAGTAGAATTCTCTACTTCTCTTTCTTCTAGCTTTTCTTCTTCCGTGGTATCTTTATAAAAGAACACCACGAAAGGCTGTCGTGACGCAACTAGTGAGCCAACGTCTTTGCTCTCCTACATTCGATCGTCTGCAGCATCAACAAACTCAGTCTTCGTCAATTTATGAATTGTACAAGAAACAAATAATAGTATGCAAGTAAGGGTGACACAAATAGCCAGTTAAACGACTGTTACTACACACTCTCGACTGATTTAAGAACAACGCCACTTTACGCCTCTTATCAAATTGTCAAGGGTCGTGTTCTATGACGTGCAGGTCATGTTATGTTTCTTGGAATCAATCTGTTATGGTACCGACAAGAATGAATTTGATTCGAAATATTTTTGACCATTTGATATCGTTAATTAGTACTGTGATAAATTAGAAATTATGTGGCTTTTTGATCAATTACAAAACTGTACTGGTTTCACTTGGAACAAATATGTCAAGTGTTTCAGTGTTCGAGTTTCAGATAACGATGATAAGGTCATAGCTAGAACATTAACCAGCCCGGTCTGGGCTATAACCAGAACTCACCAGTCCGGCCTGAGTTAAAACCCACACTCAATAGGTTGGTTGGAGCTAAATTTCGCACTCACCAGCCCCGCCTGAGCTAAACCGCAGCGCTCAACAGCCCGGCCTGAGCAAAAACCCGCACTCACCAGCCCGGTCGGAGCTCGGCCACGCCGGCCGCGATGCGCCGGCGCACGGGCACGGGCCAGCCGCCGGAGCGGGGCACCTGCGCCCGCGCCAGCCACTCGGCCGCCGCGAACACCGCCGCCATGTGCGCACTCGTCGCCACCGTCATATTGTCCAGCGAGCCCCCGCCGCTCAGGATTATGCTCGATATCTGAGGACAATGAAAGGAATGATCTAGCAGTTATCATAGCTCCGAACAGTTTTTTGAACATTAGCATAAGCTGCTTTTGTACGTGCTGCCGCAGCGCACAGCCAGAGGATCGGGGGACAGAACCACGCGCGCCCACCGCGGATTCAGAATAAAGAACCTTATTATTAGTGCACCATTTCGCCAAACTACAAAGCAATTTCAAGGCGAATTGGCGATTCGACCTCAGACAATTGGGTCTACTCTCGATACTTTTGTTCACAGATAGCGAGTGGTATTGCCAATTTACCAATCCACAAATATACGAAACTTAAATAAAAAACCGGCCTAGTGCGAGTCGGACTCGCACACGAAGGGTTCCGTGCCATTATCTATCCAACATTAGACATAAAAAAACAGCAAGAAAATCACGTTTGTTGTATGGGAACCCCCCTTAAATAATAATTTTATTTTGTTTTGTAGTATTTGTGGTTATAGCGGCAACAGAAATACATAATCTGTGAAAATTTCAACTCTCTAGCTATCACGGTTCTTGAGATACGGCCTGGTGACAGACAGACGGACGGACGGACAGACAGCGAAGTCTTAGTAATAGGGGACCCGTTTTTACCCTTAGGGTACGGAACCCTAAAAACAAGATGTGAATATTGTGCATGCAACCTGCAAACTACGTTCATAGATCGCGAATGGACCTCATTCAGTTGCATTTTGCTTCTTCAAGGCGGACTTCACAAGGTCTTTTTACCTTGAACTTGTTTCTGGGCGACTTCCGTTTGGGCCGGTCCTGCAGCGCCCAGCCTTTCTGCATGTCGATGATAAGGTCCCTCGTGATTCGCCGCCACTTCTGCTCCGTGCCAATGCCGTAGTAGATGTGGTCATCCTGTTAAGCGGATACAAGTATTGACACGTTTCGTACGTCAAACGGATAAAAAAGAAAGCCATATAAGATCATTTGGTTGTCCGTCTGTCGGTTAAGACCCTTTTTCTCTTGATTGGGTAAAGCTATCCAGTACATTACAATGAATATCAAAGGGTTGGCTAGACGGGGAAGAAGCCTATGCCCAACAGTGGGCTTAATTTATGGGCTGGATAGATAGATAGACAGAATATCAAATACTAAAGCCCGCAATCCCTTGAACATGTAAAAAATCAAGCTTTTAAGTCAATCCATTTCTGTCACATTATTCATACTTGCATGCTCACTAACAATGCCAAAAGGGATTTCCGTTGACCCAGAATTATGAATTTTGGTAAGAATGAAGGTATAGCACGAATAAAGAAAAAAAGCTACCATTTTTATTTGTAGTTAATATCACATGAAAAAAGATGTTTTTTGCCATTAGAAACTAACCATTACTATTTGCGAAATATTAAGCATTAAAGCGCAACTTTTTTTGTCCAAGGCGCCCCCAACGCCGCAATCTTCGAAGAAAGTATTTTGACAGATATTACGTATGCCCTAAGTGCCACAGTTAAATCATTCGCCTGTCGTAGGAGAGAATTCTTACTTCTACGTCCTTGAAAGCAGCTTAATAAAATAATTTCGTATCATACCTGAGCATAAATCAACTGCATACTGCTTACATAATGCAGATACACGGTCTCTTTGCGATCTTTATTCTGGAGCACGACTGTCACGGACGAATTAGGCCGCAACAAAAGATCTAGACTTAGCACAAAATCTAGAGTTATGTTCACTTTCAGCCACACTTGGCTCGCCATCTGATCGGAGGTCGAAAACCTCATAACGTTCGATTGCCTCAGACTGTCCCATTCTCTGCTCATTATAGCGTCTTGGCTAACAATCCACTTCTCCTGATGCCTTTCTCCGTCGTCTATGACTCTTATTCTGGGCTCTGGTTCAGTTAGGTTTTTGCTGTAGTGTGCCAAGCCATATTGCGCTATTTGCGTCGGGTAATAGAAACCTTTTGGCTCCCACTGCGTGGAGATGGGTACGCCGTCGATGCCGCTGATGCATTTGACTCGCTCGCGCACTTCCACATTGTAATTCTCGAAGGTGGTGAAGGTTCCGAAGGGGTCATACTTCTTCTTGGGCTGATAGACCTTGCTGTAGCTGTGGGACCACTCGAACTTCTCAACGCCGTCCGCGGTCGAGATTTTGCCGTATATCTAGCGGGAAAAAATTTGTGTCATTAGAACTAAATGCGAACCTACTTATTGATAAACGCGTCATCACTCTGAACCTGAGATGATTACCTCATATACACTTCGACACAAATTCCCATAAATACTGCGTGAATCAGTGTGTTTTATTTATGCAAAATTACTATAGATTAAGTACATACTACTTTCCTACCTTTCATGTCTCAATTTCAGGTTTAAATTTGTTGGAAGAACTAGTTTTCAGAAATTACGGAACATGGCTAAAATACTCCGAGCCTTGTGATAACAGTGCGCTTACCTCAAAGTACTTGTGTATGAAAGAGAAGGGCACATAGACCTCGTCGTTCTCCCTCTTGCACGCGACAGCGTACTCGCCGTTGATGAAACACTCGATGTCTTCGCTGGCCGCAGCCGAGATGCGCTCTGATAGGGCGTGCTGTGTTAGCGAGCCTATAACAGTGCAAGGAAAGTTGAGAGCAACAGAGAGCAGTAATTATGCAGTATATTTAGATTAAACCTTCCCACATACGCCAAATAGGCTGATTAGAAGTCGAGTTCAAAATCAAAAAAAAAAAAAAAAGGAATCTCCCAACAAATTGTAACCTACATTAAGTTTGAAACTGAAAATAAACATATTTTGATTTTATTGATTTTTGATTTTTTTTTTGAGTTGCGGAAATCCTCATCGCGACAAAGACTGTCTATGCCATACCATTATTTGATTTCTTAGCCAGAAAATATTTTGTGTCACAGCTCTGTCCTATATTAACCACAATAGACAAATTTTAATACCTTTGTCTTAAAGCTTATTTCACTGTTGTTAAGGGTCTTTAAGTACTATTTTAATTCAGGAGAGGCTGTAAAGTACACAAAAGGCAAAAATTTAATTTCCATCACCTCAATGAATGAAACCATTTTTTTTTAACTTGACTTATATTTTCTACCTATTTTATTTAATTTTAATTTTGACATTCATCTTTCACAATTAATCACTTAATTGTAACTGATTACTTATCGTTGACATACATTATATTGTTATTGCAAAATTTTAAATTACTTTCTTAATAATATTTCATTTTATTTTACTTCAAATTTATTTTAAATTGAATAATTATCATGCACAACTCTTATATTATGAATCACAATGTAAATCGTAAAAGGTAACGAAAAATGTAAATTGGCTAAAACATCCTTGAAATTAAATTAAAATGAAAAATGTTTATTGAGCTGAACAAAAATTAACAATATATAAAGTAACTCTGAACCTCAAACTAAATTAAATTGTATCCTGGGGCACAGTGACCCATCCAGGGTGAACTTATTACATGCAAACAATAACATTTCTTACCTAAATAGTATTTCTTGAAACCAAATATAACAATTAAACAAACAGCATTCCTTACCTGGCCTCCTGGGCAGCTGTATGCACTGGCTCCAGTATAGTGTGACCAGCAGCCCCCCCGCACACAGCACGCACAGCGCCGCACGCAGGTTCATGCGCACCACCATCATGCCGGCACCCTGTGAGAGACATCATGTATTGCCCATTATTTTAGACACACTAGTGCACAGTGCTAATAGTAATAATAAAAGTGATACTATTACAGTACATTTGAGATAAAAAAAT
The DNA here is from genome assembly GCA_963969515.1 of Yponomeuta evonymella. NCBI lineage: Eukaryota > Metazoa > Arthropoda > Insecta > Lepidoptera > Yponomeutidae > Yponomeuta > Yponomeuta evonymella. The sequence continues at coordinate 21,653,108 of OZ018346.1, read as the reverse complement.
AATGAAAAACCGGCCAAATGCGAGTCGGACTCGCGCACGAAGGGTTCTGTACCATTATCTATGCAAAATTAGACACAAAGATCGAGAAAAAACGGCAAAAAATCACGTTTGTTGTATGGGAGACCCCGTTTAACATTATTGACTTAATATTGGATAAACTTACTTGATTTTTTGTTAGATCAGTCCGACCAGGTTTCGCTCTGATTCGCAGACCTTAATCAGAGCAAAACTTGGTCAGACTCTTCCAACAAAAAACCAAGTAAGTTTATCCGGTATTTAGTCAATAATGTACCAACATAATAATAATAACGTCCACACAATACAATCACTTGACCTGGTCCCAAACTAGGATTCCCTGTGCTATGGTAACCAGGCAAAGACATCATAAACATGGAAAAATACCCAGACTGAGGCCTCCATTGGGAATTGGACCCACAACTTCTGTGATGGCAACCAAATGCAATACCGCTAAACCCACGAGGCAGTTGTAGGATTTACCTATGTAGCCTACCTATGTTTTTTATATTATTTAGGAGGCTTCTAGTTTTATACAGTCTGGTACTTGCTGATATTTTAATATTATCTTATCAGGTAGTTGTGTACAAAAGACAAAACTAAAAATAGGTTGAATGAGACATCTGAAACTTTTGAAGTTGTATGAAAATAACCCTTTAACTGGTAGAGCTAGATAATTTTTTCATTGATTTTGGACTTCATTCAAAGTGATAACGTTCAATATAAGGTGGAAATCATTATGCCACTGCGTGCTAAAGGGATAACATGCAGCCAAGAGCCATTGAGAGGTAATTATGGTTGGGGTGTAGGAAAGGGTGGCCGTACCTGGGACTTAGAAAATTTTTGATGGGGGTGGTGTCATTATGACACCTATTTTTTATGATGCCATCGTATAGAAGACGCTAAAATAAACATGTTTTGTATGGGCAACTTTTCTCTAAACTTTATAATTACCGAGATAAATGACGGATTGTAGACGGGGACGGGTCAAAAGCCGAAAGTACAAGATGACAAAGTTTTATAATTTCTATTTGCAACAACAAAAATATAGGTGCGACGAAGCGCGTAGCGTAGCGGAGCGCGTAGGAGCGTGTTAGGTTGAACATGTAAGACCGAAAACTAACCGAAATTCTAAGTCCTATATATGGGCCACCCTTTGCTACACTCTGACCGTAATTATAAAAACGATATCTTTCCATCAGACCCTATATTTAGCCTCCCGTGTTTGGATGCGACAGTGCGTGGGCGAATACATCAGAAACATTACCACAGCCTATGTTTACTAGCAATTACTACATTCGTTAAGAAATATAAACCTAATCTAACATTCTGATGCGACTTGGCAAAGCAAAAAGATATTCAACGATTCAAAAATACATTATTTACATACTTGATGTATACGGGTGGCATTCCATCCGTTCAGACGTGGATCGTAGTCTCTAAAAGTCGAAGTTGTCATGAAACTATCTTATTCTTACATCCTAGACCGTGCGTGTTTAGTCATGAAATTATACGAGACACTTTCACAAGTATTTTTAAATAAAAATGCACATAAAAACTTGAATCGACGTCCACTCGCCATGCAGCTGTTTGACAGATGGATGACAGCTTCGTTCCAATATGCGCAAACTAGGTTTCTGGTGTAGCAAAATAATTTTGTCATCACAATATTAACGGAACGACATCGATATTATAGTGACAAGATAGCACGCTGCCACTGGCACGTCATGCGAGTGCGACTTGTCCATGTGGTGAAAACATCCTTGGGTTGTGGTGGTTCGATAGAGATAAAAATAGCAGGGGGATGTTTCATAGAACTACAATTCATGGTTTACTATGATAATTCGATGTACATTACAAAGTCGATTAACCCACAGATTAACGAACAAGAAGACTCGGCTACGCAATGTACATCGAATTGTTATAATAAACCATGAATTACAGTTTCATGAAACGCGGCCCGTCAACATTTGCGTTCTGACTAACTGATTAGATTTCACGTAATGTAAAGTTTGATGTGCTGTCTGCTTTACAGTTTTTACTTTACGGGTACCCGACTTTGCAGCAAATTTGTAAAGGTTGACCTGTTGTCGTCACTGAGTTCACTGATACCTATGCTTCATTTGCCCTTTATCGATGTCTGTATGATATTAAAAAAATCAAGGCTAACAGGAAGAAACTGCAGAAATGCGTCCGCTTTTCTTATAAGCTAATCCTGGTTTTTAGGGTTCCATAGTCGACGAAGAACCTTATTTAGTTTCGCCATCTCCGTCCGTCTGTCTGTCTGTCCGTCTGTCTGTCCGCGGCCTAGCTCAGGGAAATTTGGAAGCTGAAATTTGGCATAGACATACATTATTAAACACGCCGACAAAACAGTAGACTCTCGCGTAGGAGGCGTGTCGTACCTCTGAGGGACGCAAGACACATGACAAAGCCAAGGCTGATAAACGCTTTAAACTCCGATCAGCATGGGTCTGCCGCCTACACATGCCGAGTATGCGGACGGGGAGTCCTCTCTCGAATAGAAATTTGTAGTCACGAGCGTAAATGCTCCAAAAACGCTGCTCATGCAGCTGCATATGCAATTGATGTAAAGGCTGTTGATGATTATTTATATTTTCTTGTTCTTCTTTTTTATTTTAAATTAATTACTATTATATTATATTGTAAAAAGTAGGTATATAAAAAGTAACTACAGCGCCGCAGCCCTGATCAGATTGACTGTTTAAAGGTCGATACACTTTTGCCTGAACTGCCACATAATTAAAACGTTAAACCTTACTCCGGTTAGATAGTGGTATTTCGGGAGGAGAGGAGGACCATACTAAGTTGTCCTGTGGTTGTCCTATTTAGTCGGGTCGCGGAACTCGGTACGTCGAACCGTGGGCTTAGGTCAGTAATCGTAGAATTTATAGTTCAGACCAAACACACTAAAATTAAGAGACTGCGGTAAATAAACTAAGATTTTATTTTAGGCATTAAAGGTCTCTAAAATAAATGGAATTATAGATTATCACATCAGCACATTACAAAGGTTTCATCCGTTTAAATAGTTAGCAAAGTAGTCGCTTACCTACCTACAGCTACGATTGGACAAAGCTGGCTCAGATACAGTTAAGGTTTTTGCAGGCTCGACGACTTTTAAGGCCGGCTACAGACAGTGCAAATGATGATTAATCAGTTCTATTGCCACTCGTATGTCATCATCATCATCAGCCATTTGACGCTCACTGCAGGACATAGGCCTCCCTCATGGTTTTTATAACCAAGAGGGGTTTTGCCATATTCGCCACGCTTGGCAGGCGGGTTGGCGATCGCAGAAATATAGGTAGGAATTTATGTAACTGCATGTTTTGATACGGGGTCAAATCAGCGTGCGTGCTCGCAGCGACTAACGAATGTCGATGAAGCGAAAGACGTTTGTCAGGATCGTGGCAAGTGGCAAACCCTGGTCTCTGCCTACCCCTGCGGGATACAGGCGTGAGTTGGTTACATATGTCTGCAATCTGATTAGAAAACTAGGTACTAAAATTATTATTGCGTAATTTGATGTTTTGTTCAAAATGCAACCGTATTTTTTTAACGTATCTGTATTTAAATGTTTTTCTCTATTGGTCAAAAAGTTTTAAATCCATTCCTATTTTCATTTCCAACTAAATGAAAAGTAAGTCTTTCCTAAAGAAGTGCTGGTCTGGGGAAACCATCTAAGCTTAATTCTGATTATTTTTGTCAATGTAACTATCTAACTACAAATTCGGTGAATCTTAATTAGTCTATTGAAAGCTACGTTAGCACGCAGCGTTCCAGGTACCTAACACCGCATCTAGCTCATCATAGCTCCAACGGTTGAAACTTGTCAGATCGAGGTCAGTGTGCGCGCGAAGTGGGTCAGGGCGGATGCACCAGCTCTCTCGGGCGCCTTCGGGCCCGCTCGGTCGCGCTCGGCAGCGCAGGCGCGGTGGGCAGCAGCGCAGCGCGCGCATCGATCGTCGCCCACGCGGGGCGCCGCGACTGAGGCAGTTGGTCCGCCGCGATATCCGCTCGCCCCAGCAGGGCCCAGCCCGTCGAGTCATGGCGGCGTGAACGCGCGCCGCCCGCGGCACCCATGCCGCGATGGCCAGAGAGGTAACCACTGCGTTATGTAGCTCGCGCTGACACGCCCGCAGCTCCCAGCCCATGCTTACTGACGCCCCTCGCGGCCTGGTGCCCACGCACCGCCGCCCCGCTGGAGCCAGCTCCGACCACCGCTCGTCTGGCTTGTAGAGCACCCTCGCCTGCCGAGCTCCCCTAGTTGCCCCGCTGACGAGTATGGTCTGTTCACTATTACATAGGTGCATGGAGGTGCCAGTTACCGCAGCCGCGCTCTCGCTCGCACCCGCGTAGAACCATATACAGCCTCTTCACTTGCTCTGCCGTAGATCGCCGCTGCACATGCAGCCTGCATTATTTAAAATGTGTGCCGACATGTACAAAGTGTGTGGGACCCCTGTGAAAAAGACCCGTTGTAGACACACCATCAGTTTACAGGAAAATCAATCTTTATGGAGATTGAGTTTCAGGCTGATGCGACGAGAATTCCTGCAAACTCCCACTTATTACAAACTCCCGTTCGAAGGCCTTCTGCGGATTTTCTTTGTGATTTGATGAGGTGTGATCTCAAGCGTTAATAAATTTCCGTGCATAATAATATTATAACGTTGTAAAGTACTTAGCGATACTCAATACCTGCGCGCGTGTAGCAGGATCGCGTAGCAGCTCGTAGACCATACAAGCTCGTAGCAAATCTCGTAGCACCACGTAGCGTGCGCGTTACTGTATGTATGTAGCTTCAACTTCATTCGCAGTAATTTGGTACTGCTTGTGTTATTCAGGGTTATATGGCATTAATAAGGCATTATACTTATTAATAATAATAAGACAAGGCATTATATGTATTAATGACACACTATTCAGATTGTTTTTGTTAACCGTAGTAACTACGTAAACGTTGTACAATCAAAACAAACGATTTAAACCTTAAACAAGTACAATACTTCGCGATGGTTTATTGGGTACATTAAAAAGGCCGCGGAAATAGATCCCCCGTCAATCACGGTCGCCGCGAGCCGCGGGAAGAAATAATAATTCCCCTTATCGGGGATTGTTCGAATGGCAGCTATTTTTCATCGACGATTCGGTTATAGACGTAGCTTTGGCAGAGGAAATTGTTTGAGGGATATTAAAAAAACTCCTGAAGATTTCATGATAGAGTACCGCTTATTTATGACGCGCAAAAGTTTCTCCTATTTCCTCTGTTTTCAACAGAAGCGTATTTAAACACGAGCGAAAACCGGGCTTGCTTACGCAGTGCTTGTTTTTGTGGAGAACGTCCGAGGAGAGGTGTTATAAAAACTCCATTCCAAATATCTCAAGTTAGTCGACACTTTGATTAAATTCTTCTCGCTTTCAACTACATAGTTATACTCGTAGAGATGCAAGTGTTTGCGATCGATTTCGCGTCTGGGGATCCGCTCTAATTCTTTCATTTAAACATTAATCCGCTCATAAAGCGGGCCATAAAGTCGCCACCCCTGGGGATTTTTCTTCCGAGCCGAGTGACACCGCCAAATTGCCAGTTATAACAAAGTAAAATTAATGGACGTCGATAACAAGTTTGCCGTGCAACGACAAAATTGAATTTACTTTTTAAAACCTCCCCACTTATTTTACTTATTTATTTATATACTTACTTACTTATTTTACGCTATTTTGGTTTGGGTAAGTCTGCTTGTATGAATACTAAAATACCTGAATAAACTTATTTATTTAGTTTTTCTTTATTTAGGTGTGTAAATGTATACTTTGGGTGACAATCTAGCTTAACATTAGAATATAATACATCTTTTCTTAAGAAAACATTTTAGTGGAGGCCATAAAACTGTGTAATGAACTTAAATATTTTGCTGAAAAATAACAAGACCGTTCAATATCCACAGCATGTATTGTACTATTTTGTCACACCAAATGGAGACCTATTCATTATTATTCTCAACCTACAGGAAGTATTTGCAAATCAGTCTCTGGTGTCTCACACCGTCACACAAGCGGGTGACTTTTTAAAGAAAGCACGCACACTTGCACGTCAGTTCATCAGTCGCAATAACTCGTGAAACAAACCGTCTCACCTCCCGCTTTCACGCTTTCAAGTCTCATTAGTTCCCGCCCCGCGCGCTCTCGTAAAAACTACACTTTATGGGCTCAACCTCCGAACCCGAACGTCCTTAACGCAAGGGAATAGAGTAAATTTTTAAACTCCACAGCTGCAAGTATTAGCTGGTAGCGAATGGCATTCCCGCAGCGTAATTGGTTGTATCACATGTGTGATCGCGCGCCAAATCGCTGCTCGTGTCGTTCTATTGAAATTTGCGCTTTTTACACATCTGTTAGTTACACCTGCGTCATTCATAGCTCGATCTAATAAGTAGAGAGAGTATGAAAATAGGGCACAGGTGATTGGTACTTCGATACAAGAATTATAACAAAGAAACATGCGAACTATACTTACGTACATAACTGTGGAGACACGTATAATATGACAATAATTGGTGGCCAGATTATTAAAACATTTTCTTGTAGACCATTATTAATCTACAATTTCGAACAAACGCACATACAATTTTTAAAACCTTGTAAATGTTCAGAATATGGAAAAAACAAAATCACTACAGGTATACAGTTTCGAGTATTTAATTACCTCCGCAGCAGCCGTGTAGGCGTCGCGTAGGCCTGCCGTGGGAAGAGATGCCTTTACCAACTAGATTAATAACAAACAAACCAAATCATAATCATGGATACCGTTACCGATATTTTAAATTTTCATAAATTAACCAGCAAACCCGCATGCTTCGCTGAAATACACAGAAAATGATTTCTTTTTCTTGCTCATAATTTTAGTAGCTGTCCCGGTGAACTTCGTACCGCCAGAGATTCTGTTTGTACGATTTTTGCACTCTCTCGCACAACGCCATTTTTTTTAAACCTAAAATAAATATTATCCCACGGGAATGCGTTACCGGGATATCAAATATGCTATGTCTCAATTCAGGTTTTTGACTATCTGTATGCCAAGTTTAATGTAAATCCGTTCAGCCGCTATTGCGTTATTCAGTAACAAACATCCATTGACCGTTTCAATGCCTACAGTGTGTATCAAAATCTTCATATCTTTACAAAAATAGGGAAAACGAAACTCTACTAATGAATATGAACAACTTTTATTGTGGGGAAAATATCAAAACAAAAAAAAAAATATCACGGGATTTTCACATTTTAATGTGGGAAGTTTAGTATGTAACAGCTTATATTTAATAGCTATTTGAAAAGTTATGTTGACGAGTAGAACCCCTTTTTTCGGTTAAATATTGGGATTTTGATCTCAGGCAGGTCCGCGGTACATCTTAATCTGTAGAATTTCTTTTCAAGGTCACAATCTTAAACTTTTATTACGTATGGCACAAACTGCTGATATTTATTTTGCGTATTCAAAATTTGATATGGAACAGCTGAAATTTATTTCGCGATTATATGGAACAGCTGTTATTTATTTTGCGTTTTCAAAATATATTATGATCTGGAACGGCTAATATTTATTTCGCGATTACAAAGTTAGCCCCATATTAAAAGTTGTTTTTCTTCGTAAGTAAAATAGCGCCTGAATAATAGAATACAAATAAATAAGCGCTTTATAGCGTGCTTTATTAGTTGCGAGTTGCAATTTAAATCACTATGATTTAGTGAAAAAATCAATTTTCTATTTGAGGGCCAAACCTTCGTCACTCACCTTAACTCAGATCTATCTATCTACCGTTAACAATATTGGAGGGAATATTTTTAGTTTGGGAGCCAGGACAGAATTTGTAACACTTTTATTTACAACAAAATTATTTCTAAACCGTATTACATATATAGTAATGTAAACCGTAATACATACATATATAGTATAAATATATTCGTAAATTTGTGATCTCCGATAGTTTGGTTCGAAGCCGTATATTCTAATTCAGTCGAAACGTTGAATGTTGTATTTTTCATTATTTTAAATATTTAAATCTGTTACCCAATATGTGTAAACATTGGCCGCGGCGCCGACCTTAAGACTCTCGAACCATAGTTTATTTAATTTTTATTACTTTTCGTCTGATATGATTCTTTATCCTTAAGTGAGCAGTAAAAAAATAACGATTTTAAAAGCAGAGTGTGCTTAACACATTTTTTAAACCGCGTCGGAGGCAACTCTAATATATCTTGAGGAATCTTGTTGTAGAACCTTATACAGATGTATAATATTAACTTTTGCAAGTCTAAATCGTAGAAATGATAATTTATGTTTATTCCTAGTATTAACATTATGATGGCTACCAACATTTTCGAAGTCTTTGATATTTTTTCTAACGTACATAACGTTTTCTTAAATGTATTGGCTTGCAACTGTTAATATGTTAGTTTCTTTAAAGAAATCTCTTAGCGGATCCCTACTACCTCACTTATGAATAAATCGGATGGCTCTCTTCTGCAAGATCAAGAAAATCTCAATGTCTGCTGCCCAGCCCCATAGTAGTATACCGTAGGACATAATACTATGGAAGTAACTAAGATAATTTTTTTGTCTCCTTATTTTAAAAATAAGTGACGTGTCATCAGCAAATAACACTATCTCACACATTTTTGGTACCATAAACGATAAGTCATTTACATAGAATAGGAAAAGGAACGGCCCTAAGGTCTGCTTTTTGAAACCTTTCTTCTAAATACCTACGATCTTAAAAAATGTAAACCTGAACCCTTCATTCCATAGTGTTTTAACTTTAAGAGAAGCGTTTTGCGGTCTACACAATCGAATGCTTTTGATTAATCACAAAATACGCCTACAGCATCCTTGTGATCCTCCCACGCGCTGAAAATATGTTTAAGTAGCATGGCTCCGGTGTCTGTTGTATTCCGCTCTTTGGTGAAACCAAATTGCCGACTATGGAGGAGTTGGTAATTATTAAAATATGTAAGTAATTGATCTAAGATAATCTTCTCAAATATTTTACTTAATACTGGACTGGTAGTACTGAGACGGGTCTAAAATTTGTTGGATCTTGTTTATCACCGCTTTTAAATAAGGGTACTAGTCTACTATATTGTATGAGGTCCGGAAAAACCCCCTTATCTACACACTCATTGAAAATGTTTGCTAACGGCAAAGCTAGGATATGTATCACTGAACTAACTATTGCTTTACTGTACTGACATACTCCACAAGTCCTCTTTTTTTTAAGATTCTATAATGTAAGTGTAATGTTAATCAAATGAGAATTTGTGTTCGCACGTGGGGACATGGTCTTTTAATAAAGAAAAACAAATGAAGATCGGATTGCCGCTTTCCCGCCTATTTTTTTTTTTCTGTGGCCGGCCAGCTCTTTAGCCATTATTTTTTATTTTCATCTTTGAAAAAGTGGTAGATGTTTTGCCCAAATCTATGTTATTTTAAAGAAAATAAATTATAATATAGTCATTTAAAAAAAATATATTCTATAATTAATTCATCATCAGCCATTCGACGCCCACTGCAGGACATAGGCCTCGCTCATGGTTTTCCAACAAGGATGTTTTCCAAGCTTCCTGGTCTCGTGCCGCCCGCATCCAGCGACCCCCCGCTACCGTAACCAGCTCGTCAGACCATCCTGCCCACGCTGCATCGCCTGGTCCGCGTTTGCCTGGTCAGAACTTTTTCACCCCATCGGCTATCAGTTCTCCGAGCTATGTGCCCCGCCCACTGCTACTTCAACTGAGCAATTCTTCGAGCTATATTAGTAACTCGGGTTCTTCTGCGGATCTCCTCATTCCTGATCCGATCACGCAGTGAAACTCCTAACAAAACTCTCTCTATTGCTCGTTGGGCGACCTTGAGCCTTCTTATGAGGCCCATAGTCAGCGACCAGGTCTCCCATCCATAAGTCATCACTGGCAACTCACATTGGTTATACACTTTTGTTTTGAGACATTATTTATTTATTATGTATTTTGGACGCGAAAATGTGTTTTAGTTTCCCGAACGCTGCGCAGCCGAGTTGGAATCGACGAGTGACCTCTTTCTCGAAGTTAAACTAATTGTCCCGGTATACATAGTGGTCGATAGGTAACTTCGAGGTCAGAGCCGCCAACCTGGATAGGACCTGGGTGCTACAGGTTCGACAATATCTTAGTCTTGCCTATGTTCAGAAGTGGGTCTTACCACTTTGTTAGAAGCTCTGTTCAGGTCATTGAACTCAAATCTTCCAGGGTCTCAGCCATAATCACTATGTCATCAGCGAATCAAAGGTGAGTGATGTACTCGCCACTTATGTTGATGCCAGATCCTTCCCAGTTCAGAAGTTTGAATACGACTTGAAGTGCATCTATAAATAGTTTCGTAGATATTACATCTCCCTATCTCACTCCGCGCTGCAAATGAATAGGATTCATATTCTGATCCTGTAGTCGGACTGACATTGTTAAAATGAATACTTAATTTTTATGTTATTTCAGTTTGACATAGCGCTGTAATTGAGTGGGTGTATAAAAAGTTGGAACATGGTTCAACAGAAACTGGTTTGTTTTTTATAATTTGACAGCTGCCAGTTGAAAACGATTCTCCCTAGGGCTGAAAAAGATTACTTTCAACCCGCTTCTCAGGCAACTTCAGACCTACTTTCCGAGTACCTATGGTAGGTAATGAAAAGATTATTTAGATGACAATGATGTCTGAAATTAAAGCCAGTTTAATGCATGAGTTCTAGGTTTTAGAATAATTATGTAAGCTCTGTGAATTAAGGACTTTAAAAAGACTTTTAAGTTTGGAGCTTTTTGTCCATTTTTTCCCGAAGATGATCAAGATTTTGAAATGGACGCCTAGTTTAACTTGTAACGTCCATTAAGTCGCAGTTTCTGTGCTATTTGGAATAAAACATTTCTAAAAACGAGACAGATATTCAATGACGTCTCTGTGATCAACATGGTGAAAACCGGAAGCGATCACCGAATAGTAAGAGGCACATTGAATATCAATGTCAAACTTGAGAGGTCTCGTCTCATGAAGTCCACGCTCCGACCTACTCGTGCCCATATCCAGAACCCCGAGAACTTTCAACTCGAATTGTCAAATCGCTTTGAGTGCCTGGAGAGCGCCGCATCGGTGGACGAGATCAATAACAGGTTTGTAGAAACTGTCCGTACAGTGGGCTCGAGGTTCTATAGACCCAACCGTACGAGTAGACCACAAAAGCTCTCAAACTATACTCTCGACCTCATGGCTAAACGTCGCGCGTTGCAACTGCAGTCCTCCGAGGATGCTAAGTCATATAGGCAGCTCAATAGACATATCTCAAAGTCTATGCGGCACGATATTCGGTCCTTTAATACCGAACGTATTAAAGAGACTATAGAGCGGAACAAGGGCTCCAAAGTGTTCGCAAAAGACTTGTCTATTGGGCAAAGCCAGCTGACGAAGCTGAAGAGAGAGGACGGCAGTATAGCATCGACCAAATCAGAGGTGCTGAGGGAGATTGAGAGTTTCTACGGACAGCTATACACCTCAGTCGCAAAACCTGTTAGCAGTTTGAACAAAGATCCGAGAGCCAAACTGACCCGACATTATACCGAAGACATCCCGGACATCAGCCTGTACGAGATTAGGATGGCCCTGAAACAGCTCAAGAATAACAAGGCACCAGGAGAGGACGGAATCACATCAGAGCTCCTGAAAGCGGGTGGAACACCAGTACTTAAAGTCCTTCAGAAGCTCTTCAATTCCGTCGTGCTCGAAGGAAAAACGCCAGAAGCATGGAACAGAAGCGTGGTGACGCTGTTCTTCAAGAAAGGGGATAACTCTCTATTGAAGAACTACCGACCCATCTCGCTTCTGAGCCATGTTTATAAGCTGTTTTCGAGGGTCCTCACGAATCGTCTCGAACGCAGGTTTGATGACTTCCAGCCTCCCGAACAAGCCGGTTTCCGAAAGGGCTTTAGTACCATAGACCACATCCACACGCTGCGGCAAATTATACAGAAGACTGAGGAGTATAATTTGCCATTCTGCTTAGCGTTTGTGGACTATGAGAAAGCCTTCGATTCGATCGAGACATGGGCAGTGCTCGAGTCTCTCCAGCGTTGCCGTATTGACTATCGGTATATCGAGGTGCTGAAGTGCTTGTACAACAGCGCCACCATGTCGGTCCGAGTACAGGAGCAGAATTCGGAGGCAATTCCATTGAGAAGAGGCGTGAGACAGGGAGACGTTATCTCTCCGAAACTGTTCACGAACGCACTGGAAGATGCCTTCAAGCTTCTGGAATGGCAGGGACGCGGCATCAATATCAATGGCGAGTACATCACGCACCTTCGATTTGCCGACGATATAGTAGTCATGGCAGAAACGATGGAAGACCTCGGCATAATGCTCGACGACCTCAGTCGAGTTTCCCAGCGTGTGGGCTTTAAAATGAACATGGACAAAACGAAGGTCATGTCGAACGCTCGTGTTGTGCCCACCCCAATAACATTGGGGAACACGACTCTCGAAGTTGTAGACGAATACGTCTACTTAGGACAAACAATCCAACTAGGCCGGTCTAACTTCGTGAAAGAGGTCAATCGTCGAATCCAACTCGGCTGGGCAGCTTTCGGGAAACTTAGAAAAGTCTTTTCGTCTAATATACCTCAATCGCTCAAGACAAAATTATACAACCAGTGTGTGTTACCAGTGATGACTTATGGCACTGAAACGTGGTCTCTCACTATGGGCCTCATAAGAAGGCTCAAGGTCACGCAACGAGCTATGGAAAGGGCTATGCTCGGAATTTCTCTACGAGATCGAATCAGAAATGATGAGATCCGTAGACGAACGAAAGTCGTCGACATAGCCCAGCGGATTAGTAAGTTGAAGTGGCAGTGGGCGGGGCACATAGCACGCAGAACTGATGGCCGATGGGGCCGAAAAGTTCTCGAATGGAGACCACATATCGGCAAGCGCAGCGTGGGACGACCAGCCACAAGATGGACAGATGACGTCATTCAAGTGGCAGGAAGACGCTGGATGCAGGCCGCTTCCAACCGGTCTTTTTGGAAATCCATGGAGGAGGCCTATGTCCAGCAGTGGACTTCTTGTGGCTGAATGATGATGATGATGAAAAACGAATATATTGAATTGAATTGAAAATTCTTTACTGAATAGAATAGAAAAAGTTTTATTCCCAAATTAATTTAACACAGTACAATGATACTTAAAGCTAGAATACAATGGTAACCTCGAACATTTTACACCAGTTTTTACACGTTTTTACTGCACAATAAAACATTTTGTACATATTATGCGAGCTTCATACTAATAAGTATTTTCTTTAAGCTAACCTTAATGCGTGCATGTAATGAACTTTTTTGAATATTAAAATATATGATTGATTCTGATTCTGTACAAGAAAATCAACATTCCTAACAGCAACATCTGAAAGTGTTATTTACAATTTAATAACAAATGGCGTGATTTTTCAGTCTATATTTAAGAGGTTCATTAAGTCGGCCAGCTATTTACTCGATTCTAGCGTTTGGCGCGTAAAAAGATCAATTCATCTTGCCTTATTATTCGGCCCTCATTATCGTTAATGTAAGCTTTCGTAAATTATTGTCAAGGACGAGTGGGTTGAAAATCGCTCTTCATAGACTTATAAACTCGACTAATGAATTGTTGACATGTTATTGCAGAAATATATTTAGAAGGGCTTTATTTATAGAAACAACTTCATTACAGAACGTCAAATATTGCAAAAGTGCAAAAGTCAAATATTTTTCAGGACTGCACAAAATTTTGTATGGGACTCTCTACATAATGCATCATAAACTCATAACTCAAGTATCGCACAATTGCGCAATATTACCTTCGACACGATTATTCTCCGTATTCTTCTTAATTTTTTGACATATTGTACAACAAAAAAGAAATCGACATTCTTGAGTTTATTAAGTACTTTGAACGTGTAATATTCATAAAATATTTTTAAACTTTGTACCGTGACGTATAATATACTTATACTAGGTTAACAGTAATTTTTTTCTAAAAACAGACTTAAAACGAAAAAAAAATCTATTTTAATGAATTTGCTGCATATTTTCTGAGTTATTAACAACTTTTGCAACAAATTAATACTTTTGCTTCTTGCTACTTACGGCAAGTACAAAATTTTCACACGCTACTATATAATAAACAATAAGCCATAATCGCCACGCTTGGTAGGCGGGTTGGCGATCGCAGTATGCCAACTGAATCTCAGGAAGACGCTGCTGCCCGTCTCCTGGTAATTTATTTCCTTAGTCGCCTTCTACGACATCCACGGAAGGAAATGGAGTGACGCTATTCTTAATCCGGCGCCACACAGAACAAGTGTAGTCATGAGAATGGATTCATCAGTATCAGAGTTCTCACTTTCTTGTATGGTTTGTTTGTATCTGCTCTGGCTTGAGAAACCGTCTAAACCCCATTTCGATAGCAAAATCAGCGATTTGCCCGGGGGTGCTGGGCTTTCAGGTAGGGATCTCAAAATTTTTTGTACGGTTATGTCCAGAAGAGCTTGAAGATCTACTTTTGCCCTCTTATTATTCACTGTAAACGCCTGTTGTGGAGTGTAACAGCTTGAATTGACTTGCTGTATCTTGTAGTATGATGGGTGGAAGTCAGTCATACCCTCACTTATGGACATTTCACGCAAAGTCACATATTTCCACTTCGACATTCCAAGAGACAAAACAAAACTAAGTGCTTTTTCAACTGCTAAAGTAGTTTTTTCTGTTTTCTTTGTGTGTATATGATTATAGATTTTTGCAGTTTCTTCAGGATTTTTCATCAGATGTTCTATATTCGGTGGTGGGGGTGTCTCCGCTGCGTATAGAGGCACTCCGTATATTTCCTATTTTAAAAATAGTGTAAAATGGCAAACGCACTTGAGAACCTAGTCCGCGAGTTGAATAAGTCAATAGAAGCACTAGTGAATCGAGTCAGTGTTTTAGAGGGACGGATTAATGAGCAAAACACGCTTATACTAACTCAATCCAAAATAATTGCTCAGCTTAATGCAGCCAAATCAACGACCAATAACGTGACACTACCGGTGAATTCAAACCCAACTCCGCAACGGTCGACGCCAACACCAACAGAGCCGCAGCGAGTGCTGCGCCAGGCCCATGTGAAAGCTGCGGTAAAAATTAGCAATATCAACAAAAACGGCGCTTCAAAAAAAACCGGTGTTGCTACAAACTCGTCTATCGCAGCCAAACCACCGAAGACTCCCGAGGTGAGTCGATCACCCATCCACACCGACGACACCGACGATGTCCGAACAGCTAAGGATGTGGCCATGAAAACGGCGGGTGCTATGAAGCCGACAGAAGTGCAAGAAGACAAGTCACCGAAGGCAAGCCAAAAGACAAAACAATCAGAACCAAACAGTGACGAGTGGCAACAGATAACTCGAAAACGGACTCGGAAGCAACGACTCGTCACCGTAGGCACAGGTAAGGAGGACAGCGAACTTCAAACGGTAGAGATGCTGAAATACATACAGGCATGGTCCTTTAAACCAGAGACAACTGTCGAGAATGTGCGCAACTTTCTGAACAAGATAGCCAAATCTGAGGATTACTTTGTTGAGAAACGGAATATTGTTTCAAAGAGACACGCCGCATTCGTAATAGGAGTGCCGGAATCACTATTAGAGCGGGTGAAACAGCCCATTTCGTGGCCTCCGCGAGTGATGATATCGGACTGGTTTCTCGCCCGTCCCCGCAGCCGGCGGGGGAAGGAGCCACTTCAACTCAGTGCGAGCGCGAGCGCCGGCACAGGCGCCGCCACACCTCACAAGTAATAACGCTCCAGTTACTTATGTTTCTGGGACCCATAGTGACGCCATCGTTAGTAATAATTACGACTTGAAGATATGCCTTCAGAATGTGCAATCCCTTAACAATAAAACGCGGCAATTGGAAGTTTTACTTAAGTGTGACTTAGAATGTGATATTTTAGCTTTAACAGAGCACTGGTTTAAAACTGAAGAACTTAAATGTATTAATGTTGACAACTACAGCCTTGCATCAAGCTACTGTAGGGAAACTATGGCTCACGGTGGTTCATGCATCTATGTAAAAAAACAATTTAAATGTAACGAATGCACTGATTATACAGCCCTGTCAGTCCAACAAGTATGCGAAATATCAGCCGTAGAGCTGATTGACTATGACCTCGTAATTGTCTGTATTTATAGATCAAATCTAGTAAGCCTAGACGAATTTCTACCCACTTTTGAGCGTTTGCTTGACAAGCTGACTGATGATAAGAGGGAAGCCGTTATTGTTGGTGACTTTAATGTTGACCTTATCTGCCCAATTAACATCAATAAAAAAAAACTGAAAGACACTCTATCATCCCGTGACTATAGTATTTTGGTTAATTACCCCACTCGAGTCGTGGGCTCTTCCGCAACATGCTTAGATCATATCTACACAAACCTTCCACCCGGCGATGCAAACACGGAACCGATTGACACCCACCTCAGCGACCATCGTGCCGTTAGCTGTACAGTTGTCAGGACACCGCGGCACTCATTACCTAAAATAAGCCTTGTTAGGCAATATAGTAGGCATAGTAATCGTTGTAATTTTGTGGCGTCCATCGAGAGTGTCGACTGGCATAACTTGGTCGGGCGGAAGGACGATTTAAATGAACTCGCGCAGTCCATTGTTAGGGTAATTACCAACTCTGTCGAAGTCTGTTTTCCTCTCAGGAAAGTTACATATAAAAATAGCAAAAATGCTTCTTGGGTAACAGAAGATATTCTCAATATGAAGAGGTTAATATTCGACATTAATTGTCTGTTGGAGGTATTTCCAAGCTATCCTGTCTTAAACAAGATGTTGGATAGTTGTACCGAAAGCTACGACCGTATGCTGCGAGATAGGCGATCGGAGTACTATATCGATAAAATCAACCGTTCAAATAACCCTATAAGAACAATGTGGGCAGTTGTAAACACGGAATCGGGTAAAAAAGTTCGTAGCAGCACCGATTATACCGACCTAATTAAGAGCATTGACGGAAGTGCCGTAAAGTGTAAACAAATGGTTGTAGACGCAGTTAATACGAGATTTGTGGGAGCCGCGAGCGCATGCGGTGCTCCGCCGGCCGACGTGCGCGGCGCGTGCTGCGCTCTCGCTGCGGCGCGCGCCGCCTGCGACCGCTCGCTGCGCCTGCGCCTGTTTACGCCATACGAAGTCTACATACTCATTACTAAGCGCGTCGCACGTAAACTAACAAAAGACCTTTACGATATATCCATTGATCTGTTATACTTGGTTGCGGCATCTTTGTCCGGCGTGTTATGCCATTTATATAATAAATGCCTTAGGTCGGGCTTATATCCAGCTGCATTAAAAAAAGTCAAGGTATCACCTCTGTACAAAGGGAAAGGTAAAAAGGATGACGTGAATAGCTACCGGCCGGTATCCATCATTCCCAGTGTCGCAAAAGTCTTCGAAGCAGGATTGAGCGAAAGACTGACAACATTTCTTACAGCAAATGAATCACTGTCAGATAGGCAGTACGCCTATCGGAGCGGGCGGTCTACAACATCTGCAGCTCGTGAGGTCGTGCGTCGCGTGCTCGAGGCCAGGGAAAGAAACCAGCAAGTGGCTGTCCTCTTCTGCGACCTGTCAAAGGCCTTTGATGTGGCTAACCACAGACTCCTAGGAGAGAAACTTAGGCATTATGGTATCGACGGGCCGCCTCAAAATATATTTATAGATTTTTTGCGGGGACGATCGCAGGTTGTTGTAGGCGAAGCAGGCAAAATAAGATCCTCTCCTTTAGACATACTGCTGGGTGTCCCTCAAGGGTCTTCTGTCTCCAACATACTCTTCTCCATCTTAATGAATGACCTACCGGAAGCCATAACGGAGGGTCATGTACTGATGTATGCTGATGACGTCGCAGCTGTAGTGTGTGACCAATCTATCAATCAGCTCGAAGAGAAATTAAACAGAGTAGCTGCAGGTGTATCTAACTGGTTTAAAACTAATGGTTTAATACTTAACTTAAGCAAAACTCAATACCTACATTTCAATCTGTCAGGTAGAGCCTACAAACCCCTGCATGTACGTGTTGGAGACACAGTCCTGGAGCAGGTCCCCGGCGGTGTGTTCCTAGGATTCCATATAGACAGAGCCCTGACGTGGGAAACCCACATAGACAACCTATGCGGTAAACTCGGCAGCGCGTGCTTCGCTTTGTACAGGCTGAGCTGGACCTTACCTCCTGAAACGGTGAGATCATGTTACTTTGCGACGGTGCACTCACTGCTGCAATATGGAGTGGAGTTCTGGGGATGCGCGGCCGACTGGCTGCGCGCCTTCAGAATGCAGAAGCGAGCTGTCCGAGCAATAGCACGAGTTCCGAAAGACGAATCCGCCAAACCGTACTTCGAGAAGTATAATATACTGACAGTGCCTGCAATGGTTATTATGCAAGCAGCTGTGTACACGCGGGAGCATATGCTAGAGTACACAAGACTTGGCGACTGCCATAGGTACAGCACCCGTAACGTGGACAAACTGTCATCTGTGTCCCACAAGCTTACCAAATCAGGTAAGCTAATCCATGTTATGGGACCGAGAGTGTACAACCGCCTGCCAAGTGATATAATTAATTCAACATCATCGCAATGTTTTAAAATTAAACTAAAAAAGTGGCTTGTCAAGCAAACGATCTACAGCTATGACGGCTGGCTTAATTAGCTAGTCTTATTATTTTGTTACTTTTTCTTACTATTAGTAAGTGGAATTAACTGTAATTTTTCATTGTGTTAATTGTAATTATTTTTATAATTGTAATAATTGTGATAATTGTAAATTTTTAATTATTGTATCCGAATTATCAATTGACGTGTAATTAATGATTATGAATAAAGATGTCTATGTCTATGTCTATGTCTATGTCTATAACTAAAGCCAGACATTCATTGCCATCTTTTTTTAAGTCCTTCGCCAGCCTTCGTTTCCTCTGTTTGGATCCCAAGGATCCAAAAGATTTCTTGGGCTTAATCGATTTGGTTGACGTTCCAACAGTTTGGCCAGTTGAAGGGATTTGATGATCAGGTTCTATGCAGCTGCTTTTTTTCTCTTGTTGAACGGATGCAGCTTCATCTGAGGTCACAGGTCTCACAAAATAACATGGCTAATCAACATTTTGTTCCAACCAATCTCCATACTAGGTCCTGAACATCTCCGAACTTCTATGGGTTGCCTTCAATCGTCTAAAAACAGACGAAGAGTGTCAAGGTCTCCATCAGCTAGATGTAAATCCAATAGCGATACGACTTTTTCCAACAAAGCAGAGTAGTTGCTCAATGAGTCACACTGCTTTAAAATCACGTACAAGTCAAGATTAGTAATCAGTCTTGTATTTTCCATTTTCAAATCAAAGTTGTTTCTTTGTAACAAGTTCAAATTGTAATGAATTTAGAAAAAAATATGCATTTTATTTATACAGACAACTAACAGACAAAATAGTGTAATTAACTAACTACATACCGCCTTATTAAGAATAATCAAATTCAATTCAATTCAATTCAATTCATCATCATCATCATTCAGCCACAAGAAGTCCACTGATGGACATAGGCCTCCTCCATGGATTCTCAAAAAGACCGGTTGGTTTATATTTCTTCGAATTGTGATCCTTAACTAATAATACTCATTAGTAAATTAGGTTATTGTTGGCGTTTTGCTAGTTTAGCACTTGTTTTTTGCAAAATCTTTACATAAATGTGATTAAATTAGCAAACAACGTATTAGGAATTACCTACGTTATAATTTAAAAGAACTGTTTATCGTGAAATGTGTCAACAGCCCTAGATATAGATAAAAACAACCATCTTCTTGTAGGTTGTAGACATAAAAAGTCTTCTACGATGTATTTTTTCCACTTTGCCTCGATATAATTGCCAACCCACTGAATGTAATTAGCGGCGCTGTAGTTTTACTAAACCACTCATAGCAGCCACGAACCTCAGCATTGAGGGACTGATCGATTTTATTTGATATGTTTTAATATATTTTCGAATGGTACCCTAATTATTTTAAGTTTAATTATGTAATTCAATACTTACGCTCCAAGGTGACACAGCCATAGGGTGTTCACCCTGTATATCATAAATAGCTTGCAAACTATATTTTTACATAATTATAACTTTTTTATGTTTTATTAGGACTTTTTTGGCCAATTTGTTATTGTCTATTGACCTATTCTTAGAATTATTTTACGTTACGCTATATAGAATAAAAATATTTATTTTTAATGTAAGAGGTGCAATTTACCTAATAATCTCAATATTTTTTTTGCCCGAAATAGCGCGAGTGCGCCCACTATGCAACATGTCAAAAAATTAAGAAAAATATGGAGAATAATCGTGTCGAAGGAAAAATTGTGCGATACTCGAGTTATGACGCATGTATAGATTTCCATACAAAATTTAACACATAGTCCTGAAAAAACCACTTTTGAAATATTAGACGTTCTGTAATGAAGTTGTTACCATAAATAAAGCCCTTCTAAATATATTTCTGCAATAATATGTCAATAATTCATACGTCGAGTTTATGAGTCTATGAAGAGGGATTTTCAGCCCACTATGGGACGCTGCAAAACTAACAGAGCTCAAATGAAAGCTATCAAGGAGCTGCTCATAAAATACTGAGAAAAAAATTTACTCCGTGACGTTAAATTTTACGAAGAACAGGTTAAGGCTGCTGTTACGTCTGGCATGCCGTCTCGTTTGCACTATCCTTCATTTGTAATGATTGTAAAATAGTATATTTCATTACAAGTGTGGAAAGGCTGTCATTGCAAAGAGTTCCGACAAATGTCTACACGAGCCGAGGCGCAGCCGAAGGCGAGGGTTGACAGTCGGAACAAGTTGCAATGACGGTTCCGCACGTGTACTGAACGACTATTTTTAATACAGTTGCGAAAAAATTAAAAACTATTTGCCTTTTTCTCTTCTCTCCACTCAATATTCGTCGTATGTAGATATGTAGCGACTTTTTGACTTTTCCGGTAAAATGTTCTCCGAAGCATTTTGTGCAAATTATACTGCGTTCCGGTGGTGTTACTTCAAAAAAACTAGGGTCGAAATTACTAATTTTGTGCAACAAACAACTAAACTCGCAAAGAAAATTTCTGAAAAATGGCGCCAACCGTAGAATATAAGCAGAGTTTTTTTTTTCTTCACCCATTCTGGTAGGCAAAGGGAACTATGCCCATACAGCCAAATTATACGTCTTCAGTAGAAGTTTTTTATTGATATGAAATGAAAATGAAATTTAATGAGATGAATAAATGAAATGAAACCTAACCAAACTCATTCAATCAAATCATTAAATCTGATATTGAAACAAATTAGTGGTTTACTAATGTATTGCCAAAAATCGTTTCCCAAAGTATTACTTCCCAAAATATTTTCCGCAAATTATCACTTGGCAAAAAAACATTTCTCAAAACAACTTAAAGCAAATAAACAGTTAGCAAAAGTTATTATGGCAAGTTATTGTTTACCAAATAAATACTTGGTCAAAATTCATTTTACCAAGCATTATTCAGTCAAAAGTATAATTTGATCAAATGAATAAAATGCGAAATGTAAACTAGAACAAAAATTTTTTTGTTTGACTCAAAAGTAAGTTTTTTAGTGAAATATTTTTTTTCGCTTTTATATAAAAAAAAGAACTAACACCCGAAGTTTCAGGATGGAGCGTCGCTGCGCTCCGCTCCATCCTGGAACTTCGAACCTATTTTTTAATCAAACAATTATTTGCTATATAACGCTTGCCAAAATAAAACGTTAGCATAATAAACGTTTGTCTTAATAAAACTTGACGCAGTAAAATTATGCGAAATGATAATTTGACCAAATGAATAAAATGCGAAATGAAAACTTGCTAAAGTTTCATTTGGGAAATGAAACTGATGCCATAAGTTTATTGGGAAGTAAAATTTGGCGAAAAATACTTTGGCTAAACGGCGGTATAACCAAATTAGTAGCTTCTTTTTAGAAATATACGTATTTGCATGAATCATAAAAACTGTCAAAATAAACAAACTGTCGCTGTCAAAAAAACTGTCGCTGCGCTCCGCTCCATCCTGGAACTTCGAACCTATTTTTTAATCAAACAATTATTTGCTATATAACACTTGCCAAAATAAAACGTTAGCATAATAAACGTTTGTCTTAATAAAACTTGACGCAGTAAAATTATGCGAAATGATAATTTGACCAAATGAATAAAATGCGAAATGAAAACTTGCTAAAGTTTCATTTGGGAAATGAAACTGATGCCATAAGTTTATTGGGAAGTAAAATTTGGCGAAAAATACTTTGGCTAAACGGCGGTATAACCAAATTAGTAGCTTCTTTTTAGAAATATACGTATTTGCATGAATCATAAAAACTTCTATGAGTTTTTTTACTAAAAACTTCATGGTTGGTTTTTCTTTTTAATAGACATTATTTTGACAGTTGGGAAAGAGAACGCACGAGTTCGGGAAAGGTAAAAAAAAAGCACGAGTATGTAATAGCCCACATCCCGAACGCTTCCCTGCAATACGCCACTTTTTGAGCAACTGTATTAAAAATAATGTACCTATTCATTCATTCATAAGCAGCCTATATACGTCCCACTGTAGGGCACAGGCCTTATCTCATAGAGAGAGTATGGGCTTAATCACCACGCGTGCCCATCGCGGATTGGCGATTTCAAGCGCTGAGGTATGTGAATAGCTCAGACACCCAGGTTTCCCCACGATGTTTTCCTTCACCGCTAGCAAGTGGTATTGCTACTATAACTTCACAAATGTACATAACTTAGAAAGAAAAGTCATAGGTACATGCCCGCCCTGGGAATCGAACCTGGGTCTTCCGCTTCCGAGTCCAATGTTCTACCCACTAGGCTACCACCGCTTGGTAAAAATTGCATACTTTTGTTAAATTGGTCTGAGGGTTGGATAGAAAATAAAATTACGGACATTGGAGACATATATATGAGAAAATATGTCATCTGTGCCAAATTTTTGATTGACAAAATTATGTAAGTTTATTTAATTTAATTAAGATACTATAAAAAAATTAAATAGAAAGTAAAAACCAACTTCAAAACACTACAGCACTAAAAACACAGAACGATTTAAACGAATATGACCTTTAAATTCGAACTCTGTACGTACATGAAGTTTTTATAGAAGTATAAGTTGGAGAAGTATAACATTTACAAACCGACTTCATGTTTAAAGGTCATATTCCTTTAAATTATTTCTGTGTTTTTAGTGCCGCAGTGTTTCAAAGTCTGTTTCAATTATATATTTTGCAATTTTTTTGGAACTATGGAACTAATATGTTTTCCGAGAGCAAATTTATTTATTTAGATTAGAGAATCATCAGCTTACAAATCTTATAGTTGAATATGCACGAATCACTGTAAACAGCACCCAAATTAATTTCAAGTACGTCTTTAAAATTTTAAGAGTTTCCTTGATTTCTCTAGGATCACCTGTGAAGTAAACCGTTTCAAATAAATATTTTCCAAGTCAATCTAGGCGTCTTTGAGTAATCCGCGAACATACATAAAAAAATAAAAAGGCTCCGACGAATTGAGAACCTCCTCCTTTTTTGAAGTCGGTTAAAAATTTATAATTGATACAGCTATAATCAAGACCTTGTGCGTATCTCTGATTGGAGCAGGTCTTATGGGCTCAAAGTCAACCCGAATAAAACCCAGGTTATTATAATAGGAAGTCCAAGATCAGTCCAAAGGGTTGACCAACAGTCGCTGCCACATGTCATTTTTGATTTAGTAATAGTGTGAAAAACTTGGGCATCATAATTGACTGTAAGTTATCATGGGTCCCGCAGCTGGAGATGGTTAGCCGGAAGATGTTCTCTTCGGCAGGCGCTCTACGCCGACTCCGTAACTTTCTTCCCACTGCTACTAAGGTTGCGTTAGCTCAATCACTCCTGCTACCAATTCTCGACTACGCTGACACCTGTTACCTTGACCTCACCGAGGAGCAATTAAACAAACTTGAGCGCCTTCAAAATTTCTGTACAAGGTTCATATTTGGTTTGCGCAAATATGATAATACAGAGAGTATTTCGCGCACAGCTCAAGTGGCTCCCGATTCGCCTCCGCCGGAATGCACACATACTGTTCTCTACTCTATACTATTCAATGCAGCTACCCCATCCTACCTCAAAGAGCGATTTGATTTTCTCCACTCCTCTATCTCTTCGCTCATCCCAAACTCTACTCCTTAAGGTCCCTTCCCACCGTACCAACTTTTACGACTCTTCTTTCTCTGTGCAATCCGTTCGACTGTGGAATGCCCTGCCAGAGGAAGTGCGAAAAGCGAAGTCCCTTCCTATTTTCAAAGAACTGGTAAAGTCTCACTATCTCGCTGAAAACCTGTAATGCTGTTGCTATGATTCTCTATATAGTAAACATAATAAGTCTTGTCTGTTGTCTGTTTATATGTGAAATTTATGTATTAGTATATTATAATGATATATATGTTTGTATAGTATATATTTGTATACTATGGTTAGTTTAAGTATTTTATTAAATATGTATAAATATTAGAAGTAAGTCAGTTAGTTTATGTACATTTTCTTCCCATATATTTCATGTACACTTACCTACGTACTCTCTTCATCTTTCAGTTCTATCCATACTAAGGTTGTCTGGAAGAGATCGCTTTTAGCGATAAGACCGCCAATTGTATACGGCAAAACTTAGACATGTAAGCCTTTTAATGTATTTTGTTTTCTGGTGTGTACAATAAAGTGTTCTAATCTAATCTAATAATTTAACAACTTTTCTGTGTCGAGCATTCAGAATAGGAAAATAATAAATGTATTTAAAATTACCGTAATTATCAATAAAACCACCAGACCAGATTTATCAAAAGTATACTAATTTTGTTAAAATCACCAAAGTTTTGAGATTGTGCGAGCGAGACAGGATTTCAGGTGCATTAAAGCTGCTGTTACGACTGGCATCCGACTCGCTCGAACTTTCTAATATTTTGAATGAATGTACAACAAATAGTATACTTACCTATTTCGAGTAAACGTGGTATGACGCTGTGGCCTTCATCATGTTTATCTGTCAAAATCAAACGTATATACAAAGTTTCGTGTAACTGATGAGGACTCTCTCGTTTAAAGATAATACAGGCTGCAGCATCAGGTTACTTCTATCATTTCTGTATATTGTCATCAAAAGTGAACATGCAACATTGGCTAAGTGTTAAAGGTGAACGCACACCTGGCCGCACCGTATGCGCCGCAGTCGCCGCATTCGAATTCTTAATATGAATATGTGCAACCCCGCACACCTACCCACCCAGCGGTGCCCACAGTACCTGAAGGGGCCGAACTCCTCAAGCCACAGCTGATGACGTCATCCGCGCCGGCCCGCCCGCGTCGGACGCTGCAGCTGTCGCTAGTTGATCCAGTGTCTTCAGTACATAGATATGAAGTTAAATAAAAGCCTGTGAAATGCCTGAAAGCTGGGAAAAAGCTGCACATGAGCGCGGCCGGTGGCGCTCCACTATCTACAGTAAGATAAGATAAGAATATTCTTTATTGCACACAAGAAGCGAGACATAAAATATGAAACAGTAAGGGATTTCAAAGAAGCCTGAATCGTTACTCTTGACTCAAACCGACAGCAGCGCCAAGCCCGTCTGAAGCTCACTCATGCAGTGATCGTGGTGTACTTTACTGGCCAATCTAACCGGACACACGGACACAATCAAACGGGACCCAACTAAACGGGCTTAAAATATAATGGTTGAAAAACCTTAATCATCCAACTACAAAATAGTTTTCGTCACTGCAAATCAACAAACTTCTACAAAAATATTGTACAATCAAGCTTCAACGTCCAAACGCGCTTTGTAAATTTTAACACGAGAAAGTTGCTTACTTTCTAAATAAACTATTAATATACCATTCAAAATAAACTGGACTTCGATACACGATGAGAAAGACATCAACGCATGTTAAAAAGAATTTGTATGGGCCTGACAACTCACCGGTCTCCTGCGGATACCGGAGTCTCCGCACCGTCAACTCTAGCGCGGGCGGGCTCGCTGCTCTACGTCAGTTCTTGGTTGGCGATTTAAAGCGTTTTCTAGGCACCACAAATTGTTTTTCAACGTCCATAGGATGAAATGAAAAACACTGCCACATTTAACGTCGTCAACTTCGGTTAATAGTATGTAAAACACGAAAAAAAAACGTCTAATAGAGCGCAACTCCTCGCACGTTTGAATTTCCCTAAGTGACAGTGTGCCACATCGCTGATAGAGGCGCGACAATCGCCCGGAAGGCTTTGAGCGAGTATTAAGTTTAGATCACGGATCGCTACCAGGCTGAATAAACTTGTATGGTCTAAAATACGCGAATCATTCCAAGATGTGTCGTGTGTAAGTTAATTTAAAACTCGTATTACCTGCCTGCCTGAGAGGAAACTCTCCAATACACTCATGATAAACCAAACACCCTAGCCACACTACTATCTGCTCCCGTCTTTTATGTACTCTAATTAAAAGATATTTTATGATGTTACTGTATGTTGTGTATCCCGTTATCCGTATCATGTTATTTTGTTTTGTCCTTATATAAAAAGTAGCTGACTTGGCAAACGTTGTTTTGCTATATTAATTATCCTACGGCCAATTCTCAAACGTACCAAATACACACAAAAAAAAAATCATAAAAAAATTATGAAGCCGTTTCGGAGAAGTTCGATTGCATTGTGACACAAGATTTTTATATATAAGATACATCAGGGTAAAAATTTCAATCATATCTCGTTAGTTAGTGTTTTTTTCCGCGATTGGCCACCCCATCCCCAGTGTCACGCCGCTCAAGGCCCGACACTAGGGGCGTTATGGAGAGTCCAACCCTGATAGCAAGAACGACGACCTCCGTGAGAAATGAGAAATGAAAAAAAACCCCAGGTCTTGGATGTTTACATGTTTGTGATGTCGCTGTTTCTGGTTCCCACGACACAGGGTATCCTAGGGTGGGGCCAGAAGCAATGTATAATAATACTAATAACTTCCATACAACATAATCACGTGACCTGGCCCAAACTAGGATACCCTGTGCTATGGTAACCAGGCAAGGACATCACAAACACGGAAATACACCCAGACTGAGGCCATTTGACAAATGTACGACAAATATACGGCGGCCCCCAGTGGAAATCGAACCCACGACCTCTGTCTTGGTAGTAAGCGCCTTAACGGCTAGTCCAACGAGGCAGTGCGAGTATGTGCCCGTATGTAAATGTTTATGTTTATGTGTTTGACTTTTGGTTGACAGTGACGGTAACAGATGCTTAGTGACAATTCACCAGAGTCTACCTTTTCAGGTGTAAACACATACTAAACTAAACTTAACTATGTACAGCCAATCTTAACTCTATTATTATATTGCAGTACGTATAACGAATCGCGAACCGTAGCAAGAACGAAAAGGGTGATTTCGAATGCGTTTAGCGTTTTTATAGGGAACATTCTAATCATGATTTAGAAACATATGGCTAATTTTGAAAAAAATGGCTCGACAATTTTTTGTTTGTTTTTTTAATTTTTGTTTCCGAAAATTACTCAAGCATAAACAAATAATATTAGCATGAAAAGCAATATACACAAAAAATAACTACGGTCTGAACGGTCTTATGGTCGGCGCCGGCCAACTCAATTGTTCTTTAACTTGTTTACTCGTATCGGACGTCAGATTCTTAAACATTCAACGTTACGTTACTTCGTACCTCTTCGAACTTGGATTCACAGTTTCGGACCAAAGGCGCTTGAAATTGCCAATCCGCGGTGGGCACCTGGTGATTAAGCCCGTACTCTTTCTCTCTGAGAGTAGGCATGTGCCCTGAAGTCAGACGTATAAAAGCTACATAAAAAAAATGCTAACGATTTCAAAATCGTGCTGTAGACACAAAAATCCGTTTCCGCATTGGACGCATAGCACTTAGCGATTGCTGCATCTGGTGGTTTGTGATTTGATCTTAAATAAGTATCAGTAGGTATGTCTTCCCAGATTTCTCCAAAAAGAACGAAACAGATCGATACTTGTATTTGCGAAGTGAAATTATCAATTAAGAAACCGGCGGTATGGTCGCTCTCGGTACTGATATTTTAAATTTGTAACTTTATTACGTTTTGTTGCATTCAACGTATTTTAATTATGTGATATTTTATGACATAACCTTCTGACAACGAACTTTCGGTAATATTCGGTAATCTTACTCTTTGGAAACATAAATGCTGTTGTTAATCTTAATAATTTCATAAGTCAAAGCATTTACAATCAGTATAATTAGTGGAAAGCCGTTAGAAAACAACACACCCATTTATAACTAACAAATTCACACATTTCATTGCCCTTTATAGTTAACTTAAGTATCGTAAGTACACCAGATTTGTGTTACATCATTTCCCACGTGATATCACGTCCACCCCCGCGGTCTTATCAGCCAAATCTTCGTGATATATTCGGCTTATCTTTTTAACATTTACACCTGTCTGTACACCACCCACCCTCCCAGCCGGGCTAGCATCTCAATTAGATTGTAAATAGTCGCTTTGTGGATTATGAGTTCTATAGAATCTTTTCTGCGACAAAATTGTGTTGACGGCGAAGAACCTCAAAACTAAAATAACAAAAGTACATACCTACTTATAAGACAATCAAAATGTCCTGGTCCTAATCTAGGACAGCTACGCAAGGACAGCAGTAACATCGAAGCACATCTAGGCCATTTGAACAATTCACTTTACTCTATTCGGGGAGACTGACTCGTTGGATTAGCTGTTAAGGTGCTTACTACCAAGATAGAGGTCGTGGGTTCGATTCCCACTGGGGGCCGCCGTACATTTGTACCGAGGGCCTCAGGCTGGGTGTATTTCTATATTTGTGATGTCCTTGCCTGGTTACCATAGCACAGGGTATCCCAGTTTGGGACCAGGTCAAGTGGTGGTGTTGTGTGGAAGTTATCATATTATTATTATAATTAGATACAGCGAAATTGGGAGAGTCTTGAGCCACCGAAAAGTGCATCGTAGAGAGTACACCGCTAATTTGAAGATATTACGGCATCAAGAGATTACGCCTGTTCGGGCTGCAGTGCGGGTGGCGGCGGGCGGCGGGTTGTGGGGGGGTGCGGGCGCGGGCGGGGCCGGGCGGGCGCGCGGGGCGCGGCGCGACCCGGTCACCGCGACCAGTGCGCCCGCCGCGCTCCGCCGGCGCGGACGCGGACGCTACACATAAATAACCTCAAACTTTCTCATTGACATCTAATCTACCTACAGTGATATGTGTGGCA
Source organism: Yponomeuta evonymella (assembly GCA_963969515.1). NCBI lineage: Eukaryota > Metazoa > Arthropoda > Insecta > Lepidoptera > Yponomeutidae > Yponomeuta > Yponomeuta evonymella. Next base: position 21,623,594 of record OZ018346.1, on the reverse strand, counting down.
GAGCGTAACAAGTGAGAAAAATGATAGTTGAAATCACCGAGGTAATACGAGCGAGCGTTTACGGCCCGCCGATACCATATCGGGGGGGAAGTCGTGTGTCACGGTATATTGGCGCTATCGCTGACATTGCAGCAAATGGTTCTTTTTATTGTTGCTAAAAATATCATAAATCGAGGCGGAACTACCCGTCACGGGCTAATGTTTTCCTGTCGCACTTATCGCGGTGGAAATTAAGTCGAGATGTGCCGCCCGGGGCAGTTTTTTCCAAGTCGTAGTCTAGATTACACTAAAGATCGTGCAGGGCGGTCCTATGTCAGTGGGTCAACGCACGGTGCGTGCGGGGCTGGCGGGCGCGGGGCGGGGGGCGCGGCCGTTGCACCGCTGCAGCCCAGTGCAAGCCCGGAGCAGCGCTACGCACTACGCCGTAGCGATCTACGACACCGTAGCGCTACGGCGTAGCTTTCCGTAGCTTAGTTTACTATCTGAACGCAACTTTACAACAGTGTTGAGTCTATAACTGGTTCCAAATCAGTGTAAATTACAATGCAACTCTTTCTGAAGCGGATTACATATTAATGAACGCTTTTTTATACCTGTAACAAATATTTCCTATGCCAATTACCATGTAATAAAGGTTGTATGGCTAATAGTGTATGTGTATTTGTGTGCAGGAGGTTAGAGGGAAGAGGCCTTTCAAGATATGGGACAGTTCGCGGAACGTGAGGAAGGGACTGGTCGTCACTAGCTTCGAGGAGTTGATACATAGAGGTGAGTTCATATATTTAAAAGTATTACACTTATGTACACTTTTTATCTCCGATTGTGTGAATAAATTCTATCTTTTAATTTTTAGTATTCAATCAGCAGACACGATTTCGATTGAAATTAAATTAGTTAGTTAATTATTTGTAGTCATACTTTGGTCACGTAATAAAATTGATGTAAGTAATCTACAATTGAAAACTTGTAACATAGGTAACCGGTCAACTGTATATAAAAAGCATAATAATGAAAAATGCGCTTATTTTGCAATTATGTCTATAACTTTTATTTTTAAATTCGTGATTTTTTAATTGGTTTGTAGAATAATCCTAAAGGCGCAAGTATAGACCGAAAGAGGATTTTCGTGTAATTGTAGACAGGCCTCATTTCTACAATATACATGGTTTACAAATGTAAGGTCTTCATCATCATCAGCCATTTGACGCCCACTGCAGGACATAGGCCTTCTTCGTGGTTTTCATAACCATGAGGGGTTTTGCCATAATCGCCACGCTTGACAGGCGGGTTGGCGATCACAGTACGCGGTTGGAATCTCAGGAAGACGCTGCTGCCCGTCTCCTGGTAATTGATTTCCTATGTAAGTTTCCTATCGAATGTAAGGTCTTAGTACGTCGATAATGATTATGATAGAGAGATCTTGATAATAAATAAAACGCAATTCGGTCACATTTTTTCTGTTGAAATTAATTCCTAAGTATGGTCTTAAATTTCAGCTTATCACTAACCTATTTTACTACTATTTAACCTACAGCCTCATTTTTTTCTGGATAGTCAATTAACATTTAATAAACAATATCTTTAAAATTAATCAACACCATAAAATTAAGCTCACTGCTCACGGCGCACACTGCACGTTCTATCGTTGTCTCAACTTTCACAAGCGCGGGATCGTTCTCTTATTTTTGCACCCGAACCATTCTTAGCACCTTTCTGACTCCCCTTGTAGTTATACAAAGCCAATTATCCAATCCAATTGTCAATTATAACCTCCTATCTGGGCTTACAATGCCATGGGTTACCTGGAAGTCCCTAAGCCGGAATCAGACTGTGGACCTGAGTTAGCCAAAGCAAGGATAATTGTTTAGGCGGAGGTTCAGAGATTGCAACAATCTAAACCTCTGATCGCCTGCGTGAAATACACCTTCACTCAGAAAGAACCTACGTCTTCAACTGATAACGCTGTAAGCATTGCAAAATTTTGAGCCAACACCCTTAGCTCCTAGTTCCACTAACAATCTGCTAAGCTACTGTAACAGCTTGATAACAGTTCCACTATCAATCTGCTAAAGTATTGTAAAAGCTTGTTAACAGTTCCACTAACAATCTGCTAAACTATTGTAAAAGCTTGTTAACAGTTCCATTAACAATCTGCTAAATCACTGTAACAGCTTGTTAACAGTTACACTAACAATCTGCTAAACTACTGTAACAGCTTGTTAACAGTTCCACTAACAATCTGCTAAACCACTGTAACAGCTTGTTAACAGTTCCACTAACAATCTGCTAAACTACTGTAACAGCTTGTTAACAGTTCCACTAACAATCCGCTAAACTACTGTAACAGCTTGTTAACAGTTCCACTAATAATCTGTTAAACTATTGTCAATTAGCCAGAATAAAAAACAACAACTGGCAGCTGCTAACTGCAGACTACAACCTTGAAAATAACAAAAGCCATTATTGTGGTGATCCGATGGGGTCATTTAGAATTCTACAGATTACCACATTGCTAGCGTACGAGACTCCAGAGGTTAGTGTAGTCTATATCGTTTGCCATAACTAGCGATGCCCACGACTTCGTTCAAGTAGGAATTGAATAAAAAGTACTCTATAGTACAACAAAGTCTATATAAGCAGCACGTTGCAGAAAAGTCCAGTGAAACTTATGTGAGTTGTTTCCTTATCAGTAAATATAACTTTTGTGATACCAACTCTGAAATAGAGAAAAAATCCATACATACATTTGCCTGAGCAGATATAAAAAGTTGGTATGAAATAGACTCGATCGAATCGAATCGCTCGTAGCCCCGGCTGCCTGAGTGATCTTAAACGATCACGAAGGTTAAGCAACACAGGGCGCGTTCAGTGCATGGATGGGTCGCCGTCTATGCCTAACGCTAGTGGTATTTTTCCGAGCGGTTCCGTGCTTCGCAAGGCACGTTAAGCTGTCGGTGCCGGCTGTCGTCGATAGATGGCAGTCGTTAAGACAAGTCAGAGGCCTTAGGGCGGCTTGACAACTTCTGACAGTAGACGAGCCACTAGTCTACAAGCCTCCACCAATCCGGACTTGGCCCCCGTGGTGGAGTATGGCCTATACCTTCCTCAAGGAAGAGACCCGTGCCCCTCGGTGGGGACATAATGGGTTGATGATGATGAGCAAATAGACGGATGGGTTGGCTTGCAAGAGAGGAGGCCTATGCCCAACAGTGGGTTCCGTTTATGGGCTGACGATTAGATAGATAGATGTTCCGTGTGGCGCCGGATTAAGAATAACGTCACTCCATTTCCTTCCGTGGATGTCGTAGAAGGCGACTAAGGAAATCAATTACTAGGAGACGGGCCGCAGGGTCTTCCTGAGATTCCAACCGCATACTGCGATCGCCAACCCGCCTTCCAAGCGTGGCGATTATGGCAAAACCTCTCATGGTTATGAAAACCACGAAGGAGGCCTACTCCTGCAGTGGGCGTCAATGGCACAATATACAAATCCGGTTAGGTTTTAATCGTGACTTGTATACTATTCAACCGCAAATGGTGAAAGAAGGAACTGGTTAAGAACGAATAGAAAACTTTGAAGTTATATACTGTTATTGAAGTACTGCCTTTAGATATAGATAAGGATATCGGATAATAAAGTTGCAAATAAGAAGAAATATCTCACGTCAAATGATTCACCTAACAGACACACTAATCACGCGATAATTTCCGCAAACCCCTAAGAACTGAATCCAATAAGTATCAATTTAGAACGTCCTTGCCGCCAAGCTGGGCCGACCCGGCCGGGCGGGTGCATCACTCTGTAACTCGGTTAGCGCGAGCTCGGCGAGCTTTGCACTCGCCTTGTACTATTTAGACACTTCTCGTCTCGGATGTTCTACTTACTCAATTGCATTAGCAGTGTCTGTTGTGCTTAACTAGCTTGATTAGTTTGTACCTCTAGGCGTGGGAGGTACTGCCTATAAATGATTTTATTAGTCTAATAGAATAAAGGGACATAACTTTCCTAGATATTGAGATACTCGTATTAAAAAAAAACGGCTTGATAAACCAACTTAAGAGTTTTAACTTTTTTTTGTCTAAAACCAACTAAATTGAAGCTTAATTTAAGTAGTGAACTAGTAATTTAAGTTGTAACGCGGTAAACTACTTTTGAAAAGCGTGCTAACTAACGCTTCTCAGAAATAGTTTACTACGTTTCTGGGCGTTCTACTTATTCAATTGTATTGTTGGGCTACACCAGCTTGATTAGTTTGTGACTCTGTGGGTGGGAGGTACTAATTAGTCAGTCTAATAGAAAAAGGGGCCAGTACAGTAAAAATAACAGGCCTAAATATTGAGATACAAGTATTTAAAAAAACTGGTTAAAATAAATTGAAATTAGACAAGGTAATAACACGGTAAAGGTCATATGGGGAATTGACAGGGAATAGGACCTTCAGGGAAATAGACATTCAAAGAATGGACATTTAGGGAAACGTACATTCGGGGAAATTTACGTTCAGGGAAAAGGACATTTAGGGACCATTCCCCGAATGTGCCCTTCATCCCGTTCAGGGAAATAGACTTATGAGAACTCAAAGTGCCGAGATGATTGTAAAAATGGCGAAGAAACGGGATTTTAAACCACAACTTATTGACGAGATGATGCCTACAATGATGCCAGAATACTGGGAACTCTAAAGTTAATTAGTGGAAACTCATTTGACATAATCATATAGACACAACAACGTCTTAAAAGTGTAAGAACTTAGTAAAACACAGTGAGATCACCAAAAAGTCAATGCCATTTGATATAAGTAATTAGTGTTTTTCTGTATTCTTCTGTTAAGCAAGAACTAGAAATTAAGTGGCTTATCTCTGTAAAAAAGTGACGTGCAATAACAATTTATCAATAATCATAACAGTTACGAATGTCTCGAAAGTGTTAGAAAGCAGCTAATGATCTATCTACAGTAGAGTGCCATAACACACTAAGGTGACTAAAAAGTCAACGCCCAGACTGGAGCTAACCATTGAATATAGTGAACCGAACCGGCCGCCCTCGACCCGCGGTCCTCAGATCAACCTCAGCCCGGCGGTAATCAATCGACGCGCCACTAACAAGCCACTCATTTGCAGAGTTCATCTAGTTGCAATTACAATAAAACCCATTTAAAAAATTGAATTTTCTTTTTTTATTTGAATTTTGTTTCGGTCTTATGCTTGTAATCCCTTGATATTACAAAACGATAAGATGTATATGAGGCTAAATGGATTTGGATAAATTTTGGAACACTGACAGATCATGTCATTAAAATACAGGATATTTTTGTTGGATCCCATGCGAACACGAGCGCAGCTTACACAGTTATCTAAGTGCTATGATTTCGTAGCGATACGTAGCGAGACGCCGCGCCGTAGTGCCAGTGCGAAGTACTCACAATCATTCAACTTTAATATTCGTTAATGTACATGGCAACTTTAATATTCCGTGTGGCGCCGGATTAAGAATAGCGTCATTCCATTTCCTTCCGTGAATATCGTAGAAGGCGACTAAGGAAATAAATTACCAGAAGACGGGCAGCAGCGTCTTCCTGAGATTCCAACCGTATACTGCGATCGCCAACCCGCTTGCCAAGCGTGGCGATTATGGCAAAACCCTTCATGGTTAAAAACCATGAGGGAGGCCTATGTCCTGCAGTGGGCGTCAAATGGCTGATGATGATGATGAATGTACTTGGAACAGCCCCTAGAAAATGTAGAAACTGTCCTCTGCAGTTTTATTTTCTTAGCTTTAAGCAAAACAGAGAACACAAATTATTTTGGCCAAAATTTTGTGACGTTGACTGTTACCATTCCAGTGATTAGTTTCTCCTGCCTTCAGGTATTCAAACATGTAAAATACAGTGAAGGGCAGATAATCGTTTGAAGGGTTCTGGACGGAGAACTTAAATTGTTGCACTCGATCTCAAATATTTTATTCATACAAACATTATGATTTAATTAACGTCAACATCGAATAGTTTCGTACTGTCAGTTTCTGCAAAGTAGATTATGTGGGTTGTTTTCTCGTGGTCTCATAATTTTGTCCAGTTAACGAGTCCACGAGGGATAAAAACTGACAAAGAAACTACAAATTTACTTGTTTCAATACAGGACCTTAATTAACATCTTTTAACGTACATAGGTACCTACTAAGTTCTTATTATTCTCCTGGGTTGAACACCATACATGATCGTCCTCTAAATACTCTTGTCATTTTAACAAGCCTTTTTCTTAATCTGTGAAGCACCACCCGATTGTTTACGTTGAATAAAAGTAAAGAACACCCGTTCTATTTTTTATTTCTGACTATCATTATTACACTAACAATGTATTAATCTGTTGTTAACTGCTGTCGTGTGTTTTTAGGGTTCCGTAGTCCGACAAGGAACCCTTATAGTTTCGCCGTGTCCGTATGTCTGTCTGTCTGTCCGTCCGCGGCCTAGCGCAAAGACCGGTGGTCCATTAATTGTGAAACTAACAACTTTGACGTTCATTAAGTAAACATTCTCTTTTTATAATGAATAAAAATAATTGAATTGAATTGAATTCCGTGTGGCGCCGGATTAAGAATAGCGTCACTCCATTTCCTTCCGTGGATTTCGTAGAAGGCGACTAAGGAAATCAACTACCAGGAGACGGGCAGCAGCGTCTTCCTGGGATTCCAACCGCATACTGCGATCGCCAACCCGCTTGCCAAGCGTGACGATTATGGCAAAACCCCTCATGGTTATGAAAACCACGAAGGAGGCCTATGTCCTGCAGTGGGCGTCAAATGGCTGATGATGATGATGATGATGATGTTGAATTACTAGAAAGCTGTAATTTGGTATATGTATACATATTTATCATGCCGACAATGTTAAAGCATAAAATATTGGAAAAAAGTATTTTCTACTGTACCTCCCCTAACATGAAAAGTGGGGATGTTTTTTTTTCGTCTACCCCATTATGTGGAGCATCGTTAGATTGGTCGTTAAAAATTTTGTGGGTTTACGGAGACCATTTTTTGATTTAGGGTTCCGTTTGCGAAGTATTAAGCTTTGAAGCGCAAATTTTGTCCGAATAGGGCGTCCCCTCTCTCCTGTCTAAACAGTTGAATGTAGAAACGTGAAAAAATTCAAGGTAGTAAGTAGCACATATAATGAACTTAAAAGGAAAATTATCGCGGCTATGTAGGCTAGTTAACGAGTAATAGGTAACCAACTTATAAAAGTTAAATTTCGTACAAAATCCTTAGAAAACGATTTCGATGAAGTCAACAAAACAAAAATAAAAACAAAGCAATCGTGAAGAGAACATAGGCGACCAATATATCTCCGTACAAATTCTATTGAAAATTACTTTGATGAAGTCGTTAGTTCTGTAAAGCAGATAAAAAAATCTTCTTTCTACGGAACCCTACATGGCGCGACACGCACTTGGCCGGTTGTTTTTTTTTTTTTGCCGATTGACAGTTGGTGACAATAGATTAATAGGTTGTAAATGGATAAGAAACCGGCCGTTAGCAACCAAATTTTTTTAAAACAGTTGTGATTGCTTCTTTATATAAACAACATTCACTATCGGGTCAGCTGCAAAATAGCGAAAAATATCAGGTGTTATATTTAATGTAGGGAGCAGTCGATACTTTTTACAAAGTTATGCATGCAACGTGTTTTTAAATAACGCAAAACCTACAAAGAATTTCCTAAATCACTTCCGTTACCCAACACTTTTAAACTAACAACTTTTTTATTTCTTCATACAATCCTGAAACTTGACGCGGCAAATTAGTATGAAAAATAGCCTCGTTCTGGGTGTATTTACATGTTTTTGATGTCCTTGTCTGGTTACCATCGCCTTCCTACCACTACCAGCCTTTCATACCTAGTTTGGGGCCAGGATCAGTGATTATATGTTGTATGGATGGAAGTTAATATATTGCTATTGAAACCAGCCAACGCAGGAGAGTTGCCTAGTTGAGGCTGCGGAGGCATTCTGCGTTTCGCATTGCGACAGCTGAGCGTGAGCACTGACCGGACGAGCCTTCTGATAAGTTATTCATTCTTGTTTACCAGTCGCGCCCGCAGTCGTACGTACTCATCACTCTGTGCCAATTCGGCTTTGAAAATCTTTGCGTAAAACTTTTCGTAAATATTGGCTAATACATGACAGCTTTACATAACTTTGTTTTCATTCTTAGCTTGAGACTCACACTTGGCCGGTTCTTTTTTTTTTAGAGTTGTCAAGTTGAAATAAAAATACAACTCGCTGTTAAATTCAGTGAAAAACTAGCTTTCAAAAGCAATCTTTCAAACATACAGCCTTTAGGTAAAGGTAAGTACATAAACGGTCATGAAAACCATGAGGGAGTCCTATGTCTTGCAGTGGGCGTTAAATGGCTGATGATGATGATGACATGGCCGGTCAGTCACCTGTAGGCTTATTCCCGGTTTCTCGTACACTAACAATCTGTTCTTCTACTGTTAGCATTTGTCGGTTGTGGTGTGTGGTGTAATAGGTCTCAAGCCTCTATTATTAAACGACTGCCTTTTCGTAATCGAGTTAATACAGGGCGTCCCACGGCTATGTCACATGGACGGAAAGTACCTTAAATATTGTAGATGGAAAATTTTACTAAAATAAGACATTATTTTAAAAAACAATTTAAACTGCATTCATAGATTTTTAAATAATTACATGGTTGAACTGGGAATCGAACCCGCTACACGAGAAAAAAATACCCTGTAGCCTTATCACACCGATCGAAATGATTATTTTTTTGCTAATAACTATGTCAGAAACATTTGATGTGAAATTTTGTTCAGAAAAATGAAAAGCTGACATTGCCGTAAGGACATACAAGTGACATTATCATTTTAATATTACTAATGAATCAGTACCCACTTGAGAAGTACGCATCATTTCCCTATTAAGTGCAATTTAAGCGTATCTTGTTATGATGATTCTGTCCGGCAGGCAAGGAGAAGCTCGCGGTGGGCGCGGGCGAACCCGTGCGGCTCGTGCTCGAGAGCGACGGCACGCAGGTGGAGGACGGCGACTATTGGCGCACGCTCCCGCCCAACACGGTGCTGCTGCTGCTGCGCAGCGGTGAGCGCTGGCATCCCACCGGCGTCGACGTCATCAAGGCTGGTAAGTAGGCTACACTAGAGCGACGTTAATCGTGCTCCCAGTAGAGGCTAATGACTCGTGTTACATTGCAGCGATATCGGCGATCCCAAAGATAGTATGCGAGACGATCCACGCGCTGGAGTTGCACGATGAGACGCCCTCATGGAAGATCATGGACAACAAGGGGCGCGTCACGGTGGTGCTGCACTGGGACCAGCGGCCCGCGGCGTCGCCGGCCGCGCGCTCGCCCTCGCGCCAGGCCAAGCCCGACCGGCGGCCCTCGATCGTGATCCAGACCTCGCTGGACCGCGTGCAGCCGCCGCCGCCGCACATCACCGTCGTGAACCACGACGAGCCCGGCGCTGGCGCCGCCGCGCCCCGCCGCCTGTCGCGCGGCCCGCCCTCGGTCGACCACGTGCACACGGCCGAGTGCCGCGCCGGCGCCGCGTCCCCCGCACCGATCCGCCCCGCGCCGCCGCCCGACGAGTGCGACTTCCATTGCTGCGCGCTGCATGAGGAAGGCCGCCGCATCGCCGTACACAAAAGCGTCGCCACCTCGCCCATCCAGGACGCGCAGCCGCGCGCGTCGCCGCAGGGCCGGCCCAAGGGACACGTCCGCTTTCTGGACGCCGAGAGCGCCCGTCGCGGCGAGCGGGATTCCTCCGAGAGCGAGACAGAGAACACGCTCGTCGACGACGAGGCCGTAACCTCCGAGAAGTTCCTGCTGCTCATCGATCAGCTCAGCGTTGACCAGAAGCGCCACCTTACCATCAAGGACATCGGCATCATCCTGGAGCGGCTCAGCTCCAAGATCCTGGACGTGGAGCGGCTAGACCGCGAGTCCGAATCGGACGATTGCTATAACTGGACGATCAAGGCGACGATCCGCGGTGACGCGCTGCGCGAGCTCGGAGTCATATACAACGGCAACTACTATGCCATCAGCGAGCACCCGGGCTACCGGGAGGAGAACGAGGAGGCGGGAGACGAGGCCGAGGAGGAGGAAGAAGAGGATCGGCTCTGATCGGGCCTTTGTGGCGCCGCCGTGCCGGCCGCCGCCGCCGCCGTGCGGCACGCGCTGTGCCGTATCGCCGCGCGCTAGCCGCGCCGGCCGCACGCCGCGCCACACGCCGCGCCGCGCCTGCAGTGCGGCGCGCAGCACTCCTAGAGACTTGTATCAAAGTGTCACGAGCTGCCGCGCCGCGCCGCGCTTCTCGTCAATTTGCGGGCGTGGCGCGCCGCCGACCCTAGTTATAATAGCGGAATTAATGTAAGTAAAAACTGACTTCCTATTGATTAGTAAGATTTACTTAAGTGTTCGACCGCCGCCGGCGCAGCAGCGGACTCCGTGTTGTATTGTATTGTGTATTATATTTCCGGAACCGGACGCAGCAGCACAAACACTCGATCATCGAATTGTCCACGACGTAATCTAATAAATTATACAAGTGTTAACGACGTTTAAGACGCTTCTGAGACGCCCATATCGGACGATTTCTTGCATTACTAGTTACAAGTTATTCATAATTTTCATGCCGACTTATTAAAATTAGTTCCATTTGATATACATAAGAACACTGTATACATTTGCATACATAGTGTTCTTCTGCATGCCTGTACTTTTACTTATAATATAAGTAGGTATAAGTATGAGTATGGGTGTGTAGTTTATTTAAATCATTTATCTTTAATATAGAGCATCCTCTGGAAGCACTATAATCTCATATTTAAGATTCCGCTTCCAGAGCTAGATTAAAATGTATTTCTTTTTTTTAAATACTATTCGAATGTAATATTTTTGATCACGAAAATTATGAGCAATTTTACAAAGTAATTGAAATAAACAATGGGTAATTATTTGTTAAAAGTTGGCCTAACTGTCAAAGGATGTTTTTGAATCGACAAATTAACGTTTGTTGTGCTGTTGAACGACCTTTAAGGTTTTGTAATCATTGAAAAGGGACGATTGCATGGTCATATATATAAACAAGTAGGCCCAGCAAATGCAAACTAACTAAAGTCCGATTGAGAGTCATAAGCTGTAAGTTGCTAGTGTGGACGGACGGCCCGCGGGCCAGACAACCGTGGGGCTGTAGGTTGACCAAATGGCTCGCGGGTCAGGCAAGCGAGGGGCAGTAAGTTGGAAAGATGGCTTGCTGGGCAGGCAAGCGAAGGGCAGTAAGTCGGACAGATGGCTCGCGGGCCAGGCAAGGACAGCTTTTAAGTTGGACAGGCGTTCTCGGCCTAGGAAGCGAGGGGCTGTAAGTTGGACAAACGGCTCGCGGGCCCGGCAAGTGAGGGGCTGATTGGGTGTGTTACAGAGAGAGCACTTAACATTTATACCTACCAATAGATATTAAAATTATATTATGAACAATTGACGTTAAAAAGAGGTTGTACTTGTAACTAAAATACGAATATACCGTCACCGGTTATCGTGCCAAAATAAAATGGTATTTGGTAGGCTAAGTTAATTCTTGTATTTAATAGATCTATGGTATTGGTAGTTACAGTATAAAGTTTTTAATTTTTGTATAGTTCGCGTGCGCCAGCCTGGCCGCCAAACGTGTGTAAAAATGAAATAAATAACGTTACGTATGTATTAACGACCCGACCTGGTCACATTACATGTATAGTTACCTATTTAATAAACTCCACGTTACTTATTAGGGCCCGTGTTCGTGTCCGTTAGGTCAGAAGCGTCCGTTAATTTACCTACATTCCTTTATGATTAAACTGTTCAGCAGTAGTGAACACAGCCTAATTTGCTAATTTTAATATCGCCATACGTTATCACTATCACTTGCAGTCATAATGTTATGGTATTATTTTTCGAGCTTTCTTAGTTCCACAAGTACCTATAATTTTTCCACGTTCCATTATATGTATCTGGTTCCTTTTCGGAAAACATCTATTGGAAGAATCAGTATAAGAAAATATAGACTGCAAGTCTCATGTGACATATGATGCAGTAGTTTTGCGATTTCTACAAAAATGTAGAGCAGCTTGAACTTGAAAACGATTAAAATAAAATTATGCGTTATTTTTTAGCTAAAAATTTCGCCACTACAGCTGTTCATTAATTAAAAAATACTTACTCATAAATTAAATTAGAAACCTTTGCGTACTTTTAAAATTATTAATACATATATATTGCATATTAAACATTGTTTTACCTTTTGATATTGTGACTTGTCCGCTGTTCGATAATTTCCATTTTCTGACACTAGTTTTGGTGTATTGATATTATTATGAAAGTGTTAAAAATATTGTATTTTCGTTATGTATGAATGATAAGGAAATAAAAAGTTGTCGAGTTTTCCAAAGGTATTTAGAGTTAGTGTTTAATATATTGACGATCAGTGGCCATGAGTACCCAGTAGGGCTGGAAGTCTTATTAAGTTTTACTAAAAGATTTTTCTTGTCCACTGTCACATTAACCTGTCACATAAACAGAACTTACTTGATTAATGGTGTATTTACATTGAAGTATATTTAGTGAATGCGTATACTGAATGACTGTAATAATGTTGGTGTGTTGTGACGGAGGTATGTATCTAAATGAAGTATGTACCGTCGTTCGCTCAGTGTGAATGCGCCAGTTTTCTGTTCCCAGGTTAACACGTCCTGTATCATAAGTTCATCATAGAAATTATCTTGTATCTATAAATATTAATATTGTTTTATGTACCTACGTTTGTTTTGTACAGCTACCAGCGAGTCTATGGGTGTTACGATCCGTTACGCACATTAATAATAATAATTATCTAGTAATCGAATAATGTTTCGTTTTTAATATTTTTTATGTGTATAGGAGTAAGTAATATTGGATATGTAAAAATCGTTTTATTGTACCGCGCAGTACATAAGTTTTCGCGCATGGCATGGCGTCTACGATATTTACACACCTGCGTTTATGATTCGAAGAGCATGGATCTATTGGCATTATAACATCGCTGTAAGAAAATGAAACACCATTATTCGAAGAGCGGTGCATTCGTTTGCTCAAACTTAACAACTTTTCTCTTGGCGATGCAGTAACTGAAGGAGTGAATCCTGTCCCGTTTCGTAAACAAAATTATGGTGTCCATCTCTATGGTTGTACAATGTACATGGGCGTAGGTATGTCTGCATAATAATTGGTTATACTAGGGTCTTACTCGGGAAAGTTCAAAATTAATCTTGGTTCAGTCATGCCTTCGTCTATCACGTCGTGTGCATCTCTCGATGTGCAATAAATACGAACGAACAGAAATATATTTTGACGCGATTCAGAGTAAAGCCCGAGGTAGTATTGCGCGCACTCTACGACTGAAATATATTCTAAGGAACAACGTGGACGTTACGTGCGGAAAGCAAGCGGGCTCTATCCTAGACTGTTTGAGAGATAGAACCATTATTATCGGTTCAAATGTTGGTGTACTTTAGGAAAAAAACGTTGTTTGTATTTTTTGTACGAATAGGAATTGAGGGGATATTGAGTGCGGTCAAGGAAGTAACTTAATTGCAGCCCGGTGGGAGCGGCTTGTAGTCGCAGTTGGAGTTACATTGGACGTGACGTATAGTATGATAAAGAAGCAAAAGCTGTTAGTTAATACAGAGAATAGTTGGGCCGAAGAACAGACGCTCTGCTTTCCGCACTGTCACGGTAAAAAATGTTTAAGCAAAACTTGTTGTATCATTGTGCAGTCGTAAGAACAGTTTGGTGGAATAAAACACGATTATACATAACGCATAGGTACACGTATTTCGATAGTAACATAACAGTTAAAAATAAAAATAGCAGAATAAAATTATTAAAGTAAAAATATGGTGTACGAAGAATCGACGAGACCTATTGTGTTTTTGAACCTCGTTTTTATAGAAAAAAAAATCCTTTTAAAATGAAATAAACAATGTAATAATGTTTTTTTTTAAGAAACCTGCAAGAACTTTCAATCACACAAAAAATACGTAAATAAAGTTGTACTGTATGTTAATTATAAAACTAAATACAGTGTATAGCACTTAGAAAATTGGCTGATTTTACTAAACTCTTTTGTAAACATTCTTGTGCCAAAGATATTCTTTTTTCTAAACACTCATAAGCAATAAGTTTATAATGTTTTTCGCGAGAATATATCAAAGTATGAATGATAAATCCTATAACTTCAATCGTAATCGTTACGTGTTATATTAACGTATGCTTCCCAAAGTTCATTTGAACATTATCAAAAAATATTTGTGTACCGACCATTGCAAAATAAGCCTTACACTGTTCTCGTTCAGAAAAACTTTATAAAACTTTGCTCTGTCCTGTGCCAATTTTTTGCAATAGTTATTACTTCTTACTCTATAAAATATTAATCAGACAAAGGAATCTCTGAAATCACAACTATTTATTTATAGATACGTTTTCAATAACATTATTGAGCTAGAACCAGAGCTTACAATAAAATAACTAATTAAAAGCGTGAAATTGAAATGAACGATTAAAGCCCAGCATGGAAAGATTTCGGATATTCACAATCTCAATTTATGTACAAAATATGTTTGTAACTCATGTGAATCCATAAGTAACGCGGTCGTGTGGTCCGAGATTTATTTTTGTATTCGTAAAGCGGACACTCGTGTCATGCCGTGTAACGGAAACACACCACCGGTTTGCGTTCAACACATTACCCGAGAAAACTTCACTGCCACTAATTTAAAAATAAAAATATTCGAAACGAATTTTTACTAGAGAGTTTTATTTTAGAAACTACCACCTATCTAATAAAATCTTTCTGTATACCCTGCAACTTGTATATAATATCCCATCAAAACATAAATGTTAAATGAGAGCCAAGTTCAAAATTATGATATATGCCTTGGTTGTTGACTTAAACGACAAAAGAAGTGAGATCTAAATGGGTGCGAAGTTCAATGGTCAGCCGTAAAATTTATCCTTTCGGCTCACAATGTTGAATTCTTAAAATGTTGAATTCCTGAGATGTTGATTTATAACAACATAAAATATAATTTCTTCTTATAACTTAGGATAATATATTGAAGCCAAGGTATGACTTGGCAAATTCTCATATACCACAAATTTTACAACAATAATAAATATTAAAATATAAATAAAAGGTGTTGTCTGTTTTTCGTACCTATGCTTGCCTCAGTGGCGCTTGGAATTGCCAATTCTCGGTGAGCACGCGTGGTAATGAAGCCCAAACTCTCTCTGAGAGAAAGCCCCTGCAGTGGGAAGGCCAAAAAAAATACAAAAATAAAATTTTAAAGTTCTAATACAAACATATTGTCTTATTTATTTATAAAAAAACATGATTATTTAAAACAATTCTCAAATGCAGCTCAATAGTCAATGATAAAAGGAAAGACTTTAACACAGACTATTTAAACTGCATTGTAAAGTGCCCCCTAAGATGGTTCCGACTCAGCATGTGTCGTTATGCGCTGATATTCTCCGAGGTTCAGACGTGATTAATCGCGTGTTTGTTAAAAAAACATACAAGATATTGAAAATAATCAAGCGAGTTCAAATTAGGTGCCTACCCATTTAATCATTGTGATTGGTAGCATAACTGGTAGTAATGTTACTAAACACACGCTAACCACACGCCACCAAACGATTCGTCGTCGTCAACGTGAGGTGACGCTACACTTAACAGGTAAGCACGTAACCTCTTAGCTCTCCCAATTGCCATCGGGAGAGAGAGGCAGAGGCCAATAGTGAGCCTGTCTTGAGAAAAAAAAACTACGGGGCCGAGAATTTCATAGATTTGTGTGTATAATTTAAATGCAAGCAATTCTAGAACCAAAAGCACACCGCGACATCCTTCCCCGACAGTAGTAAATAGCCTGGCAACACGCATGACTCCTCAGAAGATTATGCCGTGCGGCTACGGACGAGCCACTACAGCACGCCCTCGACATAACGATGCGTGTTAAAACACGGGCTTCAGCTTCAAACGGAAGTTTTTAAGGGTAAAGGGTTGCTTTGCTTAGCAATTGCTAAAAAGATATAACAAAAAAAAGTATTTAGGGGTGGAAAAAATAGAGCTTCACTCAATGAGAAAATGGAGATGATAGTTTATCTTCTAAATAATGGCCTCTTTTAGGATTGAAATATGCTACACTGATGCTCGTAATTCAGTGTCAAACTTGCTTTCTTAGTGGATTTACCTAGTTCAGAAGTTATCTGGCTGAGAGGCACAGTGGCACTTTGCATTTTTTATAATAAAAATAAATTACGTATCGTAACTTATTTACATACATCGCCATTACGACAAAGCACTAGCAAACTTCAATTCAACGTCTCTGTCAGTAAACGGTTTCCTAAGTTTCATAATTAAAATCCGCCCGGAGAGAATCGTGGGCGGGGGCGTTTGTGGTGGAAAAAATCTATTTCAGCGGCGATGTAGAGGGCAATCACTGTGTGGATACCCGATCGCCAGGTTCAACCGGCTCCGGCTGCACCGGGAGGGAGGGCAAACAGCGACCCCCGGCCCTATTTCGCCCCCTTTGACCCCCGTTTACCGTGCAGTCTTTGAACAGTTTAAATAGACTGCGATATTAACGCTCGGGCAACCGTTTGTTCGGCTACTTGCAGGATGAGTTTATGGAAATGAAACGAACATGATTTTCCACGACACGTTTATCAGTATAAGTGTAAACAAATGAACAAACACATCTCATGTAAACGGTAAGAAACATAGGTAAGGACTTCAAAATTTACAGTTACGTTACATTACAGGCAAATTAGCAACTAAAATTAAATGTTGATATACCGTCGACTCTACGAGGTACTTACCAAAAATACAACAAACAGAAACAGGAATTTTAATGACTTTAAATTTTGAAACTCAAACGAGGATCCATCCAGCACCTGCCAGAAAGTACGTCAACCGAGAGAACTTGAGAACTTGCTGTCAGCTAGCACAATCTACGAAGCGACGAAGCCGCAGGTCTCAGCGCGGCTAAGCAGGCGCTTCTCGGCCGCCTTCATCTTGTCCAATATCTAGGAGTTAGATAAGGTGGATCAAGTCACAGCATTGAGGTGTTAGGACGGTTTGCTAAGTTGGCCATAAGCAAACAAATGCGTACTAGAAGAGGTATTCCAACTACTTAAATTCGTGTTGCAAGTATTGCAGGTTTTCTCCTATCTTACTCTATGACGAGAGCGTGCCGTGAACGTCTAAAATTAAATAACAAATGCTTAAAAACATCCATTATCTTGAGATACTATAGATGCATGTGCAAACCATTTAGAAAGTCTCATTGAATTAGGTTTTGGAAATAAAACTTTCGTAAAACTACATATCGAATCGGGTTTTTTATTTATTTTATTTACTAAGGAATACAAACAGTAAGGAATACAAATTATTTAATTATTAGGTATAATTAGTAGGTATTATTCTAGTCATCGCATTGGTGCGGTGGTAGCCTAGTGGGTAGAACATTGGACTCTGAAGCGGGAGACCCAGGTTCGATTGCCAGTGCGGGCATGTACCTATGACTTTTCTTTCTAAGTTATGTACATTTGTGAAGTTATAGTAGCAATACCAATCGCTAACAGTGAAGTAAAACATCGTGAGAAAACCTGGGTGTCTGAGCTATTCACATACCTCAGCGCTTGAAATCGCCAATCCGCGGTGGGCACGCGTGGTGATTAAGCCCATACTCTCTCTCTGAGAAAAGGCCTGTGCCCTGCAGTGGGACGTATATAGGCTGCTTATGATTCTAGTCATCATCATCATCATCATCATCAGCCATTTGACGCCCACATAAGCCTCCTTCGCAGTTTTCATAACCATGAGGGGTTTTGCCATAATCGCCACGCTTGGCAGGCAGGTTGGCGATCGCAGTATGCGGCTGGAATCTCAGGAATACGCTGCTGCCCGTCTCCTGGTAATTATTCTAGTACTTGCACCTATTATTACATGCAGTGATAGTTAAAAACATAGATGTGTAACTAGCGCTAAAAGGAGTCGCGCAATGTAGGGTTCCGTAGAAAGAGGAGTTTTTATCTTCTTTACAGAACTAACAACTTCATCGAAGTCATTTTCAATGGATTTTGTACGAAATTTTACTTTTTTATAAGTTGGTTGCCTATTACTCGTTAACTAGTAAAGCCTACTTAGCCGTGATACTTTTCCTTTTAAGTTCAATATATGTGCTACTACCCTGAATTATTTAACGTTTTTAGAATCAACCCGATCCTTAGCCAGGAGAGGGGGGGGCGTCTTACTCGGACAAAAAATTGCACTTTAAAACTTAATATCCTTCCGGACTCGTGATCCCCGTAAGATGTTCCCCTGGGGAGACCATAAGGAATTTGCATTTACTCTTAGTGCCCCTTGATTCACACTTAACCGAGGGATACAATGAGTTATGCATATGGCACGGTAACTTATTTAGTCTAAACTTGAGGAATCCCAGTTGCAGGTTGCGGAACGTACCCATGTATCTACTAAACATAACGACAAGGAAAAATCACAAATAAGTACTCCAGAATTTATTTATTTACTTAAATTATGGCCATATGCACAGATACATAGTACTATACGCAATTTTTGAACCGATTAGTATTAAGCCAATTACATACCACATTGCATCCCACGGTCGAGAGTGAATCAAGGGGGACTACGAATATTTTTAAACGACCACACCCCACATGATGGGGTAAAAAAAAACATTCCCACTTTGCACGTTAGGGGGTGAAAGTTAAGGTACAGTAAAAAATATGTTTTTCAACATTTTATTCTTTAACTTTGTCGGCGTGATAAATATGTACTTATACACATACTAAATTACAGCTTTCTGGTACCGGTCTTTGCGCTAGGCCGCGGACGGACGGACAGACAGACAGACAGACATGGCGAAACTAGAAGGGTTCCTTGTCAGACTACGGAACCCTAAAAATGACCCCACGTTCAGTGGTGGTAAGGAGGGCGGGGCCTGTCAGTTGTGTTATCAATCGAAGCAAGTCCAGTATTACCCATAAAAATACCTATGCACCTGCCACCGTCAGACCGCCATCTTGCGAGGTGCTTAGATATTTCGACGGGTTTTACCTACATCAATAAAGTCAATGTTATGAAGTCAATGTTATGTCAAATTGTTATGAAGTTTTTTTATAAAACCAATCATCAGTTACACTGTTACTTACTATCGCCCAATCAACGTTCACGTCGTCACGCTTGGCGCACAGAATGAACCAAACACAGAGTGATTCACTCTACAGCACATCTTGCGCGCGTTTGAGAGAGAGAGAGAGAGAGAAACAATTTATTTAACGCCACAATACTCCAAACATAAACAAAACGATAACAAAAAACATAAAAAAGACAAATTTAACAAAAACATAAAATTAAAATTGGATAGATTACCACAAGAAAATTTTAAAATCGTAATTCGAACATAAATAATATTACTAGTTTAAAGTATTGAGCCCCTAAAATGGCTCCCGACTCAGCATATGTTGTAGCTGCCACCGAGGTATCTAACCACAACGCTGATATTCTGTCGAGACCATGTTGCGAGTTAGTCGCGTGTTTGTGAAAATTAAAGAGACAAAAATAATTAAAGACAAAAGAAAAAAAAGAAGAAAAAAATGCATGCCTGACAGTTGGTATGTAAAGTGTAGTGTGATGTAGTGTAACAAAGAGGTGATTTGTATTTTGCCGGTGCGGTAGGCGCAGTCGCTGTTTCATCGAGGAATATCTACCTACTACAAACCACAGCTACAGACCAGTGGACTCCGCTTGGAGGTACGCATACATTGAAGCCATATTTTAATTTTTGTTTTTGTATCAGATATTCTTTATAGTTGTGCTTAAAATTTGTTTTATTTTTACTGTTGCGTAATGGCGGTGGTATATTGTTCCAGCATTTGGTTGCTGCGTACCTAAAGCTGCCACGAAAGGCCGCTGTCCTATGTTTCGGTACACTGAGCGGTGCAGAAACTGATCTCACCCCTTCTGCTCGACGCGATTGTCTCCAGGTAAGTTTTTCGTACAAATAGGGAGGCGTGCACGTTTTTATGATTCCGAACAATAATGTCGCTAAATGAAGATTTTGTCTCGCTTCCATTTTTAGAATGTTCGCGCCGTTAAGGAAGTTACATGAGTGCGAGGCGGAATATGGAAACAGTAACGAGCACAGGCGTTCTGCACCCGTTGAATCAAATTTTGAGTCCGTTTTAGTAAACAGGGACCGTACACAGTGGCGCAGTAATTTAATTTAGATAAAACTAAGGTCTCACATAGCCTTTTATACGGAGCGTTCCACTAATAAATCCTCGGATACGATAAAGTGTCTTCAGCCGATAAAAACTATTTCTAACCACTTCCTGGATATGGTGCTCAAAGTGTAATTCACCGTCCATTAAAACACCTAGATTACGTGCTTCCATAACACGTTCAGTGTCGTTGCCATTTAATTGTATACGAATATTGCATTTTTCTAACTTGTCAATTTGATTTTTTGAATCTAATATCATATATTTGGACTTTTTCGGATTAAGTAAGAGGCAGTTTCTTTCGGCCCACAGGGCAACTCTTCCGAGGTCTTCGTTCAGACGTGATACGCACGCATCAGCCTCTGATGGAATTATTTTCGTATACAGTTGCAAATCATCTGTATATATGTAATAGTTGCAATTTTTAATGCAGTCTGTTATATCTGATGTATAGATAATGAAAAGCAAAGGCCCTATAATAGAAATGGGGAATTCCGCGATCTACGGGTTTATCCTCGGATATTTTCGTAGTACCGTCTGACTTATGTAGGATTACTCGCTGCCGACGATCTGTTAAGTAGCTTTTGAACCACATGACGCTACCTGAGTCAAAACCATAATAGGATAATTTTGACAATAGAAGATCCGTATTTATTTAGTCAAAAGCACGTGAAAAATCCAATAAAGTTAAAATGCTTCCACTTCCTGAGTCCTGAGCAAATAAAATATTATCTACGACGTCCAGTAGAGCAGTCCCTGTACTATGGCTTTTTCTGAAACCTGATTGGGTTTTTGGAAGGATACTGTTCGCCTCGCAGTAGCGGATCACCTTTCGTTGGTAAAGACTAATCGAGAGGACTAGGGCCGTTTTTGAGTATGAATTTTTGTAGGAAGAAATACTTTATGGTTTTTTTGTTTGTCGATTATATGCCATTTTGCATGGTTAAGTTTCATATCTTGACTTTGCGATACAAAAGTTTAGAGTTGGACTGCTTTCTTCAATATAGAAGTAAATAACCTCATTGCATCAGGGCTGCAATTTGAATTTAAACCCTGCCTACGTAACTGAGTGGTTTTTTCACAATTTCAACTACAAGCGCCTAGTTACCGAATTTGGGTGTATGGTCTAATGACCAAGGGGTACCTAAGGGTACAAATGCAAATATTATTATAACTTCAAAGCTCCATGTGCAGTACTGGACGGCAAGAGCTGGATGAGAGTAGCCGTGCTCAGTGGCGTGCAATAGGAGAGGCCTATGTTCAGCAGTGGACAAGCATAGGCTGATGATGATGATGATGATGTGCAGTGCGTTCTACATGATAGAAATTAAAGTTAGAGAACACTTTTGCATTACATTACATAAACTCACGGTAAATCAGGGTTTATTAAAACACTTTTACTGCACGCAAAAAAGTAATTTGAAAAAGTTTATCATCCAAAGAATTCTTAACTGTGTGGAATATATGCAAAGCTGCAGTTAGTTTGGAAATTGCCGTAGTAGACTTTTATTGACTCGAAATCCACGAACAGCATTCGTACAATTTTATCGTGGACCAAAAATAACTTGAAAAATAACAACGCTCTATACCAGAAACTTAGAACAGGTTAAGTTCAGATATATCTTGGTCGTCATTCAGCCACAAGAAGTCCACTGCTAGACATATGCCTCTTCCATATGTCCAAAAAGACCGGTTGGATGCGGCTTGCATCCAGCGTCGTCCTGCCACTTGGATGAGGTTATATGTCCATCTTGTGGCTGGTCGTCCTACGCTGCGCTTGCCGATATGTGGTATCCATTCGAGAACTTGGTCAATTGATTATATTATTTACTACCAATTGGTAGGTCATGACTCAATATTTTAAGAATCTGTATTTACTTTACTTAAAGTTCCATACGACTTCCATACAACACTAGTCCTAGACCCAATATTATTTACTAGGATACCCTGGGTAACCAGGCAAGGACAAACATGAAAACAAACCCAGACTGTGGCGGCCCTCCCCCACGGTCTCCGGCATGGTAATCAGACATGATACCGCTAGGCAGTCTAATATGAATTAGACACTCACGTCCTGCATCTCAGGCCAGGGCGCGTACCGCTGGTTGATGGTTATCATCTTGTGCACGGTGGGGTTGCGCAGGTCCATCGTGCGCGAGATGTTGTTGCGGCTGTTCGGCGTGAACACCAGGTCCACCTGCCATACAGTGGCTGCTATACAACACTGATCATTGAACAAAGGGACTGAATAAATATCCGCCTCTCGCTCACACAATGCAGACGGTAATATTGTATGAGCCTGAGGGAAATAGTTGTCAAGTCCCTTTCTTCAATTATTACCTAAAATACGATGGCTGCCATACAACACTGATCATTGGAGAAAGAGATTGGACATCTCGCTCATCCGGAACAACAACGACGGAATTACACATAGGTACAATTATAATCACACTTGTAATTTTTTATACCTCTGAAACTATCATTCATTTTGTATGTTTGTACATCCACTTCCTTCTCCAATGTATTAGTCCAGTCCATCCAAAGGTTGTTTGGAAGAGATAACTTTTAGCGATAAGGCCGCCACCTGTACTCTTAGGTTAATTAATTTCCATTTTTATGTACAGCGAGCTTGTATACCGCGGTTTCAATAACGACGGTTTTACTCGTGGCTCGTCGTCGTGATCGACGGTACGAGCAAAACAGTCGAGTGTTAGCCGAGTGAGTGTTGACATGTCTTGTTCTGACTCTAACTTTTGTGTTACCTTGCTATAGCATACAATGAAGTGAGAAAAAAGAAGCGAAAACGCCCTAGAGTTTGGGTTAAAAGTTGGATTGAAAAAAGGCAACAGCTGTTGCACATCAATTTAATCCGTGAATTGTCATCAGAACCACTTGTATACAGAAATTATATGAGAATGTCTGCGAAAACTGCCGGCTCGGCTCGCCGGCCGTGATCGACACGCGGTCTTGCGCGTCGAGCCGAGCAAAACATAAAACATCACTAACGAGTCACGAACCAGGCTCGACGGTCTTTAAAATCGCGGTATTGCAATACTACACCGGCGAGCTTTACCGACGAGCCCTAAAACCGCGGTTTTACTCGCCCGTCGATCAGGGGCTTAAGTAACACAATATGTTATAATACTCCTAAAAATGGAAGTTAAACACAAGGTAAAATCAACAGAATTGAATACCTATCTATTAATTTCAGTCAAATGACGCTTTATGCATAATATATATACTGATTCATTCTAGTTTCTGTAAAACCGTCGTCGAAATGTTCTGCTGTTAAATTTGCTAAAATGTAACTAGTCGTTGTTATTCCGGATAAGCGATCTATTTTCGAAGTATTCGTCGTAGAGAAAAAAACCCGCCAAGTGCGAGTCAGACTCGCGCACCGAGGGTTCCATACTAATTTGTAGGTACTTATAATAGTCTTATTAATAATAATAATTTATTTGCCTCGAACAACAAGATTCATATTTGGTTAGTACATTTCAAAACTTATAAATAGTTCAGGAATCGAGTCTCCAGTTTTTTCCGAACTTCAACAATTTTTTTTATGATTTAATTACAAATGCATAATCTAAAATATATATTTCAAATTTTTCCCTGTATTTGTAGAATAAGACAATATTACTTACCAAATTTCGTAGTTCTAGGTCAACAGAAAGTAGTACCCTATAAATTTTGATTTCCTTGATTGTCGAAATATACGTTTTTTGCGGCATAAACGGCTTAGAAGACTATGATTTTTTCACAGATTCAAGGGACTGGACTTGAGTATACGGTTTTAATTTAAACTCGATACCTCCACGCGTTCCCGAGATAAAGGGTCTTGACAGACGGACGGAAGGACCGATGGACAGCAAAGTGATCCTATAAGGGTTCCGTTTTTCCTTTCGAGGTACAGAACCCTAAAAATACGATTATCATTTTTTAACATGCCCTCTCCAATGAGCTTCAATTATTTTTATACGCCACAAAATTACATGAAAATCATACCTTATTCTGGGCGTCCCAAACGAAGATGCCTATGACGAGGAAAATGGACAAAACGCTGGTGACGAAGAGCGGTATGGTCTCCCAGTAGACCTTGAGCACGTACATTAAGTTGAAGCGCTTGCCCAATGGCGTGTCGTACTGGTTAGGAGGCACCAGCGCCGCGCGGCGCGCAGGCGGCGCCGGCAGGTCGCGGGCCAGCAGGCCTCTTACACCGCTCTGCCATACAGGCCGTAGCTTCGAAAGCATTTTTGGTCTTACAGCGAAGCAGCCCGATTCGGCGACTAAAGTTAAAGGGGCTCTCAGTCCTGTCTTTA
This sequence comes from Yponomeuta evonymella, assembly GCA_963969515.1. NCBI lineage: Eukaryota > Metazoa > Arthropoda > Insecta > Lepidoptera > Yponomeutidae > Yponomeuta > Yponomeuta evonymella. The sequence continues at coordinate 21,598,916 of OZ018346.1, read as the reverse complement.
GTTATTTCGGACTTGAGAATTTGGGTAACGACCTGCTAGAATCACGAGGGTGATTCTAGCATCAGTATTACGGGTTTAAGACGACATTGACCTCAGACAGTAAGCCCAAAAAATTACAGTAACCAGTTGATAATAAGACACTTAAAAATCCTACATGTATTAAATTGTGACAGTTCCTTATTCATATTTTTTGACATCTTTGAATGCTCGAAACAGGCTAGCAGAGACATTCAATTTATGACCACTACAAAGGTCAACATAGAGGTCAGCAATCTCATCAATGCTGTTCACGTTTATTCCCCACTATAAGCAGTCATTAGAATGATTCTACGTTGCAAAAGGTCGTGTAGTAACTAGTTTTCATTATTTTGTCTCGTATATGTGGGTTAAATCTAAATAATGGTAACAGATATCTCGGGACGGGATCCTGCCTTTTCGCAGAAAATTGTTACGCTGATTATCACTTGCCAACCAACATTTCACCTATTTTTCACTTTGACAACAAACGATTTACAAATTTTTGTATGGCAACGTTTCATTTGGTAGGATTGTTGTTAAGCTGATTATTATAATGAAACAAAACGTTTTGGGTATTTATTATTTTTCAAATCTTTTACTAGGCCAAACAACTATTAGATGAATAACGTTTCGTCTGTGAAACAGTTCCCTTAGGTTTTCCTAACCTTTAGGTTAATTTTTTTTTTGCAAACCTATAGGTTAGGTTAGGTTAGAACTGTGACCAACACACGCACGAGCCGAGCGAGCGAAGCGAGCGTGCCGCGGCAGCGGCCGGCGAGTGCTAGGAAAATTCTATCCATTTTACTAGGTTCTCCTAACCTTTAGGTTATGTGGCGCTTACCCACATAAGTTACTTAACGAAACTTAATGCAACATTTGGTATACAATAAACAACTGAATGAATATTACGCTAAGTAAAACATACGCTACTTAAAAGTTGGCATTCTAAAAAAATGTCATTATGAAAAGCAAACCAAACAAACAGTTGGCAACTGCGAGGTTGGGAAATAAAAAAAATAATAAGAAAAGTTGGCAAATGATTATTCCGCAAAATAATATTCTTCGAAACGTTAGTTGCCAAATGAAAATCGGCCAAAAATGTTTCTGCAAAAAGGCAGAGAACCATCTCGGGACATCTTTTGGCAGCTGCTAAACCTTTTTTTCACTTTTTTTGGTTTCTCCCTCACAATCTACACGGTGCATCCTAGCGACAAATCCCTTATTCCGTACCGACCAAGTAAACGGATCAACTAGTTGTTCCGAACGGAAATCAGTACGTGGTGTTATTCCTATCGGACCAACTACTCAAATCAACCATATTAAGCTTATATAAGAGTTCCCAACGGAACAACTATGAAGTTGGTCGGAGTGGAATAGTATACTTCTGAAGACAAAAAGTACTAGGCTTGCATAAACTGAAGATGTTAGGTTCCCTTTTATATTAACCAAACTACTAAAGGTGAATAAAGTATAGTCAGTAATTTCCTAGACCTTATTTTACTTGCTCCAAGCTTATGCATGCCTAGTACTTTTTGGCCCGTTGGGTCAGTTAGTTGTTCACAGTGAGATAGCTGTCAAACATAAAAAAGTTAATCTCGGAAATTATTATTATTAATCCTAGACTAGATTTTAAGAGGTCGTAAAATCCTTGCAGCCCAGAATGTGCCTGCGATTAATTGTTTTCAAGATATCTCGTCTTTAAGTTTGACAGCTGTCATCCGAAATGAAGGTCTCGACAAACTCTATAATTTCCAGCTGACAACGGTAGTCTAGGACCAATAGTTTCCGAGATATAACGTTTTTAAGTTTGACAGCTGTCATCCGAAATGAAGGTCTCGACAAACTCTGTAATTTCCAGCTAGCGACTGTAGTCTAGGATCAATAGTTTTCGAGATATAACGTTTTTAAGTTTGACAGCTGTCATCCGAAATGAAGGTCTCGACGAACTCTATATTTTCCTGCTTACAGCTTTAGTCTAGGATCAATAGTTTCCGAGATATAACGGTTTTCCAAATAAAAAAAAAATATAACGGTTTTTGGTTTGACAGCTGTCGTCCGAAGTGACGGTCTCGATGAACTCTATAATTTCCAGCTGACAACTGTAGGTAGCATAGGATCAATAGTTTCCGAGATATAACGGTTTTCTTGTTCGACAGCTGACCCAAGTTGTTGTTCCGTCCGGAAAAAAATAGTTGTTCCGTTTATTTCCTAACCGACCAACCAAATAGTTGAGCCGTTAGGAATAAGAATAGTTGATCAGTTTCCAGTTGATCTGTTTAGTTGGTCGGTACGGAATAAGGGCCACAAATTACTTTCCAACAAATTAGCATAAAATTGTTCGTTTAATGAGTATCAAAACGTAATAATTCGGTAAAAAAAAACTAAGTTTTCCCCCAAATTAGTAAATAGCTCTAGTCTCCAGCTTGGAAACGGTCACTTTCAGAGAAAACCTTGCGAAATGTCAGGTGTAGCGAAGGACAAAATCAACTTCTGCGTAGGTATATTGTGTACCTCATATTTCGAATTCAGTCAAATATACTCGTCGCAATCGGCAATCCCTCAATTTCCTGTAATTTGCATTTTAATTTACATATACTCGTAGTTTACAATGCCTCAATAGTATGAATATAGGATTAGAGAGTTATAATTACCATTAATAACATCAAATACTCATCTAAAAGTGTGAATCAGGAAGGAACAAATAAGCAAACACAAGTCGTTAAAGTACGTTTGTACGTAATAATTACAAATTAGTTTAAAGGACAACAAAATATAATATAATTAACTACTTAATAAGTATACCTTTATGTAGTCATTAGGTTACTAATTTCATCTGATTTACAAAAAAAAGTGTAAGCAATGGTCAAAAACCTAATCCAAAGGGTAAAAATAATTATCTCTTAATTATTTTTCATTGCATCTAGTTACAAAGTATTTCTTTTTGGATGCTAAGGCAGTAACGAGGAATCCGGGAATATACAAGTGAAAATGTTTACATATATCTCAGGGAAACATATTAGAGCACGATACAGAAACGGGAGCAACCCCTCCGGCCGTTTTCGCAACTGCGTTTCGTAACTGGCTGCGAAACAAGAATGTTTATTCCTTGTTCGCAACCAGTTGCGAATCAAGAAAACTTTTTCCTTAGCCGCAACTTGGTTGCGAAAGAAGAATACGATCTTCCCAAACTTACAGAGTTGCGATGGGAGAAATTCTTTTCCTTATTCGCAACCAAAGGCTAACATAATAATTGAAAAAGAAAGAAAATTCAATTTTAAGAAATTTTAATTACTTAACATAACATATATTGTAATGCAACAAAGTAGTCTTATGTAGTTCTCTTAACGTAATAAAATAAACTAATGTAAAATAAAATTTTTTTGGAAGGCCTTCTCCACCCTTCTTCAGATTTCAGATTGCATATGGATGAATCATTTCTATGCAGTGTCCCACGCAAATTTTTCCGGATTTGGATTTTACTTTTTGTCCTAATATTGTTTGTTTATGCTTAAGTTTTTTGTTTCCCAACGAGTGGGCCTTAAAATGAACATGGATAAAACGAAGGTCATGTCGAACGCCCGTGTTGTGCCCACCCCAATAATATGGGGGAACTCGACTCTCGAAGTTGTAGACGAATACGTCTACTTAGGACAAACAGTCCAACTAGGCCGGTCCAACTTCGTGAAAGAGGTCAATCGTCGAATCCAACTCGGCTGGGCAGCATTCGGGAAACTTAGAAAAGTCTTTTCGTCTAATATACCTCAATCGGACAAAGAAACAGACAAAGATGGTTGCGAATAAGGAAAAAATAATCTTTTGCCGCAACTGGTTGCGAAACATAACCATTAGGATGCCTAGTTGCGGCTAAGGAAAAAGTTTTCTTGATTCGCAACTGGTTGCGAACATTCTTGTTTCGCAGCCTGTTACGAAACGCAGTTGCGAAAACGGCCGGCGGGGGAGCAACCGTGTGACCAACACATACTGCCGATATATTTATTATCCATTTATTAGAATAATTGCAGCAGTCTAGCAATTTGTTGAAAATTTAACTACATAAATACCGTTATAGGTATACATGTATTATAAATAGGTACAAGTATCCGTACTGCAATAAAATTGTTCCGAGTGAGTGCAGCATGTTGCACGCGGATAATGCTCAAGTTACTCCCGATTTTACCCTTTGGATTAGGTTTTAAACCACTGCTAAAACTTTTTTTGTAAAGCTTATGAAATCCCTTAGTAGCCTAATGACAACATAAAGGTATACTTATTACGTAGCTAATTATATTATATTTGATGTCCTCTAAATTGATTTGTAATTATTATGTAATAATTAACTTCAACAACTTGTGTTTGCTTATTTTTTCCTTCCTGATTCACACTTTTAGATGACTATTTAATGTTACTAATGGTAATTATAACTCTCTAACTATGAGCCAGGCGGGCAAGCGGGCAAGCGGGCAGTATTTCAACCATACGTAGGTACTTATACACTCGAGAGTAAAGAATCCGGGTCACTTAAAGGTACCTGAAAATCTCGGAAAATAATAATTTTAGCATAACGAAATGAATTGTGTTTAATAGACAATTAAATACTCCTTAAACGAAGGTATTAAAATTCTTAGTTATTGTAAATTTATATCATAAAAAATCAAATTTTAAAACTTTCAGGAGACTCGAAGATGGAACTACGAAATTACTGTATTTGTTTTTGTTTTTTTTTTCTAATCTGGCATTTAACTGGGTATATAAACCATTTTGATAATGTTTAATCATTATTATTCAAACTGTAATCATGTCGCTTACACCTAAAGAATTCACCAGAATTCTTACAATGCTGGAAACCGGCCGGAGTCAGCGCGATACAGCCAGGACTGTCGTAGTCGGAGTGTCGCTGTCAACAGTACATGGAGTTCTCCGGTGTTACGAGGATACTGGCTCTAACCTGCGCAGACCAGAAACAGGCAGAACCAGGTGTACCACAGCACGAGAAGATCAATACTTGGTGAACACCATGCTTCGTAATCGCTTTCTCACAGGAACTGAATTTACAAATCAGTTTCGACGCCTCGGAGGAAGTAACCCGCTCATGGTCAGTAAGACGACGACTTGCTGAAGCTAACTTGAAACCACTAACCACCAAACCTGCAAACGGCCCTAAACTGGAGCGGGGGCATCGTATTTCAAGACTAATATATGCCCAGAACCACTTAAATTGGACTATTGAAGATTAGCTTGAAGAAAGATTATATTTTCCGACGAATTAAATTTTATGCTCTGTAGAGCACGATGGAAGACACAGAGTGTGTGTATAGAAGATAAGTTAAACCGGCTATTGTATAATATGACCTTTGGCCATCGAGACCAAGTATTGTATTTTGATACGAATAAATTTATTCGAAACTTTATATTGACTAGGGACACAATGCATGTGCCCCTTTCTTCAAAGCGACAGATTGCCAAATTGTTGGCATTCAATATTTATGACCCTATTATTGTTAAGACAATAAAACAGGGACCAGTCGTGGATACAAACTGTAGAAAAAATTCTACTTGCAAACCTCTGTATTCTGAGGCTATAAAAAAACCTAGCATAAGTAGGTTAAGCTTGACTGCTGATTTAAACTGTCAGCGCAGACAACAGAAAAGTCCCCCTTAAACAAACTTGTCTTAGCTAACCAAAATTTACAGGGTGGCTTTTCTGGTAAACTACTAGAATTAGAGTTGTTCTTAGAACAACATAGAGTGAATGTACTTTGTGTCACAGAGCACTGGCTACTAGAGTCTCAAATGAAATTTGCTATACATAATTATGAAATAGCCAGTTGCTTCAATAGAAAGTCTGCATTGCACGGGGGATCCTTAATAATAGTAAATAGTAGTTTAAAATATAAAGAACGGAAAGATATTTGCAGACTTTCTGTTGAAAAAGTTATTGAGCTATCATGTGTTGAACTGGCTAAGCACATTGTAGTAAGCGTATACAGGCCCCCCGCCAGTGACTACAGTTTATTTGAATCAGTACTAGAGGATGTCTTAAATGTAGCTTCAAGTAGTAGCAAGAACCTTATAGTCTGTGGAGATTTTAATATCGACTTGCTGGTAGATTCCACTTTAAATACTAAATTAAAACTTATTTTCAAGTCTTTTAATTTAGTTAATATTTTCTTAGAGCCCACTAGGATTACCGAAATCACAGCAACCTGTCTTGATAATGTATACTGTGACTGTGAATTTTCGCACTATTCTACAATAAATTGCTTAAAGTCAGACCACAGTGGTCAAATTGTACACTTTGAATCTGATTTAAAAAAATCAGAACAAGATATACTTTACAGGCCCATGACAACAAAAAAATTAGAATTATTTAAAACTGATTTACAAAGTACTTTACATACCAAAAAAAATAAAACCATCAATGCTAATGCCCATTATGGAGATTTCTTTAAGGTCGTTTCAGATAGTTTTGAAAAAGTTTTTAAATTGAAAAAGCTATCATCGAAAGGAAATAAGGTACAATTTAGTGAATGGGCCACTGCCGGCATCCGGAAAAGTAGGGACACACTTTATTCACTATATGAGAAAAAGACATACACATATGACCCTAGTTTTCTACAGTATGTTAAATTATATTCAAAATTATTTAGGGCCGTCTGCCACAAAGCTAAGTGCGAGCATATAAAAGCCAAAATTCTTAAATCGTCTAATAAATCTAAAACCATTTGGAATATAATAAATAAGGAAACCGGTAAATCCAAATCAGCGGACCGCGAATTCTCGCTTAAGATAGATAATAAATTAATAACGTCAAATGAAGACGTTGCCGCGGCTTTTGAACAATTCTTTACAAATGTTCCAATTATAACTACGGCTCCTTTAGATTCATCTCCTGATCTTGCAGAAAGTATTTTGAAAGATAATGTCCCTCCCTGCGATCACGATTTTTCGTTTGATTATATTGAAGCTCATACCGTGAATAAAGCGTTTAAAAAGCTAAATCTTAAAAAAACTGAAGACCTGTGGGGTATGTCAGTAATAATAGTTAGCTCAGTAATCGATGTCCTAGCACCCCATTTAGCCAGAATCTTTAACAAATGTTTAGATGAGGGTACATTCCCTGACCTAATGAAATATAGTAGGCTCGTTCCTTTATTTAAAAGTGGCGACAGGCAAGATCCCACAAATTTCAGACCAGTCTCGGTTCTACCCGTTTTGAGTAAAATATTCGAGAAAATAGTTCTAGGTCAGCTACTTACACACTTTAATAATTATCAACTTTTTCATAGTGAGCAATTCGGTTTCACGCAAGGGCGGTCTATGACGGATGCTGGTGTCGCATTAGTTAAACATATATTTAGTGCATGGGAGGATCGGAAGGATGCTATAGGTGTTTTCTGTGACTTGTCGAAGGCATTTGACTGCGTAGACCATAAAACACTTCTCTTAAAATTAAAACACTACGGAGTGAATGGGAGGAGCTTAAAACTTATGAGATCATATTTAGAAGGGAGAGTTCAAAAAGCTGACATAAATAGGACTAAATCATCAGGGTCGGAGGTTAAGATGGGAGTGCCACAGGGATCTATTTTGGGGCCGTTCCTTTTCCTCGTATATGTAAATGATTTGCCGTTCATGGTTCAAAAAATGTCAGAGATAGTATTGTTTGCAGATGACACGTCACTTATTTTTAAGATTAAGAGACAAGAAAATGACCTTGCGGATACAAATAATGCTCTCTCTAAGGTACTATATTGGTTTACTTCTAATAACTTATTATTAAATTCAAAAAAGACAAAATGTATAAAATTCACACTACCAAATGTCAAAATGGTTGACAGCAATGTTATATTGGGGAATGATAAACTAGACCTTGTAGAAGAAACTGTATTTCTGGGTATCACAATTGATGCAAAGCTTCAATGGGGTCCTCATATAGCAAAATTGGCAAATAGGCTTAGTTCTGCAGCATACGCAGTTAAAAGAATCCGGGAACTAACTGATGTCGCAACTGCTAGGCTTGTTTATTTTAGTTACTTCCATAGTATTATGTCCTATGGTATACTACTGTGGGGTCGGGCAGCAGACATTGAGACCATCTTCGTCCTGCAGAAAAGAGCGATCAGATTCATATATAAGCTAGGCAATAGAGATTCGTTAAGAGATTTCTTTAAAGAAACTAACATCCTAACAGTTGCTAGTCAGTATATCTATGAAAATATTATGTACGTTAGGAAAAATATCAGTGACTTTAAAACTGTAGGTAGCCAACACAATGTAAATACTAGAAATAGACATAAACTTTCGTTCCCAAAATTTAGGCTGGCAAAGGTTAATACATCCTTTATGGGGCATTGTATACGTTTCTACAATAAGATCCCCGAGGATATAATAAGCTTGCCAGAAACGCGGTTCAAAAAATGTGTGAAGCACACTTTGTGCCAAAAAAGCTACTATAACATCATCATCATCATCATCAGCCTATGCTTGTCCACTGCTGGACATAGGCCTCTCCTATAGCACGCCACTGAGCACGGTCCTCGGCTACTCTCATCCAGCTCTTGCCAGCCGCCTTGCGAAGATCATCGCTCCACCGAGTCTGAGGACGTCCCACACTACGTTTACCGATCCGCGGTCTCCACTCAAGAACTCGTCTACCCCATCGGTTATCAGTTCTTCGGATGATATGGCCGGCCCACTGCCACTTCAGCATGCTAATTCGGTGGGCTATGTCGGTGACTTTGGTTTTCTGTCGGATCACCTCGTTTCGAATTCGATCTTTCAGAGAAACCCCGAGCATAGCCCTTTCCATAGCACGCTGAGCGACTTTAAATTTGTGGACCAGCCCCACCGTGAGTGTCCACGTTTCGGCACCATATGTCATGACGGGTAGGACGCACTGATTGAAGACTTTCGTCTTGAGACTCTGTGGGATTGGCGATGTGAAGACTCGACGTAGTTTCCCATACGCTGCCCAGCCCAGCTGTATTCTTCTATTGGCCTCTTTCTCGAAGTTGTTTTTACCTAACTGCATGGTTTGCCCGAGGTAAACATACTCCTTAACAACTTCGAGAATACTGCCTTGAACTGCAATTGGCTCCGGACTTACATGTTCATTGAACATAACCTTGGTTTTATCCAAGTTCATCCGGAGACCAATGCGTTGGGAAGAATCAGCTAGGCCACTCAGCATATGTTGCAGATCTTGCAGCGTTTCCGCCATGATGACAATGTCGTCTGCAAATCGCAAGTGTGAAAGGTACTCGCCGTTTATGTTAATGCCGTACCCCTTCCAGTCCAGTGTCTTGAACATATCCTCCAATGCATTTGAGAACAATTTCGGGGAAATAACATCCCCTTGTCTCACACCACGATGTATGGGGATAGGCTCAGACTGCCGGTTCTGGATTTGGACGGCCATAGAAGCGGCGTCGTACAGACCTCTCAACACTTGGATGTATCGCCAGTCGACTTGGCATCGCTGCAAAGATTCCAGAACAGACCAGGTCTCGACCGAGTCAAAGGCCTTTTCATAGTCCACAAACGCTAAGCACAGGGGCCGATTATACTCTTCGGTCTTCTGTATAATCTGCCGCACTGTGTGAATGTGGTCTACGGTGCCGTAACCCGATCGAAAGCCAGCCTGCTCAGGTGGCTGAAACTCATCAAGTCTTCTCGCAAGACGGTTCGCGATGATTCTTGAAAACAGCTTGTAGACGTGGCTCAAGATTGAAATGGGTCGGTAGTTCTTCAGGAGGGTTTTATCACCCTTTTTGAAGAACAACACGACAACACTCTTACTCCACGCCTCCGGAGTTCTGCCATCAAAGAGGACAGCATTAAATATGTTCTGGAGCTCCTTCATTACAGGTTTACCGCCAGACTTCAGGAGCTCAGTTGTAATACTGTCCTCTCCAGGGGCTTTTCCATTTTTAAGCTGTCTAAGAGCCATCGCGATTTCGTCCAGGCTGACTTCTGGCAAGTCTTCAGTGTAGTGGCGAGTCAATGTAGCTCTGGAATCCTCATTTTCGGGATCAGGCCGAGGTGCGTGCGCAGCGTATAACTGGCCGTAGAAGTTTTCAACTTCCGAAAGAACCTCTGGCATGGAAGAAACGACCACTCCATCCGTGGTGGTCAACTTCGTCAGATGGCTTCTCCCAAGAGATTGGACAAACACTTTAGATCCCCGATTTTGCTCGATTGCTCGTTCTATTGAACAAGTATTGGAGCATCGGAGATCGCGTCGAACTATACTATAACATCTAAGCTACTATAACATTAAAGATTATTTAGATGACAATGATGTCTGGAATTAAAGCCAGTTCAATGCATGAGTTTTAGAACATTTATATAAATCCTGTAAATTAAGGACTTGAAAAGACTAAGTTTGGAGTTTTTTTGTCCATTTTTTCTCCAAAATGATCTAGATTTTGAAATGGACACCTACTTTAACTTTTAACGTTCATTAAGTCGCAGTTTCTGTGCTACTTTGAATAAAAAATTTTTTGATTTTTTGATTTTTTTTTTTTTTTTGAAGACCAAGGAAAAGATTCAAGCAAGCATGCAACGAAGAAAAAGTAGCCTACGGCAGTGGATCTGTACTAGTGTGGGCCGGAATTTCTTCTGAAAGTCGCACAGAACCGGTGTTTATAAAAAACGGCTCTTTAACCAGCGAAAGATAGGTATGTGGAAGAAATCCTTAATGAACATGGTGGTCCATTTATGGTCAATTTGAGAAGGATGATATTTTTATGCATGACAATGCACGACCTCATACAGGTTGGATTGTGAATGACAACCTACCTTCAAGAAATGAACATTACTCGTAGGTATGGAGTCGCCAACACGCAGCATGTATATCATACGATATACGAGCTAGGGAGATGCGTAAAACAACGAAACCCTCCCCGAATCACGCTTCGTGAACTCAAAATTGGTCTCTCAGAGAAATGGGAAAATATTCCCCAAAATCGTATAAGAATCTTGGTGTACAGCATGCCAAACCGCGTAAACGCAGTAATGGAAGCACGAGGAGGTAATTAGAAATATAAAAATTCAAGAAAATCGTAATGTTGACCAAAAATGTCGTGTTTCCTATTTTTGTTTTAAGGCGAGATCAGCAGTTTTTTTTTTCTTTATGTAATTTTTTGTAAAGAATGTAGTGACTCATAAATTTTATTACTTTCATTTAAGGGGTGTTATATTGTCTATTAAACACAATATATTTTATTAAGCTAGCATTCTTAGTTTTCAAGATTTATAAGTTTCTTTAATTGACCCGGATTAATTTCTTTTGAGTGTAGTAAAATAACCAATTATTTTTGTCAAATCATTTATTATTTAACAAATATAAAAATACAAAATTCATGTAAATATTGTAAAAAAAAATAACAAACATATCGATGAGGATTCCGTTGATGCCAGTAGAAAAATGGTTAGTTTATATGGTTTCATAACCGAGCAACGTCAAAACATTTTAATAATTTTATTTTTTTAAAGCTCTTTTGTTCATAACTTTAATAAATTCGCAATAACGTTGTCTCCCATAAAACAGACATAGTTTCGTATTGGGAGCTGACTACTTTTCAGCGAATCAATCTGTTGCTTTTAAACAAGAGGCACTTAATTTTATATCTGAAGTGTTGCGGTTACGGTATACTATATCTATAGAACTAACTCAACACAAACCATGTGACTGCGCCAGGGAGTACAATTAGGCACCATCTGACCGGAGTAGCGCAGGATTGTGCAGTGCAGTCTACAAGCCCGCAGCTGCGGGCCTGGTGGCGACGACGAAGCTGCAGGTCTGGGCGCGATTGCGAATGCTATTCTCAGTCGCCTTCATCTTGTCCAACACCTAAACGTTCGTTTCAAATTACAAGAAACCTAAGAAACCTACCAATGTTTGTTGTAGGTCATTCATGTATGACGGCGAGATATTATTATTAATTTTAAGGGAAACTTGCAGCTCACATTAAAAATGGACAGATAGTGTAGCCATACGATAAAAATAGGTTTCTGCATAAATGGTAGTAGTGTATATTATGTGTGTTGTTTTTTTAGATTAGCTGGTAGATAATGCTGATATAATGCTAAGTAGCATTAAGCTCGCCTATGTGCAAAACTCTGTGTTTAAATGCAATAAAGGATTTTAATAATAATAATAGTACTGACTCATTCACCGACTCATCATCATTAATTTTTGGAACCGTAAAAGCGTAGAGGCATACTTAAAGGCTTAAAGAGGCAGAGCTTAAAATTTCGCTATAGATTCACCGCTACATACTTACGTCACCTGAAAAAGGGATTCTGGAAACCAGGTGTAAAGGTTATACGGACGAAACATCAGGTGGTTTTGCTCTACATTAAAGATCTGATTGATAATGCCAATTGAAAATTTCACATAATGTGAAACAGACAAATATAGCTGATTGGGGGAACACCAGGCCAATACAGGTAGGTACTCACATCTTGCATCTCAGGCCAAGGCTTATACTTCTGGTTGATGATGATGAACTTGTGCACGGTAGGATGTCGCAGGTCCATGGAGTGCGAGATGTTATTGGAACTGGGCGGCAACCACTGCACGTCCACCTGGAGAATATCTCGGGCTTGAAAAAAAAAGGACTGTACAATCGAAAGGTCAAAATTCCCGACGCAATGCAATCGTAATAGTTAATTTTAATTAAACTGCGTCAAGAATCCATATGACAATATTATTAAACGTTCCAACAGGCCTAAAATGCGATTCCATTTTGTTTCTCAGTTCCTGGGTGACCTTTGTGTAAATAGTAAAAAACGAGGGTGTGTGCTTATGGCTACACGATAGAAGTAAAACTTATACGACTTTCAAAATTCAGCATCACAGACCGACGGGAGCCGACTATATGCGATTGAGCGTCACCGACTCAAGCCGGTTCAGTGTCGTTGACTGTTCAGAAAAAGTGTGCCTAAAGTAGTTCACTTTCGATTGTGGTAGATTGACAACGAGCTGATGAGGATGTCGCTGACCTTATGCTTCAAAGACCAGACGCTCGCAAGCACGACGAGGCCCATAGCAAATGAGGTCACCAGGAACAACGGTATGATTTCCCAGTAGTTCCTCAGTACGTAGAACATATGCAGCCTCTTGCAAGGCTTCGTATCGTACTGCGTCCGGGGTATCAACTTGAACTGTCGCACCAGGGGGCCCTGTATCTTCTGGATCAGCAATTCCTTCGCGCCCAGCTGATACACCGGCCGGAACATTGTCGATAAAACCATTTGTAAATAATGTTTTTGGGATTTCAAGTGGCAATTCTATAATTTTTCGTTTTAGCTGGTAATTTGACAGTAAGATAAATAACAAAAAAGTCAAAGTTGACATGTTACATTTTTTGTCTGTTTGAGAAAGGAGGTTTAATGATCATGCTTTTTACTTTTTTTTAACAAATTTTCTTCATACTTCTGAGCTCTTTGATGTCTCGTTAGAAAGTTCTCAAAGCAAAATGACCACAACTAATGTCGTCAAATTGTCACTGATGAAATCTAAAAGTCAATGCAATAGCAATTTTTTATAAAATAAAATTAATTATAAGCACAATTTATTTTGGGTATAAGCAGTTTAAGTGGCGGAAAAGCATGGAAATTGCGGTGTGTTATGATGTCGAAACAGTAGAAAAATCATTCTAGTTGTGGGGGTATGTTTTTACTTGCCATTATATTATATTCTTATAGACATGGCTGTACATTTAACAGGTTGCGATTCCTGTTGAAAACAGAGTATCAAAGTTCCCCATGAGGGTGCTGAAGCATATATAGCCACAGGCTACAGTAGATCGTTAATCCGTACAGTTGTTGGCGCGATCTTCGGTGATGACCCTGCGCACGCCACGACGCAGGATCTCGCCCCGGACCAAGCGCCGCTACCGCGCCATCCGCAACTTCTTACTTAGAGCTATAGGTGAGAACGAACCAAATCCTAAATAAGGCTTTCTCACTTTCATACTTTCAAGACATCGATGGGTATACTTCTTAACATATGCATCTCACAGAACGAAGTTAACCTGAACCATCAAGCGTACCCACGGACCGTGGGCCACGGTGGCTTGAGTCTATAAAATTTTAAATGTTAAATTAAATGTGTTAGCTGAGTGACTCGTTCAAGTTTAATTTCGTAAACTGTGATCATGCTGTGTACATATGTTTTGGAGATTAGTTTAGATTTTACATAGTAATTGATGTTATCTTGATGATGTACTGGCTAATATCTGTTTTGTGTGCTTAATAAATAAAATAAAAATAAATAAAAAATAAAAACCGACTTCGAAACACTACAGCACTAAAAAGTTAGAAATAATTTAAATAATTAAAAGTATTTATACATGTGGGTATTGTGGAAGTATAATTTGGAGTCGGTGCCCAAAATATATGTCCTGGTCGTGAAACTGGGCACCGACTACAAATTATACTTCTACAATACTTACATGTATAAATTTAAATTATTTGTAACTTTTTAGTGCTGTAGTGTTTCGAAGTCGGTTTTTATTTATTATTAAAAAAAATTTATTTTTCAATTTTTAATGGGGAAGCAGGAGAAAAATAAACACGTGCCTTATAAGAATAATTTACCCTACTTAATTCGTTGCTTTAAAATTTGATGTTCTAAATTTCCATCCCCGAAAGTCTTCACCAGCACATCACCAAATTACCCTGGGACTACTTTTACGCTATTTTATGAAACATACGGATGTTACTAAAGGATGGGCCACATTAGGAATTATTTACTGCTGTCCATTGAAGAGTTGCGTTCTCCATCTCTGAAAGTATTAATCAGATCTTCACCAAATTAAAATGGGACCAATGGGACGTTATATCTATTTGAACAAAAAAGAATTGTCGAAATCGGTTAAGATATGACGTAGTTATGGAGGAACATAGCCAAATATATATATATATATACGCGCCAAATTGATAACCTCCTCCTTTTTTGAAGTCGGTTAAAAAGAGAGCAAGTCTTCATTGGGTATGCTGCTAGGTGGCAGCTGAATTAATTTGTTGGTCTTGGATTGTATTAGGAGTACCATAAGAAACAATTTTCTTCGTGAGTAAGAACATTTAGATGTAAAATCAGAAATTAATAATTTCTTTCAACGTAAAGAATTTACATTCTGTTTGCTGAATGTTAGCCGCTGCGTTCGGGCCGTATTTGTAGTGGAGAAAAAGGCAGTGGGGAAAAAAAACTCCACTCTGACCATCTTTTCTCAAATCATCTTAAACTTGTACATCAAAGCCTATATGATATGATTCCGTGATAGCCACCAATAATTTTAAAAGCCAAAATAACACTTCTTACAAAAGTAGTATAAACATTAGTGCTGCGGCCAGACACACGAACAGCACCCGTTCACGAGCATAACGCAGGTGTCAGCCATCACCGTCTATTTTTACTTATCATGTGAGGATATGATCCAATACTACTAAATGAAGTAAAAATAGATGCGTCTTCTTTTTCTTAATATATCAACCTAAAATTATATTCCAGGAACCGCATCACAGCAAGAAATTAAGATAAACTCAGGGATAGCTGTTAACGTCTCGTCCTTGAAGCATAAGATCTTTGGCATCGAACCGAAACCGTGTGAAACAAACAAAGCTTGCTATTGCCAGCAAAGCGGCCTTGAGGATTCATCTAGTAGAGAAGGTGCGTCGACTTTACGTACCGAGCCTGAGAAAGAGCCAGAGGATCACAGAGAACAAAGGAATTCGTCCCTGAACTGCAATAATCAAAACGAAACGGAATTGGAACAGTTGTCTGGCTATAGTTTTGCACGGATCGAAACCAACACCAACTATGAGCTAATAGAGGATGAGGCAAAACGAACTATGACAAACTTGGTAATTCCTGGCCGTACACCTGTCGCACTTCGCGATATCGACGACTTCGGTCGCCAAAAGAAAAAAAGCAAGCATAAATTAAATATCGGCGTCTCCCACGCTTTGTTGCGCAGTCCGTCCATAACAACATATGAAAACCGAGTTAATGCATACTCAACGACTAGTATCGAAGTTAACGCACCGCCATACGGCAAAATCTGTAAATTGGGACGGACTAACCGGCGTTCTAGCAAACGAGATTTCACAAAAGATGATCCGATCCACCACTATTTAGAAAATGAGCCCAAATACAAAGAAAATATTAAACAAAGAAATAACAGTCCAACTAAACGTCTAAACCCAGACAGACCTAAGCAGAAAAGCAAAGCTAAGATACAAGAGGATATACTAGACCGGGACTTTATAGAAGATCTGATAAAGCGGCAGTACAGCCCAGTCCGCATGTTCGACAGGAAGTCGTCAGACATCAGCCAGTTTACCGAACCCGTATGCAGAGATCGTCAGCAAAAAAACAGCTATTTAGAGGAAGATCCCAAGATCAGTTCATGCCAAAACAATCCCAATAAAATAAAATATGTTCAGAACAGTGATCTTAATAATAAACGGAGTATATGCGACGCAAGACTCTATGGCAATAAGATAAGATGCCGCTCCAAACACCATAGAAACGTAGACGCGTACGATTCTAATGACTATGACATCGTACCAGTAAAGGAGAAAGCTAGCCCTAAATCACGCAGGAAATTTGTTGAAGATAATCTTTTCACTAACAACAGAAATCCTTACTACATGGACGTTCCACCGTCTCCGAGATCTCATCGACCCAGGTTAAACCTTAAAGCGCAGTGTTATGACCAATATGACGACTACATGGTGCAGGTTCCACCCGCCAGAAAGACTCGATCACCAATGAGGATTAGAAAGGTATATCTTCCTGTGGAAACCGATAACACGTCTGATTCACATGATCAAGAAGTCATGAACCAAGTTAAACCGCGTCCTATAAACTCGAAACAGTACCTAAAAGTGGAGCCTCCACCTCATGAAATGTATCACACCCACAGCAATGTGCAAGAAAACTTTGCCATTAACGACACAGTAATCAACAAATCTCAAGAAGCCAGTGCTATCGATAAAACTGATAAAGCACTGAGTGAAATTAAGGATCTACTTCAGAATTTCCTAAGTGAAATAAAAAGCACCTCTGTAACCAAGAGCAATCAGTGTGATAGTAAGAATGGGTCAATACAAGCTTGCGATCAAATTTTGTCTTCGACTGTGTCCGATGGTAGGAGCAATCCATCTAAAAATCCAAACACATTTCAGGACTTCAATCCCATACGTGCTAATGTACCCGGCCCTATGCCTAATCCAATATCAGCCCCGTTCCTACCGCCAATGGCAAACCCGTGCTATCCTCTATTACCCATGTGCCCTATGAACATTCAGCCAGGATATGTCATGCCAACACCAAGTTTCACCTGCACCACTTGTATGAACAACTGCACCCACTGTCCCATTCACAAAACTTCAGGCGATGCACCTTCTAAAGAAAACAGCGAAATTGATGACCTTATAAAAGAAATACACAAATTGGTCGCTAAAAAAGAAAGGGTAGAGACATATTTTCGCTCAAACACGGAGGATTTCAGTGCAAGAACCAATGCTTTTACTCGAAGTGGAGCTGGCAGCTGCCAAGTCCAGCAGCAAGATGCTCAAGTCGGCACAACTAAGCTGAGGTGCTACTCGAAGAGTTGTGAGGCTATAGGATCGACAATGATGGCAGAGGGCTATCCTAACGGAAGTTACTCCGATACGGTGTTGGAACGGATGAGTTTGGATCCTTCAATAGACACTACTAGCTTCGCTTCTAGAACAAGCGAAAAGGTATAAACAAGTAACACTTACATTACATATGCTAAGTTATACATGAAGTTTCAAATTTACTTATCTAAAGCTAACTTTCTTATTTCAGAATAATATTAGACATAGACTCAACGTACTATTGAAGTCTTTGGGTTTGCTCAAAAAGAAGAAGGCTCCTAAATATGCGTTAGAAGTTATATCAGAAGCTGACAACAGAGCGTTCATGGAGCCTAGTAGATTTTCCCCGTTTCAATCTGACGTGACCAACTACATGATGTACGGACAGGAGTATAGCGTGCCGCCTCCGTACCCGCCACGATCGCCACTCCGGTCCCCCCTGGTACCGCATTACTGCCCTAATGGCGACCATGAATTCGGGAAGTACCATCAATACTCCATGCACGAACCTGTTCCTGAGGCGTTCCCGAGAAGAACCTCGCCAGTTAGATACGAACGCGGACGAGGTCACTCACCTTCAGCCCCACCATATTCTTCCAAATATGTGTTAAGCCCTTACAATGTGCACCCATCACAGCAGGGGCCACTGTGGCTGAAGGAAGTCGAGGTGAAAAGCATTGCGACTCAGAGTGAGGTTAAGAAGCCATTTTTCTTTGGGAAATTCGCCAAGAAGCCTCAACAAAATGTAGCGTCGCGTGTAGCCTACACAGCGCCAACGACTACAGCGTCGCTCCGGCCGCAGCCCCACCCACAGCCGCAGTCAAAACGTCAAGGTTTCTTCAGTCGGGGCAACAACAACGTTCCAAATCAGGCTACTGAACCCCAACCTGTACAGAGCAAATTGGACGCATGGAAATACCAATTGAAGGTACAGCAAGACCTCGCTAATGGAGACCAAAACATACGTAATATGCTTCTGAAAAAACTGTTTTCTAAGCGGAATCCTTTCTCTCCTCGAAACGCAATTATGAGGACGATTCTAGGCAAGGACACGGAGAATGAACAAAAATATCTCAAGTTTGGTGCATACAAACCCAAGATCATATTCTGATATAACTGTTAAAAACAGCTGAAAAGTTTATGTTTATATGAGTAGTCTTCTTGTTAGCACCTCAGGCTGAAATGTCCAGTAACTAATGCACGTGGATTAATGTTAAATGTATGTACTAATATTTTGTTTTACGGTTGTTTATAAAAGAAATCCAAAAAGTATGTTGTTTAACTACAATGTCATTAGTCCAGTCATTACGTCGGAAAAAATGGGTTAGAAATGCATGTGAAACCAGAAGGCTAAATTTTGGATTAAGTTCGATGATTTGATCGCATGATGCCTACTATTGCGCTTAGTTACTTTTAAGGGTTCCTTGTCGACTACGGAAGCTTAAAAATGTAGAGGTCCTTTCTCGAAGAACTAAGTGTATGATTAGATGGAATAAGGGAAAAAGCACCAAAAAAGTATTGCATCAAAATTGTCGTATCTGAACGGAGAACCACGTTATTGTGATAAGACTGAATTTAACACTTTTTTCCAGATGGCGGAAAATGCACATAGGAAATCTTGGTCGACAATTTGAAGATAAACTTTCTAGAACAAACCCACTTAATATCATCTTATTAATATCATATCACATGCATTTCCAAATGTATAATATAATGACTGGACAACATTAGCTCCAGCTGTAGGTATTGCGCAGCATGTGTTTAAGAAACAAATTTATATCATACTCTCTGGCAGACAAACTAATCCAATCGTAATTATAATGGACCACGAGAGAAAGCACCAGGAAGCCGTAGATATTTGTATAGAATCAGCTCTTCTATGATAGATGTACGCCGAACCGTACAACCTCGTATAGGTTCGGGACTTTGCATACGAGTTCTCTAAACGCGCTGACGACACGCGTAGAACGCAATCGGAACGCTCAGCAAACGCAGGCGGCACGTTACAACCTTTGCACACGATCCTTGCGTTTGTAATCTGCTAATACGCGTTGATAACGCGCAGATGACGCGCTCATAAAAAACGCGCGTCGTCATGGTCGTCAGCGCGTAAAAAACGTGGTGTGCAAAGACCCTTCCATCCATCGCGGAACTTCAGTAACGGTAGAGTAATTTTTGCATAGTGTGTTCGTGCACTTAGAACAACGAGGTGAACCTTGAGTAAGAAGCGGAGAAGATTATCACGCAGTGGATCTAGCGGTGAAACCTTGATCCAAAGCCTGCGCCACCACTTATATCCCTCATTCCAATGACTGTAAAATCTATAGACGTCGTGCCTACTACAACATTTAAAAAATCATAATTGTGATGAGTGTGTTGTCGAAAAGTTTAAAAGTGAAATGGTGCACGAATACAGCTAAAACACCATTAACAATAGTTGGAAACACTTCATTTGTAAGTATCGTCATCAGACATCTTAGTGTGGTTTTGTCTCAGAACACAATTTGTTATTCGCCAACGCGGTTGGTAAGCGTCGCGGGCCACGAGCTTCGTGTCTTGAATCGTTACATACAGGCCGCGCTTACCACCCGCGCGGGCGCGTAGAACATCCGACTCGGAAGCGAGATACCCAAGTTCGATCCCCAGTGCGGGCATGTACCTATGACTTAGTTTTCTAAGGGCCAATTTTTCAATAGTCAGATAAAACTTAACTGGAGAATAAATTGCATGCTATCACTGTCTAAATCATACAACAAGACAGTGACAACATCAGTTTTATTCTCCAGTTAAGTTTTATCTGACTGTTGAAAAATCTAGTCTTAGTTATGTAAATTTGTGAGGTTATAGTAGCAATACCACTCGCTAACGGTGAAGGAAAACATCGTGAGGAAACTTGAGTGTCTGAGCTATTCACATACCTCAGCGCTTGAAATCGCCAATCCGCGGTGGGCACGCGTGGTGATTAAGCCCATACTCTCTCTGAGAGAAGGTCTGTGCCCTACAGTGGGCCGCACAGAGAAAATAATCACTACGTGTGGGCCGTATATAGGCTGCTTATGACTTTTTAAAAGTTCGCGAGACAAATTCAAATCTATTAGATCCATTAGTAGCTTGTCTTTTTTCTTTTTAATCTGTGTTAGTAGCCAGCCGTTCACGAGGAAATGACAATGACTAGAAAGATCTAATTTGTAAATGACAAAATGCTCAGAATGACAGAAATAGTATCTGCACCTGAGCATCATACTTTTTGAAATCTGGCAGAGAAAATGACAATGACAAAAAATAATGCTCAGATTGACAGAAATAGTACCTCCACCTGAGATCTCCACAGTAGTATCTCTTTTTAGTCTGTGGACAGAAAGGAAGACAGCAGTAATGAAAAGTGAATTTTAACGCAGCGTGAAGTATTTTTAGGCAAACCGTTTGGAGCTCTGGAGAATAAATTTCTGTTTTTTCTTATTTATTAACAAAAAGCACACGCACAAAGTGAAAAAATGTATACGTGAAGACGAGTCTTCAACCCAGCTTGATAACAGGATGAACAAGGATGGAAATGATGAATGTTGTCTAAGAAACTGGCTGAATTACAAGGGCCTCGAGAACTTTTTCTGGCGAGTAGCACTCAACTTGGATACTTACGCTTATTGCAACATTATCGTATAGCTACCGCTCTCATACTATCTTCGCATAATACGACCTTCAAGGAAGAGGCGAAGACGCAGTTAAAATAATGCCACTTGCTTTTGATATTGTTTTTGTTATCGACTGAAAGCACTGCAACATCTATTTACTATACTTTCAGGTAATACGCCGTCAAAGACTGAAGTTACAATAGTATTGTGCATACCTATAGATGTGACCGATTTACAAGAACGCGTTGCGAGCCTGGAGAAACAGCTTAAAGAGAAGTCAGACTATTGTCAAGCCAAGCAAGAAACCTTTATTAAGTCGAACCACACGAGGGACTTCTACAAGCATGACATAGATGGCCTTTCACCTATCATCAGCAGTACGGCACCGAGCCTTCCGTCCGCTTGCGCTTGCAAAAGCACCAGAGTGCCAGGGTTCTCCTACAACATGGATTTGAACAACGCGGGTATATCCAAGCAGTCAGAGTGGGCCAAGAAGGAAACCCTTGAAGAAAAAGACCAAAATTATGAGACGCAGAAAAACAAAAAACTTACTAATAAAGAACAAAAACATTTGTTCTGCAGACAGAAAAAGTATAAAAACGAACCTTTGATTTACTATGCTGAGATAAAGTCGTATTCTTCATTTCCGCGGTTCATGCGCCAGACCGCCACCGAGCGCAACCGCAGGAGGCAGATACAATCCAAGAGTTATCTAGAAAAAGTGATGAGTAAACAGTACACGCCTAAGGTTCTGGTGTTCGATCGTAAGTCGACCGGAGAACTTTCAGTGCCTGTGTGCCGTGAAGTACACGAATGTCTCTCCGCAGTCACTGTAGAGTCTGACGTCTGCTCCTGTTGCTACGGCAACTTTCAAAATATCGACAAATACATCCACAAGCCACATTACAGCACAATTTTGGAAGAACCTTCGACTTCCAGACAGCAATGCTTTTACGACGATAAATTCTATGACATTGTTCCAGTGCAAGAGAAGTCGAATGCAAAAGCCAAACACGAGGAGAAACCGCAACAGAAAATAAATATGCAGGAAGTGATGGAAAATATGGACATGCTTTGTAAACCGAGTGAGATCAGACCCAAACTCCGCCCTGTCACTGTCAATTACCACACCATTACGCCGAATAAAAACTGGGACTCACAGAAATTGACCAGAGAAGAGAAATACTTAGCTATGAATAGACTGAACAAGAAACAGAAAACAGCAAGTAAACAATCGACGAACACTTCTTGCTCCATAGAATGCGGCAAAGTTTATGTAAAGAGCATAAATCCAGTGATAAAATTTTCCAAGCTACCAAAGAACACACGTATGAAATATGCAGATTTACAGAAATTGCAGATAAATAAGAAGCAAGAGCCGCCAAACAAGACAACCAATGATAAACAGGCTGACGTGAGCACGGAGGAAACCCTAAAACAGATTAAGTCTATCCTCATAACAGTTCTGAGTGAAGTGAAATCGTCTCCACAGAATCAAACCCTTGGAAAGGAGAAAAGAGATGTCGTCATTCAGAAAGGCTTGTCCCAAAGCGACATGGCGTACAGCAACTCCGGGCTGCTACACAATCTCCCATGCGGACATAGCGGGATGAACCCCTACCTGGCCAACTCGCAAATGCTTCCCAACGTCTGCTACCCGATGACCTACCCGGTGCGGTACTCTCAGAACTACCCAATCTTAGTGCAAAGACAACCCATACCCTTGTGCACGGGTTGTTACAAACCTAGGTCGAAGGAGTCCCAACAGTTTTCGACAAAGGGAATCATTTCAGCTTCCACAAACACTGCAGATGCTGGAGAAAACAAACTAACTACCGAAACGGAGAATCTCATCAAGGAGATCTACAAATCCATTGCTTTGGGTCTAGAAACGCCTGTTCCAACGAAAACATCTGAGGGTTTAGGGTCGACCGTAACGCGCGCACCGTCTGTGAAGTCTCTTGCGAGTAAAAACACGAAGAATGCTAAAACAAATATCGACGATCCGCTTGTAACTTTGGAGAATAAAAGTGTGACAGCTCGCCTGAATGTCACATTGTATGGGGAAGACAAGCAAAAGAAACGCGTCGTAGAAGACACGACCGCTAGCAACAACGACGCCTACAAAGAAGACGTAGAGGAGGAGACCGAAAGTGAGGACTCCACCGCGAAGAGCGAATCCGCTGAGAGCGAGAGTACTGTCGTACCGGTAAATTTACTCCCGTTTAGTAACGTACTCGATGTAGTCCACTTTCAAACACGTAGTTTTAATTT
This sequence comes from Yponomeuta evonymella, assembly GCA_963969515.1. NCBI lineage: Eukaryota > Metazoa > Arthropoda > Insecta > Lepidoptera > Yponomeutidae > Yponomeuta > Yponomeuta evonymella. Next base: position 21,575,355 of record OZ018346.1, on the reverse strand, counting down.
GTTTCAGGCGAAAGGCGTTTCGAAGGGTCTGTTCAGCAAGATGATGTCCTCGATATTCAAGAAGACGAAGAAGGAAGTCGCCGCCAAGAAGGGCAAACGCAAAGAGATATCGGTCAGTGAGGATGACGGAAGCGACTCCGATGACTACCAGACGGTCTACAGCCACGAGATCCCCACCACTAGAGCCAGGAGAGAGTTACGCAGACCAGTCAGAACCACTTATTCTCATTCGAAGAGACCTATCCCACTCCACAAAGGAAGAAGGTCTGAGAAGAAATACAACTACTTCATGGACGAAGAGTACAGGAAACAATGGGCGATGAAGCTGGCGGAGAGAGAGAATAGAAGGTACATCGAGAGGCTCCGCCCAGTGACATCTTCCTCGTGGAGCAAACGGAACGCTTATTCAAAAAACTACGAAACGCTTCAAGCGTTGATGCAGTACAGAGATGAGTTGGAGGACTCGGGGAGCCGCGGACGATGGGCGCGCTCCACTGGAGCTAGTGCTAACGAGAACGAACCCGGCGAGAAAAGTGATGGCTGGCTCAAAAGACACAAGCTCAGACTGAAATGCTTGCCGGAATGGAAGAAAATACTATTCGAACGGTGATAGAAAAAAAAAGTGTAGGTGTGGTACGTAACTAATTAAAATTGTAATCTTAAAGTGTAACTGAAAAATTATTATTCGTTTATAAAATGTCGTGTCAGTTGGCTTCGTTTTTTATAAATAAACTTCTGTTACAGTCTCGCATTGCTGCCGTTTTATTCGTTTGGAATGTGTTATTATAATAATCAGAGTGTACACACTATGACTAGTGAGGCCGGTTACGCGAGCTTGATGTCAGTTTTCTCTGTCTGCCAGGCTGCCGTATGGAGGTAGGTCAGGTCGTCTATAACGCATCTGCAACAATGTGGTCAGATTATTCCAACGATTATTATAATTGACTAGCTGTGCCTGCGATTTCGTACGCGATGGATTTGAATATGAAGTCCCTATATAACACTGTCAATTAAAGAAAGGGACTGGACAACTATTAGCTTCTCGTTTTTATAATAAAACCGTCCATATTGTGTAAGATAAAGGCAAATCTACATTCGATAATAATCCTACTTAATATTATAAATGTGAAAGTTTGTGAAGATGTTTGGATGTTTGTTACTCAATTGCGCAATAACGGCTGAACGGATTTACATGAAACTTGGCGTACAATCGTACATATAGACAAAGACCTGAATTGAGACATTATACTTGATATTCCGGTAATGCGTTCCCGAGGGATAATATTGGTTTTAAGTTTAAAACAGATGGCGTTGTGCGAGCGAACGTTGTGTTTTAAAAACAGATGGCGTTGTGAAAGAATCGTAAAAAAGGATTCTGTGGCGGTACGAAGTTTGCGGGGACAGCTAGTAATTTAATATTTACCTAATAATTAACCGCGATTAGACCCGTTCAATGTATAACTAGATAGTTATCCAATCTCTTTCTTAAACCACCAGTACAATACTCTTTAATCCCATTCGCGTCCAGGCTCCTGCCAGAATCCATCGGATCGAGAACGACCACTGCGCCGTATAACTACATTTATCCAGCACTCTAACCTGTAGAACAGAAGCGGCAGTGGCGCGGTGGCAAGGTGCCAGAGCGCATGCGCGTCCCAGCCGGCGCGCGGCGGGAAGTCCATCAGCTCGAGCGCGAGCACTGCGCCGGACAGCAGCACGAACGCCGCCATGCGCCACGCGTAGCGGCACTCGCGGCGCAGCGCACTAACAGCCCAGCCCAGCCACAGCGCCGACCCCGTCACACCTGCGGACCACACAATGGGAATCCTAAACGCTCTCTAGGGTTAAGACAAATAAGAATAATATTTCACGGGATAGACAAAATAATAGGCGTTATATACTTGCAGTGCCCTCACAGGGTATCATGAACAAAAACCAATACCACCTTTAATTATAACTGTGTACGTGATTTAGCATTAAATAATATGAATATGAAAACTTGCACGTCACATCTTATGCCCGATTTGTATTGAACGTGGTAGGGGAGACTGGGGACACATGATCCTTACGGGACACATGGTCCACGAGATTTAGGTTATATTAGGGTAGACTTTTTACATTATAAGTTGGCTACACTAATTGTCTATGGTTGACAGCAACTTTTTCTATGACTTTTGTCAGTCAAATTTGACGTTTCACATTGATGGCGGACACATTCGTTTTTGCTGCAGCCAAAACTTCTTTTTCGTAAGTTTTATATTCTATTTTGTGGTTACATAGTGTTAAATAAATGTAAAATAAACGTTTTCAATGGAGAGATTGTCTATTAAACTGTGTGTTTCAATAAATGTGAGTTTCGTATTTACGGATGTTTATTTTATATTTTTTGTGTTCTAACCTCAACCCGATTGGGGAGACTTGGTATCAAAACTTAGGGGAGATTTGATCACCCCTGAACAAGTGTCCCATATGAGGGAAGATTATAATACACATAATAAGTATTATTAAATATTTAAATAGATAGCACTGCAGTTGTCCCTTTACCCATGTAGTGTGAGTGAAGGTGCCTCTGGACGATGTATAAATCATCTCAATACGTAGATGCAAAGGCCAGTTTTTTTTTTGATAGAAACATGAAAGTCAAATAGGTACTTAATTAGAAAGAGCGAGATAGTTAACACACAGATTTATATTGTAGGAGCTAGGGTCAAAAAATAAAAGGGGGGATCAAGTGACCCCAGTCTCCCCTACGTGGGTTATATTATGAAAAGTATTAGCAGCACATAAAACATTTTGTCACATTATTTATCTTTTAACATGAATATTATGCTGGTTTTTATTTGTTTACTAGCTGACTCGGCAAACGCTGTTTTGCCATATTAATTAACTTACGAACTACTCTCAGACCATACAAATATTTAAAAAAAAATCATAAAAATAGTGAAGCCGTTTCGGGATTAAAACACGAGATTTTTATACATTAGATTTGTAGAGTTTTTAGATATTACTCTTTATCTCCAGTGGAAGGGATCAGCTGACACACAATAATAACATGTAGATATAGTGCTCAAATATATATTAACCACGATAACAATTTACAGCCTCTGCTGACATTAAATTTTCTCCGTCAAGATACACGCCGTCATTCCATTCAAACGTACATCATCAGTCATACCTGCCAGTCTGTCCACAATTGTCCAACCTCTTTCTCTAACACTCCTCCTCAATTGTTTCCATCAGACTTCCATCCTCATCCAATCTCCTCAAGTTCCTTTCACTCACTAACAAACAACCTTCAACACACACCCATCTCTCCACGGCAAAACTCATGCTTCTCTCTTGATACGGCTTTTGTTAAAGCATCTGCAACCATTCGCTTCGTGTCCAAATACTTTAGCGTGATTGCACCATTTTCAATTGTCTCACGGATAAAATGGTAACGCACATCAACATGTTTCGTTTGTTGATGTTGCACTGGGTTTTGTGCAATTGCCATGGCGGATTGGCTGTCCGTATATATGATCATGGGAGACTCCTCCTTACCCATGATTTCCTTAAGGAACCTTCTTAGGAATATGGCTTCTTTGGCAGCTTCCGATATGCTCATATATTCTGCTTCAGCTGTCGACAAAGCTACACTTCTTTGTTTCACACTTTGCCATGATATGGCTCCTTTAGCCATCTTGAATACATTCCCGGAATATGATTTTCTGTCAACCATATTGCCACCGTGATCGGCATCAGCATATCCCTGTATGTCTCCACATACGTCCATGGAGTATTCGAGTCCCATGCACTTAGTACCTTTAAGGTACCTCAAAATTCTCTTTGCAGCAGACCAGTGAACTTCTTCATAACAATTGCAGAACTGACTCATAAAATTCACTGAGTGTGCTATGTCTGGTCTTGAACACACCGCAATATACATCAGTGATCCTATCAGTTCTCTATAGGGAATCATGTCATCAGGTGTATATGGCTTTGTTGGTTTCTGTAATCGTTGCCCTGCAACTCCTGGTGTACTAACTGGTTTACAGTTTTCCATTTTAAACCTATAAAGGACTTTATCAATGTATTCCTCTTGATCAATTTTTATACGGCCATTCTCTTGTGTTATTCTCATTCCAAGGAACAACTCGGCCTTTCCTAAGTCCTTCATCTCGAATTTGGACTTCAGTTCTTCTTTAACCTTTTTAATTTCTATCTCGTTGTTATAGAAGATCAAAATGTCATCCACGTAGACAGCTAGGAAGAGTATATTACTGTCTCCTTTTCGAATGTAGACACAGGATTCGTTTTTGCATTGCCTGAAGTTAAGGCCCTCCAGTTCTGTGTGTAATCTCAGGTTCCAAGCACGAGGAGCTTGTTTAAGTCCGTATAAGGATTTCTTTATTAGGCACACATAATCTTCTTTTCCTTTCTCTTCAAAATGTGGTGGCTGCCTCATAAAAACTCTCTCATTCAGATTGCCATTCAGAAAGGCAGTTTTTACGTCCATATGGTCAATTTGTAGACCAAGGTTTGCTGCTAGAGCAATCAGCATTCTCAGAGAACTGTGTCGCACTACCGGCGAAAACGTTTCGTCGTAGTCTATACCTCTTCTTTGGCTAAAGCCCCGTGCTACCAATCGAGCTTTATACCGAGTTTTATTCCCCGCCTCCTTTTTGATTCTGAATAACCATTTGGAATCAACAACGTTGCTCGCTTGTTCGGGCTTTACCAGAATCCACGTTTCGTTTCTCTTTAATGCGTCTAACTCCTCCTGAATAGCGTCACTCCATTCTTTAGAATCATTCCTTGACAGCGCCTCCTGTACTGTTAACGGATTGTCCTGTTCTGCTGTCGCTTGATAAGTTATAGAGTCTAGAAACTTAACAGGCTTTCTATTTCTTAATGGATATCTCCGTTCATCCGGTAACGGCACAGTCTGTGGCTCTATATTTTCTCTCTCTGGTCTTTGTTCACACGATGTCCATTCTTCTTCTTCTTCTTCACCTTCAGCTATTTCATTCATTTCAGTATTCGCGTCAATGTTGCTTCTGACATCTGATTCTACAGACTCTTTCTGAATTGACTGTTCTCTCTGAATGCTCTCCGTTTCTCTTTGCTGAGGTGTGTCTAGCAGATTTTCTTCATCGTGTCCCATATCGATAGTTACATAGTCATCTTTCTCGGTTTTAGTGATTTTGACATATGTTTGATCCTCAAAGAACACAACATCTCGGGCTCTGTGTAGCTGTCCGTTTGAAGGATCAATTAATCGATAGCCTTTCGATTCTTCGCAGTATCCCACAAAGACCAGTTCCTTGCTTTTTGGATCCCATTTGGTTCGTCTTTGATCCGGAATGTGCATAAAGGCTTTACACCCGAAGACCTTCAGATGTGATAGATCTGTCTTCCGTCCGGTCCATGCCTCTTCTGGCGTCATCTTCTTCACTGCTAGCGTAGGACTTCTATTTTTCAGATAGACAGCGGTGTTCGTCGCTTCTGCCCAAAAACTTACGGGTAGTCCCGCTTCTTGTAGCATAGATCGAGCTTTGTCGGTTATGGTGCGATTTGCTCGCTCAGCAACGCCATTTTGCTCAGGTGTGTATGCAATCGTAAGTTGGTGTTTTATGCCATGATCCCTCAGGAACTCGTTGACTCTCTTGTTGACATATTCACCTCCATTGTCAGTTCTCAACACCTTCAGCTTCTTTCCGGTTTGAGTCTCTGCATAGCTCTTAAACTCCTTAATTTTCTCAAAAGCTTCACTTTTTGCTTTAAGAAAATACACGAAAGTTTTCCGCGAATAGTCGTCGATAAATGTGATATAATATCTATGACCTCCCATAGATTTGCCGCTCATTGGCCCACTTATGTCAGAATGTACCAACTCTAGAAGCTCTCCAGCTCTAGTAGCCTTGTTGTGCTCAAAAGACTGTCTCGTTTGCTTGCCCATCAAGCAGGCTACGCAGTCCAGTTTGCAATTATTAATGATTGGAAAACTCACCCCAGTAGCCAGCTTGTCTCTTAATAAGGTGAGGTTACGAATACCCAGGTGTGCCAACCTTTTATGCCATAGCTCCATCTCGTTACTCACTGTGGACGCTAGTGCAGTTGCCTGTGAAGAACACTTAAGTTTATAGACACCTCTGTCAACCACTCCTGTCACACAAGGTTCGCCTTTTATTGTACATTCACCAGCATTAAAGATCTCGCAACCCTTTTTCGAAAAAACAACAACCTTGTCTTTGGTGTTGACCATACAACTTACACTCAATAAGTTCGAAGACAGTCCTGGTACATACATGACATTGCTCACATTAATGTCAGGTGACTCATTCGCTACAGTACCAAAACCTTCTCCAAATACCTTACCTCCATTTGCGCAACATACTTCTACCTTCTTGTCAACTTTCACAAAGTTATTCATCCAGTCTCTTCTGAAGCTCATATGTCCCGATGCTCCTGAATCCAGAATCCACTCGTCTTGATGGGTCTTCTCTTGATTCGTAACCGTTAGTGCCGTTGCCATATGAGTTGTCTTTGCCTGACGTGGGTTATGTAGACAGTCGCAGGCTTTATGCGGCCCCTCGCAGATGAAGCACTTCAAAACTTTCTTCTGTTTGTTCCTCTGAACAAATTTTCTATGGGTCTTCGATATGATAAGTGCAGAACTCGGGCCTGGAGTACTTGAACCTGCGGAAGCTCTGGTGTCATCTAGTTGGAGGAGTTTTGTCTTGATATAGTCTGTTGTCAATGCCATGTTGGTATTCTCCAATGCCAACCTCATAGGTGCATACTCCTCTGGTAGCCCCTGTAGCATCAGTGCTGCTAGTAACTCGTCATCAATCTCTTTTCCTAAATCTGACAGTTGGTTTGCTGTATGCAGCAACTCTGTTACATATTCGGTTATCGAATTAAACATATTAAGCTTCAGGCTCACCAGCCTTGATAGTAGCCTGCATCGATTGTTAATGCCTTTGTCTTCGTAAGCAGTCTTTAAGTTCTTCCACGTCTCGTACGCTGTAGTTGCCTTACGAACATGTATCTTACATTGGTTCTCGATTAAAAGACATATTTTGGTGCGCGCTCTCTGATCATTGCGCTTGGCAATCGCATCCGCGTCATCACGGATATTCTCTACATATTTCCACAGATCATCGTGGACTAATATTAGCTCCATGTCAAATTTCCAAGTGTTATAATTGCTACCTCCTTGTAGCTTCTCTATCGCTGGAAGCCCGGATCCCGCACTTGACATTGTCGCGGTTATATCTCTATTTTTTACGTTGGTGGTAGTAGGAACTTGGTAGATCTCACCGTTTCCCTCTCGTTCTCCCATCAAATATACGTTATTAGCACTCTCAGTACTCTCCAAGTGCTACATGTAACGTACCTACGTGTTCAGTAAGATACCAATGTGCCACCCATAACCTGTAGAGTTTTTAGATATTACTCTTTATTGTGTGTCAGCTGATCCCTTCCACTGGAGATAAAGAGTAATATGAGGCTGTAAATTGTTATCGTGGTTAATATATATTTGAGCACTATATCTACATGTTATTATTGTGTGTCAGCTGATCCCTTCCACTGGAGATAAAGAGTAATATCTAAAAACTCTACAGGTTATGTTAGAGAAAGAGGTTGGACAATTGTGGACAGACTGGCAGGTATGACTGATGATGTACGTTTGAATGGAATGACGGCGTGTATCTTGACGGAGAAAATTTAATGTCAGCAGAGGCTGTAAATTGTTATCGTGGTTAATATATATTTGAGCACTATATCTACATGTTATTATTGTGTGTCAGCTGATCCCTTCCACTGGAGATAAAGAGTAATATCTAAAAACTCTACAAGATTTAGGAAAGCCAACAGGCTACAAGTTCAAGTAGGTACAATTGTAATTGCAGTAGGTACACTACAATTGCTTCTGCTCGTACAAAGGTGTTTGGCAACTAGCGGTCCCCCACCGTAACCAATTTCCCTCTAGCCATACATGTAACTGCTTAAATCGCGCTTTTTAAATAGTTATGTAAAGTAAATTACCCTAATTCTCGCGATTATGTTCGCGATTAGACCCGTTAAATGTGTAACTATTTGGTAGCAGCGCGAGTAACAAAAAAAAACACCCAAGTGCATATCAGGCCACGCGCAGTGTAGGGTTCCGTAGAAAGAAAGGTTTTTATCTGCTTAACAGAACTAACAACTTCACTAAAGTAATTTGTACGAAGTTTTCCTTTTATAAGTTAGTCGCCTATTACTCGTTGACGTGTAAAGCCTGTAAAGTCGTGATAGTTTTCATTTTAAGTTCGTTATATGTGCTATTGTTCTCTGAATTTTTTACGTTTCTACGTTTAAACGTTTAGCCGGGAGCGCAGCGGGGGCGACGACGCCCTACACTAACAAAAATTTACGCTTTAAAAGCTTCATATTTCGCAAACATCGAAAAATGGTTTTCCTACACATACAGTATTTTTAAAACGAGCAATCTAACTATACTCCACAGGTGTAGGCGAGAAAATAAAAATCATGCCTAATTTAGGTGTAGGGGAGGTACTTTTTTACTATTTTATCCTACTGTTTTGCTGGCGTGTTCAATATGTATATCTTTGCCAAATTTTAGCTTTTTACTACTTGTCGTCTCTGTGATAAGCCGCGGACATGCAGACAGACTGACATGGCGAAACTATAACGGTTCCTTGCTGACTACGGAACCCTAAAAAATACTGATTCCCTTTACATTTATTGCCGTGACAACTATCATAATATAACTCACCGAATGCTGCGTTGACAAGAATATTGTAGTCGTAGTCCACGATCCCCGTGTAGAGGTACCGCACGTGGTCCACGAAGTACACTAGTGTGAGCAGGACCACAACGGTGAGCGCGTTCGATCGCTCCTTCAGCAATCTGGAACAACGTATTTTGTATGTCTTTTATCTGCGTCCGTCTTGCCTCCTCCTTGGCCTATCTTTACTTTTCTCTGTCTTTACCTGACGACAGCGGAGATATAGAGCACCACAATCATGGAGAGCGCACAGGCGTAGTCTAGGAACTCCGACAGCGGCGTATCGCGCGTGTGGAACACTGTCGACCAGAACCACGCGTTCGCGCACACCTGCGTAAAATGGATAAAAACTAAACTTTGGCCTTATATTATTTTTGTTGCACTAAGCCATGCTGAGGACAATTTTAAAAACCTACTTGGAGGCTAAAAATTCCACGCACACCTTCACCCAACTAAGCTAATGGGCAAGTGCAGGTATCGACGAAATTTCGAGCCTTTTTACAAACTTCTCTGTATTACGTACAGGCGCCTACATCTAGCCGAAGTAATTTACATCACTTGCAGCCCCGAGCAACCCACTTTGCAGATAGGTCTTTTACATCGGAATAATATCGCTGTACCTACATGATCATATTCTTTTTGTTCCACTAACCCATGCTGAGGACAATTTAAAAAACTAACTGCAAAGTGGGTTGCAAATTATATAAGAATTGACTACGTAAGTAGTACTGGTTACTGGCAAACACTGTGCTTCAGGTTGAGCTTGTATTCCATTTCCTTTATCATACAGGGGTGGTATAAAGTGGGAGAGCAAGCAGAACTACCGGAATGTACGTTCTTAGGAGACCACTATCCGAGTAATTTTAGAAACAGGATCCAGATTTTAGAAAAACACATGGTCAGCACTGCAATAGAAGTGGTTTTTCTCGCGTATGTTTTCACAATGCCAATCGATTTAACGGATTTTGCTAGCAGAGCTCTGGAGAAAGTTTGGGCTGTTCCATAAAACTCCAATTCATAGTTTATTATGACGATTCTATGTACAGTCGTGGCCGATTAGTACAATTCTTTCTACTTGTAAATTAGATTAGATTAGATTAATACTCTTTATTTCACACCATACATTATAAAAAAACATGAAAAATCTTAAATATCTGAGTAACATAGTATAGAACTGGCGGTCTTATCGCTAAAAGCGATCTGTTCCAGACAACCTAAGGATGGATAGTTAATTTGTGAATTAATCGGCAATGCAATTGAATTGCCGAACATCGAATTGACACAGTAAGCCATGAATTGTAGTTGTACGAAATAGGAGCTGGAAAGTAGCCCGAACGCAACAGAACACTCACATAGAAGAAGACGTGCCAGAACATGGCAAGACGGGAGCTGGTGAAGCTGAACCGCCGCTTGAGCTCCCCGTACATGTAGGCGTGCGCCGCGAGGTTGAGCAGCGAAGCGGCGGCCGCCGCCGGCTCTTGCACGCCTAGGATGCGTCTGAACGGCCACTGCGAACAATGTAATAATAACATATCGATATTTCATATTTAATTATTCAGCAATTAGTATTTACAATTTATTTCATAATCTGTGACTTTGAGTGCAGAAAGTTTATACAGACTAAATATACTTATTTTCTTGTACCTACCTGGATTTATATGGACATTTTTACACGAATATTATATTTTATAATTATTTCTAATACTACACTTATTTAATAATACAATGTATATCACTATTAATATTACCAGCATGACATTATATACTTATATACTTATTCTGACATTAGAAATATTTTACGCTGTCTACCACTTTGACTACCTCACCTCTTGGCGCTGCATGCCGCTCACACCGGGTACCGGCTGAATATCAGCGCTGAAATTTGTCCCAAACTTTCAGCACATGCTGAGTCGGGGCCCATTTACATTTTCCACACCTACGTTGCGACTCTTTTCACCAATTGGTACATTACCATACTATGTATTTAAAATCTAAATGCTTTTGCTCTTCATGTGTGCTTCTGCTTTGTACTGTGTTTTCTTTGTGCTGTTTCTTGTAATTAGATGTGTTTATGCTTTGTATACGTGTGTGTGACTTATGTAAATAAATGATTTATCTATCTATGTAAGATTTTTTTTAAATTAATTCAGTCTCACAACTTTGACATATTCTCTGACTACTATGCAAAGTTTATGCACAGACGATGCGTGGACTTAAGTGTCATTTAAGAAGTGGTGCAAGTCGACCTACGTTCCTCAAGCAACATAATACTAACGGTGCATGTTGTGGCTGCCTGTAAGTGAGATAACACTTGGCTTATTTTTAGTTTTATTGCCTATTGTGAATGTATTCGTGTACAACTTGTTGGTAGTCCTAATAAATAAAATAGCGCCATCAGTCTCATGGAGTTCACTCAATGGTCCTCGATTCTGTAAGTCTATTATAAAACAATAAAGAGCTTTTCACTGTTCTACAATGGACTTTAATTGATCAAAAATCATAAATTTTAAAGTTAAGTATAGTGGAACCTTTGCTTGAGTAGTGAGGGAGAAGTAATATCACAAGTGTCCGCCACGGACGCCGTGCGACGCGTATTTGAACTAGAGCGTCGCCATCACAAAATGGTAAGCCTTCACGAACTCAACAGTTAAGGAACCCCTGATTTAAATGAAAAAGTTTGTAACTTATCCTCACCTTCCCATGGAACTTGGGCACATTATATCCACTCTGCTGGAATCCGTTCACTGTCTTCCACATGCAGTGGTAGCGGCATTCATCCTTGCAATTCCAGAAGAGGGCCCGGCTCCAAAAGTCTTGGGACTGGCTGGCTGCGGGACTAAACTGCTGGCCATCTGCAATATTTATGGGATTTTGTGATAGAGAAGAAGACTATGTAGCATAGCAGTTAGTATATGGTTAAAGAAAGTAACTGAACAATTATTGCCCTCTCACTAACACAATACTACTATCAATGTTGTATGAGCAAGAGGGAATTAATAATCTTTAGATTTTCTTCAAGAAATAATAATAATAACTTTCACAAAACACAATCACTTGTTCTAGTCCCAAACTAGGATAGGTACCCTGTGCTATGGTAACCAGGTAAGTACACCACAAACATCGAAAAACACCCATATTTTTACAGTCAACAAACACTTTATTGTACATAAAAATGGAAACTACACAGATATTTCTTAACCTAAGCGACAAGATGTATTCTGAGTTCTGAGATGTGTGCCAGGGTGTTAGGTTGGTCAGTGTCTTGTCACGAACTTTTGCCTCCTGTACCACTTGTGGGTTGACTGATAGAAAATGTCATTAGCATTAAGTCCACCTTTTGTACACTTTCTTTTGTGCATTAAAAAATTAATAATAATAACTTTTTCTAACTAACTGTACATGAATTCAGTACATGGAGGTGGTCAGCAGCTGTACTCCTCGATAGGCTGATGCCCTAAGTTCCTATTGACCCTAGCAGATCAAACAGAAATGGCGAGTGGCTGCTGACATCACAGTTCACACTCAAACAGTATAATACTGTACTGAGTGTACTGTGTTATAAGTTCTGTGGAGTGAGCTGTAGTGCCTATTTTATGTCTACCCTAACAATAAATTTAAGTATGAGGTTAAGGTTTTAAATTTACTAACACTCTATGAACTTGTAAGTAAGTTCGAAATAAATATTTTCAATTTCAATTAAATTCAAATTTAACATATATTATGTAGGTAACGAATTTCGGGTCTCAATGCAGAGGACACAGTATGTGACTTAGAGCTTAGTTAAATTAACAAATCACAAAAATTGCTCATCGCAAACTCACTCCGACTGTGCGGGTTATAGTTCAATTTCTCTGTGGGGCATTATACCTACATTTAACGAGGCTAATAAAAGACTGTAGTAATGGTGTTCTTGCGCTGCTAATGGTGTCCTTTCTCTCCATTCTGTTGCTGCTAATGGTGTTCTAATTCTTGTCTCTCATTCATATTCTTACAGCCGTTGTCGTCACTCTACCTTAACAATTTTGACCAAGTTTCAGTAAACATGACGGCAGCTTACCATCAGTGCAGTTGGCAGTAAGGCAATTTCGAACACATTTCTGATAGTACGGCGAACGGTCGCCGTTGCTAGCGAGCGTAAGAATGCTTTGGATGAGCAGCACTACACCAAATAGCAGAAAGTTCATGTTTGTTCCACGATTAACCACTGTTTCTACATAAAGTTTATTTTCATTCTATGGCACATAGTACATAAAATAATGAATTAATACGGCATTGTTATCTTGTTTCAATTAGCACTATAGTAAACATGCAAGCACGCTTAATTAAATTGAACTTTTATTACATTACAATGCCGGTCGCTCGCCAACAAAAAAAAACATTACTATTCTTGAACATATTACTTTATAATCTGTGATTACCACCGCGGTAAATAAAAAACAGCTGATTTTGACAGATTAGAGCTGTGGAACATTCCGATGTCAAAGTTTTCAATAACAGTGGTTTCAGTGAGACAAAGATAATATCAAGTCTAAAATGGTAAATTAATTCAGTTATTTATTCTTGGATGTTATTTTGGTCTTATTTTTAGATCAAAATCTTTTGAAACCACTAGATCGATTTTCTTTACGAGTCGTGAGAACGAACTCTTAAACAAAATCGTAAATAAAAAAAAAAACATAAGTTTTCGAACGTACTATCTAGCGTAGCAAGCGTATCGTATACCACTCTGTGATACCACTTAACTTAACCTCAAAGTCAGTGCGTGTTTGTTTTCTGTTTTTAAAATCAAATGTTCGCAAAATGGTGTTATTACTGAGAGCCCTATTCGCCAATAAAGAGCTTCGTCGGCCACGTAAATATTTATTGACCAAATTCATTGATTCGGTGAGACTCCACGTAAAAGGTGGGACAGGCGGTACTGGTCTTCCAAAATACGGAGGCTTAGGCGGACAAGGAGGATGCGTCTACTGCGTTGGAAAGGAAGGCACAGACATGAAGAATGTTATAAAGAAATTCAGAGGAAAGACCATCTCAGCAGGTCACGGCGAAGACAGCCGCAAGGTAAAGATCGTTGGCACACCTGGCGCTGACACCCAACTAGAGGTTCCTTTAGGAATAACAGTTTACAAAGAAGACGGCGGTGTACTTGGGTCTATAAACAAAGAAGGAGAAAAGGTAATTTTGGCTCGAGGAGGCCCTGGTGGCGATGCTAACAATGGTTTCCATGGACATTTTGGCCAGATACACCATGTCAGGTTGGACCTTAAATTGATCGCCGACGTCGGCCTGGTTGGCTTCCCCAACGCCGGCAAAAGCTCTCTCCTCAAAGCTATATCAAGGGCCAAGCCCAGAATAGCCAATTATCCCTTTACAACACTAAAACCAAATATTGGTATTGTGAAATATCCAGATTTAAGACAAATATCCATTGCAGACCTTCCTGGATTGATTGAAGGGGCTCACATCAACATTGGCTTAGGACACCAATTCCTAAGACATGTTGAAAGGACCAAGCTTTTGCTCTTTATAGCTGATGCCCAAGGATTTGCTCTGAGTCCCCAACATGCTTTGAGAACTTGTTTGGAAACAGTTTTCTTACTAAATAAAGAACTTGAGCTTTATAACTCTGAATTATTGGACAAGCCTGCAATATTAGCTATCAACAAAATGGACTTGGAAGGATCTAAAGAAGTCCTTAAAAGAATCAAAGAAGCCTGGACGAATATAGACAAGACAATACAAACTATGCCAGACGAAATCAGACCAGAAAGGGTTGTAGTATTTGAAGACATTATAGGTATTTCAGCATTAAAAAGTCCTGACAGTATAAGCACATTAAAAGATCTTATAAGAAAAAGGTTAGATGAATTTGCTGAAGAGAACAATCCAGATATTGTGGATGCAAGTGACTTGTTTAGGAAGAATAAAGCTGTTACCACTGAGAGAGGTCCAAAAGTTACTTGAATATCTTATCCAGTACCTATTTCTTTTTCTATGCAGTAGTTCTGTAAGGTTGTAAATAAAATGAAAAATTTTAAGTTACTGATATTTTAATTCAAAAACTGCATAAGCATTACAATAATTACCTACAATCTTTATCTTAAACCTAGACTTATTTCTCTAAACTTGATGCTAAATCAACAAGGACATTTGAAAATTAATGTTTTGTTAGTGTAATATGAAAAATATTATTAAGTAAATTACAACATTAATTTCCGATGTCCCCTGCTAGTTGAAAATCAAAATTTATCACAGTAGCTTAAATTATAATTTCGATAGCAGTCTGAAATACATATGAGCGCACGTCTGAATGAAACCTACTGATTCGAGGTATATATTTGTTCATTAATAGGTAAGAAGTTACTGAAATATTTGCAAAGTACAGTGTGTCAGAATATCGGGAAAGACTAGAAACCTTTACACTTAAAATACTAAATAACCATATAGTATTAAAAGGACAACTTTAACTATATCTCCTAATGTAAAAGTCCCTACTCTGAAAACATACAAAATAAAGTTCGGCTGATGAATAAAAAAAAACACAATTACAAATAGTTCCAACACAACCTCTGATTTAACTAACATAAACACAGTAATTATACTCCTTCATACTTTCTCAAAGCGGTAATCATAATCATCACAACACTACTATCTCAAACATGATTATAGTAAGTAAAATATTGACAGACTTTTCCATCATAATATTATCACAATACAATATTTGTTTAGATCAAATTATTCAGGGTCTGAAGAAGGCAGAGATTGAACACAGATTTGTTATAAATTTAAAATGTTTCTTTAAAGTGGACCCATAACACAACGCAAAAATATATTGCCACGCCACTGTATGGACTCCTCCGATTTAACCTGCTCCGAACTGACAAGTACATATTTTGACACTTCGGAAACGTGAAAATGGATAACTCCTTGCAGTTGACAGTTGATAGGAGGGCAGATCCACATAAAACGAATGCAAAGACCTCGGAAATGTGTTGCGAGAAGCAATGTGCACAAAAAAAATATACAGGGTGTAACCAATGTCCCATATACATACGAAAATGGGGGGTCTACTTGTCAATAGTCTATTCAGACCACAAAGGGATGCTTCAAATGAATGAAACACAAATTTAGCACTCTTTTTTTAACAATTATTTTACTTGATTTCGGCAGAGCCGCGCGCATAGGGGACGTGTGTCTAAAAATCTCCAAATTGTCCCTGTTATTGTCACAAATAATCGATGTCAGCAAAACAGGTACTAACATATTTTTAATTTGATGGACAATTATTTATAATATGTATTATTTTAGTATCTGTTGTGCTGAAAACTATGCGCACCTGTTTCAGGATGATAGGCCTACGAAGTCTGTGTAAGAGTAATTACTGTTCATTCTGGGCCTCCGTCCTCGGCCCCGGCGGGCAGCAGAGCGGCGCGAGACCGAAACATCGAGTTAAAATAAGTACAATTGATGACTGTCAACCATGCGCAGTGTTTCACTCATTTAGTGTCATAAATCCTAAAAATAAATACAAACAGTAATTATTGGTCATTCTCGGCCTCCGCATCATACCGTTCCTCGGCCTCGGTGGCGGTCTCGGTGGGCGGCAGCGCGCGGCGCGCGGCCGACCCGTCGGAGGCCGCGTCACTGGCCACGTCGTCCGACTGCGGCGACGGCGCCTCCATGGACGCATTGTCCAGACTGACGCTCGCTGCCGGAGGAAGAATTATTGTACAGGGATTGGAGTTTTTTCATCCATTTTTTGAAGAAGAAGAAGAAGAAAGACATTTATTATACCAACAAGATACATCACAGAAACAAAACAAGCACACAAGCAACAATGTTCTAGAGCTTGTTTGAAATGGGCACCAATGTTTAATTTGTAACGTTCATTATACTACAATCACTGACTTGCTTTCTAAGGAGTGTCAAAAATGCCAATGAAAACTTAGAAGGTAAGTTTGTTTTTTATTTTGCAAATTTAATTATCTTAAAACCTGTGCTCATAAAATATTGTTCATCTTATCTTTATGCTGGTACAACAACACATTTCTTGTAGATTTAGATCAACAAAATCCGCATATTCCACTAAAGAACATAGTAACAGCAATAAAAATAACGTCACCACTGCCCAGGACATAATCATGGTGTATTTAGTCAACTTTTCACATTAATTCTTCTAAATTCTCTTTCCTCATTCGTGGTAGAAAGGTAGGTGGAAGAAAATATCTTTGTTGGCCTTTTTGACCTCCACCTTTAACTGAAATGGATACTAACGAAATTGTAATGTATGTAAAAACGCTTTCAGCTTACAGTTCATGGGCGGGTTGAGTCTGTTATCAGGCGAAGGTCGTTGCTTCTTCGTCGTTGGTTCTTCGCGATTCTCCTCCACTTGCGCAGGACACTCGAGGTGTACCAAGTGGAACACCTACGGGAATTTAAACGTCAGATCCCATGTTTTAAGATATGTTATCGAACGTAATATGTGAAGATATGAAAAGCAAATCACCTCATTTACAGAGTTATTTGTGCCGACAATTCTGATGATCGAAACGGGCCTCGGTGTGAAGTAAATCACTTGCCATGACCTGAAAAACCCAAGCAAATACGAATCAACTTTAAATGAAATAAGTCTTATTCGCCTGGACTTTTGTCCATCTCGTCCCTGATTGGCCAACGATTATCCTTTTTATGTACAATAAAGTGTTCTCTATCTATCTATCCTAAGGGGAAACTCTGAACCCACCTGCAGGAGTCTCTGGTGCGGTCACAGACGGTCTCCCAACCCCAGTAGTTGACCGACGTCTCCACGTAGTAGGAATAGTGGCGGTAGTCGCAGTCCCACAGTAACATCCTGACACAAAACCAAATATGTTACTTATTTTATTTGCTCCAATTGTTTTGTTTTTATCTGATATCAAGCCTGTGACGCTTATTTGGCATCAGCCGCTGTTTTTACTTCGCGAGGTGTTCTATACAACCTACACCGGTACAAATATACAAATATTATGTCTTATTCTGAGAGTGAGTTAGACTGAATGTCATGAAATGGAATAAATTATTTAAGAATTTAATTCTCCTATATAAGGTTGCCTGGAAGAAATTGCTATTAGCGCCGCCAATTATATCTTTTCTTTTGTCATTGCTGTTTCTGTAACATTTTTTCCGGTATACAATAAAGAATATTCTTATCTTATCTTAAGATAAGTTTTTTTGTTGGTGAGGCAATAGGCTGGTTTTATCGTCACGCCGCTAGACGCGCCGCTGAGCAGCGCGCTGTTAACAGCACGCGCTTGAACAGCGGTGCACCGTAAAACGAGATTAGTACCGCGCGTTCCGCTGCTGTTGGCCAGTCGCGTACAATATGCAGGTTAATACGGTTAGAGTACTGGCTATATACTTTTTATGGAAATTTCTTGTATGAATCATCAGCCGGGTCCCATAAACATCTTCTGAATCGAACTTCCTCAATTACTCGTCCCGTATCGATGTAATTCATTTCGTAAACAAATAGGTACCTACAACACGGCGCGTCTCATCGGCGTCACACTAAAACGCATACTGGCCCTGGCCGTAGAAGCGAATGAGCGGCGCGCGCTTTGGCAGCGCCGGCGAACATCGCGCGTTTATTGAACGGCGCTGCTCAAGCGCGTGACTTTGAAACGCAACTAACTACCCCATACATCTTCGAATTCGTGACGATGAAACCAGCCATAAATATTGCAAAGTAAGGTTTAACTAGTGATGACATAAAATAAGAAAAAAGGTAGTGGCTCAGCTGGTCAGACCCGGGTGCAATTCAATTTAATTTAAAAAAAGTCAATCAATTAGACTTAATAAGAAGTAAAAACAATGTCAAAAATATAAAAAACAAAATAAGAATAAAGGAAACAAAAAAAACACACACAAACACACAAGTACAGTCAATTAAACAAACCGCCCCGAGACATGTCCGACCCAAAGGTACCCATGACACTGGCAGCGTTACCGCGCTGCACAGCGAGGGATATCCTTTGCATCAAAAATGCCCCTGAGCGGTAGTCAAAGCCACGGTTCCTGAGACGATGCCCTATCTCCTTAACAAAAACTTTCCCCTGGGCACCCCAAACTCCAGTGGTTTCTACGGCGAGTGGCACAAACAGATAGCTGCTCATCAACTGGCTATATTTTGCGCACTTGAGTCTAGCTGCAGCTTCAGCAGCTGACCCAGGTACGGCAGCCGTAGAACCCACGTGTGAAGGTGCGAAAGTGCATACGCAGGTGGCATCCCAAAGCAGACACCGACCCCTCTCCCACGGTATCAAAGTGAGACCGTCCGGACGCTTTCCATCACTACGCATCAACCCCGGCGGTTCAAGAACCGCAGGGATATCCGCCGAAATGAGAGCCCTCCGAACGATATCATTAACGGAATGATGCCGTGAGAATCTGCCCGCGCTCCGAACGCAATAAAGCCCATGTCGGCCCCGCGAATCCACCTCCGCACCACAAACACAGCGATGCGGTTGACAGATGTCACAACCCAAACGTAGCGCCACCGCCACACGCAAGGAATTGAAACACTGTTGACATTTAATTAAATTTATATTATAAATTACGTAACATCGCCTCTGTGAATTAATGAATGGTCTCTCCAATTTCGAACAAATAGAAATCTACGTTCTTATCGTATCTGATGCGCCACACGCGTAAGATCAAGAACTACACTTTTCATACGCGTCGGACAGCGTAGCGTCGCGTCTGACATCCCCATACCCCCTCGCCGATCTGGCGAGGCAGGTTGGATATCAGATGCAACGCATTAGACGTCTAGAAGTCTAGTGTCTAGGCATACAAAGTCAAACGGCCAGATTGCACATGGCATCATGTACGTCGCATATGTAGAACCAGTGTGATTCTAGCTTCCTTCTGTCTGCCCTATGTGTCTGCCGACATGGCGCGACGCTCCTCGCGCGTTCACTCGCGAGGATCGGTGGTGGAAACGGGCGCACCTGATGGAGGAGAGCAGGTAGGGTTGTGCCAGCTGCACGACGATGGCGCCGGAGCCGAGCTGGTGGCACGTGTAGCCCTGCTCCCAGTCGTAGTGCTCCGTGTCTCCGTTCAAAAGTGCGTTGCGGGACCGGCTAAATGTACACAATAAATTCTATCAAAATTAATTTCCACGTCTGCTGCATGCAATTGTAATTAAAACACACATCGCCATCTACATATTCACCATTGTACTAGTGTCGTAACGATAGAAACGGAATTATGTTATTCGGAATAAGAATAAAATTTTAAAGGAAACTGAAAAAACATCAAGGCGGCGAGAAAAAACTTCGTACTGCTAGACAGACTTCTCATTAGAAAAATTAGTTTTGGGCGCCCAAATCACACATAAAAATCAGCTTATAGTCCCAGGACTGATCGCAAAAAGAGACAATCAGATTTTGGGCTCCTACCCAATCATGTAATTAGTACAAGTATTATTAGCATTTGGTAACATCATACCAATTACAATTTCCATCAAATTTCAATTGGTACGATATTATCAATAACATTCTCATGCCTCCTCTACACGTTGACATATGCGTCCGCAGACGTCGATAGACGCATCAGCAGATGTATAACCACGAGTCGGCCACACGTCTGTAGGTGGTTCAGTCTGTGTTAATTCTCGCCAGACGCGACTTGCACGCACGCAACATTTAAAAAAATGGATGTTGTGACCGTACTGCCCCAGCTATTTATTTATTCACTACTTTTAACTATTACTCGAATGTAAATCGAAGTAGTAGTAATAAAAAAAATTGTGGTACTTATTTTTCGAATTCCACGGGCAGTGTTCTGATTGATACAACGCAAGGAATTAAAATGTTTCGTCAGTGCTCATACTAGCCATTTCAGTCGTGTGGACAGACGCTGGGCGCTCGCGCTGAAACCCTTTGATGCGTGCCAAAAAAACTGACAAATGTATTGGTGGCAGACGGATCTGCCGACGTTAAATACCTATCAGAGACGAGCAATTCTCCCCGTCTACACGTCGGCGGACTCGTCCGCAGGTGACATCTGCAGACGTGTAGAGGCTTTACAGAGGCGTGGTGTAGGCCTCTCCGAGAAGCGATAAGCCAGTCACCTGATGCCCTCGATGACGACGGCGGACAGCTCGACGGTGGCGACGTTGTGCGCCGGCTTGACGAGGCCGTCGCACAGCGCCGGCACGCGCGCCGTGTGCATCGCTTCGAACGCCACCGCGTGGAACACCTGCCCGGTTTGCAAACAGGTCACGTTGTGTAGACAAATCACTAGTTCGTATTTAATGTTCATAATAAATAAACCACATTGTATAACTATTATACAATAGCGGCCGCGGACCGGGCGGCGGTCGGTCGGTAGACCAACAGCCCGATGGTCGGACGATGTGGCCAGGTCGGCAGCAGTGGGCAGAGGTGGACTGATGATGATTATAACTATTATTACAATGGCAATGTGGCGGACTTAATGCTATAAGCATTTTCAATTTTTTAATAAAAGCTACATCTATGCGACACCGACAGAAAGCACATTAACCATTTGAACCGAACATTTTTTAATGTAGCCACTATATGTCCCACTGCAGGGCACAGGCCTTCTCTCAGAGAAAGAGAGTGTGGGCTTAATTACCACGCGTGCCCACCGCGGATTGGCAATTTCAATCACTGAGGTACGTGAACACCTCCGACACTCAGGTTTCCTCACAATGTTTTCCTTTAAAGTTAGCGAGTGGTATTGCTACTATAATTTCACAAATGTACGTAACTTAGCAACCAAAGTCATTGGTACATGCCGGGATTCGAACCCACGACCTCCCGAATGAGAAGTCGGCGTTCTACCGCTCCGCTACCACCGCTCTATACAAATACATTAAATCATTATATCTTGCTGGTGGGTTCGATTCCCTTACCAGGTGTGCCAATTGTTTTGGGCAGGCATTTGCTTCGAGGGCCGCTTATATGACATACTCGAGTGAGGAAAAAAAAAATTCCTCATATCAACTAAAGCCAACCACTTCACTACCGAATCCTCAGTAAACTGGGTTTGGAAATTGGCCTACTCCAAATGGAGTAGTGAATTTGAAGCGTGCGATATATGCAGTCTATGCGATCGAGACTACAAATACAGTTCCAAAGGTGTAGTGGCGTAGTAAAGTCCATTAACCGTCCTAGATTCTAGGTAGATCCAAGTAGATCCTAGATTATTGACAGTTTTATGTACTGCTAAATAAATAAATAATCTATCTAAATAAACCACGCAAAAAGTACACTTTCTCATCGATTCCGTAGCGTGCCAAGCGACCAAGTATTGACCTTATTGACTGTGTTGCTAATGCCGACGATCTCGATGTTCAGTCGAGTCACGCCGGCGGCGGCGCCTACGCTTTGTAGCCATAAGAATACTTTATGACCGCCGTCTCGTCGAGTGCCGAGCGACCAAGTACCTTATTAACAGTGTTGCTAGTTCCCACGATCTTGATATACTGCACGACACGCGGCTCGAAGTAGAGGTTCTGCCAGGAGCGGCAGTAATAGTTGCTGTGGTCCACCACCCGTAGCCAGTCCTTCTGGTCCACTGACACTTCGATGTGATACGCGTATGACCTGCAATGAATGTGAGGTTCACTTCGGAATACAACGGGCTCTAAATGACAAAGCTCTATGGCATTAGTCAGTTAAATGCACGATTAGATTAACTCAAAATTGCAATGTCATCGAAAACATCATCATCATCATCACCATCATTCAGCCACAAGAAGTCTACTGCTGGACATAGGCCTCCTCCAAGGCTTTTCAAAAAAACCTATTGGAAGCGGCTTGCATCCAGCATCTTCCTGCCTCTTGGATGAGGTCATCTGTCCATCTTGTGGCTGGTCGTCCTACGCTGCGCTTGCCAAAATCATAACTTGAAAAAAAAAACCAAGTCTCGCAAATCTTCAACTTCTTGTACCATAAAAAGTTGTGAGATCGATGTGATACCAAGTTGGTTAATTTATTCAGTCCCTACTTAAGGGTCCTTCTGTCTTAAGTTATTACGTAATTAGCTAACCTAACAACATCTTATAGTGACCATATCAATATTAAAAATCTTTTACGTTTTAAATAAATATATTTGAGAAACTTGGATTAGCATTCTTAACTGGTTCAACTTCAATGAAATTTAAAATATACCGTGTTTATGCAATGCTTCCAGTTTTATCCACAACAAAGTTATCCACGTCGGAAATGGCCTCAACTGCTTGGAGAAAAGAATGGTAAGGGCCGTGCCGCTTTTTTGCTCGCCTTGGCGGGGGCACTGCCGTTCCCCAGATATTTTAGTTGTTTTGACAAGATGGTTTCTGAAGTTTCTTCGCCGCTTCATCTTCTTTACCTTATATATGTTTTCCCTGAAATTGTCCTTTCTCTTCGCCACACTAAGCTGTTGTCTCTGTCCACAGCAGAAAGCTCAAATAGTTGATAAACGTGCAGGTCCAGGGCCGCAACAATAGTGTCTCGCGAGAACCCTCACTGTATGTTGCAATTGTACCAACCTGTTATCTCTGTCCCACAGCAGCAACCGGATATGGTTGATAATGGTGCAGGTCCCGAGCCGCACCACGATCCCGGGGTTGTCGGGCGCGTCGCTGATTGTGTGCCGCGTGTACCCGCGCTCCATGTCATAGTTCTCGACGTCTCCGTCCAGTAGCGCCGAGCGCATGTCGCCGGCCACGACGCGCGCGCCGCGCTTCGCCGTTGCCACGTTCTCTTCGGGTACTGTGGGGGATTGAAACTTAAAACGAGAAGGAATTTAAACGTTGTTGCTGTACCGTGTTCTCATTTCAATGAATGGATGATTTATTGCCACAAACCAACGATAATAGCAGAAGCTATTAATAGAACAAAGAAAGTGAAAGTGAAAATATTTTATTTACCACACAAAAATAATAAATATTAGTAATTCTTTCATTCACAATGTTTGTGGTAAAAAGGAATGGGCAAAGAAGAAGAAGAGTGTGCGTGTGTAATAAAAATATATAATAAACTTGGGACTTGTCTGTCATAAAACGAAAGTGCTGAAGGAAGCTGAAGGACGGGAAGAGCTCAGTAGCTTAGCCTGGTGACGATTGAGGCCAGGGTTAGCTAATCAAGCTTAGCTAAGTTCTGAAATTGTTCGAAGAGATGGTAGCGGTCCCCTCTCGAGGTACACTGACCTCTAACCCCCTTCGCTATCGGTTGTAAACCCCTGATTTTCGTATACTAATTGTTAACAATAGTCAGTTGGCCAAAGTGCACCATAACACCGTGTGCTATGCTATGCTGTGCTATATCCTAGTTTAAGACCAGGACAAGTGATTGTGTTGTGTGGAAGCTTTAATGATTAAAACTTCTCATCCAATTGCACATCATAAACAACCCACCGACACACGTCATACAGCCGCTACAGGCGCACGACCCGAAATCACCGAACAAATAACTCACTGAGCAGCCCCCGATGGCGCAGCTGGGTGCTGCAAGTGGTGGTCTTCTCGTGTATGGCGTCCAGCAGCATGTCGGGCGTCACCAGCGCCACGGGCCGCACCACCGACAGCAGCTCCTCCAGGCTCATCAGCGTCAGCCGCACGCACTTCAGGAGCTTCTCCTGATGGGGAGTGATAGCGCTTGAACAGCTGACGTAGGTCCAAATATTAAATTCATAATGTCTACCCGTCACCCACGACACAGGCTGCGCCTAGTGCGGGAGCCACCATCGGCCATAACTATTGTAATCTTTTGTTATAAATACTCGTAAACATTTTTTTTACTTTTATTAGGGTTCCGTACCTCAAAAGGAAAAAACGGAACCCTTATAGGATCACTGTTGTCCGTCTGTCCGTCCGTCCGTCCGTCTGTCAAGACCCTTTTTCTCAGGAACGCGTGGAGGTATGAAGCTGAAATTTATATCAATTACTCAGGTCTACTGTCCCTTGAAGCTGTGAAAAAATCAAACTTCTAAGCCAACGCAATCAAAAGATACAGCCGTTTATGCCGCAAATTTTCGACACTTGCAAGGGAATCAAAACCTACAGGGTGCTTCCCGTGAACTCAGAATCTTGAAATTTGGTACGAAGCAACGTCTTATAGCATAGATAAAGGAAAAATTACGAAAGCCATAAATTTTTAGTTACATCACATAATATATTTTTTTTTAATAATTTTAAACTTACTACCCATTTCCTCATAAACGCGTAGAGGTATTAAATTGAAATTCAAATGAACGAACTTTGTAAACCTTGCAGGTTTGTACGGAACCCTCGGTGCGCGAGTCCGACTCGCACTTGGCCGGTTTTTTTTAAATACAAAGCGCATCCCTCTTGTTAGAGAGAGTAGTGATAGGGTTTAGTTGTGTGTATTAGGTACATACGACGGTTAGGTTAGGTACACGCTCGAGTAAAAACATTACACAGGCACCGTGACCACATGATGAACCACAATTAATGAATCACAGAACACATCTTAGTAAATTAATACCTA
Source organism: Yponomeuta evonymella (assembly GCA_963969515.1). Classification (NCBI taxonomy): domain Eukaryota; kingdom Metazoa; phylum Arthropoda; class Insecta; order Lepidoptera; family Yponomeutidae; genus Yponomeuta; species Yponomeuta evonymella. Next base: position 21,550,080 of record OZ018346.1, on the reverse strand, counting down.
TACCTAAACTTTAGAAATTAATACAAAGTTGTTAAAAGTGGGTCAGTCTTAGTATGGCGCCAAAGCAGGGCTTTGGTGCTGGTTATCAGGCCGAACCATGAAAGAAAAAGTTGTTTTTTACAGGAATAAAATACTTAAAATCACATTTCAAAAGAGTTGGCGATTGATAGCATAACCATAAACAGCAGCGTATGTAGGTCCACCTGCAAAGCACATCCCTTTTCTTAGTATTTACAGAGTTTAGGTATTTGTGTCTTAGATAAGACGGTTGAGGAGGGAGATGATCTTAACAAGTCTCCTTTTTCTTACATAGAGTACCTTCCTCAAAACCTTCCACACCTTCTTCAAAAATGTAATTTATCCTCCTCAGTCCTGACCTTGAAAATAACAATGGTTTTCAATTGTTATTTTCAAGGTCAGGACTGAGGAGGTTAAACTATCGGAGGTGTCAGAAAGAAAATAATATTTAGGCAGGAAATAAACAAATAGCCTCTATATGTACAAGATAGAAGATCTCCAAGCGCGCAGAACTAGCAACTAAATTGGCGCAGTAAACTTACAACCTGCGCTTGACCGCTGTCACTCTTCACCCAATGCTGGTTGGCGGTGAACCAGTTACAAACGGCCTTGAAGATCTCAGCTTCGGGCGCGAAGAACGAGTCTCGCTCTAAAAGACCTTGCAGCGCCTCCTGCAACGAAAGCGAGGCTATAATACCTCGACATCCATCAATCGGGTGATTGATATAAAAGAATACTTCAAAATCAGAAAGAGCTGGTGGCTGTTTTGTAGAGGCATAGCTGTGGTTCATACTATAAATTTCAAATGACACTTGAAGTATGCACCACAGGACTATTACTCACTGGAGTAAAACCACCCCTCTTCGGAAAGTTAGGGGAATTATTTTCCACCACAATATTTTCAAAATCGTTTATCAAGAATTGAAACTTACTACTGAAAGCTGGAGAAAGGAGTCGTGTTGCAGCACTTCAGAAGCGTTTCTGTCCAGAAAGTTGAAGCAGTAATTCATCAGCCCCTCAAGTCCATAGAGCCTAAAAAGTAGATTTATTTAGTTGCGGAATGAGAACAAACAAAGGAAAGATATTTGCAGGCTTTCTGTTGAAAAAGTAATTCAGGTGTCATGCATTGAATTGTCTAAACACATTGTAGTAAGCTTATACACGCCCCCTACCAGCAATTACAGTATATTCGAATCGATATTAGAAGATGTATTAGAAGTATATAGCTTCCAGTAGTCATAAGAAAATTTGTGGTGATTTTAATGTCGACCTGCTGGTAGATTCCCCTTTGACAACTAAATGACAAATTATTTTTAAATCTTTCAATTTTTTTTTTTTTGTTGCACTAATCCGGCATGGGCCGGGACTTGAACCCGCGACCTCTGGCTAACCGTGCCAGCGCTCTCCCAACTGAGCTAATGGGCAAGTGCAGGCATCGGCGAAATTTCGAATCTCTTTACAAACTTCTCTGTATTACTTCTCATTCAATTTGGTCAATATTTTTTAGAGCCCACCAGTATTACTGAAACTACTGCTACTTGTCTCGATTACGTCTATGGCGATTGCAATTTTTTGATTACTCCACAGAAAATGGCTTAAAGTCAGACCACATTATAAATTTTGAAATAGATTAAAAAAAATTGAGCAAGTTATTCTATGGAGGCCTATTACAAGTAAAAAACTACAATAATTTCAATTAGACCTTCAAAGTAGCTTAACTACGCATAAAGGTGAAACCCTAAATGCTAACGCCCATTATGAAGACTTCTTTAAGTAGAGATTTGAAAAAGTATTTAAATTAAGGAAATTAACTAGCAATGAAAATAAAGTAGGATTTAATGAATGGGCCATTGCGGGCATTCGAAAGAGTAGGGACACACTGCATTGCATGAGAAAAAAAACATACACATATGACCACAGTTTTATAAAGTATGGTTAGGTTACAATTAGTTTTAAAGGAGTCGGGTTGTTTATTATAGATTGTTATATATCTGTAGTTAGGACTCTTTTGTGTGATCGTCAGTTTTGGGGCTATAGGTTGTACTATTTTTTTTGCGCGGCGCTGTGTGTAGTTGGGATTTTTTTCGTCATTGGATTGGAAGAGATGTCGATATTGATATACGAATTTACATACCTGCGAATTTACATATATATAGATGATAAGATTAGTATTTTATTATTTATGAAGTGCGGCCTACAGCTTTGTCTTTGTTTAATATTTACTAATGTTTATGTTTTAATATTGAAAGACAATGTCTCCTCGTGCGATTACGAGATTTCGTTTGAATATATTAATCCCCATAGCGTAAGTAAATTAAAAAATTGAAGATTTGTGGGGAATGTCAGTAACAATAGTTCGCAGTAACAGATGTCCTAGGTTCTCATTTAGCGAGGATTTTTAACAAATGTGTAGATGAGGGTACATTCCTGGACCTAATGAAATATAGTAGGCTCGTTCCGCTGTTTAAAAGCGGTGAAAGGCATGATCCCACAAATGTCAGACCAGTCACTAGAACATTGGAAGTGATGAGATCATATTTAAAAGGAAGTACCACAAAATCAATTTTGGAGCCGTTCCTTTTCCTTGTAATGTAAATGATTTGCCTATTGTGGTACATACAAAACACGTCCGAGATAGTATTATTTGCAAATGCCACGTCACTTATTTTTAAAATTATGCTCTCCCGCATGTATTTGATTGTTTCACGGCAAATAATTTGCTTCTAAATTCCAAGAAGACAAAATGTATAAAGTTTACCTTACCAAACGTAAGATTTAGTTGAAAACAACATTGTACTCGGGAAAGAAAAAACTAGAACTTATAGAAGATACCGTATTTCTAGGCATCACAATCGATTCAAAATTACAATGGGGTCCTCATATTGTAAAACTAGCACACAGGCTTATGCAGCATATGCAGTCAAAAGAATGAGAGAGCTCACTGACCTTGCAACTGCTAGGCTTGTTTATTTTAGTTACTTCCCTACGAAACTACTGTGGGGTCGGGCAGCAGACATTGAAACGATCATCTTACAAGCTAGGTAGTAGGGACTCGTTAAGGGATTTCTTTCAAGTAACTAACATCTTAATTAAATCATAAAAAAATTGTCTTTGAAGTTCGGGAAAATCTCGGAAAAAATTGCGAGACTCGATTCCTGAACTATTTATAATATGTAAGTACCTACCTAAAAATTTGTACGGAACCCTCGGTGCGCGAGGCCGACTCGCACTTGGTAGGCTTTGTTTTTGGATGGATCTCAGCCAACTGACAACAGTCATTCCTTACAAGCAATGATGCATTATGTCAGTACATAATGCGTACACTGTATAAACAAATTGCCTCTAGCTAGATACCTCTAGGTTAGGACGTCTGTTGGAGTCAAAAATTGTCTGTGCTACAAAGACTGCGGACCGAGTGATCTAACCTGAGTGTCCGAGGTTTACTCAGCATACTCAGGCCTTGATATCGCCATAAGCGATAGGCATGCATGGGAACGCTCCGGTGCCTCTCTATTTGAAAGAAGGCCTGTACCCTGGAGTGGGGTGTATGTACATAGGCTGCTTATATAGTAGGTTCTACCATGTGTTAACATTTTTATAGCGCAAGTAAAGTTTATATCAGACTAAATAGGAGGCTCTCATCGACCTGGGGCCTAATTAGCGAAACCAGCCGTCTAACCTTCAAATTCCATACTAATTAGACAGTTAGACGATAGATTCTGTTAACACAATCTAGGCCCTGTTTGCGATTCTGTTAACGGATTATAGTACAATGAGAAATGGATGAATAAGCCCATTTCATTTCATTAGTATGAAACTTTCTAGGCATCAATGATCTGGATCATCCCTCATTCATCACAAGCCCCGACTATCTGATCTATGAATGTACTTTAATGCACTAACAGAATCGATCAACCTATGTCTACCGGTGACTGGATTTTGCATGTTGATTGAAGAACTACTTTGATCATCGTTTAGACCTACCTACAGTCGAGCACTGCAAACGTTTCTGAACGCAAACAAAGCCAAACATATCTGATGTCGACTGAATTTAGCACGATGAATGCAGAACTAGGTTGATCATCGTTTAGACCTACCTGGCGGCGTCGAGCACAGCGCAGACGTTCCGCAGCGCGAGCACCTGCCGCAGGTACTCCGAGATGGCCGCCTCTAGCTCCTGGAAGTTGAACTGGTGCGCTAGCCCCAGCATGTCCAGCACTGTGTCCTCGCGCAGCATCGACAGTCCCATGTGGCCTGCCGTATTATGACTTTGTTTTCTAAGTTATGTAGGTACATTTATGAAGTTATAGTAGCAATACCACTCGATAAATGTGAAGGAAAACATCGTGAGGAAACCTGAATGTCTGAGCTATTCACGTACCTTGCTTGAGATCGCCAATCCGCGGTGAGCACGCGTGGTGATTAATCCCATACTCTCTCTCTGAGAGAAGGCCTGTACCCTACAATGGGACGTATATAGGCTGCTTATATGTATGTATGTATGTATGAATGAATCTAATTCACTGTTAAACAGATTCTTCACTCCCACAAGACAGGCTCTGCCTAGTGTGGGGGTCAGCAAGTATTCGAATAATTTAACAGATTAATGGCAAATACATACTTTTTTTACTGTAAATCTTGGTAAGTGGAGTTGTTTTCTCACTGACGCTTTTTTTTTTTTGTAATCTTTTTATTAATAAGGGACTTTTGTCACCGAGTGACCATGTCAGCCCCATCGTAACTTATAATGACAACATTTCACACATAATTACATTGGAAAACAAAAGAAAAAACTAAAAACTACTTAAGTATCTTATCTAGGGGTCTGAGAGAGCTGTTCTTCTCTTCTTTGACGCAAAGAATGGTAAACGAATTTGTAAACTAAAAAGGACTCTTCTGATAAAGGATTTGCTAAAATAGATTGAAAACTACCGACGTCAAGCAGATTTATTTTAAGGTAAGATAATAACAGCTCCCTCTCGGACCGATTGCGATTGCATTCGGTTAACAAGTGTTGAACGTCTTCAATGGTATCACAACAAGCACAATTTGGACTCTCCGTCTTTTTCATTAAGAATGCAAATTTGTTAAGAGGCATATGACCAGAACGCAACCGATGTACCATTACTACAATTTGTCTATCTATCTCGCGCTGTACAAACCAAGGCACTCGAGGAGGCTCACTCTGGATCGTTTTGTACCAAATACCTTTTTCTGTAGATCTTTGGTCAAAGTAAACTTTCCAAGCATCTTGCACTTTAGATCTATAAGGAGTCAATTTTTCAAAAAAAGCTGGCAACACATTTAAACTTGCACCTTGCTCAGCAGCGAGTTTAGCCAGGCGGTCAGCCTCCTCGTTGCCCGATAAACCTATGTGCGAAGGAATCCATTGTAATTTGACAAATATGCCCTTACTTTGTAGCTTGAGTATTTCTCTAAATATTGAATAGGCTTTTGGGACCCCTCTGACACCATATACACAACGATTGAGGTGTTGTAACCCACTCCTCACTGACGCTTAAGGGCGCTTATACGCGGGCGGCACGTTGCGAACGACGGTGCCAACTGCAGCCGTCGACACTTGTCGGCAGTCAGTCGCCGACATGTCAGCGACGAATATCCGCGTCGACGAGTGTCGACGGCTACCGTTGGCACTGTCGTTCGCAACGTGTCGCCCGTGTATAAGCGCCATAAGTCTTATGAACCTGCTGCAACAGCACATACGCCTGAGTGATATCAAATAATAATCTTCTTTCAAATCTCAGTGCAACAAATTATCAAGGTTTTTGTGGGTTTTGCACAAGAAAACCTATCACAACCAGATAGGTAGGTTTTCATCAGACTTACCTGAATAAACATATCTGAGGAGAGCCTTGAATGCTAGCAGTGGAGCCTGTAGTTCTACTTCAGCCTTAAACAAAAGACAAGTTATTAATAAATAAACAATTGTATCATCATCATCATCATCAGCTATTTGACGGCCACTGCAGGACATAGGCCTCCCTCGTAGTTTTCATAACCATGAGGGGTTTTGCCATAATCGCCACGCTTGGCAGGCGGGTTGGCGATCGCAGTATGCGGTTGGAATCTCAGGAAGACGCTGCTGCCTGTCTCCTGGTAATTGATTTCCTTAGTCGCCTTCTACGACATCCACGGAAGGAAACGGAGTGACGCTATTCTTAATCCGGCGTCACACGGTACAATTGTCAACAATCGTCTATAATAATCTAAAACAATCTCTACTATCTTTCTAAGATGCGTTCTGCTTGTTAGACTGTTTAAAACTGCATAGTAACTTCGAAACCTACCTGATTGGCCTCCCTCATGCCTCCATAGAGCAGAGCCCGGAAATAGTCGCTGCTGGCGGCTAGGATGACCTTATGCGCTGGAATCCGCTGTCCCTCCACAATGAGTGTCACATCAGAGTACTCGGAGGAGAGACATAGCGAGCCTATGTGCTCTGACAGGTAACCTGAGACAAGAATTTTGAACTTAATACAACATTTAAATGAATGATGATGGATATGAATAAATTGTAAAATTATAATTTATTTTCTGAGGTCAACACGAGCACTAGACACAATAAAAACTGAATTTGCACGGATATTTACTCGTTTATTTTTTCATTTTACAATTTTCCGACGTTTCGGTACGGTAGAGCCTACTGTGTAGTTCTTCGTAGTCTTTAGACACTCACTGATGTGCTCAATGTCGCCAACCCTGGTGCTGGTGCCCGCATTGTTCACCGGCATGTACTGGTGCTGGCTGCTCATCTTCCCGCCAACCACCAACACACCTTGGGATGAGAATACTAAGTCAAATCTATATGAAATATAATCCATGCTAGATACCTATTAGATACATTGATAAAAATGTTTTGGGTAGGTACACACACTCGGCAAAAAAGCGGCACGGCCGTACCATCCTTTGTCGAAGCAGTTCAGGCCATTTTCGACCCCCTATAACTTCGTTGTGGTTAAAACTAGAAGCCTGAATTTTCAGTAACCAAGCAGGCATTGTATAAACACGGTATATTTCAAATTTCATTCAATTTGAACGAGTAGTCAAAGTTCTTAATTTTGACACTCACTGACTGACTGACCGATCATCAAAACTCTAAGGCACTTCTAGCAGATATAGAAGCTTCAAATCTATACTAATAATAAATCTGTAAGGGTCGGTCATGGAGTAAGTTAGTTTGTTTTCAGAGATATTGTGTTTATAGGCTCAATATATGATACTGAAACTAATTTCACGATTTTTAGAATTTTTTTCTGTATGTGTGTATGTATGTATGTTCCTCCATAACTCTTAAACCAATTATCCGAATTTGATGAAATTTGGTATAAAAACATATAGACATCTGGGACACAGGATAGGCTATTTAAATTCTAGCTCCAGTTATGATAAGACGTGGCCCCCATACAAATGCTGCTTCGTAAAAATCGAAATGTACGCGAACGGAGTCGCAGGCACAGCTAGTTTAGAATAAAATTAGAGTTTAGTGTATAAATCAAGGAAAAACTAAATTATTAAAATTTTTGAAACTAAGTTACATTTGCAGTGAATGAATCAGTGTACCTGTATATGTATAATATAATGGAATAATAGTTGTAGATAGGTACCTAGATATAATTATGTTTAACCCGCCATTACTGGCCGTTGCTGGCTGTTTCGCTGTTGAAGATGAGTGATTTTAGTACTGTATTTAATTTTTTTTGTTAGAAATATTACCAGTTTTCAATGTCATAAGACTGACTAAACCTGATTTTATTCTTAAATAACTAAGATTATAGCTATTTTTTGAGTTTAAAAAACATTGTTAAAATACCTTAGAATTTTAGTGCATCCAAAGATATTGTCTAATGCTAATAAAATATATTTGTTTTATGAAATACTTATGTTTTATTGACAATTAAAGACAATGAAAAGTAGCATAAGCCGTAAATTAAAGAAAAAAATCGAAGTCAAAAACCCCGGTGCGTGAGACCGGGGTCACCAACAATGTAAGTCAAATTCACGTCACCAATGGCGGGTTAAAGGTAAACAGTCAACGGAATAAAAACAGCAAGAATGGGACACGTCTTATGAAGTTGTACCAAAATCCCGCAAAGTATTAAAGAAAAAGTAAAAAAGTATTTATTTAAAATCCACGCAAGAGATAAAAAATATCGTGTTCACATGGTGCAAAACTTATATCTATGGTCACATAATGATATTGAAACATGATAAAAAATTACAGCGGATTCCACACTAGACTAGAGTCTGTGTCGTGGTTATCTAGGAACGATAAATTAAACATGTTCAAGTACAAAATTAAATCCGAGGTGGCGCTCTGTTTAGTTATTATTATAACAACTTAAACTAACTCTGGGAAATGTTAACACTTAGTGAATTAATTAGAAACTTATGATAATGCGAGTGAATGAGTGAGTAGTGTGTGTGTGTGTGTGTGCGTGTGTGTGTGTGTGTGTGTGTGCGTGTGGGTGTGCGTGTGCGTGTGCGTGTGCGTGTGTGTGTGTGTGTGTATGCGTATGTGCAGAAGATGAACCTGTGTTTGTGACGCTAAATAACTCAAACAATATTATCTCCTAATTGTGTGAATGTCCTCTGTGGCGACGTAGTCTAATGAGAGAAGAAAACTTAAAATGATTTATTTTGATTCCTTTGGTGGGGCATTTCGAAGGTCACAGCTTTGAAAAACTCTGTTGAATAGAAAAGGTCCTAGAAAGTACTGGAATCGTTGGGCCAAAGACTGGAATAAGGACTTTACGTTTGCTGAGAATTAAGTTATATGAGGGGGACTTCATGAATTGAATGTGGCAATAAGTAGACTAAATTGCCTGAAATTGCAATGAACGAACACTAACAAAAAGAAATGAGATGCCATTAAAAACATAACTTGTAAAAAACAAAGTCTCGCAACGCAGTTCTTCTACCGTAAAAAGTTGTGAGATCCACGTAATACCAAGTCGGTTAATTTATTCAATAAATGGACTGACTTGGCCATCGCATGAAAACACACTGTATCCCACAATATTATATTTAATTAGATTGTTTAGTGCGATTGCCAAGTCAATCTATTTATTGAATAAATTAACCAACTTCGTATTAAGTGGATCTCACAACGTTTTACGGTAGAAGAACAGAGTTGCGAGACTTTGTTTTTTACAAGTTATGTTTTAATGGCATTTTTTTCTCGCCTAAACCATAGTGTGAGGTATCGCTTAAAAATGTTACGGTATTGCGGGTGTAGCAAAAAATTTCGATTCAGGGATCCGTTTGCGAAATATTGAGCTTTAAAGTTTTATTCGAGTAGTGTCCTCCCCACTCTCTCGGCTAGACTCGTAGGTGTTTGTAGAAACGTGAAAAAAAATCAGGGCAGTAGCTCATAATTATTTAAAAAGAAAACTATCACAGCTAAGTAGACTTTACAAAAACAAAAACAAACGTAATGAGATGATTTATAGATAGATAGATAGATTGAGAACACTTTATTGTACATAAAAATGGAAATTACACAGATATTTCTTAACCTAAGAGTACAGATGGCGGCCTTATCACTACGAGTACTGCGTCCAGTGGCACCTTTAATCACACTAGATGGGTGAAGGGACCACTCGGACGCTCCAGTGCCTGGGACATTGTTTTTTTGGATGGAGTAGGCTTGCCCAGCACCTATACCATCCTGACAGCTTAGTCGGCCTAGCCCACAGAAAAGACAAGTCAATACGTGCGAAGCCAACCAACCGCGGGTTTCCTCACGATGTTTTCCTTCACCGTTATCGTGTGGTAGGCCAGTGGGTAGAACAATGGACTCGGAAGCAAGAGACCCAGGTTTCCCAGTGCGGGCATGTACCTATAAATTTGTTTATTTTCAAAGTTACGTATATCTGGGAATTTGTAGTAGCAGGCTTGCACTACAAATTCGCTGAAAAACTGCAAATTATGGCACCGCATCCGACCGGGTAAATTCGTACCATCCACACAGGCCTAATCGTGCGCCGTTTTGGAGACGCGATGTGTGTGGCCGGCTCGATGTTTCTCTGTCTGTTGCGTGCGTATGCGGTCCGCAAAAATTTTAGAATACCCACCCATATTGTGGTCTGATTGGGATTTACTTATAAATAACTGTCATGTCACAAATGCGAACTACTTAAAGTAAGCATAGTATGTAAACGATGTTTTTATGTCATAATAATATGCGTAATGAAACACAACATAGATAATTATAGTAAGTTGACGTTGTGAAAAAGGTATGGGTCTCTTGCCGAGAGTCAGGCCCTCAACCCCGTGACGTGGTCAGCAGAGACGGGGCCGGGGCGCTAGTTGTGGAGGGATGTGTGTCGTGTAACAGAAACCCCTGTCTGAGCGCTGCAGGTGTGCTGCAGATGTCGCTCTCCTGTCCGCCCCTGCCGTTGGCCTGCGCGCAAGGGTGCGAGGCTCTGCTCTCGGTACGGGGCCTTGGTACCATCATAAATAGTACTTTTATTTTAAACTTTTATAGGCGCCATAGCCTGCCCAGTTACTATAACCTTTGTGTTCATGTGTTTAGTACTGTGTTTAGTTAACTTACATTTGTGATGTTTATGTTAAATAAAGAAAAAGAAAAGAAAAAATGGTGCTTATTGCCAGACATAAAACAACATAAGAAAATTAAAACATTAAAACTAATGTGTGTATCTAGGTGTACGTGAATTGAGTAACATAAACTTCTCGGAGCAACACAGCTTAAAATTAAAGGTTCTGGCAAAAGGTACCTCGCTCAGCGTAATGCCTCTTGAATGTTATTTATTATGCATTCAAAAGGCGCTGATTTTCAGTGAGGCCCTTGTAATTTGAAAAACTAAACTAGAAATTTAAATAAATAAATAAACTGAAATACATATATTAAAATGTAAACAGATAAATATAATGCATGCACATAATTATAATTAAAAATATACATAAATGATTTTATACAAAACATAGGTACATAGATATTTCTAAATACATAATATTTATTTGACTCGTGTTATAGAACGTGACGTGGTGTAGAAAAGCATTATATTAGTAGATTGAACTAAGGATATTAAAAAAGAAAGAAATAAATAGTTAAGATATAGATAGGTACATATTTGTTCCCTGGTTTCAAATTTCCTGCAGCTTCTGACTATAAATATATTGCGCAGCATTGCTTTGTGCTTCCAACAGTATGGCTTTAAGGCTTTGTTTAAACGACAATGGCGCCATGTTGTCATGTAGCGGTGGCGGTAAGTCGTTCCAAATTTTTGCCGCAGAGAACTTGAAACTGCCTCTGAAACCAGCTGTCTTACTCTTTGGTATTTTCATTTTTAGGCCAATCTTGCTTCTGGTTAATTTTGTATAAGATTCTCCTAGCCATTGAAATTTTTCATATAAATACACCGGTCTTTTGGTGTGCACTATCTTTTGTACCATCCCTGGAAGGGTCTCTCCTATTTTTCATCTTTAGAATATGAATAGAAATAAAGACTCTTTTTAAACAAACAGTAGCAGGCTTTACAAGTTAACGAGTAATAGTCAACCAACATATAAAAGGAAAACTTCCAAATACCATAGAAAATTACTTTGATGAAGTTGTTAGTTTTGTAAAGCAGGTAGTTAAGTAAAATAAAATCCTAATATCGCACCAAAAACCTCTCCTTCTACATAACGCTATACCACGCGTGGCTCGACAGGCACTTGGCCGATTTTTTAAGAAATAAGTCATTGTTTGAACCATATCCACCATCCAGCTATATCTGTGGTTTGTCCTAACAACCGATACAATGTGTGTTTTGTCGCTGCGATTATATTTCTTACAGCAGAGGATTTAAAGGTGTCCATAAGGTTCTTGATGTGATTACAAAAATAAGACAGTTAAAATGGCGATGGTCTGGCCACATGATCAGAGACACAACCGACAAATGGAGCAAGAGAATCACAGAATGGTACCCAAGAGACAGGAAAAGGAAACGTGGCAGGCCACAGAAAAGGTGGGATGACGACTTGCCGGTCGGGTGGAGAAGGCTAGCTCAGGACAGAGCCACTTGGAAAAGCTTGGAGGAGGCCTATGTCCTAGGACAGCCCAAATAAATAAATATTAAAATTAAATAAAACAAAACTAATCAAATTTAAAATTAATGTAATTTAATTCATTGTAGCTAATTTAATTTAATACCAAGGTAATGTCTTGAATTTATGAATAATATATAATAATATAATGAATTAAATAAATGTAATGAATTTTTTATGCAAACTATTTAAGTTGTGTAAAGAAAACTAATCTTAATGCATGAAAACGTTACCATAAATGATTGTTAATGTAATATTTGGGGAATAAAGGCTAATTTGAATTTGAATTTGAATAAGGTTTTTTTTAGGTCATAAAAATGCCGCTAGACGCACTGGTGCGGGTAAGGCGGTCGCTTTAGTTCTTGTTGGGTACAGCCAACGTCGCACTATCGGGGCTGTCGGTGTTTATCGAATGCTATCACGATTCGGGATGCTATGAGACGGTTTCGGGAGACTGCCTCATACACGCGGAGACCGACAACGGGTCAAGGCCGACAACGTTGCACTTCCAGAGAAAATCGCTTTGTAGTTAGCAACGTGTTGAGGGCTATTGCCCTGCTCCTGAAGCATGTGCATGTCTTTTTAACCGACTTCAAAAAAGGAGGAGTTCTCAATTTGACGCATATGTTTTTTTAAATCTTTAATGTTAGCGTATGTAATTAGAAGAAGATGGGCAGAACGAAATGTAAGGGCTTATCTATGGAACTGTGGAAGAATGAGCTATTCTCAGATGAAAGCAGAATAGCCTTAAGAGGTTTATATAGATGCAAAAGTAAGAGGTTTTCCTCCTAACTGTAACTGGAACAGTGGGTTACCAAGGTGGGTCAATAACAGTATGGTGAGGGGCGGGAGATTTGTGAAGTTATAGTAGCAATACCACTCGCTAACGGTGAAGGAAAACATCGTGAGGAAACCTGGGTGTGTGAGCTATTCACATGCCTCAGCGCTTGAAATCGCCAATCCACGGTGGGCACGCGTGGTGATTAAGCCCATACTCTCTCTCTGAGAGAAGGCCTGTGCCCTACAGTGGGACGTATATAGGCTGCTTATGATGAGGGGCGGGAGGGGGGACTGTTATGAAGGCCATATAGGTCTCTCTTTAATAAGGGTAGTGTACTGCCCATAGATACATGGAAGAAGTTATTCAAGACCATGTTATATGGTTTGCTCCATTTATTGCAGAATATGCACACTGTGATGTCGCATTCAGACCATGCTAGTTTGTAGTCCAGGTGTTAGAATACATCTCAGATAACCTACAAAAAAGGGTTCAAGATGGAGTACCATTGCCTACCACCTTAGAAGAACTCAAGACTGCTATGGTAGAGGAGTGGCACAATATCCCTCAGTCAGACGTTTAGGATATGATGGATGGATTTCTAAACCAAGTTGTTAAGGCCCAAAGTATCTAAATCGAAGTTAATCAAAACTTTAATCTATACTAATAATAAATCTGTAAGGGTCGGTCATGGAGTAAGTTAGTTTGTTTTCAGAGATATTGTGTTTATAGGCTCAATATATGATACTGAAACTAATTTCACGATTTTTAGAATTTTTTTCTGTATGTGTGTATGTATGTATGTTCCTCCATAACTCTTACACCAATTATCCGAATTTGATGAAATTTGGTATAAAAACATATAGACATCTGGGACACAGGATAGGCTATTTAAATTCTAGCTCCAGTTATGATAAGACGTGGCCCCCATACAAATGCTGCTTCGTAAAAATCGAAATGTACGCGAACGGAGTCGCGGGCACAGCTAGTTATTTAATAAAAAATCTTAAAAATAGCTTATTGGAGACAAATATCTGGCAGGTACTCAAATAATTTTTTTTTTAGCAACATTTTCATTTGTTCTATTTGTTGAAGATTGCTTTCACCAAACCATCCATAAGTGTGATTCCAGCAAACAATAAGAATTACTATGTGGGTGGCTAATGGTGCCCGTCAAAGTAGCTTTTTGATGCAGTGGCATGCATACAACCACCTTTATGAAAATTTTAAATAGAGAATTCAACACCCTGAAAACAATGTATGTATGTTTATATGAATGAATGAATGAACGTTTATACCTACGATTTTATGAATAAATTTTATCTTATCTAATGTTACCTCTAACATGGCAATCCCAGCAAATCCTGTTTAACAACTTTATTCTGATTTTTTCTCAGATTTATAATTTTCATGGCTGGTTGGTATACCTACATGTTTTTATTAAATTCATGCTCTATGCGTTCTACTAATGTTGCAGCTTCCGGTAAAACATTGGCATAAAAAGACTGTAAAAACCACATTAAAAAATATTGATAAAAATGGAAAATGAACAAATTCCAAAAGTAGTAGAAAAAAAGTTGTAAATGACAAATAGGCTCCATATTGTATAGCGGCCCCATATACTATATGGGTGTATTTCCATGTTTGTGATGTCCTTGCCTGGTTACCATAGCACACGGTATCCTAGTTTGGGACCAGGTCAAGTGATTGTGTTGTGTGGAAGTTATTATTATTATTAATACCAACAATGTTTCCCACCATGGTTTACAAGTAGCACTAGTACAAATTCACAAATTTACTTAACATAAACCAAACTTATGCCAAAGTTCTTAACAGTTGCATGTCAATACATTTATGAAAATATTATGTACGTTAGAAAAAATATCAAAGACTTCGAAAATGTTGGTGGCCACCATAATGTTAATACTAGAAATAAACATAAATTGTCATTTCCACTATTTAGACTTGCAAAAGTTAACACATCCTTTATGGGGCACTGTATAAGGTTCTACAACAAAATTCCTCAAGATATATTAGAGTTACCTCCAACGCGATTTAAAAAATGTGTTAAGCACATTCTGTGCAAAAAGGCTTACTATAACATCAAGGATTATTTAGAAGACAAAGATGTTTGGCATTAAACAGTAGATTAATATTATTTAAAGGACGATTGTGACTAGTGTTCAACACATTCATGACTAATATTTTAAGTTGAAAACTCTGTTAATTAAGTTAAAACGTGTTTTGAAAAGAATAAATGTGGAGTTTCTTTGTTAGCTTCTTCTCCACATAATCCATTAATTGTGAAACTAACAACTTTGACGTTCATTAAGTAAACATTCTGTTTTTACAATGAATAAAAATATTTGAATTGAATAAAAAAAAAAAAAAAAGAAAAGTTATTGGGTAGTACCCAATAGGTATTAATGCCAGAATGGCACCCAGGATCTTTTGAATGAGAGGCAAGTTGCCAATGTGCCATTCTCAAAACTCAACAATGCTTGGAGATAATATCAATTGAACTTAAAACACATTAATACTTCTAATTAGTAAAAAAAACACACAAATAATATTGCTTGTAGCATTTTCTAAGGTTAACACAAGCATTAAACATAATAAAAACTGAATTTGCACAGATATTTACTCATCTATTTTTCATTTTACAATTTTCCGATGTTTTAGTACTTTCGCAAGTCCCATGGTCTCGATAGACTGAGGTGACAGGCGTCTTTTTGAAAGCATTAACTGTTAGTTTACGACTATTAGCAAAAATTACAAAAAATTATTACGTTATTTAAATTGGCAAAACAATTATTTTGAATAAACTAACAAAAAAAGATTTATTATTAGTAATTGAAATTAAAATTCAATCTAGAAAGCAATTATTTTATAAAAACCCAAAAGTATTCATTATTAGTTATTGAAATTAAAATTCAATCTACAGTCACACTTCTACCAAGGGGGTCTCATGCACTTAAGCACTGGTTCCCATGCTGTAACTATGTTCCACCAACGATCCCTACTGAAACTTGGATGCCAGCGGATCTCTATTATCAAAATTAATGAAGTGGTATTGCTGAGTGTATGTTCACTGACTAAATAAACGAGTAAATAATTCACTTTTTATAATGTTGCTTGTTTCAACCTTGTGGGATTATGACCTTCTACAGCAGCACAGAATCCTACACTTAAACACTGTGCATAGACTTAAGAAACTAACTATCAATTACAGTTCTACTATGTTTAGCAATACACTCAGCTATTACAAAGCATCAAATTGGTACCTATTTCTCGAACACAAAATACCTCACCTATCCGTAGTATGTATCCTATGACCTCAAATCAAATGCACTGGTTGAGCCACTAGCATAATTTTATTGAAGGACTTGTCGATTACTTACTAAATCAACGAAATTGGGTTACTTACAGATGAGAAAATAAGATAAACACTTGCTGTAAAATAAAAATATTTACGCACGAAATCGACAAAACTTTTTATTCGTAACCACAGATTAAGTATTTGTGACACTTTTTCTTGTCTTTTTTTCTGAAGATGCCGAAGACTAAAGGCTCCCATTGACGATGCGTCCAACCGTCCAACACTCCAAATGGACTTCTAGCATTCCAAAATCCGCTCGTCAATGTGGTAAACGCCCTCCATTTTTAAGATGACGTCCAGGAATGATTTTTTTCAACGTGTTTATTTATTTCGGGACTTTTGTCCTAGTGGGACAATTTCAGCCCCATCGTACCCTATTCTTATTAACTAAACAATCTTAAGACTAAAAAATAAATTAATCTAGCTGCGCTTGACAGCGGTTCTGCTAGTATGCTCTGATAACCTCCTACATCTAAGATATTTACATTAAATTCTTGAAAATGAAATGAAACGAAAAATGTTTATTAAGCTGATCAAAAATTTACAATATATAAAGTAACTCTGAACCCCAAACTAAATTAAATTTAATTAAAACCTGTCTTTTCTGATCGTTCCCGCCACATTCCACTAACAAATGTGTCATATCATCCACTGTAGGTACCGCACAACTCACAGTTGGGAGAATCCACTTTTTTCATTAAATACCTAAGCAAATTTGTTAGTAGGAATGTGTCCAGAATGTAATCTCAACGCCATAACAATTTGAGTTCTTTTTAAATCTACATTACGGAACCAGGGGACCCAAGGAGGCTCATATTGAATGCTTTTAAGCCAGATACCTTTTTCTATAGACCTTTCATCGAAGTACTCTTTCCAGTTTTCATGATTGATAATTCTAAATTTACCTAACGTTTCCAAATAATTTAGCTTTATCTCCATTTCTACTTCATCTACTTAAAGCTCTTTTAGCTAAAATGTCAACGTCCTCGTTTTCGGTATCCACTGCAACTTTATGCTACGGCTTGATTTGTCTAAATCGCACAATTTAAATAAATTGTGTATGCAACTGCTACCCCTCTTGCTCCCGTCACACATTTAACCAGATGTAATAGGGCATTCTTGTTGGTATAATAAATGTCTTTCTTCTTCTTCTTCTTCTTACTGTCCGTAAGTATTACGACATTTGAAGAGTTCAACTGGATCACATAATTTAAAGCTTCAGCGATCGCAATTAATTCAGCAGTCATCATACTTAAATAGGTGTTTATTGTGTATATCTTTTATTCTTAGTATATCTTTTATTCCGGAACAACACGGGTTCTTGCGCAAACGCACTACCACATCAAATCTAATTCTCTCATGTGAGTACATTTCAGATAAAATGCAGGCAGGCGGCCAAGTAGATGTAATATTTACTGACTATAGTAAGGCTTTTGATCGCATTGACCACTCACGTCTCTTACGTAAACTAGGCGATGCTGGCATTCATGGCAACTTATTCAGATGGTTTGCCTCTTATATAGACAACCGGTCACAGGCAGTTGCTATCAATGGGTTCTTGTCGTCGTGGACGCCGGTACCGTCAGGTGTGCCGCAGGGCTCGTTACTTGGCCCCTTATTGTTTGTCTTATTTTTAAACGACATCTATTCATGTTTAAATGGTCCAAATTTCTCCTTTTTGCCGATGACATGAAGATTATTAAACAAATAAGCAATGTTACCGACTGTCACCAGCTACAGGAGGATCTTTTAAGATTCGAAAACTATTGCGAATTAAACAAGCTGGACCTAAACGCTTCAAAATGTTTTAAGATGTCTTTTACTCGAAAAACTAACGTAACTAATTTTAACTATATTATTAAGGGTCAACTATTGTTAAATGTTACTTCTATAAGAGACCTGGGTGTGATTCAGGATTACAATCTCAAATATGACTATCACATAGATTCAGTCGTTAAAAAGGCCTCTAGATCTCTGGGCTTTGTCATAAGATGCAGTTCTAAATTTAACAATATTAAAACTATTAAAATACTTTACTGCTCGTTCGTTCGTAGTATACTGGAGTACGCATCACAGGTTTGGAACCCACGTTATGCTTGCTATGTTGATAGAATTGAGTCAATCCAGAAGAGATTCTTAAGATATTTACAATTTAAATCAAATACAATGGATAAAGATTATCTATCGCGTTGCGTAAGACAACATTTCTTACCGCTACAGGTTCGTAGGAGTGTAGCCGATCTCATCTATCTCCTTCAAATAGCCAATGGTTCCATAGATAGCCCTGAATTACTAGCTAATATTAATATTGTTGTGCCTGCAAGGTCCAGTTCGCGGAGATCAATGAGATTGCACGTTCCCGTTGCGAAGACTAACTATAGACAAAATAGCTTCTTTGCACGAGCGAGTAATCTATTTAACTCTTTAAGTGATAGTTTAGACGTTGATCTATTTAATTCAAACATAGCCACAGTAAGGCAAGAGATCGTCAAACATCATTTCGGTTCCCTTTCTGCGTGAACAAGAAGTATTCTCTCTGGAGATAGGTACCTAGTTATTTAATTTGGTCTAATGGCAGTGGTGAACTTTCCTTTTCTAATTTGCGAACATTCAACGACGCGCCCTCGGTGTTGTAGAGTGTAAGTGTGGTGTAGACTTACTTTAATTTTTTTTTTATTCACTTGCACATGTTTGCCACTTAGTTACTATATGCGGAAACTTATTCTTAGCTTATGTGTAGTCATTCTAAGTCTCTGTTCATTTATTATGTAAGCTGCAAGTTTCCCAAATAAATAATAATAATAATAATAATTAATTTTAATCATTTTACCTGTATTACAAAGAGGATCATGTACAGCGGCAGCAGTTGTATTTTTATCTTTTGATCCATATGTATATAGTATACCATCATCATCATCATTCAGAAACAAGAAGTCCACTGCTGGACATAGGCCTCCTCCATGGATTTCCAAAAAGACCGGTTGGAAGCGGCCTGCATCCAGCGCCTTCCTGTCCAAGTGGCAGGAAGGCGCTGGACAAGATGGACAGAGGACGCACTGAGTATTAGCACTAATATCGTATAACAATGACCCGTAATGTAATCTACTTCTAATTAGAGAGATATACAGTATGCGTAAATATTTTGGGTAAAGGTTTAGTTAGTGGATTGACCGACTGTGTGAAAAACGCACACTGGATCTTCCCTCCAACCCGCTCGTGAATGTCCAAAACACGCTGCTGCATGACTACATTGGTCGTGTTTATGAACAATATAATTTTATCGATGTCATTGATGCCATCGTTATGTCAACGTCAAGAGATTTTGTTTGTGCATTCATTGAAATGTAGGTACAGGGAAAATCCTTGTCTGTGGAAAAATCAGTGATGCTGTCGGCGTAATAAATATGAACCATAATAATTATGAACGAAATGCCGCTCCTCTGAGGCTAACATTTATTTTTAAGGACGAAAGACGAAAACGCAAATGCTGCTACTGACAAAAAGAAGATTGCATCGTTGATCAATCTTTATTTTGAGGAACGGCCGGACGCCGTCCTGGCGGATGCACCGTCTCAGTGGTCTTGAAATTCAGCGTGCATACATTTGGCTTAATCCATTTGGATGCCGCCATTTGGTCGTATCGTGAATGGGGGCTTAAATCAGGGCTGCCATTTGTACGATTTAAATGGTATTTGTACGATTTTTTGCTGATTCGACGCGAGTACGATCGAAACATCGAAATCGTACGGAAAACGTACGATTTTTTACAATAATTTCATTTAGACTTTTTTCAATATCAATTATCGACCACTTACGACGATATTTGGCGATTTTTTGCGAACACTTATTTGAAACGGAAATATTTATTTTTCTGGACCTAGTCTATGGTTGGGCAATCCCTATCGAGTTTATATTAAATTTGTGGTACGTATATTGCTTTCGCGCCCGATCTTAGATAAGTGGTGAATTGAGTGGTGGTAAAAAAGTAAGAGAAACGTAAAAAGTAAGAGAAGCTGTGATTTGCAGCTATAGTTAATTATGTAAATATGAGTGGCGAAAGTGAAAATCTGAACCACCGGAAACTGCACTGACTTTAAGCTGACAGATCATATGTTAAATATGATTACAAATCTGTACAAAAACAGTAAATAAAGGGTAAATAATAATGTACGACTTTTATATTTCAAATTCCTTTGGGCATACGATTTTTTTTAAGCTGTTGTACGATTGCGACATTTTTTCCTCTGGCAGCCCTGGCTTAAATGGAAGATTCATAGAAGATTTTATAGCCACAGATTATGGCAGTCACGAGGCCCGTTTACATCAAACACGATTCGGGTGAGTGTTGCACGTCCTTGCCTCAAATAAATTAATCTGACGTCCGCCCGACCCCTCCGGACGACCTTGTCTTAACTTGACCACTTGGACATAGGCCTCCCCCAAGCCATGCCAGTTTAGTGAGGTGCTAATAAGCTGTAATGATTTATTTTCATTATAAAAGTAAAAAGTTAATTTTTGGTTTTTTACAGACCAAACAACAAATGCTTGTTGTTAATTTGAACTATGTATGTTCAAAGTTTTAAATTCTCATTTCGCGTCAAGCGGACGCGTTGTACGTCGAGTAATCATTTGTGTCTCAATGTACCTTCAAAGAATGTGAACTGAGTGAGGTGAGCTCGTTGTGTGAATTTCTGCGTTTCGTTTCGATCGCTTATTCACTTGCCTCTTTCATAGAACAAAGTAGGTAAGTACAAATAGGAAACTCGCACAATATAGAAATGATAAGCTCGCGTAAATAGAACACCCATGTTTGGAGTTAACTTAACATAATTTTCTTGTTGTGTATTTTGTTAAAATTTTGTTACTAATCTAATTAGACCATGATAAAACGCAGTAACTACATTCCATCACATTTTTTAAATTTCGCTCTCTTTAGGAGCGACTTCCACTTCCTTTGACCTTCTGACGATCGAAATTTCAATGAAACCTGGAAAAGTTCAAACCCAAACGTGGTTAAATAATAACTTATTATTCATAATTTTCAGGCTACGGTTGGTAAATAATAGGATATTTAAATGTTAGTATCTCTTCAACAAAATAAAAACGCCGGACAACGATTGACTGATTTCAGAACTTGTATCGTTCAGTAACATTTTAGTTACATTTTGAAATAAATATCTCACTTTTTTTGATTAGAATACGTGTGTAAAAATATGATCTATATTTTTCCACCTAGAAGTAATAATATTTTGAGTTCTTTACTTTTTTGTTGCACTAATAAGCAATCGGTCAGTTGACCTTTCATTCTTTTTTTAGCCGAATATCGGGCGCGAAAGCTTCGTCACGGGAATACTAATCAGTGATTGGCCGAATATTTCGTCATTGCCAACATAACAGACACATTTTTTTCTTTATGTTGTCAGAAAATATTCTCTGGCAGGTAAATATCGTCGCTTTTCTGTAAAATAAATTTTCTTAGATGGCTAAATCATTGTTATTTAAGTTTGTGTTAGTAGTATTTCGCCCAATATTATTATCCTCGCGTCTGTAACTCATACAAAAAGAAGAACTTCATGGTAGTGGTGTTTAATGAACTTTTTTGTAGAAGGTTGCGAATCGTGTAAAAGTAGCTGCACAATTTGTTAGAGTGCAATATTCGTTAAAGAAAAATGTTACGAGCGATGTAGATATTTCCAGGTGCAAAACGATGTGATGCGGTAGCTTCAAACAAATTTATGAAGTATTTGGTTCCTGAACGAACTAAATAGTGAAAATATTATTGTGATCAATCTTCCACAATTTTTCATTTTCTTATTTTATTATTTTCCTTGCGTTACAGATGATTGTCATAAATCGTGTGTACTAATTAATCATCGGTGATGAGTTCGCTAACGTTTCTCGTGCTGCGAAATGGAAAAGCTACAATGTAACTCACTTCAAAACTTTGGTGAGGCTAAAAGTGATATTTTGAAGAAAAGATTGTTGCAAACGACCAAGGTCTCTGCCACCACCAATCTGGCGAACAATCAGATGCCGCAGAATGTTTTATTGAATACATTGAGAGTAAGTCAGTCCTTGCTTAAATTTTTGTATGATAATGCATCAATCTAATTCGTAACATTGACCATATCATTTTTTTGGCTTGTTGCAGGCACCAATCTCGAGCAGTATGCTTGTTTCCTCTGTGCAACCACCACAGAGCTCTATGCCTATCACGCATACCATGGTTACTCACTCTATTGCTCCCGTAAAGATTCATACTAATAACTCTCCTTACCCGCTCCAACTGTCTACAGTGCATGTGCCTGTTCAGATCCCAGGCACTACCTCCAACATCAATGTGCCTGTGCAGCTCTCTGGAGCCACCAGCAGTGTCCCATTGCATATAGGGACACCGTCTGTTAGCCTCCCTCTGCAAATGTCTGGGACGACTACTGTTCCAGTCCACTTACCGGCTGGAGAAACCCTAAGTGTTCCTATACAGCTATCTAGCACCGGGCAGAACATCCAACTTGCTGGACCTGGTCTGCCTTCTATGCCCATTTTGCATAACACATCTCAATCACTGCATAGCTCAATTATTCATGTCCATATGGGATCAAATCCAAGAGCACCAAACATGGATGGCAGTTCAGATATGAATGTCTCTAATTCATCACAACTCCAGCTGACTGATTCTAGTGGGGTTCAAGTCAAGATGAGTAATCCTGTATCTGTGTCACAAGTCCAAGTGGCTTCAAATTCTACAGTGATGCAAATCCCCAGTGTATCCAACAACTCCATTCAGTTGACTTTGCCTAACTCTGGCAATGGTAACACTGTACAATTGAGAGGAGCACAGAGGTCGGTGCCACATGTTGTTTACATTCAGACATCTACAGGCCTGAAACCTGTGACCAGCACTGAAGTGATTAGTCAAGCCAGTGGGAACCCACCCCAGATTATTGTCAGGAGACCGGTGAGTTACTTGCATTATCAATATTGTGAAATGTTTTATTAGCACTGAAATAGATCCCTTCTCAAATTTACTATAACAATTTTATTATAAGTAAAACAAAATGTCTACTCATAACTATTCCACTCATAAGTGGATACATTTTGTTTTAGATAGGCCCCATTTGTGTCAATACAATCGGAATTTATGTCAATTTAGATAATTTTTATTTTGTTTGGTGAATGTAAATGTACAATGTAAGTTTAGGTACTGGTGAAGTTGTAGTAGAGAAAAAGGCAGTGAAAAATCTACTTTGATCATCTTATTAAATATCAAGTCATAAAAAATACAATCTCATGTGTACAATCAACAACATGCAATGCTAGAACATACATACATACATAAACTCACGCCTGTATCCCAGAGGGGTAGGGAGAGACCAGGGACTGCCACTTGCCATGATCCTGACAGATCACTTTCGCTTTCTCAACATTCATTAGTCGTTGCATGCACGCACACCGGTTTCGGGCACTTTTTTCGCGTCCGGGGTGTTAAAACTTACAAGGGGACATAATGTCCAGATGCTAGAAGGACCACTAGTTAGTTAGTGCTAGTGTCAAAATGTCCAAGGGGCCATAATGTCCAGATGCTAGGAAGACTATTGCCTATTATTACGGTTAAAAAAAAAAATACAGTGCTTTATATGTCGGACGGACAGGCAGACAGACAGACGGCGTAGGCTTAATAATAGAGTCCCATTCGGGACCCTTCTGGCCATTCTGACCAGTTGATGTTATGGCAATTGGACAATTTGACCACTAGACATGTTGCCACTTTGATATTATTTCCTGGACTTTTTTACACTTGGTCATTTTGACACTTTGTCCAATATACCCTGAAGGGCCTTTTTCTTGCCCTTTGTTAATACACGATGATGATGATTTCCTCTTATCCCTTATCAGGGACATAGGGCTCGTAGAAGGGATCTCCATTTCTCGCGGTCTTGTGCGGCAACTTCTAACTCGTAAAATGATGGACGGACGGACAGCACCCGTTCACAAGCATAACATGAGGGGTCAGCCATCACAAGTCTCAACCAGCATTCACTTGTTCTTTGGCAAGCTTGTGTGATCAAGATTTTATCAATTATCAGCAATAATAGACACATCATCTGTAAATAGATCTATTCTAGATTGATAGAAAACACTATAAAATGTTATTTTTTATTTAATAAAAAACTAGACAACTAAAAAGTTTCATTACAGGGAATCCCTATAAATCTTATAATATAAATAATCCTAGATATACAAATAATAATGTTCAAAACTCTTTGCAGGTCACTAGCTCAGGAAATATTCATCTAATATCAAATGTGGCAAACAAAGCTCATTTCACACCCAAAATGACACTACAGAACAAGTCTTCCATACTTGCCCCAGCTAATGTCTCACAACCTATAGTCATT
This sequence comes from Yponomeuta evonymella, assembly GCA_963969515.1. Lineage (NCBI taxonomy): Eukaryota > Metazoa > Arthropoda > Insecta > Lepidoptera > Yponomeutidae > Yponomeuta > Yponomeuta evonymella. The sequence goes on along the minus strand of OZ018346.1, from coordinate 21,525,431 downwards.
CAGAAGCCAAAATCCGCTGAAAAGGTGATAGTTCCAGTCAGCATATCCTCAGGAGGCTCCAGCAAGCAAGCTATTGCTTATCTGGGATCTGTGAAGAAGTCTAGTATCAAACCGGCTGAGGGCCAGTCAATACTACTTCCCAATAATCAAGCTAATGTAAATACAAATGCAAACCAAAAACTTTTTTTGACCCCAATGACCATGCCAAAGATACAAAATACCAAATTTATCTTGCCAGCCTCAATGCCAGCTACCATGGCATCTAAAGGACCAATCATAAACCTTCAAATAGCTAATGGTCAGATTCAGAATGACCCTCAAGGGAATATAACTGTCATGAGAGATTCTGCTCCTATGGAGACCACGGAAATGCCCCCTCTGCAGCCGTTAGGCAAAGTCAACAATGGCAAAGACACTTCTACACCTGTGTCTCAAAGTTCTAAATCTGACAAAGCATTTGCTGTATCGATTACTGGATCAAGAGCTGAGTCAACTGGAGAGCATGAGTACACTCTGTCCATACCGGAGACGAATGCATCAATGAACGATGATGTTTATACTGTCTCGATAGCTGATGAAGATGGCGGCCAAAGAGAGAAATCATTTACCTTAGCCATCCCCGAAAAAGGAAAGAGCTTGTTGAATAAAAATTTGTTTGATAGGAGTGAAATAGCGCCCGTGTCGATACCGGCTCCTGCCATATTACGTCGCTCAAATTCCGATAATAGCGACCGCAAAACCGCGAATGCAAATTTAAAAAGGCGTATCTCTCTATGCAATGAGAATATTGCCAACAAGAACTTAAAGGTGAACCTCCCTCATAAGATCGCGGAAAAGCCCGAGGATCCCCAGGATTCGGATAATAACGATGACCACCGCGTGCCTTCTCTGTTCTGTGATGAGAAGCTAGATAAAGATCTTGAAGCCAAAGTACTTGGCGATTCGGACCATGAGGAGTACAAAGAAAGTAAAAGTGAGACAAGTGCCGAAAAGAGTAACAATGAGTGTCTGTACTACCCGAAAATGGCTGACAATAACGTAAAGAAAGATGCTCCAATAGTCAAAAGGGATAGTGTGGATTGGGGCATGGAAGAAGATCCGCCAGGATTAATTTGGAATAATGGATTAGCCCAGTTGCAGGGTAGCCTGTTGCAATTCCAGACCAATGAGTTTGGCCTCATTGATATCATCGATGGCAGCGACCATGAAGAGTCTTTTATGAACCGCAATGCAAAGTACAACACGCCATTGAAACAAAGAATAGACAGGAGTGGTCGGGAGAAGAAACCGATGTCTCCTGAAGACCTGTACCGTTGCGACGGCTGCGGCTGCCATGGGATGGCGGCCGAGTTCGTGACACCAAACTTCTGTAGCCTCACTTGCCAGAACGACTTCGAAAAGGTTCTTCAGAAGAAGCGAGACAGAGAACGTGTAGAGCTCGCTAGGAAACGTAATAAAATGAAGAAATTGCTTCTAAGGAAACCGCTGTCTGACACGGATTTGACGTTGGAGAGTAAAGAGGAAAAAGTAGTTCAAAAAAACATCGAACCACCACCTTCAGACACTCGCTTGACCGAAGTGAGCTTGACTAAAGTGAATGAGGACTTAATTGAGAATGAAAAGTACCCATGGATGTGCGGGAAGAATGGTTTCTCATGGATGCGCTACTTAGAATTTTGCAAAGCGAAAGCAGCGCCAGTGAAGCTCTTCAAAGACCCCTTTCCCTACAACCGTAACGGGTTTAAAGTAGGTATGAGGTTGGAAGCGATCGACCCGCAGCACCCGTCAATCTTCTGTGTGGTGTCTGTGGCTGAGGTGCAGGGCTATAGAATGCGGCTACACTTTGACGATTACCCGGACATGTACGATTACTGGCTGAATGTGGACTCTATAGACATCTTCCCGCCGGGCTGGTGCGAGAAGAATAACCGCACACTGCGTGCGCCCGCCAGCTATAACGCGGCCAACTTCTCGTGGCCGCTGTATCTCAAGCAAGTGCGGGCCATCGCCGCGCCCCGACATCTCTTCCCGCATATAAGCAACAATGTAAGTTATTCATTATTCATTAATGGAACATTTTCAGACTGCAAAAATGAAAATGTTCCATTAGTCACAACAAACATAGAAAATCCAGATGGCTTTTCTCATAAAGACTTGAGATTCCATTAATAGTGGTGTCAATACAATTTTCTGCATTAAACCTTTCTTCCCTTCGCAAGGTAATCTATCTATCTAATCAGCTGATAAACAGAGCCCACTGTTGGGCATAGGCCTTTTATCTTTCACCCAAAACATCCGGTCCTTTGCCAGTCCTGTCCAATGTTTCCCAGCCGCTTTCACAATGTCGTCGGCCCATCGACCGCCGGCCCGTTCTTGGCCACCACTCATTGGCTATCTTTGTCCACCGACCATCTAACCAAATCCCCCGCCCATCTCCATTTTAGCCTTAGGATTCGTGTGCCTACATCTTCGACTTTGGTTTTATGCGGAATATCGATGTTTCGCACACGATCAATAAGTGAGATGCCACTAATATGTGAGATAGCCCGCTCCACAGCCCTTTGTGCGACTTAGATTTTCTCCATATTGGTTGTCGCAAGTTAATGAGATAATACACTGACATAATTGAATCGTGTGATTTTAAAACAACACAAGTCACATGCGTTTTTAAAATAACACTTGCCCATTTTTTTTTTTTTTAAATTATTTACACCTACCTATTGATTTACATTAGAAAAAAAATTGTAGTTTATTCATACAGAAATCAATATAATATGCTAAAATATTGCTGTTGTAGATATTAGTATTTAAATAAAACAGTTTTTTCTATTTCCTGCAAAGTTGTAATGAAAGGACATGTGTCGTTTTAAAATCACACGATTCAATTACTCCTATCCCTTTTAGACGGTGCGCCCGAATGGGTTCCGCGTAGGCATGAAGCTAGAGGCAGAAGACCGCAAAAACAATCTAGTTTGCGTGGCAACAATCGCGGATATTATGGACAGCCGTATGCTGATCAACTTCGACTCGTGGGACGAAATGTACGACTACTGGGTCGACCCCGCCTCGCCCTACATCCACGCCGTGGGCTGGGCCGAGGAGAATGACATATCGCTTACGCCGCCTAATTGTAAGTAGCCAACTTAAGTTATTTTGTTTTTCAGGTACTTTAGGGTACATACACGAAGGATGCAAACCGGCCCCATTGATATGACTACAAAGTCTGTATGTCTGGACTTTTAAGGAATTTTTCTCGTGAACCGTAATGAGTACCATAAATCATACCCATATTGTGAAACCATTAAGAATAGTCTTTGTTAAGTTTTGTGAAAGGAACATTACTTCAAATATTGCTAACGCTTTTAAAGCCACGTTACTACAATATAACTCTCACTAACCGTGAAGGCAAACATAGCGAGGAAACCAGAGTGTGTGAGGTGTTCACACATTCGATGATTAGCTACATCAGTTCATCAGCTCATACTCGTCCACTGCTGGCCACTTCCTTCTGTCCTTGGCCATTCTCATCCAGCCACTGCCAGCAACCTGCCTCGGATCGTCGGTCCAGCGAGCTGATCTGCGTCCTACGCTATGTTTGCCAGTTCGTGGTGCCCACTCGAGAATAAAACGCCCAAAAAAATGGCACAACTACGAGGCTTAAGGCGGAAATCTCAGTTCTAAGTGATGTTTCGTTAACCCTAGCCGTAAGCGATTGGAAAAATAATTAATTGACCACTGAGGTCAATTTTGTTAGGGAACAAAAATTAAACTAATCAACTTGATTAGTTTAATTTTTGAGGTCATCATCACTAGTCTACCGCTGCCCACTGCTGCGCGCGCCGTGGGCCTTTTCCTATTTAGAAATAACGCCCTCCGTATAGAGATAATTAGTGTTGTAAACAAACAACACTAATGGAGAACTTTTACTAAAAAATGTTCTAATAGAATAGGAGAGGATACGTTAAAAGATAAGTAAACGTGGTATTTTTTTTCTCTACGATTAATACTTTTTGTAATACAACCAGTCGAAAAGTCAATATAGTCACGTGGTATTAAAACGCGCCATACAAATGTACCTTAGACTATGACGTCACTCCCCTACGTAACGCTTATAATGTATAAAGCGTTTGTCAATACATGAGTTATTTCGTAAAATAATGGAAAATATTTTATGCATGTACACCCTTATAAGAAAACGTTCAGAATTCAACGAAAAAACTAAATCTAATAAGTCTTATGTTATTATTAGAGTAACTTTATATTTCGAAAACCCCGAAAAAATATTTTTATTGTTTTTCTTAGGTTTTTAAATGATTTCTTTGGTATAAAAGCAAAGTCATTCCAATCTAAGTTAGACGCAAGTTCCCCATTGCTCTTTTTTTCGTTTAGCTTTAGTTTTGGAATGACTCAGACAGAACCAAAAATTATTGCATTTGAGGAAAAAATACTCTCATAAAGTCAGTTATTCTTTATGTGGAAATCTTAATACTTATTCAGTGGCCGCTCCGCTTCGCGGGTTTTCATTATTATTCAGTGCTTATAGTTACACATAATACTTTGTGAAATGCCCTACTGTGGGGAGTAAGTAGATCTCGACTACAACATCATGAGAAGCGAAAGTATAGTTACAACAGAACCAGTAAAATGTAGATTTGATTACTTTTTATTTAACTTTTTATTCGCTTCTTTCTTCCATTCAACTGACAAGTGATGACAACTGATGTCGCAACTGCTAGGCTTGTTTATTTTAGTTACTTCCAGTATTATGTCCTGTGGCATATTACAGTAGGGTCGGACAGCAGACATTGAGACCTTCTTTGTCTTGCAGAAGAAAGCTATCAGATTAATTTATAAGCTGGACAGCAGAGATTCGTTAAGAGATTTCTTTAAAGAAACTAACATCCTATCAGTTGCTAGTCAGTATATCTATGAAAATATTAAGTACGTCAGAAAAAGTATCAGTAACTTTGATACTGTAGGTAGCCAACACAATTTAAATGTGTACTAGAAATAAACAAAAACTTTCGAACCCGAAATTTAGGATGGCAAAGGTTAATGCACCCTTTATAGGACTAAGTGTGCGTTTCTACAATAAGAGCCCTGAAAATATAATAAGCCAGAAACGCGGTTCAAAAAATGTGTAAAGTACACTTTGTGCCTAAAGGGCTACATTAAAGATTATGTAGATGACAGTGAGGTCTGGAATGAAAAATTCGATCCTTAAAACACTTCGAAAACGCCTGTTAAAAAAATAGTCTGTGGTGGAGATTTTACAGAGAAAAGATAAAGCCACAGATTAAATAAACTTACTTTTACATTGGTTTTAGAGGAATCGTGTTTTTATAAATAAGGCCGTAAGTTTGAAGTGTTTCCTCCATTTTTTCTCCAAAGTGTGCTAGTTTTTAAAATAAACACCTATTTTAACTTGTAACGATCATTAAGTCGCAGTTTCTGTGCTACTTAGAATAAAACATTATTTAATTTGAGTTGAATTTTCTTCATAGGCTTGTGTTCATTTCTTTCTCATTTAGGTTGCTGCGCAAGTCGACTTGGTTTTCATCACACACACGTCACTTCGTTTTTACCTATCTGAATTAACAAATTTCCGAAGGGGTTATGGTTTGCCACTCGCCACGATCCTGACAAACCTACCATCCCCCTTTGCCATTAATTAACAAGCTTTTATTTAACTTCACATTTGTATGTTTACCAATCTCACAAGGATTTGGTATACCTTACGTAGGAACTTCGATGACAATACAATAATATAGCACCATTGAGCTGGTCTGATGATGCAGTCGGAAGGTGGTCATAGAAAATCTGCAATGAAACAAAATGACCCTGCTTTGTCTGATTTCTCTAGACGAAAACCTAACCTTGTGTCCAGGGTCTGATGATGAGGGTGGTCAAAGAAACTCCTAAACTCCACATGATGAACCAGGCGTGGAAAAGCAACGGACCACCATCATTGGGAAGCTGGGATCCCTTCAGGAGGCCAGCAGTGACATTAAAGTACTGCTGGCTTGCTCGAAAGATCTAAGCTGGCTGGAGTGATCTCACAACCCTGCTACGAACATAGAAGGCTAAGTCCTGAAATAACAGGTGTAACTAATTAACTAACCCCTTTGTTGCAGACTATAAAGACCCAGACGCATTCTCGTGGGAGAACTACCTGGCGGAGACTGGCGCGACGGCCGCGCCCGCGCGCGCCTTCAAGACTCGCCAGCCCGCCGGCTTCAAGATCGGCATGAAACTAGAAGTAGTCGACAGACGGGTAAGTCTCATACTTTACGTGACACTTGCTACTCCTTCAATACAACTAAATATTTTTTCGTCAATAACACGGCTGTATCCTCTAGGTCCCGTTCCTGATCCGCGTGGCGTCAATAAGCGAGGTGAAGGGCCACCAGGTGCGCATATCATTCGACGGCTGGGGCGAGGAGCTGTCCTGCTGGCTGGACGATGACTCTCCCGATATACACCCCGTCGGTTGGTGCCTGAAAACCGGCCATCCGCTGGAGCCTCCGCTTAGTAAGTCATTATGTCCTATAGTGTATGACCTATACGTTTAATACTCCAGCTGACTAAGCGTGACTTCACTCAACTGGACAATTAGTCAGACAATAAATATTAAAAATTTAACTAACTGGCAGGCGTACAGAAAATGCGATTCACTCACGAAAATACCCTTCGACCCCACAGCGGCGGAAGACCTGCGCGTCCCCGGGCCGTGCGGCGTGGGCGGCTGCCGCGGGCTCGGCTCGCTGCGCGGCGGCGCTCATAAGCAGCACAACGCCGCCTCCGCCTGCCCCTACCGGCCCAAGGAGCCGCCGGCGCTGCCCGACCGGCTGGCGCGGACTGGGGGCGATCTGGCCATGCCTAGGACTAGGAAGTGAGTGAATTAACTAGTCTACATAAAGGTCTTATTATCTTAAGCGCGTCAGCCTTTCGGAGGGGGCGACCAAGCCAAACTTAAGAACATGCAATCATGATTGATGCGGACTTATGAGTAAACTAATCTGCATCAAGCTCTTACTGACTGAGGAGCTGCCTAACTCAAAAAGCTCCTAAAAGTAGGCGCTTAAATCACTAATTGATTTGATGAATGTGAATCTCAATTATTATAATACACAACAATGTCTGATTGTATTATCTTTCGTTTCTTGCAGGGTGTTGGCTAGGCAGTCCACCAAGTCTATCCAAGCAAGCACGCCTACAAGCGATGTGATCAGAGAAAAGTACGTGATTCCCTAATGTCATTTATCTGTTGCTGAAGCATGTTTATTTATGTATTTTCGTTCAAACTCTAACATGCTTTGCCATTCGCAGAACGCGCGGCCGCCCGCCTAAACACAAGAGGTTGGAGGAGGTTACAAAGATTGAGCCGGTAAGCTTTTTTTTTCTTATCTCTACCCCATATTCTTATCAATAAATCATCTGGCTTTTCTGACGAAGCGTTCGCGAAGTAATAATAATGTTTCTTTACTTGATATTTTATTTTCGAATCATATAGACCGAATATGTTGTCATATGGGACTTCTACGACGTCTTCCGACAAAAAATTAAGTAAATGAATCTGGAATTAAGCTAATAAGATTAGAAAAGTTGCTTAACTAATTCGGGATAAATATATTTTTTTGATATCACTAAACGATCCTAAAAACCGGCCAAGTTCGTGTCGGGCCACGCGCAGTGTACGGTCCCCTAGAAAGAGGGGGTTTTATCTGCTCTACAGAACTTACAACTTCGTCAACGTGATTTTCAATGGATTTTGTACGAAGTTTTCCTTTTTTTAAGTTGGTCGCCTATTTCTGACATATAGTTAAACAGGTACCTAGTGTAAAAGCGGGAGACGCTTACTGACATCAGGCAAAAAAAAAACAATCTTCTAAAGAGATCTAGAAAAAGGCCTATGAAAAGAGGCCAAAGACACCTAGGCGACTCAACGGCAAATAACCTTATTGTATACATTACTAATATATATAGCTACAATCCGGTATACTCAATGACTGACTGACTGACTGATCATCTATAGATTTCCTCGGAAACGGTAAGAGTTACGTGAAAATTTTGTATGAGAAAGTTGTAGGGAATGTACGATATACAGCCATCCTATGAAGCCGATTTTTGAATTTCGCACGCGTTCTCCCATACAAATGGGCTAACTTTTTTGTTTACTGTCCGATTTGGATGAAATTTGAAACGGGTGTTTGTTGTATGATCTAATTGTGAAAAAAAATTTTGAACGTTCGGAATTCAAAATAGGGGCGAGAATATGGCCGCCCAAAAAATCGACCTCTGCGCAAAAAAGTCGGCAGCCAACTGGGCATATGCTAGAGACGTGCCCTGAACGGCATCGGGTTGTCAAAGGACCCAGGTATATGAGAAAAATCTGACATTTTGGATTTTCAAGATGGCGGCCAAGATATCGACGATTGAAAATGAGAAAATTTTGTATGGAGATTTGTACTGAAAATCTACTTTTAGTATAAAATTACAAGCAAAAGTCAGATGGGACAATTTTTCGAGGCCGAAACGGGCATGAGGAACCCCGCCACGGCGAGGCCGAAGGCCGAGCTCCATTCAGGCCGAGGCCGAAGGCCGAGACTATACATTTTCCGGCGAACAAGCAACAACGCAGAAACCAGATGGGACAAACTTGCGAGGCCGAAGGCCGAGCTCCGCGAAGCGGGCACCAGGAACCCCGCCGCGGCGAGGCCGAAGGCCGAGCTCCGTTCAGGCCGAGGCCGAAGGCCGAGACTATACATTTTCGGCGAACAAGCAACAACGCAAAAGCCAGATGGGACAAACTTGCGAGGCCGGAGGCCGAGCTCCGCGAAGCGGGCACGAGGAACCCCGCCGCGGCGAGGCCGAAGGCCGAGCTCCGTTCAGGCCGAGGCCGAAGGCCGAGACCATACATGTTCCCACTTATCAAATCCCTACCCCAAGTGTCTAGCGAGGCCCTAGGCCGAGCGCCGCGGAGAGCGAAGCTCGGAGCAGCTGGGGGTTGGCGCGCGTAAGCGCGCAGGGGGTTCACCCCCTAGTTACACTCTTATAAAGCCTACTTAGCCGCGATAGTTTTCCTTTTAAATTAATTATATGTGCTACTACCCTGAATTTTTTCACGTTTTTACAAAACCGGACAATATTTTTAAATGACCAATCCAACGATATCCCACACTATGGTGTAGGTGAGAAAAAAAATGCACTCCTAATTTAGTACACCTAAATTGAGTGCATTTTTTTTTTAAAGGTTACTCTAAAAAAAATTTTTTTAAGACTATTCTACCGTTTTGTCGGCGTGATCAGTATGAATGTCTATCATGCCAAATTTCAGCTTTCTCGTACTGATCGTCTCTGAGCTAGGCCGCGGACAGACAGACAGACAGACGGACGGACATGGCGAAACTATATACAAATACGGCCCGAAGGCAGCGGCTAACATAGTAACATAGTACATTGACATTCAGCAAACAGAATGTAAATTCTTTACGTTGAAATAAATTATTGATTTCTGATTTCTATAAGGGTTCCTTGTCGACTACGGAACCCTAAAAAGGGCAGAGCGATGACAGCTATTCGAAAATAAATACTCATTGTCTCCGTCAGGCGTCAGACGATGAGTCGGTATCAAGCGGCGGCGGCAAGCGCTGGCGGCGCGGCGCCGTGCTGGCGCGCGACGTGGAAGCGCGCGTCACGCGGGAGTACGCGCCCCGCGCCGGGGACAAGGCGCTGGGGCCCGTGCCCCGCGTCGACCACCACATTGAGGAGTTGGCGCTGCCGAGGGAGCCCACGCATTGGACGCAGGTAACTTGAGTGTAAAAACGACATATTTGTAGACTAAAAACTCAATTACTCGCCCGGAACCAGTCAAAAGGCGATTGGGCCGGATTGGGATTGGTGCGCGCGTCGCGTCGACCACCACGTAGAGGAGTTACAGGTCACAGGTACTTTGAGAATTAAAACGTCGTATTTGTAGTCTCAATTACTAACAAGTGACTTATTATGTTAACGATTATGATGAGATCACATGCGGTGAAAAGTTGGGACAGGATGGGAAAGTCTCTGCTGCTCAAGCAAATATGCCCTGAGCTTGCGCCCAAAGGCAAATCTACGAGGCGCTTCACGGACTGGAGGAGGAATATCATTCCATCTTGGACGCCGGCTACCTAAAGCTGCCACGGAATGTCATAGTTCGGTGCGCGGGGACACAGATTCAATTTTATGCACGGATATGAGAGGAGTTGGTGCCGTGGAGGGAGCTCGTATTAACGTATTGGCTCGCTCATAAATCGCTATTAGTCCCTCTTCGATAAAATGTCTCTAAAAAGAAGTAGATGAACACTTCGCAATGTTTCCAGAGCGACGTGACGGCCTTCGTATCGCGGCTGGCGGGCGCGGCCGCGGGCGCCGCCGCGTCGGCCGCGAGGCTGTCGGGGCGCGAGCTCATGATGGCCTCCCGCGACGAGCTGGTGGAGTGCGCGCGCCTGCGGCTCGGGCCCGCCATCAAGGTCCACGCGGCCGTGCGCCAGCTGCGGTCGCGCGCGCAGCTCGCGTGATCCAGACACGGCTAGACGCGCCACCCCCACGCTTCACATCCCTGTGCCAGTGTAAATGTGATCAAGTGTAAGTGCACGTACTTGTGCCACTCATTTGCACATTTAAAGCTTAATCTTGCGCCAGCAACTCCAACTGCTAGTGTAGGAGGTAGCGATTTCTGGAGCTAGAACTTTGTTTTGTTAGTGAAGACACTGAGAAAGTAAAAATTATCAGTTTTCCAGACAATTTTTTTGTTTCCGCTTTGAGAGTTGTTTATTATGGGAAATATGGGTTAAGTATTGCTCAAGACTTGTGCGGTGTTTATCTTCTGTGTATTTAGAAATGGACGCCTCGTAAGAGACAAATTTATTTAGTGTATTAATAATGTAATGGTTGAGTGATCATGGACTTTCCAGTGTTGTGGTGTATATTCTTAGTCTGAAGTGAACTTTGTGTTACTTTTGACTATACCAAATGAGTTTTATTCTATGAAACATTGGGTTGTATTTGGACTTATGAAATCATAAGGATTTTATACATGTGCATATTGCAATATTGTGTCATTCATTATCATTATTTCAAGTGGGACTATTGCTTTTACAGCAAGTGACACTGACAATGAATTCATTGAAATGTCAAAAGATTTTTGTAAATAGTAGTTATATCTTTCTTTAGTGTTATGTCATTTAAGAGTCAATCTTATCATTTAAAATCACGTCAGAACAGGCGAATAATTGAACTTAAAAAGGAATTAAGCATATTTGTTACTTAAAATCTAGAGTAAGCACAAACATAATTATCTAAAAATTAGGATTACTTTGATCATATTACAGGTGTTAGGGTTCATCCATAAAGTACGTCACACTAATTTCGTGATTTTTTGACCCCTCCCACGTCCTTGTCACATTTGTGAGACCCCCCCTAGTATCACATCCCATATTTTGCAATTTTACATCTAAAAGTTATTAAATTAAAACAGCAGTGCCGAAATTAGTTTTATTTTCTATTTAATTTATTTTTAATATTATCAACATGATATTTTGAAAAAATAACAAAACAATAAATTATTAATTATATTTTTGAAATGTGACATCAGCTAAATTAAGGCCCTTCCTACCCCTTGTCACATTTACCACGTGACATACTTGATGGATGGTCCCTTATAGAGATGAATGAAATTGTAACCTCTGCCCCATTCAAGGTAATGTATTTTAATCAAGGATCCTTGATTTCGATGTAAGAATCGATTCACAAATAATTTACATTCAGTAATTCGAAAATAAAACTATAAAATTAAGTTTTCATTACATTCAATCAAGTACTGAACAATTACGTCCTTATTTTTTTAATTATGCGTGCAATTTCATTTAGCTGTAGAAAGCTTGTTTAGTTTGAACAAGATATTTAATATGAATAGTCATTGTTAGGCTAATACTACATAGTTTAGGCCTGCCTTGATAAGATGTAAAACCACAGTTACAAATAACTTGTGTACACTCAAACTATAAAGTGGTTGTTCAATGCATTTGAGGTTTTGGTCAATTTTTGACAAGTTATCTTGGCATACTGACAACAACCATTTAGTCAAAATTATCAACTAATATGAAAAAGATAATTTTGTTAAAATGATGTAGTGATTTGTAGAGCTATGATAATTATATCTATGTGTAGGTATTTGTACTGAGGCCATGTACAAAGTTACTCTAATTTCACACTTAAAATGTAAAGTTTTTACAAAGCAGTATGTGCCATATACTCTTGGCGCAACTATTCTAAACTGTTGTTCTGAAATTAATAAAAAAAATTATAATCTTATTCTTTCTTTTTTGGTTCTACAGTTCACCTATGCGCTGAGAGGCTTTAGATTTGGGTGGAAGCAAATAAAATAATTTTCTCGATTTGAGAAAAAAATATCCAATAGGTATATTGTATGGGCGGCGATTGTGTCGAAGTGGATGTGGTGCGTGCCAACCACAGAGTACTTTATACTGAAATAGAGACCAATCTTTGACTTTAAAATGGGAAGTTTAAAAGAGCGCCATCTGTTTTCTCTATTTGGAGTTAACATCGTCTATATATATGTGTATAAACAGTATGCACGAGTATTTATAGCACCACAGTACCGGATTTTCTTGTTATTTTTTTTTTGGGAATGACAAATAAAACATCTAGACTACTGACAAAAATATATATTTTTTTTCTTTTCTGAACCAAATATTACACACAACACAAAATTAAGTCTTTTCTCAGCCTTATTGCGGTTCTGCTACCATGGATCGGTAAATCAGCCGGAGGAGCAATGGCTCAACTCAACGGAAAACTTACTCAACACAGCACAATGACACAATACAAAAACCCCCAATATCCGAAAACACCGAACGCCAAAATGCGCATACGCCGCAAACAGCCATCTTTTTTCGTTTGTTTTGCTACGAGGTTTTCTGTCAAACTATTAGTGTTACCACTGATCTTTTTCCCCATAAGGTTTCAAAAGTGGCGCTAAGTACACTATCTGGTCTAAAATTTCAATAAAGATAAATGAATACACTCGGTACTGTTCCATAGGCGGGCAAAATCCGGTGCCGGACACCGGTGTAACGAGTTACTGGCATGGTATGAACTCACTTAGAGATTGGTAGATGAAGTGAAAAGATTATCTAATGCTTAAAACATCCCTTTTCCGATAGAAATACTAACGATTTCTTCTTTTTTGGGTTTTCTGTCTCAAAAGGAATCAATGGACACAATTATCATTAACCGGTTGTCCGGCTTAAAGGCTGACCGTCTTGTGACTAGGCACTGTCCTAGAAACATAGTTATGTATTAGATGTATAATCGCGATTATTTATTAGTTAAAATATAAAAATACTAATGTCCTAAAAAAAATCTATTCTATTTGGCGAAAATATGAGCCTGGGCTAAATATTTAAATTTTGGCTGCTTTTATTGATTTTGAAAAAAAAATCAGTGCGCGAAACCGGAAGTGCGCCATGCACGTACGATACAATACATAATCAAAACAAACAAAACTAATAAGAATCCAATCTGCGCAAACATTCCGTAAAAAAAAAACATAACTTCTAATTCTGTTATCGTTTTACAGAATACTAAGATATCAAGATTCTGGTGTTTTTTATACAAAAATTGTAAGCCTTTCAACGTAAATCTCTCATTCACCTGTGAAGCGAAGATTAGAAACGAGTGGGTATATCCGGTTCAGTGTTACTGACCCGAGTGTGACGGTTCAGTTTCATTCTCTGTTCAGTGGCCTAATTACGCGCACCAAATCCTGAGCGATTCCAATCGTCTAACTGTCAAATTCCATACTAATTTGACAGTTAGACGATTGGAATCGCTCAGGATTTGGTGAGCGTAATATAGGGGCTGATCACTGCGCCCAAAGGACTTATTTTTGTATTTGACTACTGTTTTTACTACTTTATCGTCATAAGAATTTCAGTCAATTAATACTGATCCGCGGTGGTAGCCTAGTGGGTAGAGACGCGCTGTGGTAGCCTAGTGGGTAGAGATGTGCGGTGGTAGCTTAGTGGGTGGAACATTGGACTCGGAAGCGAGAGACCCAGGTTCGATTCTCAGTGCGGGCATGTACCTATGACTTTGTTTTCTAAGTTATGTACATTTGTGGTATCGCTACTATAACTTCACATATTTTCTTACTATCTTTATACTATATTTTCTATTAAACGGAACACTACTCGTAAATTATTTAGTAAGTTTTATTTTAGCCTCTAAATAGGATTTTTTTAAAAGTTTTATTTCGTAATTAATAATATAATATGTACTTTATCAGGTTTCATTTACTGTAATAATGCTAACTTGTTTAAAATTTCACAAACTTCCCGCAATACCCGTATAAAAAGTAACTCAAAACTTTCTGCCAGTAAAAGTGACACTGCTTTACCAGTAGTAGGTTTAATGCCCCAATCTGATGATTCAGAGATATTTCTTACCCAAGAAAAAGCAGATTTTGTCGTTATATCTCAGATAAATTGAACAAACAAACAATTGTGTCCCATACCCACAGAATAAATAAAGAGAAAGGAAGAAAATAGCGAAATATAGACTGAGATTAGGGGCCAATTTCAAATTACCGCACAATTTGTCGAATTTAGGCAATGTTCTTACGGTACGTACGTTTTTGGTACCACAATAGATTACCGTACAAGGCTTGAAAATACCGTACAAATACGGTAGGTAATTACCGTACGCCTGGCATCGCTGATCGCTGACCACAGGTGCCAGCTGGCTATGTATGGCTGAGTGATCATTCCGATTCTCACCAATGTTTCGGAGTGCGAGTGTGGCATAATAGGCACTCTTAGACATAAATGATTACTCGTCGCGTCGTGTCGATTCTTCATGAAAAGAAAGCAGCTCTCGCGGCCTGCCACTCGCGCCGCTTGTTCCTTTGGCGCTACAAAACTAGAAGGCCGTGCTATACGCCTTGAAATCGTATGTCATATTTTAAATCAAAATTCAATTTCACGGCCTATTTCTAGCTGTGAGAACTGACAGCATCGTATGTATAGCGCATGTGTACACGTACGAATACTGATGTGATCTGTGGCCTAATTACGCGCACCAAATCCTGAGCGATTCCAATCGTCTAACTGTAATTTGACAATTAGACGATTGGAATCGCTCAGGATTTGGTGAGCGTAATATAGGGGCTGCTGTCGTTTGCAGAGTAGTACCTAATCATCTCTGTTTGCCTGAATTAGTTTTACTGGCAACACCAGCCCTAAAAAAAAAACAAATGTCAAACTGTTCCTAACTATTCTGTGAACTAATAGAAAAAGTTGTTTGAGAAAGAGGGAAAAGAAGGTCATTGAAGGTTGTTGATCGGTACACGTGAATTTTGGTTATTTTGAAAAAAAATATTTTAACGAATTCTTTTGGCATATTATCAGCTTCTGATTATTTCCAATAATTTTGATGCGGGTTTAGTCCTTATTTCCTGATTTCTTTTTCTGTGTCCCTTTATTTTGTAAGTAAAAACTAAAGCTAGGCTAGGTTTTTCTAGCAAAAAAGTGATCCAAGATGGAGGAACCTGACGGGGACCCTCCCGACATAAACCCTAATTTATCGCATAAACGTAAGTTGTCCGATGATTGCTCGATAAATTCAACGTTATCCCCGGCTCCTGCCAAAAAAAATATTACTTCGGATCGGGAAACCGTAAATGCCTCTCTTCAGAATATTTACACCCACCCTTCTTTGGACGCCGATATAAAGGAATACGACTGTAACTCTAGTGGTCCCTTCGTCGTCCACGTTCAGCGTGCTTTCGAAGACCCGTCGGCGGGTCTTACCATCAGACCAATCAAACTAGGCCAGTTCCTGGTTAAGAAAAATTTTAAAGGAATAGTCAACGATGGTGTTAAAGCTATTGGCCGCAACAGAGTGGCTATAACCCTAAAAACTGCAACCGATGCAAATAATTTCATCTCAAACCCTGCGATTGCGGCCAACGGCTACAAGGTTTCTATCCCCACTTATAACATCACCCGCATGGGACTGGTCAGGGGTGTACCCGTCGACTGGTCGATGGAAGAATTTGTTGGGTCTTTGTCTCTCCCCCAGGGGTGTGGCGGAGTCCTTAAAGCCAGGCGTTTAAACCGTAAAAAGATGGAAAATGACAAACCGACTTGGGTCCCGTCCCAGTCTGTAGTCCTTACATTCCACGGACAAAAACTGCCCGAAAGGATATTTTCATACCACTCATCGCTACCCGTTGAGGTCTACCTTCTACCAACCATTCAATGCTTGGACTGCTGCCGCTTCGGTCACGTAAAGGCTCAATGCCGTTCGAAGCCGAGATGTTATAGATGCGCGCAACCCCACACGGGGCATTCATGCCCTCGTTCTCTTGATGAGGCAAGTTGCCTATTTTGTTCCGGTGCCCATGAGGCTACGAATCGTTCTTGTCCTGAACACTCAAGACAAAAGTCTATTAAGATGACAATGTCTGAGGAAAACGTTTCGTACGCTGAAGCATCTCTGCGTTTCCCTGCCACTATTAGACGTACCTCTTATGCGGATGTCGCCAGCACCCTTTTTGCTCCATCTCAGCCCGTCTACACTTCACCGTCTCCAAACTTCATTTCCCTTTCTCCTAACGTTAGCTTATCTAGGTCATACAAAAAGACCACATTCAAAACTCCTCGACCTCGCTCTCCTCTTGCTCCTGGTTACGATAAGGTAACCCACAATAATATTACTGCTAGTATTCCTTCAAGTTTGCCCAACGGTTGCGCCCTCCAAAGCCCCTCTGAGGCTACCTCTAACGAAAATTTCTTAGACCTTATTCTTAGCCTCTTATTAAATATTATTACCAAGTACAATGATACTTCCCTACCGTCCAACGTTGCCCAAAAACTTTCTCAGCTTTCTTCATTTGTTCGCAATGGCGCCTCATCGCCATCCCCATCGTCAGCATCAAATCCTTCAATGGAATGTTAAAAGCATTCGCCATAAAAAGCACGAAATGATTGCCATCATTAATGAACTCCTCCCTCCGGTTGTCGCTGTCTCGGAGACGTGGCTAGCCCCGGGCTCTCGTTTCGGGATCCCGGGATACTCTTGTCTCCGCAGCGATAGACCGGATGCACATGCCGGATGTGCACTTCTTTTAAATCATTCCTTCTTATTTTCCCAGATCGCTCTTCCTCCCCTCCCAGATGAGATTAATGCTGTCGCAGCAAGGGTGCTGGACATCACGTTTCTATCAGTCTATATTTCCGCTCCCAGCTCTTCTCTTACTCCTATAATCTCTAATCTTCTTTCCTTTCTACCTTCCCCTATCATGGTTTTAGGAGACTTTAATGCTCATCACACAATGTGGGGTTGCCCATCTTGCGACGCCTTTGGCTTCGATCTGGTAGACTTATTTCAAGACCTTAACTTATGTATACTTAACGATGGATCTCCCACTCGTCTGGTTTCACCGTTATTTGATCCTCGTAGCGCTGTTGACCTATCCATTTGCTCTTCTTCTCTTGCTTCTCTGGTTTCCTGGAAGATTTTAAATAATACCCATGGCAGTGATCACTTTCCTATTACTGTCACTATTCCTTTAAGAGTACAACCTTCTTCTTCTCCAGATCCATTACTAAAGTTTAAAATTAATAAAGCCAATTGGGATGGGTTTCTCACCTGTGTTGAAAATATGATTTCACAACTTTCTTTTTCTGATTCCGACGTTTTATCAACCTACAGTGCCTTTGTAGATATTCTCATTAATTCAGCTGAATCTTGTTTCCCAAAAAAAAAGAAAATTCCATGCTGTCGCCGAGTGTCGTCCCCTCCCTGGTGGGACGATGACTGTACAAAAGCTGTTAACGATAGAAAAGAGGCCGAAGCACTTTATGGCTCTGCTATGACGACTGCAAATTTTCTCTCTTATCAGAGGATAGCTGCAGTAGCTAAACGCACCTTAGCAAATAAAAAAAGAAATGGTTGGAAGAAATTTTGCGAGTCTCTCTCACCCAGATCCTCGGCCTCTATGATATGGAGAAATATCAAGCGTTTTAGAGGCTCATTGCTTGATAGAAATATATCTTCTAACGACCCTTCCTCCTGGGCGAATGGTTTTGCCAATAAGCTTGCTCCACCATCTGCTCCTAATCATTGGGATCTGCCTTCCCCTTATCCTCGTTTCGTTTCCCATGATAGGTTTGATGACCCCTTCTCTTTTTCTGAGCTTCAATGCGCCCTGAATGGTTTGCGTGATTCCTCCCCTGGTATTGATGGCATTCCTTACTCTTTTCTCATTAAGTCTGGCTCAAAGTCACATAAATTGTTTTTATCTTTAGTCAACAAAATTTTCGACTCCGGAACTATTCCTAACCAGTGGAAGTCCTATTTAATAATTCCTATATTGAAACCTGGAAAAAATCCCACTGATCACTCCTCTTACAGGCCTATTGCACTTGCCTCGGTTCTTTCTAAGGTCATGGAACACCTCTTGAAAAATCGTTTAGAATGGTTAGTGGAAAGCAGACAAATTTTAGCTAAAAGCCAATTTGGCTTTCGCAAAGGCAAAAGTACCACTGACTGCTTAAGTATTCTCATTTCTGATATACGGCTTTCCTTCACCAGAAGGGAATTTCTTGTCAGTGCCTTTCTTGACGTATCTTCCGCTTATGATAATGTCCAAATTCCTATTCTAAGGCAGAAAATGCTTCAACTTAATATCCCAGCAAAGTTGACGTACTTTATTACTAATTTACTTTCTGAAAGATCGATTTCATTTCGATTTCAGCATATAACTGTCCCTTCAAGGACTATCTGGAAAGGTCTTCCCCAAGGTTCTGTATTAAGCCCCCTTCTTTATAACATCTATACTTCAGATTTAGAATTATCAGTTAACTCCTTCTGTGAAGTTCTTCAGTATGCGGATGATGTTGCTTTATACTCTTCTTCTGACTCTATTTCGGAGGCTGCCATTAATATTAATACTGCTTTAAGCTATTTAAACGTTTGGCTCAACAATCATGGTCTGTCTTTATCCACTTCAAAAAGCTCGGTTGTCATTTTCACAAGAAGAAGGGATGTTCCTTCAGTGGAAATTTCAATCGACAATCAGATCATACCCATATTTAATCAGGTTAAATATCTTGGTTTGATTCTGGACTCAAAATTAACTGGCACCCCACATTTCAATTACATAGTCCAGAAGTGTGAAAAAAATATCAATGCTCTACGAGCCCTTTCAGGTGTCTGGTGGGGCTCACATCCCTATACTCAAAAACTTCTTTACAATGCCATTGTTCGCAGTCACCTAGATTACGCATCTTTTCTTTTAATTCCAGGTAGTAAGCTATCCATTACCAAACTCGTTAAAATTCAATCTAAGTCTCTTCGTATCATATTAGGCGCAATGAAATCTTCTCCCATTAATGCCATGCAAGTGGAATGTGTTGAGCCCCCACTTAACCTTAGAAGACAATATCTTTGTGACCGGTATTACTTCAAAGTTTCCCAAATCTCGAGTCATCCTCTGCACTCTCGCCTTCAATCCCTTTCAAACTTCATAACATACCATCCTTTCTGGAGACACAAGGATATTCCGCCGTTAGTAGTTAGCTTTCGGAAAATTAATAATCTTTCTCAGAAAGTTCTTTGTTTTGATAAAAATCCTTTATTTACTACAAATTTTGAAGCTTTAATTTATTCTCCTAACATTATTTTAAATATCGGTATTGGTAAGGACTCGTTCGGTTGTAACGATTTATTTAATTCTATAATTTCCTCGAACTTTTTAGGTTTTAATTTGTTATTTACTGACGCCTCCCGCCTTTTGGATGAAGGCTGCGTTGGTGCAGCAGCATGGTTACCTAGATTGAATGTTGCTCTCTGCTACAAGTGTCCTCCACACTCGTCTGTCTTCTCTGGCGAGGCTGTTGCCATCCTTGAAGCCCTCTCTTTTATAGAATCTCACACTCTTAGTCCTTCAATTATTCTTACTGATTCCCTTAGTGCTCTACTGGCAATCTTATCAAACCCTTTTCGCAGTAAATCTACATTTCCTATTATTTTAAGTATTAGAGACCTCCTGTTACGATGTCATTTACGTGATATCACAGTAGTCCTTGCCTGGATCCCGGGTCATAGTGGGATTCAAGGAAATGAAACGGCTGATTCTCTAGCTAAGTTAGCTGTTGATAGCGGTTGCTTGGATCATAATAATAACTTTGCCCACGATCTACTAGCTCTGGCCAAACCAAACATGATTAAAGACTGGAATACTTTGTGGTCTTCTAGTCAGAATCGCGTTGGAAAATTTTATGGTAGCATTCAACCGTCTATCCCAGTTAGACCGTGGTTTTTCAAAGCTCGAAATTTTCCAAAATTTGTCACTTCTACAGTTTGTCGTCTGCGCTTAGGCCACTGCTGCACCCCTGTTTTCCTTCACAAAATTCGGATTCGGGATAATTCTTTGTGTGAGTGTGGTCTCGACGAAGGGACCACTGATCATATTTTTTTCAATTGCCCCCGTTTCTCCTCTTTATACCCATTCCTCCCTTGCTTTATCCCTCGTCCCATCAACTTCAAAACCCTTCTTCTGTACACCCATACTAAATTCATTAGAATACTATGTAAATATATTAATTATTTCAACATTCGACTTTAACTCCTCATCAAATTATAATATCTCTTTCCTTTTACATTGGTTTCTTGTATATATAAAGTAGCGTGTACCTCTCACAACGTGACACTGGCAAAATCCCTGTGCACCCTACAAGCACGGGGCAGTCCAAATAAAAAAAAAAAAAAAAAAAAAAAAAGAGGGAAAAAGCGTGTTTTTATATAATTTTGCATCTTGAATCGATAAAAGTGAATAATAATGTCTCTCGTTTGTGCAAGTAAGTTTAAAACCATGTAACTTGTTTAAAATTATTGAAAATTCTGTGCAATGACGCCTGCCGTCGCCGGTAATTCTGCGTCCATTCCGGGCAAGATTACAACCCGATTATTCGCATAAAAAATTACAAAACTGCCTCCTGGCAAGGCAAGATGAATTACTTTAAAATCAAATTTCTATTTTCAATTATTTGTCCTTGTATTTTGTATTTGAAAGTTTATTCTTTATACTATAACCTAACTTTCGTACCCAACCAATTTCGTCTTTAGTATCAAACGAGGTCCCGGAGGCGCCAGTGGTGTCGCCGTCATCGGGCGCGATCTTCGAGAAGCGCATCATCGAGAAATACGTCATAGAGAATGGCGTCGACCCCATCAGTGGCAAGGAATTGCGAATTGAAGACCTGATTGAAGTCAAAAGTAAGTTTGTCGTTTGTCAAGGGCAGGTGCATGAGGTGGATCTGGTAAACACAAATTCCTCGTAAATTCCTTACTTTCGTGTTTAATGGTTTTTAAATCCTGCCACAATTTTTAATCCTGAATCCCTTTTTCACATACCTACCCCATGTTTCCAATTAATAGACAGATGGCTAAGCTTTCAATCAGCAAAATCGTCCTTTGCCCTATAGCGCCGCCAGTGGTGAAGCCCAAGCCACCGAGCGCCACATCAATCCCGGCGACACTGAAGAGTATGCAGGATGAGTGGGATGCCCTCATGCTGCACGCCTTCACACAGCGCCAGCAGTTGCAGACTGCAAGACAGGCAAGTTTTGTTGATGCCATAGTTGAATATTTGCACATCATATCTATACTCTGTGCCCATTCTTGTGCCCACTGCACAGTGGTCCTGGTTCGTAAGAAGGGCAGTCATAGGGGTTTCGGGTTCTATTAACATTGAAATAATAACTTTTTTACCTAGAAAGTTATTGTTTTGAGTATCAAAGGATTATAAAAGCAAAATAAAAATGTATATTAAAAAAAACATACTATAAAAATAAGAAGGTATGTTTGTAACAACAAAAATTGGTTTTAATTGTTTATTAATTATATCTAAAAGTAAGTATCAAGTACAAATACTTCACAAAATATTGTATGTTATTAATACATTTTACAAAATAATGTGTAACAGAACAGTATTGTATGTAAAATAAGTGCTATTTACATATTATGTTAAAAATATTTATATATTTTTTTAAGTTGCAACTCCCTAACAAAGTCTATACATGTTTTGTGTACGTGTGTAAATTACTTTTCGAATTACATATATTTGCATAAAGCTTTGTTAGATTGTCCAAGTATGCAGACTTCGATCGCACTTAACCAGTCACTGTACTTGGCAATCAGCTAAGCTTTTGACCTTCCCAGGTTCTTCCAATATGCAGAAAACCATTTACAGAGATTATAAATTAAATCTGTCAAGTAATCGGTTTGGATATTTTCAGTGTCCAGAATTTGCTAGCGTTCCAAACATTTCACGAGATCTATCTGCTTCGTTTTCTTCATTCGTCGCAGATAACCAGGTGTTTAGAAACTTCCGGGGAAATGAACAA
Organism: Yponomeuta evonymella; assembly: GCA_963969515.1. Lineage (NCBI taxonomy): Eukaryota > Metazoa > Arthropoda > Insecta > Lepidoptera > Yponomeutidae > Yponomeuta > Yponomeuta evonymella. Next base: position 21,502,956 of record OZ018346.1, on the reverse strand, counting down.
GGGAGGGTGATACCCGCAGAAGAAAAAAACAAAAAATATAAAAGCTACCTGAAGCATCAAATTTACCTGCACGCGACCTAGTCCGTTCGATGACCCGATAGCAATCCTCGGCGCACTTTGGCGCACCTAGATGTTGGTCTTTTGAAAAGTAGACAAACAAGAGATGTGTTAGATCTTTGGGGATTCGTTCCTTCCTAAGTAAAAGTTTAATTTAATATAGAAAGGTGGCAAAAATAAAAGAAAACTGAAGTCTCTCTGTGATGGTGCTGATTATCGATAATAACATTCTGAAATTCAACAAAATAACATCAAAAATATTGTACATACCTTCAATTTGGATATCCATAGCACACAATATTGCAAACAATGAACTTCCCGGGAAAAAAAAAAAAACACTGAAAATAATGGGAATTTCAGTGTAAAGATAACGTTAATTAGTGCTAACGTTAATCATCAGCCACTGCAGGACATAAGACTCCTTCGTGGATTGCATAACCATGAAGGGTTTTGCCATAATCGCCACGCTTGGCAGGCAGGTTGGAGATCTCAGTATGCGGTTGGATTCTCAGGAAGACGCTGCTGCCCGTCTCCTGGTATTTGATTTCCTTAGTCGCCTTCTACGACATCCACGGAAGGAAATGGAGTGACGCTAATCTTAATCCGGCGCCACACGGCACATAACATATACTAGTGTTAAATGCTTCGTCTACAATCCACTCCGCTTCCAGGAACTCAGCCACGCGCTGTACCAGCACGACGCAGCGTGCCGCGTCATCGCGCGCCTCACCAAGGAAGTGACAGCAGCGCGCGAAGCCCTCGCTACACTCAAGCCGCAGGCCGGCATTGCCCCACCTCAAGCGCCGGCTCACCCGGTATGTAGCCATTGTATGGACAGACTTTGGATAGTTACAGCTGCAGATTTAAGGATTCCGTGTCCCAGGCGCCGCGCATCCATCATCAGCCATTCGACGCCTACTGCAGGACATAGGCCTCCCTCATGGTTTCCAAGCTTCCCGGTCTTGTGCCGCCCGCATCCAGCGACTCCCCGCCACCGTAACCAAGTGGCGTAATCTGGTGGGGGGCCTTCCTACGCTGCGGCCGTCCGCGGTCGCCAGGTCAGAACTTTTTCGCCACAATGGAGATCTGTTCTCCGAGCTATGTGGCCCGTCCACTGCCACTTCAACTGAGAAAATTTTCGAGCTATATCAGTAATTCGGGTTCTTCTGCGGAGCTCCTCATTTCTGATTCGATCACGCAGTGACGCGCACCTATTATGTCGCTGTTGCAGGGACAGGCTTTAGGCTGGTCACATCTGCAGATTACTTACTTATGCGCTTATTGGTTGAGTTAGTTCTACTGCAATCATGCTCCTCACCACAGAATGATGGCGGAGCGCGAAGCCGTGGCCAACAGCTTTGGTTTGAGCATGGGGTCGAGAATATTAGTTACACCAATAGTGGTTACACAAAAATTACCAAGTATCCAACATTTCGAACGATAATGCCTGCATGCCCTAACAACTGCATTCAGGAAGAGCTTATGCAAGTCATAAAGCCGAATTTTTGGGCCAATACTATTTAATGTTTGCCATCAGCATATCCTTCACAAGTAAAAACAGTGACACTTTTTAATCCTAATCTGTTTCCAGGCGGAGGCCGCGGCGGGCGGCGGCGCGACACCGGTGGGCATGTCCGCCGAGGTTGTCTCGCGGCTGCAGGAGCGCGCGACGGCGCTCACGCAGGAACGCAAGCGCCGCGGCCGCTCTGTGCCCGAGGGCTTGCTTTCGGCCGACCAGATCCGCGCTTTCCAGACACTGGCCTCGCATCCAGTGAGTATTACCTCTTGCCGAGGCTATACTTTCGCACGAGTGCAAGCGCCGTGGTGGCCCTGTGCTCTCGGCCGCCTTCCAGACGTTAGCCTCTCATCCGGTGAGTGTTGCCACTTGCTGAAGCTATATGTACTTAACAGGAGCGCAAGCGCCGCGGTCGCTCTGGGCCCGAGGGCTTGCTTTTGGCCGACCAGATTCATGCCTTCCTCGCTGGTCTCGCAATCGGTCAGTGTTACCAGCTGGTGTAGCTAAACTCACATAGGAGCGCAACGAACGAACATTCGGTTAAATTGGGAGAGTTCATTTAGTGGAGAAATTACGTAGCGTTCCAGGATCCGTACCTTCCAGACGCATCAGGTGTGTTGCCAGCTGCTGTGTCCTATCCTCTCTTTCGACAATACTTGCGCCTCCCAGACGCTGGTAAGTTTTTTCAGCTGCTGTAGCTATACCACAGAGGAAAAGAAAGCGCCGTTCCCGAGGACCTGCTTTTATCTGAGGGGCCTGCTGTCTGCAGAAGAATCTGCATATAGCTCATGCATTTCTTTTTTCACATATGCTTTCTTTGTTGTATTTTAATCACCAGCAAATATTTTATTGTATTTTACGCGTGCGAATCATGTTTTACATAAAATCTCGCTCACGCTATAGTATGTAGAGCAAGACTAACCTAAAGTAGCAAACATAACTCACAAAAATCCATGTACAAACCCAGGGTCTCCATTCGGCCTCCGTGCCTGGCATCTTGGCGCTGGACATCAACCCGTCCGACCACAGCAAGCTGCTGACTGGCGGGAACGACCGCAACGCGACCGTCTTCAACAAAGACACGGAGCAAGTGGTCGCCATCCTCAAGGGACACACCAAGAAGGTCACGCGGGTCATCTACCATCCCGACGAGGATACGGTCATCACCGCGTCGCCCGATCATACGATCCGCGTGTGGAACGTGCCTACGTGAGTGAAACTTAGTATTAACTTGGCTTGACTCAGTGCTCGTGAATCGCGCCCGCTTCCATAAACCATCCGAACGCCAACTGATTTTCTCGAGAGCAAAAGAATTCTCTAAAAAAACCTATTTAGAGGCTAAAAATTCCACCCATGCCGGGACTTGAACCCGAGACCTCTGGCTAACCTTGCCAGCGCTCTCGCAACTGAGCTAATGAGCAAGTGCATCGGCGATATTTCGAATCTCTTTACAAACTTCAAAAGAATGGGTATTCACCCATTAAACTATAAATAAATGTACTTGCTCAAGATTTTTATGTCAAATAACATTTATCTAATTCTAAAACATCCTTAGATACCCTATAGAAAATATTTGGAGCTTTGGTTTCGGGAATTCTGAAAGAGAATTGTTATTCATTCAGAATAACATGTTCTATTCAATTTGAAAATTATATCACATTTCTTAAATAAGTTTCAAGAGCTCCCAGTATGATAAAAACTACATTTAGTTTGTATGGTGAAGTTGGAACATAGCTGCAGAACTGTGAATAAGTGTCACACTGCCTTGACTTTTTTCTCAAACAGGTTACTTATACTTTCGCAGCAGAGACAGACATCTAGACATTATTTTAATATCCCTTTTTTAATTCGTATCTTCTGTGTGTGTGAAGATAAACCCACTTCACGAAACCGTCCTGAAACAATTTTATCTCGAGTCATATTCATTTATCTCTTCCATAGATCTCAGACAACAGTCATCCTGCGCTCTCACGACGGCCCAGTGACAGGCCTGTCTCTCCATCCGACCGGCGACTATGTTCTCTCGACTTCCACCGACCAGCACTGGGCCTTCTCCGACATCCGCACCGGCGCCCTGCTCACCAAGGTCAGCGACTCATCGGGCGTCAGCCTCACCACCGCACAATTCCATCCCGACGGTCTCATCTTCGGTACCGGCACAGAAAACTCCCAAGTCAAGATCTGGGATCTCAAGGAACAGAGCAACGTCGCCAACTTCCCCGGCCACATGGGACCCGTCACGTCGATCTCCTTCTCAGAGAATGGATACTACTTGGCGACGGCGGCCGAAGACGCCTGCGTCAAGCTCTGGGATCTGCGTAAGCTGAAGAACTTCAAAACCATTCAGCTGGAGGAGAATTACGCGATCAAGGAGCTTTGCTTCGATCAGAGCGGCACGTACCTGGCTATAGCGGGCACTGACGTACGCGTGTATCTGTGCCGGCAGTGGCAGGAACTTAAGGTGTTCAACGACCACACTGCTTCGGCTACAGGTGTACGCTTCGGAAAGAACGCGCATTACATAGCGTCCACGAGCATGGATCGCACGCTCAAGCTATATGGTCTAGAGTAGCGACGTTCCGGATAGTTGGACTCGTTGAGATTTCTATCTTGTGCTGATTGGTCGCAGCTTCAAGGGTGAAACGGCAGGACTTGAGTTATTTGAGGTTTTTTTTGCGATGTTAATGAATATTAATTGTACGACAAAATAATTTTAGGACTGATTAATGTGAGGGTGAGTTCTAGGAGTAATTTTTAGTTTAGAATCTTTGTGTGATCACAATGACTTTGATGAGTTTGACAGTTTATTTTTAGGTTAATATTCTGTAAAAAGATACGACTACATCAACCTACCTGCTATTAATAAATTAATGCACTATTAATACTAGAAACACAATACCGTACCAATATACATTTTGAAGTTCAGTATTTGATCACCCTAAAACACTTTTACATCTAAATTTGTCCAAATTATATTATGGAAATGAGTTTACTGTCATGTTGTCATCAAATAATGAATATTGCTCGTCAGAAAGACTGTACTGTGGGCAGACTGTGTACGGTGTAAATCTCATTTATACGGTATAAAATTATAATTTAATTAAATTTGTCATATTCTTTAGACAGCATGTTTATAATAAGTGGTAAATAAACTGTTAGTCCATAGTACTAATGGCCAGTTTCTAAATTGAAAATTTCGCTAAGTAAATGGTTAACTGTAGTGCTGTCTCTTCAAATTTCTCGGAAAATAGCGTGACAGAACGTTACTTAAGTATTTACTTTCAAATTTGGTCTCTCGACTTGACCCCTCTTTGATCCCTCTTCTGGGTAAGATGATTTTTTGATCTTTCTAGTGTTAATGGGTTAACAGTAACTGGTCCTGTAAGTACAGTCGACAACACATCAACCTTAACATCTGTGCACTCTACTCTATGCTATATGCTTGATGGATCACATAAAAAATGATACAATTCACCAAAGAACTGAGGTAACCGACATAGCCTGTTTATGTATAGCCTATATAGTTGAAGTGGCATTGGGCTGGTCAATGGGGTGCAAAGGTTCTCGAGTGGTGACCACGCACTGGCAAACGCAGCGTAGGACGTCCACCAGCTCGCTTGACCGACGATCTGCGGCGTATTGCTGGCAGTGGCCGGGTGCGGTTAGCCGAGGACAGAAAGAAGTGGCGTGCCTTGGGGGAGGCCTATATCACGTTATATTACGTTACAAGCGACTTTGCACCTAAAATGTACAAGTCGATGTGCTGTCGAACCCATGATTTGGTTTTACTGAATAAAAGGATACTTCCTACGTAAACTGGTTTTGATTTGCATTTTGCACTAGCTTTGCCCGCGAATTCTTTGGTGAAGGAAGCTAATCCTACTAATTATTATAAATGTGAAAGTTTGTGAAGATGTTTGTTACTAAAATCACGCAATAACGGCTGAACGGATTTACGGAAACTTGGCGTACAGATAGACAAAGACCTGAATTGAGACAGCATACTTGATATCCCAGTAATACGTTCCCGTGCGATAATATTTATTTTAAGTTTAAAATAGCGTTGTGGGAGCGAAGGTTGTGTTTTAAAAATAGATGGCGTTGTGCAAGAACCGTATAAACGGATTCTCTGGCGGTACGAAGTTCGCCGGGACAGCTAGTAAATGTAATCATAAATTATTTCGCGAAGATTAAAATACCCATTCTATCAGGGTTGATATGATTTACTTGATTTAGGGCGCGATCAAAATCCCCTTGCTCTTCGTACTTAACTGAGTTACATTAAGTTCTAAACAAGTTCTTTCAAATTTTGCCTATTATGTTTCATACACATGCGCCAATCTTTTTTATGTTAACATATACGAAGGTTTCCACAACACAGGCTAGACCTAGCGTGGCGACCACAGTAAACTGTTTGTATATGTCACCTTTTCTATTAATAAAGAACTTTTTTACTTCTTTTTTACTTTTTACTTTAGCAAGGTATAAAGAAAAAATATTCTTCGTACAAAACTGTGTCATGTACCAAGAAACCTACCTTCTTTATGCCTTCTTTGCACATTACCAGTTATGTACACGGAGGTAAATATTCTTCCTACATGACCCGGTTCTGTACAAGGAAATAGCTGTTCCTTGTACAAAATGTAGTATTTAATGAAAATATCGAAAGATAAGCGATTGTTTCTGCATGGGTGGTGTCGAAATTCGTGCAGTTGTGGACGACTCGAACACTTCAGTAAACACTTTTTCGGTTTTACTCATAACCGTTATCGTTCTACTGTAACCGTAATCAGTCTCATATTGATAGCATATTCGACTTTTTTATGTAGAATACGCCTTAGAGTCGTATACGAATTATTTGCTAATGAAGTGAGAATCGGCTCCCAGGTTTTAGTTTAGAGAGAGAGTTGTGAATGCTCCTGAGTAGGTAGGTTTTATATATTGCCTAGGTACTCGGAGAACCTCTTTGCTTTTGTAGAAGGAACAGCTATTTCTTTGTGCAGAACCGGGTTATGCAGGAAGAATAATTAACTCCGTGTAGGTACATAACCTGGTATTGTAACTGGTAATGTGCAAGGAAGGTAGGTTTCTTGGTACACTACCTACCTAGTTTTGTACGAAGAATTTTTTTTCTGTATACATTGCTAAAATGTAACTCGGTTGTGTACGAAGAGAAGGGGTTAAAATCATGTGATTTAAAAATAAAAACCGGTGCGAGTCGGACTCGCGCACGAAGGGTTCCGTACCATTATCTATACCTACAACATTAGACACAAAGATCGAGAAAAAAAAGGCAAAAAATCACATTCGTTGTATGGGAGCCCCCCTTAAATATTTACTTTATTTCAATTATTTATTTTTGAAGTGAATATAGAACTAAATATTAGGGGTTAAAGTATGAAATTGCCGTTTTATTGCAATAGGTTCTTTGAATTGACACAGAATCTTCATGGTTTGAGGTTTTCGAATGAAACTTTTTTCAAATGGTTTCTATGATGTTCTTTTTTTAAAAATGTGAAACATTTGAATATCGACTTTCAATTGTTTTTGTTATTCAATTTAGACAAGAAAGATGGATACTGCGAAAATTCGAGTGATTTTTGAATACGAGTTCCGACGCGGAACTAACGCTGCAGAAACAGCCCGCAATATCAATGCTGCGTTTGGAGAGGGGTCTACTAATGAACGCACCGTGCGATTTTGGTTTAAACGCTTTCGTGATGGACACGAGGAAGACCGCCCACACAGGTGAATAACGATGAATTAAGAGAGATAGTGGAAGCCGACCCTAGTCAAACTACCCAGGAATTAGCGGCATGGTTTAACGTTACCTTACCCACAATATTAACTCACTTGCGTCAAATCAATAAAATAAAAAATTACGAAAAATGGGTGCCTCATGATTTGACCGATCTGCAGAAAGAAACGCGTGTTGAAACTTGTGTTGCCTTGTTGAACTGGTACAGAAATGAAGGAATATTGGATCGAATTGTAACATGTGACGAAAAGTGGATTCTTTATGATAACCGGAAAAGAAAAATGCAATGGCTGACCCCAGGTCAAATGCCACAACAGTATTAAAAAATCATTCGAATTTTCGCAGTATCCATCTTTCTTGTCTAAATTGAATAACAAAAACAATTGAAAGTCGATATTCAAATGTTTCACATTTTTTAAAAAAAGAACATCATAGAAACCATTTGAAAAAAGTTTCATTCGAAAACCTCAAACCATGAAGATTCTATGTCAATTCAAAGAACCTATTGCAATAAAACGGCAATTTCATACTTTAACCCCTATTATTCTGTGAATATTCAATCGTCTACCTGTTGCCGTTATTAATATCGAGCAAAACGGCAAAAAAATTGCGTTTGTTGTAAGGGAGCCACCTTAAATATTTATTTTATTCTGTTTTTAGTATTTGTTGTTATAGCAGCAACAGAAATACATCATTTGTGAAAATCTCAACTGCCTAGCTATCACAATTCATGAGATACAGCCTGGTGACAGACAGACAGCTATACGGGCAGACAGACCGACAGACGGACAGTGGTCTTAGTAATAGGGTCCCGTTTGGCACCCTTCGGCTACGGAACGCTAAAAACTATCAATGTAGTAGAGAAAAAAATAACCACGTTTATCTATCTTTTAACATGGCCTCCCCGATTATATTAAAACATTTTTTTGTGAAAGTTCTCCATTAAAAAAGTAATTTTGTTTGTTTGATTTGGGCTTCAACACAGACGATATAGGGATACTGTTCAAGAACTTAGGCGATTTGTTGACGACATCAGCCGGCTAGTATCTGGCAACACTGATTGAACGGTGAAGTAAACCGATTACAATTTGTAGAACCGGTATTTTCCAATTTTTACTTTTACAAAAAAACCGTTTTCTAGGTACTTTTAGGTTTTATTTTTCTTTTCATTAAAAGTTATAATTTATAAAACTCAATGTTAAAATACGGTAGATTATGTCTGTTTTGTAATTAAATCTTGCAAGAATCAACACGGCTACGGTTACAGTCCACATAACACTTTAATCGTCTAACAAAGAAGTATAATATTATTATACCAGTCTTTCGAAACACAAATATTAATAAATACACACTGTATACTGAAGATTTTAGAAAACAACACCCTGTACAGTGAAGTGAGCTGTTCACCGAGCGTGTAAAAGAGGGAAGCGCATGGGGTAAGCGGCAAACCGGTCCTCAGAACTGTCCAGCTAGAAAGGTTGAAGCAGTCGAGATCGCAGTTCTACGAATTGTACGATGCGAGAGCGCGTGTTTTATAGGGCGTGTTCCCGGCCATGGCACCGCTCGCTTGTCGCTGCAGCGCAGCACTAGGTAGCTAGATGTCCGCTAGGCGATCTTGCTTGTTAATCTTAATATCATAATATGGTTGTAAAAACTGGTCAACGGCATATAATACTACAATCTGTTCAGCCTGAAAATACCAATTATTGGCAGAGGTGACCAAAACATAAGCATAATTAAATTGTGTTTCGTTCGGACCCTAAAAATTTGAGTATTCGATTAGTTTATAAACATACCGGTTACTATCGGTTTTTTGAAAAACCAGATTTTACCGGTTTTCATGGAACCTGTTCACATTACTAGAATGAATTAAATGTCAAAAAGATAACAAAAGTCATGTTTGTATTGTGATTTTCCTGTTGTAAAACAGCTAAAATAAATGGCATAGCAGTCCTCCAGCTCTAAAATGGCCACGGAAATAGACCCGCACAGTATACCACTTCGTGATCTAAGTTACAAAGCTCGGAATCTACTTTCATATTTACTGAAAGCGAATAAAGTTTTGCCTGCGGATGGCCCTGATAAATTGCCCAGGTTGGTAATTTTCAATTCTGTTAAGCACTTAGTGTTCTATTCTTCGGCAACTAGAATTGTTCTTCAATATATTACAGGGACTGGCGCGGCCTTGCGTCACTAATTAACATCTCGGTAGAGATAGCATCCAGTCTAGACAGTCACAATGATAAGATAGGTGAAATACTGGAAATGTGGATACAGAAGGGTGACGGCACAGCCACCGTGGGGCAGCTGTTGCTGTATTTGCAGAAACTGGACAGATATGATGTGTATGATGACTTAGAGGAGCTGTTACAAAAAGGAGAATTGCTTGGTAAGTTAACTGACAGTGGCTGGCATTAAGCATTACCGGGATATCAATAATGGCATGTCTCAATTCAAGTCTTCATGTAAATCTGTTCAGCCGTTATTGTGTGATTGAGTAACAAACATGCAAACATCTTCACAAACTTTCACATTTATAATATTAGTAGGATATACTCATTGTACATAATATGGACCTTTAGATCTGTGCTAGATAGGTGACTATCAATCAATCAAGTAGATTTCATGCTGTGTCAATATTGGCTCATCTTGGACTTAAAAGCGATTAGACTGTAATGAGTGTTTAATAAATTCTGAAATCAATTTTCCAGCGAACAAAGATAATGTCTCATTACAAAATCCATCAGTCCCTAGCCCTGGGGACGAGCGAAATGATCTCATTACCTATGACGACAGCCAGCATGGCACGCCACAGTACTACCATGCTTATGTGCTGTATGCCAATGAAGACAAAGTGTTTGTTGATGAACTCATTCGAAGACTGACCGCACATGGATTTAAGGTATGTTCCATCCAACTGTATCAAGTATTTTTTGTACTGAAACTTACCAGTGTAGTGCTTTTTTCTATTGTTGCTGTTGTGGCTACAACCATTTTGTATACAGGTTAAGCATTGAATTGGTTAATTAGGAACAAAGCTAAGCAAACAAATTTGCATTCAAGGCTTGAAACATTTATGACATCAATTGTGATGGTGCATGGTTTTTTTTTTTGTGAGACAATCTTTACTCACTTAACTCATTTCTCAGTTATGTACAGAAAACGACCTCCTGCCAGGCCACGCCACGAAGTACGCGCCAGTCTCCCGTCTCATCTCAGAGCGGTGTCACCAGATCATACTCATCTACTCACCCGAGTTCCTCAGCAGTCCAGCTAATACGTTCTTTATGAATTACGCACAAGCTGTAGGCATTGGTGAGTTTTAGTCAATCGTTACCCACAGTTTGCAGCCAAAGTTATGATTACTTGGGAGAGACAGCCTTCTACGTAATCATTTTCATGTATTGTGACTCTTTTTACTGCAACAGATGGATAGTTGGGGCAGCTGGACGCAATTAATTATTGCCGAACTCTCTTTCCAGAAATGAACAGGCCGAAGATAATCCCGTGCATGTACCGCCACTGTCAGCTGCCAGCCAACTTGAGTTATTACCACAAGCTGTACTACACGCCGCCGGGAGAGCCCGCCGCCTACGATTTCTGGAATAAGCTCATCAAGTCCTTGGAGTTGGTCAGGTTGCCACGGTAAGGACTCCTGGCTAGACTATTTCACTAAGTTGTTGCTTGGTCATTAGTGATTGCTGAAATATTACACTTTTTCTGACGAACTATTCAACCAATGGATCAATGGAGGAGATAGCAATGACAAATTAATTTCGTAACATAAAGTACTTGCATCATATTGTGGAATGTCAATGTACGACGGAGAATTCCGCACTTCACGGTTGGGCGGTGTAAAAGACACTAGGGTTTCCTCACGATGTTTTCCTTCACAGTTAGCGAGTGGTATTGCTCACAAATGTACGTATCTTAGAAAAATAGTCATTGGTACATGCCGGCATTCGAACATACGACCTCTCGAATGAGAAGCCGGCGTTCTACCACTTCGGTACCACCGCCAGCCTGGTCTTCGTGTGTAATAAAAAGAGGTGAAAAAACTCCTAATTAGGAGTTGATCAATCCTTAACTTAATTAAGTTGATTTGCTTTTGGTTTGTAGTTTTTTATACTGCTGTGTATCAATTCTACATTGTATAATCTCGTGAAGAGAGGACTTTTCGGTTTAAATGTTTGCTGCAGTAGATTAATAATAAAAATTGTTTGTTTTCACTAACCAAACTTAACATAATTTACAGTTTGTTCAAAATAAAATTAGACTAAATTACATATATAAATAAACTCACGCCTGCATCCCAGAGAGGTAGGCAGAGACCAGGGACTGCAACTTGCCACAATTCTGACAGATCACTTTCGCTTTCTCAACATTCATTAGTCGTTGCATGCACGCCCGCCTGTTTCAGGTACTTTTTATATTGCCCTTTGCTAATACATCCCCTATTTCGTCGAAGTGTGTCCACCTGGACGTCCCTTACCGGCCGTTCCACCAACATTAGCTGGATATATTTGGTCAATCTTTCTTCCTTCATCCTAGCCGTATGTCCAAACCAACGCAACATTCCTTCCTCAATTCTAGTCACTACATCCTTTTTCAGTCCCCAACATTCTCTAATCAATCTATTGCGTATCCTGTCATTCAAAATAACACCAGACATATTAATTTTAGTATACATTCTGTGTACTAAGTATCGGGAATTTGCCAATAAAACAAAAAATACAAATTATTCATCTAAATTTATTTTATCGCCTTCAAAGTAGGCCCCATCGCTTGCAATACAACATCTCCACCGCTTCACCCAGTCTTCCATACATTTTTCATAGGCTATTTGCGGTATGGCCTTTAGCTCATTCAGCGAATTTTCTTTTATGGCTTCTATCGACTCAAAACGTTTTCCTCGAAGTGGTAATTTTAACTTGGGAAATAAAAAAAAGTCAGACGGAGCCATATCAGGTGAATACGGTGCTTGGTCGAGAACTTTTGTTGAATTTTTCGCTAAAAACTCTTTCACTATAATGGCTGTGTGTGATGGTGCATTATCATGGTGCAGCATCCATGAGTTGTGTTGCCACAAATCTGGACGTTTTCCGCGGATACTCTCACGCAAACGCTTCATGACGCCTAAATAATATTCTTTATTCACTGTTTCTCCCTCTGGAAGGAATTCGGAGTGAACCATACCACGGTAGTAAAAAAAAACTGTCAGCATCACCTTGATTTTGGAGCGACTTTGCCGCGGTTTTTTGGGTTTCGGCTCGTTTTCGAGACGCCATTCTGAAGACTGTTGGCTTATTTGCATGTCGTACTCATAAACCCATGTCTCATCGCCAGTTATTATACGTTTCATAAAGGTCGGATCCGTAGAAGCTCGGAAAACCATGTCTTCAGCGACATGCTTTCGCTGCGCTTTTTGAACAAAATTGAGCTCTTTTGGAACTAGTCGAGCGGCGATGCGTTTCATGCCTAAAATGTCAATGAGAATGTTGTGGACGGACTTAAAAGATATGTTCACCTCACTAGCCAACTCTCTCAGACTCATACGTCGATTTTCGAGCACTAGCTTCTTGATTCTGTCGATGTTTTCTTTGGTCATAGCGGTTGAAGGTCTACCAGAACGAGGCAAGTCTACTACTACTTCTCGGCCTTCTTTACAAGCCTTATACCATTCATAACCCCTTGTTTTCGATATACACGATTCGCCGTAGGTATTTCGCAACATTTTTAGTGATTCACCACATGAAATATCATTTGAAACACAAAATTTAAGGCACACTCTTTGTTCAACAATATTTTCCATTGTAAAAATCGCCGAGGACTCAAAACTATGACCAACAAAAAGTGTAGTTTAAAACAAATTAAATGACAGACCCCGCTCAAATTTTGCGCGCTAAATCAGTACAGTGCTACCAACATGCAGTAAAAAAATTAAAACGACCTCTTTTACGCGGGTCTTTTTATTGACATATTCCCGATACTTTTTACACAGAGTAGTATTTCATCCTATTTGCCTAAGACTATAAGGTGACTGGGGTCTGCGGTCGGCGCCATCCCGCTCTGCGTGTTTAGAATTAGTGGGACAGCGCATATTATGCCACTGCATTGAGTAGGGCTAGAACATTGGCCTGGTAGTATATGTGTAGTGTCCCTATATTATTGCGTCTGATATCACTTCTCATAAACACGATTTTCATTCCAGACTGACCAACAACTCCCAATCCTCCGTCCGGATAACAGAACTGAACAACTCAAGCACACAAGATTCGCAAACGCAACTCATATCCCTGCCCAGTGTGCGGTCAGCCGTTTCCCTCGGCAGCCTGACCATTAGCGAGAGCTTACCTTCCAAGCTACCCGTAGACGACAATCAATCGTTGAGCAATATTAATGGGGACAGTGGAAAAAAGAAGCTGGGCACAATACGACGGATTTTTAACGGCTTGAGAGGTAAAAAGCATAAGGAGAAAAAGGCTATAATGATCGCGAACTAGTCGCGTTCGTTTTTTCTGTTAAACAAGGTTGTGTGTGTAAAGATTGAATGATTTGAAAGGTCCAAGACCATTGAGTTTCGTTTCGACGAACGAAAAGAACCGATTGACAGGAATTATTTTGGTTACTATCGTATTTGTAGGAGATTGTAATGTAACTCAGGTGTGCCTTAGTGCCTTAGTATTAAGTGTTTGTAAGGAAAATACCATTTTTACCATTAACTAAGTGTTTGTAAGGAAAATACCATTTTGTACAATGTTCCTTCAGTATCAATCACTTCCAAAAAACAAAGTTTTCAAATTCCCAATTTATTTTTAATTGTACCGCGGTTTTAGGACGAAAAACAGGAGAATGCAGATCTCACATAATGGAAGTAGTTTAATATCGATACTGAAGTAACAGTTTTGCTTTATTTCAACAACACATTGTATGTTATTACGATATAGGTCTTCCAGGTAGCTTTTTTTGCGCATTACATAGTGTTACCAAAAAGAAAGAACTCTATTTACATGTACAATTTTATATTGACTGTGCCAGGTCCATGCTCAACTCTACAGACAAGTTTGTGATGTCGTTATTTGTATGAATCATTTGTCTATATCAACGTGACAGAGTATCGAATTTACGTGGAATGGAAGTGATAGTTATGAGAATTAAGTCGAGGTTTTTGCGGCCCTTCTCTCACTGTTTTTATAGCTTTTTACTCTGTATCAAAATATTTTCAATAAGTTCTCTATTACATTATGCATTGTCACTGCATAAAGCTGGCAAGAACAAACAAATGGAGTCTTTAGCACTAGTGGGCAAAGAGGCATGAAATGGATTAATTAACCATGTATCTGACTTTAATGAACTGAAAATATATACCTACTCTGTTGTTTTCTTTGTTTTACTTCATTTTAATATTTTTGCTTTGAAACATCAAAGAAAAAATATTATCCAAAGTCCTGTACTGAATAAAAAAGTGTACAAAACGTATAATACGATTTATTGATAAACTATAGATTCAAAGAAACATTATAAACTCTGACGACATGGTCACTGCCGCAGCTTGCCAGCAACATGTCCCCACTCGAGTTCTTCTCTTCACTCGTCTTAGGGTTGAAAGTCAATCGCTTCACAGCCAGGTGGTGGGCGGCACTGGAGACAAAGTTGCAAGTTGAACAAATTATGTATTATTAAAAAGAGACCGCACCTGTCGACTGTGCCGAGAGAATTTGTGCGTGCCCACGTATAAAACAGTTGACGGAATGCGGGCGCATTGACCGCTTCTTTAGTATATGCGCAACGAATCCGAATTCCGTCTGGCAATTGGGAGCCTTCCGATTTTTTCCCGATGCGTCGCGGGTCGGTGAGCAAGGTTTCATAGGATTTCATACAAGAATTCTAATATTAGTTTAGTTTGGCTAGGTTAAGCTAAGAATTAGCATAGAAAGGCTGTCTGTTTCTACGACATGACAACACTACGTACCTATTATCGAGCTCAAAGAGTAAGCTCCACTCGTCCCTGCCGAAACCGTAGAGTCTGACCACCCCACTTTCCAGGCCTGCCGCGAGGAGCCTCGCCTCCCGTGCGAGCACTGGCGCGAATGCCAGCGCGGTCACTGAGCAGTTGGCTAGAGACAGCGGTGGGCAGTACAGGCCGTATCGCCCGAGCGAGCTCTGGAACTCTGACTCGGTCTTAGTCCATACACAAATCTGGAAATGGGAAGGGTTTCATCATCATCACCATCAACCCATTATGTCCCCACCGAGGGGCACGGGTCTCTTCCCTGAGGAAGGTATAGGCCATACTCCACCACGGGGGAAGTCCGGATTGGTGGAGGCTTGTAGACTAGTGGCTCGTCTACTGTCAGAAGTTGTCAAGCCGCCCTAAGGCCTCTGACTTGGCTTAACGACTGCCATCTATCGACGGCAGCCGGCACCAACAGCTTAACGTGCCTTACGAAGCACGGAACCGCTCGGAAAAATGCCACTAGCGTTAGGCATAGACGGCGACCCATCCATGCACTGAACGCGCCCTGTGTTGCTTAACCTTCGTGATCGTTTAAGATCACTCAGGCAGCCGGGGCTACGAGCGATTCTGGGATTCGGGAAGGGTTTGGTTCAATCAATTACTCAGCCCGTATTCGCCCACTGCTGGGCATTAATCTAACCTTACCCTCCCAAGGCACACCACGCAGAGGTTAACGCAGAAGGGTTAGGTTAGATTAATTTTCTGCTGGGATAGCAGGGGCGCGATATGAGTTTCGATACAGAGCTAGTACCGCGATACGTAATAACAGTTTACAATAGTGTTTTTAATTCCGTCGAGGAATTGTCTCCATAGTTCGAGACTGAAATGGCTGTAGGCGTCAAAGGCCATTTTCGGACATTAACGCCTGTATCCCCTCCACATGCGTGAGTGTATGTTTGCTAAAATGTCGTGTTATGAAAGATGGAGACGGCCAGACGATATATCGTATAGTTATATCAGGTTAGCGTGGCCTTAACATTGGTACCTACGTTTTCATTATTGAGATAGGTAATGCAGAAATGAATGTAGAAAAAAACTGAAATACACTTTACCTTCCCCTCTCTCGATCCCGTGCCAAACACTGCGCTGTCATGCGCCCATGCACAGCACCAGATGATCCTCGCATGAACCCCGTTTGTTTTGTCCGTCACAGCGACTTGTTCAAACGAATTCCCACTCTGAGCCCTCTGGAATAAGGTCCAGCGTCTGTCTCGGGAGACGGAGAGCAGATGTTGGCTATCGGGCGAGAAGGCGACCTGGGTGACAGTCAGCTGGTGGGAGGGGAGCTTTTGTATTTGCTGCCAGTTGCTCGTTTCCCTAAAAAAAAACCGGCCAAGTGCGAGTCGGACTCGCGCACCGAGGGTTCCGTACATAGCTCTACGCGTTCATGAGGAAAAAAGTAATAAGTTTATATTTAATAAAAAATATATTTTGTAATGTAACTAAAAATTTAAGGTTTTCGGAATTTTTCCTTTATGTGTGCTATAAAACGTTGCTTCATGCCAAATTTCAAGATTCTAGGTCGACTGGAAGTACCCTTTAGGTTTTGATTCCCTTGCGAGTACTTGCGAGTTTCAAAATATGCAGCTTAAATTGCTGTTTCTTTTGATTGCGTTGACATAGAAGTTAGATTTTGTTACAGCTTAAAGGTATTATAGACCTGAGTATTTGGTATGAATTTCAATTTAATACCTCTACGCGTTTATGAGGAAATGGGTAGTAAGTTTAAAATTATTAAAAAAAAATATATTATGTGATGTAACTAAAAATTTATGGTTTTCGTAATTTTTCCTTTATCTATGCTATAAGACGTTGCTTCGTACCAAATTTCAAGATTCTGAGTTCACGGGAAGCACCCTGTAGGTTTTGATTCCCTTGCAAGTGTCGAAAATTTGCGGCATAAACGGCTGTATCTTTTGATTGCGTTGGCTTAGAAGTTTGATTTTTTCACAGCTTCAAGGGACAGTAGACCTGAGTAATTGATATAAATTTCAGCTTCATACCTCCACGCGTTCCTGAGAAAAAGGGTCTTGACAGACGGACGGACGGACAGACGGACAACAAAGTGATCCTATAAGGGTTCCGTTTTTTCCTTTTGAGGTACGGAACCCTAAAAATGTCAAGAAAGGCAATCTACAATACAGAAATTCGCACAGTGTAATAAATGTCAAGTAGAATTCTGATAAAATGTGAAAGTGATGATTTTAAAATGTTTTTGTTTATTTAACTCGCACCTTGCACCAACTCGCACGTAAATGTATTCTCGCCTGGATGGTGCGAGGTGGCTGGTGACATGGAGAGATGGAAAACAGGAGAGGAGGCCTTTGCCCAGCAGTGGGACACAAAAGAGGCTAAGTAAAAAAAAAACTGTGTTATTTAAACAATTTGACCATGCTGCGAGAACTGCGGCGACTGTGCGCGTTCGTAGTATTTTCGCACTCTCAAATCATTCCGCCAGCGCGCGTAAATTTGAAATTCCGGGAGAAATTTGTTTATTCGGGCGGGAACCCTACCCTCACTATAATAATTGACTGTATTCGCCACTTCAGTCTACCCGTCACGACGGAAACGTTGCCGTAACGTCGGGAATTAAGGCAATTAAATTTGATCTAATAAGTATACGCGATTAGACCCGTTTAATATATAAGTATGAGCATCGCGAGTCATTAAAAAACCAGCCAAGTGGGTGTCGGGCTACGTGCAGTGTAGGGTTGCGTAGAAAGAGGGGGTTTTATCTGCTTTACAGAACCAACAACTTCATCAACGTAATTTTCAATGGATTTTGTACGAAATTTTCTTTTTATAAGTTGGTCGCCTATTACTCGTTAAGTTGTAAAGCCTACTTAGTCGTTATAGTTTTCCTTTTAAGTTCATTATATGTGCTGTTTTTTTTTTCATATTTCTACACTTAACCGTTTAGCCAGGAAAGGCGGGAAGAACGCCACAAAAAAAAAAAAGATTTCATTCTACCGTTTTGTCGGCGTGATCTATGTATGTATGTCTATGCCAAATTTCAGCTTTCTCGTACTAATCGTCTCTGAGCTAGGCCGCGGACAGACAGACGTACGGACATGGCGAAACTTGGTTCCTTGCTACTACGGAACCCCAAAAATATCACGCCACTTACCATATCAAGACAGCGGCGTGCTCCAAGTTGGTAGCCTTGCAGGCGGAGGCCAGTAGCGTCCCGTCGGGCGCGGCGTCTAGCGCGAACACCTCGTACCCGTGCCCGTACAGCTTCTGCGTCTCTGGCCACAGCGTGTTCTGCATTAGAGTCTCCTCCGTTGGCGGTTCTGAAGGGTCAAGACAGCCGTTCTTCTTCTTAGCGTCAATCAATCAGACCGTCCTCCACTGCTGGACATAGGCCTACTATGTCCACTTTCTGTTCTCGGTCAATATCATCCACCCCTCAGAACACAAATTGTGTTCTGAGATCCACCCGCTGCCAGCAATCTGCCACAGATCGTCGGTCCAGCGAGCTGGTGGGCGTCCTGCGCTGCGTTTGCCAGTCTGTGGTCACCACTCGACAAACGAAATTCGCCATCGAAACGAAACGATTTGCCAATCAGCGGTAGCGTCGGCGTTATGCTGTCATAACACCAGAAAATCGGCTGCCAATTATGAATTTGGTACCACCCAAAAGCATTTCTGTTAAGAAGAATACAAACAAGGTGAAGAATATCTGGACATTGTCTACTGACTTACCTTTCAAAGTGACTGGCACGAAATACCCATCATTGTCGTCTGCCTTGTCTTCTTCGCTGAACACTGCCTTGTTCGAGAGCCCGAGCGACGGCACTGACGCTCCTTCGGGACCTGCACACAAAATCAGTTCGATGACCGAGCCCGGACGATGGCGGAATCACACGTGCTGATGGCGTGTGATTCCATGTGATCACATGGCGTCCCCTCTCCTGCCTAAAAGGTTGATTGTAGAAACGTGAAAAAATTCAGGGCAGTAGCATATATAATGAACTTAAAAGGAAAACTATCAGAGCTTGGCAGGTTTTACAAGTTAACGAGTAATAGGAGACCAACTTATAAAAGGAAAACTTTATACAAAATCGATTGAAAATTACGTTGATAAAGTTGTTAGTTCTGCAAAGCAGATAAAACCCCCTCTTTCTACGGAACCCTACACTGCGCGTGGCCCGACACGCACTTGGCCGGTTTTATTATTAGTTGTTATGAATTAGGGAATGCACTATTGTCACACTAAGTTTGACACTTGTACGTATTACCGTTTTTCGGGGGCTGTACCTGAAAGGTGCCAAACGTTATGCCTATTAATGTAATCTGCACTCTGAACATCTTTTCTTGTGAGAAAAGATGGTGCAATATTATTCACAGCCTTTTTCACCATTACTAAATCGACTCGAGGACGGCTTACTTTACATTGTATATGATATTCAATAAAATTTCATAGAATTACAATTCGTGATTTAAATTGCATAGCCAATTATTATTGTAATAAGCGGGTACGCTACGTAGCGTATACGTAGAATTGTAATAAATCTGTGATTGCAGTTTTATGAAACACGCAGTTTTATGAAAACGGCCCAGCATTCTTTA
The DNA here is from genome assembly GCA_963969515.1 of Yponomeuta evonymella. Lineage (NCBI taxonomy): Eukaryota > Metazoa > Arthropoda > Insecta > Lepidoptera > Yponomeutidae > Yponomeuta > Yponomeuta evonymella. The sequence continues at coordinate 21,483,036 of OZ018346.1, read as the reverse complement.
CTTTGAAATAAATTTCTGGTTAGAGTCCCATTTGGAATGAAAGGTCCGCAATACGTTCTTACAGCCAAGTCAGTACAGTCAACGTGTTTTTTTTAAAAACAAAACAGCATCTTGACAGCATACTCCAGATCGTTGGTAAGAAAATTTTATTATTACGGAATTAAAAGTACATGAGTTACAATTGAAACGTATTTTTTGTCCTTACCATCACCATTTTCTATTCCATCCACCAGCACCTCCCCCGTGATATTCTTGAAGTTTTCGACAAAGTTGTGAGGTGCTCGGAAGACCCGTATGACCTTCTCCTCAGCGGCGGACGCGAATGTGGTGCTGGAGACCAGCGCGAGGCTCGCCATGTCGTAGCCGTGGACCTGCGGTCGCGCGATCTCATGCCACTCGGCCTTGGACCCTGAGGGGAGGCGGTTAGTGAAGATGAGGGAGTCTTTTAATAAATGTCCCAAATTAGATACATCTATTTCACCTTCTATTTCATTCTATAGACTTATTGATCAGTTCCCGTTCATTACACGCTGATATACTGAACTAAAAACGCCGCCTCCTGACGCGAAGTCAACTCAGTTGCCCTTGGATCGGCGCGGCGTGCGCACTCTTGTGAACTTACATGCTTTTAGACTTTCTCCAGAACTGTCAATGATTCAGTTAATTATTCGTGCTATTAAGAAATAAATTTTCCTTGTGGCGCCGGATTAAGAATTGCGTCACTCCATTTCCTTTCGTGGATGTCGTAGAAGGCGACTAAGGGAATACATTAGCACGAGACGGGCAGCAGCGTCTTCCTGAGATTTCAACAGCATAATGCGATCGCCAACCCGCCTGCCAAGCGTGGCGATTATGGCAAAAACCTTCATGGTTAGGAAAACCATGAAGGAGGCCTGTGTCCTGCAGTGGGCGTCGAGTGGCTGATGATGATGATGATGAAATAAATTATCGGGATCGCGCAATTTCATGTACCGAAGAATTTCACGTACCGACGGTACAAAATCAGTGTGTCTAGAGCATAATAGAACGGAACGGAACAGAAAAGAACAGAATAAAAGAGAATACAATATTATTATTATTTAAATTCTTTGTTGCACTTATAAAAGTACAAAGGCAAAGTTAATGCTAAAAGCATTACCTTCCAGTTAACCTTGGTTTGAAAAGAATATAATGGAATAGAATAGAATAGAATAGAATAGAATAGAATAGAATAGAATAGAATAGAATAGAATAGAATAGAATAGAATAGAATAGAATAGAATAGAATAGAATAGAATAGAATAGAATAGAATAGAATAGAATAGAATAGAATAGAATAGAATAGAATAGAATAGAATAGAATAGAATAGACATACCGTCACTCCTCCTCCAGGGCGCGTGGAGCCGAGTGGTCTGGTCGGCGGAGACGCTGACAAGGAACCGTCCGCGGCGCGGCTCCCAGCGCACGTCCTCCACCTCGCCGAAGTGCCCGCCACACACCGTCCTCGGCTCCCATTGCTTGCTTTCCTGGTGAGGGGACGGAGGAAGCAAATAAAGGGATTGTTTTAGTATCCTGCAATGAAAATGTAAGTATTTTTTCAAGCAAATTGATGTTCTTTTTATTGAAGTATGTATATCAGTTAGTTATGTAGCTAAGTTATTTTTTTATAAGATGTTGTTTAGTTTCGTTCGTATCTGTAAGTCCAAGTACCAGCTTTGGTGAGGTGAATGTCGAGTTTGAATGTTCTGTGTGTATTTTTGATGTGCCTAAATAAATCTAATATATATAAAAATCTCGTGTCACAGTGTTTGTTATCGAACTCCTCCGAAACGGCCTAACTGATTTTTAAGAATTTTTTTGTGTATATTTGGTAGGTCTAAGAATAGGTCGTAGGCTAATTAATATGGCAAAACAACGTTTGCCGGGTCAACTATACAAAATAAAAAATATATATTTGCATGCACTAAAACCTGAACGATTCTTATTGTCTAGCTGTCATTGCTAATTGCTATCCCGAAAGTCGGGATTCCAAAAGATTTGGTGTGCATAATTACGCTTCAAGGGACAACTTAGGTACGAAATATCCAAGGAGTAGGAATTCGAACATTTACCTAATAATAATCCCAGTAATCGAATTACGAAATCACGCATTACTCACCAGATTGTGGCTCCAAATGTGGAACGAGCCGTTGTACCCGTGCCCCATGAAAGAGGCCCCGTCGGGTCCGAACCGGCTGCCGTAGAAGCCGAGTCCGTTGCCCCCAACCTCGCCCACTCGCACCCGCTCGGCCCACACCCCGCCCTCGCTGCTAGCCGCATCGTCCGGCTCCCATACTATCAGTGTCTTGTCCAGGGACGATGAGAGGAGGCGGTAGGAGGGCTGGATCTTTTTTGTTTCTGTAAGATAAATAAACAGAAAGGAGTGGCGTGCGTAAGGGGGAGGCCTATGTCCAGCAGTGGACGAATACAGGAGATTGAAGATAAATAACTTCCACACAACACAATCACTTGTCCTGGTCCCAAACTAGGATAACCTGTGCTATGGAAACCATGCAAGGACATCATAAACATGTTAACATGGAGATACATGTAATGCAAGGCAGTAAGACCGTAGGTAAAATTCAGCTGGGGACGTGGTTCTGTACAAGATTCAGATTTTAATGTCAGAATTTCTGAAGTATTCACTTCATAAAGTGAAAGAGGATTGTAAGGATCGTGGCAATAGACCTTGGTCATACTGTTTCTAGTTCAATTGTTTTAGGAAAAAGTAAGTTTCAAACAAACCTGTGTCAACCTTCCTTGGAGCCCACTGCACCCCGTAGACCCAACCCTCGTGTCCAGCGAGCACAGCGTCGAGCTTCACTGACCAGTCTAGGCCGTGGGCACTGAACACTCGCTCCTCAACACAGATCTCAGCGCTGGCCTGCACGGCCGGTCCGTGGCGCTGAATCCGCCACAGACGGATGTACGTGTCTTGCGAGCAGGAGGCTACCAGGATTGTTTCACTATCTGTGAAACAAAGTAAAAAGGAAATTTCAGTTTCCGGCTTGAAGTGTCTTGAATTTGTTAAAAAAAATAGATAGATCTCACTAGATATGACTAATGACTTACTATCATTAGACTCAGGTTTGATCTCAGCATGGCAATTTGCTTTAGTCTGCCTAGCTGAAGGGCTTTCTATAAAACTAATTAATCAATACAATAATTTTTAATCCAATTGATACTTACCAACATCCATAACATCCAGTCCCCTCACCCAGTCCTCATGTCCAGCTAAAACATGCAGCCTGTGGTACTCTTCATGGCTACAGTCACCTTGGCCACTGGCTACTAGAGTTGGTGCATAAATATGAATCTTATGATCATCTAGCGCAAGGAACAATATTGGTTTAGAAGTTAGAGGCAGTGAGTGAGAGTGTAGAGTGAGACAAAGGCCCGAGTTTAGGTTTATGGTCTGTTGATGAGTTGCTGTTCCTGTTAAAGAAAAGAAAAAACTACACATTAGTTTCCTTTGAATACAAAGTCACTATAACTACCAACAGATTCGTCTAGTCTCAGATCTACCTGCGAATATGATCAGAGGGGTTTGTCCTTTGATAGTTACCTACCACCAAACCACCAAGTAATGGTTGTGTTCTACTTACAATAACATCATTTCGAGTAATCCAGAGAGCATGCCTGACTGACTCCCTTGTATCATTTAAATTCAAAATGGCAAGTATCCCTGCCTCCGATCAAAATTAACTAATTTCAATAACTAATCCAATATTTAGAGCCTATTTCACAATGTTAAGTAATTTATTCTATGAGAAATCTATTGCTGTGTTCTCTCTATCACAGAACATTACCTACTCAAGAATTCTTTTACTGCAGGGCACAGAACTTCTCTCAGAGATAGAGTATGGGCTTGATTGCCATGTGTGCTGATGCAGATTGGCAATTTCAATTGCTGACCTCAGCCACTCAAGTTTTCTTGTTTCACCATTAGCAAGTGGTATTGCTACTATAACTTCACAAATGTATTTATCAAAACCAAGTTATTGGTACATGCTGGGTTTCGAACCCACAACCTCGATAAGATGAGACAAGTAGAGAGTTTGTAAGATACAGTATTTTTTTCGTTTTAGTATGGTAGTGAAGTTTCTGTTAGGAGTTAATCGGAGCCAATTGGTATAAATATAGCTTGAAGAAAATAATGATTCAACTGTAATGCACAAATAATTAAAAATACCACAGGCCTACCTATGTAGGCTGAATCATTTACACAGTGTCTCATGGTGACTTCTACGTATGTGGGTAAATCTTCTGAAGTGACCACCCAGGTAGCGCCAAGGTTAAACATATTCACTAAACTCACCATTCTTTCTCTCCCAAATCCTGACAGTTGAATCTATTGAAGCCGTGTAAATAACTAAATCCTGTTCATTAAGATACACCCCTCCAACACTAGTCACACCATCTGTGTGCCCTTCCAAACAACTAGAGACCTTATAAACACCAGTTGTTAAGGTCCAAATTACTGCAGTTTTGTCTGCAGAGCACGAAACAAGTTCTGAACAGGTCCCATTTGGTTGGCAGAGCCATTTTACAGAGTTGACCTTGGAGTTATGGTAGCTTAGAACGATAAGAGGGTCGCCGCCTTTCTGTTTCTGGAATCAGAGCAAACGTTTTAATTTCTTAACAATCTGATAACCAACTAGATTTGAACTAGATTAAACTAGACCCCAACTTTACACACCAACTAGGGCATATTTTAAGCAGTAATGAATGTAACATATTTGTACAATAATGAAGTTATATTTAATAAACTTATATTCACTATATTCACTACAGTACTAATTTCTTTTCACTCAGAAAAGTTCATTTTCATTAACAACCTTTTTTTAGGTGTAAAAAAAATTGTGATAATTGTGTGGTAAACAAACCTGAAATACTATCAAAGTCAAGAAATGTATGACAGACAATCAATTGATTTCTTGAATGCAGTAAATGAATGAAATAGGCCTAGCAAACTTCATCATCATTATCATTCAGCCACAAGAAGTCCACTGCTGGACATAGGCCTCCTCCATGGATTTCCAAAAAGACCAGTTGGAAGCGGCCTGCATCCAGTGCCTTTTTGGCACTTGGAATCATGAAAAATATTATTGCTTACCATATTTTAACAATTTTTATCAATGGTTTGTTTAAATGTGGATCAAAGCTGAATTAAATTAAATATACCTATTTTATATTGGAGCCTATTCTGCAGGGCACAGGCTCTCATAGAGAGAGAGTAAGGGCTTAATTACCACGCGTCCGCACCGCGGATTTGGAATTTCAAGTTCTGAGTTATATTACTTTCCTTTTTCTGTGTAGTAGGTTAGGACGAGGCAGCAGGTTAAGTTTGAATTCAGTAACAAGTAACTTACAGTATTGTAAAGAGCAACAGCATTAGTAGCACCGTAACAAATGATCCCATCGCTATTCCAGTCAACTATCTCGGGGATCCTGTTGCATGCTACAGATGTATACTCGGGCTGTATGGAAATTTTCATTATTCTTATACTCAGGTTCAAAGTTTTGGTTAGCAGTGAGGTTGGTTATGTTTGTTTTGATTGTCATATGTTTTTTTTTTTGTAATATTTTTCCTTTATGAAAAAGGCTAAGATATGGATTTTTTTTTTGCGCGTATCACAGACTATAGAGATATAACGGGTCATTTGCACAGAAAAGAGACATTGTTGTTGGATGGTTGTTGGCGAGACTATCAATTTTTTCGTTGCAACGTCATATGAGCCTGATCACATTACAAAGGCTAGTGCGACACGTCCGCCGATAACGTCGCGCGTGCGTGTAACAATTTGATGTCTATAAAATGGCACCATTAAGCTCTACCTACGCGGACGTAAATCGTTTGCTGAGAACGTCGCGAGGCGCGTGGGCGCGGCGCAGGAGTCGCGCAACTTTTGATTTTGATGCTTCGAATAGGCATTCGTAAAATTGACAGATGGAATGGAATGACGGGCGGGAAAATAAAATGACATGACATGACAATGACATCTTGAATAATAACAAACGAAATGGTGTGATTTGATTGAGTTCTATTATTTTATTAGTAATTGCATGTTTTTAAAATATTTATTAGACTAAGATGCCGGACGTAATGATATCAGGGATACCCGTCAGCTTTCCGTTTGAACCGTACGAAGTGCAGAAATCCTATATGGAGAAAGTGATATCTGTGTTACAGAACAACACCAACGCTTTACTGGAGTCTCCGACGGGAACGGGCAAAACTTTGAGCTTACTATGTTCTTCCTTGGCTTGGCTGCTAGTCAAAAAAGCACAATTACAGTTGAATGCCCAGACAGGGAACTTTGGGGAACACAGTAGCTCTCTACAAGATAACCTAAAATCCGGAGCAGGGAAAAAAGATAACGTGACATGGGGCATGCCAAAAATTATTTATTCATCCCGGACTCATTCCCAACTATCACAGGCCATGCAGGAATTAAAGAGATCCAGCTACAGACATGTGAAAGCTGCAGTTCTTGGCTCAAGAGATCAAATGTGCATACATTCTGAAGTTTCTAAGGAAACTAACAACTTGAATAAAGTTCACATGTGTCAGCTGAAAGTGAAGTCGAGGACTTGCCACTTTTACAACAATGTTGAGTCTAAAAAGGAGGATAGGGCTGTGAAAGGTGAGGAAATCTTAGACATAGAAGACTTGGTATCTGCTGGGAAGAAGCTCAAGTGTTGCCCTTATTATCTTGCCAAAGAATTGAAACAGGATGCCGACATAATTTTCATGCCCTACAATTATATATTAGACCCCAAATCAAGAAAAGCCAATGGAGTTGAGTTGGTAAATAACATAGTCATTCTGGATGAAGCCCATAATGTTGAGAAAATGTGTGAGGAATCGGCTTCGTTGCAGATTAGAACTACAGATGTTGCACTCTGCATTGATGAAATAACTTATGTGATGAGATCTTTTAGTGAGGCCAGTGAAGATCAGATGGATATAACTCTGGATGGTAACACCCCAAAGGATTTCACCTGTGATGACCTATGTGTGTTAAAAGAAATGATGTTGGCTTTAGAGAAGGCTATTGATGAAATTAAAGTTGGCAGTGAAGGAAGCACTTATGCCGGAGGGTTTATATTTGATCTTCTTGCTAACGCTGAAATCAAAGACCATAACCAAATGTCTGTTATAACTCTGATAGACAATCTCATTCAGTACTTGTCAACTGCAAGTGCATCACCTTTTCAGCGCAAAGGTGTTGGGCTACAAAAAATCGTAGACTTGCTGAATGTAGTATTCAGTGGCACGACCCATGCTTACAAAGAAAGAGTCAAGCTGTGTTATAAAGTGCATGTTCAGATAGAAGATAAAAAAAATAACAAGAAGACTGACAGCTGGGGAACTTTAAAAGCTGCTAACAGTAAAACTGCAGAGCGGGTCCTCAGTTACTGGTGCTTCAGCCCTGGATTTGGCATGAAGCAGCTGTTAGAACAGAATGTTAGAAGCATAATTCTAACCAGTGGAACACTGGCTCCACTAAAACCATTAATTTCAGAGCTGGGCATTCCTATTGGAGTTCAATTAGAAAATCCACACATAATAAAGAGTAATCAAATATGTGTCAAAATTATCAGTCAAGGCCCTGATGCAATTCCACTGAATTCTAGTTATCAGAACAGAGACAATCCTAAATACATTTCATCCTTAGGCAGAACCATTTTAAGTTTCTCTAGAGTGGTCCCAGATGGTCTTCTGGTGTTCTTTCCTTCATATCCTATCATGAACAAATGTCAAGAAATGTGGCAAGCAGAAGGGATATGGTCCAGCATCAATAACATCAAACCTATATTTGTAGAGCCTCAAAGAAAAGATACTTTCAATGCCATTATCAGTGACTACTATGGCAAGATAAGTGATCCCGCTACAAAAGGAGCATGTTTCATGGCTGTGTGTAGAGGTAAAGTTTCAGAAGGTTTAGACTTTGCTGACATGAATGGTCGAGCTGTGATCATCACTGGGTTGCCATTCCCTCCATTGAAAGACCCAAGAATAGTCTTGAAAAAGAAGTATCTGGAAGAACTGAGGGTCAAAGACAGAGCATCCTTATCTGGAGATGAGTGGTATTCTTTAGAGGCCACAAGAGCTGTTAATCAGGCTATTGGAAGAGTCATCAGACACCAGAATGACTATGGTGCTATTCTGCTATGTGACAGCAGGTTCAACAGCCCAAAACTGAAAAGTCAACTGTCAGCCTGGCTTAGAGACTACATCACTGTTTCTAACAAATTTGGCGAATCAGTGAGTGAGATATGTAGGTTCTTCAAGACTGCAGAAGCAGCATTGCCACCAACCAAACTAAAACCACTTTTACCTCATGAATCCAATGTGGTAAAGGAAAATAATTACTCGCAAAGCACAGGTGGTGTGGCATTCCCCTCTGCTAGCAAACGGTCTGTCTCTAAAACATTGAGCAAGAAGTCAGTTAGCCAGTACCCTAATTCCAATGAAGTCTATGCAGATTTTTCTATGGACTTCTACAAAAATGCTGCATCCTCGGCTTATGTAAACGAATTTAAGCCCCAGAAGGCAAAGGATTTACTGAGTGCTTTAGATAGCAGTAGTGAATTATTAGCTTCACGACCCTCACAACCATTGGTAACCATCCACAAAAGAGTCGCAGAAGACACCATGTTGGGAATGACAAAGAAAAAAAAGTTTAAGATAAAATCATTTGGTTTCGATGAGAATATAGACAAACCAGGAATCGAGGCTGGAACATCAAATGGAACAGCTATTCTAGAAAAAGTTGCACCAACGTCACTAATCGACTTTGTGAAAGAAGTGAAAACTTTGCTGCAGTTAGACCAATACAAGCAGTTTCAAGTAGCAATTACTGCTTACAAGAAGGATAGTGATTATCCAATATTCCTGAAATCTTTGGTAACATTATTCCAAAACAGGAAATTATTTTATCTATTGAAAGGTATGAAAAGATTTTTAAAAGAAGAGCACAAAGTAGAATTCCAAAATTATTGTGATAATGTTAAAATATTGTAAATTAGGCTTTAAGACTGCTATTTAAAAATAAAGAAATAGGTTTTAAATCTTCATTTACTTATTAAAACAAATTTCTCAAAAGAAATGAAAGACATGTGGCATGTTTTTAATAATACTATAATCTAAATTCTACATTACCACTAAAACTTAATATTCATTCTCAGGCAATTCATTGATCTTATTTGCAATTTCAACTGAGTTTATTCTAAGCATGGTTTGTTCGGCTCTCTGGAAGTTGATCCTCATGAACTGCTTCCTCCTCTTCTTCTTGAAATGGGTCCTGGTGTGCGAAAGTCCCTTTGATACTACTGTAGCTGTGACCGTAACCAATCCCGGCTGAACTAGAGGTCGGCCAATAAGTGAAAAGTCTTTAGTAGCTGCAAGGAGCACTTTATCCAAGGTAATTTTGTCACCAATATTGGGTGGCCAGTATCCCTCGACTACCAGCAAGTCACCGTCGCTAACACGCCATTGTTTTCCCAGTAAATGAATGATGGCAAAGTTCCTTGATGCTTTTGTTTCAATGAGTTTGTTGCATGCTGCAAAGACGTCGTGTTTGGTCTCCAATGCAGGTTTATCAGCAGGGATTAGGCTACTGACACATCTTGATAGTATTCCTCCTAAAATCAAACAATATAGATTAGAGTAAAGTAAGGTTTGGGGTGTAAACATCGTTGATGTAAGTATCAAATTCGCACCTTGACTGCCATTAAATACGCTGGTTAATCTCTGAAGACCTGCTCTTAGTAAAGACATTATGGTACACTGTGTTAAAGCTTTCTATTGTTTGAAAAGTTAGATATTTTGGATATAAATAAAGAAATCCAACATTTTATTATAACCTCGAACACAATTCTTGTCTACTATTGTCAGTGTGACAGTTGAACTTGCGTTTAGAAATTATTCTTTATGACATAAGGAGCGCTCAAACCACAATAAATTGCGCTTGTTCTCTATATCACGTTTGCAACTACTGAAAGGAAAGCGCGACGAGCAGCATCTGTCATTTCATGTCGCGTTTCCACGTTATCATTTATTTTTGGGATTTCCAGTCTGTAAAAGTGGAGGAGCTTAAGCAGTCACACTGACCTTCTTGGTAACATACTATTACAAAATCAGTGACCATTCACGCTAACATGCTGATGTTACTTCTAGTGAAAAATAAAACATGAAAAAAATTAATAAACCATATAAAACATAATGGACAATAATTCAAAAAAATATTAAGCTGAAATAGTAAAACCGTTTGGAGATTTTTGTGTAGTTTTGTTTCAGAGATAATTGAAAAATTGCAAAAAAAAAAAAAAAAACCGGTACCACGGCTCTACTGCGTGGTAGGTATCTACGTCTTTGCCTTTATCAGCCAAAAAGAAAGTCAAATTTCAACAATGTTTTTATAGTTTGTGGTACGAATCGAATGGGAGGTTTTCTTTTTGACTATTAAGAAAATAGAAGTAGTTTCCAAGAACTCTGTTGATGGCGCTGAACTGACTATGTTACTAGCCGTGCGTTCCGATTTACGACCGTGAGTGATCATGGGCAAATCGGAACGCACTACAGATTGCTCACGTACGAGTATGATAGCCTTTCCGCAATGGACGTCAGCGGATATTGCGGTAACGTGAATTGATCACTTCGGAACGATATTTATTTGTGATGACATTATACCTATGTAAGTTTCGTTTTATGATCTAAAAATTACATTCAAGTGAAATAATAAAAAAATAATGTGACGTTCCGTTCCTTGCAGTAACTTACCAAGTTCAGCGCCATCTATGCAGTGACTAGGGAATAATAAAAAATAAATGAAAAGAAAACTCTTCATTTTCATCTGTGAACGAAAGATGAAAGAAAAAATGTTAGAAAACAACAAACAGTCAACACAGATTATTATCTTGCACGACGTGACAATCACAAGTGACCCTTTTTTTTCAAGTAACGGCAAAGGTAGAGGCAAAGATTATGTTTTTTGTTGCCTTCTAGCCTACGTCACTTCCGGGGTTTGACGCCCTACTCGGACAGCGCTTTAAAGCTTAATATTTCGCAAACGGAACCCTAAATCAAAAAATAGTCTTCGTACACCCACAATACCCACACCCACATGATGGGGTAGACGAGAAAAAAAAATCATCCCCACTTTTCATGTTAGGCGAGGTACAGTAAAACATTTTTTTTTCTCAAAATTTTATTCGTTAACTTTGTCGGCGTGATAAATATTTTTACACATACCAAATTACAGCTTTCTAGTACCACCGGTACCTATTTGCGCTAGGCCGCGGTCGGATAGACAGACAGACAGACAGGTGGACATGGCGAAATTATAAGGGTTCCTTGTCGGACTACGGAACCCTGAAAATGCATCTTGAATTTAGGTGTAATTTTTATTTCTTTTTAAGATTTTATCCTACCGTCGGCGTGATTCATCTTTCTAGTACTTGTCGTCGTCTCTGTTCTAAACCGCGGACAGACAGACAGACAGATAGTCGGACAGCATGGCGAAACTGTAAGAGTTCCTTGTTGACTAGGGAACTCTAGAAAGGCAAAAATGATACTAACATCAAATCCGGAAAGCACATGGAGCCAGCTTAGCACTGTTAGTATAAGAAAGGGTTTGGATAACTATTTAGTCATTCATTTAAGGTTGTTCTTACGTGGGCCATGCTGTCGGTAGCCCAATTTAATAATTTTAGTTATTGCAATAAAATGAGTATACTTTTGACAAATGTGGTCTGAGTGTTTGTTAGATAATAAAATTGCGAACATCCAAGGCGTGTTTTTTATCTTGTACTAAGTTTTCAATTGAGAAAATTTGATTCCTATAATAATAGTTTTGGAAACAACTTTTCTTTATTAAAACCTGCGTATAGGAAAATAAAAATATATTTTAAATGTCTGTAATTTTATTATGCATCAAACCCTCAGACTATATTTATCAAAAGTTTACTCGCATTATTTCAATATTAAAAAAAATATATTGTGCGAGCGAGACAGCATGCTCCACGTAAGTACAGCCTTAAATCTCAACGGGTTAAATCGCGGTTATTTATTCGGTAAACTATTAAATTATTATTTTTGTGGTTATTATTGCATAGCTATTGCCTCTCTCTCACCTAATAGACGGTTCCAAACATCTTCACAAACTTTCACATTTATAATATTAATAATAGTAGATAGGATTGAGTAAATGAGTTGCACTTCCGACTACAAAAATATTTTGCCAAGTTATATGTTGCAGTTTTGTATTACACTGGCTTGCAATTTTGTCACTTTGGTGTTTGGGCACCAACAGCCTCCTTGGTTGTGCTTCGGTTATCGTTGGTGGTGTCACTTACGTCTTTAAGTTTTCTTCCTTTTTACATACTGGGTGTGTGCTCCTTAACATAAACACAGTTGGCACAAAGGTTAGACTTATTATTATTTAGTTGCAGAAAGTTCCACTGTCTTCCATGTTCTACGCTTCAATCAACAAGGATACTACGGCGTAGTACAAAAAGTCTCGTAGAGTCGTAGCTAGCGCGCTACGGATTACTGTCCACGCGTCTGCTGCAAACCTACGGCGTAGGCGCCGCTACGGATGAATCTCCGCGTAGTGGAATATTGCTCATATCTCGCCATTATCTTGCATACGCTATTAGTTGTACTTTAATAGTTGCTATACGCTATACTTTAATAGTTGTTCTTGGCATCCTTGTTCTGTTCCTGACTTGTGTAACTGACATCAGCTTGTGCTTCGGTTATCAGGGGCAGTGGAATATTTGTTATTATTGTAGCTATACAGTCAGCTGAGTAATCAGTCGACTACGGCTGTAAAAACAGTTTCATTGACGAATCGAAAACAATCGAGCATGGCAATATCCGTTCCAAATTCAAACGGCCGGGCTCAGCGGCTCGGACGGCTCCGGCAGGCTTCGGCAGCGTCTGGGGCGCGTCGCCATGGCAACGGGCGGGCACGCGGCGCTTTCGGCATCGCGGCAGCGACCGAAAACAAACACGAGCCTTCTGGCGGCTGGCTAGTGCGGGAGCTGCCTGTAAAAACTTGCCCGAAACTTGTGAAGGCTGGGTTCTTCGACATTACCCCTAAATTAGGTGTTTTAAAATACATGTTACTCTCTAATAGTACTTAAGATCTCAAAAAAAAAAATCACCTTTGAATATCCTATGTAGGGCCGTTGGTCATCATTTTTATGATTTATTAAACTGTATAGCATCCAAAAAAAAATAACGAACTTGAATCTAAATTATCACTAGATATGGTTTATTTGATCTGTACTGAGTTTTGGATAATAAAAAATATACCAAAATGACTATCTATGAATGTTTTAGTGACATCGGTTGCCGAAATTCTATCAATAGTATTGGTATTTCTGTAATTAAAAAAATGCTTACTTTTGTCCCAACTATTCGCTCGCGTAGCGCAATATGTCCCATACAAATATGTGCGCTGGGAGAACCCGGCCTTAAACACGTACAGTGCGGATTGTTTTAAGTTACCAAAAAAGGTGGTATATCTAGATACATCTGCTATCTACATGTCGTTATTAAGTATTACGAATATACACATAATAAGACTAAAAAAATGTAATAAACTGAATGATTACCACAAACAGAATTTCAAAAACTGAAATTCACCGTAGGAGTCCGGCCATGGCATCCGTTTTTTCAGTGAGGAAATTCCCGGCCGGCGCCCAGTCTAGCAGGCGAGTCACCCCGGGGCGGGGGTGTGTCAGCGCAGCTCCGCGGGGGGAAGAGGTGCGCGCGCAGGGCTCCCGCGTCAGTCGCTGGAGGCGCGCGACCCGCGCACGGTCGATAGCGGGCACCGGAGCACCGGGCTTGCACGAGCATGCAGCACGCGACGTGCCCGCGCCCGCGCGCGCGCGAGTGCGTGTGAGAGTGTGGACTGACGCCGGCTGGGGGTCACGTGGCCGCTGTGCGCTTTCGGTTAGTACCTCGACTGTTATCACATGCGGCGGGCGGCGTGTAGGCTAGGTGCGTTGGTACCTAGCCTTCTGATAACTGGCATTTGACTGGCGGCTGTCTGGCCGAGTGGTATGTTCTGCGTCAGCCCTTGCCGCGGATATTTGTGTGCCTGTCTACCTAGCGAGTGATATGGATGTCACATGGCTTAAGGTAAACAGGGAGGTGCTGTCATATCGACTGTACCATGCTGTTATAGGTACATAGGCTTGTAGACTTTTTGGAGATAGCCACATGATGACCCATGCCATGCCAAGAATAAACCTTTCTTGGTGAATCATTCAAGTAAAAAGCTCTTAAGTAGTATGGTGGCCTGCCTATGATAACACGTGTAGTTGTCAAATAGCGGTGGTAGCCTAGTGGGTAGAAAATTGGTTTCTGAAGCGAGAGACCCAGGTTCGGTTCCCAGTGCCGGCATGGGCTTTGTTTTCTAAGTTATGTACATTTGTGAAGTTATAGTAGCAATACCGAGTGGCTAACGGTGAATGAAAACATCGTGAGGAAATCTGAGTGTCTGAGCAATTCACATACCTCAGATTAAGCCCATACTTTCTCCCTAAGAGAAGGCCTGTGCCGTACAGTGGGACGTATATAGGCTGCTTATGATGCCAAATAGTGTTCTGTTAGAGATGGCTTTAGTTTTCTCTAGTTATCCAGTAAACCTACCTATTACAGAGTTTCAATGAAACGATATTTATCCAAATTCACATTTGATAGCCAATACGTTCAAGTTAGAAAACCATATTCTCTATAAGACTCACTAAGTAATCACAAAGGTCAAGCGGATTTTATTAGAAAATACATTATTATTCATAAAACTTATAACTACCATTACAGGGTGACCTATTGCGACAGTGAAGTACAAAATACATATTGTATAAATTTAATTATAAATTATTAAAAATACAAACTTATTGAAAATAAAATTCAATAAAAAACATATAAATACAAATTGAAATAATCTAATCACACATGTCAATAAAATATCTAAAATCATAAAATTGTATTAATTCATAGACCTCATTGAAACATTAAACATTATACTATAACAGTACTGTGAGAGTCTTATTTGCCAAGAATGCATCGTGGGTAAGACTTCGAGAAATGGGATGGATGCCGCAATGCAATTTAGTTCCGTGAAAGCAGTGAGTGGCATACTGTCATTAGCAGCCAATAAGCGTCCCACCGCAGTACAGGCCTTCTATCAGAGATAGAAAGAGACTAAGAGTTTAATATCCATACGTGCCCACCGCGGGCTAGAGATGGTAAGCGCTAAGGTATGTATACATTAGACACTTACGTATTCTGAGAAAGTCTTACTTCACAGTGAGCGAGTGATATTGCTTAATGAAATCACAAATGTGTGGTATGAAATATGGAATACACTTAAGTGAAAAAAAAGGAAAAAAAATTGAAATATGTATCTAAAGTTACACAGTTATTACAGAAATCGTTGCCCGGAATTACAAGTTTATGTTTATGGGTTACTAATTTTAATATTCTCTTTTGCTTTAATATTCTCTTAACCTAAGTGGTTGGTTTGTTTGTTTTTTTTAAGACTTTTAATATGAAAATGCCTGTCTTTTAGTTAAGTTAGCATAAAGTAAGCCCTTAATTGGCCTAAGATAAATATATTTTTACTATGTTTATATGTAATTAACTTGTGCTGTGGGTTTTATCAATAAACAAAATAAAATGGTTTATATGGTTTAAGACGTTTATTCTCATAAGAACAATACATATGTTCACTTGAAATGAGAATTAATGACTAATTAATTTAGTTAATACATGCATGAGCTTATAAAATAACAACAATTTAAAATTAAGGTTCCAGTAGACAATAGTTCCGTATAATGTAGGTAGTTGTATGTTGTAATAAGGTGAGTGCAATATAAATTAGTATCTAGGTTTCAATGGGAGTCCCCAAACTAACCAGAGCCTGTATCTTGGGATCTTTTATTTTCGTTTCAACAATATTAATTTAAACAACGACTGTTTTGAGCGCATCGAAGCGTCATTGGTACATGCTGGGATTTTAACATAAGGCCTCACGTATTTGAAGTAACTGGTCTTCCCAATGGGCTACCTCAATTTTCTGTAGGTATAATACACTTTTATAACTTAAACGTGACGGCATCAAACAAATTGAAATGCTTCAGTACGTTTGAGACACGCCATCTGGAATCGTATATGCGAGAGTTCCATTGAGACTTTGGCTCGAGATGTGATAACTATTATTTTGTTGCGAGCCGAGATGTTCACATTTACCACAGCGCTTGAAATCGCAAATCCGCGATAAGAACATGTGATGATTAAGGGGACCCAGTGAGCCCTTCTTTTACAGTTCCTATTTGCAAAAAGTGTCTGTACAATCTCTCAATTATGTTAAAAGTAATTGGGAATACTGGACACCTGGGAAACGGCCGTTTTTAGCATAAATGCTATCTAGTCCCAGCTCCTTCAGGGGATGCCTCCAGGATGCATAAGCGCCACCGAGGAAAAAACATCATATCCTTTTTAACGGATCGAATGTGCAAAAAGTGTCTTTACAATCTTTCAATCCTGTTAATAGCGATTTTTAGGACCTATGGCCGTCAACCTGAGGCAAAAAACCTAGGTCTAGAAAGCATTAACGCTAAAAACGGCCATTTTTGGCAATAATGCTATCATGATCCTAGGTTCTTTGGCGTGGGTCCCAAAAATCACTGTTAACATAATTGAGGGATTGTATAGACACGTTTTGCAAATACGATCTGTAAAAGAAATATGATTTTTTTTCATTGGTGGCGCTAGTTAGCCCGCTGGATATTTCGTTATAATACCCTGTATTGTATATTACCCGTCCTTGGATATTACTTACATATACACATGTATGTAATCGTAAATGTACATAAAAGTTCTTTTTTTACAAATTTTCTTAATTAGCAAAAAACAAATCCTTAGAATTAGAAGACAGTATTTTGTTAATGGCTCACGATAGAATAGAATAGAATAATCTTTATTTGGCACATAAAAATACAATAGAATAAATTAAACTTAAAATTATTACATTCTTACGTATTATGCACCAAAAAGGTCTCCACTCAGCCTTACGCCATGGTTGGGCCACGGCGCTGATTTTCAGAGGATGCCTTACACTTAACTACACGATACTACACAATAGTACATTACGATACTAGTGCGAAAAGTAGGAAATTCGCAACGAGTGGCGATAAATTAAAACACGACCGAAGGGAGTGTTTTATATCGACACGAGTTACGAATTACCTATTCGCACGTGTATCGTACAACGTTTATAGTACATATGGCCCTTTGAAGTTTCGAAATAGGCACGTAAAGTGCTCATTATCGCACTAGTGCGGTAATGTAGCACCATATGTACTATAAATATCATAAATTTCACTTGAACAGCCATTTAAATTTACTTACGCATGAAACATTCTAGTTAAAAGATACTTAACCCTCATTTAAGAAAGCAGAAGAAGAAGAAGAAAAAAGACATTTATTATAAGAAATCAGAAATCAGAAATCAATAATTTATTTCAACGTAAAGAATTTACATTCTGTTTGCTGAATGTCAATGTACTATGTTACTATGTTAGCCGCTGCCTTCGGGCCGTATTTGTAGTGGAGAAAAAGGCAGCGGGAAAAAAAACTCCACTCTGACCATCTTTTCTCAAATCATCTTAAACTTATACATCAAAGCCTATATGATATGATTTCGTGATAGCCACTAATAACTTTAAAAGCCAAAATAACACTTCTTACAAAAGTAGGAAAAACAGTAATGCTGCG
The DNA here is from genome assembly GCA_963969515.1 of Yponomeuta evonymella. Lineage (NCBI taxonomy): Eukaryota > Metazoa > Arthropoda > Insecta > Lepidoptera > Yponomeutidae > Yponomeuta > Yponomeuta evonymella. The sequence continues at coordinate 21,465,217 of OZ018346.1, read as the reverse complement.
GCCAGACACACGAACAGCACCCGTTCACGAGCATAACGCAGGGGTCAGCCATCACCAGTCTCAACCATTTTAGAGGGAGATAGGTGACCCGGCCACCACGCCACCATTCGAATGACCTTTAGCAAACCTGCAGATTGAGTTCTTGTCAGCTACATACAAACAAGATACATCAGAAAGTGGTGCAATTCAGCCAATTGTACCTCTAATCGGCTACGCAGTACATCGAAACGCCATAATAAGCTGTTAATTGTGGTTTTATGACACGCGGTCTTAGTCTGGTGGTGGGTGACCGAAGGAAGACCTTACTTTGGAATCACTTAGGCTGCTATTGGAAAAGTTGTTAGCAAGTGGTTCATGTAACTAACATTCATAGTTTATTATGACAATTTGATGTTAATTGCGGAGCCAAATCTTCCTGCCTGTTAATCTGTTGTTTAATCAATGAAATAGGGCCCCGGTCGAGCTTTTTCTGTACACGATGAAGCGTTCAGTTGCATGTGCGACGCGATACTTTATACTTGAGACTACATAGATAGATAGATAATTCACAATACTGAAAACATAACATACAATACAACAACATGAAAACATAATATACCAAATTAACAGCGACTAACATATTAAGAAAACACAAAATTATTAAATAAACAGAAACATATATAAATTTACTACCAAACGGTTCGGGTTTAAAGTATTGGCCCCAACTCCGGGAGCACCGAGATACCTACCTACAACGCTGATATTCCTGATATTCTGTCATGGCCTTGTTGCGGTTAGTCGTGTTTGTGAAAAAAGGAAAAATTGTGGAATACAGTTGAAAAAAGGATGCCCAATAATACGAATGTGACGTGTTTTAGTGTGGTGGTGTGTATGCAAAATATACAAGCGAAAAGTGTATATAACATTAAGTGTTTCATTAATGGTGTTTTGCCGGTGATATCTGCGCCTACGTGTATGCATTACGTGCAGCACTTCTCACGCTCGATACTGACCCGTTCCCGTGTTGTGTGTTTAGGCGTAGTATGGTCTATATAGGACCATAGAATAGAAGCTCGGCTTGCGCCCCCGGGCGCGGCGACATGCAGTGCAAAATGACATGCGGGGGCCCGTGATGAGTTTTAACCGGGGCGGGCCAGCCTAACCTGCGGGCAATGCTCTAAAACCTGATTTTAGATGCCACTTTCTGGAGTGGTGCGCTTCGCCCTCTGTCTTTTAATTTTGCCATTTGACGGCGACAATCGATACACATGTTTCTCTGCGCCTGCCCTTATAAAGTTTTATGGAAATATCACAAGACCTGAACACCGTTTCGTTCGATCTCAACTCGGTCAATTTTTATGAAAAATAAAAAAAAACTATTGAGGATATTAAACTTTTGTTTCTTGAAATAATCAAAAGACTTCTAAGAAAAAACATTACCTTCTAGCGCAGTCGGGTTGCTATGCGTGTTGAGAGTAGAGAGGCAGTTTTGTCGACAGCTTGACCTCTACATTTTTCTTACAAATTCACCCGTAACGTAACTGAGTAGTCTAGTACGTGTATGTAAAAAAAATATGTGAAAGGGGTACTCAGAGATCAAACTTAAAAGGCAGAATAGAGTCTGCAGGTCCTCTCTAAACAATTTTTCCTTTCGAAACTTTGCTCTCAAAAGGTAGTAAACGGGTTTTAATACTCCGAAGATATGTTTCGGTTTACCAGGCCATTGACGTCAGTCGGTGTCCTTTATGTACACCACAGAGATGCATCGTAAAACTCTTTGCGATTGTTGAGTTTCCTACGGAAATGGCTGGATTTATCGGGCCGCGTTACGTTACAGCAGTTTGTGTTTAACGGTATAAGCCAAACGAAATGTTTCTTTAGTATCCATTAATAAGTTTTAATTCCCGGCGGGACGCATTGCGCTTTTAATGTACGGTAGTTAATATTAAATTGCCAGTTCGGGGAATTCTTCATAGATGGCGCTAAGTCATAGATGTTGAAATTTAATTTTCCAATTTAATTTAATATCGGTGATATTCGGTGAAATCCAATTTAATATCGGTGATATTCTTCGTATTGAAGTTACTAGACAAGGTTGCTCAGAAAAGTCGCAATTCACACTCCAATTAGATCTTGTGTTTGATAACAAATTTTGTTCTACGAGTTATTTCTCAGATTTACTAACATTTTTTTTTAAATACGTGCAGCCGCAGTGTGCGGTAAAGCTAAGTATCAACGTATATATCTAATTTCATAAATCGTCAAAACTGAGATGCGCAACTACATACTAAGAGTTATTAGAAAACTTCTAAGGCCAGCGATGGCGTATCATCACCCAATTTATGATCATAAGACGCTGTTGTTCTCAAGTGTACGCGAGAAGTTGTCCAACCGCTAACTAATAATCATATCGATTTACATGTAAGGTCCTCTCGACTTTGACACTAAATAACAGAAGACACAGAAGTACTTTAGTTTACTTAGGAGTGTTTCTACCAAAGGTGCCAAACTTACGACTGCTGCACAATTATTCTCTTAGGCCGACTTGCACCACTTCTTAAATGTCACGTAAGTCGCCATTTAAATCGACTTTTAATAATATATTGTGTAGCCTACATACGTCCCGCTGCAGGAGAGAGAGAGAGAGTATGGGCTTAATTACCACGTGCAGTATGTATATTGGATTGGCAATTTCAAGCACTGAGATGTGTGAGTGCCTCAGACACTCAGGTTTCCTCACGAAACATAAATATAAATCGTAATAAAAAAATAAACAGAAGAAGGGATTCTGAAACCTTCTACGCCAGGGCTTCGATGGCCTTCGGGCTCGAAGTTTTTCAGTTACATACATGAAGGGTACGGCAACAATTTTATTAGTGACGGCAACATTTTATGGGTGTGCGAGGTAAGGGATATGTTTTACGTCCTCCATCTTGATTCCTTTGCGATTTGAAGACGCCGTTTCCGTAAGTGCGAGTTATCTTTTGATTAAGGCTGTTCTTACGTAGAGCGTGCTGTCTCGCTCGCACAATTAAATTTTTTTAATAGTGTAATAATATGAGTAAACTTTTTTGAGAAACGTGGTCTGAGGTTTTGATGCATAATTAAATTACGGATATTTTAAATTCATTTTTTTTTCCTATACATAGTTGTTAACAAGAAAAGTAGTTTCCAAAATTATGGATTTTTGAATGTGAATAGCTCAGACTCTCAGGTTTCCCTTTACTTAATGAACGTCAAAGCTGTTAGTTTTACAATGATTAGATTATGCGGAGAAGAAGCTAACAAAGAAGCTCCACATTTATTATTTTCAAAACAGGTTTGCTCAATTAACAGAATTTTCAACTTAAAGTTACACTAGACACTACACTAGATACAATCGTTCCCGTTAACATTATTTACATACCAGACAAATAATCCTTAATGTTATAATAGGCTTATTTCACAGAGTATGTTTAATACATTTTTTAAGCCGCGTCCGTGGTAACTAATATATCTTGAGGAATTTTATTGTGGAACCGTATACAGTGCCCCATAAAGGATAACTTTTGCAAGTCTAGAATGTGGAAGTGACAATTTATGATTATTAGTATCAATTATGATGGCAATCAAGATTTTCGAAATTGCTGATATTTTTTCTAAAAAACGTAATATTTTCATAAATGTATTGACTTGCAACTGTTAAGATGTTAGTTTCTTTAAAGAAATCTCTTAACGAGTCCCTACTACGTAGCTTGTAAATAAATAGGATCGCGCTCTTTTGTAAGATGAAGATCGTTTCAATGTCTGCTGCCTAACCCAACAGTAGTACACTGTAGAACATAACACTATGGAAGTAACTAAAATAAACAAACCTAGCAGTTACAATGTCAGTTAGCTCTCTAATTATTTTGACGGCATATGCTGCAGAGCTAAGCCTGTGTGCTAGTTTTACAATATGAGGACCCCGTTGTAATTTTGAATCGATTGTGATCTGTAGAAATACAGCTACAGGTTCTAGTTTTTCTTTTCCGCGTAACTAATCTTACGTTTGGTAAGGTAAACTTTGTTTTCTTGGAATTTAGAAGCAGATTATTTGCCGTGAACCAATCTAATACATGCGAGAGATCATTATTTGCATCGTCAAGATTATTTTATTGTCTCTTAATTTTAAAAATAAGTTGTATTTGTTTTGTTAAAATGTTGTTAAATGTTTTGTACCGTAAATGGCAAATCATTTACATATACAAGAAACAGAAACGGCCCCAAAATTATTCTTTTGGTTCTCCCATTTTTATTTGTGAATCTGTGGATTTTATACGATTAATGTCCGCTTTTTGAACTCTTCCTATAAAAATGATCTCATCAGTTCTAATCCATTTCCATTTACTCCGTAATGTTCTAGTTTTAGTAAAAGTGTCTCTTGGTCCACGTAATCACTTTGGCAGGTTACAAAAAACACCTGTAGCATCGTTCGCATCCTACAATCCTCCCATGCACTATAAATATATTTAACTAGCATGACTCCAGCGTCCGTCGTCAACCGCCCCTGCGTGAAGCCAAACTGCTGGTCATGGAGAAGTTGATAATTATTAGAGTGCGTTAAGTTGACATAAATCAAGCTTTTCGAAAATTTTGCTCAATACGGATGGAACCAAGACTGATCTGAAAGTTCTGGATTAATGCCTATCACCGCTTTTAAATAACGGAACGAGCCTACTATATTTCATTAGGTCAAGGAATGTACCCACATCTACATAATTGTTAAAAATTCTCGCTAAGTAAGAAGCTAGGACTAACTATTGTTACTGGAATTCCCCACAAATCTTCCGTTTTTTTAAGATTCAGTAGTTTAAACGCTTTAATTAAGTATATTCCACGATACCACATTTATCAAAAGTATACTCATTTTATTACAATCACTAAAATTATTATAAATTGTGCGACCGAGACAGCATGTTCCACGAAAAAAAAAACCCTAAACCTTGTACAACTACCTTTCTATTCACAAACTTATACGTTACATAGGACAAACTCACGCCTCAATGCCGGAGGGGTAGGCAGATACCAGGGATCGTTACGATCCTGAAAAACTTCTTTCACTTAATCCACATTCATTAGATGCTGCGTGCACGCACTCTGGTTTCGGTTAAGATTTATCTTACCCCAAATACATCCCCTATTTGGTTAAAGTATGTCCGCCTGGGACATCTTTTACCGGCCTTTCCAACCATGCTCTTTATCCTCTCCATTCGTCCAAACGAACGCTACATTCCTGTCTCAATTCTAGTCAATCACACTATTGCGTATCCTGTCATTCAAAGTACGCACATACTTCTCAAGGAACTCATTACTAACTCAAGTATTTTTGTTATCTATAAACATCCGCGAAGTGTGTCTTTGAAGGGAGTAATAGACAGATAGATAGAGATCACTTTGTAATCATGTCTCACATATTTTCTCTCTGGGTCATACTATATCTTAATCATATCACATATAGTATCTTAATCTGTACTTTCCTTCTTTTTTCTCCAACTCACACTTGTTTCACACTTTATATTCAGCTCGTACGGCTTACTGAGCTGGTGAGTTGAAAGAGGTATGTAATGAGTTACAATGCAATGAGACCGCTTCTGGAAATCTATAACCAACATGTTTCAGGAATTGCGCATATCAGAAATAAAACAAAATTGTAAGCAAAATAGATCTATTTACTTTTGATCGGCGACGGGTAATAGAGTTGCGAAGTAATAGATTTGTGAAGATTACTTCTGTGTGGCGCCGGATTAAGAATAGCGTCACTTCATTTCTTTCCGTGGAGGTCGTAAAAGGCGACTAAGGATATCAATTACCAGGAGACGGGCAGCAGCGTCTTCCTGAGATACCAACCGCATACTGCGATCGCCAACCCACCTGCCAAGCGTGGCGATTATGGCAAAACCCCTCATGGTTATGAAAACTACAAAGGAGGCCTATGTCCTGCAGTGGCGTCAAATGGCTGATGATGATGATGATGAGCGATATCATTATTAATAACCTATATGAAAAGTCTACGCAACGCGTCGTGAGTCTAATGACCCTTTGAAATGAAAATTTCAGATCATGTACCATTATGAATCTAAGATTCAATTATCACAAATGAGATGCAATAAGACAAGCGTGAGACTACGTACAACACGCTTAATTTAAGTTTTACTTTTACCCACGCCGTACCTACTAATCAAAACTTAGTTAGATAAGTACATTATCATTCAGAAAACTTGTAATCACATGTCAACGGGCACGTCTGGGATGTTAGAATAACTTATATGTTTTCTGTCTAGCCCTCAATGTCCCGCAGAGGTGTCTTAGTTGGAGTTATCGACCCTGCGCGGCACGTTGCGCTAGGGCAGGCCTGGTCAATTTACGGCCGACGATCTGTAGCAAGATTTGATCCTGATCCCAAACTAGGAAACTTTGTGCTATGGTAACCAGAAAAGGACATCATAAACTTGAATATACTCCCAGACTGAGGCCATTTGTATAAATCTAGTACGGCGGCCTACCGTTAGACCAAAGAGGCAGTTAACAATATCAATCCTATGACGTTGCATTAAGTGGCTGGCCGATAAGAGTTATTTAATATGCTTATAATAATACTTAAATACGTCGCCTGACTTATATTTGAGCGTGTGAGAGCGTGGAAAAGCAACTGACCACCATCATTAACAAGCTGGAACAGAATGTCTCAAATATGAGGCAAACTGGGAAAATCCATAATATCCAATCTGTAACCTTCACAGACTATAAGGAGGTGGTAATACTACGGTGACCTTATATGCAACTGTCACAAACAACTGTAATCATCATCATCAGCCACCCGACGCCCACTGCAGGACATAGGCCTCCTTCGTGGTTTTCATAACCATGAGGGGTTTTGCCATAATCGCCACGCTTGGCAGGCGGGTTGGCGATCGCAGTATGCGGGTGGAATCTCAGAAAGGCGCTGCTGCCCGTCTCCTGGTAATTAATTTCTTTAGTCGCCTTCTACGACATCCACGGAAGGAAATGGAGTGACGCTATTCTTAATCTGGCGCGACACGGAGGCTGTAAAACAAACTGTAATAAGCGTCACAATTTGTTTTACAGTTTAGAAAGCTGTTGAGTGTCCTGTGGTGTTACGACATCACTTCTCCGCTCGTACGAATTAGCCAACTCCGAACTGTAAACGTCAGGAAATGTTCGGAAACGTCAAAATGGGAAACTAAATATATCACTGTATTGGGTGCTATTTTGGCGGTATGGGCTCAATTACCACGGGTGCCCATCGCGGATTACCGTTTTCCAGCGCTGAGGTAAGTGAACATATCAAATACCCTGAGTATTTACTTCACTACAAATTCACAAATCTACTAAATGTAGCATACAAAATCATTGATATATACCGGCATACGAACCAGCGTACTCTCCAATGTGAAGCCAGCACTCTACCGGTGCGTTAACACCACTGCAGTCTAGTTATCTATACGTATCATCATCAGCCATTTGACGCCCACTGCAGGGCATAGGCCTCCCTCATGGTTTTCCAAGCTTCCCGCTCTTGTGCTTCCCTATGTATATGTACGTGTATAAAAGTATTACTCCTGCATGCTCCACTAAGGTTGCCGACCCCCGTTCTAGCCAATATCAAAGTTTAATAGAGTTGCCTCGTCCATACGTGGCTTCGATTACCTCGCAGTTGTTATTATCTACTAGTTCTGTATCGGCGAAATATTTACTCCTCATACTTTATTAGGGTGCCGTGAGTAATTAATTGGAAATACGCGTCTTGGTGAGGCTTCATTTGCAATTTCGCGTGCGGATTGTGTTACTTGTAAGGTTCCGCAAAATTTCAAAAGTATCGATACTTTACTCGATACCAGTATCGTATCAAAAGTATCGATATCAAGAGAGTATCGGAACAAAAGGATCGATACCTGGAGGTATCGAGTACTTTTCAATACATTTATAAGAAACCTGAATACACTCCATAAATGTTTGTGTTCTTTCCCAAAAAAATCTAGCGGAAACGTGTCTCACAAAGTAGTCACTGATCCTGGTGGCGGCATCTTTTTGAGATTGATTTAACTTTAAATGCAAGTACGAGTAATATATTATACGTTTCTATTCCAAGTAAGACGAGACGAAAGCAATAGAAATGTTGTACGGTAGGTACCTTCTCTACGACTTACATAATTTTGGTGACATAGTGTTGCTACTTGTTATTTTGAAATATATGTCAGAGTAAGTACTTTCATATAACCAAGGAACTAAACGCTGTGCAAATAATACAATAATACCATTATGGGCTAAAATATCAGAAAAAGACAAATAAAACACTATACAGATTATTCAATCCGTAAAGGATACTTATAAGAAAACTCCTAAAATAGTTCAATGAAATAAAATGGTAACACACATAAGTGCTAGGCAATGAGTGGGCAATCCCCGAATCTTGTTTAGTAGTGAATAGTTCTTAAGGTAATAATTTATTAGAAATGGAAGGAAAGTATCGATATTTTTAGAATGTAACGATACCCCAAAAGTATCGGAACAAAAGTATCGATTCCAAAAGTACTTGGTGTCGGAACAAAAGTATTGTTACCCTGAGGTTGGTTATACCGCACGTTTGATAAAATTCCGTCAAACGAAGAAGAAGAAGCCTACCTACTAAATCTAAAAACCAATGTCCCGGGCACTTCAGCGTCCAAGTGGTGCCTTCACCCATCTGGTGTGAGTGAAGGTACCACCGGACGCTGCATAAATCATCTCCTTACGTAGATGCAAAGCCCAAAGTTTTAGTTTTGATAAAATTATAGACTGTACATAAGATCATGTCAAACTTTATAGATTTAAATACAGTGTTTTGTATAAGCATGATTTTTTTTTAACACTCCTCGTATGTAAGTAGTTTAAATAGTCGTGCGTTAGGGAAAATAAAATTTTACGTGAATTTAAGGAATTCATTAATTAATTATCCTGTATTGCACACGAAACATTAACAAGATATTACATAAGAAATAACAGGTGCAAAGGCCAGCTTCTTCCAGCAAACCTTGGACAGTCGGAGAAGCAGTAAAAACGGATCTGTATTCGTGTTCACAATAAACTACAAAAATCCTTAAAAATAACCTACTTTTAGTAAAATAGACTACATAATGTAAATACCTGTAAAAACAAATAAAATAGATATAATTGGAATGTTCAAGGGAAGTGTTTTTATAAATAACACGATGACATTTTTCGAGGACAATTTTATTATTATAATTCAAGCCACTCTCCCTTTAAACCGATCCGCAGTGAAGAAGTGGCAATAGTAGATTGTGTCTCAAGGGAGCAAAATGATATATTTACGGCGAGGGCGGTATATTGAATCTATAAGTATATTGAATATTGAAGGATTCAAGTGTTTACGCCCAAGACGGAAATAATTTTGCTACCGAGTGACACATACTGCTTTTCACACCTGCTATAAGGAAAAATTATTTATGTGCCGTGGAAGACAATTATGATCGATTGCAACAAAATAAAAATCGAATTGGAATTACATTTTGTGAAAATCTGCACACGGATCATGCTGAGGGCAATAAAAAAAAAAACTAGAATATCAGGGAAGAAAAGTACAACTTTGATCCCTCATTTGAGGGAATCAAGGGATCTTTTCTGAATAGCAGGTGTGAAAAAAAACTTTTTTGACGATTGAGTGACTGCGGTAACGATTATATCTTTTCAGAGTTCTGTGCCCGAAGAGTGTTAACTGATACTAATACTGGGCCTAAGACGTCAGTCTGTCTGTCTGAAGGGCTTTATTTCCCGAACCGCAAGGAGCTAGCTAGATGTTTCACAGAGTATGTGTTAATATGGAGGATTACATAAGAAATAATAGAAAAAAGTGGAGTTTTCCGTATATTTAACATGTTATTAAAATGTCTCTTCTTTGTTTTCGCTCTATCGTAAAACGGTAAAACATATGTGTTAAATTTGGTGTGATGTAAGTAGCATTAACATGTGAAAATTACTTTGCTAAATCCCGCCAAAATCCCACAGGCACTATACAAATCTCGTGTCACAGTGTTTGTTATCGAACTCCGCTTTACCGATTCTTATGAAATTTGTTGTGTATATTTGGTACTTGTGAGAATAGGACGTAGGCTTATTAATTTGGCAAAACAATGTTTGCCGAGTCAGCTAGTTATGATATATTATGTGGTGCTGCGGAGTATTTGGTGCGCGAGTTCGATTTGCGCATGGTCGGTTTCTTAAAGAATCACCTAAGACGGTATGTATGATAAAGTAGCCTAATGATAAAGTGCCCTAAACCGGCGTGCAGCTGCTAATGTGTGTTGATCAAGCGAAATTGGTTTGTGAGGATCGTGCCAACTGGCTGTTCTTTGCCTACTCCTCCGAGATACAGGCGTGAGTTTATCTATGTTTATACGATAATTTAAAAAAAAAATAAAAATTTAACAGTGTTTTATTTACAGTAGCACAGAAACTGCGACTCAATGAACGTTACAAGTTAAACTAGGTGTCCATTACAAAATCTAGATCATTTTGGAGAAAAAATGCCCAAAAACGCCAACAAAAAATGGACAAAAAACTCCAATTAAGCTTCAGTCTACGAAAAAAGCACTATAACTGGGTTCAGTACAATTTAGAAAACTTCCCAAACTACGGGGATACTGGCACACCCGGAAAAACGAAAAACTGAATGGAATATTCAACAAAACTAATTGTTAGCAGAAGAGCATCCTTCAATAGAGAGCCCACTAAAACTTTTATGTTTCCCCGAAACCGGCCACTGTTAACACGTGGGCTGAAAAAAGCCTCGACATGATTCATCGGTGTCATAAAATCCATCATTCGGTTACATCCCAAATCGGGGCACAACGCGGCTCGTAAAACACATATCTACTCTCAACTCTTTCAGTTTGTTCAACGCAGTAAGTAATGTTATTCTAGTATTTTGTGCGATCGGAAACCTTCCATTTTATTACTAAAGGTGTCTGATAGTAGTTTTTAACATAGTACATGAACGTAACTCTCGATGGTCAGATCCCAGTCGCTGTGGCCGAACACGGTAGGGATATATAACATATACAACATATGTACATAAACTCACGCCTGTATCGCAGAGGGGTAGGCAGAAACCATGGTTGCTCCAGAAACTCGAGAAACAACTGGAGTTGAAAATTGAGCGATTAAGACATAAATAAAATGTCGATTGGACGATAACATTTGCGATTTCTCAAAGACACCTCAGTCCCAAATTGGAGGTGTATTAGCTAAGGGAAAGATAAACAGTACCCGAAACCAGCGTCCGTACATACAGCGACCTGTATGATACAGGCGTGAGTTTATGTGTGTACCAGTGGCGAATGATGGAATTATTATTAATTTATTATTTATTCAAGGAGAAAAAACAGAATTGACAAACTTATAAGATAAAAAATATTAGAGTCAAGATAGTACATTTTGCCAATTCCTCAGCATTTCCCACAGATAGGTAATACTTAATATAATAGTAAATAATAAAATATTAATGTAATAATATAATAATATATTTATGATAAAGGTAAACCGGTCCAAAAAAAAACTCATCGAGTGGATGCAACGCCAACCTTTGTTTTGTTTTCTCTGAGAGTACGAATTTACTCCGGGAAATTTTAATCTTACTGATTAGCATATCAAGAGCTGTATTTGTAGTATTAATTTCAAGTCTCAATTCAACGGCCCTATATCGTAGACCCCTGTTTTTTGGCAAAATTAGTAAAATTATTAACATTCGTACAATTCGAGCTGCTCAAAACTGCGTTAGAGTCGGAAAGTAATAAACAAAACATTTTGTTCAATTTGCAACTGCCGTCATCCATGTATATTTGTCGTATAAAGATGTATCGAAATGATTAAAAATCCATCTTTCCTCTGGCAATCAATAGTCGTGTTTGAAACAGCACGGCCTATCTGAATGGCATGCTTTTTCTTTTCAAAACTAAGATTGGAAAACGATGTTTGACCGACAGTCAGTCGAACAGCGCTCCATGTGAATTAATGTCATAATGATTTAAAAAATCACCGCAATGAAAAAATATGAGGGAGAAATTCAGTGAAATAAAGAATAAACAAAAGACTAGTTGGGATTTTTGCTTGGAAACTTGTATGAACTCGGCCTTCGTTCAAAAAATTATACTATTATTCATAATTAGCCACACTTTTTAAGGGATTTTAGACCGGATTTTTTATGAGAGTTACGCCCCTCTGCCCCTATTAAAATCTCCACAAAACCAAAGTTAACTGGAAGATAATGCTTTTATTATTAAATTCGCCGTTGTTATGTTGTTTTTATTATTGCAATAAAGAATTTTAATAATAATAATAGAGTTGGGTTCTAAAAATGGTCAAAATTTTTAAATCTACCTCCAAAATTTATTACTTTGTAAGGTACGCAAAAAGGTGATGTTGTGTGTGCAAACTGCAGACTAGAATTTAGTTCCTAAGTCGTACGTACATATTATGTAAAAGTTGTGATGTGTTTTGTACGCGAAAAAATAAATATTTTTTTAAATAGAACCCGACTTCAAATCACTACAGCACTAAAAACACAGAAAGTATTTAAACGAATATGACCTTTGAATTCGAAGTTAGTTCGCATATGAAGGTACTTTAAAAGTATAATATGTACGACGTACGTACCGACTTCAAATTTAAAGGTCATGTTCGTTTCAATTATTTGTGTTTTTGGTGCTGTGGTGTTTTGAAGTTGTTTCTTATTTTTTGTTTTAAATTTTTATTTCACGATTTTTTGTGAAATAACTATGACTCCACCAAATTGTGTTTTCCGAGAGAAAATGCACGAATCACTCTAAAGAACACCCAAATCGCTTCATTGGGCCTTTAAAATTTGAAGAGTTCTCTCGATTTCTTCTAGATCTTATCATTAAATTCTGACTTGTTGACCACCCACCTGTGAAGTCCACCATTTCAAACAAAAAAATTATTTTCGAAATCCGTCCAATCGTCCAAAATCGTCTTGGAGTAATCGAGAAACATACATAGAAAATAAATAAAAAGAAAGATTCCGACGAATTGAGAACCTCCTTTTTTAAGTCGGTTAAAAATTTGTGGCGAAAGTAGAGACTCACTTGAGGAGCAGAGTCGATAACCTGACAAGTCGTTGACCGTCGCAATTGCTATTTCCGCGCGGAAGGGGACAGGCTGCACTTTCACTCCCAATTTCAAGGGTGGATTAATTTTTAATAGCAAGTTTAACCTTCCCCAACTAATGGCGGTTAGAAGGCAAGGCCTCGCATTCCGGCATGTACAAAGGACTTTGTTTTCTAAGTTACGTAAGTTTATGAATTTGAAGTAGTAGTCCAGTCATTACGTCGGAAAAAACGGGTTAGAAATGCATGTGAATCGAGAAAGCTACATTTTGGATATTACGTGCGGGGTGGAGGGGGGGAGGGGGGGTCTAGAAAATCTTAACTTGAAATTCTCGACCAAGATTTCCTATGTGCATTGTCCGCCATCTTGAAAAAAACCGTTAAATTCAGTTTTTCACAATAACTCGGTACGAAAATTTCGATGCAATACTTTTTTGTTGCGTTTTTTACGATTTACAATAAGACGGACTGTGGAGTCTTAATAATAGGGTCTCTTGGTCGAAAATTTGTAGTTAAGCTTTTCTAGGTCCCCTCCACGTAATATCCAAAATAAAGGCGCCAATCAAAAATCAAAAGCCAGGCCAAGTTCTCGGCCGGCCCGCGCTGTGCATATATTTACAATGAAGCGATTCACTTTTGACTCCCCTCTATCTTGGAGCCAGTTATGTCACTTCGTGATCTTTTCCAGATAACCTTCGGAATAATATGGTTTTTATCGTCTAAAAAGGTGCCTAGAGTGAATTTGAACTCATATGAATTTTGTCAAAATCTGTTAATGTGAGCATTATCGAACTCTTCTTTTTAGTGCGTGTTTTTGTTGAAGTCGGTTTTTGTATTAAAGAAAAATTCAGAATGTTTATTTTCGCGTGGAGATCGGCGGGCCGGCCATCTGGTTAGACGAGAAGAAGGACGACGGACGAAGGCGGTGACAGAGTGGTGGCCCAGAACTGGCCGTCGTTCGATGGGTAGACCCTCTACCCCTGGTTGCTGACATTATGAAGGCGGCAGGAGGACAATGGGCGAGCTTGGCAAGGGACCGACGAGGTTGGCGTGACGGTGAAGAGGCCTATGCCCAGTGGGCGTCTTTGATGGGCTGTATAGATAGATAGATTTTTCGCTCAAGCATTTCCTTCTATTTCCGCTCCTGCTCGCCGCTGCGATCTTCCAGGTCCATCCTGCTTTTTATCGCTCTAACCAGCCGACCCCTCAAATACTGTAGCGCCCGAGACCTTTAGGTGGAGTAGGATTGTTTAAAGAAATGACACATAGAAACGCGATTCAATGAAGTTGGCTCATTCTATAGGATAGGTACGAGAACCACTTACCGGACGTCGCGACAGCTCCATCTTGACGGGAGTTCCTCCTAACTCCATCTGGGTTTGCATTACAAAACTGGTTTAATGCATCTTCAAGTGGACAGAGTCAGCGAAATCACAGCTACTACCTTTTGTTCGATACTCGCACTTATGCTGTACGCGATACGAGCTCGTACGACTGTCGCAAATTTTGATCGAAACGAAATAAACGTTTCAGTTTGTGCATTAATTAGTATTTAACATTTAACAGCGAATCAATTATAACACGCATTTTACTTATTTGGCACACAAAACAGGTCACACAAAAATAAAAAAAATAGTTTATCACAATCTAGTCCATAACTCTAGAGCCCTGTCACACTAGCAATTTGCGAGCGATTTGAAAGTGATGCAATTGCGCAGCGAGCTCGCAACGTTTAGAGGTACAATCGTCGCTGATACAATGGATGCAAAATTTATAGCTAAAATTCAAAAGCGTCCCGTTACATGGGATAGTCGCTCTCGACCACTCGATTACTTGATAATAAATCCTCCGAGATTCGTCGTCGACTTGTATCTGCTTTAATTTTCTGCGTCTTCGAAGTAACAAATAAGCTAACAAGCAGTAGTGTTTCCTCGTCAGATCAATCCATTTTGCTACTGCGCGGCGTCGTGGCGTGCTCGCCACGCAATTGCTGCGCAATTGCATCGCTTTCAAATTACTAGTGTCATAGGGCTGTTAACTAACGCACAGAATCATGATTGAAGTATACGTTACGAAAACGAAATGTTATGAACAACAAAAATTACAAACAAATCCCTGTAATAAAAGGTAGAAGGTAGCCAGCGTCACGTTCAAAAGGGTTCGATACCGGAATGTTTATTATTATTTGTTTTTCATATAGGTACAAAGTAAACTTAAATAACTTATTCTACCACCGGGCGAAAACCACAAAAGGTTTAACTGCCGCTGACCACGAGTCCGAAGGGGTTATCACTCGGTTAGGTAACATACAGTTTTATTCCTAAATACGGTCTTACTTACGTAGAAAAAATGAAGTAATGCCTCTCTTAGAGTCTCTTTAAGTAAGACCCCGTTTAACTTTAGTGGGCGTTTTAACTTTTTAGGATTTATAAAAAGTTCGAGCTAAAACGCTGCTTTTATTTTAATGTCATAGTACCTACGCATTTCGTTCATTGTTATTTAGTCTGTGGTTGTGTTAGAAACGCTTTGTTGTTGGAAATTCCTAAAAAAGAATTGACAAAGTTATGCGAAGTCTTTTTTTAAACTCAAAGTTTAATTGAGGAAACTTAAAACACAATGGAAAATATCGAAAATGTACCACCTAAGACGAAGAAAAGTAGGTGCATTTGCAATTTTTGGCCGCTATAAACAACACTGACAGAAGCAGTTTTTTATTGTTGACATTCATTCACTCATGTGGTGTACAGTGCACACCAAAAATTAAAGACACCGCTCAAAGTAGGTTTAAGGGACATTTAATGAGACTTTAGTTGCAGAGGGCTTAAATGATATGGTGCTGCCGAGCCCACCAATCAGTGGCCTTAGGAGACTTTTGAAACTGTGTGAGGAGTATACAGAGTCACATGGGCTGATGTACACCCTAAAAAGAGTGAGATGCTGATTTTCGAGGGGGAGCGGAGGGCGCTGGCCGTTCAGGGGAACATGCTGGTTCGCACGTTGCACTAGAGGAGTAAAGATAACGCTCTTTATGACGTACTGTCAATCTTTTTACACGTGCAGCCTGTGGGCCAGCTGTAGGTACTCAGAGGGCGATCAGCGCTCTCCACGTACAGTATAACAATATCGTTAGGATGCTGTTGGGGCTGCCTCGGTACTGCAGTGCTTCGGGCATGTTCGCGGAGGCCCGCACGGACGGCTTTCATGCCATAATGCGCAAGCGTGCGGCGTCCCTGCCAGGCCGCGTCCGAGGCAGTGCCAACGGCCTCTCGCAGATATTGGCGGACAGGCCGGACTGTCCAATGTGGAAGCCTTTGGATAGCTGACATGTTAATTACATGATAAGTAAAATGCGGTACTACCACAGCGGTGGTAGCCTAGTGGGTAGAACATTGGGCTCGGAAGCGGGAGACTCAGGTTCGATTCTCAGTGCGGGCATGTACCTATGACTTTGTTTTCTAAGTTATGTACATTTGTCCTCGGTATACTTTCTAAGGTTTCTGGTGATAAATCATTTACTCCCGGTTTCTCGTACACTAACAAGTGTTAATATACTGTTAACAGCTGTCAGTGGTGTTTTTTGTATGTACTTTGGTCAATTGACAGCTGTTAATAGTAGATTAACAACGTGTTAGTGTACGAAAAACTGGGGGTAAGTATCTGAGGTGGAATATACTCCCAAGTCCGCTTTTCAATTTACCAATGCATTTGTTAGCCGACTTCAAAATGAGAAGGTTCTCAATTCGTCGCTAAGTACATATGTGAATTTGTAAAACCACTCGCTAACTGTGAGGAATATAGTGAGGAAAACTGAGTACCTGAGGTCTTTCATACTGAACGCCTGTAATAGCCAATCTGTGGCGAGAGTGGTGATTAAGCCCATACCCATAAAGCTGCGATCGTTCGTTAGTCAATCAATCAATTCTTTTTTCTTGATAATAAATGTGACATTCTTATGACCTATGACGTTTCAATCCGATTCAACATTATTGCTACTATTTTTGCCGTGTTTTCTTTAGTCTACTACAAAGCTAATGAAAAATTGCCGTAGGTGATTTACGAGAAGGACAAGATAATCCCTAAACGATGCTACAATGACTGACCTATAGTTGGAAGTAAGCAATCGCAATAATAGGCCTTCACAAGCTTACCCGGGCAAATGCAATACGGCAGTAGCACGCTCTATATCCGGCGATGACGTCACAACCGCCTGTGACGTCGCTGGCCATAGAATATGCCGCAGAAGACTCATTCACGACTTTCAAGTAGGTCACGACTATGGACGTACTAAAACCTATCAAATTCATCAACAAATGCATTAGGGTAATATATATACACGAGATATATATATATATATATATATATATATATATATATATATATATATATATATATATATATATATATATATATATATCTATATATATATATATATACCAGCTGCCAACCTACTTGAACGTAGTATTTTCTTACTACTACGAACATTTATTACAGCTAAATGTTATAACACCAAAATTTATACTTATAAAGCAGTAAGCTTACAGTGACTCTATTTTATGATTATAAATATTTTACGTATTATTAACTAGCTATTGCCCGCAACTTCGTTTGCGTGGAAATACTTTTCGGGAAATAAACGAAATTACTTACTTACTTACTTACTTACTTTTTATTTTTTTTTACTATAATCTATCTCTGTGCCAAATTTCATCCACATCCGGCGTGATTTAGTAACACACATTCATCCATCTAAACTTTCGCATTTATAATAATAGTAGTAAGATATATCTGAGAAAAAAAAAATTTTAAGTACCTTAGTGCCGAAGAGTATCGTAGTGGACAGCGGGAATTTGAAAATTTTATGAAAAATTGTTCCCCCGGTCGAGCAATGCCACTGGCGGAAAACGGGAGAAAATCACGGATCCAGGCTTCTGTGTTTCCTCGCTCTATGGCTGCGGTGTGCCTCGACCGAGTTTGAGAGGGAAAAAGAACTTTTTTTAAAGTGCTCCCTGCCTATGTGTGTACGGTTTGTAGTGACGCCATCAAGTGACGTAACCGCGATTGTTTTGTGACATTCTATTCTCGACTTCCCTTGTCATTTTACCGAGCCAGGTCATCCCACTGGGATGGCCGGAGTGGTTTCTACCCTTTCGAGTACATTGTGGTGCCAGGGGAGGGAAGAAGAAGTGTCTATTTAAGTATTCTCTCTGATCTTGCTGAATTTATTTAATCTTTCAACCCACGGACAAATCTAAGCAGCAGAAAGAACAATAGATTAATAAATAATTTTACAAAGTTCACCACCCCTCTTCACCAATTTATAAGTGGAATTTTATAGCAACCTACTGGTCTGTGTGTGTCTGTCAGTCAGTCAGTCGAAAAGTTTCTAAGTTGTTAATGATTTGTAAGTCGATATTGGCCAAGATTGGTTCAAAAAGCGGTGGCCACGAATTCTTTCGTATTGGATTGAGATAAAAAGTATCCTATGCTATCCAGTACATGATCTATGTGCTAATTTGAATCCAAATCATGGAGCAGTTTAAGCGTGATTGCATGACAAACATTCAAACTATTAAACAACTCTGTTTTTTAAGTTACGTACATTTGTGCCTCTCGCAAACCGTGAAAGAAAAGATGGCGAGGAAACCTGACCAACTGAGGTACCTATGTACCTTAGCGCTTCAAATCGCCTATTCGCGGCGGACACGTGTGGTGTCGAAGTCCGCACTCTCACTCCGAGGGAAGGCCTGTGCCCTGCGGTGAGGTATATAAAGGCTGATTACGAGTATTTGATTTCAAATTTGTTTATCACACAAGAAATCATTATACACAACGGCGAGATAAATAATACTAAAAGTATATTCTACCAGCTAACCTATAAGTGATGTGGATAGAGAAAGAGGTGACGCCAGTAAAATTTTATCAAAAATTACTTATCTGTATTCTGTAATATATCAACATAATACATGAACTTATATTGCATTTTATTTCTACTAGACACTATATATTACGTTATGGAACTCCTTTAAAACGGCGTTACCGATTTCTATGATTTTTTTTGTGTATATTAGGTAGGTCTGAGAAAAGGTCATAGGCTAATTAATATGGCAAAACAACGTTTCCCGAGTCCGCTAGTAATTATATAGAATTACTCTGAAGACAAAGTTATGCTCATGGATCCCACTCTTAAACACGTTGCCCGACGGGCCGTGTGAGCTTCTAATGAAGAGGAGCAAGCTCAGTCTCTGTATTCGCCTACGTGTGTGAGGTAGTAAAGGTTTAAATGAAGCCTACTGAGAGCGCGTCAAGTACAAGCACGCCCCTCAAAAAGTAGAAAAGTAATTACGCGATCCTAGATGAAAAGCTTTTATGAATAACGAGAAGCGCTCGGCGTTCTGACTTCGGAACTATAGTAGTTGTTTTACTTCTTTTCTACCTTACATTGGTGTAGTGTAGGTTTATGAAATTCACGGGAGCTTGAAGACGTAGTTGCAGTCTGCTGTGTATCTAGTTAATTGAGTTCCTAAAACAGATTTATGTGAATTTAAAGATATTATTACCTACAACTAAGAGCTGTGGTACCCTAGTGGGTAGAACATTGGACTCGGAAGTAAGAGATACAGGTTCTATTCCCAGTGCGGGCATGTACCTATGACTTTGTGTTCTAAGTTATGTACATTTGTAAAGTTCTAGTAGCAATACCATTCGCTAACGGTGAAGGAAAACATCGAGAGGAAACCTGAGTGTCTGATCTATTCACAGACCTCAGTGCTTGAAATCGCCAATCCGCGGTGGACACGCGTGGTGATTAAGCCCATACTCTCTCTCTCTGGGAGAAGGCCTGTGCCCTACTGGGACTTATATAGGCTGCTTATGATGATTACCTGTATAATATGTAGATTTATATTAGCACTGGAATAATATCCTAGACTTTCTATTAGATACATTAAATTAAACACAGAGGCAAAATTTTTGTTTTCTTTCAGTCTTAAAACCGGCTCATGTTTTTTGTAATAATGAGAAAAATTCCAAATTATTAAGTTACTGTTAAAGAGGCAGATTTTCTATCTACATTATGAGTTTCAGAAGAATTCGTTAATTTTTTTTTTAATGGTCTTCTAATAATTCTCTTCTCACTAGCTGTCGGTCTTTTATTTTTTTGCCTTTCTGTCTTTAGTTTGTAACGGTGCAAACCTTCTTACACCATTTCTGTTATTTTCTTTTATTTTGTCTATCATCTTAAACTCAAAATTTGAAACTACTTCACCCATTCTAGATTTCTTTCGGATTTACATTACTACTTCACCCTTTGACGAAACACCAACACCAAAAAATTACTTGTAAATTGCTTATTTTCCTATTATTTCCTTATTTCCCACCGATCCACGTTTTAAGTTGTCGTAAGGCCATGTAAAACTTGCTCTATACGGTGCTATATTATGATTCGTATCTGACTTTTATTAAGTTAACAGAAAAGTGTAGATAAACTATTATTGCGTGCCAATAGCGTTTTAAAATACATTTTAAAACGCTTGCATCTAAGTTGCATTTTTCTAGCACCTTGTACTTGTAGCACTAGCAGATTGTCTAGCACCCAGTCCTTCTCATTGTTAGAAAACATGTCAGTGACAGTCCCTGATCTAAGTTTATCTTTGCAAGCATTTCCATAATCTTTATTTTATGCATCAGATACTGATACCGAGACATTTGGTTTGATTTCATCCAACTCATCGAATAGCACTATCGCAGAGAGAACTTTGAGCGAGAGAGCCTTACCTTGTAATTTGCGCAGCGGGCAAGCGAGTAGCGGTGAGCGGAAATTGTTCTGGAGTTTTTCGGGTCTGGTACCCGAAAGGGAATGGAAACCTATTGCTATGCCTATGACGTCGGCAAGTTTACAAGACATGTTCTTTTACTTTCTTTTTTTTCTATTTTTACTGTCTTGCAGAAACAGTATTACATTTAAGTGTCAAACTAAGTACGATTAAGTACAATTATCCTTACTAATATTATAAACGCGAAAGTTTGTATTTATGGATGGATGTTTGTTAATCTTTCACGCAAAAACGGCAGAACGGATCCGAATGAAATTTTGCACAGAGATAGATTATAGTCTGGATTAGCACATAGGCTATTTTTTATCCCGAAAAAAAAAAACACATCAAATTTACCACGCGAACGAAGTCGTAAGCAACAGCTAGTCTAACATAAATCTCATGTCACAGTGTTTGTTATCGAACCCCTCCGAAACGGCTTCACCGATTTTTATGATTTTTTTTGTGTAAATTTGGTAGGTCTAAGAATAGGTCGTAGGCCAATTAATATGGCAAAGCAACGTTTGCCAGGCGAAATTAATAACAAGTAACAACGCAGAATCGACGCTCTCTCCAATTAAGCTTCCAGAGTTGAAGTCAATTAATGAAAATATCACTGAGAGCTGGACAGGGCCGTAGCTAGGAAGCTGAAGTTAAGTAAAATTGTATTTTCTTAGGTCAACACGAGCACTAGACATAATAAAAACTGAATTTGCACGGATATTTACTAGTTTATTTTTTCATTTTACAATTGTTCGCCGTTTCGGTACTTTTGCGAGTGCCGTGGTCTCGTTAGACTCAAGTTCCGTAGTCTCGGTAGACTACCGAGACCACGGTACTTACAAAAGTGCCGAAACATTGGAAAATTGTAAAATGAAAAGATAAAACATGATAGCTGGTAGATAATGATAGGCAGCATTAAGCTCGCCTGTGTGCAAAACTGTGTGTTTAAATGCAATAGAGGATTTTAATAATAATTATAATAATAAAATAGTTTTTAATGAACTTAAGATTATTCAAGGATATACGAATAAATAGTTGATTGACAGGGTTATCAGTCCCTGTCGCGTGTCACTGCAAATGTCATGGTTTTTGGACTTATTCACTGGATAGAGCTTACTCATGAATAAACCAAATATTATGAGGTGGGTTTAGGCAATGGCGGCCGGCGGCAGGCGTACAGTTAGCATAAGCAAGTTAGGTGATTGACTCATTGATTGATTTCGGTTAATATTTAACGGCCAAGGCTTTTTACAACATAAAAAAACCTTGTTTTTTCACTATTCTGGAGCACCTGGGAAGTGGAGATTAGTTCTATATATCGCGATAATTGCTATAGTATAGTACATTGTATGCTTACTTTAGATATCTAATACACTGGTTTCTAAAGTAAGTAAGTATACATAAAACTACCGTATTTTTACTATTAGGAGACACTGTTCAGAAGGCCAATAACAGACAGCCACTATTGGGCAGTTCATAATTACTGAAAAAATATACAACGACTACGCTTAGCAGTATACGAATAAATGCATTTTTTTTATTCTAATTATGAAAAACACCTTGTAGTGACAGTGACCACTTACATTCACCAGGGCACCAGCTGGGCCACTACCTTTTGCCTTATTTTATGTCATCACTAGTTAAGCCTTACCTTGTTTTAAGTTTTTTTTCTGATGAGGTAATAAATACTTGGTTATCTTATCTTTAAAAACGGAAAAAATGTTCGTTGTATGGGAACCCTACTTAAATATTTATTTTATTCTGTTTTTAGTATTTGTTGTTATAGCGGCAACAGAAATACACCATCTGTGAAAATTTCAACTGCCTAGCTACCACGGTTCATGAAATACAGCCTGGTGACAGACATAGACAGACGGACAGTGGAGTCTTAGTAATAGGGTCCCTTAACATTTGGATACGAAACCCTAAAAACAAAGATTATTAAATGCAATTTTGAAATAATTTAACGTCTATTGTTAGTGATCGCATTTACAACGTTTGTATAAAAACGTCGCCACAGTCGTAGATTTCACAAAGGGAATAGAAGGGACCCTACTTGAACCTAGCGTCTCTTTTATTTCCATGGTTTTGACATGACAAATAGAGTTTCAAACAGTTTGGAGTTTTTATGTTAAAGTTTATAAGTTTACACCTTTTGAAAAATCGATTTGTTATAATATATATGATTTGGTGACGCTAGTAAACCCGATGGAGCCCCTTAATGAGTGTGGGGCACTTGGTGACTAATCTCGTTTAGCTCGAATGGTGAAATTGTCACTAATACGTATCTGTAGCCCCCTTTCCGAACGTCCCCGCGAGATGAAATATCGGGCCGCGTTCGGATATTTTATTGAGATCATTATACTAAGCGACGCTATCATGATCGTGTATTTGGCTGGTAATTGCTACAGAGTTGATTATGCCTGAATGATGCCGTATTTTGGGCTAGTCGCCGGTCGCAAATTACATGGAAGTAATAAACTACAAGCTTAAATATTGAATAGTGGATATCAGAATGTACAATGATACTCAGTAGGTGATCTATACCAGTATCCTTACTATAGAGAAAGATCAGTAATTGCAACTAATGTAGCATTGAATCACAATAAGTCTGGTTGTATTTACATGTTTATGATGTCCTTACCTGGTTACCATAGGACAGGGTGTCGTAGTATGGGAGCAGGACAAGTGAGTGTGTCGTGTGAAAGTTATTTATTTATATCAGTACGATGCGTAGGCTCGCGATAGGCCGAAAGTTGACCAGACCTGCCCTAGGGCAACGCGCCGCGCAAGGTCACTAACCCCCGGTTCCTCGTACACTAACAAGCTGTTAATCTACTGTTAACAGCTGTCAGTGTGTTTTTTGTATGCACTTTGGTCAATTGACAGCTGTTAACAGTAGATTAAAAGCGTGTTAGTGTACGAGAAACTGGGGGTAACTCCAACTTAGACATCTCAGAAAACATCTAAGTTATTCTAAAATTCCAAAAGCGCCTGTTGGCATGTACTTGCTAGTTTGCTGAATGATAATGTTCGTATTTTCAGAAAACAACGAAATTACACCCCCAAATTGACAGGCGGATTATGCCATAAGCTCCTTGTGTAAAAAAGCGTTAAACAAGCGCAAAGTTAATTGTGGCATAAACATTTACTCACTCAGTGAAGCCGTCGTGGTAAAATTTAACATGCCTGAAAAAAACAACATCATAATCGTAATATCTTCATTGGCCATTACGGGGAATCGTAAAAAGTGAACTTATTAAAATGACCCCTTAAAGAAGGCTGGAGTCGGTCAGAGGCGGTAGTCGTAAAATTAAAAGTTTCAAAAGGAGCCCCTCAGGTCTTGCAGATACGGCCGCGAGCTCGATTTAACAGAGTTTTTAAATTACATATTTAATTTTATTGCTGCAATTTTCAACTAAAAAGCGTGTGCGATATGTTCTTGTCAGGTTTGTGGTGCCTCTAAATATACATTTATCCACAGTTTCAGTAACGTAATTCGACGCACTGGTCTAAATCTCCGCTGCTATGATCTGCTCATATATTGGACGCACCGAAAACTGAACGATTCCAATCGTTCAAATTCCATACTAATTGTCATCACAAACATCACGATTCTCTGGTTTGTTACCCCCTTATATTGACATTCGAGAGGGTGTTGGGCTAGTGTCGCATGGGAATACTTCAAGAGCAGTTGTTTATAGAATCCTGAAGTTTATTGGATATGGCTCCAGTAACTTTCTAGGTCACCGATTTAACGTATGAGTTAAAAAAGGCAGATCTCGATAGTGGAAGATTGTGGGTGAATCACCAAACACTCGTCGATTGGGAAAACGTGCATCTCATCTTGTTAATGTGGGTCGCCTTGTTACGGAAAGTGGCAATGGATCTGGAATATGCGCAGGAGAACAGGGACCAAAGATCGCCCTCTATTGGAAATCGAAAAACGGGCCAAAGAGACCAGGTCGACAGAAGCATGGATAATATCCAGCTACTAGCACAACCTTGTTTTTAATTGGAAAAAAATCTTCCAGGGCTCAAAATGCTTCGAGGAATAATGGAATTCATGACGAAGAAAAAAATACTGCTCTTTGTGTAACCTCTTCGAAGTTTTCCCCATTTAAGCTACCGTTCATCTTCACAAGTTATCTTGCTAATATGAATATTTCGGTATGATGTAAGATGCAAAACCACCGATTCTACAAAAGCCGACACGTGTGTTTGAGTTTCTGAGCCTAAGATAAAGGCACTATACAAACTATCGTACCCTTTCAGGTTGTACCATAACCTTTCGAGATGCCTTTTACCGCAGTGGAAACAAGATAAACCCGTCGCGTAATCTCGTGGATCGTCCAAATAGACCTCTGAAGGGGAATACGTAAGGAATGCGGCCGCTACGTAAAACATTTGACTACTACAACTTGTTTGGTGACGCACTCAGCTAGGATGCCTACTAAAATATGTACGTCGGGATCCCACTGCTCCCCGACACTTAGGGCAGGTTTGTGGGGGCAGGGCACTGATTTGGGGCACTGCAAGGTAAACTGCTTGGGCCATTTGATTAGGAAGGTGCTAACGTAAGTCGGTTCATAAAAAAAATACTTCCTTCTGAGTCAGGTGTAACTAAGTACTTTGCAATACCATATTGTAATAATTTTTGAGGAAAAATTGGAGCCTTTCATAGAATAGAAATGTTTTTATCTACAGTCTTCTTCTTAGAGCATCGATGTTGAACTTTGTTTGCCATTGCAGTGAGGTACCAGTATGAGAAGCTAGCGGATCGTTGCTCAGGTTGCGACAGACGTCCAGGGCTCAGTAGGTACGTCATTCTGGGAGGTTCCTTTCGTGCGTCTCTACAATTAGGTATCCCGTTTTAACCGACACAAGCACGATTACAGCTTCCGTACCCAAGGGAGTCCGTGGAAGATGCTCCACCTCGAAGTCGAACTCTTAAATATAATGATGAGCCTACAGTTATTCGCTTATAGTGGCTACTATTTTCATTCGATGCTACTACTATTATCTGCACTCTTCGTTTGGTCGTAATTAACTGAAATGTTACACATGTCACATGACGGCAGCGGGCCGGGCTCATTGGACGGCAACCCTAATCGCTAGTTTCAGTAATTAATCTTAATACAAACTGTATTACCGGGCCCGCCAATAAAATAATAATTAATAAACAATCAACGTGTCCCAAGCTCCAGCGGCTCCGAATCGAATAAATCAGGCCGCCGTTCGTTTTCTGAATAATTGGTACGCGCCGGTGGTACTAATTTGTTGATATCGAACTTTACGACTCGCCTTTGTGTAAAAAAGGCTTGCGTTATGACTTTATTAATTTGGGTATCGTTACATACTTATACAGCTATCCGAGACCTCAAGAGACGAGGTCTTGCGAATGAGTTGGATGTTGACACCAAGAATTCGCTAAATGTCATCCTCCGGTCAAGCAACAAGTTAGTAAAAAATGGCACCCCGAATGCTTCAAAGTTTGAGCTATCATTGTATATGATAGCTCAAATTAACTACTAAATTTATAAAAACTGTAAAGAAATCGTATTTTCCCTCATTTTGGTGAGCTATAATTTTAATATCAACTTGATACAAATAGCTCTACCCGATCTGGAAAATGGTCTTGACAAACAGAAAACAATGATCTATACCAAAAGTTCCAAACTAGGATATCCTGTTCTATGATAACTAGGCAAGGACATCACAAACATGGAAATACACCCAGACAGAGGCCACATGTTCAAATCAAGTAAGGCAGCCTCCATTGCGAATCAAACCCACGACCTCCGTTTTGACAGTCAAACGCTATAACCACTAGATCAACGAGGCAGTCAAGAAAGTGATCATAAGACTTCTGTTTTTTGAAAGGTCCGAAGTTTACGGAATTACAGAACCCAACAGGTTAACAGTAACCCTCCCCCGACAGTTGAACGATAAACGCTGATTAAGTAACATCATCTAATCGGCTAAATAAAGCAAAGTAGCTATCCCAGAGTCATTCCCCGCATATTGCAGCCGGCCACGCTGAAATTAGAAGAGTCTCCAATATCGACTGTCATCATAGGTTTTCCCTTTGACGCGGGTTTTTCCAGCAACCACTAGAGCTACGCTTTGAAGAGCTTTCGATAAGACACTCCTCAGCGATGTTCGCTTTTGTAACGCCTGGGATAATGGACCGAGAGGGACGGAGATGCGCTCCGGCGTAGGTGCGAGAGAGACCGTGGAATGTGAGAGTCTCCAAGCCGTGTTTGTCGTGTCGTGAGCAGTTGCAATGAAATTCTTTATTGTGTTAACAGTGCCACTCGTGCCGATTCTCTCTCACTGTATTCGGCGCAATCAAGTCAGAGTTTTTGTAGAGTTTTACTATTAGTTATGTATGTATATTTAATCTTTACACCATTGTTTCCTAACCTGTGGTCCGCGGACCCCGGGGGGTCCGCGAGCATATGTTTCGGAGTCTGCGGTCCCATACGCATCTATCTTACTTAGAGCATTAACATCTCGTAATTATTACGGCACTGCTGCCAACACGTGTACAAGACGAGATAATAAATCACCTCCGCGTCTTGAAGTCTTCGTTGCGGAATTATTTTTCAGAACCTGACCAAAATAAAAATTGGATAGCAGACCCTTTCACTACAGATGTTTCTGATACAACTGGCTTGACAACGGTGCAAGAAAACCAATTAATAGAAATATCGTGTGATTCTGTCTTGAAACGTAATTTCAAAGAACGCTCCTTGTGTAGTTTCTGGGTGAATATAAAAAAGATTACAAGGAAGTCTCAGAAGAAGCACTGAAACATTTGCTGCTTTTCTCCACCACGTACCTATGTGAAAAGGCATTCTCTACTCTCGTATACATCAAAAACAAATACAGGTTACATATGGAATCTGATTTGAGATTACAATTGAGTAATAACATCAACCCCAACATTTCTGACTAAGTTGCAAAAAAGCAGTACCTACCAACCTTCCCATTAAAGTTTTTCTACGAAAAAGTTTGGTTTTTGTTTTTTAAGTTAATGAAGGAATACTAAAATATAATATTGTCTGAAAATTGCAACTTTTTTCACTCCGGGATCCTTGGCATTATGCTTGATTTCCTTGGGGGTCCGCGGCTGAATAAGGTTAGGAACCGCTGCTTAACACGTTTGCACTCCACTCGGATACGATACGGGTGACTGCAACCAAAATGTAGCGGTTGATATGCTGTCTAATGAAACAGATAAAATTAACAAACTAACGAATGATACCGCCGCCGTACTTGATTTGTGCAAGGGGTATTTGTACAAATTTATTCTGGGTGTATTTCCATTTTGATGATGTCCTTGCCAAGTTGTCATAGAACAGGGTACCCTAGTTTGGGACTAGAACAAGTGATTGTGTTGTGTGGAGGTTATTATCATTACATTAGGTACCTAAATATAGACAACCTATTGTGTGTAAGATGTGTTGTGTTCTTGTAGTCTTAAGATAAGAGCTGTTATAAGTTTGGTTTTTAGCTATTTGTAAAACTAATTTGGAAGTAGCCTGGCTACCCGTAGCACCGGGGTTACAAAAAGGGTTGCTGGCTCCTAAGTTAGGATTAGTCTAGGAAGGAGCCAGCATTTTTATAACCCTATTTTACAATAAAGTTCTTTTGTTTAATTAAACTTTGCATCTAATTATTGGTGTAAATCGCCGAAATACGGAAATACCTGAAAACTAAGAAACATATGTTTCTCATACTATTTCCATAGTACCCACTAGATGGTGAAAGCCTAGAGGGTAGAACATTGGACTCGGAAGCGAGAGACCCAGGTTCGATTCCCAGTGCGGGCGCGTACCTATGACTTTGTTTTTCTAAGTTATGTACATTTGTGAAGTTGTAGTAGCAATACTACGTGCTAACGGTGAAGGAAAACATCGTGAGAAAACCTGAGTGTCTAAGCTATTCACATATCTCAGCGCTTGAAATCACCAATCCGCGGTGGGCACGCGTGGTGATTAAGCCCATACTCTCTCCCTACTCGGCCTGTGCCCTACAGTGGGACGCATATAGGCTGCTTATGTAAGGAAATGTTTCATGTAATGTACTTGCGCATTTGACCTAGGATTGTACTTATATGCGGTGTAGGAGGGTGGCAAAGGTTAATCCGTTATGGGGCTTTGTATATGAATTACAATAACATACCTGAAGATATAATAAGCTTAAGATAATATAAATCTTCCTGAGATACCAACTGCATACTGCGATCGCCAACCCGCCTGCCAAGCGTGGCGATTATGGCAAAACCCTTCATGGTTATGAAAACTGCGAAGGAGGCCTATGTCCTGCAGTAGGCGTCGGGTGGCTGATGATGATGATTACAGTTGTTTGTGACAGTGGCATATGAGGTCAACGTAGTATTACCCTGTCCTATATAGCCTGTGGAGGTCACAGATTAGATTCTGATATTATCGATTTCCCCAGTTTGCCTCATATTTGGGACATTCTGATGATGATGATCATAATAAGCTTGCTAAAACGCGGTTCAAAAAATGTGTAAAGCACACTTTACGCCAAAAGGTAACTATGCGCCAAAATTCAACTGAAGTAGGGATTCAGTTTCAACGCGAAACTTCTTTGTTTGAATTTCAGGAGCTACCACACGTCTCCTTACTGCGCAGTGCAACTCACGAACAGTGTATAATTACTTTTGAACATAATTCAAACTGCGCTGCTGAACTGCGGAAATAACAAATCCCTCGGCGCTGTAAAGTAGTCGCAGCATCTACAAGTCGGTCGTAAGGCTCTTGTTTTTACACCAGTACCCACTCGGCCGATGGACCAAGTTGCAGGTGAATAAATACTATCTGCCTACCTCCTCCGACCGGGCAATTTTTAGTGCACTGCGCTGTAGCGCTGAATATTCACGGCCTGCACAAGGGGTGACCAGAGGAAGCGAGGAAATTACTATGTTTGTAGATATACGTTTACGTGGTCTTATCGCGTCGGAATTAAGTTAATTAAATTTACCTAACAAAACAAATACAATTTTGATCGCAATAGAGAGCCCAAGATAAATACTTATTAACTTAACTCCGGATATATGACGCGGTGCTTACGGAAGTTTTAGTACGAATTTAAATAATCCTGATAAAGATTTTACTTTACAACTAGAACTCTTTTTCTAACATAACCTGTCGGAAAGTAATTCAAGTCACGTGGTACGAAAGCGCTCTATACAAATCGGGCGCAATTGGTGACTTCACAAGCTGCGAATGGCGCCTTAGAATGTCTTAAAGCTTTATCACTATTTGAGCTATCTCATTAAAGTTTATTTTTATGTATCTTCAGCCTTATTAAAAAGCTTTGTAATTCAATTGATCTAACAAGTTTTTTTATTATAAGAGTGAAGAACCTGACTTCCTACCTACTTCCTACAATACCTACGTACTATGAGTCTCGATACCTCTGTGAGAAGGAAATAAACAAATGACTAATTAACATCTAATTAGCTCGATTGATAAATGCCTGCCTCGGCCGGTAAGGTGCCCTGAAGTCTGGAGAGCATTGTCCCACTGAATAGCGAGGTTCAGCCGCTTCCCGAAGTAGACAGCAGCCCTTGGGTCACTCGACGCATCGACCAGACCCTAAAATAATACACACAAGACATCGTTTTTCAATAGAATAATTTAAGCACGATAATCGCTCTTATTTGCCTTTCTTTGATAGTCTACCAAGCAAAAGAAGTGCAATGGTAAAACCCGCACAAATTAAACGGGCATTGCGTGCGAAAAAGATCGAATCGCGCGTGGTGCAGAGTTAAATTGCACGGCGAATTGCAATTGGCTACTTCACTAACAACATTGTAAATGAAACATTCATTACTGTACTATTGAACAACTATACCTTTTAGAGACTCGTTCCCCAGGTGTGGCAGTGAGATCTTTTTAAAGAAAAGCCGCGTTTCTGGGTCCCGCAAGATTCCCGAAACCAAAATGCGCAAATATGTATGCTGCTGCGGTCGCCGCAGCCGCGCCAGTGTAGTGGCCGGACGTGGGATTGCCAAATTGTAATATGTACATTTTTAAGGGTTGTTTTATTTTTTTTGTGAGTTTTTGTAACCCTATAAATACAAGTTTATCTCTATTTTCGAATTAAAACTCATCATCATTATCATTCAGCCACAAGAAGTCCATTGCTGGACAAAGGCCTCCTCCATGGATTTCCAAAAAGACGGTTGGAAGCGGCTTGCATCCAGCGTCTTCCCGATAATTTCAATCAACATCAATTTACTGTAATTTTTTGAATTTCATACCAATTAAACTTTTAAGTCTACTGCCGTATCGGGTGCATTTTGCTAACGTATCGAACACTCTGGATTTGCAGTGAGTGGCGCGGTAGTCTGTGGGAAGGTGCCGCAAAAATACCTACTTGATAAAATATTATTTCCGAGGGCCCTGCAACCGAGTAATTAATAGAGGCCTAATTATGCGTACCAAATTCTGGGCGATTACAATGGTCTCACTGTCAAATTCCATACAAATTTGACAGTTACACGACTGGAATCGTTTAGGATTTGTGCGCAGTTCATTTTCAAACAATCCCTAAAAGATTCTCTCTAGGGAAAGGAATGATTTCAGATCACACCTTTTATCATATAATTTTCATGCTTTACGCTTGCCGTTTGTAGGGCTCCGTATCCGAAGGCTCACCCCCTGTCAGGACCCTGTTACTATGCTTATGACGTTTCAAATCAGAAATAATAAAAATATTTCAACGTAAAGAATTTACATTCCGTTTGTTGCATGTCAATGTACAATGTTATCTGCGGTTCTCGGGTCGAATTGTAGTGTACAAAAAGACAGCGAAAAAAAAAACTTCACGCTGACCATCTCTTCTCAAATCATTAGTTGATACGCGGCTGGTTGACAAAAAGATGTGATGTGATGTCATCCATGCCTATTCGGCTACGGCGACTACTGTTGGACCATTAGGCTTCATTGATGTGCCCGAGTGTGGCTGACGTAAGCAATCTTGGCGGTAAACGTACGTCCGCATATTCAACATTTCAAAACTCCATTTACATAATTGCAATTTATTTCCGCAGGTGGTTTGACCTTAGTACACCGCGCTTAGTGTCAAGATCAGTTCGTCTCTTCTCTTCAAAGGTGAAGACATTTGCCTGCTCCAGGTGTCTTCATGCTGGTCTCTCAGCAGCGCATTCATCCCAGTTGCCCGGGGCAATATCGAAGCTCTTCATTTCCCTTTCAGTACATCTTTGTCTCGGTGAAACTGGCCACCTCATTTGCACTTGCCTTTTCGGAGCTCCGAATAAAATACGCGCTTCGCCAGTCTCTCATAGGCTTTAATGTCACCAACATCGGTCCATTTTATATCTAGAATTTCGTAAAGACATTTGGGGTGAAATCTATCTAAGATCCGGATGTGCTTGCGATGTAGACACCAGTGTCTGCTATAGCCATGTACACAGCTACCTTAGTCGACGTAGCTTCATATGCAACGTTCCGAAGGCGGCAGAGGCTGCGCCGATCCTGCTGTTAAGCTCAGCGTCTAGATCACCTTTAGCTGTCAAATAAAAAGGGGGAACAAAGTGGGTGCCAAGACACATCTTGTTCAACTCCACAGGTAACGGAGAAAAACTTTTTCTGCTCGCCATTAGCTGTCATGTTGTCACGAAGAAGTCGAACTTATCCGGGCAGCCATAATTCTCCAGGATTAACCATAGAGCGGATTAGTAAGTTGAAGTGGTAGTGGGCGGGGCACATAGCACGCAGAACTGATGGCCGAAAAGTTCTCGACCAGCCACAAGATGGACAGATGACCTCATCTAAGTGGCAGGAAGACGCTGGTTGCAGGCCGCTTCCAAGCGGTCTTTTTGGAAATTCATGGAGGAGGCCTATGTCCAGCAGTGGACTTCCTGTGGCTGAACGATGATGATGAACCATAGAGCCTCACGGGGAACACTATCAAATGCCTTCACTAGATCAACGAAGCAAAAGGGGAGAGGCTGACCTTGCTCCTTAGCTTTTTTCTTGAGGTTGAAGTAGATTGAAGATCGCTTCGCAGGTTTCTTTTTAAGGTCTAAAGCCAAATTTACTCTCTGGTTGTAGCGCTTCGGACAAGGGAATCAAACTATTCGGAGAACTTTAGCAAAGATTTTTGCAGGAATGCAGAGCAAAGATATATACCTCGGTAGGAATTGAAATCGGAACGGTCTCCCTTATTTTTATACAAGGAACAAATGTGCGAGATCTTGAAATTGTTTGGTACACGTTCCTCGTCCCACATTAGCAAAAACAATTTCCATAGGGTGTTGTGCAGTTGCTCTCCTCCGTTCCTCAAGAGTTGGCTTGAAATATTATCAACACCAGCCGTCTTGTTATTTGGTTGCTGCTTTATCTCTGTCACAACTTCTTCAAGTGTGAGTAGATCATATAATCCAGTTGCCTCAGGAAGTTTTGTGAGTGCTCTTATGTGTTGTAGATCAGCTGATCGGTCTACATTAAGCAGGTGGTGCTCAGCCCAACGATTCAGTGTATCTTCCTTAGAAGTAAGTCATTGAATGAATGAATGAATGATTTATTGCCTCAAACAAACATGCTTACATACAATAATAGAAAAATAAAGGAGTGTGTGTGTGACAACGAGTGCCATCTAGGGATCTAAGTGGTACGCTGACACGGGGCGCACTGCCGATTAACGTGTGTTTGGCCGAGTCAATTATTAGCGAATACAAGAGATCCCATGTAGCCTGTAAGCCACCATTTATGTTAAGAGACGAGTTTGTAGTATTTAAAGCTTGACGATAGGTCTTTTGAGTTTCCAAGCTGACTAGTTTTCTCACATCTAAACGTGTCGGTTTAGTTGCATGAGTGCAATCAACAACACGCAATAATTAGTCTATTCTTATAAAAGAATAATATTTGTCTGTTTGACCTATAAAGAGCATTATCTCTGTAACCGTAATAGGTAGCTAGTTGAAATTTTCGCTAGATATTGTATTGCATACTGATACAAACGGAACGTGCATAGGCTGCTTATGTATGTATTTATACATTATATGGCAGGGAAGAGGCTTATCTCCGGGCTCTATATAAGATCCCTGAAAATATAATAAGCTTGCCAGAAACGCGGTTCAAAAAATGTGTAAAGCACATTTTGTGCCAAAAGAGCTACTATAACATTAAAGATTATTTAGATGACAAACATGTCTGCATTTAAAGCCAGTTCAATGCATTCGTATAGTAGGTTTTAGAATAATATGTAAACTCTGTTAATTAAGGGGCAAATTTCAGAATACTAAGTTTGGAGTCGGTACGGAACCCTTGGTACGCGCGTCCGAAATGCACACACCCGGTTTTTTCACTCTTTTCACCCTCGCTCCCAGTGTGGGTCTACTTAGAAGCTGAATACATTTTCAGTTATGGGTTTCTTTGTCTCACCGACGACCACTCCAAAGTTGCCTTATCGAATCGGTGATATTAATTCAAAATATCAGTTTCTCAACCTGTGTAGATTATAGAAGAGTGGGATTCCCTGTTGTGCAAAGGAAACTAGCTACTTCATACCTAAAAGGGAACCAGCTAAAATTATAAGTATGTTTTTTTATGTGTCCTATAAACATCCCTCAGCAGGGCATGGGCCTTCACTCAGAGAGAGTGGGCTTAGTTACCAAGCGTGTCAACCGCGGATTGGCGATTTAAAGGTATATGCACACCTCAGACACTCAGGTTTCCTCATAATGTTTTCCTTCACAGTTACCGAGTGGAATTGCCACCACAACTGCGCAGTATGGTTGTATGAATAAATATTTAGATTTTCGACATATCGATCGTTTGTTTTGATTTTGCATGGTGTGCATGTAAGGTCTATAGGTATATCATGTCAGAGAAAAAATGGCGTAGGGTGTTGTATGATATGATAAGTCAAACTGTTTGTTTGTTGTTTCAGTTTGTCATGATTTTTGTCACACGAATTCGAGAAACTATACAACATAATCTCCACACATCACAATCACTTGTTATGGTTCCAAACTGGGATACCCTGTGCTCTCGTAACTAGATAGGGAGATCACAAACACGAAAAAGAACCCCAACTGTATGCAATTTGTGCAGTCAAAGTACTGCGTCTTTCAGCGGCCATCGAACTCACGATCTTTATCATGGTACTCAAACGTTTTACCCCTAGACCAACAAGGCAGTCACAGGCCGTCTTGTGTCGTAGTATAGAGTAGAGGCTCTCTATCTCGGAATAGCATCGTGAAAGTGTGAATCCCAGGGGAGGTCACCGAATCCGCGAGGCAAATATACGCCTACCTACGTAATACCTACGAATTCGTATTCGTCAACCGTTAAGTTGTCATCCCTCACGAAGAAATTGTGCCACCGCCGCTTCCAGGTGCTATTACCGTTCGCAACTCGACGTGCTTTTTACAATCCTTTTTCGCGCTTTTTTTGACATGCATCAACTCCCGCCTGTATCCCGTACGGGTCGAGAGACGGTAGAGAGAGGGTTTGCCACTTATCGCGATCCTGACAAACTTTGGGAAGTCCATAATAGCAGTCAGATCAGTCGACCATCGGAGCCTGAGGATGGCTCGTGTTAGAGGCGAAACGCGTCGCAACACATTTTTTCACACAAGTATAGGTGTCGGTGGTGGTGTGTTTGTTTCTTGCTTCTGCATGAAGAAGTTGCAATAGCTAACCGCATGTTGCTTGTGGGATTTTGGCGGAATTCAGCAAAGTAATTTTCACATTGTAAACTTTGTCAACATTCATTAATCGCTACATGCATGCTCGGTTTTTGTGGGTTATTAGTTGCAGATACTTTTTTTCTTCCCGAGTACATTCCCCAGTTATTCGATGTATATTCACAATTAACGACCCGTCTACAACATTTTCTAGTTACTCATATTATGGACAGTTGATATTGTTGTGAAACTAACGGGATTTCTACAAAAATTATTAATTTATTTCAGTTCCCGGTGTATTGGCATGTTCGAAGGCACCATTTAACACCATGTTTCTATGTAAGACCACGTCAGTTAAAAGTATGCTCAAATGCAAGCTAAAAAATTACACTAAACATAATCTAAGTAATTCGGCCATGACTACAAAACCCCATGTCTCCAACTATAAATGCAAAGTTTTATTTTACGTTTAAGTTTTTCGATTTACATTCGAAAGTCTCCTGCGAAAGTTTTACGACTAGCCGGCCCGTCACCGGCTCAGCGATGACCAATGGAAAAACGCTCCAAACATTTTTCCTTCCCCGGCTGCCGGTTGATTGCCAGTGCTGAGTTGGTGCCCGCCAGTGGAAAAGCGCCTAAATGTAATCCCGTTCGGGAAACCGTGGATCGGCCGCTTAAAGTTTGAAGTTCGAATCGATAGCCTCCAATCGATATAAACTCACGGCAGCCCGCAGTCTAGGAAGTTGTCGATTTGGGCCAGCACTCCAAAGTCGGAGGAGGATACAATTTTGCTAGAGAAATTGATTCAATTTGCGTATCTGTTGGACGATTTAGTTTCGCGGCGCTAGAACGATATTGTTTCTCGTGCCACGGCGGCGTTGCGAGTATCGGAGGCTCTATATCTAGTCATAGCCTGGATTTAAATCTTATGATAGAATTCTTAAATTTTGTGAATAAGGGAGAATAAAGTGCTTCGACTTTCACCAGACACGATTACTCGTTCTTCCCTATAGGCTAGTATAACATTAAATATTATATTTAGATGATAAAGATGTCTGGACTTATTAAGCCAGTTCAATGTACGACTAGATTAGATTGTCTAGATCAGATACATTTTAAAATTACAATTTTAATTTTCTGTTAAAAGCTTCTTAGCTTTAAAAAACTATGTGTGACGTTTTTGTCCACTTTTCATCAAAACAATCTAAATGTTACATAGACACGTACGTTTCATTTGAATCGTTAATTAAGTCAGCTTCTGCGCTATAATGAATTAAAGTTTTTGATTTGATTTATACAGCTTTCCGCGCTCTCCCGCCCAGCGCTTCCAGCGCGCCCATATTATGTAAGCATGTCTAGCAAACTAGCTCTCTGGACGTTTGTCCGGGAAATAATCAATCAAGTGTCCCGGACTTATCGGCTCCGGCGTATTACATGTCACCCTGTCCCACTTTTGAATTGAGAAAATTGCGTTATGTAAGGTTCGTAGTCTGAATCGTCGTCGTGTCATTACTGGCACACTTAGCTATAAAAGTTGTGGTCTTTAGGGTTCCGTACCCGAAGGATGCCAAATAGGACCCTATTACTAAGACTTCACTGTCTGTCAGTTTGTCTGCCACCAGGCTGTATCTCATGAACCGTGATAGCTAGGCAATTGAAATTTTCACAGATGATGTATTTCTGTTGCCGCTATAACAACAAATACTAACAATAGAATAAAATAAATATTTGAGGGGGGCTCCCATACAACAAACGTTGTCTAAATACAGCGTTCGCCATCTAACGTCCATCTATGTAACCTTTACGGCGCTGATGGCATGTCGTTAAATGTCAGTGTTAAACGCTTCTTGTTGGTTTCTATAGATGGCGCTGTTCTCAAATTAGATCTTTGTCCAATGTTGTATAGATGGTACGGAACCCTTCGTGCGTGAGTCCGACTCGCACTTAGCCGGTTTTTTTACTTAAAAAGGATAGTTGGTTCATTCATTTAAAAAAAACACAATTTGGACACTAAAAATCCCGACGTTAATAAAAGTAAGTGAACCCGTCAAATCAATATATAAAATTAAAAATCATCTGTCAGATTTTATGTACCCTAGATGGCGATGTAAAGCTTTTAAAGTTAACAGCCAATCTGTAAAATATGGAAACATCCTAGGAAAATCGTTTACTTCTAATCTGAGGTAAGTCAAGAAAATATTTTCTGACAATATGGCTTAAATCTGAAAATATGGCTGGTTACACCAATAAATAATGTAAGCCATATTTTCCGACAAGAAAGTATTTTTGAAGCGCAAAATCTGACTACAGAATAGAAATAAACTATGTTGCCATATTTTCCATATCAGCGGTTACTTTGACAGATTTACCTTAAATATAACAGGAGAAATTGGCCATAACATTTTGATGTGATTGATGTAATAAGAAAATGTCACTGCGCTATGCTCGTGAACGGGTGCTTTCCGTATGTCTGATCACAGTATTGGTATTTTTTTACTTTTGTAGGAATCGACTAATGTTTGTTACTGCATGTTGTTAATTGCACTCATGAGATTTTCTAGGTATTTTAGATACCGAGATACCAACTATTCTATTATAATTAGGACGGCTTGAGAAAAGGTGGTCAGAGTGGAGTTTTTTTTCGCTATCTATCTACTACAACAAGACCCGAAGACAGCGGATAACGCTGTCCACTAACAATCAACAAACAGAATGTAAATCTTTACGTTGAAATAATTTTTGTTAATTGCTGACAATAACTTAATAAAATTTGGAAGTGTGGGGAATACAAAAAAACCATTGTTATTAATAATTTGCTTGATTCATGCAATGAATAAGGTTTTTAGTGTCTTTCCAGAACCCGCCTGATGCTCGCAGTAACTTTCAGCAGTCAAACAAAGCGCTGCATTTCAAGCTCGTTTTATAAGCATTCGTACTCCGAATATCTAGGTACTTAACTTCGTTTATAGGTAAACCGGGTGTAGTTTGAATAACGGAAAACCTTTTTTTCCCTCTCATACCTCGCCTCTGACTCACCTGAAGGTTTATGAAGATGAGGTCTAAGGTCTAATGTTAGGTGTTGCATGACCCAGATATCACAATGTAACACGACGAATCGCTTGAGGCGTATAGTCTTTTTCTTTCGTATCCAAAGCGTCGACTCTTCCTCAGACATCTCGCTCTCAAAACAACGATGAGATCACAAAGATACGATGTTTTTTGTGCAGCTCCAAATCGGCACGAGATTTTAGCATTGTCAGGCAGGCTCCCAGCTCCCACCATTCGAGCCTTTATTATGTAAATTTAAAGTACTACTCGCCAAACGGCGATTGAAGGTGAAGAAACCTGAGTGATTATGGTTTGCAACTCAGCGCTTAAAATCTCCAATCCGCGGTGGGCACGCATGGTATTT
Organism: Yponomeuta evonymella; assembly: GCA_963969515.1. NCBI lineage: Eukaryota > Metazoa > Arthropoda > Insecta > Lepidoptera > Yponomeutidae > Yponomeuta > Yponomeuta evonymella. The sequence goes on along the minus strand of OZ018346.1, from coordinate 21,426,157 downwards.
AAGCCTAGAAAGTATGGACTGAGAGATTGCTCTGACCTCTGAGAGGCCTATGCCTTTCTGTGGGACGTATATAGCCTGGGTGTTATCCAAGCCTCGTTCAGCCAGTTTCTCTGGCATACATCAGAGACTGACGTAGCAATGTACAACAGGGCGGGATCAATAAGCGTTTCCAGTCGGCAGACAAACAGCAGCCGCGCTGGCGACGCCTAGTCTTGCCTGCTGGAAACGCCGATTCGGGCAACGTGGTGTTTGGGTATAGATGCGGCATTTTTGAGCTCCCGTTGCCTTCTTTAGTTTATATTCGCGTAGATATCACTGTTAACTTTTTCAAGATCGGCTCGACTATGGCCGGCCAAATGTGTTATTTTTCCTATTGTTCTGCAAACGACATAAGTAGTGAGTATCATAAATTAAAACGTTTCTTGCAGAATTATTCTTTTTTAAGGAATTAATATGCACACGACGTCTGTAATTTGCCCATCTGACATAGAAAGACTGTAATATAGCTAAAAAAACAAAATGATTTATTTCAGCAAAGATATTTTACATAGCAGATTGACTTAGCTAGCCAATAAATTTCAAGAGAAAAAGACCTTTATAGGAAAAACGGACGGGCAGGCGTTGTGGGCATTTTAAAAGGGTCCCGTTGGCACTATGTAACAATAAATAGTCTTTATTATGATTTTTAGGGTTCCGTACCCGAAGGGTGCCAAATGGGACCCTATGACTAAAACCTCACTGTCTGGGAAATAATTAAATTAAAATAAAATAAATATTTAAGGGGGCTCCCATAAAACAAACGTCATTTTTTGCGGTTTTTTCTCGATCTTTGTGTCTAATGTTGTATAGATAATGGTACGGAACCCTTCGTGCGTGAGTCCGACTCGCATTTGGCCGTTTTTATTTTATTATAAGCGAGAGAAAGATTAGACAACACCAGTGTCAAAACTGCGGTAAAATATTCAGCAGCGCTGAATAGAAAATAAAAAGAACTGAATGTCCACTTCACACCATGGAAAGTATGATTATTGGTAAGGCAATTGGGTATGACAAAAAAAATGGCGATTAGAGTTTCAACAATTAATACTGCAAGTTCACTTTTTAGGATGCAGCATTTCCGAGTAAAGTTTCTGCAAATGCCGCATCTAAGAAAACTCAATAACATCCCGGCAGTTGACATTTAGTAGCTCTAAGTATACAAACGGTGCGTGCTGCGGAAACGATCAATCAGCGCGTCTTCCAGGCTAAAAACAATATACTGCCTGACACTGCCTGCTCAGATCTCCGCCTTGAGGCCGATATAAGATGTGTGCCAAGGAGTATAGTCCGCACAGATCTTTTTGGCGGTAACGTGAACATAGTCACAGATCGTTTGCACATCGCTTACTGTTTTTACAGTGTGTGTGTGAGTAATTGACGTAGTGTGATGCGTAGTATATTACTATTAGGCAATTACTAAAGTAGTCAATTACTCACACATACACTGTAAAGACAGTAAGCGATGTGCAAAGGACCTGTGACTATGTTCACGTTACCGCCAAAAAGATTTGTGCGGACTATACATACCAAAGAGTTATTTTCTCATCGTAGACCACTTTCTTTTTTTGTGTTTACGTGCTGTTGGTTGGTTAATAATTTTGTTTATTTTGACATTAGCATATTCCTCAGGCAACACTGAAAGAAGTTTATAACCTCTTTGCGTGTTGTTTTCACGCAACCATAAAGCTGTGCCGATGTTTCAGTCGCTAGCGTTTCTATACTGTGTATTCTGCGTATTCGTCAGGGAACCACTTAAAGGTGAGACAACATACAATGTATACCTACGCATTGTGTACAATCTTAGGTACAACACTGTACAATTAAATTAAAATATAACTTTATGTAGCCCTTCTTATGAAGCAGCGATATGTTCGGAAGGGTCGTCAACGTCGCGCTTGAGCCCGACAATTCAGTCGAATCTAGCGACAAATACGGTTATTTTTTTTTAAATATAGTTTCGAAATTTCCTGCCACTGAGTAATGAACGCTAGAAATGCATAGCGAAAATATCGATTTTTCCGATTTTTACGGATTGACCATCTCACTACTTCCGATAATGTCACATTTTTCATAATAAGGGCCTTGTAATGAAATGGGTATTGGCTTAAATTGCGTGTACAATCAGCACATATTATCAAGTTAATTGTTTATTACCCTGGTCTCTGCCTACCTCTCCGGTTAGTTTATGAAATGTATATTCAAATTAATTGTATTTGAAATACTGTGTAGGTATATCTTTTGCTAACTCTATGTCACATTTTAGTTCATGGCTGTAGGTTCTAAAAATAGCTGTCACCATTATTCAGATATATGAAGTTTACATTTTGCAAAATCGTATTATAAAAGAAGATTATGTTTTTTTTCATAGGTGGTGCCAGTTAGCTCCGGGTAGCTCTTAAAGTTCACCACACCACTGTTAAAAGTGCTGTCGATGTCAAAAGTGATGAGAGTCTTAATTATAAATGTCACGACTCTAATTAATTTTTTGACATACAGCAGTTTCTCTCGCTTTTGCTTTTGCTTATTGCCTACACATTTGACGCACTTTGAACTTACCTACTAACTGAAAACTTGGGGCAAGTAAGTATCATGTGGAAATAAAAGTTGATATGCCATAATTTTACGGTCGCAGGTAAAGCGACACGCGAGCTCTCCAAACTTAGTTACGTATCTAATATGGCTTTATGTTATTTCAATACCCACTCGCCGACGACGTACATTAGGTTGGTATTTATTATGCTTTCAGTTGGCAATAAATAAACAATAACACCGTTGGCGTCGTGGCATCGGCGCGTGCGGGGAGAATAATGTCTTCTTTTCACGAAATGGGTTTTATTTATAATCTGTGGTTGTTTTATTGTTCTCCTTTGAGGCTGCTGTTACGTTTGGCATCCGTCTCGCTTGCACATTCTTACCTTTTTTATGACTGTAAAAAAAATATTATACTTTTGATACATTTTGTGACATATTTTTACTATGCTATATTTTGTTTTTGATATAGAAAAGAAATGGTACTAGAACAATACTAATGGTCTTATTTTTATAAAGGCGATTCGTTAAAACACTCCTCAGAGGCAGTCTATGGTAAAGGAAAAAACGTAATCACAAATTATTTAAACTATCTCTTAGGTGTGTTTCAAAGGTTTCGTGTTTTTATAAATAACACCGTGAATATAAAAACCCAAGAATATATTTGAAATATAATATGTTATCTAGCAAAGTGAGCGGTGGTAGCCTAGAGGGTAGAACATTGGACTCGGAAGCGGGAGACCCGGGTTCGATTCCCAGTGCGGGCATGTACCTATGACTTTTCTTGCTAAGTTATGTACATTTGTGAAGTTATAGTAGCAATACCACTCGCTAACGGTGAAGGAAGACATCGTGAGGAAACCTGGGTGTCTGAGCTATTCACATACCTCAGCGCTTGAAATCGCCAATCCACGAAGGGCACGCGTGGTGATTAAGCCCATACTATCTCTCTGAAAGAAGGCCCGTGCCCTACAGTGGGACGTATATAGGCTGCTTATGATCTAGCAAAGTCTTCGAATACTTTTACTAAAAGTTTACAGTTTTTTTACATTCATTAAAAATGTTAGTATGTGCGAGCGAGATAATAAAATTAATGCACACTATACATCCAATCCGCTGAAAACCGACGGGGTTGATCTGAGGATTAAAGCTTCTCGGTTGGTTATTGATTATTACTGATACCGTAAGTTAGAGAAGCTACTTAAATGATAAGTAAAATATACATTCGATTGGATACAAAGAATATAACAAAAAACCGGTCTAGTGTGAGTCGGACTTGCGCTTGAAGGGTTCCGTACCGTTATCTATACAACATTTGAATATTTCAAGAGTCTACAAAAAATCACGTTTGTTGTATGGGACCCCGCCTTAAATATTTATAAACATAACATAAACATAAACATTTACATACATTGCTATTTATTCATTTATTTTGTTTTAATTTAATTATTTATTTTGAAAGTGAATATACAACTAAATATTCTGTGAATATTTCAAGCATCCACCTGTTGCCGTTATTAATATCGAGCAAAAACGGCAAAGAAATCATGTTTGTTGTATGGGAGCCCCACATAAATATTTATTTTATTCAGTTTTTAGTATTTGTTGTTATACGGCAACAAAAATACATCATCTGTGAAAATTTCAACTGTCTAGCTATAACGGTTCATGAAATACAGCCTGGTGACAGACAGACAGACGGACAGTGGAGTCTTAGTAATATTTATTTAACCACAGGGAAATCTTCAGCAAAATTTATAACACAGTGCTAAGCATCAACTAATGACCTAACTAACTTCAATTTATTCATTTGTAGTGAAGGAATTTTGAGGATCTGCTTAAGCAACAACAAAAGTATTCAAAATATTCTGAAAGCAACGAAAGTATTTTCATTGCTGTCAGAAGAGAAAAAGGTCATTCTGACCATTGATAACCATTTGAATCCTGTTATTAGAATGCTATAACTCAGGTAAGAAATAATAACATGTAATATCTATACATAAATCCACCTACTTTACAAAGACCGAACCCACAGCTCACGTTTTGTAAGTACCTTACCGATCGACCAACGAGACTAAAGTATGTTACAACCCTCACAGGAGACTCTACTGACCATTCAACGTGTAGATCGTACAGTAAAATTTTTATCGTCCGCTTTGAGATGGCCAGGTGACGAATATCGTCTCTGGCAGACCGCCGTCCACTTTATTGGGACTCAATAGTGAATAATGGCAGTTCGATGTACGTTGCGTAGCTGAGTTTTCCTACTCGTTAGTCAGTCTGTTTGGGTTAATCGTCTTTGTCAATCGTCGAGGGCCATGAATCGCTATTATATTTAATAGTTCTACTCACATTCACTCTAAAAAGTATCCGAAACCAGCGTGCCTTGCATGCACGACTAATGAATGTTGAGGAAGCGAAAGTGATCTGTCAGGATCGCGGCAAGTGGCAGTACCTAATCTCTGCCTACCCCTTTGGGATACAGGCGTGAGTTTATGTATGTATATATGTTCTACTCACATTCTACTACGTTTTATAGTAAAATATAAATTTATTAATTTGTAACACAATCGTAAGCATACATCAACTCTATTAATTAGAACAAGAATAAGAAATGTATTGTATTGTATTACGAACGTCTGTACAACAAAAAATACATGTCTTGTATACATTGAACTTAGTAGGTAGGCGTGTAATTGTATTATTATGTTTTCACATCGAAAACCATACTAGGCAAACGTGTATCATGGCTTTCGACGCGTCTCATCGAGTCTCGGATACATTTCAATGTTGTGGGTATGTTGATAAAATTAGTTAGTAAGAAACGTAGATATGATTATACTTATAAGAGTTAATTCAATACAGACCGAATCAGATCACTATACCTACAGCATACGTTTAAAAGCACTGGTAGAACAAATAATGTTTGGCTGCATGCGTTCAAACCAGAATATTAATTGTTATCAAACCTATTCATTACATTAGTGCTACACTTAAGCTGTGAACTTGGAAAAAGTTTGGAAATTAATTAATTAATTAGACATCAAATAAAAATACGGCCGGTTTTCGAATTCGAAGCCTCTAAAATGAATAGTAGTTCAATAGAGTCATATTAGTACGGTTGCTGCTGTTGTTGTTGGTGGTATGTAACTTCCACACAACACAATCACTTGACCAGGTCCCAAACTAGGATACCCTGTGCTATGGTAACCAGGTAAGGACATCACAAACATGTAAATACACTCAGACTGAGGCCATTTGAACAAATGTACGGCGGCCCCCAGTGGGAATCGAATCCTCGACCTCTATCTTGACAGTAAGCGCCTTAACGGCTAGTCCAACGAGGCAGTCATATTGTGAACTCCTCAATGGGAAACGCAAGAAAGGCGGGCAGTTTCTTAAGTTTAAGGACGTGCAGAAACGCCACACGAAACGATGCGAAATTGACCACTCGACATGGGAAGAGAAGGCAGAAGACCGAACCGAGTGGCGCCATACAGTTGAAACTGATATCTTTGATCTCGAGGCCAAACGAAGATCTGCTCTTGATGCCAAACGTGATGAAATCAGATGTAGACCACCAGCTGCCATACAATACCACTACACAAACGGAAAACTTACTTGTAGTCGGTGCCATCGAACCTTTATAGCCAAGCTGGGCTACATAATGAGAGCAAATGGCCGACGCTCTCCCAGCCGTAACAGTCGCCGTGACCGAACCCCGTCGGAAATGTCAATGAAATAATGGTTGTTTCATTGACACTATTGGTAGTCTAGTAACCAATCGCATTCCAATGGTATAACCCGTCGATACCACATCGCCTCGCGCGACTCGATCTTCTTCGCGAGAGATGCCTATTTAATTTGCGCAGGTTATTCCATTTGAATGACATTGTACTGTTATTGCTACGTAGATGTAGACTACCAAATAGAGGCAAATAACAACTATTGCGGTTACATCCTTTTTGTTGCACTAACCCGTGCTGACGACAATTTTAAAAACCTATTTAGAGGCTAAAAATTCCACCCATGCCGTGACTTGAACCCGCGACCTCTGGCTAACCGTGCCAGCGTTCTCCTAACTGAGCTAATGGGCAAGTGCAGGCATCAGTGAAATTTCGAGCCTCTTTACAAAATAGGTTTTTAAAACTATTGCGGTGCTTAGTAATATATTAAACGGGTCTAACCGCGATTATTTTTATTAGGTAAAATTTAATTACCTTTGGGCCGGATATCGTATTGCGGTGCTTATATCATTCTATTGAAAAGCTATTTGTGTATTAGACTCTAGTGCCTGGTTTGTCTACCGAGCGGTGGTAGCCTAGTGGGTAGAACATTGGACTCGGAAGCGGGAGACCCAGGTTCGATTCCCAGTGCGGGCATGTACCTATGACTTTTCTATCTAAGTTATGAACATTTGTGAAGTTATAGTAGCAATACCATTCGCTGACGGTGAAGGAAAACATCGGGAGGAAACCTGAGTGTCTGAGCTATTCACATACCTCAGCGCTTGAAATCGCCAATCCGCGGTGGGCACGCGTGGTGATTAAGCCCATACTCTCTCTCTGAGAGAAGGCCTGTGCCCTACAGTGGGACGTATATATGCTTATGCCTGGTTTATCTCGAGGCCATCCACCATTGATTAGTGGTTCCTCGTTGCAATTTAATAAAACGAAAAGAGGTAGATGAGTGGTACGTTAAAAGTGTAACTATCGATTTTGGCGCGTACATTGCCTGTCCTGTTGCGCCGCCAGGCCGGGCCTCTAGTGGTACACGTTCTACAGTAGGTTTGATGGCCCTCAAAATGTAGCACTCCAGCGGTCGGAATGTTGGCGAAATAGTTTTACTGTTATTGAATTTTATTGGGTAGTTTAAAGCGCCGTGAAATTAAACGTGAGCTCAGGATCGCTTTCAAAGCCCTCGCTGGATTTTCATACTGGTGGTCTTGCGGTAACACGCTTGGCTACCAAGACAGGGGTCGTAGGTTTGATTTGTACAAATACCCCGGTCTGAGTGGTATTTTTTTCATTTTTGTGATGAAGATCATCTTTGTTTCATTTTTGTGATGATCTTGTGTGGCTACCACTATTACATTATGGTATAGTACTAATTATTTCTTCAGAGAACAAGAAAATTATTAATTGCCTCTTTGTAATTGTTTCAGGTTCTTTGTTCACGATAATGTGGTGGTGTTATGAAGTCTAGCTTCAGCTGTAAAAAAACTGGTGAGTGCCTCTTTCAAATTTATAAAAATGTTGCACAGAGTTATTTCTAAAATGCGCAACTCCGGATACACCCGAATTGCAGTTTATGTTTTACAACAACTTTTATTTTACGAGTTTTTTATTAGATGTATACTTTTCGACTACCAATGTCAGAACCTTCAGTAAATCATTGTTCTACATAGCATAATGTCCACTAAACTATAGAATTATTATAAAGCTACGTAACGATAAAACATACATAAATTAAAACGTACAATGTAATTCATTCCATTCGGCTTTATGGACTCACTCCGTACGTGCAATGTACATACTTAATAAAGATAATTATACAAGAATACATAAATAAAAAGAAACATAAAAGAATGGGTGATAAGTTACTACCTACTACTAGGTTACTACTTACTACCTACATATTTGGCAGATCAAGAAAATAATTAGAAACTTTGTTCTCGAAAACGCCTATAAAAGGACCCTGATGAATGTCTAGAGGCAGGTTGTTCCACAAGCGATTCGCAGTCACTGTAAAAGAGTTAAAGTAGATAGACGGATAAATAATTTATTCACATAAGACACACACAGCCGTATATAAAGAAATAAGGATATGTAACTAGATTATAAGCTATCACCATGATATTATAACATGCAATGTTACATATCTATTGTGTAATGCAATAAATAAAATAAAATAAATACAAATCAAATGAGGTACAAGCCATAGCACGAAGAAAGCATAGAACAAAACAGTAGCACTCGTAACACTGTACTATACCCCGTAGTAGCACTCGTAACATTGTCCTATACCCCGTAGTAGCACTCGTGTTACTACTAGTAATAGTTGCAAAACAGTACAGTAAATAGTAGCATACATGAAAAGAACTAAGTACTGCAGCTTACTTCGAGCTGCCTTTGCGCGAGCTTTTCTTTGGTTGCGCGAGCTTTTCTTTGGAGTGTGGATCCAGCGTGACGTTCTACAGCTTCCTACTCCAGGCAAAAGGGCTCGTCGGTAAATCAGCGCGCAATACAAAGGCGCCCCAGACACTGATGGATTGATTCTTTCTGTCATTACCCTGTATGCATACGCGGCAGAGCTTCTGTTTTGATTTATGTATTATTGTGGCCTTGTCTACTGCATTGTGTTGCTCCCGCGGGTCGGGCGGGAGCAATCAAGTATTTTGTGTTTTTGCAACGTCGAGCTCGGCTAAAAAGATTAGCTAGCTCTATGTCGGTGTATGATTTCGCCAAAAAATATAGGTCATTCGAGTTTTTTCCTAGATACAGATAAAAATCATCTACATCTGGAGATAATTACTATGTACTTACTTCTTTTTCTTCTTGCCTGTGCCTCAAGCTATCACTGATCTGTCTATGTATATAAGCGGTGGTAGTACAACGGTAAAATGCTGACCTCACCATCGGGAGGTCGTAGGTTCGATTACCGGCATTGAAGACTTGACAACGACTTTGTTTTCTAATTTATATAGATAGATAGAATATTCTTTACATATATTGCTGAAGGAAAACATCGTGAGGAAACCCTAGTATCTGAGTTTTACATACCTCAGCGCGTGCTACATACAATGGCTCAACTATGAGACTAAGAGCGAAAATCTAGATGTGACGTAGATATGTATGACGTCAGAATGACGTTCCAAACTCCACGACAAAGCCCAGGAACGGATACGTCTTTACGAGTAAAGAAGAGAGTGATTTATAAATATCAAAATAAATTATATGGAATTTTATCTGCTCACCCGTGTAGAAATCTCGAGCCGACCTAGCGCGAATTTCATAAATTTCCTCCTCTAAGACTTCTTCAGGTTCACGCACACTGCTACCTTCTATTGCTTAAAATATTATATTCCATAAAGTAGGTACTACTAGGTGCGTCACATCTCTTGATTCGCTTATCTTACTCTCGTTTGCGATGCGGACGAGGGCAGTGTACCAGGATCCTTAAGGCCATCGCTATCATTCTTTTTTTACGTTCTCTTTAACTAACAATAGAGTACTCTCGGCCGTTCATTATTCTATTAAGAGAGGGAAGGTGGGAAGTTTGGAACTCACTTCACGGCGAGTTTTTCCTTCGTTTTATAATGAAATGCTTAAATGCTCGGATGATTGATCGGCTTTCAGACATGACGGCTGGTTTTTATGGCGGAACACTTCCCCTTAATTTTTCGATTGAACGTTTTAATCGTCGGCGATTTTGTGGGGACATTTTCTTGACGTTTTAATTATTTGCTTGTTCTTAATTTGAAGGTTGTGAACATTGGGAAATTGCACTTGAACAAAGTATTTTTTTGCTCATGCTCATACATAATTATAATGGGTCTAGTCGCGATAGTGCGATTTTCTGTTTGGCGCCGGATTAAGATTAGCGTCACTCCATTTCCTTCCTTTCGTGGATGTCGTAGAAGGCGACTAAGGAAATCAATTACCAGAAGACGGGCGGCAGCTTCTTCCTGAGGTTCCAACCACATACTCGCCAACCCGCCTGCCAAACGTGGTGATTATGGCAAAACCTCTCATGGTCATGAAAACCACGAAGGAAGCCTGTGTCCTGCAGTGGACGTCAAATGGCTGATGATGATGATTATGATGAAACGCGATTATTTATTAGATGAAACTTGTAATTACCTTAATTCCGGACGTTTCGGCCACGTTGCAGCTGCCGTGGTCACGGGGAGACTGAAGTGGTGAGTACAGTCAATTATTGTAGTAAGGGTAGATGGTCTACCCTCAAGTCACTTTTAGTTTTTCGCATAATCGCGATTAGACCCGTTTAGTATATTCGCAGGACGTTAATGCTTTGAGGCTTTATAAATAGCCTGACCATAATGGAGCCTCTTAGGTTTTTAAGCAAATTAAAAAAGCCTACTTACTATAAACTAAGGATTATTTAGACGACAAAAAATGTCTGGTATTTAAATAATGTTAACGGGCACGATTGTGTCTAGTGTAGCCTAACTTTAAGTTGAAAACTCTGTTGATTAAGTAAAAACGTGTTTTGAAAAGAATTCATGTGAAGTTTCTTCATTAGATTAGAAGAATCTAATGCTCATAACGCTCTATTTACATATTTGACAATCATTAAGAAAACAGTCCGATAGATTTTTGTCCGATTGTTTTTTTTTCCTTTTTTAGGGTTCTGTACCCGAAGGGTGCCAAACGGGACCCTATTACTAAGACTTCACTGTCCTTCTGCGTCCTCATCTCATGAACCGTGACAGCTAGTCAGTTGAAATTTTCACAGGTGATGTATTTCCGTTGCCGCTATAAGAAAAAATACTAAAAAAAAAAATAAAAAATATTTAACGCGGGCTCCCATACAACAAACGTACGTACACCACAGGCTACATCTATGGTCCTGTTTTATTTATTCGTTTTGTCTGTTGTGTTTTCTTGAGTTTTCTTTCTGTTGTTGTGCATATTATGTTACTTATCTGCTTATTTTGTTTCTGTGATGTATCTTGTTGGTATAATAAATGTTTTTCTTCTTCTTCTTCTTTTTTTACCGTTTTTTGCTCGATATTACTAACGGCAACGATAGACGTTTGAAATATTCACAGAATATTCAAAGTAGCACAGAAACTGCGACTTAATGAACGTTACAAGTTAAACTAGGTGTCCATTTCAAAATCTAGATCATTTTGGAGAAAAAATGGACAAAAAAACTCCAAACTTAGTCTTTTCAAGTCCTTAATTTACAGGATTTATATAAATGTTCTAAAACTCATGCATTGAACTGGCTTTAATTCCAGACATCATTGTCATCTAAATAATCTTTAATGTTATAGTAGCTTTTTTGGCACAAAGTGTGCTTCACACATTTTTTGAAACGCGTTTCTGGCAAGCTTTTTATATCTTCAGGGATATTATTGTAGAAACGTATACAATGCCCCATAAAAGATGTATTAACCTTTGCCAGCCTAAATTTTGGAAACGAAAGTTTATGTCTATTTCTAGTATTTACATTGTGTTGGCTACCTACAGTTTTACTTTAAAACTGATATTTTTCCTAACGTACATAATATTTTCAATTGGTCATCCAGGTACTAAATTTTTTTGTACGATAGCGAGACTTGGGCATAGCAAAACAATCAAGACAGTAAGATTAATGCAGTAGAAATGAAGTCCTTGAGAAGTATGTGTGTGCTTACTTTGAATGATAGGATACACAATAGTTTGATTAGTTAAGGGACGTCCCAGTGGACATACTCCGTCCAAATAGGGGATGCATTAGTAAAAGGCAAGATTTATCTTTTCAAAGCACACGAAATCAGCGTGCGTGCATGCAACGACTAATGAATCTTGATGAAGCGAAAGTGATCTGTCAGGATCGTGGCAAGTGGCAGTCCCTGGTCTCTTCCTACCCCTCTGGGATACAGGCGTGAGTTTATGTTATGTTAATTTTTTTGAGTTTGCGTTGGTAGCTTGGTAATCTGTCCACTGCTGCACAACTGCTGCGTAGTTTGTTAACTATAATTAGCCCTTTTCGTAACTTTTCAACAATAAAATCTTTATATACCATATACAATACTTTGTTAGCATATTATTTCGCTGTATGTATAATGGCTGACAAATAACTTGAAACCACAATTTAGACTTTGCATGGATTTACTTTGGATCTCATTTGCGGGAGACACGGGACGCGACTTGGAATTATTAGGACTTGAGTTTAGTCAAATTAACAAATAATAAAAAAACTGCGCTCGACTGCGCGGATTTTCGTTTAAATTATCCGTCGAACAATGACCAAACTTTGGCGTTTGCATTTACGTAATGAAATGATTTATCAATCAATCAATATATTTATTTCGGACCAAGTCCACAGTGTTAGTAATAATAATAATATTACAGAGATTTCTTAAAGTAGTTTTAGATAAGATAAGATAAGAATATTCTTTATTGCGCATAAGAAGCGAGAAATAAAATATGAAAGTTACAATGAAAAAGTACAATGGGCGGCCTTATTGCTAATAGCACATTATTATTTTATTTCATATTATTATTTTACATTAACTGAGATCCAGTGCCTCAGCATAGGGCTGTCAGTCCTATTTGTCCTAGTCGTTTATTTATGCAGAGTCCAGTGGCATCTTCACTCACACTAGATGGGTGAAGGAACCACTCGGACGCTGCAGTGCCTGGGACATAGTTTTTTAAATGGAGTACGCTTAGACCTATACCATCCTGACAGCTTAGTCGGCTTAGTAACTTTGAAAATAGACAAAGTCATAGGTACATGCCCGCACTGGGAATCGAACCTGGTTCCCTCGCTTCCGAGCCCATTGTTCTACTTACTGTGCTACCACCGCTCCTAATAACTAATACTACATTACACAAATAGTATTTGCAGTTTAATGACATTTTGAGGAGAGCGACCTATCCGCGCCGAAGGAATCGACCGCGCTGGACGTATCATGTATGAAAAGAATTTCGTGCGTGAATCGTGCTTTAAGTGTGTTGGAGTTTAGGACACAAAAAAGTAAACGCCTGTTTAAGAGTCATCGCAACGTTTCACACCCACTTGAAGCGTCTGACGTTTTTACACAGGATAACTCCTTCTTACTAGACTTGCGCAAAGTGTGTCCTTAGAGGGAGTTGTTATATCCCATATCTTTGCTCACCGGGACACACTATATCTGTATTATATCTGGCTCACCACTTGTATCCTAGCTCATACGACATACAATCGAGTGAGTGTGTTTGGATAAAAGAGCTGTAAGACACAAGTGGTGAGTAAGTCTAGTTTATCTGTTTCCTACTTTATCCAGCTGACGCGCTCTTTTTTATACTATCAGTCTATTCCAATAAGAGGAGTTCAAACCAGAATCAAAATGTATATCTATTAATTAACTTTTGACACTTTATATAGGGTTTCTCATTAATTAAGTGAACTGTAAGTTTATATGATTATCGTCTTTACCGTTCATCTTTTTAGTACGAGTACTGCGACCAAATGCCCGATGTTGACCGAACAAGCCATCCGTACCAATAGCGATCAAAAAGATCACCAAGTCAATACATTTGTAGGAGTCTGGTGACCCCTTTCTCGTCTCGTTTATTACTGCGACGAGAAATGCTGCCGAACGCATCCGATTTCAGCCGATCTCGGTCTCGCTCTCGCGCACTGTGTGTGAGCTGGATAAAGTAGCAGGAGCTAGATGTCTACCGTAATGAGTTGAGAGTATAGTGAGGGAGCCAGATATAGTTGACATCTCTGGGATATAACTGGGACACAGTTGACGGCAAGGGAGAAGTGTGTCTTATCATATCTGGCTCCTGAGTTACCCAAGGCTACTTCTTACTTTGCCCTTGTAATGTCCACATTGCTCTGCGTTTAAAATATCAAAAATTTATTAAATCTACAACTAACCACTCAAATGCTCGTCTTATTTCAATAGGTTATGGGCCGTCCCATACCTGCGTATAAAAGTTTTGTTGAAATTAAGTAAAACAGTGAAAAAAGTGAAAATTTTTAACCTCAAAACACGCGGTCGCGCAACAAGTCCGATTTCTTTGCAATTTTTTCAGCTACATTTCAGCCATTTAAATACGTATAACAATGGCCATGCACAACCACAGCATAGAAAAATTGACAGGAAGAGAAAACTATGCAACTTGGAGCTTCGCAGTACAAGCTTATCTACTTCTCGAGGACCTTTGGCAATACGTACAAACGAGACCAGTTACCGCGGCAGATACAAAACAGGACATCAAAGCTAAGTCAAAACTTATTTTATTAATAGACCCAGTTCTGTATGTGCACATCAGAGAGGCTACTACAGCTAAAGAGGTTTGGGACAATTTGTCACGAGCGTTTAATGATACAGGGCTAACCAGGAAAGTTGGTTTACTAAAAGATTTGATAAATACTACACTGGAAACATGTTCTTGTGTAGATGACTATGTAAGTAAAATAATGACAGCTGCACACCGATTAAGGAACATAGGTTTCAAAGTAGACGATGAGTGGCTTGGGACGCTGATGCTGGCTGGCTTGCCGGATGTATACAAGCCTATGATAATGGCCATAGAGAGTTCCGGAGTTAATATATGTGCTGATTCAATAAAAACAAAATTACTACAAGAAGTAAAATCAAGCGAAACCAGTGCATTTTTCTCAAACTCAAAAAATCATCAGAAATATAATCCACCACAAGCACAAGGGCAAAAGAAGCGTGAGCAAGGGCAATCCAAAGGACCGAGATGTTACAATTGCAACAAATTTGGACATCATAGCAAACAATGTTGGTTTAAAAAAAACAAAAATAACAATAAAGATAATGGTTTTATTGCTGCTTTTTCAGCTACCTCACACAACGACTCGCTGAATTGGTACATCGACTCAGGTGCTACAATGCACATGACAATGCACAAAGAATGGCTTGAAGATGTAAGTACACCACCTGTCAAAAATATCCGCATTGCGAACAACAAAGTGCTCCACGTAGAGAGTTATGGTAATGTTACGATCAGAGTACCCAATGCACAAGGATCAGAGAATAAAATACAGGTGAGAAATGTTCTATATGTACCGGATTTATCAACCAATCTGATATCAGTGAGCCAAATGATAAAAAATGGGTGCAAAATTGAATTTACTGAGCAAGGCTGTACAATATTCAATCAGCAGAGACAAAATGTTGCTAAAGCCAACCTTATAAATGATATGTACAGACTAAAGGTCACTGTTGGAGAAGCCCATGCTATGAAAGTAGTTACTGAAAATGATACACATATGTGGCATCAAAGAATGGCCCACATTAACTTTACCGATTTACTTAAAGTTCCAAATTGCACTACCGGTGTGAAATTGTCACCTATAAAGGAAAATACAACATGTATAAGTTGCATAGAAGGAAAACAGACAAGACAGCCATTTCCATGTGAAGGCTCCCGAGCAACCGAATTGCTAGAAGTCATCCACTCTGATGTATGTGGACCGATGCAGACTGCGTCACTTGGAAATGCCAGGTACTTTGTCACTTTCATAGATGATTTCTCACGTAAAGTGTTTGTGTATCCAATCATGAGCAAAGCTGAAGTTCTAGAAAAATTCATAAAATTTAAAAACAGAGTTGAGACTGAACTAGATAAAAAAATAAAAAAACTCCGATCTGACAATGGCAAAGAATACATTAACAAAAATTTTGACAGTTATTTAAAGAAATATGGCATAATACACCAGACCACCACCCCATACACGCCAGAACAGAATGGATTAAGTGAGCGCATGAACAGGACACTCATAGAAAAATCTAAATGCATGTTGTTTAACGCTCAATTACAGAACTGTTACTGGGCGGAAGCAGTGGTCACGGCAGCTCACATAATAAATCGTTCGCCAACCCGAGCTCTGTCCTACATCACCCCTGAGGAAGTATGGACCGGGAAGAAGCCTGATTTGAGCCATATGAGAATTTTTGGATGCAGAGCAATGGTGCATGTACCTAAGGAAAGACGTCAAAAGTTGGATGCAAAATCACGTGAGTTGATTTTTGTTGGTTATAGTACTACCGCAAAAGGCTACCGTTTCATAGACCCAAAGAGTAAGCAAGCTACTATCAGTCGAGATGTTGTATTTCTTGAAGCCACCGTGTACAGAAAAGTTTTAATAAATGAGTCAGCTCAAAAAGATATAATAAGTAACAAAAACAATGAAAGAAATAAAACAGAAAATAAAACAAGTAATGAAAAAGAAATTCCTGAAAAAGAAATAATAAGAAACAAAAACAATGAAGAAAAGGAAACAAATAATAAAAAAGAAGTATGCTTACCTTTCTCAAATCCAAATCAGGAAGAAGACAGATCCAGTGAAGGCCATGATGGCAAAACTAAAGAATCAAATGAAAATGTAACATCACACAATCACAGTTCCCTATCAATGTCATCAACTTCACAGTATACAGACCCTGATGATGAGACTTATGTACCAGAGGAAGAAAGTTCTGAATCATACTTACCTGATGACAATATTCCAGATTCTGACAATAATCTCCGATCAAAGCGTAGAGAAGAAATCTACATAGTAGACTCCCCCAACAATAAATGCAGTGACATCACTGATGCATCCTTTGCCTGCATGAATGTTGAATTTACCATGGGTATTTTAGATAAAGATCCACAAAGCCTTTCCGAAGCACTTAAAAGCAATAAGGCAGACGAATGGATCAAAGCAATGAAAGAGGAATACAATTCTTTACTTCTCAATAATACATGGACTCTGGTAGATGCGCCAAATAATAAGAAAATAATCCCTTGCAAATGGGTCTACAGAACAAAAACAGATGAGAGTGGCAAAATAACAAGATATAAAGCACGACTTGTAATAAAAGGTTTTCAACAAAAAAAGGGTATTGATTACAATGAAATCTATGCTCCAGTGGTACGCTACTCTTCTTTGAGATATGTTATTGGTTTAGCAACAAAATATAGTCTGAAAATACATCAACTGGACGCAGTATCTGCTTTCTTACAAGGTGACATTGATGAAGATATTTATATGTCACAGGCTCCTGACTTTGAAGAAGGAAGCAAAGTATGCAAACTAAACAAATCAATTTATGGCCTTAAACAGGCAAGCAGGCAGTGGAATAAAAAGCTGAACGCATCATTGCTAGAAATTGGTATGACACGATCAAAAGTAGATCCATGCATTTACTATCGCATATCTAATGAACAAGACATACTGATTCTAACTGTTTATGTCGATGACATACTGTGTTTCTTCAATAATGAAGCTACTGCTACAATGATTAAGCAGAAATTGGATGAAATGTTTCACATGAAAGATTTAGGTGAGGCAAAATGTTGTATTGGTTTCAGGATTGACCAAAATATAAGCAAGAATGAGATTTCATTGGATCAGTCACTATATATAGAAAAAATACTTACTCGTTTCAACATGAGTGACTGCAAACCTGTCTATACACCCTGTGAGCCAAATCTACAACTAATAAAAGCTAAATGTGAAGAGGAAATTGAGAAAAACATTCCATATCATGAATTAATCGGATGCTTGTTGTATTTGTCACAAGGTACCAGGCCTGACATAGCATACATAGTGAATCAGCTTAGCCGATTTAACAATAAGCCTACTGCACAACACTGGACAGCAGCAAAACGAGTTCTGAGATATCTAAAGGCTACAATAAATTCAAAAATGGTTTTCAAGAAAAACAATCTCAATATTGCCGGATATTGTGATGCCAACTGGGCCACAGATATTGAAGATAGACGATCATGCTCCGGATACATCTTTATCTTTCAGGGCGCTGCCATTAGTTGGTGTTCAAAAAGGCAAACTACGATAGCCTTGTCAAGCACTGAGGCGGAGTATATGTCACTGGCTACGGCCATACAGGAAGCCATTTGGTTGAAGCAACTGGAAGAGGGTTTTTGGCCTACTCTGTTAGGTTCTCCCATGCTAATGTATTGTGATAATCAGAGTGCAATTAGTATTTCAGGTAATGATATTTATCATGCAAGAAGCAAACACATTGATGTCCGTTACCACTTCATGAGAGAGAGGATCTCGAACAATCAAGTCACTGTCCGCTACAAGAATACTCAAGACATGGTGGCTGATGTTCTCACTAAGGGACTA
This sequence comes from Yponomeuta evonymella, assembly GCA_963969515.1. Taxonomy (NCBI): domain Eukaryota; kingdom Metazoa; phylum Arthropoda; class Insecta; order Lepidoptera; family Yponomeutidae; genus Yponomeuta; species Yponomeuta evonymella. Next base: position 21,407,752 of record OZ018346.1, on the reverse strand, counting down.
CAACGACCGAAGCACCAGGCCTTTACTAAGGCAATGGGTTTGTGTCCAGAGGAGGGTGTTGGAGTTTAGGACACAAAAAAGTAAACGCCTGTTTAAGAGTCATCGCAACGTTTCACACCCACTTGAAGCGTCTGACGTTTTTACACAGGATAACTCCTTCTTACTTTGCCCTTGTAATGTCCACATTGCTCTGCGTTTAAAATATCAAAAATTTATTAAATCTACAACTAACCACTCAAATGCTCGTCTTATTTCAATAAAGTGCATGGTAGCTTCTTCCGCACTATTTGTGGCGCATCTGATGACGTCTTTCGAATTCGTCTTGGAATTAGGAGCCTTCGGAATTTCGGCGCGGGTTAGTAAAAAAAGTTTGATAAGGTTTCATACGAAGATTTCGGCTGGTCAATTTTTTATAGGATTTTGGTCGTTATTCTTCTTAGCTTTTGACGTTCATTAAGAATAAAGAGAATGAAAAAATTTGAATTTCACTATCGCTGAAACGTACAGCGATAATTAAACGTACATGGACACTCACGATTCATGTAGCATCTGTTTATTGTCTGCACAACTATAGTGCCTATTAATAGTCTGTGGAATACATTGTTGTGTCTGACGCCCATTGATACGCGATGCAACCTAACAATTTTTCGATTGTATTTTTAAGTGACCGCATTTAAATTCCTAGTGAACTTTATCAATTTGACCAAGTTTGGCGCGCAAACTTGCGGCGCAGGGCGGAGGGTGCCAATCAATCACGTGGCGACGTAATGACGTCATCCATTATCAATTATTGACAGTAGGTGGGGGATGCGTCTTATGTTTAACACGGTCGCGCGGCCGCCTTCACTGAAGTTTCGGAAAAACTTTCGGAGAAAAAAGTTCAGTTCATGCTGAAGCCGAAGACGCTGAAATATGCATGAGAGAAAATAAGCTTAAGTCTATGGAAGAAACAATAGATAAATATGCAACCAAACATGCAAGAAAAAATATGTCGGAAGCATACCTTAGTTACTAATAGGGCGTCCATACTGTATAGTTCAAATAATGTTGCCCCTGTAGGTACTTCCTCGGTAACATCGCTTAGTTAAGAAAGTTACAAGTGTACTTATTTAATCGTTACACGATGTTTTCGACCGTGTAAGCTTGCTCCAACTTAAACGCCCGGAGCACTCCCGTGCGGTAAAAAGTAATGTAAACATCGGGCAGGACAGTTTCACGCGCTGCCGGCGTTATCCGGTTTTATCCGGTTTTAAGCGGTTTCAACCGGCGCGGACCGGCCCAAACTGCCCGGGGGCGGTGTTTAACACCTCGTTGCGGCGGTTGTCGCGAGAGCCGCGCCCTTTAAGGCGGTAGCGCGGAATGTGTGAAACAGAGAGACAGCTTCGGACGTGTTTTGGGCTTTTAAGATTAAATTGGAGTTGTTAAATTCACACCAGCCTTTGGCCATTCCGGCAAGTAGTCCATACGATAAGCACATAGAACCTTAAGCTTTTTTAGCTCTTTTAGATCGTTTACTTCTTCCAATGTATAATATTAATGATTGTTTGTGTATGTATCTCTTTCTAAAACAGTTGCTTTATTGTTTGTTCATTTTAATCTTAGAACTAAATCTAGAGTCCTGTATTGCGCCTCTTACTTATTTATTATATTAAGTATTACCTATCTGTGGGAAATGCTGAGGAATTGGCAGAATGCACTATATTGACTCTAATATTTTTTATGCTATACGTTTGTCAATTCTGTTTTTTCTCCTTAAAAAAATAGATAAAGAACATAAATGTCATCAAGATAAAGGTCATCCCTCAAGACCATGCCTGTCCAGTGGTATTTGAATCGTTACCATACTGTATCATTGTGAAAATATAGCTACTAACTGAACTACTGGGATTGACATATAATATTGGTTGCATAGTCGCCCGTAACCAAACATGCGTACCATTATGTTGCTACATCGCCCTACGTAATCAAGTTTTTTATTCGAGGATGGTTTGCCTAATTGTCCTGTCTAGACAATGTCTTGCGTGTGTACTTAATGGAGCTTCTGTTGGAGGAATTTAAGCCTCCTATACTACTAGCGGAGGCTCGCATTAAGTACAGGGAGTCTGCCTTTTATTCCAAAGGTTATTTGTGATCATCTTACTGTTAATTAGGCCAGATTTTGGATACCAACCCTTTATAATCTTGGCTTTGGGCTTGTTGACACTTTTTGCGATATATGCAATTTGTACATACTTTAGTGTCCGATATTTATTACAGCGTAAAAGCTTGTTTGAAGGAAGAAAGACTCATGAAAACAGGTAATTATCAAGCGCATGTGAGTTTCCACGCCGGATGTCCGAGACGGATATATCATCATCATCATCAACCCATAGCAGTCCACTGCAGGACATGGGTCTCTCCCTGTATGGGAGGTTTTACCGTAATCTCCACACTTGGCAGGCGGATTGGAGATCGCAGTGCTTGGTGGTCTGGTGTCACAGGTCAACGCTGCTGCCCGTTCCCTGGTTTCCGTTTTTTAGTCGACTCTTACGACACCCACGGGAAGTAATGGGGTGGCTCATTCTAGGCCGGAGCCACACGGCGGACGGATATATACTATTTACCAAATAAGGCATGCATTAGCAAAGGTACCTGAAATCGGCGTGAACGCACGCAGCGCCGAAATAACTATATCGAGCGAATGTGGGCGTATATTTGTATTAGATTGATGTTTATGAAGCGATATTTGTTAGGATTGCGGCTAACCCCTACGGGATATAAGCGTGAGTTTATGTATGTATGTTCACTTATTCACCAGATCTCTATTATACGAAAAAAAATACAAAATGTTTTATTAAAAAGAAAGACATTACAAGCGTGGTTTGCGTATTATCAAGGTAACGTTTTAAATGTTCCTTCCACAAACATCGCAGATCTTTCACGACAATTTACACAACCAAAAGCGAAAGAAGTGTCCTATTTTATCTTCCACCGTCCAAATATTTCGGCGGAGACGTAGGAGGTGTAAATCAAAACAGTCCGCGGGAAATAATAGCTGTAAGTCTTAAAACTTTCGTTGTACAGAGCAGGCGAGTATCCACGGCGACGGGCGGTTCTCCGAAACACTCGCTGAAGTTGTCCCTTCTGACATTGGAAATGTCTTTTCGTTCGCTCCAGTGTAAAATGTGCGATTCCCTTATATCTCGGAGAGTTGTAAAGATATGATATTATAAAAAGCTCAAAAGACATGTATTCACGAGAGCTATAAGTTGCAAAAAGAATTATTCGAGAAAGTTAAAAACGGAAAAAGTTATGGGCAAAATAGTAAAAAAAAAATATTTCCGAATTTTCGATTTTGGCGCTCGATATTTTGGAAACGAAGAATGACATCAAAAATTTGAGAAAAATTCCTTTGAAAAATTTAGTCAGCTACAATTTGAGCCTAAAACAAAGACGATCGGTCTAAGGATTTGCCCTGTAGCCTAAACTTTTTGAAAAAAGTCATAAAGTCAGAACGACAATGTGCTCGATAGTCGTGAGAGGCACGACTGTGTGAATTTTTCAGAAGTTTTCGAAATTATATAAACATTCATTATGATTGTTTTTCTTACGTTAGGTACATTACCTGTATGGTGTCTTGTTGTGCAATAGAATATATCGGCGGACGGCCTGGCTGTGCATCTTCAGACATCGTGGGCAGGTAAGGAAACGAGGGTACGAGCAATAGAAACAAGCAGTTCACACACAAGTTATTCTGTAATATTAATCGAATCAAAAATTACAATCAAGAATTATTTAAAGTTAATCACTGAATTTACTGAACCGAAAGTATTTTAGCCAAAGTGAAACGTAGCGATCCGTTGAGTGTCGTGGCGTGGAGAGAGAGACGAGGGACCCGCGCTCCGCTCGGCCCCTCGTGTTCCGGCAATTCTCCCCACTCTTCAACGTTTCGCTAGCACGCGGTGCTTCTTTGCGCGCGCTCGTCTCTGATTGGCCGACCATCGGGTATCCGGTGTTGCCAGTATTTCAACGCCGCCGACACGGGCATGCTGACGTACGCCCGGCCTCGGGCGTGATTAGAGATCTGTGAAAGAGACGAAATTCTATGTGAGCTACATCACATCATCGACATTACACAGCTCGTTCATCCTGACAACTTGCATTGCTTTCTTCTTCTGTTTTGTTCAAATTTATCTCTCTGTGTCTATATTGACGCTGCATTGGCTCTTAAATTGAATCTAAATTGATTCTACATTGTTACTACAATGACTCCACATTGTCTCCACATTTACTCCATATTGAGAATACATTGACTCTACATTGACTCTTCATTGACTCTTCATTGACTCTTCATTGACTCTTCATTGACTCTTCATTGACTCTACATTGACTCTACATTGACTCTACATTGACTCTACATTGACTCTACATTGACTCTACATTGACTCTACATTGACTCTACATTGACTCTACATTGACTCTACATTGACTCTACATTGACTCTACATTGACTCTACATTGACTCTACATTGACTCTACATTGACTCTACATTGACTCTACATTGACTCTACATTGACTCTACATTGACTCTACATTGACTCTACATTGACTCTACATTGACTCTACATTGACTCTTCATTGACTCTACATTTCTACATTGACTCTACATTGTATTACGTCCACATCACATCATTACTAACAATAACATCATCTGCACCGGTTATATCTTCGCACCACCACCTGGGGACCAACACCCATATAGGTTGCGGCAGGCCAGAGGCTTACGACCAATAACAAATAACCAGTATTCACAGTTTCACACCATCATCACCATCACAGTATCATCGCAGTAACTCTCAGTAACTGCACTTGTTATAGCTCCGCACCACCATCTGGGGACCAGCACGCATATAGCATGTGGCAAGCCAGAGGCTTGCGACCATTACACAAGTCAGCAATATACACACCTTTTATCTCTATGTAACTTCAGCATCGTCAGCATCAGAGACCACCTCCATTTCAGACTGATCTCGACCAAGCCCACTATTCGCCGACACGGTCTCATCCGCCACTGTCTCCTCATCTACCATTGCCTCATCACGCAACGCTTCAGCCACCTCTGTCAACCCTGCACGCCCATTGGGCACCTCTCGCAAGCTTTCGTGAGGATACTTATAGCTCCTACTAGAACCATTGAGGTTTTTCAGCTCATACCGGTCATTATCGAGAAGTTTGGTAATTTTAAACGGACCTTTAAATTTACGATCGAGTTTAGTTTGATTTCTTTCGCAGCATTTGAGAAAAACGAAATCGCCTTGTTTAAATCTTTTTACAAGAGCTTTGTTTTTATTAAAACGAAGAGTATCAATCAGCTTTGGCTTCTTTCAGAATTCTTGTTGAAGCAAGTTCCCTTGATTTATCTACATCTAGCCGTTCGCTTTCAGTGCTAACATCCTGAATAATTTTTGAAATACCCAGAGGCTGAGATTTAATGCCAAACATCAATTCTATTGGACTGAAACCGGTGACTCTACATCTAGAACTATTGAGAACCAATTGAACCTCTCCCAACTCATCACGCCAGACATTATCCGAGTTATTCTCGATAATGGTCAACAAGTTTTTCAAAGTTTGCATAACTCGCTCTACCTGACCGTTGGCCCTACTTGCGCCGGTTGCGATCAGATGGAGATGTATATTGTGCTCTGCACAGAATCCTTTGAAATCAGAACTGATAAAGCAACGACCTTGGTCCGCGATTATACGCTTAGGTGCTCCGAACAAATAGACAACCTCCTTAAGGGCCTCTACAGCACTGGCAGAGTCTAAGCTGAGTGTGTGTTTAAGCAAGACATATTTAGTGAAAGAATCTATGATCACAAACACGTATTCCTTCCTTTGACTTTTGCCACTCAGTTTGCCGCTTATGTCTACGTGTATAGTATGCCAGGGTACAGATGTTTTAGGTATAGAATGCAGCTGAATCTGTTGGGCACCGGAAGGACCTTTACATGCTTTGCAAACTGAACATGCATCAACAAATGTTTTCACAGTTTTAGCCATATTAGGAAACCAATAAGACTCGTATAACATGTCAAGTTTAAGCTCAACGTGCACATGACTAATAAGTGACCAAACTAATGACCTAGGCACGATTGGTAACCAAGAACTTCGCTTTTTACGCTCGACTTTGCGATACAAAAGACCATTTCTTATATCATAAGTTCGCATTACGTCACTAGGAAGTTCTTGATTTTTCCACTTTGTGATAGTATCAACAATTTCACTGTCGCGTTGTTGCTCCACGGTTAACCAACCCTGATACAATTCTAGTACACGTACGCTTTTTGTCACCCGAGTACTTTCAATCGTGGGTAATTTTGAATCTTGAGTGACAGGTACCGCGACTGGGGGTATTTTTGAATCTCGTGTGGGTGGTTTCGTGAATGAGGGTACATTCGAACTACATGTCAAACCATCCACTGGGTTACGTGATAAAAAATCAGCATGAGCCATGTGACGTCCTTCACGATAAATAATGTCAAAATCGTAACATTGCAGAATGGCCCACCATCTGTGCACGCGAGGTGTTAGGTCGCGTTTTGTGCTTGATGCCTTAAGGGCATTGCAATCAGTGTGTACGGTAAAATGACGGCCGTACAAATAGTGACGAAAGTTTTCTACTGCACGCACCACCGCGAGTGTTTCGAGTTCATACGAGTGGTAGCGCGATTCTGTGTCTGTGGTGCGTCTACTATAATATGCCACGACGTGTGGAGCCTTGTTTTTACGTTGAATTAAAATTGCACCGTATCCTAAAGAACTGGCATCCGTGTGTAATTCGACATCGAGTTCTGGGTCAAAAATAGCCAGAACAGGTTCTGAAGTTAAGATTTCGACTATTTTTTTATGGATTTGCTCATGTTTTTCCGTCCATTTAATATCACCTTTTGTTTGTGAGAGCAACAAATAGAGTGGCCCCATAATTTGTGAAAAATTCGGTATGAATTGCCTGAAATAGGACGCTAACCCAATAAATTGTCGCACTTGAGTTACGGTGCGGGGGGATGGGGCTTCAGATAGTGCTTCCACTTTGCGGGGATTAGGGCGTATTTCACCTGCACTTATAACATAACCTAAATAAGTTACTTCTTGTTTAAGAAAACTACACTTTTTCATGTTCAGAGAGAAACCTGCGACTGCCAGTTCTTTGAGAACAGTATCCAAACGTTCAAGGCCTTCTGCTACAGTTTTTGATGGGCATAGAACGTCGTCTATGTAAATCAGAACGAAATCACAACATTTGAGAGCTTGATTGATGCATCTTTGGAACACAGGTGGTGCGTTTTTGAGTCCAAATGGCATAGCTACATACTCGTACTGTCCATCGGGCGTGACGAAAGCAGTACACTCAACAGAATTGGGGTCCATTGGAATACAATGAAAGCCTGATGCCATGTCTAGTGAAGTAAAGTAATGGGCACCATGGAGTCTATCAATTTGATCGCTTATTCGCGGAAGAGGGTAGTTATCTGAGCGTGTGTTGGAATTAAGTTCCCTATAGTCTACCACCATACGGTCGCTACCATCCTTTTTTTTTACCAGCAATATGGGACTAGCAAATGGGGAATTACTTTCTTGAATAACACCTGCTTCAACAAGCTCTGAGATTTTATCTTTCACGATTTGTCTTTCCATAGCTGATAATCTATAGGGTCTCCTATGCACGGTTTTGTTTGGATCAATCAAATCAATTTTCATCTGGCCGGTTTTTACGCGATTTATTGGAACACCTTCTACAAATGAATCTGAATAACGAGAAAGTATCTCTAAAAGAGCTGCCTTTTCTTCGCCTTGCAAGTCTGTGTTAACCTTGGTTTCATCTAAATTCGAACTTTTATTGCATAATTGTGTGAATTTAGAGCGGAAAATTGACAAACCACGCGCGTTTATTTCTACACCTATTCCCATAGAAATGAGATCACGACCAAGTAAAACCGGTTCCCTAAGACAATCGTCGGCAACGACATGAAAAAGTATCTCTAGTACCAGATCTTGAACACTGATCAAAGCGAGGGTCTGCATCGTGCATTTAACGCTTGTTTTACCGATTCCCACAAGCTCAACGATATTGTATTGTCGTTTACCGCCAATCTGATTGGCTACACTTTCTTTGATTAGTGAACATTCTGATCCAGAGTCAAAAATAAAAGGAAAGCCTTTACCTGATATCATGAGTTCGCCAACCGTAACACGCTTGTCGCATAGGTTAACCTCTTTACGATCGGACCGCTCCCGTTTCACGGTGCATACGTTAGCAAGGTGCCCAGGCTTGCCGCAGCTGTAGCAAGTAGGTGGCGTCGCACGTGGCGTGAGCGGTGGCGGTGATGGCGCCGAGGCTGAGGCGGCGAACGGGGCCTGGCGTCGATCGTCAAAACGGGAGGGGGGCCTCGACCGTGCCTGAAAATTGTTCAAAGTATCCCCGCGATTGCGAGGACAATAAGAAAACCGGTGACCAGTTTCTCCACATCGATGGCAGTGCCCACGGAAGATGAATGGACTTCGGTACTCCATAGTACGAGGACGCTTCATATCCATGAGCGCGTCTGAATCATCATTGCGTCGTTTCAGCAGATTTAAACCTCTCAAAATTCGACACAGCTGAGTTTTAGTCGTTACACTATGCGCATTTAATTCTCTTCTCAAGTTTTGATCGCATTGACACAAAATAGCTATAGCAAAGCCGACAATTACTTCCTCACACAAATCTACCTTCGGAATGGTTTCAATTAATTGCCACAGGCGCATCGCAGCATCAGATGCAGTTTCTTTGGGGGCAATTTGAAACTTAATTATGCGATCAAAATAATCTTGCACAAGCATAGGCTTTGAAAACTTGGCGATTAAAAATTCTTTCACGCTTTCCCAGGTCAAATCATTGATTTTTAACTTCGATAGACATGACGCAGCACGGCCACGTAGGGCTTGAGTCAATGATAACAGGAGATCAGCACCTTCCAATCTCTTATGTTTTATTATGACCTCGTTTATACTGCACCATCCTTCGATGTCACCTTCCTCGTCGTCCGGGTCAAACTTAATCAGCACTGGTGGCGGAGCCGGTGGAGCCACCACGTGGCCGCTGCTCCCGGCCATTGTTTGCAGCAGGCGCGTGAATAAATTTTCCGTTTCACTCATAGCACTCAACGGAACGCGATCAGAACTATTACCATTACCCGGACCCTCATGCGAATTCGCTTCACATCCCACTTCTGATATCGGCGGACGGCCTGGCTGTGCATCTTCAGACATCGTGGGCAGGTAAGGAAACGAGGGTACGAGCAATAGAAACAAGCAGTTCACACACAAGTTATTCTGTAATATTAATCGAATCAAAAATTACAATCAAGAATTATTTAAAGTTAATCACTGAATTTACTGAACCGAAAGTATTTTAGCCAAAGTGAAACGTAGCGATCCGTTGAGTGTCGTGGCGTGGAGAGAGAGACGAGGGACCCGCGCTCCGCTCGGCCCCTCGTGTTCCGGCAATTCTCCCCACTCTTCAACGTTTCGCTAGCACGCGGTGCTTCTTTGCGCGCGCTCGTCTCTGATTGGCCGACCATCGGGTATCCGGTGTTGCCAGTATTTCAACGCCGCCGACAAATATAATATAGTACAATATACCCTATATATGTCCCACTGGGCACCGGCCTTCTCTCAGAGAGAGTATGGGCTTGATCAATACGCAAGCTCACCGCCCATTGACAATGTCAAGCGCCGAGGTATATGAATTTCTCAGTCACTCAGAATATGATTTGTACTTACTGGAGTAAAGAATTAAATAAAATAAAGAATAAAAAAAAACTTTATTTTTTAAAGTAATTTCTTCCGAAAACCATTGTCGGAAATATAAGTACAATGATCCGTGGTTATAGACTATCCACATTACAACAGGCTGGCAACGTGTCCGTGCAACGATAGACACTAAAATAAACTTTAAATAATTCTTAGGTTAGAGACTACGATACTAGGGCAACTAGCGTAAAAAAAGCCCGGCCACGTGCGGCAGACGGGCGGTCAACGGGCACGTCAACTTCGTTAATATTTAAAATGATTATTTTAGATTGACATGACTAGCACGTTGTGGGCGCGTTGTAACTCGGTTAGACACTTATAATATCTTGAGTGGGGGACTAGTTTTGAAAGTATTTTAAGAACGATTCCAAGTATCTACCGTGAGAGGAATCCGCCAAATTTTCGCTTCCCATACGAAAACTTTCGTCTGACTACCAGTGTGATAACTTATAAAGTCGAGGGGGAGCATCTACCACATTTAATTTTTCAAAGTTTAAATTATTTTGGTGTTCAAGTGTTCCAAATGTAGCAGCATGTTTCTGAGGTTTGGCATATTTTATTCTCTATTTTCCTTTAAGTATCATCATCATCATCAACCCGTTATGTCCCCACCGAGGGGCACGGGTCTCTTCCCTGAGGAAGGTATAGGCCATACTCCACCACGGGGGCCAAGTCCAGATTGGTGGAGGCTTGTAGACTAGTGGCTCGTCTACTGTCAGAAGTTGTCAAGCCGCCCTAAGGCCTCTGACTTGGCTTAACGACTGCCATCTATCGACGGCAGCCGGCACCAACAGCTTATGTTACTGTATGTAATTCTTTGTAATGTTGTCAAATAAAGTTTATTCTTATTCTTAACGTGCCTTGCGAAGCACGGAACCGCTCGGAAAAATGCCACTAGCGTTAGGCGTAGACGGCGACCCATCCATGCACTGAACGCGCCCATTAACCTTCGTGATCGTTTAAGATCACTCAGGCAGCCGGGGCTACGAGCGATTCCCTTGTATGTTCCCTTGCTTTTAAGTATGTTTTTTACAAATCAATCAATCAATCCACCCGTATTCGCCCACTGCTGGATATAGGCGTCCCCAAGGCCCCTTTTTGTTTTCCGCCTTCCACATCTAGCCGCCAGCAATCTGCCTCAGATCGTCGGTCCAGCGAGCTAGGTAGACTTATTCCTGAACAGCTTCGAGGACCACCTCACCGACGAGGACCGGCTCTGGCACGGTTCTATCGTTGAACATGACCTTAGTATTTTCCAGATTTATGCCGAGGCTCACACATCGGGAGGTGTTTTAATTTATTTGTATTTGGAACACAGCTTTCGATGAAAATTACTGAATCATGTGTCATTTATGTATCAAAATCTGTTCAATTAATAAAGCTATTGCTAGGCAAAGTTAGAAATATCCAGCTGTTACTTGTGATTTTGAATTCGACTATATATTCCGAATATTACAATATTCCACGTATCGTAACACCACCAAAAAATTGTTTGATTTGGATATTTAGTGACTGGGCTAGAAATTATGCCAATAAATAAATGAATATGTAGTCGAGAGTACAGGCCTTCACATGCGTGGCTATCACCTATACGCTGTTACCTCACTAGCGTTTTTACATCGAAATGTAAACTTTGCTATGCGGTCAGTTATCAGAAGTCCCACTTCATCTTGTCTTTGTTCGTTTATTATTCAACTATTAACCCTGATATTAATCTTGATCCTTAAAGTTCTCGAATGGAGACCACATATCGGCAAGCACAGCGTAGGACGATCAGCCACAAGATGGACAGATGACCTCATTCAAGTGGCAGGAAGACGCTGGATGCAAGCCGCTTCCAATCGGTCTTTTTGGAAATCCATGGAGGAGGCCTATGTCCAGCAGTGGACTTCTGGTGGCTGAATGATGATGATTAATCCTGAAACTGACAACTTTGAAGTTCATTTCGTAAATGTAAATGTGTATGATAAAAAAAATGCTTTCAAATGTTGAAATTTTTGCGGACAACTTAGTTACACACATACGAACGTTGCAAGTTAAATAAAAGCTTAAAAAATACACCGGCACCGGCGTGCGGCAAAGAAGGTTTGTTAGGATCGTGGCTACTGGCAAACCTTGGTCTCTGCCTACCCCTCCGGGTGATTTTACTGATAATAATAATTTCCACACAACACAGTCACTTGCCCTAATCCCAAACTAGGATACCCTGTGTAGTATAACCAGGCAAAGGCGACACACCGTGTTTGTGATGTTATACCCTGACCGGACGTATTTATATTGCCTCTGATTGACTCAGTAGAAGCCCAAACTAGATATTCCACCACTAATATCAACCCCACACTCGCGTCGCTGAGTAACAATATCGGTTTGGCGCCATTGTACCTCTGGTGGTGATTAATGTCGCCGATCCGCAAGCCACGCCCCCGATGCATCGAAACTTCTAACCACGTACCAAAGAGACTTGTTACGAAGTGCGAAGTGAGTTTGGCTAGAATTATGAGGTCTCTCTGCCGGAATTATTGCATTGCATCCGTAGCGATTCGCATTTCTCAACCCATGCAAATCCACTATTATATTTATTTCTCTGTTTCATCTCCTATTCCTAGAACGTGTAGTGTCGAGATTCTAAAGTTAAAGTCTCAAGTCGTTGGTTCCACGAGTGGCACCATCGCCAGGTTGTTTCGGGCAAAACATGTTTACTTACGAGATAGATGAACCGTTGTTAGACCTGGAATTTTTGCCTCCAATGAGTGGCCCCGGAAAGGTTTATCGTACTTGCAATGGTGCAGCTTTGTTGGGAGGTGCATTTATTTTTCTATCTGTACGGTGCAGGTTTTATGAGGAGTCGGGGATGGATTGAACGGAACTTCTATATTTCTAGGATATTGGATTGTAGTGTAGGGTGATGTAAGCTTTGTTCAGGTCGAATAAATGCAGTTGGCAATGCGAGCGGTACATGACCGAGAAGCTTGGAAAACCACGAGGGAGGCCTATGTCCTGCAGTGGGCGTCAAACGGCAATGCTGTTCTGTACAAACTTTGCATTCTGCATCCTTGTACTCTACAATTTTGCAACACATGCATACATTATTTTATATTTATTCATTAAAATTTTGCTACTAAAAATTGACAAATGTACGCAACTTAGAAAACAAAGTCATTGTTAACATGCCGGTATTCAAACCCACGACCTCCTGAATGTGAGGCCGGCGACGTTCTACCGCTGCGCTACCACCGCTTCACCTGACCTGAAACCTGAGTGGCTGAGGTGTTCACATACCTCAACACTTGAATTTCCTAATCCGCGGTTGGCACGCGTGGTGATTAAGCACTTTCTGTGTCCTGTGTCCTGCAGTGGGCTTAGAGATTTTTTATCCAAACTGATTCAGATTTTGTAATGGACATCTAGTTTAACTTACAACGTTTCTGTGTTACTATAAATAAAAACACTGTGATTTTTAATAGCACAAATAAATTTAATTCCATTTCAACGATTGCAACAATTCTACGCCCGCATGATGCAAAAAAAAAAATTGGCCAAGTGCGAGTCGGATTCATGCACGAAGGGTTCCGTACCATTATCTACAACATTTGAGTATTTTAAGCGTCTACCTGTTGTCGTTATTAACATCGAGCAAAAAAATCACGTTTGCTGTATATTTATTTTATTCTGTTTTTTTTTGTTATAGCGGCAACATAAATACATCAACTGCGAAAATTTCAACCGTCTTACTGTCACGGTTCATGAGCTACAACCTGGTGACAGACGGATGGACGGACAGCAGAGTCTTAGTAATAGAGTCCTTTGGGCACGTACCCTAAAAAGTACCTTAAGTTAAACGACTAACGAATGTTGGCACGGTGAGCCAGGGGTCGCGGGTTCAAGTCCCGACATGGGTGGAATTTTTAGCCTCTAAATAGGTTATTAAAATTGTCCTCAGCTCGGGTTAGTGCAACAAAAAGAATATATAACGTATGTTCATGAAGCGGAACAAGTTTGTGAGGATCGTCGCAAGTAGCAAACCCTGGGGTCAGTTTCGTAGGACTACACTTCATGGTAGAATACAACTATATGACAATTCGATGCACATTGCGAAGTCGATTAACCCACAGAATGAACAAGTAGACTCCACTACGCAGTGTACCCCGAATTGTCATTATAAACTGCGAATTGTAGTTTCATGAAATTGGGCCCTGGGCAGGCTAGGCAGAGCTACTTCTCCGGGATACAGGTGATGTGAGAATACTTCTCCCATAATTCACACTACATAAATTCACGCCTGCATCCCAGAGGGGTGGGCTAGAGAGACCAGGGTTTGCCACGATCCCGACAGACCTCTTTCGCTATATCAACATGCATTAGTTACTTTTCCCATACCGGGTTATCAGGACAATTTCTTAAGCATTAATTGCGTAGAGCCGTCCCAAAGCGGCTCTGAATGTGTCGTGTCCCGCCCGATGATTTTAAATGCTAAACAATTAATTGAATAGCCTGATCCCCCGTCATCAGCGAACAATGTCCTCTTAATCCGGACGCGTCACCGTCCGAGACGAGCAATTTATATCATTACGCCGCGCACAATGGGGGTGGATTAGACAGGGTGGAGAGCAGGCTGGGCCAAATTAAGTGCTTGTCTGTGCCCGGCGTGGTGCGCTGGTTGGAGAGAGATGGTTGGCGACTGCATGTCCTGAATTCATAGTGTCATTTTTAGCCGCTTAAGAGTGTATGAGTTTAGGCTTTTGCATCTACGTAATGTAATGATTTATACAGCGTCCAGTGGCACCATAACTGTCAATGCCTGGGACATTGTATTTTAGATGGAGTAGGCTTGCCCAGCACCTATACCATCCTGACAGCTTAGTCTGGCGGTGTCAGCCCAGTAGGTAGAACAATGGTCCCGGAAGCGGGAGACCCACGTTCGATTCCCAGTGCGAGCATGTACCTATGACTTTGTTTATTTCCAAAGTTACATACATCTGTGAATTTGTAGTAGTACGATATATCTACACAATAAATATGAATATTCAGCCAATAAGTATCAAAATTATACAGTCACAATGGTAAGAGTTGCACTGACAATGATTTAGAGATGCCATGTAAAGACTTTATAGGGCTGAAACACACTACCTACTCTACCATGGGCTTATATGTCCTCATTAATAGTAACAATTGTTATTATTGCTATTATTATACTTTATGCACACGAAAACACAACTATGACCCCAACACAAGAACACAACACAAGTATGAACACAAGTGTGTGTAGTATGTATGTCGGTAGGGCGTCCTCCCCTTCTCTCGGCTAAACGGTTGATTGTAGAGACGTGAAAAAATTCAAAGCAGTGGCGCATATAATAAACTTCAAATGCAAACTATCACGGCTAAGTAGGCTTTACAAGTTAACGATTAATAGACGACCAACTTATAAAAGTAAAATCCATTGAAAATTACTTTGATGAAGTTGTGAGTTCTGTAAAGCCTCCTCTTTCTACGGAATCCTACACTGCGCCATATACGCCAACTACACCAAAACAACAAAGTAGGTACTGATATAATCCGTTGCTGTCAAATATGGATTACCACGGCCATCCCGATAATCCGAAGTAACAGTCAATTATCAATATTCACCAAATAGACGATGATCGCAGGCATAAATTGAGAACATATCGAAGATGCTCTCAACGGTTCGCTAAATGTTTAGATGCTTAGGAAAACGGGGCATCGAGGAAGGCACACTTAAGACTACTGGAGTCGATATATCCATTGAAGGTGTCGTAAAAGAGATTCGAGCTGTTACGCGGCATTACCCAGGGACCAAGTTACTTTATTAAGGTGTGTCCAGTTGAGGGTAGTAAAATAATTGTAACTTTGTACTGGAAGGATCCAAACAACCTCTGAATACGGTTATAGGGGCATATGAGGGCCTTTCTAAGTGTCAATTTCCAGATATCGGTAATATGGTATTTGTTTCTTTTTGTATCTACTTGATTTTGGTCTTGTTTGTGGAGGAAACTATTCTGAATGTGTTATTATTATTATTTTTTACCTTTTGCTGCGACAATTATAATGTATGCATCATCAACTTATTAACTTTATTCCATTTTTTCTTCCTACTGCTTCATATTATTATGATGTATATTTATAAGTGAAATCAATTTTTGGCTTTGTTGTCACGATAATTCATCATCATCATCAGCCTCTTGACGCCCACTGCAGGACATAGGCCTCCCTCATGGTTTTCATAACCATGAGGGGTTTTGCCATAATCGCCACGCTTGGCAGGCGGGTTGGCGATCGCAGTATGCGGTTGGAATGTCAGGTAGATGCTGCTGCCCGTCTCCTGGTAATTAATTTCCTTAGTCGCCTTCTACGACATCCACGGAAGGAAATGGAGTGAAGCTATTCTTAATCCGGCGCCACACGGCGATAATTGACTCACGTCACGTCAATCAGTCACGATAATTGATTGCAGGTAATTTTATTATTTTGTGCTATTGTATTTCCAAATAAAGAATAATAAATAAATCGGTCATGAGTGTGAACCAGCAACTTTCCGTAATAGGATTGTCTGGAACAAATTGCTTTTAGCAATAAGGCCGCCAATTGTTCTGCTTAATTAATTTTTAAAATTTTTATGTCATGTGCTCTAGTGTACAATAAAGAACATTCTTATCTTATCTTATCTAACCTGTAACACGGAAAGGGCTTATTGAAAACTGTCGCTCTGATGTGAGGGCACCTTATTGTCCACCAGCTAATCTCCGGGCGACGATTTCAATTTGACTGGCCCAGGGAATCGGACACAAGTGGCGAAACTTGGCGACACGACCGGGAACTTGCTCGCTACGTATTTATGTTTATTTTTGGATTACTTTCCGCAACAAACCGTGTAGAGGAGTTCGGGGCAAGTTTTGTAGAGCTTAATTGAAATTTGGGTCGAAGTTCGCAACTACAGGTATCCTAAATACTGTATTAAGGATATTCCTTGGGAATGGATTAAGGTGCAAAAGAAGATATTTGTGACATGATAATTTATGAGAAAGCTGGTCGGTCTCTTTCTACCAAATTAAAAGTAAGTAATATAATATATTAATGGGTAATTAGACTACATTTGGGCCAGTTTCTGAATTGAGAATTTCGCTTTGCTATCGAGTGCCAATAAACAAGTGGTATCACGCAATATTAACAAAAAATATGAAAACTGTGTCATGAAAAGTGCGAGTAGGACTTGAGCTCTTGGAACCCTGACAAACGATTACAAACTTAACTTTGCAGTTGAAAAATATGTACTCCCACACAAACTAGAGTAAAGTTTTTAATCATGTCCTCCCTTCATATGATAATTTTTATTTATGTATGTTTATCTCATATTTATGTACCGTATATGTATGTGTATTAAATATATAAATATCTTAGTATTGTTTAGTTGCACCGACTACCCGTCATTTAGCTTCTCATTTTTTTTCCGTCAATGGTTGTCTGGTAGAAATTACTTTTAGTAATAAGGCCGCCAATTGTACTGTACTATATTATTGTTAAATTCTCATATGTAATTCCTGGTGCACATACAATAAAGAATATTCTATCTATCGTTTTTATACGAATTAACAAAGTAGAAATTAACGTTTCCGGGTTTTCTACTCTTCTTGTGCCAAAGACGCCTGGAGAGAGGTCGTTCGGGATGGCCACAAGACCTGGGACGAAGTATGGTGCCCGGCACTGGTGGACAAGAGAGCCAGGAGGCACCAAATCCGTACCGACCCGACTCCGGACGTTTCTCTTATATGCCCTACACGCAGTAGGGCTTGCGCCTCTCGAATCAGACTTTTTAGTCAGTCGAAAAAGTGTCAAACTCTTAGGCACTGCTTAAATCGTCCGTAACGGACGCAAAGGTCTGTGATGATGTGCCAGAAGACCTTGCCTTGGCAAGCCAAATTTTATCATACTAGATCTAGGTTAAGGGAATGTACGCCATGGGCATTGATAGCCTTGCGAATTTAAAAATATGAGGCATGAACGGCCTCACGTCTTTTATTGCGTTAACAGCTTCAAGGAATTGCAGACCTAAGCATTTGATATTAATTTAACTTGATACCTCCGCGTTCCTGGGAAAAGGGGACTTGATAGACAGACAGACGGACGAAAATGTAATCCTATAAGAGTTCCGTTTTTACCTTCTGAGGGACGGAACCTTTTTTTTATGTAGCCTATATTCGTCCCACTATGGAGTCGCGGACGAGAACAGGGCGATGGTCGGTCGGTAGACCAACAGCCCGATGGTCGGACGATGTGGCCAAGTCGGTAGGGGACCCGTGGATGCGAATGGCGAGAGACCGCGTAAGATGGCGTGATGGGGAAAAGGCTTATACCCAGCAGTGGACAGAGGTGGGCTGATGATGATGATGATGACGATGATGATTCGCCCCACTGCAGCGCACAGGCCGTCTCTCAGAGAGAGTATGGGCTTAATTACCATGCGTGCCCCGCGTACCACGGGACCCGAAAAATATAAAAACCATCTCTAAGATCATCAATTCTAGTTTCACTGAATCTCCCACCTCTGTTGATGCCAGACATGCCATAAATGCCATATATGGGTCTCCCAAGCCCGTGCCAGCGCCAGTGGGCGGTACGACCGCTGTAAAAATGCATTTACATAACACGTGCTTGCTCCCGGTGGAGTTTTGACTTCATAATACATGCCCCGGGCGGCGAATGGACAGCTGCATGTTGTGCCCCACATTTGCTACGGGAAGAGCGTGAAAACTGACTCGACGCTGCAGAGCTAAAGGCAAATCAAATACATGCATGCAACGACTAACGAATGTTGATGAAGCGACAGATGTGTGTCCCGAATCGAGGCGAGTGGCCAACCCTGGTCTCTGCCTACCTCTCCTAGATATAGGCGTGCGTTTATGATGTGAGATTTTTTTCCCCTTTTATAACTTTACATAAACTTACGCCTGTATCGCGGAGGGGTAGGCTGAGAGCAGGGTTTGCCATTTGCCACGATCCTGACAGCCTGAATAAGTATATAAAGCATATAGAAGTAAAGCTTGTTTGATTGAAAAAACATCCTACTGCATAGTTGTCATAAATTAATCGGTATTAAATGATATACCTAGCCTAAATGACCGATAACCTGCAGGCAGCCAGGCCAAGTCTGGGCACAGAGAAGCCGTTGGCTGTATTTTTCAAAATGGCGCTGGTGTTTAAAATTCGAACAGCAACTTTTTTAGATTCCATTTTAGATACTTTTTTTCTGAAGTACAATCGACCGCATAATGAACCTTAACACAGAGACTCTACTTAAATATTTTACGGGTGACGTTGCAATAGAAATAAAAGGTACTTATCTTCAAACATAACTTCATCAAACATACCGGGTAATTAGGAAAATTTCTTACACCGGGTTATTTCCTTGTTAGTTGTATACCACTACTTAGATATAAGAAACTATTTGTAATTCTTTCACCTGGTTTTGCCATAAAGTGTTCTCTATCTATCTATTTCTTCGGGTTATTAGACTAACGATGTGGGTACGACTTCTATCGGGCGTTAATTAACTAATGCCCTTTCTGGAACCCACGTTTTCTATGCATCGTTCCACTCATGTTTTCCAAGGGCGTGCCTGGGAAATCATCGGCTTTCTTCTAGATTTTTCTTGTTTCAAAGCGCAATGTATTCTAAATAATGGGATCTATATGGGATCTCTGAGCGGAAAGGATTCTAAATAGCGTATCACCGGTTAAAACTTGCTATCCGTGCAGTAAAAATGCTGAAAGTTACGCGTCCATTGCGATAGTTTAAAAACAATTTTTTCTTATCGGTTTCCCAGTAAATAATATTCATACGGTAAATTCAGTTTGGTTGTCTAGAATGCGTAGATCTCGAGTCGGCCTTCATTTGACACTCTGTATGGTCATCTATCTAATGGTGTCTGATTTTAAATAAAGTTACTTAGGCGTTAAGAAAACTTACCGAACTTAAAGAATACCGAAGTGATAAATACAGCGCGTAACAATATCCTCACTTAAATCCCAATAGATGCGTTCTACTCGACAATACGAACTACTTTTACAATGGTGGAAAACTTCGAAAATATTATAAGCTGTTACAGGATTATCCTATCTACACAAACTCACGCCTGTAGTCCAGAGGAGTAGACAGAGACCAGCGCCACTTCCCACGAAAAAAACCATAATTATCAGCTTACCATAATATACCTAGCTGAATTGGCAGTGGGCTGGTGAAATACGCCGAATAATTGATTTTTTTTTTTGTATTCAGAGGTCCCGATGGTCGATTTCGATGGTCGCAAAGGTTCTCGAGAGGAGACCATGACATGAACGTCCACTAGCTCGCTGGGCCGACGATCTGAGGCAGGTTACTGGCACTAGCTGGATGAGGATGGCTGAGGACAGAAGGAACTAGCGTGACTTGGGGTAGGCCTATGTGCAGCTGTGTACTAGCACGGGCTGATTGATATTCCTACGAAATTAAAATGTACGGAATAACTGATATATTTTTTCCGATCGTACTGTTTTCCTCATACTTAAAAAAATATAATGTTGACGTGTAAGATATCCCATTTTCGGATAAATAGGGATATTTTGTTATTTGCGTAGGTTGAAGTGAGACTTCTGTCAATTCACTCCCCTCTATTGCGGGGGGGGGCTTATTCTTGGTGACTCGGTAACTTTGCGCACGGTCTACTGTGCGGTAATCTCGCCCAGAGCTGCTTTTTATAATGTGGAGAATCTTGCTCATCTTTAAAGCATAGTAAGTGGGTGTTAAATTGTGTGGAAATCGTGAATAGGCATTTTTACGGCCTTATTTAAGGCTTAAAGGAACGAACCCGGGTATAGTTCGCTAAAGTGGTCGGTGAAGTAAAATATTATAGAATAAACGCCTGTTATTCTCTAAAGAAAAATAGGCATACGATGACGTTATGTTGGTTAGTATTTTAGACAGTATTTTGAAATGGTTTCCTTTCTGTTGGTTGTGTGCAGTCAAAAGCCTTTTATTTTTATTGTAACGTCACCCATAAAATATTTAAGCAGAGTGTACTTAACTTAAATATTCTACAAATATTTTAAGTCACTCTGTGTTAAAGTTGATATGAGGTCGATTGTACTTCAGAAAAAAGTCTCTAAAATGTAATAAAAAAAGTCGCTGTTCGAATTTTAAACACCAGCGCGATTTTGAAAAATAAAGCCAACGGCCTGCAGGTTATATGGTCATTTAGGCTAGGTACATCGTTTAATACCAATTACTTTATAACAACTATGCAGTAGGACGCTTTTTTACTCAAACAAGCTTTACTTCAACATTCTTTATACATTGTCCTGCTACGTAGTTTAAAAAGGAACACTTTTCTAAGCTAGAAGTGAGCTCATTAATGTTATTTAACACACTGCTCCGCTGTTGTACCTACTGGCGATGGTGTCCCGAATAGTTTCTGCTGTCTTTTAGTATCTTGAATAGACAGCTACTCAACCGAATATAATGATGGTGTCGACTAGGACGCTGATAACATCCATGTTCGGTCTAGTCTCCTTATCGCTGCTGGGACCGTTGACACAGGAACTCATGTTTTCTGTTTTAGTTTTCTTCGGATTTAGTGTTCAGTGTCTATTTGTAAAATGTTAATGACATCTTTTTCTTAGCGTAGCGTAGCATTTGCCAATCAGCGTGAAGAGCTCGCTGAGTGTAGCTTAGGTGCGCCAGGCGTACAGGGTATATGGAGAAAGGGATGTCTGTTTGAAATGTTGTACTTTTACTTCGTAGGTCTAAAGAAGAACGCTTACCTGTCTGCGCCGAAAGAATCAACCGAAGTCAAGTTTCATCACACCTATCCTCTCCGAAGGCACCAACCGCACCGAAAGAATTTCGTGCATTAGCATTGTTTGAAGTTTAGTTTAGTTTGCATTTTGTCCACTAGATGGCGCTGTTATCACTTTACATCGCAGTATGGTTATGTATTCCGTTGTTAGGATATATTTCATTCTTGTCAATTCTGATACCGTGGAATCACGATGGCTGCGTCTCGGAGTCGAACAAGAAGCGGCTCCGAGCCCAGGAGAACCTCTCCCGGTGCGCCTCGCTACGTGAGGAATGCGACGATCGCGAGGGACCTCAAATGGGAGGAGCTGGACGCCTTCGTGGCGCGGCTGGCGACCGACATGTTCGCGCGTGCGGACCGGTCGCAGCTGCAGCATCTGCGCGGGCTGGCACCGCTGCACGCGCGACCGCCCGACGGCCGCGCCAAGCCCCTCCCCCGAAGCCTGGTTGAGTCCACGGCCAACTCCGTCTGAAGAAGCCACCTGCGACCCCCAGTGAAGACCACCGCCTGAAAGGCCACCCAGTGACTTGTCCGTAGCTGCGGACAGCGGTAGATCCCTCGGGAAGAGGGCCACGTGCTGACCCCGACCCTCCACTCCCCAAGGGGAAGTGTGAGAAGACCGCCTGATGATGATCTGATACCAACAGTACGCGTTAATTAGCCTCCGCAGCGACATGCATATAGGTACAACAAAACTGAATGCGGGCGCAGCAACGGTTGCTTTTTGCGCACCGTTTGTAGTTTTTTTGTACCAAACGTACTGACTTCATCCGCATGTGTCTGGGAATTAGAAGCTGTTTTGATTGTTTTTGAGATTCGCTCGTTACGGCGCGGAAAGGCAAGCGAGGTTTCATAGGATTTCATGCGATTGGTTCTATAATTAGTTTCGTTTGGCGCGTTCGACGCGTTCAGCTCGGCGAGGTGCACGTTCACCTAACGGGCTTTCTGTATTTTGAGTTCCTGTGCCCGAATATGCCACGAGTTACATTATTGAGCACGCTGCATGAAAACGTGGGTTCCGGATGCACCTCTCTGCATCGTAAACAACTTTTATTGTTCACTATACTGCCATGTGTTTTATTCAAGCTGCTATATATGCTGTATGGTTGGATATGGAAATTCTACGCTCATTATTCATGGAGACTATTGGAACCCAGCTGACTAACTCTTTGACGTGGCTTTAAGGTGACTACAGATTATGAATCAGTCTGTGCCATAAAACAGACAACTCCCATCAGGTTGCATATAAAGACGTAGTTAAAAGTGCCTAAGAGGCGAGAGTGATCTGTCGGGATCGTGGCAAGTGGCAGTTCCTGGTATCTGCCTACTCCTCTGGGATACAGGCGTGAGTTTATGTATGTATAAAAGAGCCATAGAGGGTGGAAATGCTAAAAACACGCACATCGTGCTCTGCATCTTAATGTACATATATCCAGAGGCATTTCACACAGTGTCATTGTTTGGGATAGCTAACATTGTGATGGATGATAAAATGACTCTTGCTTTGGATACTGATAAAAATCCAAAGGATTTAATGATTTTGATAATTTACAGTCAATAACTTTCAAATACCGATGTAGCTTTCAACTGTACAAATGTAGCTCCAGCGCAGTGTTATAGCTTCGGAATCAATCTATTAAAAGATGATTTTATCAGTCAATGTTTACGTTGTTATAATTCACATTATGCTTGCACCCTGTGGCATTGTAGTTACTGCTTAATAAATGTTCGTTTTCATGGGCCAATGAGCTTTTAATGTGTCTAGCCTGAATTAATTCTGCTGTTACGTGTTGTCAAGGTCAATGTGACATAAACAAAATTGAAAGAGATTTCATGCAGTTAATAAAGCTGTGGAAATGGTCATGTTATTAGCGTAGAGCACCCTCTACTAATTAAAGTGCGTTTGAACTGTTTTGTGTCACTTTAATATTGCGGTTGATTGTAACGGCGTTATTTATAAATAAAAAAACAGGATTCCCATAAAACACTACTTAAACGCAATATAAATGGTCTGTGAAGTCTCTACCAATTCATTGATTTAAGGAATCGTGTTTTTTAAATTACACCATAAGGTGCTATTAAACGTATGCTGTAGGTATAGTCATTTGATTCGGTTTGTATTGAACCAACCTGTATAAGTTTAATCATCAATTTTATCCATGTATCGGCACAACTAATTTTATCAACATACCCACAACATTGCAATGTATCCGAGACTCGATGAGACGCGTCGAAAGCCATGATACAGGTTCGCCTAGTATGGTTTTCGATGTGAAAACATAATAATACAATTTCACGCCTACCTACGAAGTTCAATGTATCCAAGACATTTTTTTTTGTTGTTCAGACGTTCACAACTTAATAAATTTCTTATTTCTATTTTTATAAATTGTCAACACGTTAAAAAACTTTTTTAGTATATAAGTACTTTGGTAAGCCGCTATATGAAATTGTACCTATTTATGTAATAGCATAGCTAGTGTACAGCGAATACTAATTGATAAGCCTTAAAACCAGCGTTAAATGTATTTTCTATCAACTAAGATATCGATTATTTAGTTACCGAGATGCATTTGTTCTTGTTTGAAAGATTTTGGTTTTTCACTGTTATGTAGTCTGTGGGGAAACAAGCAACGTGTTCCACAGCCGTTCTCATTACAAATCAATTCGCGAAATTGTATGTTCTCTTTATAGATATATAGATAGTACAAACAGAGAAAAACAAACATAATGACGTAAGCATATGACCTTGTTCCTATTTCATAGCACTACAATTCATGGTTTACTTCGACAATTCGATGTATATAACATATCCCATTAACCAACAGATTAACAAGTAGGAAGACTGACTACGCAATGCACATCGAATTGTCGTATAATGCTGGTTATGTAATTGTAATTTTTTTAATGTGCAACAGAAATGCTTGAAACCGTGTCCAGTGTTACCGCCACTCAAATTTTTACGCTGATAAAAGTAGAACATATTGATCGGAATTTACTCTATTTATTATCCAAAATGCGTGCTTATGTATCTTGACTGACACATGTTTTAGCGAATAAATAAATATTTCTGTTTATGAAACGCGGGCCATTACGCTCGTGTAAAACTAACAGAAATATCCAAATGCATTAAAACCGAACCGGGCAACTGCACCGGACACTCTGGCAGCCTGTAAGTCGCCATCCAACCCGTTTAAAAAGTCATGCCCACTTTGAGCACACAAACATTTGTAGAAGATCCACTCAACTAAGTTACCTGTCAACATTATTAATCCTTGTATTAACATGAGGTAGACTTGCGTGGACTTAAGATGCGGTGATTGCATAAATGTTGCCATGAGAGTGTGCCCTTTAAGGCGGAGACCAGTTTTCTGTGAACCATTTGTAACCAACATCCAGTACAAACCGGATGCTCTGAAAGCTACTGGATGCACTGGATGGTAAAAAACAAACTTATCTTTAATTTTTTTCTCGAAAAAGAATGAATCTTGTATCAATCTTGACTTTGATAACTGTTGTTGGGTGAGATACTACCAGTAACACTACCTTGCGTTTTGAATTCATCGATTTGGACAGTTTATTTCATAGTTTGCTCTTGATTTAAGCATTTTTTTTATAATTCTCTCAGGCTTTGTAGGCGGGCGGTGGATTCGGGCTGGCTTTCTGTTCTTGCCATTTTCCACTGTGAGTGATACGTGGCCGAGAATTATGCCAGGCAGTGGCGGGCGCAATGGAATGCTGAATTTGTGATAGGGATTGTGCGCGACGCTCCATATTGAGTTTGAGTCGGGACGTTTTCCCTTTTGTTTTTTAGCCCCGCGCCGCCATCGCGAATGCAATTGTGAAGTGATTTGATTACATTCGCGTATTGTTTAGTAGCTTGTCTGTTATTTGAAGGACCATTAACTGACCAAACTGGGATGTCATTGCGTTATTACAATGTACATAAACTGGCGCCTCTATCTCGCAGGGGTAAACTAACATAAAATAAGAATATTCTTTATTGCACACAAGAAACAAGAGTCATAAATAAAAGTTAGGGTGTACCTGTAACTTTTATTTTACCATAAAGCCACCCACTCACATTCTCAAACTATCGAGAGAATTATCGAAAAAGCAAAATGCTTAAATCAAGAGCAAACTATGGAATAAACTGTCCAAATCAATGAATTGAAAACGCAAGGTACTGTTACTGGTAGTATCTCACCCAGAATCATCATTTTCATCTTTTTTTGCGTCAGGGGTTATTTATGACCCCTAACGCAGTACGTCACACTTATTTCGTGATTTTTTGACCCCTCCCCCGTCCTTGTCACGGTTGGTCACATTTGTGAGACCCCCTCCCTAGTGCGACGTCACATATTTTGCAATTTTACATCTAGAAATTTTTAAATTAATGCAGCAGTTCCGAAGTTAGTTGTATTTCCATTTAAATTATATTTTAATATTATCTACTTCATATCAAACGTCAGAAAAAGTTTACAAAACAATTAATTAATAATCATATTATATTTTTGAAGTGTGACGTCACGAAACCTAGGAAGCCTTGCTCCCACCCCTTGTCACACAATGACATACTTTGTCGACCCCCTCCCCCCCCTCATAACGTGTGAGATACTTTATGGGTGGTCCCTTATGAGGATATCATTGGTTAATAATTCAATGACGGCATTGAATTATTAACGGGCTGTATTAAGCCAACTGCGCGCCACTACAAACAACTTATTTGTGATCTGCAGGAACCAGTCATAGTACATATTTTATGACCACTGGTTCTAATATTATATTGACACTACTTCGGATTTCAGAGTCATAGTCATATACATATTACACAACAGTACATCAAAAAAATGCATGGCACGTAGCAAAAAGGTTATTTTTCTCTTCATGTGAAATAGTTGTCTTTGGTTAATTGCTTACTATATTATTATTAAGTGTAAGTATGTAAATGAATATTCATATTTGCACCTACTACCCGCCTCACTTTTCCTTCAGCAACTCTCCATCGTCGGTTCGTCATCATCATCAACCCATTATGTCCCCACCGAGGGGCACGGGTCTCTTCCCTGAGAAAGGTATAGGCCATACTCCACCACGGGGGCCAAGTCCGGATTGGTGGAGGCTTGTAGACTAGTGGCTCGTCTACTGTCAGAAGTTGTCAAGCCGCCCTAAGGCCTCTGACTTGGCTTAACGACTGCCATACCTCGACGGCAGCCGGCACCAACAGCTTAACGTGCCTTGCGAAGCACGGAACCGCTCAGAAAAATGCCACTAGCGTTAGGCATAGACGGCGACCCATCCATGCACTGAACGCGCCCTGTGTTGCTTAACCTTCCTGATCGTTTTAAGATCACTCAGGCAGCCGGGGCTACGAGCGTTGGTCGTCGGTTGCCTGGAAGAAATTGCTATAAGCAATAAGGCCGCCAAATGTACTGCATTTTTGTAAATTTTTCTTGTTTGTGTTTTTTCTGGTACAATAAAGGATATTCTTATCTTATCTTATCTTACTATGCCTCTTCACCTATTACTAGAAGGTTGTACCAGTCATTTTTCCATGTCTTTAATAACTAATTCAGTCCACTTCTTATACAATAATGTTATGTTTGATTTCATTTTATTTAATATAAAGCGGTGCTTTATATTAAATACAATGACAAAAAAAACGTTGGTATTAAGCTCGCCTTTGTGCGAAATATCGCTATTGTCCAATAAAGAATGTTTCAATTCAATTCAATATTTTATTCATAGACATCAACTAAAATGTGGTTTGACTGTTGAAATACATTTATGCATAGAGGTCACCGATTGTGAAATTTCAGCGTTAGAATAGATGGCGTTAGTGATCTCGACTCTGATGAGAACTACACATCTTTTAGGACATTCGATCATCCTTATCGCTGAGGCATAGAGTTGATTTCATATTATAAAAACTGAGTTTGCACGAAGATTTACTCGTTTATTTTTTCATTTTACAATTTTCCGACTTATCGGTACTTTTGCAAGTCCCGTGGTCTCGGGAGACTAAGGTGACAGGCGTCCTTTTTACGTGCAAATTCGGTCTTTATTATGCTTATGTTATGGCCTTAGAAAACACTATGATTTCATATTGATGTGTTGTAGTGTGTACTACTATGAAAACAAACGTTGCATATACGTAAATGTGTATGGTTGAAATGCCACGCAGTGTTGACTCGTACTGTCGTACGGTGTTTATATCAACATTTCAACTCGCGGAGCTATGGAAGAGCGTTGCTTGAAAGGTGCATATGTGCTTAGCATTTTTGGAATTGACCAACCTGTAAAATGCGATCAGTACAGACGACAGTTGTAGAGAGTTATATCTTCATACAGCGTATCACAAAAAAAGGCGGTTATCTATTCATCTATTTAAAAAACTGTTGTCAGATGAACAACTCTGAAATCGCCTAACGTAATATGTTTATACCTGGATTATCTACTTATTTTTCACCGGATCTTTCTGTAAATACGCTTTTTAGTATTGATTTTATTACGTGCTGAAGATTGCGCCATTACATATATTACAGTGTTTAAGAGAACGAATGAGGCATCGTCTAATACTAAAGAAAACAACGAGCGTGTGGGGTTACGATGGTACTGAGTTGATCTTTTGTAGGAACTAATTCGTTCTGCGACCGTGTCGAATAGTTTGCTGGCGATCTGTGTTTTACTCTTAATGGTTTAAAAGAAAGGTTCTCCGCACACTGGCTCGTGACAGCCTTTGAGGCCTCAGTCACAGATTCATTGCTCATTATTACGCTTGGCCTTGCGTGTGTACGTACAATTGTGTCCTTGTTTCTCTCATGGGTGAGATGAGTTAAAAATTAGCTTCGCTTCGCTTTGTTAGTGATACATTTTCGGAAATGTCGTGTTGGTTGGTCGATGTGAGCTGAAGATGAGGAAATTTTTGTTACGTTTAATTTGTTACGTAGACCCTTCCATGAGCGCACTCTAATCAGTTACGCAACGGTTTTATGTATAAAACGCGAATCCTTAAAACCTTCCTCAGAGGCAGCTTAATTAGTTGTGGTTAAGGGCAAAACGTAACCACAGATTATTTAAACTGCGTCTGAGAAGTGTTTCAAGGGAATCGTGTTTTTATAAATAAGGCCGTAAGCGAACATAAACATAAGCATGCTCATCCCAATTTCACTGCTTCTGAAGATGGCAAGGAACACTCAAGGATTGAACGTCTGTCGACTGCAATTACGCCTCTCTTCAGTGTACATACTTCACTGAGTTTTGAGATTTTGTCCATAACCAGTTTCAAACAATGCGGATTATGAAAGTTTGGTCAGTCACTGTTACTCTATAGCTGAAGTTAAGAGTCTACGTCAGAGCATACTTGGCCGTGTCGCTTTAGTATAATCCGACGCGCTACAATTAGCCAGTAAGCGAAATATTCAAAACAGTTTGAATAAAAAAGTAAGATGAATAACAAAACTTATTTTATTAACAAATTTTGACCGATGTAGATCGGCCTCATTCGCTCGCATCATTCGGTCACATTCGCTCGATACATTTGTTTCGTCAATCTTTCTTCCTTTATCCTCTCCACATGTCCAAACCAACGCGACATTCCTTTCTCAATTTTTGTCACTACATCCTCTTTCAGTCCACAACGTTCTCTATGCAAACTATTGCGTATCCTGTCATTCAAAGTAACTTACTTTTCAAGGACCTCATTTCTACTGCATTAATCCTACTTTCTTGCTTCTTTTGCCACACCCAAGTCTCACTACCATACATAGGTGTTGGGACCAGCACTGCATTATGAATAGCCAATCTAGCTCTTTTGGAGATGTTTCGGCCGCTCACAAAGAAGTGCAAGGCATCGTTTATACAATTACTTTCGTCTTACTTACATTAGTGTTCATTCCTTCCCTTTTAAATGCCTCATCCATTATTGTTACTAGTGTTTGCAGGTCTTCAACCGACGATGCAAACAAAACCTGATCATCAGCGTATAACAAGCATTTGACCAGTAGCTCACCCATCTTTATCCCAAAATCATTCTTTTTCAAATCAGTCAGGAAACTGTCCATGAATAAGTTGAATAACCACGGAGATACAACACATCCTCGACTCACACCCTTGCGGATGCTAAAACAGTCAGTAGGTATATGCCGATTTATTCTAACGCAAGCACTGGAGTCTTTCATGGAGAGACCTCAGAGCTCGCAGCAAGACGCTGTCCATCCCATACACGCACAGTACCGACCACAGGTCATTCCTCACCACGCTAGCATTGTTGACTAGCTTCTCCTTCTCCAAGTCGACGAATGCACAGAAAACCATTTGACTTTTGGCCAAAAGTTTCTCCACCATCCGTCTCAAGGAGAAAATTTGGTCCAAGGACATCTCAAACATGAAAATACACCCAGACTGAGGCCTTTTGCACAAATGTACGGCGGCCCCCAGTGGGATCCGAACCCACGACCTCCGGTATTGTAATCAGACATGATACCGCTAGACCAACGAGACAGACATTTTTTCCGGTATACAATAAAGAATATTATTATCTTATCTTATCTCAAGCAATAGTCAGTGCAGTAGCATAAGCTATAACAAGTTGATAATTTCTTTAGGCATGACTAATCAGTTTTGGACATGAACAACATCCGAGTAAAGTCAATGTCAAAATGTTTTTATTCAAAATAGTACATAAACTGCTATTTAATAAACGTTACAAGTTAGATGTTGGTGTCTAATTGAAATATAGATATTTTGAAGAACAAATGGACGAAAAATTCCAAACATTTCAAATTTAATTCGTAATTAACAAAGTTAAAATTATTATTCTGAAACCTAGAACCACCTAGAACTTATACATTGAGTTTGTTTTAATTCCAGACTCTTTGTCATTTAAATCATGTTTCATACAACAATCGTCGCGAACTATTCTGCGGTCTTTGTAATCGGACTTTCAAAAACAAGCTGGGTTTCGCGTGCCACATCCGCGCCCATCGTCACAGAAGTCCCACAACCTATGAGGTCGCCGTCGTCGGATCACGATGAGACATCATTAGTGTTGTAGCCCATTTTGCCAAAGTGTCATCATAAGCAGCCTATATACGTCCCACTGTAGGGCACAGGCCTTCTCTCAGAGAGAGAGAGAGACTAAGTGTAATTCACACATTTTTGAACCGTGTTTCTAGTCAGATTGTTATACTTATTCAGAAAATACCTGAAAATAACAAACTGACCAGAAACGTGGTTCAAAAATGTAACGTTATTTTATTAACACTACGGTTTCTAGGTGCTTTATCGATGAGGTCCTCTTTCATATTTTAAAACAATACAGCAAAGCGGTTTAATATCGGAACCGCCAAGTCCGAACAAAATATTCTCATCTCAAAAGAATTTTTCCCTGAAATCTCTTATTAATATCCGATTCGGATTAGCACAGTCAGTGTTGTGGTTTTATAATTGAAAGTGGGGTGTGTGGGGGCGGCGACCACGGAGGGGGTGAGGCGAGGGGCGAGGTCGCGCGCCAAGGGAGGGCAAGCTGGGGCATTACGCTGAAACATTTGAAATTAAATTCGGTACAAAGCTAAATCGCAGCTACTGCTAACATGCACGAAAGTATACGTACTAACATTACATAAACTCACGCCTGTATTCCGGTGGGGTAGGGCAGGGTTTGCCATTTGCCGCTTTTTCGCTCCCCCAACATCTGTTAATCACTGTACGAACGCGCGCCGGTTTCGGGGCAGTTTTTATCTTGCCTTTATCTATTACATGCCTTATTTAGATCCCTAACGCCTATGAAAGAAAACTGCTGTGAAAATTGCAGCCTAGCCACTGGCCTTGTCTCAGAGAGCATGGGCTTTACGAGTATAACCACGCGAGCCCCCAGCGGATTGACGATTTCATGCGCTGAGGTATGTAAACACTTCAGGGTCAGTTTTTGAAATGAGAATTTTGCTAAGTAAATAGTTAACTGTAGTGTTGTATCATCGAATTCCTCAGAAAAGAGCGTGACAGAACGTTACTTAAGTATTTTGTAACTTACACTGGGTTACAAATACTTAAGTAACATAATTCGCAATTCAGAAACCGGGCCTCAGACGTACACTTTTAGCGCGTGGTATTGCTAGTACTACAACAAATTGCAAGGCAGACCTGTGCCCGTGCCCTACAATTTGTCGTACAGGCTGTAATTTTCACAGCAGAATAAAGTTAAACATATATTTACTTAAAATTGCACAGTTTTAGAAACACCGGACAAGTGCGAGGCGGACTCGCCCACCGAGGGTTCGGTACAAATTCGTAGTCTCGCAGCTTTTCCAAGCTTTTCCCGAACTTCAAAGACTACTTTTTAATGATTTAACTAAATGTATAGTTTTCAGATTTTTCTCTGTACTTGTAGTGTACGACAATATTACTTGCCAGATTTCATAGTTCTACGAAAAGTACCATAGACATTACCTATAAAGTAACTTTTTTTAAGATAACTTAGATGTTTGTTTTTTTCACAGCTTCTAGGGACTGAAGACCTAAGTATATGATATTAAAACCATATTTCAATTCGATATTTTTTCACAGCTTCTAGTGACTGTAGACCTTAGTATATGGTTTTAATTTCAACTCGATACCTCGACGCGTTCCTGAGATAAAGGGTTTTGACAGACAGATGAACGAACGGACGGACGGTCAACAAAGTGATCCTATAAGGGTTCCGTTTTTCTTTTTGAGGTACGGAATCCTAAAATCGTGGAAATAAAATAATGGTCTAGAATCAACGATAGCCTTAAATACGGCTGAACCTATATCTTGAAGACTCTTGTCAGTTTTAACATTTTAATGAATAAACTAATGTCTAATATAATCTTATAATTTTACAGTTGGTACACCAATATAAAAAAATTAAAGCTAGACATGCACTAAAATTATTACTAATAGCTTCAATTCAAATTAGGACTAATAAAAATATCTTGGAGAGATTTGTTAGGAGTTTCACTCAAGGAGTTTCACTGCGTGATCGAATCAGGACTGAGGAGATCTGCAGAAAAACCCGAGTTACTAATGTAGCTCGAAAAATTGCTCAGTTGAAGTGACAGTGGGCGGGGCACATAGCTGGGAGAACTGATGGCCGTTGCGGCGGATAAATTCTGACCTGGCGACCGCGAGCCGGACGACGCAGCGTGGGCAGGGCCCCCACCAGATGGTGTGACGACCTGGTTACGATGGCGGGGAGTCACTGGATGCGTCAAGGAATGCCCTCTTAAAATCTTGCTAACAAATTCGATGTCACCCTGTAGTACGTGCGGTGACCGATCGATACAGAATAACTTGGGCCACTCCGAAGTAAGGGCCGTGCTATCTACGATGCCAACTTTCAAATAGAAAAACTTGTGTCGTTAGTCTGACCGTGGACTTTATGTATAAGCTCTAGTTTATGTCCGCGGCTCCGCTCATCTACTCTTTAGGCAAATTTACATTGTAAATCCAGTAATTATATCATAAAAGGTAATTGGGCGCTCGTGCCTCTAATCATATTCTTAGCTGCGTGGGTTTTGCGGACAAGTTGTCTGCTGGCCATTGCAGCAACTTTTTAAGTCATAACTCTGTTTTTAAGCGAGCAACTATAAAAACAACCAACCAAGCAGATAAATCTTTTTGGTGTCAGCGGATGGAACGTATATATTATGTGTTTTTTTAAATTATCTAATACACTTTTTTACTATTTAAAGAGCGGGACCTCTTCTTTAATCAACGTTTAAAAAAATATTCGGTTATTCTGTGTTCTCTGCGTAAGTGAATTCGGAATTAAGTTAATATTTCTGTAAGGTCGGCGCGGTCTGTACGGTCGAAACTTTGAATGAAATAATATGACGTATCTAAAAGAGGCAGTATTACGAAGCCAAGTTAGTGAACTCTCATAAGCTTTATATGTTGGATAAAAATTCATTCAATAATTCATATTTGGAAGTCATCACTTTTTATCAAGTAAGTAGAGCACATATTATTTTTTAAGACCTTGAAATAATTTAAATTTTCATAATTTAAATTATTTCAAGGTCTTAAAAAATAATATGTGAATATCATAACACCGTTTGGCACTACCACGTCACGTCACCTGCTGGTTAGATAGAATAGAATACCATTTAGTATTAAGCCCACCGATACATTTTTTTCTGATACAATAAAGAATTTTAATAATCTAGTCAGAAACCTATTTAGAGGCTAAAAATCCATGCCAGGACTTGAATTCGCGACCTCTGGCTAACCGTGCCAGCGCTCTCCCAACTGAGCTAATGGGCAAGTACAAGCATCAGCGAAATTTCGAGCCTCTTTACAAACTTATCTGTATTACGTACAGATAGGTTTTTTTTTTTTAATTGTCCTCAACACGGGTCAGTGTAACAAAAAGAATATAAATCTAGTCAGAGTTTGTCAACCTAATATTAACTTTTAGTTTGACTAATTCTGACTGACTGACTATCATACTACATTACACGGGGCCTGCTGAAGGGGCAGACTTTCTCGCAGAGAGAGAAATATTAGCTTATTAAAACATGTTTCTCTATTATTTTGTCGTCCTTCAATAGTGTGTAAAAGAATTGAGCGGTGGTAGGTTTATTTAATTTCGGACAATTCTATTTATCTAGCTCTGTAAGTTACTTAACACATAGGCTTACGTGCGGTAAGTCCATGATCCTTTCCACCGTGTTTACGGCGTAGCGTCGACTGGGTACCACTGGCTCAAGTCAACAGAACGGCTCGAATTTGATTTTATCTCGATTATTCTATCAGATCTAATTAAAGCGGGTGATATTTGAGACATTGACTACGGTGTCTACGGTAAAGAGAGGGTCCATTAATACAAGTAACTTTTACGATGGTTATGACTTCAAACAGCTGGTTCATACTATTACCACCTTCGACATTAAAATTTATAATAAATACAATACATACATAAACTGAAGTTTCGATCCTGAAGAGGTAGATAGAGAACAGGGTGATGTATAATTATAATAAGCAGATATTTTTTCCCGTATTAAAAGTCCGAATTGTGGATCGTCCGAGTGATTGTGTTATGTGGAAGTTATCATTATTTACAAGTTAAACCCCATTTTTGGAGAATTGTTATACCTTGTATGATTTAGTTGGGATTTATATCACACATCTTCTTCTTCTTCTTCACATTTACGCCTAAACTGAGAAACAGATATGGAATAAGTTTTAGATTTTGGAGTTTTTTTGTCCATTTTTTCTCCAAAATGATCTAGATTTTGAAATGGACACCTAGTTTAACTTGTAACGTTCATTAAGTCGCAGTTTCTGTGCTACTTTGAATAAAAAATTTTTTGATTTGATTTGATTTTGATTTGATACAACTAGACCATTTCCTGGATAGCACTATATATTAATTTTCATCCGAATCATACAGAAAGATAAATGAGAGAGTACATTTTCGCATTCTCTTACTTATAATAGTGTAAATAATGAAATACTACAGTAAATATCTGACGAATTTTAAAAGTTTTGCTGCGACTATTAAAATTCATCAGCTATGTATTGTAACTGAAGTACGCTGCACTCAGGTAAAGGTCAACCTTTCTGACCAGCTCAACAATGTGTTGTGATTTAATTTTTCACACAAATGCGCGTCAAGCGACAAGAACACATGAAAAATTAAAAATTAACACGATGCCTCAGTCTGGGTGCATTTCCACGTTTGCGAGGTCCTTGCCTGGTTACCATAGCACAGGGTGTCCTAGTTTGGGGCCGGGATAAGTGATTGTATCGTGTGGAAGTGGAAGTTCTTGTCCACTGCTGGTCAAAGGCCTTCCCCAAGATACGCCACTTTTTTCTGACATTGGCCGTCCTAATTCAGCTGCTGCTAGTAGATTACTAGTTAGATCGGAATCGGTTTAATTATTACTACAAGAAAAATCGGTTTTCAGGATTTGCGTTATAACACATTATAACGTGTTATAACGTTGTTTAACATATTGTTATCATTTTTTCAGTTCTTTAATAAGGACAATATAAGAAGGGAAATCTTTGCGACACAGTACTAAGAGAGAGAGAGCCCGCGTTACCCCGGCGACTGGCGCGGACATTATTTTCTTAAGAGGATATTTTTATCTTGATCGCCGTTGTATTTTCCTTTAGCTTTTCAATAAAGCCGGGGTTCCCTGGCCGGCTAGAAGCCTCCTAGATTGCAGGTTCCTTAGGGGTATTACAGGATACACGTTTTAGGATCCGAGTTGGTTCTAGGTGTTCCGTTTGGTACCTTTTTGGTGTAGGATTTTTCTTGCCGTGAAAGCTTTACACGTTTAATTATACCTACAAGACATAGAATCTTAGATACATTGTTAGAAGAAAGTCAGTCTTGAGATTTTTTAAAATATATTGTCTTTAAGGCTTTATTTTACTGTT
The DNA here is from genome assembly GCA_963969515.1 of Yponomeuta evonymella. Lineage (NCBI taxonomy): Eukaryota > Metazoa > Arthropoda > Insecta > Lepidoptera > Yponomeutidae > Yponomeuta > Yponomeuta evonymella. The sequence goes on along the minus strand of OZ018346.1, from coordinate 21,371,663 downwards.
TTGTCGGCGGGATTAATATGTATATCTGAGCCAAATTTCAGACTTCTACTAAACGTCTTTGAAATAAGCCGCGGACGGACACACGGACGGGTGGACATGACGAAACTATAAGGGTTCCTTGTTGACTACGGAACCCTAAAAACGTACAGTATAATATTGTAAACTTGTTTAATGAACGAGTCCCTTTAGAATCCCTGTCACTACGTAGTGAGATTTAACTCTGCGGGGTGGCGCTGATACCAATGTAAAGAGTACGGTTCTCAAGAGACGCGATTCTCATCGGATAAACGTGGCAGTGTTCAAAAATATTTTGCTTGATTGAATGTCGAATAGAGCTCGTCAGCTTAAAAAAATATTATACAAGTTTTACCTGCCCCATTTTCGACATACAAGATAAGATAGAATATACTTTATTGCACACCAGAGCACATAACGTAAAAATATAAAAGGTAGCGAAGAGAAGTAGAATAATCTTTATTGTACAACGAAAATTACACTGAAAACTTAAAATAAGTAGCTTCAAGTAGTTGCACTTAAGTAGAAGTAGAGGACTTGCACAAAATTTGTTTTAATATAATCGGAGAGGCCATGTCAAAAAATAAATCATCATCATCATCATCATCAGCCATTTGTCGCCCACTGCAGGACATAGGCCTCCTTCGTGATTTTTATAACCATGAGGGGTTTTGCCATAATCGCCACGCTCGGCAGGCGGGTTGGCGATCGCAGTATGCGGTTGGAATCTCTGGGCCTCGATTCTGTTAGTGCATTGTAGTATAATGACAGGTACACTGTCGGGTTACGTGAAGTGTTTTTTCGTACCATTGACACCTAGAAAGTTTGATGGGTGTGCCCGCGTAGACTTAAAGCAGCCATGAAATGAAAACCGCCATGTTCATGCAGTTGTCATGTTACTACAATGCATTAACAGAATCTAGGCCCAGGAAGACGCTGCTGCCCGTCTCCTAGTAATTGATTTCCTTAGTCGCCTTCTACGACATCTACGGAAGGAAATGGAGTGCCGTTATTCTTAATCCGGCGCCACACGGACACATGACATAAAAATATAAAAGGTAGAGTAGAGAAGTAGAAGATCTTTATTTTACACCGGGAATTACATTGAAAACTTAAAATAAGTGGCTTTAAGTAGTTGTACTTAATTAGAAGTAGAGAACTTGCCCAAAAAAATGTTTGAATATAATTAATATTAATATATTATAATATTAAAAAATAAATAAACATGGTTAATTTTCTAATGCTAATGCTTTTTATAATATACCCTATCGAAAAGTCATTCTAGTCACGTGGTACAAAAACGCGCCATACGAATCGGATTCAAACTATGACATAGTTATATATTAAACGGGTCTAATCGCGATTATCTATTGGGTAAAATTTAATTACTTTTTAAATAATTGCGATGGAGCGCTTATCATTATTCGAGATATCTTGTAAAATCATGTTTTTATGCATCTACACCCTTTTTTAGAAAACGTTTAGATTTCAATGAAAAAACGAAATCTGATATGTTAGTAGGGTTCCGTACCTGAAAAGAAAAAAACGGAACCCTTATAGGATCACTTGGTTGTCGGTCCATCCGTCGTCAGTAGTGGTTTTTGCTCCGCAAAAGGTGGGAAATGAATGGTTTTGATATCTTGTTCAGGTATGGATCCCCGATAACAAACCAACTGTTCGACTTTCTGGGAAAGCGCGAGCCGCCATCTTACATTGAGGGTGCCATACGTGAACCACATACATCAAAACCGTTTATTTTCCCCCTTTTGTAAAGCAAATGCCTTCTATGTCCTTACAGACTGGACTATAATGTTATAGTCATCTTTTTTGCTCAGAGTGTGCTTAAACCGTGTCAGAGGTAAAGTAAGTACAGTGCTCCATAAAGTTTGTTTTAATTTTTAGTCATCATCATCAACCCATTATGTCCCCACCGAGGGGCACGGGTCTCTTCCCTGAGGAAGGTATAGGCCATACTCCACCACGGGGGCCAAGTCCGGATTGGTGGAGGCTTGTAGACTAGTGGCTCGTCTACTGTCAGAAGTTGTCAAGCCGCCCTAAGGCCTCTGACTTGGCTTAACGACTGCCATCTATCGACGGCAGCTGGCACCAACAGCTTAACGTGCCTTGCGAACCACGGAACCGCTCGGGAAAATGCCACTAGCGTCAGGCATAGACGGCGACCCATCCATGCACTGAACGCGCCCTGTGTTGCTTAACCTTCGTGATCGTTTAAGATCACTCAGGCAGCCGGGGCTACGAGCGATTAATTTTTAGTAATTCTTAATTCTGCTTAGCGTTTGTGGACTATGAGAAAGCCTTCGATTCGATCGAGACATGGGCAGTGCTCGAGTCTCTCCAGCGTTGCCGTATTGACTATCGGTATATCGAGGTGCTGAAGTGCTTGTACAACAGCGCCACCATGTCGGTCCGAGTACAGGAGCAGAATTCGGAGGCAATTCCATTGAGAAGAGGCGTGAGACAGGGAGACGTTATCTCTCCGAAACTGTTCACGAACGCACTGGAAGATGCCTTCAAGCTTCTGGAATGGCAGGGACGCGGCATCAATATCAATGGCGAGTACATCACGCACCTTCGATTTGCCGACGATATAGTAGTCATGGCAGAAACGATGGAAGACCTCGGCATAATGCTCGACGACCTCAGTCGAGTTTCCCAACGTGTGGGCCTTAAAATGAACATGGACAAAACGAAGGTCATGTCAAACGCTCGTGTTGTGCCCACCCCAATAACATTGGGGAACACGACTCTCGAAGTTGTAGACGAATACGTCTACTTAGGACAAACAATCCAACTAGGCCGGTCCAACTTCGTGAAAGAGGTCAATCGTCGAATCCAACTCGGCTGGGCAGCTTTCGGGAAACTTAGAAAAGTCTTTTCGTCTAATATACCTCAATCGCTCAAGACAAAATTATACAACCAGTGTGTGTTACCAGTGATGACTTATGGCACTGAAACGTGGTCTCTCACTATGGGCCTCATAAGAAGGCTCAAGGTCACGCAACGAGCTATGGAAAGGGCTATGCTCGGAATTTCTCTACGAGATCGAATCAGAAATGATGAGATCCGTAGACGAACGAAAGTCGTCGACATAGCCCAGCGGATTAGTAAGTTGAAGTGGCAGTGGGCGGGGCACATAGCACGCAGAACTGATGGCCGATGGGGCCGAAAAGTTCTCGAATGGAGACCACATATCGGCAAGCGCAGCGTGGGACGACCAGCCACAAGATGGACAGATGACGTCATTCAAGTGGCAGGAAGACGCTGGATGCAGGCCGCTTCCAACCGGTCTTTTTGGAAATCCATGGAGGAGGCCTATGTCCAGCAGTGGACTTCTTGTGGCTGAATGATGATGATGATGAATTCTTAATAATAAAAAAAAAATTATTTAAATGAAAAGATTACAATAATTATGGCCGATGGCAACCCCCACACTAGACACAGCCTGTGTCGTAGGTGACGGGTAGAATACGCACCTCATAGTTAGCACCGGTTGACAGATCTGATCAGATTCAGATTTCAGATCAGATTTATTAACCGACTTCAAAAAAGTAGGAGGTTATCAATTCGACGCGTATGTTTTTTTCTAGAACATTTCAGATGTTTCATAAATATATTTTTTTGTAGATTTTTTATTTTCTTTTTATTTTTTTTCCATTTCACAATATTTATTTACAATCATAAATTAATACTATTCACTGTTTATAATTAAAAATAACCAAAGAAACTGGACTTAATTAATATATAAATGATAAAAATATACAAATAACATAAATTCTAAATTTACAAATAAAACACCTTGTTTATATTGTATATTGTACAATATATATAAAATAAATATATTGACTTGCAACTGTTAAGGTTACTTTCTTAACAGAAATCCATTAGTGAATCCCTACTACATAACTTGTAAATAAATCGGATCGCTCTCTTCTGCCGGATGAAAACAGTCTCAATGTCTGCTGCCCGACCCCATTGTAGTATATCGTAAGACCTTTCTAAGGAACTAAAACTTTTGTGAGCAATACATGTTATCAACTCAACTTTGATCTGACTCTTCCGGCAACAATTCAAGCAAGTGAATTTGGAGTTAAGTTAATAATACCATTGAATTTACTTAAAAATATTATAGTTTGGAAGTAACTAGAACAAACAAGCCTAGCAGTTAAAACGTCAGTTAGCTCTCTAATTCTTTTGACTGCATAATATGCTGCAGAGCTAACGCTGGATGCTAGTTTTACTATGTGAGGACCTCATTGTTTTGCATCGATAGTAATGTCAATAATGGCACTTCTAACTTAACTTTTCCAAGTACAATATAGACAAGCATTGCTTCCGCGTACCCGTTCCTTTGAGATAAAATTGTGTGGTTAAGGCCAAACATTCACAAGTGGAAACGGGCCCGAGTTCTAGAAACACCCAGACTTGTGCCAGCAAGACTTATAGATTGTTTTCCTGGCTATTGGACACTCAATGGAATGTTTTTTTGTCTGTTCCGTGCGGGCCTTTGTCGTTGCCTCCAGGGATTAATTAGTTTAATGTAAACGCCGGACGTAGCGTTCCCTTGATGGATTAATTGAAAGCAAAAATAAGCCGGTACATTGTTTTCATAAATCCTTTTTATTGATTTTATAACGATATACGTATGTTTCTAACGATTTGGATAAGAAAACTATTAAACTGTCCTTGAAAGTCAAGGTTGTGTGAACCCTTACAGGGTTTCAGCTGGCTATCAAGTCAAGTCAAGTGAAGTCAAATTTTTTTATTCACTATAAAAACAAAATGCTTAATGAATGTCAAGCAAGTGATATTATCACTGAATATGTTTTTACTGTTACTTTACTGACTTCTATGATGGGAAATATTATGCTTTAATTTTATTACCGGAAAACTTTGCTAATACTTAATAATAAACTTTTGACAAGAATTTGAACAGTCAAAAAAACAAAAAGAAGAGCGATAAATAGAACAAAACTTTTTGAACTTCATAATAAGCTCTTAAACTGAAGTATAAAAAATCTTGAGTCGGCGTCAAAGAAACAATGAATAAACAAATAAATTACTTTAAAGCCATAAAAAAAACCGGACAAGTGCGAGTCGGGCTCTCCCACCGAGGGTTCAGTATAAATTTGTATTATAAATAGTTCGGGAACCGAGTTTCCGAGGTTTTCCCGACCTTCAAAGAAGATTTTTTTATGATAAAATTACAAATGAATAGTTTACAGATTTTTCCCTGTGCTTGTAGTATACGACGATACTAGTTGCCAAATTTCATAGTTCTAGATCAACGGAGAATACCCTATAAATTTTGATTCCCTTGAGTGTCGAAATACACATTTTTGCGGCATAAACGGCCGCATATTTTTTTACGTTAACTTAGAACTTTGTTTTTTTACAGCTTCAAGGGACTGTAGACCTGAGTATATGGTTTTAAAGGTCTTGACAGGCAGACGGACGGACAAACAGACGGACGGACGGAACGGACGGATGGAACCGACGGATAACAAAGTGATCCGATAAGGCCTCCGTTTTTTTCCTTTTGTTGTACGGAATCCTGAAAACAAAACCACTAATTTCGGTTTGGAGCCCCGCCAACTCAAAATTTGCAGGAGCTGCTTCATTGATTACCCTTTTTAGGGTTCCAATGTCGACAAGGAACCCTTATAGTTTCGCCATGTCCGTCTGTCCGTCGGTCTGTATGTCTGTCTGTCTGTCGGTCCGCGACCTAGCTCAGAGACGATTAGACTAGGAAGCTGAAATTTGACATATACATATTAATAAAAATAAAATATATTTTTAGCATACCCGGCCTACCCCTAAATCAGGGATGAAATTTTTTTTTCTCGCCTACACATAGCACAACTAAGTTGGATTGGTCGTTTAAAAATATTGTATGAAGACCATTTTTTGATTTAGGGTTCCGTTTGCGAAATATTAAGCTCTAATAATTGAAATATTAGGCGGTGGTAGCCTAGTGGGTAGAATATTCGACTCGGAAGCGAGAGACCCAGGTTCAATTCCCAGTGCGGGCACCTATGACTTTGTTTTCTAAGTTATGTACATTTGTGAAGTTATAGTATCAATACCACTCGCTTACGTGAAAGAAAACATCGTGAGGAAACCTGAGTGTTTGAGCTTTTCACATACTTCAGCGCTTAAAATCACCAACCCGCGGTGGGCACGAGTGGTGATTAAGCCCATACTCTTTCTGAGAGAAGGCCTGTGCCCTACAGTCGGACGTATATAGTAGTCTGCTTATGATGAAGCTTTAAAGCCCAATTTTTTGTCCGAGTAGGGCTTCCGCCTCTCTCCTGGCTAAACGGTCGATCATAGAAACGTAAAAAAATCAGGATAGTAGAACATTATAACAAGCTAAAAGGAAAGTAATAGGCGACCAACTTACAAGAGGAAAACTTCGTACAAAATCCATTAAAAATTAGGTACATTAATTATGTTGTTAGTTCTGTACAGCAGATAAAACCCCCTCTTTCTACGGAACCCTAAACTGCGCGTGGCCCGACACGCACTTGGCCACTGCCTCCTCCATGGATTTCCAAAAAGACCGGTTGGAAGCGGCTTGCATCTAGCGTCTTCCTGCCACTTCGATGAGGTCATATGTTCATCTTGTGGCTGGTCGTCGATAGATTAGATAGATACAGAGATTATGTTGTGAAAGATGGTCAGAGTGGAGTTTTTTTCCGCTGCCTTTTTCTCCACTACAAATACGGCCCGAAGTCAGCGGCTAACATAGTAACATAAGGCAAGATAAGAATACTCTTTATTGTACCAGGAAAAACGGAAACATAAAATATTTACAAAAATACAGTACAATTATTGCTATTGACGTTGTCACGTTGACATTCAGTAAATTCTTTACGTTGAAATAAATTATTGATTTCTGATTCATCATCATCATCAGCCACTTGACGCCCACTGCAGGACATAGGCCTCCCTCATGGGGGGTTTTGCCATAATCGCCACGCTTGGCATGCGGGCGATTTTTGATTGAATTATGCCAATTGATTTATGGCCGTTTTTGGCGTTAATGAAACATTAATTTGTGGCTAGCCAAAAAATTTACATTGTAAGATTTTTCACTAGTTCGGTTTACCCGTAGCACCCGCACTAGATATTATGTCAATCTGCATATCTAGTTTTAGGTTTTTGCCTTAGATTCACGGCCATGGGTCGACACTTTTTGCGAATTCGATTGTCAAATAAAATATGATTTTTTCCCTCTGTGGCGCTAGTGATGCTCCCTGGAGGCCTTTAAAGCGCAATAAGAGGCACGCACCCATTCATACACATACATATACTCACACACTAATACATACTCATACACACTCACACACACACTTAGCACGTTTCTTGTTTGTCCCTTTAATTACCAGCAGTCAGGTGACTGCTGATTTTCAGTTAATGCATAATTGTTTTTTTTCTTTTTATTTATTTATATAATTTTATATTTAACGTGTACCTACTTGCCTTAACTCCTGCTCTAAATGTCAACCTAAGAGCTGGGGAGTGCTGAAAACCAGCGTTGGTTACTACCCTGTTAGGTGAGCTCTCTCCAATTACCAAAATGGTTAGACGTAGTCTAAAAAAAATGTAAATCTCTGCTATTATTGCTTTTTTAAATTGTTTGTGTTTTGGTAATAAACGATTTCTATTCTATTCTAATTGTAATTTTTTGATTTAGTTTTTCATTGTTCTAAATTTTTTATGTGAATTATGTAGGTATTACTTACGTTAATTGTTATCGTAGAAATATTTAAATTATTCAGGTTCAAAGGATGTTTCGTTCTTTCTATTATGGGTCGTCAGAATTTACCTGTAAACACGAACTATTTCACGAATGAGGCGGCTCCTGTTTCCGACTCCTGACATTTCTTTGATGGTGTCAAAATTGGTCCCGTCAGGAAAATTCCTCAGGAAGAATAAGTTAGATTATGCGGACGATATTGAACCTTGCCGTAGTGGAGATAATGATGAAATTTTGTCGAGTACGGTTCGTTTTCAGTAACGACAGAAAGTGAAGTGAAGAAATTCAATAGGCGTTTCCCCGAAAATTTTTACGAATGAAAAACATAACCTTCTATTGACCCCTTAGAAACATTAACAAGTTGTGAGTTTAGTTAGTGACCTAGATTTGTTAATGGGCATGGTGCTAACTAGCGCCATCAATAAACAATTTGCTCTTATAAATTGTTTTTGCAAAAAGCGAATACGCAGAATAAGCGGTGGTACCCTAGTGGGTAGAACATTGGAATCTGAAGCGGGAGACCCAGATTCGATTCCCAGTGCGGGCATGTACCTATGACTTTTCTTTCTAAGTTATGTACATTTGTGAAGTTATAGTAGCAATACCACTCGCTAACGGTGAAGGAAAACATCGTGAGGAAACCTGGGTGTCTGAGCTATTCACATACCTCAGCGCTTGAAATCGCCAATCCGCGGTGAGCACGCGTGGTGATTAAGCCCATAATCTCTCTCTGAGAGAAGGCCTGTGCCCTACAGTGGGACGTATGTAGGCTGCTTATGATGATGAATATCATAATGGAGACTGGAAGGTGTGGAGTAATTTTAGTCGATCTCCTCTAAAACGGCCGTCGTTGGCAAACATCTTTTAAGTCCTAGGTTTCATAGGCAGCCTATATACGTCCCACTGTAGGGCACAGGCCTTCTCTCAGAGAGAGAGTAAGGGCTTAATCACCACTGGTGCTCACCGCGGATTGGCCATTTCAAGCGCTGAGGTATGTGAATAGCTCAGATACTCAGGTTTCCTCACGATGTTTTCCTTCACGGTTAGCGAGTGGTATTGCTACTATAACTTCACAAATGTACATAACTTCTGATAAGATAAGATATGAATATCCTTTATTGTAAACTAGAGCACATGAAATAAAAATTTGAAAAATACACAATCCAATTGATGTTCTCCATTAAAGAATTTCAGCGCCTTTTGGTTTCATCATTAAGCCCTGATTGCCTGGTTACCATAGCACAGGGTATCCTAGTTTGGGACCAGGAGTGATTGTGTTGTGTGGAAGTTATTTATTTATTTTTATTTAATCAAGCATCTACCACACATCTACTGATTTAGTTTGTAGAGGAGCTAAAGTCAACACATATTAGATAAGATAATATATGAATATCCTTTATTGTAAACATGACATAAAAAATTTAAAAATACACAGTACAATTGAGTTTCTCCATTAAAGAAAGGAATTTTGGGCAGTATTGCCAATGTGCCAGGAAAATTTCAAGGCACATTGCAAAGTGGAAGCCGGCAGTGGCAAAATTCCCGGGCGTAAATCAATAGTCACAATTAAGAATTTTGTAAGACCAAATTATTTTTCGATCTAGAAAGCTTCAACACTTCACCGATTCCCTGTAATAAAGAAGAATTACCTTTGTGACTGGCGCCGTTTAATTTATCTTTATCCTTCTTTCTTGTTTTGCAAATAACTCGCGATAATTAATTGAATTAAGCACGCGACCAGTTAACTTCCAAGGAATGGCGGAATGGGGCTACGGATTGGTGGAAAGTCGAGAATCGCGAACTGAAGGAACTTAAATGAGGAAGGTAGTAAAGTTCTTAAAAATTAAGAAGAAGAAAGACATTTATTATACCAACAAGATACATCACAGAAACAAAATAAGCACATAAGTAACATAATATGCACAACAACAGAAAGAAAACTAAATACACAACAGACAAAACGAATAAATAAAACAGGACCATAGATGTAGCCTGTGGTGTATCTACGTTACCACAAAAGGCAGCTGACTCAGCGTTGTGCTGAGGAAGTGATCCCTCAGCGCTGATTTTCAGTCAGTGCCTACGGTAACCCATAATTTGTACTACGGAGTGCGCTGGCTCCGCACTCCGTAGTACAAATTACCATGGCCGGTGCAGTTAAAGATCAAATCAAAATCTTTGTATTCAAATTAACACAAAAACTGTGACTTAATGAACGTTACAAGTTAAACTTGTTGTGCATTTTAAAATGTACGTCATTTTGGAGAACAAATTTAATGAGCAAAAAAGCTGCAAACTTAGTGTTATCATATTTGGTCCTTAATGGGAAACTTGCGTCAAAGTTAGATTGAAGTGGCATTGCATTTTATACCATAGGAGACATAAAAAAACTCAAGAAGAATAAAAAAAAAATCGGGGTCCCAAAAAAATGCGAAATATCAAGTTACTCTAAAAATAAAAAACACATAAAATGTTGTTTTTCCATTGAATTCTAAAGTTTTTTGAAAAAGGTGGAGATGCATAAAACCGAGATAAACGATAATAAGATTTTCATATATTATAAAGTGTTACGTACAAGTTGTGACGTCATAGTTTGAGTCCCATTTGTATGGTGCATTTTTGTACCACCTGACTGGATTGACTTTTTGACAGGTCACATTATGAAAAGTATTAGTCGCAGAGAAAAAAAAATAACCACGTTCATTTATCTTCGAACATGGCTACTCCCATTATATTAAAACATTTTTTTGTCCAAGTTATCCATTAATTTATTTGTTTTTTCTCTTTTTTCTCATGGTTTCGAATAAAGAAACGAAAGGCTGTTTTCGAAACTAGTTTCGAATATAGAAAAAAACGGTTGTTTTCACAACCGGTTTCGAAACAGTGGCCGGAGGATTATTGAAGGAGACTTTTTCGACCAGGTGCAGCACTTCATTATCATATTATAACAGAACGGGACGGGAAGGGTCGGGATGACGGGATGTCGGGATGATCGGGAGGACTTAATGGGAGAGGTCGGGACGGGACGGGACAGGAGAGTTCGGGGCGAGACAGGACAGGAATATTTACAAAAAAATCGAATAAGATCAACCTAAATCGAATAAGATCAACCTAAAACTGGTTGGGCCGCACATAAATTTTGGTCAATAGTGATTTTTTATTGCCATTAGTGACGATCAGTGACACACAGATGTCATAAAATGACAGAATCTACTTTTTTATTGCCACTAGTGACGATCAGTGACACACAGATGTCATAAAATAACAGAATCTACTTTTTTATTGCCACTAGTGACGCTCAGTGACACACAGATATCATAAAATAACAGAATCTGCTTTTTTATTGCCACTAGTGACGCTCAGTGACACACAGATATCATAAAATAACAGAATCTGCTTTTTTATTGCCACTAGTGACGCTCAGTGACACACAGATATCATAAAATAACAGAATCTACTTTTTTATTGCCACTAGTGACGCTCAGTAACACACAGATGTCATAAAATAACAGAATCTACTTTTTTATTGCCACTAGTGACGCTCAGTGACACACAGATATCATAAAATAACAGAATCTACTTTTTTATTGCCACTAGTGACGCTCAGTGACACACAGATATCATAAAATAACAGAATCTACTTTTTTATTGCCACTAGTGACGCTCAGTGACACACAGATATCATAAAATAACAGAATCTGCTTTTTTATTGCCACTAGTGACGCTCAGTGACACACAGATATCATAAAATGACAGAATCTACTTTTTTATTGCCACTAGTGACGATCAGTGACACACAGATGTCATAAAATAACAGAATCTACTTTTTTATTGCCACTAGTGACGCTCAGTGACACACAGATATCATAAAATAACAGAATCTGCTTTTTTATTGCCACTAGTGACGCTCAGTGACACACAGATATCATAAAATAACAGAATCTGCTTTTTTATTGCCACTGGTGACGCTCAGTGACACACAGATATCATAAAATAACAGAATCTACTTTTTTATTGCCACTAGTGACGCTCAGTAACACACAGATGTCATAAAATAACAGAATCTACTTTTTTATTGCCACTAGTGACGCTCAGTAACACACAGATGTCATAAAATAACAGAATCTACTTTTTTATTGCCACTAGTGACGCTCAGTAACACACAGATATCATAAAATAACAGAATCTGCTTTTTTATTGCCACTAGTGACGCTCAGTGACACACAGATATCATAAAATGACAGAATCTACTTTTTTATTGCCACTAGTGACGATCAGTGACACACAGATGTCATAAAATAACAGAATCTACTTTTTTATTGCCACTAGTGACGCTCAGTGACACACAGATATCATAAAATAACAGAATCTGCTTTTTTATTGCCACTAGTGACGCTCAGTGACACACAGATATCATAAAATAACAGAATCTGCTTTTTTATTACCACTAGTGACGCTCAGTGACACACAGATATCATAAAATAACAGAATCTGCTTTTTTATTGCCACTAGTGACGCTCAGTGACACACAGATATCATAAAATAACAGAATCTACTTTTTTATTGCCACTAGTGACGCTCAGTGACACACAGATATCATAAAATAACAGAATCTGCTTTTTTATTGCCACTAGTGACGCTCAGTGACACACAGATATCATAAAATAACAGAATCTACTTTTTTATTGCCACTAGTGACGCTCAGTGACACACAGATATCATAAAATAACAGAATCTGCTTTTTTATTGCCACTAGTGACGCTCAGTGACACACAGATATCATAAAATAACAGAATCTACTTTTTTATTGCCACTAGTGACGCTCAGTGACACACAGATATCATAAAATAACAGAATCTGCTTTTTTATTGCCACTAGTGACGCTCAGTGACACACAGATATCATAAAATAACAGAATCTGCTTTTTTATTGCCACTAGTGACGCTCAGTGACACACAGATATCATAAAATAACAGAATCTACTTTTTTATTGCCACTAGTGACGCTCAGTAACACACAGATGTCATAAAATAACAGAATCTACTTTTTTATTGCCACTAGTGACGCTCAGTAACACACAGATGTCATAAAATAACAGAATCTACTTTTTTATTGCCACTAGTGACGCTCAGTAACACACAGATATCATAAAATAACAGAATCTGCTTTTTTATTGCCACTAGTGACGCTCAGTGACACACAGATATCATAAAATAACAGAATCTACTTTTTTATTGCCACTAGTGACGCTCAGTAACACACAGATGTCATAAAATAACAGAATCTACTTTTTTATTGCCACTAGTGACGCTCAGTGACACACAGATATCATAAAATAACAGAATCTACTTTTTTATTGCCACTAGTGATGCTCAGTAACACACAGATGTCATAAAATAACAGAATCTACTTTTTTATTGCCACTAGTGACGCTCAGTGACACACAGATGTCATAAAATAACAGAATCTACTTTTTTTTTGTTCCGAGGTGACGTGACATTATCAAAGACACTTTAGTAAATTTCGATTGCAGCGAAAGACCATGGAAATGATCCGTAGTGTGCCTTATTCGTAACTGCAAATTCACTTGCTGCTTCGTTGCTGAATGGAGCCTTCACTGCTATTGAAGCGAGAGTTTATTTCAATCCATGTCCATTCAGCGGACGTGTTTCATTCAAGTGTGCCTTGCTACGGAATTTGCTTGTAACACACGAAGCGTTGCTCGATAGCAAAGACACACCTAAGATTATTATACAATAAGGTATATATAACACCAGGCCACTCAGAAAGTAATGCGAAAAATAATGTTTATTTATGAGAGACTAGCTAGTTATAATCTATTTTGAAAAAGTAATAAAAAACATGAATAAAAAATTACTAGCAACTAGTAGTTAATGTTCAGCAGTCGGGTTGTTTTTTATTTTTGTCTTTTTTAATTTTTTTGCCGTATTAATGCCATATCATATCGCCTATGAAACTCGCAAGCACGACGAATCCATAGAGATTTGTTAAAACCTGACAATTGCTTAAGGAATTATGAGGGAACATAGAATCAGATATACATACATACTAGCCAAATACATTACCCTCCTTGTGGCCCCCGTCGCAGTCGGGTAAAAATGGGTACGTTCCAATTTTTTAATTTCCCTCCACATTTTTTGCGAGCTGATTTTAAATTATCGTATCTCATTTAGGAATGGACAATTTTCACTTTATGATTTTTTAAGATTTCACGTGTCGCCTGAAACCGGATGAATCGTACGATAGACTTCAAACGGCATTCATGGATGAAAGCCCTTCCAAGGCAACCGTGTATCATTGGTGTGACGAATTGAAGCACGGTCGATTAACTTTGGGGGATGAAGAAAGAAGTAGTCGTCCTTTGACGGCTGTTATGGAAGAAAACGTGCTAGCAGTGAAACATTTAATCGAAAACAATAGGTGAGTTACATATCAGGAGATTCAGCACATACTGTAGATTAGATCGAAAAGCCCTCACGAGATTCTACAAGTGCATCTTCGCGTGAGGAGGATAGTTTCACGCTGGGTGCCTCACACCCTCACCGATGCTCAGAAGCAGGCCCGGGTGGAATGGTCCCGTGACATGGTAAACAAATTTGAACCAGGCTCGTCTCGGCGTGTTTACGATATCATTACAGGTGATGAGTACTGGATTTATCAATAAGATCCAGAAAGGGAGTGCCAGTCGACGGTTTGGGTGTTAGCGAGGGACTAACACCCGTTTGCGAAATATTAATCATTAAAGCGCAATTTTTTGTTCTAGTTGGGCGTCCCCGCCCCCCTCTCCCGACTAAACGGTTGACTGTGGAAACGTGAAAAAAAATCAGGGCGGTAGCACATATAATGCACTTAAAAGGAGAACTATCACGCCTAAGTAGGCTTCACGAGTTAACGAGTAATAGGCGACCAACTTATAAAAGGAAAATTTCGTACAAATTTAATTGAAAATTACTTTTATGAAGTTGTTTAGTACCGTAAGGCAGGTAAAAAACCCCTTCTTCTACGGGACTCTACACTGCGCGTGGCCCGACACGCCTTTAGCCGATTTTTAAACTTTTGCTTGTTATTCAATAAGTTTCTACGTAAGCCCCACCCTACAGTCGTGCTTGTGACGTGAGATAACGAGGTTACCATTATGAGTTGTACGTGTATTGTTACACGGTATGTTTATTTGACCTCCCTCTATCGCTCTTACACGCCTAAATATTCCACGCTGATCGATTCTTGCGGTTATATACGAAGAAATAAGGTCTCTCTTGCCGCACGTTCTGAGATGTGACTAATTGTTTTCCGTGCGAGAGCGATGTTTATTTTGTTTTGCAGAAATAATTATGTTGGGATTAAAAATAATACGGCGATTACGGTTTCACTTGTGTCTGACACTTTGGTGAAGCGTTAAGCAATTGTGGTCCGGTAAATGTTTAATTTGTGATCACGTACCTAGCTACATAACCAGCGCAGCATGGTTTGATGATTGAATATAAAACAAAAATTCCTTCCGATGTTGGCTCAGACAAACCAACCAACTTTTTTTTATATGGACACAGAAAATCGGCTTAGCAGCAGCAATAATACTTAGTAATTGTTCAATTCAATTCAATTCAATTCAAATATTTTTATTCATTGTAAAAACAGAATGTTTACTTAATGAACGTCAAAGTTGTTAGTTTCACAATTAATGGATTATGTGGAGAAGAAGCTAACAAAGAAACTCCACATTTATTCTTTTCAAAACACGTTTTAACTTAATTAACAGAGTTTTCAACTTAAAATATTAGTCATGAATGTGTTGAACACTAGTCACAATCGTCCTTTAAATAATATTAATCTACTGTTTAATGCCAAACATCTTTGTCTTCTAAATAATCCTTGATGTTATAGTAAGCCTTTTTGCACAGAATGTGCTTAACACATTTTTTAAATCGCGTTGGAGGTAACTCTAATATATCTTGAGGAATTTTGTTGTAGAACCTTATACAGTGCCCCATAAAGGATGTGTTAACTTTTGCAAGTCTAAATAGTGGAAATGACAATTTATGTTTATTTCTAGTATTAACATTGTGTGAGGTGTATTCATAGGTATAGCGATAAAGTTACATACATTTTGTGAATTTGTGTAGCAACACAACTTGCTAACCGTGAAGGAAAACATCGTGAGGGAATCTGGGTGTCTGAGGTGTTCACATAACTCAGCGCTTTAAATTGCCAATCCGGATGGGCACGGGTGGTGAAGAAAAAGATGACTACTTACTCCACTGATTCGGCGTCTTGTCTGACTTCGTGTCTTCGTACTGTGCTATCTCCTGGGCCCTATTTCATAGAACTATATGTCATGCTTTACTATGACAATTTGGTGTACACTGCGTAGCCCATACTGGCTGCTATGGCTTTACTATGGCTACGCCATAGAATTGACATAATAAACTACAATTCATAGTTTATGAAGCCCCACTTATATCACACATTTTATAACTGACAAAACTCAAATTGCTGGTTTGCTAAAGGTCATTCGAATGGTGGCGTGGTGGCCGGGTCACCTATCTTCCTCTAAAATGGTTGAGACTGGTGATGGCTGACCCCTGCGTTATGCTCGTTAACCGATGCTGTGCGTATGTCTGGCCACAGCATTCATGTTTTTCCTACTTTTCTAAGAAAATTAAGCACTGTTTTTGCTTTTAAAGTTATTGATGGCAATCACGGAATGTTGTCATATAGGCTCTGATGCAATAAGTTTAAGGTGATTTGAGAAAAGATGGTCAGAGTGGAGGTTTTTTTTACCGCTACCTTTTTTGCCACTACAAATACGGCCCGAAGGCAGCGAGTAACATAGTACATTGACATTCAGCAAACAGAATGTAAATTGTATTGGTACAATTATTATTTTATTTAGTATATTTTATTTTAGTAGGAAAACTAACAGCTTATCACTAAAACATTAAATTTACACACATAGATACAGAAAACCAACAAAAAGTTTTCACGTGAAAGTAAAGCCACACACAAAACACCACAGTCCGGAATACATCCATTTAATTAATTTTCCTACTTGTTAATCTGTATTCTTCCGCGGTTTTGAAACCGGTCCACTTCCTGACGTTGCACAAAGATGACGACACATTTCTGGTTTCAGGCTTTCTCTTTCCTTTCACTTTGCCCATAATTATGCGATGCACGGTGGTACCGTAGTAGGTCATAGGACTCGGATGGCAATGACTGAGCTAAGCCATGATATCTGGCTCAGTTACCCACTAATTGTCATACTACCTGAGGGTATAAAAGGTTTCGCAATCTATTGTTCCCAACATTCCTTTTTCGGCATCCGAAGTGAACACAAGTAATTAGTCATCAACCTGTTATCACCAAGTGCTTTAATTAGCCCAAGACGCGACGCGTGTGTTTAAGTTCCAACTTGTCTGTGACCTGCTATTTTACAATGGAATTTGAAGTCACAGGTATGTATTATTAATTTACTTTACTATTTTGCCTTTTCCTTCTACATTTTTTTTTTAAATAGAGTGCTACGCCAACGTGGCATTTTTTATGTATTTATGTCTGTATATTTTTTACGTTGAAGCTTTTACTTATGTTTGTACCTACTTGTACCATTCAATTTGGTATAGAAATATGGGTTACAATGTCTACTACTAGGCCTCTCCAAATTTAGCTGCGTCATGCTGCGTCTGTAAGGTGCAGCCAGGTGCTACGCCGCGCGCCTGAACGCGTAGCAGGCGCGTAGCACTTGCTACGAAACATGTATCTATTTTGATCCGCTTTTAACGTATTTTTATTTTGTTTTAGGTACTAGTATTAAGTGTTCTTTCAAAAGAATGCTTGTACTAGATACTTGGCTGTCTATTAAAGACAGCAAATCTGAACTGGAGCGTTGGCATCGAGTTTTTCGAGACCTAATACAATTGCTGCCTGATGTTGAGAATTACATTGCTGATGACTTGGAAAAAAGAGTTACTAAAGTTTGTACAAGATTGGTAGCAATTTGGAAGCAAGTCACGCGCAACCATTCTCGCATGGTCTCTAAGTACGGAGACTGGCTGAACGAAATTGAAGTTTGCGTTCTGCCAACTTGTGCAACAGTAGGGAGCCACAACACCCAACGGCCAGCAGCAGAAGCTTCGACAAGCACCCAACAGCACCAGCACAGGAAGGACTTTGAGGAATGTAGCAAGAGATCAAAACGCCGCAGGCTTGCAGAGTTAAGTAAAGTAGACAGTTCTGCGATAAATTCTTTGTTGGACGATTCTAGTCTATCTAACGCCGCTGCATCTTTAAATTTCAGCACTGACGAAGTCTTGTCTCTTATAAATGAGACAAAACTGACTAAACATCAGTATCTTTTGGTGAAAGACTTCGTTAATGCAAAATCACCTAATGCATTACCATCTTATCAAAAAGTGTTAGAAGCTAAGAAGCGGTGCTATCCATCGCAAGAGTTTATCACGGAATCATCTGCTGAAGTAGAATTACAATCATTGTTAGATCATACTGCTTGCCGGATACTAGAATCCCAAAAACCCGTTTTGAATAATATTGACCCTAATAAAGAATTTGTTTTGATTGGAAAATGGGGTTTCGATGGGAGTACGGGGCACAGCGAATATAAACAGATTTTTGGAGATTCTGGTATCGATGATGATGGCAGTATGTTTGTTACTTCATATTGTCCTCTTCAATTGGTTTGTAAGTCCAATACCTCCGACCCAGATCAAATAGTTTGGAAAAATCCGCGCCCTTCTTCCACCAGGTATTGTAGGCCTATTCGATTCCAATTTGCCAAAGAATCCAAAGACCTTTCTGTGCAAGAAGAAGCTTATTTCAAGACTAAAATTGATAGTTTACAACCGACTTCTTTCACTCACGGTGAATATGAAATAAAAGTGCAGCATTCTTTACAATTAACCATGGTTGATGGTAAAGTGTGCAGTGCTCTGAGCGATACATCTTGTAGTAGATGTTATATTTGTGGTTCAACTCCAAAAGAGATGAATGACATTGATAAATCGCTGAGCAAAACTGCAGATAGTGGTACCTATCAATTTGGACTATCTCCTCTTCACTCGTATATCCGATTCTTCGAATATTTAATTCACGTTTCTTATAGATTAGACATAAAGAAATGGCAGGTACGTTCTTCAGACGAAAAAGCTCTTCTTGCACAAAAAAAACAACATGTGCAGCAACAGTTTAGGCAGAAACTTGGTCTAATAGTCGACAAACCGCGAAGTGGAGGAAGTGGCACATCTAACGACGGAAACACTGCCAGAAAGTTTTTTTCTAACTCAGCGGTTTCAGCGGAAATTACTGGATTAGATAAAATCCTTATTGACAGATGTCATAATCTGCTGCAGTGTCTTTCGTCGGGATACAAAATTAATAACGCCACTTTTAAAGAGTATTCTCTAGAAACAGCACGTAAACTTGTTGCTACCTATCCATGGTACAACTTGCCATCGTCTGTACATAAGGTCCTCATTCATGGGTCGGAAGTAATTGAACACGCATTATTGTCAATAGGTGAGCTTTCGGAAGAGGCCGCCGAATCTTGCAATAAATTAATCAAACTCTTCAGGCGTGACAACACGAGGAAAATGTCTCGGGTTGTCACAAACACCGACTTGATACATAGACTTCTCCTTAATTCGGATCCTTATATTTCTAGTTTAAGAAGGTTACCACAGAAGAAGAAGTCTATTCTATCAAAAGAAGTATTAAATTTGTTGTCG
This sequence comes from Yponomeuta evonymella, assembly GCA_963969515.1. Taxonomy (NCBI): domain Eukaryota; kingdom Metazoa; phylum Arthropoda; class Insecta; order Lepidoptera; family Yponomeutidae; genus Yponomeuta; species Yponomeuta evonymella. Next base: position 21,352,109 of record OZ018346.1, on the reverse strand, counting down.
GTTTAGGAAAAAATGTAAAAAATAAGATAGGTATTTATGTTATTTTTTACATAACTCCTATTATGTAAATATAATATTTTTTGTCCAATTGTGTGTTTGTACTTAGATGTTAGTTAAGTATTTACTTTATTTGTAATATAAAATGTAAATAGTAAGGTTTAATAGTTATTAAGTTGCAAACCTTCTTTTAAGTGTAATAAAAATGCATAATTTTGTAAATAAAATAAGCTTTTTAAGATTATTTTTTTTTTTTTTTATTGTGTTATGGCTTAAAGTATTACAAAACACCATAATAATAATAATCAGCTATGACAACGACAGTCATTATTATCGCGAAACCCTATGACCGCCACTCTTAGGGCGTGGAACCAGTGTGCGATGTGGCATTAGGTACCGTTTATGTCGTAAAGTGTGTCACGAAACTGTCGACTGTACATGCCATAAATTGTATCCGCACCTTATTTCCCTGAGGGGCGAGTTTGCCTCTCTTTGCCATCTCATCCCATCCAAGGGAAAACCCATAAGAAAACTTTCCTTTAATTCGACGAAGTGTGAGGCCGCAGCGGTTATTTGTCGACAATTTGACATTACGACGGGATCGTTCGTTTAGTTTTATTGAGAAGAAGAAGAAAAAAGACATTTATTATACCGACAAGATACATCACAGAAACAAAATAAGCAGATACGTAACATAATATGCACAACAACAGAAAGAAAACTAAATACACAACACACAAAACAAATAAATAAATCAGGACCATAGATGTAGCCTGTGGTGTATCTAAGTTGCCACAAAAGGCAGCTGACTCAGCGTTATGTTGTTGTTTATCCGACGCGAAATTCAAAAAGATTGAACTTTCACGAATGTACCAATATTTTATGATGTTTTGTATAAACTTTTCGCTATTCAACAAGTGGCCTTTATGTCTTCGAGATAGCTCTTCTATTTTGTCACAGTAAAATTCTTTCTCAAGTTCTCTTGACATAGCCAAAAACAAAACTGTGATACAAGGTCATCATCATCATCAGCCATTTGACGCCCACCGCAGGACATAGGCCTCCCTCATAGTTTACCAAGCTTCCCGGTCTTGTGCCGCCCGCTTATAGCGACTCCCTGCTACCGTAAGCAGGTCGTCAGACCATCTGGTGGGGGGCCACCCAAGATAATAGAGAGGAAAAGAAAAGAAGAGGAAGACCACGGATGTCCTGATATGAGTAAGTTGTGAAAGAACTGAACTGAACCGAATGCTTTTAGCTGAATCAAATTGCAGATGCTGCACAACCAAGCCGTAGCAGTATATTTTATAGTGGTCTTAACTTAAATTGTCCTTTACCTAATTATGACAGATTGTACCTGTAGCGCATCAACACATCATCTCTAATAGGTTACTTTACTAGCAAGTTCGCAATAAAAATCTAGTATTTATCAGCGGCTGTCTGTACAGTTTGGGATCGAGACAAATTGATAATAGATTTTCGAAGGAATATTAATCGAAATTACTTTCTGAAAGAAGGTTGTCCTTAAGGTGACATGGAAGCCAGACACATAATAAACTAGGTAGTAACCTTTACTTATTTATGCCAACCACTAAGTCGCTATTTACCACAGCCCGGACTAAATTACTTGTCAACGAATCGAGGGGAAAAGCCCCAGGGAGATGTATAAAATGAGCACAAGGAACGATTGTACAGAAGCTCCTACTTTCGTAGCAACTCTGGGCTGAGGTTAGAGTTAGAACCACGTTTTCGTTTACAATCACCCGAGACTGGGGTCAAGTATGTACCTATTTTCAATGTACAACCTTTACTGACACAAAAACATAAATTTACTATTAACTATGTGCATACTTACACAATGTGGATGCCATGTATGTAAAATAAAAATTAATAATGAAAATAATCCTATAAAACAAAAGTAGTAGAAATTCAGGAAATTAATTTCAGAGTAAATAATTTACTTGACGTTTGCACCCACTCCTGTAAACGTTGGCGGTTCTGATCTCGAAGTTGTCGACCACTATGTACAAACAGTCCAGTTAGGTAAGTCCCAACTTCGAGAAAGATGACACTCGTCGAATCCAACTCGGATCGTGGCAAGTGGCAGTCCCTGGTCTCTGCCTACCACTCTGGGATACAGGCGTGAGTATATGTATGTATGTGTACCTCGTTGCTGACTATGGACCTCATAAGAAGAAGGCTCAAGGTCACCCAAAAAGCAATGTTAGGAGTTTCATTGCGTGATCAAATCAGGAATGAGAAGATCCGCAGAAGAACCCGAGTTAGTAATGAAGCTTGAAGAATTGCTCAGCTGAAGTGGCAGTGGACGGGGCACATAGCTCGGAGAACTGATGGTCGTTGGGGTGGAAAAGTTCTGCCCTGGTGACCACGGACAGATGTTCTGACGAGCTGGTTACTGGTTACGGTGACAGGGATTCACTGGACGCGGGCGGCACAAGACCGGGAACCTTGGAAAACCACGAGGGAGGCCTATATCCTGCAGTGGGCGTCAAATGTATGAAGATGATGATGATGATAACGTTTCTGGAATGTCGATGTACAATGTAGCGTAACATTGCTCCTTTTAGGTCGAAGTCGCAGTGGAGAAAAAGGCAGCAAAAAAACCAAAATCTGAATCGGAACTGAACGTAACATAGGCTGCACTTCACAAAACACTCGTAACAGTAATATTTAGTTTTCGCTGGGGCTTCTGTAGCAAGTAATTTCATGTAACAAGATAGGTACTCTCTTGTTTTTGACTATTCTTGACTACTCTCTTGTTTCGCCACGGTAAACTTGTGTTGGGTGTGCTTACGAATAAGGCCCCGTGTAATGCTAGCAAAATATAATCCTAATGTGTCAGTTAAACAAGATTAACGATAGTGCTTAATTTGTACACCACAATGAAATTATTTTACATGAATATTTAATAAACTTTTGTAGCTATAAAAAAGTTTTTTGGGATTCCTTGCCTGAAGGGTGGAAACGGGATCATGTTACCTTGCCTTTGATGTCTGTCTGACCTACAAAAGGGATTTATATGTTGAACTTTATGGGCGTTGGTAACGGAGCGGTAGAACACCGTCTTATCAATCGGGAGGTCTCGTGGGTTCGAATCCTGTCATGTACCAATGACTGTTGTTTATTTTCTAAGTTGCGTACATTTGTTAAGTTATAGTAGCAATACCACTCGCTAACTGTGAAGGAAAACATCGTGAGGAAACCTGAAGGTGTTCGCATACCTCAGCGCTTGAAATTGCCAATCCACAAGTCCCAAACTATCTCAATGAGAAAAGATTCCTGCTGTGGGACGTAAACAGGCTACAAGAAAATAAATAAAATATATTTGAACCGTAATACGCACTCCGTTAAAATTTTTACATGTAATATTTGTTTTTATGGCGAATTTCCCAACAAATAATAAGAAACCCTTGTTAGCTTCTTCCCTACATCATCGATTAGTTCTGAAACTAATAGCTTTGACGTTGATTGAGTAAACATTTTTTTTTATATTCTTTTTGTTCCACTAATCTGTGCTGAGGACAATTTTAGCCTCTAAATAGGTTTTTAAAACATTTTGTTTGTATAACGAACTTAAAAAAATATTAATAGTGCCCCGTAAATTTTTAATGATTTTTTTTTTGTTTTTGTTGTATTGTAACAACATTAATTAATCTAAGTATCAAACTTGATATGATTATAGAACAGTCCCTATTGAAGGGGAAAGGGGTTTGTTTAAACCCCTAATATAAACAAATAAGTAAAATACACTCACCGTGTTCAGCGTTGACGACAATGGGAGGTTGTCTCACTGTGTGCACTGAATCGTTTACTTGTTTTTAATTATCCCTAAGAACGGCCGTTCGTATATTTTTTATACTTATACATACATACATAAACTCACGCCTGTATCCCAGAGTGGTAGGCAGACACCAGGGACTACACACGGCGTAATAAAAATATGTTGCTTTGTGCTCGATCAATTTCAACTTTTCAAGAGATTATAGGGAAGAGAATGACAACCGACATGAGTGTTGCCAGGTGAATAGTGTTGCCAGTGAAAAATGAGAAATAGATATAGACATGCAACCTCTGGCGTAGACACCTGTAGTATAAGAGCAAGTAACAAAGACCGGCCAAGTGTGAGACAGACTCCCCGTAAGTAGCCCGAACTGAACGAAAGTAAACACATTTTCGCTAAGTAAATAAGTACGTAATATTATATTTATGGTGGTACAGCTCCCTCGGTACGCGAGTACCTTTTGCACTTAGATTAGATTAGATTAGAACACTTTATTGTACATACCAGAAAACAAAATACATTAAAAGGCTTACATGTCTAAGTTTTGCCGTATACAATTGGCGGTCTTATCGCTAAAAGCGATCTCTTCTTAGCCGGTTTTATAATAAACTTCGTCTACATGGAATGAGTAATTTGGCTCCTATGTCCTTCCCCGGGACTCAAACCCCGGGTCACCTGGACACAAACCATACCACCTTTTTTTATTTCCGCGATGAAAATATCCTATGTGAAGGACATAGTATATTTTTCATCGCGGAAATAAAAAGAAATGAAATGGGGGACTCAAACTATCTCCATACCAAACTTCATCTAAATCGGTTCAGCAGTTTAAGCGTAAACAGGTAACAGACAGACAGACGCACTTTCGCATTTATAATATTAGCATGGATGCATAATCTGGAATTATAAATGTTTAAAAAACTGTTAATGGGTGTACAGTTTCTTTGCCAGATCTTATTCACATGATATAGTTGTATATTGTACGGGTCTAATCTCGACTGTCGGCGAAATTTTAGGAATTAAGGTAATTAAGTTTAACTTAGCGATTAGACCCGTCAAGTGTAATTATGTTTGGGCGTCGCGAACCATTAAAAGTAATAAGTAATATCTTGGCTATAACTTACAGAGACATAAAACATTTTCAAAGGTAAACTGGGGCGACCTGTATCTTTAGAGTCAGTTTCTTCCTTTTTAAGGTTCTGTAGTGGACAAGGAACCCTTATAGCTTCGCCACGTCCGTCCGTCTGTCTGTCTCTCCGTCCGCGGCTTAGCACAGAAACGGTAAGTACTAGAGAGCTGAAATTTGGCTTAGGTGTACATAGGAAAACAAAATTTTTATGCCTTATAAATATTATTTATGAGGCATAAAAAAATTCTTTTCCTCCTCTCCTACACCTAAATTAGGGATGCAATTTTTTTTCTCGCCTACACCATAATGTGGGATATCGTTGGATTGGTCGTTGAAAAATATTGTGGGTGTAGGAAAACAATTTTTTGATTTAAGGTTCTGTTTGCGAAATATTAAGCTACAAAGGGCTAATTTTGGTCCGAGTAGTGTGTCCCATTATACCTACGAGTATTTTATTAGATTTCATTTAAGATAAGATAAGATTTTTAGGGTTGTTACAATTTAACTTAGCACTTATTTGATACGACCTTTGGGAACCCTGTAGGGCACGAAACATCATCCATTATATTAACTTAAACTTGTGGAATGTAATAAATTATAAAGATAAAATAAAGATAAAGAGATTTATTTGTCAAACATGTGTACAGAAAGGTGGTATTAACATATTTAGTTCAGCATGTTTTGCCACAATAGGCGTACAAATTTGTATAATTATTGATAGTAATAGCATAGCATTATATTATATTAACATCGTGAGTAAAATGTCGAAAAGATTTTCCAGAGAGATAAAATATAGCAACATTATTAAGTGCTAAATGTAAAAAAGCCGGCCAAGTGCGTATCGGGCCACGCGCAATGTAGGGTTCTGTAGAAAGAAGGGTTTTTATCTGCTTTAAGGAACTAACAACTCCATCGAAATAATTTTCAATGGATTTTGTACGAAATTTTTCTTTTATAAGTTGATTGACTACATCATCAGCCTACGCTTGTCCACTGCTGGACATAGGCCTCTCCTATTGCACGCCACTGAGCACGGTCCTCGGCTATTCTCATCCAGCTCTTGCCAGCCGCCCTGCGAAGATCATCGCTCCACCGAGTCTGAGGACGTCCTACACTACGTTTACCGATCCGCGGTCTCCACTCAAGAACTCGTCTACTCAAAATTATACTCAAAAAAATTACTTACAAACGAAACATTATTACGAAAGACCATTAATGTGCAAATCACCTAAAGGTCGTCCTCGTCTTTACACAAATACAAATATGTTTATTTTCTCAATCCACAAATCAAGTGCAGTTCATGTACTCAGATAACTATGGTAGATGCGATAGCAGAATTTGTGGAAAGACTGGAGCCTAAGCTAGATCAGAGATCTGTATTTTAGGTTTCCAGGCCACCCAGCTCAAAATATTTGATAATTAAACATTGTGTCTTATTTGCAAACCAATGACAGTCTCAAATAGGAAAGAGCAACTTAAAGTAAACAAAATTATCTAAAACTCTTAAACTACATATGTGAGTGTATGTATGAATGAGTGTTTGTGTGTGTATGTGTGTGTGTGTGTGTGTGTGTGCGTTCGTGCGTGCGTGCGTGCGTGTGTGCGTGCGTGCGTATGTGTGTGTGTGTGTATGGTTATAATTTCACCGCAAGCAGTTTTTATGATAGCAAGTTTTGAACCCGCACTTCATTACCTCATAAAGTGGAGAATTTAATAAAGTTAGAAAGAGCCTCTCGAAGCAACACCTGCACGAGTATGGTTCTCAGCGATGAGAAAAAGGCACAAAAATGAAACACAATATGAGGGCTTTCTCTTTTATTCTTATCCTCCCTTTAAACTGGAAATTGGAGCCATTTTATTAGAAGTTTTATTCTGTTTGCGCGTCAAAAGCAGCTTTGAGTTTGATAAATGTTTTCTCTTGATAGTAGCACCGTGATATTAAATGAACGTTCTGAAGTAAAATGTTATCTACATGATAGAGCGATGTATGATTTCATATTAAGAGGGTATTTGCGCCTGAGGTCCAGTAATACAAAATTTCGTACTTTTGGAACTAGTTCATCTCACAAACCATAAAGTTTCCACCAAAATTCTCTGGTCAGATGTATCGCAATATTGTACTTGACAAAGTTAATACATCACAATTTTAAAATTAACGTTGTGCTAAAAAACAAAAATATATTTTCCAAACTACAAATATAATTTTGCGTAAAAACTGGTATGTTGGGAACAGCTACTTGGACAAACGGCGAAAAATAAAGCGTCCAAATAAATGTTGATTGACCAAAATTCCATTTTTGCTTTTATAATAATGTAGGTAAAAAATAAACAAATAAGTTGTCTAGCAAAACCAAGAAATGCCGGCTAAAAATACATTTTGTGAATTGATAACAGCGACATATCAACCTTTTGTGGTTTTCACCCGCTGGTATTATAAGATATTTGAGTTAACGTTGTGCCTGTATGGAAGTAAATAACAATTTAAAAAATCCGTTTTTTTTTAAAACTATTAGTAGCTGTTAGAGAAGTCATCATCATCATTCAGCCACAAGAAGTCCACCGCTGGACATAGGCCTCCTCCATGGATTTCCAAAAAGACCGGTTGGAAGCAGCCCGCATCCAGCGTCCTCCTGCTGTCTTGAATGAGGTCATCTGTCCATCTTGTGGTGGGTCGTCCCACGCTGCGCTTGCCGATATGTGGTCTCCATTCGAGAACTTTTCGGCCTCATCAGCCATCAGTTCTCCGTGCTATGTGCCCCGCCCACTGCCACTTCAACTTACTAATCCGCTGGGCTGGTTAGAGAAGTAATTAAGCATTTTATATATTCGTTTAACGGTTTCACTTACTTTTATGACTAAGCAACTTTACCAACTTAAAAAACTACATGCAATTATAAAATTTTTGTTCAAAATAAAATATCAAACATCCATGAAATGTTGCATAAGACCGTGATGCACAGAAGCGCTAGGTTCAGTGCAGTACCGACCGAACGCCTCTAGAGGTTGGATCTGTGTCGGTCGCTGTCCCGATTTTGACGTACACACAGACGAAACACACACACAATTCGGTCACGGGCATGTACCGGTTTTTCCGCTTCCGATCGCACGTCGTTCCGCTTTCATCTCCACTAGATTATTATTTAGCTCCTGTTGTGTGTTAGTACTGTTGGACCGGAAGCAAGTGTGTTCTCTACACGGTTACATAAAGGGCTATTTTGTATTTAAATTGTAAAGTTTAATGTTATGTCGTCTATACCCATGTAGATATTTATGCTAATGTAAATCGAATTAGATGCAGTTTTTTTTCTGTGCAAGCAAGGATGTTATGATCGGTACCACGACAGGGCACTATTGCAGCTAAAAACCTAGATTTGCAGAATAAATACTCGATATATTGTAATTGTGTCCGTGTAAGTCCGTGTGGCGCCGTGTTAAGAATAGCGTCACTCCATTTCCTTCTGTGGATGTCGTAGAAGGCGACTAAGGAAATCAATTACCAGGAGACGGGCAGCAGCGTCTTCCTGAGATTCCAACCGCATAATGCGATCGCCAACCCGCCTGCCAAGCGTGGCAATTATGACAAAACCCCTCATGGTTAGGAAAACCATGAGGGAGGCCTATGTCCTGCAGTGGGTGACAAACGGCTGATGATGATGATGATATTGTAATTTTCTGCGTCCGAAGATTTGAGAGTCTGATGGTGACCAGCTCAAGAACATTTGGATCATGCACCTTGAAATATAATACTCAGTTTCATTGTCATTTCATATATTTAAAGATGAGCCTCATGAAGACGATGACCTAGTGTGACGTGGTCTTAAGCGAGCGAGATGGCTCACGCCGCTGCGCCCGCGCTCCACGCAAAATCTGCTTGCCCGCCACGCCAGTCGGCATTCGATACTCTCGCGAAGCGTACGCTGCCGCTCATTCGCTTGCTAGCTAAATTACTGTGTCTTTTCGTTTACCTATCATTCTTCTGAACTGTCCTTTCCACTCCTTCTATGCTTGTGCTTCTTGCTATACTGTCGAATATTGTAAAGTGCAAATAAATTGTGTGTTGTGGTATTCCATCCGAGTTGTCACCTCATTGACTATACCTGCAAGTAAGCAACACAATCACTACCCAAACCTACAAATATGATTTTTTACTGGTGTTTTTTACAACTCAATATTTGAGAGTTTGACGATGACTAGCTCAGTGACACATGGATCTGATGTACGGGTGCAGCTAGGGCCCTTGAAGAAGATTTGTTTTCCTATCGCTTTCAAATAAATTACGCTTAATTAAATAATTTAATCTATTTCTCTTGGGACATTTTTTTATTTCAATTCTGTACTCTTTGGCCTCATTATCACTTGAAGACTCAGTACAAAAGAACAAATCATAACAGTATTGACATCGTCTTCCTTATCTTATATTTAATTATTTACCGTATGTTATTATTAATTTATCTATCAACTGTGACTTTGATTAGGTATGCAAAGCTTACATAGGGTTTGAGTTAATTTAATGCAATTAAAAACATAACTTGTAAAAAAACCAAGTCTCGCAACTCAGCTCTTATGTTGTAAAAAGTTGTGAGATCCACGTAATACCAAGTCGGTTAATTTATTCAATAAATAGACTGACTCTGGAAATAAATAAGTTATCTATCTATCTGTCTATCCACCACTCCTGCCAGTCATCCATCAGCTCTACCTCCTCCACCTCTCCGAATCGCCCACTCTTCAACATCCGTTTAACCAGCCGTTCACCCATCCACCTTTGTCCATCTAGCTCAACGTCCACGCCCGTCCGTTCATCCAACCTTCATCCTCCCATCATCCGTGAGTTCACCCATCTATGAATCCTTCCACCTCCGACCACTTTCGTCCATTCGTCCATCCATCCATCTAGCTCTTCTTTTACCTCCGTCCATCCGTACACTGCTTTCCATTTGTCAATATCCGTTTATCCTCAAATTTTTAACGTCCTTCTTGGCAGCCTGTCATCCTAAACATGCGTGCACCCTATTCAGTTACGATGCGGGTGACTTTACACGTTAAAATGTATAAGTTGATGTGCTCTAGAGTGTGCCAGAAGCTAGAAAATCTTTTTGTTGTCACTGTTTATGCGTTGCTAGGCAACCTGTGTTATACTCGTAGTCTGTGCTTGGCGCGGCGCAGATATTTTGTGTTTTTTTCCATGCATTACTTTATTCAGTTACATACCTGTGTGTCCTGCTAAAAAAACTTTACACAAAACATTCCGTTTTTTTGCGCAAAACATTTTCGTTGATAGGGAAATCAAAATAAAAATTTAATTTGGAGCATTAAAAACGGATTGTTTTGTGTAAAGTCATGATAAACACGAGCAGGAGACCCGGCTTTATCAACATCCATCCATACATATAAACTTTCGCATTTATAATATTATATATAAGTAAGGATAGTCATCATCATCATTATTCAGCCACAAGAAGTCCACTGCTGGACATAGGCCTCCTCCGTGGATTTCCAAAAAGACCGGTTGGAAGCGGCCTGCATCCAGCGCCTTCCTGCCACTTGGATCGAATCAGAAATTATGAGATCCGTAGACGAACGAAAGTCGTCGACATAGCCCGGCGGATTAGTAAGTTGAAGTGGCAGTGGGCGGGGCACATAGCACGCAGAACTGATGGCCGATGGGGCCGAAAAGTAAGGATAGTGCCACAAAAATATTAAGGTTGACATCCTGCTGCTGCCGGCTGCAGCGGGACACCACAGCTCTGTTGAATATTTTTATTTATGTCTTTTGTAAATGAACGCTCTTTGAATTAGCTTATCTGAAAAGCTTACAGTTCAATTATTCAGTTCACAATTCAAGTGAATTCAGTTACTAGAACAGTTCTGTAGAATTTAAATTAATATCGACTGCCTGGTTGGTCTAGCCGTTAAGGCAATTAGCTACCAAAATAGAGGTCGTGGGTTCGATTCCCACTAGGGGCCGCCGTACATTTGTACAAATGGCCTCAGTCTGGGTGTATTTTGATGTTTGTGTTGATGTTTGTGATGTCCTTGCCTGGTTATCCTAGCACACAGGTATCCTAGTTTGAGGCCAGGTGCAGCGATTGTATTGTGTAGAAGTTATTATGTGTGGAAGTTATATTTTTGAGTAGGCAGGTTACTATACCTACTCTATGTTTATGTGGTTTTTTTCAGCTTTGCTCTTATCCGCATCTATTCCGCATACAAACCGTTGATAGAAATCCTTAAAAAACCGGCTACTTGTGCCAGGCGCATTATAGGTTTCCGTAGTAATTGGAAGTCAAAATAGACAATCATAGAACGGGTTTTTGATTAATATTAGGATTTTATTTTACTTACACTAATGTTTGCGCCTACCAACAGATCAAAGAATCTGTAACCTCTTTATTACTTCTAGATTATTAGTTTTCTGTCATTCTTCTTTTGTTTTCTCTTATTGTAAAATTTTTTGCGCAAACACAACCTTTTGTCATGTTATTGATTCTATTTAAAAGTCGTTTAAATAAATTTTTTTAGGGTACCTCCCGTATCTACTCCACACCTAAATTAGGGATGCATTTTTTTTTTCGCCTGTACCATAATGTGGGGTATCGTTGGATTGGCCGTTTAGTAAGTAAAATATTGTGGGTATAGGAAGGCAATTTTTCGTTGCAGGGTTCCGTTTGCGAAATATTAAGCTTTATAATGCTATTTTTTGTCAGAGTACGGCCTCCTTTCATCTCCCGACTAAGCGCTTGATTGTAGAAACGTGAAAAAATATTGAGCAGTAGTACATAATATAACGAACTTTAAGGGTAACTTTATAATGTTAATCTATAACGGCTAATAAGGCATTATAAGTTAACGAGTAATAGGCGTACTAAGTCAATTGAAAATTACTTTGACGAAGTTATTAGTCCTGTACAGCAAATAAAAAGAACCCCTTTTTCTATGGAACCTTACACTGCGCGACACGCACTTGACCGGTTTTTGTTACATGTGAAACTATTTTCAAACGACCAAATACAACAAGACCTCACACTATGGGGTGAATTATAAAATTTTTTGCCCATCCCTTCTTAAAAATTTAGTTGTTGGGAAGGTACCCCAAAAAAGTCCAAAAGATTTTATTCAGACGTTTTTCCAGTGTGATTAATATACAACTATGCCAAATTTCAGATTTTTAGACCTACTCTTCTCGTAAGCCGTGGACAGACAGATGGACGGACGGGTCTGACGAAATTATGACAGTTCCTTGTTGGCTATGACTTGAAATTTTCTATTTTTTCTTTCATAATTAGGTAGCATGCATAACAAGTGGATAAAAATAATCAATATGGCGCTTGCTCCGCTATGTGAGTTTACAAGGAACCAACTAGGTACTTCAGGTTTTGGGTTGAAGTTTTTTATAGCAGAGGGGGCTTCGCGCCCGAGCCCATTTTTTTAACATAATGAAGGGAATTTGTTTTTCTTATTACCTACTTTTTCGTATTAAAAGACCACTCTGACATTTATTGCAGACAAAAAATTGTCTTTTTAATCTGTGGGAAAAAACCTAAAAAGATGTTCGAAATATGAAAGTAAGAAAGTGTATGAAAGTGTATGTGTATGAAGTGTATAGTATGAAAGTGTGAAACCTATTTTAACAATTTTTTCTGCAAATATAAATTTCCTCCTGTAAATTTTATTTTTATTAATTAGCATATCAATAGCTGTGTTTGTGGTATTAATTTAAGGTATCAATTTTATTTTTAAAATTTAATATACAAATTTAGCTACATAATTTAGCCGTGTCTATTTCTCCTTCGGCAAATTCTCCGTTATGAGGTTGCCTGGAAGAAATTGCTATTAGCAATAGGGCCGCGAATTGTATCTTTTCTTTTGTCATTGCTGATTCTGTAACATTTTTCCCGGTATACAATAAAGAATATTCTTATCTTATCTTAATCATATAGTTTATGTGTTTTAGATCCAGATTTTTGACCCGATTATCATCAGATGCTCCAATCTTAGAATGTGGAGAATTACGTGAAGCGGAATAATTTGCTGCAAATTCTAGTTTTCTGGATTCAACAGTGCCTTGAAATCAAATGTCTACCATCAAATATTCAGATGTTAAATATTGCAAGAAATTGAATATTTCGGTTTTCAGGTTCGTCGGCAAGTCAGATCCATACTTTTCTGACTTGATCAGACTGTCAGACTCCTAAAGTTTTAGCTGTAATGTCGCCTTATGCAAGTGTGCTTAGGCTGGTCGTCATCAAACCCCCTAATATCTTCCAATGTTAAACAAAAATGGAAACTGAAAAATTGCGCCAAAATTCTAGGTGTATAGTCACTAAAATGACTAAGAACCTCTCACTCACGTCACTAGACCATGATAATGATAATCTTTTCTATACTCGAAACGCTGAGATATGTTCATCTTGGTAATTTCAAAAATGGTAATATCAAATACCAGAACCTTTAACACCATAAATTATAGCCTCAATTTCTATCAAATTAAACTATCAGAAGTTACACAGAATTTAATCATTTTGATAAAGGAAAATTATATAGCCTCAATTTCTATCAAATTAAACTATCAGAAGTTACACAGAATTTAATCATTTTGATAAAGGAAAATTACAAAGTCAAATTATCACACAATTCACAATGAAATTAGAACACGTCTTCTCTACGCCGCGCTGTGGAGAAAGCCCAAGAGAACCAGCCGCGTGCTTTGCGTCGCCGCTGTAGCCTCCATCCCCGCTCCCAACCCGCACCCAGTTCGTGAAGGTGGGATGATGACGTTGGCGTTGGTCATGCCTTCTGCGCCAGAGCTTGGCGCTATCAATATATAGACACATAATGGGTCATTAAGGAAACGCCTCCGTAGCGTTGCGGTGACGTGAGTAACACGCACACATAGGCAATGCTGCGCGCGCTGATGAAAATACCTAAACTTGACAATCTTAATTTTTTAAAACCAGCCTTAACATTTTGAATTAGTTACCTATCTTGGCATACAAGATCGCACCGATATGACTAGCATAGTTGCCTGGAGTTACGAATGAAACAGCTATACAGACGACACTTCAACATAGGTATCACGGCTCCAATCAATCACTGAATAGTTACTCCACACAAAATTACCTTTGATACTCAATGGGGCTTCTAGAGCTAAATAAAGAATGGCTTTCGCTCCTTTTTCAAACACTTTTTTATTTTTTCTATCATCTTTTGTTTGTAAGTTGCCAGGATGCACGCAGTTTATTACTATGCCTTTATCACTCCATTCTCTGTGCTGTAGAAATGTTAGAGCGTTCAGTGCCACTTTACTCACAGACTGAACATTGACTCCCCAGCCTTCTGTTTTCTCTATACCTTTTCGTGCTGCCGCTTCGTACTCTTGCAGTATCCCTACTAATTCATCTTCAGTGAGGTTAGTATTACTTATTCTTTTTCGTATTTCTTTATTTTCTATCGTCGCTAACAAGCCCGCCGCTCCGGATACGTTAATCACTCTAGCATTGTCTGTAAGCAGAGGGTACACAAGTTTACCAAAGTTGACCATTCCGTAGAAATTCACGCTCAAGGTTCTTCTAACTTTTTCAGTGTTCGGGAGCTTCTTTTCGTTTACCACGTAATCTGTGTTGTTAATCAGAAGTTCTATTCTTTCATCGTTATCTTGAATGTGATGCCTTACTTTTATTATACTTTTTGTATCTGTGATATCCATCTTCAGGTAAACTAAGTCAAGGCCGTCTTTTTTCAAAACGTCCAGGATTTTAAAACCATTTGTATCGTCCTCTGTGGTGAAGTAAATCTTTCGATTGAATACTCTAGTTAGTTTTTTTAGCACTTGGTAACCGATGTTGCTGCCGGCGCCGATTACTAATGCTACGCTAGCCATGGCTCGTGTAATACTGGGATCGAATATGTAGGTTTTATCACGGCTATCATGAGCTCCATCTAGCTCTTATCACAAGCTAGGAAGACAGAAGGTTTGTGTAACTGCAGTTAGCCAACTTACGTCCAAAACAGCTATTTCCTACACAGTTGGACGAGATTGCAGGATGAGCACATTACATAGACAAGGCAGGCTATCGTCATTGACAATTTATTTATATCGCCATTAGTGGATTTATGACGCGCACAATTTCAACGAGTTTTTCTTGTAAAATGTGGAGTTCTGAGTTTTACAATAAGGATTTAAACTCTGTTAATTAAGGATCAAATTTTAAAAACTTAAGCATAGAGTATTTTTTGACCATGTTTTCTCTATAACAATCGAGATCTTGCTTAAAATGGATACCTATGTTTATCTTCTGTGCTATAATGTATAAAAGGTTGTATAAAAGGAAAGAGGGAGAGATGGAGCCATAATATTAAAGTTATTTTCATTATTCACTGCCTCGTTGGTCTAGCGTTAATACGCTTGACTACCAAAACAGAGGTCGTAGATTCGATTCCCACTGGTGGCCGCCGTACTTGATTTGTACAAATGGCCCCAGTCTAGGTGTCTGTTCATGTTTGTGGTGCCCTTTGATTATGCTTGCTTATCCATGTTGCTTATGATTATGCTGTGTGAAAGTTATTATTTTCAGCAACCGAATTTAAAAAAGGAGGAGGTTCTCAATTCGTTGGACTCTTTGTATTAATTTATTTATTATTGGGTCGCAATACTGTATAATCAAATCAAGATTACTCTGAGCGGACGTTCTGTTTCTTCGGGCCGTTGTCGGTAGCTCTTATCTCGCGGGTGGCTGGTAAATAAGATATTTTTAGTGCTATCACGGCGCGAGATAATGAGATAGCAAAGGAGTTCAAGATTCCAGTTTAGCTGTGACGTCAATTATTTAATTTTAAACGAGATTTATGTGCAGATCCGTGAAGGATTTACGTTATTAAGGTAGACGATTGCGGTGGTAACCAACGGTAGAACACTGGCCGCACTTCGAGGGTTCATGGGTTCGAATCCTGGCATATACCCGTTGACTTTGTTTTTTAAGCCACGTACATTTTTGATCTGTAGTATAAACTCCTTCAAGGGATTGTAACTTTTAGTAGTAGGTATTTTATTTCGATAGAGCAGCGTTACATAAAAACTACATGCGTGGTCGATTAGCTACTTGTTACTCTGTGGGTTAATCGGCTGTGCAATGTACATAGAATTGTCATAGTAAAGCGTGAATCGTAATGGGGCTCTGATCTCCCGGTCCTGAGCAAAAGGTATTTGACAGACGGACAACAAGGTGATTCTATAAAAGTTCCGGTTTGTAGGGTTCCGTAGTCGACACGGAACTCTTATAGTCAGTCTTACTCAGTTAACGTCTGTCTGTCCGTCTATCCGCGGCCTAGAAAGCTGAAAGTTTGCATCACAGAACAAAAGGTTTGCATGGACATAGATATTAATTACGCCAACAAAACGGTACAATAAAATCTTAAACATTTTTTTTTACCCCTACACCTAAATCAGGAATGCATTTTTTTTTCTCAGCTACACCACAGTGTGGAGTATCGTGGGTTTAGTCGTTTAAAATTATTGTAAGAGTATGAAAACTATTTTTCGATGTAGGGTTCCGTTTGCAAAATATTAAGCTTTAAAATGAATTTTTTTGTTAAAGTAAGACGTCCACCCCCTCGCCCAGCTAAATGGTTGTTGTAATAACGTGTATACTAGTACATACAATGAACTAAAAAGGAAAACTATCATGGCTAAGTAATAGGCGAACCACTTATAAAAGGAAAACTTCGTATAAATTACATCGATTCTTTATTGTACGTACACCAGAAATTACATATGAAAATTAAACAATAATATAGTACAGTACAATTGGCGGCCTTCGTACTAAAAGCAGTAAAAATATTAACATTAATTATAAATTTAAGATAAAAAAGGAGTTTGCTCAGCTTAAATGTTGTGTGTGAGAGATCAACACAACGCTGATTTTCAGCAAACCAATGTTAAAAACATTAGCTAATGAGAATATTAATAGAATTGATTAAATTGTCAGTTCTTTAGTTCTGTAAAGCTGGTAAAAACTCCTCCTTCTACAGAACCCTACACTGCGCGTGGCCGGACACGCACATGGCTGGTTTTTTGAGGTACGGAACTCTAACAAGCATACGAACTCAAACATATGTGAACCCACAAATAGGAAGAATTAGGTGAACAAATCGTCCGCAATACACATAAAGGCCTGTCTATTAGGTATCGTAAAACAGGATTGGTGGTTTCCTATCACGCGGAGGCCAAGACGAGTGCAATAAACTGAACGGACAGTAACACTCTATTGATAGCCATCTTGCAGTCGTCGACGGACTAAGTTGTAAATGTAACGAGATGGGAGGCCAGTTTAATTTTGGTTTGAGTTCTCCTCACACCGGCATCACATTTTCACATTTGTTTTGGGTTGGCTAGTCTGTGCCCAGCAGTGGGCTCGACTCATGGGGTGAATAAATACGTAGAAATGTTTACAACTACGTACATCAGCAGCCTAGATGGTCTAATCGTGTTAATTTTTTTTAGTTGTTTAGATAGCCATGTTTGTGTCCTACTACTGGGCAAAGGTCTCCCCATGATCTTCCACTCCTCCCTGTATTGAGCTGTCATCTCAGATCCGGGTAAGAACGTTAAAAGATCGCGTCCCGATTTCATCATCATCATCATCAGCCGTTTGACGCCCACTGCAGGGCACAGGCCTCCCTCATGGTTTCCATAACCATCAGGGGTCTTGCCATAATCGCCACGCTTGGCAGGCGGGTTGGCGATCGCAGTATGTGGTTGGAATCTCAGAAAGACGCTGCTGCCCATCTCCTGGTAATTTATTTCCTTAGTCGCCTTCTCCGACATCCACGGGAGGAAATGGAGTGACGCTATTCTTAATCCGGCGCCACACGTCCCGATTTGTTAGGTAAAATTTAATTACTTTAATTCCCGACGTTTGGGCAACGTTGCAGCTGCCACGGATCACGGGTAGACTGAAGTGGCTAGTACAGTCAATTATTGGAGTGAGTGGCCCTCTACCCTCAAGTCACTCATTTTTGCAGCGGACTGACACACAACACTCACCAAGTCCGCGGACAGGTCCGGTGATAAGGTGCAAGATTTCTATTTACTTAGCACTGGGTTCCATGTTTTGAAAGCTTGAAACAATACTCTTCATTGAAATTCTTATGTTTTAGGGTTCCGTAGTCGACAAGGAACCCTTATAATTTCGCCACGTGCATCCGTCTGTCTGTTCGTCTGTCTGTCCGCTGCCTAGCTCAGAGACAATTAGTAAGAGAAATCTGAAATTTGGCATAGACATACATATTAATCACGCCGAAAAACGGTAGAGTTAAATTTTAAAATTAAAATTCTTTTAGGGTACCCCCTACACCTAAACATGGCACATATAATATCATGGCTAAGTAGGCTTTACAAGTTAACGAGTAATAGGCGACCAAACGTAGGCCACCACGATTCAGGCTCGACCTTGTGTGCTGGCTACTGCTACTGTCTTAGTTTTAGTTTTGTTAACTTTTGACAATAAACTATTTTATAAAAGGAAAACTTCCTACAAAGTCCACTGAAAATGATGTTGATGATGAAGTTATTATTTCTGCAAATCAGATAAAACCCCCTCTTTCTACGGAACCCAACACTCAACACAACGCGCGTGGCCCGACATGCACTGCACGGGTTTTTTAATTCCGATTGCTTTCTGAACGAATCTTCCGAATAGCGAGAGAGAATCGAACCCAGGACCTCTTGGAGATAAGGTCAGCGTTCTACTGGTGCACTGTTCACTGTTCACAGCGTTCCACTGTTCACCGCACACCTAAGCTACGTTATGCATCTAAGGGCAATTCTCAGCTACACGGTGCTGTAGAGTCTGATTTTATTGTTGGAATAACAATATCTAGCAAGAAAGTAATAGTCAGTAATCGTCATCTTATCGTTATCTGTGGCCCACATCTTACTCTAGACAGACATAAAGGAGGATGTTGGATGTCTGGCTGCGTGAAAGATCTGAAGTAGATTTCTGGAACAGGACAGAACAGGTTATCATGTCTTGGAGGAGGCATATGTCCAGCAGTGCACAATGGATTGGATTGGTGAAGGAAACTGCTTTACGTACTGAAAGCCAGTATGCTTAACTTTGAGAACGTAGACATGCCGGAAGACTGCCGTCGATCTCGAAACACCTCAGGTAATCTACGTAAAGTATTGGCGCTTTTGACGGGCACTGCTTAATGAAAAATATCCTCACAGTATAACGAACTGACAGCCTGATATAGAGGGGATGCCCCAAAGAAGAGGAAATATCCGCCCATGTGACCATTCACTGTGAGAAGTGGTAAATCAATGGACCAACCATGGGGAAACTGCGATCCTTTAAAGAGGTCTGCAGTAATATCAGAGCACTACGGGCTTTCTGGAGGTAGATAGGCTCAGTGAAGTAGTCTCACAGCCCTGCTACGTGGGATCCTTTCAAGAGGTCTGCAGTGATATCAGAGCACTACGGGCTTTCTGGTGCTAGATAAGCTCAGTGGAGTAGTCTCACAGCCCTGCTACGTGCAATGACTCAATTATGAGGCTACGCGCGGAAATCCCAAGTCTGATTAAATGGTAACAAGGAAATACCGTAACAGTGGAGGAACAATCTAATGTTTTACTTCCGGCTGTATTTATTTAGTGGCATCCATCTTGTAGAGCTGGCGACGGACAAGCTGCATCGAATTCGCGGCCAACCCATAAATATTTATAGTTCCTTTGAACCGCGTCGCCCGATCCCCAAGATGAGCCTCGAAGCATAAATAAATAGAAATCCTGTTTGTTGCATTGTAACGCGACAAATTGATACCGTCGGCGTTGGGCGTAGTCCATTTGATTTGATGGGAGAATTGGCTGGAGAATTTGTTAGGTTCTAAGTGTAAGATAAGAAGGTAAGATAAGACTATTCTTTATTGCACACAAGAAACAAGAATTTCATAAAATATGAAATTTACAATGAAAAAATACAATGGGTGGCCTTTCTGCTAACAGCAATTTCTTCCAGACAACCTTGTGACGGAAAGGTTGCATATGGGTGTATATGATTTTTTAAGTTTAGTTGGTGCTGTGTATTCAGCATCACCGACTGAGTATATCTAACGCAGGGGGGATACCGCCGTTTAGCCAAAGTATTTTTCGCCAAATTTTACTTCCCAATAAACTTATGGCATCAGTTTCATTTCTCAAATGAAACTTTAGCAAGTTTTCATTTCGCATTTTATTCATTTGGTCAAATTATCATTTCGCATAACTTTACTGCGTCAAGTTTTATTAAGACAAACGTTTATTATGCTAAAAATATAGGTGCGACGAAGCGCGTAGCGTAGCGGAGCGCGTAGGAGCGTGTTAGGTTGAACATGTAAGACCGAAAACTAACCGAAATTATTAGTGTAGGTTAATTTCCAAGCCAAGCAAATATTGACCAAGTATTTATTTGGTAAACAATAACTTGCCATAATAACTTTTGCTAACTGTTTATTTGCTTTAAGTTGTTTTGAGAAATGTTTTTTTGCAAAGTGATAATTTGCGGAAAATAGTTTGGTAAGTAATACTTTGGGAAACGATTTTTGGCAATACATTAGTAAACCAATGCAGGGTCACCGACCAGAGCGTGACGGTTGAGTTTCGTTTACTTTAAAAAAAAAATACGCAGAAAAAAGTTATTACTCCAAAAAACAAAATATTTGATGTGATAAAAAAAATAATTTTGATATTTTTCCTCCTGTCAAATTACACAACCACGAAAAAGTAACTAATAATTATTATTATTTTGTAGTTTTTTCTTATAACTTTAAAATCTTAATATTATGCTCATTTGTAAGTAACGAGTATCTGTCCCAAATGCTCTGGGCCATCTTTTCTTGTATGGCTTGTCGAGAGGCCAGTGCAGGTGACGGTTGCCAATTGAGAAACAATTTATGCGTTAGGATTAGTGTCTCATTGTAAATCGTTTTTTTTTATCCCATAAATATCTTGTGTTTGTATTTAATTTAATTTGTATTTAATTAACAAGAAGAACCTTACAGGTTAGAGCGGTCTCAGACTACAAAAGTCAGAAATCGCCAAAAAAGATTCTCATACGGAATATGTGATTTATGTACTAATTTGTTTCCAATTTAATCATTCCGTATAGAGTGGATACAATAATTTACATCACGTAAAACAATCTCATATATATAACTAGCTGTTGCCCGCGACTTCGATCGCGTGGTAATTTTGATGTGTATTTTTCCGGGATAAAAAATAGCTTATGTGCTAATCCAGACTATAATCTATTTCTGTGCAAAATTTCATCCGGATCCGTTCACGCGTTTTTTCGTAAAAGAGTAACATACATAAACACATAAAATCAATTTTTTTTATTCAAAGTAGCACAGAAACTAAGACTTAATGAATGTTACAAATTAAACTAGGTGTCCATTTCAAAATCTAGATCATTTTGGCGAAAAAATGGACAAAAAAACTCCAAACTTAGTCTAAAGTCCTTAATTTACAGGATTTATATAAATATTCTAAAACTCATGCATTGAACTGGCTTTAATTCCAGACATCATTGTCATCTAAATAATCTTTAATGTTACGGTAGCTTTTTTGGCACAAAGTGTGCTTCACACATTTTTTGAACCGCGTTTCTGGCAAGCTTATTATATTTTCAGGGATCTTGTTGTAGTAATTTTGATGTGTATTTTTCCGGGATAAAAAATAGCCTATGTGCTAATCCAGACTATAATCTATCTCTGTGCAAAATTTCATCCGGATCCATTCACGCGTTTTCGCGGGAAAGAGTAACATACAACACACATTACATACAAACTTTCGCGTTTATAATATTAATAAGGATTTTACAGTATAGCAATAAGAGTAAACCTTTACGTCTAGCAATAGACGAAACTGCTTACATTTTATTAGCAACAGTTAACTATAAATCCCGGCCGACATCGCGCTGGTAACTCCACCGGCGGTAGTTAAACTAAAACACGAGTACTTAATTAAGTCGCAGTGAATTTTGCCGTTAATTCAGAGGGTCGGTATCTGCTACACGCCTAAACAACGGGGTATGACTTTACATGCCAATTGTTCGGCTGCGGCACACCGGGGGATGCGGGGCTTGTAAATTTAGGCCCCACCAAAAGATAAATGTAGAAAATCTGGCCAACTTCGCGTCTCAAAAAAATACATGATATGTGGGAGCTTGACAAGTTCCTTGCCTTCACGAAATTAGCAGTGTTTTGATGATCACGGGAAAATATTGTGTGACTTTTAATTTACAGTGCAAACTGGGCAAGTTTTTGGAGGATGTTGAATCATCATCATCATCAGCCATTTGACGTCCATTGCAGGACATAGGCCTCCCTCGTGGTTTTCATAACCATGAGGGGTTTTGCCATAATCGCCACGCTTGGCAGGCGGGTTGGCGATCGCAGTATGCGGTTGGAACCTCAGGAGGACGCTGCTGCCCGTCTCCTGGTAATCGATTTCCTTAGTCGCCTTCTACGACATCCACGAAAGGAAATAGAGTCACGTTATTCTTAACCCGGCGCCACACAGATGTTGAATAGTTTTCGTTAAATGTCTGTGTGCCAAATTTCACCAAAATTGCTTACAGCATTAAAATGTGAAAATTACTTTGCTAAATTCCGCCACAATCCCACAAGCACCATGCGGTTAGTTAATGCACAGCCCTCCCTCCCACTTTTTTTTTACTTTTGTTTTTAATGTTTATGCCGTTCTCGCGCCTGATTATCAATAATATCAGTGGAAAGTAGCACCTTCCCTTGCAAACTCTGCCTCCCCCTCTGGAACACAAAATGTTTCAAAATGGTTTTACAAACTCTTTTCACTTGTTTGCAATGTATTATTGAAGGCCATTTTATACAAGTCGATTCAACGATAAGCCACTGATACACTGCTACTTATTTGATAACTCACTGTAAGAAAACACGCGATAAAATCTCAACATTCATTTAAACATAATTTAATAAAGATTAGATTAAAAGCAGATATAAATTGGACGTCGAATAAGACGACGTCTATTTCAACACTAAGGCCGACTTGCACCACTTCTTAAATGTCACTTAAGTCGCCATTTAAATCGACTTTTGAATGAAGAATTTTAGTTAAATTCCGTTTAAGCCACAATTAAGAAATTGGTGCAAGTCGGCCTTAAATATTATCATACGTTGAAAAAACGCCAGTTTCTGATTTGAGAATTCAGCTATTCGCTGTGTCCCTTCAGATTTCACAAAAAAATAACCAGCGAATTGGGTATCTTATTAAGTCTACGCTATCAGTTTGACCGTTCTAGCATGCTGTCTCGCTCGCATAATCTTACATTTTTTATTATTGTAAAAAAAGGAATATACTTTCGCCAAAACGTGGTTTGAGGGTTTGATAGATAATAAAATTACGGACATTCAAGACATATTTTTCTTATCCTACTTATATCTTGTTTTTCTTTGCACTGATACCAAAATTTAGAAAACAATTTATTTATCAAAGATAAGGTACTTATAGGATACCAAAAATGTATATACCTAAAATATCTTTTGTTTAATTATCTATGAAACCCTCAGACCACATTTAGGAAAAGTGTACTAATGTTATTTAAATAAAAAAAAGCACTACCTGCGAGCGAGACAGCATACCAGATCGAACAGCAGCCTTAACGGCGTGTATGACTTCGATATTCCTCAATAGCACGTTCTATAATTTTTATTGTTCTGTATCCAAAGAGTAAGGGACCCTATTACTATGACTCCGCTGTCCGTCCGTCTGTCACCAGGCTGTATCGCATGAACCGTGATAGTTAGACAGTTGAAGATGTATTTCTGTTGCTGCTATAACAACATACACTAAAAACAGAATAAAATAAATATTTAAGGGGGCTCCCATACAACAAACGTGATTTTTTGCCGTTTTTTGCTCGATATTAATAACGGCATTACGGACATTTTGCATGTACTTAAATATTCATGTACCTAATTAGTTTTTGATAGAGAAAATGGTACATAAAAGTAATTTTATCAGTTACATATGAGTTAATGAATAACCGACATATTTTGTTAGGAGAGATTGTGCATATAAGTCGATATCTAGTCTTCGGAATTTCCACTCATTGCACCTCTAACGTTTCCTGCCCTCACAAATACTCACCTTCTTTGTCACAAGGAGTATGGTACAGCGGCAGCTGGAAGTCGGCGAGACTTCCGCCGCCACGCGCCGCCGCGATAAGCCCCGGATTAAATTTTACAGCGTCAACATTCGATACACAGACACACGCACTAATGCAAACACACACACACACACATACACACACACGCACGTACACACACACACGTACACACAAACTCACACACGCACACGCACACGCACACACACACACACACACACCCACACAAACACACACACACACGCACACACACACACACACACACACACACACACACACACACACACACACACACACACACACACACACTTTAAACCCTTAAATATTTTTCATAGAATAATAAGATCCTTAATTGAATACGTTCTTACACACTTATAAACTCACGCCAGTAGGTACCCGAAAATTTACTTCATGTGCTTGGCATGGGTCTTAGTCTCTTCAACAAATTCCAATTAAAATTACCATTCAAAAATGTTTTATTCAAAATAGCAGAGAAACTGCGACTTAATGAACATTACAAGTTAACCTAGGGTCCATTTCAAAATCTAGATCATTTTGGACAAAAAATGGACAAATAAACTCCAAACTTAATTTTTCAAAGCCCTTTAATTAACAGAGTTTATGTAATCATTTTAAAACCTATAACTCATGCATTGAACTAGCTTTAATTCCAGAAATCATTGTCATCTAATAATCTTTAATGTTATAGTAGCCCTTTTGGCACAAAGTGTGCTTTACACATTTTTCGAACCGCGTTTCTGGCAAGCTTATTATATTTTCAGGGATCTTGTCGTAGAAACGTATACAATGCCGAAACGTATGCAAATAAAGGATGTATTAACCTTTGCCAGCCTAAATCTTGCGAAGGAAAGTATATCTATCTCAGTCTTCTTATATCGCAAATAAATTCAAATATAGAGTATGTTTTGGTATACAACAAGAAAACTAAATTAAAATACTTAGAGGTATAATTAAACTTATCCCTCGTTTCTCGTACACAGTCTGTAGGTACCTACTGTTTTTTTATGCACTGTGACCAACATACATGATTCATCTATCCCACTTTTGGAATAAAAGAAAAAACCGGCCAAGTGCGTGTCGGGCCGCGCGTAATGTAGAAAGAGGGTTTTTTTATCTGCTTTACAGAACTATCAAGTTCATTGAAGTAATTTTCAATGGATTTTGTACGAAACTTTACTTTTATAAGTTGGTTGCCTATTAATCGTTAACTAGTAAAGCCTAGTTAGCCGTGATACTTTTCCTTTTAAATTCATTAGGTATATGTGCTACTACCCTGAATTTTTTCACGTTTCTTCTTTTTCGTAGGGGGGCGGGGGGGGGGGGGGGGAAGCCCTACTCAAACAAAATTTGCGTTTTAAATCTTAATATTTTGCAAACGGAAGCCTAAATCTAAAAATGGTCTTGGGACACTCACAATATTTTTCAACGACCAATCTAACGATATACCACATTAAGGGATAGACGAGAAAAAGAAACTATCCCCACTTTTCACGTTAGGGGAGGTACGGTAAAAAAAAATCCAATATTTTATTCTTTCACTTTGTCGGCGTCATAAATATGCATATACTTTTAGTACCACCGGTCTTTGACGGACAGACATGACGAAACTATAACGGTTCCTTGTCGGACTACGGAACCCTAAAAAACGAACTATCTAGTCCGTGCTGAGGACAATTTTTAATTTTTTTTTAGCATCTAAATAGGTTTTTATAAATTAAAGTGACCTGGACCCTTTTATTAATAGGCTTCGTGTTCATTCGTTTCGGTCTGTCCGTAATTGGCTGACAACTCATAAAAACAATTAGAACAAACTGAGTGTTGCTCTAACTAGAGGATAATATAACGACAATCGATCGCCAACTAAAGCAATACCGGGCCATCGTAAACAGCTGCAGAGGCAACTCTCGTCAAATTAATGGCTTTCTCAAACTCGTAAACGCTTCGGCGCTCAATTGGCTCGTTTACAATTTCTCCGAGAACGTGTTCGGGTGATGTCATGCTCCACATACCATTGTTGTGGCTTAGTCGCTTATATGGATTAAAATAAATTATAGTAATTAACGTGGTGGTAGCCTAGTGGGTAGAACATTGGACTCGGAAGCGGGAGACCCAGGTTCGATTCCCAGTGCGGGCATGTACCTATGACTTTGTTTTCTAAGTTATGTACATTTGTGAAGTTATAGTAGCAATACCACTCGCTAACTGTGAAGGAAAACATTGCGAGGAAACCTACCCAGGTGAGCTATTCACATACCTCAGCGCTTGAAATCGCCAATGGGCGGTGGGCACGCGTGGTGATTAAGCCCATACTTTCTCTCTGAGAGAAGGCCTGTGCCCTACAGTGGGATGTATATAGGCTGCTTATGATATGATGATAGTAATTAATTGTATACTGACGGGAGCCAATGTTAATCGCCGATTGATGTACATTTTAAGTCTCGGAGCTGGCTGTAAACGTATAAAATAAAAGTTCAATCTATGAATGGATGAGACGGGTGCACTGAGCTCGGCTTCAGTCAAAATTATAGGTTTTTATATGTACTTACTGTGTGCAGTTATCTGAGTAGCAACTTTATGAACTTTATATACTGTACAATCGACATTTTAATTGAAAAATCGCCCGTAAAGTAACCGAGTAGAGTTTATGCGTGTAAAGGTTTTTGTAGACTGTATGGGAGCAACTGCGGCTGGTGGTGGAGCTGAGTGTGGATGGATAATCCTTTGTTAATGGTAATTTTAAAAGGGGCCGTTAGAATTTTTCTCTTCCTTTTCTTGCCCGTAAAACCTAGTTTTAAAGTAAACAAAACGGACACACGAACAGCTACATGGAATATACCTATTTCTCTTTACCGACTCTTTCGAACCCACGACGCCTGCATGTAGCAGGCATGTACCAATGACTTTGTTTTGTAAGTTACGTACATTTCTGAAATTATAGTAGCAATTACCACTCGCTAACTGTGAAGGAAAACATCGTGAGGAAACCTGAGTGTTAGTGCGTGAGATTGCCAAAACACGGTGGACACGCGTGGTAATTAAACCCATACTATCTCTCACTCTGAGAGAAGGTACATAGGCTGTTTGTTGCATACTGGCCACTAAAATCTCGAAAAAGGTTTGTATTGTCCAATTGCGTGACTCATATAATTAATGGACAAATTAACATGTTACGGTGGCAGTCGGGAAATGACTTATTACCCGACTGTGTTGGAGCCCAAAAGGAGGGTAATGCGTTTGCCTCGTATGTCCGTGTGTCCGATTCTTCCTTCATATCTCCTTAATTGTCAGAATTTGTCAAATAAGATCTCAATCAATTTGTCATAATTATGTTACCTATTTCATTTAATTTTAAGGCTAAATTTTGTGCATTATTAATATTTTTCAATATAATTTTATGCATGTATTTATGCATAAAATGCTCTTGAACATTTATTTGCAATAAATGTGATAAGTATATTTGTAAATAAGAAGGCTGTTTATCCGAAACTGTTTTATCTCTAAGAATTGCATGCTAAACAGATTATAATATAACAAAAGATGAATTTAACTGATTGCCATTTGCTAATATAAGAATAAAATATACAAAAAACTAAAATGAAACGTAACAAAATCCCGTCAGCTGAGCATTCACTACTGCGACAATGTTAACGCTCAGCTTACGGGTTTTTTGTTGTTTTATTTCAGTTTTGTTTTTAAGCTCTTAATTGTAATTTGTAAGTAATGTAATACGACGTCCGATTAAGATATTTAAGCACGCACTTCCGGTATCAGAGTTGTTTTTATGACGCTTTTGCTTGTATTACGTTTTACGCTAGTTTGGTTTACTAATACATTTCCTAAGAACGGAGGTGACATTCGGGAATTTGTTTAGCTTGTTTCATAATATCCTGATAGATTTACTTCAACAAATTTATAGAATTTATAGAGCGGTGGTAGCTTAGCGGTAGGAAATTCGGTCGTGGGTTCGAATACCGGCATGTACCTACTAATGTCTTTGAATTCTAAGTTATGTACATTTGTTAAGTAATAGTAACAATCATCATCAGCCATTTGACGCCCACTGCAGGACATAGGCCTCCTTTATGGTTTTCATAACCATGAGGGGTTTTGCTACAATCGCCACGCTTGGCAGGCGGGTTGGCGATCGCAGAATGCGGTTGGAATCTCAGGAAGACGCTGCTGCCCGTCTTCTGGTAATTGATTTCCTTAGTCGCCTTCTACGACATCCACGGAAGGAAATGAAGTGACGCTATTCTTAATCCGGCGCCACACGGAACAATAGTAACAATACCATACGGTAACCGTGAAGGAAAACATCGTGAGGAAACTTCTGAGGTCTTCACAAACCCAGGGAATAAAATTTATGGGTATTTAATACCTTAATCGTCTATGGATAGGTATATACATTATACAAACTTACGCCAGAATCCCGAAGGGGTAGGCTCTGGCTCAGGAAACACCAAGGTTTGGTGTGGCTGGTTTGGCTTGCAAGGTTTCCAATAGATCGGTATTTTCTTACATTACATGCGTGGCTTAACTTTCAGGTCAAGTTTATCAAGTCAGGGGCAAGACAACATTACGGCGACTTCAACGTAAAGCGGCGTTATATAACTAGATTCATTTGCCATCCCCAAAAACAAATTACGCGACGAATAAAACATACGTCGTTCACATAAAAGAGACGCTTTGAAAGGAACTTTTAAGCACGTCCCGCTCAATAATTCTGAAGGTGGCTGGCAGGTACCGCCGTGCACACGCGGGAATGTGTAAAAAGGCAAAAATGTAACGCGTCATCCGAATGTTGAAATTGATTGAGGTGGGCGTGGGCCGGCCGGTGCGGATTGTTTCACGCAAACAGCTAAACATGGAGCTATTGTGCTGCTGTTTGCGTAGGTGCCGTCTGGGCAAGCCTATTCCGTCAATGGCGTGCCTCAGTAAAACAGCGTTTGAATGGTACTTAATTTGACTAGTGTAGGTAGGAGTTGCCAAGAAAGGTTGCTATTTTGCTTTTGTGTGTGTGTCTATGCGTGTGTGTGTATGCGTGTGTGCGTGTGTGTGTTTGTGTATGTGTGTGTATGCATGCGTGCATGTGTGTGTGCGTGTGTGTGTTTGTGTGTGTGTGTGTGTGTGTGTGTGTGTGTGTGTGTGTGTGTGTGTGTTCTCTTGTGAATATGTGTGGAGGTGTTTAATGCATTTCAGAATTTGCTCTGTTTCACGACAATTGAGTGACCTGAGGTGTTGACGAACAATAGAATTGGCCTTCGATGTGTTGTCTGCATCAAAATGTAAATAAAAAGCTGATGCACTGAAAGGACGCCAGCTTCAGAATAGAGACTTTTAAAGCAACTTTAAGTACAGATCGTTGAGCCCGTTTCAACGTGAGTTTGGACTCACAAAGAGATGTGTAGACCATGAGTAGCAACCGTATATCAGCGGAGTCTCTCAAAGACCTCATAATGTATATGAGCTTACGAACTCTGCCTGACAGAGCTCCGATTTTGATTTTAAATGATAAGTTGTGATGTAGAGCAATTCCTAAGCATTTGATATCGCCCGCGCGCTCTAGTTCAGGGCAGTTACAGGTTAAGCCTGCGCAAGACGAGTGGACTTTTAGGGATAGTTTTGTGGTTGGTTGTGATGCTTTTGTCTTGTGAAAGCAGAGACACTTCGTCTCTTTCTCATTCAGAGTGAGCAGGTTGAAGTCAAGCCATCGTTTAACATTGTGCATAGCTCGCTCAGCGGTGGTAGATATGGCATCTTTCCAAGTTGGTCCAAACAACCTTGGTCTATAATTTTGAGTGCAATTTGTGTATGAGAGTTAGACTGGCTATCGTTCAAAGAGCGGAAAACGCTCCAAGCTCGAGACTTAATGGTTTGTTTAATTTTAGTTAAGTCGGTAGAACTTTTGAGTTGTTTTGAGCATTCTGTTATTCATTTGATAGTTTCCAGAGTTTTTTTGGGTTTATTTTATTTATTTTTAGTTCTTGGGTTTCATATGCTGTCTTGAAATTATGCATTAAATTCATACAGTAGTTTCCGTACCGTGAGTATACTAGTTTATATCGTTCTTGGGATGCTTACGGACATCATGGCGCAATTTGTCCCCATGACGCATACATCTGGCAAGACCTGGTGTAATCCAGGGCTTGAGTACATATTTTGTTCGACTAACTCTAGACTGTGTAGTGTGTTTAGCTATAGCAGATACTAGAATCGAACTGATTGTTTGTGTAGTTTGTTACTAGTTCACAATTTGTGTGGTTTATTTCTTAGTAACATTAAAAATATCTATGATGTATCCCACAAATAAATTTATCTGCTAAACAAAAGTTACCGAAATGAGTAGATGTAATGGGAACGCATTTCCATCAGCATATTAGTCCCATAGCCCGGAGCTCTCGTCCCGCCGTATTTATTGATTTATGCAAATACGAGGACCGTGTATGCTGTTTTATTTCAGGACGAGTGAGTGGACGTTTTAAGTCTCATTCGCCCGCACCTGGTTGTTTGGACATCTCGCAGTATTGCTCATTTTTAGGTTTTTGTGAAGTATGTGAAAATGTAGCCCGTTATAAATCAATTCATAGTTTAATGAATCCACGCTAGCGGCTCTAAACGCAGCCTGTATGTGTAAGCTTGCAAATATGCAACATGTGTGTGCGTGCGTATGTGTGTGTGTGTGTGCGTTTTAAATTTAAAAATCAGCCAGTTACGAACAAATCTTGTGTAAGTATTTTCTAAAAGCACCACACAGGTTCATGGTTCAACAGTCAAATTTGGTGTAAACAGCCAACGAGGTCCAAATTGGTCATAAAATATACGATCTTTTATGGTTGTCACTACAAATTGTAAAGGTACAATTTTGAATAGGTAGGTATTAAATAATATTGTAATTGTGAATAGGTCAAAATTTTGTTTTTCGATAGCACGATTTGTATGAAAACCAAGCGGGCAAATTTTTTAATACCTACAATGACGGAAAGTGAAAGGAGTCCGGCTCCTCAACGGCCTCACAGACAAAATGCACCGCGTGAAAGCACTTTTCTCGTCGACCGTACGTGTTTATCAACACACTTCAGATCCTCCAAACACTTATACCCCAATAACAATCACTAGTCGAACAATAGAAGAAGGGAGTGATGAGGAAAATCATTAGAGTGTCAGCGGCAGGTAACCCTAAACTCCGCACAACACGCGCCACGAAAATAATTAGGACAACGGCCTAAGTCTTCCGGCAAGGGTTCTTTTGTTTGACCTTTTTTCAACTCTTTGTCAGGGAACAATGGCCGTGCCTATACGGGAGGCTAAAAACGCCTCTCTATATCCACACATGCAAGACTCTCCATCCATTCCGCGCCGAGAGGCTACAGCGTCTAGGTTTGCCACACAGGGCCTGCAAACTTCATATCAGTGAACTTAATATAGGCTATCAATGTCCAGCATAACAAAAATAGATGAGAGTCCTTGTCGCATGCAGCAGAGTTCTATGTACCTGATACTTTAAAACAGTTCTGGGGTATTTAGATTGAAAAAATTCTATTGCAAAATTATATGCCGATATTAAAATTACTTCCCGTAGCATATCAATTCGCAGCAAATAAAATAAATGTGAGGTATTAATAACATGCAGACGTCTGCATTACAGGATCGTGGCAAGTCACAAACCCTGTCTCTGCCAACCCCTCCGGTATACGGGCGTGAGTTTATGTATGTATGTGTGTTGTTGCTAAAGGAGGTAGTGCAATAAGTTAATAACCTTAGGTGAAGGCTGTACGATACTGCTTGCAAGAAATCTGCGCTAGGTGGTGTTGCTGAATTAAGTTAGCTGGTTCATAAAATTAGGGTCAATTTCAAAAGTTCAAACTAGCACAAACTGCGCCTTAATAAAATTTACAAGTTGACCAAAGGTGTCCTTTCTAAAGTTTAGATAGCTTTGGAGATAAAATGGACAAAAAAAGTCTAAACTAAATTTAATTCAATTATACATACATACATAAAGACACGCCTGTATCCCAGAGAGGTAGGCAGAGACCAGGTACTGCCACTTTCTACGATCCTGACAGATCACTTTCGCTTCCTCAACATTCACTAGTCGTAGTATTATGCACCAGTGTGATGGGTGTTATGCGTCAATGTTAGGTCAGACATGTCTCAGAGTGGTTTGTTAGGTTCACTATAGTTTTTGGGGTTTTTTTAAATAATTAAATCATAATTGTAATTATGATTACAACAAAATGTTTACATAATGAACGTTAAAATTGTGGGTTTCCAAAGTAATAGATTACGTGGAGAAGAAAGTAATGAATAAACGATAATAAGTGACAGGTATTTCAATCAATCAATCAATCAGCCTGTAACGAGCCGTTACAACTACGCACAACCCGACGCCTCGACGTCACAGCCGCCGTCACCGCCCCGACCCAGGGGAAGAAGGCGAAGCGGGAGAGAGCCCCGGAAACCCAAGACGGAAAGGACAAGATCCTTGTCAAGGTCCTGAGGTAACCATTCAAGATAGCCACAACCCTGTCTCCATCATCGTCAGAGGGATAGCAGGTCTCTGCGCGTAACGCGCGAGGGCCCTCCGAGGACGAGGACGGGGATAAGAGATACCGGGCTACTGCGGATGCTGTCGCCGAGTGACGTCACCGCGGCCGCCACCTCCCTCGGACTTTCTACCCTGATGGGCGTTCGTTGGCCCGCTCCCTGGGCCCGCCGGGTCGGGCTCGACCTCGCCGGCAGCGTGAAGATGTCCTGAACGTGTTCCCGAAGAGTCGTCGGCTGAGCATCAAATGCTGGGCTTTTCCCGATGGAGTTCTACCGGATGTGACAAGCTTGCAGCCCGTAGCAGCCAGCGTTCGCAGAGCCTGCCACCAATAACAAGCACGCTGACGGGTCCACGTTCGCTATAGTTGGGCTTTCGGAGAGAATCGCCCCGAACGGGGCTCGGGTATTTTCCTCCCCGAGGGCAGTGTGCTAGGGATCCGTGAATAGTGTATGGTAGTATTAAAACTAGTGAGGCTTAAAGCTACTTAGATATTAGGAACATGTGTGCTTAGCTTAAGACAGGCATGTTTAGTTGAGGTAAATAAAATATTCATAATTTGTTACTTTGATCGTGCGTTTGTTTTCAATCAACCCCCGAGCTGATACCAAATAGCATACGCTCCCAGTAGGACTCATAGGTCCTTGAAGTAGTGTAGAGGGGTTGGTCTTTCGATCACACCCTCCCCTCACAAGCCCTTACTCGTCCACAGGTGGACATGGGCCTCCCCCAAAGAACGCCACTGCCTTCTGTCCTCTGCCAAAAGGATATAGGTTAGTTATTATTTCTTTATTTAAACTCCACATTAACTTAAACTTTGTTACTCATGAATGAGTTGAACACTAGACACTCGTCCTCTAAATATTACCCGTCAACGTTATTGTATTATTTAGATAGATAGAGAACACTTTATTGCATATTACACAACCAGAAAAAAAAATACATAATTTGATTTCTTATATCCTAGTAATGTTGTTCAATTACATACATAAGCAGCCTATATACGTCCCACTGTAGGGCACGGTGCTTCTCTCAGGGAGAGAGTGTGGGCTTAATCACCACGCGTGCCCACCGCGGATTGGCGATTTCAAGATGTGAATAGCTCAGACATTCAGGTTTCCTCACGATGTTTTCCTTCACAGTTAGCGAGTGGTATTGCTACTATAACTTCACAAATGTACATAACTTCGTCGTCGATGCCCGCACTGGGAATCAAACCTGGGTTCTCTCGCTTTCGAGTCCAATGTTCTACCCACTAGACTACCACCGCTGGACAATTAATTGTTATTTACCAGACATCTTTGTCTTCTATACTCGGGAGACGTGTAACAGAGATTGTTGTGAGTGTCCTCGAATGCCCAATTAAGCCGATTCGTCCAATAGTAAACAATAACAAACACGCGGCTTAAAATACCACAATGAATCACTTTAATGTTGACTTTAGGGGGGTAACATGACGCAATAGAACGCACCGCAGCATATTTTGGACGCGAAAGTTACAAACATTGCTCTTGGCTGTATATCTTTGACAAACATTAATTTTAAGTTTAAACTTCGTAAACGTAGGAGCGTAAACGGGGAGCCTTATCAATTAAAATTTATTAGGTCATTATAATACACTGGTTGTTTGTGAACTTGTTAGGAACAGACATTAAGCTGAAGGCGCCCCAAAAGTGGGATTAATTCGGCCTAAAACAACATTAGGATGGACTCGATATTTCAAAATGTTCAGGCAGCTTCCGCGGAAAATCCTAGTGGATAGAAAAAAAGTTTTCACTGGAAAGATTTGAAAATTAAAGGAGATGAAATGTAATAAAATTTGGTGTTTGGAACTTAAGTTAGCCCGTGGATAATATAAGCAGTATTAAATTAATAGAGAATTTTAGTTTTAAATTAATAAAAAACTATTTCGACACCCATGGAAGCTACATGAAAAACAAGAATTTTAATAACGAAGATTATACCTGGTTTACGCAGGTGTTTAATTGGCAAAAAATCGACTCTATTTAATAAGGCAAAATATACACCCAAGAATTTACACAGAAAAGCTCAATAAAAATAAATAATGTAGCAACTTATGTTCTGCCCTATAAAACATGTTATTTAAATAACACAAAACCGCTGAAATCACTTCTTCAGTATCGATTAAACCACTTTCAATATAAAAGGAAACCCTTCTAGCCACGAAACCCACGCCCTAGTTGGCTCCATACTACTGCTGCTATTATTATTGTCGAATAATTTATTATTGTCGATTAAATGTCGATTAAAAGTTCTTTGCGTGCGTGCATGCAACGACTAATGAATGTTGAGGAAGCGAAAGTGATCTGTCAGGATCGTAGCAAGTGGCACTCCCTGGTCTCTGCCTACCCCTCTGGGATACAGGCGTGAGTTTATGTTATGTTATGTAAAAGTTCTTTTGAACAAAGGCGAGCTTAATACTAATAATTATTTTCTTCCAGCTAACCATGGGTTATGTGGATAGTGCAAGCCAGGAAACATTTATTGCAAAAAATTACATAAACTTGGTTATAATAAAATTACATAGTTATTATAATAAGTAATATACCAAATACATAAGCATAAAATACACACTATAATACAATAAATACAACTACATAAAATTTACTTATATAATAGGATTATTACCTTTGAAGTACTGCTCACGGATTCTACTTTAAGACAGCTAAACTGTGGATTAGGAGGATGGTTTTGATTCTGGGCTAGCCTACTCCATCTAAAAACCGGAAAAATGCGAGTCAAACTCGCCCACCGAGGGTTCCGTACAATTTTGTAGCTACTTACATATTATAAATAGTTCAGGAATCGAGTCTCGCAGTTTTTTATGAGCTTTCCCGAACTTCAAAGACTAATTGTTTACGATTTAATTACAAATGTATAGTTTTCAGATTTTTTCCCGTACTTGTAGTATAAGATGATGTTACTTGCTAAATTTCATAGTTCTAGGTCAAGGGAAAGTACCCTATACATTTTGATTCCCTTGAGTGTCGAAATATACGTTTTTGCGGCATAAACGGCCGTATCTTTTTTCAAAGCTTCCAGGGAACTTTCATAGCCGGACGGACGGACGGACAGACGGACAAAAAAGTGACCCTATAAGGGCTCCGTTTTTTAAGGTACGGAACACTAACAATATATCCCAAGTACAGACAGCGTCTGAGAGGTCACTTTACCTATCTAGTATAAGTTGCAAACCAATTCCAACCAGTCTTTTTGGAAGTCCATGGAGGAGGCCTATGTCCAGCAGTGGACTTGTTGTCGCTGAATGATGATGATAACTCACATGAAATATATGTAAAAGGCGAGTTATTAGCAAAGTAGTGGCCATTCAGCCTTAGGCATGTTTCCAGAGCCTTGATATTCCCATCTTCCGCGGTCCAATTTTCCCCAAACCAGACGGACACTAACCAATAGGCGATTCCGTTCCTTGACGCAATCTTGCCGCTATTTTTTCCGCTGATTCCGTGCTGCCCCTTGGCTAGTGGGTCCGGCCCGCGGTCGCTGGACCGGCAAATTAAAACGGACTCTATTGGACCCCGCCCGTATCGGAAGACCCTACTCTAAACACCCAGGATAAACTTTTAGATCTCGCTACCATTAAAACCCATGAAGTGAAAACCTATTTAGAGGCTAAAAATTCCACCCATGCCGGGACTTGAACCCGCGACCTCTGGCTAAGCGTGCTAGCGCTCTTCCAACTAAGCTAATGGGCAAGTGCAGGCCACAGTGAAATTTTGAGCCTCTTTAGAAACTTTCTCTGTGTTACGTACAGGCAGTAACATCTGGCCGGATACCCGTGAAGTGTTTCACTTTTGCCCCCATTGATGCATACAGGGTAGCAGCTTCCAATTAAGGTGAGACGATTCTCATACAAATAAACTTTTTCAAATTTGTTGAAAATTTTACATAACGGCGGAAATAAAAATCTTCATTAATGCAGACAGACATAATTTCAATGTAAAATTATGTAATTTTTTAACGAATTTGGAAATAATCATTTGTATGGGAATCAGGCCAGCTGGTGGCGATCGTCTTGGCCTCTCGGACTACGGATCCTTTCCAAGTGACCCTAGGCCGTCCTCTCCTTTGATACATGCAGTGGTGGTCACATAATTTTCAGTACGAGAGAGAGAGGGCAATTTACGTGGCGCTTATCTTTAATTTAGAAGAAGAAGACACATTTATTGCAGCCATAGTTACACAAAACATCAGACACACTACAAGTTTATACATTGAGACACTTCAAAACAAAATACTAAACATTTGCTGGACCACTTTCTCTATTAACTAATGTTTTAACATTAAGTTGTTGATTGCATGGGATCTTGTTAGGTAGGTACTCGTACCAACTTATGTATTAGATTTAAGATGATTTGAGAAAAGTGGTCAGAGAGGAGTTTTTTCGCTGTCATTTTCTCCACTACAAATCAAATTAAAACATTTATTTGTCATGAAAATAGGTGTTGATTACAGGTCTTGAGTTGTAGACAACGTTTCTTTACGATGAAAGACATTTTTTATTTCTGATTTCTGATTAGTAAGATTACCATTTCCAGTGGGACAAATAGTATATGTTTTACTAAAGCTACAGAAAGAAAGTTGGGAGCGGTCACAGAGTAGGAGCTCCAGATTATGAAACTTCGGTGGTCGCTGCGTTTTTCGCCTCCACCAAATAATATTCATAGAAGAGGGTTAAGGGTTCAATGTTTTGTCAGAATATAGTTTTTAGAGGAGATAACGTCAACATAATTTCTTGTAGAAATAATAACACGATTCAATAAGCGTTTTTTAAATTAAAGGTGTGACACGACCTTCATCGAAGGTCACACTCAAATGGTTTTTCGAGTGAATTGAAATAATTTGCTGAGACTGGTGAAGAACATCGATGTAATTTCGATGAAGAGTGCTCATGAATATGCCTCAATACTTTTAAATCCCACTGTAAAAGTGATTCTTCCCGATCAAACTACCAGCCTAGCCAAACCTCTAAAGAAGGTTTACCGTACGAAAATAAATAAAAATGTAGCAAGTTTTTTCTCTCTCGTCCCCCTCTTGGTTGCCCTGTGTCTCGGGGGACGCCAATTCGGGAGGGCTAAAGGAACATCCGCGATCGGTTCATGGTTTGGCGAATTTGTTTATGAAGTTCCCTCTATAGCTTTACCTACAGTACATAAAAGCAGGACTAGAAGGACTAGTCTACCGACATAACTCATGAACGTGCTATGTGTGAGAGTTTACATTAATTCCAGTCCGGTGATCCAGTGATTCAATCGCGATGTATCGGGATGGGTGATGTCGTTTGCATTATTCCATTTTTATTAAATAGCTTTTGGATTGTGGACATTACAACTATAAAGTTATTGATTTTTCGAATAGAAGATTAGTTTATGGCTTTTTATTTACACATACTAGGTGTGTTAACCCATAAACACATTATTTCCTCTTAATAAACCAAGCGGTGGTAGCCTAGTAGGTAGAACAAGCGATGATAGCCTAGTGGGTAGAACATTGGACTCGGAAGCGGGAGACCCAGGTTCGATTCCCAGTTCGGGCATGTACCTATGACTTTTCTTTCTAAGTTATGTAAGTGAAGTTATAGTAGCAATACCACTCGCTAACGGTGAAGGAAAACATCGTGAGGAAACCTGGGTGTCTGAGTTATTCACATACCTCAGCGCTTGAAATCGCCAATGCGCGGTGGGCACGCGTGGTGGTTAAATAATAATACTCTCTCTCTGAGAGAAGGCCTGTGCCCTACAGTGGGACGTATATAGGCTGCTTATGAATAAACCAACAAACTGTAAAGTTTATTCCTTAAACAGTTTTACCAGTATTATATATAGGAATAATATGCGTAAGTAGTATATAAAGGTAGAGCGCTTCGCCAACAAACTGTTTTGCAGTTTGTCGAAATTGTGTACTAAATATTAAGGTTTTTTTATTGTGAATAAAAAAAACGTGTAAGAAAAACCAAGTTGGAAAAAAATATTAACACATATTTTCTGTATTATTGCCACTATTAGAATGGCACTGAGATGACCGTTTACATTATTCCAGTAGCGCCAGAATAGGGAGATTTCCACTAAGGAGAGAAAAAGGATTAAAATTGGCTCAGTGGATTAAAAAGTGGACAGCCGGTGCAATTCTTGGACTGGATGGAAAAAAAAAATTATGTAGCCTACATAATTATGTCCCACTGCAGGGCACAGGCCTTATCTCAGAGAGAGAGTACGGGCTTAATCACCACGCGTGCCCACCGCGGATTGGCAATTTCAAGCTCAGGTTTCATGATAAAAATACGGGTGCAAAATTCCAGCGAGTGAGCCTTCGGCTCTTGATCTATTTTCTTACGTGGGGAATAAAGAATCACTCTCGGAGGGAATGTTACCTCGGCTGCCATCGACTTTTGAATCGGCCAAATGGTTTCATGATAGTTCGAGGACCTAGGTTTTATTCAATATACCATATCATCTTTATTCAGGTTCGAATCCCAGTGCGGCCATGTACCTTGACGTTGTTTTCTAAGTTATGTACATTTGTGAAGTTATAGTAGCAATACCACTCGCTAACTGTGAAGCAAAACATCGTGAGGAAACCTGAGTATCTGAGCTATTAACATACCTCAGCGCTTGAAATCGCTAATCCGCGGTGGCGATTAAGCCCGTACTCTCTCCCTGAGAGAAGGCCTGTGCCGTGTGCAGTGGGACATACCTTTATTTATAGACCGATGCTGGAGTTATGTTTGCTTTGAAAGCCGCGCATTTGCGTGTGACGTCGTTGCCTGGTATAGATAGAACACTTCATGCACGGCGTATCGATTATTGTGCGATCTATTACATAACAGGTCACGCCATGGTTTGTTGAAAAAATTATAACGATAAACAATGTCCACATAACACAATTGCTTGTCTTTGGTCCCAAATTGGATACCCTGTGATGGGGTAACTATAGAAGGACAAACGACAAACGCCGAAAAACGGTGCATGCGGTGCGTGAAGACGCACTGCGGTGTGGTTATAATTGCAGACGAAAATAAGGTCTCTACTTTACCATGCTTTGGTCAGATGTTGTAAAAAGAAGCCGGTTGTTTTGAGCTATGAATTAGTGTCAGATTATTAGTCTTAGCTCATTGTTCTACATTGGTACTATTAAAGTACACCGATAAAACTTTGGCGGTTGCTGAAGTATTCTGAAGCTTAAACTGAAATGGAGGCTTCAGTATTATAACAAAGCTGGCTCTGGAGTTGCAGTAGGGCTTACCAATTAGTGGAAGGTAGTGGAAGGATATGCGGCGCCGGATTAAGAATAGCGTCACTCCATTTCCTTCCGTGGATGTCGTAGAAGGCGACTAAGGAAATCAATTACCAGGTGACGGGCAGCAGCGTCTTCCTGAGAGTCCAACCGCATACTGCGATCGCCAATGGCTCGCTCATGGTTATAAAACTACGAAGGAGGCCTATGTCCTGCAGTGGGCTTCAAATGGCTGATGATGACGATGATGATGAGTGGAAGGATTGCGAATCAGTGACAAGAGTTCTCTGATATTTGTAGGGGGCGCTAGACGGACTCAGTAGGTAAGCCCTTCGATGAGGCTCCTTATATATACCTATGTCTAAAAAATACCAACAAATGTATTAAGCTTAAGATTATCAGAGAGGAGATGGTCAGAGTAGAGTTTCTTCTACAGACTCGACTCGAAAGTAGCTTACAATATACTTTGACATTAAAAAAACAAATATAAATACTTTACGTTGTAATGTAATACATTTCCGAATTTCTGAGCACCTCCTATTTACATAAGCGTCATCTGGTCTTGGCATGTTGATAATGTTGATACGAAACCGGGGCCATAGTCCTAAGATAGAGGGTCAGCGTACCAATGCTGGCCCTTTGAATATGCATAGCTGAACCGACAGATTATGACGCGCGAGGGATCGCGAAGTTTGTTCAACGACGCCGCTGCATCGAAAATTGATATGTGCTTCGTGTCTAGTTTACTTGTAAGCTGCTTTGAAATTTATGACGTCACATATTAAATCAGTAATTGAATAAGTAAATAGCAAGTATTATTTCTTTGTGTGTTAAATACGTTGTGTGTGTATGTATACTAATCACAACAAACTTTGGAGATATTGTGTAGTAGGTAAAATGACACTCGGAGTGGACAGAATAAGATGATCTATTTACAGAAAATATGCCTACTTATATACAGAGAGAGGTACTGATCGGGGAATCCGCGGGGCGCGCGGGGAACGACATCACGCGATCCGCGGGGGGGCGGCCCCCGCGCCGCTGACGCGCGGTCGCAAGTTAAATACTCGTGGCGCGGGGCCTCGTTCCTTTTCTGCGCCCGGACGTCGAGCGAGCTGCATCGCCACTGTCGCCGTGCCACGTGGTCGTCGCTGCTGCCGCTTGCTTCAGCTCGCTGAACAGTTCTTTTCAGAACTCCATCCTTGCTTCTATATCTTGCTACCGATGTGTTTCTTATAAGATTGCGAACAGTTCTTTTCAGAACTCCATCTTTGTTTCTTGCAACCGATGTGTTCAATAAAACATTGCGAAATACTTGCTGTTGTTTACTGATGTTATTGGTAATGGTAAGGTGTTGCTTGCTGGTGTTGCTTGCTGGTACGGTAAGGTTCTGTAAGGTTGTTGTGGTAAGCAGAATGTTGTGGTAAGTAGAATGTTGTGGTAAGTAGCCACAGTATTCCCCCCTCAAGCGAAGCGTACAGGAGGCTTGATTATTCTGCCCGTGCGTGTTTGTTTGATTGCGGGCGGTGCCGATGTCGCGGCGCTTTGAGATTGCTGACTCGTAGGTATTTGCTGGACTGGCATTGTAGTTGCGGCTTCATTTTCGCTGCTAATTACGTATGCGGGCTTCAGTCGGTCGATTGAGACATTTGCTTGACGGCCAGGTA
Organism: Yponomeuta evonymella; assembly: GCA_963969515.1. Taxonomy (NCBI): domain Eukaryota; kingdom Metazoa; phylum Arthropoda; class Insecta; order Lepidoptera; family Yponomeutidae; genus Yponomeuta; species Yponomeuta evonymella. The sequence continues at coordinate 21,310,501 of OZ018346.1, read as the reverse complement.
ATTGTATCTTGAATATCTTGTGGTTTCGTTCGACGACACGATAGGGTCCTGTGTAGGGTGGCTGTAGAGGCTTGCGTACCGCGTCGACTCGTAGAAACACGTGACTGCATGTGTGAAGATCTTGATGAATGAAGATGTGTGGCTTGGCGTGGTGAGGTTTCGTGACAGGTCGACAGCGCTCGATCGCGTCGGACAGCTGCTCCACGAAGTCGTAGTTCATCGCCGTTTGCCTCGGTGCAGAAGTGAAGAATTGTCCCGGCAGGCGGAGTGCGCGACCGTAGGTTAGTTCGGCCGGGCTAGTGTAGGTATCGGCGCGCGTCGCGGCTCGGAGTCCTAGTAGCACGGTCGGTAGGTCTTCCATCCACTTGTTGGTGTTCTCCAGTCTTGCCATTAGCGCTGCTTTTAGTGAGCGATGCCAGCGCTCGACCATGCCATTGCTCTGCGGGTGGTAGGCGGTGGTCCGTATTCTCTCTATCCCGAGTAGTTTGGTGAGTGCGGAGAATAGGTAGCTCTCGAACTGCCGGCCTTGGTCCGTGGTCAGGGTAGCAGGACAGCCATGACGAGAGAACCAGCCTTCGTACAGGGTATTCGCAACGATTTCTGCAGTGATGTCTTGTATCGGGAATGCTTCCGGCCAACGGGTACATCTGTCGATTGCAGTGAGTAGGTATTTATGTCCGCTCGCTGAAGTAGGTAGCGGTCCGACGATGTCGACGTGAATGTGTTCGAAACGCTCGCTCGTAGGTAGTGTAGCGATGCCACTTGAAGTGTGTCGTTGAACCTTCGCCCTTTGACACGACTCGCATGCCTTTGCCCAATCTCCGACATCCTTATTCATGGACGGCCAGAAATATCGCTGCTGCATTAGCCTGCGCGTCGTTCGTATCCCTGGATGGCTGACATTGTGCACGGTGTTAAAGGCGGTGCGGCGGTAGTCTTCAGGTAGGTATGGGCGGGCGTTTTCAGTAGACACTTCGCAGTATAGGCTGTGTGTTGAGAGCGGAATAACTACTTTCTTGATTTTCAAGTTAGGTTGTTGAAGTAGTTTAGGTATGTAACTATCTCGCTCTTGCGCGCAGGAAAGTTCTTGATAATCGATCGGTGATGGGCAGGATATAGCTTCGATTCTTGAGAGCGTGTCTGCGACGATGTTCTCTTTTCCACTGATGTGTTGTAGATTTGTAGTGAATTCGCTGATGAATAGCAGTTGTCGCACTCGTCGCGGCGTGTCGTTGTCGGACGGCGGCTTGTTGATTGCGAATGTGAGAGGCTTGTGATCTGTGTAGATTGTTAGCTCGTTGCCCTCGAACATTTTTCTGAAGTGCTTTACTGCCATGTAGATCGATAATAGTTCACGGTCGAAGGTGCTGTAACGCTGCTGAGTCTCACTGAATTTCTTCGAGAAGTAGCCGAGAGGTTGCCAGACTCCTCGTACTCTTTGTTGAAGGACAGCGCCGGCACTCTTGTCAGATGCGTCGCACATGAGGGCGAGGGGAGCGGAGGGGATGGGGTGAGCAAGCAAAGCGGCGTTTTGTATGCTAACTTTGCATGCTTCGAATGCGGCCGTAGCTTCGTCGTTCCATTGAATTTTCGACTTGTCTTTCTTCTTTGAGTTATGTAGGTATGCGTTCAATGGAGCTTGCAGTGTTGCGGCGTGAGGAATGCTTTCACGGTAGAAGTTGATCATACCGAGAAAACGCCTGAGCTCTTCGATGGTCTCAGGCTTGGGGAAGTTATTAATTGCGGCGATCTTATCTTCAGGCGGTTTAATACCGTGCTTCGATACAGTGTAGCCGAGAAATTTGACTTCTTCTTTGCCGAGGACGCACTTTGAGGGGTTAAGTGTTATTCCGTATTCGTCGAGTCTTTGTAAAACAGTTCGCAGGTCTTGAACGTGTTGATCTTCGCTTGCAGATGCTAGGATCACATCGTCGATGAATGGAAATACGTAGTCTAGTCCTTGTAGTACTTGATGTATGAATCGCTGGAACGTTTGACCGGCGTTCTTGAGGCCCGGGCACATTCGCGGGAATTCGAACAAGCCGTACGGTGTAGTGATGGCGGTCTTGTCGATATCGGCATCATATATAGGTAGTTGTGCATATGCCCGGTTCAAATCGATGACGGAGAAGATATTTTTCCCGCTCAGCTGGTAGGTGAAGTCTCGGAGTCGCGGTATTGGGTATCGGTCGGGCTTCGTAACTGCGTTCAGTCGTCTGTAGTCGCCGCACACTCGCAGGTCACCGTTCTTTTTAGGTACGACGTGTAGGGGACTTGACCATGGACTTTTGCTGGGGCGGCACAGGCCTTGCGCCATCATATCTTCAAATTCTTTTTTCACAGCTGCGTATCGATGCGGAGGGATGGGCCGCGCCTTGGAGTGTATGGGCGGGCCAGTGGTTTCGATGTAATGCTCCACGTTGTGCTTGGGACATTCCTTCATTGATGAGAGTCGAGTGACGTTCGGGAATTCGGCCAAGATGTCGTGATATTTCTGTTCGACGTCGATAGTGCGAATGGTGGGTTCAGTAGAGTTGCAGATCGGAACTTTGACGGATAATTTCGTTTTCTTGTCGATGATGCTTCTTCCTGCTATGTCGATGATGAGTTGATGATGTTCGAGTAAGTCGGCGCCTATGATTGGCTTACCGACTGCCGCGATGATGAATTTCCACTTGAATGGTCTTCTCAGCCCGAAGTCTTGTTCCAAGGTTTTTTCCCCGTAGGTAGGTATCAGCTTGTTGTTGGCGGCGTAGAGCGAGAACTTCGTAGGCGAGCATGTTGCGTTTTTTGGTTTAGGTATAACAGAGATGTTGGCGCCTGTGTCGATGAGGAATGTTAACTTGGACTTCTTGTCTTGAATGAACAGGCGGTGGGACTTCATAGCGTTGTTTGCCGCCTCACACAACGCTGGCTCTAGTTTTCCGGCTTCTCCTCGAAATTGCAGGGGCGCGTGCATTTAATTGCTTTGCTCCCGAAGCGACGGTGGTAGTAACATATTCCGCTGTTTAAACTTCCGGTTACGGGCGCGCGTGAGTCGTCGGAGGCGGCGGCGGCGGGTTGCGGACGGGGTGTGCGGGGGCGGGAACGCGAGCGCTGTCGTGTGTATTGCGGCTCGCGATCACGTGACCAGTTGTTGTAGTGTTGTTGCGAGTTCTGCCATTTTTGAGTCTTCAGTTCGGCGATTTCGCGCATAAGAAATTCAAGTTTCTCGTTGATGTCTTGTTTTGAACTTGCTGGTGCTGATTTGTGTGCGTCGACGGCAGCGATTGACGTCCCGGCGGCGGCGGAGTTGTGCGACATTTGTGTGCTCTCCATAATCTTGTCGGCCATTTTAGCGAGCTCGTCGATGTCCGCCGTTGTAGCGATTGTAGAGGTGACGGCGAGGACTGCTCGAACGGACGATGGCAAGTGTCGCATCCACAGGTTGCGCACAGTGTGGTTGGTCATCCCGTCGCCGGCGAGGTGCTGCATTCGGCGAAGGAGCTGTGACGGCTTCAAGTCGCCGAGTTCAGTTTCTGCGAGCAGGCGGTCGAGGCGGCGTTCATCTGAGTCTTCATAGAATGCTAGGAGTTTCGTCTTGAGCGCTTCGTACTTGTTGGTTCCCGGTGGCTTGAGGATGAGGTGGTCCACGATGTCCAGGTCTTGCTTGTCGAGTTGCCGGATGACGATGTCGAACATTGCTTGGTCGCCTTGTCTGAGCGGCTTCATGATGGCTTCGAACTGAGCGAACCAGAGGCGAAGTCGTTGATGCCAGACGGGTGGAATCCGCATGCTGAGGGATATTGCAGAGACGTCTTCATGATTTCCGAGGCGAGATGGAGCTGGGGCATCTTGCTGAGTTGCAGGTGCAGGGGCAGATTTTTCGTCGGCGCTTGACATCTTGAGGCTTGAAGTGTTTCAGAAGCTGCTTTCTTCCTTGGGGTCACCACTTTGGAGATATTGTGTAGTAGGTAAAATGACACTCGGAGTGGACAGAATAAGATGATCTATTTACAGAAAATATGCCTACTTATATACAGAGAGAGGTACTGATCAGGGAATCCGCGGGGCGCGCGGGGAACGACATCACGCGATCCGCGGGGGGGCGGCCCCCGCGCCGCTGACGCGCGGTCGCAAGTTAAATACTCGTGGCGCGGGGCCTCGTTCCTTTTCTGCGCCCGGACGTCGAGCGAGCTGCATCGCCACTGTCGCCGTGCCACGTGGTCGTCGCTGCTGCCGCTTGCTTCAGCTCGCTGAACAGTTCTTTTCAGAACTCCATCCTTGCTTCTATATCTTGCTACCGATGTGTTTCTTATAAGATTGCGAACAGTTCTTTTCAGAACTCCATCTTTGTTTCTTGCAACCGATGTGTTCAATAAAACATTGCGAAATACTTGCTGTTGTTTACTGATGTTATTGGTAATGGTAAGGTGTTGCTTGCTGGTGTTGCTTGCTGGTACGGTAAGGTTCTGTAAGGTTGTTGTGGTAAGCAGAATGTTGTGGTAAGTAGAATGTTGTGGTAAGTAGCCACAAAACCTTAAAAAAATAGTCTATAAAATTTCAAGATTAATTTTAGTTCCTATTTAATAAAAGGAGGCCCCATTGTATTCCCACTATACTAAGCGGAAATACAAATGATAGGTCATTAGTTACAAAGTAGTAAGTTACAGATATTCCACTCAAAAGTACCAAATATTATGCTACAAAGATAATTAATTGATTAGATAAAAGGTAATGTTGTTAAATTGAATTGATTTACTCCACTATTTTTACAACACCATTCTAGTTATGGAAGAGCGGTGTCTGCTGATACAAAATGTTATGTACATTGACAATATTTACTTGTAAGTATAACAATACTTGTGTTTAAGATGTAGTGAATAGCGAAATAAACAATTTCGTGTTTGTATGTTATCATTCACGTCAGGTGCGAAAAATATTGTTCTCTAGCAAGGTTAGCAAAATACTTAAAATAAGTGCATGGACTTATGTCTGACGTCCGTTTCGCTGGCATATTTTAACATGATCAAAGATTAAAAAAAAAAATATTTCCTAGCTTTGCTAGGTAATAAAATTACAGACAGCCTTAAGAGATTTGGTTTGTCTGAAATCAGACAGTGGTTTCATTTAAAAGTAGTTTTAAATATTTGAGAAGGGACCAAAAGCGAGACAATGCTGGCTTTAAGCTAGAAATCAAATCTGATATTCTGTATTTTCTTGACTGTGCCAGTGCGGGCTTCGGCAACGTAACGGTCGGCGCGCCGCCGGCATACGCCATTTAGGACGCGGTGCACCGTCTGCGACGGCTGCAGTATGCATTTAAATCGAGTATTAGCACCTGGTCGGATCTTGTTACATTTACCCTACTCGTGAGGAGTAGGCTGGAGGACGTGTTAGCTGGATTAAAGTCGCTAGTGTGAAGATGTTTTTATATCCGTCGTGGTCGGCCCTGTTTTCTCTGCCATTTGCAGGAAATTTCCTTGAATGTCTTTGACGGCAAAGTTTCATTCTTGCTATACATTCTTTCACTACACATGGATCTAGTCGTCTGATTTAATAATGCACCGGGCCTGCCTGCCTACCTGTGCGAGCGTCAAAACAACAGACGGGAATTCCCTGAAACGAGAGGAGCTCGCCACACGAGAATCAGTTAACCTAGAAACATGTTGTTTGGGAGTTTAGAGAAATTGGAAACGCGGCCGCGGTCCGCGGGGACTTGCAGATGGCTTTATTTAATTTGAAAAACTGCCTGGGGCCAGATAGAGGAGCGCCAAACGATTCTAGTCATTTGGTCAATTGAAAACACGATGGTAGAGTTCAAATTGATAGAAGTGAGGACTGCGCTATAGGTATACTATATAAATGAATGAAATAATCAATAAATGAATGAATGAAGAATGAATGAATGAATGAATGAATGAATGAATGAATGAATGAATGAATGAATGAATGAATGAATGAATGAATGTATAAATGAATGAAAAATTAATGAATGAATGAATTAATTAAGAAATAAATGAATGAACATTTAACAAAGTCAACCAGCATGGGTAGGTTGTCGCTTAGAAAGGAGCCTTCTGTGTACTGTAATATCTCTATTTTTTAGTTTTAAAGTGGTAATATTTCTATTTTATTATAATCTTTTTCATCAATTTCCTAGCCTAGCTGGGGATCGACTGACTTCTAAAACAAAACGTAACGATTCCCTTCAAAATATTCAATATAAATCTAGAAGGCTCTGTCAGCCAGCTTCTATAAAGAGGAATCGTTACAGTAAATACGAGAGACAGCGATAGTGCGTATGATATTTCACCTTTTTTTTCTTATGGGTAGGAAGAGGCCAGAGTTTTGCGACTTGTCACGAACCCACAAACCGCATTTGCTTCATCAATATTAATTTATTGGTCACTATTTCATTGTTAGTCGCTGTATGCACGCACGCTGGTTTCGGGATCTTGGTCCCTGCCTACCCCTCCGGGATAAAATCATGAGTTTAATTTAATATCAATATTCAATGTAGTGAGTGTGTTTGGTTTTATGGTAAAAGATTATTGAATTACATCAAATGAATTATCACGATTCACGATTCCGGAAATCCTCCGATCTCGAGCCGAAATATCTGGTGACCAGATTTAAATTACCTCATATAAAATAACAGAAAGTTAGGTTAGATCTACGTAAGATGATTTATGAAAAACGTAGTGATCACTTAGATGCTGTTTTACCTAAGAGAGATGTTTTAAATGTTATCTCGCCCACTTTGTCCTTTGAGTTCAATCGATAATTTGTGGGTGGAGAAATAAAGTTTGCACAACGCTGAGTCAGCTGCCTTTTGTGGCAACGTAGATACACCACAGGCTACATCTTAGGTCCTGTTTTATTTATTCGTTTTGTCTTTTGTGTATTTAGTTTTCTTTCTGTTGTTGTGCATATTATGTTACTTATGTGCTTATTTTATTTCTGTGATGTATCTTGTTCGTATAATAAATGTCTTTCTTCTTCTTCTTCTTCTGCTAATCAGCCCGTACTGGTCCATTGCGTGAGATAGGCCTACCCTAAGGCACGCCACATCTGTCTGTTCTCAGCCACCCTCATCAAGCCGCTGCCAGCAATCTGCCTCTGATCGTCGATCTATCGAGCTGGTGTGTGTTCTAGGCTCGTTTGCCAGTTCGAGGTCCCACTCGAAAACATCAGCACCCTATCGACCATCGGATCTTCGGCATATTATTATGTCACCAGCCCACTGGCACTTCCACTTTCCTTTCAGTTCAATTAGTCCTAATCCAAGGAAAGATAATGTCAATACGTGCGGTGTTAAGCCAAGGTGTTACTCTAAATTCATAAATGTTAATTAGGACAGTTTTGTCCATTCTAGTAGAGCAAAGCTTTTATCCCTCGCTGTATTTGCCGCCGAGGTGTACTGGTGTGTGCCGGATTACCGGACCGGATTGGCTTTTCTTTTGTTTTAAAAAAAATTGGGTGAGCCCAAACCGAGAGTGTCCCTTATTCGTTCTTGATTAAAACTTCCCTTCACGGCTTTCAGGGATATTTCCTTTTTTTAATTGGCCCTTGAAGCGTTGCAGTCTTTTCTTCTTCGGCGATTCTGTTTTGTTTTATTTGGTAGTATCACCGGCCAGTGAAAAAACCAGACAAGTACGACTCGGACTCGCCCACCGTGGGTTGCGTACAAATTTGTAGGCACTTACATATATATTATAGGTAAATAGTTTAGGAATCGAGTCTTGAAGTTTTTTTCGAGCTTTCCCCAAACTTCAACAACAATTTTTTGTATGATCTAATTACAAATGTATATTTTTTTACTTTTCCATGTATTTGTAGTAAAAGACGATATTACTTGATAAATTTCATAGTTATAGGTGAACAGAAAGTTTTGATTCCCTTGAGTGTCAAAACATACGTTTTTTTGCGGCATAAACCGCCGTATATTTTTTTACGTTAACTTAGAAATTATTTTTTCACGGTTTCAAGGGACTGTAGACCATGAGTTTATGTTGTTATGGTATTTTTTATAATAATCAGACAATACTAATATATTAAAACATGGTTTCCAAGCACTCTGTAGTGGTGTCTCAACAACTCTAAACAAAAACTGCTTTATCAACTGTGTCGGCCGCCATTGCTAACAGCGCCATCTACGTAATAAGAGGTGACTGTTTTACCGACTGAAAAGCGCTGTATATGATACGTACATAAAATAATAATAAAGCTGCTTTACCAACCGTATTGGCCGCCATTGCTAACAGCGCCAGCTATGTAATAATATGTGACTTTTACCAACAGAAAAGCGCTGTAAAAATAATTATAAAGTTGCTTTACAAATATAATAACAATTTCGCCCATAATTTGACACTTTTATTGCTTTTTAATAAGTCATAAAATTTATGATAGACAATGAATTAGCCATTATTTTTTGTATAAAATGTTATTAAGATAATTAACAGACATACTTAAACAGAAACTATATCGTCTCGTCAGTCCCGCAGAAGCATGTTTGGAGTTTGCCATAGCAACCGATTGATTCAGTTACTGGGGTCTTAAAAGTCAAGTTTACTGTGACAATTTGATGTCCACTGCGAAGTCGATTGATACACATATTAATAAACCGAATATTCGCAATGTACCTTGAATTGTTATAGTAAACTACAAATTGCAGTATTATGAAACTCGGGCCTGAAAGCTCAGAGTTCATCGAGTATTGGTTTTTCTGTAGTGTCGCTTACATTGAACCAGTTTATGAAGATATTTACGTATATTAATTTTCTCGCCCCCTGTAGGTATAAGCATGATGTTATGTAGCCTATATGTTACACGGGAATCTAAGCTATAATAATAGCAAGTTTTATTCAATTCCCTTCATTGGTTTTGTGTGATGCGCGCATAAAGAAATAGAGTGAGACAGACATATAAGACAAACAAAGATAAAATGTACAAATTCATTATATGTATACATAATCCATTTAACCGGCCATTGGAATGGTGAGGGACGTCCCAGGCAGATATACATCGACCAAATATGTATTAGCGAAAGGCAAGATAAAAAGTACTCGAAACCGGCATACTTGCATGCAGCGGATGATGAATAATAATAATAATAATAATAATAATAATAATAATAATAATAATAATAATAATAATAATAATAATAATAATAATAATAATAATAATAATAATAATAATAACTTTATTGATAGTTAACAGGGTTGATGTACATTCACTTAACCGTTTAAATATAAATAGAAAAACGTGAACGAAACTGGTTGGTGTCTGCTGCTATAGCTAGGTTACTAAGTAGCCTGTATTAATAGCAGCAGGCCCGTGCCTCTTACGACAAATTCTAGTTAGTAATTAAACAGTGGTGGCATTATTGGAGATTTATTACAAGAAGTGAAATAAAGTTTGCTTAATATTATAAAACTAACATGCATTGTGTGTGTGTGTGTCTGTGTGTGTGTGTGTGTGTGTGTGTGTGTGTGTGTGTGTGTGTGTGTGTGTGTGTGTGTGTGTATGTCTAGGAGTAAGATACGAGTAAGTTTTCCGTTTCGTCATAGGAGAGAGATTTTAATATTGACACAACACAATGTCGATCTACTTCTAATTCTAGTTCAACTGTTCGGAGATTTCCGCACTTAACCTGACAGTTGGGCTATTGTACGTAGCTGTAGCCACTGAAGTAGATTAATAGCTCAGATACTAGGGTTTCCTCACGATGTTTTCCTTCACAGTTAGCGAGTGGTATTGCTAATATAACTTCACAAATGTACGTAACTTAGAAAACAAAGTCATTGGTACATGCCGGGAGTGAGTCGAACCCACGACCTCCCGAATGAGGTCATGAATATCGAAGAAGCAAAATAGGTTTGTCAGGATCGTAAGCAGTTTCAAACCCTGGCCTGCCTAATACATACAACAGGCTGCTAAAATTACGACAGGCTGCTAAAATTACAACAGGCTGCTAAAATTACAACCCCTCCTTTTAAATCGGCCATTGTCCCAAGCACTACAGAATTATAGTGGTGACTTAGAAAGTTGCCATAAATTACCTAGGTGAGCGTTATTAGAAAACCTTCATAATATAATTTCACACTTCTCCCGGGCCCGAACTAGGATACTCTCTGCTATGGTGACTAGGCGAGGACATAAAAAACATGGAAATACACCCAGTCTGAGGCCATTTGTTCAAATCAGATACGGTGGCCTCCAGTGGGAATCGAACCAACCCAAACATGCAGTTTCACCTGCAGGACATACCTAGTATATTCGTCTCAACTCTAAGTAGCTCGTCGTAACCGGCATAGCTGTAGTTTAGTGACTAAACTTTAGTCAGTACGCGAGCCAATTTCGTCTTCCGGCGACGGGACATAAAGCAGAGTACGGCTCCGAGACGTGTTAGCAGGTGACGTCATTCGGTTGCGTACGACACCGATTGCTGCTTGCGGCACGTGCTGACGGATTGTACATTATTTATTAGATGGGGTTTGTCCTCGAAGTTACGTACATTTGTGAAATTGTGGCAAAATTACTCGTTTCAGTGAATGAAAACATAGTGAGGAAATCTTAGTGTCTGAGGTGTTCACAAGCACAGCACTTGAAATTGACTGAGCCCGTATTCTCTCTTCCTCTCTCTGAGAGAAGGCCTGTGTCCCGTGGTAGTAGTAGAATAGAGTACTTATGTTTTAGATGGGCGGAAGAATGTTTTAATATTGGCATTTTTATGATTATATTCTTTTTGTTGTACTAACGCATAACGCGTGCTGAGAACCTAACTGCAAAGTGGGTTACTCGGGGCTGCAAGTGATATAAATTGCTTCGGCCAGATGTCGAATATGCCTATACGTGATACAGATAAGTTTGTATAGAGGCTCGAAATTTCACTGATGCCTGCACTTGCCCATTAGCTCAGTTGCGAGCGCTGGCACGGTTAGCCAGAGGTCGCGGGTTCAAGTCTCGGCATGGGTGGAATTTTTAGCCTCTAAATAGGCTTTTAAAATTTTTGTGATTATTACAGTTTTATTGATCTACAATTCTACTAAGGATAAGGATCTGAAATGATCCGTTCTTTTCTCGAGAAAGGCACACTGCAATTGAGCCAAAATTTTGGAATGATGGACTTTAATGAAAAATAAACGTGTACTCAAACCGTATTACAATATCGTTAGACTTTTCGACGAAAAGCAGTAAAGCGAAGATCTGAAAGTCTTCATCAGATCTTCTCCAAATAATGTCCGTTTGTTTGTGTTTTATTATTTGTTAAAACATAAAAAAAAACATACTGAAATGTGAAACACATTTTGAAAAATCGACTTTTGGCTACCGTGCGGCAGCAAAGAAAGCCTTTGATTTATTTCACACCTTGACCAACGAAATTTCCAAATAGCAGCACGCAGGCGCACGTTAAATCAGCTTGAATTTAATATGCCGCAGCGGGGAAAATAATAAAAAAATGTTATAGCCAAAAGAGATTTCTCTCAGATAGCTCAGATGAGGAAGACGTATCGGCGCGTCGCCCCGCGTCGCGACTGCGACGAACTGCCGGAACGTGCTGTACTGAAGCCTGGAATTAATCTGGATGTAAGCCTTATACACTTGGGAATATGGTCGAAAATATTAGTCACAAAATCGTTCTGTGATGTGATCCCGGCTGAAAATACTTTGGTAAATCTGATTCATGGAGTCATGAAATAAGGCGCGTTGGTTATGAGGTTCATAATAAAATTGCTCTGGCGTACCTTAAATGTAAATCTAATCCTTATATGTTTTAAAAATAGGGTCGAAAATACAGGTCTCAAAATTGTGCTGTGATGTGGTTCGGGCTAAAAATACTTTGGTAAATGTGTCCTTGAAGTTAGGGCGTTTAGTATGATAAAATATATATCTAATCCTTATATGTATTGAAAACAGGGTCGAAAATACAAGTTACAAAATAGTGATGAAAGGTACATTCAAATAAATCACGGTAGGCTTTCTCCCAAAGAGAGAGAGGTCATAACCCTCTCAATAGGTGACAAATTGGCAATCGCAAGTACCGTAAGTGAAAACCACAGACCCTCAGGTTTCCCCACAAAGTTTGCCTTCACAATTATTGAGTGGTATAATGAAAGTAAAATATGCTCGCATTAATACCACCGCATTAATGAGAAGATGATATTGATAAATAAATATAGCTTACAAATCCACAGTGCGTGATCTATCAGAATAAAGTTTCTACGTTAAAAGTACACGGATTTGGCCAGGTGAAAAGAGCCCCTATTACCTGTAACCCAAAACCCAAGTTTCTAGAACAGTGTTGGTATTTCCTTATTCGTTTTTGGAGGGCGCGTAAGTCCTTAATCAAGGAAGGTATTATTAGAGGTATCGGGTATCCGGGTGTGTGTGTGTGTGATGGCTATACTCACATGGGATTTGGGATGAATGAGTTTTGATAACAAAAGGTAGACACACGCTGCACACATTATGCTGTGCTTAGACTACTTGCGTTTGCGGAAAAAGGTGTGCTGAAGTGGTGTATGCGGGATTGCTTGATGTAACGTTACTCTTTGCATTTAAAGTAAATAACAGGTAATGACATAATCACCTATCATGGTGCCTAACTATGATTCCCAGTGCTATTTTATTTATTACGAGCTTTTGCCTACGACTTCGTCCGCATGGAATGAGTAATTTCCGGGATGAAAAGTATCCTATGTCCTTTCCCGATTGAGTAACAATCATCCAAACGTCTTCACAAAGATTTATTATATAAAGTAGGATCTTAGAATTTCCTCTGAAGTTATAGACGTGAAATTCGGTGTTTGTCACACATAAACACAAAAAACCGGTCAAGTACGAGTCGAACTCGGGCGCATTGAGAGTTCCATACTACAACATAATGTATTTTTCTTAGTCTGACTCGCACTTGGCAGGTTATTAATATTTGTTGTTAAACTTTAGGGACTACACAATAATTACATCAAGTTTGAGAAAAAAAAAGTTTTAATAACATGATTTAATTTGGTGTTTTTAATGTGAATTAATTACTGACAGTCAATAATTCCATTGTCATATCTAAAAAATCGTGAGATTTGGTCTGAATGTTTTGCAAACGGCTAGACCTAGTTAGTTAGACCTGAGATTTCCGCACTTAGCCTCGTGGTTGGGCCATTGTACGCAGCAAGAGCTAAGGTATGTAAATATCTCAGGCGCTAGGGTTTCCTCACGATGTTTTCTTTCACAGTTAGCGAGTGATTGCTACTACTAATTCACAAATTTACGTAACTTAGAAAACAAAGTCGTTGGTGCACGCCGGGTTTCGAACCCACGACCTCCCGAATGAGAAGCCGGCGTTCTACCGCTCCGCTACCACCACTGTATGGCTAGACCTATCTACGAATTATATTAATCTATCTACTGTTATCATTATTATCCAAATAAGGCTAAATCGTTTCCAAATGACCTAACCTACCCGCCATTAGCATACGGGTCCATTTGTAACTTTCCTCTATATGAGAACAAACATTTTTTGTAATACGATTAAAGTCTAAATATTGATATTTGCCGAGTCAACAAGATGAATGGAGAACTTGCCCAAAATATATCATTAGAGAGGCCAAATTCAAAGATAAATTAAAAGATAAATTAGAGTTTTTCTTCGTTTTCTATGGTATAAAAACAATGCCACTCTAATCTAAGTTTGATGTTAGTTCCCTATTAATGACCTAGGACCAGCAAACAGCTTTGCAGCAGGAAACAGCTTTGACGTTCATTAAGTAAACATTTTGTTTTTATAGTGAATAAAAAATGTTGACTTTGACTTTGACAAACGACTTAATGGACAGTCTTTCCGTATTTTAACGATTTTAAGCATCTGATTGTAATCTGAAAGGGTATGCGCCCAAAGCAGTCTCGTAGAGCACAGCATAGTATTTTTATAACACTCCAGCATTACGTCGCCGTTATTTAGTTTTCGTCAACCTATGTTTTGTCTTAATGGCTAATGCTGGAAATTAGCGCCGACCGATGTCGCATGCATCTCCGGACGGCATATTGCTGAGCATGGGTCCATCTGCCAAAAACAAATTTTTTTATAAAATAATTAAAAAAAAGTTTTAACTATCTAAGCCTATGTTTATGTATAAAGTGTGTTTTTGGCAACAGATGTAGTTAGTTCACTTTCACTTTTACTTTCATAGCTCGTGCTATGTTGTAACCTGTGCTGCGTCAGTGGGAGCTCATGCTACGGCGTAGCGCGTAGTATCCGACGCTAAGCTGCGCCTTCACCATCGCTCGTGCGGACCTCTGATTGAGCTCTCAAGCGCTAAGCTGTATTCAAAACACCGCAGATACTCGGGTTTCATAACATAACATAAACTCACGCCTGTATCCCAGAGGGGTAGGCAGAGATCAGAGACTGCCACTTGCTACGATCCTGACAGATCACTTTCGCTTCCTCAACATTCATTGTAGTCGTTGCATGCACGCACGCCGGTTTCGGGTACTTTTTATCTCGGGTTTCATCGTGATGTTTTGAATTTTTTTAATAATTTTACTTTATTGCTTTACTTTACTTTGTTCCGTGTGGCGTCAGATTAAAAATAGCGTCACTCCACTTCCTTCCGTGGATGTTGTAGAAGGCGACTAAGGAAATTAAATACCAGGAGACGGGCAGCAGCGTCTTTCTGAGAATCCAACCGCATACTGCGATCGCCAACCCGCCTGCCAAGCGTGGCGATTATGGCAAAACCCTTCATGGTTATGAAAACCACGAAGGAGGCCTGTGTCCTGCAGTGGGCGTCAAATGGCTGATGATGACTTTATTGCACATGAAACATTGAACAAGGCACATAAAAGATAGCGTGTACAAAGAGGAGCTTATCTGTGTTATTTTTTTTAGACTACGTTTTTTATTTTATCCAGCCTACCTAGCGTGATGATGCATGCCGTACAAGGCACCCTTCGTAATATAATCAAGCGCTGCTGGCTCGACGTCGGGCCAGGAAAATAGAGCAAAAAAGTTGCGTAACCATTCAAGTGTGATCCTTCTAGTACATTATCTTTCTTACGTGTGTGTACACATAGTGGAACTGGAGAGAAGGACTAGTTGTACTCACGACTTGTTTCACGTAGCACGTACTGTCAGCACTTATTTGGCTATAATCAGATGGTTTCTGGGTAGGTCCGGCGTTAAGACGATAGTCTGTTGAATTTGCCGCTTCCAACCGGTCTTTTTGGAAATCCATGTTGGAGGCCTATGTTCAGCAGTGGACTTCTTGTGGCTGAATGATAATGATGATGATCCTCATTAGATTTTTCATCAAGGATGTGTGTTCGTTTCAGTCGCCAGACATTGTGTCTGTTATCAAGTAGAGCAGCGGCCAGTGGATTCTCGCGGTGGGCCAGTTATTCTCGGTACATAAGCCCATACATTTTTAGTTCTTGAACCACTGCTGGAATCTCAAGGTAATCTCAAATCTCATGTCTCACTCTGTATTACGAGAAGATTTGATTTACTTGTAGGGCCCCAGATTTGGCATCCGTGCGTCCATATGGGTTTCAAGATCATATTGGATACGATCTTCAAAGACCAAACGCTTTTTGGAAAGCGATAGGTGGGAGCCCCGTCCCAACGGCTAGCGTAGTTCCTTGAATCGAGTGTCTAGCATGGTTCTTCCACGTCGATCTACGATCAAGGTGGAAGCCGAGGTATTTTACACTATCTTTGTGTGGGAGGATTTCTCCATCTGGACTCATAGAGGGACAGTTGCCTTTTCGTAACGTAATAGTGTTCCGTGTGGCGCCGGATTAAGCATAGCGTCACTCCATCTCCTCCCATGGATGTCGTAGAAGGCGACTAAGGAAATAAATTACCAGGAGACGGGCAGTAGCGTCTTCCTGAGATTTCAATCGCCTGCTGCGATCGCCAACTCGCCTGCCAAGCGAGGCGATTATGGCGAAACCCCTCATGGTTATGAAAACCACGAGGGAGGCCTATGTCCTGCAGTGGGCGTCAAATGGCTGATGATGATGATGATGAACGTAAAAGTAATGTAGTTAGATTTTGTGGCACTGGTTCTCTAATTTTTTAGCTATTTCCCTTTTTCGTCAAGATGGAGCTGGAGGTTGTTTGGTGTGGCAGTATCGTCGGCGAAAGTCACCGTGAAAGCTGCAGATGACTGAGGTAAGTCCGCAGTGTAGATGTTGTAGAGGATCAGTCGGAGAACTGAGCACTGCGAGACATCAGCTTGGCACTCGAGGAGTTACGATCTTGCTTCCCTCTGCTTGACTTGGAATAGTCTGTTTAAGATCGCGGGTGTACACGATACGAGTAGCATCTTAGTACCTGAAATAGGTCACTCAGCCCGAGTGTCCTAATACTACGATCATGAAAAAGCGGTTTAATTCCGCTTAGAAGGAAAGAAAAATTCCGGAAAAAGTATCCCAGTTATGCGTTATTTCAATTACACGTTGTATATCGCCCGTGGCGGCGCCCGACCTCGAAGCGTGCCCAGCATCCCTACATAGCCCGATATTGTCTAATCATTCGATCCGACGTACTATTCCCCAATGGGGTATTAGCCTTGTTTTATACTCGCACAATCCTGGCTAATGCTGCTCTAGATACGCTACACGACTTTTATACCAAACCCCGTTGAGATAAGAACTAGTTTGCTGTGCTGGCGTATAGAGAAGGTTTTCGTAATTTTATTTTGAAGTTAAATTGTTATTAATGGCCGTTTCAGGAGCCTCTTCCATGATAATTATCTAAATACGTCTTGGCGAGGACTTTAGTGCTCCTGACTTTACTTATAAGCCTTGCTGACTTACCGCAAAGGAATGTTTAACGAGGGTTCAACCACAGGGTTCTGATTATATAATGTACGGTTAAGTGGGATTTAAGTTCACCACGATCATCATCACAATAAATCAAATGAAATATTTTTATTCATTCTTACACCTTAAGAATCGCTCGTGGCCCCGGCTGCCTGAGTGATCTTAAACGATCACGAAGGTTAAGCAACACAGGGCGCGTTCAGTGCATGGATGGGTCGCCGTCTATGCCTAACGCTAGTGGCATTTTTCCGAGCGGTTCCGTGCTTCGCAAGGCACGTTAAGCTGTTGGTGCCGGCTGCCGTCGATAGATGGCAGTCGTTAAGCCAAGTCAGAGGCGGCTTGACAACTTCTGACAGTAGACGAGCCACTAGTCTACAAGCCTCCACCAATCCGGACTTGGCCCCCGTGGTGGAGTATGGCCTATACCTTCCTCAGGGAAGAGACCCGTGCCCCTCGGTGGGGACATAATGGGTTGATGATGATGATGATGACACCTTAAACGGTAGCCTAGTGGGTAGAACATTGGATTCGGAAGCGAGAGACCCAGGTGCGATTCTCAGTGCGGGCATGTACCTATGACTTTGTTTTCTAAGTTATGTACATTTATGAAGTTATAGTAGCAATACCACTCGCTAACTGTGAAGGAAAACATCGTGAGGAAATCTGAGTATCTGAGCTATTTGCATACCTCAGCGCTTGAAATCGCCAATCCGCGGTGGGCACGCGCGGTGATTAAGCCCATACTCTCTCTCTCTCTGAGAGAAGGCCTGTGCCCTACAGTGGGACGTATATAGGCTGCTTATGTATTCTTACACTTTAACTGTGACTAAGAGAATGTTTTACACTTTCTATTTAAACACGCTACATAGGTCGTAACCGCGTCACATCTATATTCATTGATTTTTTTATTTCTGTGGGTGCATTTTACTTAACTTTCCCTAGTGTTAGTTAATATGTTTGTTCGGAATAAAGTAGCAACATTTTCTGTGACAGATGACACTTACTTTTGAGGTTATTGCACTTGAAAATTTTCTTGCTTGGTTGGCTCGTGGTTGAGCAAATTATACTTATCTAAATTGTAAAGCAATTGGATTGCCGGCTATATATCTTCGCGTGGAGTGAACTATAAGGAAGAAGGGAAGGTTCCCGAATCATTTCTGACGATTTGTGGTGAGGCGAAAGGATTCCCCTCGTGAAAGTGAGACGAACAGTTCTCCCTTGAGACCGCGAGGTCGTGGTATCAAGAACCTGCACTGAGACGCAGTTTTCTGGGGAAGAGCGCTCTTGGGGTAGTCTGGGGAAGACTAGGGCTCCCACTAGCGATCCGGTGCAGGCATCCCGGGAGGCGCCGGCTGCCTATTCGACGAGGACCGTCGACAAAACATTGGACATTCTGTAAGTGTTTTACTTGTGTTTATTAGTGTTTAATTTGAGACCAGGAGGCAGGCGGCCCTGTCTCCTTGGTCTCTGGTAGCAGAGCGGGTCCTATACCCAACATTTTCTGGTAGCAGAGCGTGGTTAATCCCTTAACCCTGTGGGAAACACTCACGTTGTATGCAAGTACTATCGGTGACAAATGGTTTTGTAAAAGTTGATATGTATTGTTTTTGCTATTATATCTAGGACAGATATTACTTTATAATTTGTTCGGTTTGTACAAGACGGCTCTTGTTAAAACACTTGTCTTGTTGTAATATCTAGGACAGATATTTGTTCATAATTATATTGTTCTTGTACAAGACGGCTCTTGTTAATCTTTTATCTTTAATAAAATTGTTAGTCTTTTGTATCTTGGAAAGATGTATGTTAGTAATCTGTGGTAGGGTACCCGTTGCTATATATATATATATATATACTGTACTATTTAATATAATTTCATCTACATTGGGCCATTGTTGAGTTTTGGTATTTTGTTAACGGGGAGCTATCAATAAATTAATATTTGTTGTCAATTTTAATTACTCTAACGCGATGGCGAGGGCGTCATTGGCCAATGAATTGCGTTGGTTTACCAATGCCCAGGGGCTATTGTCACGTAGGGATCGTGACGATGCCATATTGGAACGTGCAGAACAGGTGTCTCAACGTCTCATTGAGGCGGAAGGGGCCATGAAGTCGTTGTCAGGCAGTACTCCAGCACCCACCCACGAGGTCTGGGCAGGTTATGAGCAGGACTTCACCCAGATCATGGAGATTGGTGACTCCATAGTCCAAAGGGCATCGGACATCAGGAGACAACGTGAGGGTCATGTTGTACCTACTCATACACCCAGGGAGGATTTAGTAAGCATCACAGGTAGGCTGCCCACCCTACAGCTGTCACATTTTGGAGGCGCTGTGGAAGAATGGGTTCCATTTAAAAATATGTTTACATCTCTAGTGGACTCTAGAGGAGACTTGTCTCGTGGACAAAAAATGGCATATTTGTTGTCCACTCTGGAGGGCGAAGCGAGGTCGCTCGTCCAACATCTCAAGGTCGAGGACGACCACTACAGCATTGCGTGGGAGTTACTGAACACGCGATACCAGAACGTGCGCCTATTGGCTGATGCGCATGTCAGTCAGCTATTGGCTTTGCCCAAGCTGACCAACCGGTCACAATTGAGGCTGCAGTTGTTGACCCCAATTACAGTGGCCTGTAATGCACTGAGGACGTTGGGACTGCCCGTGGACGAGTGGTCCTTTCTCCTCGTGCACATTACTTTAAGTAGGTTGCCGACGGACATGCGTTCTAGGTTCGAACGGGAGTCTGCGGAGCGCGATGTCAACGCGTTGCCTAAATTCGTGGACCTCATTCAGTTCCTCGAATATGAGGCCAGGGTCGTGGAGACCTCACAACCGGACTTGAGGCAGTCAGCGGCGCCGACGTGTGGATGTGGCGCCTCACAGGGGCGCAGGGCGTCTCAGCCAGCGCAGCCGCTGCGAGGACGCACTACGGCGCGCTTGGCGGCACTGGCGGCGGCCGGGAAGGACTCGGCTTGTTTGCAGTGTGGGCACGCGGGCCATACTCTGCTGAAGTGCCACGACTGGCAAGGGTTGCCAGTTGCTGATAGGCGGCGCATGGTGAAGCGCAATAGCCTGTGCTTTGGCTGCCTGGGGGACCACTTTGAACGGAACTGCCCCAGGCCCCAGCGTTGTCGTGCATGCGGCGGGCCGCACCACTTAATGTTGTGTGCCAACAGGTCGGGAGCGGACTCTCCGACGGCACAACAGCGGCGCCCTACGGGCGGGGGCCCCTCAGGGCGAGGCCCCCCGTCCGATGGGAGGAGGAGTCCTCCACGAGGCGCACCCCCACACCGGGAGCTGAGCCAGGTACCTGCGCGTGGACCCATGGGGGGCCCCGCACCTGCGGGTTACCATGCAGCCGGCCCGAGTGTGAGTTGGGCCCCTACGGGCGGGGGCCCGATGGTTGACAAGGGGAGAGGGTCTCCTCTCTGCGCACCGGTTCCTGCGCGCGCTGGCGTGGAGCAGCGCGGCCCAGGGGTGCCGCAGCGGTACTCTCCGCCGTGCCACGAGTACCCACGGCTGGAGTACCACCCGCCGTATTACAGGTACGGTAGGGCTGCAGGGTATACCCTGCCTAGGATGGCGATGTGCACTCGCCAGCCACAGTACGAGCAGGGGCCCCCCTACGGGAGGGGGAGTCTGTAGCTAGCCTGCCCCTCTGCAAGCGCAGAACCGAGGACGGTTCTGCTGCCCACCGCGGTGGTCCGCGTATGGGGCCCCCAGGGAGATTCGGTTAGGGTTAGGGCCCTGCTAGATTCGGGGGCCCAGGGATGTCTATTATCAACACGAGTGGCCGAGCAATTAGGTTTAGGGCTGGGTGCCCCCTCGGTGCCCCTCTTGGGAATTGGCGGTGTGAAGGTTCCGCGTCTGGCTGGGCAGACGTACTTCACCTTTTCGTCGGTACACTCTTCTACGCTGAGGATTTCGGCTATGGCCATGGTAATGGATACCATTGTAGGATGGCAGCCATCTACAGATCTCCCCTCAGGTATAAAGTTGTGTACGTCGGATCTGGATCTGGCCGATCCACTTTTCTACCATCCCGCTCCAGTGGATCTACTCCTGGGCTCGGATGTATTAGGATGGGTCCTACTAGGCACCCAGAAGGTTCTGGGGCCCTCTTCACTGGTGGCAGTGTCGACAATTTTTGGATTTTCTGTAATGGGGCCAGTCTTTGAGGACTCGACTCCGGACGAGTCGAAGGTCATTGCGTCTGCATCTCTTGCCAAGGCGATGCAAAGATTTTGGGAAGTTGAGGAGCCTCCCATGGTTCCAAGGGTGGATCCGGACCATGAGGAGTGTGAGGCCTTTTATCAAGCCAATACGTCGCGGCTGACGTCCGGTCAATTCGTAACTAGGTTACCGTTCATTGCTTCTTCTCCTGTTCTAGGGCAGTCCAGGGCACTGGCGGAGAAACGGCTGCTGGCCATGGAACGGCGCATGCGGCGTGACCCCGTCCTTCGCGATAAGTACATTGAGTTTATGCGCGAGTATGAGGCATTGGGCCACATGTCTCCGGCTCGAGTTGATTGGAGCTCAACTGAGCATTATTTCTTGCCTCACCATGCGGTGGTGAAGGCGTCGTCAGGTAAGCTGAGGACCGTATTTGACGGCTCAGCCCCCACGTCGACAGGGGTGTCATTAAATCAGTGCTTGCATTCCGGTCCCAAGTTGCACAGGGATGTCGTGGACATTATACTGAACTTTAGAAGACATCAGGTGGTGTTTGGAGCGGACATCCGGATGATGTTTCGGCAGACGGTTATCCACCCAGATGACAGGCGTTTCCAGCTGATTCTCTGGCGTGAACACCCGGAGGACCCGGTGACTGTCTACGAGCTCAACACCAACACATATGGGTTGAAGTCCAGCCCTTATATTGCCATTCGCTGCTTGTTAGAGTTGGCAGAGCGGGAACGGGCCCGCTTTCCCCGCGCAGCCGCCGTGTTGGCACGCGACCTTTATGTTGACGATGTGTGCACCGGGGCCCAAAGTATCGAGGAGGCTCTCATACTGCGGGATGAATTGATTGCCATTCTAGCAGCCGGAGGCTACGAGCTGCGGAAATGGTTGTCTAACGAGCCGGGTCTGTTGGAGGGTATCCCGGAGGATCACCAACAGAACCCTAATTTGTTTGAGGACGTGGAAGATCCCAACATGATAGCGGTGTTAGGAATGCAATACCAACCCGTTAACGATATTTTCACGTTCCAGGTGGACCTGGAGCACCAGAGGGTCTGGAGTAAACGGACAGTGCTGTCCACCATAGCTCGTATGTTTGATCCGAACGGGTGGATTAGCCCAGTGATCTTCCTGGCCAAGTGTCTGCTGCAGCAGCTCTGGATTATGGGCGTCTCGTGGGACGAGCCGCTCATCGGGCCTCCACTGGACACCTGGCTTGCGCTGATATCTTCGATGAAGGAGGTCAACCGGGTTGCCCTGCCTCGTCGGATTTTGCCGCCGGGCAAGTATCAGGCAAGTCTGCATGGGTTTTGTGATGCATCCGAGCGGGGGTACGCTGCGGTAGTGTATCTACGTACGGTTGATTCCGAGGGTCGGGTCAACGTCGTTTTACTCTTGGCAAAGAGCAAGGTGGCTCCTATTAGAACTCGTCTGACCATACCTAAGCTAGAGTTGAGCGGAGCTCATCTGTTGTCCAGATTGTTAAGCCACGTCTCTCGTGAGCTGGCTGCCACCATTGACATCCGGGATGTCTTTGCATGGTCAGACAGTCAAGTGGCGCTGGCATGGTTGCGCGCGGCGCCACATACTTTGGAAATCTTCGTGGGAAACCGGGTTTCCCAGATACAGAACATTGGCATCCCCATCATCTGGAGACACGTCCCAGGTGATTGGAACCCAGCTGACTGTGCTTCCCGGGGCTGCGGCTCCACAGCTCCGGAATTGGTGTCTCATTCACTTTGGTGGGGACCAGCCTGGTTGGAGGAACCAGAGACTTCGTGGCCTGTCCAGCAGGTGGACAGGTCGATTCAAGTTTTGCCTGGCGTGCGGGTGCACGCCCTGGCTGTGGAGACGGCCTTGGATCCCGACTGGCTGCCTGGGCGGTATAGCAGTCTGGATAAACTGCTGGCGGTTACCAGCTGGATTAAAAGATTTGTTCGCAACTGTCGAAATCCGAGTGATAAACATTTGTCCCCAGTTGTGAGTGCAGAGGAACGTCGGAACGCGCTGCTGCACTGGATTCGTATCGTGCAGGTGGACCGCTTCGAGGCTGAACTTCGGATCCTGCGCGAGGGTCGCACCAAACTCAAGGGAGCGGTCGCCAGGTTAAATCCTTTTACGGATTCGGAGGGACTTTTGCGTGTTGGGGGTCGGCTTCGGAAAGCTGACCTGCCTTACGGAAGCCGCCACCCCTTGTTGTTACCAAAGGATGGACCTTTGGTAAAGCTCTTGGTGTCGGATCGACACATTCGTAATGCCCATGCCGGATGTGGGGCATTATTAGCTATCCTACAAAGGGAGTTTTGGATATTGTCTGCTCGAAGAGTCATTCGAAGCGTCCTCTTTCAGTGTGTACCTAGTTACAGAGTGAAGGCTTCACTCATGCAGCCGCAGATGGGAGATCTGCCGCCGGACCGAGTTAATCAGTCTCGGCCATTTGAGGGAGTCGCAACGGACTTTGCGGGGCCGTTTTCAGTAAAAACGACCACCCTTCGCAACGCTCGGGTTGTGAAGGCTTACCTATGCGTGTTTGTATGCTTGGCCACCAAGGCTGTCCACTTGGAAGTAGTTTCAGCATTGTCTACTGAGGCCTTCGTCGCCGCTTTGGATCGTTTTGTGTCGCGCAGAGGCCTGCCCTCACTCATTCGCTCCGACAATGGCTCAAATTACAAGGGTACCATAAACTATCTAAAGGATGTTAATGTATTTTTAGAAAATAATGGTGATAGTTTAAGTCAAATCCTCGCCCGGAAAGGGGTAACTTGGCGGTTTAGTCCCCCAAATTGCCCTCACTGGGGAGGTATTTTTGAAGCTGCCGTCAAGTCAGCTAAGACTCACCTCCGCCGCGTGATCGGAGAGACTGTCCTGACGTTTGAGGAGCTTGTTACTGTGTTTTGTAAAGTAGAGGCGGTCCTCAATTCTCGTCCTCTCTGTCCCCTGTCCCCTGATCCAAACGATCTAGAGGTCCTGACTCCTGGCCATTTTTTGATTGGGCAGCCACTTACTGCGCTGCCAGAATACCCATGGAGGGATGAACGTACGTCACGGTTGTCACGTTTTCAAATGTTGCAACAAATGGGCCAGGACTTTTGGAATCGTTGGTCGGTTGAATACCTGCATCTGTTGCAGCAAAGGGTGAAGTGGACAGACAGGACCGAGCCTCCTAGGGAAGGGGATTTGGTACTTTTGAAAGAGGCCAATTGGCCATCCTTGTTTTGGCGCCGGGGGCGCATTTTAAAGTTGCTATTTGGGGAGGACGGAACTCCACGCGTCGCGGATGTGTTGGTCGATGGTTCGATTCTGCGACGAGCCGTAGCAACGCTCTCTCGTCTCCCGGTTGATTAGGCTAGCGGCCTGAGCCTCTCAGCCCGGAGCGGGGGGATGTTCGGAATAAAGTAGCAACATTGTCTGTGACAGATGACACTTACTTTTGAGGTTATTGCACTTGAAAATTTTCTTGCTTGGTTGGCTCGTGGTTGAGCAAATTATACTTATCTAAATTGTAAAGCAATTGGATTGCCGGCTATATATCTTCGCGTGGAGTGAACTATAAGGAAGAAGGGAAGGTTCCCGAATCATTTCTGACGATTTGTGGTGAGGCGAAAGGATTCCCCTCGTGAAAGTGAGACGAACAGTTCTCCCTTGAGACCGCGAGGTCGTGGTATCAAGAACCTGCACTGAGACGCAGTTTTCTGGGGAAGAGCGCTCTTGGGGTAGTCTGGGGAAGACTAGGGCTCCCACTAGCGATCCGGTGCAGGCATCCCGGGAGGCGCCGGCTGCCTATTCGACGAGGACCGTCGACAAAACATTGGACATTCTGTAAGTGTTTTACTTGTGTTTATTAGTGTTTAATTTGAGACCAGGAGGCAGGCGGCCCTGTCTCCTTGGTCTCTGGTAGCAGAGCGGGTCCTATACCCAACAATGTTATGATCAAAATCTGTGACTCAGGAAGGTAGCTCCTAAAGCGGCTACGAGCCACTTTTCAACCTCTACTTGTAGAAACTTTAGACCAAATGTGTTATGAAAAACAAAATTGTTTTTTAGAAGAACAAGAACAAATACATTTATTTAACGCCACATAGACATATACAAGACGTAAAACAAATAATTAAAAATAAAATTAAAAAAATAATAAAAAGAATTGTAGAGACTTGAAAGCGTTAGAACCGTAATATCTTTGGGTACCAAGTCGGCCGTAATGTTGCTGGTTAGACTGAACGTATGTAAAGGTTGATTTGCTGTCCGCTGTGCCTGATTTTAATAAGTTACATTGGACAAGCTGAACAATTTTATTACTGCTAATATCGCACAGTTTGCTTGGTCTAACTGCACATATTCAATAGGTATTCACATTGTGCTTCTTCAGCTTCTCGTATTTTCCCTATTATACAACATGTTGATTTGTAAAGTACTTTCTACTCATCAACACGAACAACTTTTACTATCGGGCCGACCTTCGAAGTCGCGAAAAAAAATAAACAGCTGTGCCATACTAAAATTCGGTACCTACCGAACGTTATGTATGGAACGGCTGATTTGTTTTAAAGATTTTGGGGTTGGTCCCATAGTAAAAGTCGTCCGTATTGATGAGTAGAAAGTACCCGGAGTCGGGCGTTGCTTTACAAATCAACACCTTGTATATTTGTCTACCACTTATATATGTTATGCTTTTCTTGTTTAAGCAGTTTCGTCTTTTGGCTGCTTTTTATACGTAGTTATTATAGTGTTACTAAGTTATAAAACTTGTATGAGCAAGTTGAATGTGAGCTTCATGTTGGTCTCCGTCTAACCCTTGCCGTGCCGAAATAGCCGTGAGTGTATGCCTGCATGGTGCATGTATGTATGAATAAATAAGCCTCAGTATGTGCACTTACTTAACAAAAAAAACAATACATTTTCCTCTCATAAAAATAATACTACATTTCAATCGTAGCGCAATCTAGTCCCTATTAGCGATAGTAAGGCAAGTCGGAATCTTCCAATAGAGCCGTAAATATAGCTTTGAATCTCTTTGAGGACTCCGTCCGCAGATCATAATTAGCGTCCACAAAGAGCTTGCGAGGGAACGTCGATTGAGCGGTCGGTTTTTATTGAAGCAAGTTTCGCCACATTCGATAATCTAGCAAGTTTTGTTTTTTGCCGAGCGACAGGAAAGCTGAAGGCAGAATGTGGGTCAAGAGAGAACTCGGAAGGGAGTGCGGCTGTGTGCGGGGCTCGCCACACATTTGCGACTCTGTCGTGCGATAACAGTGTTTGTTGGACAAACTATGTGCTGAGTAGACTCTTTTTCTCAGCAAGTCGTTTTTCGGAAAAGATTTACTTGTAAACGTTTCCTATTATTTATCATTAGAGAAGTCTGCTGACTAGTCTTTTTCTTTTTCTAATTTGCGAACATTCAACGACGCGCCCTCGGTGTTGTAGTGTGTAGTGTGGTGTAAACTTACTTTAAAATTATCATTCACTTGCACATGTTTGCCACTTAGTTACTGTATGCGGAAACTTATTCTTAGCTTATGTGTAGTTATTCTAAGTCTCTGTCCATTTATTATGTAAGCTGCAAGTTTCCCAAGTAAATAAATAATAATAATAGTAATATTTGATTTACATAATAAGGAAGTACTGTCTTTCCTGACGCCCACTGCAGGAAATAGGTCTCCCTCCTGGTTTTCCCTAACCATAAAGGGTTTTGCCATAATCCCCACACTTGGCAAGCGGGTTGGCGATCGCAGTATGCGGTCGGAATCTCACGAATACGCTGGAGTGACGCTATTCTTAATCCGGCACCACACGGAGTACTGTCTTTAGGAAGCTGTCATTAATGGTCAGTGCAGTGAAACGTTACGAATTCAATGAATGTATGAATGATTTGTGTTTGATGAATTTGTATAGTAGATTGAAAAAAAAATGTTTGTTTGGGGAACTCTAGCAGCAGTTACCACAAGGACATTGCTCGGGAGATCTGGCAGCGGGTCGCAAGTTTGTGGTCGCAGCGCAGTCGTAACATCGCGGTCGCACCTGAGCCACGACGCCATTACCAAAAGCAAATAGCTGGAGCAATCTGGTAGCCGGTCGCAAGTCTATTACTTGCGCTACTACTATTAGCGCCTACTACCGTGTCTGTTGAGGACTACACGTGGTCCTCAGTGCAGCCACCAAAAGCAAAAGCTAAGGCAATCTGGTGGCCGGGCGCAAGTCTGCGGGCGCAGCGCAGTCGTCACGCCGCGGTCGCGCCTGGCCCGCGTCGCCGCTACCACTCTGTCTGTTTGGGGACTACACAACACATTGTCCTCGGTGCAACTACCAAAAGCACATAGCTTGAGCGACCTGGCGGCGAGTCGCAAGTCTGCGGGCGCAGCGCACTCGTTACGTCGCGGTCGCGCTTGGCCCGCGTCGCCGCTGCCGCTGTGTTTGTGTCAGAGGTCTACTCGAAACGGCAGCTGTTTGACAAAATTTGAGTTTCCGAATATCTGAGACGTTGAAAAAGTCGAGTAGAAAAGTAATCGCGACTTGCTAATGTTCACTATCGAGACTAATTTTTTGTCAGATTTCCAAAATAAATAATTATGAAGTAGAAGAAGAAGAAGAAGAAGAAAGACATTTATTATACATCACAGAAACAAAATAAGCAGATAAGTAACATAATATGCACAACAACAGAAAGAAAACTAAATACACAACAGACAAAACGAATAAATAAAACAGGACCATAGATGTAGCCTGTGGTGTATCTACGTTGCCACAAGCGTTGTGCTGAGTATGCACCGAATTACAATTTCTGACATTCGTGAGTGAAGTCAACATTGACGAAACGTGAAATAAATTAACGTTTGATACCAAGATCTTATAAACCACTTGAAATCAATCACCACCAACGAATAGAAAGTGTGGTCGAAGTTTGACCGCGAAATAGAAAAGTACATCAGTACGTTATAATGTTATATCATCATCAACCCGTTGACACCCACTACTCTCACACCAATTATCGCGGTCCTGTGCCATACACAACCACTGTTGCCAGCAGTAGTTGTACTACCACGTTGAAATCATTGTTCTGCGAAATACGCCTCACGCCTAATGTGCCGAAGCTCGCTTTACATTCAGTAGGCTCAGGATCAGGGTCCTTTGTTTCCAAAAATAGCGTGAATGCTGAGTAGGAGCCGTGACGCATTCAGCGGTCCGGAGCGATCTCCTACTGATGGATTGTGTTGCCCGACATTGCATTGTGAGAGACTCCGTGGGTATATGGCAATTTGAAATGCTTATTGAGACCGCGACGGTAGCCTCAAATGAGCCTGCCGTATTGTTTCGGGGCTGTTCGGTTGTTTTTTCGGCGGCTTATTGGTTAGGTTAGGTTAAGCTTACCATATTTTTAACTGGGCAAGCTTAATATATTTTTAAATTTGTCCCTGATACAACTATAACACAAACCAATGAAAACGACAACCGTGTTACTAGTATTAGTAATAATTTAGGAGCGGGCTCAAACACAGAATCGATGGATTTAAACGGCCATCGCAGACAAAGGAAAACCCTAAGTTAGGTCTAAATTTAGTTGCACAAAACATACAGGGTTTTTCCGGCAAAGACAATTTAATTGAACTATTTTTAAAGGATTTTAATGTAGATATTTTGTGTTTAACAGAGCACTGGCTGAAACAACCTGAAATGTCTTTCACTTTAAAAGACTATTTAGCAGTAAGTACTTTTAACCGACAGCACGCAATAAGAGGAGGTTCAATGATATTTGTAAAAAGTAGTTTAAAAATGAAAGAAAGAAAAGACATTGTCAGTCTATCTGTTGAGCGCTTGATTGAGGTCTCGTGTGTGGAATTGGATAGGTACATAGTTATGTGTGTTTATAGGCCGCCACAATCGAATTATAATGAATTTGAATTAGTTATGGAAGACGCCTTAAAACGCCTATTTACTAGCAATAAGAGCATAGTAGTATGTGGTGACTTCAATATAGATTTGTTAGTTGATAGTTCACTGAGAACTAAACTCACTAGTCTGTTCAGGTCATTTAATTTACATTATTTATTTACTGAACCCACTAGGACAACAGCTACTAGCGCCACTTGCATAGATAACGTTTTTTGTAATTGTCAATTTATAGAAAAAAAGGTCATACATAATTTACAGTCCGATCATAGCGGGTTATGGGCAGTTCTACCGTCAGTACTAGAAGAACCTTGTAATGAAGTAATTTGTAGACCAATAACAGAAAAAAAAATTGAATTATTTAAAAGAAAATTAGGCACACAGTTAGATTCATTAAATTTTGATAGCACTGATCCGAATACATTATATGAAGTGCTGTTTTCGACCATATCAAAACAATTTGAACAGATATTTAACGTAAAAAAAATTACAGGGTTAAATCGCGGTTTTTCAGAATGGGCAACGCCAGGTTTACATAGAAGTAGGAAAAGGCTTTATGAATTGTATGAAGAGAAACAATTTAATCACGATCCGACGTTCAGAGAGTATGTTAAAAAATATTCAAAAACGTTTAGGCAAACTTGTTTAGCAGCCAAATCCATTAGCATAAGTAAACAAATTATGGCGTCAACTAATAAAATCAAAACAGTCTGGCAAGTAATTAGCAAAGAGACAGGCAAAACGAGACCTAGGGACCAGATATTTGCTTTAAAGGTAGAAGGGAATTTAGTCAATTCAAGGGAAGACATAGCAGAAATATTTGAAAATTTCTTTAAAAACATACCCCTCAAAATAACGGCTAGCTTAAATTCTTCCCCTCAATCAGCCGAAACTTTACTTCTGGAAAGTATAAATACATGCAAAGCTGACTTCCAATTCACCCATATAAGTCCCTTTGCTATTGTCAAAATATTTAAAGAGTTAAACTTAAAAAAAACCGAAGATTTGTGGGGATTATCGGTTAAACTTATATCCACGGTTATCCATATTCTAGCACCTTACCTTGCTACAATTTTCAATAAATGCATTGACCAGGGAACCTTTCCTAATCTATTAAAGTTAAGTAAAATAGTACCCTTATTTAAATCTGGCGATAGTGAAGATCCCAATAATTTCAGACCAATAGCAATATTGCCGGTCCTAAGTAAAGTTTTTGAGAAAGTAATTTTGCATCAATTGCAGACTCATTTTAGTATGAATCAGCTATTTCATAAGAAACAGTTTGGATTTACGAAGGGCCGCTCAACGACGGACGCAGGCATAGCATTAATAAAGCACATCTTTGATGCGTGGGAGGAGGCGCAGGATGCCATCGGGGTGTTCTGTGACCTGTCCAAGGCGTTCGATTGCGTCGACCACGAAACGCTCCTTATAAAATTACACCGATATGGTTTAAGTAATAAATCGCTAGCTCTTCTTCGATCTTACTTAACAGACAGAACCCTAAAAGTAGATATCAATAGAGTTAAATCCTCAGGATCTAATGTAAAAGTAGGAGTTCCTCAAGGTTCTATACTAGGACCGTTCCTTTTTTTGGTTTACGTAAATGATTTGCCCTACCTAGTAGAAAAACTATCGCAGATAGTACTGTTTGCTGATGATACTTCCTTAATTTTTAAAGTAAAGAGAGGTTTAGGTAATGTTGACGATGTAAACAATGCTCTATCTACAGTTCTAAACTGGTTCACGGTGAACAATTTGATGTTAAATGCGAAAAAGACAAAATGTGTCAAGTTCTCCTTGCCCAATGTTAAAAATGTTGACACGTGTCTAAAAATATCTGGTGAGAAATTAGAGCTGGTAGAGTCCACACTATTTTTAGGCATAACAATAGACTCAAAACTGCAATGGGGTCCGCATATTGAAAAACTATCGGGTAGGTTGAGTTCAGCTGCATTTGCAGTTAGAAAAATTAGGCAACTTACAGATATATCGACTGCGAGGCTGGTCTATTTTAGTTATTTTCACAGTATTATGTCATATGGGCTGTTA
This sequence comes from Yponomeuta evonymella, assembly GCA_963969515.1. Lineage (NCBI taxonomy): Eukaryota > Metazoa > Arthropoda > Insecta > Lepidoptera > Yponomeutidae > Yponomeuta > Yponomeuta evonymella. The sequence continues at coordinate 21,279,574 of OZ018346.1, read as the reverse complement.
TTATGGGGACGGGCAGCAGATATAGAAACAATATTTATTTTGCAAAAAAGAGCAGTAAGAGCAATTTACAACTTAAGCAGTAGGGAATCGCTAAGGGAGCGTTTCAAAGAAATAGGAATTCTTACACTGGCTTGCCAATATATATTCGATAATATAATGTATGTCCGTAAAAATATAACAATGTTCAAATTAAATAGGGACGTCCATAACGTAAACACTAGAAATAGAAATAAGCTTGCTTATTCTAAATTTCGTTTAGCCAAGGTAAATACATCGTTCGTAGGCTATTGCGTTCGTTTTTACAACAGAATTCCAGAACATGTTCTATCCTTGTCTGAAAATAAATTTAAAACATTCATTAAAAAATCGCTATGTAAAAAAGCCTATTATAGAATAGACGAGTATATGAACGATATAAGCCCTTGGTAGTAAGCAAATTCCACTGCGATTTCATTGTTATTTAATTATTAATATTATAATTTATTTAATTTTAAAAACGTGTACTGACGACGTGATTGCACATTAATAACTATAGTACACATTTTATAGCTGACAAGAACTCAATCTGCAGGTTTGCTAAAGGTCATTCGAATGGTGGCGTGGTGGCCGGGTCACCTATCTCCCTCTAAAATGGTTGAGACTGGTGATGGCTGACCCCTGCGTTATGCTCGTGAACGGGTGCTGTTCGTGTGTCTGGCCGCAGCATTACTGTTTTTCCTACTTTTGTAAGAAGTGTTATTTTGGCTTTTAAAGTTATTAGTGGCTATCACGGAATCATATCATATAGGCTTTGATGTATAAGTTTAAGATGATTTGAGAAAAGATGGTCAGAGTGGAGTTTTTTTTCCCGCTGCCTTTTTCTCCACTACAAATACGGCCCGAAGGCAGCGGCTAACATAGTAACATAGTACATTGACATTCAGCAAACAGAATGTAAATTCTTTACGTTGAAATAAATTATTGATTTCTGATTTCTGATTTCTTGACTGTGTCTGCGTGATCCCGTATATATTTTTTCTTTGACTGCCTCGTTGGACTAGCGGTATCAAGTCTGATTACCAAGCTGGTGGTCGTGGGTTCGATTCCCACTGAGGGGCCGTACATTATTACATATGGCCTTAGTCTGGCCTTTGTACATATGGCCTTAGTCTGAGTATATTACTATGTTTGTGATGTCTTTATTTAGGTATCCGAGTTTGGGACCGGGACGAGTGATTGTGTTGTGCGGAAGTTATTTATTTTATCTGGTTTACTTTAGTGGGAAAGAACTTTCTGTACATGGTGACATCAAATTAGTTAGCGCAATGTTAAGGGGGGCAATATAGATATGTCACATTTGTTTATAGGGGTACGGAATCCAAGGTGCTCGAGTCCGTCTCGTACTTGACCAGTTTTGTTATTCATTTAACCCTTATTACTCGATAACCGTAACCCTTACGCATGTTGCAGAATTGAATGGAGCTGACACTAGAATAGCTCACTACTATTTCTATTGTTTAGTTATAGGAATGGAGATGAGGATTGGAATGATCGACTTCCGATAGCGATTGTCAATACGGATCCGGTCGGAAACAGCCTGTAAAGTGTCAATGCCACCCTTAAATGTCACTACCTATTAATATAATAGGTAGTGACAGTCACACACCTTGTCTGTAGACACTCAAAGGAGTTTGGTTCACTCCGAATTTATGACTGAACCTTTGGAAACTCTATGATAAATATTGAAACAGCCAAAAAGTAAATTATAAAGTATTTATTCAAAGTCAGTGGAATACAAAATTGTTATGTCCTTAGCCTTCAGTCAGTCTAAGTTGTGGGTGCTGTTTAGCTTAATGATAATTAAAATTTTTTTTTTTAATTCATAGTAGCAGACAAACTGCGACTTAATGAACGTTAAAAGTTAAAGTAGGTGTCCATTCCAAAATCTAAATAATTTTGGAGAAAGAATGGACATCAAAACTCCAAAGATACGATCTTATTTATAAAAACTAGATTCCTTAAAACACTTCAAAAACGCCCATTAAAATAGTCTGTGGTGGGGGTTTACAATTAAAAAATGTAGCCACAGATTAAATAAACAGGCAGTTTTAGAGGAATCGTGTTTAGAGAGGAAAAGTCTTTTCAAAGTCCTTAATTAACAGAGTTTACGTAATTATTCTATAACCTAAAACTCATTCATTGAACTGAGGTTTCAACAGAAAGAATGGTTTTAAACTTTCAAGCACGTGGAGTCCAATTTAAATCACACGCCCTATCATCTGTGAAGATATCCTTCCTCCACCAAAAATAGAGCAAAAATTAAAATATAAACCCGCCATACTTGGTCGCGGTGATGCCAATCTAACGACCGGTTACTTTTGAATAGTGACAACGGCTGCTCCGATTTTAAAGGTACAAGAACACTATTTTATTGCATACTTTATCGTGACATTGAATATTGACCGATAAAGCAATTGGGAAACAATATCAATGCAAACCAATGCCAGAATGATTTAAAATTGTTCAAAATCATGACACAGCAATCCTACCCGCGGTCGTAAGTAGCTTTGTTTATCATCATCGGCCATTTGACGTCCACTGCAGGACATAGGCCTCCTTCGTGGTTTTCATAACCATGAAGGGTTTTGCCATAATCGCCACGCTTGGCAGGCTATTCTTAATCCGGCGCCACACGGAACACGGAGGTGTTTATGCACCTAACTTAAGCAGTGTTCTAGCGTGGTTGAGGACATGTTCAAATAGCTGGTTACAATAATAGCCTAGTTTAAGAATTCATGTTTTACCATGTTAAGGTCTAGCCGTGCAAGGTTGTGATCATTTGTGACGTATTCTTACTTCCACTCTAAATAGGATTGTTTTTACTAATGTACTTATTTTTGTTTCAGATTCATGTCATGTGCTGATTTCATACGCTATGCTATCCGAAACTTGTGAGTATTATTTTGCATTACTGACGTCTACATAACGTGTTGAAATTTGAAAAATGTCTGCAGCGAATGGCACGGAAATAAATTGTTTCTTAGATATAGAGGGTGGTAACACTGCTATATATTATTAACATGTGAAGCGGTGGTAGCCTAGTGGTTAGAACAACTCACTGAGAAGCGAGATACCCAGGTTCGATTCCCAGTGCGGGCATGTACCTGTGACTTTGTTTATTTTCAAAGTTACGTACATCTGCGAATTTGTAGTAGCCATACCGCACGCTGACGGTGAAGTAACATCGTGAGGAAACCCGCGGCTTTGTTGGCTCACTTGTTTTCCTGTGGGCTAGGCCGACCAAGCTGTCAGGCTGGTATAGGTGCTGGGCAAGTCTGCTCCATCTAAAAGCCAATGTCCCAAGCATTGCAGCGTCCGAGTTGTGCCTTCACTCAGATAGTGTGAGTGAAGGTGCCACTGGACGCTGTATAAATCATCTCATTACGCAGATGCAAGGCCAAAGTTTAACATTTTGTTATTATTATAAAAATAGTTTAAAGTGTTCGGCTTCCCTTTTATAATTGAAGCTGCTGTTTTGTTTCCTGATGTCTGGTATTCTCTTTTGCTCACGAATATTTTTATGAACTATACACGTTCCGCTGCATGGCCCAGGCCTTCTCTCAAAGAGAGAGAGTAAGGGATTAATTACCAGGAGTTTCCATCGGATTGGCGATTTCAAGCGCTGCGGTATTTGAACATTTTAGAAAAATTCAGGTTTCCTCACGATGTTTTCCTTCACAGCTATCCAGTGGTATTGCTGGTGCAACTTCAAAAACGCACAATATACAATTTTCACGATCATAAAAAATGTGTTAGAATCAATTGCAGGCGTAACAACAGCCTTAACAACAACCGATTAACAAATAGATGTCCTAACGCAGTAATGTCACTTCTGATTTAGACTTAATCGAAACGGCAATAAGCGAAAATGCCGAGAACTAGTCCCTCATTTACCCTCTGGCCATTCACGAAATTTTGAGGGATTTTCGAAAGGCGACGAGGTCACGTGGCCGCTCGATTTCCGGCGGCGCGACTCGACTGCTTTCGCTTCCGGCGCTATTTTCGCACAGCACTGCATGCCTCTACTCACTTTCCGATTTCAGTAAGGCTATGTACTCACTCAGAACAAACGAGTTGCGTACAGTGCGAGGGCGTGAAATGGCTGATAATGATGACGATAGTGAACTCTGATATTTCAGTCTGAGCTAAAACTCCTGGAACAAATGTTTTTGCCAAACAAAAACTCTAATAGAGGTGTCTCAATATCTTGTTCAATATCGCTCATTGCTTAATTGCACTGACCACCGGTCTGTCAATCCTGTCAATCTGGAAAGCAATCTGGTCGTCTGGAAGAAATTCATTTCAGTAATAAGGCCGCCCATTATACTCTTCTTCTTATCGTGTCGGTGACAAAACCAATTAGATTTTACTGGCCCAGAACTCGGCCACGCGCACTCCAGCGTCTGTGGCCTCCAGCAAGTCCTCTCGAGTGCATGTGGACGGGCACATGGGACACACAGAGAGGTGCTCCATAGTCTGAGGGAAGATTCCGCAACAGCAGTGTACTATACTGTATAGTTGTTTAAGTCTGAAATCAATTCCTGGTATAAATACAATAAAGAATATTCTGTGTATCTATCTCAGGAAGTAGAAGCAAAGGCGTTTTCTCCCACGCTCGTCAAAACGGCGGTTCTTCAAAACTCGCACCCTCAGTAGGCCTCTCAGTACAAAGGCGAATAGACTACTTGCAAATTATATGAAATGGCCATGAACAATGGGCAGGAGTAACAAAAGTCAGGTCCAGGGTAGATCCCCTTATGCATGGGCGCGCTGAAGTATGAATGACGTTATATCTTTCGAACACAATGTGCGCTTCGCTGGCGACTGGCCAGGGCAATGGTATATACCTACCTATATACAATTATAAATATATATTTTAATAGCGGTGAGTGGAAGAAGGCAAAGAGTGGTACTCGGTAGAACAGTTCTTATTATCAGAAAAAAACTGAAATAAAAAAATCCAACAACCCGAATGTTCAGACATTAACTCCTTAGCCGGTGGTAGCGGAGCAGTAGGCTTCTCATTCGGAAGGTCGTGGGTTCATTAATGTGCCAAGATTCGAAATCACGACCATTTGACTTTGTTTTATAAGTTTCGTACATTTGTGAAGTTGTACTAGCAATACCACTCGCTAATGGTGAAGGAAAACGTTGTGAAGAAACCCTAGTGTCTGAGGTATTTACATACCTTAGCGCTTGCTACGTATAATGGCCCAACTATGAGGCTGAGTGCGGAAATCTCAGGTCTAACTAGTATGAACTAAAACTTGCCTCCAGCGTGCTTAGTAGTTAATGCTCGGCAGTCGGGTTGTTGGTTATTTTTGTGATTTGTAATTTTTTGTTGGATTAATGCTCATTTCATATTGGATGCGGGACCCAAATACAACAATGTAACTCGTTAAGAAAATCATAGGTTGTTCCCGCCTGCTTAGAAGTCAATGCTCAGCATTGGCGTGGTTGGTTATTTTTTATTTCAGTTTTTTTTTGTATATGTATAACATATAAATAAATCTAATATATAAAAATCTCGTGTCACAACGTTTATTATCGAACTCCTCCGGAGAGGTTTCACCGATTCTCATGAACTTTTTTGTGTATATTTGGTAGCTCTGAGAATAGGTCGTAGGCTAATTAATATGACGAAACAACGTTTGCCGAGTCAGCTAGTATATATTAAACGGGTCTAACCGCGATTATTTATTAGGTAATTTGTTTTTTTTTTACGGTTATACCCGTTTAATATATTACTATGTATGAGCATTGTGAGTCAATAAAAAATACTATATGAATGTTCTTACAATTATCATGGCTCGGCTTAGATTGTTTGAGTAAGTACTGAATATAGCATTCCTGTCCTGAATGTGGGACACAAAGTCTAATGATACGTTCTACCATTACAAGTATAAAACAGTTCTATTAACCCTTAACCAGGCATGGGTAGTAAGATTCATTGGTTTTGGACTTTATTTCAAGGTGATAAGGTTCAATTTAAAGTGGGATCTATTGCACCGTGACCTGGCTGAGGGTTAAATACGTGTCACCTCTGTTACCTACAGAGTACCTATCCTGGTAGGTGATATTATTAACGCCAACTCAAAGCGTACGCCTGAGGCCTGCCGCGACTTGTGATATTGTTAAATCTAATACTAGCTGACCTGAAAAACGTTGTTTTGCCATATTAATTAGCCTAAGACCTATTCCTGATCCGTACGGGACCCTAAAAACCGGCCAAGCGCTAGTCGGACTCGCGCACCGAGAATTCCGTACTCGCGCGTCATTCCGTAGTCCCACAATCACGCCAAGGTAATACATTACCATTTTTACTTTAGAGCATAAACAAAAGAACCCCCTTATATTTTATTATTTTTTTATTTTAGTATTCGTTTAATCCGCCATAATAACACATATTCTGTGAAAATTTCAACTGGCTACTTATTACGCTTCCAAAGATAGAGCCATTTAAAGGTCGGACAGACAGAAGGACAGACAGACAGACAGACAGACAGTGGAGACAGAGTAATAGGGTCCCTTTTGGCATCCTTCGGGTACGGAAGACAAAAAAAACCACAATCCCATTATAAAATGTTATTGAAATATTTTCTAATTTTACAAACAAAAAAAATTAAGTGTCGGTACAAAAGTTCTTGTAATGATAAACCTTAATTGATATCTTTCAAGAACTACGGTGTTTTAAGGTAAGCCCGTAGACAATAGAAAAAAAAAATCAAGTCAAATTCTAAGCCAAGCAATATTCACACCGGCTGCCCTGTGCCCAAGTGCCCAGCCAGTACTGTAACGAAGTTATCCCCATCGATTAAGGCGGTAATTTATTCATCAGTATCCATCATCCGCGAGATGCGCCGATATCTGTCCCGGGAGACCGTAGGCGGCTGTACTCGCTAACCACTGTATTAAACGGCGCTGCCACGAAACTGACGCCTTGTCAACTAGGCGGAGCGATTTTCTGTATGTTGAATAAGGATCTTAGTGCGAAAGCAAACGAGGGTTATCATAAGCAGCCAATATACGTCCTAATACTGTAGGGCACAGGCCTTCTCTCAGGGAGAGAGTATGGGCTTAATCACCACGCGTGCCCACCGCGGATTGGCCACTTTAAGCGCTGAGGTATATGAATAGCTCAGGCACCCAGGTTTCCTCACGATGTTTTCCTTCACAGTTAGCGAGTGGTATTGCTACTATAACTTCACAAATGTACATAACTTAGAAATCAAAGTCATAGGTACCTACATGCCCGCACTGGAAATCGGGACTCTTCCTAGTCCAATATTCTACCACCGCTTTAGAGCTACAGGGAAGACATAAAGATGCAATTTGGTTTGTCCAACTGTTTGTGCACGAGATTTTTGAATATTCAGACAGGGTCCCTCATCTCTTCCTATTATCGAGCAACACCTGCGCGTAGACGGTTTAAAGATCTCTATACTCTCCATACAGGATTTTAGTCAAGTTAACCAATAATAAAAAAAAATATCTTTCGTGTCTATGGCAAGCTAATTCTGACTGCGCGGATTTTTGTTCAAGTTCTCAGTATATGTATGTATTTTTTTTTATTCTGTGTGACCAAACAGAACGCAGCAGATGCTAAACGATTTCATCGATTGCCAAAGACAAGTTAAGGACGAATTTAACAGACAAAGACATGAATGTCATGATTATATTTAAGAAGTTGATATCTTGTTAGTGCAGCATCTGCCACGCGCTGCGGTCAGAAGCCAATTCGTTTACCGCCTGGTACATCATAGCCTGTGTATCTGGTCAGGATCGTGGCAAGGGCAGTCCCTGGTCTCTGCTTACCCCTCTTGGATACAGGCGTAAGTTTAGGTATGTTTATGAACATCATGACATTTATTTTCGCAATATATCCGTTCCTTCCTCTAGCTATTTTTCCTCTCGTGAAACTGGCCATAATTATAACGTGAAAAAAAATGGCGGGCGTCAGCTATTAAAAAAGAAAACAACGAGTAATTAGAAATTGATTCTCTTTGTTCAATATACGATGTAATGAAAACTGCATTAGGGTCTATTTGTAGTGGAGAAAAAAGCAGCAAAAAATCGCAGCACATTTAACGTCAAGTTATAACCATTCACATAATAGTCACGATTTTCAATGAATAAGCAGAAGCATGTACCTATTAAGATTTTGCTTGCGTTTTGGCGGGCATAGATGTTGTATAAATAGTTCCCGTTGTGGATCCTATGGCCGCTTTATGGGTATATTACATAGCCTTAAACTAGTACATAGTGCACGCATATGCTAGTCGAAAATTTATGAATATTGCGGTCGGGTGTCCCGCAATTTGGGTTCTAGGCGATGAAGTATGTCCTTAACACGACCGGAGGATGGATGGCGGCTATTTCCTTATGAATTTGTTTTGCTGCTACATGTTAGGTAAATAAACATTTAATGGTGTACGGTCGACAGAATATAAATATATCCATAACATAAGCAGCCGACGATTTGAGACAGAAGGAAGTGGCGTGCCTTGGGGGAGGTCCACAATAATAATAATAACTTACACACAACACAATCACTTATCCCGGTCCCGAACTAGGATAGCCTGTGCTGTGGTGACCAGAGAAGGACATCACAGACGTGGAAATACACCCAGACATACTTACATACATACGAGCTAAACACATTACACACACACACACACACGCACACACACACATATACACACTGATACACACACACACATACTGATACACACACACACACATACACACACACACACACTACGCACACGAACATTTTTTATTACCTAGTTCTAACCTCATTTAAGTTTTTTCATTAAATATAAACTTTCGTGTCAAAAGCACAATATATTAACAAGGTATATTAATTTAAAATGTAAAATGTTTTTCGGAGGAGCACTGCTTATCCCAAACCACAGGTTTTAACCTCTTTTAGGGAGCTGGGTACCACGGCCTTAGTGATAAGGTCACTGTAAAATGTTCCTTGAATAAATTATCTTATCTTATCTATCCTTATGGGCTCCGCCGCAGTTGGATAAAAAAAAAATTATCAGCTGTACATTGCTTAGAATCTGAACGCATTTGCGGGCACTTACTCGCAACTTCAAACGGGAGTGAGTGATCGAAATGAAAATTTGTACTTCTATTACGCAAAAACTCACGCTTGTGACCCGTAGAGGCAAGCAGAGCGGGCACACAGTACAGGATAAGAAAAAAAAAACTAGGAGTTAATCGGTTCCATGTTTATTTATATTCTCTTATTTTACATACATAAACTCACGCCGGTATCTCAGAGGGGTAGGCAGAGACCAGGGCTTGCCACTTTTCACAATACTGACAGACCTCTTTCGCTTCACCGACGACACCGATACTTTTTATCTTCCCCTTCCTGAATATATTACATGGAGAATTTGGTTTTCTTATTTTCATACATACAACTCTTGTAAACATTGTCTTGCAAACAATCTGAATAATTACACGGTTTCTGCAAATAAATCTTGGGGCCAATTTGGAATGGAATAGTTATTCACGTGAAATTGTAGTAAAAATTTTTTCTATGCGTTAAAAAATACACACAGAAGAATCACTATCTTGTTCTAAGACAAATATGAAAATTATCAATAAACGGTAGTATTTAGCGGATTGCCCTGATGATCTCCCCATATCGAAATAATTATTTAGTATCTTTTACGGCACTTTATGTGTATAGCTCGCTTACACTCGCTTCGCTCGCTCGCTCTATCTAGCCTATGAATAGTGCCCACCGCTGGACATTAGCCTCTTCTCAGAGCAGTGATACCTCAGCAGGAGACCCTAACCTTACAGTCTGGTCGTGGGTTTGAATCCCGGCATGTACCAATGACTTTATTTTCTAAGTTACGTCGTTACGTACACTTGTGAAGTTGTTATTGCAATACCAGTCGCTAGACGCGAAGGAAAACATCGTGAGGAAACCCTAGTATCTGAGGTATTTACATGCCTCATCACTTGCTACGTACCATGGCCCAGCTTTGAGGTTAAGTGCGGAAATATATGAGCGAAGCTTCTTCTCTGCGACACCAAGTACCCTCGGTCCTTTGCTTTCCTAAGGCTTTAATAACGTTATGCGTCCACTTGTATCTTTATTCTTTATTTATATTAATTCCACGCTATGGCGTATTTTAAATAACACTCAGGCGTAAGGAAATTTTTATAAGCAACGCAAACACCTAATGAACGCCGAAATGTTTGCCTTTTCACACCTGAGCACCTCGCGGGCGTCGGCGGAACGTCGCGAACGTTCCGAATTCCTTCTTTGACTGCAGCTAGGCAGGTGTCGACGCAAATATTTGGCAATGTAACTGGGGAAATAAATTTTCACCTGTTTAATATTTTAAACGGTGTTTGCCGCGGGCGCCTCTTTATTTATTCCCTATGCCTGCCTGCTTGCTTTATATTTTTGGTGGCGAGCGTGGCACGCTATAATTTACGTCGGGGCGGAGGTCAGATTTTTTCGCTGTGCTTTTTTTGTGCTGTCGGACCGTCTTGCTGGAATGAAACAATAATTGTTTGAAAAAACTGTAAAAGTACCCTCCTGCGGTAATGTACCAAAAAGTAGAAAATAATAATCTAGTTTCGTAAGCTAAAGCCAAAGTCGAAGACAAAAATTTTATTCACTATAAAAACAAAATGTTTACTTAATGAACGTCAAAAAAACTCCACATTTATTATTTTCAAAACAGTTACACTAAACTAGATACAATCGTTCCTGTTAATATTATAAATACCCAAAGAGCGTAAAAAAGTGTGTTTTTTGTTTTTATATTCTTTTTAACCACAGCTAAAGTGGTTCTGCAGTAGCGCTACTTAATTTACAGAAGCTTAAATTCACGTAGAAGTGTTCAACAATAAACAACAAAAATTTTAGAGAATTCCACTTTCTACTCCTGGGTCCATCATCAGCGCAATGATATTAAGTTGTCGTATTGTCATCCGAATTACATACACTTGCAAAGTTACAAATAGAGTTAGAAGTAAGTTAAAACTGAATTCTTATCTTATTCTTACATTTGTAATTTAGCTGTCAACTACAGACTCAGTTGTTCGGTTACATTCATGTGGCGCTAATAAAAGGGCGTCAAAAAATTGTCAACACCCGTCCCACTGCAGAGCCTCCTCCCAGTGAGAGTATGGTCTTAACAGGCCCACCGCGGATTGGCCATTTCAATCGCCGAGGTATGTGAACACCTCAGATACTCAGGTTTCTACACGCATTTGTCCTTCACGAGCGAGCGATTCGCCAGCTTATTACGCCGCAGCCGGGCTCCTTACGGTTAAGCATTAAACAGTCTGCCGGCACATGCGGCCAAGTTAGTCGCGGTTGCAATCTCCCACCGTTGGGGACCGGTCCACCTGCCGTGCGACGTGCCGATGTCGGCTACGTGAGTGGTTGCTGTATAGCGCCGTCTTGGTACGTTTTTTACCCTACATGGAAAGCAATGGGTTGGTTGTGTTTTCGCGCGTATGGACGTAAGTAGGTATGTATGTTTCTTTACGTCCACCTGGACGCCGTAAGCGGCTTGACCGATTTTCACAAATGAGACGTCGAAGGAAAGTGTTTGACAACGTGAGTGTCACTGGCGTCACAAAAAATATAACGCCAGCCGAGATAATTAAAAAGTTTTGAATAAAAATAAGTTTTCATGAGAAATAAAATTCGAATGCTAAAAAGTCTTAAACAAGCCCTAGATAATTCTGTTGACTCACAGCAGGTAGGGCCAAGAAAAAATGGACAAAAAAAACTCCAAACTTAGTGTTTTCAAGTCAGTAATTTACAGGATTTATATAAATGTTCTAAAACTCATGCATTGAACTGGTTTTAATTCCAGACATCATTGTCATCTAAATAATCTTTAATGTTATAGTAGCTTTTTTGGCACAAAGTGTGCTTCACACATTTTTTGAGCCGCGTTTCTGGCAAGCTTATTATATCCTCAGGGATCTTATTGTAGAAACGTATACAATGCCCCATAAAGGATGTATTAACCTTTGCCAGTTTTGGGAACGAAAGTTTATGTCTATTTCTAGTATTTACATTGTGTTGGCTACCTACAGTTTTAAAGTCACTGATATTTTTTCTAACGTACATAAGCCCTTTCGATGACTCGTTGTGTGACCTTGAGCTTTCTTATGAGGCCCATAGTGAAAGACCACGTTTCATTAAAAGAGTAAAAGCGGAAAATTGTGTACACGGTGCTTCGACTCTTTTGTGAGTGGCCAAAAAATCTCCAAAAGAGTTATATTGGCTATCCATAACGCAGTGCTGGTCCCAACACTTATGTATTTAGCGAGACTTGGGTATGGCAGAAGAATCGATAAAGTAGCATTTTTTTATTGATGTAACGTTTGACCTTCACTAAGTAAAGATTCTGTTATTATAATGAATAAAAATATTTGAATTGAATTGAATAACTCAGTAAAACATGAAAAACCACAATTTCATTAGTTTGCCAAACTGCCAATGCAGCTTATCGGCAAGCTCTTGGTAACAATTCTTATATAACTTACACAGTCTACACAACAAACAGTATCGATAATACTTTCTAAATCTGAAGTATAGGATGGGCTTATAAACTGCTTAAAACAAAGCGCTTAAGCATCCTTTTAAATTGTGCTTTTTTGAGACTTTTATTACATAACTCCTCTGGGAAGCTTTTATAAATGGCAGGTACTAGACAATTACTTAGCCGAGATCCATATTGATTAGTGTGTTTAGGTATTTAATTTTTCACTAGTTTTCGTTCAGTGCTACGCGTTGGATAGCTACTTAAAGCACTAGAAAAGACATAATGGAGAGGATGAAGGAAGAAAGATTGACGAAAGAAATAATATGTCGACGGACCGGCAAGGGACGTTCCCGGCTAATATTGTTCGACTAAATAGGAGATGTATTAGCAAAGGCCAAGATAAAAAGTACCAAAAACCAGTGTGCGTGCATTTAACGACTAATTAATGTTGATGAAGAGGTCCGTTCGTGGCAAGTGGAAACCCTGGTCTCTGCCTAGCCTTCCGGGTTACAGGCGTGAGCTTATGTTATGTATGTATTAGCATATTAGAGTTCGTCGAATTCTTATCCGAATCCATTTGAGTAATAATATTAAACATGTTTTTTCATAATTATTAACTCTTTATTGCACAAAGGAACGTGAACAAAGGGTGGACTTAATGGTAGTAATATTTTCTAAATAGATAAGAAGATAAAAAGTACCCGAAACCGGCGTGCGTGCATGCAACGACTAATGAATGTTGAGTAAGCGAAAGTGACCCCTCTGGGATACAGGCATGAGTTTATGCATGCATGTATTTTCTACCAACCAATTCGCGGTACAGGTTAAGGAAAAACTAGGAGTAAATCCGTTTCATGTTTATTTATATTCTCTTATTTTACATACATTCATAAATTTACGCCGGTGAGTCAGAGCGGTAGGCAGAGACCAGGGTTGAAAAGCCTCTTTCGATTCATCAACGTCATTAGTCGCTGCATGCGCGTCAGCCAGTTTGGAGTACTTTTTCTTTGTGGAAACAAAATAGCTCTTATCGAGTGCTGACATTTTTGTGGTGGTCCTGTTCCGCGGATGTACAGATGTACATGATATTCTTTAATCACCGACCCGCGGAGGTCCCCAGACAGCAATCTACTATTTCATTAACGTAGTTTCCTACTGAACTAGGCAGCAGTTAATTCTTTTATTAATGTCTGCGCGAATTGGACACAATTTAAACTGGACATTTTAGTGCGTTGCGTGTGTAGCACACACACGAGAGTTCGTGTGGAGGACGGTCTTATCGTAAGAGCACTAGAGCTAGTTTGGGCTGCTTTTAATGTTGATTGAAGTTTTAGTTGCGTTTAATATGTTTTCTTAGATAAGCAGCTATATACGTCCAACTGTAGGGCACAGGCCTTCTCTAAGGGAGAGAGTATGGGCTTAATCAGTACGTGTGCCCATGCGCGTGAATAGCTCAGACACTCAGGTTTCCTCACGATGTTTTCCTTCACAGTTGGCTTGCTACGCTCGCTCGGCCTGGTATTGCTACTATCACTTCACAAGTGTATATAACTTAGAAAGCAAAGTCATAGGTACATGCCCGCATTGGGAATCGATCCTGGGTCTCTCGCTTCCGAGTCTAATGTTCTACCCACTAGGCTACCACCGCGAACTTTATATTTATTACATGTGCACCAGGAATTACAATGTTATATAAACACACTTAAGGCCGTGTTAATAAAGCGCTTTTACCTCTGAGATCGGTCTTGAATGCACCGTTAAGTAGCTGTTTTGTTTAAAACAGCATCTTGAAATGAACACTCAAGAGGGATTTCAGAGTTAAGAACACTTTATTAAGACGGTCCTTCAACTGCTTTTCAATTATTTGTAACGAAAAAACAATGCAGGTTTATCAATTTTACCTAACTCATACGCCGTCCTGTCCATCAGTGCTATGCCTCCCTACCAGGTAGATAGTGAAACAGATAAGAGGGGGGTGTGACACGGGCCGGAAGTGACGTACTAACGCATCGTAATTACTTCCGGCGTACGCACAACATGGCGGGCGTCTGGACGCGCCCCCGCCCGACCTTTGCTGGGGTCAAAGGTCCTTCGGCGCCATAGAAATTGGTCCCCGCTAGGGTTGAACGTTACGTGAAGAGTGAAAATTTGTAACTGGTTAGGCTAGTTCAATTTTAGTACTGTGAGTTTAATAAACCCGTCGTAAATTACTTGCGACCTGTCAATATGTATATTCTGTGAAGTAGGCTGAACTTATAAATTTATGTATTTACGTATAATATTCATTTTATTTTTATTTTTGTAAATTATTGGTACGTATCTGTTGATAATTCAATATAAGTACTCGGTTATTCAGGCATGTATAATTTATATACCTCTGAAAGTATAATTTTGATTGTTTGTACATCTACTTCCTTCTCTAATTTATAAGTCCAGTCCGTCCAAAGGTTGTCTGGTAGTGATAAGGCCGCCGTCTGTACTCTTAGGTTAAGAAATATCTATGTAATTTCCATTTTTATGTACAACAAAGTCTTCTCTATCTATCTATTATCTCTTAAAAAGCGATCTTAGGCAAAGGTACCGGGCGAAGGAAGATCTCCGTAACGAGGCGTGATTATGCCAAATCCTGTCGGAATCCTGACGTTTGCGACAGAAATGAGTATGGAACTTGACGGTTGGAATCGTTCAGCGTTTGGCGCGCGTGCGCCAAGCGTGTAATATTGGAGCATTTTTAAACAGTCCTATATGTGGGTAGGTATGTTTGAAAAAGATTGCCACTAAATACTCGTAGTTGCTTACTGGTGTTCTTCCCACTAGGCGGACCTGTTTCGCGAGAACTATTACACAAAAAGGTTGCCATGTAATGTTAATCGATCTCGAGCGATGGCGGATAAGTGGTAATTTAAAAATATTATTAACAAGTAAGTACATTTTTTAATACTATGTTTACAAATGCACGGTTTTAGTATGTCAATATTGATTGTATTACACAGAACTTGACAAACGCTATATGCCTTTGTACCCGACGGATTTGTTTTTGGAAATTTGATTTGAAACCATTTTGTAAGCATTGTGATTAGCCTAAGGACCTAAGATAAGAATCTGAAAAAAAAAATACTTTATAGCTAACCCACGAGCTCGCCTGCCAGGGGCGTGGCGATTATGGCAAAACCCTTCATGGTTATGAAAACCACGAAGGAGGCCTATGTCCTGCAGTGAGCGTCAAATGGCTGATGATGATGAACCCACAAATTAACGTGCGAGACTCTCCTCACTAAACGATGCCGGTTGCGTTCCGAAAAAGTAAACAGTTTGGCGCGTAAATTTTTTCAAAGTGAAACTCACGCTCGTGTCAGGGCGGGTGTAAAGTCACATGGTAATATTTTTTCTAAAGACAGAATTCTAATACATATTTACTTCAATGTCTCACATCCCACTCGGTACTTCTTTAACTTACTCTATATTGTTTGGTCTGAACAATTCACATTTACGAGACTTTTAGACTGACCCTTTGGGCTAGCGGTATCACGTCTGTTTGCCATGCCGGAGATGGCGGGTTCGATTCCCACTGGGGGCCGCCGTACGGGAACAGGACAAGTGATTGTATTGTGTGGAAGTGGAACTTATGCGACCATTTTTAAATTGTGATTTTCACTATACACTACCGAAAACTTAGAACTAGATAGGAATTCCACTAAAAGCTGTCGTTCTTGACATAAATGCTATAGGTACAGTCCCAGGTCCTTGATTCTAGCTTTTCGGTCGTGGGTCCTAAAATCACAATTATAACGTTATGTAAGCCACTTTTGGCAAAAAGTATCGGTAAAAGAGGATATGTTTCATTGATGGCATTAGTGACATTTCAATTACTGTATTTGACTTGGACATTGCATTATATTAACATTGTAGATTTGGCACCTGACAGTAGATTGGACATTTGTAATTCATTAATTTCATTATGGTATTTTGACATTTCAATTACAATAAACTACAAGTAAATATTTGCATGTTAGAACATATCTAACAGAATGTGAGCTCTTATATAATATCATGCCATCCTAATGTACCACGTTCTAAGCAAATAAAATTATTTTATTTTATGAACTTCATGGATCATGAAACGCCATCACCAACAGAATTTATGCATATGTGTAATACATACATAAACTCACGCCTGTATCCCAGAGGGGTAGGCAGAGACCAGAGACCGCCACTTGCCACGATTCTGACAGTACAACAGAATAATAATAACAATATCTTCCACACAACACAATCACTTGTCTTGGTCCCAAACTAGAATACCCTGTGCTTTAACCAGGCAAGGATATGTCAAACGGAAATACACGGAACTGGGTATTTGACAAAATATCAAATGACTTATTTTAAAAACGGAATTTTGTATGAAAATACTTGCTTATGACGTCACATTTCAGAGCACTCTTTTTATGTTTAATCTATTTAAAAAATTGTAATAACTAGTAATTGACTAAAAGAGATACATTTTCCGAGGTATTTTGTGTTTTTTTTTAATCTAGCATATGATCGTGTCAAATACCGTATTGTTGGAAGGTAGATAACCCTGTTATTCGATGCAACTATAGCGAAGCAAATGTCATCCACGTTATAATCAAATATTACTGACAAAGTACTGGAAAGCTAGCATTTATTTTTAATAGACAATGTAGTGCCACTACAAACTTAAAGGCGTCTAAGCAATCTTTTGTTCGAAAAAAAAAATGGTCAAGTGCGAATACAACTCGCTCCTCAGGGTTCCGTTATTGCTGATTCTAGGTCAAAGGAAGTGTTTTTTTATGGAGATTTTGCAAGTATTATAACACTGCTTTTTAATATAGTAATAATGAATTGTTTAGTTAAAACCACTAAGTACATGCGAAAGTGACCACAATCATCATCATCATCATCAGCTATTTGACGCCCACTGTAGGATCTAGGCCAATAACCGATTGGTGCTAAATCTTGTCGTTGCATTCTATCTCCTAAATTAGGCGAAAACCTGTATTAGGAGAAGGTGAAATTAAATTAAAACATTTTTTGACGTGAAACGTCTATAGGGAAGAGCGGTGATCGTGCTCTTCCACTATAAAGGGAAATTTCCCGCCAGGCAGATCGTATGCCTGGGGATGGCCGGTCCGACTGATGTTCGTCGGAGGTTATATTTATGATATGTCATGTGAAACATTTTTGCTTGTGCGATGCAGGAATGTTGGAGTTTATAGTGCGCGCGCAGAGTTGACATGTGCTCGCCACACGTCTTTCAGTTCGGTAGTAAAGGGTCACTTGCTTAAACCGCATGCAACGAAAACATGTCACCACGGCGAGGGCTGTAACTCTGTAACTACGTGTCGTGTGCAAGTCATTTATATAATATATCGTTGAGTAGAGTGAAGCAGATATTACTCAGATCCGTTTGTCTCGTGACGCTGTATGGCGCCAGTGCCGCGTAGCACATTGCGCAGCTTGAGATAAAAATTATCGCTTAATTATAGACGTTTCACGTTAGGCCAACCCAAAACAGCCCCACCCGCTTTTAACAAACAAAACCCGATTTCAAGAAAAAAAACTCTCTAAAAACAAGAGTTTGACGACATTCTCATGGATAAAATTTGTATTAACTCACCCTGGAGGAAACTTTTATGAATTTTAGGATAAGATGATCTGTCAAAAGTCAACATTTGTTCGACTAAATAGGGGATATATTAGCAAAGGACAAGATAAAAAGTATCCGAAACCGGCGTGCGTGTCATCATCATCATCATTCAGCTACAAGAAGTCCACTGCTGGACATAGGCCTCCTCCATGGATTTCCAAAAAGACCGGTTGGAAGGGGCCTGCATCCAGCGCCTTCCTGCCACGTGCAGGAAGTGGCGTGCGTGTATGCAACAACTAATGAATGTTCAGGAAGCGAAAAAGATCTGTCAGGATCGTGGCAAGTGGCAGATCCTGGTCTCTGCCTACCCCTTCGCGATACAGTCATAAGTTTATGTTATGTTTTTCAAATAATCTTAAAATGACTAGATTTAGGTGTTTTGACTTTTCATTGCCTTAATTTAGAATTTTTAATGGTGTATATTGTACTTTTCGTGGGTTTATATTAATTTTAAATTGTTTACTCTATATATCTCATGTTCCTGAGAACAAAGATTATAACAGAAAGACGAATGAACAGACGATCCTATAAGGCTTCCTTTTTATTTCCTTTTGAGATACAGAACCGTAAAAAGAAGATATTATGTATCCTCTCACAACAAAACGCCTGGTAAAACTGTCACGTAGTTTATGTAGAATATACCTATTTAATGTATTTTATTCTTATTATTATTATTAATCGTTTATTTCGGATCATAAAATCCATATAACTTAACCTAATCTTTAAAAACATAGGTAAAAAATATTATAAATTAACTAATTACTTAAAACATAATCAATCAATCAATCAACTGATCAATTAATTAATTAATTAATCAGTTGACCGACTAATATGCATCTTCTCAAAATGATGCCACATAGGGCAATCTGGCCTGTCAGCCAAAACCTGTAGGATACCGCTGGCGCTGCCGCGGACGCGGGCAATTAAGGATGCCACTCGTTTGCGCATTATGGCGTGAAAGCCGTCCGTACGGGCCTCGGCAAACATGCCTGAGGCACTGCAGTACCGCGGCAGCCCCAGCAGCATCCTGAAGATGTTGTTATATTGTACACGGAGAGCGCAGAGAGCCCGCTGGGTACAGCCAGCCCACAGGCTGCAGGCGTAGAAGGACTGGCAATAGGCCTTGAAAAGGGTCACTTTTACCTCACCACTACACCGAGCAAACCTGCGGACCAGCATGTTCCCCGGACAGCCAGCGCCCTCCGTTCTCTCTCAATATCTAGGTCGTCTGACAGGTCTTCAGTGATCCAGTGGCCGAGGTACTTGAAATGATGTACCCGTTCCAGCTCCACGCCATTTTACCTTGTAGCGCGTATTTTTCAAATGAAAAGCAGACTTCAGACAGCTGCAATATAATTATCCGTCGAGACATGTTATGAACGACCCAATGGTTGAGTAAATAAGCAAATCGAAAATATGGATACTTTGGCACCGGTTGTAGGTGAGTGAGACGACGCGAGACGTTAAAGCCTTAAAGTGTGACACACAAATCGGATGATTTCTCATTTGCATAGCTATTTCTATACCAATATTATTAATAGGAAAAGTTTGTAAACTTATAATGACATGATTATGTTCTTTTTGTTGCACTAACCCGTGCTGAGGACAATTTTAAAAACCTAGTTAGAAGCTAAAAAGGTCCCGGCATGGGTGGAGTTTTTAGCCTCTAAATAGGTTTTTGTTTTATAATAACATGTTCTTGTAAATTAGTATGTAGGGGATAATGTTAGAAAGTGCTTATCCGATTTAAACAGTACACCACTATTTAAAATGAAACTTCAGGATGGACATAAGCTACATGCTGATCCGTTAACCTTGCAGACGTAGTCGCGGGCAATACTAGTGTTTAATACAGCCTCAAACAAAACATAGAGTCTACAAAAATATTTGTTTGTGAGTACTACATTTTTATATAAAAACAGAATAAAAACATCACAAGAACATTGCACAAGCCACAATAACAAAACAAAACCAGAAATAAGTACCACTCAAAAAGGACAATGGAAATAAATGAAATAAAAAAAACCGGCAAAGTGCGTGTGGGACTCGCGCACGAAGGGTTCTGTACCATAATCTATACAACATGTGAAGATTTCAAGCGTCTACCTGTTAACGTTATTAATATCGAGCGAAAAAATCACGTTTGTTGTATGGTAAGCCCCCCTTAAATATTTATTTCGTTGTTTTCAGTTTCTGTTGTTATAGCGGCATCAGAAATACAAAAATTCAAAATTGAATGAAATATTTGAAAATTTCCACTGTCTAACTATCACGCTTCATGAGATACAGCCTGGCGACAGACGGACGGACGGACAGGGGTGTCTTAGTAATAGGTTAAATTGATAATTTTGGAATTAAAATTTGTATATTGTGTAAGCCAGACAGCTTGTCCGACGCATAAGCAACCTTAAGATCACAGAGAAGTGGTTAGGTTTGGTTCTGCCTATGTCTCATAGATGACGAATGTGGGGTGATGGATTGGAATTCTCCATGAGAAATGTACATCGTCGCGTACCAGCTTCATATCGTCAGGTGTAGCAGAAATTGAATGGAACGATTTATTCGTTGACCGTGGCTAGCTGCATAGATGACCCGTTATTTTTCCGCTCGATAGCTTGTGAAGTCAGCCGATCGACTGACGCCACTGTCAATGGGGGAGAGTACTGATCACCGATCACGTTAGATTTTCTGCGAGAGATATACGCTTTAAAGACAGAATATTGTCTATTGTATGTACACCAGGTACTATATTATAAAAAAAAATGGATAGGGCTGTCGACCGATGATGACGAATTTGAAATGAAGCCCGGTTGCCATTTCATTAATTCAATTTAATGTAAGATGCTCCGTGTGGCCCCGGATTAAGAATAGCATCACTCCATTTCCTTCCGTGGATGTCGTAGAAAGCAACTAAGGAAATCAGTTACCAGTAGACGGGCAGCAGCGTCTTCCTGAGATTCCAACCGCATACTGCGATCGCCACCCCGCCTGTCAAGCGTGGTTATGAAAACCACGAAGAAGGCTTATGTCCTGCAGTGGGCGTCAAATGGCTGATGATGATGATGATGAATGTAAGATGTTTACAATTCTCTTGACATACCTACTTGTAAGTCTTATAAGTCTTCACGCAACGGTAAAAGAATCTATCTATTTATCTATATAATCCAACTATCTTATACCTTTAAATCTCTGATCTGAATCTCGAACACGGCTTCAACGACTTTCATGAAATTTGGTATGCAGAGGGTTTTGGGGGCGATAAATCAAACTAGCTAGGTTTTATTTTTAGAAAACGTCATTTTATCCATGTTTTCAGGTAATAAAAAATTGCTAAAATAGCATTAGCATACGAAGTTAAATTTTGCCACCATCTACCTACAAGGTTGTAATGGAAATACACTCAGATTGAGGCCTTTGTACAAATCAACTGCGGCGGTCTATAGTGGGAATCGGACCCGCGACCACTGTTTTGGTACTCAAGCGTGTCAGTCGCTACATACAGATGCTGTCACCAGATTTCCGTCTGCATCAAGGCAAATCGACAATCACAGGGCCGTAGCTAAGTAAACGTGTGAGGCAGCAAATTGGGGTTCGATCGCCGGCGGGCGGCGCGCGGCGGAAATCGAATTCGCGGCCCCATGCGAGCACCTGTCTGCGACGAGGCACATCCAGCGCCTCGGTACAGACGGCCAAATTTGCTTTACACTTATGCAATCGTCACGAGTGCGATAAGATGAGATATTCTTAATCGTTAGCCAGAGAATAATAATTACAAAAACAGTCCAACGACAACAGGTGTGATTCTGTAACTTGAATTTTGTAAGTTATGTGGTTACAATATAGTCGCTAATCGTGGAGGAAAGTGGAGTGTAGTGGCCTGATAACGATGATGGGTAGAGTGAAAGTGAAACAGAAAATAATTTATTTCTTTTGTAACACAAATAAACGTTACAGAAAAATAAAATTCTGT
Source organism: Yponomeuta evonymella (assembly GCA_963969515.1). NCBI lineage: Eukaryota > Metazoa > Arthropoda > Insecta > Lepidoptera > Yponomeutidae > Yponomeuta > Yponomeuta evonymella. Next base: position 21,257,355 of record OZ018346.1, on the reverse strand, counting down.
AAATAATCATCATCATCATCGGCTTACGCTTGTCCACTGCTGAACATAGGCCTCTCCTATAGCACGCCACTGAGATCGGTCCTCCCAGTTCCGTGTGGCGCCGGATTAAGAATAGCGTCACTCCATTTCCTTCCCGGGATGTTTTAGAAGGCGACTAAGGAGTTAAATTACCAGGAGACGGGCAGCATCGTCTTCCTGAGATTCCAACTGCATACTGCGATCACCAACCTGCTTGCCAAGCGTGGCGATTATGTCAAAACCCCTCATGGTTATGGCCTGTGCCCTGCAGTGGGCGTCAAGTGGCTGAGCATGGTCCTGCGAAGATCGTCACTCCACCGAGTATGAGGACGTCCTACACTACGTTTACCGATCCGCGGTCTCCACTCAAGAACTTGTCTAACCCATCGGTTATCAGTTATTCGGATGATATGGACAGCCCACTGCCACTTCAGCATACTAATTCTAAAAATAACTTTGGTTCTCTGTCGGATCACCTCGTTTCTCATGTAAATAAACCATTTAAACAATATGATCTTAAAATTCTTTGAGGGAAGTTCTTTGCTCTTCAGTAGTACATCGGCCGCTTATACTATTATGCAGCATAAGTGAATATCCAACGAGCTCTTGTGTTCATGAAGCGTTTCCTTAGTTCTGAGGTTGCAGAAGAGTTGCATAGCGCGCTACGCAGCTTTAAGAGTAAGCTTTCTACTTTTGGATCCCTAAGCCGTTCCGTTAGTGCTTTAGATGTTGCAAAAGGGCTGCTTAGTACGTTCTGCAGTTGCTATAGTCAGCTTTCTATTTAGTATTCCTTCAGTATGGGCTTAATTACCACGCATGCCTACTGCGGATTGGCAATTTCAAGCGCTGAGGCACGTTAACTCCTCAGACACTCAGGTTTCCTCACGATGTTTTCCTTCATACTTAGCGAGTGGTATTGCTACTCCAACTTCATAAACGTAGCTTACAAAACAAAGTCATTGGTACATGCTGGGACTAGACCCTACGACTTGCCGAATGTGAGGCCTCGTGCTATAGCAGTGATTTGGTAGTCATTAAAAAAATTAGTTGTACGACATAATATTGCAAAAGAGCAAACTGACATGTGGTTAGTTTAAATTGGTGACACTGATTTCAATTCAATTCAAATATTTTTATTCATTGTAAAAACAGAATGTTTACTTAATGAACGTCAAAGTTGTTAGTTTCACAATTAATGGATTATGTGGAGAAGAAGCTAACAAAGAAACTCCACATTTATTCTTTTCAAAACACGTTTTAACTTAATTAACAGAGTTTTCAACTTAAAATATTAGTCATGAATGTGTTGAACACTAGTCACAATCGTCCTTTAAATAATATTAATCTACTGTTTATTGCCAAACATCTTTGTCTTCTAAATAATCCTTGATGTTATAGTAAGCCTTTTTGCACAGAATGTGCTTAACACATTTTTTAAATCGCGTTGGAGGTAACTCTAATATATCTTGAGGAATTTTGTTGTAGAACCTTATACAGTGCCCCATAAAGGAAGTGTTAACTTTTGCAAGTCTAAATAGTGGAAATGACAATTTATGTTTATTTCTAGTATTAACATTATGGTGGCCACCAACATTTTCGAAGTCTTTGATATTTTTTCTAACGTACATAATATTTTCATAAATGTATTGACATGCAACTGTTAAGATGTTGGTTTCTTTGAAGAAATCTCTTAGCGAATCCCTACTACCTAACTTGTAAATAAATCGGATGGCTCTCTTCTGTAAGATGAAGATCGTCTCAATGTCTGCTGCCCGACCCCACAGTAGTATGCCGTAGGACATAATACTATATTTATTTTCATTCATTTCAGATTTATTTTCAGTTTCTTTAGCCACTGTAGACTGTACCAGTCTATACGGATAAGTATTTCGGCGCGAGTATAGCCTATTCGGGTGTGTTATAGAGGAAGGCTGCAATTTTAGAGAGTAAACAAAATTTCGGGGATTCGATTTTTACTTGCACGATAGGTTTTTTATTTATCGAAGCACATTTCCAATTATAAATAAACGTCACATTTTAGTTATGGTACAATGGGAGAGATTCTTGGTTTCCATTATAAAATCTCCACGGCCTTCTCTAAAGTAGAATACATGCGTCCCACTGCAGGGCACAGGCCTTCTCTCAGATAGAGAGACTTAATTACCACGCTTGCTCCCCGCGAATGGGTAAATTAGAATAACTAGTACAATCATTATATAAATAATGTCCCAGGCACTGCAGCGTCCGAGTGGTTCCTTCATCCATCTACGTACTGTGAGTGAAGGTGAAGGCCCAACAGTGGGCTCTGATTATGGGCCGATTAGATAGTTAGATCATCAAATAAACTTACGCACTGTCTTACTCAAAAAAAGGCCCTATATATGAGCAGCCTATATACGTCCCATTGTAGGGCACAGGCTTTCTCTCAGAGAGAGATTATGGGCTTAGTCACCACGCGTGCCTACCGCGGATTAGCGATTTCAAGCTCTGAGGCATGTGAAGGTTTTCACTCACCCAGGTTTTCTCACGATGTTTTCCTTCACAGTTAGCGAGTGGTATTGCTACGATAACTTCACATATGTACATAGCTTAGAAAACAAAGCCATAGGTACATGCCCACACTGGGAATCGAACCTGGGTCTCTCGCTTCCGAGTCCAATGTTCTACCCACTAGGCTACCACCGCTCGTTGAAATCTACCTAAGTAACTAACAATTCAGGAAACAAAAGCTCCAAAAACACTAACGATTCGGTCCAAAACAAACAAAAGAAAAGGTATTCTAGTTTGATTCCTCCAGCTGAATATAAATATTTCATCCAATTCCCACATGAATTATGGAACAGTCCAATTACGCGCGAAAGCCTTAATAATTGTTATGTTAATCTCCATGAAACTAAGTGAAAGGTAAAAACTTACGGTATCAGCCACTGCGGTATTTCTTTCCGCGCCAATCGCCTCGTACCCTCGTAATTTAAAACTCTGCGATACCAAAGTAAGTCAATGAATTAAAAAAAAAAAGAAAATATTCTTAATAATTAAATTTATTTTTTCACTCGACATAATTTTCAACACTGTATCAACATTCGCAACTAACAAGAAATTTTCATCTTGTATAAGCTTAAAAAATTCCCTGACATTAAAATCACCAAAAAGCGTGTGGAGCACAGAAAAAGGATGTCTGATGTTAGAATGTCGCTGTCAAAGATCGCCCGATAGTTGATTGATCAGAATCATTTCAATACTAAATTCTAGGAATAGGAATTTAAAAACAAATTTTAAAAGACAGTGTAGTCTTTTTGTTCATTTCTTCTCTACAACCTACGTTTAATTGTAACATTCATTAAACAAGTAATAGTCTCTGCGTTTCATTGAATATTAGTTTAAAAGTTTTACTCGTTTTCAATAGTCAATGATTTTTATTTACTAGTGAAATCAAAAATAAAAGTACAACCAACTACACCAGCCCAGACGTTGCAAAGGACTTAAATCTTCACTCTCTCTAATGAATAAAATATTGCAGACATCGGGGGTGCGATTGCAGGGATTATGAGCGGGCTACACGGAGCAGCAAGGTGTTTTGTGTATAATAAATAAACGATTTCTATTCTATTCTGTTCTGTTCTGTTCTGTTCTGTTCTGTTCTGTTCTGTTCTGTTCTGTTCTGTTCTGTTCTGTTCTATTCTCTTCTATTCTATCCTATTATATTTTTTAAAAAAGGTTTCCCCCATGTTTGTAATATTAAACTAGAAGATATTTTTTAAATTTCCAGTCCTTGTAGCCTGGATGCATCTGTTAAATTTTCAACTTTAGGGCCTAATAAGTAATAGTTTATTGGTTGAAAGTTTAACACAGAATAAATGCGATGAGGGGCATTTTTATTCACTCATCAAATAAAACTTCAGCTGTTCCGTACATTTTAAAGTAGCGTAAAGTTTATTTCTCACCATAAAAAAAAACAACAAACAGAGCGTATTACAAGCCATTTTAAGGTAGCAGGTGGTAACTTTTGCATAACGTCGACGTTAGTCGCCAGTTGCTAGAACCGGACGGCGGTGAGTGGGTAGACCGACAAACCGATGGTCGAACGATGTGAATCATAAAAAGGCCCGTGGATGCAAATGGCGAGAGGCCGCGAAAGATAGCGTGCTGGGGGAAAGGCCTATACCCAGCAGTGGGCAGAGGTGGGTTGATGATGATGATAACGAGTCGCGCGTTTTGAATGTCAAAAGTCGCGTCTTTCCAGTACATGAATTTTCAAATTACTATTTAGCCTCACAAACGCTAATCGTACTGCCCATACAGCTGGTATTTAGCTATCATAGAACAGCAATTTCGAAGTTATGATAAAAGTGGTTCGTGTTCCTGAGAACAACCCCCACTTTCGGATGTATACAATAATTTAACTACACCCTATATAGCAGGTTGGGGTATAAAGACATCTCATCGATATATCAAAGCAAAGCCGGGATCCTGCTACGCCAACGGCCGATGCCGGCCCCGGGGCGACTCGACTACTGGATGCCGTTCGGTTGAACAAGCCGATCTGACCTCCGGCAATTCAACCACTGCTTCGAAAGGCAAAACTACTGGCTATTTCACTTGTGAGATTTGGCATTTGTTACTTTGAGTTATGCTAACATTCAGTTTTAGGTACTTTTATCTAATAAATACATTGGTGATTTCACCTACATTTGACATATTTGGCACACATGTTATTACCCGATTGCGTTGTGTTTTCGTGCGTATGTGTATGTAAGTTTCTTTATGACTATCTTCGCAGTCAGGTTAAAATGCAGTCGCATTTGATAAATAGATAGATACATTTATTTAATTTAATTTATTTAACGGAACAATACTGAAAACACAACATAAAATACAACAATATGAAAACATAGAAGTCCAAATGACAAAAAGATAAAATAAACAGAAAACATTATAAATTGCCGTGGGGGGCCGGCTTTAGAATAGTACCCCCCCATCTCTTCCCGCGGGTGCCGTAAAAACCGGCTAAGGGACATTACCAGAAGGTGGGCAGCAGCGCCTTCTGCGAAAATACGATATACTGCGCTCGCCAACCCGCATGCCAAGCGTGGCGAGTAAGGCAAATACCCTCATGGCAATACACCAAAAAACCAGGCCCCCAGTCCCCGGCGGCTCCGCTATTCCTGGCTACGGTAGCGGCCACGGTAACGGCGGAGCAAGGGGTGCTAAGAATCTCCGGCAGAGATCTGGCTACCACCCCCAAAAACGAAAACGACTGGCCCTGGTAACACACAACATTCGCACATTGAGGACAGACGAAAAGCTAATTGAGCTGGAAGAGGAAATGGGTAGGTTACACTGGGATATCCTAGGGTTATCTGAAGTCCGTCGAGAGGGCGAGGACACGATAACCCTGAAATCCGGTAACCTGCTCTACTACCGGGAGGGCGAGCAACAGTCCCAGGGTGGTGTCGGGTTTCTCGTCCACAAGTCCCTCGTAAATAACATTTTGGCCATCAACAGTGTGTCGAGCAGGGTGGTGTACCTAATACTCAGAATATCTAAGAGATATTCGCTGAAGGTCATTCAGGTATACGCACCGACCTCGTCACACTCCGATGAGGAGGTAGAGGCGATGTATGAGGACATTAGTAGGGCCATACATACCTCGGAGACCTATTTTAATGTGGTTATGGGGGACTTCAATGCGAAGCTGGGCACAAGAAGCGAGGGTGAGATGAGAGTGGGGCAATTTGGTTATGGGCAACGGAACCCGAGAGGACAAAGGTTGGCAGACTTCCTGGAGAAAGAGGGACTCTTTATGATGAACTCTTTCTTTCAGAAGCCACCTCACAGGAAATGGACCTGGTTGAGTCCCGATGGTTCCACGAGAAACGAGATAGACTTCATCCTGACCTCCAAGAGACAAATATTCAATGACGTCTCTGTGATCAACATGGTGAAAACCGGAAGCGATCACCGAATAGTAAGAGGCACATTGAATATCAATGTCAAACTTGAGAGGTCTCGTCTCATGAAGTCCACGCTCCGACCTACTCGTGCCCATATCCAGAACCCCGAGAACTTTCAACTCGAATTGTCAAATCGCTTTGAGTGCCTGGAGAGCGCCGCATCGGTGGACGAGATCAATAACAGGTTTGTAGAAACTGTCCGTACAGTGGGCTCGAGGTTCTATAGACCCAACCGTACGAGTAGACCACAAAAGCTCTCAAACTATACTCTCGACCTCATGGCTAAACGTCGCGCGTTGCAACTGCAGTCCTCCGAGGATGCTAAGTCATATAGGCAGCTCAATAGACATATCTCAAAGTCTATGCGGCACGATATTCGGTCCTTTAATACCGAACGTATTAAAGAGACTATAGAGCGGAATAAGGGCTCCAAAGTGTTCGCAAAAGACTTGTCTATTGGGCAAAGCCAGCTGACGAAGCTGAAGAGAGAAGACGGCAGTATAGCGTCGACCAAATCAGAGGTGCTGAGGGAGATTGAGAGTTTCTACGGACAGCTATACACCTCAGTCGCAAAACCTGTTAGCAGTTTGAACAAAGATCCGAGAGCCAAACTGACCCGACATTATACCGAAGACATCCCGGACATCAGCCTGTACGAGATTAGGATGGCCCTGAAACAGCTCAAGAATAACAAGGCACCAGGAGAGGACGGAATCACATCAGAGCTCCTGAAAGCGGGTGGAACACCAGTACTTAAAGTCCTTCAGAAGCTCTTCAATTCCGTCGTGCTCGAAGGAAAAACGCCAGAAGCATGGAACAGAAGCGTGGTGACGCTGTTCTTCAAGAAAGGGGATAACTCTCTATTGAAGAACTACCGACCCATCTCGCTTCTGAGCCATGTTTATAAGCTGTTTTCGAGGGTCCTCACGAATCGTCTCGAACGCAGGTTTGATGACTTCCAGCCTCCCGAACAAGCCGGTTTCCGAAAGGGCTTTAGTACCATAGACCACATCCACACGCTGCGGCAAATTATACAGAAGACTGAGGAGTATAATTTGCCATTCTGCTTAGCGTTTGTGGACTATGAGAAAGCCTTCGATTCGATCGAGACATGGGCAGTGCTCGAGTCTCTCCAGCGTTGCCGTATTGACTATCGGTATATCGAGGTGCTGAAGTGCTTGTACAACAGCGCCACCATGTCGGTCCGAGTACAGGAGCAGAATTCGGAGGCAATTCCATTGAGAAGAGGCGTGAGACAGGGAGACGTTATCTCTCCGAAACTGTTCACGAACGCACTGGAAGATGCCTTCAAGCTTCTGGAATGGCAGGGACGCGGCATCAATATCAATGGCGAGTACATCACGCACCTTCGATTTGCCGACGATATAGTAGTCATGGCAGAAACGATGGAAGACCTCGGCATAATGCTCGACGACCTCAGTCGAGTTTCCCAACGTGTGGGCCTTAAAATGAACATGGACAAAACGAAGGTCATGTCGAACGCTCGTGTTGTGCCCACCCCAATAACATTGGGGAACACGACTCTCGAAGTTGTAGACGAATACGTCTACTTAGGACAAACAATCCAACTAGGCCGGTCCAACTTCGTGAAAGAGGTCAATCGTCGAATCCAACTCGGCTGGGCAGCTTTCGGGAAACTTAGAAAAGTCTTTTCGTCTAATATACCTCAATCGCTCAAGACAAAATTATACAACCAGTGTGTGTTACCAGTGATGACTTATGGCACTGAAACGTGGTCTCTCACTATGCGCCTCATAAGAAGGCTCAAGGTCACGCAACGAGCTATGGAAAGGGCTATGCTCGGAATTTCTCTACGAGATCGAATCAGAAATGATGAGATCCGTAGACGAACGAAAGTCGTCGACATAGCCCAGCGGATTAGTAAGTTGAAGTGGCAGTGGGCGGGGCACATAGCACGCAGAACTGATGGCCGATGGGGCCGAAAAGTTCTCGAATGGAGACCACATATCGGCAAGCGCAGCGTGGGACGACCAGCCACAAGATGGACAGATGACGTCATTCAAGTGGCAGGAAGACGCTGGATGCAGGCCGCTTCCAACCGGTCTTTTTGGAAATCCATGGAGGAGGCCTATGTCCAGCAGTGGACTTCTTGTGGCTGAATGATGATGATGATTATAAATTCATGACCGGTCATAAATATAATTTAGTTTAGTGGAAAACCTTTAAACACAATTTAGTTTAACTTTTACTGTAGTATCTTGATAACAAATGATGAATGAATAGGAGCTGTTCAACAGTACAAAAGGTATTAATTGATTTTCCAAACTAAACTAAAGAAAAGTTTTTGTGTAATTGCGAAATTTCTTACGCGCTGTTTCTTGTATAGCCCAGTCATTACGTGGGCAAAAACGGGTTAGAAATTCATGTGAAGTGAGAGGGCAAAATTTTGGATACTACGCTGGGCCTAGAAAAGCTTGACTTCAAATTGTCTACCAAGATTTCCCGTGTGCATTTTTCGCCATTTTGCAAAAGGGTTAAATTCAGTTTTTTTCACAATAACTCGGTATTTTTTTTTGTTTTCGTCAAAAATTACGCCTTCTAGCGCACCGCAAAGTCGGTAAGTCTGTGCCAAGTTTCGATTTAGCCGAGAAGGCAAAATGTTGGATATTACGTGTGGGGCGTAATATCCAAAATTTCGCCTTCTCGATTCACATGCAATTTCTCTGTATATAATGACTGAACTACAGTGGCAATCTATTAATCTGCTATTGATAGCTGTCCAAAAGTTGGCCAAACTGCATATAACAAAAATAAATGACAAATGTTAACATTAGATTAACGGACTGCGGACGCACGCGTTGGAAGAGCGCTGGCGCGGTTAGTCAGAGGTCGCGGGTTCAAGTCCCGGCATGGGTGGAATTTTTAGTCTCTAAATAGGTTTTTAAAATTGTTCTTAGCACGGGTTAGTGCCACGGCGCTTCCGCAAAAATGGAAGCAAAACTTATGCTATGCTGCAGCGTGTTTGCATCGCTTCTCAAAAATATCACAAAACGCGCGTCTACTACGATGCACAATGTCGTCGTGGGTTCACAACACAGCTTTAGATTAGATTAGATTAATACTCTTTATTGCACACCATACATTATAAAGATACATGAAAAATCTTAAATATCTAAGTTACACGGGTTTTGGTTTAAATCAAACCTCACCTCTCTTGGCACTGCATGCCGCTTACACCGGGTATCGGCAGAATATCAGCACTGAAGTTTTTACCGAACTTTCAGCACATGCTGACCATTTACATTTGCCACGCCTACGTTGTCACTCTTTTCCCTGTATTGCAAATCTTAGTGCTTTTCATGTATTCTTCTGTTTTGTTCTATTTTTATTTGTGCTTAGTAATATATGAAACGGGTCTAACCGCGATGATTTATTAGGTAAAATTTAATATATTAGGAGTTAAAGTATGAAATTGCCGTTTTATTGCAATTGGTTCTTTGAATTGACATAGAATCTTCATAGTTTGAGGTTTTCGAATGAAACTTTTTTCAAATGGTTTCTATGATGTTCTTTTTTTAAAAAATGTGAAACATTTGAATATCGACTTTCAATTGTTTTTATTATTCAATTTTGACAAGAAAGATGGATACTGCGAACATCATAGAAACCATTTGAAAAAAGTTTCATTCGAAAACCTCAAACCATGAAGATTCTATGTCAATTCAAAGAACCTATTGCAATAAAACGGCAATTTCATACTTTAACCCCTATTATTACGTATAAAACATACTTTATTTGTTGTGTTACCTGTAATCTACATCTATGGTCCTGTTTTATTTATTTATTTTGTCTGTTGTGTATTTAGTTTTCTTTCTGTTGTGCATATAATCACAGAGGCTAAATATTATGTTACTTATCTGTTTATTTTGTTTCTGTGGTGTGTCTTGTGGGTATGATAAATGTCTTTCTTCTTCTTCTTTAATTTAATGTGTTATGGTTTGTATACGTGTGTGTGTCTGACATACATAAATGATTTAGATTAGATTACATTTGATTAATACTCTTTATTGCACACCATATATTATAAAAATACATGAAAAATCTTGAATATATAAGTTACATATTACACAACTATCTATGTCTTTACTTATTTTACTGTCTATCAAAACAGAACAATCAATTCCAACCCCGCACGGTGGAAAACCTCCACGGTATCGTTACAAAGCCTACGTGAAGAAAATCAAGTTAATAAATTGAAAAAGTGATCCCAGGAAATGCCAGAGTGTGCGTACAATAGCCGGCGTGAAAGTGCACTGTGTAAATCAATTCAGTGATGTAAAATGGTGTGTAACACTCATCGACCCCCTCCCACTCCGGGAGCCTCCCGTGGAGCGGGTTGGGGGTAGGAGGCATCGGACGGGATTCAGGATAGCACGCGAGTCACACATTAAGTTGTTACGCCAATTGTTTAAATTTTTATTGCCCTTTGATCTCGCACTTTATATTCTTTTTGCATCCTCGTGTTTTTAGTTTGAGCTTAAGCGAGAGAAAGCTTTCGCTGCGCTAATAGACTGTAGAATTCACGTAGGGTGTTTTTGTTATTGGGGATAGGATTATGGTGCGAGTATGATAAAGGGCTTAAAGCATTAGACGATTGCTTTTTTTGGGATGAAATAGAAAATATTACAGTGTTGTTTTATCTTAAAAGGAGAAAACGGCCGACTTATAACTTTCTTAGGTTATTACCTAGCATAGCCATCAGAGCTGATCAAATAAAATTATTGAAAATTGTGGCGCCTTCTTTGCTCTGTTATTGTTTTTTTTTAATAAGAAGTTGCTTTTGAATTAATTTTGTGTGTTGTGAAATACTTGTATTGGATAAACTTTTTCTTTTTATTTTTTTTTGATAGGCTCACATTATTGTTCGGTTTTCTCAGTAGCAGGTAAAGTTATCAAAATGAAATTGATATGAAAAAGTAATGTCACAATGTTCCTCTGTGGTGCAAAAAGTCGGGCTTCTAATTTAGTTCAATCAAACGACACAGTTTGTTCAGAACCTTCAGGGAGCAACTTCAACTCATACTTGTCCAGTTTATTCAATTGGAATCTTTTACACTGTTTTCGAAATTGAGCTGACCGCTGAAAGTGCGCAAATGAATACATGAATCGGAAGCAAGATATCCAGCACGGAAAAAAATATACACACATATCATACATATACCGGTTAAGGAAATCTGAGTGCCTAAGGTGTTGTGACACACCTCAGCGCTTGAAATTGCCAATCCACGGTGGGCACGCGTGGTGATTAAGCCCGTACTCTCTGTCTCTCTCTCTCTCTCTGAGAGAAGGCCTGTGCCCTGGAATGGGACGTATAAAGGCTACGTAAAAAAAACCATACCTATATCGACCGACACGTTACAGGTCGTAACAGAAATATCAATTCAAAAAAGAATTATTACAATCTGCCAAACAACCGATAGTAGCGTAGGAAGCTCGTGGGCGTCTTGCGCTGCGCTTGCCTGTTTTATGATCTCTACTCACCTTTGCTCGCTGGATCGACGATCTGAGGCAATAACATAAGATAAATAAGATCCCTGAGGATATAATAAGCTTGCCAGAAACGCGGTTCAAAAAATGTGTGAAGCACACTTTGAGCCAAAATGCTACTATAACATTAAAGATTATTGAGATGACAATGATGTCTGGAATTAAAGCCAGTTCAATGGCTTGGCTAACGTTTTTATGCCATATTAAGTAACCTACGACCTGAGAAATAAACATAAAAAAAAAACATAAAAATCGGTGAAGCCGTTTCGGTGGAGTTCGATAACAAACACAAACACAAGAGATTCTTATATATTTGATACAAAAAAAAAGATTAAATGCGTTTTAACCAGAGTGCCTGAATCAAATTTCAAACAATTGTAAATACAGACTGTCAACCGCGACCCGTTCCAAAAGAGTGATAAATGGTAGTAATATCAAGAGCCTATCACTCGCTTTTAATATTCTCCATGTACGCAATAGCTCCATTGATAGTAGTTTATTTATTTAGTACTAGCTGTCCCGGCGGACTTCGTACCGCCACAGAATCCGTTTATACGATTTTTGCTACCATGGCAAAGCCATAAATAAATTTCTTCGAGTTTGGCTTTAAAAGAGGTTAGAAAGAAAGAAAGAAGATATTTATTTAAACTGAAAATAATGTTTTTATGCATCTACACCATTATCAAAAACGTTTAGAATTTAATGAAAAAACTAAATCTAATAAGTTATTATTTTGTGCAGTTTTTGTGATGCCGGAAACCCTGAAAAAATATTTTTATGATTTGATTTTGTAATTGTTCCTAAGTTTTTATATGTGTTCCATGGTATAAAAGCAATGTCACTCCAATCTAAGCTAGATGTAAGTACCCTATTGTTACTGTCAATATCAGGACTGAGAAGGTCAATGAATGATTTTTTTTTCTGAACGAAAAATTCCAAACTTATTCTTTTAAATTTTGGTCCTTAATTAACAGAGCTTAAATTATTGTTCTAAAGCCTAAAACTTAAAAAAAAATTAAATTATTATGGAACTGGCTTTAATTTCAAACATATTTGTCATTTTAATGATACTAATGGATGATAAAAGTAGCCGCCCACAAACTATATCTCGCTTGTAGAAATCACGCTAATCGACAATTATAGCTGCAGCTGTCAGCTGCAGTGAAAAATATAAAGTATCCGTTTTATGTGGAGAGACAGATAGACATTGACTGCCTATTTGGAACAGCGATGAGTGGTCTAACGTCTGACTACCAAGTCAGAAGTCGTGGCCTCGATTCTCTCTGGGGGCCACAGGAAATAGCCACAGTTTATGTGTTATTCCATATATGTGATGTCCTTTTTTGGATACCATACAACAGGGTATTCTATTTTGAGACCACAACAAGTGATTGTGTTGTGTGAAAGTTATTATTATTATTATATGTGTAACTATTATTAACTTAATACCGGATTAACTTTCTTAGTTAATAAAGTGTGGTGCTTACGAAAGTTTTAGTTTGAAAACAGCCTTTGATTCCATATGCCTCATATATGTGTTTCATTGATCTGGCGTGCGTGCATGCAGCGACTGGTGAACATAAAGGTTCGTGGATCGTGGCGTCTGGTAAGCCCTGGTCTCTGCCTACCCCTTCGGGACACTGAAATGAAATGAAATTTACTTATACTTACATTTTACAAATGCCTATTTAGAGGCTAAAAATTCCACCCATGCCGGGAATTGAACCCGCGACCTCTGGCTAACCATGCCAGCGCTCTCTCAACTGAGCTAATGGGCAAGTGCAGGCATCAGTGAAATTTCGAGCCTCTTTACAAACTTCTCTGTATTACGTACAGGGAGCGACATCTGGCCGAAGCAATTTACATCACTTGCAGCCCCGACTAACCCACTTTGAAGTTAGGTTTTTACATCGGAATGATATCGCTGTACCTACATGATTATATTCTTTTTGTTGCACAAACCCGTGCTGAGGACAAGAGGTCGCGGGTTCAAGTCCCGGCCTGGGTGGAATTTTTAGCCTCTAAATAGGTTTTTAACATTATCCTAGAATATAATGAATATAAAGAATATAATACATTTTACAGCTAAAGTGTACACTCTGCCTGCCGAAATCGGTAGTACCTGTACGTCAGCAAGTAAGCGACGTGCTCCCAAAGTGGAGACGAAAATGAAATGTAAAGACATTGTAGGTATACAAATTAATATACGTGAACACTGGGTCTAATGTTCAACAGTATAAAATGGAAGAAACAAAAGTAGGAGTTGGAATAAAACATGCGGGATGTGCTAGTAATGATATGAAACGATGTGTAGTGTGATGTGAGTGTGTGTATGTGTGTGTGTATGTGTGTGTTTGGTAGAAAGTGGCGTGCGTTTCTGTAATGTGTTACATTTAGCTAGAATGTCTTCTTACTGTACGCCAGAAAGGATTCACAGGAAAGTAAGAACGAAAAATATAATGCGAGACCGTTTCTCTATTTTCGGTATCTTTCATACACAGCCGCCTACAGTTCTAACCCTAACCTGCAAATCGCGCGGCGGTCCGGCACCTGTACGCCGGGCTCACGGGGCAGGGCGGGGTTGCTGCTCTGCGCATGCTCTGTCGCGGGGAAACGTGGCTGTTTTGCCCGCTTCAGGACAATTTCGGCTTAGCGTGTGAGATACTTAGATTTGTTTTCTGACCGGATTGACATATTGAATTTGGGTGTATCCTTGTACAGTTGAACTCTCGATTCCGCCTTGTTTTTAATTTCTGCCGGGACACCGTTAATTTATTTAATATATATTCACGAATGTGTATGTATATGTTCAGACAGCAGAAGGCAGATATTTTCGAGCACATATTGCTACAAATAGAGTAAAAAATCTATTAGATATTAGAAGAGTGCAAATGACCTGAAATGTACTGGTTTAACATTTAAATAAAAAACAAATATTTTTAGTGTGGCAAGAATCCTGTTTCCTTACAATTATGTCTATTTTACCAGATAAAATTACCAGGAGACGGGCAGCAGCGTCTTCCTGAGATTCGAACCGAATACCGCGATCGCCAACCAGCCTGCCAGGTGTGGTGATTATGGCAAAACCCCACATAGTTATGAAAACAATGAGGGAGGCCTATGTCCTGCAGTGGGCGTCAAATGGATGATGATGATGTCTATTTTTATTTAATGATATAAGCGGCATCATCTTTAATTTCACGCAGCAAAACAGCGCGAAAATTCCAATTTTCCCGTCCTCCCGCGGGCGTGGGCTGGCAACCCCCGTCCCTCGCGTCAGTCGGCGGACGGCCACGTCGCGCGTCGCTCGCGTTATGTGCCAGTGCACCCCGCGGTTATGACGGCAGTCTGACTCGCTCGGAACATGACTGCGGCCGGCCCCGCCGCGGGACAGTGATAGTGAGTGCGCGCACCCGCCGCTCGCAGGGTTACTTTTGCGAAGTTGCTACACACGTCTTAAAGGATATGTTGAGTAATTGTCTTCGTTCTCTAATATGGTTTTATAGTGGTCATCGGTGAGTACTTGTGTTTTTGTGGTTTAATTTAGTTTTTTGTGTCGGGGAAATTTATGCGTTAGTTTTTTTTTTACATGAACTTTGGATTAGGTCCCGGATTTTTTAGGACGGCCTTAGTTTCGCGGTTTTGAAATGAAATATTGGAGAATATTTAGTGAAGTAATTTCTAAATTTTGCTGTAAAGTTAGAAGTGGAAGTTTCGTTAATTCCGCCGCGCAGTTTTTAAGTCAAACAGATTTTAAGATCTCATCAGGTAATGTAGGGGCAAAGTTGAATTTTCAAATCTACTTCTTACTTTGTTTATACAGTAAATTATTTTATCATAAAATATTACATAATTATAAAATGTGAAAGTTTGTGAAGATATTTGGATGTTTGTTACTCAATCACGCAAAAACGGCTGAATGGTTTTAGATGAAACTTGGTATGGAGATAGTTTGAGCCCTAAGAAAGGACATAGGCTACTTTTTATTCCGGAAATTACTCATTCCATGCGGATGATATGAAAGATATGAACGTGATGAATCATGAAAATATATTGGCCACGTAACTTGCTACTCATCACCTGTTATTTCATATTTATTAAATTCACTCTATTTTGTTGGTTACAATAGATGAAATTTTTAAATTTGCATCGTAATAAAAGCAAAATCTCAAAGAGTATTGAAGAAAGTTGTAAATTTTATCTGATAAAGCAAGCGATTTTATAATTTTATTTGCAAGTGACAAGAACCACAAACCTAAAACTAAACTCTTTCTTACGCCAAATTGTTTTGAAAAATTCAGTTTTCAGTCAAGCATTTAAGTTTAAAAAAATTAAGTTACATAACTGTAGCTTGTATGGGCTCCACCAGCCCACACTCGTCCATTACGGAAAACAAATAAGTGCCACATAAAAACATACTTTTTTCTCTCCATCACGAAGATCTTAATTACGCCGATGTTCCCTCTAAATCATTAGAACACATCAACACACATTTTCCGTGGCAAGAGGCCCCCATACATCGCATTATCGTTAGAGGCCCAAGGAGTGTAACAGAAAAGCCTTTGCGGCAATTAACTCGGGCCTTTCGCTCGGAGTCTCGTAGCGCTGAGCGCTACGCCAACTTGCGTAGCAATTAGTGCTACGCCGTAGCGCGCTACGTCGCTACGTTACATATTTATGATAGCCGCTCTGCGGAATTGTCAGCGCTAAGGAGAAAAATTATAATCTGCCTATAACACTGACACTGCCTTAAACACCTTTTAAGTAAGTACTATTTAAGATAACTATTTTGCTTTCTTTTGACTGCCTCGTTGATGATTAAGACTCAATATGAAGGTCGTAACTGCACAGTTGACTTTTGCTTGTTTACTGTATCACAAAGTATCCTTGCTTGTGACCATGATAAAGGACTGTGCTGTGAAAATTTATATAAAAAAAGTCAAGCCACATACCAATACCAATGCCCTGGACATCGCTGAAACTTGATTTCTTTGCTGACAAAGTTGACTATAACTGTCTATGTCGAACTAAATCTTAACACACTTACAAACAACTACAACAAACTTAGTTTCCACTCACGTAGTTACCACAGCGCTTAAAATTGGAAACCCACTGTCCCGCTACTTTTGAGATGGACAAAAGAGAAACTAAATAACTCCAGATTTCTGATTTAAGTAATACAAAAAAAACATATCTCATATGAACGTGAAAAACGTAAAAGGTTGTACTGTAAGGCTACTTAAGCGACATTGATCCGCATAGATATATTACTGACCAACCTATAATTTGTACTTAATAGGTAGCTTCTACTCACATCCTGCAATTAACATATAATTTCAATGTGAGTGTGTATAATTTCTAGCTAAATTAATTAATGAGTTGGCGGTATTCTAGGTTCAATTTTGTGCCGTGTGTAATAAAATCTTCATCGACTTCCTCGTAGGATTAGAGGTAACGCACTTGACTTCCGAGCCAGAGGTTATTCGATTCCCGCTGAGAGCCGCATACTTGAATTGCACATTTCAAATTTTTTTTTTTTAATTTTTTCACATTTGTAAACATGCACTCGAAAGGACTTGCTGGAGGCCACAGACGCTGGAGTGCGCGTGGCCAAGTTGTGGGCCAATGAAATCTAGTTGGTTTTGTCACCGACACGATAAGAAGTCTTTTACAAGTGTCACCAAAGTGGTGTGCAGTTTGTTGGTACGGTTTCCTATAGCTTACGGTTTCCATACATTATTTTACAGCTTTTACTATTTTACCTACACCCTCTAAATAGCCTCGATCTGGATGTATTTTCATATTTCTGATGTTCTTGCCTGGTTACTAAGACAAGCGATTGTGAGTGTTTGTTCCTCTATGGTGTTTGTACGGAATAGTTTTATTTTATTTTTCGCTACCAGATGGCGTTATTTGCTTTCTACATCACATTATGCTATTATTCAAATATAATGTTATCCTTTATAAGCAGAACGTCATGATAAATTTTCATAGTGTTTTTTGAGAAAAGTGTTTCTACTTAATGGGATTGTTTCTATTTAACGGTACACAGCTGTCACATTATTTAATGGGAGTAGCGTTAAATAATGTGACAGCTGTGTACCGTTTAATTGAATAAAATTAAATAGTACTATCTCTTTATCTTTTGCAGTGTCGAAAACTGTTTGAGCGTGGAAGTTATATATCTGTGCAATTTCCTTTTTTACATGCAATAAAATGTTCTCTATCTATAACAACATAAAAAAACATAAACTCACGCCTGTATGCCAGAGGGGCAGTCAGAGACCAGGGACTGCCATTTGCTACGATCCTGACAGATCACTTTCCCTTCCTCAACATTCATTAGTCGTTGCATGCACGCACGCCGGTTTCGGGTACTTTTTATCTTGCCCTTTGCTAATACATCCCCTATTTGGTCGAAGTATGTCCGTCTGGGTCGTTCCTTACCAGCCCTTCCATCCACATTCACTCGATATATTTGTTTTGTCAATCTTTCTTCCTTCATCCTCTCCACATGTCCAAACCAACGCAACATTCCTTTCTCAATTCTAGTCACTACATCCTCTTTCAGTCCACAACGTTCTCAAATCACACTATTGCGTATCCTGTCTATCTATGCGTTTATTACTATCATAGCTAAGCAAAAGAAGAGGACGGGGTACTTATTAATTAATACGAAATAATTTAATTTTACTATATATTATTATGTACAAAAACCAGGATATGAATTAAACATACCAGTGAAACAACAGCCGAAATTATTCACGGTTTAATATGAATGATAATAAATTAAAATGTTGCTAATTAAAACCATGTTTGCGCAAATTATTTGAGACGTGTTTCGAGAAATAAAAAATTATACTTGGAAATTAGGTCCGTGAGGAGAGTTCCTAATGAAAAGTATTTAATAAGTTCGCCTCCGGAAAGAAGTTATCAAAGCAAACATTTTATTCTTACTTAAAACAAATGAGAGGTCAAAAGTACTTAGCAAAAAGTAGGTATTACATAACATAACATAACAACATCGCAGAGGGTAGGCAGAGACCAGGGACTGCCACTTGCTACGATCCTGACTTTTTATAATTTCATTACAATTTTTCATGACGATTTTAAGCTATTAGTGGTTTACAATTGTTGGTGTTTTTTTTTTGCTTGATACTTATCCAGTACTTGTGTTGTAAAAAATACTCTTCAAATAATCCATAGTTGCTAGGAATTTTTAATTTCAAAATTTGAACAAAATTAAAATAACATTTTATAACACGAACAAATTCAAAGACATTTAAATTTCTTAGGTTAACAAGACCCGACGTTCACCACTCCCAATAATAATTCTCACTTACAGTCGTTACCTCACCAAGCTAGTTTAACTAAACACAATTAAACCACTCACATTATCTCCATAACTATAAGAACCATAACCATTTCTCATTTGCGCCGGTCGGTCTAATCATCGTAGCGATTAGTGCTACGTCGGTGCTACGAAAGTGGCTACGGCGTAGCATTGTAGCGGATCTAATAGCCCGGTATTAACGTGGACGGGCGGGTTTAGGTTACCGCCAGGTGTTCAGTTTCTGGCAGGAGCTCTGTACTGTGTGTGGTGCCAAGGAAGTATGAGCCTTTTGTGTTGGAGTTTGAGACTAAATTGGTTGAGTTTCGGAAATGTGTACTTTACCGTGATTTTATGTCAAATATAAAAAATAAGAAAAGATGAAGATAATTTATTTTACAAAAACATTTCGCAAAATAAACCCTTAATGATAAGCTGCAGTTATTTATTCACTGTAGAAGATTGGACAAAAGGTTGATTGTACCTTCTACTTATTTTTCAAAAATTATATTACAAACATATTAGTCTCCTCGGTCCTGGCCTTTAGATAATTCTTGAAAGGTCAGGACTGAAGAAGACTCACTTCAGCTCACAGAAATTCTTTGAGAAAGTCACTATGGGAGTGACACGTGTCGATAAGTAACAAGTTTCTGACGACTTACAATTTCGTGGCGAACCGTGGGTCCTGTTTCATGGAACTACAATTTCATGTTGTGCTGTGATAATTCGTTGTAGTTTATTAACAAGTAGGAAAACTTGGCTGCGCAATGTACATCGAGTTGTTGTAATAAACTACGAATTGTAGTTTCATGAGACGCGGCCTTAGTGCTTATAAAAAATATCGCCACTATCAAAACGCTTAAGCGTTGATAGATTTCTGTAAACTAGCTCTAAATAACACTATAAAAAATATCTTTTCAATTGACATAAGAACAAGCGTAACTGTTAAACTATTTTTTCCAGCAAACACTTACTTCGGAACGCCTCACTAATTCCGTTCATCGTTAACATTTTATTAAAGCAAAAGACATTTCCGCGACGCTCTTAAAAGCCAACGATAAATTTTGAAAATATATCGTAAAAACCCGTAAAAGCTACCAAAGCAAACACGCCGCAAGTAAACAAACCATTCCGTTAATAGCAAAAGTATGAAGGCTGTAAAGAATATAGGATACGGGAAAGTTTAAAGCCCGTCTGTAACGATGATTCTTGTGGTAATACTCTGATAAAATTTATTTTGACGTTAGCAAAGGTGATATTTCTAGAGTGCAAATAAACAGTATTGAACGTGCTATTCTGGGATATTTTTCACGTGCATACCAAATTGGAAGTGGTCAAACTATCGATACTGTGGAAATAGCTGTTGCGTTATCCATATACTTTACTCCACATTTTGTGTACGATTGGCTGACAAACATAGCCCGAAGGGGTAGGCAGAGACCACTGGCCATTTGCCATGATAATGATTAACATCTTTGCTGAGTAACGATTTTTCTTTTGATTGACAAACATTCAACAACTTACCCTAAACTTACGCAATAATTTATATTAACTTTTTTAAAAACATATTTAAGGCTAAGAATTCCACCCATGCCGCTATTTGAACCCGCGACCTCTGGCTAACCATGTCAGAGCTCTCCCAACTGAGCTACGTCGGCAAAATTTCGAACCTCTTTACAATTTTCTCTGTCATCATCAACCCATTATGTCCCCACCGAGGGGCACGGGTCTCTTCCCTGAGGAAAGTATAGGCCATACTCCACCACGGGGGCCAAGTCCGGATTGGTGGAGGCTTGTAGACTAGTGGCTCGTCTACTGTCAGAAGTTGTCAAGCCGCCCTAAGGCCTCTGACTTGGCTTAACGACTGCCATCTATCGACGGCAGCCGGCACCAACAGCTTAACGTGCCTTGCGAAGCCTTGTTTAATTCTCATATGTAATTCGAGGTGTACATACAATAAAGAATATTCTATCTATCTATTAACGTTAATCCTACTCACATGTTTCCTAGCCCGATGATTACAAATTGAGATTTCAAACTGGTTTGCTACAGAATATCGGCGCTGTTTTGGTCGTTCGTGACAGAGAATCTCTGTTACTTGCAAAGTGTCTAAAACATTTTAATGTATCCAAATCCACTCAAATATTTGAGTTCACGAATTATACCGCGTTACATTGTTTCGAACAAACGCATATTAAGAGCAATGGAGAACTTGCGTCTAACTTAGATTGGCGTGAGATTGCTTTTATACCATGGAAGACACATTAAAACTGAGGAAAATTTAAAAAATAAAACCATTAAAGTATATTTTTTGTGGTTTTCGTGGTCTCAAAAATTACGAGAAATCAAGTTACTGTAATAATAAACAACATATAACATTTTGTATTTTCATTGAATTCTATATGTTCACATGAATAAAAACATTATTTTACGAGATAACTCAAATATTGACAAACGCTTCATACATTAGAAGGTTACATGCAAGTTGTGACGTCATAGTTTCACCCTGATTTGTGTGTTTTTGTAGCATGTGAATATATTGACTTTTCGACAGGTTATATTATGAAAAGTATTAGTAAAGAAAAATATACTACGCTTATCTATCTTTTAACATGGCCTTTCCGATTATATAATATTAAAACATATTTTACTGGAAGCACCTGAGAGAAATCGACAGTGATCTGTCAGGATCGTGGCAAGTGGCAGTCCTTTGTCTCTGCCTACCCCTCTCGGATACAGGCGTGAGTTTATGTATGTATGTATGTATTAGCACCTCTCTCAGCTCATCCTATCTCAGCCCATCGCTTCACATATTACGTCAGGCAGTCGAAATTTGACAAGCGCGCGTCGAAGCGAGACCGTATTCCATCTAGCCGAGGACCCCTCATTTTCATAACAATATTATGGAAGTAATAAAATTCCAGCTCGCTAATAATATAGGGCCGTCGTAAATTGGGAGCTCGATAAAATCGTACGACGTGCTAACATTGCCTCCCTGTCTCTTGAAAGGTGTCTTCTGTGCATGGGATTTTGCGCTGTAAAAAATGTTTTAAGGCTCTTTATTGTAATAATTTATTGTCTAATGTGCTGTATATTAATAATGAAATCCACGAATCAAAGATCAGAAAAGAAAGAAAAAGAAAGAAAGAAGTACTATCTCAAAAGTTGTGTGTAGTGTGAATGTCAAACTATTTATTACTAATTATCTTATTAACATCAATATGCGTTTAACGGTAATTTGATTTTTTACATACATACATAGATAATTCACGCCTGTATCCCAGAGGGGTAGGCAGAGACCAGAGACTGCCACTTGCCACGATCCTGACAGATCCTCAACATTCGTTAGTCGTTGCATGCACCCACGCCGGTTTCGGCTACTTTTTATGTTGCCCTTTGCTAATACATCCCCCATTTCATCGAAGTGTGTCCACCTGGGACGTCCTTTACCGGCCTGACCACCCACATTTGCTCGATATATTTGTTTCGTCGATCTTTCTTCCTTCTTGATTAAATTTAAGCACAAAAATAAATAAAACTCTACAACTATGCTAAGGAATTATTAATGATGGTACTGAGGTATATTACCTCCATAATTACTTATTTATGTACCGTTAAAATAATTCAGAATCATATATTACAAAGGTTTTAAATTTTAGCAGAACCACTGCAGATTTAACTAATGAAACCTTTGCCATTGCCATTTTATTTTTTCTACTTACGTGCAAATAAACGTATTAGTAATAATAATAACTAGGATACATTTTTTTGTTAATATTCAAATTATTTATATAAAAGCAAATACCGCTTATCCATTGTGTTTGTACTTCTCAATCAAATTAGAATTACCGCGAGAACCTTTCGTTCGAAAAACCACTGTCGTGATATGATCTCTTTAAGGAATAATTGAATGTGTATGACTTGACTTGTTCTGTGTCAAATAAACGTCTAAAAAAATATCCAAAATCGTGTGGTTTGCTTTTACATAAAATAACATAAATAATATATAAATAATAGGAAAATCGCCACTAAACTGCGATAAATGGCGACCGTGGACGGCTGCACGCGAGTAGCCAGAGTTCGTACAGATCATGGGGAGCTAACTAGAGCGGTACAAAGACTTTACCCTCTAGAAATTTCACACTAGATGGCGCCACGATATATTTTTTCTTTAATTATTTTTTGTGTGTGTGAGGATGTCGTGATATGATCTCTTTAAGGAATAATTGAATGTGTATGACTTGACTTGTTCTGTGTCAAATAAACGTCTAAAAAAATATCCAAAATCGTGTGGTTTGCTTTTACATAAAATAACATAAATAATATATAAATAATAGGAAAATCGCCACTAAACTGCGATAACCACTAAGATGTTAACAACCGGAGTCGCGACAAAAAGGTCACATTCGTGTCGTTAACGACCGCCGTAATGCCGACTCGTAAGATGCACAAAACATGTTTCCATCGTAAATTTAGACAAGCCGTCACAACCGCTCGAGATAGTATCGAAAGGTTCACATTCACCCTGGGTTAAAAAGCGCCTAACCAGTGAAACTGACATATTTTGTGTAATTTGTCTATTTTTTAAGTAAATTGTTAGTGAAGTCTGTTGGGACAAATAATGCCTCACAACAGATGGAAAACAAATGGTTTTGAGGTATGTTTTTCAGGTATGGGTATGCGATAAAAATTCAAGTTTTCGACTTTGGGGGAGGGCGCGAGCCGCCATCTTGAATTGAACGCACCATACGTCGAATCGAGTGAACTCGGTCCCAGTCGACATCTACATTTAGAAAATCATTCTTGTTTTTACTGGTTTTGTTTGGTTATAAGCACACACCCTTTTTTACTTTTTTAGTCATGCATTCCTATCTACATCGAACCTTTAGTTTGACTGACTTAGTTTGACAACAGATATTGTACGGAAAACTGTACATATTCTGATATGAAAATACAAAATTTCTAAAATATAAAAACTTTTGCAAAAACGGTAGTGGTGATATGTAACGTTGTTATTTTAAGACTCAAGGCACTGATTTTAAGGTTAAAACATCGAATATGTTTTTAAAATTCGATATTTATTGTAAGTCAACATACATATTCAACAAAAAAAAAAATGTGCAACACTTGGAAGAAATCGTATTTATTTACAACATTTTGATGAGGCGGTTGTGATTTAGCGCACAGCTATTTCAGTTGAAGCAACTCCTATTTTTCGTTACTGCTCTGTAGGTATATATATATTTTTAATTAGGACAGTTTGACACTTGACCCTAGTCACGCCTGATGGTATTCGAGGACGGGGTCTAAGATGTTACGTTTACTAGTTAAATGTCGGTTAACTCTAGCAATGCGTTCCACATCTTTGTCGTTCTTAATATAAAAGAATTCGCCAATCGCTTGGTGCGAATTCGCAGAAATTCCACGATAAATGTAATTTATTTAATCGAAAGAAACTGTGAGGAAACCTGTGTGTCTCAGGTTCTGACATACCCCAGCGCTTGAAATTGCCAATCCGCGGTGGGCACGCGTGGTGATCAAGGCCATAATATCTCTCTGAGAGAAGGCTGTGATATAGCCTGCTTATAATCGAACGAATGTTCTGTTGCCAGTGCCCACTGACTAACGCGTACCCGAAAAAGAAATAAACGACACTTTTTATTAATACAACGACACAACTCCCAGAACGTAGAGCGAGAGCGGTGCGTAATAAAATCACAACATAAATTACGCCCGTCAAGTTGCCCTAGGTAGGTACAGTCACAACATGAGAATATGCAGAAGCGTTACTTTGGTTCAGTTGAGCTTAAAATCACCAACCACCTATTTTTTGTGGTGGTATCCCAGTGAGTAGAGCAATGGCCTCGGAAGCGAGAGACCCAGGTTCGATCGCCAGTGCCTATGACTTTGTCTATTTAAAAAGTTACGTACATCTACGAATTTCTAGTAGCAATACCGTACGCTGACAGTGGAGGAAAGCATTGTGAGGAAACCCGCGGCTTGGCTGGCTCTGCACATGTTGACCTGTCTTTCCTGTGGGCTAGGCCGACTAAGGATTTTGGAAGTGCTGGGCAAGCCTACTCCATCTAAAAGTCTCTATCTCAAGTTTTTTTATTTTTTTTTGTACGCTAACAATCTGTTGACGATTATCAGTTAGCAAACAAGCAAAAAAGGCGAATCGGACTCGCGCACTGATGGTTCCTTTTCAAGATCGATGCAAAATATTTATTCAATATAGGGTAATATTACGTGAATTTGTAGTAAATTTATTAAACATTTAACTAAATTACTTTCTGAAGCTTTACTTCTATGCATGCACGGTAGATCAGTTAATAATTACCCAAAGACAGAGTCCATGACTGAGCTTTTTAGGTGAAATAATCTAGATAGTACAATTTTTATTAACGTACGTTTTAAGTGGCTGGACTTAAATGCCAAGTGCTCGGTCCCTCCTCTGAGCTTCTGTATGGGACTCTGATTCGTTCTGGGGCGTGATTCTGATTTGTTTGCGCGTTTCGGGGCTTCCCCGACCTGCCACAGGTAAATTGATTTAGTGTCTCGCTGTTAATAATTCGGGGTAATTGGATTTGCCGCGGTATTTTTATCACCAAATGGAAATAGGACGAGGGGTAAATAATGGAGATCGAGCGAAAGTTTTGTTGCTGCCGGATCAAACTGGATTTCCATGTCACTGTTTGAGGTAGAAAGTGGTGATTTTCGAACAGATTATTATGGGATTCAGTATCTGAATTATTGGATTTCGTGAACATTTAATGCTTCCACATGGAGAACTTGCAAATATTTTATTATCACTAGAGAGACTATGTACATAGATAAGTAATGGTGATAAATAATTTTCTCTTCCTTTTATTACATATATAATAAAAATATTAATATAATTGTATCTTTAACAAAATCGTTTCGTTCTAAAGACGAACTTAATGCTAATAGTATTCTCTTTCTTAAACACATTTTCGCGTCCAAAATACTTCAGTGTCTCAAGACAAATGTACATAACCAATGTATGTTGCCAGTGATGACTTATGGATGTAAGACCTGGTCGCTGACTATGGGCCTCATAAGAAGGTTCAAGGTCGCCCAACGAGCAACGGAGAGAGCTATATTAGGAGTTTTACTGCGTGATCGAATCAGGAATTAGGACATCCATAGAAGAACCCGAGTTACTAATGTAGCTCGAAGAATTGCTCAGTTGAAGTGGCAGTGGGCGAGGCTCGTAGAACTGATGGCCGTTGGGGCGGAAAAGTTCTGACCTGGCGACCGAACCGGACGATTCAGCGTGGGCAGCCCCCATACCAGATTGTATGATGACCTGGTTACGGTGGCGGGGAGTCGCTGGATGACCGGGACCGGGACGCTTGGAAGACCATGAGGGAGTCCTATGTCTTGCAGTGGCCGCCAAATGACTTTCGATTATGTTGCCAAATATCGTACTTTTGTATAGAAACTTGAATTGCAAAGCATTTTTTTAATCAGTTTTATACATTTAACGGGTCTAATAACGAAAATACTAAGTCTTCGAATCGATTTTTCCTACAATGACCTATGACGAATAAATTCATAGAAAAAAATGTACTAGAAATATGCATTTAAAATTTTTTGGGGAGGTGGGAAAATTTTTTTGCATCACACATTAACAGACATAATTTTATTTCGCCCTTATATTTATCCGTGTGGCGCCGAATAAAAACGCTATCACTCCATTTCCTCCCGCGGATGTCGTAGAAGGCGACTAAAGAATAAATTACCAGGAGACGGGCAGCAGCGTCTTCCTGAAATTCCAACCGCATACTGCGATCGCCAACCCACCTGCCAAGCGTGGCGATTATGGCTAAACCCCTCTCGGTTATGAAAACCACGGTGGGCGCCTATGTCCTGCAGTGATTTTATTTTGCTACGATACGTCTCATTGTAGCAACGAACCCTGTGCGTGTCTATCAGAGCCACTCCGATAATGAAGCGATATCAAAGCGAATATCGGATTACAAGAGACTTAGCAACTCAATGTTGTAATTAATTTTTAAACGTCCGTCTCTCTGATGGTGATTCGGAGAATATTAGCTTTACCAAAATGTGCGACTTCTTGTGAACGGATTCACGTTGACTTTTGTTCTTACTCTTAAATCTTAAATGCCTGTTAAAGGTGTTCTTTATCTTAGAACTCAATCTTTGGAATACGGGCGAGGATTGAATACTGCTGCGGCTTTGTACTTGTTAGCTCAAGAATATTGTAAAATAAATGGATAAAATGCCTCATAATTATATTCGAGTAATATTGTATTTATAATATTAATGCGTGCAAAATTAATACTATTAAATGAATTTAATAAAATTGTCTAATTGTGATGGAATTGTATATTATTATATTTAAATCATAATTTTATTAATAATCCAATTTAATTTGTATTGTAAAAATAGGTACGTTACTTTATGACACAGAAATTGAATTTCTAAATGAAAATATTTGTTAAGAGATTTTTTATGTTACAGAATAACTACTTATTAAGCATATTCCTAAATTATGTGATTTTTTTTAGGGAAGAAAAGGCTATACATACATATACTCACGCCTGTATCCCAAAGGGGTAGGCAGTGACCAGGAACTGCCACTTGCCACGATCCTGACAGATCACTTTCGCTTCGTCAACATTCAACAGCATGGTAATCAGATGTGAACTAAAGAGGCAATATTCTCTTGGCAAGTAAATTTAAACTAAAATGCCGTGACAAAACTTTAAAATGCCACGATACTGACATTTTTAAATGTTTTTTTTTGTACTTTAAACGTTAAAGAATCTATCGTTCGTCAATGTAAACAAGTCGAATAATAATTGAGGTGGCCGGTCGACCGCAAGACGCGTGAATAAAATAATATTTTTTTGTTTGTCACTTTTTGTGCTGATACTGTTTGTTTATGATATAGTAAAGTAGTTTTTGGTACAAAAAAAACGTACAAGTTTTTAATTTTTTATTTTTAATTAAGCACAGTGACAAAGTTATACAATATATTCCCTTCTGCCAAACTGTATTGCAGTTTAACGGCAGACACTCTCAGTAAATAATAATATGTTGAGATACAATTCTAAAATCTATTATTATTTTTTTAAGTTCACAGAAATGTTAATATGTAGGTAGTCTAATAATA
This sequence comes from Yponomeuta evonymella, assembly GCA_963969515.1. NCBI lineage: Eukaryota > Metazoa > Arthropoda > Insecta > Lepidoptera > Yponomeutidae > Yponomeuta > Yponomeuta evonymella. The sequence goes on along the minus strand of OZ018346.1, from coordinate 21,229,361 downwards.
AGTTGTACAGTGCGACGGCATTCCGGCTCGGATGGCCATGCAACCGCCGTGCGAACGCGCATGTGCGTCACGCCAGCGGGCCGTGTTTAGTTAATACATTTATGGAAAGACTTAAAGAATAGGTTTACTTGTTAGGAAAAATTTCTTTAATTTCTGTTTTAAGTTTTGTTTTGTTCCTTGTAGGTTTATTAGATTGCTTGGTATGGCATTGAATATTCTCGGTATTACCCAGTCTTTGGTACGCTTGCCGTAAAAATTGTTTATTTTATCTGGTAGCACAGATAGACCAGCTTTGTTGTGACGTGTATAGTATTTATGGTCTATTTTAACTTTATAAGTATCTTTCCAATATTCATCTATTGTTATTAAGTAAAGGCATTTCTTATTAATTGGTAATAGTTTAAGTTTTTCAAATAGTAGCTCGAAATTATCTTTAAGTTCTAACTTTGTATTTCTTTTTGTTTATAACTTTGTATTTTCTTTATAATTATCTTTAAGTTCTAACTTTGTATTTTCTAACTTTGTAGTTTCTTAGGCTATTGCCGTGTAGTTCTAAGATATGGTTAAAACTCAAGCACCTTACAAACAACATCTAATAATGATTTGTCAAATGGTGTTATAGAATAATGGGTAACTGTGTAGACTCCATTCGTCCCATTCACCCAAAACTAAAGCGGCGTCTGATAAAAAGAGAGAGCAACATGTTTACTATTCACATTACTAGTGGTGTAGAACAGTCCCGCTTGCCAGGAGAAGATCGTCTTCTTACAACACAATCGATAAACATATCTGGCGCGACAAACTGCTATCTTAGCGGTAACTTCCACTTTCTAACTACTTTGTACGATGTCCAACTAATGTTCTTAGACTCTGGGGATACAGAAGGAACGTGGGGCGAGGGCACGGAAAAGACGCGACACGTCTCTTCTGTGTGGGCTTCGTCCTGTCCCTTCAGCACATTTTGGACGAAAGAGAATTGGAAAGTCGCCGCGTCTTTTCCGTGCTCTCGCCCTACGTCCTTTCTACGTGTCTCAGGCTTAAGGATTTCTAGTTACCAGTTCCACCTTGGGACTGCTTTAGGTACTGACATGACAGCTGCAAGAAAAACAGGATCGATCTTCGTTGACTGCCTCTTTGGTCTAGCGGTATCGTGTCTGATTACCATGCCGGAGGTCGTGGGTTCGATGTCCACAAGTGTCCGCCGTATATTTGTTGACATCGCCTCAGTCTGAGTGTTTTTTCATGTTTGCGATGCCCTACCCTGGTTACCATAGCACAGGGTATCCTTGGGACCAGAACAATTGATTGTGTTGTTTTCAGATTTTCTGCCTGGTTTTAGTGAAATTTAAATTTTGTTTCACAAATCAAACGTAGGTAAATATCTTTTTGTGCCGTCCACTAATGATAGTTTGTAATAAATTCGACTGTTGGCTATGAAAACATGTTAATTAATCAAATAACACAAACCTTCAAAACCGGTTCTTCAGTATCGATATATATATATATATAGGTTTAAAACGTTGAGTTTCATCTGTCATACAAATTAATAGCTTCAAGTTTCATGATTGCATGAATACAAAAAACAGCTGTTTTTTATCGTCATTGGTGTAATTATCGATACTGAAGAAATTGTTTCAAATTTTTGCGAAATTTCGATAATATACACATACATACATACATGAACTCACGCCTGTATCCCAGAAGGGTAGGCAGAGACCAGGGACTGCCACTTGTGGCAAGTGACAGACCACTTTGCTTCCTCAACATTCATCAGTCGTTGCATGCACGCACGCCGGTTTCGGGTACCTTTTATGTTGCCCTTTGCTAATACATCGCCTGGGACTTCCCCTGCCAGCCCTTCTACCCACACTCGCTCGATATAATAATATTGTGTTTTATTTATTTACTCGTTATTAAAATATAATATCATTCTCATAGAGATACAATACTTAAATATTGATCTCAGCTTAACAGCAAATAAGCCAGAGGCGAAGTCCAAGCATTATATGCTCGAAAGCAATCGTAAGAATAATTCAACGTATACGTAGATCCAAAAAGTTATAGCTTTACCATAGTTTAAAGAATATAAATACCTGCATTAACTCACTCCTGTATCTCGATGGAAGACTTCGGCATAATGCTCGAAGACCTCAGTCGAGTTTCCCAACGTGTGGGCCTTAAAATGAACACGGACAAAACGAAGGTCATGTCGAACGCTCGTGTTGTGCCCACCCCAATAACATTGGGGAACACGACTCTCGAAGTTGTAGACGAATACGTCTACTTAGGACAAACAGTCCAACTAGGCCGGTCCAACTTCGTGAAAGAGGTCAATCGTCGAATCCAACTCGGCTGGGCAGCATTCGGGAGACTTAGAAAAGTCTTTCCTAAGTCTCCCGAATGCTGCCCAGCCGTATATTACCTCAATCGCCCAACACAAAATTATACAATCAGTGTGTGTTACCAGTGATGACTTATGTATGGCACTGCAACGTGGTCTCTCACTATGGGCCTCATAAGAAGGCTCAAGGTCACGCAACGAGCTATGGAAAGGGCTATGCTCGGAATTTCTCTACGAGATCGAATCAGAAATGATGAGATCCGTAGACGAACGAAAGTCATCGACATAGCCCAGCGGATTAGTAAACAACATAAACATTTACATACACACACTAGGATACCCTGTGTCGTGGGAACCATTGGATGTTTACATCACAAACATGTAAACATCCAAGACCTGGGGTGTTCTTTTTTGTCCCCAGCCGGGATTCGAACCCGGGACCTCTCGCATGGTATGCAGATGCACTACCGCTGCGCCACGAGGTCGTTAAAGTCATTAGTAAGTTGAAGTGGCAGTGGGCGGGGCATATAGCACGCAGAACTGATAACCGATGGGGCCGAAAAGTTCTCGAATGGAGACCACATATTGGCAAGCGCAGCGTAGGATGACCAGCCACAAGATGGACAAATGACCTCATTGTGTGGCAATCTAAGTGGCAGGAAGGCGCTGGATGCAGGCCGCTTCCAACCGGTCTTTTTGGAAATCGATGGAGGAGGCCTATATCTAGCAGTGGACTTCTTGTGGCTGAATGATGAATGATGATGATGATGTCGATCTCGCAGGGGTAGGCAGAAATCATGATTAATTATCATCCTGATAAATTTCTCTCGCAAGCAAATAAATATTTGTAGTAGTGTTTTATTAAACACTAGCTGATCCGAAAAACGTTGTTTTGCCATATTATTTGGCATACGACCTTTTCTCAGACCTACCAAATATACACAAAAAAATTCATAAAAATCGGTGAAGCCGTTTCGGCGGTGTTCGATGACAAACACTGTGACACGAAATTTTTATATGTTAGATGATTTATTGTACATCATCATCATCATCATCAGCCTATGCTTGTCCACTGCTGGACATAGGCCTCTCCTATTGCACGCCACTGAGCACGACCCTCGGCTATTCTCATCCACCTCTTGCTTTCAATTATACATCATTCCCCCAATACTATATCGCCGCATCAAGGGCTAATTGGAAAATATTTGTACCAAAATAATCTCGCCTATTACATTAACTTATACCTGTAAATAAAATCTGTGTCCCCGCGCACCAAACTATGGCATTCCGTGGTAGCTTTAGGTATGCGGCGTCCAAGTGTTGGAATGATATTCCTCCTCCAGTCCGTGAAGCGCCTAGTGGATTTGCCTTTGGGCGCAAGCTCAGGGCATATTTACTTGAGCAGCAGAAACATTCCCATCCTGTCCCAACTTCTCGCCGCAAGTGAATGACAATGTGACCGCATCATAATCATTAACCTTATACAACATTAACTTTATTAGTATTTTATTCATTTACTTATTTATTTAATCATCTATCGATTGATTTATTTAACTATGTTATTATTGTTATGCACTGCACTGCAACCTAGTATATTTGTGAGACGGACAGGCACTGGCAGAAAATCAGCGCTTTGGCTGAATACCCTCAGCACAATGCTGAGCCAGCTGCCTTTTCCAGCAACAGGGACACACCGCAACTTATGTTAATATCAGGTGTGTTGTTGTTTTTTTTTTCTTTTTTACCTTTTTTACCTTTTGTATTGTGATTTAATATTTTATGTTGTAACTTGTTAATGTATGTGTGTGTTTCTGTTGATGAAATAAATGGGTTTCTTCTTCTTCTTCTAAGTCATAGGTACATGGCCGCACTGGGAATCGAACCTGGGTCTCTCGCTTCGGAGTCCAATGTTCTACCTACTAGGCTACCACCGCTCTCTCCTTGAAAGACGGCCTGTGCCCTACAGTAGGACGTATATAGGCTGCTTATGTACACCCGTAATAGTTAATTTCTTGTTTTGTTATTTATTCAGATGTTATTGTTGATTAACTAATTAAGTCTGCCGTGCCTCTATTAAATTTCCACAGCCCGAGGCCTGTCTGTTAGATTTGTCAATAATCTCTTGCCACGGGGGCTTTTCCATAGCAATGGAGGGGAGAAAGCTGGTCTCCTGGGTTACCAGCACTTTGTTATAATAGTCTGAAAGGAAGGGGTGTACAGTTACAATAATTACACTCACAAATTTTGTAATTGACAGCAATATTATAGTAACTTCTGCGAAACACAACCACTTGTACCGACTCCAAACTAGGTCACCCGGTGATATGGCCACCAGGCAAGGACATCATAAATAGGGAGATAGACTCACGCTGTGGCCATTTGTGCGAATGAAATTCAGCCGCTTCCAGCGGGAATCTAACCCACGACCACTGTTTAGGCAGTCAAGTGAGTTACCGCAATACCAACGAGAATGTTATAACGATTTGATTCATGTATTTTGATAAAAGATTGTGTTCATCTCTTACCGTCACATTTCGTAAGTACATGAAATGCGCTGCTAAGATGTCATTGTCTTAGTAATGTAATTAAATGTACTGCCTCGTCTGTCTAGAGGTATCATGTCTCATTACCATGCCGGAGGTCATGGGTTCGATTCCCACTGGGGCCGCCGTACATTTGTACAAATGGCTTTTCTGGGTGTCTTTGGTTGTTTGCGATGTCCTCGCCTGGTTATCATAGCAAAGGGTGCCCTAATTTGAGACCAGGACAAGTGATTGTCTTGTGTGGTAGTTTTTATGATTATTAATGTAAATCTATCGACCAGAACCTTGATTAAACTAAAAAAAAAACTAAACTAAGCTCGCGATTTAGGTAAAGAATAGAATGTTCCCGTTAGTAGCTAAACAAGCAGAGTCGGTGGTGCATGCAACTATTTGCCAACCGAGTGAAATTTGTAAACACAGAAACATGAAGGGCTCTGTGTAACCGACGACCGCCAAAAACGAACCAAACCGGCAACGGCTTGTTTCTCTTTGCCACTGCTGCTGGTGGTTTATTTAGTAAGTGTATTTTTGCTGGTTTGTAACCGACTTCAAAAAAGGAGGAGGTTATCAATTCGACGCGTATATTATTATTATTTTTTTATTTGGCTATGTTCCTCCATAACTCCGTCAAATCTTAACCGATTTCGACAATTCTTTTTTTTCGAACAGATATCACGTCCCATTGGTCCCATTTTAATTTGGTGAAGATCTGATGAAGACTTTCAGAGATGGAGAACGGAACTCTTCGATGGACAGCAGTAAATAAGCCCTAATGGGGCCCATGCTTTAAATATCCGTATGTTTCATAAATAGCGTAAAAGTTGTCCCAAGTTAACTTGGTGATGTTCTGGTGAAGACTTTCGGAGATTTAGAACATCAAATTTTAAAGGAACGAATCATGTACGGTAAATTATGGTTATAAGGGACTAGGTATTGTAAAGTATAGTTTGTAGTCGGTGCCCAGTTTCATGACCAGCACATATATTTGGGCACCGACTACAAATTATACTTCTACAATACCTACATGTATAAATGCTTCTAATTATTTAAATTATTTCTATCTTTTTAGTGCTGTAGTGTTTCGAAGTCAGTTTTTATTTTTTATTAAAAAAAATTTCATTTGGCCAGTCGTATTTGAACCATATCGCTGCGGTTGATTTTTTTTCTAAAGAACGGAAGGTGACGTTTGATTGCTTGAACGGGTTGCCAGGGTGTGCACAGCTGGTGATAAAGGTAGATAAGCTCTATGGATCAAACCTTATAGTATGTGTAAACATCAGTTGATATTAATACTATAGGCTTTTAAATTTCTCGATACTATAATGTCAGGAGCCATATTCGATACATTTACATGTTATTAAGACGTTCATACCTATGATTCATACCTATGACGTCCAGACCTATGACTTTATTTTCTAAGTTATGTACATTTGTGAAGTTATAGTAGCAATACCATTCGATAACTGTGAAGGAAAACATCGTGAGGAAACCTGAGTGTCTGAGCTATTCACATACCTCAGCGCTTGAAATCGCCAATCCGCGGTGGGCACGCGTGGTGATTATTTCAAATTTACATAAGAAAGCATTTATAGTTCGTTTTAGTAAATTAAACTTTAACCTAGCCTCCTAGGTACTGACCTTGAAAATAACAATTGTTTAGGTACCTACTAAATTTAACACATTAGGTCTTAGGAGGCTATTGTTAGTCAAACTTATTTTTTATATGGGTCTATGGATACTCGAGAATTGTGCTATACAAAACACCCGGTCCCCGCTGATCCTAGGTTTCCAGTTCGACTGGAGATTTTCCAATACCAATGACCTTGTTTTCTAAGTTACGTACATTTGTGAAGTTATAGTGGTATTGCTACTATAACTTCACAAATGTACGTAACTTAGAAAACAAGGTCATTGGTACACGTACAGTACTGGCGCAGTCGCGTACTCTAGACACCAGGGACGCCACTCGCTTGCGCACAAATGCATGGAAACCATTTGTGCTCGAAGCGCCGAACATCTCCGATGAAATAATCACTACAGTGAAATAACCTGATGTTGCATGCAGGGATGTCTCCTTAACGATAGACGCAACGGTAGACTTCTCCACATGCCTACACGTTTCAGTTTGATACCACGATGATCACGAACTGATGCTGCAGCCAGGATTGTATCCTTATAAGGGTACGGGCAAGGATAGAGTCAGTAGCAAGGACATAATAATATATCTAAGCAAAACAAACACGACTTTCTACCATTTGTAGTGCATTATATAGGAAAGAGCGGGTGATTGTGCTCTTCCACTATAAAGGGAAATTTCCCGCCAGGCAGATCGTATGCCTGGGGACGGCCGGTCCGACTGACGTTCGTCGGACGTTATATTTATGGTACGTCATGTGAAACATTTCGCTTGCGCGATGCAGGAATGTTGGAGTTCATAGTGCGCGCGCAGAGTTGACATTGTGCTCGCCACACATTAAAATATTGTCTTTGCCTAGTTACCATAGCACAGCGTATCCCATTTTGGGACCAGGACAAGTGATTGTAAAAACTTATTTAGAGGCTAAAAATTCCACCCATGCCGGGACTTGAACCCGCGACCTCTGGCTAACCGTGCCAGCGCTCTCCCAACTGAGCTAATGGGAGAGCGCTGGCACGGGTATCCAGAGGTCGCGGGTTCAAGTCCCGGCATGGATGGAAATTTTAGCCTCTAAATAGGTTTTTAAAATTGTCCTCAGCACGGGTTAGTGCAACAAAGAGAATATAAACAAGTGTTTGTGTTGACCTTATTACCTTTAAAAGCTAAAAAAGAAGCTAAAAAAGCTCTTAACAAGCCTTTTTTAGATTGAAGATCAATATTTTTCGTATTATTTTATTTTTCAACTTTATAACGAGTTAGTCACAGGTTGTTGAAGCAAGAGTAGGAAATAAAACAACAGCAAAAGTGCTTAAGGCCATCTTTTACTCGAAAAACATGGCAAAAAATAAAGCAAAGAGTTTTAATATTGTCCCAGACAACAACGCCAGCATCTGATGTACAGCATTTAATATTGCAACGGCCCCTTTCGAGGGGCTCCGACATAAGCGAATGAAAAGTAAACCACCGCATCTATTCAGGCGACAAACTCCATTATTTTCTTTTTGCAACGAGCAAGAACTCGGCTTCTTCCCTTGCGAGGCGGAAATACACGTTTTGTGTACATCCGTTTTTTAACTGTGTATTTTCTAATGCTCGAGAACAATGAGCAAGTGTCACTTACGAAATCATTCGGTCTTAGCAAGGAAGAATGCTGGAGGTGGTAGCCTGGTGGGTAAAACATTGGACTCGGAATCGCGAGAGGCAGGTTCGATTCTCAGTGCGGGCATGATGTACCTATGACTTTGTTTTCTATGTTATGTACATTTGTGAAGTTAAAGTAGCAATACCACTCGCTAACTGTGAAGGAAAACATGGTTAGGAAACCTGAGTGTCTGAGCTATTCACGCGGTAGGCACGCGTGGTGATTAAGCCAATAATCTGTCTCTGAGAGAAGGCCTGTGCCCTAGAGTGGGATGTATATAGCCTGCTTATGAGGTAGTTGTTATTTTTAGTTTATATTTGTTTTTTCCATTTCATCTTCAACAGTAGAATGTGCGAGCATGAGAAAATCCCGACGTCACACACACTCCTAACACTCGAAGTTCCGGCCATGTTGCAGTTACCGCACAAATCCGCGAAGTCGGTAGAACTTAGCGATGGACACGTGAGAGCTATTTGTACCCGTATGCGGCGAAGCCCAAAAGGAGGGTAGTGTGTTTAGATCGTATGTACGTATGATTCTATGTTTTCTCATAACTTCTTAACCAATGGACAGATTTTGACAAAATAATATCTCAATCGTTTTGTTGTGTTTACGCAAATACTCTATATAGGCCTTTTACACCAGACTTTTATTCTGTTTGTATATTTTGTGGTTTTAGCGGCAAAAGAAAAACATCATCTGTGAAAAATTCAACTATCTAGCTATCACGGTGCATGAGTGGTGTCAGACAGACAGGCACGCAGACGAATAGTGGGGTCTTAGTAATAGGGTTCCTAACTCTTTGGGTACGGGCCCCTAAAAAGCATAAAAATAAAATGCTATAAAGCATAAAGAAATTGCAAACATGAGCACAAATTATTACTAGACATGGTTTTATTTGAGCTGTAGTGAGTTTTGAATAACATAAAATATACGAAAAGGACTATCACTGAATGTGTTATTGACATCGGTCGTCAAAATTCTATTAATCGGAGTTTTTTTTCTTATATTTTATTCTTAATAAAACATGAAACACCACAGTTTCATTGGTTTTCCAAACTGCTAAATTTAATGCAGTTTATCGGCAAGCTCTTGGTAACATAAATAAACTTACAAAATGTACACAACAAACAGTATGGATAGTACTTTCTGATTTTGAAGCTTCTTTCTTGAAGATGCCTACTTTCTTTCTAGGATGGGCTTATAAACTACTTAAAACAACAAACTACAACTGTACTCGTAATTTCAAAAATGCCTACTTCCCTCCCAACTCTTCGCTCGCGCAGCGCAATAAGTCCCATACAAATCTGTTTATGCACTGACTATACAGACAGGAAGACGCGTGCGATTAGTCAGGCGGGCGCCCCCGGCTAAGTGTGTTTGCCCTGTGAACTGGCAATCAGCCGGCCCAGTGGGCCGTGCCGCGAGCAGCAAACAATGGCCCTGATTGCTGCCCTGCCCCGGACTGCATAGCTGGAGCTAGTTACGCCGGGGATATTGATAGCGTGGCGATATTGGGGGCTTGTTCGGGCGTTGGGGCTGTCTGTTTGTTAAGGCAGACGTGCACCGCGGCCGATCGCAGCCGCGTGCGACTGATCACACGTGCGGCTGATGCGGCAATAGTCATTGTATGAAAATGTATGGCACTGTTTCCAAAGTCTGCGACGGACGCGTGCGGCAGACGACAAAAACGGCGCCATACATTTTCATACAATAACTATTGTCGCATTAGTCGCGCGCGTCAGTCGCACGCGATCTATCGCGCGTGGCTGCGATCGGCCGCGATACACGGAAGTCTACCTTAAGTTGGGTCATGCATGACTCATGAGGAAACATTGCACGTAGCGTACAACCACTGATACTACACGCCAGTGCTTAGGATTGCGAGGCTACTTCTGTCTTGTAAATTTGGAATAGCATTACATTACATCAACTTTGAAAAAAGAAACGACGGTGGTAGTGGGTAGAGCGTTGGACTCGGAAGCGAGAGACCCAGGTTCGATTCCCAGTGCGGGCATGTAACTATGACTTTGTATTCTAAGTTATGTACATTTGTGAAGTTATAGTAGCAATACCACTCGCTAACTGTGAAGGAAAACATCGTGTGGAAACCTGAGTGTCTAAGCTATGCACATACCTCAGCGCTTGAACTTGGTAATCCGCGGTGGGCACGCGTGATGATTAATCCCATACTCTCTCTCTCTGAGCGAAGGCCTGTGCCCTACAGTGGGACGTATATAGGCTGTTTATTATGAATACATAAACTTTCTTTGGTATCGTGCAGGATTTAGCCACTTGACACGACCCTGACAAACTTCTTTCGCTTCATTGACACTGTAACTTCTCATGCAAAGTATAATTCTATAAAGACCAACGTCCGAGGAAGCAAACTATACTCTTTATTATTTATGAGCCTTGCTTGAAGACGTGCATGATGCAGTTACTACTGTACATTTAGATGGCATAATATTGCGAGCGAGGCACGGGGGCATCCATTGGTTTATTCACGCATCCATCGGAACAATGCAACGTAAGATAAGATAAGAATAATCTTTATTGTATACCGGAAAGAATCGTTACAGAAACAGCAATGACAAAAGAAAGATACAATTGGCGGTCTTATTGCTAATAGCAATTTCTTCCAGGCAACGTCATATCAGAGAGTTTGCCGAAGGAGAAATATACACGGGTAGTCGGTGCAAATACGAATATTAATAGACATACGTATACCTAATAATAATAATAAACTTACATATTTATTGACACTTTTATTGCACTAAAAAAAATATCATACAATGCGGCGGACTTAATGCGATAAGCATTTTCTACCAGTCAACCGCAGGAGGTAAGGGAAAGAGTTATCATATATCATACTTGGATGCTACATAACTACACGTACTTACATAAATAGTCGCTTATAACAGTGTGTGATCTAGACAACAAAAAGGTGATATACATACATATATATGAAGAGAAGTGAGTAGATACTTACTGCAAAATTACTCAATAAGACAGAAATAATTCTTTTTCTCTGGTTTTTCTTTAAATATATGAGTTTCGGTTTTTTCAGGTTCATATTTTTCAAAAGATCAGGGTTTAAGGTGAAAATTGCAATTATTGTACTTCAGTAATGTTGCACCTTCCAATATATTCTTGTTTTATTTCGATTGAAGGAGGAATACACAAAAAAAATACATACGCACACATAAATTTAAAATACAAACTTAAAACAAAAAAATCTTTAACACAAACTTAAGTTCCAAATTCAGACTAGAACAACAACTTAAGTCAAGTTCTAACAAGTTTAGTTATGTTCCAACTTAAGTTGTTTTAAATGAACCCTAAATAACCTAATTCCAGAATTGCGAATTTTTGGGGTAATCCCGATAAGCCATAAAAGTGGTTGTACCTGAAAATATGAAAAATGTCTGGAAATAAAGCCAGTTCAATGCATGGTTTTAGAATATTTACATAAACTCTGTCAATGAACGGCTTGAAAAGACTAAGTTTGGAGTTTTTTTGTCCATTTTTTCTCCAAAATGATCTAGATTTTGAAATGGACACATAGTTCAACTTGTAACGTTCATTAAGTTGAAAAATTTGATTTGATTTGATTTGAATATACAGCATTCATAGGCATTCATAGGCACAAGCGGTGGTAGCCTAGTGGGTAGAATATTCGACTCGGAAGCGAGAGACCCAGGTTCAATTCCCAGTGCGGGCACATATGACTTTGTTTTCTAAGTTTTGTACATTTGTGAAGTTATAGTAGCAATACCACTCGCTAACGGTGAAGGAAAACATCGTGAGGAAATCTGGGTGTTTGAGCTATTCACATGCCTCAGCGCTTGAAATCTCCAATCCGCTGTGGGCACGCGTGGTGATTAAGCCCATACTCTCTCTCTGAGAGAAGGCCTGTGCCCTACAGTGGGCTGCTTATGATAGGCATTTCGGTTAATGTGATTGCTGTTCGAACATTATTGGTGAAATAGAGCTCGTAATTACGGTACATGGCACAATATAAGGAGAATCAAATCAGATGTTTAATAAAAGTTCAGCGACCTCGCATCAATAGGCCTTAATTAATGAGCAGCCTATTGACGCAAGCATAGTTATGGAACGGAATAAACAGCGCAGAAGGTCAGATTCAACTGCTTCGTTGGTAGAATATAACAAAAAGAATATAAGGAGGATTTATGCTATATTTTAGTGGTACTCAATGAATGACAAGTAAGCAAGAAACTTAACGGACTTGGGTATTTTCATATTTGAATCGTGTGATTTTAAAACAACACAAGTCACATGTGTTTTTAAAATAACACTTGCCCATTTTTTTTTATTAAATTATTTACACCTACCTATTGATTTACATTAGAAAAAAAAAATTGTAGTTTATTCATACAGAAATCAATATATTATGCTAAAATATTGCTGTTGTAGATATTAGTATTTGAATAAAACAGTTTTTTCTATTTCCTCCAAAGTTGTAATGAAAGGACATGTGTCGTTTTAAAATCACACGATTCATTTAGTGGCTGGATCAGTTTTTAGGGAGAAATTTACTGGCTGTTTGTATTGCCTTACATAGATTTCCATTTGTTGTTGTTTTCACAGACATAGGTTTAAAAATTTGCACAAGTATCCCGGAGGGGTAGGCCGTAGGAGCATAGAGGGGTAAATAATTAAGGAGTATAATTACAATTTTTGGCGAGGTCGTGGGTTGAATGACGAAGACCCAGCTACTTGTTTGCACCGTTTATTCCGTCCACACACAATTATAATGGAAATTCACCTGAGGTTAATGTGACTCTTTTACGAAGCGAAAACACGCCTTGCTGCCATAGCCCGAGTGGGACGAAGGAAGATTGACCGAGTCACTGAGCGAATGATCAATTTGAATGAGTGAGTGGCCAATCGATGGAAGTGCTTCGTGCACATTCTCTCGCTCGTGTCATTTCGCGGAGAGTGTGCACGCGACTTGAGTGAAACTGTCTTACATTGTTGCCACAAATTGTTTATTACGTATGGTTAGTTAAATTAATTTCACCCTTTCAGCAATGTTGCAGTTAACGTCGGAAATTGAGATAGTTAACCTCTTTAGTCCTGTAGTTGAAAATAACAATTGAAAACCATTGTTATTTTTAAGGCTAAGTTTACTTTTATAAAACATCTTGATGATGCTCGTTAAATGTACATTAATGACCATTGCCGTGTGACGCCAGATAAATAATAGCGTCACTCCATTTCCTCCCGTGGATGTCGTAGAAGTCGACTAAGGAAATAAATTACCAGGAGACGGGCAGCAGCGTCTTCCTGAGATTCCAACTGCATGCTGCGATCGCCAACCCGCCTGCCAAGCGTGGCGATTATGGCAAAACCTCTCGTGGTTCTGAAAACTACGAGGGAGCCCTATGGCCTGCAGAGGGCGTCAAGTGGCTGATGATGATGATGAATGACCATTGCAAGTCATTAAAAATACTATTACAAACTATATTTCTGATTAGCTAGCTATAGACCGCGATCATTCTAGCGTTCATTACTCAGTGGCAGGAACTAATTCAAAAAAAGAACCGTACATATTTGTCGCTAGATTTAAGTGAATTGTCGGGCTCAAGTGCGACGTTGACGACCCTTCCGAACATATCGCTGCTTCATAATAAGGTCGCAGCCTCCGCTGTTTGTCCGTGCGTCCGGCCTTTAAAGAGCTTTATCTTTGGAACCGTAGTAGGTAGTCAGTTGAAATTTTTATAGAATACTGCAAATTATCTAAAAAATAATACAATTTTAAAAATACCGGGGGTCTCTCAACAACAGATGTGTTTTTTCACCGTTTTTTTGTTTATGATCTATCGTAAAAATGTTAATACATACAGGCATCAAACTTGGCGTGATTGTGGCACTTATTATATATTCTAATAAAAAATTATACAAAACAGCCGAGCGCGAGTACGGAACCCTCAGTGCGCGAGTCCGACTCGCACTTGGTCGGCTTTATTTTATGTACCATAAAGTGTTCTCTATCTCTGTCGATCTATAGTCTATGGGAGGAAAGTGATGAACATAGCAATGGCAAGCAATGGGCTGATTATGACAATGACACTATGATAGTGACCTTTCCGTCACAAGGTTGTCTGGAAGAAATAGCTATTAGCAATAAGGCCGCTCATTGTACTTTTTCATTATAACTTTCATATTTTAGGTCTCTTGTTTCTTGTGTGCAATAAAGAAACATTAATAATTCATAAACAGCCTATATACATCCCACTGTAGGGCACAGGCCTTCTCTCAGAGAGAGATTATGAGCTTAGTCACGATTTCAAGCGGTGAGGTATATGAATAGCTCGGACACTCAGGTTAAAATGGGTTATACGGTTAAGGTTGCCAGAAATGCGGCTCAGAAAATGTGTAAACCTTAAAATGTGAAAATTACTTTGTTAAATTCCGCCAAAAGCACTGCCCTCCCTCCCACTTTTTCAAGCAGAAGCAAGACACAAACTCACCACCACCGACACCAAACAGAACGGACAACTAGTTTGTAACGTTCATTAAGTCGCAGTATACATGGGTATGTGTTATTTTGACAAAATATTTTGATTTTGCCGCCTATATCTAGTTTTACGTAATTTTTTCTCAAGAACGTACGTGGGTCTATCGGTTTAATTAATCGATTATCGAAGATCGCTCTAATTGCTTTCCGCTATAAATTCCTTTCCATTTGGTTTCGAGAGCTTGTGCTAGTTATTATGATATTATCACACAACCATGACAAAAAAGTGATATTGAATGACGCCTGTTGAAAGTGAACTATTTCGTCGGAGAGTAATAAAATATCACACTCACGATTTATGATATTTTAAGGAGCTAGGTGCCATCATTATCATCATCAGCCTATGCTTGTCCACTGCTGGATATAGGCCTCTTCACCGAGTCTGAGGACGTCCTACACTACGTATACCGATCCGCGGTCTCCACCCAAGAACTCGTCTACCCCATCGGTTATCAGTTCTTCGGATGATATGGCCGGCCCACTACCACTTCAGCATGCTAATTCGGTGGGCTATGTCGGTGACTTTGGTTCTCTGTGGGATTACCTCGATATCGGATCACCAGGTGCCTATACAAGACTTCACACTTACACCTACGTAAATGAATACCAAAACTTGTATCCGCTGCAAAAAGGTGACCGCCAACCCACTCCCACCAAAGGGCGTCACCGGATCGGGCAAATAATGTCTAAATCTCGTCGGACGGGCCCATAGTCTCGGATTGACGAGACTCGAGGCTGACGTGCCGCCGCCGGCGCTGTGACGCGGCCCACGGAGCAAGCGATCCGCGACTCTGTGACCTACTTACGATGGCATAATACCCAACAAATAACTGGAACAAATGACTTTGTCATCGCATCTAAGACATATGTCGCGTCTCATGGGGTACGCAACATATGAGTGCGGCAGCAAAAAACGTATCTTTCGACACCCTCAAGGGAATCAAAATTTATAGGGTACTTTTCGTTGACCTAGAACTATGAAATTGGGCAAATAATATTATCGTATACTACAGGGAAAAATTTAAAAACTATACATTTGTAATAAAATAATTAGTCTTTGAAGTTCGGGTGGGGCTCGGAAAAACTGCGATACTACAAATTTGTACGGAACCCTCGGTGGGCGAGTTTGACTCGCACTCATCCGGTTTAGTTCCCGGCGCGAAAAATTTGTTTTATCAATTTAAAGTTCGCTTATTGTGTCATGGGCAGAGAAGCATTAACAATTCAGTAACTTACTCACGGCTGCATCTTGCAAAGGTAAGCAGAGACCAGGGTTTGCTACTTGCCACAATCTTGACAAACTTTTTCGCTTCATCATTCATTACCTAGTCGGAAGCAAGTTGGAACTGTATGTTTTTTTTCAATAAAACGTCTCCATCCGCCTCTGAGGTCCGTAGATGCAGAAATGCCTATAAACTAAAGTAAAAATTGGAATTAATCAAAATGTGTGTAACTATACTACGATCCGAGTGGACTTCAGTTTTAGTTACTAAGACTGTCCGAGCATACTGAGATCATGAAAACGCTGGCTAACCCCTACAACTTGGACCACAGGCGAACATTCGTTGCGTACTTAAGTAAGACGTGCCGCGTGATTATGTTTGGGCACGTGCCGAGCGATGAGCGACTGTATTATGGAAAGTATTTATTTTTAGACCACCCCGTACAAATACACGACCTTATTTTGTTTACTAGCTGTTATTTTTGTTTGCCCCCGTAAGTACGTCGCAGGTTGCCAGTTCGGTATTTGCGACGTATCGCTATTTGGAAGTGGTGTTTGCACACTGTGCCTCGAGTCTCTTTTTCTCTTTCGCGCAGCAAAGTAGCGTTTCCTTAACGTCTTACCCCCAGTTTTTGAACTGAATTAGACTTAATACTTAACTCAGAAAAGATCGAGACGTAAATACAAAAATATCATTATAAATTTTCTTAGAGAATTCTAAATTGATCAGTGCAATGCCCGTCAACCTATCCAGGATAAAGGCGTGAGTTTTATGTAGTAGAGGTAGAGTTCTAAATTCAGAATTTTTAATAAAAATAATCCTAACATTATTAGCAGCGTATAAATAGTACCGTCTCACTGCTGGAAAGGCTTTCCTATAGAATCTCTCTGAGAGAAAACTTATGCTTAATAGCTAGATAATTACGTATTTATATGACATCATCATCATCCGCCTACGCTTGTCTACCTGCTGGACCAAGTAGGTTAATTGAAATAGAAATAGAAAATGTTTATTTGTCTTCAAATGTTTTTTTATTTGGACATCAGCTGGTTATATGTACCTACCACGGTTTGGCGATTTTAAGTGTTGAGGTACGTGAACACTTGAAACACTCAAGTTCAGGGCATTGCTACAAAATATTGTAAATGTACGTAAAACGAACAAGATAATTGGCCACTATTGAACCCAGAGCCTGTTTAATATTAGACCAGGCAGCGTTCTACCATTGCACTACCACTGCTCTCTTAAGATCAACTATCTAACACAGTTTACAAGCAACTAAACTTTGATGGGAGGAATCTCGCGGCTCGCGCTGCCGAAATAGGGAAGTTGGCGAATGTAACGCAGTATGCTAATGCCGCTAAGATGCCGTAACATGCCCCGATAGTTGCCAACTGCGCGAAGCGGGCGTCTTCGTCAACTGAAAGCTGAGACCTGTCGCTTTTAGCTGACGAAGGCGGCGTCGTATGGGACGCGGTACTGTGTGTTTCTTCACGAGCTCTCTGAAATTGAACAAGAGGTTTGAAATAACAGAATCACAGAGTTATTTCAACGTTTGCTGGAAGTGAAAGTTTAAAGAGACAGCCCAATCTGAGGCATTGATCCTTTGGATTCTGAACGATCTAGAGTTTTATTCTAGCATATAAATCTGATATATGTATATCAAGTGGCAGGAAGACGCTGGATGCAGGCCGCTTCCAACCGGTCTTTTTGGAAATCCATGGAGGAGGCCTATGTCCAGCAGTGGACTTCTTGTGACTGAATGATGATGATGATGATGATATGTATATATATATATAAAAGCATATAAAATCGATGGTAGCCTAGTGGGTAGAATATTGGACTCGGAAGCGAGATACTCAGGTTTGATTCCCAGTGCAGGCATGTACCTACGACTTTGTTTTCTAAGCTATGTAGTTTGTGAAGTTAATAGTAGCAATACCACTCGCTAACGGTGAAGGAAAACATCGTGAGGAAACCTGAGTGTCTGAGCTAGTCACGTACCTCAGCGCTTGAAATCGCCAATTCGCGGTGGGCACGCGTGGTGATTAAGCCCATGCTACTATCTACCTACCCGAATTTACCAATCTACCCAAATTATACCTGTCTCACAATCGGGTAGATCTGTAAGAGTTCAGGCAACATTATTACATACTGAACTTATTCAATTCAGCTCTACCAACTATCTCCAACCAATGCCTACTGCATCTGAGGAGAGGGGATCTGCGTTCTGCTCACTGAATAGACTCTTCCATACCATGGAATTAACTCACAGCCCGTCATTCCGGCGATGAAGAGAGAAAACCCGCCCAGGAGACCATTTGCTGTGAGAGCTTGGGAAATCAACGGACCGATGTGATTTCTTTAGGAGGTCAAAAGTGATATCAGACTGATGCTGGGTTTCTGGAAAAAGATACTATGGCTACTGTAATAGGTATTACAGCTTCATCACCATCAGCGACAAGAAGGTTGGAAGTGGCTTGCATCCAGCGTTTTCCTGCCACTTGGATAAGGTCATCTGTCCGTCTTGTGGCTGGTCGTCCTACGCTGCGCTTGCCGATATGTGGTCTCCATTCGAGAACTTTTCGGCCTCATCGGCCATCAGTTCCGCGTGCTATGTGCCCCGCCCACTGCCACTTCAACTTGCTAATCCGCTGGGCTATGTCGATGACTTTCGTTCGTCTACGGATCTCATCATTTCTGATTGGATCTCGTAGAGGAATTCCGAGCATAGCCGTTTCCATAGCTCGTTACAGCTTTACTACGGCTTAATTATGAGGCTGACATTTTATTTATTTATGAGCGACACAAAACAGCAAGGCAACAGACACTAAATAATACACATGATATTGATACCATGTCTAGTTGACTCGCCAAAACATGTATCGACAGCATTGATGATTGAGGTGTTTAAATTTACAAAACTTAAAATAAATCTAGAACTAAAGCCGGGTTTTGATGGCTTTAGTACGCTTGGACCGTGTGTGTACAGTTTTAGTTGATTATGCTCGGAACGAGTGCGTCGTGCACTCGGTCCGAGCGCACTGAGCGTCCTCATAATCAACTAAAACTGTAGCTACGCACATGGTCCGAGCGTCCTAGGACCATCAAAACCCGGCTTTAACCTCGCAGGATAATTTAAAAAAACCGGCCATGTGCGAATCGGACTCGCGCACGAAGGGTTCCGTACTAGAATCCATACAACCATACGTATTCAAAAATCACTCGAATTTTCGCAGTATCCATCTTTCTTGTCTAAATTGAATAACAAAAACAATTGAAAGTCGATATTCAAATGTTTCACATTTTTTAAAAAAAGAACATCATCGAAACCATTTGAAAAAAGTTTCATTCGAAAACCTCAAACCATGAAGATTCTATGTCAATTCAAAGAAGCTATTGCAATAAAACGGCAATTTCATACTTTAACCCCTAATATTTATTTTATTTTAATTATTTATTTTCGAAGCGAATATAGAACTAAATATTCTGTGAATATTTCAAGCTTCTACCTGTTGCCGTTATTAATATCGAGCAAAAAAATACGTTTCTAGTATGGGAGCCCCGCTTAAATATTTATTTTATTCTGTTTTTAGTATTTGTTGTTATAGGGGCATCAGAAATACATCATCTGTGCAAATTTCAACTGCCTAGCTATCACGGTTTAAGAGACACACAGACAGACAGACATACGGACAGACAGACAGATGGACAGTGATGTCTTAGTGATAGGGTCTCGTTTGGCACCTTTCGCGTACGAAACCCTAAAAAACAAGCTTAAAAAATGCGGAAATAACAGGTCTCACAACGTACTGCCACCTATACGATACCTGTCGTATCATGTCGTATTTCCAGGAACCGCATTACTTGAACAAAAAAAACAATTGTTTGCTTGTAAAGGAAATTTCTTGTTAAGTCTCTAGTCATAGCGGAACTATTTTGCAAAGTCTTCAGCATCTTACCTGAAAATAGCTTGAATAATTCGATTAGAACATTCATAGCGGTAAGTTTTCGGTGTGGAGTTTAGCGACTCCACCCGCAGGTTAGCTAAGAGTAATGAAGTTTCAGTTGGCGTATACTTAAGTGGTGGTTCAGACTTCGTCAGTGTAAGGGCGAGTCAAGTTACAGTTTAAATGACAAGTTATGTAATAATTCGGTATTTGACACGATCAAGAATAAATTATTTCATATGCTCGATTCAAACAAAAGTTATAAAATATCTCGGAAAATGTATCTCTAGTAGTCAATTACTGGTTATTACAATTTTTAAATAGTTTAAACATAAAAAGAATGCTCTGAAATGTGACATCCTAAGCCAGTATTTTCATACAAAATTCCGTTTTAAAAGTAACTCATTTGGTATTTTGTCAAATACCCCATTAGTGATATTGTCGTTTGGCAAACCACACCACTCGAGTCGAAATTAGATGGTTTTGACATTTGAATGCCATTGGGTCCTTATTATGAAAAATCAAGGATGTTTTAGCCAAAATGCGACATTATGGGAAGTAGTGAGATGGTCGCAAATCTGTATCTAAAGATATGATATGACGTCACTGGGCTTACAAAGAGCCATGTATTGCTAGCGTTTATTACTCAGTGACAGGAAATTTAGAAACTATTCAACAAAATAATCGTATTTGTCGCTAGACTCGATGGAATTATCGGGCTCGAGCGTGACGTTGACGACCCTTCCGAACTTATCGCTGCTTCATAATAAGGGCTCTGGTTTTAAGCGCGATTCGATCAAGCTAGATTCAAGCAGTCAGACTAATCAGCGGCCGTTATTCAAGAAATTGTAAAATCTCGCAAATAGTTTTTCCGCAGAAATGGTTTATTAATGTTATTGTTATTATTATCAATACTTTTATTGCACTTAAACTAATGTACAATCATCATCATCATTCAGCCAAAAGAAGTCCACTGCTGGACATAGGCCTCCTCCATGGATTTCCAAAAAGTCCGGTTGGAAGCGGCTTGCATCCAGCGTCTTCCTGCCACTTGGATGAGGTCATCTGCCCATCTTGTGGCTGGTTGACCTACGCTGCGCTTGCCGATATGTGGTCTCCATTTGAAAACTTTTCGGCCCCATCGGCCATCAGTTCTGCGTGCTATGTGCCCTGCCCACTGCCACTTCAACTTGCTAATCCGCTGGGCTCTGTCGACGACTTTTGTTCGTCGACGGATCTCATCATTCCTGATTCGATCTCGCAGAGAAATTCCGAGCATAGCACTTTCCATAGCTCAATGTACAATACGGCGGACTTAATGCCATAAGCATTTTCTACCAGTCAACCGCAGGAGGTGGAAGAAAGATTGGTAGGCGTGCAAAAAAAGGGGAGGGCGAAAAATAGAAATGCAATTTAAATTATACTTACACATATATAAGGTAAGATTGAATAAACCTACATATTAATATAAAAAATTTAATAATTATGCTATTCATAATATAAAAAGTAGGTACATAAGCTAAACCTTAAAGTAATATAAAGTACTATACACAGAAAGCACGGCAATGATACATATAATTTACCATACATATAATTTACGAAGTTAAAAAGTTTTTTGTCTCTACTATAAAGGAAAAATTACTTGTGCGGTGTTGTTTGCGTAACGACGATACGATTACCGCCTTTGAAATTGCTAATCCGAGGTGAGCACGGAGGTGATTAAGCCCGTATTTCCTCTCTGAAAAAACGCCTGTACCCTGTAGTGGGACGTATACAGGCTATGCTATTGTCAGTTAAAGGACAAATTATATTTAATAATTATTGAAGGACGTCTTAATATCTATCGATTTGCTCTTCAATGCAATCACTAAACATGCATCCCTTGAAAGATAAACTCAGTTTTTAATCTTTACTGTCCATTATTTCTATTTCAGTGATGAGTAGGTAGAGTTCATTTTTGTGATGTCCTTGTCTGGTTACCATAGCAACTTGTATCCTAGTTTGACATTGAAAAGTATTTGTTACTCAGGCGATTTGATTTATTTTGAAAGTATCATTTGAACATCATTCATAATGTAGATAGGCATGTTTGCTAGCTTGGAGCCAACTCGTGGTTTAGGCAAAACATGTAAAAGTGGGATTTGGCCAAATTCGTGCGTCACATCACAGACCAATCTAGATACCTATGTCTGCAATTATCACAAAAAATAAACTAAATTTAAAGTAGTACAAATGATTGTGCTATATGAATGTAATATATTTTTTTTAAATATTAACATTTTACCACACGAAAATACTCTCAACAAAACCTTTGTAGATTTATGTGTGAGATGAGTTAGTCTATACTATTTAATTGTGTGTATTTTTTTCTGAAGGATAGCTCTGAGCTTGAAATTTCCAGTCCGCGGTGGGCACGCCCGGTGGTACTTAAGCCCATATTTTCTCTCTCTCTGAGAGATTGCCTGTGCGCTGTAGTAGGACATAACTAGGCTACATAAAAAAAAGTTAAATAAATGTAATAAATAGCTCTATCATTATTACGCATTACATTACACAAACTCAGCGGAAGGGTAGTATCTCGGAGGGGTAGGCAGAGACCAGGGCTTGCCACTTGTCTATTATTATTATTATGTGACTGAACTGGCCACTCAACTCGCCAACGTGTAAACTGACCTCAGCAGCGCGAAGTGGGCAAGTTGGGACGGTTACTTCGGAGATAGCAGCTGAAAACTAATGCATCGGAGATTTGTGCCTGGAACTTCTGGTCTAATTCACACTTGATGGACGTTTACTTTTTGAGAACTTCACTTTGCTACCAGCTTCCTAGTATCATAATGTGTTAAGTTCTTGGTACCAGTTTTGAGATACGATGCAGGTGCTTATTTCACTCCTTTATTTCAATGACTAAGTTTGACTAAATTTTATTTTATTTTGTGATTTAGTGGGAGCTATAAACTACCTATCGTATCATCTCGTACCAGGTGGACGTACTTCAAACAAATAAGGGATGTGTAGAAAAATGGCAAGATAAAATGTACCCGAAACTGGCGTTCGTGCATGCAATGACGAATGAAATGTTGATGAAGCAAAAAGCAAAGAAGTCTTTTAGGATTGTGGCAAGTAGCAAATCCTTGTCTCTGCCTTCCTCTCCGGGATAGAGGCGTGAGTTTATGTTATGTTATAAATCAATTTTCCTGCAAGCTGTCACTGAATGCACACGAAACAGCTCTTCCGTAGAGCTCTGAAACTTACAACTATTCAGTGCAAGCTGGGTCGTCCACTCTACCGAGTGAAGATAACATTTTTTGTACAGCAAACTGAAGTGAGAGTTAGTGATTGAAGCTCTATTTCCAACAATAGACGAAAATAGCGATTGTAGTGACGTATACAATTTAATTTAACCCTCATGTATGCGCTTAAAAATCCAAACATATCGCCAGCAAACACACGCACAACTGTGCAAAGGGCACGTCCGACCACAACACAATTGCGGGGAACAGGTGAAATATCCCGGCTCCGGGGTGGGGATAGAAGAGCGCAGTAGCTTCGCTTTAGAACACCTTTAGAACACACCTTAAGCTATATAAAGTAAAGCTTGTGGTGTTAGGGAGCTTCATGTTCATAGCGTATCGATGGTTGACAAAATTCGCCATCGTAGTGAAAGGATTTCGCCAATTAGCGACAGAAGGTCGCTGATTGTAGCCCAGGGTATGTCAGACGCCAGACGTGCAGGTTTCAACAGGTATGTCGTTTGGGATGCATGAAAGGTGCTAACGTAACGCACCTCAAACTATCTAGAGCGGACCCATTGGATTGCAAACCTGGAAACATTGTGTTGCAGGTTTAGGGTCATAAAAAGTTCGGCCCCTGCGACACGGCCGCTGCATCGAACAAATTACGTAGGCTGCGATCGGAGAATAAAAACAAAACCAGCCAATTGCGAATCGGACTCATGCATGAAGGGTTCCATAACATTATCTATATAACATTTATGAATATTTCAAGCGTCTACCGGTTGCCGTTATTAATATCGAGCAAAAAACGGCAAAAAAATCACTTTTGTTGAATGGGAGCCCCACCTAAATATTGATTTAATTTTAATGTTATTATTTAATTTCAAATTCAATATATAACCAAATATTCTGTGGATATTTCAAGCGTGTACCTGTTGCCGTTATTAATATCGAGCAAAAACGGCAAAAAATCACGTTTGTTGTATGGGAGCTGCACTTAAATATTTATTTTATTCTGTTTTTAGCATTTCTCGTTATAGCGGTAAAAGAAATACAAATCATTTCGTTTGAATAGCTATAACGGTTCATGAGATACAGCCTGGTGACAGACATGCAGACAGATGGACAGTGGAGTCTTAGTAATAGGATCCCTTACCCTTTAAGTACGGAATCCTAAAAAGGAAATATTTTATATAAATTGAATTAAAAATTACACAATGGTGCTTATGGCTAAGTACCTGGATGAGCGAGCTTTGTATATAATTTTTTTGTCATCGTGTTTTTTGGAAATTATATTTAGGTAGATACCATGAAAAAAAGGCAAAAAAGGGAAATAAATAATTGGGTTCTGGACTCGAACCTCTTTTGGTTTTGGGACCGCCCGGTTTGCCACCTTAGCTATTACAACCTTGTAGATGGAGGCGAAATTTATCTTCATTTTCTAATGATATTGTAGCAATTTCTCGTTGCGTGAAAACACGTACGAGCATAAATGATAGAGCAAAACAAATCTGCGTCTATACGTAGTGGGTTTGCTGTATCCTTCACCTCTAGCAGCTAGGCTTTGTGCGGGGTACTCGTAGAATAGTTGGTCCAATTAATCCGAGGCCTCTCGGGCCTTCGCCCTTCGTAACCAATCGGACGTTTGGGGGTCAAACAAGGCATTGATTTTAATTTTTTAGGGCTCCGTACCCAAAGGGTAAAAACGGGACCCTATTACTAAGACTTCGCTGTCTGTCTGTCCGTCCGTCCGTCCGTCTGTCCATCTGTCTGTCACCAGGCTGTATCTCAAGAACCGTGATAGCTAGAGAGTTGAAATTTTCACAGATTATGTATTTCTGTTGCCGCTATAACAACAAATACTAAAAACAAAATAAAATAATTATTTAAGCGGGGCTCCCATACAACAAACGTGACTTTTTTGCCGTTTTTTTTAATCTTTGTGTCTAATGTTTTATAGATAATGGTACGGAACCTTTCGTGCGCGAGTCTGACTCGCACTTGGCCTGTTTTTTTTTTGTTCTATTTTCTGAATTTCCAGTTTTGTTTTGGATTCGAGAATTTGATCGTAAGAATTTGAATTTAAAAGTTTTGCTATGCAAACTTCGCACCACAAGGGTGCCAGCGGAAACCTATTCTTAAGCCTACACTGTTTTTGTTTGTCCGTTTGTCTGTCTGTCTGACCTTTAAAAGGCTGTCTTTTATATCATAATACAGCCCTGCTATTGCGTATGCAGCCTTGCAAAAAAGCCGTACAGTCGACCTTTACATCATCATCATCATCATCAACCCATTATGTCCCCACCGAGGGGCACGGGCGCGACCTTTACATGCGTGCTCTTTAATCAGTAACGCTAGGGGAGACTTTCCGAGAAAAATATAAGGGTTCACCTGTTATCGACTGTACAGAGATAAATGCGGGAAATTCGATATTATACATTTTAGTTCTTTAATTAATCATAATGTAGGTACATTTTACGTTTAGGGCATATGTGCACTCTATAGGAACATAGCGCGAAAGGCGCAAATGTGATTGTTCACCGACAAGACGGCAACGGCTTCACTGCAGATACATTCACTGGGGGGTTATTGTTAACACAACAATCGATTTGGGATCGTATCGTACTCTCTGCACCCTGGGGGTTGTGAATTCGACAACTGGTTGTTATGTCATGTTTATATTGTAGGACGATCCTACAATATCAACATAACATAGCGTATCGATATGCTCATGCTCAATGCTCATTACAGTTTCTGTATTTCGTTAAGGTACGACGAGTATGATTCGTAGAATTTGTTCTCAATAGCACTAAAGTTAACAAATTAACGCCGTGTTAAGCCTATCTACATAACAACGAGCTGGGAATGTGCGAGTGTAGTGATACAAACTAAAATAATCCTTAAATACGTGTAGGGTTGAGACTACAATGTGAGTGCGCCGAAAAGCATGGCCTTTGCCGGCTGACGGACCGTCGGTGGTTGCCGAGCTTCACTCGGTAGACTTTAACCTTACTGGGTTAGGGATTATTTCAGGTTGAAATAGTGGCATTCGAAAGACGTAGGCTCTTGTAATGTGGATAATCCTTGCTGTGTTGATTTCAAAATTTTTAACCGATTGCGCGGCCACACAAAATAATTTTCTATTCATCAATCTGCTTAACAAGTGGCCTGACTTGGGGGCGGCCTATGTCCAGCAGTGGACGAGTAGGATGCTGATTGATTGATTTACATTTTCTTAGTCATTTAAGGATCATTTTTTATGAAGGATGTAACTAAATCCCGATATAGATTTTAATGCCGCAGATGGTAACTTAAGTATGGAACAACTAAATCTAAAAAACAATGTCCCAGGCACTGCAGCGTCCGATCCATCTAGTGTGAGAGTAGGTGCCACTGGACGCTCCATAAATCATCTCATTACGTAGACGCAAAGGCCTTAGTTAAGTATAATACATGTTGGTGCAAGTACCTACCTAACAAGATCTGTTCAGAACGCTGACCTCCGTTCTCTATGGGTGAAATTGAAGAAGAAAACAATTATTTTAAATATCGAAAATGCGGCGTTTTGCTTGTGTATTTTTTGACTTTGTCTCTCTTCTACAGCCGCACTGAAAACATCGTTTTTATTTTAATATTCGCTTCATGTATTTTATTATTTTATTACCTGATTAAAACGTCGAACTACATAAAGAAGACTCCTAATTTTCATATCCCAATATTGAACATGGTCCTTCGAGCCGGATATTAATGAACCTGGATCTTCAAGTTACGTTTCATCAATGCATCTAGCGTCGATCTGCAGTCATACCCGTCGCCGAACGAGTTATTTTATCTTCAACCAATTCCGTAATACCTAATAAGGACGAGGAGAAGGCTTAAAATTACACGCAGCATCTACCTACTGAGTGAGTCCGTTCCATTACCTTCCTTATCTAGGTACTTATTTATTACTTGGTTGTAATAACTCTAAATCCTAAACTGCTAGGTACCTACCTATTTCCATTCTTATTACCATTTGAATTTGGTACCTAGACCATTTTGGTTTAGTAAAGTTCGATAGCGGTGTAAAGCGGTACAAAGGGGAATCATATTATTTTAATAGATTATCTCCGAAAGTTGCGTTTCGCAACCTTAAAAATAACAAGCGTGATAGCGCTGTGAACTACGGATCACAGTTTTTATTTCTGTCACCTTTGACATTGTTTTCTAGTTTTAAACTAGTCTGTGTGTGTTTTTATTTTCACTGAACTTTGTAAATAAAGCAGAGTTCATAGTTCTGTAGTGTATTAAGGTACCTAATTTACGTGTAAAGTGAAAACTAAACTGTGAAATGGCAGGAGGCAATGATGGTCAACCGGTAAAAGATTCCGATGAGGTTTTAACCAAAAAACGCGGTATTTTAAAATCTCATCTTACTCGCTTCAATCATTTCGTGTGCAACATAAAAGGTGTATTGTCCGATGCTCAAGCAACCGAATTGCATATGCGCATAAGTAGGATGGAGGAGATATTCGGCCAGTTTGACGAAATTCAAACTCAAATTGAGATGCGATCCGAGGACGTTGATGCCGCCGCCTTTGAACGGGATAGTTTCGAGAATAAGTATTACTCGGCGGTGTCCATTGCAAAAGCCTTGGTGGCACAGCCGCCCAAGGAGGAATCATCAGTTGGTGGCAGCGAAGCGTCACTGCCAAGCATGGTGATACGTCAGCCGGTCCCATGTAAGTTGCCCACAATTTCTTTGCCAAAGTTTGATGGAAATGTCCACTCGTGGTTAGAATTCCATGACACTTTCACTAGTCTTATACACAACAATCATAATATTGAAGATGTCAATAAATTCCAATATTTGCGTGCTTCATTGGTAGGCAATGCCTCAATAATAATACAATCCATGGAAACTTGCAACAAAAATTATGCTATAGCATGGAAACTTTTGTGTGAGAGGTTCAACAACAAGCGATTGCTTATAAACAATCACATCACAGCGATGTTCAACATACAGCCATTTGTCAGGGAGTCTGCTAGTGCATTGAGAAATATTGTCGACACATTCAACAAGAACTTACGAGCCCTGGAGTCATTGAATGAACCCACAAACCAATGGGACACATTGCTGATTCATATAGCCTCTTCAAAACTTGACAATAATGTCCGTCGTCAGTGGGAGGAATTCATACCATCTCTTACCTCTGTAACATTTGAGAGTTTTCTTAACTTCCTCAGCCAACGTGCGGTCATACTCGAGATGATGCAACACAATTCTGCAAACGGTCACAAACAGCAGAACTTAAACAGTGCTGCATCACATGTTAACCCAAGGCAAGGTAGCTTTAATAAGGGAGCAGAGAAAGCACTTATGGCTGCAACTGCACTAGGAAGGAATGACTCTGTAAGTAAAACTCCTATTTGTCCCAAGTGTCAGGCTGACCACTGGCTCTTTGAATGTTCATTGTTTCTAGCTTTGACAAATAAACAACGCGCAGATGATGTGGCTCAATACAAACTGTGTAGGACATGCTTAAAGCCTGGGCATAACTACGCTTTATGTAAAAAAGGTTTCTGTAAAGTATGCCATAAGAAACACAGCACCCTAATACATATAGAGAGCGAACCTGTAAAACAGACAAGTCTGCAAGGGCCCGAACCACCTGTTCCTATGGTTGACCCTAAGGTTTCATTGTCAGCAGCACATCAAGTAGGTCACAGCCAAGTGCTGCTGTCCACTGCTCTGGTTCACATATATGATAATTTTATTTATTTTATTTTATTTTATTATAATAGGAAAACTTACAGCTATGAAAAACACATTACAAATTAAATAGACACAGAGAGCCAATGACAAGTTTTCACTGGTAGAAATATTATAGTAGAAAATGCCTAAGCACACACAGGAGACAATATTTCACTCGCTTCAAAAGAAATAGATAAATAGACAGTCAATACACATTCATGGTCTCAGATGTAATTCAGAGTGTACAACAGAGAACAAATAATAGATGTAATTAACTAGGTAACGGTCAGTCAATCCATATTCGACGGTCAGGGAATTAAATTGATTGCAAAGAGTTACAGAAATCCGAGGTAATAGATTTACGTACGATACTTATACTGTCGCAGAATAAATCGATGCTGTTGTTTACACTACAGAGTTGATTAAATGACCGGGCGGCCCTCAGAAGAAATGAATTTTGCCGGTAATTAGAATGAGCGCGGGGAACATATAGAATAGACTTATTGCGGGAAGATAGACGTGAAGGGACTAAGATATTCAAATGAGCTAACAATTCAGGAGAGTCAATGAAATTTTGGGCAATTTTCATCAAAAATGAAATATCGCTAATATTACGACGAATATGAAGGGGCAGTAGGTGAAGTTTAACACAAAGTTGGCTATAGTCTTGCTTAGGGATTTTGAATTTGAATCTAAGGTAACGAATAAACTTCCTTTGGATGCTTTCTAGTTTGGTTATATAAATATTATAGCATGGATTCCACACTTGGGAACCATATTCAAGGTGGCTTCTGACAAAGGCGCAGTATATAATTTTAATTGATTTAAGCTGCCGAAGGTTATTGCAGGAGCGTATGATAAATCCAAGTGCTCTATAGGCTTTGTTGACAATATATTCAATATGGCGATCAAACATCAACTTGCTGTCCATAATCACCCCCAAATCTCGTATTTCGTTGCATTTATTAATAGGTATGTTTTTTAATGAATAGATGGAATTAAATAAATTTAGTTTACGGCTGAAAGAGATAGAAAAGCATTTGGACACATTAATATCGAGTTTGTTTGTAGAGCAGTATTGATCAAATCTAACAAGGTCTTCTTGCAAATAAGCTGAGTCCTGGGCATTATCAACAATTCTGAATATTTTTAAGTCGTCAGCAAACAAAAGTACGTCGGAATGCTTGAAGCAAGCTGAAATATCATATATAAATATTATGAACAAAAGCGGTCCAAGCAGGGACCCTTGAGGAACTCCGGACGGAATGCTCATCCAAGAAGATGTGAATCCATTCAAAACGACTGCCTGAGACCTGTTCGTGATGTAGGATGAGAACCAACGGAAAAGATCGCCTCGTATACCAACAGCAAGAAGTTTTTTTAATAGTAGATCATGGTCAATGCGATCAAAAGCTTTACTATAGTCTGTATACACGGCGTCCACTTGGTGACTATTGTCCAAATTACTGGATATGAACTCATTGAATAAAACTAAGTTGGTGTCAGTGGATCGTTGCTTTAAGAACCCGTGTTGCTGTGGACTAAATGTAGGCTTAAGAGCGGCGTATACTTGGTCGTAAACAATACGTTCAAAAAACTTTAGCAACAAGGCATAATTTCGAAATTGGCCTATAATTATCCACCATATTTTTTGGTCCCTTCTTGAAAATTGGCGTAATAAATGCAGATTTCCACTTAAATGGCACAATACCATTTGAAAGTGACCTTTTAAAAATAATAGCCAAAGGCAACGAAAGGCTTTCGGCACAATTGACAAGGAACACTGCTGGCAGATGATCGGGGCCTGCTGATTTATTTAGATCTAGTAATTTTAATAGCTTTTGGATTTCAGCAGTTATTATTTCAATTGATGAAAGATCGGCCACGACAGAGATGGTTGGCTCATCTAAATTAACCGGCCCAGCTGTAGCATCTTTCGGTAAAAATGTTGAATGGAAATAGTCACTGAATAAGTTACTAATACCTTCTCCAGAGTCAGATGTTGAGCCGGCGTACGACATTGAGGCCGGAAATGAAGAACCAGTGCGACTGTTTTTTATGAATGACCAAAAGAATCTAGGGTTCGACCTAATCGAGGTTTCGATAAGATTAATGTAGTTCGTAAAACACTCCTGCTCCAGCCGCTTGACCCGATCTCTAAGTAATTCAAAAGTATACTTATCTGACAGATTGCCGTAAGTCTTATACTTTTTAAAATACTTGAACTTTTCTTTGATCGCTTTTATGAGTGGGCGATTGAACCACCGAGGATAATTATTGTTACTTTTTGTAGTTCTAGGAACATACTTGTCACGCAATCTGTAAATAAAATTGTAGAATAAGTCTACTGCCTCTTCGACATCACACTCGCTGAAGGCGGCGGACCAGTCATGGGCTGCAATTTCTTTATTAATTGATAGGTAGTCGGCGCGGTAAAAACTAAATACAGTACGCTTGGAAAATGGGAGGGGTTCTATTTCTGCAAATGAAACCGTTACACATAGTGCTCTGTGATAGGGGTCCTCAATAACCAGCGGATCAGGGCAGGGAATTACTGACACATAATCGTTAGAAAATACCAAATCCAATATACGGCCGTATGCGTTAGTTACCGAATTACATTGTTGGAAGTTACAGTAATTAAAAGAGTCAACAAAATAAGAAGCATGATCGCTGATCACATTCCCTGGTTGGAGGCCGCAATCGGAGTCAGACCACTCAATGAAACTCATATTAAAGTCACCAAGTATTAAAAATTTGTCCTCTTGGTTACTGGTTACTATGGACTCAACCTTATCGCATAGGTTAATTAGTTGATCCGCAAAAGAATTTCCCATATTTTCGGAACATAAATAAATAGTACAAATATTAAGTTTAAACGTAGCCTTGTTACGCGGCTCAGAACAATGCTTTCGCGGACAACGCAACGTTATGGATACCCAAATATCTTCGGCGGTCGACTGCCAGTCAGGTATACATGCAGCTAATAAACACCGCTTAACGGCGATAACAACACCGCCCCCGCGAGTTTGTTTAGTTACCGAGTAGTTACGGTCCCGGCGCCACACACAGTAACGATCATCAAAAAGTTCATGTTCCGCAATACCCTCACAGAGCCAAGTTTCTGTTAAAGTTATAACATCGTAATCGCTCATTCGTAGATTCCTATAAAATATATCAGTCTTAGTCCTAAGTCCCCTCACGTTCTGATGGTAAACATTAAGGTAGGTCATTGTAAGGCATAACAAATCCGCGTAAATAGCTAATTAATACAGCAATGGCATGGATTAACATTATTCTGAGA
This sequence comes from Yponomeuta evonymella, assembly GCA_963969515.1. Lineage (NCBI taxonomy): Eukaryota > Metazoa > Arthropoda > Insecta > Lepidoptera > Yponomeutidae > Yponomeuta > Yponomeuta evonymella. The sequence continues at coordinate 21,197,208 of OZ018346.1, read as the reverse complement.
GCCGTCGGACGCATAGTTAAGCAAAAGATATGAAAAAATTCGATCTGCCTAGATCCATATCTAATATCAAAAAGACAAATATAAACAGTCGAAAACATTAGAAATTGCAGCGTTTTTAGGGCATTAAAGAGTAGATTCGTAAAAAATAATAAGCAAGTTTTACGTTCAAAGTAAAAGTTAATCAATAAATTAGACTTAAGTAACTGCGTAGTAGGGACCATAATTGAGTGATAATGACGTGAGACCGAGCCACAACGACTCTGACAAAAGATAGCGATAAGGCGAGCTCACCCAGCGATTCTCAAACTGACCGTGACACTGCAAATGTAATATAACAGTAATAGGATAAAAGGTGCAATTAACAACATTTCTTGGACAATTCCTCCTCTGATTTCACTGTATGAGATGGTGACGAATCGTTTTTCCGAATATGTATCTTTCCATGCTTGACCCAAACATACTGAAAATTTCTTTCTTTGGCTAGGGCCTTTGCTTTGTTAAGAAGCATCTTGTTCTTAACCGTCAAATGGTCGTTGACAAAGATCCTGCCGGTACCTTGAAATCCGATGTCCTCCAGGGAAAGATTTTTATATAGACGTGCAGCCGCAATAAAGTCTTCTTTAGCATACCTATTACTAAAAGACATAATTATAGATTTTTGTTTCGAAGCATTTGCGTCGCGGGAAGGCACACGGGCTATATAGTTGATGCTGGTTTTCGGGACGGGATATACGACTTTTTCACCGATCTTAGATACAATCTCGAATAGATTTTCACCATTTTTCAAGGGTACACCTTTTATTTCGACGTTGTTGGAACGAAGCCATTGGTCTTTCTCATTTAGTTCAATTTCCAGATTTGAGATCTGACCTTTTAGTGAGCCAATTTCTTCCTGAGTGTTCTCAACTTTTGTGAGGCGGTCCTCGAACTGGTTAAGTTTTTTAGAGATATCCTTGTTGGACTTCTTAAGCTCTCCGATGTCTTTTTTGATAAGTTGGATGTCTGCGACGACGGTCGACAGAGGCGCTAGCTGAAGCGACAATTTTTGAATTTCAGCCATCACGTTGTGTAGTGACAATGGAGACTGGTCAGAGACGGTTATGGCTGCAGCGGCGGCAGAAACAACTTGAGAACCCTGACCAGGTTTCTGGCCGGATTTACAAGTAGGACAGCGCCAAATAGCTTGTCGATCACCCAACTTACGGTAGCCTGCCTCGGTTATTCCGGAACAGGCATAGTCGAAGCTTTTGAGACAAGCAGTGCATTTTATAGGGTCAGACACGTCATCACCGCATCTTCCACAGATAGTCATCTCGTGAGCGCACTTACGTGCGTAGATACGTCGAAGCAGAGAAAAAACTTTGAGAGTCGCTGGCCTAAGTTAAATCGAGACCGGTTCAGTAATAGGCGAGAAACGACCGTGCCGTGGCTGATCGGAACGCGGACTGATGATAATAATAATGGTGCTCATAAAGCTCGCTGTTTACTTGACAGTGGCAGCACAACATGCTTCATGACAGAAGCATTGTGTTCTAAACTCAATTTGCCTTGCTATAATATTGACACTTCTGTTTCTGGCATTAATAATGGTCATTCTAAATTAAATAAAACTTGCAAAGCTAAAGTTTCATCCACAAATAGTGAATTCAGTTTAGAAACAGTTTACTATATTTTGCCCACTATAACAAGTCATCTGCCTTCTCATAAGGTTGATGTAGAGGCTCTTAAGATCCCAGAAGGTGTTATTTTAGCAGATCCAACCTTCTACATGCCAGCTGCCATTGACATATTACTTGGTGCTGATGTATTTTGGAATCTGCTGGGCAGTGGTAGAATACATCTGGGGCAAAACAAACCAATCATTTGCCAAACCAAGCTTGGCTGGCTAGTATCAGGGCACTGTCCAAATCAAGTAAAAGGCGACATCAGCTGCAACTTTGTTCAAGCTCATGATGATGTACGCACTGAGCTGGAAAGGTTCTGGCAGCTTGATGAGGCTACAATAAAGGCACCTGAAGCCTACTACACAAAGGAAGAACAAGCCTGTGAACAACACTACACAGAAAACACCACACGCTTGCCTGATGGGAGATTTTGTGTTAAATTGCCACTGAAGGATACAGAGGATGTTTTAGGCAACTCATATGAGAGAGCAAAAAGGCAGTTTTTAGCAATGGAATGTCGTATGCAAAAGGATAAAACTTTAAAAACTATGTACACCAAATTTATGGAAGAATATGAGGCGCTAGGAGATATGACAAAACTCTCTACCACTTCTTTGAAAGGATATTTTCTTCCTCATCATGGTGTACTTAAAATGAACAGTTTAACCACCAAATTAAGAGTTGTTTACAATGCCAGTGCTCCCAGTACAACAGGTATTTCTCTAAACCAAATATTAATGGCTGGGCCCACGGTTCAGGATGATTTAGTCTCGATTCTGCTACGATTCCGTCAATATACCTATGTATTCTCTGCTGACGTCGAAAAAATGTATAGAAGAGTTGTTGTACATCCCACTGACAGGCATCTACAAAAAATTGTATGGCGTGATGACCCTTCCCAGCCTCTTGACATTTATGAACTTAACACGGTGACCTACGGGACAGCAAGTGCACCTTTTCTCGCGATCAGGTGTTTGAAACAGTTAGCCTTGGAACAAAAAGCAGTTGAGGATAATATGGTAAAAGTGACTAGCGAAACTCAAAATAATATTGAACTAGCAGAAAGAATCGCTCATGACTTTTATGTTGATGATTTCATTTCAGGCTGTTTTGATCGAGAATCTTCTTTGCGCATCATTTCAGGAGTCAATGACATTCTGAGAACAGCTGGGATGAATCTACGCAAGTGGCGATCCAACCAGCAGAGTCTTCTAGCTGGCGTTCATAGCGAGACAGAAGACCTCAGTCTGCATGGTTTGGAAAATTCAAAAACTCTTGGTTTGGGTTGGCGCTGTAAGTCAGATAATTTATATTTTTCATTTGATCTGCAAGAGGCACAAGGAGAGCACATTATTACAAAACGACTCATACTCTCGACCATTGGCAAACTTTTTGACCCATTAGGTCTATTAGCACCTTGTATAATACAGGGTAAAATTCTGTTCCAACGGCTATGGCTCAGTAAAGTCTCATGGGACGATGAAATCCCATCGGAGATACAAAATGATTGGAAGGAGATTATACATCATTTACCGTCTTTAAACTTGTTAGAAATCCCTAGGCAAGTTACTAGAAGTAACTTCACTGACGTACAATTTCACGTTTTTACCGATGCAAGCCTTGCGGCTTACGGTGCATGCTTATACGTCAGAACGGTCAATAGCGATGGTATTAGCGTTCGACTGCTTTTGGCAAAGAGCAGAGTCGCTCCAATCAAATCTGTCACAATCCCAAGACTGGAATTGTGCGGAGCTTTGATAGGAGCTCAGCTTTACCAAAAGGCCCGGACCGCGCTTCGTCTACCGGTTTCAAAATGCGTCTTTTGGAGCGACTCTACCGTTGTACTAGGATGGCTTAAAATGTTACCAAGTCAACTAAAGACTTTTGTCAAAAATCGTGTTGCCGATATTTTAGAATTGACTGGTGACTCACCTTGGCGACACGTACCGACAGCTTTAAACCCTGCCGACCACTTGACGAGAGGGTTGAACGCTTCAGATATTGTTGGTGCATCGCTGTGGTGGTATGGACCGGAGTACTTGCAACACTCTAGTGACACATGGCCATTGGATAATAACGACTCACAAGATTCAACAGAAGGACAAGTCGAAGTGGTTATGGCCACTGTTGTGGAACCCGTTGACGTAACGTCTCCTAACACTATGTTTGCTATTGATATTAATCGATACTCAAATTATAATTTTTTGACGCGCGTTACAGCGTATGTTTTACGTTTTATTAACGCATACTTAAAAATACAGTCCACTCACAATACAAAGGCTAAGATTTTTAAATATTCAACTTCATTATTGCAAAACACAAACCCTGCGTTTCTTTCTACTATGGAACTAAATAGGGCATCTAACTTACTTTGCAAGTTGTCACAATTGGAAAGTTTTCAATCTTATGAGCTTGTTCGAGCAGGCCGCCTCCCAAATAAAGATTCTCTGGCTATTCTTAACCCATTTATTGATGACGAAGGGGTCATGAGGGTGGGAGGCAGACTGTTTAATTCACAATTTAATTATAATAAAAAACATCCTATCGTTTTAGATGCAAAACATTCTTTAACAAAGATGATATTCGCACGGGAACATCTTCGCCTATTACACGCTGGTCCTCAAGCAATGCTAGCTTCTGTACGGCAATCATTCTGGCCTATCAGAGGGAGGAACTTAGCTAAGGCCACATACCATAATTGTGTTCTCTGCACACGAATGCGCGGTTCTACTATCGCCCCAATGATGGGTAATTTGCCAGAACACCGAGTGACACCTGGGCAACCTTTTCATGTCACTGGTGTTGACTATGCCGGCCCTATACTAGCAGCCTCAAAAAAAGGGCGAGGAAGTCGCCTCATCAAGGTTTATATCGCTGTATTTGTGTGTTTTGCCACCAAGGCTATCCACCTTGAATTAGTTAGCGATCTATCCTCGGATGGCTTCTTGTCGGTGTTCCGCCGATTTGTGTCGCGTAGATCGTTACCAGCGCATCTCTATTCAGATAACGGAACTCAGTTTGTCGGTTTTGCTAACGAACTTAAACAATTTCTTAAACAAAATGCTAACCGGTTGTCTGAGCAAGCGGCAGCTGAAAATCTTAATATACATTTTGTACCTCCATATTCACCACATTTTGCGGGTTTAATGGAAGCGGGTGTTAAATCAACAAAGTACCATTTAATTAGGGTTCTTGCCAACTGCCATTTAACATTTGAAGAACTTTGTACCGCTTTGTGTCAGATTGAGGCTATTCTCAATTCGCGCCCGTTGACTCCTCTCTCTCCCGATCCACACGATCTTCTGCCCCTCACACCGGGCCACTTTCTGGTCGGACGATCACTCACTGCGCTGCCAGGACCAGAACTCATAGACGAGCCAATCAGCCGCCTCAGTCGTTATCAACGAATCGAGCAGCTACGACAGCAATTTTGGGCTCGATGGTATAAGGAATATATATCAGAACTCCAACAGAGATATAAGTGGAAGAGTAATGACCAAAACCATCTTAAAAAGGACATGATGGTTGTCATCAAAGATGATAAGCTGCCCCCTCTTCAATGGAAACTTGGAAGAGTGGATCAACTTATACCAGGAAGCGACGGCATAAGTCGAGTCGCTGATGTACGAACTTCGTCTGGAATCGTCCGGCGGAATTTCACAAAGCTGTGTCCACTGCCTATCTAACTATTTGAAGATGTTGAAAGCAACCTTTCAACGGCGGCGGGCATGTTCAGAACGCTGACCTCCGTTCTCTATGGGTGAAATTGAAGAAGAAAACAATTATTTTAAATATCGAAAATGCGGCGTTTTGCTTGTGTATTTTTTGACTTTGTCTCTCTTCTACAGCCGCACTGAAAACATCGTTTTTATTTTAATATTCGCTTCATGTATTTTATTATTTTATTACCTGATTAAAACGTCGAACTACATAAAGAAGACTCCTAATTTTCATATCCCAATATTGAACAAGATCCCATGAGTGAAATCAACAACATCGGGATTTTATTACACTCAGCATTTTCGTTTCGAAGCCGCCTCGAATGTAACCGAATAAAGTGCATGCATCTAAACTACTGGTACTTCACGAGGTAGACAATCCAACTTACAGTTCTGTGTTTGTCACCTAGTACTTTAAACAGATTCCCGAACTTCCGGCATTGTAATAGTTAGTTAGAGAGTATTGTTGTTAATTCTAAACAGTTCGGCCGATACGCCGGCAACAAGTCGCCGAGTTAGACCTAAAAGTCCGGAAGCCGGCCGAAAAGTTCCGCAAACTACCCGTGACCAATGAAAAGTGGTCAGCGGACACTGCCGCCGGCAGTCGCGCGGCCCAGTTCTGGGGCAAGAAGCGACGCAAGCTGTTGCATTTAATTAGTGAGATTAAAAATTAGTCTTGCTGGCCCCACACCGCAAATGCGGTTCACATATGAGAAGATGGAACGGGACAATTTTACCACTCCTTTGACTGGGTAGCAATGCAAAACCGAGGGTCATAAAAAAACCGGCCAAGTGCGACTCGTATTTAACTCGAATTCTAGGTCAACAAAAAGTACCCTATAAATTTTTATTCCCTTGAGTGTCGAAATATACCTTTTTTGCGACATAAACGGCCGTATCTTTTTTTTACCTTTTCTTAGAAGTTTAATTTTTTCACGCCTTTAAGGAACTGTAGACTTGATGCCTCCACATTTTCCCGAGATAAAGGGTCTTGACAGACAGACGAATGTATGGACCGACGGACAGATGGGCATACGGACGGACGGACAACATAGTGATTCTATAAAGGTTCCGTTTTTCCTTTTGAAGTACGCATCCCAAAAAAAAGCGAGTTTTGCATATGGTTACATAAAGTCATTGGCTTTCGCTAAATTAATCATTTCCTAAGTGTTAAGCTCTTGTATTAAATAAATTATTCAGAACGAATTTTATGCAACCTTAGTTGTAGTTGGCCTATCTATGAGGATAAAATCAGAAATCTTAATTCTATCACAACACAATCTCATTTTCCCCATTTCTCGTCCCGTTTTTGGCCGAAACTCGGCTTCCCAGTGAAACGGGAGCAGTGTAACCAGACGCCGTAATGCCCAGCGGCCGAAAACTATCGGTGGAGGCGGCCGCCGGATTGTTTTAATACTAAGGGATTTTCGTTTAAGCGTAAACAATGTTGCTATGCCCGCCAGCGACTGGCCGATGCCTCTTTGCGGCCATTTCAGATTATTCACAAAAGGGTTCAGCGCGCCCGCACTCTGGTCGGGTCTGAATATAAATTGCGCGACAATGTGTTACGTTCGAAACGCGGAACTGATGGATGGCCTTCTAAGAAAGCGTATTTAAATGTAGGTTTATTTTTAAAGTAACTGTAACGCAGGAGTTCCAAAATTACTGTTGAAAACTACCGGAGAGTCACGTCGTGGATATAACACTCGTTCTGGAAAATTTTAAGAGATAATACCTATTAAGGAAAGAACGAAAGAAAATACATTTCTTTATAACAACAAGACACATCGTAGAAAAAAACTAAAAAATTAACAGATAAACTTAACAAATTATGAACAACAACAGAATCTATATTCAAACGGGCGACTTAGACTTAGCAATAGGATCGATGTGGAACAAAAACGTAACAGATGACAATTTAGGTGTAGCTCACTGTGTCCGCTTAGTGATAAAGTTTGTATGGCGAAAAGGAGTCAAATAAGTTTATTGGCGATTTGAAACTATGGTACACCAGAATAAGGCTCTCGATCTTCCGTATTTGAATACTTGGGCGACACAAAGGCTGTTTGTGAATAATCAAAAGCTAATGCTTTGGTTTCGGGTGCTGCATTGTTTAGTGAGATTGTGATTTTAGTTTTGTCATTTACGAGCTAGTAACTTTGGTTGTAACTGTTAAAACATAAAGTGTTTTATAGGGTGTTGAAGTGTTTAACTGACAGACTGTGTTACGTTTAAAATAATCCCTAGATTCTCTGGCTTCTTAATCACCAGATTTTGTATCTTTTATTGCATTCAGATGATAGATATACCATTTTATTATATACCATCAATAATATAATTAAATCATGTATTTACATTTTCACACAAAGAAAAAACTACATACACAAACTCACGCCTGTATCCCAGAGGGGTAGACAAAGACCAGGGACTGCCACTTGCCACGATCCTGACAGATCACTTTCGCTTCCTCAAGATTTATTAGTCGTTGCATGCACGCGCGCCGGTTTCCGGGTACTTTTTATCTTGCCCTGTGCTAATACATTTGGTCGAAGTATGTGCCCCTGGGACCTCTCTTACCGGCCCTCCCATCCACAAACGCAAAAACTAAAAGGATGAAAATAACAAAAACAAGAAAAAACAAGAGCATACAATTTTGCCACACAAGGTACGGGAAGTGCCAAAAATACTACAAACTGGTTACGTGGGTGTGGCAAACACAAGTTGTTTGTGGTTATGAGGCGTAATAATTGCACAAAATTGCTTGTTCTACCTTGTTTTGTATTGTGGTATCCGCGGAAAATCAGCCTCTTGGTCGCTATCGACCACGGCATAAAGCTGAGCGGAGGCCATTTTGGTGCCAATTCCTAGTTTTTAAATGTTTAGATGATAAGTTTAATTTTTATAATGGTACCAGATAAATATTTTGTCTATCTATCCAGATATTATAATGTTACAGTAGACAGTAAGTCAACTTTACAGGAGAGCAATCACGAATAGAGGGAGCAGAGGAGTCACGAATTTGCAAGTCCTAAAATACGTTTTTCACTCCTGAGAACATCGTGAGGAAACCTGAGTGTCTGACGTGTTCACATACCTAAGCGCTTGAAATTGCCAATACGAGGTGGGCACGCGTCGCAATTAAGCCCGTACTATCTCTCTGAGTGAACACCTGTGCCCTCCCTGCAATGGGACGTATTTGGCTACATAAAAAAAACCGGCCAAGTGCGAGTCGGACTCGCGCACGAAGGGTTCCGTACCATTATCTATACAACATTTGAATATTTCAAGCGTATACCTGTTGCTGTTATTAATATCGAGCAAACGACATCAAAAACACGTTTATTGTATGGGGCCCCCCTTAGATATTTATTTTATTTAGCATTTGCTGTCATAGCGGCAGTTGATGTAACAGAAAAATTTCAACGGTTCATGAGATACAGCCTGGTGACACATGGGACGGACGGACAGCGGAGTCTTAGTAATAGGGTCCCTTACCCTTTGTGTACGAAACCCTAAAAACCTTGAGAACCAACATTGACCATAAGAGTATCTGTTATATGTAGGTATCTGTACCTTGTGAGTATTTGTTATTGGCCCTATTTATTGTATTTTAGTATTAGCACTATTATTGATTGAGCTCGCTGTTGATACCCCTAAGATATAAAAATAAAAATAAAGTTTTTTGTATTTGTATAAAATAATATAGGTTCCCGTGTGACGCCAAATTAAGAATAGCGTCACTCCATTTCCTTCCGAGGATGTCGTAGAAGGCGACTAAGGAAATCAATTACCAGGAGACGGGCAGCAGCGTCTTCCTGAGATTCCAACCGCATACTGCGATCGCTAACTCGCCTGCCAAGCGTGGCGATTATGGCAAAACCCCTCATGGTTATGAAAACTACGAAGAAGGCCTATGTCCTGCAGTGGGCATCAAATGGCTGATGATGATGATGAATATAGGTACCGACTTCTTCAAGTTATTGTGGTGGGCAAATCATGGCTCAGAAACATCAGGGAATGGACGGATGTAGCCAGCGTCGCAGACCTGTTTCGCTTGGCAAGAAACGAAGAACAATGTGCGGAGCTGACGGCCAACCTCCATTAGTGGAGAGGCACAGGAAGAATAAGGAGAGAAATTTGAAGTTGAATCTAGTGAAGAAATATACGTTTGCTATATATTTTTTGGCCAAACGACAATCTGATAACAGTAAATTAATTAGTTGTTAGTGTAGAGAAGGAAGTCGCGTGCCTTGGGGTAGGCCTATGTCCAGCAGTGGACGCGTACGGGCTGATTGATTGATTGATTGATTGATAGATAGTGTACAAGAAACCGGGAGTGAGAGATAGTTGTAAATCGTGAGTACGCGTTAATATGATTCTGTGCTTATGTGTGGGTAGACGAGGAAGCCAAAATGTGCTCCACATCTGCATTTAAGGTCACTTCACATTTTAAAACAGTTTGATGAATTATTCAGAACATTAAAGCCGTATTAAATTAAAGATCCTGCGCCCGCCGGGGTGCGTTTGGAACACCTGAGTTTAAATTAATGCATCGCCTGACGTTTATTGATTGCGATGGGGCGCTCTGAAACCTTTTGCAGCGTGAATTTTATCGCTTTACAACTCCAAACGTTTCGCACGTTATTTTTCACATTTAAATGCAGACCGTAACGCCGTTTTGCTCGTCCCCATGTTCGAGTACTGATACGTTATATTATTTTTGGGGTTCCGTACCCAAAGATTGCCAAAGAGATCTTATTACTAAGTCAACGCTGTCTGACTGCTTCCAATTCCTTTAAAAGGCAAAATCTCTGGAAATATAACAGGTACGCAGTTGAAATTTCTACAGAAAATGAAAACAGCATATTCTGAACTTAGTATTTTATTCTATATTTCCTGGTAAGAGCCTCTCCCTCCTTTGTCACGAAATCCGCTATAATTGTTGTCTTGTTAGGTATCCGTACCTCAAAAGGAAAAAACGGAACCCTTGTAGGATCACTTTGTTGTCCGTCCGTCCGTCTGTCTATCAAGACCGTTTATCTCAGTAACGCGTAAAGGTCGAATTTGAAATTGTGTACTCAACTCAACCTTTACAGTCCTATGAAACGGAAAAAATAAAATTTCTAAGTTAACGTTAAAAAAAATACGAAAAATTATGCCGCAAAAAACGTATATTTCGACACCCAAGGGAATCAATATTTATAGGGTACTTTCCGTTGACCTAGAACTATAAAATTTGGTAAGTAATATTGTCGTATACTAGAAATACAGGGAATAATCTGAAAACTGTACATTTGTAATTAAATCATAACAAAACTAGTCTTTGAAGTTCGGAAAAAGCTCTGAAAAAACTGCGAGGCTCGATTCCTGAACTATTTATACTATGTAAGTAATTTCAACTCGATACCACGCGCTCCCGAGAAGACGGACGGACAGGCAGAAAGTGATAAAAATGGGCATATTAGTAAAAATTTGTGCTTGTTCCTTTATTGTTATAACTTTTCTAATTGAAATTATTTGCTGTCGTTGCACATGTAATTTTAAGACTTCAGAATCTTTCCCTTTGAGAGCTAGAGATTGGGATAAAGGGTTGAATATCCACTCCAAGACTTTTGCAACCATATCAGAAGTTTTCAAAGGGATAAGAATATAAATAAATAGAGCGTGGGTACAGTAGGACTACAGGACCGGATCTACGATAATTCCGGAAAATGTGATACTGGCAAAAAAAGTCTCAAAACAGACTGGGTTCACCAGACACAGGTTTAATGCTTACTTGGTGGACTTCTGCACCACATGCTGTAACATTACTGGAATTAATAACATCATCATAATCATTAGACAATCCGCGGTGGCACGCGTGGTGATTAAGCCTATGGGCTTAACCGTACCTCTTAAGGCCTGTGCCCTACAGTGGGACGTATATAGGCTGCTTATGTAATCATCAGGCATTTGACGCCCACTGCAGGACATAGGCTTCCCTCGTTGTTCTCCAAGCTTCCTGGTCTTATGCCGCCCACATTCAGCGACTCCCGGCCGCCGTATCCAGGACTTAAGAACTATGTGCCTCGTTGGTCTAGCCCTTAAGGCGCTTAGCAACCAAAACAGAGGTCGTGGGTTCGATTTCTACTGGAAGCCTCCGTATATTTGCAGAAATGGCCTCAGTCTGGGTGTATTTTTATTTTTGTGACGTCCTTGTCTGGTTACCATAGCACGGGGTATCCTAGTTTGGGACCATATCAAGTGATTGCATTGTATGGAAGTTATTATCATTACTACATTTGTTTTTTTTTATATTTGTCTATTTCAATAATAATTAGCCCGGTACTGGAATAAAAATAACATGACCTAAATTGCCTAGAAATTTTATTAGATCGATTTACGTTAACTGTACATACTTAGTGAAGTTTTTTTTATTCTTTTAGTCTTGCGACCGATCTTTTTGTGAAGAATGCGATAAATAGTAAATTGTTGAATTGAAATCAAATCCGGGTGTTATGTAAAGAGAAGCATTTTCTGTCTATATTTTGAGTTTCAAAAGGATTAGTTGAAAATTAACTGAGAATTTAGCAAAACTGTAAGAGGGCCAACTTAGTACTGCGTAAAGACGAAGAAAAAGACATGGTGCGTTTAATGCAAGATATTCCATTGTCTGCAAAACTGTCTGAGTACAGTTTGTGTCCCAAACAATTAAATCTGAGTTATTTACCGTACTTATTATACATTTATTTTTTCAATCATCATCATCATTCAGCCACAAGAAGTCCACCGCTGGACATAGGCCTTCTCCATGGATTTCCAAAAAGACCAGTTTGAAGCGGCCTGCATCCAGCGTCTTCCTGCCACTTGGATGAGGTCATATCTGTCCATCTTGTGGCTGGTCGTCCTATATCGGATTGGCAAATCCGCAGTGGGCACGCATGCTAATTAAGCCCATACTCTCTCTCCGAGAGAAGGCCTGTGTCTTGCAGGGGAATGTAAATAGGCTACATAGGAGAAGGCATATTGTAAACAGAAGAGTATTTATTATTTAAGCCCCTGGCATTTGCCCTGCAGTAAAAAATCCTTGTTAAGGGGGCTACATAAACAAGTTTTGTGAAACGTTCTAGATAGCTTTCTTGAGTATGCTGTCAAGTTGCTGTTTTGTTCCGAAAGATATTTAGAAAGTAAATATACTTATACTCCATTCCACGAAACGAGCTCCCGAACAAAATCGTCAATGTGCGCCCATTGATTAATGCGCGTGACCTTCAATAGCCACTTCAATAGCGGACGGTCTTCACTTATTGTTTCGCTTACCTGTAGCCCCGCGCATTGACCAATGAGATTCGAGTGTTTGGTTCCCTAGTAGTTCGAGGAGGCCATAAGGGCGTAAGTATATTTCGTGGTTAGGTACTAATAACAAAGTAGTAAAATTTATTTTTAACGTAATTGAAATACGGCCCTTTGCTGTCCATCTCTGCGGACCTTCCGCCGACTCAAGGATATCGTCCGACCATCGGGCGACTCAGTTACCTGGATGAGATGGCATAATTGTGGGGAAAGGGCCTATTATACTATGCAGAATGCCGCGGTTGGCTGATGATGATGATAGTAGAAACTCTTAGTAAACCTTCTGATCGGGTTCACCTTATGCTCTATACGGAATTAACTCGAAGAAAACAGTTCAGAGTAATTAAGCGCTGAAGCAGCTTAGTTGCTGGCTTCTCATTAAGGCTAAGTTCTCTAACATTACCCCAAAAACGGGTGTTTTAAAATACATTTTACTGTCTATGGTTAGGATTTAAAATCTGAAAAAAAAAACTTGTCAATGTTTTATCTAGGGTCATTATTTTAGTGATGTTCAGGGTTCCGAACCTCAAAAGGAAAACACGGAACCCTTACAGGATCACTTTGTTGTCAGTCCGTCCGTCCGTCCGTCCGTCCGTCCGCCCGTCTGTCCGCCAAGACCTTTTATCTCGGGAACCCGTGAAGGTATCGGTAGTGATAGGTCTCTGCCTACCCCTTATGTCGTTAGCTCCGGTATTTTTTCTTCGGCTCTAACTGCTTGAATATTCTGAGCTAAGAAACTCTAACACAACATCTCTTAAAGCGTTCCGCGTGCAATTTACCCGCACACATGCTCACGCTGCACTTCGCTCTAAATACATTCCTTACGCCGCTATACACGTGTACTTAAGTTCTAATTTAAATTATATGGGAGAGTTTCTGCTGGTGGATGTGGGGCGCTTGCACCTGCCATGATATATTAGATGTTTTCTGGCACAAATTGTTTCAGCACTTTCACGCTGGATGCAGGGGAGCGTGAGTGTGTGTGAATACGTGTGGCAATTAATTTTCTTGGCGCGCCGTCTTTTGTTTTCGCGTGGGGTGTTCGACGATCAGTACCTAGGCAGCTTACGTGGCGTACCTACTGTAGAGTAGTAAAAAAGTTTTTCTTAGATAAAAGGTTAGAAGCAAAATCGTTTGTACTGTGGTCACCACGCTAGGACAAGTTTGTGTTGTGGTGGCTTTATTTGTCTCTATATTATTTAGTGGCGTATTATTTTGACATGGTTTAGGTATTTTTTATAGATTCATCATCAACCCATTATGTCCCCACCAAGGGGCACGGGTCTCTTCCCTGAGGAAGGTATAGGCCATACTCCACCACGGGGTCAAGTTCGGATTGGTGGAGGCTTGTAGACTAGTGGCTCGTCTACTCAAAAGTTGTCAAGCCGCCCTAAGGCCTCTGACTTGGCTTAACGACTGCCATCTATCGACGGCAGCCGGCACCAACAGCTTAACGTGCCTTGCGAAGCACGGATTTTTTATAGATAGTATTAAACTAATATGAGATTGAGCTTCGGTTGAACAAGCATTGTAAAGCTATATTTTTCTAACTTATGATTATTTTATTTTCTGTTCTTTTGTAGTATATGTCTAAAACAGGGCAGGGTAGGAACATACCGATACCCGAGACGAAAGCTACGCATATTGGACACCGAAAATAACTACTTTAGGTATACAATTTTGGTAAGATTTTTATTTCTGTTAATAAAATTGAGAAAGGAATGTTGCGTTGGTTTGGACATGTTGAGATAATGAAACAAATATATCGAGCGAATGTGTAAATATCGAAGGGCTGGTAAGAGATATCCCAGGCAGACATACTATGACCAAATAGGGGATCTATTAGCAAAGAGCAAGATAAAAAGTACCCGAAACCAGCGTGCGTGCATGCAACGATTAATGAATGATGAGGAAGCGCTCATTCCCCTCTGGGACACAGGCGTGATTTTATGTATGTATTTTATCAAATTAAAACAATCTTAGCGCGAAATGGATCTGTAACATTCAGTATTCTTATTAATTTTACGTACCTACAATACAGTACCTACTATGAATTTAATTTCCAAAGTTACAGACATCGAATGACAGCGACAATAAAAAGATTTTCCGGGCTTGCAATAAAAGCAGCGTTATTCAATTTGTGTACATCGAACCAATCTAAAATGTAACCTGATGAATATCAAAGGCACCCGGCAATCAATCAATTGGCTCAATAAGAGCTGTTGCCAACTCAATAAAGGCTATTTTAGTTCGGATAGTTTTTTGGCATGAAATTGGCCACAACCGTGGCTTTCAAACCACCCAGAAATCAGCCAGTATACATTTTGTACACATTTACCCAAAAAAAACTATACGAAACCGGCGTGCGTGACGTCTGTCAGGATCATGGCAAGAGGCAAGCCCTGGTCTCTGCGTACCCCTCTGGGATACAGGCGTGAGTTCATGTTACGTAATGTAATGATTTGTCTTTTTTTTTTAATAAACATTTACATACAGGCACATACATTGCTTCTGGCCCCACACTAGAATACCCTGTGTCGTGGGAACCAGAAACAACGACATCACAAACATGTAAACGTCCAAGACCTGGGGGTTTTTTTTTATATACCTATTTTGTTTAGTTTTTAAGCGTAGGTAAATTTAAGCAAAAACGGTATTCTACTTAAAAAATGAGAGCGTCCCTAAATTCACTTATTAAAGTATCCTTTTACGAAAACACCGCTTAGAAAGTGTTTCATAATACTAAAATATAAAATTTTAACTAAGGCAATTTGATGAACTTCAAAGCACTCTGAAGTTTCCAGCGGCCTGTCGCTAGTCAATAAATCAGTCGCGATTACTGTCAGGCCTCGTTGAAAAGTATAGACCGGCCAAGTGTGAGTCGGATTTGTGAGCCGAGAGTTCGGCATATAATTTGAGCGTAATATAATTTATCTACTAAAAAAGTGTTACCTTTTATTCACTTCGAGGTCCTTAGCGGGTGTCAGGCGTCCAAATTCACATGTAGTTTTAATTATTTGTCGTTTAACTACAGAGTTTGAGAAGTTATAGTAGCAATACCACTCGCTAACCCTAAAAACCTCTTGATGGAATTGATAGACTGTAAATTTTTGATTAATTGATTGATTCGGTCCGGCTCAGTGTTTAAGAAATAAAGGGTTCAAGAGTAGATTTGAGTTGAAAAACCTAATTGATTTTTGTTCGAACTATTTGTATGAATAAGATGGGCAATGGATAATTACATAACCATTTCAATAAGTATTTCGATATATTCAGTAATGATGAGATGATTTATGCAGCGTCCAGAGTGGTACCATCACTCAGAATAGATGAGTGAACTGACCACTCGGACGCTGCAGTACCTGGGACATTGTTTTTTTAGATGGTGCAGGCTTGCCCAGAACCTATACCATCCTAGCACCTTAGTCGGCCTAGCCCACAGGAAAGACAAGTCAATACGTGCGGAGCCAACCAAGCCGCGGGTTTCCTCACGATGTTTTCTTTCATGTTAGCGTGTGGTATTTCGCTACAATACATAGTATATCCACCTGTATCCCGGAAGGGTAAGCCCAGGCCAGTGATTCCCACTTGCTACGATCCTAATAAAACCTCTTTCAGCACTTATTCTCCTTTTCTGTACTGTTATTTTTATTTGCTTTCGGTTATTATCAAAAAGAGAGGTTTTTTACCTGCTTTGTGGAACTAACAACTTCATCAATGTAATTTTCAATGGAACTTGCATGAAGTTTTCCTTTTATAAGTTGGTCGCCTATAACTCGTTAACTTTAGCCGTAATAGTTTTACTTTTAATTTCATTGTATGTGCTATTACTCTAATTTTTTTCACTTTTGTACAATCAACCGTTTAATCGGGAGAGGAGGAGGGGGAAACGCTCTACTCCAACAAAAAAAAATCGCTTTTTATCTTATCGCTATATAAAGCTGATCAGCAAAAAACCTCTAGATCGAACGTTTTACATGTGTTTTTCTCGGCGTCTCGGAAAAACAGTAAAACTACGGAGGTCTTTTACAACATAAATTACATTAAATCTTGAGTCAAATCTTGACCTCTGACTAATCAAGGCGTCCGAGGGGTAAAGTATTTTTTTTCAAAATGGCGAATCTCAAGATGGCGCATTTTTACATAATCCGTTTTTGCAAAAATCGTCAAGACATAAATCTCAATTATAGTTAGGTATGGCTGTTTGTAGAAACTACAAAGTAGGAATTAGGGTTCAAAACCTAACGCCCAAATCGCGATTGGGCCGTTTTAATGTGAGTTAAATTAAACGTGCCCAAACGTGTTTTCAGGTTTTGAGATTTTTCGATAAAACGTTGTATACAACCCAGGGCACATCCCTCATCCTCTCAGAGAGAGAGAGAACGTATGGGCTTTATCACCACGCGAAGTTTGTGTGAGTAACCCTCACACTTACAGCTTTCTTCACGATTGTTGCCTGTGTAGCTTGGCGAATGGCACCTACTGCTCTAAGAAAGTCACAAATATAAGTAACTTAGAAAACAAAGTCATTGGTACTTGCCCAAGCCCACGACTTCACGCATAACAACATAAATATGTGCGTGCGTAACAGAACAAGACCCCTGAAATAAAAGCAGATAACATCGAATGTTGTCACGCTAATGTAGTCTTTAAATGTTCGCAAATAGAGACACGGAATGCTAATGCCGGGCCCCGGGAAGCGCGCAGATGTTGCGTAGAGTTAGGGGGAGATAGACAGGACGCCGGGAAATGTTATGTATGATGGAATAGAGGCTAAAAATTCCACCCATGCCGGGACTTGAACCCGCGACCTCTAGCTTTAAATTTGTCCTCAGCACGGGTTAGTGCAACAAAAAGAATATAATGATGGAATGTTGTCACTGTCACATAGAAAGTTGGTGCAGAGTTCTTGAAATGTTGTTTTGTTCTTTTGGTAGGTCAAGATCGTTTCTTAAAACTGAGATAGAGTTAGCGGAGTTCGACATTATTTGGTATATATGGGTTTAAAAATTAATAAGAGGGTGGTAGCCTAGTGGGTAGAACATCGGACTCGGAAGCGAGAGACCCAGGTTCGATCCCCAGTGCGGGCATGTACCTATGACTTGGTTTTCTAAGTTATGTACATTTGTGAAGTTATAGTAGCAATACCACTCGCTAACGGTGAAGGAAAACATCGTGAGGAATCCTGAGTGTCTGAGCTATTCACATACCTCAGCGCTTGAAATCGCCAACCCACAGTAGGCACGCGTGGTGATTAAGCCCATACTCTCTCCCTGAGAGAAGGCCTGTGCCCTACAGTGGGACGTATATAGGCTGCTTATGTTATGTTATGTAAGAGGCTTGGTGATTGAATGGTTAATCCAGTAACAAGCTGTCAATTAAAAATAGGTTGTATATATTATATGCCGATTTATTACATTGGCGATTGGCGTGCGACTAATGAATGTTGAGGAAGCGAAAGTGATCTGCCAGGATCGTGGCAAGTGGCAATCCCCGGTCTCTGCCTACCCCTCTGGGATACAGGCGTGAGTTTATGTATGTATTAAGGTATGTTGTTACATTGATACAAACGTTTTTTATGCAGACTAATATCGATGAAGTGTAAGAGGTTTGTCAGGATCGTAGCAAGTGGATACACCTTGTCTCTGCCTACCCCGCCGGGATATAGGTGCGAGTTTATGTATGTATGTAAAAAGTGTGTCAAAGAGCAGTTCTTACAAACAAAGCACTATGAAGCCCACAAGTAATAAACGTAAACGATAATAAATATCGTTTGAATAAAGTGTGAGTGTGACTCACGCACGAAGGGTTCCGTACCATTATCTTGTCAAAATTTGAAAATTTAAGCGTCTACCGGCTCCCGTTATTTAAGATCGAGCAGAAACCGGCGAAAAATTACGTTTGTTGTATGTATTGGAGCCCCCCTTAAATATTTTTTTTATTCTGTTTTTAGTATTTGTTGTTATAGCGGCAGTAGAAGTATATCATCTGTGAAAATTTCAACTCTCTAACTATCACGGTTCACGAGATACAGCCTGTTGACAGACGGACGGACGGACGGACAGCGGAGTCTTAGTAATAGGGTCCCTTACCCTTTGGGTCCGGAACTCTAAAAATCAAGTTCTTAAGAAATTCATCCCTAAAGAATGAATTTGGCCACACACAAACGTGGCGGCGGTGGCGGTGGAGTTGGCGGTCCATACATACGTCCATATAAATGCTACTGTAGCAAGTGACGTATGTATGAACCGCCATCCACCGCCACCGCGTTGGTGTGTTTCATCCTTTAGATCAAGATTTAGTGTAAGGTAAGGTTATGCTCTTGATTTAGTGTAAGATCCTACTGTTTTCCCCAACCCCTCTAGTCCGTTCCGACGTCTGCCTGTAGTCGAACTCTCCAGTAGCGTCTGTTTACCCCCAATAATTATTTACATTCGATAACTCGAGCTCGGCTAAGTGCGAGCGAATCGCGTACTTAGAAACAATAAACAGGGCGAAATGGACCCGGAGATGTTTCAGAGGTTTGACTTCAGTGGGACTTTAGACTTTAAATATGGGCTACAGAAAGACGATTTTCGTGGGGTTCTTCGCTTTAATGTGACGTCATCCTGTTTGTAACTTCAGGCAGTGGTTTTGAAAGTAGGTGTGCTGTGAGAGGGTTGGTGTGGAATAGCGTGGAAATGGAATGGCGTGAATATTGAAGAGCCTTAGCCTGTTTAACAACAAACAACTGATCGTCAAGGCCTATGCTCGGAATTTCTCTACGAGATCGAATCAGAAATGAAATACAAAAAGAAACCAAAAAAATACAACACGAAAAGCATACCACACTCTACTCAGTAGCTTTAAAACCCTATCCGACAGGAGTTAAGAACGAGTTTAGCATGTGAAAATGTAGATTAGTCCTCAGTACGTTTGGCGTTGACGTGGCGGATCAGACAGGCCTTAATTATGCCACAGTACGACTGTATCAAAGCCCTGTAGTGCCCTACATCAGCTTTACGTGGACCCGTCTGTGAGGGTCTTACTCGCAGTTTGACCCTATTTCCCAAGAAAATAAGAACTGCGTTAGATATGAGACATACGCACGGTCTAGGCAGTGAAGAGACTTGGATAGCAGCTCTAAGGAACGAACGGGTATGGGTGTAGTTATAGCGCCTTGGTAGGTCATATAGAATTCAATCGTGTAATATCAGCTGTCTTTCAATATGATAAAAGACTATTAATATTCATTTCTTTTTTTTTTTGTTGCACTAATCCATGCTGAGGACAATTTTAATAAAAACCTGTTTAGAGGCTAAAAATTCCACCCATGCCGGGAATTGAATCCGCGACCTCTGGCTAACCGTGCCAGCGCTCTCCCAACTCTCCCAACCATATGTCGCTGCCTGTAAGTAATACAGAGAAATTTGTAGAGGTTCGAAATGCCTGCCCAAAAAAAAAAGCCCTGAAAAAGCTTGCCCATTAGTTCAGTTGGGAGAGCGCTGGCACGGTTAGCCAGAGGTCGCGGGTTCAAGTCCCGGCATAGGTGGAATTTTTAGCATCTTAGTAGGTTTTTAAAGTTGTCATTGGTTTTTTGTATGCAATTTGCCTAATTGGCAACCGTCAACAGTCTTTTAACAGCTTTTTAGCCTACGAGAAATCGGGTGCATTTGCATTTAGCGGAGTTGCACTTATTCTCCCAACAACGACTTTACCATTAGAAATGACACTCAATGAAGCCGGAACACCCAATAATTGATTGAGCGCTGTGCAGGCTACAAACCCAACCGCGCGCCTATTACTCGATTCAATAAGTAATGTCATTATCTCGACTGAAGTCAGTGCTACCCCTTCGCAGGCGTAATGTCGGAGGAAGCAACAGTGCTACTAATTTGTCCGTAATTCGGTCCCGCTTTGCTCTATTTACTTTAATAATCCCATTAAAAATATTCCTTTTGGTAGCTACTTTGTGCGCGGGCCATGAAGTTGAATATTCAGAGTGCTAAGCTGAACAAAAAACTGTCAAATATATTTAAATCTTAAGTTAATATATCGGCAGCTAAAGGGTTACTAAAGAACTATTAAAACTAACTCAAACTGGTAACTTCACACAAATGCTTATAGGGAAATTTTGTTTTGAACAAACTTGCTTTTGCATACGTATTGATATTAAAAGAAAGCGACATATAGACTATTAAAATTAAAGAGTTATTATTATATCCTGATCTCTGCCTATCCCTCTGGGATACAGGCGTGAGTATGTATGAATTATACAAAGTAACACATAAACTGTGACTTAATAAACGTTACGAGTAAAACTAGGTGTCCATATAAAATTCTAGATCACTTTGGAGAAAAATGGACAAAAAAAATCACAAACCCCCAGTCAACCACCTGCGGTTGACTGGTAAAGAATACTATAGTATTAAGTCCGCCACATTGCCGTTGTATTTTTTTACGTGCAATAAACGTATTAACAAAAATAATAAACTAACAGTCTTATTTATAAAAAGTCGATCCCGCTAAAGCACTCTTAAAACAGAGTTAAAGCCGATTTATAACAGGAATTCTTCTCTTAAACCGGCTTTATGACAGCCCTAAGAGTGTTTTAGTGTTTTTTTTTATAAATAACACTGTTTTGGACTTATTTATAAAAAACACGATTCCTTAAAATGCCGATTAAAATGTCTATGGTGGAGATTTTACAAGGAAAAGTCGTGACCACAGATTAAATAAACTGACTCGTAGGAGTGCTTTCGAGGAATCGTGTTCTTATAAATAAAGCCGTTAGTCTTTTCAAATATGTTCCTTAGTTAACAGAGTCTGCATATTATTCTAAAAAACAACTCATGCATTGAACTGGCATTATTCATCAAATTAGGAAGATTAGTTTAGGCATTACTGTGGAACATCCGCGAAGACTGCTAAAATTATAACACTTTCATTTCTGCCATAGTCGGGCAAAAGCTTAATTAATGAAGGTCAGGCATCATCACTATTTCACGGTTTTACCCAGTGTTCGTGGCCCCATCTTGACTGCACGTATAAAAGAGAAAGGGGGGCTCAGCTTATTAAAGATGTCGCTGGCAAATATTGCTTTAATTCCGCAAATGCTTGCTACCGCTTTATTTCCCGGGCGTGCGTTCACAAATTAAATATAGAACTGTTATTCTTGAGGCATATACCTTTGAGGATGCCGTGCTTTTTATGCGACAGACGCAATGATGTATCGTTTTTGATACATACAGGGCCGGATTTAGGGGAGGGCAGGCGGGGCTACTGCCCTGGGGCCTCCACAAGGAAAGGGCCCCCACAAAAGGCTAATATGTACTATCATTAAACGCCAATCTTTTATGAGTACTTATGACGTCTGTTTGGTTTTCAAATAAAAAAAAAAATTCGTCGTATTCATTGTAGTTTTTGTTTCGTATTTTTTATTTGGGAATAATTAGGGGCCTCCGCTCCTTCGTTGCCCTAGAGCCTCCAGACCTCAAAATCCGGTCTGGATACATAAATAGATACAGAACACTTTATTGCGCAACCAGGTGAAATAATTACAAATACTTTCTTATATCTAAGTAGTGGTATACAATTCGCGGTCTTATCGCTTAGAGCGATCTCTTCCAGACAACCTTGCCATAAGACTGCAGGAAGTTCTTGGACTGAGTTAAATCACAGTTTTTTTTTTTTTTTTCAAATGCGTAAAGGTGGGTTCCGTACCCAAAGGGTAAGGGACCCTATTACTAGGACTCCGGTGTTCGTCCGTCTGTCACCAGGCTGTATCTCATGAACCGTGATAGTTAGACAGTTGAAATTTTCACAGATGATGTATTTCTATTGCCGCTATAACAACAAATACTAAAAACCAAATAAAATAATTATTTCCGGTTGGCTCCCATACAACAAACGTGATTTTTTTGCCGTTTTTGCTCGATATTAATAACGGCAACAGGTAGACGCTTGAAATATTGTAATGTTGTATAGATCATCATCATCATCATCATCATTCAGCCACAAGAAGTCCACTGCTGGACATAGGCCTCCTCCATGGATTTCCAAAAAGACCGGTTGGAAGCGGCTTGCATCCAGCGTCTTCCTGCCACTTGGATGAGGTCATCTGTCCATCTTGTGGCTGGTTGTCCTACGCTACGCTTGCCGATATGTGGTCTCCTTTCGAGAACTTTAGTATAGATGATGGTACAGAACTCTTCGTGCGTGAGTCCGACTCTCACTTGGTAGGTTTTTAATCAATCAGTTCGCACTCGTCCACTGCCGGACATAGGCCTCCTCCAAGGCACGCCACTCCTTTCGGTCCCTGGCCATCCTTATCCAGCCGCGACCAGCAATCTGCCTCAGATCATCGGTCCATTTAATGAATGACTTGAACTTTTAATTATCCTTCATACTGTTATAAGTTGCACTCATATATTTTGTTGTACATCTATTTATTTTCTCTGATAGATAGATAGATAGATTGTACTGTAACGATTCTTCTTTATAGAAGCTGGCTGGCAGAGCCTTCCAGTCTTATTTTAAAATATTTTGAAGGGAATCGTTACAGTACACAAAAAAAGGAAATTTCTCACAGATATTTCTCAACCTAAGAGTAAAGATGGCGGTCTATGAGTAATTAATATGTAAGCAGCTAATCTACGTCCCACTGGTAGGGCACAGGCCTTCTCTCAGGGAGACGTCGCCCTTGAGCCCGACAATTCACTCGAATCTAGCGGCAAATAAGGTATTTTTTTTTCAATAGTTTCGAAATTTCCTGCCACCGAGTAATGAACGCTAGAAATGCACGGCTCTTTGTTAGCCCAATGACGTCATGTCATATCTTGAGATACGGATCTGCGACCATCTCGCTGCTGCCGATAACGTAACATTTTTCATAATGAGGGCCCTGTCACATTTGAATGGAATTATGCCGTGTTGCCTCTAATGCGACAAGATGAAGTAATGTAATAAAGAAAGTTGCCAACGGCAACACACAGAACAAATACGGTCAGAAAGTCAATTTAACGTCAATTTACTCACGTGAATTATATCATAAGCAGCATATACGTCCCACTGTAGGGCAAAGGCCTTTTATCAGAGAGAGAGTATGGGCTGAATCACCACGCGTGCCCATTGGATTGGAGATTTCAAGCGCAGAGGTATGTGAACAGCTCAGACACACACGTTTCACAGCCAAAATATGCTCTTAGTTTCCGATGTGCACTAAAATTGCAATAAGTTTAAAGCTATTTTTACTTTTAAAACGTTTACTAAGTCGTTATTTTCGACTCATTGCATTCAATTGTGGCACAATTTGTACACAATAGCGTCGAGAGTCGAGGGGCTGGTCTCAAACTGTGGTTACCCTGTGCAAGGACATCACAAATATGGAAACACACCCAGACTGAGGCGAAGTTTACAAATCAAGTATCCTGTGGCTTTACATCCGTGCATTCCATTCAGTTACGTCACCGGCGAGTTTGCCACAAAACTGTGTTACTGTCTGATTTTCCTATGACTTCTGTTTATTTTGGGCTACTTGGGTCTCCATTTCCTTCCGTGGATGTCGTAGAAAGCGACTAAGGAAATAAATTACCAGGAGACGGGCAGCAGCATCTTCCAGAGATTCTAACCGCATACTGCGATCGCCAACCCGCCTGCCAAGCGTGGCGATTATGGCAAAACCCCTTATGGTTATGAAAACCACGGAGGAGGCCTATGTCCTGCAGTGGGCGTCAAATGGCTGATGATGATGATGATGATGATGGGTCTTTCTGTATGGTCCTATTTTATGGCCTACATCCGTGCATTCCATTCAGTTAACTCAGTTACGTTATGGGCGAGTTTGCAACAAAACTGTGTCGCTATGTGATTTTCCTTCGGGCTCTGTGTCTTTTAAGCTACTTGGGTCCTTCTGTATGGTCCTATTTTATAGCCAGCGGCTTTCGCGTCTTTCGCAAATGAAATTATACAAGTTTCGAGCAGAATTCGGTTGTGTGGCGCGCGAGGGTGTAAGCACACACGGCGCTAACGAGATTTGAATTTGAAACGCAAATTGTACAAAGATATACCAGTGGGCTGAAGAATACAGTTAAAGCTTGCTGGTTCATTTCAATATTGTTTACGCATGTGTCTTTTTATATTTGGTTGCACCTAATATTCGTTAAGTTACTAACTTGGAATTGGAAACGGATCGTTTATGCCTACGTGACACAGTGCAGGGCAAAAGACTCCTCCCTTTAGGACGGACATATTTGGTTCATAAAGGTCGTGGGTTCCACCCGGCGCATGTGGCAATGCATTGATTTTTTTTCTAAGTTAGGTACAGTTGTACAATTTAAAGTATCAATTTTGTAATTACTCGAATTTTCGCAGTATCCATCTTTCTTGTCTAAATTGAATAACAAAAACAATTGAATGTCGATATTCAAATGTTTCACATTTTTTAAAAAAAGAACATCATAGAAACCATTTGAAAAAAGTTTCATTCGAAAACCTCAAACCATGAAGATTCTATGTCAATTCAAAGAACCTATTGCAATAAAACGGCAATTTCATACTTTAACCCCTAGTAATACTACTGCAGTAAATGACGTATGTAGGGATAATGACGTAGGTCGAATTGATAACCTCCTCATTTTCTTATAGTTAGGGAGGCGAGGTAGCTAAATGGCGTAATTCAACGGCGCGGTCGAGACCTATCAAAATCGAAAGATAAAATAATTTCGAAAAGAAAAGCTCCTATGGCAAAAACCATTTTAGCGGTGGGTTTGGCGTGTACGGTTTTTCAAAAATGTTAAAAAAAACAGTTACTTGGGCATTCTCGAGCGTGTCAGATATTCATACTACGTATGCCCCGAGTGCCTCTGATAACAACGGTATACTAATCTGCCGGTTTGCGTGGTGGGGGTAGGCATATAAAGTAGTCAAAAATGCAAAAAAAAAATTTACTCGAGCGCGTCAGATTTTTGGAAGGGGTGTTAAGTAGGCCCCAAGGAAGCTCCCTTTAAAAAAACTGACGATTTCGGCGTGACGATAAGTTACGATGAATTTTTGAAAATGCAAAAAAATAAAGTTTTTTTGAAATACTCGAGCGCGTCAGATTTTTATCTCGGTATCCTGAAAGCATATTTTTTTAATCTGACAAAATTGTTGGTGGGTTCTCTTAATCTGACCGAAAAAAGTTTTTTGGTTTCTTTTTTTTTCTTTCTTTCTTCTTGATAAAATGATGTTTTTTGTTTTAGTTTTAACTTTGGACAAAAATATAAAGAGACCTTTTTTGTGTAAAATAAAATTACCTTTTTTGTTTATTTAAACTTTTTTTTTGTAAAATGTATCGTTCGCGACTTATATGCCGTAACGCGTTCTTAGGAAGACGAAATGGCTCCTCCACACTTCCGGTCATGCGGAAACCGGCAGATTTTGTATTTTTTGTGAGTTTTAGATTATATTCTTCAAAATAAAAAAAATAAAAATCGCGCTCGAGAATGCCGGATTAACGTTTTTTTTTTACAAGTTCGCGACCCTATAACTCGGCGGCGTCAAGGACTTATCGTCAGATTAGTTAAATTTAGTCTTTAAACACTAAAATCAACCCCCAATATCTTAATCTGACGCGCTCGAGTATTTCAGACTATCCATTTTTTTTTACTAATCTGATCGTCTATCCTAGGCGCGCGTCACTACATATAGAGCTAAATGTTTACAAGGTTGTTCTATTACATCTAAGGTATCTCTCATATCTTAAACTGCCACGCTCGAGTATTGCCGAAAATTCCCTTATTCGCCTCCCTAACTATTAAGTCGGTTAATAAGGTTAGGCCTTAACAGCTTATAAGACTATTTTAAATATAAACATTCCGGAAGTTATTTGTGTAAAAAATAAAGCACTAAACTAAAAAAATAAGAAACATGTATAGTACGTTTGATGTGTGTATAATAAATAATCAAAGTATCTTGCGACGCCATTTAAATCCTTTTAAAACTAAATGCAGAACTTTTGTTCGGCAAACAATGTCATCTTTGAGGAATCGCCCGCAAGTTCGCACATAAATCCGGTAATAAAACCGAGTGCATTAAATACTTAGTTTCAATTTAATTTACCAACTAAAAACACCTTGAATTAAGCGACGTGCCTCTACTATGGATTATCCTCTTTTGCGTTCAAACGACGATGTGTTTATGTCTAGTCGAATATAAGTTTAAGATAGTCAATTCTCAATATAAAGCAATTTGTCTTTTAAGTATTTTAGATAGATAGTGAAATGTTTATTTGGTACCTTAAAAAAAACTTATCATCTAAACATTTAAAACTAGGAATTGGCACCAAAATGGCCTCCGCTCAGCTTTATGCCATGACCGATAGCGACCAGACGCTGGTTTTCAGCGAATACCACAAAACAAAAAAAAAAAAACAAAAGTAACCCCCGTTTCTCGCACACTAACACGCTATTAATCTACTGTTAACAGCTATTAATCCACTGTTAACAGCTGTCAATTGACCAAAGTGCATACAAAAAAAAACCACTGACAGCTGTTAACAGTAGATTAACAGCGTGTTAGTGTACGAGAAACCGGGGGTTAGACACATATTACTGTAACACAGAAATTAGTTAGCGGCGATTACAGCACAATACTTAAAATCCAACACATAATTTATCATAAAACAACGTTTGCCATATTAATTAGGCTACGACCTATTCTCAGACCCACCAAATATGCACAACAAAAATCACAAAAATTGGTGGAGTTTGATAAGAAACGTTTCGATAACAAACAAATACGAGATTTTTATATATTAGATCTACATGCCGAAGTTTATAGTATATAGTAGTTTATAGTAGTATTTACAATGGATGTTCGTGTGCCCATGCATGCGTAAGCATGTGTGCGCGTGCTTGTAATGAGTGTGTACTGAAAGAAAGAAAGAAGACTTTATTTAAATTGTCACAGAATCACAAAGTAAACACGAGGGTACACAAAAAAAATACACGGACGTCAAAAAAACATAAATAAAAACAAAATAGTCGTGAAGAGAATATGTGAGGCATATACTGTGGGGATATATATACTTAAACATAAAAATCGATATATAGATAGATAGACTACATACATAAAATATACCTACGTTACATATATTATATGAGTCAAGACCTAAAAATTCTGTAAGTGTAGAAGATATTTTTTGTAACATTTATAAATTATCTTGCTTTTATGTATTTTAATTTATAACACGTGACATTGGGGAAGTTGTACTAGACAATCGGTGCAGTGAGTCCATAAAGCAGAATTGAATTGAATTGACATAAAATTAGTCGGAAAATCTAGTAATCGGGAAAAAAGTTAACCAAAAAGCTTGTTAGAAAATGGAGCACATCGTATACTTTTTATAATACAAGAATTGAAAGACACATGAATGGCGGATTTTAATAGCGGACGATTTTGCATGCAGATAGATCATGAATTAACAACACACACAATGTGTGTTACTTGCGATGTGTAAATTTGACCCAATGAATGTCTTTCCTACTTTAAATGTTTCTTTCTTTATGTATAGTAAATTATATATGATATAGGATAGAAAAGGGTGACTATAATTTCATAGCACATCCCGAGTAGACCTCCGTTAATGGAGTAATTAGTTAAGAGCACAATTTAATATGAGGACGGAGACAATGCGCCTCCCGCGCAAGTTTCCCCGCGGAACCGGATGCGGATGCGGAGTTTATTGGCGGATAAAGCTGCAAGCGCACTTGCTTGCCTAATTAATTAACTTTTAATTTTATTACGAGCGGAAACTTGAGTGCCTTTCATGTAGGCTATATACTGTATGTACGTCTCACTGCAGAGCAGCGGCCTTCTCTCAGGGAGAGATTATGGGATTAATTCCCACACGTGCCCACCGCGGATTGGCAATTTCAAG
This sequence comes from Yponomeuta evonymella, assembly GCA_963969515.1. NCBI lineage: Eukaryota > Metazoa > Arthropoda > Insecta > Lepidoptera > Yponomeutidae > Yponomeuta > Yponomeuta evonymella. The sequence continues at coordinate 21,168,595 of OZ018346.1, read as the reverse complement.
CGCTGTGATATGTGAACACCTGAGATACCCCGGTTTCCTCACGATGTTTTCCTTCACCGTTAGCGAGCAGTATTGTTAGCTGCTGCTACTACAACTTCACAAATGTACTTACCTAACCTGAGTGCCTGAGACGTTCATATCTTCACTTGAAATCTGCCAGTCTGAGTCTGACTCATACAGTCCGAGTGGGCCAGTTTAGTGATGAAATAAGTTCACTTTCTTCATCTCCATCGTAGTAAGAGAGAGTGCTCTGCTGTGGAGCGTTTATGCAGACTAGTTATGCTTAGACCCTGTCTATATTAGCGGTTCTCCCGCGGTGGAAATCCGCTCGTAAATGGCTGCAGACACAATTTTCACGGACCGTGGTTTATGGTTAGGAAGGTTCAGTATGTCTTATGGTTGTTTAGTTTTAATAACGGTTTTAATTCATCAGCCATTTGACGCCCACTGCAGGACATAGGCCTCCCTCGTGGTTTTCGCTCTTTCGCCCTTCGCTTCTGTTATGTGATTTACTCTTAATGGAGAACTAATGTAGGCTTAGACTCAAACTCTAGACTTCTAGACTCAAACTCACCCCTGTTTTCCAGGGCCGAGTCTCATAAAACTACAATTCGTAGTTTATTATGTCAATTTGATGTATATTGCGTAGCAGACTCTACTTGTTAATCTGTGGCTTAATCGTCTTCTCAATTGTCATAATAAACCATGAATTGTAGTTATAGAACAGGACCCAGGTGTAGATGGGTTTACCACTTGTAACCCTCCCGCAGTCCATCCATATTCATTAGTCGCTGCATGCGCGCCGCTTCCGGTTACTTCTTATCTGGCCTTTCACTAATACATTCCATATTTGATGGACATATGTCTACTTTGGGCGTTTCTTCCCGGACTTTCTACCCATCTTTAGTACATCGATATATTAAGTTCGTCGCTCTTTCTTCTTCATACTCTCTATTAGTCCGAGCCAACGCAATATTCCTGTCTCAATTTTTATCTGCCTTACGTACAGTTTCAGTTTCAGTAAATTCTTCATGTCTAAAAAAGGTACCAATTATAGTTATTACCTAGTTTGGGACCAGGACAAGTGATTGTGTTGTGTTATTATTATTATTATTTTAGATTTATCTCTGTAGAATTCTAAATGACCAGATAGGACCACCATAACAATGGTTTTAATTATTCTTTTCAAAGTCATAATCTAACAGGTTAAAGGCTTTGTGCAGTGAATAATAATAAAAAATTAATAATATCTATAATTGTTGGTTATTTTTTTTAGGAGAGATTTGGCTGTTTTCAAGACCTGGTTGCCCCAGCGTAGGCATTGTATATTTTCAAGCATGTCATGCATTTTACTTTTGTCAATTACTAAGATTTTATCTAGCGGCGAGGAAAGTTCGAAGGAAAGAAAGATGACTTTTCTTTCTTTCTTTCTTTCCGCGGTGGGCACGCGTGGTGATTAAGCCTATACTCTCTCTCTGAGAGAAGGCCTGTGCCCTACAGTGGGACTTATATAGGCTGCTTATGAGGAAAGTTCAGGAGTTCACAAAATATAATTAGCGAAGTTAATTACCATATTTGAGTATTTTTTCAAGTTCTTTTTTCGTCTTTATAAAATAAAATAAGTAATAAACCAAGCTAAATTTTTGATTTATTACTTAGATTATTTGTAATTGGGAAGGAAGATAGAGTAGATAACACGTCATGTGTAGGCTCTACAACGAAGTTGTGGCCACTAGCTCGGAAGTCGATACCTTCAACGCGCCTTATGCTAAGTTTAAGAGATCATCATCATCAGCCATTTGACGCCGGACATAGGCCTCCCTCATGGTTTTCTAACCATGACGCCACGCTTGGCAAGCGAGTTGGCGATCGCAGTATACGGTTGGAATGTCAGGAAAATGCTGCTGCCCGTCTCCTGGTAATGCATTTTCTTATTCGCCTTCTACGACATCCACGTAAGGAAATGGAGTGATGCCATTCTTAATCCGGCGCCACACGGAAGTTTAAGAGATGCTCACCCAAAATCCTGAATTCATCGAGTTGTTTGGTTTTATCAAAAATAATAATCCCCAAATTGTTATACTTTAAGCTACTCAAAATGACATATTGTGTGTGCATGCTTTAAACCACAACTAAGTACTCATGCCATATTGTAACTTTTATATCGTGTAATGGTTGTGATCTGTTTTGTACACAAAATAAATATAACGGGGGAGGAGGATAGAGTAGATAACTTCGCTTCGACAACCGTTTGAGGTGTAAGACTAGTCAGTAAACATTTTCAGCAAATAATTTCAGTTAAGTCCACAATATCTATTTAGTTTAATAAGCACAGACTAAAGAGAACAGCCGGTGAAATACCAGCACTAACCGTACACGACGCGGTGTGTCAATGCAAATATATTACAAATACAAATACCATCAGGTGCGCACCATGTGTCCGTCTGTCTGTAGTGGGCGGCCACCCACATGCGGCTGCGGGAACTTTGCGGGGCAATAGCCAAAGACAAAAGCGTACTTTTTTTAGGGTTCCGTACCCAGGGGGTAAGGTACCCTATTACTAAGACTCCGCTGTCCGTCCGTCTGTGCTTCCGTCCATCCGTCCGTCTGGCACCAGGCTGTATCTCGTGAGCCGTGATAGTTAGAGAGTTGACATTTTCACAGATGTTTTTCTGATATAATAATGGCAACAGGTACATAGACGCTTGAAATTAAGGCTTGTTGTAAAGATAAAGGTATGAAACCCTGTGTGCCAGTGTGCGCGCGAGTCCGACTTGCACTTGGCCGGTTTGTTTGTTGTAGCCTTTATACGTCCCACTACAGGGCACGGGCCTTCTCTCAGAGAGCGAGTATAGGCTTAATTACCACGTGTGCCCACCGCAGGTTAAATGTAAGTTAATAAATTAATTCCGTGGTCATTTACTTGCTTGAGTTGAGAGAATTAAATTACATTTCGTATTAAATCAGACTTATGACTAAAGACTTAGGGTCGCTTGCAGAAGCACGCTAAACCAATTTAAGTCGAAATTTTGACAGTTCTTCCATACATTATCTGTCAAAATGTCGACTCGATTGAACTAAATCTCGGTTTAGCGTGTTTCTGCAAGCCACCCTTAAAATTAATTAATTATTAGTCTTATATACCAATGCAAGACAACAGACTGATCTGTTCATTGTATGTGCGTACAGTCGATACTAGGTCATCCTTTACAATACTACGTCATATTTGTTGCCAAGTTAGTGTTAAGGTTGATAACGACTGTACCACAGATCAACCGAACGAATGAAAGCGAAGGCGCTTCTTGATATTTTTGATTAAGAAATTTTGCTATATTGTATACCACTACTTAGATATAAGAAACTATTTGTAATTCTTTCACCTGGTTGTGCAATAAAGTGTTCCCTATCTGTCTATAAATATATTACGTATTTGTTGCATGAAAGATATTTTACAGAGATAAGCACGCCTTTGTAAATGTTTTTTCTTATGTAATACAACACAATCACTTGTCCTGGTCCTAAACTAGGATACCCTGTGCTATGGTAGCCAGGTAAGGACATCAAAAACATGGAAATATCCTTTTATATGTTTCACGTACAATTTATTTATTTTTTTATTTATTTATTTTATTTACATAAATATTGCAACATTACAGTAATTAGGTACACCAAAGCGTTACAATATTTTAACTGAGCACTACCTATCAAACATCTTCTAGCATTCTCTTACATACCTTCATCACACTTCCAATCCCATCCGCAAGCACATCACACTCTGGTGCTTCAGCGAGGATAAGTAGTAATTGAAGAGTAGGAATTAAAGATAATTAATTGGGTTCGGATATTTTGATTCAAGACGTTTCTCACTCATTAACCGCTAAACGGATTTCGATAGAATTTGGCACGAACTCAAAACCATGAGATATTAGACCACTCGAAATAACAAAAATAATCATGATTAAAATATTCACGTTATTTATATTATTCACTGCCATCACCAGTGTCGCTGTCTTCTAGCCTGTTTTTATCTTAATATAGTTTTCCACAAAAAAGGTTTTCTAATATTCACCACCTCGGCAGTTCTGTCATACCTTCGTTAAGCTATGTCATACCTGCGCGCAACGTTTGTTTACCTTCCATCCCCACTTTGTATCAAAGTCGCATCCCATTACCGCGCGACAGTGACCAACGACCGTGCGGGCCAAATACAGTCAGCCTAATTTATATTCAGTTACCGTGCCGCTGAGTTCTTTACGAAATTCGAATAAAACCTTCCCCGATAAAAACAAAGGCGCGGGGACAATCGGCCAATCCTTGCCGATCGGAAAAGCTCCACGAACGGCCTCTACTGTGGACCGCCTTCGCTGAGTGGTTCAAACTGAACTGAACTTCATAGCGTGAATACGGAGATTTCGGAAAGACGGGATCATTCCCCTACTATGGACCGTCTGTGAATGAAACTGAACTTTAAAGCGTGAACATGGAGACTTTGGAAAGACAAGATAATTACACTGTCGAAAGTAGAGTTACACTAGAGAGTCACTGATGAAATCTTTCTATTCGAGCAAGGAAGGATGACAGCTTAGTAAAATAAAAAAAATATTATATTATAACCTAATACCGTAGTATGTATGAACCTTTCCGGCCGTTTTGCCTATATTCACTCAATACATTTCTTCCGATAATCTGCAGCATTCTTTGACAACAACAGCTTTCAGCAAAAATAAACATGACAACTAATTTCACTGACTTCCATAATATTGATACTAGGTATGTACTTTGGTGGTTCTGTACCCGGAACTGTAGTTCGATTGATCGATTAAGAAGTCTGGGAGTAGAGGCCCGAAGTCTGGAACGAGGTAGTAGCAGTACGACAAAGTGTCTGCAATCTTTAGGCAGTAAAGGACCCAAAACTTTTCCAACGGATAATGGGGGAAGCAACGGTTATTGACGAACGAATGATACCGGTCGGCAGTGCGCCCCGTGACCCCACCAGCCAATCTAAATCTCGCTGAAAACTTCCATCACTCTTCCGTCACGGGATGACGGGCTATATTTGATTGCGCGTTGCCCCAAGATTGAGTGGCCGCCCCGTAATAGATTTTTGCGAAGTGAACTTGTTGAAACTGGACATCGGTAATTGGATTTTTGATTAGTTGACGCGTTTCTTGGATGGTTTAACTTAGTTATTCATCTTTAATAACGGCGAAGTTTGACGAGATTTCAATATCGGATAGGTAAAGAAATGGGATTGAAAATTTGATTGGTCAACTATTCGTTGAGGACGCTATTCTTAGAATGCGAACGTGCAGTTAAAAAGATACCAGAATTTCGAACATCATGATCATCAACCCCTTGACGCCCTCTGCAGGAAACAGGCCTCCCTTATGAATTTTATAACCATGAGGGATTTTGCCATAATCGCCACGCTTGGCAGGCGGGTTGGCGATCGCAACATGCGGTTGGAATCTCAGGAAGACGCTGCTGCCCGGCTCCTGGTAATTTATTTCCTTAGTCGCCTTCTTCGACATCCACGGGAGGAAATGGAGTGACGCTATTCTTAATCCGGTGCCACACGGATGAATATCAACTAACAATATATATCTCGTTTCTGCATGATTTTGCTAGGACAGCAGTTTTAAGTATGATATCATCACCACATCGACGCCACAAACTAACCCGCTGACAAGCGATATTGATTCTCCAGCTGTCATTTTAAAGTTCATTTCAGAGCGCGTCCGGTAGCGCAAATCCGCTCAGCGGGTTTCTATCAAGCCATTCATTAGGGCGACAATGCTGGCGAGGTATTTCCGCACCTGTCCGCGCAGGATAGCGGATGCGGAGATCTGCAGACTGATGAAATAAGCAAAACTGAGGAAATAAGCAGAAAAATGTTCAGTTGCGTTATTTTCCTAGACTGCTGTAAGCCATTTTCACTGTTACGGAAAATGGCTCAGGAGGTACAACGGGCTACGTCGGTCACGGAATATCTGGTTTATCTCAGTCAGTCAGAGTCAAATTGCTTGTTAATAATTATGTTTGTTTTTTATTTTTAATTGCTTTTTATTTGTCTCTCATTTTTTTCCCTGTTTTGTTCATTATTTCTTTCTGTCTCATAAATTTTGAATTTTCAACCACTTTCAATGTAAACATCGTTTTTATTATTTGCGGAAATAATAGGGCCCAGCAAAGACAGGAAGTAAATTGGATATTCAAGGTAGAAGGAAAGTATAAAATTTCAATTACCCTTTTTTTAAGAGAGCTAACAAGTACCTAGGCGTTTTCCTGTTTGCAAAATACTTTCAAAAGATTTATAATGCGCGTGCATAATTTTTTATTTTAGATTAAAATGTAAAACGTCTTTTCAGTACAGAATGTTTTCTTAATTCATTCAGTTTGCTTTCAGCTCAGATTTATAATAACCTATTAATTTGCGTTAGAAAATAAACATTTTTGTTCCATCCTATACGTATTTCCTTCCGAAAGATCTCACAAAGGACGTAACAGGCATTCACCTGAGAGTGGACATAATATTTCCCAGAAGGAATCACTTTGGCTTTGAATTTAATTTTATTGTAAGCTTTTCTAATTCTGAAATTCGAATTCAGAATGTTAATAAAATTGATTTTCTTGTTCATCGTAATTGGGCAATTGTAATTGAATTAAGTTGTACGTTACAAAATTATGTAAACCACACAACACAATCACTTGTCCTGGTCCCAAACTAGGATACAGAGTGCTATGGTAACCAGGCAAGGACATGGAAATGTACCCTTTGTACAAACGCCCCCAGTGGGAATCGAATCCACGACCTCCGGCATGGCAATTGGACATGATACCTCTAGACGAGGCAGCCGATACGTCGTGGCATATCGTTGTCCATATTGCAAAATGTCACATGTAAAAAAAATACGATTTTTGTTTTTTCATCGAAATTGTATACAAAATTGATTCTGACACAAGAGCACGAGCATCGTAACCCTCGGTCTGATTAGCTGTGTATACTATTACTGAATTTTCTTGTAATTTACTAATTTTCATACTATTTCGATGAAAAAAACACAAATCGTGTTTTTTGACATGTGATCGCCGACACGTCGCAGCCCGTTTACTATGAATAAAACTTATTGTGGTACTATTTGACTAGTCTCTTTTTATTATGCATTATGAAGTTGTTGGCAAACAAATAAAACCAGTTTCCATAACGCCTTTTGTTTAAAGGGGGTCTGAAGCGAGCCTTTATTTGGTGGACACAATAAGCGTGGAGTTGTATTGTTTCGTACTGTTTGGGTGTCGTTTTTAAACGTTATTTGAACAAAAATGTTCGAATATAGTGGTGGTGTTGAATGGCCATGGACTTAAGTCTTGGGTTCGTCGATACTGGCATATACAAATGAATTATTATATTAACGTACAAATTTTAGTATGTATAATGTTAGTGGGATGAGATGGTCAAGTTGAAATGGCTAAGATATTGTCACCTTCTCTATATCTGTTTTCTATTTCCCTTCCTTTAAGGTTCCGTACCCGACGGGTGTTTTCCTGTCCCTCTGAGAGAATGCCTGCACCTACGCTGTGATTGGCACTTTGAAAGAAAACTCGGCAGGCATATTGAAAGAAAAACTAACACATTATAAAAAAAAACAAAAGAAGGGAAAATGCCCATACCCTGTCTATTTTAGACGAAAAACCTTGATAGGTATCGAACCAACACCACTTGATATATAAACCACCGTTAACAAAATTATTTGTCGTTCCCCCAAGATAAACTGGATGGATTTACTGAACCAATCACGCGCCTTGCCATATTTTCAGTCTAATAGTGTTAAGTCGGGTGCAGACCAACCGAATTTTAGGTGAACAAACGAATCGGTCACATCGAAAAATGGGGAACTTGCATCAAACTTAGATTGGAGTAACATTGTTTTTATACCATAGAAAACGAAGAAAATTGCAGAAAATACTAACAAAAACTTTTTTTTTCGGATTTGTACGGGTCTTAATAAATGCGAAACTGTCGTAATTCATTCACTGTAAGTCACTCTAATAATAAAAAACGTATAAGAATTAGTTTTATTATTGAATGAAAGACTACTCTAATACTAGAGCAGTGGTAGCCTAGTGGGTAGAACATTGGACTCGGAAGCGAGAGACCCAGGTTCGATTCCGAGTGCGGGCATGTACCTATGACTTTGTTTTCTAAGTTGTGTACATTTGTGAAGTTATAGTAGCGATACCCCTCGCTAACTGTGAAGGAAAACATCGTGAGGAAACCTGAGTGTTTGAGCTATTCACATACCTCAGCGCTTGAAATCGCCAACCCGCGGAGGGCACGCGTGGTGATTAAGCCCATACTCTCTCCCTGAGAGAAGGCCTGTTATGATTCTAATACTGGCTTCTGAATATAGAAGAAGAAGAAGAAGAAAAAAGACATTTATTATACCAACAAGATATACCACAGAAACAAAATAAGCACATAAGTAACATAATAGGCACAACAACAGAAAGAAAACTAAATACAAATAAACTAAATATGAAGTTCCCTTGTCCCTTAATCTAGGCCATGGTTTATCTCCGTTCTAAATTTCGTTGAGACCTTTTCGCATTGTATTAAATTTACTATTTTATTATCTCAACTCATCACGCCGTCCCCGGCATCATCATCGTCATCAGCCATTTGACGCCCACTGCAGGACCCTCCCTCATGGTGTTCCAAGTTTCACCTTCCCAAGTTATTACAGCATAGGTCACGCGGGTCACGCGTTTTGTGGCGCTAAAACTTCAGAATTTGATGATAAATAAACAGAAAAGGTGCGCTTTTGACATTTGAACCGCGCGACTCGCATCGTCTTTCTATCCATCTTCTTATAGTGTCGGTGACCAAACCATTAGGTTGCATTAACCCAGAATTCGGCCACACGCACTCCAGCGTCTTCTGTGGCCTCCAGCGAGCCTTCTGGAGTGCATTTGGACTGACAAAAGGGACACGGACGGACGGACAACAAAGTGATCCTATAAGGGTTCCGTTTTTCCTTTTGGGGTACGAAACCCTAAAAATAAATCATTGTTAAAGGAAGATTAAAACATTTTTATGCAAGTTCTTCATTGACATCAAAAACTAGCGAGCACAACAAAAGCATATGACCGATCGGCGAATGCCACTCGTAATGCCGGAAACAGACCAAAGGAATAAAAATCGGCGTAGAATCTACGGCAGAAGAAATTAATTTCACTGTCGTTCAGAAGTGTTAAAAAATAATATTCTTAATTGTGCACCGGAAAAAAATACAAAGTCAACAGGTATAAAAGAAAAGGTACGAATGGTAGCCTTATTAATTGCAATAAGGCAATGTCTTCCACGGTTTGCATTGAAAAGTATTTCGGTAGAGAAGGAAGTGGTTGGTGCAAACATGAATATTCGCAGACGCGTATAATGTACAAATGATAATAGTATACGTATTAGAAATATGACAGTCAATGAAGTGCAGGCAAATGGATGCCTTAAGATGTCGTAAGTGGTACCGATCGGTGAGTGCCTTCCTTAGAATTGATTCGGTGGGTCCATTCGCAGGATTAGTCTTCTTTCGCATTAATTCGGTTAGTCTGACACGCACCCTTAGACGGCATGGGGCGAACTGGATGGACAAACGGTTTTCCTTATTTCAGAATGACCCCTCGGAGCGACTTCGATTTGTACGACAAGATAAGATCCGGTGTGATATTTAGGGGTGCTATTGTGATTTTGTCCGCTTTTTCAGTGGGTAATGACGGCCAGCCGTATAGCAATATGGCACAATAACTTGTATTAACTTAGTTTTCAGTGGCTTACTTTTGATGATATGCCAACGGTGGTATTTAACTAGCGAAAACTTTCTACTTCCGAATCAGACTGCATTACTTATTGCACAACAGTGATATCTTCTATCGTCTGAAACTTTGCGGGAAAGTTCATTTTTTTACTATTATTTTATTTTGTAATTTTCGTGCATATCTAAAAAAAACCTTTATATATTTTTTTATTACAAATGTCGCCAAACTGCCAAACTGCAGTTTGTCGGCGATTGTTGACTGTACCACGAATCGCCTTGTTTTGTTTCATTTCATTATTGAGTTTATAAGCAGTGAAAATACATATGTACATATATAAACTCACGCATGTATCCCAGAGGGGTAGGCAGAGACCAGGAACTGCCACTAATACAAATAATCAGCGAATTCTGCATGGAAGAAACCAAGCAGATAACTAAAAAAAAGTGTTCCACTTCCAATACTGTTACAGATAATTGCATACACGGAAGCAACATGATGCCGCAGATTTAAATTTAGTTCCCAAAATAATTCACTTAATTCAGTTTTATTTAAATTTGCAATGCCCTAACAGGCCTATAATAGACCTTTAACACTTATGCTAGATGATACATCGTCTAGGTGAAGCGGCCACTCAGACGCTGTAGTACCTGGCCTACATTTTCAGGATATAGAGTAGGACTAAAAAACATAAAGTACATAATGACTACAATCATCGTGGGCCTCTTGCCTCATTCTGTTGTGACATCTGTATATATGTGATACTCTACTTTGTACAATCAATCAATCAATCAGCCCGTATCCTATCCTCAGCCATCGTCATCCAGCCACTGCCAGCAATCTGCCTCAGATGGTTGATCGTTGGGCGTCCTACGTTGGCCAGTTCGTGGTCACCACTCGAGAACCTTTGCACCCCATCGACCAGCGGTTCTTCGGCACATGTGACCAGCCCACAACCATTTCAGCTTGCTTATGTTCTAGCCTATGTCAATCACCTTATTTCTTTGGCGGATAGTGTCATTTCTGATGTGATCAATCAAAGAGACTCCGAGCATAGCCCGTTCCACAGCACGCTGAGTGACTTTGAATCGGTGGCCTGCCATCAGTGTCTACGTTTCAACTCCGTAAGTCGTAACTGGCAGGATTCACTGGTTGAGGACACTCGAGTTTATACAAAAAAAGTGAATTGAATTGAATTGGTGCACCTTCTTCCCCGTACTTCTGTGACAGGCTACTTCTCTGAAAGCCATATGATGAAGAAAAAGAAAGACATTTTATTATACCAACAAGATACATCACAGAAACAAAATAAGCAGATAAGTAACATAATATGCACAACAACAGAAAGAAAACTAAATACACAACAGACAAAACGAATAAATAAAACAGGACCATAGATGTAGCCTGTGGTGTATCTACGTTGCCACAAAAGGCAGCTGACTCAGCGTTGTGCTGAGGAAGTGATCCCTCAGCGCTGATTTTCAGTCATATCTCTCTTCTCAGACTCTGCTATAGAAAGTTTCTCTCGTGGCTGATCAGTGTATCTCTTTCCCGCAGGTGAGGGCGAGCGCGGGAGCGAGCGGCGGCGCGGCGCGGGCGGAGCGGTGTCGCGCGGCATGCGGCGCCGCCCGCTGCTGCCGCTGCTGCTGCTGGCGCTGCTGCGCGCGCACGGCCTGCTCGCCGCCTCCGGAGGTATGTGCTTTTGTCTGTCATTAAATGAAGAAGAAGAAGAAACACATTTATTATACCAACCAGAAATCACGGAAACAAAATAAACAGATGTGACAAAATATGCACAACAGAAAGAAAGGAGAAGAAAGATACATACCAAAGTAAATACAGTACCTTACTAACGTAAGTGCTCATTATTATTATTTATTTATTTATTTCAGATGAAACATCCATAAATAGTTAGTAAATGACTTGTTAGTGAAATTGAAAGAAACAATTCCGGAAACTATATTTTTTATTTTTTTTTATTATTATTTTGATAAAGACCTTTACATTTTTTTTACAAATTTCGCCTGCCGTGCAGTTTGCTGGTGTTGCGCTTATGCGCTTTACATGCAGCTTTATAATGATGCTTCCAAAAAGGGCTATCAGCCCAATCGCTTTGTGCTTTAAGGACGCTATTTGGACTGCTGCAAGCTCTACTTAGCATGGAAGCCACCCATTTCCGTATGATGGCGACAAAGCCGTCATCTCAAAAAAAAAATATAAAAAATATAATCTCGTTTCTTACTCTTTCTCGTTTCGATTATGGCAAAACCCCTCATGGTTATGAAAACCATGAGGGAGGCCTGTGTCCTGCAGTCAGCGTCAAAGGGCTGATGATGATGATGATGATGAATCTCGTTTCTTATTGTTTCCGTTGTTTGAGCTCTACACTATATCCAACTTTTAAAGTCTAATGTCCAACTGCAGTCTTATATAGTAAACACACTTATTTCAGGTCCTAGTTTACACCATTTTTGTAATAGTTGTAAATATTATAAAATTAAGTTATGTTTCATTGTGTTTCACAATGAACAATTTTGAAAATCAATTAATCAATAATATATTGGAATTGTAAAATATTTATTTCACACTTACTTGAATAAAATAGGTTGGTTCATAGAGTGCTACAAAATAAAAATTAAAACCTTAACCTAAAGTTGTCAAACTTAAATTTTGTTTATGAGGATAGAGATTACTAGAGATAGAGGATAGAGAGAAACTGAAAAAAGATACGCTGAGTGGAGTGATTTCGGATCCCTGTTACGTCAATAGGGTTGTGGCAAGTTAACTGTGGAAATCTCAGGTCTAACCAACGAATGTAGATGAAACTGGGTGAAAGGGCTACACAGCGCAAAATATAGCTTCAACGCTGCCGTTGGGCCAACAGTCCTTATGAACGTAGTAAGGTTTTAATTTACGAATTGCGAGTTATTCGGAAATTATTATCGTTATTAAAATCTTTTGTTGCATTTAAACACACAGTTTTGCACTTAGGCGAGTCAAAGTCAAAAATTTTATTCACTATAAAAACGAAATGTTTACTTAATGAATGTCAAAGCTGTTAGTTTCACAATAAATAGATTATGCGGAGAAGAAGCTAACAAAGAAACTCCACATTTATTCTTTCCAAAACAGGTTTGCTTGATTAACAGAGTTTTCAACTTAAAGTTACACTACACTAGATACAATCGTTCGCGTTAACATTATTTAAATACCAGACATCCTTGCTTGGAATAAATCTTTTAAAACATATTACTTTAAGTAAAGTAAACCTAAGTAATAATAATAACTCCTCTTTATACAGAGATACAGAGAACTTGTAACAAAATGACTTTGTAACAAAAATGTAATGATGGATTTGCTGTCGACAGACGATATGATTCTAAACCAACTAGGACACCTCAGTATTTTATTTTACAGTTGTTTTTAGTAGGGTATCAGTTGGTACGAACTATGAGAGGTCTAGAAGTGCCCTTAGGCAGAGACGAGATAGCGCTTGAGTTATGAAGAAATAGCCAAAACAAAAAGACCCCTAGCTTCATACTGTTAGAACGGACGTATGTATCGTCGTCCAGTGGTGGGTAGTTGCCGAATCCCGGACGAATGTGGGAGTTTAAATGGAGCAATGAAGGGTTTGAGGTCTGTGGCGTTCTCCGACGGTAGCACGACCCAGTGGTCGAATGGATCGAATTATAGGAAATGCAATGCGCAGTGATTTGGGTAATGTCATGGATTAAATGAGCTCAGTCCGATAGAGGCGCGGGTGTACGTACGCGTGTCTCTGTATGCATAAGCAGCTTATACACGTCCCATTGTAGGGCACAGGCCTTCTCTCAGGGAGAGAGTATGGGCTTAATCACCACGCGTGCCCACCGCGGATTGGCGATTTCAAGCGCTGAGGCATGTGAAAACCTCAAACACTCAGGTTTCCTCACGATGCTTTCCTTCACGAATGGCTACTATGACTTCACACTTGTTTTATGCTAGCCTAATTTATTTTAAGCATTACAGTTTGTTTGTAACTGCAACTTGCAAACTGTAAAATATGACATAAAATATTTCATTATTATAATTACGTTTTAATGCCGCTGGTGGTAACTTAAATATGGAACAGCCGATATTTTTTTCGCGATTCCGGCAGGCCACATACAGTCGGAATTCCGTTTCGGAATAATACATTACACACAAACGTTTAATTTCCGTTCGGAATAGCATCGCTTAGTTGTGAGTTCAGGCCTTTTTTTAGCAAATATGGATAACGACTTTCTGATTGCGATTTGCTGTATCTTGCTAAGAAATTAAAATACGTGGCGTGGCGAACTCCGTATTGGGAAAAATTTCGAACAGAAAACTGTCGTATGTGTGTGGTACGTCCTTAGTTTTTACGAACTTACTGCGTTTGGAATCCCGAATCGAAATTCCAAAACGGAATCCCGACTGTATGTGGCCGACCTTCAAATTATTATAGTAAGACCTTGGACAAACCATATTGAGAACCCCCAAACTTCGGAGTTCTATAGGGAATTCAATATAATATCTGATGATTATGACCTGGATTTGTTTAATACTGAACAAGCTGAGGCGAGGCATATAGTTGGTCAGATGTTTTTTTACACGTAGCTTTTTGAATCGGGTGGAGCTTTGATTGAATCATTTTAATTTCAATTAATTAATTACTACTTCCTTGCAAATTAAAATTAAAATTAAAAAAAAAATATTCAAGGTAACACAGAAACCGTGACTCTTTTCTCAATAAAGATACTTGTATTAATTTTTTCTAGGTATTTTAACCTTGTAATAGCTGCTAGTCTTCCTAGAATCTGAAATAAATAAATTTGTTAACCTCGGCATAGCTGCGTGTCGATGCGAGGGCACAAGGAGCCGTTGTCGGCCTAACCCGAGCCATTTGTTTGATTACGCCAGCTACCCTGGGCCTACACCTGGGTTAGGAAGCGAGGGCGTTAGCGGTGCTGTTTTCGGCTGGCAATTTATGGCGTGGCTTGGCGTGCTCTATCTCCCGGTGGGGATTATTCGGTGGGATCGCTGTGATTGATTCGTGAATTGGAATTGAGCAAGCCTCTGATTTTGTATAAGTGCCAAGCCAATGGCGAATCGCTGACCGATGTTTTGAAGTGAAAACTTCTTAAGGTAGACTCTGCATTGTTTCAATGCAATAAAACTAACCAGTCACGCTCGGATCGCTGACGATCTTGGGTATTTTTATTAATTTTCAGAGAGGGATAAAACATCGTTTAGAAAGTTATTGTAAGACCGTACGTAATATCCTACAAATTGAAAAACACTGGAAACAGCGCTGATAGGATAAGCATGTCTATCCTGCAGCATCAGATGAGCGTAGCTTCCTTTACCAGATAGCCTAAACTATTTCATGAAAACTACCTTTACTGGTGCTTAAGTTTGTAAACTACTAATAAAGTATTTTCATTTTATTACATTTACAAATCGTTTGTATAATCATCGGTTGGTATTTTAACTCTGATAAGTATTATTTTTTCATTATTATGTTTGCTACATAATTTTTCTAGCGTTTACTGGTAACATCGGTCTAAAATAGACAAGTGAAGTGATTTGACTGATTCTGAGACAATTTTTAGATGGATTAGGTTGGCTTTAGCCCTTGCCCTCATTCAGTAAGTCGAAACGCAAGTTTTGCATAGTTTATACTTGAAATGTTCACTACACTGAACTATTGCCGAACTAGATTTTACTAAAACCTATTTGTCCCGGCTCTATAGAGCAATATCGGAAAGTGCTCTAGCTCGGTCCATTGCGGGAATTGTCAGCCCATCACTCTGAAGCATCACTCTCCGAACAGTAGTGCAACTGTGAAATAGAAACAGAAGCTCGGTTCAAGTTGATAGTTAAAATAAATAAATTGGACTCAATTTATCACGCAATAACCTATAGTATTAAATACAAATGTTACAGTTTAAGCTATACAAGTAACAACTATAGTGATAAAATGCTGAGTCCAGTATTTGTATGTTTTGTCCTTGTGTTTGTGATTTAAGATCTATCTTTTTACTTATTTGTAATTCTCTCATGTATAACAAGGAATTAAATTTTACCAGTGACCACGACGCATGCAACATTGCCGAGTACGGGGTTCGGATATTGGGAGTTCGCAAAATACGAGGGCAGTTTGCTCCACATTAATGCTGAATAAATGTTTATGACAAGTTTAGTTTGTCAGTTAAGTAAAAGTGAAGCTACAAAAACGTTTTAAAAACCTAGTTAGAAGTTAAAAATTCCACCCATGCCTATTAGTTCAGTTGGGAGAGCGCTGGCACGGTTAGCTAGAGGTCGCAGGTTCAAGTACCGGCATGGGTGGAATTTTTAGCCTCTAATTAGGTTCTTAAAATTGTCCTCAGCACGGGTTAGTTGCAACAACAAAAAAAAAGAACATAACTACTAAATGTTAGTAAAAAATACAGTGTTAGTAAAAAATGAATCTTCTGTATGTTCCTTCCTACGCTGAGGTGCCGTCATCTATCGACGTCGGCAGATGGACCAATTTCCGATTTAATTGAAAACTATCTTCAGGAACCCATTAGTAATAATTTCGGTTAGGACAGGAGAATTCATTGTTTTTGACATTCTAACATCGTCTGAATTAATTGGAGAGAATATTTTATCGTGCACTGAAGCATAAAAGTACCTAATATTGTTCAAAAAATGCATTGACAGTATATTGGCACACGCTGCTAGCTAAAAAGTCGCCCGTGATACAACTGTTCCTTACGGGCAAATTTTCGACACAAATGTTACTGTATGTTTGTTATATAATTCCTGGTGTACATCGCAGTTTTACAACCATGGAGTCATACATAGATACTTGTGTAAACACATGAATCCCAGAAGGCTAGGCCAAAAATGGAGTTTGCCTCTTGTCAATCGTGACATTTATTTTTCGATTCATTAAAATTAATAAGAATTGATACGACATCTACTTTTTGTGTGCGCTATTTGCTTAATGCTAGCTTAATACTAGAATATGCAACAGTATGTTTATACAGATAAGATTATTGCAAGTTTTACATATGTAACAAACAGAATAAAAATTAAATAAAAGCCTGCAATATTCTCAAAATTTAAAAAAAGTATTGAAAAAACAAAACTTGATTTGGCTTCGTTAGATTAATTTCAGCAAAGTTTTGAAGTAAACAAAAGTAAAGGATCTTCATTCTTACACGGTTTAGCGCATCTGCCATCGCTTTCCTTAAGAATCCCTTGTCACTACTTCGCGTTTTACCAAGTCAAATTGTTTTCAATAATGGCTCACTGCTTATGTTATATGGATAGCTGAATGCAATATCCCAAACGACCGTCTGCCGAGGAGTGTTTGCAGTAAGTCCTCTGGAAGTCAGTTATAACTTGATGAACATTTTCGACGAAGAATTATGTAGATGCAAATTTCGTCAAAATAAAGGCAGGGGTTTTGGGTTGTATTAAAGGGGCTGGGCGAATATGATCTGGTTATTATGAACCGTATTACTTTGCTCAAAATTTAAATTTAGAAGTCCCTTGTGCGAACACCCTTTTTTTAACAGCCTGTGCCCGTGACTACGTTTGCGTAGGATAAAAATGCCTTATATATAAACGAAAAATATGGAGAGCTTGTGGCGAACCTCAATTTGTGGAGAAGTACATACAGGTAAGAGAAGAAATCGAAACGCGGGGCTATATATATTTTTGGAGTAAATTTTATCAAAATCGGTTTATACGTGAGGTATGAGTATTGGCGGTCGGAAAGAGATTAAATTACGTGCACATTACATAAAAAAAAAATGGGTCGAATTTCACGTCTCCGATTGATCAATTAATGAAATTATATATTTTACGTGTGGCGCCGGACGAAGAATAGTGTCACTCCATTTCCTTCCGTGGATGTCGTAGAAGGCGACTAAGGAAATCAATTACCAGGAGACGGGCAGCAGCGTCTTCCTGAGATTCCAACCGCACACTGCGATCGCCAACCCGCCTGCCAAGCGTGGCGATTATGGCAAAACCCCTCATGGTTATGAAAACCACGAAGGAGGCCTATGTCTTGCAGTGGGCATCAAATGGCTGATGATGATACATTTTAATATTAATTACATCTCGATAATCTGGGTCCGTTCTTATGCTACCAGCAATAGTGCATCAAAGGCTCCGAAAATTGGTGTTTCGATCGCTAGAAACGTCAAAAGTCCTAGATCGGTATTTCGCAATTTGAATTAGGTAGGTAGAGAGGGTCAAGCCGTCACGTGTTGCACTCGTAACACGTGACGGCTTGACAAATGTATGTATACGAAACGATATTTAAAATCATCATCATCATCATCATTCAGCCATAAGAAGTCCTCCATGGATTTCCAAAAAGACCGGTTGAAGCGGCTTGCATCCAGCGTCTTCCTGCCACTTGGATGAGGCCATCTATCCATCTTGTGGCTTGTCGTCCTACGCTGCGCGATATTTGCAATAATGAGTGAGGAATTTTGTAAACGAGATTCTTTCTAATTGTCAGGTATGGTAGGGTTGTCACTTAGAAGGGTTTGTTCCATGTTTACGCTTAATGCTATTCAACGTCACTTGTCTGAGAACGGGGTAATGTCGCGTGATTATAATGGCATTTGTGGCTCCCTTCTACCTAGCAATTAGCATACGTTAAGACAGTCGTTACATGGAAGTTACTTAGTTAAATGTAGATAACAAAGTCAAGCGTTTTGATAGCTAAGGGTAGCTTTGATAGATCATAACATAAACATAACATAAACATTTACATACAGGCACATACATTGCTTCTGGCCTCACACTAGAATACCCTGTGTCGTGGAAACCAGAAACAACGAGATTACAAACATGTAAACAACCATGAAGTGGGGATTTTTTTTTTATAGACAATACATAACAATCAGAGAAGAACTAGACTTTTTCCGCGTTCATAACATAACATAAGCAGCCTATATGTGTCCCACTGTGGGGTACAGGCCTTCTCTCAGAGAGAGAGAATGGGCTTAATCACCACGCGTGCCTACCGCGGATTGGCGATTTCAACCGCTGAGGTATGTTAGTAACTCAGACACTCAGGTTTTTTCGTTCGGCATAGCTGCGTGTTCAGGCGAGGGCACAAGGAGCCGTTGTCAGCCTAACCCGGACCATTTGTTTGATTATATTGGCTGCTTATGTTACATAACATAACATAAGCAGCCTATATATGTCCCCTTGTAGGAAACAGGCCTTCTCTCAGAGAGATAAAGATAAGATAAGATAAAAACATTTATTTGCATCTGCGTACACACACATATACAACAACTTAAATACAAGAAATAGTTGCACAAGAGAAAACAGAGCACAATTTTACAACATTGAGACAAACAGAGAGCACAAAAATGCAAGCACAGGCAAAACAACAGAATACGAGAAAACGATTTGTGGGTGTGGCAAATGCAAAGGGGCTCTGACTCAGCATATGCTGAAGAGGCAGACCACTCCAGCGCTGGTCTTCCGTCAGTACCCAGTAAGGCGCTGACGTGCAGCACTCGGAAACGAAACTAGGTTAATAAATAAATAAATGAATCGGCAGCAATTGGATATTCAAATGTCAAAGTATAAATTATTAATGATAGCATTAATGGTATATTAAATTAAATAAGTACATATTGAATGAATGTCATTGTGATAGTAATATGTCGAATTATGATACAGTATTTAATATTTATTTATTTACGTGTATGCTTCGTGACGAAGTAATGCCCAACAATTGTGTATGTCCCTTTATAATAATAATTAATTAACTAGACACATGTCAAAAATATTAATAGGATTACATTATAATTTAATTGAGAAAATAAATTAATAATAAACTCGTGGATGAGTGCGTAGGAAAAATTATGAAGAAATAAAAAAAAAAAGTAGTTGGTCAATGAGGGACCGACTTCTGCGATTCAAGGAGAACCTTTTTATATTTGACTTTAGAGCTAGCCTTAGAGTTAAGCTGTCTTAAGGGTGGAGGGATGTCATTCCAGCACTTGGTGGCCTGAAATCGAAAGCTACCGCGGAAGGCGGCAGTTCGATGTTCAGGCACACCAAGCGGGTTTGAACATGCCCTGATTTTGTTGCTGTCACCTATCCTAGACCAACGCCAAATTAATTTTTCGTATAGATACGTTGGTTTCTGAGTTTTAATAATTCCAAATAATAAAGTTGCCATAAATAACTTTATCCTATTACCCATTTTTAATAAGTCCGCTTTATTAATATATGGTGTGATATGTGCCCGAGCTGGTATGTCATAGCAAAAGCGGACGCAAGCGTTTTGGACACGTTGCAAAAGTTTATGGGTCTTTGCAAATAAACAAGGTCCGCAGGCAGTCAAAGCATAGTTCAGCTTGGACATTATTAGTGTATCGCAAAGGAGAGCTCGAGTATTTACACTTTTACTCTTTAAGCCCATACACGAGAGCGAGTATGGGCTTAATCACCACGCGTGCCCACCGCGGATTAGCGATTTCAACCGCTGATGTATGCGAGTACTCAGACACTCAGGTTTCCTCACGATGCTTTCCTTCACCCTTAACGAAGTAAACGTTTATGCGTAAAACACTTTAATACAGAAACTGTGACTTGATGAAAGTCACGAATTGCACATTATTATAATTACTTTATTGCACACAAAACATGTCACCATTACATACAAAATAACACGTACAAAGTCGAACTTATCTCTGTAAGAGATTTCTTCCAGAAAACCGAGAATAAACTACATAAACCATAAAAAGCTCAAGTAACATTGGTTTATAATATATATCAATATCATGATGAGTAGAAATGGACGTAGAAACTTCAAATTCAGTCTTATTTTTGGTTTTTAGTGACCAGTGTAACTTTTTATCACAAATATAAAATTTTAGAACTCGTCACAATGTTAAGAAATCCTGAATGTATTAACTTGTGTTTCAATGAGTGAAATTTCGTATACAAGAGCAATAATACATATATCTTCAACACTCAATGCATCATGTAACGCTCAGTTGGCCAGTTCCATCCGTTCACTCTCTTTAAACTCTAACACCTTAGTCGTAAGCGCCATTCCAGCTGGCTCAAAACGCAAACATAACTTTGTTTTAGAGGCTTTTGGAATCAAGTTGGCATTCCCATACTTTACTGCACAAAGTGTCTGGCCAAACGCCAGTGGACAGCGCTACGCCAAAATGAATTCAGCGACATGCATTTTCTGTGAAAAATCAATGCGAAAAGTTAACAAGAGGAAAGGAAAACAATGCTGCCACGGAATTTATGTTTCTGTACGCATGAATCGCTTTCGGTAAAGAAACGACAGAAGAATAACTGTCTTATTTATAAAAAAACGATTTCTCTAAAACACTTCTCAGATGCCGTTTAAATAAATCACTGGTTACGTCTTTCCCTTCATCACAGACTACTTCAACTGACTATGATGAGTGTTTTAAGGAATCGTGTCTTTGTAAATAAGGCCGTAAGCATGTAAGTTTGGGAAATAGGTTTTTCGTGTACAAAAATAAATCGGCATATTGGCATGTATAAACACATTAATCACGCCGACAAAACGTTACCATAAAATCTTTAAAATTATTTTTCACCCCCCATCTCGGCAAGAGTATGTTCATCACCCCATCTCGGAAAGAGTAAATTGTAAAAGTAAATTGAATTTAGAACATCGAGTGCACTAAGTTTGTAAATTTAAAACATCATTAAACCTATTTACTTCTACCTCCATGGTGCCGACTTTATCATAATACTTTTTTTAATTTGTTATAAACTCAGACTCGGAACCTCCTTTGTGTTTTTTTGCATTTAGGTAGACATTTCCACGCTGAGGTGGGATGAAAACTTACGTGTTGCACTCGAGTGCAAAGATTTTTCACCTCGTGCTCTTTTGATTCCCTCGCTAACGCTCAGGATTCTAATTTTTTAATCACTCGCTGCGCTCGTGATTAAATTTTAGAATCCTTCGCTTGCTCTGTCATCAAAATTGAGCACGCGGTTAAAAAGCAACTTTGCACTCTTGTATAACAAAAAACTATTTTGCTCTTCCATATCTAAGTGCACAAGCCGTTTTTATCCGCTAGAGGATAACGTAAATAGAATTCAGAACATATCGTGTGCACTAAGTTTGTAAATTCAAAACATAATTTAACCTATTTACTTCTACCTCCATGGTGCCGAATTTATCATAATACTTTTTTTAATTTGTTATAAACTCAGACTCGGAACCTCCTTTGTGTTTTTTTGCATTTAAGTGAGATGAAAAGTTACGTGTTGCACTCGAGTGCAAAGATTTTTCACCTCGTGCTCTTTTGATTCCCTCGCGAACGCTCAGGATTCTAATTTTTGAATCACTCGCTGAGCTCGTGATTCTACTTTAGAATCCTTCGCTTGCTCTGTCATCAAAATTCAGCACCCGGTTAAAAAGCAACTTTGCACTCTTGTATAACAAATAACTATTTTGAAGCCTACATCATAGTGTGAGGGATCTTTAGACTGGTCGTTTAAAAATATTGTGGATGTAGCAAATAAATTTTTAGATTTAGGGATCTTGGCAAAATATTAAGCTTTAAAGTGCACATTTTTGTTTGAGTAAGGCGTTTCCTCTCTCCTGGATAAACGCTTCATTGTATAGACGTGAAAAACTTCAGTGCAGTATGTAACATATATAATGAACTTAAAAGGTAAACGAACCACGGCTAAGTAGGCTTTACAACTTAACCAGTAATAGTCGAGCAATTTATAAATGAGAAGCTCCGCACAAATTCCATTGAAAATGACTTTGATGAAGTTGTAAGCTCTGTAAAGCAGGTAAAATTACCCCTCCTTTTGATTTGATTTCAAAATGCTTTATTACACAAGAGATACATCTGCACAAAGGCGAGCTTAATACTTTAAAGTATTTTCTTCCAGCTACTCATCATCCTTCTAAGAAACCCTTCGCTGCGCATGAGCTGATGCACTTTGCCGGCTTTAGTTGTTTAAAATTAGCGTCGTATAAAATTTGTAATAAAATTTGCTCCTATATTACGCGCAACAAATCCTGAACGATTCTAATCCTTTAACTGTCAAATTCCATACTAATTGCTATCGCAAACGTTAGGATTCCGACAGGATTTGGACCACATAATTAGGCTTCAGGCGACTCAGGCTACCTGAGCCTGAGTTACCTGATTATTTACAATTCTGATGTAGTGAAGAAGCAATCGTGTGACATATGTAGGGGTAGACGTGATTTAGTGAAGTCTTTTCATATAAATCGTATCTGTCCACGAGCGGGCACGCCCAGCGGGGTGCCTGCGCAGGGCTTGGGAAGCGGCTAACAGATAATAAAAAATAACTCGAATCTATTCCATTGTTAGAGTTCCGTAGGTACCCAAAGAGTAAGGGACCCTATTACTAAGACTCCGCTGTCCGTCCGTCCGTCCGTCTATCACCAGGCACTCATGAACCGTGATAGTTAGACAGTTGAAATTTTCACAGCGACAGAAATACATAATGTATTTCTGTTGCCGCTATAGCAACTAATATCTACAATAAACAAAATCCCATACAAAAACGTATTTTTTTTGCCGTTTTTTCCTGGATATTAATAACGGCAACAGGAAGACGCTTAAAATATTCAAATGTTGCATAGATAATGGTACGGAACCCTTCGTGCGCGAGTCTGACTTGCACTTGGCCGGTTTTAATTTATCGCCATTTTTAGAAACGATCCGACAGCCTTCTTCTTATCACGTCGTAGTCCAGTCATAAATGAATTTGAAGTATGTTGTTCAGGTACGATTATGGCGCTTTCGATGCAAGATGGCGGCCCGCATCTCCCCCCAAGATCGAAAACTTGGACTTTTATTGCAACCCCATACCTGAACAACATACATCAAACCCAATTGTTTTCCATCTATTGCAAAGCAAAGGCCTGTTTTGGTCCCAACAGACAGCACTATCGGTAACAAACTATTAAATATTTTTTGCCCTAAACTCTGCCACGCGCAGACCAGCGTCCATGGCACCCAGCAAGTCCTTTGGAGTACAGGTAGGTGGGCAAAGGGGAAATACGTTTAGGCTCCACTAATACAAGTTGAGTTCCTCTCTTATGTAGTCCTTGCTTCTGCATCAGCTGACCTGGGTTCTCAGTCTATTGAGTGAGTGACTCAAAGCTGCTTGTACCCTGGTGGCAGTGACTCCTGGCTTCCACGAAACCGCCAGGAACTGGGTCACACCGTAAGTCGATTCCTTTTTTTGGTCCATTTAGGCAGGGAGATGCTAAGGTATAGCCGTACAAGGGGTGCTTAGAATCTGTCTCCTTATACGAGTATGTTTCGATGGAACTGCTCCTATGTTACGCGCACCAAGTTTTGAATGATACCAATCGTCTATCTGTCAGTGCTGAGGGTTCGCTTCCTCAGCACAATGCTGAGTCAGTTGCCTTTTGTGGCCACTTAGACATACTACAGGCTACATCTATGGTCCTGTTTTATTTTTATTATTTTGTCTGTGGTGTATTTAGTTTTCTTTCTGTTGTTGTGCATATTATGTTACTTCTCTGTTTATTTTGTTTCTGTGATGTTCCTGTCTTGTTGGTGTAATAAATGTCTTTCTTCTTCTTCTTCTGCAAATTTCTTTCTAATTTCTGTCGCAATCTGGCCTGGCCGCTTCGCTACGGGGCAGGTGGCGCGATGCCCGCAAATAGGAACAGTAAGTAAGCGCTGCACATTTTTTGTTTTAATCAGTAAGTCACCGTAAATCCCTCGCCAACCTTTCATTTTCCACATTGGTTTGTGTTACGTGGTGAGCGCAACACTTTTTGCTTCCACTCCATGTCCTGTTTGTTAGTCAAACCGGATTTGCTGAAAAAGGAACGTGGCTTGCTCGCCACTTTTCCAGCCAGTGTGCAAAATACAAAACTCCGTACAGGTTTCTTTCCTTTTTATTTTCAAAAAAGGCTTGTAGGTACCTCCTTTGATTAAAGTACAAACACTGCGAGTCCGTATACGAAAAGGTCAAGTTAAGGTTAAGTTTGTAATGTGATGTGCTTACCAAAGTTTTGTCGTCCATGTCTGAGTTCATGAACCTGAATGTGAGGATTTTTTTACAACCTAGATTCGTATCTTATTGCTGTACGGTGTGTGCTAGCGAAAAATATTCTGCAACCAGGCAGGCTGCTGGCGAGCTCAAAGAATTGCATCATTGAATTGCCTTAAAATGGGTTTCCTCCATGGCAATGCTAATTAGGGTCCTACAGTTTTTGCATAATCACCCCGCTTCTTTTTGTGTATTTTCCTTATTTTCGAGTTTTGGTTCCCCGCGGAACAATGTTCGCCTTTTTCGGGTTCCGTGCCGAAGGGTGCCGATGGGACTTTGCTACTAATCCGTACTCTGTTTGTCTGTCTCTCTGTCAAATGGCTTTAACTTTTAAAACGTAGTAGGTAACTAGTTAAATTTCATAGTTATATGTGTAACGGGTCCAATGGCAACTATTTGTTACATAAACTTATATACAAACTAAGTTTTTTTTTTCTGATGAGGCAATAGATACTTTTTCATCTTTATCTTTATAAACTTACGCCTGTATCTCAGATGGGTAGGCAGACCAGAGACTGCCCCTTGCCACTTTCGCTTCATCAACATTCAACGTAAACTTTACCTCATTTCTCAACGTTTCGGCAACGTTGCAGATATACCCGTTACATTTCTTTTGTGGATTATCTATTTCTCCATTTTTTTTTCTCCATAATTTTTGAATGCCAGGCCTCCCAAAAACCAGACAACAAAGTATGAAACACACGTCTAAGGCCGGGGAATTATACAAATAATATAAGAACTAATACAATGTAGAATTTTTAGTCCCTAAACAAGAAAACTTAATGTTTTAGGGTTCCGTACCTGAAGGGTGCCAAAAGGGACCCTATTACTAAGACTTCACTGTCCTTCTGTCTGTCTGTCTGTCTGCCGTCATAACAACAAATACTAAAAACCGAATAAAATAAATATTCAAGGGGGGCTCCCATACAACAAACGTGATTTTTTTGCCGTTTTTGCTCGATATTAATAACGGAAACAGTTAGACGCTTGAAATATTCAAATGTTATGTAGATAATGGATCGGAACCCTGCGTGCGCGAGTCCAACTCGTACTTGGCCGTATTTTTGTTTTTTGTTTTTGCCCTGCAGAAACAGAATATTATGTGGTAAAACGCAACCCCCAAGTCGTGAATCCAACTCGTACTTGGCTAGTTTTAACCCATTTTTTAATTTTGTTTCGCTGCGAAAGATTGTTTGTTTCTTCAAAATAAATGGCCGTTGGTTGGAGTTATTTTCAACAAAATTAAAATCTCCTGTATATAACTTTAGTTTTTTACTGAGTACTGCAGTAACATGGCGGACATACTTCGACCAAATGGGGGATGTTTTAGCAAAGGGCAAAATAAAGCCAGCGTGCGTGCATGCAACGACTAATTAATGTTGATGAGGCGAAAGTGATCTGTCAGGATCGTGGAAAGCGGTAGCCTCTGGTCTTTCTGGTACCCCTCTGTGATGCAGGCTTGAGGTTATGTTATGTTATAGTAAGTATATTTAATGAATCCTAAGTTTCTGGGGTGCTCACGGACCAGCGCTTGAAATCGCTAATCCGCAGTGTGTATACATGCTAATTAATCCCACGCTCTCTGCTGGAGAGAAGGCTTAAGGCCTGCAGGGGGATTTATAAACGATGAATAGCTGACCCGGCACACGTTGTTTTGGCATATTAATCAGCCTACGACCCATTCTCAGATCTACCAAATATGCACAAAAAAATTCATGAAATCGGTGGCGGTTTTTGGAGGAGTTCGATAACAAACACTGTGACACGGATTTTATATATTAGATTATATACTACATGCATAAATTCTGAGCAGAGACCAAAGTTCCACGATTCTGACAAACATCTCGCTTCATCAACATTCATTAGTCGCGCAGTTCGTTATTCGATGGGGCGATTAATCATAGGTATAATCACACTTACTTTGATACCTTGAATTGAATTGGACCATATTACGCAGAAACATTCTAACCCGGTGGTAGCCAGACCGGCAATAGTCTAGTGGGTAGAACATTGGACTCGGAAGCGAGAGACCCAGGTTCAATTCCCAGTGCGGGCGTGTACCTATGACTTTGTTTTCTAAGTTATGTACATTTGTGAATTTACAGTAGCAATACCACTCGCTAACTGTGAAGGAAAACATCGTGAGGAAACCTGAGTGTCTGATCTATCCATCCACATACCTCAGAGCTTGAAATCGCCAATCCGCGGTGGCCACGCGTGGTGATTAAGCCCATACTCTCTCCCTGAGATAAGGCCTGTGCCCTACAGTGGGACGTATATAGGCTGCTTATATTATATATTTTAACCCACAATAAGTAACTATTGATTAAGACTATTTTTTTCCATGTTTTTCTTCAGATGTGTTTAGCCTCTGAACAAAAACATGGAACAAAGCATTTTTTACGAATAAAAGCGTTTTTCTCGAAAGTTACTATTTGTGAGTTAAAATGTTTCTGCATAACAAGGTTCAATTATGCTCCTAGAAGATGGTTAGCTACAAACTCCTCTATTGAACACTCCTGTTCCAGAGAAAATGACTTTGAAGTGTAATGAAAAGGAAAAACAAAATAACTTGTTTTTCTTATTCTGTCACATAATTATAGAACCTAAATTCCACGAAGAGAGCCTCCATCGGAAATTAAAAGAAGTTAGGTAGCGACTTCGATTTTTCAATTGATCTGTTTTAACTGACAAAGCGGTAATAGCCTAGCGGGTAGAACATTGGACTCGGAAGCGAGAGACTCAGGTTCGATTCCCAGTGCGGGCATGTACCTATGACTTTGTTTTCTAAGTAATGTATATTTGTAAAGTTATAGCAGCAATACCACTCGCTAGCTGTGAAGGAAAACATCGTGAGGAAACCTGAGTTACACAGCTATTCACATAACTCAGCGCTTGAAATCGCAAACCCGCGGTGGGCACGCGTGATGATTAAGCCCATACTATCTTCCTGAGAGAAGGCCCGTGCCCTACAGTGGAACTTTATAGGCTGCTTATTATGACATAAAGGCGGGTAAACTTGTGGCCACGGAGCTAAGAAGAAGTGCGCAGTTGGCTTTGGTTTTATTTGGAACTGCCTGGCCCGCCGTACTGCGTAGCGTCACAAAATCGATAGTTTTTTTTAATGAATTATTCCTAGGTTATAATGTTAATCTGTTATTCGAGGCGGAGACAAATTCAATATATCAATCATCATAAAAATCTGTCCAGTCGCTCTTGAGTGTGACTAGCCCGACTCTGTTTTATACATTTATAAACTACTTACGTCGATATCTTAAGTCGCAAAAAGCAGTCTTCTCGATATAAATTATGGTTAATCTGCATGCCAGTTGCTTTTGCATGTTTGAGTTTCTTAAAATACAAACTTTACAATATTTCATATTATAATATTTGAAAAAAGTACCAAGAATCATAACCTTAATAGAAACATCGTGAGAAAACCTCAGCGCTTAGAATTGCCAGTCCGCGGTGGGTACGCGTTGTGATCAAGCCCATACTTTCTCTTTCTGAGAGAAGACTTACACTCTACGTTAGTTGCGTTGATTTCATCAATTGTTTAGTATGTGCTTAGACGTAAAAAATACACATACATACATACATAAACTCACGCCGTTATCCCAGAGGGGTAAGCAGAGACCAGGGACTGCCATTTGCCACGATCCTGACATATCACTTTGGCTTCACCAATATTCATTAGTCGTTGCATGCACGCACGCCGGTTTCGGGTAATAATTATCTTTTCACCTCACTAGCTCGTAAAAGCTCTGTTTATCATTCGAAATCTGCGTGGAAAATCGCACTTTATCCGCTAGCGTGGAAAGTGTTTTTAAAATTCGAATATTTTTATTCAATAAAGGTTTCGTACAATAAATTACATATATATAGAACCTCATTGGTTTCGTAATAGTTTATAGGTATTCTTTGCAGCCAGTCCATTGATGATTGAAATGCAAATACTTATTTCATGTCATGCGCCAGCCTCATTTAAAGAATCGCACTGGCCGGCAAGAAAATTTGATTTAAAAAAAAAACTTTAAAATTTTCTTCTCTTTGTTGAATTCACTTTACTTCCATTATTTTGGTTTGTTTTTTGATAAAATCGAAAGAAATCATAAAATATGAGCGAAACTAGCAGCGACGAAGATATAAATTAACAGTAATTTAATATTTATTAAAACTGTTTTTCTTGCACCTAACATTTTCCTCGCTTTAGTGAGGTGAAAAGTTGTGTGTTGCGCTCGACAGCAAAGTTATTTAGCGTCTCGTACCTTTGAAACCCTCGCTACGCTCAGGATTCTATATTTGAACCACTCGCTTCGCTCGTGGCTCAATCCTAGAATCCTTCGCTTGCTCAGGTTTCAATACAAGGTACTCGCGCCAAAAATTAACTTTGCAGCCTTGCATAACAAATAACTAATTTCACCTCACTAGCTCGTAAAAGCTCTGTTTATCATTCGAAATCTGCGTGGAAAATCGCACTTTATCCGCTAGCGTGGAAAGTGTTTTTAAAATTCGAATATTTTTATTCAATAAAGGTTTCGTACAATAAATTACATATATATAGAACCTCATTGGTTTCGTAATAGTTTATAGGTATTCTCTGCAGCCAGTCCATTG
Source organism: Yponomeuta evonymella (assembly GCA_963969515.1). Lineage (NCBI taxonomy): Eukaryota > Metazoa > Arthropoda > Insecta > Lepidoptera > Yponomeutidae > Yponomeuta > Yponomeuta evonymella. Next base: position 21,139,063 of record OZ018346.1, on the reverse strand, counting down.
ATGATTGAAATGCAAATACTTATTTCATGTCATGCGCCAGCCTCATTTAAAGAATCGCACTGGCCGGCAAGAAAATTTGATTTAAAAAAACAAAATTTACTTTCAATATTACCAATTGTAGTAATTTTACTTTTAATTTTTGAAATAAATAAACAGTAATTTAATATTTATTAAAACTGTTTTTCTTGCACCTAACATTTTCCTCGCTTTAGTGAGGTGAAAAGTTGTGTGTTGCGCTCGGCAGCAAAGTTATTTAGCGTCTCGTACCTTTGAAACCCTCGCTACGCTCAGGATTCTATATTTGAACCACTCGCTTCGCTCGTGGCTCAATCCTATTTAGAATCCTTCGCTTGCTCAGGTTTCAATACAAGGTACTCGCGCCAAAAATTAACTTTGCAGCCTTGCATAACAAATAACTATTTCTTTTGCTAATAAATCGCCTTTTTGGTCTAAGTATGCCCGCTTGGGACTTCTCTTACCGCCCCGTCTACCCACTTTCACTCGATATATTTGTTTCGTCAATCTGTCTTCCTTTATCATCTCCACATGTCGAAACCAACGCAACATTCTTTTCTCAATTCAAAAAACATATAGATTCAGATTAAAGCGATCTACAATTGTTGAATAAGATTATTTTGATCTTGAATTTAAAATTGTGCATTCTATATTTGAATGATTCATTCCAAAGTTGCGGAATAAGAAGCAGAAATGTACGTAAAGTGAACCGCTGAAAAAAGCTTTAACCATCACCCGCTCTGCTGATCACTGCGCCACCCGCTGTCACTGGTACAAAGGTTGGTGGAACCCGAGTTTGGAATAATAATGAGTGGAATTGCGATGCTGTGGGTTGTTATGTCAAGTTATTTTTGAAACAGAAGGCCGATCATTAATTTATGTTTCACAGTTCCCCGAAACAATATCATTAACTACGGCCGTCGCTGTTATTGGGGTCGCTGACTAATGGCGATGAAGATGAACCCATGACGATAGACTAACCTTACAAATGACCAAGTGCGAGTCAGACTGGCGCTCCGAGGATTCGGTATGATATTTCTGTTGAGAATGTTTTTTTTTTTTCATTCAATTCGGGATCCTTAGTGAGAGTCTAATGGGCATTTTTTATTATTTGATGACGTACGGTAAGGAACGCATCGTTATCACATCAAGTTTTACACTCCTATTGCCGTTTTCACGATAAAATTTATCGTTCATAATGAAAAACATATTTAAAAAATAAATTTATTACGACGCGTATTCTGTGAAAATTCTTCTAGATGGTTCTGGTAGCTACCTGTTATGGTTAAAATTATACAACCTTTATAAGTCAGATGGACAGACAAACAGATGTCGTAGGCATATTAGGGTCCCGTTTCGTATCCTTGAAGTACGGAACCCATAAAAATGTCTACAGGGTGAATTCGTTTACCGTATTTTAAGGAGACATTCTAACCATGATTTATAAATAAAAATAAAAAATTTTTTTTTGTTACCTAACCAAAATTTATTTACTTAAGCATAAACAAATTAAACAAGCATTATCAGAACGAAAAGTAATAAAAATCCAAGAAACTATTTTGATGCTTTTTGAGCGCCTACTCAATTGTTTTTTTAATTGTTTACGTATATCGAAGAGCCAAAGGTCGGAAATCACGAATGTTATACGATTACTGATAAATCATTAATAATACTGTTGTTTACAATGAAAAGAACATTCCGTCAAAATACGGTGTACGAATTCAAATTACGAAACGGAACCGACCTGGTTGTACTGAATAAATAAATCATGTACTACGAAAACCCAGAAACTAAATATTTACTTATTCTTTTATTTCAGACGTATGCTAGCTAGCAAACGGCCTTTGACACCTCCTCCCATAGAGTTTGCAGTTTATGTAATCTTGTTCGAAAAGTAAGAAAAACTGGCTAAGTGCGAGTTGGACTCGCGCACGAAGGGTTCCGTACCATTATCTATACAACGTTAGACTTTTTTCCTCTGTGGTTAGACAAAGATCGAATTTGAGAACAAAGCCATCTATAGAAACAAACAAGAAGAGTTTAACATTGACATTTAACGACATGACATCGGCGCTGTGAAGGTTACATAGATGGCCGCTAGATGGCGAGCGCTGTCTTTAGACAACTTTTGTTGTATGGGAGCCCCCCTTAAATATTTATTTAATTCTGTTTTTAGTATTTGTTGTTGTAGCCTAGCTGTCAAGGTTCATGAAATACAGCCTGGTGACAGACAGACGGACAGACAGACAGAAAAAAGGAGAGTGAAGTCTTAGTAATAGGGTCCCGTTTGGCACCTTTTCGGGTGCGGAACCCTAAGAAAGAGTAAGGTCATGGGAAATACAATATTTATTCTGACTCTGTCTGATGTTTAAGCTATTAGGTGACGTAATGGTTAATAGTTAATGCCACACTACTGTTTTTCTTAGACCGTAATGTAGTGCTTACCTGAAATTTTTTTAGACAATATTGTAATTTTCGTTGAAGATAATATTTTATGGTAAGTAAATAAAAATAAATTCAATGTTATTTGCTCCATTTTTGCATCGTTCGTTAATGGTACTGCGTGAAATTGTTATATATTTTTCCACTATTCGTAATGCTCGTGATCTCACTTAGGGTCTGGTGGAAGACCAGCGTTACGGGTCTCACCCATAACACATGCTGAGTCCAGACTCCTTTTTAGGGTTCTGTAGCCAAATTGTAAGGGATCCTATTAGTAAGACTCCGCTGTCCGTCCTTCCGTCCGTCCGTCTGTTACCAGGCTGTATCTCATGAACCGTGATAGTTAGAAAGTTGAAATTTTCACAGTATTTTTGTTGCTGCTATAAGAGCACATGCTAAAAACAGAGTAAAAAATAATTTTAGGGGGGGGCTCCTATACGATTTTTTGCCGTTTTTTGCTCGATATTAATAACGGCATCAGGTAAACGCTTGAAATATTCAAATGTTGTATAGATAATGGTACGGAACCCTTCGTGCGCAAAATCAACTTGCATCATCATTCATCACACATCGGCACTTTATTTTTTAAACTTTATTAAGGTATTTTTCTAGTTAAAAGTAAGGAATAATGTTACATTTCTTGTAAGCATCACAATCAACATTTTTGTTGTTTTATATGTATTCTGTCTTTGGAATAAACTTTTTCTTTTGTATTCAATACTTAAACATTTAACACTATTGTAGAAAATATTTCCTATTATTTCCATATCTATTAAAGGAACACATTGTTTCTCAGATGGAGGCACTGCAGCGTCCGAGTGGTCCCTTCATCCATCCAGTGTGAGTGAAGGTGCCACTCGACGCTGTATAAATCATCTCATTATGTAGATGCGAAGGCCAAAGTTTTTTTTTTAAATGAACACAAAATACATTAGCTCCACTCTAGAGTGGAACTGGGCAATTTTGATAAATGCCCGTTGTAATACCCTTTTTCGGCGAAACTAAAGCACCTGCCCCGGCCGCTTGATTAATGGTGTGTTGTAGTGATCGCTTTCTAATCTTCACTTCAGTGGCGCTGGGCGCACTCGGGTTGCGTTGGTTTGTCGTTGTTGACCGGTTTACAGAGAAAAAACTTTTTATATAAAAAAATAACTTACTCAATGGGAAACTTGCATCAAACTTAGTTTGGCTGTTGTGCAGGCATGTACATTTGTTAGCTAAGTTATGTACATTTTCGAAGTTGTAGTAGCAATACCACTCGCTAACCGTGAAGGAAAACATCGTGAGGAAACCTGAGCGTCTGAGCTATTTACATATCTCAGCTCATGAAATCGCCAATCCGTGGTGGGCACGCGTGCTGCTTAAACCCATACTCTGTGCCCTACAGTGGGACGTATATAGGCTGCTTATGTGTGTATGTCACAAAAAAAAACTCAACGGGGAACCTGCATCAAAAATTTTTTTGTTTTTATTTTATTTTGTCTGCATTTTCTATGAATGCAATGTTACTCCAAGCTAAGTTTGATGCAAGTTTCCCGTTGAGTTTTTTTTAACAAAAAAAAGATTTTTCGCGTGTTTACAGGTTTCGCAGTAAAAAACTTATGATTTAATTTTTATTGAATTCTAAAAGTTTTCTGATAAGGGCGTAGATGCATAAAAATATTTACGAGATAACGCAATTGATAAACGCTGCATAAATTATAACTTATAAGATAATATATTATTTTCAAATTTTGATGTAATACCTAGTTAGAGCCCAACGTTACATAGGCTTGTGAAACGTTGATTGGTAACAATCAACGTTACACAAACCTATTAGATTTCCGTTTCAGAATCTAGACCGTTTTGAGATTGAAATAGAATGGTGAGAACGGTATTAATGAGAACTGATGGCTTTAATTTCCAACATCTTTGTCATCTAAACTGCTTCATTGATAGCCAATGTTCATTCACTATTGGCCTTAAGCTTTCCCCGGGGTATGTTTCAAAGACGAGCTGATGCTCGTAACCACCATGCAGGGAAGGCGGGTTGGTAATCGCAATTTAATAAAAACTATTAGTAATGAAACCTTAAGTATAATGTATAGTATAATGTGAAAATAATTTACACTTATATAGAATTGTAAAGAATTTAAATACTCCTAAGTTTGACGCTTGTAATTTATTTTGTTTGAGGAAATAAAGACTTTAGATATATGAAATAAATATCATTAATCGAAGGGTGTTTTGCAATTCAGTTTTGATCAAATCCTTGTGAACTTTTAAAATCTCAGGCCCTTCATTGAATTAATAAGTATACATTTTCTGTTATACTTATTAATAACTAAAACTCAGACTCCCCAAGGTATGCCGGAAGAAATCTCTCACAGACATAATCTCGCCTTTGTAATATATATAGCTTATGTCTTATTTCCTGTACTGTGTTTTTCGTGTGCAGTAAAGTATAATTGACTATTCGTTTCGGACTAAAGTATTATTATTATTATTATTAATTCTTTATTGCATAAAGACAGTGCATTACATAAATAAAATACAAATACAATATTTATATAAGGTTTAACTTAATGCCGTTAATTAACAGTACCCCGTAGGCTCGTTTTGCTGCGCCTGGTAAAGTTGATAAAGTTATTGCGATTGAACACGACCCAACGCAGGCGCCGACGCGATGAAAACTTCCCAGGGAAAGACCGTTATTTTGTGTTCACTTAGTTAGATACAAGCGCTCACCTACGGGATTAATGATTCTAGGTCGCAGGGCTGGCATTGTTGGAGAGATAGATTGAATCAAGGTGAAAGCCTAGCGACGGAGTGTTTCCGTCTTCCAGAAAACTGCGTACGAACTTCATTGAAAATTACTTTGATGAAGTAAACGTTATTATTAATATGTTCGTAGTATTAGTAAACAATTCTTCCTTCCAATTTGGCATATTTTGACAGCCAACTATGGAACTCTACACTGCGTACGACACAACGCGGAATTGACTGGTTTTTTTTTCATATTCATATTGTCTCACTGCTAGTCAAAGGCCTCCCGTTTAGAGTTCCTTTTCCAAAAATCCTTCGTAACTATAAAAAAGAGGTGGAAAAATAAAATGTTCTTAAGAATGGTTCCTTCTACCCCGTTGTAATTATTCCAGTATACGATGCTCAGACCTAAGCTACGGTGTGCGTAGGCGTGCTACGCCGTAGCGGGCCTACGCCGTAGCACGCCTACGGCTCGCTGCAATTTGACGAAATTGTTTAATGGCTTGCACTAGTATATTAAATAGGAGAACTACTACAGTAGACTGATAATATAATGGAGCAGACTGAACCGTCTATGTTGTGGAATAGAAACAGTATTTTTAGTATTGTTTTATGCCGGTGATTTTGTTCACCTGGGTGTCTGATAAATATGTAAATTTTGTCGTGTTCTGTTAAGTGCAAAATATCATCTATTCGTTTAATGTAACAAATATCCAAGCAAGCAAACTTTTGCTCATTTAGAAAAATAATTTTTAAAATTTATGCCATAATCATTAACGGAAATAGATATAAAATGCCGAAATATAAGTCTGAAATTCAAAGGTAAAAAAAAAATAATTTATTATCAACTTAATTCCGGAAGCACTTACTAGAATTTGTGTCGGATTTTTGCGACCGTAGTTCAAGTGAGTCTGGCATTAAGATAATAAGGTGTATGTAGTGCTTCACAGCCAAATCAAAAGTAGCCTAGAATAAATAAAGTCACAAAGACGATTCTTCTACATTATAAAACCATTGTAACCTAGAAAACCACCCCCACGGTACTCCCTACATGCAAACATACATACATGCATACACGCCTGTATTGCATAAACTCACTCCTGTATCCCAGAGGAGTAGGCAGAGACCAGGGACTGCCACTTGCCACGATGCCTTGGCCTTGGTACTCCCTAAGAAGCATAATACGAAACAAAACACTCCGGCACCTCGTAAGCGAATATAAAAATTCAACGCGCGGCGTAGTAATACTCGCTTCCTCGCTATAAACATTTACAACTGCCCACCTTAAGCACATTAAGGCAAAACGACAGACTGTGAGTCTACTCTAGATTAGTCACAGTGTACTCTTTGGGTCTGCTATCATAAGCCACCGAGGTTAAGAAAGTCAAGACACAGTGAAAAGGTAGCGTTGAAGTTTTTAAAAATCATCTCAAAAAAATATTTTGACGCCCACTGTAGGACATAGGCTTCTCTCATGGTTTTCCCGGTCTTGTGCCGCCCGCATCCAGCGACTCCCCGCCAGACCATCCGGTGGGGGGCCTGCCCACGCTGCATCGTCCGGCCCGCGGTCACCAGCTCAGAATTTTTTCACCCCAACGGCCATCAGTTCTCCAGGCTACATTCTCAACAAATATTTACAGATTTTGATGCAGAATGTTCAATTCTTTAATTGGCGTATGAGTTTACAAAAGACTTATTCTTTAAATTGAAAATTCCTTTAAAAGACTAATAGGAAAAATGGCCAATTCTCTAAATGCCGACTTTTCAAAATGGTAAATGGTGAGGTTCTAAAACCTACCCACTAGACAACCTGAAGCCACCCTTCTGCATTGCAGACAGTTATCTATCTATACTAATAATAAATCTGTAAGGGTCGGTCATGGAGTAAGTTAGTTTGTTTTCAGAGATATTGTGTTTATAGGTTCAATATATGATACTGAAACTAATTTCATGATTTTTAGAATTTTTTTCTGTATGTGTGTATGTATGTATGTTCCTCCATAACTCTTAAACCAATTATCCGAATTTGATGAAATTTGATATAAAAACATATAGACATCTGGGACACAGGATAGGCTATTTAAATTCTAGCTCCAGTTATGATAAGACGTGGCCCCCATACAAATGCTTCGTAAAAATCGAAATGTACGCGAACGGAGTCGCGGGCACAGCTAGTTAAGTATATAACCAATTTTGATTCGTCCAGAAGCCCAGTCATTTGTCCAGAATCGGGAATTCCAATAGAACTTCATTACACAGTTTGTTACAGTTGCTTAAGAGTAGGTCACTTCCATTCACACCCGCGAAGCCGAAACAAGACGGCGCATTCCTGTCCGACCCACTTGCGAGTTAATTACAACATAATTGAAATTTGCGCGAAAAATTATGTAAATTACTTTCGGGAGGGTAAGGAGAGCACGTGAGATATGCACGGCCGGGGAGGCTGTGTTGTTAAAATGAAATGGAAATGGAATGCGCGGAGGAAGCAATGTTGCCAGATGCATCGTTTTTCCGATTTTCATCCGGCGTTTTATCAAGTTATAGTTCTAGTTAGACCTGAGATTTTCGCACTTAGCCTAAAAGTTGGTCCATTTTACGTAGCTAGCGCGTGAAAGTATGTGAATACGTCAAGCACTAGGGTCTCCTCACGATGTTTTCCTTCACCGTTAGAGTGTGGTCTTGCTACTACAAATTCACAAATGTACGTAGCTTAGGAAACAAAGTCATTGGTACATGCCAGGATTTGAACCCACGACCTCCCGAATGAGAAGTCGGCGTTCTACCGCTCCGCTACTACCGCTGGCGTTTTATTAATGGAATTTGCAGTTTTGTTGACCTACGCTAACTTTGAAGGGAAATATCGTGAAGAAACTTGAGTGTTTGAGTGTTACACATACCTCAGCACCTGAAATAACCAATCTGCGGAGGGTGTGCGTGGTTACGAAGCTCATATTCTCTTTGTTATTGTTCAGATAAGGTCTGTTTCCCCTTTAAGTTTTCTGAAGGCAGCGAGTTCACGAGTCTAGCCTAGATGCCTAGCTTATTTATTGGCTTAATTCTGCATTTTTTCTGCAACTCTATTGGCCCGTTTGTCACTTTTTTGTCATAGTAGATTACCATAACATCTGGTTGCCGGATAGGTATCTCAGTAAAGACCAGTTTCAGCTACCAAGAACTATGGCGGAAGTGAGTAATTATAAATAAGCTTGCTATAGCTCCAAAACTTGTGGGTTTAATTACTTAGCGCCAATCTCTTAACGACAATTAACCTATTGTTTATACACCTATTTCTTCGTCGGCAGCTTTACAGTCGCCTCCATTGTACCTCCCCCCCTCACCCGCCTTGTCCCGACAAGTTTTAATAAAGTTTAACAAGTCCCACCGACCGGGAACTTTTCAATTTGAGCAATCTGCGGTTTGCGCACCTTTCCTAATAAAACCCCGGTTAAACTGTGTTTTAGTTCATAATCGAGGTGTTTGGTGAAAGTGGGGCCCGAGAACTCTAGGATTAATTCAAAAGAAAGTTTGGCACCGGGCTGCTCGCTTATAGCGGTGGTAATTACTAATGAATTAAAATAGAATCACATGGGCTGCGGTTTATGGCACTCCAAGCAATATGTTTTTGTTAAAGGGCGATGTATATGCGAAAAGAAAAATCAGTCAATCGGTCTCACTACAAGCAGCCAAAGAGGCATAAAGTGGCTATGGAGACTCTATCTTGAGTTATGGAATCGTCCTACGGGCAACTCCGATGTTGGAATTTACATACATACATACATAAACTCACGCCTGTATCCCAGAGGGGTAGGCAGAGACCAGGGACTGCCACTTGCCACGATCCTGACAGATCACTTTCGCTTCCTCAATATTCATTAGTTGATATTTGATCGAAGTATGTCCGCCTGTATCACCTCTTACCTGCCCTTCCACTGACATTCGCTCGATATATTTGTTTCGTCAATCTTTCTTATTTCATCCTCTCTACATGTCCAAACCAACGCAATATTCCTTTCTCAGTTCTAGTGACTATATCCTCTTTCAGTTCTCAACGTGCTCTAATAAAACTATTGCGTATTCTGTCATTGAAAGTAAGACCAGATATACCAGGACCTCATTTCTACTGCGTTAATCCTACTTCCTTTCATCTTTTGCCATACCCAAGTCTCGCTACCATACATAATTGCTGGGACCAGCACTCTATTATGGATAGCCAATCTAGCTCTTTTGGAAATGTTTTGGCCACTCACTAAGGAGTGCAAGGCACCGTTTACACAATTTCCCGCTTTTACTCTTCTTTCTATATCACATTCACAGTTTCCATCCCGCTTAAAGAGTCTCCCCAAGCTGATTAGAGCTTGCGACAGTCCAAACAGCATTCTGAAGGCACTAAGCAATAAGGCTGATTACCCGTTTTGGAAGTGTCTTATCGGAAAAAAAAATCAAACCCAAATATCTGAGGCATTAACATAGATCAGCGCTTGAAATTGTTAATCCGCGTTGGGTAATGGGCACGCGTTGTGAAATATACTCTCTCTGTGTGAGAAGGAATGTGCACGCCAATGAGATTTATACGGCTGGATAATAATAGCGAGTATCCCAATAGTCCGTTATGATGTTTCTGTAACAAATTCCCATTTCTCTGCCTCCCAAGTCACTGCATTTCTGACCTCATTTTTACAATGATAACGCGTCGTTCAATTGTGTGGCGCTGCATTTTTAATAATTGGAACAATCGTCGATGTCAGCTGTTAATTTACAGAGTTGTAACGGGCAAAGGAAAAAAAATGGCGGCAAATTTAAATCATGCACTCCTATTGGGACACCCTTTATGATATGTTCGATACATGTTTGCTTAAAAAACGTGCTTACAGAGTTAAGTAAGTGTGAACAAGACCGTTCAATGTCCTATTCTAACATTGTTTTTGCATGACACGTGTGTGGGGGGTTGTATTGAGTTATCGATTGAAACGAGCAACCATTCTACGAGGTAAATGTTTTAATTACACCCTCACGACCGGAGCGTAACGCGTCCGAAGTCGACATTCAAATAAGTTTTACTTTTGTGAAAACTTCTAGTTTCTCTTAAACTTCACACGGCTAACAAAATATATCGCATATTATTCAAAAAATTCATTAAACGTATTTACTTAGAATCCCGGTGCCGCATCCTATGTACCAATAACTTTGTTTTTTTAAGTTACGTACAGTTATGAAATTGTACTAACATAACCAGTCGCTAACTGTGAAGGAAAACATCGCAAGGAAAGGAGGTGTTCACATACCTCAGCACTTGAAAATGCCAGTCTACGATCGGTACGCGTGGTAATTAAGCCCATACTCGAGAGTTCCTCACGATGTTTTCCTTCACAGTTAGCTTCTCAAATGTACGTAACTTAGAAGTAATTGGTAAATGCCGGTATTCGAACCTATGACCTCCCCAATGTGAAGCCAGCGTTCCCTGCTACCACCGCTCCTACACATATTTTGTCGAAATTTAAACCGGTTATCTATTAAGTTTCAATAATTTTACCCTTTAAATGTCAAACGAAAAGACAGAGGCATAGTAATAGAAACCCGTTAGCACCATTCGGCACGGGACCCTAAAATACCGTATCCTACGGTAATAACCATGGGCCTGGTAACACAGAAGCATTCCCACCTCAAACTGACGTCGTATCGCGAGATATGCCCATAAACATGCCGCATTTTCCAATACCATTCTCGACCTTATTCCAACCTCAGTAAACCCGCGAGAACGACGCTCCAGAGGCTATGAAAAAGAAACGTTTTAGTAGGTACATAATAAATGCGAAATGTTACACAGAAATGGTCGTTTAATCGACGCGGGGTCTGGAGGTAGGGACGCAGCGATTTATAGAGTTCAGCGGGCACTACTCTGGGGGATTCCCTGAGTGATATTGCCGCCGAATGAGACACCCGCGTGAATGTATTTATTTATGTGACCGCTGTAAATAATGCGACCGTTGGGCTTAGGTATTTCCGCCAATAAATTCTAGTCTAGAACCTTCCCAGACTAGTACTTTATTCAATAAGTCAATTTGTTTTATACGGCATAAATTGTGTATGACATTGTCAATGAAATGTCGAAGAAGCTCGAAATTTCGCTGATGCCTGCAATTACCCATTAGCTCAGTTGGGAGAGCGCTGCACGGTTAGCCAGAGGTCGCGGGTTGAAGTCCCGGCATGGGTGGAATTTTTAGCCTCTAAATCGGTTTTTAAGATTTATATGATGTTGATTTCAATTTATCTTCACGCGTTGCTGACAAAAAGGTTCTAGACAGATAAAAAAGTGATCCTTTAAGGATCCCATTTCTTCCTTTTGAGGTACGGAACCGTAAAAATTAACTTTGGGTCGGATTATAACATGTATCATCATCATCATCAGCCATTTGACGCCCACTGCAGGACATAGGCCTCCTTCGTGGTTTTCATAACCATGAGGGTTTTGCCATAATCGCCACGCTTGGCAGGCGGGTTGGCGATCGCAGTATGCGGTTGGAATCTCCTCAGGAAGACGCTGCTGCCCGTCTCCTGGTAATTGATTTCCTTAGTCGCCTTCTACGACATCCACGGAAGGAAATGGAGTGACACTATTCTTAATCCGGCGCCACATGTTCCGTGTGGCGCCGGATTAAGAATAGCGTCACTCCATAGCTAAGTGAAAAATAAAAAACCGGCCAAGTGCCAGTCGGACTCGCACACGAAGGGTTCCGTATGTTTATTTACATTAGACACAAAGACCGAGAAAAAACGGCAAAAGATCACGTTTGTTGTAAGGGAGCCCCTTTTAAATTGTTATTTTATTTCAATTTAATTATTTATTTTTGAAGCGAATGTAGAACTAAATATTCTGAGAATACTTCAAGCGTCTATCTATTGGCGTTATTAATATCGAGCAAAAAACGGCAAAAAAATACGTTTGTTGTATGGGAGCCTCCCTTAAATATTTATTTTATTCTGTTGTTATAAGGGCAGCAGAAATACATCATCTATTAAAATTTCAACTGCGTAGCAGATACAGAGTGGTGACAGACAGACAGACAGTCAAGGCTTAGTAATAGGGTCCCGTTTGGCACCCTTCGAGTACGGAACCCTAGAAAAACATTAAAGTAATGCACTTTACGCTGTCATATTAGGTAATAATCCTCGACCATTAAGACGGGGTAGTCCCACATTATCCCAAGAGTATGGCCCCAGTAAACTGCCGAAAATGAAAAGAGGGCCACTGACAGTAACATCCTCCACTCGTTTGCAGGAATGGTGTATTATGTACCCCTAAATTACCTTCAGCTATCTTAATAGATGTGATAATTCTTAAGGTGATCACATAAGGTTACTTCTTGTTCAGCAAAGAGGTGTAGTTGGGTTGGTCGACGCTGTCGTTTATAGCCAACAGTTAGGTGAATGTAGCGCAAATAAAGCCTCGGAGCAACTAGTGCGTTTATCATGAGAGATCTTTTTGTAGTGAGTTTGATTGCCGTTTCGTTTTAGCTCCGCCTATTAGACTTGATCTTAGTACTTGAGCCGTCATTGGACCCAAGATCTTTGCCTGCGCACTAGCAGGGGAAGGCCCGCTTGGAAGTTTTTATCCAAGCTTTGGCCAAAGGCGTAAAAGAGGCCGTGAACATAAAAATACGAGCCCTACATAGTTAGTAATCTAGACTCGAAAAACTAGTTGTTCGAGACAATAGAATTGCCTAACAATAGAGGGCAAAGCATTTTGAGTTACGCAACATTCTAATGGAACTAAACAAAGTCATGTACGCTCAGAGTCAGTTTTTCCCATTATCCCGTTTATCGTTATCCATCATCATCGTCATCAGCCATTTGAAGCCCACTGGAAGGAATAGGGCTCCCTCATGGTTTTCCTAACCATGAAGGGTTTTTCCGTAAACGCCACGCGCCACTATCTTTCACGCCAACCCATTCGGTCTTTTAACGGTCTCGTCAATGTATCCCAGCCGCTTTCACAATGTTGTCGGCCCACCGGGCTGGTGGTCTGCCAACCGACCGTCGACCCGTTCTTGGCCATCTTTGTCCACTGACCGTCTTCCCGTCAGACCAAATGCCCCGCCCATCTCCATTTTAGCCTTATGATTCGTGTGCCTACATCTTCGACTCTGGCTGTATGCCGAATATCGACGTTTCGCACACGACAAACCTTTTTCGCTTCATTCATTAGTGCACGCACGCCGGTTTCGGATATTTTTATCTTGCCTTTCGCAAATACTTTTCCTACATCGTGTGCATTCCCTTCGGGACACAAGCGTGAGTTTTTGTAAAGTAATGAGGATATTGGATCTTCGGCAGATGTGACCAGCCGACTGCCACTTCAGTTTTTTAATCTTGCTCTCAAATAAGAATTTTCTCTAGTAGTTTTTTGATAAATGGGGAGGTTTATTCACTTTTCGATTGTTATTTTCAACGTCAGGACTTAAGATGATAGTAAAAGTGAGGATATTTGTTCCTCTTCATTCTCATCATTTACCCAACAGCGGTGATAGCACAGCGGTAGAACTCCGGCCTCACATTGGGGAGGTCGTGGGTTCGAATCCAAGCATGTGCCAATGACTGTTTTCTAAGTTGCGTACATTTGTAAAATTGTAGTAGCAATACCACTCGCTAAAGGCGAAGGAAAACATTGTGAGGTGTCAAAATACCTCAGCGCTTCCTACGTACAATGGTCCAACTATGAGGCTATGTACGCAAAGCTCAGGTGTAACTCGAACTCATCATCAACCCGTAATAAAAAAATTTTAGCCTCTGCGTAATGAGATGATTTATACAGCGTCCATTGGCACCTTCACTCGCACTACATGGGTGAAGGAACCACTCAGCCGCTGCAGTGCCTGGGACATTGTTTTTCAGATGGAGTAGGATTGCCCAGCACCTATATCATCTTGACAGCTTAGCTGGCCTGGCTGTGGGCCAGGTCAGGAAAGAGAAGTCAATACGTGCGGGGCCAACCAAGCCGCGGGTTTCATCGCGATGCTTTCCTTCACCGTTAGCGTGTGGTATTGCTATTACAAATTCGCAGATGTAGGTATTTAACTTTGAAAATAAACAAAGTCATAGGTACATGCCCGCACTGGGAACCGAACCTGGGTCTCTCGCTTCCTAGTCCATTGTTACACTCACTGGGCTACCAGGAACACAGACCCTTAATAAACATATTATAAAAAAAATATTTGGATCACACATCAAAAAAAGTTTGTGATCAATAGCATAAGATCCTATAATTCTTTAAATTTAACTTTATCAAGAAAAAATCTATGTTGTATGCTTTCTTTAAATAGGAATACCCTGTTTGAAATTAAAATATACAACTATTTTTTATTATTTATTTAAAAAAAATTGAGCCATTAACCATAATGTAATTGTGATAGAAATTTCATAGAAAGAATAATACTGTTTAATTAAACTTAAACAACAATTTATTATTAAAAGGTTAAATTCAATATAAAATAACTCCTCCCCTGGCTCGAACACATGCGGAGATCCTCCTGGGCATGCTGAGGATCTAGTTATCCAGCATTTCCTGGGGTAACCTATCCCATTCTTCAATAGCGGCTTCCCTGAGCTCTGGAACTGTCTGGGGACGTGGCTCACGGTTCCATACAGCTCGTTTAAGAGCATCCCACTCGTGCTCTATTGGGTTTAAGTCGGGCGAGCCGGCAGGCCAGTCTAAACGTGTGATATCGTATTCTTGAAGAGCAGCATTGACTCGTTGAGCTCGATGTGCGGGCGCATTATCATCGACCAGTACAAATTGGTGCCCATGGTTTACTCGGAATGGTCTGACGATATCATCAATAACAATTTCTTTGTACATGTCTGCTGTCATGTAGCCCCGATACGGGATCAAAGGCGTTCTAGCTCCAATCATAATGCCACCCCAAAAGGACACCGATTTTCCGCCTTGCTGAACTGTTCCAGTGGCAGTTCTGTGTCTTTCACGGTCGCCTGGTCTTCTCCAGACACGGACACGTCGGTTATCTGGATGAGTGCTGATTCGGGATTCGTCAACGAAGAGACAGTTTTGCCAAATGTTTTCTTCCTCACCTTCTTCATTTTGCCGAAGTCTAGCCCACTGCAATCTTCGTTGTTGACGTTGCCGGGAATTGAGCGGAGCTCGCCAAGACCTCCGTGCTCGTAATCCAGCGTGTTGCAAGCAATTGCGAACGGTCTGCGTGCTAACTTCAAGCCCAGAGGCGGCCCTGACTTCTGCTTTTATTTTAGTGGCGTTGATTGTTGGATCACGGGCTGCCAGCAATCTAATATAGCGCTTTTGGGCAGCTGTCAAAACAGTTGGGCGACCGCTGCGGGGTCGGTCAGCTAAATTCCCCATTCCGTGGTACCTCTGCAACGTAGCCACGACACATGATTAGGATATAGCAAGTCTGCGTGTTAGTAATCTCGTGGTGTATCCTTCTTCCCTCAAAGTTACTATTCTTGCTCGTAAAACCTCTGATAATCCTCTTGGCATTTTTTCAATCACAACTTTCCGCAAAAAATATCTTGAATCGGTTATAATTGACTAAATCAGATTTCTGAATGAGCGTAAGCTAGGACTGAAAGCCTTTTAATATGAAAAAACCACTGAACGGTGTCATTGTTTTGTGTTCTAATTCTTAATTTTTAAATAAAGAATCTAAAAAGAAGAAAAAATCATAATATAATCTACAGTAACAAAAAAGATTTCAGTTTTTCAAAGTGATCGCAAACTTTTTTTGATGTGTGTATCTCTCATTTCTGACAATTTATCAATCGTGACATAGAATACCTTCAAGTAATACTTTGCCATTGTTTTCGAGCGCTCTCAAAGAAGTCATGTATTTTCGTAGTTAGCAGCATTTTCCATTGTAGCTACTTTAATTTATTCGTCAACTCGGTACAGTCGGAAGGCGAAAACACGGTTAAAAGTCGACGAATTCTTTTGAAACATTAAAGTGCAACACGTCTTTGTCTCGGGGATTCCCTGAGGGGAAGGCTGAGGACTCACTCTGGAGCTTTCTAGTAGTATTTAAAGCGAGTTGATTTATACACTTGGCTGAAAATTTGTATGTTTTAGAATAGTCTACAATATTCTCTGATGAACGTACACCGGAAAATTAAAAAGAGAATTAAAAAATAAAAGAATTGTAGATTTACAGAATGGATCATTTTCAAGCTACATAATTGTTTATTGTTTGATGAAATATTTTATCACACACTAATAGTAAGGTACTTGGAGCTTCATACATGTTTTACCCTTACCCTTTGGGTACGGAACCCTATTACTAAGACTCTGCTGTCCGTCCTTCGGTCCGTCCGTCTGTCACCAGGCTGTATCTCATGAACCGTGTTCGTTAGACAGTTGGAATTTTCATAGATGATGTATTTCTGTTGCCACTATAGCAAAAATACTAAAACAGAATAAAATAATAAATTGTACATGTATCGCTGGTGCTAAAGTCTCTTTACTTTTGTCAATTTTTTTTTTCTTATAACTAGATTCATCATCATCATCATCATCAGCCTACGCTTGTCCACTGCTGGACATAGGCCTCTCCTTTAAGCACGGTCCTCGGCTACTCTCATCCAGCTCTTGCCAGCCGCCCTGCGGAGATCATCGCTCCACAGAGTCTGAGAACGTCCTACACTACGTTTACCGATCCGCGGTCTCCACTCAAGAAATCGTCTACCCCGTCGGTTATCAGTTCTTCGGATGATATGGCCGGCCCGCTGCCAATACAGCATGCTAATTCAGTGGGCTATGTCGGTGACTTTGGTTCTCTGTCGGATCACCTCGTTTCGAATTCAATATTTCAGAAAAACCCCGAGCATAGCCCTTTCCACAGCACGCTGAGCGACTTTAAATTATTATAACTAGACTCGGTCATTCTAATAAACGATTTTAAAAGGCACTTTACCAACTGTATAAGCATATTGCAATTTATTATATATTGGAAGAAAGACTTAAAATTTCGACTGACATTTCAAAGACGACAAATGCGGATCTTCCATTTCAGCGGTTTCGGTGTAACGTTCTTGTTAATGAGACGTCTATATTAAAACGCTAACGAGTCGCCCGAAGGATTGCTTTTGCATGAAAAGGGTTATATTGGATGCACTTCGGGTTAATTACGTAACAGCTGTGTGGTCCCACTTTGGGTTATTCAAATTGGTTTTGTAAAGTGGGTTTAAAGAACAACTAGAGAACACACTATGATAATCTGTAATTAACTCTCGGTCTTTGCAATAAAAGCCTTTCGTAGATACAAATACAAAACATGTTTCGTAGTGACTAGTAGACAAAGACAATAGACATAATTTTGTTGATAATATTCATTACAAGTCAATGTGAAATTACTAAGGTATGATATATAAATATATGAAATAAAAAAGAATTAAAAATTTCAGAAATTATATGTCACTTTTACGACAATTAATCATTCTCAATATTAGTTCAAATGCCAATTCAGTTAATAATACTTAATAAGAGAAATATGTGTTTATGTGGGATAAATTATTTATTTAAGTTATGTTTTTTGTTTTGTTGCAGTTTTAGATTTTTTATATATACTGATTTTAAGAAAATAAAGCGAGCGACAGATTTACAGAGTACGAAGAAAAACGAATTTGATTGCCACTAAATAGTGTTCTGCGCGCGCGAAAATCGCACATATATATAATTTGTAAATATCTTGGCACGCCCAATTGGAATGAAATTTTTGATACGTACTATTTTATTTATTTACTATAAATACATATATTTTTAAATTTACGTGTGCAAGGACAGTTTATTGTAGCAGTACCACTCACTACTGAGAGTAATTTTAGGAAAAAATATAAAAGTACCTGCGGAGATCCAATTTTGAGGTTGAACGTTAAGACTTATTCACGCTCTGGGAGGTCGTAAAACGAAGTAATTTCAAGAAACATCAAGTTCCTAAAGTACTCTTTTTAAATTGATTTCCACAGTTCCGTGGGTGACTTTGCCTTTCCTTCCAGAATAACATAAAAGGCTCGGTGCTTGTAATAATTTGCAATTTGAATTCGCTTGAGCTACTTCTTTGTGAACTTGTAAATGAAAGGATCTATGAGTTTTACAAAAAACCAATGAAAAATAATAACCGGCCAAGTGCGAGTCAGACTCGAGCGCGCAGGGTCCCATCACATTATCTATACCACATTAGACAAAGATCGAATTTGAGAGCAGCGCCATCTGTAGAAACCCTGAAGAAGCGTTTAACATTGACATTTAACGATATGATATCGGTGCTGTGAAGGTTACATAGATGGCCGCTAGATGGCGAGCGCTGTTTTTAGACAACGTTTGTTGTATGGGAGCCCCCCTTAAATATTTATTTTCTTCCATTTTTAGTATTTGTTGTTACAGCAGCAACAGAACATCATCTGTAAAAATTTCAACAGCCTAGCTATCACGGTTCATGAGATACAGCCTGGTGACAGCCAGACAGACAGACGGACAGACAGACAGGCAGACGGACAGTGAAGTCTTAGTATTAGGGTCCCATTTGGCACTCCTCGGGTACGGAACCCTAAAATTCATATCTTTTTTGCTGATTCTTTTTTGCAAAACGTGTCTGACCAATCTCTCGTTCATGTCATTAGTAAATTTTAGGACCCACGACGTGCCCACGACCCATAATCTAAAGTAAACAACATAGATGGCTTTAATGCCTAAAACGGCCGTTTTTGGCATAAATGCTATCTAGTCAAAGGCCTGTGATCCTAGGTTCTCGGTCGTGAGTCCTAAAATCACTATTAACATGATAGAGAGATTGATCTGAGACCTTCGGTATATTATTCACTTAACTCCGGATTCACTCACTTGATTTTTTGTCGGAAGAGTCCGACCAGGTTTTGCTCTCATTTGCAGAGCTTAATCATGGTGAGTAGAGACTGAGCTCGCGTCGTCAGTTGCTCGTCTTTACTCACCACGATTAAGCTCTACGAACCCGAGCGAAACTTGGTCGGACTCTTGCGACAGAAAATGAATTATGTGAATCCTGAGTTAAGTTAATAAAATTATATATATATTTTTTGTATTGGTCGTTCTGGTGAACGTTAAGTAAACGACAACTTGTACATTAATACCGCTAGACGGTATGTCAATATTGCGTACATAAACTCACGCCTGCATAGTAAAGGAGTAAGCAAACCACTGTCTGCCACTTGCCACGATCCTGTCAAACGTCTTTCGTTTCATCGACATTCAATATTTGCATGCACGCACGTTGGTTTTGGGTACCGTTTATTTTACCCCTGGCAATTTTTTCCCCTATTTTTGCCTGGTCGATTAAAAGGAGAGGAAGTGACTATAACTAAAAACAAAACGTTGCTTTGCTTCTCTCTCTGAGAAAAGGCCTTGTGCCCTGCAGTGGGACGTATATAAGCTATATAAAAAAAGTTCCCAGCATTGCTACAAAATAGCGGTAGTGTCGATTAGTTGGGTTTAATGATGAAGCGAGTTGGGGCATTCTATTGTTGTACTTGATGAAGCAAACACCTTTATGGATAACCTTCCGTCGGCACACTAACACGTTAAGCTGACCTCCTGCTTAGGTACTACAAAGACGCGAGTCGCGCGTTTTAACTGCAAAAATCGTGACTTTCCGATTTTTAAAATGGCAATTGTCAAATTATAATAATAATAACTTTTACACAACACAATCATTGTTCTGGTCCCAAACTAGGACACCCTGTGCTATGGTAATCGGGTAAGAACATCACAAACTTGAAAAAACACCCGGACTGAGGCCATTTGTACATATGTACGGCGGCCACCAGAAGGACTCGAGCCCAGGACCGGTATGCCAATCAGACGTTACACCGCTAGACTAACGAGGCTGGCAATTGTGACATTTTAGCGCCACATATCGCACCGTCGTACTACCTACGCTGGTGTATTCGTCCTTCTGGTGTATCCATACTTGTGACTCAAGAAAAAAAGATGCAACTCACGTTTCTAATTTCTCTCCCTCAGGGCGCGTGTAAAAACATTATTTTCGGTAAGTCGTTTATGTTTTAATTAACGGCGCACGGAATAAAGACTTCAAAGTCATCGCGTCACAGAACGGAGTAGCAACAATGCCCGCTAAAGGGGTGTTTTTTTCCAATCCAATTTTTTTTTCTTTTTCCTTTAGGAATGGGTATTTCGATATACGGGGAGTAGATAACTGAAATTTGTTATTTGTTCTGTGGTTCTTTTTAACCTTCTTAGTCTAGACCTTGATAATAATAATGCTTTGCGATTGTTATTTTCAATGTCAAGACTTCCTAGTATATTACGCGCAACAAATCCTGAACGATTCGAATCGTCTCACTGTTAAATTCTATACTAATTGCTATTGCAAATGTCAGGATTCCGACAGGATTTGGCCTCTGTACAAACAACTTACACTATGGAACTAACTCTTCGATATAAAAAGACAACTTTTTCATGAAACAATTAAGACAAGTGAATAGTGCGCGGTAATTCCCCTATTTGGTTCTAAACGAGTACTTAAACGTATCCATAATTTTTTGAATTCCTAAAAAGGCGTTTCGTTTTCAACCACATGCAAGAAGGGTTGCCATATATATTCAAAGCAAAATCTACTAAATATTTAGAAAGAAAAGTAAACAAATAAATACCTACTGCCGACGTTATCACCATCCAGACGCCTCCACCCACCATGTCATCAAAAATAAGCAAAGCTATGGCCCCCCGCCCCTCTGTAGTGCTTACGTAATACTTGAATGACCCCTTACCAAGCGGTATCACTACAGTGGCGTCAGGCTTCGGAAGGTCGTGAGCTGGAATCTTGACACGTACCAATGAGTTTGTTCTCTAAGTTACATATATTTGTGAAGTTGTAATAGCAATATGCTGAGTCAAGAACATTTTCTTGTACCATGGCACAGAGCGTCTCTACCATATCACTTCATTACTACTGTGTGATCTTGTTTAGAATAAAATTATTTATTATTACTTTTTACTTTAAGCTTTTTTACTGTTTTCGCGTTTTATTATTTGTAAGATTTTATGTGTGCTGTGGTATCGGAATAAACTTTTTTTCAATTTCAATTTCAATACCATCACTCGCTAACGTTAAATAGATCGTGAGAAAATCCTAGTGTCTGAGGGTCTTTACATACCTCAGCGCTTGCTATGTACGTGCACAAAGGCCCAACTATGAGGCTAAGTGCGGAAATCTCAGGTCGAAACTAGAAAGAACTACTATTTAGGTGACGAGACTCCAAGATGGTGTTACTTCTTTTATTTACATCCCACAGAAGGACGTTTCAGTCTTCTAAATTATCATACATACATAAGCCCACAAACCTCTTTTACGGAATTAGCATATTAAAAGATATGTTTTTTTAACGAGTACTTACAATATTTTTCGAATAATTTGACATCTTATTTTACTCGAATTACACGCGACATTGCGGGCGCAGCTAGTGGCTCCATAAACCTTGGCGAGACACAATCACCACCGATCCATTTTGATTTGAGAATTTATTCGCCTGATACGTCGCCGCAGCACTGGGCTGTCCTCTTGAGCTTATCGGACGGTTGAGTTTAAGAATTTATCGCTTCGGGTCTAGGGGGAAGAGTCCATTTTTAAACGGCCTTATCACAACATAGAGAGAGACAGTTTCTTTCGGCCAGTATTTTTATTTAATTGAAAAACTCACCGAGATAAAAAAAGAAATTCCAAATTTAATATTCGAATTCCCTTTGACATTTGGAGCTACCGACCTGTATCATTTCAGCGCGAGCGGCATAAATGCGAGCAACAAAGTGATAAAAATAAAAGTCCAGGTAGATAAATAAAATGCTTCTATAGGTACGGCTTGAAGACTTCGTCATATTAACATTATCTAGTCACGTATAAAACGTGTATGTAGTTTGCAGTTTTTCCTTCAAAACTTTGATCCCAATATTTACCAGTAGGCCTCCATGGATTTCCAAAAAGACCGGATGGAAGCGGCTTGCATCCAGCGTCTTCCTGCTACTTGGATGAGGTCTTCTATCCATATTGTGGCTGGTCGTCCGACGCTGCGCTTATTTGCGATGGATTTTGGAAATCCGTAGAGGAGGCCTATGCCCAGCACTGGACTTCTTGTGGCTTAATGATGATGATGATGATGATGATTTACCAGTAATTACAGTTTACATAGTGAATTTAATTTTAAATAAAAAAAATAAGTTAAGTTAACATAAACTCACGCCTGTATCCCGAAGGGGTAGGCAGAGGCCAGGGATAAAAAACAAATCATTTTAAAAACAAAATTATTCCGTAATGAATGTCAGATTATGTGGAGAAGAAGCTAACGAATTAACTCCACAATGTTCACCATGTCACTTTATCACGTTAACTAAGTACTGTTTTAATTTTCCTCCTCAATAATATTTATTTATTTTTAATAAATTATTTATTGTGTGGTCAAGATCACGACTACCGCGACATGCGTGCATTCTTTTCAGTGGCGTTAAAAGAGACTTGGTAACGAAAATATAGTTGGTTTTCTGCTGTTTAACGATACAAATCAAAGAACTCTCGGATGTGTCCCAAAGTTCTATATCATTTTACTTTAATGTATACCAAAATGTTGTAATAAAAATTGCTTGCAATTACTTAAAAGAAGCTTAACTGTCATTGATTGTCTGAACTGAACCTACGTTAAGGTTCTACTGTGCGTAATTGTGTACTGTTCTGTGTGAACAATAGAAAAAGCAGCTGGTTTGAAAATTACAATAACATGCTCCAATTTTGTTAGTACAATTGCTTATTTTGTCGAATAAATAAATAAATAAAAAATAGTTTAGACAGACTGAGTTAAATTGCCACAGACTGGGTTCCAGGCGACGGACATCGCAAACGTGGCAGACCAAGGCGAAGATGGAGAGACGACCTCACAGCTTTCCTACCAGATTGGCAAAGGTTGGCTGAGAACAAGGAGGAGTGGAGGATCCAAGGGGAGGCGTTTGCCCAGCAGTGGGACACTGAAATGGCTACATAAAAAAAAGTTTAGACAGAAGTTGCAGCATCTAACAAAGACGTAAAGGGCTTAAGTATGTACAATTGTAGACAATCAATTATATTGCACAATATTACGAATTGTGCAATATGATTGACCGTTTAAGGTTAATGTTGACGATTGCGCAATGATTGAAGAAAAGTTTGAGCTAGTTCAATTTTTATTGACCAAATTTTTTCTTTGCATCGTGTAGGGTGATTATTGCGCAATATTTTTTAGTCTGTGTTTCGTCTTGACGAGGAAAACACGCGCGCGCGCAAAAATGACGGAAATGGAGAATCCAAAAGAAACTTCCAAGTTTAGTCGTAGGTACAACATTTTTGAAGTCTGCTTTCTCAGTTGACATCACGTCTTTTAAAAGATTTTCGTGAGTGTATTTCTGCCATTTTGTACTAATCTTTCGACCAGAGACGTGCTCGTTTAACTTTAGCCACTACAGCTGCAGCTAAATCTTGTTCGGACATTGCTTTACGCACGGTGCACACGGGATTATACTATATGCAATATACTATTATGCTCCAACTGAACTCGAAAACATTGCGCAGTTCGTACTATTGTGCAATATAATCGATTGTTACAATAACATGTACTGGAAAATTTATTGTAAGTCTAGGGGCAGCCTTACAAAAAACATTCTCCGTTTTTACACGTCCCTACATAGATAGATGAAAAAGTTTATTTGCTATACCAAAAACACACACAATAAATAAGAGACAAAAACTAACGCAACCATATGTTATAATAACAAGACAAGAAAAGTAACAGAAACGTAGATCGTTTCTGCGAGCTCTGCCTCACTCCGCTGCGATAAAGCAGAATACGTCTCATTTCATATGCTCTAAACCGAGCCGGATTTAAAACTTGCGCGGGCCTGTCCTCGCTCCAGGATTTATTCTAAGACCCCGGTTTGCCTGAATTTATATTCTATACACGGTGCTTCGTGAGATTTTCGCTGACTGTAAAAAGGTCGGATTCCGCTTATGCTGACTGCTGAGATGGCGTTTATCGTTGTTACGAATATAACTGTGTAATGTCTGGCGCAGGTTGCACTCGAACACTTCGCAACTCAAATCGGTTTGTCTGCGTGCTATGGTATCGCGTCGAATTGTTATGTAAATCAAAATTTTCAGTTGCCTAGTTGCCTGAACATAGTAGACTGAAAAAGAAGTGATATATCTAATTTACACTTGACATTACGTGCACTCTGCTCCATTGTGTTACCGGTCAATTTGCAACTAAATTGTAAAATGACGTTGCATTGCTTTTTCATCGAAATATAGAAAATTATATGTGTACATTTAATTTATGCCCACTTAAATGTCTGTGAGCATAAATACACACCATCTCTTTGTATGTTTTTTTAAACTTTCCATGTACAACACATAATATAATTGTAAAAAAACAGAATTCTCTGAGAATCACGTTTCTTTTACAGTCATGTCTGAAGTTTCTCGTGTTCTTACAATGTCTTTTCTTTTCTTGACTTTGGTCTAGCGGTATCACGATCGATTACCATGGTCGTGGGTTCGATTCCCACTGGGGGCCCGCCGTATATTTGTACACACGGCCTCAGTCTGGGTGTATTTCCATATTTATGGTGTCTTTGCCTGGTTACCACAGCACAGGGTATCCTAGTTTGGGACCAGGAGAAGTGATTGCGCTGTTTAAAGTTATTATTATTATTTGTTGTTACTTAAACAATCATAAAAAGGTCAACCATTACAATTTACTTGTTCCCTGGTTTAAAATAAAATACTACGTTGTCATACCGTCTCTTGTACAAGCGTCGGTATTTTGTGAGACATTGTGTTGGGCAAATTGAAAACAAGATTGAATTGGTTCGCTAAGTAAGTGATCTGGCATTTGTAGGCAACCTCTCTGCTTACCTTTTCGCGGAGTCTCTTGAGCCGGGCTCTTTATCTATCAGTAATGTCTGCAACATCATCTCGCAATTACTTGTGACGGCCTTCAAAGTACTTCACAGGTACTCGTAAATGTTACATTCAGCCTCGCGAGGTCTCACACGTGTGGTGTTAAATGTACAAAATAACTGAAGAAGACCACTTATTCCAACATCAATAATACACACTTTAACAACGTTGCAACATGAAACAGATAAAAACTTAAAACATAAGCACAGTACAAAGTTAAAAATATAATACAACATCTATTACGAACATAAGTTGCGGTGTGTCCTGTTGCTTTGAAAGGCAGTTCAGCATTGTGCTGAGTGTATTTGCCCAAAGCGCTGATTTTCAGCCAGTGCCCATTTGTCTCCCGCTTATGCTAGGGTGCGGTGTAGTACATAGCGATAAATAAACAGTTAAATAAATAAATGAATGAATGAATGGAAGAATAAATAAATAAGCAACTGTGTGCAATGTAGCCTAGTTTCAGTTTGGGCACAGGCCTTCACTCAGAGAGAGATTAGAGGGCATCGCCACGCACCAAAATAACTGTGTGGTCAGACAAAATAAACTACATACACCGAGGAGAGTCATTTAAGAAATCGTCCACGCAATAATATACCAACACATCCACATACAAATTCGCGCCTGTATCCCGGAGCGGTAGGCAGAGACCGACCTGCAGTTTGGGAGAAATTCGCGACTTTCCAGTAGATACATTAATTGTCAAATTCTGGCATTTTAGCACCACAAAACTTCTCACGATCCTGACAGACTTCTTTCGCTTCATAAATATTCATTAGTCGTAGCATGCGCGCACGCATAACGTTTGTACACAATGTATGAAATAAATTTTCGATCCCATCGCCGGTCCGCGATATGAAACCATTTACCTGCCAGTCGGAAGGGCCCTCGGCCTGCGTAAGATTGGCTATCGAGGCTGCCCCTCGTGTAAGATAACCCCTTCAGTTAAGAGCTCATTGTGACGCGGTTTTTGAGCGCCCTACAGCGCCCTCTAGCGTCCTGTCTCGGTTACATTTTATGCTTTATGTAGAGCCTCCTAAGATGCATTGTTCAACGAGAGCTAGGGTGAGAGGGTGGGGTGGGGATATTGAAGGTCACCCTTCTCTTTTTTGCAAGAACGGTAAATAACTTGAATGTCGAAGTAATTATAGAATGATAAAATCCATCGTGTTCGATTCCTTAAAACACTGCTCAAATACAGTTCAAGTTGGTCTTTTCTTTAACCACCGACTATTTAAAATTAATAACACAATCAGTTTATATGCCATGCAAACGAAGTAACAGGGATAGCTAGTTTTAAATATAAAAAACAAACATAACATAAACTCAGGTCTGTATCCAAGAGGGGTAGGCAGAGACCAGGGACTGCCACTTGCCTCGATACTGACAGATCTCTTTCGCTTCATCAACATTCATTAGGAAAATTCAAATTAGGTATTTAGTCCAATCAATTTCATAAATTGAGAAAAAAGAAAAGATGTTGAATAAAACATCAGGCCGTTTTTTCAGTGTTGGGTCATAGTTCCTCCTCTGGATATAATTATTCCCTCCAACGTATTGAAAGAGAGTGCGGCTCGGACTCGCGCACCGAGGGTTCCGTACTCGCGCTTGGTTGGTTTTTTTATTATTTGTAGTTAGAATATATAATAAGTCCCACAATCACGTCAAGTTTGATGCCTGTACGAATTAGCGTTTTACGGTAGAGCATATTAATAACCAAAAAAAAAAGGCGAAAAAACACGTTTGTTGTATGGGAGGGTCTCAATATATTTTATTATTTTTATTAACTTTACGCGGTGGGCACGCGTGGTGATTAAGGCTTGTGTCCTGTAGTAGTACTTATGTAGGCTGCATAAAAAAATAAATCTTAGGTAATCCGCCGTGATTTGACGCCCACTGCAGGACATAGGCCTCCTTCGTGGTTTTCATAACCATGAAGGGTTTTGCCATAACCACCACGCTTGGCAGGCGGGTTGGCGATCGTAGTATGCAGTTGGAATCTCAGAAAGACGCTGCTGCCCGTCTCCTAGTAATTGATTTCCTTAGTCGCCTTCTACGACATCCACGGAGATGGAACGGAAACTCCACGGAAATGGAGTGACGCAATTCTTAATCCGGCACCACACGAATAATAACACATATTCTGTGAAAATTTCAACTGGCTACCTATTATAGTTCCAAAGATACAGACAATGGAGGCAAAGTAATAGGGCTCTGTTTGGTACCCTTCGGGTAAGCAACCCTAAAACGTGCAAAGTTAACATAGGAGTTAAATCCTAGGAACGTTTAGAGCAAACGCATGTTGCAGGTTAGTTAACACACGAGCGAAATACATAATAATTATGTCGACATCATGCTAGTATCGGAATTCTATTGCCTTTTGTGGCGTCTAATAATTACTTTGCAAAATTAATAATTATAACAATTAGGCTTCAAATTCACTGGAGTTTGGCGTTGGTATTATTGGAGCGCACCGCGAATTATCGGGTTCCCCGTTAATCGGATCGGGATTATAGCACAGTCGTTGGGTGGTGACGGTCTGGTGACCCACCTTGCTTTGTTAGAGATGGGGCCACATCGTTCAGTGGAAAGCCATTGTTCGGCCAGTATGAAGCCGTGGCCAACGCATATTGTTACCTCACACAGTATAATTACAGGCCCTCATTGTGCGTTAGGCTGTTATTACTAAACGGCAAGCTGTCAGTGGTTTAATTAAAAATCGAACGTCAAAACATTTAATTTATTATTTAACACAGGGAATCCTAATTTGGGAGCCAGTAACCATTTTTTTTTGTAACCGTTTTACGATAAAGTTTTTTCATTTCATTTTAACTTCTGACAGCTGATTTCTCGACGAGCTTTGTTCTCACTCGAAATCATCGATCAATTTGCGGTGTGCTTTATGAAAGGTTTTTTTACGAAAAAGGTCGCAACCGCAAATGCCACAAACTATTTGAACGTTTCGTATGGATCCCTTGAGTGAACGTAAACAAAATGTTTAAATGCAAAGCAACTTACATACGATGTCCGTATGATAGAGATACAATTTTGTTTCAAAACTGTGATGTCAGTTAAGTTATAACAAAATGTTGGAATATTATATTTTATGGATGAGAATGATATCTGGCGGCACATGGTACAATTCAGAACAAAGCATATCAGGTGTAATATGTTTCAGAATCAAACAATGAGATATATCTGGCTCCAAATAATACACAATAAACTCTGAGCTACATGGGGACTTGGAAACGCTAACCATTATAAATTATTTAATTAAAGCGATTCAATCTAAAAGACATAAAGAAACAAAATATTGCCTGCAAAATTACATACACGTACGCCGGTGTCATGTACTTTTTGTCTTCCCCTTCGCCGGTACATTCCTAATTCGAAGTATGTCCGCTTGAAACGTTACTTAACTTCCCTTCTACTCTCATTCTTTCGTCAAAATTTATGTCTTCTTTGTTGCTAAAGCGAAAGAGTTTTGTCAGGATCGTGGCAAGTGGTAAACGCTGGTCTCTGCCTACTTCTCCAAGACACATTTGTGACTTTGTGTATGTAATATTCTAGCTAAGTACCAGTCAAGGACAAGGACTAAAATATCAGTAAGCTCAAGCAATTACCTTTGACCTTGACCAAGAGACCAAAAGGAATATATTGCATTACATGAACATTGGAATGATGGTTACTGGATCAGCAACGAGTCTAACTCAAAACATGAAAAACAAAACCTCTGATGACTTGTAGAGCCGACTGCAGATTCAATATTGAGAAAAAAACATGACATTTTTTTTTCAAGAAATTTTACGAATTTTCAGCAGATTTCCTGCCGCGAAATCCACTCATGGATACACGGACATATTCGTCGAAAATATGATTGTCAAAACCCAATGATGAGTCAATAATAACGTATTTCATAGTAAAGAGCTGAAGCGGGCTGCGCCATATATTCCCGATGTGATATTGGAAAACCCATTGGGCATGAAAAAGGTCGCAGATATTCTTTTCTCTTATTGTGCTAGTGGTATGTGGTATTGAAAAATGCTTTTGAGCCAATTTTTTCTTGATAAAAATATAATCTTTGTACCTATGTGTTTTTAGTGCCCGCCTGTTATATGACGACAAAGCGTTAGCTACAATAGGTATAAAACGAAATTATCTGAACTTTTTGAAACCTTTGTTCGGGTTCTGTTATAATCACCTTCCCCTAGAGACTGTATGCATGGGAGAGTGCTGACGTGTCAGTAGGTGCAATCGACACGTGTAGCTTTTTCCCATGGCATGACGCAAGACCAGTCACTCCTTTTCTCAATTCAATATCCGGGCTCGTGAAAGACGGTCGTCTCTATTCTTCTATTTCCATTGTCCAATTTCATTATTTCAATAAATGTGTTAAGAAAAATATCTTTTTTAAAAAGACTCTCCTGACTCGCCCCGTAACAGTTCCGTACCTCAAAAAGAGAAACGGGACTCTTATAGGATCACTTTGTTGTCCGTCTGACTATCAATACACTCTATCTCGGGAACGCGCGGAAGTATCGAGTTGGAATTCAAACCATTTACTCAAGTCTACAGTCCCTTTAAGCTGTCTTAAAAGCTGTCTTGAAGCTATCTTGAAATCACACTTCCAAGTTAACGTAAAAAATTTTCTGCCGCAAATAAAAACGTATATTAGGACAAGGGAGTCAAAATTTATAGGGTATTTTCGGTTGAGCTAGAACTATAACATTTGGCAAGTAGTATTGTCTTATGCTACAATTACAGGGAAAAATTTGAAAGTTCGGGTTTTCCCGCAACCCGCTCGCAAAAAAACTGCGTGACTCGATTCCTGAAATATTTATAACATGTGTATAACCTACCTAATTAATTAAAGTGGATATTTATAATGCTGAGGTACGGCCGTTTGAGCTTCTTTGGCACACCCATATATGGCCTAAAAGTGCCATATAACCTTATGTTTATACATATAAGTTAGTTTGTAAGATAAGTTTGTACTTGTACCTAAACTATTGTATGTCATCAACTTTTGTGTACTTATTGCTTTATGTGTGTGTGTCTCTGAGCACAAATAAATGATTTATCTATCTATCTATCTATCTACCTAAAAAATTTTACAAAGTCCGACTCGCACTTGGCCGGTTTTTTTAACAATTGTGATGACATGTCGTTATGGAGTTCCCGCGTTTATATTTACTTGGGATAACTGAGTTTTTGTAAACTGGAAATTGTTAATGAATATAATTATTCACAAACATACATAAAAGCAGAGACCAGGGACTGCCCCTAATCAAATTATTCCTGCAACGACAATTTGCAAATTAGAGTAGGTACAATAATGAAATTATTCACGTTTATCTAAATCACCAAACAACTAAATCAAGAACATAATTGACTTTATATTTTATTGTATTCAAAATAGGGAGGAGAAATTATGACTACTTTTAAAGTTGAAAAAAAAAGAAACCACAAATCTGTATTAACAACAACCAATTTCGCATAGTCCGAGTGATGTCCTACTAACTAGCGCTGGTAACCGTACCAAAAATTTCGGACGGAAACGGGATTCGAACCGGCACAGTGCTTCTAGCATACCGATGCTAGAAGCACTGTGCCGATTCGAAGCCCGTTTCCGCCCAAAATTTGTCTTTCCGTGTGAAGTTAGCTATTACCCCGATTCTAAAGAGACATTTCGAATAAAATTATACATGAATTCTCCGCACCAACCCGCTTCCCACCGTTAGGCGTGTTCGCACATAAATCAACGAACGATTGCGTCACTTGTCAACTCCACTCGTTCCGATTACCGTCACGATCTTCCGAGCTGTGACGTCACCAATTGAAAACAATTGAGTGACGGTGTTCAGCGTTCGTCTTTCTTTTTTGGGTATTGTCATCATAAGCAGCCTATGTACGTCCCACTGCAGGGCACAGGCCTTCTCTCAGAGAGAGAGTATGGGCTTAATTACCACGCGCTTAATCATCACCCACTTTTCATGTTGGGGGAGGTACAGTAAAAAAACTTTTTTCAACATTTCAATTCTTTAATTTTCTTGGCGTGATAAATATATATGCAAATTGTATATATAAATGTACCAAATTACAGCTTTCTAGTATCACCGATCTTTGCGCTATGCCACGGACGGACGGACAGATAGACAGATAGACGGACATGGCGAAACTATAAGAGTTACTTGTCGGACTACGGAACCCTAAAAATGCGATAGTCTAGTAGCAAGTGATTCACAAATTTAGAAGCGATTTCCAACCCCTAAACTAGGATTTCTCTGTATCACAGGAGTTGCACCTTTTTCGACGAATGAATTACAAAATTACATACTAACTTGACTTAAAATGAAAAAGGTAAGTTCAGCAAAACAATTTGGATGTACAGGCTGAGATCAGGTGCGCCACCTTCCCAAACCACGGATCAAATAGCGCTTAAATAAAGATTCTCCATACGAAATCCCATTGAAATGGGCATCTAAGTAAGTGATATTCAAAAAATTGTGCATGTCAACGCAAAAGTAATACCTATAAGGGTCAGTGTTGCTTCACTTAATAAGTGCACAAAGCATTACTACACACCGATTAATTCCTAATAAGAATAAGTCGGCAAGCAGGTACTCATTTACATTGCAACGTGGTAGAAAATGTTGTGTGAGAATTTAAACAAAATTGTGTAATGAGATAGAAAGATAGAATATTCTTTATTGTATGTACACCAGGAATAACATATGAGAATTTAACAATAATATAGTACAGTACAGTTGGCGGCCTTATTACTAAAAGTAATTTCTTCCAGACAACTATTGATAGAAAAAAAAATGAGAAGCTAAATGACTGGTAGTCGGTGCAACTAAACAATAGTAAGGAAGATATGAGATTGCTTGACCCCACCTGTTATGTGAATAAAAACAAGGTTTATCATAGTGTGTTTTAAGAAGGTTTGTGACATGTACGAAAAATTGATAAATCGATGTAATGCCACGATGGAATATCAACAATCGGTTATCGACGATCGAAAAATTTTGAGCAAAAAACAATTACGGTTACTGATTAAGTTTCAAAATTGATTGTCAGATTTACTTAACTTAGTAACAGAAATAGTTTAGTGTAAATTAGTCATATAAATGAACTATTTTGCCATTTCACCGGCTGTTCCAATAGCTACCGTTTATTTTATTTGACTCCGAGATGAAAATTAGGATTTTTATGTAGCCTTTTATACGTCCCGCTGCAAGGCACAGGTCTTCTCTCAGAGAGAGAGAGAGAGTACGGGCTTACTCACCACGACTGCCCACCGCTGATTTCAAGCGCTGAAGTATGTGAACACCATAACTATAACTTCAAAAATGTACGTAACTTAAAAAACAAAGTCATCTGTACATGCCGGGATTCGAACCCACGACCTACGGAATGAGAAGCCGGCGTTTTACTGCTCCACTGCTACCGCTCCGCGTATGGATACTTATTTAATTTTATTCATGGTGTTTTTATTTTGTTTCAGGTAAGCGACTGCAGACTCGAGCAAGTATTCCCTTAGTGATGTAAGTTTTTAAAATGACTGAAAATAAAAATAAATTATCATTATTGGAACTTCGAAGCAGTAGTATATTTGCCGATAATACTTGTGATATCGGAGCGGCTGAAGACAAATCGACAAGAGCCATCCCATATCGCGCTGGCGTCCGCCAATAAATTCAAAATCAATCTAAATGGCGTCCAGCTTCCAGCCAGTCCTCTGGGAGTAACAGCCGTGTATAAATCACCGAGAAGCTTTTTATTTTGACGTTATATCGCTCTGGGTAGAGGGAAGCCGTTCTAAATTCAAACTAGAATTGAAAGAAAAAGAAAAAGTAGGTTGTGACGTGACATTTCGAATACAACTTTTTAATGCTGTCAAAACTCATGGTAGCCAGAAATCTTAATTATTTTTTTTATTAAAATATTATTTATGGCACCGGGTATTATTGAATTTAAAAAAAATACACTCTTTGAAATTGTAGAAAACACATTATCGGTTCACTTCTAAATCCAGTGCCTGAATTGCTCTCCCTCTGGATTGGTAATAGGCACGCCATTCGTTTCCTGCAGTTGGCTCATTTCCAATTTTGTGAAAAACAATTTAGAGACATCCTAACCAATTTTGTTAGTCTCTTTCAATCCTCCCTGAGAAATTTACCTGCATATTCTACTCATTACTTTTTAAAACATGTTTTGTGTGTTTTGTTCTATCTCATACATCGAGTTCTCTTTAACTAAGGTTTAGTTTGCAACTAGTTATTCAACACAAATATTTCAGGAAAAGCTTTCGCAAATATGAACTTCAACATGTTAGTTAGGATGTGACTATGCAATGCAAATATCTAATATCTATAAAAATGTCATGTAACAGTGTTTGTTATCAAAGTCCTCCGAAACGGCTTCACCGACTTTCATGATTTTTTTGTGTATGTATTTGGTATGTCTGAGAAAAGGTTGTAGGCTAATTAATATGGCAAAACAACGTTTTCCGAAAACCTATTGTCCTTATTGAAATTGTCCTCAGCACGGGTTAGTGCTACAAAATGAATGTAACGTTTTCCGAGTCAGCTTATAGGTTCTATAATTCTGTGTTTATTTTGTTTTATTAATTTTGCAAAGTACAAAAATTATAACAAACAGCTAATTAAAGTAGACCAAACGTAGGCCAACCACGGACTAATATTTATTAAACTAATCTTATTTATTGTAGCGATAAATTTGATTTGCCGACGCTCACAAAACTGTTTGTTATTTGTCTATTTAAATATATACAAACTATATTATTTCTAATAATATACTTATATAAAAATACAATTTATTCTAATATTTGCATCGTGACATTACATTATTTAATCCGGTCTGATAACAATTCGACCACCTCACCTCAGCTCTCCTGGCGCTCCATGCCCCTCCCACCAGGTACCGGCAGAATATCAGCGCTGAAGTTCTTCCTGGACATTTGCCACACCTACGTTGGTCACTTTTGTACTCCTGCCGCACCTTGTATGGCTAGTGTGTTTTTGCTTTTTTTGTATGTTATTGTTTTGTTAAATTCTTTCTTCTTATTGTGACTTTTAAATGGATTTGTATTACTTTGCTTTGTATACCTGTGTGTGTCTTATGTGAATAAATTATTTATTTATCTATCTATCTCTTATGTTTGAAGAAGTAGACGATAAGCCAAATCACACTATTGATAATTAGAATCTCTACTTAAATAAAAACCCTGAACGCATAACAAATAGCTCGTAAAAATATCTGTCACTGTCTCCTGGGAAAATCTTTTGTTATCTAATGCCGTTGCTAATATTCACTGTTGTATACACATATCACAGTACATAGTTGGCAATTCATTTGCTCAATTCATTCGTAATTATTTTATTCTATACTCTTTCAGTTTCTTAACACATTTCAAAGTTTTTTTGTGTATTTGTAGTACTTACAAATCAAGTTTTATCTATCTAACTAACTACGGTAATAAATTTTTGGCTAGCAATCATCATCAGCCATTTTTGACGCCCACTGCAGGACATAGGCCTCCCTCATGGTTTTCTAACCATGAAGGGTTTTGCCATAATTGCCACGCTTGGCAGGCGGATTGGCGATCGCAGTATGCGGTTGGAATCTCAGAAAGACGCTGCTGCCCGTCTCCTGGTAATTTATTTAAAGTTAACACGGGCAAACGGGTTAGCAATAATGACTAATAATTTTGTAAACAGTCATTGCCCCCACACGGTATTCGGCGCGAATCATCCGTGTAAACGGCCGATAGGGCCATTGTCCGTCGCTTGGGCACCGCAAATTTAAACGCGTTCAGCCGTGCTCATGCTCAGAATTACCGAATCAATGTTTTGTATTGTTCGTAGCTGAAAATTTACTGAAAGTCGCTAATAGCACTGCAAGCTTGGCAGTAAACGCAGCTGGGGAGTGTAACTTCCATACAACACAATCACCTGTCCTGGTCACAACTAGGATACGCCGTGCTGCGGCAGCCAGGCAAGAACATCACAAACTTGGAAATATACCCAGAATAACGCCATTCGTTCAAATCTGGTACGGCGGCCTCCAACGGGAATCGAACGAGGCAGCCAAGGCAGTGTGGGAGCTTACGTGACCCTGCGACACATTTCTCTGTGAGAGAATATGGCCTTAATTCCACGGCACTACTCAAGCACACTGCTGGTCAGCGATCTCAAGCGCATGAGAACACCTCAGACATTCAGGATACCACACGATGTTTTCTTTCACCATTAGCAAGCGGTAGTGCTACTATAAATTCACTGAATCCTTTTGGTTCACAAGATTGCTATTCGGTACATGGACTCATATTTCATATTACGTATTAGCGTTGAATGAAATTTAATAGAATGGTCTGCTTTACATGGAACACCTGATATTATGAGTTGGCATTGTAGTAAAATTCTTTTGTACTGACAAGTAGGACTCCGCATTTTGGGATATCTGAATAGGATATTTTACTACGGTCTCTAAAGCCGCTAATAAACTTGTGCATTCACTTATAATGAGCATTCTAGATTTAAAATAGCGTCACACATTTCCTTCCGTGGATGTCGTAAAAGGCGACTAATGAAATAAATTACCAGGAAACGGGCAGCAGCGTCTTCCTGAGATTCCAACCGCATACTGCGATCGCCAATCCGCCTGCCAAGCGTGGCAATTATGGCAAAACCCTTCATGGTTAGAAAACCATGAGGGAGGCCTGCAGTGGGCCTCAAATGGCTAATGATGAGCATTCTAGCGAATGTTCATAACAGGTAAAAGCTTACAAAATAAACAAGTGCGTTTTAGCGAGCGTTCTATCGAGCATTCTAGCGAAACGACAGTAAATTTGCTTCGAGCTTCTTGCCGAGCCGAGGAATTTTGTGATTGTACCACGCTGTCTGACATCTTAATCATAAGCAGCCTATTTACGTCCCACTGTAGGGCACAGGCCTTCTCTCAGGGAGAGATTACGGGCTTAATCACTACCCGTGCCCACCGCGGATTGCGATTTCAAGCGCTGAGGTATGTGAATAGCTTAGACACTCAGGTTTTCTCACGATGTGTAATAACTTCATGTATATAAGTCAATGTATATAACTTCACATTTAATGCATTATGAATATGACAAGCATTTTATAGAGCGTTCGCGGAATGGTTGTGAAAATGCTCGTAGCGATGTTTGGCTCTATGCTTAGCTCTGTTTGTTGTTCAGTTTGACAAATTCAGAAATGGCGAATGATCGATGATCTGTTACAAGTGCATGCTCAGGTCAACCTTTAGTTAGTAAAAATTAAAGCACACATATAACATAAGCAGCCTATATATGTCCCACTGTAGGGCACAGGCCTTCTCCTAGGGAGAGAGCACGGGCTTAATCACCACGCGTGCCCACCGCGGATTACGATTTCAACCGCTGAGGTATGTGAATAGCTCAGACACTAAAAAATACCGCGCGTAAGACCGAGATAGATTTTACCAATATCCTGGAACCAATTAATCCTTCAACCTTTCGGCTCCACGGCATTGGCTCCAACATTGTAATGGAGCTAGCCCAACCGTATTAATGGTCCGATCCATTGGCTTCACTCCACAGCGTTGGCCCCAACATCATAATGGAGCCAGGCTAACCGTATTAATGGACCGGCGGTGACGGTTATTCAATCGGCCGGACCCACGTCATTTCAATATACACGAGTTAAATTTTATGTCAAAGCGCCTGAGTGGGGCTTTTATTGTGAGGGTATTGCGAACGAAAAAATTGAGTTTTGACGCAAAATATGCTTGAGCAAGCCTGGCTTGCTTTGTGGGCTGTCGAGGCAATTAGACGGAGTAAAAGTTTCTTGGATTGTAACCTGCCCTTTTGTAGATGCCTTGCCATTTGACTTTTACAAAAGCATTAAAGTTAGAGCGAGGTAGTAGGATTGCGGTAGTACCATCGCGTCATGATCGCGAGGTCGTGGATTCGAATCCCGGGACTTATCTTTGATTTCGATTTGCTAACTTATGTTAAGAATTTTCTTATTTTACACTTATAGTAAAATTAGGCCGTGGTTTCCTCACGATGTTCTCCTTCACGGCTAGCGAATGATGTTGCAACAAGTTAATAATATAATTGAGTGAACGAGGTACACTTGCACGTAGCTTAATTGAACTTGATGTTAAATTATATTACGAATGCAGTTATAGTTTAAAATTTTAAAACAAAAGATACAATGTGTTCATAAATTTCGAAGTAAGCAGTGTATACGTAGTTTTGTTCCATTCTCAAAAGCTTAACTTGAATATGGCGAGGTGAACTGTTCATTTGTGCCAGCTCCATTAATACAACTTGAACAGCTATTGCCAAAACTATGTACTTATGTATCTCACAGCAAATTTGAACCTTAGTCCATGCAGTTTTTAGAATCATAGAAAACACAATAGGTTGAGCCCGCGGACCGCAGGCTCCTAGATAATTGGAATGGGTTACCTCTAGACATCCGACAGCCGCAGCGCTTGATATATTTAAAAAAAAGTTTACCATCACAACCTCTCCAACAATCGTCTTGATTAATTATAAGTATAGTATTCACACATATATCACAATATTTTTCGGAAGTTTGTTGGTTCCATGTATTTATATATTGTATTATATATTTGTATAATTTTTCCCCTCTATTATATTTTTATATATTAAGGTCTAAATAAGTAATTAGTAAGTATATTTAATATTCCACGAGTTAGTTGCAATACCTCGTAATGTTTTCTTCACAACTTAGGTTAGCTGGTAGAATATGCTAACTAGCATTAAGCTCGCCTATATACAAAACTGTGTGTTTAAATGCAATAAAGTATTTTAGTATACTAATAACAATTAAGGTGAAACTCTCACAAACACTGTGAATTATAAATTATACTCGCACAAACTCACGTCTGCATCCCGGAGGGATAGGCAGAGACCAGGGCTTGCCATTTGCCATGATCCTGACAAATTTCTTTCACTTCATCAACATTAATTATTATCTGCATGCGCGCACGCCCGTTTCGCGTACCTTCTATCTTGCTCTTTGTTGATATACCCTCTATTTGATCGGCTTATGTTCACCTGGGACATTATTTCTCAGTCCTTCGACATAAAAATTATAGAGATTTATTAATTATTAGATTTATTAATCAACACGCGGTGGTAGCCTAGTGGGTACAACACTGGACTCGGAAGTGAGAGACCCAGGTTCGATTCCCAGTGCTGCCGTGTCATGACTGTAATTTGAAAACAGGCATTTTCCAGAAAACGCAAAAAACATTTGTTACGAAAATTACACATAAATACGTCAAATATAAACAGATTACTTTGAAATTTTTGTATGTGTTTAATAATAGTACACATAATTGTGCCGCAACAAGAAATAAAAAATGTATGTTATTTATTGAATTTACAGCATAAAACGTGTTATGTCATGACGTAAAGGCCCAGCTAAGCAGAATAATTGATTTTACAAAACACTGCAACTGCATATGCAGTATTTTGTGCAAAGAGTTGGTAAAGAAAGAGGTAGGCTGCACGTTGTGAGATTGTTATCACAAAACACTGCATCTACAATTACCTGACATAAAAAAAACACTCAGCTTGATATGGCAAAACACTGTATCTATAGAAGCAGTATTTTGTCAAAACCGGTCTCTATAAAATTGGGAATACGGTCTTAATTACCATGGCTAATTTCCGTATTATTAAGACTTTTTCAATATTTTTTGATGGCATACCATGTACCAAAGGGTGAAGAATCGAATTATTCATGTTACCGTAAAACACTGTATCTATAGATACAGTGTTTTGTCATACCACGGCAGTGTGCGGGCATGTACCTATGACTTTGTTTTCGAAGTTATGTACATAACATATCATCATCATTAGTCATTTGGTGCCCACTGCAGGACATAGCTTCCCTCATAGTTTTCCTAACCATGAAGGGTTTTGCCATAATCGCCACGCTTGGCAGGCGGTTAGGCGATCGCAGTATGCGGCTGAAATCTCAGGAAAACGCTGCTGCCCGTCTCCTGGTAATGTATTTCCTTAGTCGCGTTCTACGACATCCACGGAAGGAAATGGACCCGGCGCCACACGGGTACATAAATAGAAATAGAAATAGAAAATGTTTATTTGTCTTCAATATCCAAGTATTTTTTTTTCTGTCTTGTAATATATTGTGCAATTGTTTGTTTTCTTTCAATAAATAAAAATAAAATAAAATACATTAAGTAAACCGAAAACGGTATAACATTCATAAGTCTTGAAGGTGCATCTCCAGAGCAATTTCGAGGCATTTTTGGTCACCAAACTAATAGTCTGATGCCTCGCTAGGCCTCCAAACGAGCGCGATGGCCCATTAGCGCGCCGCTTCTTGGCCCGCAACGAATTATCTGCGGAAGTGACACTTAACGCAATTGACTGGGGTTAACCAGTGACACTCGGTCTTGCTACAGACTTTGGAATCTTTTCTCTTCTTCAACCTACAGCCACCCAATGGTGAGACGAGGTCTTATCCAATGCACGCCATTCGCTTCGATCTTTGGCTTTGCAAATCCGATCTTTTCCACTTTCACCAGATTGTCAGTCCATCTCGTTGGTGGTCTGTCCTCATTACTGCGCTCGTCTCTAGGTCTCCAGGCTAGCAACTTTCCATCCAATTTTTCGTCTTGTCTACGGCTTATATGGACTGCCCATATTCACTTCTTACGGGCAATCTCCTTGTCGGTCAACTTGTCGGTCTGTTTAATTTTCCCTTCGGGCCTAACAAAGCCGTAGCTCTGGCATTTGGATTTTAATATTGACTCGGTCGAAAATTTAAAAACAAAAAGGCTTTTTATAATTTTCACGGGTTAATAAGTATACATACATAAATAAATCTCACGCTTGTATCCCCCAGGGGTAGGCAGATACCAGGTATTCCCCCATTCCTCTTTCGTTCAACATTAATTACCAACTGCATACTCGCTCGCCGTTGTAGGTTTACAATGAAATCCTTTGAGACAAAATTTTAAAGGCCGTATTCTCCCTCTTAGATACACTTCCTAATGAATAAAATACACAAGGAAAATTTTGAATGTACCCTTAATTAATCATTCCAGTATTTTTCCTGTGAAAAGAACAATCTAATTTATATTTCGCCTACTTCCGAGCCCTAATGGTCCCAGAAGGAGCTACTGATATTATTTTTCAATTACGCTATTTGAGAAGGTCCTACTGTTTTAAGGCTGTTGAGTATCAAGGCGCTGGGTCTGATTTATAGATTATTAACTTTTTTAATGTACTCCTGTGGTTTACTCGCGATTTTTCACGGCGTAACGTAACTGAGAAAATCTAAGTAAGGAAGGTGTTGGCAGGAATTATTTATTTCTGTTAGATTAGATTACATTAGATTAGAACACTTTATTGTACACACTAGAAAACAAAATACATTAAAAGGCTTACATGTGTATGTTTTGCCGTATACAACTGCCGGTTGTATCGCTAAAAGCGATCTCTTCCAGACAACCTTCGGATGGATAGAACTGAAAGATGAAGAGAGTAGGTAGGTAGGTGTACATGAAATATATGAGAAGAAAATGTACACTAACTAACTGACTTACAACTAACATTCATACATATTTATTAAAATACTTAAACTAACCATAGAATACAAATACATACTATACAAACATACATATAATTATAATATACTAATACATCAATTTCACATACAAACAAACTACAGACAAAACTTACTATGTACTTACTATGTATAAGTGCGAGTCGGACCCGCGCACGAAGGGTTTCGTAACATTATCTATACAACATTTGAATATTTCAAGCGTCTACCTGTTGCCGTTATTAATATCAAGCAAAAAAATCACGTTTGTTGTATGGGAGCCCCCCTTAAATATTTATTTTATTCTGTTTTTAGAATTTTTTGTTATAGCGCGAATAGAAATACATCATCTGTGAAAATTTCAAGTGTCTAACTATCACGGTTCATGAGGTACAGCCTGGTGACAGACGGACGGACGGACTGACGGACGGACAGCGGAGTCTTAGTAAACTATAACATCGTACCTCGTCTTTCTATAGTGCCTGGAAGATTTGGTCATTTTGTTATAGGTATACTCTGTATATGTCGTGTTCTTTTCACCCGACTGCGGCGAAGCCCAAAAGGAGGAGGTCCAACGACTGACCCTACAGTAACATCGGAAAATACTGGCTACAGTATTGAGCTATCCATAGCTACGTGTTTTGCAATCACTTTATCTTTAGAATATTAATCTCTTTGAGTGTATTTATAGTGCAATCTCTTTACATATTACGTTACTCGTTCTTCCACGCTATTTGTGAAGGAAAACATCGTGAGGAAACCTGAGCGATTGAGGTGTCCATACCTCAGCGCTGGGAATTGTCAATCCGCGGTGGGCATGCGTGGTGATTAAGCCAATACTCTCTCTCTGAGAAAAAGCCTGTGCCCTACAGTGGGACGAATATAGGCTACAGAAGAAAAAATCTCTATTACAGCATCATAGAGGTTGAACTTTTAAAAACTATGAAATACACGTTTCACACATTTTACTAAGTTTCAAAAAAATCTGACGACGAAAACTTAAGTCCCCATATAAATTTTACATCCCTTTTCACCCTCTCTAGGGGCGAAAAACCTAGTTCACAAATGTTATTGAATTATAATTGTATTACGTTAAAAAAAAAAACCAACCACAAATATTCTACTCTCCGTGCAAATTTTGGCACCCCTTTTCACCCTCTACGGGGTTGAATTTTGAATTTTTTATTTTTATATAGCATTTTTGTATTAAGTTTCCCAATTTTTGTACTTCCTATAACAATTTTGGCACCCTTTTTTACCATTTAAGGATCTAAATTAAAAAATACATGTCTCATCAATTTTATTGAAGTAATTGCTTCCAAATTTCAAGAAAATCACACCACAAAAATTTGACCTCGCGTACAATCTTTGGCACTTCTTTTCACCGTCTTAGGGATGGAATTTTGACAAACCGTAAAATTTGCGTCTCTTTAGTTGTGTAGACGTATACCAAGTTTTGTATAAATTTGATCGCAAATAAATTTGGACACCCCCTTTCACCCCTTAAGGGGTTGAAGTTTTTAAAATCCGTTCTTATCTATATCGTCCCTGTGCCAAAGTCCAACGGTTTGTTTGGCCTGGGCGTTGATGAGTGAGTGTGTCGGATGCTCGCCTTTTATATATTAAGATCAAACGTAGCTGTAGAGTGAGGTGCCAGGAAAAGAAACCTTAAGCCCCCGTGCATGAAGTTCAAATTAGCAAAACAAGTTAAAAGAGCATTCTCCTCCACCTGCTCAATGCAAAGCTATAACAATAACCTACAAGCAACTATTTAATAGTCTTGTTCGGTAAGCTGGACTTGGTAAGTGAAAATCCCGGATTGTTCCCATGTCTACAGAATCTCATTTCTACAGATTTTTATTTCTACAGAATCTCATTTCTACAGATTTTTATTTCTACAGAATCCCATTTCTACAGATTTTTATTTCTACAGAATCTCATTTCTACTGATTTTTATTTCTACAGAATCCCATTTCTACAGATTTTTATTTCTACAGAATCTCATTTCTACTGATTTTTATTTCTACAGAATCCCATTTCTATTCATTTTCAATTCAACAGAATAACATTTCTACAGATTTGCATGTAAAGGTACATAATTACAATTTTAGGATTCCGTACCAAAGGGTAAAAACCGGCCAAGTGCGTGTCGGGCCACGCGCTAGGTAGGGTTAATTAGTATGAATAAATGAAAAAGTAGTCAAATTGGGAAGACTTGCACTAGTTAATCAAAAGGTAGGTAGGCAAACTGAGAAAGTTGGCAGAGAGTTCATCTTTAGGAATTATTAAGACACATCAAAAATCCGGCCGTCCTGGTACTTCATTGGTATACAAATTAATAAGTATTAATATAGAATAAGAAAATTGAGCTGGAATAAAAATGATTGAAAAAGATAGTTTTTTTTTTTACCAAACCATAATCAAGTTTATGATTTGTTCCTTTCAAAAGTGGTTAAACTGTGAATCAATTTGATTGTAATGTATGTCTGTAGAATTGGGAATCCGTAATGTTGGGAATCTGTTAAAATGGAAATCAATAGAAGTGGGAATCTGTAGAGTTGGTAAACTGTAGAATTGGGAATCTGTAGAGTTGGTAAACTGTAGAATTGGGAATCTGTAGAGATGGTAAACTGTAGAATTGGGAATCTATAGAATTGGCAATCTGTAATGGAAATCTGTAGAATTGGGAACAATCCAAAATCCCGACTAACTTAAAGAGTTGCGAGGTTAAAAGTTTTAGCTGGTGTAAAATAGCGCAACTGTTGGAGTAAAATAGTTTTGCCAAGATTTTAAGTACTGCCGCATACTTCAGGCCTTGTTTTTGCAACTTACTTGTTCCGTTTTATTTATATTCCTTTGTAGCGGCCCGGGTTGTTTCACGTCCTACGCAGCTGGTTAACTTTCGAGTGTGGAGGCGACTTATTGAGGGCGACTTCTCGGAGAGCGGATTTGATTTTCGTTCTAAGTTGTCATTTATTTATTTATTTTGCGTAAGGTATAATAAGGTAAAATAACGGGTTAAAGTAGCAAAAAGGTATAATAACGGGTAAAAATAGGAAAAAGGAGGCCGTCACTCCACTCGGTCACTTTCACGTCAGCTTCGGGAATTCTCCGAATGCCTTCTTTGAGAAGTAATGAGATTCCTTGTTGTTTTATTAAAAACCAATCTTAAGTTAGTAGTGATGTTGAACCAAATTAAATTCCGAAACAAAGGTAAAATTTTGGGGCTTACAAGCTTTCTATCAGCCTCACAAATTGGTTAAATAAAGCTGTATTTGTTAACAACACGCAATTTTCTGCGCATTCGACTCGACCTAACCAACACAGACAGATTTACGGATGTTTAAAATAAGTACAAAGAAGATATTTCAACGTATAGAGTTTACATTCTATTTTTGGAATGTCAATGTACGATTATATTCATCTCTTCCACCGTAGCGCCTAAACTAATCAGCCAATTTTGTTGATTAAGGTGTCAACCATTAGGTTGTCACAAATGAACGGGGATTCCGATTTTTTTTGCTATTCTTTCGAGTAACATATCAAATGAAAGAGGAAAAAACTCTCAGTTTATAAAATATATCTCAAACACTGCTCCTTAAGGTCCCGCCTCACCGCTCCAATTTCTACGACTCATCCTTCACGGTTCAGTCCATTCAACTTTGGAATGCCTTGCCAGT
This sequence comes from Yponomeuta evonymella, assembly GCA_963969515.1. Lineage (NCBI taxonomy): Eukaryota > Metazoa > Arthropoda > Insecta > Lepidoptera > Yponomeutidae > Yponomeuta > Yponomeuta evonymella. The sequence goes on along the minus strand of OZ018346.1, from coordinate 21,094,558 downwards.
GGAAGTGCAAAGGGCAAAGTCACCACCCATTTTTAAAGACTTGGTAAAGTGTCACTACTTCACTAAAGATACGTATTACTTACTGTTGCTGCTGTCGCATCTATTTTTGTCTCTGAATAATCTATTTTTGTTGTCTGTTTTCTAAGATATAATATTTATGTATATGTATTTTTTTAAATATATATATGTGGCTAGTGTGTATGTAAATATTTTTATATATTTTGTAGTAAGTTTCTCGGTTCGGCACTACCCCCCACCTTCTCTCGTCACCCACTGGTTGGCCAGAATAAATTACTAATTATTATTAAGCCCACCTATTGTACAATATTTACTTGGTGCAATAAAGAACTTTAATAATAGTAATAAGTCTAAGTATTTTTATTAACGTAAGTCATTTTGTCTATGTACCTATATCCTAATATAATTTATGTACACCTACCTACTCTCTTCAATTTTCAGTCCTATCCTTCCTATGCTTATCTGCACGAGATTGCTTTTAGCGAAAAGACCGCCAGTTGTATACTGTGTGACTTTCATATTTGAGATTTTTCATGCACTTTTATAATGTATAGGCAGCACATATGCGTCCCACTGCAAGGCACCGGCCTTCTCTCAGAGAGAGCGAATGGTGTGCAATCACCATCATCATCATCATCGGCCTGCGCTTGTGCACTGCTGGGCTTAGGCCTCTCCTATAGCACGCCACTGAGCACGGTCCTCGGCTACTCTCATCCAGCTCTTGCCAGCCACCCTGCGAAGATCATCGCTCCACCGAGTATGAGGACGTCCTACACTACGGTGTAGGATGGTGTGTAATAAAGAGTATAATTCTAATCTAATCTGATATTATTTCTTTTGTATTTCAGCATAATTATATGAATACCACTAGCGTCATCTATTCGTAGTCAGGTTATAGTTTTACTGTCAACCAATTTATAAAAACATGATCCCTTGAAAACACGCCTCAGAGGCAGTTTAAATAATATCTGTGGTTACGTCTTTCCCTTTACCATAGTCCGTTTAAAATGACTCTGAGGAGTGTTTTAAGGAGTAGTATTTTGATAAATAACACTGTTCACCTTTGCTTCTTTTAGAAAGGGTCGAAAAGAAATTGGTTAGCAACTAAAAAGTTACACTCTATATATTCGTCCTATTTACAATTCCTCTCCGACACTCAGCAACAAAGTGTCCAACAAAAGTTGACAAATATTACGTATCTTCTCGAGAAATCTCCTAAAAGTCTTTCTACCAACGTATTACGAATAAAAATTGATGAAAATTACTTTAAAGAAAGCCGGCTGACGTTTCCCTCGGGCCCCCGTATCTTCTGGGCACACGCCTCTCGTAAACGCATTCAAATGTCAATCACTCGTGACATATTTTTGCGGGGATAAAGAATATTTAATGGCTTCTCAGTAGACGAGAGACGCGGTAAGGCTTTTCGCTCTGAAACGCTGAAAAACGAATCAAAATGTTGAAATAATATCTCGTCGGGGTACAAATTTTGCGTTTCGACTGGAAGTATATCATGCGTAAGATTATATTGTTTACTAGCTTTGTACGCGTTTTTGTTGGCGTGAGATTTGTATAAAACGTACCTTTTACATGTTTCAGTTTAGTCTATCAACAACAAATAACACGCAAATCAGTTAAGGCCTTGAGGCGTGATTCTTCTACCAAATTCTAATATAAAAGATACAATTTTTTTTCAATCTCCGGATGTATAATTCATAGTTTTAATTTTTGATAACACATTTGTGGCTGTAATTTTGATGTCCAGTTGTAAGGTGTGACTTTTTTCTATTTCATAAGTATATCTTTTTTTACATTTATGATAGTGCAATGCCAGTCTCGTCCATTATCCCACAATTGCCTTTTGCTGGTTGCGTTGCGTTGACCGTACAGGACCCGTATTATGAAAAATTGCGACATTATCGGAAGTAGTGAGATGGTCGCAAATCCGTGTCTCAAGATATGATATGATGTCATTGGGCTAACAAAAAGCCATGCATTTTTAGCGTTCATTACTCAGTGGCAGGAAAAATTAAAATAGAAACTATTAAAAAAAAAGAACCGTGTTTGTCGCTAGATTCGAGTGAATTGTCGGGCTCAAGCGCGACGCTAACGATACTTCCGAACATATCGCTGCTTTATAATAAGGGCCCAATACAGTAGTGATAACGTCGGGTACTACAATCCGCCAATCATTTGAGTGGAAAAACTTTTCCCTCGCCAAAATAGAACAAAGTCGAAGGATTCTTTCACGGCATTTTATTCCCTGATTACCTACCTAGCATCGAGCTTATTTAATTACGCAACAAACTTCGCACGACCGGAACCGGAAGAGGGCTTCGATAAAAGTCACCGGATATCCTGTCCGCCAGCCTCTAACTAAGGCCCTCCAATTTTGTTCGTTCGCTCTCTATGGAAAAGGTCGCCGAAGTTTCGAGAAAGTCGCTCTTGTTTCTTTAAGACCGCTCCGAGTGAAGTGAAGGGGTCGATGGGGTACATCCGCGCTTTTTATTGAGGTAATGTGATGTTATATTGTAATATGGTGAACGGGCTGAGACTTGCTGGTTGCCGTTGCTCTCGATGTTTTTGTATTTACAAATGAATTGTAGCGAAAAGTGGCATTAAAGGGGTTCAGATTAGATGGGATCGTTATGATTCAACAAAATTATTTACTCATAGTCTGACTTTAAATCTTAAACGTACATATTACTAGTAAAAATTTTGCTAGTTCATTTTGGCCATCGGGTGATTTTCTTGAAGAGTCGGACTCGCGCACGAAGGGTTATGTACCATTATCTATACAACATTGGAATATTTCAAGCGTTTACCTGTGGCCTTTATTAATATCGAGCAAAAAAACTGCAAAAAAGTTATGTTTTTGTACGGGAGCCCCCCTTAAATATTAATTTTACTTTAATTTTATTATTCATTTTTTAAGTGAATATACAACTAAATGTTCAAGTGAATATTTCAAGCGTCTATCTATTTCCGTTATTAATATCGTACAAAAAAATCACGTTTGTTGTATGGGAGCCGAGCCCCACATATTTATTTTGTGACGTTTTTAGTATTTGCTGTTATAGCGGAAACAGAAATACATCATCTGTGAAAATTTCAACTGTCTATCTATCACGGTTCATGAGATACAGCCTGATAGACGGACAGTTAAGTCTTTGAACGTAAACAATTTTTATTCTGTTTGTTGAATATCAGTGTACAATGTTAGCCGCTGCCTTCGGGTCGAGTTTATAGTGAAGAAAAGAGCAGCGAAAACACTCCAGAATAGGACTGGTAGTCCAACGACGTCTTGCAGTTACGGTTATCGTCCAATGTAAAATCGACAGCGCGTGAATTCTCTCGTCCTTTGGTTTGTTACACTTTTCGATTCCCCGTGCAAAATCGAAAGCGGTGGTAGCCTAGTGGGTAGAACATTGGACTCGGAAGCGGGAGAACCAGGTTCGATTCCCAGTGCGGGCGTGTACTTATGAGTTTGTTTTCTAAGTTATGTACATTTGTGAAGTTATAGTAGCAATACCACTCGATAACCGTGAAGGAAAACATCGTGAGGAAACCTGAGTGTCTGAGCTATTCACATGCCTCAGTGCTTGAAATCCACTGTGGGCACGCGTGGTGATTAAGCCCATACTCTCACCCTGAAAGAAGGCCTGTGCCCTATAGTGGGACGAATATAGGCTGCTTATGAAGTGCAAAATCACGAAACGTTTACTTCACATACGCCTAAAGTGTCACTGGCCAGTTACACCTATCAAACATAAGTAGGAACCCACCAGTACAGTCACCGGCTAAAGTGTCTGCAGAGTCGAGCAGTGCATTGTCGCAAGGCCGGAAACGGACGCGGCTGTCGCTTACCTCGCGCCCGCACTTCCGCTCACACTTTTATCTATCGCCCATACCCGCGACACTTGCACACGCGAGTGTATAACTCAGGTGTGCGTCTCGATAATTCTGAGCCGAGCAATCGTTTCTACTTACTTTAGAGTAGAGTAGAGCCACGGGCAGCATGCTTGCCCTATGACAGTGGCTCTTGATTCTTGGTTTAGGCTTTACCTAGATCTGCCTTCTCCAAACAGGATATCCAAATAAGATAGCCATTGTTAGAATCTAAGGTGTATATAGATTAAAAGTTAAGCAAAAAGTAAGTCATTTGTTTATGATTCTTCAACAAGCTGCTACAAATACTGACATTTTTAATATTTTAAAACATTTTAATTCATCTAATAACTGTCCACCCTGGGGTTGTAGCGAAGAGATCAATTTGAGCGATAAGACCGCCAATTGTGTACTAAAAACTATCCGTGTGGGGCCAGATTAAGAATAGTGTCACTCCATTTCCTTCCGTGGATGTCGTAAAAGGCGACTAAGGAAATCAAATATCAGGAGACGGGCAGAAGCGTCTTCCTGAGAATCCAACCGCCTACTGCGATCACCAACCCGCCTGCCAAGCGTGGCGATTATGGCAAAACCCTTCATGGTTATGAAAACCACGAAGGAGGCCTATATCCTGCAGTGGGCGTCAAATGGCTGATGATGATGATGAACATTCCGGTAAATAGCTTCTGATGTAAAATAAAGCGTTCTGAAGAAGAAGAAAAACATTTATTTAACGCCACATAGACGCACATAATTATGCAGGAAAAGTGAATACAGAAAATAAGGCTATAGATATAGGACAAAAGCAGAAGAAATGTGAAGCTAATAGTAAGAAAAAACAAAGGCTAAGGGTACAGTGGATGTACGCTGTATGTCGATGCAGCGGATAAAAAGGCCTCATGCTCAGTATTAATTAGTTCTCTATCTATCTACCAATTTATCTAACGTTTACCCGTTGAGCTGAGGACTGCCCGTTCTAGGTATATTGGCTTCGGTCTTTTGTATTAAATTATCGCAGGGGGAGTTGATAAACTAACCCGTCCCAGCAACACCTTTGAGCGCGAGTGTACTCTCTAATAAATTGTTGCCTTCATAGCTGCGGTGAAAAGTTTAAGCCCCGTCGCGCCTGTAACTGCAGTAACTTGTGCATATGTGGTTTCTGTTTATTAGACGCGGCAAAAGCATTGACGAAGTTCTAGTAAGCCAGGCCCTTTATCGACACATTTGCCCTAAATCACCCGGAGCAATTTCTCGGTGGCACTAAGGTAGCTGAAGGAAAAAATGCTATTAACAATAATTTTTCAAAACTGTGACCAATAATATAATATAAAAAAAAAATATAGTTATATATGAAATAGATAATCGCGATTATTAATTGTGTAACATTAATTTATAGAAGTTTGTATGGTCATCGCAAATCATTGAATTATGCTAAATATACATATATGTGTAATATATATACTGGGCGGCCTTATTGGTCTAGCCGATAAGGCGGTTAGCTACCAAAACAGAGGTCGTGGGTTCGATTCCCAGTGGGGGCCGCCGTACATTTGTAGAAATGGCCTCACTCTGGGTGTATTTTCATGTTTGTGACGTCCTCGCCTGATTACCATAACACAAGGTATCCTAGTTTAGGTCGAGGTCAAGTGATTGTATTGTGTGGAAGTTATTATTATAATATAAAACAAAATAAAAATAGTACTTGTTGACGAATAGAACAACTCATTTTCCGATGTGTATAAGAATTTTTCACACTTTTTCAATTTTTCAAGGAGTTAACTTATCAAAGGTTTTATTTAAATTTCGAACTGGCTTGCGATAGAAAGCTGGATGTACCTATTGAAAACAAAGAACACTTTAACGCGGCAAAAATTATTATTATTCGTTCGTGGTTCGTCTGATTTTGAAAGTTTATTGATTTTTTCAAATAAAAAGTTCTGCCTTAGTCCGCGCATTATTTGAGAAAAATCATATACAAGCCTTGGCCACTTCACAGTCAGTGAAGTAAATCAAGCTGAATCCTCCGAACACAGTGATCTGAAATATTGCAAACGAACCCGCTTAGCTTTACTCAAACATTATTATTATTTTTTACTCTGGCGCAAAAAAAGTTTGCCGTTCGTATAAATTATTTACCTAACAAGATTTAATTCATTTCGCACTCTTAGAGCAACCAGCCAACGGGGCTTTTTTATTGTTTTCGCCGTTTACGAAACGGCACCGTTTGTAAGTTAATCGAGCATTAACAATTAAAATTTTCTCCTTAATATATTTATGGTTAGGTATTATCATAAAAGAGCGCCTGCTAAGAGTTGGCAGGAGGCTAAATTAAGTTTTCTGTTAAGTTTCCAGAAGGCGCTTGCTGAAATCAACGCTGTGGGTGCAAACCCTCATCTGATACTGAGCACGAGGCCTTTTTTCCATCGGGTCGACATAATTATATCGTGTCCACTCTTTCTGATGTGTAGTTTCACTTTCTCCTGCTTTGTTTTGCATCTGATTTTTACTGTAATTCATACACATACATACGTAAACTCACGCCTGTATTCCAGAAGTAAGCAGAGACAAGGGACTGCCACTTGCCACGATTGTGACCGATCGCTTTCGCTTCCTCAACATTCATTAGTCGTTGCATGCACGCACGCCGGTTTCGGGTACATTTTATGTTGCCCTTCGCTAATACATCCCATATTTGGTCGAAGTATGTCCACCTGGGACGTCCCTTGCCGGCCGGAGGGGCCGGTGCAAGTCCAAGTATCGTCGTCGTCCTGGGTCGTCTGTTACCGACCGTTCCACCCATACTGTACTTCCTATTTCTACATTACTAAGGGCCAGTTTCTGAATTGAGAATTTCGCTAAGTAAATAGTTAACGGTAGTGCTGTCTCTTTGAATTTCTCAGAAAAGAGCGTATTTACTTAGTGAAATTTTCAATTCAGAAACCGGCCTAAAGTATGTCTACCTGTCGTTAAATAAAGTGTTTTCTTCGTCTTCAGTTATGAATTTTTCCTACGACTGAAAGATGCAATGGCAAGAAGCGGTATAAAAGTCAATAATTCTATTAAGCACCGAGAAGATACATAAAATATCTTACAAAAGCAACTCAGCGATCTTAACTAACGAATACAAAATCCGACCTCTGCGAGTCGTTTCGTACATCTCAAGCGAATCTCCAAAAACAGCAACAGTATCCAAAACCGCTCTGCAAAGCCGATCATCGCAATACAGAGACGTGTAGAAGGTAGAATCAGTCTAAATCGTATCACAGACCGCGCTATATTATTTCATAGCGTGGCATAACACGGCATACTTTCTATACAAAGTCCAGCATGGGCAGTACAATGACACGAGTCACACGTTTTGTGGCGCTAAAATGTCAGAATTTAACAATTCATGTACCTACTCGAGTCACGTATTAGGTTTAACACAAAACAAGCAAAGAAATAATAATAATCAATACAAAATACACCCGCAGATTTTTTCAGTCAAAATAGTTACAAAAATATACTACAATTTGAAAACAAATAATCCTTGCCTACAATCCTTACATACTAACTTTTGCGTTTATAATATTATTACAAAAGTTTGTATGTATGGATGGATGTTTGTAACAAACGGAACAGCCGTTCTTTCACGCAAAAACGGCAGAACGGATCCGGATGAAATTTACAACAGAGATAGATTATAGTCTGGATTAGCACGTAGACTATTTTTATGCCGGAAAAATACACATCAAAATTACCACGCAAAGTGGAGATTCGCGACTTTTGACACTTGAAACGCGCGACTAGGCCACACTAGACGCCTTGAAATCGTACTCCGTGCTCCATACTACCCTATACCTGCTCGTGTATAAAACGAGCATGTTATTTAGCAACTGATATTTAGCAGGTATGATTTGAGAAAAGATAAAAAAATAAAATTGACCCGAAGGCTACATTACCTTGTATATTGACATTCTACAAACAGATTGTAGAAATAAATTTCCGATTTCTGTGATACGCTTGCACATAGAATTCTTGTGATCTGTAGGTATACTTTGGCCTTTGCATCTACGTTATGAGATTTTATACAGCGTCCAGTGGCACCTTCACTCACACTAGATGAAGTTACCACTCGGTCGCTGCAGTGCCTGGGACATTGTTTTTTAGATGGAGTAGGTTTGCCCAGCACCTATACCTTCCTGACAGCTTAGTCGGCCTAGCCCACAGGAAAGACAGGTCAATACGTGCGGAGCCAACCAAGCCGCGGGGTTCCTCACGATGTGTTCCTTCACTGTTAGCGTCTGGCATTACTACTGCAAATTTGCAGATGTACGTAACTAAATATATACTACGGTGTATGTAGGTATATTAGAGGATGTATTAGCAAAGAGCAAGATAAAAAGTACCCGAAACAACAACATCTAACGAATGTTGATGAAGCGAAAGAGGTCTGTTAGGATCGTGGCAAGTGGCAAACCCCGGTATCTGCCTACCCCTCCGGGATACAGGCCTGAGTTTAAGTTACGTTACGAATCAATCAATCAAAAATCAAAAAATTACTTCAACGTAAAGAATTTACATTCTGCTGAATGTCAATGTACAAATTAGCTGCTGCCTTCGGGCCGTATTTGTTGCCTAGAAAAAGGCAGTAGGGAACTCCATTCTGACCGCCTTCTCAAATCATCTTACACCTAATATCGCACTTGTTACCTACACGAGAAGATCACCATCACGATAAGAACTCGTCGTTCCCAAAGTAGTTCGGTGTTTTGCGTTGCAAAGCCAGGATAGTCCTTCGAGACCTTCCTATGTTTCTTTGGCGTTATCTTGGCCTCAATCCCCCTGGCACCACCCCGACCCCCTTTCGCCGCTAATTAGACGGACGTTTACATAATTTTCGAATTAAGACTAGGCCTGGGGCACTCTTAATTCTAGAGACCCATATCCGTCGGGCGGGTTCTTATCTCATTCGTTGATAGACACGATGCGATAGGCATTACGATGCGTATTGTATGGACAAAATCGTCCTAACAACAGCTCATGTAAACTTTATAATGGTAAATGAGTATAAAATAAACATTACATTACATAAACTCACGGCTGAGCTACCACCACATTGCTAGTGTTTACATTGAAAGTCTTTACATAGAAATAAATAAAGTCCAAGGGCTGTATGACATCAATAGCATACGAGGTTTTTGGCGCCCGAGCGCAGCGAGGGCGCTAATTAGCCCGAGTATGCAATTGATGCTTACACCCGAGGTAAACACTCTGCTTTACATATCGATGAGATAAGTAAAAAAATAAGAAAGCAGGACTTTTGAGAAAGAACTCCAAAACACGAAAAAAATTTACTTTCGCGCCTAGCTAGTCGACTGACTTTTTTACTCTTCACGATTTTATGGCACACAAGCGCGTCAAATCGTGCTGGCCAGTTTGATTTTTAAATCGATTTCAATTAACATACGATGTGACTGCGAAACAAATAGTTCGATATTTAAAATAAAATCTTCATAAATTCTAATATAAATTGTCTCGATTCCGGTTCGAGTAAATAATCGATACCGAGAAAAAAAATATTAACTTTTAAAAAATATTCTTCCTGCAGTATGAGTATGACAATTCTTTTTTCAAATTCCAAAATCTATGCTGTAATGTTAACATTACATGGTATGTTTTGAAACCTATGCTGTAATGATATCCATACACCCCGGCATTCAGGGAAGTATGTGACTACTTACAGAGCAAGAGATATGTAAAATCTTTTATAGTACATATGGTGCTACATTACCGCACTAGTGCGATAATGAGCACTTTACGTGCCTATGTCGAAACTTCAAAGGGCCATATGTACTATAAAACGTTGTACGATACACGTGCGAATAGGTAATTCGTAACTCGTGTCGATATAAAACACTCCCTTCGGTCGTGTTTTAATTTATCTGTGAACCTCACGGCTGTATCCTGGAGGGGTAGGTAGCTAAGAGGGTTTGCCATTTGGTACGATCCTGACAGACCTCTCTCGCTTCATCAACATACATTGGTCGTAGCACGCACGCACGCCGGTTTCGGAGACTTTTTATCTTGCTCCTTGCTAATACATCCCCTATTTGGTTCAAGTATCATCGTCGTCCTGGGTCGTCTTTTACCGGCCGTTCCACCCATACTGTACTTCCTATTTCTACATTACTAAGTATGTATGTGTGGCCGTGTGGCGTCGGATTAAGAATAACGTCATTCCATTTCCCTCTCTGGATGTCGTAGAAGGCGACTAAGGAAATTAATTAGCAGGAGACGGGCAGCAGTGTCTTCCTGAGATTCCAACCACATACTGCGATCGCCAATCCGCCTGCCAAGCGTGGTGATTATGGCAAAAACCCCTCGTGATTGTAAAACCATGAGGGAGGCGTATGTCCTGCAGTGGGCGTCAAATGGCTGATGATGAAGTATGCATATGGCGTTAAATAAAGTGTGTTATTCATCTTCAGTTATGAATATGTCCCACGACTGAAAGAGAAAAACTTCGTATTTCTAGTAACAAACCCAAAACTTTTCTTAGCTACATTTGCAATGGCAAAAAGCGGTATAAAAGTCAATATTATCATTAAACACCGAGAAGATACACAAAATATCTTACAAAAGCAACCCAGCGATCTGAACTAAAGAATACAAAATCCGGCCCCCGCGAGTCTTTTGGATTTATTGTTATATATTGCAATAGACCGATAGTTTGAAGAATCTACATTTTCTAGAGTTCATCAACATATCTGTTGGCCTTACCTAGCAAACGTTGGACGTACAATCAATCAGTTTTCACTGCAAGGTACAAGCCTTCTGCACCGCTATGGATCGATTGTAATCTATTATATAGTGCCCGACAGATAACTTAAACAAATTACTTTGACTTCGCATGGACGTATTTTGGGTTTCATTGGCAGGTAATGCGACTTTAATTAAATTAAAAACTGATTAAGATAAAAAAAACCGGCCAAATTCGAGTCGGTCTCGCGCACCATGGTTCCGTACCATTCCATACAAGATTAGACCAAAATCGGGAAAAAAACGGCAAAAAATCACGTTTGTAAGCCTATATTTATTTAAAGGATATTTATTTAATTTAAATTTAATTATTTATAGTGAATATTTTAAGCGTATAGGTACCTATTGCCGTTATTAATACCAAGCAAAAAACGCCAAAAAAATTACTTTTCTTGTATGGGAGCCACCTTAAATATTTGTTTTATTCTGTTTTTAGTATTTGTTGTTAGTGAAGTCTTAGTAATAGGGTCCCGTTTGGCACCCTTCGGATACGGAACCCTAAAAATGCATTCGAACGGCGCGGATTTTAGGTGGTTCGATAATACATACAAAGGTCCTTACTTTACAACCGTGCTGTGGGATTCCAGAGATTTTTTTCCCCGAGCGACCCAGAGAATTAAGCGCGCAGCCCACTCTCCTTAAGCCGAAAATTTCATAGTCGAAATAGAATCAAAGGGAGCGTACTCCCGCCACGATTATCTCGAGTACAGGCTGCGAGGGGCCCTTCTTGTGACCGAGTGCGCTTAGGGCCACGTTTAATTAATGGGGGCTCCTCCTCCGGCCTCGGCTCGGATTTAATTGGAGGAAATTTGTTTCGGACCGAGCGGTGAGTTGGCACCCGAATGTCGTAGCTTGAAAATGAGCTGCAGGATACGTGTAGCTTCTTACAACTTATAAGGATTCATAAGGTGGTTTGGTATACATAACCAAAATGTCCTCACAAAGTTTTACAACCATGCTGTGGGATTTTCAGATAAATATTTTCCCCCGAGCGGCCCACAGAATAGGTATCTAAGCGACCAGGGTCGAGTCGCACGGTTTTGTATTGATTTTTATGTCTCATAGGAACGTTAGATAATGCGGATGTTGGCAAATAATAGGAGCAAAGAGACAGATAATAAATAAGTACAGAGTTATTTCTCGATTGTCCTCGCATCTTCGCTTTGATACGAGCTCGTTTCAAGATGTTTGGGACGTGAAGTACCGATGGAATAAAAATGGAAAAATCAGTTAAAGGCATTTATTTGGTGCTATATTTTAATCATATAGGTAAAGACCTAACTGCAAAGTGGTTACTCGGGACTACAAGTGATGTAAATCGCTTCGGCCAGATGTCGCTGCCCGTACGTAATACAGAGAAGTTTGTAAAGAGGTTCGAAGTTTCGCCGATGCCTGCACTTGCCCATTAGCTCAGTTGGGAGAGCACTGGCATGGTTAGCCAGAGGTCGCGGGTGCAAGTCCCGGCATGGGTGGAATTTTTAGCCTCTGAATAGGTTTTTAATATTTTAACGAACATGTTACATTTTCAACCCTAGTTAAGAAAGTTAAAAATAAATAGATAACTTCCACGCAACGCAATCACTTGTAATGGTCCCAAACTAGGATACCCTGTGCTATGGTAACCAGGCAAGGACATCACAAACGTGGAAATACACCCAAGTGAGGCCATTTGTACAAATGTGGGCGGCCTCCCATGGGAATCTGACCCACGACCTCCAGCATGATAATTAGACGTGATACCGCTAGACCAACAGGGCAGTCAAAGGACTATGGTGAAGCGCTGGAAAGTATTTTTTTATTTATATTGTTAGCCAACCAGAGCATTGCGTGCACAACACGGGTCCGGGTATAATCCTTATGATTATAGAGAGACGGTAATTTTTTCGAAACAGTTGAATTATCGTATTCAACTAGATTTTTTACTTTTAATTACGTTTTTACTGTTATAGGTCTAAATAGTTGGCATTTGTAATAAGTAATTACATAACCGCGGCTCTCAAACCATCCAGATTTCAGCGTGCAGGTTATAAAAACCGGACAAGTGCAATTCGGACTCGCCCACCGAGGGTTCCGTACAAATTTGTCGTACTTACATATTATAAACAGCTCAGGAGTCGAGTCTCGCAGTTTTTCCTGAACTTTTCCCGATCATACAAAAATTAGTTTTTGAAGACTGATGAAGTATGATTTAATTATAAATGTATAGTTTTCAGATTTTTCCTTGTATTTGTCGTATAAGACAATATTACTTGCCAAATTTCATAGTTTCAGGTCAACGGGATGTATCCTATAAATTTAGATTCCCTTGAGTCTCAAAATATACAAACAGCCGTACCTATCTATTTTTACGCTAACTTAGAAGTTTGATTTTTTCACAACTTCAAAGGACTGTAGACTTGAGTAAATAATTTTAATTTCAGCTGGATAGCTCCTCGCGTTCGAAAGATAAAAGGTCTTGGCAGACAGGCGGACAGACGGATGGATGGGTATCATAGTGATCCTATAAGGGTTCCGTTTTTTTTTTTGAGATACAAAACCTTACAATCTATGTCAGTCCAATCTAACTTTGAGGCAAGTTCTCAACTATGATATAAGTGGATATAAAAAATACGATCCCGATAATAATTTTTCTTTTAAATAAAGAAACATTCACCAATCTGCGTGGCGGTTTGTCGACGGGATTATAGTTCCTATCTGTACGTTTAAACTCACCTCCCGTTCAGCTAGCGTGTACGCTTAGATTACAAACACTATCGATGAAATGGAATCGCTCTCCCGGCGCTCTTTCAATCTGTTCGCTTTTGTTTTCAGAACAATCAAGTCGGTTGGGAATACAATCACACGATATAAAAAAAACGTACCTAGGCGCGGCAGGTCAGGCCTGCTATAACAGTATTCGGGGTTTTGTTTTGAGTTCCAACCTGTCTCGTCGGATTCAACAACAATTTTTATTATTATTTCAGCGTGTTTCATTTATAAACAGCACTCATTTATTAAATGTCACACATACATAAACTCGCGCCTGTATCCCAGAGGGTTAGGCACCAGGGACTGCCACTTGTCACTTGGCAGTCGTAAATGTCATGCAGCCACAATCCACACACGTAGCGTAGTGTTGTTTGTGATGTCGCGGCATGAGGCAGCAATATAAGAAAAAAACTCTGCAGATCCAATCGATAAGCTAAGACAACCACACATCTATAACGTGACCTTGCATTTCACTTTTTACAGGAGAAATAAAGGCCGTTCCTTCTTGATAAATTACTAAATGTCATACTTTAGTTTTTTTTTGTATCATAATATACGTCTCGCTGCAGGGCACAGGCCTTCTCTCCGATAGAGAGAGTAATATGAGCTTAATTACCACGCGTGCCCACCGCGCGTTGGCAATTTCAAGCACTGAGTTATGTGAACACCTCAAATACTCAGGTTTTCTCACGATGTTTTCCTAACACCGTAGCTTATGGTTTCAGCATGTCATTAAAAAAAAGTTGCACTAGTTTTAGTCACTAAGTTACAATAAAAACACAAACGACGGCTACATAGCTGAACTACATTGTTATTGCACATACACACGGCTCTGTGACACGGCTTGAAAAAAACATGTCATAAAAGGTTTATATTATTTCTTGCCTATTTTTTAATCAAAAAGTGAATCATCATCATCATCAGCCATTTTTACGCCCACTGCAGGACATAGGCCTCCCTCGTGGTTTTCCCTAACCATAAAGGGTTTTGCCATTATCGCCACGCTTGGCAGGCGGGTTGGCGATCGCAGTATGCGGCTGGAATCTCTGGAAGACGCTGCTGCCCGTCGTCTAATTTATTTCCTTAGTTGCCTTCAACGACATCCACGAAAGGAAATGGAGTGACGCTATTCTTAATCCGGCACCACACGGGCACTGTGAAAAAGTGAATACAAAATTATATTTAAAAATATTATTTTTAATGAAAATTATTATTTTTTGATCATTAAGTATACAAAATTAAATAGAGCGATGCGATGTGAAAGCAGCCTTAATATTGAAAAAAAAGTCCTGGCGACCTCAATTCCGTCAAAAAATTCAAAACCGTCAATAACCTGGAAGTGCGCCTCAAAATAAAAAGTTTAGGAACCTTTTTCATAGAAGGTTATAAGACTATTCACAACTTTGCACGAACTGGTTTGGTGAAGTGACCACTCATATACATTAGTACCTATCGCTTGGTTGAAATTTACGTCATTACGACCCCACTGAATTTAATTCATCCTACGACTTGATCCTTCGCTAAGTAATTCACTTCCAGAGACAGGCCTTTAAAGTAATTGGTTGGCAGCTCATGCCATCAAGCCAAATGTCCATCAGTGAGCATCTTTAATGTTGCGGCAAAACAGCAATGAATTATTCTTGACTCAACTCGAGCGGTTTTATGGGTCATCTGCATTAAAGCAGCGGTTGAATGGAACGTCAAGAATAAACATCGTTGTTGGTGATAAAAAAATTGTAAAATAAAAATTTAAGGTGCATACCTAATAGTACTCACGTATTTTTATTGAAGCCACTGGCCGCAAAATGCTAGCGGTCAGCACAAAAATCAACTTGTTAGTTTTCGGCCAGTTGCTTTTATATGAATAAGTTATGAAGGCGAAAATAAAAATTAGAAGAAAAATAGTAATGTGTAGAAAATTTGTTAGGTGCTGAATTTGAGACCCGATTCAAAGCTCTTTAAAATTATGAAATAGCCTATAATTGAAATAAATCTGAGCATAAAATAAATTTCGCTGATTTAAATTAATGGAAAACATAAAAATAGTCGGTTTTCACTATTAAATAAGGCTTCAATATCTAATCGCATATAATAACATGTTGCTTAAATCCAGGTCTCTTGTTTGGATAGGTCAATAATTGAGTCAATATTCTGAGACGGCGAACCCGGGTCCGGTATTGTTGTGAAAGCTTATTATTTTATTTATAATTGGAAAAAAAAATTTCATTAAATTAAAAGTAGGTAGCAATTTTAAGGATTACTTGTTTATAGTAAGGTTAAGGTTAACTATGTAAAGATTTCAATCCGAAATTATAGTGCAAACCATTTATTTTATTTTGAAGTTTACAAATAATAATTATCGTACAAAATCAAAATTTTAAATAAACCGCATTATAAGGTACTTGTAAAATAAAAAGTTTCATTTTAGTGCTAGCCACATTTTGAACTTTGAATGTGTAAATGAATTTTGAATGTTTGAAAATAAGTAAAAGAAAAATAAATATATCTGGCCATTTACAAATTGTATTGTGTTCATTAAAAGAATGCAAGGAATTGGCAATTTGATAGTATTATAGTACACAAAATTACTTAGATGAATTTAATTTCACCCGCGAGCAGCTGCGAAAACCTAGCCCCAGCACAAAGGCCGGCTAATATCCGTTGGTCGGCAAATACTGGCGTGTGCATAGTGGCTATCTCTGTTAAGTGCTCACCTGGTGGCTCTACTGGCCACTAAGACAGGAATTTAGATGTCAATGAAAAACAGTCCCTGGAGCTGCTTTTCGTGTTTGTTTTTAAACGGGTTTTTAAGTTAAAAAACCTTTAAAAAGTTTTACAATCTATATCAGCTCAGCGGGTGAAAGAGTGTTATTTATCAGTATCTTGACGTCTTCTTATTTAAGGACGTAGTTTCCTACTATGTATTTAAGTACGTTTAAATTAATTTGGTTTTTTTTCAACATATTAACAAATTATTGATAGAAGGTTAAAATATGGAGATCAATAATATTTAAGTTGTCAGTGTTATTTGCTCGTCCTAGGCCATTCATTCATTCTCATTAATTCGAGAAGTATCAACCTCTATAATAAATTTGATAGCATTTCAGAATATTGTAAGTTTTCACACCGATATGAGCTGATTGGAATGAAATATAGATGTATGTTAATTTTTATGATTTATGCACTTTATTCTTTTAATTATTAACCAAAAAAAAAACACTGGCCCTTGCATTTGCATTTGCATAGATAAAGTTATAGTAGCAATACCACTCGCTAACTGTGAAGGCCAACATCGTGAGGAGACCTTAGTGTCTGAGCTATTCACATACCTCAGCGCTTGAAATCGCCAATCCGCGGTGGGCACGCGTGGTGATTAATCCCATACTCTCTCCCTGAAAGAAGGCCTGCGCCTTACAGTGGGACGTATATAGGCTGCTTATGTATATAAGTGAAAAGAAATTGATTCCGGAACAAGCCGATAAAGTCAACACAGACATTGAGATGAACTATTCATGCGTGATAGATACCCCGAGCGTTGACAAATACGAATAACAACCGGTGGCATCTATTACAGGAGCTTAATTAAGCATTGAACAGGCAATAACAGGGTGAATTAAGTTGCTTCTCTGCGTAAGCAATTCTCCGGGAGGTCGGCCTCTAAATGAGTATAATGAAGATGAATGACTGGATGTGGCCCTTGACTGAGCCACGGACGGCGCGGGGCGCGAAGCGATTCATGGCTTGACTAACATACGTAATCAATTTATCTGTTGTAGTTGGCCCATCATCTTCTTCGGTCCTTTCACTCCTACGGGAACATAGGGCCTCGACACCAAATACTCACTTCCGACAGTGGTTCGTGGCAGCTTTTAATTCAATTCAAATATTTTTATTAATTGTAAAAACAGAATGTTTACTTAATGAACGTCAAAGTTGTTAGTTTCACAATTAATGGATTATGTGGAGAAGAAGCTAACAAAGAAACTCCACATTTATTCTTTTCAAAACACGTTTTAACTTAATTAACAGAGTTTTTAACTTAAAATATTAGTCATGAATGTGTTGAACACTAGTCACAATCGTCCTTTAAATAATATTAATCTACTGTTTAATGCCAAACATCTTTGTCTTCTAAATAATCCTTGATGTTATAGTAAGCCTTTTTGCACAAAATGTGCTTAACACATTTTTTAAATCGCGTTGGAGGTAAATCTAATATATCTTGAGGAATTTTGTTGTAGAACCTTATACAGTGCCCCATAAAGGATGTTCAGACTTGGTCAAGCCACTTCTTTCTATTCTCGCCATCCTCATTTAGCCGCTACCGGCTATTATGACTTCAGTGATCACTTAATCCAACTAGCGTGGGTAAAAGAGGCCTTTCAATCAATGTTGCTGTGTTGGAAAGGTTTTTTTTATAATTAAGTACAAAATTGGACGAAAGTCAATCGTTCTTAATATTCCGCTTGCTTATAAAAAAATCGCGTTTCATGGCACCCAAAATTAGATCCCGTAGCCATAATGGATTAGAATTCTTTCCGTAGTCATGTAGGTAAATTGGGTGAAGCGATTTTGTGCATCAGCATCTTTATCGACACAAATGTTTTCATCTAGTAATGCAATTATTAGTTGATGAGCTTATCGAATATTAACGATATAGAATAAATCGACATAGGTATCCAATTTATGATAGTACTGGAAAAGGTTAGAAAGCATCACAGCGTTTGAATCTTTGCATTGGGCAGTCGATTCAAAATGTGTCAAAAAGGGTGCACATGAAAAGCCCTGCATATCGTATTAGCTGTCCTGTCAGTTTTCAAAGTGCCAAAGTAAAACTGAGGCCGACTTGGCCAGTAACTTTGTGATCCTACTCATCAGAGTACTTTCACTTTCACACTTCACCCGTAACATCTTTTGCATGCGAACGCCTGACATATCCGACGGTGTTCGCAAAAACTGACTGGCTGCCCGTCAGTTCGGTGTTGACACGGGTCAGGGTGAGATGACGTCACGGTGACGTGTGATGTCACAGACCCGCGTCAGTGCAGGCCGGCTTGCTGCCCGCAAAAAGTGGCGGGAACTGGTGTTGGGATTAGAACTGCTGCTAGCCGAACAATTTGGGTAATTAAGGAGTATACACTTGTGCTTCTGTGAGCTTCTTTATGCAAAAGAAGTCCGACTCCACCACTTGATGCTAAGTTAAGAACAGGTTTAGTTTTTTTTAATGACACTTATTTAAAACAAAAAAAAATATTTATTTCGAAACTTAAGGTTCATTTTACGCTGTGGTGGAAACTTCCTAGTAAGTATAAGTGGATGTATACCTATGCCAGGAAGCCCCGCTCTTCGTTTTTAGATTGATATTAAATAAGTTAGGTACACAGATGCAGTTTTTTTTTATGTAGCCTATATAATACGTCCCACTGTAGGGCACAGGCCTTCTCTCAGAGAGAGAGTATGGGCTTAATCACCACGCGTGCCCACCGCGTATTGGCAACTTCAAGTGCTGAGGATCGTGAACACCTCAAAACTCAGGTTTTCTCATTATGTTTTCCTTCACTGTTAGCGAGTGGCATTGCTACTATAACTTCATAAAGTTATTATTATATTCATTTTTACAGTACATATTTAATGTTATTACGTTCACATAATAAACAATAGTTATTTCAGACACTTTAACGTAACAGAGACTTTAGAACAGGGATGTACTGAAAAAAAAAACTTGTGTTAATGTCACATTCTGTGTGAAGATAAGCTTTGTGAGGAAACCAGAGTGCCTAATGTGTTTACATGATTTAACGCTTGAAATCGCCACTCTGCGATGGGCACGCGAATTAATCATCATCATCATCAGCCATTTGACGCCCACTGCAGGACTTCCTCGTGGTTTTCATAACCATGTGGGGTTTTGCCATAATCGCCATGTTTGGCAGGCGGGTTGGCGATCGCAGCATGTGGTTGGAATTAATCACCAAAATAAGCTCATTCTCTCTCTCTCCGAGAGAAGGCCTATGCCATGCAGTGGGTCGTACTTATGCTGCTTATACTTATGCTAATCTCTATTATTGAGACTAACTATTTTTACCCGACTGAGGCGGAGTTCTAAAAGAGGCTATAAATGTGTTTCGCTTTATGTATGTTCGTATGTGAGGATATCCGATTCTATAACACCTTAAACAATGGTCAGATTTAAATTAATAAAACTTTAAATGATTCGTTGTGTTTGCGCTAGTGTCGTTAGCATATCGGCATAAATACAACAAAAACATACAAAAATCACAAAAAATAAAAAAAACTAAAAAAAAATAATCAAGAACCTGACTGCAGCTGAGCATTAGGGTCTCAAACGCAACATTGTAACACTTTGCGAGGTATCTAGGTTGATTCCGCTTGCTCAGTAAGGCTGGATTGTTGGTTAATTTTTATTTGATAGATAGATAGATAGATGAATTATTTATTTGCATTTACATACACACACACACACACACACGCAATAATACAGTAGTAAGAGCACATAAAAAGCACAATGAAACATTATTACAAAAAAAATATTTACAAATGAGACACACAGCAATGCCTTATCCAGTGTGTGTACTGTGGGCGCGGCAAATGCAAAATGACTCTGACTCAGCATAAGCTGGAGAGATGATGGTACCCCAGCGCTGGTCTTCCGTCAGTACCCGTATTTCACTTTTTTTACGTGACTACGTGCTAAATATATTTTTTACTTTACTTCTGAATGGAACCTTTACCAAAATAAACTAAAACCCTGCTAATAAACTGTTTAAGAGCCAAAACTAATTTTATCAAAATAAACCCTTTGAGGATTGCCGATTGGAATTCCTTTCAGCCCGTCTAGGCTCCAATATAGTTATTGGTATCAACACTACACGGTTTCTCTTCCAGTCAGTTGTTAGCGTGTGACAGATACGAGTATTTGTATGGCAAGACGTCATCCTAATCCTAGACACTTAACCTTGGTCATTTCGATGACTACGCGACAGAAAAATTGTTTTATCATTTTGGTGCGTGTGCGGATAACCGTGGTGTCTCTTGTCAACTTAGTAAAGGAAGAGCGGGGCTTCCTGGCACAGGTGTCTATACACTTAATAGGAAGTCCCCACAACAGTGTAAAATTAATAGATAAGTTGGTAACGAAATAAAACATTTTTGATTTTTGATTTTTTTGATTTTGATTTGAACTTGGTGTTCGTCACGGCTTGGCGAGCGGCAACGAATTCCCCCAGCCAGGTACTATTTTTTTCGAAATTTTTCAAAAATACGTATATCATCGCAATTTGTGGTAGACTCAAAATTGATTTTTATACTGAACGGTCATGTTTTACAAAAAATACACGTGTTATACGAGACACTACTGTCTTGCTGTCTTTGATCTCGCAACTCTGTCTCATGTCTCGATCACTTGCGCAAACTGGCGTCCATACCTACAAATCCTAACTGATAATCACCGGTCACGGTCCTCTGTCTCTGTCTCCTGTCTCGGTCTCCGGTTTCTGTCGCGGCGCGAACCGATACCTTTACACGTTTGCAACTCGAATCTATCTACCTGCGAGACGAGCCAAGGAAATGCATGAAAAGCTGTCAGCGGGGTCAATTCTTTCCCTTTGCTGCCCTATGAAACTTCCGGTTCGGCGCGGCGCGCGACACTAACTAGAAGAAACCTTATACTAAGGAAGGTAGGGAGTACAATACAAGTGCAAAAAACGCGTGATGGTTCGTTGCCGCACAGGACTGTGCTTTTTTGTAGTCTCTAACAATTTTTTTTTTTTTTTTTTTTTGGCCCTAAAAAGGGCACCCTCCGGAGGACACGGGGGAGGGAGGTGGTGAATGCTCATGCATAACAGCACGGACCCGGCCGTGCTGCCAATGTGGGACTCACAGGAAGTGCGCCTACCCACTAAACACCACCTGGGGGCTGGTTTGGTCCTAAGGACCCCTAAACCTACATCATGAGCGACCCACCTCGAAGCCGAGGAGGGCGCGCAGCGGAGCTCCTTAAGGGAGCGTCCGCTTGGGACTGCTCGTCACATCGTGACCGCGGCTAGGAGGGAGAGGTGGGGACGCCGGTGGGGACACCGGCGGAGGCGGGAGCGGGGGCTATTTCTGACTGGGACTGGGCCTCTAGTAGGCGGTCCAGGTCAGATGAAAGTTTATCGGGGGGGTCGACGAGGGCGTTCCTGGGCCTGCGCACCAGGTAACGGGGGTTCGTCGTGGGGGGAGTGTAGTCCGCTGCTTGGCGGATAAGGGGGTTGGGGTGCACTTCGGCCGTGCTAAAGAAAGTCTCTGAGAGAGATTTAATAAATTGTTGTATGGTTGGAATCTCCATATCCCGATGGAGGTCGGCATTTCTGACACACCAGTGGGCGTTCAGAGCTCTACGAATGAAAAGATTTTGAACTTTCTGAAGTTCGTACAGGGCTTTGGGGGACGCGTGGGCGAAGACGGGTGCCGCGTAAGTCAGCACGGGGCGAATGCAAACCTTATAGAGTGTTCGCTTGTTCCTAGGGGACATCCTACTGTGTCGGCCTATCA
This sequence comes from Yponomeuta evonymella, assembly GCA_963969515.1. Classification (NCBI taxonomy): domain Eukaryota; kingdom Metazoa; phylum Arthropoda; class Insecta; order Lepidoptera; family Yponomeutidae; genus Yponomeuta; species Yponomeuta evonymella. The sequence continues at coordinate 21,072,553 of OZ018346.1, read as the reverse complement.
TGGAGGATAGGCGGCCTAGGTAAAAACGGGCGGTCCGGGTCACCTTCCGGATGTGAGGCCTAAATGTCAGTCTGCTGTCCAGGGTGACACCTAGGTATTTGGCGGTGGAACGCCAGGGGACTGCGGTACCTAACATACGGATAGGTCGGTCGGAGAGACCGCGGCGGACCTTGTGGTCGAAACGGATCGCGGTGCTCTTTTCCGGGTTGACCTCGATTCGCCAGAGCCTGAACCAGGCACCTAGCTCGTCGACCGCGGATTGGAGCCTATTAAGGATGACTGACATTTTCCGACTCTTGCAGTAGAGTGCGGTGTCGTCAGCGAAAAGTGACAGTTGGACCCCATTGCGGGGGATGGGGATGTCATTTGTGTACGAAATGTACAGGAGGGGGGAGAGCACGGAGCCTTGCGGGACCCCGGCTCTGAGGGGGCGGAGGGAAGAGAGAATGCCCTCGTGTCTAAAGCGGAAGGAGCGGTCCTTCAGAAAGGAAGCTAAGATGCGGACAAGTCGGTCGGGGAGACCCAGCTCGTACAACTTAAAAATGAGCCCTGCGTGCCAGACCTTATCGAAGGCCTTGGCGACATCGAATAAGACGGCTACCGTCTTTTCGCGTCTGGGGAAAAACCCGCCTAGAATATACTCTACTATGCGGTGGACTTGTTGGGGGCAAGAGTGAATTGCCCGAAAACCAAATTGGTGGGGGATGATGAGGGGGGGGGGCCTCTGAGGGGAAGAGGTGATTCCTCATACGAGTGAGGATGACTCTCTCGAAGAGTTTGCCCATGGCCTTGAGGAGGCTGATGGGGCGATGGCTAGAGGGGAGGTTGAGGGGCTTTCCCGGCTTTGGGATGCCTATGACCGTCGCCTCTTTCCACGCGGGTGGGAAGTGGCAGTGGTCAAAACAGGCATTGAAAATGACTGCTAACAGGTTTAGCACCTGGGTGGGAAACATTTTGAGCGCTAGGTTGGCAACACCATCCGCTCCTGGGGCCTTTTTACGTTTCAGTCTTTTGATGAAAGACTGAATTTCGTCTGTCGAAACCGCAATGGGATTTTCGTCGGTTGGAAGAGGGAGGGAGGTCTTTTTACGGACCTCCTCCTCGACCATACCGACGTGAGTTGGGTCGCACTGCTGAGTGCTGGGCGAGCATTGGGACTCAATGCTGTCGGCGAAACACTCGGCCTTCTCAACGTCCTCGAAGGCTGTAGAGCCATCGGGGCGGGCCATGGGTGGTGTGTGAGTGATCGCGTCTGCCCGGAGGGCCCTGGCTACTCTATAGTAAGCCTGGTGGGAGGGGGAGATGGTCTCCATGAGATCGCACCATTGGGCGTTGTTAAACTCAGAGAGACGGGACCTGACTTGCCGCTGGAGATCGTTCGCGCGTTTCCTGTAGGCAGGAGTTGGGTAGAGGGAGGCCCTCCGGAGGGCGGCTCTTTTGGCCCTAATCAGGTTCTTGATAGCGAGAGGCAGTTTCCGGTCGTGGACCGGCACTACACGCTCGCCCTCACGAATTGCTGATTGGACCAAAAGGGTGAGGGACTCTACGGCGCTATCTATTTTGTCTGTCGTGTCGAAGTGGCCAGGGGGGAGCGCATAAGGCGAGTCGGGGGCTTCAAAGTTGGTGACTAAGGAGCTTCTGACACTGTCCCAATTGGTGATGGTTTTGGTGGAGAGTGTGGAGGGTGACGGTGGGGGGCCTAGCTGAAGGGACACCGGTCGGTGGTCGGAACCTAGGTCGTCGAGAGTCTCGATCGCCCTGAGGTTGAGATTGACACCCCTTACTAGAGCAAAGTCTAGTACGTCGGGGGCGTGGTCTATGATATTGGGGTAATGAGTGGGGGAGTAGGGACATAGGACGTCCAATTCTAACGCTTCGGTTATGCCGAGGAGGGCAGTACCGGCGGGGTTCGTCTGTAGGCAGGTCCAATCCGTATGTTTGGAGTTAAAATCCCCGAACATAACGGTGTGGGCGCCTAGAGCGAGGATGGCTTCGAAATCACTCCTTAGGGGTAGTGTTCCGCTGGGTATGTAAATAGAGGCTATGACTAGGGACGGATGACCCGTCAGAGCTAATCTACAGATGGTAGCCTCCATGTTAGTGAGGGCTGGAGTGGGGACGGGGGAGCAATGGAGGGACTTCCTAAAGTACATGGCAGTGCCGCCGCCTCTACGGCCGTCGGCTCTGTCGTTCCTAACGAGAGAAAACTTGGGAATACTCAGGCCCTTGGTATGGGGTTTGAGCCAAGTTTCCTGCACTAGCAACAGATCGACTTCGAGTTCTTTGACGAACTCTCTAAGTTCAGGTACGTTGCTGCGGAGGCCGCGAGCATTGTACGAGATGAGCGAGACACTCCTAGGCTTGATGCGACCCGCGCTGACGGGGGACTGGGTGGTCTGAGGGACCGGGGGGCGCGACATTATCTCACTTATATAAGGGAGAGCAGATGGCTGTGTTCGGCCACAGCCATCAGACGCGCGGTGGGGGAGGTTGCGGCGCGCAGTTTGCGCGCCAGGACCGATATTTCGGCTAGATTAATGTTGGCGATTGCGGAGCTGACCGTCAAGAGGTCATCCGCGATCTGGGAGTGAGGGGCACCCGAGGGGGCGGGGCGCGGAGCGGGGGGGAGGGACTGGGTCGGCGCTACAGGCCCGGCTGTAGTGGCGGGGAAGGGGTGGGGGGCCCACGCGGGGGCCTGGGGGGGGTTGGGATTGGTGGTGGTGGGGCGGCCGCGGCGGCCGAGGGAGGGGAAGTTGGACGGGTTGTTAGCCGGCGGTGGGGCTGGTCTCCTTTGAGGAGGGGGCTGGGACGCCTTCGTGGCCTTAGGGGCCTTAGGGGGGGAGGAGCGGGGGGCACGCGGGCACCCCCGGTAGTTGGCCGGATGGCCGGGCTGCTTGCACAGTACGCACGACGGAGGACCCTCCGACTCGCGAGTGCGCAAGCAGTCCCCGGTGGCGTGAGGCTCTAGGCACTTCACGCACCTAGGGGGGGCGGAGCAGTTGGCGGAAGCGTGGCCATAGAGTTGGCAACGGTGGCATTGGCCTGGGTGGCCGCGCCTGTGGGGCTTCTCAACTTTTATGCAGGAGAGCCCACAGACGGTGAGCTCTCCTGAGAAGATCGTCTTCGCGGAGGGGGTGTTGGTGAGAATCACCAGGGAGAGCGGGAATATTTTACCGCGGGAGCTGTGCATGGGATGCACAGCCTCTACGGGGTGACCTTGTGCAATAAGGTCATCCTTTATTGAAATTAGGGGGAGTTCGGAGGGAACTCCTCTGAGTACTGCCCGTACCTTGCGTTCCTCGGGGAGCGCGTAAGTATGGTACGGGACCTTGTTTTGGGAGAGGAGCCTAGTAAGGCTCCTGAAGTGGTCCGTCGTGGGGACCTCAATTTTTATTGAGTCGCCCCAGTTTTGGGCCTTTGTGTACTGGACCTTGTGGTCCAGGCACAGTTTGGACACAGATGTCCAGGCGGATTTATCCCGTAGGAAGACGGGAGGGGGGGACTTTGCCTTTGGAGGCTGCGGTGAGAACCGCTTGATCGGTTTTGCCGGAGGCATTGCGGGGATGTCTAGGGACATGAGGGGGCGGGGGGAGGGGGCGGTCGCCGCGGGGTTTGCGGGGGCTGCGGGGGGACAGGGGGCTGCGGTCACGGGGGACGAGCGGGGGGTAGGCGAGTTGCCTTTGGAGGAAGAAGCTTGCTTCCGCAGGAGCTTCTTCCTAGGGACAAAAGTTTTGAATTCGTGGCCTTCATCGGAGGAGATGTCGGCGCACGAGTAAACTGTAGCGGCGGAGTCGGGAGACTCTGAGCCGCGAGAGACGGAGCGTTTCCGTGGGCGCGAGGGGCCAGGGGTGGAGTCGGTCTCCATGGGGGACAAAGGGCCGGAGGGGCCGGGGGAGGCGGGGGCGGGGGACTCAGGAGAGTCCGGGATCGCGGCGGCGGGGGTCGGGGGGCTACAAAATGCCTGAAAGGCATCGAGGAGCCCGTGCTCCTTTATAAATTGGAAAAATTTCTCCGGAGAGAACGCGGGCTGAGCCATAATGGCAGGCGGCACCCCTGCCGGCGGCAGGGGGGCGGGGGGAGCGCGGTTAAATAATACCACAATGGAGATATGGGGACAGAAACAAAGCAAGTAAAGAAAGTCTAGCGGGAGCTAGACACTTACTCACTCGTTGGAATGCGGCAGGCAGGTGTTCGGGACACTGTAACAAAGAGATAAGGAAAAGTAAGTAACAATTCGATAAGGGCTCGCCGGCTGTACACGGGCGCACTGTGTAAGCGGGCGGGCGGTCCAGTAGCGGAGAGCGAGACGTGTCGCTCTCGACGCTATTGCAAACGAACTGACGTGTCTCTAACACATAAAGTATTTAAGGCTTATTTTAGTTTGTATTGTCGCGCCCGCATGTCGCCAGCCCGTTGTAATGTGAATAGACTTCACAGGAGAGGTGCGCTCTCCTTGGAAGAGAAGTACCATCACCCACGGTAAACATATTATACCTACCTTGTCACTACGGATTATGCCCCGTGTACCTGTGTTGCCAACGGCTGTACTGACAGGCATACAAGAGTTAATTCTGTTCAATTAATTGAGATATTTGGCCTCCGCTTCGGTTTATAACGTAATTAGACTGCGACACCGGAGAACGCTTTGATACAATATTATATTGCAACGCGCAGTGGTATTACGTTTATATTAATAAATAAATAGAATGTCATGTCAAATGAGGAATATTTCCGCTACTGACCGAAAAATATACGGGAATATTTCTCATTTGATTTTAAGTTAAATATGTTTCTCATTCTTTAAACATTTCATCATAGTACTATACAATAAAACAGTTCAAGTCGTAAAATATCAAATGAGCGACATCAAGAGCAACATTACGTGAACAACTCAGATACTCAGGTTTCTGCACAGAGTTTTGCTTCTCAGTTAGTGAGTAGAAGTACCCCTAAAGATTCACAATCTTTTGTAATGTATATTATTTCTTCTTACTAATAAAAACCAATCTCTCTTTTATCTTTCTTAATCTTGATTCAATGTTATTGTTCGAAATCGAGGACAATTGCATTTAAAATATTTTAACTTAAGCTTACCTTTATATTAGGGGTACGTGGATACATACTCCTGAAATAAACTAAGCTAATATGATAGCAGAAGAGTTTATATTCCTGTAGGATATTTTCCATCCTCATTAAATGATTCAGCTTCAGTTCAGCTGCGTCAAGAAGCTTTTTCTGTAAATTCTGTAAAAGAGCATTAAAGCGTTTAAAAAGGAAAGGCCGCTTAAACCGCCTTTGTCATCTCAACAGAATAATCCGAAATCAATAGACTACCCATTGGCATAATATTAACAACTACCATAAAATCCCGTCTGAAAAGCTATCGTATGCACATCTCTGCCGCTTTACACAGTTTACTTACGTCACTCTTGTCACCACAGCGTAGAGCCTGTTTTGCTTAAATTAACGGCATGGATAACTCTGCACTGGTAAAACATGGCTTTCTGCCAAGCCTAGTGCCTCTCAATTAGTGAAAATAATAATGCGTCGACACTGCCGAGCTGTATCGATTTTGCTGTTATGTCAGAGTGTGACTTTATTGTTTAGTTCGTTTTGATGGAGTGATGTTATTATTATAAAATGTTGTCTAGCTGTGTGTGTGTGCCTCTTATTTATTTATTATATTAAGTATTACCTATCTGTGGAAAATGCTGAGGAATTGACAAAATGTACTATATTGACTCTAATATTTTTTATCCTATAAGTTTGTCAATTCTGTTTTTTCTCTTTAAATAAATAATAAATAAATAAATAAACACTTTTGCCAGGGTTCGCCACTTGCTTCAATCCCGATAATCCTTTTTTGCTCTGTCAACACTATTTCCTTGGTCTCTGCCCCCTCCGGGATACAAGCGTGAATTTTATATGAAATACGCAAGAATATGTAATGTGAAATTAAGTTCCTAGTTTCACATGCACACATACACACGAGCAAAAAGCACCACCTATTCTTTTTCTTAAAAAGGTTACTTTTCTACATTCTCGCATGAATCAAACTAAATTACATCTGAAAACGTAATCGAAATATCCTTGAAAACAACACACTAGAACAATAGATTGTACTTCTATTATTGTAAAAACACTGACCTCTGAGATACAGGCCTAGATCCTAGTTCAGGGGCCGGGGTAATGTTTTATTTTATAAGTGTGGTTTATTTTATTCGTTGGGGTTACAACAGGGCATACAGTTACACACAAAAATAACCTTTTATACAGAACTTGTTTGTATTTCATTACTTTGTTTAATTGTATATTGCTTTTCTTTGATTAACTAAACTCATTTAACGAAATAAACTCAGTTTGTTGAAACTTTACTAAGAAGCGTTGAAGTGAATTTGAATGTTCGTGGAACCAATTGAAAACTGTTTGATAAACTTATTTACACTAACACCTGACTACCTGCTTCAATAAACAACCATTTGTAGGATCTCTACTAATGAGTTGCGAAAATTGTTTTCGTTGTTGTCAAGGCAACGAAGAGAAATAAAGCTACTCCTCGCGATACAATTCGTTGTCAGTCCACCTCGTTAGATGACGAGGAGCGAAATTTAAAAAAAAATTAAGTGATTTTCGTTGATAAAGGGTCAAAGAATGAATTTGGGCAAAACTACCATTTTGGTTGAAGTATTTCTTATATTTTTGTTGTGTAGAAAAAAGGGACAGCCGTCCGCGAGTTTAATTCTGATAGGGGATTGTCTGCAATGAATGATTTGTCCACATTGCCTTCTAAGTCTGTCCAGTTTATATTCTTGCCGAGTCACAATACCAAACAGTTACTATTTCATAGTTTCAGACTTAGTACAGTCGTTGATTATTATTTATTTCAATTCATATGTACATACATGACCACAACCATAAAACCCTTTATATCCCTTCAGGACATTAGTTTATAATATTACAAACTTTCACATATCGTATCTAAATCTAAATTTCTAAGAGTTATTCACATATCTTGGCGCTTGGAATCGCTAATGTTTTTTTAATATTGTTGTTAACATTATTTATTGCATAAAAACAAATGTTGCAGATACTAATAGGCAAACTCATTGCTACTTAGCACTATCTACTAGGTAAGGTAAGTTTTGAAGGCAAGTTAATAGTTAGTTCAACTTACAATATTATGGAAGTGCGTGGTGATTAAGCCCTCTCTGTGTCATAGCAGGACACAGCCCTTGTGTCCTGCAATGAAAGAACTTAACGTTATACTTTACTGCACACGAAACATTTAACAAGACATTACATAAGAAACAACACGTACAAAGGCGAGCTTATCTCTGTAAGAGATTTCTTCCAGCAAACCTTGGAGAGAACAGTATTTCCCCTATTCCAACTGCTGAGTCGAAGAGAGGTCTGGTGAGCGAGAGGCGCCGGTGCGAATTCCGCTTTGGAGTGAAAGAAAATTTTTCCATATAAAGTTTGTTCACAAAAAGACTTCTGTATTTCTTTAGCGACAGAGTTTAAAATGTCCATCGGTATTCTTTCTGGCGAGAGTCCAACGCTTCGGCAATTAGTGCTACGCTGTATTGAGATATAGGCTCTCGATTGCATTTGTATTCGGTCCGGTTTAATTGTTTAGGTTTTGTTTTATTTGGCCCTATGCTGAGGTGAAAAAACAAAAACCAATTAAATTTGCAGCTAATTGGATGGTAAAATAGTTTGAGCTAAAGAAAACCAATTGCGCATGGAAAAAGTCATAGAACAAAAGTTGTTATTGAATAAAAAAAATCTTTATTGTACTATAGAAAATATTTGTGCAAAGGCGTGCTTAATAAGCTTGGGTGTAGATTATTCCCCGTATCTACGTATATTTCGCTTCATTCAGCCTTGGTCTGGGTTTAAACAGAAAAAAATATCAATACTACCAACGTCAAGAAATTGACAAAAGGGGCTGATTTCTCTTGAATTAAATAGAAGGTAGAACAGTTTACAATACAGTCCACCCAATGGCCGCTCCCGCTGCACCAATATGTATTTGGTAGGTCTTAGAATAGGTCGTAGGCTAATTAATATGGCAAACAACGTTTGCCCGGTCAGCTAGGTTTTGTATAAAAAAAAAACTGTCGAATTCTCGGTACTACGTGAAAAAACATAACTTTTGAGTTTGTAAAAATTAAGATTATTTTTAGTTTTGTTTGTTTTGATGATGTTCTTTCATGCATGACGTACTTCCGGTTTCGCAGAAGCAGAATATCCGACTCAGGCTCTTAAAATTACCTGTTTTCTCGAAAAACATTATATAAAAACATAATTTTTAGTTTTCTAGGACAATGCTCATTGACGGCCTTATCGCTTAGAGCGATCTCAATGGATGAGACAGATGAGTGACCTAGGATGAGCAAACGACTTCATAGATATCATTGCATACCGTATTTTAACGATTTCTATCAACGGTTTACTCACAGTTCTTACCAAATATTTGAAAACCTTAAATTACGAAGATACCGACAACCTTTTTAGTAAAAATACCCAAAAATGAATTTATTATGTATTAATTCTAATTTGCAATGGAGCTATTAGCCTTAATTATAATTTTAGTTCATTTTCGGTTTTAAATGTCTACAACAAATTATTTAGTGTGCTTTTGACAGTCGGTTATTAAAGTAATTAATATATTAAAACTGAAAAAGAGTCCCTAAGATACAGGCTCAGCCGAGTTTGGCGGCGTTGAATTCTAGATTTTAAGTTAATTTCTTTTATATCCATGCATCTTAAAGTTCTCTTTCATAACTGCATAATCTTATATATATAAAAATGAATTGCTGTTCGTTAGTCTCACTAAAACTCGAGAACGGCTGAACGGATTTATCTTATCTTAGTCTTGAAATGTTCGTGGAGGTCTAGGGAAGGTTTAAAAGGCGAGAAAAAATCGAATAATTTCCGGGAAAACCCTAAAAACAGCTCTTTTCTATTTCCCATACAAACGTTTTCTGTGGCGTTACGAAGTTCGCCGGGACAGCTAGTTTTAAATAAATATATTTTTACTTTACTTTATGCATGTAAAGCTAAATGATACGAAATATCGATAGACAGAGATAGATGGAAAAGGAAAAAGTGAAGGAAACATTGTGAGGAAACCTGGGTCAGTGCTTCTCAGCGCTTGAAATTCCTAATACGCGGTGGGCACGCGTGGTAATTAAGCCCAGACTTTCTCTCTAAAAGTACATCTGTACCCTGAAGTGGGTCGTATATAAGCTACATAACGAGAGAAGCTGATAGATAAAAAAAGAAAAGACCTATTATCCATTACAGACTAATCTTGTTACGTTTATATGTTTATTTTTCTACCATCGTAACACCGCCACTAAAGGTGTCTCTTTATTTGGTCGTTCAGCTTAACACCCCTATAAGTGGCATAATCATCGCGCGGCCAGTTTAATGATAATGCCACACGGTATTGCCTCAGTATTTCTTTTAGCTGACGTTGATGACCCTGTTATGGTGCTAAAAATGAGCTGCAGCCTTATTGGGCTATATTTGTTGGGTGTTATTGGTTTTGTAGGGGTTTTTAGGCTGAAATTAAATTGGGTGGTAATAATTGTGAATGTTTTTGACGTAAGGGTATTGTCATGAATTGGTTTTTCGATTTGATACTTTTTATTTGTGTTTTTTTTTCATTGGGACCCTAAGTAGATGCATGCCGGGCTTTTGAATTAAGAATTTGTGGATAAACTGATACGTTTTCTTTTATTTTTAGTTTAATAGCCCTCTGAGTTATAAATATAATTAAATAAAAAAACCTGAAGTACGTTTTTTTTCTGTTTCCAACTTTTTTCTGTTCTATTTTTTTATTATTTAACGGACCAACTTCAAGATATCCTATTAAAAATAATCGAAATCGGAATGATTTGTTATGCGTACCTATACATTAAAACCGGCCAACCGGTCAGACTCGCGCACGAAGGGTTCCGTACCATTATCTAAATTAGACACAAAGATCGAGAAAAAAGGCAAAAAATCACGTTTTGTATGTATGTTGTATGGGAGCCCCCCTTAAATATTTATTTCATTTTAATTTAGTTATTTATTTTTGAAGCGAATATAGAACTAAATATTCTGTGAATATTTCAAGCGTGTTTCTGTTGCCGTTATTAATATCGAGCAAAAAATGGCAAAAAATATAAGTTTCTTATAAGCCCCTCTTAAATATTTATTTTATTCTGTTTTTAGTATTTGTTGTTATAGCGGCAACAGAAACACATTCTTGTTGACAAGAGAACCTCCTTATTTTTGTCAGTAAAAAAAGAAAAAAAATTACACGCGGAGGCAAATTGAAAGAAAAAAATAGCCGCGCTCCCTTCTGGCCGGAAACCGCGGGGACCGGATGCGCGCACTGTTCCCGCCAAAGTATAAAGTTATTGAATGAAAATTAGTTATTGAAAGCGTTCGCCGGAAATGAAAGCGTGGAACTTGTTTACAATACTCCGGGGCTACTTTGGACGTGGCGTTTTTACGTAAAACATTACGAATGAATGAAACCAAAATGTCAACTTTTTTGGCCACTATATCTTAGTGGCCAAAATTATTTCGCAACTTTAAAAATTGTATTTTGATGTACACATTTACATAACATACGTAATATATTAAAAAAAAACCATTCATGAAAATCGTCAAAAACAAGAAACAATAATGTCTATCAAGTTACTCCTTCTCGCTCATTCATTCAGCTCAGTTGAACGGTCTATCACCGCAAACATTGTATTTTACTGCGCTAGCGCTTAACACATACGTGTTTTTCCTGTATTCTTTCAGTGATGAAATAACCTTAGAGTAACCAACACGTATCACGTATCAAGAAATATCAACCGCTATAAAATCAGGCTAGATACTAATCGACGGCACTTGATAAAATAATTCATAAATACAAATAACACTTAATTTTATTTATAGATACATACAGCGTTGTATTTATAAATTAATTTTATTTGACACATTTTCTTTCGTATTTCATTGATCAAAAAATGTATTATATTCTTGATATCGCATTCGTGAACACCCACGAAATTGCCTTACGTAAAAGGTAACACAAATCTTTCGAAAATTACTTTTAGGAAATTTAGGACACGTCAGTTTTATAATATATATATTGTTGCACTAACCCGTGCTGAGGACAATTTTAAAAATCTATTTAGAGGCTAAAAATTCCACCCATGCCGGGACTTGAACCCGCGACCTCTGGCACGGTTAGTCCCGCCATAGGTGGAATTTTTAGCCTCTAAATAGTTTTTTAAAACACGTCAGTTTTGTTTTTTTATCGGGTTTTTTTGCTGCCAGACATGAAGGCACCGAAAAAAATATTTAGATGATTTAGGAGAAGATACCTTGTCAAATAATTCTAAAATGACCGGCTTAAAAGTGTGCAGTCAATACTAAATACTAAATTGTAAGTTTCCTTATAAGTTAAAGTAGCGGTAGGTAGGTGAATCAGTTGCTTCACAAGGGGAAATTCTTGGGATAGTACTTTCTAAAAACAGTAATGCTTAACAAACAATCCTTTTGCTTGAAATGTCGATTCATCCTTCATGTCTCGCGCAAACAAATAAATTAAAAGTTCTTCACGAAAAGTTTATTTTTCGAAACTGGATCGCAGTTGAAACAAACATAATTTACGATTAACAAAAGGGAATTAATTTGTTTGCATGATTCATTGCCGGCGGCGGGAACAAAAGCTCGCTGCTTAGGTGCCACGCGCCATCATCGCTCGGTGGTACTGTGATGTGGAAGGCCAAATTTGCGACTATCTAGGTTTGGAGCGATTAAAGACCTTAAAAAGAAAGAAAACTGCTATATAATGGAAAGTAAAATGCAATATAATACAATCTCCTCCAACTCCAACCAATAAAACAAGGCCGCAGAAGACCTGGCAGTAGAAGAACTCACTGCCAACACCTAGCTGAATGGTTTCAAATAGGCACAATCGATTTCAAGCCGCCACATGACAGGTTACAGAGGTCATAAGGGACCTCCGATAGGGGATGGCACCACAAGAAGAAAACTTTCGTATTCGTAAACCTACATATTAATATATTAAACGGGTCTAATCACGATTATTTATCAGGTAAAATTTAATTGCCTTTATTTAATTAATTTAATTACATATTTAAGGTAATTAAATTTTACCGAAGAAATAATCGCGGTTAGACCCGTTTAATATATTACTATGTGTGAGCATTGCGAGTCATAAAAAAATGTGTTAGCCAAGTCTTCCGCAAGTACTCTCGAGTGCAGGTAGTTGGCCAGGAGAGATATGCGGCGAAATACGTCGTGCTCTGTGAGAAGGCTCCGCAAAAAATAATGGTTCAACTCCTCTCCTATACGATCGTCTCATATGCTAGCCTGAGTTAAGATAGGTTAAGTTAGCTGAAGGGATATTGCTATTTTATTGGAGAACTTGCTAAGAAATATTTTGATCTCAATTAGATCTCTTGTCAATGACTTAGTTTTCTAAGCTACGTACCTTTGCGAATTTGTAAAAGCAATACCACTCGCTAACTTCGAAGGAGAATATCGTGAAGAAACCAGAGTGCCTAAGTTGTGTACATACTTCAGCGCTTGAAATAGCCAATCCACGGTGGGCGCGTGTGGTAATTAAGCCCTCTCTCTGTCTCTGAGAGAAGGCTTGTGCCGTACAGAGGGATATTTATAGGCTGCATAATTATTTATATTAGAGATCTCAATCTTGTAAAGTAGGAGAGTAAAGGTTAAGATGGAAGATTACAGTGATTAACCCCACACTCTCCCTCCGAAAAAAATGCCGGTTCCCTGCAGTGGAATTAATGTAAGGCTGAAAATGTTGTCCCAAAGCGAAAAAGTGGACTTTCTGTCTCGTTCGGTTGTCATATTCTGGCACGCGCGTCTGCTCCAAAATAAATCTTAGCTTGAGAAATTAGATTTGAACTCGGTGTAAAATGTTTTAATTATATTCGGAGTAGCTGAAGGATGGAAAACTTTGTAAGGCTGCTGGCCTGTGAGGTGTTTTGTTTTTAGGGTTCCGTACCCAAAGGGTGCCAAACGGGACCCTATTACTAAGACTTCACTGTCCGTCTGTCTTTCTGTCCGTCTGTCTGTCTGTCTGTCTGTCACCAGGCTGTATATCATGAACCGTAATTTTTGGCGTTTATTGCTCCATATTAGTAACGGCAACAGGTATACGCTTGAAACATTCACAGAATATTTAATTCTATATTTACTTCAAAAATAAATAATTCAATTAAAATAAAATAAATATTTACAAAAGACGTGAGTTTTCGCCGTTTTTTTTCTATCTTTGTATCTAATGTTGTATAGATAATGGTACGGAACCCTTCGTACGTGAGTTCGACTAGCACTTGGCCGGTTTTTTTATTTATTTTAATGTTGAGGAAAATTTAACAATTACGAACCAAATAACGAGATTTACACAAATCATGTTAAATGTTCAGTCGATGTTACATACCCCCGGTTTCTCTTACACTAACAAGCTGTTAATCTACTGTTAACAGCTGTCAGTGGTTTTTTTGGTTATGTACTTTGGTCAATTGACAGCTGTTAACAGTAGATTAACAGCGTGTTAGTGTACGAGAAACTGGGGGATAGACTTTTACATAAAGATACTCTAGCCCGAAATAAGAACTAAAGCTGACTTTTTAATATAGGAGCAGATTGTTAGTGTAAAAAGAAAAAGATGTATTTTTTGCTAGATTTGCTGCATTTCTTTCGTAATTAAACGCGACTTAACGATAACCGAAGGGGTAGTACGGGAGATCTACCTAGTTTATTTTCTAACGTGATAAATAAATTACGTAGACTTAACATCTAAGTCAACGTAAATCAGTCATAACTTTACATGCACACCGATGTTTGTTTCTCAATAAATATTTTTATCTTTATTCTAAATTGCCTATAGATTCTACCGGGATATTCTTTACGTGCAATTCCTAAAGCACCCTAATTTGGGTTCGTCTTTGGCAAATATTTTTGGTCATAGCAGCTATTCCAAAGGCGAATTGCTGTCACAATGAAAGAGCTTGAATAACCAGCCGTATCATGCTCGGGGGTACGGAGATGCAATGCTCGGGAAGATCGCAGAAGGCAACCCTCACTGAGGTGAAACTCGAAACGTCCTCTCTGAGATAAGAGGGGGAACAGGGGTTGTTAAGAATACCATACAGATTGGCGAGAATGTGAGCATTCCTGCGGGAACGGATGTTGAGCCACTTCAGCTGATTACGATAGGAAGAGACATGGTCAAACTTACGCAGTCCAAATATAAGACGAATGCAAAGGTTGAGCAGTCTGTCGAGTTTGCTGAGCAGCTCCTCAGTAATGTCGGGATAACAAACGTCAGCGTAATCGATAATAGGGAGAAGGAGAGAGTTGACAAGAATAACTCTGGCAGAGTATGGGAGAAAATTCTGAAGCCGCTTAAGAGAGTGCATAGAGGCAAAAACTTTCCTGCTGATCTCTGCCACGTGAAGCTCCTAAGACAGGTTTTTCTGTATGTAGAGATCTAAGTTTTTTACATTTTTGCAGTAGGGGAGAGATATTCCATCATAGAGTACAGCAGGAAGTGAGTCCACATCGAGTCTGGCGATAAGGGGTTTGCTCCCGACAAACATGACTTGCGTCTTGGTACGGTTCACTATAAGACCATACAGTGTCGACCACTGCCGTATAGCCTCAAGATCCTCGGACATGTGACCTATTGATGTGGAGACATCCATAGGTCTACAAGGTAGGTACAGTTGGAGGTCGTCTGCGTACAGATGATAAGTGCTAATCTTGATCACAGAAACCAGGGTGTTAATAAAAACTAAAAAGAGGAGAGGGGACAGAACTCCACTTGCGAAACACCAGCAGTTAGATCATACCAGTCAGAAAAAGTATTTTCCAAGCAAATGCTCTGCTGGCGTCCTGAAACGACAGTTTGCAATTCACATCAACTTTTGTTCTACAACTTTTGTCTTTACCAAAATATTTCAGGAATGGTCCATTTTATAAATAATCCTGTATTATATAAATTAACGTTAACTGTACATCGTGAAAAAAAAGGATTTTTTTTTCATTTTTTTTTTTACTCATTTGTATTGCAATAAATCGCAAGTCGGTTCTGCAAGTACTGTAGGTAGATATTTTAACCAGGCCGGCTTATGTTCTCATAACACCCGTTTAAAAGTGTGGTAATCCAAATATTCCGATCAAAATCCGTTAACCGCACTTAGCCTTGTAAGACTTTAATAATTTATTCGCTCTTGGCCGGTATTTTAAACGTAATTGCATAATAATCTCTACACAAAACACATCTCGTTAAGCCCGGCCTGTCGTTAGCGCTTCGCGCGTGTTTTGAATATAAAATATAATGCGGTGTAAGTAGGTATGTCGGTAACCAACTGTGGTTAAGTAGTGTACAAAGGGTCCGCCACGCGTAAATAAACTGGCGATCTGGTAAATTGAGAAGCATACTTTCATCATCATCATCATCATTCAGCTACAAGAACATTTACATGTTAAGTGGCGCGCGGAGACCTGGTTAGGAAGATGAACTTTTTAAGTGGTTATACGCCAACACCTGGCCAGAGGGATATGTTATTTAAGTGGCTGTCCAGCGAGAAGATTACCAATAGCGAGAGTGTGATTGTGGTCCTCATGATGTCATGGTATAGTGGGCTCAGTCACGACAGTTTATTTATAAAACCGTCTTGCATACCATACTTCGAAGTTCAGACATATCAAGGTGAAAATGTAAGCTTCTTAGTATCTTTTAAGCTTAACACGAGCACTAGACATAATAAAAACTAAATTTGCAAGTCCCGTGGTATCGGTAGAAAAAAGTACCGAAACGTCGGAAAACTGTAAATTAGTTTTTATTATGTAAGTTTCTTTTCAAATGTTAGTTAAATCGAGCACTGGCCATGCAATATTTTGAAATGTCACTGTAGCTTTTCTCAAATTTTGAGTAGTATTTTTATTATATTCTTTTTGTTGTACTAACTCGTGCTGAGGACAGTTTTAGAAACCTATTTAGAGGCAAAAAATCGCTGCCTGTACGTAATACTAGGAAAGTTTGTAAAGGCTCGAATTTTCACTGATGCCTGCACTTGCCCATTAGCTCAGTTGGGAGAGCACTGGCACGGTTAGCGGTCACGAGTGGAATTTTTAGCCTCTAAATAGGTTTTTAGTATTTTTATGTTTTTACCCCCAAAACTATTAGCAACGTCTTTCGATCTGTTTCGTCTGCTCAATCCATTAGCATGGATCCCAGATTAGAAGAATGGATATTATTATGTGGTCCATCTTGACTTTTGACTTCCTCACTTTAAAAAAAGTTAATATATAATGAGGCCGTACTTTCGAAAACCTTTGCCTACCAAAACAATGACGTTTAAAAAAACAAAAAATTATTCTAAATAATAATTTTATGATTAATTTAGTTTCTTTCTTTAGAGAAATAGTTCAGTTCGTTTATCACGTTGTACAATACCAATTTTAAAGGAGAAACTACAGCGAATTCTCTTAAAAGGTAGATTATGTTGTATCTGTGCGTTAATCTGTGAAAGTGTTGAATGTTTGAGTGCCACCTCCTCCATGGATTTCCAAAAATACCAGTTGGAAGCGGCCTGCATCCAGCGCCTTCCTGCCACTTGGATGAGCATACTTTGCTGTATTACAAAAAGTATTATTTATCTTTTAAAACGAGCCCCAAATTGTGTCAGATTTTTTGCTATATTACAAAAAGTATTATTTATCTTTTTAAATGAGTCCCAAATTGTGTCAGATTTTTTGCTATATTACAAAAAGTATTATTTATCTTTTTAAATGAGTCCCAAATTGTGTCAGATTTTTTGCTATATTACAAAAAGTATTATTTATCTTTTTAAATGAGTCCCAAATTGTGTCAGATTTTTTGCTATATTACAAAAAGTATTATTTATCTTTTTAAATGAGTCCCAAATTGTGTCAGATTTTTTGCTATATTACAAAAAGTATTATTTGTCTTTTTAAATGAGTCCCAAATTGTGTCAGATTTTTTGCTCTACGGGGACGCGGACGGAGCTTTGTGCTAATCTGGAGAATTTTGATGTCAGCCTTCTCTTATCACATTGCAAAATTGTAAAATTTGTAGTGCCTTTACAGGGTTTATGTTGAAGACCATTACTTATTTTAAGACCTATTTTGTACGAGTATGTAGCAATGAATGAATTTAAAGTTGAACCTCGTCTACCTCGTCGAAGCAAGCGGTTTTCTCTATTCGGACTCTCTGTAACTAAATATTTTGCGGTGACTACCCCGGTGAAGGGTGTCGGTGTGGTGAATTCATTAGTGAACGCTTTAGCGGTGTCATTTTGTCTATTGTTATTGTTTGTTATTAACTTCTGATAAAATACATTATTCATTCATTTTGCTCTCTCGAGTACATCAGCCATTGCTGTT
This sequence comes from Yponomeuta evonymella, assembly GCA_963969515.1. NCBI lineage: Eukaryota > Metazoa > Arthropoda > Insecta > Lepidoptera > Yponomeutidae > Yponomeuta > Yponomeuta evonymella. Next base: position 21,055,087 of record OZ018346.1, on the reverse strand, counting down.
TTTGGCTTTTGTTCCCTGATACATGCACTGAAGCGTGCAGATTTGATTTACACCGCATAATAACAATCCACTAATACAATAATGAATAACTCACACTAGGCAAAAAGTATGTCTAAACAAGTAAATTTTTGTTTCTACCATTGGCGTTTTATGATCTGTGTGTTGTGTAATAAAACCGCCCATAATAAAGTGAGGAAACAGTAGTATCTGAGGTATTCACAACCTTAGCGCTTGAAATGCCCAATCCACGGTGCACGCGTGGTAATTAAGCCAGAAGCAATGTATGTGCCTGTATGTAAATGTTTATGTTTATGTTTATATTCTTTCCCTGAGAGAAGGCCTGTGCCCTGCAGCGGGACATATATAGGCTATATAAAAAGAAATGTACTGAGAGTTGTCTCAGAACGTTTAGTACATTTGAAATTGATCATTAATAAGTGATCACTTTCAATTGTACCTTAGCATATTGAAATAAAGTCACATGCGCAAAATCTTTGGCCTCATTTTACCCTAATTATTAGACATGATTTTTCCCATTAAAAGATGTTACCATTGGTCTGTTTACATCCATTGAAAACGCTACCACGAAAACTATACGACTAAAGAGCGTTCGTAACGGACGAAATGCGCGACGTCCGACCCCGGCTGACCTGAAGCTCCAATCGAATGGAAAGCCAATAGAAAGGCAATGGACGCGCGGCTGCTCCGTACGGTTGCACCTGGCTCACAGCCAATATGCGTGTTTTGGCCTAAAGCCACGTCCAGAAAGGGAGAAATCGCCGCGAATATGCGCGATGGTTGTAAAGATCCCAAAATATAATTTTATTCAGGTTCACTCACCATATTTAAATGTTAAATCAATATATTTTGTTAGGTATTAGTCTAATTTAAAAAAGGTAGAAGGTACATTTTAAAGGAAAAAAATACATGTTTTTGCATGTATCTAGTTTTTAAGCTATAGTTCCTAGTTTTTGCGAAGGCCATGTACATTTATAATGGAAAAAATATACATCAGAATTTTCTGTGTTGTCCCGTACCTAGATTATAAGTCCCTGCGTGGGTGGAATTTCTAGCCTCTAAATAGGTTTTTAAAACCGTACCTAGATGTAATGTTTACTTTATATATTTTACTAATGTACTAAACAAATAAAAATAAATGCCTGCAGGCGGTGGTAGCCTAGTGGGTAGAACATCGGACTCGGAAGCGAGAGACCCAGGTTCGATGCCCAATGCGGGCATGTACCTATGACTTGGTTTTCTAAGTTATATACATTTGTGAAGTTATAGTAGCAATACCACTCGCTAACGGTGAAGGAAAACATCGTGAGAAAACCTGAGTGTCTGAGCTATTCGCATACCTCAGCGCTTGAAATCGCCAATCCGCAGTGGGCACGTGTATAAGCCCATACTCTCTCCCTGAGAGAAGGCCTGGGCCCTACAGTGGGACGTATACAAGCTGCTTATGTTATGTTATGCCTGCAGGCGCGATGTTTTGACCCCCAGTACCACGCCAACGCGCAAGACGATTCGCGGTAAATTTGTCCCTTCTGGACAAGGTCTTACATGTGTGTGTAGGCCACGGATGAGCGGGAATGTTTTTAAGATGTATGAGCAGAGGCAATGCTGACTGACTGAGCATGTCTCAGTCAATCGCACATCAGATGCACAGGCAGATGTGTGGGTTGTAGGACGGTGGGTAAATAAATTTGAATATTATTAGGATGAGACGATAGCACAGGTCACACTTGATACTTCAACGCTTGCCTAATAGCAGCTCCACACTCGCGAGGTCGAGAATGTGGATGAAGCTCTCGCCTTCGCTCGTGTTACCTCGCCTAGTCTCGTCAACGCAAAGGACACGCGGCGCGAGTGGCAAGCGCACCAACCATACTCTCACGGAGCGCACACTTAGCTGGAGCAGCGGACTAGGTAGGTCGTATGCTTTAATGATCATCGCAAGCATGACAAATTGGTCAAATGACTTATGTTACACTTTCATGGAGTTGTACCAAATGTAACTAGAAAGAAGAAAGAAAGTTTAAATTGTCACAGAAACACAAAGTAAACATAAGGTATAAACACAAACAAAGTGCACGAACGTCAACAAAACAAAAATAAAAACAAAACAATCGTGAAGAGAACATGTGAGGCATATAGAGTCGAAGGTAGCCGGGTACCATACAGTAATATATCGCACCCAGCCAACTAGTTATTTGGGATCCCAAAGAAAATCGTCCATGTGCCCATTGGTTCACATTGGTGCTCATTCAATAGCCACTGCATTAAATAAACCTACCGTATGAAGCGGACCGTCTTCGCTCATTGTTTCGTTTATCTCTAGCCACGTGCATTGACCAATGAGATGCGAGTATTTGCTTCCCTAGGAGTTCGACTCGTGTGACGGAGTGTGCATTCAGCAGTGGACGAATACGGACTGACTGATTGATTACGGGGTTACAGTATGCTGTAAGACGTTTTTATATCGCTTAAAACTTCCTCTAAGAACTTATCACACATTTGAAATTAATAAATATGATATAACTTAACTTTTTAGCTCCATTTAACATGTTTGATATTGTAAGAACATAGCGCCTTCTATGAGTAAATAAATTCCACAAGGACACTTAAAAAAAGAACTCAGAATTGACTAAACACTTTAAATTACCAATGGATTATGTTAAAACCAAAAATCTGCTTGCGCTCTTATAACCGCTTTGGGTTCGAGTTACGAGTAGTGGAACTGGAATTTAGAGCCAACCAGTATGCTTTGAAACTGCGAACAAACGCTCGTTCCAAACCCTCGCTTCAGAGAACGCAATATTCCACCTAGGCTGGAATTTCGGTGCCTGCCCTGTCACGTCACAAGCTGTGCATGTGCAGCTATGTTTTCAAAAGTTTACAGATAAATTTTAGTCTATTGATCTAGGTTCCGGGATTTGAGACCGAACTTGTTTAGATTAGCATTCTAAGAATTCAAAATAAAACAATACGTCTACCTTTTTCTAATAGGCTCTTCTCTTTCGCGCCAACCCATCCGGTCCTTTGCTAGTCTCCTCCAATGTTTCCCAGCAGCTTTCATGCTTAGCATGTCGCCGGCTCACCGGGCTGGTGGAATGGCACCGACCGTCGACCCGTTCTTGGCCACCACTCAGTGGCTACTTTAATACACCGACCATCTTCCCGCCTGACTAAAAACCCCGCCCGTCTCCATTTTAGCTCTATGATTCGTGTGCCTACGTCTTCAACTTTGCCGAATATAGCCGTTTCGCGCATAAAAAATACGTTATTACGTATCTTTAAGCATACTGAGAGTTCTATCAAGAGTGAAAAAAAAACACAGGCCAGCGAGCGCACTTATCGCGCCTCATGAACAAAATCACCTGATTATTTATCTGATTCCAAACTATGCATAATTTTTTTTGTCACTCAAACCTAAGAAAACCCTCTTCCTGTAATGAACAATTTCCACGGAAAGTTATGAAATAAAATAACCAACCATGATTCAAATGCCTTACTCAGTAACAAAAAAATCCTACTTAGGGAAAGTTCCAAAGACTTCGCGATTTCGCGTTGACTCCATAGGCCGCGGACTACCAACGAGCGCTGTGGGAAATCATGTCAACTGAAATAATTCTGTTGCACAAGTTTAATAGAATAATACTAAACCTTCACGGAGGTTAGAGACTGGCCGGATTTTTTTATAAATCAAGATAATCAAAGTTTATCATACATGTGTTCTAAAGAATGCGGAACCTCCGTGGAGGTTCTTGGCCGTTACTTTTTTCTTAACATGTTCTATCATGCCAAGCATTATGAATTGATTGTACAAAACAGTAATTGTATTGTAAACATACTATTAGTTTCAATACAAATACTGATGCGAAAGCAGAGAATTTCTCTTTATATTATAATTCCCATTAAAAATCGATCCATCGAAGCGTCGCCTTGTCGTGCCTCAGGGAAATTATTTAAATGTCTTTCTTTCAAAATTAGATATTAGCATTTATGTTTTCCAGATCATTTTTGTGGAATTGGCGCACGTATGGAGCATAGTTATTTGCAAAATAATCTTCACAATAAACTGGCGACCACACTGTCTGCTTGTATGTAAACATTGTTATTAATAAAGAAATTTGCACTTTTACTACAACAAAATTCCTCAAGATATATTAGAGTTACCTCCAACGCGATTTAAAAAATGTGTTAAGCACATTTTGTGCAAAAAGGCTTACTATAACATCAAGGATTATTTAGAAGACAAAGATGTTTGGCATTAAAGAGTAGATTAATATTATTTAAAGGACGATTGTGACTAGTGTTCAACACATTCATGACTAATATTTTAAGTTGAAAACTCTGTTAATTAAGTTAAAACGTGTTTTGAAAAGAATAAATGTGGAGTTTCTTTGTTAGCTTCTTCTCCACATAATCCATTAATTGTGAAACTAACAACTTTGACGTTCATTAAGTAAACATTCTGTTTTTACAATGAATAAAAATATTTGAATTGAATTGAATTGAATAAATTTACTTTACATTACAAAAAAAAATTAAGTATTTAATTTTATCGACAAAATATTTTTTACGTATTTATCAATGCGACCAATACTCTTAACTTATCGCATTAAAATCTCGAATCCCCTCATCATCATCATCATCATCATCATCAGCCATTTGACGCCCACTGCAGGACATAGGCCTCCTTCGAAGTTTTCATAACCATGAGGGGTTTGCTATAATCGCCACGCTTGGCAGGCGGGTTGGCGATCGCAGTATGCGGTTGGAATCTCAGGAAGACGCTGCTGCCCGTCTCTTGGTAATTGATATCAATGCGTATGCTTAGGTTTTTTTTTGCTTATGTTCTCCGCTAATTTGGTCAAACCTTAACCGATTCAGACAATTTTTTTTTAATAGGTGTATTGTCCAATTGGTTCCGTTTTATCAAAATCGTTTATTCAGTATCGAAGACCACTTTCATTGAGCAAGAGTTTCAAATTCTTGGCGTGATCAATTTATATAATAAGTAACAAAGTCGCCAAGAACGGCGGCTTGCCGCGCAATATTTATCACGCGAAAAAGAGTGTAACCCAATTTCATTAGATTATATCATTTCCCTCGAGAGGTGAGGCGGGTAGATTGGGAAACTCACCCGGGAACGGACTGATTATCCCGGTGAGCGGTCCACTTTTGGGGCGCGATCACAATGGAAAAATATGCCGAAGGTCTTTTTTAGGGAACTTCGTCTTTACTTAGTTACCCCGCTGCGTGCTAGCTCTATTAAGTCATATTTTTCTTGGATGTCATTATTTGTGATTATATTCATTATGCGTCACAGATTCTATGTCATTTACAAAGTAGCTGTACCGGTGATTTTTAGGCTTGCGTACCCAAAGGGTAAGGGACCCTATTACTATGAGTCCGCTGTCCATCCGTTCGTCCGCCCGTATGTCACCAGGCTGATGAACAGACCACGAGCAAAAAATATCGAGCAAAAAACGGCATAAAAAATACGTTTGTTGTATGGGAGACCTCCTTAAATATTTATTTTATTCTGTTTTTAGTATTTGTTGTTATAGCAGCAACAATAATACATCATCTGTGAAAATTTCAACTGCTCGCTATCACGGTTCATGAGATACAGTCTGGTGACAGACAAACAGACAGACGGACAGTGAAATCTTAGTAATAGGGTCCCGTTCCTTCATGGAACGTTCCTTCATTCCCGTTCTTCGTTCGGCCCTTCGGGTACGGGACCCTAAAAAGAGCTGTATTGGTCGCTAGATTCAAGTGAATTGTCGGGCTCAAGCTCGACGTTGACGACCCTTCCGATAATGTCGCATTTTTCATAATAAGGGCCCAGGTATAGCAAAGCCGCCGAGGTTTCAATATGGTCCTATAAGTCCTTCAAGTCAGGTCAGGTCAGGGTCCTTTCAGTCGGGGCCAACGGCAGCGTTGAGCTCTGCAACATCATCATCATCCATTTGACGCCCACTGCAGGATATAGTCCTCTTGTGCCGCCCGCATCCAACGACTCTCCACCACCGTAACCAGGTCGTCAGAACATCTGGTGGGGGGCCGGCCCACGCTGCGTCGTCCGGTCAGCGGAGCTCTCCAACAACAATCAATTTAGCGTTGATATAATCAAAAAAATATTACTTTTTTCTATTAATCATAAAATAAAATCATATTTAACAAAATCAAATTAAATTAAAATTAAAATGGACTCGTTTAGTAACACACCTAATAAAGTGGCAAGACTAGATATTTAATTTAAACTTAATTGCAAATTGATATAAATCTAAATATAATTTAAAATTCATAACAAAAAAAATGGGAGTAGGTATAGTACAAGACATGAATCACATAAATTAATTAATCATAGTGCAGTTGCATGCAATTTTAATAAATTAAAATCGATATCAATTAAAACGACACAATTTATCAATTGAAAACAAAACAATTACAAAAATGTATTAAATTAGAATTCCATCATAACATTTTAAAAGTATACTAAAATAGGTACGTACGTACAACAGTAATAAAAAAAATCAACCGAGACCAACAGCAGTATCATAACGATTAGGGTGGCGAGGATGTTTTTTTTTAAGTAAATATTTCTTTATGTGTAACTTAAACGTACTATGCGATTTAATACTTCTTGGTAGTGGAGGGGTATTGTTTCAAAATTTCGACGTCACAATATTTAGTATTAGCTCTAAAAGCTGCTGTTCTGAGCTCAGGGCATACTAGGTAGTCCTTCCTGTGGCTACGTTTACTGCGGTCTGAGGTTAACCAGGGAAGTTTATCAAACAGATATTTAGGTTATTTTGCCTTCACAATGCCAAATAATAAAGAGGCCAAATGATACTGTATCCTTGATTGCATATTTGAAATATTGCCACTGTTTAAAAAAGGGGTCACGTGGGAACGGGGAGGAATCCGAAAACAAAAACTTGCGCACGCATTTGCACTCGCTGAATTATGCGGAACGTTTTGCGTAGAGGTAAGGACCATACACATCTATGCAGTAACTTAGTTTGGAAAGTACTAATGTCTCACAGAGCCGTGTGCGTAGTTCCCCATTGATAAAATCACGTGTCCTGTATAGAACATACATAAACAGCCTATATACGTCCCACTGTAGGGCACAGGCCTTCTCTCAGAGAGAGAGAGTATGGGCTTAAACACCACGCGTGCCCACCGCGGATCGGCGATTTCAAGCGCTGAGGTATATGAATAGCTCAGACACTCTGGTTTCCTCACGACGTTTTCCTTCACCGTTAGCGAGTGGTATTGCTACTACAACTTCACAAATGTACATAACTTAGAAAACAAAGTCATAGGTACATGCCTGCACTGGGAATTGAACCTGGGTCTCTTGCTACCGATTCCATATCCACTAGGCTACCACCGCTCTAGAACGGTATAGAACGCTGAAACGGTAAAAACAAATCCTCGCTATTTCACCAACACGACTCTCGAATCGTAGCAAGAACAACTCTTTCTACAGTTTTATTCATAATGTTGATTGAAGGATTTAATGCGGATATCGCTTTTAGTGATGTCACTTGAGTGTCTGAGGTGTCCACATACAATTGTATTTTAAAGTTTGCCTTGTATAAACGCTATAAAAATTATATCTAAGATCTCTATCCATCTATCTAATCCATTGATTGATTCGAAAAAAGAAAAAGACAAACCAAATTTTAATTCACAATTCGTAGTGTTGTAGAGTACCGTTATTTGCAATTTCCAATCTGACTGACTGAGGTGTTCACATACGATTGTATTTTAAAGGAAGCAGGAGTATAAACGCTAGACAAGTTATATCTAAGTTCTCTATCCATGTATCTAATCAAAAAGAAAAAGACGAACCAAATTTTAATTCACAATTCGTAATGTTATATTTTACGTTTATTTTCAATTTCCAATCTGACTGACGCTTTCGACTCGAGGGAAGAAGACTCGAATAAGAAAACAAAGAGCGGTTATACTTTGGGACGGACTATGGCTAAAACAATAAATATTTTTTAACGCATCGTTATGATTTGTTCAGAACTAAGTCCACAAATATACAACAAGTATATTAACATTTTTCGATTGAATAATAAACGCTACGGCACCCCGTCGGCACGTGATCTGCCCAACTCTCTACGTGAGCGTAATGCCAAGCTACCCGTGGAAGTTCTCACCGCACTAACGTACATGCAAAAGAACACTTTATTACCCAACTTAATAAGTCCAAGTTTACTTGCCGCCGTGAAAGAAGTTAAGGCGTTTATCTTGAGCTTTCGAGGTTTTTTTTCGAGACTTTCTGGCCAATTTCAGGTTAAGGAAGGGCCATTGTCAGATGTAAATATGTGGTCGTTATAGCCAAGCGGGGACTTTTGAGGTAATTTATGACAACTTTCGGCTTCGGAGTAAATTTTAAACTAGTTTCGGGAATAATTTCAATTTCGGGAAACGGGATCCGGTTGTTTCGGGGGTCTTTCGACGGAGATATAGACTTGATTATGTGACTTAGTAGTGCTAATAATGTGCACAACATTATTAGCACTCACATACGTCACATAACTTTAAATTTTAAACAGTAAATTAGACCAGTAAGTTTGGAGGAAATTCAAATTCAATTCAAAATTCAAATTCAAATTTTAAAAAGTGTTTATCAAAGTAGCACAGAAACTGCGTCTTAATGAACGTTACAAGCTAAACTGGGAGTCCGATTCAAAATTTAGATCATTTTGGAGAAAAAATGGACAACAAAACTCCAAACTTACTTTTTTCAAAGTCCTTAATTAATAGAGTTTACATAATTATTAAAAAACCTACAACTCATGCATTAAACTGACTTTAATTCTAAATATCATTGTCATCTAAATAATCTTTAATGTGACAGTAGCCTCTTTGGCAGAAAGTGTGCCTTAGACATTTTTTTGAACCGCGTATCTAGCAAGCTTAATATGTTATCTTCAGGGATCTTATTGTAGAAACTGTATTGTTTTCGCGTTCCTGTCCGATCTATAAGAAACAAACGTGTTTTTTCACAGGGTGTCTCTAGAAGCAATGCCGGCTAAAGAACACCTCCCAATAGAATGTGCGATAGCTATAATATAGCATTTACGGAAGTTGATTTGTTTCATAAGTCAAAGCAGTGCTGAAAGCAAATGTTCACAAGAATCCTGTCAAATTCATGAGCTGTACCGATTTGTTGAGTTTACTTCTTCCAATGTATAATATTAATGATTGTTTGTGTATGTATCTCTCTCTAAAACAGTTGCTTTATTGTTTGTTCATTTTAATCTTAGAACTAAATCTAGAGTCCTGTATTACGCCTCTTACTTATTTATTATATTAAGTATTACCTATCTGTGGGAAATGCTGAGGATTTGACAGAATGTACTGTATTGACTCTAATATTTTTTATGCTATAAGTTTGTCAATTCTGTTTTTTCTCCTTAAATAAATAATAATAAATGTATACAATGCCCCATAAAGGATGTATTGTCCTTTCCCGGTTAAAATCTTGGAAACGAAAGTTTGTTTATCTCTAGTATTTACGTTGTTGGCTACCTATAGTTTTAAAGTTACTGATATTTTTCCTGACGTACATAATATTTTCATAGATAGGTACTGACTAGAAACGGTGAGGATGTTAGTTTCTTCAAAGAAATCTCTTAACCAATCTCACTGTTCGGCTTATATATAAATCTGATCGTTCTCTTCTACAAGACGAAGATAGTCTCAATGTCTGCTGCCGATCCCACAGTAGTATGCCACAGGACATAATACTATGGAAGTAACTAAAATAAACAAGCCTAGCAGTTGCGAAATGGCAAGCTTATAGTATTTACCGTGACAGTACTTGGGTGAATAAAAAGTTGATGTGGCAGTGGACTAATTAATTCTATACGGGAAACGATAGCCGATGGTGTACAAGGATTCTCGAGTGTAGACCAAGAACTGGCTGTTGCAGCGTAGGAGGCATACCTCAATGGGTCGTTGATCTGAGGCAGATTTATGGTAGTCCTGGATGAAGATGGCCAAGGACAGAATGAAGTGATGTGTCTATATGTCTGGCAGTAGACAAATATGGGCTGATTGATTGATTGAAATAGAGAAAACCATAACACTGATAAAATTACAGCAATAGTACAAATGATCGCTCATTCCAACTCAAACCACGTTCGGTTGATAGATGATCAAGCTTCACCGTGTCATTCAAATGCCATTCGAAATTCATAGCAACTTCTGCCAATTTGTATCTAGTAGAAACACAATCGTCTATCAAGACATGGTTCGTGGCTTCGATTCACGCTCGAGGCCGCTTCCTTTATTTGCACAAATTAATATAACATATAATTTAACTTCCACACAATACAATCACTTGACCTGGTCCCAAACTAGGATACCCTGCGCTATGGTAACCAGGCCAGGACGCTATGACGAACATGACTATATACCCTGACTGAGGCCATTTGTACAAATTTACGGCGGCCCCCAGTGGGAATCGAACCCACGACCTCTGTTGTGGTAGATCTAAACGCCTTAACGGCTAGACCAACAAGGAAGTCCCAGTCTGGGGGATTTTTCTTGTTTGTGATGTTCTAGCCTGGTCACTAGAGTATAAGGTACTCTAGTTTGGGACTAGCATAAACCCCAAAGTTTTGTGTGAAACTGAAACGAACTACAAGCGGTGCTAGCCTAGAGGGTAGAACATTGGACTCGGAAACAAGAGACCTAGGTTCGATTCCCAGTGCGGGCATGTACCAAAGTTATGTACATTTGGGAAGTTATAGTAGCAATACCAGTCGCTAACTGTGAAGGAAAATATCGTGAGGAAACCTGAGTGTCTAAGCTTACCACATACCGCAGCGCTTGAAATCGCCAATCCGCAGTAGGTACGCGTGGTGACTAAGCCCATACTCTCTCCCTGAGAGAAGGCCTGTGCCCTACAGTGGGACGTTTAAAGGCTGCTTATGTTATAACTGGGACGAGTGCATATAACGAAGGTAAACATGGTGTCTCGTACTTTGCCTCTGCTATACCTAGAGCTTTGTATTTGGAAGAGAAACATAAAATCTTTCTTCATTTTGTGAACGGCACTTCTATTGTAATTTATATAGTAGGGGCAAAGAAATAGTTACACGGCCGACCATCAGTTGATGAAAGTGCAAAAAGGGCTTTCAACGGGCTCAAATATTTACCCAAGTAATGGTCCATAGCGGGAGAAAATACAAAGATACAACAAACATTACAGTTGTTTTCTCTGCCTGGATGGTTAAACCAGATCGGAAGGAAGAAACACTGCAATTGAAAATACGAGTAGCTCAACATTGCCTCGTGACGTAAGTTTTTACTAACAGATTCTCACTCCCTAATGAGTTATTTTCCTTGAATATAAAGAAACTATTTTTTAACCTCTAAACGTCTGGAGGCAAAATTTTCTCCGAATCTTCTGAAATTACGTAGGTATTTAAAAAAACGTATTGCCCAAACAATTATGAAAAAAATATTGGACTTAGAATTATTTATATATATGAGGTTATAGGTGACGTCCTTTTATATATAGGAGGCCAGCGCTTAGGATCTTAAATAAGTGATAGTTCAAAATATACATGTCTAGCGCAAAAAAAAACGAGCCAAGTGCGTGTCAGACTCGCTCACCTTATCTATACGACATTCATTTCAAGCGTTTATCTGTTGCCGTTATTAATATCGAGCAAAAACCGACAAAAAAATCACGTGCTGTGTGGGACCCCCCCTTAAATAATTATATTAATTTAATTATTTATTTCTAAAGTGAATATGCAACTAAATATTCGAGAGACCGCGCGAAGGAGAAGAGAGCCTGCACCCTGACAGAAGAAGAATAAAGGCTCCGTACATGAAACTGCGAATCGGTGCGATGCAAATTCGCAACGCAGAAAACTGCAACACGAATTGCATGATTCTGGTAACCAATCCTTCCTTCCATCCCCGTATTTTATAAAGTAGATCGTGAAATGGATCGTAAAAAGAAGTGCTTGCTTCTGTTTTTGCTAAGAATATACAGGAAAAAGAACCAAAGAAGATTTTGGCTTCATCCATTTATTACTATTATGAACGCCGATGCGAATCAATTCACAAGTTCTTGCGATACGTCGCGCGAGCTTGCAGATTTTTACGATGCGACGTCGCATCGCAGTTTTGTGTACGGGCCCAAAGACCTCCTGAATAAAAAGAAAGGCCTTCTGAGAGAGGGCCTGTATTTTTTTTCTTTAACAATATTCTACTGTGAGACGTATATATCTATCTACTGCGCGTGTCAAGTTTAAATCAATTTATTTCCATTTTATTCTCTCTAAGTATAAAACTAACACAGACATTAAGGTTGCGGCATGTTATACACTCGAGCACGTCTGCTTGCATAGGTACAAACAAATAAATAAGACGATTTGTTTGCGCTGTTTTGTATGTTGTAGTTTCAATGTACACTTTCAACTTTATTTTCCAGCGCTTTGTTCTTTGTGAGATTTTGTCCGTTGTTTTCAAAGAGAGTTTTCGCAGGCGGTATTTTTGTTGTACTGAGATTAAATTGAAAATATTTAAAATTTTCTTATTTGAAGTGGTTTAATTATGTATCGTTACTGAGAAAGTGGTTTTAGGGTTTTATGTTTATTAATTTCACAATCACCTTTATTACGTAATAATCAATAATCACGCCTGAAGATGAAATTTGACCCAAAATCCTAGGATTTCGGACATTTCGAACATATACTGACTTCTGAATTCCCATTTATTTTTCGTTGGCAATTTATGGAATATCTGGAACGTGAATAAATTGTTGGTCAAGTGACCAGCCAACGTGCGAAGTCGCGGTTTATTTTTCATGTAATAGGGGTTAAAGTATGAAATTGCCGTTTTATTGCAATAGGTTCTTTGAATTGACATAGAATCTTCATGGTTTGAGGTTTTCGAATGAAACTTTTTTCAAATGGTTTCTATGATGTTCTTTTTTTAAAAAATGTGAAACATTTGAATATCGACTTTCAATTGTTTTTGTTATTCAATTTAGACAAGAAAGATGGATACTGCCAAAATTAGAGTGATTTTTGAATACGAGTTCCGACGCGGAACTAACGCGGCAGAAACAGCCCGCAATATCAATGCTGCGTTTGGAGAGGGGTCTACTAATGAACGCACCGTGCGATTTTGGTTTAAACGCTTACGTGATGGAAATTTTGACTTAAAGAACGAGCCACGAGGAAGACCGCCCACACAGGTGAATAACGATGAATTAAGAGAGATAGTGGAAGCCGACCCTAGTCAAACTACCCAGGAATTAGCGGCATGGTTTAACGTTACCTTACCCACAATATTGACTCAAGGTCAAATCAATAAAATAAAAAAATACGAAAAATGGGTGCCTCATAATCACTCGAATTTTCGCAGTATTCATCTTTCTTGTCTAAATTGAATAACAAAAACAATTGAAAGTCGATATTCAAACGTTTCACATTTTTTAAAAAAAGAACATCTTAGAAACCATTTGAAAAAAGTTTCATTCGAAAACCTCAAACCATGAAGATTCTATGTCAATTCAAAGAACCTATTGCAATAAAACGGCAATTTCATACTTTAACCCCTAATACTTATAATTTTTTCACGAACTGCGCACTTAGATGTAGCTCTGTACATTACTTTTGAACCTTAGTTTTGTAAGACATTTTCATCAAACATTCCGGGATTTAAAAAAATCGGCGTATACAAAGTCAGTGTAGTCAATTTGTTGTTCACTGTACGATATAAGCTTAATTTATATAAATGTTGTGCTTACCCGAAAGTGGTGTACATACACCTAATTCTATCCTTTTGTAACACTACATAGTATTATGTTCTGTTTATATGCTGTTGGTGTGCTTGATAAATAAAATAAAATAAGTTTCAAATACAAATAATTGAAGTGAGGAAGGACGGTCGGACCCCGAAGCTCAGTAAATACGGTGCTAATAAAAGTCCCTGTCTCCAGCGAAGCAAGAGGTACTGGCAGTTCGCGTGCCGGTCCACTGCCCAGGCGCAAAACTCAGGACGTCAATTTGGCCGTATTGAATTTCTCCTAGTGCATTTATTTCACAACTAGCTACTTCTATTTTACACGCGCCAAATGCTGAACGATTCTAACCTTCTAACTGTTGAATCTTATACTAATTTCTTTTCCATATACTTTTTCGAACTCCACACTAATTGCGCACTAAATCCTGTCAGAATTCCGACAGGATTTGGTACGATTGATTTCAACTCGATACCTCGTTGCCGAGATAAGGGATCTTGACAGACAGACGGATGGATGGACAACAAAGTGATCCTATAAGGGTTCCGTTTTTTCTTTTTGAGGTACGGAACCCTTAAAGATGTCAGTTTAAGAGCGGTGGTAGCGCATCGGCAGAACGCCGGCCCATTCGAGAAATCGTGGGCATCCCGGCATGTACCAATGACTTTGTTTTCTAAGTTAGGTACATTTGTGAATTTATAGTAGCGATACCACTCGCTGATATGAAGAAAAGCATCGTATAGGAACCCTAGTGTCCGTCCGAGTTTGCTATATATTATTTATTTATTTATTTTTTACAATGGCCCAACTATGAGGCTTGCGGAAATTTAAGGTCTAACTAACTCACGGCTGCTAACAGCAAGTACGAGAAACAGGGCCTTAATTTCTAATAACCGAATCCTACACGGTCACTGCCGTTGATGAGCCATTGTAAGTTTTAAGCACGGAAATTTCCTAACCGAAAATTATTCAAAGTGCCCTTATGTAGCAATTTCCATCCGTCTCATAATTTCCGTCGGCTTCTACCTACAGCGCTTTTACAAATACAGGTACAGTTTAGATATAAAAGCGTTTACGGGGACCGCCTTCCAACGGGGGTTGGTCCGCGATCCTATCGCCGCGTATGGATATAAATAAGCCGAATGAAATTATAATTTTATCCGATTCACTGCGTGGTCGAATCAGGAGTGAGGAGATCCGCAGAAGAACCCGAGTCACTGATATAGCTCGAAGAACTGCTCACTTGCAGTGACAGTGGGCGGGGCACACAGCTCGGAGAACTGATGGCCGTTGGTGCGAAAAGTTCTGACCTAGCGACCGCGGACCGGACGACGCAGAGTGGGTGAAATATTATTTGAAATTCGAGAATGGCCAAGCACTGTATTTTCTATGTAGCCTATATAAGTTCCACGGCAAGGCACATGCCTTTTCTCTTCTCTCAGATAGAGAGAGAGAGAGAGAGAGAGAGAGAGAGAGAGAGAGGGCTTAATTACCACGCGTGCCCACCACGGTTTGGCGATTTCAAACGGTGAACACCTCAGACACTCAGGTTCCTTTATCGTTATCGAGTTCCTAAAATACGCTTTTGTTGGAATTCCCTTTTAAGTATAAAGTACCTGTGACGGGGAAACCCGCTCTTCCATAACTTATAAAGGTTGAACATAAACTAACTTACTAACTTGTACAAAATAATTTTTTTTTTTAAGTGTGAGCTTACTGAATGTTTGTGTGTGTGTTTTATATTTATTTATAATTATGTGATTATTATATGCCGGGATTGAATTACGTGAATAAAAATCCTTAAAAAATCGTTCCTGTAAAATCACAACGTAGGTAGGCACTGCTGTTGCGTTATTATTCCAGAATTCGTAAACTGAGGGCTTTATCAGATCTTGCGAGAGAACACATTGTTTAGAACCCCTGTATTGTAATGCCTTGAAAAAGGTTGTTCGTATGTTTAAATGTAAATAGGGTTATGTTAAGAGTTGCTCGTTTGTGGTAATAACTTAATTGTCATATTGACTTTAAAGTTATGTA
Source organism: Yponomeuta evonymella (assembly GCA_963969515.1). Taxonomy (NCBI): domain Eukaryota; kingdom Metazoa; phylum Arthropoda; class Insecta; order Lepidoptera; family Yponomeutidae; genus Yponomeuta; species Yponomeuta evonymella. The sequence goes on along the minus strand of OZ018346.1, from coordinate 21,039,240 downwards.
AAGGGACTACCTACTGGAAATATCAGATTGATGAATAGGTATATAAAACTGTGTTGAACAAGATGATACAACTGACACTGGTATTACGTATTAGATATATACATGTATGTATTTTTTGAACCCAAAATGCTCTTCAGATTTAGCTGACACTTATCAGCCGGTTTTGTTCTTGTGTAGTAACTGAAAAAAAAAAACTCAAAGCCTACTTGGAAATAAACGAACACAAATGAAATATGAAATGAATTTGTAACTTTAAATATTAGTTCTCCTCTCTAATCAAATGTTTTTCTTTCTTTTTCAGGTAAGCCTAGTTCTTTCGAACAGCACCAGTTGGTACGTTTTTATAAATTGAATGTCACACATAACTTAATATCGTCTGTGGTATGCTGCGTGAAGATAGGCCAAGTATATGATAGAAAGATCCTATGGAAAATGCTTTCGCAAGTGTGGGACTAGGCAAATGTACCGAACAATTTTAATATATCGCGCATTTCATTTTGTTTCTTGTATGAGTTCAAGGCAAAACATTTCGATTGCAATCCTACGAGGTATCTCTTTACTTTGCATGTCCGAAAAAATCTTTGCCAAAGTTCTCCTGAATAGACTGATTCCCGTGATCGAAGCGGTACAACCGAGAGCCAATTTCTTGTAGACCTGAAAAAGTTACAAAAACAGCAAACGCAGCAAAAATTTGAAGAAAAATGCGTCGAATTGTTGAAGAATGAAGTCTAACGAAGCTAATGAAGAGCCAAGTAGCGGGTTTGCTTTAGAATTCCTACGCTTTACCGTTGCCAAGTATGTGGGCAAAGCGTTTGGATTCTAAAACGAAAACGCGAACGGGAACAACTGCCTCGAAGAAAAAACTCCAAGGAAAAGGTTGCGCCAAGTTTCTTGAGGTATCAATTGGCATTGGCAGGTACCTATTACTGAGTTGTTTTTCGCAGGTTGTTCGTAAGTTTGTGCCGTTAAAGCGTTTTTTTGTTACTATACTTTTTTACTATATTTTTTTTAATATGGTGTTCTGCAGACACTCTTACTACACTATATTTTGTTTGATTTCAGACCAGTGGTTTTAGATTTTTAGGGTTCCGTATTTGACAAGGAACCCTTATATTTTTGCCATGTCCGTCCGTCTATCTGTCCATCTGTCTGTCCATCTGTCTGTCCGCGGCCTAACTCAGAGACGATTAGTACAACAAAGCTAAAATTTGGTATAGCTATACATATTAATCGCGCCAACAGAATGGTAGACCAAAACCTTACCAAGGTGACCCCCCCCTTACACGTAAATTAGGGATGCAATTTTTTGCTCGCCTACACCATAGTGGGAGGAATCATCGGATTGGTCGTTTAAAAATATAGTGGGTGTAGGAAGATAATTTTTTGATTTAATTTGTGAAATACTAAGTTTCAAAGCGCAAATTGTATTTCCGAGTAGGGCGTGCCGCCTTTGTTAAAAACCCAGGTTAGTAGCACATATTATAAGGAACTTAAAAGAAAAACTATAACGGCTAAGTAGGCTTCACAAGTTAACAAGTAATAGGCGACATTGAAAATTACGTTGATGAAGTTGTTAGTTCTGTAAAGCAGATAAAACCCCCTCTTTCTACATAAACCTACACTGCGCTTGGCCCGACACGCACTTGGCCGGTTTTTTATCTGTTAAACTTGGAATTAAGAACTTTTATTTTACTCTTTTATCAAACGATCTTATTTTTCATAGAAATTTTAAATTAATTTTGAGTTCATACCTGTACAATAAGCTTAGTAAAATGCTGGACTAAGACCAGTTGAACATATACAACTCCTAAAAAGAAGCAGTGCTATAGCTTTTACTAAAAATCCACTTTTACTAAAGATAAGATAAAATAATAAGATAATTTATTCAAGGAACATTTTACAGTGACCTTATCAAGAAGACCAAGATATTTAATTTTAAATTATATTACTTACCTAAAGACAGATTCAAAGCAATACTTGAATATACCCACGTAATATCTCTCTCACACATGCACACAGTCACTGCCTAGCTTAGGTACTAGTGCAGCAATGTATTTAAACTTTTTCAGAAATAAATTTATCTAATCTTATATTTTAGTCAATCCGATTCAATCAATACAGCTTCCGCATACTTTAGAGTGAAGAATTAGTACTTCAAAAGTTTCATATAGACGCCCTTAGTCTGCTAAACATATTGACCTATGACTGCTTTACCTAAGACAATTAACTAACACTGGGATTGTAAACAATCTCATGTACAAATAAAGAACGTAATACAGAGAAGTTTGTAAAGAGGTTCGAAATTTCGCCGGTGCCTGCACGTGCCCATTAGATTAGTTGGGAGAGCGCTGGTACGGTTAGCCAGGGGTCGCGGGTTCAAGTCCCGGCATGGGTAGAATTTTTAGCCTCTAAATAGGTTTTTTTTTTACAAATAAAAAAACTTTACAAATCAATCAAATCACTCTTCTGCTTACACGCTAAAGTTTTGTTTACCACAGATGCACCTAGATACAGATATAGTGTCGTTTCAGCCCACAGTGAGTCTCTTTGTTATAAACCGCGAGCTCACTGGGAGCTTGAAGATATTTAAATGCATTAAGTGGGAGTCGATTATTCGCAAACGATCCATTTTCGGTGCTTTATGGACGCGCTCTATTGTGCCAAGTGCTATAGAATCTTCTAAAAGGTTCAAACACGAACGGTATTATACGCGTCTCATCATCATCATTCAGCCACAAGAATTCCACTTCTGGACATAGGCCTCCTCCATGGATTTCCAAAAAGACCGGTTGGAAGTGGCTTGCATTCAGCGTCTTCCTGTCACTTGGATGAGACGTCTATACGCGTCTAATTAGAATTATTTATTTTATTAAATTTATATGGACACCTAGTTAACCTATGACGTTCGTTAAGTGGCAGAACTGTATAGATAATACGACGACGCTAGTCGCGCGTTTTGAATGGCAAAAGTCGCGACTTTCCAGTACATTGACACCAACGCGGTGGCGGTGATGGTCCATACATGCGTCATTTGATGCAGTTATGGACCGCCACGTCCACACGTAAGTCCATATAAATATAACTGCAGCAAATGACTTATGTATGGACCACCAATACACCAACGCGGTGGCGATGGCGGTTGACTCGTGCCATCGTAAAACCCTTGCTGTATTACCTTCTGTGCCCTGCTACTTGGCGTCGGTGCCTCGTTACGGAGTATTGGTGGTCTGTTTCAAAGTGGAGTTGTTTAGCGGATTGAGTTTCGGGTTTTTATTGCTTGGAGGTTCATAGGGACCTGGGATTTATCTTTGTGATAAAGCTATGCATTTTTCTTGTAAGTAACTTTAAACCTCACTGCTGTTACAAAACGTAAATTGTCAATTTTCGGGTTTTGACGGCCAAGCTTTTCTCACTAAGGAATCACAAAATTTCAAACAATTTTAGAGGATAACTCATATGCATTAAAATTAATTTTTATACTTATTTACTTGATGCAGGTACTTCATTATGCAAAAAGCTTTCACCTATATGTAAGCTGTATAGGCCCCAAATTACAGAGCTCCTGCTCCAAGGCTGACAAAAGGCAAAGAAAAAATCCACATGAGCATTTCAAGTCTGCCTCGGTAATTACCTCTCCTTTCCGACCTAATATATCACGAGGGGCGGTTCCTGTCGGGTCCACAAACTATTGTGTTCCTGAATTACGTATTCGAAACATTAATCCCTGCCGCATCTAGACTGCTTAGCATTGTGACCTCTGTTGGTAGGTCATTTCATCTTTCTAAAAATCTAACGGGCACCTTATTTTTTTCATTGATCCTTAGACCTTAGTTGTCATCAATCTTTTTGGCTTCTTCATTTTGTCCCGCTGTACTGTAAATTTATTGGTTTTGTTATTAGCTATATATGTTACAATTCTACAATTACTTATACTATTCTTGTAACTTTGGGTACCATATAAATGCCTTTTTTCGAGCTAAAACTTTCATAAGTTCTACACAACTAAGTAATTACAAGCAGCCTATATACGTCCCTCTGCAGGGTGCAGGCCTTCTCTCAGAGAGAGAGAGAGAGAGAGAGAGAGAGAGAGAGAGGGCATACTTAACCCGCGTGCCCGCAGCGGATTAGTGATTACAAGCACAAGGGTATGTTAAAACGTCAGACATTCTTGTTTTCTCACGATATTTTTCTTAACAGTGAGCGAATGGTATTGCTATTACGAAGTCGCAAATTTAGATAGATAGATAGATAGATAGAGAACACTTTATTGCACAACCAGGTGAAAGATATTACAAATATTTTCTTATATCTAAGAAGTGGTATACAATTGGCGGTCTTATCGCTTAGAGCGATCTCTTCCAGACAACCTTTGGATGGAGAGGATTTCAGCAAGAATATAGTCGGTAGATGGATGTACAAAAAAAAAAAGAGAATCTGAAATATAATGCTATGTGAAGTAACAAATTATATGTGTAGCGAGAGATTACAAGAATATAAGTACTTATAATTACATATTGTACCAATAATATACTTACATGAATACCTAAAAAAATAAATAGGTACTACATTAAATATTAAGCAGCAAAATAAATACATAATTAAATATATATAAGCAACAGTTTACACAGTTCAAACAGTGAGGTAGTGAGATTTCACCAATGCCTTAAAACAAGACAAGGACTTTGCTTTTCTAACCTCCACGGGCAGGTTATTCCATAAATGGACTGCCTGAACCATGAAGGAGGTGCCATAGAATTTGATACTGCGGGATGGAGTTTTAAGGAGAAGGTTTTGCGATGAGCGAAGAGTCAGACTGTGGCCAGAATGGAGAAACTCGAAACGCTCTTTGAGATAAGATTATTTTACTTCACTTAGGAAACAAAGTTGTGCGATAAGATTTTCACTAACTGTCCATCTACATTAATAAATTAGACTCACCACCACTGGAATGTAAGACCAGCATTCTACCGTTACCTCTACACAACGTAAGTACGTAATATAAGTTAAGTTATTACAAGTGACCCCGGGACTTCAATTAATGACATACTACTCTGTGTAAAAAGTATCGGGAATATGTCAATAAAAAGACCCGCGTAAAAGAGGTCGTTTTAATTTTTTTACTGCATGTTGGTAGCACTGTACTGATTTAGCGCGCAAAATTTGAGCGGGGTCTGTCATTTAATTTGTTTTAAACTACACTTTTTGTTGGTCATAGTTTTGAGTCCTCGGCGATTTTTACAATGGAAAATATTGTTGAACAAAGAGTGTGCCTTAAATTTTGTGTTTCAAATGAATGAAGGCCGAGAAGTAGTAGTAGACTTGCCTCGTTTGGTGGACCTTCAACCGCTATGACCAAAGAAAACATCGACAGAATCAAGAAGCTAGTGCTCGAAAATCGACGTATGAGTCTGAGAGAGTTGGCTAGTGAGGTGAACATATCTTTTAAGTCCGTCCACAACATTCTCATTGACATTTTAGGCATGAAACGCGTCGCCGCTCGACTAGTTCCAAAAGAGCTCAATTTTGTTCAAAAAGCGCAGCGAAAGCATGTCGCTGAAGACATGGTTTTCCGAGCTTCTACGGATCCGACCTTTATGAAACGTATAATAACTGGCGACGAGACATGGGTTTATGAGTACGACATGCAAACAAGCCAACAGTCTTCAGAATGGCGTCTCGAAAACGAGCCGAAACCCAAAAAACCGCGGCAAAGTCGCTCCAAAATCAAGGTGATGCTGACAGTTTTTTTTGACTACCGTGGTATGGTTCACTCCGAATTCCTTCCAGAGGGAGAAACAGTGAATAAAGAATATTATTTAGGCGTCATGAAGCGTTTGCGTGAGAGTATCCGCCGAAAACGTCCAGATTTGTGGCAACACAACTCATGGATGCTGCACCATGATAATGCACCATCACACACAGCCATTATAGTGAAAGAGTTTTTAGCGAAAAATTCAACAAAAGTTCTCGACCAAGCACCGTATTCACCTGATATGGCTCCGTCTGACTTTTTTTTATTTCCCAAGTTAAAATTACCACTTCGAGGAAAACGTTTTGAGTCGATAGAAGCCATAAAAGAAAATTCGCTGAATGAGCTAAAGGCCATACCGCAAATAGCCTATGAAAAATGTATGGAAGACTGGGTGAAGCGGTGGAGATGTTGTATTGCAAGCGATGGGGCCTACTTTGAAGGCGATAAAATAAATTTAGATGAATAATTTGTATTTTTTGTTTTATTGGCAAATTCCCGATACTTAGTACACAGAATGTATAATAACTATAAAATATACTATAATTTACACCAGAATGTCATTGAGTAAACATTTTGTTTTTATTATGAATAAAATGTTTAAATTAGAGTTGGTATAATAATATCATAATACACGTTTGGATTTACTCGGAATTGCCTTCCACACGAGGTAAAACGCAGTACCTACCTATTTCTTATTACATCCTTTTGAATTCCGAACTCATTTTAAACGTCCACTCGTTCTTTTTTTGTTTCAAAGAAATGCTAGCACAAAGCGTCGCAAAGTTTCGAGATTCATGCTGTTTACTGAATAAAGAAGGGGCCAACTCAACAATCCCAAAATCTCAAAACTCAAAGGTTGAGAGAAAATTTGGAAGATTCGTAGTTGTTTCGAAATACGACAAAGTATTGTGAAAATTGGCTTTTCACAGGTGGTGAGTCTGAATGTTTTTACTTTTAAATGATTCGAATTATTTATCCTGAGGAATGATTTCTCCTACATATTCCTCTTTTTTAACTTACATACTGTTTATAGTAGCAAAACCACTCGCTAACTGTGAATGAAAACATCGCGGGGAAATTATTACCGGCGTGCGTGCATGCAACGACTAATGAAGTATCGTAGCAAGTGGCAGTCCCTGATGTCTGCCTATCCCTCCGGGATACAGGCGTGAGTTTATGTATGTAGGTTTGTATGAAATTAGAGTATCTGAGGTATTAGCGTTTGAAGTAGCCTATACGCAGTGGGTACGCTTGGTGATTAAGCACATATTCTCTCTCTCTCTCTCTTTCTCTCTCTCTCTCTCTCTCTCTCTCTCTGAGAGAAAGCCTGTGCGATGCAGTTTCCCTATCAGAAATAAGTATTTAAACAGCCGTCTTTTGTGTCCCCTCTAGGCTTACGTAGTTTAGCCGGTAAAAGAAAAGTAAAATCAAGTTTATGCCTGCCACGTTACTAGGATTGATTCATCATCATCATCATCAGCCATTTGACGCCCACTGCAGGACATAGGACTCCATCATGGTTTTTAACCATGAAAGATTTTGCCATAATCGCCAGGCTTGGCAGGCGGGTTGGCGATCGCAGTATGCGGTTGGAGTCTCCTGGTAATTTATTTATTTAGTCGCCTTCTACGAAATCCACGGAAGGAAATGGAGTGATACCATTCTTAATCCGGCGCCACACGGAAAATTGATTGCTTTCCCAAAATTATTTAAATATTCTATCTAGGTCATTCAAATAATCACAATGAAACCTCTCAAAATCATAGAATGTAACTTTCCAGAACTTTAAAAAATATTGTTTATCTTTTTTACATTAAACTGATATAATAATAATAATAATAATAATAACAATAATAATAATAATAATAATAATAATAATAATAATAATAATACTAATAATAATAATAATAATAATAATAATAATAATAATAATAATAATAATAATAATAATAATAATAATAATAATAATAATAATAATAATAATAATAATAATAATAATAATAATAATAATAATAATAATAATAATAATAATAATAATAATAATAATAATAATAATAATAATAATAATAATAATAATAATAATAATAATAATAATAATAATAATAATAATAATAATAATAATAATAATAATAATAATAATAATAATAATAATAATAATAATAATAATAATAATAATAATAATAATAATAATAATAATAATAATAATAATAATAATAATAATAATAATAATAATAATAATAATAATAATAATAATAATAATAATAATAATAATAATAATAATAATAATAATAATAATAATAATAATAATAATAATAATAATAATAATAATAATAATAATAATAATAATAATAATAATAATAATAATAATAATAATAATAATAATAATAATAATAATAATAATAATAATAATAATAATAATAATAATAATAATAATAATAATAATAATAATAATAATAATAATAATACTAATAATAATAATAATAATAATAATAATAACAAAATTTATTTCAGAAAATAATGTTTCCATAGTTACATAATTATTATAAAAGATTATAAGGGTCTACTACAACTGTGTGTAGTTGCATCCAATGCCCCATCATCGGGGAGTCCCATTTAGCCACAAATTTAATGTGCTCAGGATGGTGTTGGTGGTGCCGCGGAGGCGAGCAAGTAGCGATGCGCACCGCTTTCGAATAATGGCGTGAAAGCCGTCAGTGCGGCGCTCGGCAAACATGCCTGACGCGCTGCACCTTCGCGGCAGCCCAAACAGCACCCTGAACGCGTTATTGTACTGGACGCGCAAGGCGCTGTACGCTCGCTGCGTGTACTTGGTCCACAGGCTGCACGTGTAAAATGATTGGCAGAAAGCTTTGAAGAGCGTCACCTTTACCTCTTGTGTACAGCGTGCGAACCTACGGGCCAGCATGTTACAGCGAACAGACAGCGCCCTGCGCTCCCTCTCTATATCTAAATTGTCACAGAGGTCATCGGTGACCCAGTGGCCCAGATACCTAAAGTGCGTCACCTGTTTCAAAGGAATACCAGATAGTGTCAAAGGAGCTGGGATTTCATAAGTTTTAGATCCAGATTTAAACACCATCACTTCGCTTTTCATAGCATTGTATCTGAGCCCATGGACCTCCGCATATTCCTCGCAAATTCTGAGCAGTCTCTCCAGCGCACCGATCGATGGACTCAGCAGCACCATATCATCAGCATAGCTGATGTTGTTGACAGCGAGTCCGTCAACAGAACAACCCACCTTAGTGTATAAACAATCATCGTATTTTTTTGAGTTTTAACAATTGAAATGAACGGTATCTTCATAATTACAATGATTGAAAATCAAAATCAATCAAAATCAATTTTTTTTATTCAAAGTAGCACAGAAACTGCGACTTAATGAACGACTTAAACTAGGTGTCCATTTCAAAATCTGGATCATTTTGGAGAAAAAATGGCCAAAGAAACTCCAAACTTAGTCTTTTCAAGTCCTTAATTTACAGGATTTATATAAATGTTCTAAAACTCATGCATTGTACTGGCTTTAATTCCAGACAGCATTGTCATCTAAAAAATCTTTAATGTTATAGTAGCTTTTTTGGCACAAAGTGTGCTTCACTCATTTTTTGAACCGCGTTTCTGGCAAGCTTATTATATCCTCAGGGATCTTATTGTAGAAACATATACAATGCCCTATAAAGGATGTATTAACCTTTGTCAGCCTAAATTTTGGGAACGAAAGTTTAAGTCTATTTCTAGTATTTACATTGTGTTGGCTACCTACAGTTTTAAAGTCGCTGATATTTTTCCTAACGTACATAATATTTTCATAGATATACTGACTAGCAACTGTATAGAATGTTAGTTTCTTTAAAGAAATCTCTTAACGAATCTCTATTGCCTAGCTTGTGTATGAATCTGATCGCTCTCTTCTGCAGGACGAAGATGGTCTCAATGTCTGCTGCCCGACCCCACAGTAGTATACCATAGGATATAAGTAACTAAAATAAACAAGCCTAGCAGTTGCGACATCAGTAAGTTCCCGGATTCTTTTAACTGCGTATGCTGCAGAACTGAGCCAATCTTGCCTGTCGCCACTTTTAAATAAAGGAACGAGCCTACTATATTTCATTAGGTCAGGGAATGTACCCTCATCTAAACATTTTTTAAAGATTCTGGCCAAATGGGGTGCTAGGACATCGATTACTGAGCTAACTATTATTACTGACATACCCCACAGGTCTTCAGTTTTTTTTAAGATTTAGCTTTTTAAACGCTTTATTCACGGTATGAGTTTCAATATAATCAAACGAAAAATCGTGATCGCAGGGAGGGACATTATCTTTCAAAATACTTTCTGCAAGATCAGGAGATGAATCTAAAGGAGCCGTAGTCATAATTGGAACATTTGTAAAGAATTGTTCAAAAGCCGCGGCAATGTCTTCATTTGACGTTATTAATTTATTATCTATCTTAAGCAAAAATTTGCGGTCCGCTGATTTGGATTTACCGGTTTCCTTATTTATTATATTGTTGAACAGTAGTTATGGCAATCTCTTTATTTGTAAGCATGAAATAATAATGACCTGAGAGTGGAGTCGACTTCCTGTTCAAATGTAGCCAGAATGGGGGTAAAATAACAACTATTGCCGCGAATGTTGCTCTTTTAGCTTCGTCGGTTGTCTCGGATGCAAACCATCCACTCTCGCTGTATGTCTTGTGCCAAACTTAATTTACTTCTTTGAGCAAGTTCTTCGTTTTCAGCGCTTCCCGTGGTTTGGTTTTCTTTGTCTGAGACGCTTTGTGTAGACTTAAGACACTTTAAATTCATTCCCGCATAGAAACTGAACAAATACGAATGTGTTTACTCATCAAGTAGAAATAAATTCACAATTTGTTTCTTAGTTACTGTTTTGGCAATGCATCCACTTATATATGAGAGACTATCAGAGTGGTTGCATAGAAAGTTATACAGTATAAGTAGCCTGTATGTCCCTACTACCAATGTGAAATTCTTAGAGATTTTTCTCAAAAAATCATCAGGCTAGCCCTTTGTAGTGAACGGTTTCAAGAGCTGAGATGATTGAACACCTTATCCATTTCATAAAACTACAATTCATAGTTCAACAATTCATAGTACAAACTATGACATTCGATGCACATTGCATAGCCGGTTTTACCCATAGACTAACAAGTAATGTACTAATCGGCTTCGTAAAGTACTTATGTTTCGAAAGTTAGTTACTAGTTAGTTACTAATCTTAGTTTTGTGAAACACGGCCCAGGTTTTCTCACAATATTTCGCTTTGTAGAAAAATAATCTCTTTCATTTGTTTTAGATTATCAGAAAAATAATCTGTATTATTTGCGGAGCGGTGGTAGACTAGTGAATAGAACATTGGACTCGGAAGCGAAAGACCCAGCTTCGATACCCAGTGCGGGCATGTACCTTTGTTTCCTAAGTTATGTTCATTTTTGAAGTTATAGTAGCAATACCACTTGCTAACTGTGAAGGAAAACATCGTGAGAAAACCTGAGTGTCTGAGCTATTCACAAACCTCAGCGCTTGAAATCGCCAATCTACGTTCTCTCAACTAATCTCTCCCTGAGAGAAGGCCTGTGCCTTACAGTAGGACGTATATGTGCAATACTTATGCTATGTATGTAATATTTTTTTTTAGTTAAATATCAGTGGTGTTACAGAGAGCTGCCAGAAGGAAAGCTATGACTGAAGAGAAGGCAGTCAAATTGTCTAAAACTCATAATTTTTTTTCGACGTATCTTGTATCAAAAAAATACTATATTATGATAATAACGTTGCCTTCCGTGACATGTTTGGGTTTTTATTTACTTTCCTGTTGTTCATATTATTCGTAATGAAGTCAAGCATTAATTAAATAAATTTTTCTGCATAGGTTTCTATCCATGCGTTTTACAATCTGCGAACCGTTTTCATAGTCAATATTTAATATTATTATTGAAAATATTGTAATGGACAGGCTATTGAAAATCTGCTCGCTAAATCCCGACCATGTTGCATCGGGCTCCTCCGGACTAATCCAAATTTTAATTCAACCTATTTTTATAAGTCACTCAAATCAGAATTTAAATTTTATTTCGTATGAATCATTTTAAAATAATATTAAGACCACATTTAAGAAAGTGGCTAGCCTAACGATCTGTTAACATCTGACAGCACAAACAAAATCACCTGAAAGTTGTTAACAGAAGACTAATAGATTGTAAGTGAACCGGTGTTACTCCATTCTTCAGTTTAAATTATAGATAATCTCTGCTAAGTGCACCATTATAATAAAGTATAAGTCTCCCTATTAATATCAAAATTTCTCTTGTGAATTCTCTTCTCCTTCCCATCCTAGACTACGCCGATGTCTACTGTCTCGATCTCCCGCAGGAATTCCTGAATAAACTCGATCGTCTGCAGAACACCTGCATTCCCTTCATCTTCGGTTGGCGTAAATAAGATCATGTGTCAGAATTTCGCGCCAGGTTGAAGTGGCTTCCGATTCGAGATCGTAGAAATCCTCGAATTCTTTGCACCCTCTTCTCTGTTCTCAACAACCCTAACACCCCTCAATATCTCAAGTCTCTATTTGCCTTCTTATCCTGCACACATAGCATAGCAGAGAACTCCGTTTTTCACAAAATCTTCTTTGTATCCCCTCTCACCACTTTGGTTACGTCTCTAGCTCTTTCTGCATCTCTGCCGTTCGTCTTTGGAACGCCCTCCCTGATAATATCCGTAAAGCCCCCTCTCGGAATTCTTTCAAAGCCATTGTCCGGGAACACTTCCTCGAGAAGTGCTACCCCAATCTCCCTTAGCCCCTCTTCATGATAAGGGTCTTTCAGTTGTATGTCCTCTACTATTAATCATATTTTGTTTATTGTATGTATGGTAAGTACTTTGGTTTCTGCATAGCCCTAACTTCTGGGTAAGTATTATGTTTGCTGTATCCCAGAGGGTTAGGCAGAGACCAGGGACTGCCACTTGCCACGATCCTGACAGATCAATTTCGCTTCCTCAACATTCATTAGTCGTTGGCTGCACGCACGTCGAACAATAAGGATAAACTAAAAAGGAATAGAAATGCAACCTCAGGCAGTAACAATGTCTCCCTGTAGATAAATTGATTTTATCTAGTACCTCGATAAAATCAAGGCAAAGGTTATATCACCGGTGGAGAATTACCTGCGCATCAAATCCGATCGCTTAATCCTCTTTGATTGAAGTACCTACGTATTGTTCGAAGTATTGTTTCAAACCGGATTAGCGTCATCTACCGAGCAAATGTTGTACTATTGTTTTGTAAATGTAGTACACATTGTCTATTTACCGGCTCTTAATCAATCTTCATCTCATGCAATGTGTCCCCGGCCTAGCCGCGCCCGTGCTGGAACGAGCCGAGCCCAAAGTCACAACGTTACATAAACTCATGCCTGTATTCCGGAAGGGTAGGCAGAGACCAAGGTATGCACGTTGCCACGAAACATTCATATGATGTACTACATCATGCACACCTTGGTTTTTTTACCACTAAACATTTACCATCTTTTATCATTACTCCCCAGTTTCTGGTACACTGACAATATGTTTATCTACTGTTAACAGCTGTAATTTTTAGGGTTCCGTAGTCAGACAAGGAATCCTTATAGTTTCGCTATGTCCGTCTGTGTATCTGTCTGTCTGTCCGTCCGCGGCCTAGCGCAAAGACCGGTGGTACTAGAAAGCTGTAATTTGGTGTGTGTATACATATTTATCACGCCTACAAAGTTAAACAATAAAATGTTGAAAATTGTATTTTTTTTACTGTACCTCCCCATGAAAAGTGGGAATGGTTTTTTTTTCTTGTCTACCCCATCATGTGGGGTATCGTTGGAATAGTCGTTAAAAAATATTGTGGGTGTAGGAAGATAATTTTTTTCGATTTAGTGTTCCATTTAGCGAAATATTAAGCTTTAAATATTAAGTGTCCCCCCCCTCTCCTGGCTAAACTGTTGATTGTAGAAACGTGAAAAAATTCAAGATAGTAAGTAGCACATATAATGAACTTCAATGGAAAAGTATTACGGTTAAGTAGGCTTTACTAGTTAACGAGTAATAGGGAACCAACTTATAAAAGTAAAATTTCGTACAAAATCCATTGAAAATGACTTCGCTGAAGTTGTTAGTTTTGTAAAGCAGAAAAAAACCCTCTTTTAACGGAACTCTATATTGCGCGTGGCCCGAAACGCGCTTGGCCGGTTAATTTTGTATGCAATTTGGCCAACTGACAGCTTTTAAGAATAGATTAATAACTTGTTAGTGCACAAGAAATAGGTGGTTATTAACACACATGTATACAGAAGCCAACAAAAATGTTGAAAGTTAAACATAGTTCAAACAATATCACCGATGAAAATATAAACACAAGAAACGAAAGTTAAAAACTGAGTCAAATTAGAAAGCTGATATTTATTTAAACGTAAAGAATTTACATTCTGTTTGTTGAATATATCAATAAAAAATAAAAACCGACTTCGAAACACTACAGCACTAAAAAGTTAGAAATAATTTAAATAATTAGAAGTAGAAGTATTTATACATCTGTGAGTGCTGTAGTGTTTCGAAGTCGGTTTTATTCTTTATTTAAACATTTTTATTTTTCAATTTTTAGTGGGGGAGCGGGAGAAAAATAAATAAGTCCCTTATAATCATAATTTACCCTACGTAATTCGTTGCTTTAAAATTTGATGTTCTAAATTTCCATCTCCGAAAGTCCTCACCAGAACATCACCAAATTAACTTGGGACTACTTTTACGCTATTTTATGAAACATACGGATATTACTTAAGGATGGGCCCCAATAGGGCTTATTTACTGCGGTCCATTGAAGAGTTCCGTTCTCCATGTCTGAAAGTCTCCATCAGATCTTTACTAAATTAAAATGGGACTAATGAGACGTTATACCTTTTCGAACAAAAAAGAATTGTCGAAATCGGTTAAGATTTGACGGAGTTATGGAGGAACATAGCCAAATTAAATATATATATATATATACGAGTCGAATTGATAACCTCCTCCTGTTTTGAAGTCGGTTAAAAAGAACAATATTACATCGAAAAGTAAAAGAAGTAAGAGATCTTTGTTACTGTAAATCTGGGTCTTATAGGGTGATATAATTAAAAGCAAGTAGATTGTACCTTGTAACATAGGTACAAACAAACTACAAAATACAATATACAAAATACGAAATATTACATCGAAAAGTAGGTAAAAGAAGTAAGAGATCTCTGTTACTGTAGCTCTGGGTCTTATAGGGTGATATAATTAAAAGCAAGTAGATTGTAACTTGTAACATAGGTACAAACAAACTACAAAATACAAAATACGTAAAACGCATTACAAAATACGAAATACGAAACACGAAACACGGAACACGAAACACGAAACTCGAAACACAAAACACGAAACACGAAACACGAAACACGAAACACGAAACACGAAACACGAAACACGAAACACGAAACACGAAAAACAAAACACAAAACAAAACACAACACAAAACGCAAAACGCAGAACGCAGAACAGGGATACCCTGTGTCGTGGGAACCAGAAACAGCGACATCACAAACATGTAAACATCCAAGACCTGGGGTTTTTTTTATCCCCAGCCGGAATTCGAACCCGGGATCTCTCGCATGGTATGCAGATGCACTACCGCTGCGCCACGAGGTCGTCAGTGACTCCAATACTTACCGAACTTGCCGGTGCTTCTTATTACATGGTGAGCCATCATGTTAATAAGTTGCACCGAAAAGTTCATTCCGTAATAAGTTGCATCTTGTATGTAGGTCTGAAGATTTCACCTGCAACCCAGTGTCCCGACGTCGGTGAGTCTACCCCAGATTTACCGAGTCGTTCCTTGTTAGGCGACGTCGTAAAATCACCGGGCCCGATAATCCGAGATTATTATCCGCCGTCCCATTCCGACTCTATAAAATCTGAAAGAGATGCCATTAAAGCACGGGCGCCCGTATAAAGTTTATTGACGTCTTTACTTTGTCAAGGACCTGTTTTCCTACAAATCATACTACAGGGTGGGGGGTTTTTTTCCCCTTTTCTAAGACGGCAATCGGCTGTCTGTCGTTTCGTTTTAGGGCTGTCTTGATTTTGTTATGATTCGTATTTTATTTTTGTCGTGTTTTTTCTCATTTTTTCTGTAGCGTTTTATGTCTCTTCCCTTTTCTTATTAAAGTGCATTTCGTCAGTTCTGGTCAATATTTGTAAATATACTGATTATGTCCTCTGCTAATTTAGAGAGAGAGAGAGAGTATGGGTTTAATTACCACGCGTGCCCACCGCGATTTCACACACTTAGGTATGAACTCATCTGACGCTTGACGGTTTCCTCAAGATGTTTTTTCACTGTTTTTATTATATTACGAGGTGTGTTCAATAAGTAGTGAGGTGTAAATTCCTTGGATACAGAAAAAGAAAATACTGGCAGGCATAGCCCACTTATTCGTCGACATAATAAAATAAAAAAAGTTTGATGCTTTTTTGTTTTTTCAATCACAGAAGGTTCTTACTTGTCTTATGTCGCAACGAGTAATCGAAAATGGAGAAGATTTAAGTTCGCGTGGTAATTAAATATCTATGTTTGAAAAATTTTGCTACGGAACAAATAAATCAAGACTTGCAAGATACGTCAGGGGTTTATGCTCCTCCTTATTCTACGGGTGCGCGTTGGTGTGCTGAGTTTAAGAGGGGAAGAACAATGGGCGCCCTACGACTGCAGTTACTGAAGAAATGACAAAAAATGTTGGAAAATTTGTTTTGGCGGATCGTTTTACTACTGTTCGTTTTATAGCTAAAGAAGTACAGATTTCAATAGGGAGTGTTCATAATATAATACATGACCATTTGGGAATGAAAAACTTCTCAGTGCGTTGGGTGCCTAGAATGCTGACGGCCGAACAAAAACGAACCAGGCTGAGAATTTCTCAAAGCTGTTGGAACTGTTACAACAAGATCCTAACCGGCTTTGGCTCGATTTCTAACTAAGTATTTTGTTTTCTGGTGTGTACAATGAAGTGTTCTAATGTAATCTAATCTAATCTATTGATGAAAAATGGCTTCACCATTACGACCCTGAAACAAAAAAACAATCCATGACTTGGAAGAGACCGTCATCACCGACCCCTAAAAAATTCAAGGCCGTTCCATCCGCCGGCGAGATCATGGGTTCTTTTTTTATGGGACAGCTTCTTTAGGGGTGGCGATGATTGAATACCCCGGTCATTGAGCCACTATTAAGGGAAATATGTATGCAGAACAAATCAGAAAGTTGCGAGACAAAATACGCGAAAATCGACGTGGCAAACTCGCTTAAGTTGTTTTGTTTCATCAAGATAACGCCCCAGAGCACAAATCTAAAGTTACGATGGCTGCCATCAATGATGCTGCCTTTAAATTGGTAGAACATCCTCCATATTCTCCAGGCCTTGCTCCTAGTGACTTATATCTATTTCTGAGATGACGCAGTGACTTTGCCGCAGTACAAGGTTTTTTAGAGAATCAAGATGAAGATTTTCTTAAGAAAGGAATTTTAGGTTTAAAAAAAAGATATGCTAGTGTATACAACTAAAAGACTATGTTAAAAAATAAAATAACATTTGATAAAAGTTAATTGCATCTATTAATTTTTACTGCTTATTGAACCCCCCTAGTAACTTCTCATCTGTGTCGCCATTAACTTTTAACAGCAACATTTTCATAGCGAACTCAACCACCGGCACATTTTCACGTCCCCAGGTGATAATAAAAATGCACTTGTTCTGCTAACGGTCCCCGCAACAACTCCACAGCTCAAAGTACTGCAGTAAGATGACTTCAAACCGTGTTGAACTATGGATATAAACTATGTCTAGCTTAAACGTGTTAAGTAGGTACGCTTTTAGTAATCTATTCAATTTTACACAGGTAAATTATGTTATTTTCTCTTCCCATATATAATTTCATTATTCATAATTATATATGTTACATAGTAAAGTCATGCATTTAACGTGTTTAAGCGCATTTTTTTAGTAAATAAACTTAATTGCCTTAATTTCCGAGGTTTTGGCAACGTTGCATTACGGCAATTAAGTTTATCTAATAAACAAACGCGATCAAACTTCTTAAATCCACCGCGAGTCATCAAAATACAATCTTGTAAGCAGTAGAACTGAATGCCCGTAATTGGAATGAAATAATTAATTTATTTCAACGTGAAGAATGCACCCGGATAGGTGGGCGAGACTTGCCACTGAGTGGGTGCCACAAGGCGGTCGTCGCAGGAGAGGCAGGCCAAGAAGACGTTGGCGAGACGACCTCGACCGACACATGCCGGAGTGGCCTGAGGTGGCACAAGACAGAAACATCTGGTCTGAGTTGGGGGAGGCCTTTGCCCAGCAGTGGGACACAAACGAGGCTACGTAAAAAAAAAAAAAAAAAGAATTTACATTCTGTTTGCTGAATGTCAATGTACTATGTTACTATGTTACGCGTATTTATAGTGGAGAAAAAAGCAGCGGGAAAAAAAACTCCACTCTGACCGTCTTTTCTCAAATCATCTTAAACTTAATACATAAAAGCCTATATGTCATGATTCCGTAATTGCCATCAATAACTTTAAAAGCTAAAATAATACTTCTTACAAAAGTAGGAAAATCATTAATACTGTAGCCAGACACACACAGTCATTTGACTTCTGTTTCGTTTGGATGACAACACTTGAAATTTCACGAACAAGGCTTGTCTTAATGTCCACGTCGGAGCGAGGAAAACGGTAATGGTTGCGCTTGAACACTGGAGGAGACTCGCGGGGCGATAACGTCGGTAGACTATGGCAGCGGTGGCAAACCTTGTCTGCGTGACATTTTTTTCAAATAAATTTTTAATGTACTCTGTCAATAAAAAAAATTCAAATAATTGTTTAATCTACTCTGTCAATTATTAAAGATGTATACTCCTGTAAAGGTGTTTCACACGGAATTATACATTAGAATGTAGTCTTTAAATGAAATGTGAAAATACTGTTGGAGTAGCTAATAAATAATAATAATAATAATTACCCGTGTTCGTATTTCCTACACTATCTGTTGGCCAAATTACGTGTAGAAAAAATATTGACAGCTGTTAACGCCCGTACATTTATGTACAAATGGGGTTAGCCTGGGTGTATTTCCATGTTTGTGACGTCCTTGTCAGGTTACCATAGAACAGAGTATCCTAGTTTGGGATCAGGAGATGTAATTGTGTTTTTTGGAAGTTAGTATTACATATATATCAATTTTTTGTTTTTTTTTATGTAGCCTATATTCGTCCCACTGCAGGGCTCAGGCCTTAGTCTTAGAGAGAGAGAGAGAGTATGGGCTTAGTTACCACGCGCACCCACCGCGGATTGGCATTTTCAAGCGCGTGTACTAATTATTACCATTGTGTATATTAATTATTAACATTATATTTTCATGTCGTATATATGTGTGTTTTCTTAAACAAAATATAAATTTCTAACGAATAGTGAATAATTATAACGAATAATGAAATAGTGAAGTCAATAACCAAAATAAAAAAATATATACTCGTCTGCATGCTACTGCAGCTCGTAATAAATATTATTTAGTTTTAATGAGCATGTCTTGGCTCTTATCCTTTAGTGGAGATGCTAGACAATACTCCGCGATGCTCAAGTCGAGCTGAATTTTTGTCTCGACGACGTAGGAACATAGAACAAATAAAACCGAACGCTGACTTTAAGATAGTTTTTTGAGTATTTTTTTAATTACAATTGAAACCCTTTGAAACCTCAACATGTTTCTAAATTTAACCGTGTCTTGGCATTACTATGCAGCATTCACCTTCACAAACATACAATTTGTATTTTTTTTAAGACAGTCTTGCACTTACAGTTACCAAAAACGCGATCTTAAATATTGGATAGGAAAATTTTACGGTAATAATAGGTATCAACATTTGCATGCGGACACTGTACATCTATAAAGGAGTCCATCTACAAAGGAACATCTACAAAAATTCTATCAATTGGAAATAAATTAATAAAGTATTATTAGTATTATTATTAATACATTCACTAACTGAAAATAGTTCACTAAAACACCACTAGATAGCGCTAGTAGTAGTTAACTCGCGTCTTGAATAAAATCATTTGACTTTTGCATTGTACGGAAACCTCTCCACGTGAGTTTAACTCACACTTGGCCGGTTTTTAGGTTGTTTAGTCTTTTATGTTTTCAAGTTACAATTTTATGTGATTTTATGGATTTTCTGCATAATACTTTGCTTGTATTGTTTTTTGTTCTTAACTATACATGTTTTGATAATTATTTATCAGACAGATAATTGTTAGGGCAAACGTGGTTGTAAAACACAAACTGTTTAACCGTGTTGTATTGTACCGTTGCACGTTATATGAAATATGTAAACATTGAATCTAGTATAACTCATTAAAAACTAAACTACCAAATTTAACTAAACAATACTCCTGATCAACGTAACCATAATACAATCCCAAACCTAGTTCATAATCAACTGTCAGTGTCAGGTAGAGGTATTAATTTACAGGCAAAGTTGATTTGTTCTTCTGTTTTTTTTGCCATTTATTTGCCTCGCTCGTAGAACGACGTTAAAAGTGTTTTACGATTGGTTGTTATTCTACGCTTTAATGTGCCACCGTATTCTGTACTCTTTACCTACTGGATAGTTTGTGAAATTGTGACGCAAAGAAGTGCCTTGCTTTCTGTTTTGTGACACTCTTTTGTGAAGTTGGCAATGCTTTGTCGTATCTCCTTTCTACAGTTTAATGGCGTGTTATTAAAGGTGCAATAGTTAGGTCAGTGTTTTTTGAGTTAATATTTTCAGAGACACAGATTTAATGTTGATAATTTGATCAGTACTTTGGTAACGTAAGGAGGATGCTGTGGTATTAGCAACTAATGTTGGCAACTTACGTGTACAAACATAAACTCACACCTGTATTGCGGAAGGGTAGACAGAAAAAAAGGTTTGCCACGACCCTGACAAACCTCTTTCGCTCTATCAACATTCAATAGCTGCATTTCCGCTCGCCGGTTTCGGATACTTTTTGACAGATTGCATTTATTTGTAAAACTTAGGCAACAGCAGAGTTGAGATGTTGCAGTTAAAAGAAATAGGTATCTCTATGTTTTGCCCATAACAAATTTTGACACAGAAAATAATAATTGGAAGAAGTACACTGAACAGAATAATTTAGTTTGACAGTTTATTTTAGCTGCGTGATTATACTGTATTAATATATCTGCTAAGCAGCATGCCGACTATTGGCTAAATAAAACTGTAGAAACATAACTACAAGTGTAGAATCAACACAAAATCAATATCACAATAATTATCTCTAGACCAGTTGAAAGTAGAACTTCTTACAATTCCTGCCGCGTAGTAAATGACACGCAACGACTTACCTCTCAGTCCGAAAAATGCATTTTTCATCGCGCAAAGCGTTTCACATCCAATTTATTTAGCATTCCCGGGCATTAGCAGGCAGGTCGTAGGTCCCGGGATTGAAATCACGTAGTGCTCACTGGCCGTGAGCCAAATTCTGGCAAGGCGGTATCTTCTTGTTAGTAGATGCTATGATAAATTTTATCTCCCCGCTAACTGCCGTAATGAATTTGCTCGCAGCTTCACTTTCGCATGCGACTCGTTTTTTTCTCTCTTTTGAATGTATGCATGGTCAGTTGTGCTTAATATTTCTGCACCTTTTCAGAAGGCTGGCTTTAGCCGTTCTCTTGTCACCGTCGGCCGTGTAAAGTTGAAGTACATACCTACCTGTTGTGTAGATTGATGCCTGAGGATGCCTCGTGTTAGAGGCGAAATGCGTCGCAACGTATTTTTACACACAAGTATTGGTTTCGGTGGTGGTGTTTTTGTTTCTTGCTTCTGCTTAAGCTAAAAAGTGGGAGGGTGGGCGGTGCATTATCTAACCGCATGGTGCTTGTGGGATTTTGGCGGAATTTAGCAAAGTAATTTTCACATTTTAATGATATTAAGGATTTCCGCAAAGTAACGCCTGATTCCATACAATAGATTTGTGCCTGTTTAATTTTTAATCTCGGGTTGCTTTAATAGTTCATCCGTGTATAGTTCATACACGGGAATTGTAGTCTAGAGAAGACAGTCGAATGAATATAACAATATGGTGCACAGTTATCTTTAACTGTTATCTTTATCTTTAAACAGCACATGAGTGTTAAGAGTTTTAAAAGGAGTCAAAAGGTTTTCACCTGGCCTATTTACTTTTTCGCCAAATAGCGCTAAGATCATTTATATACCAGCGCTTGCTGCATACAATGGCCCAACTATAAAAAATCTCTCACAGATATAAGCTCGCCGTTGTACGTATATATTCTTATGTTACCTGTCTTGTATTGTATTGCATTTTCGTGCGCAATGAAGTATAGACATAATCATTCAAAAACTGCATACAACTACTCATAACTCCAGAAACGGAGGATCAACGTTAACTCAGCACATACTACCCATAGCTATATTTTTTTATTGTCCGTCTCTGCGTTACTAATAATACAGATCCGAATAAAAAAGAACTCCGGCAATCCGGCATCAGTATCAGGGACAAAATATCTCAAAACCCCTAACAATACATGAATAATTCTCTTGTTCCCATTCGATATCCTGAACAATTACTCTCAGGAAACCGTCTCGGCAGGCGAAAACCAGCCTTAGCCCGTCGGGAAATGGAGTAGAGTCCTCTGTCAATGTAGAGAAATAAGTGATTCGGTGGAAGATTTCGGTACAATACAATATTTTCGCCGAGTCAGCGCGTGTGGGAGAGATTGCCATTTCTAGTCATCTTTGTGTCTCGGATCGCAATTTGTGTTATCTCTTCATTATGGCGGTGAAGTTTGATTTAGTTTTGTGATCAAAATTGTCATTCAATAGACAGAATATATCGTTTTTTCGTTAACGTAAAATCAAAGTCATTTTGTTCAAAATAACCCATAAACTGTAACTTAATCAATGTTACAAGCAAAACTAGGTGGTCATTTCCAAATCTGGATCATTTTAGAGAAACAAATGGTCGATAAAACTTCAAACTTAGTCTTTTCAAATTTAGTCGCCAATTAACAGAGTTTACATATTATTCTAAAACCTAGGACTCATGCATTGAACTGGCTTTAATTCTAGGCATCTTTGTCATCACAATAGTGTGCTTTACACATTTTTTGAACCGTGTTTCTGACAAGCTTATTGTATCTTAAACATTTTTATCTACACTAATGTTGTAACATTCTACTTATGTTTTCAATACTTAACTTATAATTACTACTGTTATAGCGCAGACAACAAAACACTCAATTTAAGCAATTTCACATGATGGTATAATATTCACATCGATATCGTAAAATCTCATTATAACATCAATAAAACGCGACCAACTTGATTGCAGGGCCAATCAGGTTGGTCGCGTTTTATTGAAGCGCGCAGCTGCGCTCTCATTGGTTAAATTTTAATGGCGGCAAAATCACTGTGATTATACACGTACGCGTGAATTTAATTTTTAATTGCATTAGTGAAGATAAAGTAGTGTATGCAACTGCATATAACACGGGTATTAAAACACTCGTTACTATTATGAAACTCGCTGCGCTCGTTTCATAAACTCACACTCGTGTTTTAATACCCTTCATTATATGACAGTTGCATAAACTACTATTATGCCTCATCATCATCATCATTCAGCCACAAGAAGTCCACTGCTGGACATAGGCCTCCTCCATGGATTTCCAAAAAGACCGGTTGGAAGCGGCCTGCATCCAGCGCCTTCCTGCCACTTGGCTTGCCTTTATGCCTAATTTCTGAATAACTTGTTTGTTTGATTGTCACAGTAAACCATGAACTGTGTTTCTATGAAACAGACCCCTGGCGTCACTCGTAGGTCTATCGATATAGCGGCTGTGAGTTCGATGAGAGTAGGAAAAGTATTTGTAGGTATTATGTGCATAATGGTTTAAAGAAGATAAGAATTCTTAGTTTATGATATTTATATTGTGATAACAAATCATCTTATATAAGTATGTATATTAACACTATAAATAATTATTCTAGTCGACTTAAAATATCGATTATGGACAAAAAAAAAGAAAGAAAGACATTAATTGGGACTAATTAACACATCGCAAGAAAAATAAATGCATAACAAGTAACATAAACAAGCACAAAGGAAAAACAAGTCACATAAATACAACATAATACAAGGCAAAGTCAGAGCGTCAGAGTGCATCCTGTGGTGTGTCAAAGTTGCCACAAAGGGCATCTGACTCAGCATTGTGCTGAGGGTGTGAGCTCTCAGCGCTGGTTTTCAGTCAGTGCCTGCGGTAATTGACGCGTATATTACAAGTTGGTAACAAACGAATGAAAATAATACATTATGTACATATATATAATTTATAAAAGTATATATCATAAGAAAGTGTTTAAAGAGTGATAAGTTAAAAACGGAATTTTCCGTGATACTTTACAGGAAAAAATCATCATCATAAGCAGCCTATATACCTACGTCCAACTGTAGGGCACAGGCCTTCTCTCAGAGAGAGAGTATGGGCTTAATCACCACGCGTGCCCACCGCGGATGGGCGACTTCAAGCGCGGAGGCATGTGAATAACTCAGACACCCAGGTTTCCTCACGATGTTTTCCTTCACCGTTAGCGAGTGGTATTGCTACTATAACTTCACAAATGTCCATAACTTAGAAAATAAAGTCATAGGTACATGCCCGCACTGGGAATCGAACCTGGGTCTCCCACTTCCGAGTCCAATGTTCTACCCACTAGGCTACCACCGCTTCGCGGTATATTGTACGAATAGGTAAAAATATCTCTCGCCAAATCTAAAATCATAGTTTGAAAAGACTAAACAGTGTGCTTTAGTCGGTAATGCACTAAAAAAGTACAATAGACTATAAAAAGCATTGGGCGCTTTTTGGTATAGCTCATTTCATGTTGTGAATCAGTTTAGCACTTTATATCAGCTTACAGCTTACACTACCACACCGTGAGTTTATGTATGTATTATATGCAGTCATAATAAAAAATCGGTAATCCTACACTAGTAGGACGTCCTCAGACTCGGTGGAGCGATGATCTTCGCAGGGCGGCTGGCAGCTGGATGAGACTTGCCGAGGACCGTGCTCAGTGGCCTGCAATAGGAGAGGCCTATGTCCAGCAGTGGACAAGCGCAGACCGATGATGATGATGATGAATAAATAAACATGTAGCCATAACCTTTGCACTACATATTTTTGCTGCTGTTGAAGATTAACTGTAGAAATTGACGAAAATGTCAATCAGAGAGTAGAGAGACTTGAAGAATTGAAATTCTGTTCTAATTAAGGAATTTAAGAGTTGATGGCGTTCTGTCCACTCCTGCGGACTCTTTCATTAGATCAGCTTGATGACAACTTACTTAATATTGTAAGTTTTCAAATCGGAAAAATACTTCGAAGAAGGTTAAAACTAGATTCCTAGATTTGTAACCTATATGTTGGCAATAAACCTATATGTTAGTTTGTCAGATACATAGGAAGCTAATAAAATTGTATTAAAAAACAGACTATTCGCATACCTCAACGCTTGAAATCGCCAATCCGCGGTGGGCACGCATGGTGATTAAGCCCACACTCTCTCTCTGAGAGAAGGACAGTGCCCCACAGGGGTACGTATATAGGCTGCTTATGTATCTAAAAATAGACTCAGGTCACTCACAATACTCAAGGATAACATTATATTAGGTACATTGAACTTCATCACCAACTACAAATTGTAATACACACGGTATAAGTGCCAATATCAAACAAAATACAGTAGCCAGCAGTGACGTACACAGTACGAGCCCGTGACGTCATCCACGTCCCAGCACAACAAGGAAAATAAAAGCCACTCGTCATTGAAATAATGAAGACGTAGCCGCCGTCCATTACGCGCTCAGTATCAATATTTGCGCGCACCAAGCGAAATTTGAGCACAAACTAAAACGTAAACGAAGGTCCATCTATCAAAAGAATAAGATAGATAAAGAACAGTTTATTGTAAGTACATAAAAAGGAAAAAATAAGCCCAAACCAGTGAGCGGTGGTAACGGAGTGGTAGAATGCCGGCTTCTAATTCGGGGGGTCCTAGGTTCGAATCGTACATGCCGATGTACCAATGACTTGGTTTTTTGAGTTACCTACATTTGTGAAGTTATAGTAGCAATACCACTCCCTAGCATTGAAGGAAAACATCGTGAGGAAACCTGAGTGTATGCGGTGTTCACATGCTTCGGCGCTTGAAATTGCCATACCGCGGTGGACACGCATGGTGATTAAGCCCATAGTCTCTCTCTGAGAGAAGGCCTGTGCGCTACAGTGGGACGTATATAGGCTGAATACAATACAGTGAGCATAAAACACAGTATAAGTCAGATATATGTCAAGTGATTGTATTGTGTTTGTATACTACATTGTGATTTTCAAATCGTTATACAAATACAAATACAAATATTTTTTATTTGTGAAATATGGGTAGGTACAAACATAATGATGCGTACAGGTGTAGAAAAAACGTGACAAGTGCTCCATATTTTACCTTGTGGCGTACAAATATTAAAACAAAACTATGTACAATGTCAAATAAACTGTTAGATCGATGTCACTTAGGTAGATGGTCAATGATTAGTCAATACAAAATTATAAAAACAAATTATTATTATTAATTAATTTATAGAATTATTATATATTAAAATTATTATAAAATTTAGCATTAAAGTCACTCCATCAAAATGAGTTGCGTAATTTCTATTGACATCGCGATTATCTGACAGTCAAAAATTCACTCAGCTTGTAAATACATTTCTCTAATAAGTATTCCGTTAATTTTCTTTTAAATAATTCATACTCCAAATTCCTAATATATTTTGGGACTTTATTGTAAATCAGTGGTGCCATACATAGAACACCTTTGTACATCATTGCTGTATTGGCTAGTGGTACTTTAACTTTGTCTAAGTCACGTCTATTTTTCCTGTCCGATCTTTCATATAAGTCAGGGTTACTTTTTACAAATTTTGCTAATTCTAAAATATAAATAGATGGAAATGTCAATAATTTATACTTATTAAAATACGGTTTGCAGCTAACGTCTGGTGCTATTCTGAACATTTGCCGTAAACATTTTTTTTGTGCTCGGAATACATCATCTCTATGCGTAGCATTTCCCCAGAATATAACACCATATCTTAGGTGGGATGCCACAAGCCCATGATAAGCCATAATGAGCGATTCAGTGTGAACTACTGGACCCAGTTTACGCAAAGCATATGCAGATGTATTAAGCTTTTTACATAGTTCTTGAGTATGAATTTTCCAATTAAGTTTACTGTCAATGATCAGTCCTAAATATTTATTTTCAGTTACATTTTTTAATTCTCTGTTTTTATAATTTGCGTTAATGCTGCTGTTAATTGTTCGCTGAGAAAAATGGGTTATTTTGGTTTTTTCAATATTAATCTTAAGGTTATTATTTTCTAACCATGTCACTACTTTATTAATTGCCTCATTAACATCCACTTCATATGAAATTTGATTTTTACATTTGACAGTTATAGTGCTATCATCAGCGAAGAGTGACATTGGTTGTGTAGCGGCATTTGGCAGATCATTTATATATAAAATAAAAAGGAGCGGTCCTAGCACGCTTCCCTGTGGCACTCCATAAGTTATTGACCGTTCTGCCGATGTGTAAGTATGTTCCTCTTTAGTCTCTACATCTATTCTGGATATTTCAGTCACTTGTTTCCTAGTAATGAGGTAAGATTTTATAAGTTTTAATATAGTGCCTCGTATGCCGTATGCTTCTAATTTTTTAATTAATATATTATGATCCACATAATCAAACGCCTGGGTCATGTCACAGTAGATGCAACAGACAGGTATTCTGTTATCTACATTAGTGATGACTGGTTTCAAAAAGTCAAAGATCGCCATATTGATGTTTTTATTTTTTCTAAAGCCTTTTTGTTCTGGTGCCAAGATAAACTTTAACGTTAGCAATATTTTAAGCGAATATTCTTTTCATTATGAAAAACAGCATCATTACTGATTTAACAGTAAAAAAACTTGCATAAAATATAAATTTAAACATGAAATGAAAATGAAATGAAAAAAAACTTTATTTAGAAAAAGGTTAAAAAAGTGGTTACTGGCTCCCAAACTAGGATTCCATGTATAAAATATTCTTAACTTTTTACCGTATAAAGCCAGATCAAATTTCTCGTTAGCACACTCACTCACGGTTCCCCGTTCGCAATCATTCTGATAATCTACTGTCAATAGGTTTTTCAATTGTTTTTTCCCACATACAGTGCTTACCACTAGCCCCAAAATAAATCTATCGTATAGAACCTCTCAGCGACTTAGGACCAGTCGCCTTTATTTCTGCACTGGGCTAGAATGTTAGCGACATTGTTGCTTCCTGCTACAAGTGTTCACAAGGCGAGCCCAGTGTGCCGGCAATTAATTCAAAGCTTTACCAATCATAATAAACACGATGTCTCTCTCATTGGTAGATTAGGACAATACCGACAGGTAACTCGAGTTTGAATCTGGAGTTTCTATGCATATAGAGATTGATACTATGCATTAGTAATTCATAACCATGAAATCCACGAAGGAGGCCTATGGCCTGCAGTGGGCGTCGAATGGCTGATGATGATGATGATTATGATTAGTAATTCAGTGCTCGAAAATGCCAACAGGTTGTTTGAGTAGTCCCTATCGCAGAGAAATAAGATTACTTACTAGAGCAGAGCCCTGTTAATCTAGTAATTTGATATCGCAACAACATGTTACCATTGTAACTGCAGCAGTGATACAACGTAAAGCTGTGATGGTATCAAGTTTAGGAACCCACTTAAAAGTCGACTGTGTGCTCTTGATGATGGAACGAACTTGCCTAACGTGAAACTCGATCGCAATTATATGAGCAGCTTCATTGGACGTGATTTTCAATCACGGGTTTGGGTTTTAAAAATAATTGATGTATTAAATTAATATGATCTAGTTTGTAACTAAACTAGATAAAAGTGAAGTTTTAAGTGAAATATTAAAGCTTTAAACAAAATTAGGTCATAGATTGTGGTACTCGAGTGAATATATCAAATATTCATAACTAGCCTATATAAGTCCCACTGTACGGCAAAGGCCTTCTCTCAGGGAGTATGGGCTTAATCACCACCCGTGCCCACCGCGGATTGGCGATGTTAAGCGCTGAGATATGTGAATGGCTCAGACACTCAGGTTTCCTCACGATGTTTTCCTTCACTGTTAGCGAATGATATTACTACTATAACTTCACAAATGTACATAACTTAGAAAACAAAGTCATAGGTACATGCCGGCACTGGGTATCGAACCCGGGTCTTTGGCTTCTGAGTCTAGTGTTCTACCCACTAGGCTTCACGTATTGTGTGTAGTCATTTGATTTTTCTCTTTATTCATGTCTACCTACCTACGACTTAAAATATTCGTGAAATGCTGTAGCATGCGGGCAAAGCTAGTAAATTGCGTCGAATGAAGCTGCGAACTATAAAAATATTTTTTTACGCTTAGCCTTATATTTGTCAGCAATTTGGCACAAAAATTGATGGAGTCAGTCTTCTGAGTGTTCCGATTTTGGGATTTCAATTTGATACAGTGAGAGCGGTTTTGGCTTAGCGCCAGCGTTTACGCTTCGAGTGCGCTTTTGTCAGCCACTGCGCGCTGGCTGAGCCTAAAGGGGGTAGTCAGCATGTTTTTCAATAACCCTCACGCCTGTTTCCTCGAAAGGGAGCAGTAGAGGCATGCCTGTTAAGTCTTGGGTGGTTTTCTAATTTGAAATACCGTGTTAACTGGTGTTACACATTACGATTTTGCTGCACTTGCTTTAACTTGACCTGTATGAAAATTGGCCTAATATCTATTGCCTATTTTCTGAGATAGTTGGACAATTTTTATCATAGTGTAAAGTTAAAGTCAAATAACCTTTCTTTGGTGAATATTGGACAAATACCTTTGTAAAAGAGCAATTACCTACTTGGCTTTACAGGGCCGAGAATCTACTAAGCGCGTAGTTGTTGAAAATAATTACATAAGCACAGCGATGGCTATCATTTTACACTATTATCCATAAAACTATTATATTTAATCATCATCATCATTCAGCCACAAGAAGTCCACTACTGGACATAGGCCTCCTCCATGGATTTCCGAAAAGACCGGTTGGAAGCGGCCTGATATTATTCTATTCAATATCATAATTCAAATGGTTTAAAGTAAATTAATATAAGGGTAATTAAGTTAAGGTTAAAATTACAAGTAGTCAAATGCATGCTAGGTACACAAGTTTAGAGTAATAGGCTAGATCTGATCTGTAATGTATGTAAAATTTGGTAAATGTGTCTGTAACCGGTTTTGTGTTCTAAATAAAATAAAATAAAAACTTGAGCGAATTAAATAGGCACCTTGAGCGAAGAAGACGGCGTTGCACGAGGAGCCGAGTAAAATTTTACGGATTATACTGCTAAAATGCAATTGTTTAGTAGACTACAAACAGCATCATAAAAGCCAACATCTCATTTGCCCACTCGTATTTGCGTATTTGGCAAATATTAACCTTCCATTGCCAGGTTTTCACGTTTCCACAGCGTGAAATAGTTTTAAAAACCGGCCAAGTGTGAATTGGACTACCACACGAAGGGTTTCGTAACATTATCTATACAACATTAGACGCAAAGATAAAAAAACAGCAAAAAAATCACGTTTGTTGTATGGGAGCCCCCCTTAAATAATTATTTTATTTTGTTTTTAGTATTTTTTGTTATAGCCGCAACAGAAATACTTAATCTGTGAAAATTTCAACTCTCTAGCTATCACGGTTCTTGAGATGCAGCCTGGTGACAGACAGACGGACAGCCAGCGAAGTCTTAGTAATAGGGTCCCGTTTTTACCCTTTGGGTACGGAACCCTAAAAACTGCCAGACCTATGTGAAAAATATGTACTTAGTTCTCGGGTTAGACTCTGTGCTATCTAGCTTACAGAGGAGTTGCAGAGAAACACGTTCATTCGATACAACGTTTCATTAGAAGAGAGCTATACTGATCTAACGCACAATTATTCTTATTTTGTCCGTTGACTACTACTAGCTTAAATAATCTTATAAAAGAATTACAATTACATCATAAATAAATTTAAATCAGTAATAATCCGTCAACAATCAAAATAATATATCGTCGTTGAAATTGCAAAATGTCACATATAAAAAAAACCCAATTTTTGTTTTGTCATCGAAATAGTATGAAAATTTGTAAATTATAAGAAAATTATTTCGTAAGAGTATACAGAGCTAATCAGACCGAGTTATTACCATATCATTATATTAAACAACTATGCATGTAGTAGTCCTGCCCCCTAGTTTCACCGCTTGAGTTACTTTCCTTTGTGAGCTTTTTTTCTAGGAATTCTCATCTTGAGAGTAATTTAGGTCTAGCCCACTCATATTGCTTTTTTGCTTCTCGTTTATGGCTTCACTTTTTATATTAAGACTCCGTGAGGTTAATAAATACTGACACTGGCATCGGCTTATTGATTCGTGCTTCCGGTCAACATTCTCTATTATCTTTATATTAGAAAGAGGAGAGAAGACCTGTATTTTACAGTGTCATACGTACATGATAATCATTTAAAAATTAGAATAACCGATGGCCGATGAAGTGAAAACGTTCAATTCAATTCAATTCAAATATTTTTATGCATTATAAAAACAGAATGTTTGCTTAATGAACGTCAAAGTTGTTAGTTTCACAATTAGTACATTATGTGGAGAAGAAGCTAACAAAGAAACTCCACATTTATTCTTTTCAACATACATTTACTTACTTAACAGAGTTTTCAACTTCAAATATTAGTTATGAATGTGTTGAACACTAGTCACAATCGTCTTGCAATTAATATTAATCTACTGTTTAATGCCAAACATCTTACGTTCTCGAGTGGAACCACGAACGCTCAAACGTAGCGTCGGACCCCCACCGGCTCGCTGGTCCGACGATCTGAGGAAGATTGCTGGCAGCTGCTGGATGAGAATGACTGAGGATAGAAAAAAGTGTTGCGTCTTTAGGGATAACACTCATCGTGCCCGGTTAGCCACTTGCCACAGTCCTGACAAACCTCATTCGTTGCATCAATATTCATTACCCGCTGCATGCATGACCGCCGGTTTCGGGACTTTTATCACGCCCTTTGATAAATCCCTATTTGATCAAAGTTCTTTTCTTAACTCAGTTTTCATTAAGAATTAACCGGTTCGTCAATCTTGCCTTATCCTCTCAGGATTATTTTTGCTATCAGGATATTTGAACTTTCAGTGAGATAGTTTGAGAGTAAGCCTTGTTTATACGAAGCCATCGCTTTCTGCCAGTATCACTGGCAGCCGGCACTGACTTGGTATTGGCCTTGTATGAACAGTTTTTCATGCCAAGCCAGCTGGCTGACAGCACTGGCGAGAATAGAGACCCCGTCTATTTTTCAAGCTAGTGACCTCTGCTCGCTAACCCCTCAACACCAGCGACAGTCAAGAGCGTTTGTTTTTGTTTAGAATTTCTGCGACACTATGCAGGCTGACCAGCTTTATCTAAACAACACGAGCCAAGCCAGCGGTGGCTTGTCTGTAGATCTGGCGCCAACGCACTGGCTTCGTATAAACAACACTTTTTTATGTAGCCTATATTCGTCCCACTGCAGGGCACGGGCTTTCTCTCAGAGAGAGAGTATGGGCTTAATCAATTCAATTCAATTCAATTCAAATATTTTTATTCATTGTAAAAACAGAATGTTTACTTAATGAACGTCAAAGTTGTTAGTTTCACAATTAATGGATTATGTGGAGAAGAAGCTAACAAAGAAACTCCACATTTATTCTTTTCAAAACACGTTTTAACTTAATTAACAGAGTTTTCAACTTAGAATATTAGTCATGAATGTGTTGAACACTAGTCACAATCGTCCTTTAAATAATATTAATCTACTGTTTAATGCCAAACATCTTTGTCTTCTAAATAATCCTTGATGTTATAGTAAGCCTTTTTGCACAGAATGTGCTTAACACATTTTTTAAATCGCGTTGGAGGTAACTCTAATATATCTTGAGGAATTTTGTTGTAGAACCTTATACAGTGCCCCATAAAGGATGTGTTAACTTTTGCAAGTCTAAATAGTGGAAATGACAATTTATGTTTATTTCTAGTATTAACATTATGGTGGCCACCAACATTTTCGAAGTCTTTGATATTTTTTCTAACGTACATAATATTTTCATAAATGTATTGACATGCAACTGTTAAGATGTTGGTTTCTTTGAAGAAATCTCTTAGCGAATCCCTACTACCTAACTTGTAAATAAATCGGATGGCTCTCTTCTGCAAGATGAAGATAGTCTCAATGTCTGCTGCCCGGCCCCATAGTAGTATACCGTAGGACATAATACTATGGAAGTAACTAAAATAAACAAGCCTAGCAGTTGCAACGTCAGTGAGTTCCCTAATTCTTTTCACTGCATATGCTGCAGAGCTAAGTCTGTGTGCTAATTTTACAATATGTGGACCCCATTGTAGTTTTGGATCGATGGTGATGCCCAGAAATACAGTATCATCTACAAATTCTAGTTTTTCATGTCCAATTACTATGTTGTTCTCAACTACTCGTACGTTAGGTAAGGAAAACTTTATACATTTCGTCTTTTTAGAATTTAGCAGCAGATTATTTGCTGTGAACCAATCTAGTACTTGCGAGAGAGCATTATTTGCATCGTCAAGATTATTTTCTTGTCTCTTTATTTTAAAAATAAGTGACGTGTCATCAGCAAATAACACTATCTCAGACATTTTTTGTACCATAAACGGTAAATCATTTATATAGACTAGGAAAACGAGCGGCCCTAAGATAGATCCCTGCGGGACTCCTATTTTTACAAGTGAACCCGAGGATTTAATACGATTTACGTCTGCTTTTTGGACCCTTCCTTCTAAATACGATCTTAAAAGATCTAAACCGGCACCCTTTATTCCGTAGTGTTTTAACTTTAGCAGTAGCGTTTCGTGATCTACACAATCAAATGCTTTTGATAAATCACAAAATATGCCTACTGCATCCTTGCGATCCTCCCACGCGCTGAAAATATGTTTAAGTAACATAACTCCGGCGTCTGTTGTATTCCGCCCTTTAGTAAAACCAAATTGCTGGCTATGAAAGAGTTGGTAATTATTGAAATGCGTAAGTAATTGATCTAAGATGATCTTCTCAAATATTTTACTCAATACTGGTAGTACTGAGACGGGCCTAAAATTGGTTGGATCGTGTTTATCACCGCTCTTAAATAAGGGTACTAGTCTACTATATTTCATGAGGTCCGGAAATACTCCCTCATCTACACATTTATTGAAAATTTTTGCTAACGGTAAAGCTAGGACATGGATCACTGAACTAACAATTTTTACTGACATACCCCACAAGTCCTCCGTTTTTTTAAGATTCAATAATTTAAATTTTTTAAGAACGTTATGGGGCTCAATGTAATTAAATGAGAAATCGTGTTCGCACGAGGAGACATGGTCTTTTAGTAATGTTGCTGCACGATCAGGTGACGAGTCTAACGGAGCTGTAGTCACGATTGGAACATTAGTGAAGAACTGTTCAAATGCTGCAGCGATATCTTCATTTGTCGTTATTATTTTGTCATCAATCTTAAGCGAAATATCTCGGTCTCCCAATTTTGTTTTACCCGTTTCTCTATTTATTATTGTCCAAATTGTTTTAATTTTATTCGGTGACTGTAAGATTTTATTCTTTATATGATCGCATTTAGCCTTATGGCAGACGGCCTTAAATAATTTTTGACGTGCTGTATGAATTCGGTGTCATATGTATAAGTCTTTTTGTCATACAGTTCATAAAGTGTGTCTCTACTTTTCCGGATACCCGAGGTTGCCCATTCACTAAATCCTAATTTATTCTCATTATTTGTTAGCTGCCGCAATTTAAAAACTTTTTCAAAACTACCCGACACGACTTTGAAAAAGTCTACATAATGAGCATTAGCATTTTGGTAATTTTCTTGAGTTTTTATGCTACTTTCAAGGTCTACTTTAAATGACTCTAATTTTTTACTTGTTACGGGCCGGCAGAGGATAACCTGTTCTGCGTTTTTTCTATCTATTTCAAAATGAACAATTTGACCACTGTGGTCTGACTTCAAACAATTTACTGTAGAATTATCTGAAAAGTCGCAATCGCAGTAAACATTATCTATGCAGGTGGCCGTAGTTTCGGTTATTCTAGAAGGCTCCAAGAAAATATTTACTAAATTAAACGACTTGAAAATTATTGTCAATTTGGTATTTAAAGCAGAGTCTACCAATAAGTCGATATTGAAGTCACCACAGACTATGACTTTCTTATTACTGCTGGAGGCTACCTTCAAAACATCCTCTAATATTGATTCAAATGAACTGTAATCGCTGGTAGGGGGCCTGTATATGGCTACTACAATGTGTCTAGACAGTTCAACACATGATATTTCAATTACTTTTTCAACAGAAAGTCTGCAAATGTCTTTCCGTTCTTTAAATTTCAAACAATTTTTTGCTAGTATCAAGGATCCCCCGTGCCTTGCAGACTTTCTATTGAAGCAACTGGCTATTTGATAGTTATTCACAGAAAAATTCATTTGTGTTTCTGGTAGCCAGTGCTCTGTGACGCAAAGTATGTCCACTCTATATTGTTCTAAGAACAACTCTAATTCTAATAACTTTCCAGAAAAGCCACCCTGTATATTCTGATTAGCTAAAATTAATTTATTTAAGGGGGGCTTTTCTTTTGTCTGCGCTGACAGTTTAAATCAGCGGTCAAGTTTAACCTACTTAAACTAGGTTTTTTCACAACCTCAGAGTACAGAGGTTGGGAAGTATCAATTTTCTTACATTTTTTATAGCCTAGAGGTCCCTGTGCTATTGTCTTAACAATAAGGGGGTCATATACATTGAATGCCAATAATTTGGCAATATGTCGCTTAGAAGAGAGGGGCAGATACAATGTGTCCCTAGTTAATATAAAATTTCGAATAAATTTATTCGTATCGAAAAAAAGTACTTGGTCTCGATGACCGAAGGTCATATTATATAATAGCCGGTTTAATTTATCTATCCGGTCATTTTGTGCCTCTGAGAGAGTTTTTGAATAGGGAAAAGCACAGATGATAATTTTTCTTACTTGCAAAGCTACTATGGACTCATAATAATTTATTAAGTCACTTTCTTGAATCCCTGTGCTGTTCCCCATTAATAATACAATAGTTGTATTTCTATCATATTGTTTGCTGAGCAAAAGGTTGACTATTTGAATATAAGAGGCATTTGGCATACATACATTCTCTACATGCTGTCTTAAGCTGTACTGTAGCTTGGTACCTAAACCTACACCTATTTTGTCAGAGAAAATTAAGGTTTTAAAGGGAGTGTCTTGAACTGAGCTGCGGGTGGGCCCCGACTGCAGCCGACCATGCATTTTGCTGGCACTGGTTGATGTAGCTCTGCACCCGCTTACAACCTGACGGCTAGGCTTGCCTCCATTCTGCTGTGCACAATCCAGCTGTATAGGGGCTGGTGTGGATGGCACACTGCACGGCTGCAAACTTGGCTTCGGACTGACTTTTTCATCGTTCAGCTGCTGGTTGGAGCTTAGGTGTAGAGCGACTGGGTCTCCAGACAGGTCTGATGGTGGTGGCAGAGGTGACAAGGTCACTCCTTCTTCAGAGTCATCCGCAATCTGGACCATGTTAGACTCGACGCGTTTCAGATTGTCCTTGCTTAGAGCAATCAACCCATTTATTGATGAAATGCAGTCATTATTCTGGGTCTGTACAATTGAGTACTTACAAGTG
Organism: Yponomeuta evonymella; assembly: GCA_963969515.1. Classification (NCBI taxonomy): domain Eukaryota; kingdom Metazoa; phylum Arthropoda; class Insecta; order Lepidoptera; family Yponomeutidae; genus Yponomeuta; species Yponomeuta evonymella. The sequence goes on along the minus strand of OZ018346.1, from coordinate 21,002,418 downwards.
ATATCGAGTAATTGAAATTGCAGATCTTCCACTTGTAATTGTAACTCAGCCATCCCTAGCTCATGGTCCACTTTGTTGTCAAAAAGTTCCTTCTGGCATTCAGCCATTTCTTTTTCTAATTGCATCTTTTGGCGGTGAATAGGTACACTTTCTATACTCTTCCGGCTTTGTTTAATTAGTTTCTGCACCTTCTGAATGTATTTTTTTGTTTTTATATACTTTTTGATTTTGTTCGCACTGTTCATTTTCATACTACCTATCATCGACCTATCACTGGTTGTAGTTAGGTCAACAGTTGGTATCCCAGCTTCACTCATCATTTCATTGTAATCACCACGCGTGCCCATCTCGGATTGGGAATGTTACGCGCTGAGGTATGTGAACACCTCAGATGTTTTCCTTCATAGTTAGCGAGTGATGTGGCTGCTATAACTTCACACATGTGCGTAACTTATAAAACGAAGTCGTTGCCAGGATTCGAACCCACGTCCTCCGGAATGAGAAGCCGGCGTTCTACCGCTCCGCTACTACGGCTTTTACTTAAAAACATAAAATCTCTCGATGGTGTTAAAAGTGGATGATCACTTTGAGATCGCAATCTAAGATCGTTGGCTCATCGCCAGATTATAAAGTGTCAATCACGGAGTCACGATCAGCAATTTTTTAATTTATCTCGTTCATCTAGTCTCAAAACTTTCTTTAGTGTAGCCCATTTAAATTGATCAAGGAGCTTGTCGATGTTCTTTTATCGCCTTGCTACTTACTCGTGTTTCCTACACTTTTAGGGTTCCGTAGTCAACGAGGAATATTTATGCGCCTTGTCCGTCCGATTGATTGTCGGGCCGTTTGTGATAGATATACATATACGTCAAAATAGTAATACAAGATCTAATAATATAAGATCTAAGCAGATGCTTAGTTTAAATAACTCAACAATAGCTTAATAATAAAATTAGTCTCATAACAAAAAAAATTAAAACAATCAAAAATTAAAATATTAGTAATCATAGATAATAAATAAATGTCAATTCGGTTGTTCGTCCAGACATACCTCAATAGTAAGCAGAATAGTAAGCTTTTACACATAGATAATAATATTTTTTTAGTTTATTTAAGAATATGCAATTGCTCGGCGACTCCCTTAGGTCCACGGGATTTTGTTATAAATACGCGGACCCATGGCCTCTAGTGATTTGCCAGTCTTAGACAGAAGATGTGTAACAGTCATCAGGTCATGCTGTCTTCGGATTCTACACCTACTAGTAGTCACCACTGGGGAAAAACGTGTTAAATTGCACCGGACATGTTTGGCTACTTCAAATAAGTAAAGAGAAGGAACTGTGAGCATACCTAACTCAATGAACAATTGTTTGGCTGGTGCATCCGGAGGTACCTTCATCATTCTTCGAACCATTCTTTTTGGAATGATGAAGGGTCTGTCTCGATCTGCAGCTAGTCCCCAAAGGTCTATCCCGTACATAAGTATTGGCTGATAGTAGCCATAGTAAGCCTTAAGCAAATTTTCCCTAGATAAGGTAGGTGCTACTCTGGCGATACAATAGTAGGCTCTATTGAGCTTACAACATACTCCTTCTATGTGCTCTCGCCATTGCAAGCCAGTGTCGAAAGTGAAGCCTACAAATTTGGCAGCGTCATAATAAGGAACGGTTTCACTATTTAAAATAATTGCAGGTAAGTTTTTTGCGGTGTGGCGTACAGAAAATGCCAACAATTTGGTTTTTTCAATATTGACTTGCATGCCATTTACCGTAAACCATGTAATCAGCTGTTGAATTGTACCAACTAGGTTAACTGCCAAGTCGTCGTCATTATCCGCTGCTACTATGGCACATATGTCATCCGCGTACATTATGATGTCAGCAGATTCCGTTACCTTTAGTAAGTCGTTCATCATCACCAAGAAGAGGCTGTTACCGACGTTGGACCCCTGAGGCACCGAGCGGTCACCAATGTGACCTGGTGACGATTGGTCATTGTTTGGACACGGTCGGATAGAAAAGATGATATGAGATCGAGTGCCGTGCCACGTCTACACCAAAATGATTGCTGGTCGATGCCCGTAGCTAGTACACTACAATCAGGTTTTTTAACACTGGTATATCTACTTAACTAACGTGTCACAGTGTAACTGTCTGTTTGGTGATTCTAAAATAAAAAAACAAAAAAAATATTTTCTTTTCTCGTCTATCCCACAGTGTGAGATATCGTTGTAATGGTAATTTTAAAATATAGTGGGTGTAGGAAAACGATTAATTAATTCGGTCACACATTTGCGAAATGTTTAGCTTTTAGCTTAGAGTACAGCCGCGTCCCCTCACCCGGATAAACGGCTGTTTGTAAAAAAGAAAAAAAAAATAGAGCAGATATAGTGTAGTTAAAAGGAAAACTATCACGGCTGAGTAGGCTTTACTATTTTAAAAACCTATTTAGAGGCTCAGAGTTAGAGCAACAAAAAGAATATAATTAGGCTTTACAGGTCAATGAGTAATAGTATACCAACTTGTAAAAGGAAAATTTCGTTCAAATTCCATTAAAAATTACTTTGATGAAGTTGTTAGTTGTGTTAAGCAATCAATAAACCCCACCTTCTACGGAACCGCGCACTTGGCCGGTTTTTAACAAGAAGGTAATAACAATATTATTGAAAAAAATAAAAAAATAGGTAGATATACTTTAAGTATTGCCCTACATAAAACATTAAACATTTACATATAGGCACATACATTGCTTCTGGCCCCACACTAGGATACCCTGTGTCGTGGGAACCAGAACAGCGACATCACAAACATGTAAACATCCAAAACCCGGGGGTGTTTTTTTTTGTCCCCAGCCGGGATTCGAACCCGGGACCTCTCGCATGGTATGCAGGTGCACTACCGCATCGCCACGAGGTCGTCTGCTGGAGGCATGCTGTTAAATTTTTAAGTGTCTTGAATTTACATTCGCAAATTAGTTAGCTGCAAATTATAAAAGTTTCCTTTATACGCCGTAGAAAATTGGATCAGCAGTAGGTACACATTTACGAGGCATATTTATTATGTAAATAGGGCGCGTGATTCCCCAGCAAATTGAATTTCTCAAAGTAGGTAAATATTTGACGTGCAATTATAGCGCGTAAAATTGATCACAACATTTTATGTGATAAGGATGTTATTAAATGGAAGGACCTCCTAGGTGGACGTACTTTGACCAAATGGGGGATGTATTAGCAAAGGTTATGATAAAACGTAGGTACCCAAAACCGGAGTGCGTGCATGCATCGACTAATGTATATCGATGAAGTCTCTCAGGATCGTGGCAAGTGGTAACCTACCCCTCCGGGATACAGGCGTGAGTTTATGCAATATTTAATATGCATTTGGACAATGCGGGTGGCTGGTGAACCAGGCGTTGGAGAAGGGTCGTATCCTGGACAGTGAGCTTGGTTAGATTAGACAGATAATACCCCAGTACCCCAGCTTAGGTAATTGAAACAGGCACTCCAGTACTGGCTGCCGTAGTTACATCTTGCACAAAAACGTCCCGAGTATCCGACTCAAAGGTACATTTAAGTGAATCCAGCTCGTCAGCTGATTGCGGGGCGCAGACAAAGGACGCACCTAGCTCTGGCACCCCGCCAGGCCTTTTGTTGACATAGATTGGAATTTTCCCAGCGCGAGGCAGCTACGGGGCGGTGATAGTTTCGCTCTACGTGTCTCTTGTGTGTCGCGGCTGACGCGTTGGTCTGGCTGCGGGCCGCTTGTCTCCCAATTTAGTGGTCATGGATTCAGTTTCGGCCGGGCGGCCGTAATTGGTCCAATCGGTTGGCAAGCAGTGAAACGTGACTTTGTAAAGGCAGTACTCTATCTGTCTGTGCGATAAACGCCTCTTGCAAAATGTAGAAAATTATACCGTCAAATACGACGAATACAAAAACTTTCAAGATGCAAAAAAAAAACATCAAAGTGATAAGGAAGAAGTTACTATAAAATTGTTTGAATATTTGGCTTGTAAATACGATAGCTTAAATTCGTTTCATCGATGAGTGGATGTCCTGTTTTTGTCTTGGTTTCCCTTTAAGAACATGTCAGTCAGATTTGTCTCGAGCCATTAAAGCACAAATCATCCTCAACCACATCATCAAAGGACGTCAGGAAACCAACGGGCCCCTTTCACTGTAAAATATGGAAATTTTTCTCTGGACCATTGTTTTGGTATAAAACTGAAGAACACAAGGTATCTGACCTTGTGTTGCTGGTAATTTGCGATTTGCAAAGTTTCCTGGTAAAAAAGTTTCCTTACACGCAGGTAGGCAGAGACCAGACTCTGCTAGTAATAATGCACTAATAAGTAAGAAAATGTAAATTAAGCCGGACACAGTATCTATTGCTTCGATTTTAATTAGTACAACTGCACTCGCGAATAAGTTCGTATGACAAAATGTAGCTTGTTATAAACAAGTCTACACAAAAAATCTCCTTCAAAACACGCTCTAAACTTAAACTATAGTTCGCTAATTTTTACTCTAGGTGGCGCTGACGGTATTCTTTATTGCGGTATGACGGTGTCCATAAAACCGTGAAGATAACTTTTAAAATTTAATAGATAATTTTCTTATGGATCCTATCGTCATATCTTTACCACAAAATGGAACCACCTGTAAGGTTATCTTTCTAACAAAAAATAACCAATAGGATCGGACTTGGTAAGTAATTATTGGTACATAAAAATATTAATTAACAGAGGAACTGAGAACCTTCTCCTCCGTGACGTCGGTTAAAAATTACGATAAATATTGTCTTGGAAAACCCAACGTATGGTCAGTATCTTTGTAACCAATACGTGTGTCGATAATTTGCTTAGTTTTCTATAATTTTGGTATTTGTTTTGGACATTATTGTATCAACGTCAAGTCTCTAGTTAATGTGACCGTGTTGTACGTCTAACTGTAGGGCACAGGCCTTTTCTCAGGGGGAGTATGGGCTTAATCACCACCTTAATCACCTTAATCATAAGAAACTGGTTGTGCAATTAAGTGTTCTCTATCTATCTATATCTGATTCTATGTTTCCTCTTAACTCCTTAAACAATCGTCAGATTTTGACCAATAAGGTTATAGAATGAAAACAGCATAAATACAACAAAAAAAAATACTAAAGGGACAAAAATAAAATCAAACAAGTACCCCGACTGCTGAACATTAACTACTAAGCAGGTGGGACCCAGATTCAATATTGTGACACGTCGCGAGGTATATAGGTTGGTCCCGCCTGCTTGGTGGTTAGTATTCAGCAATCGAGTTATTCGTTTTTTAATTCATTTTTTTCCTATCCACCCGTCCGGGAAACAGGCAACAGTTTATGTACGTGTGTATGTTTAATTGTTTATTTTGGACAACATCCTTGTAATCTATCAATGTTTGCAGCAGTTTATTCTGTCACAAGTTAACGATGATCCATTACCTCGATCGGAAGTTGCGTCTATGCGTTTTGGGACATCGCACAAACAATCCGACCAAATATAATACCCATTAGAGCTGTGCAATGGAGCGGATGTTATACGACTTTGATTCGGCCGGCTATTCTTCTCGCGGCAGGGTTGGCATGAACGAGCCACCCTTGCTGATGATCTTTATCTCCGGAGTTTCTTTCGTTTGATGTTTGTTTTTTGTACTGATCTAAAAATAGCTGGGAAAAGCTACTCTATGGCAATTTTTGTTTACAAAGTTCTGTATTAGATTCCGGCGTGTACGAATAAGTTTGTTTTCTAAGTTACCTACTTATACTGTGAATTTGCAGCAACTTGCTGATAATCTAACACTGACCTAAGTGTTAGATTGTAAGAGGTTCGCATACATACCTCAGCGCTTAAAATATTCAACTCGCAGTGGGCACGCATGGTGTTTAAGCCCATGCTCTCTCTCTGAGAGAAGACCTGATAGGTCGCTTCACGATGATTATTTGTTTATTAATCCTTTTGTGGGATTCATTACAAAAATGGTTCGTTTTAAGTAACTTTAAGTAATTCTAGGGTCAGCGGACAAAAGAACCCAAGTCCAAAACACGAATTTTTGAGGCAGTGAAAAAAAAAACGGAGGAAGGGAGAAAGAATGACGAAACAAACATATCCAACGAATGTGGGTATGTGAGGTGGAAGGGCCGGTATGGGACGTCCCAGGTGGACATACTTCAACCAAATAGGGGATGTATTAACAATGGGCAAAATATAAAGTACCCGAAACCGGCGTGCGTGCATGCAACGACTAATGAACGTTGAGGAAGAGAAAGTGATCTGTCAGGATCTTGGCAGATGGCAGTCCCTGGGCTCTGCCTACCCCTATGGGATACAAGCGTGAGTTTATGTATGTATATAGGTATATATATATATATGAAAAAATATACTATAAAATTACTCTATAACATTTTTACTAACTTTTTTACATTAACGAAAAGCTGTCATGAAACACTGAATTGAACATTTACGTTTTTTTTTCAAAAAATAAGTAAACTGCTATTTTAATTACTAATTTTCAATACAACAATAAGTTAATGACAATTTGATTTATGTGCTGATATTCCAGCGATCTTGGAATTGTAGATTTCCAATAACATGAAGATGATGCAGCCATTAATCTGTAGAATTCTGAATGACCCGATAGGATAACCATAACAATGGTTTTTTAATTGTTCTTTCCAAGGTCATAATCAAACAGGTTAACTAAGATCTGAACCACAGAAACAATGTGTAGAACAAACAGTTATGTGTAAACAAGTTAGTAACATGTCTACGGTGGAGCCGAAGAGTAAATATTTCGCTTAGACATTTAAATCTCACAACTTTATACTGAGCTACAGATTTGCTACTGAATCTCGTAGCGCGTATCGCGTAGGAATTGAATCATGTAGCTCTGGCGTACCAAATACACGTGGTTTATTCTGAATAATAATGCAAATAGAGGGATAAGTATGTTATATAACTCAAACATCGGTTCGGGTACTTTTTATCTTGCCTTTCCAGTAAAGGGTAAGATAGAAGTACGTGCCCTATTTGGTAGAAATATAACTCTTGAAGCAGTGGTAGCCTTGTGGGTGGAACATTGGACTCAGAAGCGATAGACAGTACGGGTATGTACCTATGCCTTTTTTTTAAGTTATATACATTTGTGATAATATAGTAGCAATACTACTCACTAACTGTCAAGGAAAACATGGTGAGAAAACCTGAATGTCTGAGCTATTCACATAACTCAGCGCTTGAAATCGACAATCCGCGGTGGGCGCGCGTGGTGATTAAGCCCATACTTTCTCTGTGAGAGAAGACCTGTGCCCTACAGTGGGAGGTATATAGGCTGCTGCTTATGTATAACTCTTTCTTACCTACACTAAATAGACTAATTGACCACTTAGACCTATCTCATCCTCTGAGTTTGGTCGGCTTAATTCACAGGACAGATAACTAGTTGCTATTTGGCATAGTATTAGCTTGATTTAAGTTCGAGTAAGCCCTGGCCGAATAAAACATGAAGTGATCATGCAAATAAACCTTTCAGAATTCCCGCTAATGTAGCTTTATAATAACGCCCGATTATATTGCACTCTCCAGATAAGTTTGACCTCCAAATCCGTAAAAAATATTCTGATACAGGGATCCTCTAGTGTTTGTATAACGAGACTAGTTTTGGCACCCTGCCACGCTCGCTAACGAGCACGGCTAGCACTTGTATTAACAAACAAAGCTGTGCACTACTACACTACTGTTTGGAAATAAAGAGTTTTCAATCTATATATCTCCATTTCCTTCCGTGGATGTCGTAGAAGGCGACTAAGGAAATCAATTACCAGGAGACGGGCAGCAGCGTCTTCCTGAGATTCCAACCGCATACTGCGATCGCCAAGTCGCCTACCAAGCGTGGCGATTATGGCAAAACCTCTTATGGTTATGAAAACCACGAAGGAGGCCTATGTCCTGCAGTGGGCGTCAAATGGCTGATGATGATGATATCTACAAGCCACAGTTACGCTGATTTGTTTGTTAAAACTCTTTCTTGATTCTACCCGTGTAATATAGACAGAGACGAGCTACCGATGCGCGCTCTATCTCAACTTGCAGTGATATAGCTCTGTGAATCAGTGTGAAAGGTGTTCAGACTCTTCTGTCAAAATTACAACTAAGTTGGACTCCTCATACAAAAACCGACTGTCAAAAACTGTAAACAAGTCTTAGATGAGTACGTCGCACTCTGCTTTAGCGCTACTCTAAAAAAATTACCTTTTAAAGCCTAATACTTCGCAAAGAAATCCCCGAGTCGGAAAATTGTTTTTCTACACGCACGATACTTTTAAACGGCCAATCAAACGCTACTCCGCACTACAGAATAGATGAGAAAAACTCACCCTAATTTTGATGAAGAAGAAATACCCAAAAAAATTATTTATAACTTTTATCCTACCGTATTGTCGGCATAATTAATATGTATATCTAAGTATATCTATGCCACGAATTTATTTTAAGTAATATTTATCTAATGTCATGAAATATGTCATAGGTCGCGATAGGAGATAGAAATAAACAAGACTACACGGGTAAACAAACTCTTTGCATAAATTTAATTTCATCGTGAAGTTTTAATATCGATGGACATGAGGTATGGTATGGTATCATCTGCACTCATTATTGTGTGATAAAAGGTGTTATATTATTAATGGTGTGACAACCAAGAAAGAAATTCCTGATTCTCACACTGGTGTGACAACCTGGTGTGACCACAAGTCCGGCACGCAAATTTCAGCTTTCTAGTCTTGATCTTCTCTGAGCTAGGCCGTGGATAGAAAGATAGGCGGACGGACGAAGACGGTGAAACTTGAAGGGTTCCTTGTTGACTGCGGGACTCTACAAAGCTTGTTACCAGCCTATAGGTTCAATCGTTGTCGGGCACGTTGCACTGTCGGTACATCGTGCCCGATAAGACGACGCAATATGTCACGCCATTCACCCTCAAAATGAGCCGACCCCGTAAATCCGAGAAATCTTCTCGCCAACATTCATCACGAGGAATCCACCATTTATTACGAACTTAATAACTTAAAGTAAGTAAATAAATTTCCAAATATAAGAAAGACGCTGCAATAAGTGAAAGAAGCGGAGCTCTGCAAAGTTGGCACGATTTCTCAGGGGAGACTTTATTGTAGAGCCTGTATTTTACCCGACAGCGGCGGAGCCCAAAAGGAGGGTTATGTGTTTGGCCCGTATGTATGTGGGTATTTCCGATTCTATATTCCCTTATAACTCATTATCAAATGGTACAATTTTGGCAAATAAGATCTCAATGTATTCGTTATTTTTGCGCGAGTGTCTTAAGGCTTAAATAATATTAGCATAAATATTAAAAAATCACAAAAAATACAAAAAGCCTTACTAATATTATAAACGCGAAAGATTGTATGTATGGATGGATGTTTGTTACTCTTTCACGCAAAAACAGCTGAACGGATCCGAATAAAATTGCGCAGAGATAGATCATAGTCTGGATTAGTACATAGGCTATTTTTTTAATCCCGGAAAAATACACATCAAAATTACCACGCGAACGAAGTCGCGGGCAACAGCTAGTACTAAAATATAATTAAAAATAAGTCTGCACAGAAGTCAGACTGCTAGCTAACTGCTGAGCATTAAATTCTAAGCGGGTGAGACCCAAATTCAGCATTGTAATTCATTGCGATGTACCTAGGTTGTTGGTCCAGCCTGTTTAGTGGTTAATGCTTGGTAGTCGGGTTGTAATATTTTATTTCCGTTTTTGGTACCCCCCTCCAAAAGCAAAGGCGTTTATAAAATATCAACCCTTATTATCTATGTCTTTGGCAGTATTTTTAACGGAAAAACATGTTTACACCTACATCTAAGTCAAATGAAACAAACTATATACGTATGTGTGCATATTGCTTTATGACCACGCAAAGGGCAAACAGATTAGATTAGAACTCTTTATCAACAGCTTGATCAATGTCTACAAATGTGGTGTTATATGTGAGTTATGGGTGATACGAAATGAAATCTTTATTTCTCACCACATTAAAGTTTATAATAATATGCTAGGAATACGGAGACAACAATAAATCCTTACTAATATTATAAACGCGAAAGTTTGTATGTATGAATGGATGTTTGTTACTCTTTCACGCAAAAACGGCTGAACGGATCCGGATATAATTTTGCACAGAGATAGATTATAGTCTGGATTAGCACATAGGCTATTTTTTATCCCGGAAAAATACACATCAAAATTACCACGCGAACGAAGTCTCGAGCAACAGCTAAATGAATGAAAGAAGGTCACTGCACATGATATCGCAAATTTATATTATACCAAAGTGGCGGATATCAGCTGTCATATTATTAGTTAAATGTAACCAAAAGATATAAAATATTTTTTAACAAAAATACAGATTCCTAAAAAGTCCTAAGAAAGGCTTATACTGTAAACATCAGCAGGCCAGAATAAATACTAACTTACTTGTAAAAAAAAAAAACGATTACAAATTCACTCTGTAGTAAATAGTTTTGTATTTTTTTCTACCCAGAACCACCTTATTAGCGGCTCGTTCTTTCCATTTATAAGGCACAGTGTTGCCAGCGCGGTTTTCCCAAAAGTTACCTGAAAGAGACAAAAATGAAACCTTTTGGTGTAAAAAGTAACCTTTTTAATAAAACAATACCATAACTTACTAAGAAAGGATAGATAATACTTGTAATAACTCACGGAAAAATGCAAATTCTGTAGTGTTTTCCAGTATAATTTTTATTTTACACCATTTCTAAAATTACTTGCTGACTATACACATGAAAGTAAGGACATAAAATGTTACTTAGGTATGAATTTGTGTGAGAGAGATAGACGTATATGTGCGACTTGCGTTCATTACATGTATGGACGAAATGAAAACGATGCTGAGTTGATAGCATTGCGAAATAAAAGAGCGTTGCGTTTCATTTTACATAAAAAAAAGTTTCAAGTAAAAAAATAAAAAGGAAAAAATTTAAAAAAATCATCTTAAGTAACCTTTTGGAACCTGCCTTACATATACTCACCTAAAAGGTTACAAAAGTAGCCTCCTGGCAACACGGGACACAATAGGCGTAACAATCACATAAATAACTGTCTCTCTCTCTCGCAGCTGACTGGTCCATCACCTCCCTCTTCCCTTGGAAAAATGCCAGCGTTATTAAACTGAATGAGATATGATCCGACAAAATAGGTTGTTTATCATTTTTCCTTCCTCTTTTTTACCAAGTTGCGTGACAAATGTTTCCTGCTATACAAATGGTTTATTTACTCACGCATTTAAGCTTAGAGAACGTGGTTACGGTCGGCAATCTAATATATAAAAATCTCGTGACACAGTGTCTCTTGTCGACCTCCTCCGAAACGGCTTCACCGGTTTTTATGATTTTTTTTGTTTACATTTGGTAGGTCTGAGAATAGGTCCTGGGCTAATTAATATGGCAAAGCAACGTTAGCCGAGTCAGCTAGTAATTTAATAATACATGCTTCAGTGCCAAGACCTCGCTGATTCTTGCCCAGTGTACGCCTGACAAACACAGATTTTCGAAAAATCACTTGAATAAATGACGTGTTTTGGGTTTCATTGGTGAGGGCTGCTGCATTTGACCTTGAGTTCTTGGAACTTTAATTTAAAACACAATTAAAAATATGCTCTTATGTGTCCATAGCAACTCATCCCACCGGCGCAGGTGGGATGAGTTGCTATGGACACATAAGATTCACATTTTTGTTCAAGTTATTTGTCGAACATTATGTCTTTAATGTACCTCGTTATGGATTGATCCTGAGCAAGTACCCGACTATGCAGATTTCGGTTGTAAAATTCTGTTCAAACAAATTTTCGAATTTGTGCCGGTATTTTTTAATAGCTACAAACATTTTATACCACTCGCTAAGTCTGTCTGTGTCTAAAGTAATACACGGTCACAATATCTGTGCACCTCGCTGGATTGCGACGACCCTTCATCTTCCCCTTCACAACGCCGCCACGTCCCATCAGTACGGTTAGCATTTTCGATATGCGTCTTCACAATTTGGTTTATTTGTTTTGCACACCGTACTAGATGACCGATGTTATGTCATCGAGCCAGGTGCCTAGATACTGTGACCTTGTTATGTTTACTTTACATACAATCTGCTGCAGGCATGCCTATTAATAAGCTCTCAGAGAGAGGCCTAGGTTACCGGTGCTTATACTGGTATATGCTGAGCTCAGAAGCCATATTTGCGTTTCATCAAACGCAGCTTTATAGCTAAACAGTATTTTCCCCTCACTTCCTTCCAGATTTTCATTGCGCTTCCATTTTACGTTCACTTTGCCCTCTCGTTTGCAAAGCATTGCCTCTGTCATATTTTCGACATTTTTTATTTTTATTTTGAAATTTCCTTGAACCAGTTAATCCAGCCGGTAATGTTGTTTGCCCCTGCCCTGCAGCCCAAGGTTAGCTGGGTGGTTTATGTAGTTAACTTTTCATATATGCACTTTGCACGGTTGGATGCGTTTAAGCGCGTTAGAAATTGAAATAGAAAATGTTTATTTGTCTTCAATATAGTAAGGCACAATAATCACTTATACTATAAAGCAATGGTGACAGTTTAGTGAGTAATTTATTTAAAAGCATATTAATTAGGTATGAAGACAAAAAGGTCTGGACAAATTCGTCTTCGCCGGAATGCACATATACTGTCACTATTGTACAAAATCCTTAATCATCCCGCATCTCCCGCATACCTGCGAGAAAGGTTTCAATACCTGTTCTCCGGAGAAAGATCAAAAAGATCACTTAACTCCCATCTTCTTAAAATTCCTGCTCACAATACTGGAGCTTACGGTGACTCCTTCACGGTCCAGTCGGTTAGGCTGTGGAACGCACTGCCACAGAACATATGCGCCAGTCCCACTATTGGTACCTTCAAGAAGCGGTTGAAAGAGCATTATCTATCCCTGTAATAACATTGAGCTATTATATTATTATTATTATACATATTATTTATGTATATCTAAGTAGGTATGTATTTTTATTCTGTTATCTAGTTTATGTAGTTTTTGTTTTCCTTTTTACTTTGTGTTATTTAGGCTTTTTGTAGTTTATTTTGTGCACATATATAGACCCGTTTTTCTACTGCTTCTCCTATACCCGAAGGTTTGCTGGAAGAAATCTCTTACAGAGATAAGCTCGCCTTTGTACATGTAATTTCTTATGTAATGTCCTGTTAAAAGTCTTGTGTGCAATAAAGTATAATAATAATAGTCTGTACCTCGGCTAGTAGTAGTAGTTATTGGCTATGTGTGCAGGCAAGTGTGAATAGTTGACATTATATAAACTCACGCCTGTGCTCCGGAGAGGTAAGCAGAGACCGGGGTTTGCCATTTGCCGCGATCCTGAAAAAACACTTTTGCTTCATCAATATTCATTAATCACTGCATGCACGCACGCTAATTTCGGGTATTTTTTATCTTGCCCTTCGCTAAAACATCCTCTATTTGGTCGCAGTACGTCCGCCTGGGGCGTACCTTACCGGCATTTCTACCCATATATTTCTTTCGTCAATCTTTCTTCTTTCATCCTCTCCATATTTTCGAACCAACGCAACATTCCTTTTTCAATTCTAGTCACCACATCCTCTTTCAAGCCACGACGTTCTATTATCACACACAGATACATAGATAGATAGAAAACACTTCTTTGTACATAAAAATAGAAATTACACAGATATACACACTTCGTCTATAACATGTGTCCCATGCACTACAGCATCTGTGTGGTCATTTCATCTATATAATGTCGGGCGAAAGAAATATATCGAGTGAATTTAGGTGGAAGAGTCGATATGGAACGTCCCATAAATTTCATAATAATAAATAGGAGATTATTAGCGAAGGGCATGTGGACCTCAATTGTATTGTACTCATCCTACTTTCATGATTCTGCTACTATACTAGAGTCTCGCTAATATAAATAAGTGTTGGGACCAGCACTGCATTATGGATAGCATTTCTTTTAGGAAAAGTGAAATATAGTAAAAAAAAAAAAATTAAAATTGTTTATTGAGCTGAACAAAAATTAACAATATATAAAGTAACTCTGAACCCCAAACTAAATTAAATTGTATCTTGGGGCACACAGTGACCCGTTCAGGGTGAACTAAAATATATCACAACATAGTGTTTGGACAGTAATAAAATAAAAGTTAAACATGCATACAGCAAACTATAATATGGCTCAAGTCTTTTATTTTAAATAATATTATATCAAATTGTATTATTTTTTTGAGTTAAGCTCATTGCGTATTCACAGTTGCAAATAAAAACTGTTGTGGTCTGCCATTTACATTACAGCGTGATTGATTATGTCACGTACTATTGAAGATAATTTAGGTAAAAAAATCTAAACAGAATTATCGAAATACATTTAAAGGAAACTCCTTCCCTCAGCTCCCAACATGTTTCCATTATTGAATCCCTTTTGCTCAAAGACTCCAATAAAGGTAGGTACCTGCATTTTACCGATCCCGCAAACTTGGCAGATAGATGCACTGCACGAAGATTTACTTAAAACCTAGCTGATTCTTCTTTTGATCGTTTTCCTTCGGTTTCTTTGTATCACGCGATGGGTTCTTTATCAGCTCTTTTATATTATGCTCACCAAATCCTGAACGATATTAATTGTCTTTATGTAGCCTATACACGTCCCACTGCCGTCTCTCAGGTCACTCCACCGCGGATTGACAATTTCAAGCGCTGAGGTTCGTGAACACCTCCGACACTCAGGTTTCCTCACAATGTTTTCCTTCACAGTCAGGGAGTGGTATTTCTACTATAACTTCTCAAATGTACCGAACTTAGAAAACAAAGTCATTGGTACATGCCGGGATTCGAACCCGCGACCTCCCGAATGAGAAACTGTCGTTCAAAGTATTTTCTAAGGAAACTGGCGTTCTACCGCTGCGTTACCACCATTACAATCAAATGTAAAATGTTATACTAATTGCTATTGCAAACGTAAGGATTCCAACTGGATTTGGTCTGCATATTCACGAGATATAACTAGAACGTCCCAGTGCAAATAAATGATAAAACTGTCAATTATTATTGTACTGTGAACTGTCGGTGACGTGTGACAAAATTCATCATCATCATCATCATTCAGCCACAAGAAGTCCACTGCTGGACATAGGCCTCCTCCATGGATTTCCAAAAAGACCGGTTGGAAGCGGCCTGCATCCAGCGTCTTCCTGCCACTTGAATGACGTCATCTGTCCATCTTGTGGCTGGTCGTCCCACGCTGCGCTTGCCGATATGTGGTCTCCATTCGAGAACTTTTCGGCCCCATCGGCCATCAGTTCTGCGTGCTATGTGCCCCGCCCACTGCCACTTCAACTTACTAATCCGCTGGGCTATGTCGACGACTTTCGTTCGTCTACGGATCTCATCATTTCTGATTCGATCTCGTAGAGAAATTCCGAGCATAGCCCTTTCCATAGCTCGTTGCGTGACCTTGAGCCTTCTTATGAGGCCCATAGTGAGAGACCACGTTTCAGTGCCATAAGTCATCACTGGTAACACACACTGGTTGTATAATTTTGTCTTGAGCGATTGAGGTATATTAGACGAAAAGACTTTTCTAAAACAAAACAAAATTGACAAAATTCTGCACAAAAATATTATTTTCATAAGTAAATATGTGCTATTTGCAGGTATTCAGGAAGTATATTATGTAATATACAATTTAACCGTGTTTATTGTATACGAGATTGCTCCCACAGGAAAACCAAGCAATAGGTTTCGTGGGGTCTTTATTGTGATATTTTTTGTGACATGTTCGTTTATATTTATAAACAATATATGTCGACACACTAAAAAACCAAAATAAAAATACATACATTCTTAGACACTTAGATTGTGGTCCGGAGAGGAAGTCAGAGACCAGAAATTTCCATTTTCCACTATCCTGACAAACGTCTTTTACTTCATCTACATTAAAAATGTAAATTATTAGATAGATAGAATATTAGGCACCAAGGACCATGAAGCGGTGGTAGCCTAGTGGGTAGAACATTGGACTCGGAAACGGGAGACCAAGGTTCGATCCCAGTGCGGGCATGTACCTATGACTTTGTTTACTAAGTTATGTACATTTGTTAAGTTATAGTAGCAATACCACTCGCTAACGGTGAAGGAAAACCTGAAGTCGTTTTCTATGAGATTCGATTCCTTGAGGTTTTGATAGAGATGCTTGGCATTAGCATGTGCATGATTGAAGAGGAAGAAAAACATTTATTATATTGAAATGCCGTGCTAGCGGAGCGGCATAACGCCGGCTTCTCAATCGGGAGGTCGTGGGTTCGAATCCCGGCATATACACGACTTTGTTTTCTAAGTTACATAGGTACATTTGTGAAGTTACAGTAGCAATACCACTGGCTAACTGAGAAGGAAAACATCGTGAGGAAACCTGTATGTCTGAGGTCTTCACATAGCTCAGCGCTTGAAATTGCCAATCCGCGGTGGGCACGCATGGTGATTAAGCCCATACTCTCTCTCTGAGAGAAGGCCTGTGCCCTATAGTGGGACGTATGTAGGCTGCTAATGGAGGACCAAAAGAAAGAACCAAAGAACAGAACCGAAAAAATTCACTAAAACGAAAATCTGAAAAAGATCAGACAACTTTTTATTTCGCAGCTGATATTATACATTTACATACCTACCCGCTCCAGGCGCACTACGTAGATGTTGCATTCAAAAGTTGATACGGTAAATAGCAGGGTCACTTGCAGAAAAATTTCACAAATTTTCACTAAATGTGACGAATTGTCTAGCAAATAAAAAAATAGGTTGGTCTTCCTCAAACAAAGATATTTGATTTTTGTTGTTACTTATGTTGAAATGGGAGCTAAAGCTTTGCCCAGCAGTGGCAGTTTCTGAATTGAGAATTTCGCTAAGTAAATACCTAGTTAACTGTAGTGCTGTCTCTTTTATTTTCTCTGAAAAGAGCGTGACAGAACGTTATTTAAGTATTTACTTAGTGAAATTCTCAATTCAGAAACCGGCCCAAGTAAATCCAAATAACAGGGCTACGATCAGCTCTATTGGCTTCCGATAACTCCGCCCGACGGACGGCAAGTTTAATTTTTTAATGGCTGCCGTCGACGCTGCCTTCCAGGCTTTCATTAAAACTATTACTGCCTGCCGGCAGTGTGTGAATCAAGTTTAAAAATGTTCTTGCTGGGTTTTCTATCTTTTTAGGGTTCCGTAGGCAACCGAGAATCCATGTAGTTCCATATCCGTCCATCTGTCTGTCTGTCTGTAGCTTAGTACTACACAGATATAAAAAGTACTAGAAAGCTGGCAATGGGGGTGGTAACTGTAAAAAAATTTAAAATCGAGGATGTCCTGTTTTTTTGACTATTTCTATGGGAAAAGCATAATATTTGTAATTATATAAGCCACAGAGATATTTGTAGTGCCTTTTTTCAAAAAAATCAGTGCCTACGCATTTACTGCTCAGTTTGCAATAGAAAAACTGTGGCTCCTAAACCATTTGTGGGAAGTAAATCGATTATCAAGAAGATTATAGCTTATGATTCTAGTAAACAAATACCAAAAAAATATTTCTATGCAGTTAAATACAAATAATACTAATGAAATACATTCAGAATCATATTTAAAAGTTAAGTTTTATTATTATTGTTTGTTTTCAGGTCCGCATCTTTCACACTCGTTAAAACGGTGTTTACCGTTACCTATCTATAGGGTTTACAGGTACCTAGACTGTTAAACATAAAACTAACTAAACACGAGAAATGCAAGACTTGATATCAATGATTCAACCCATTTAGCAAATGTAAAGCCAGCTATTATTTCTGCAATTGTAAGTGAAGTAAAACAATGTTTCTGGGTACTTGTAAACATCGGTTTTCTTCAATAAAATCCTAATCATACATTGTAACCTGCATTTCTTTGGGTCTAAGCCCGTATCTCAAAATAAGTACGCAGCAGCACTTAATTATCCAGAGCCAGCCCATAGCATTGAACTGAGCAGATCTGAATAGATACCAATATTTCTGATAGGACAATTTTGTTGTTGGTGATAGGAACCTTCAAGTAGTAGTCCCGTTGCATCATTGTATGCTCATAAAGCTGCTCTTCTCCAAACTGGAATATAATTAAGAGAGTTCATGTAGAAATAGTATGATATTATGAGTAAGTTTATATTATGGTACATAGTGTGGATAATTTTACAACGATATTCGATGATTCTGAGTAACTTTCTTAAGTAAATTTAACATTTTATACTTCATAATCAATAAATCAGCCAGTAATGAGGTATTTAATCAAAGGTATGCGATTATTTCTACAATAAATGTTTAAAAAATATTTTTGAGGTTACCTTTGTATTACAGTCTGTATTCCTTTTGCGGTATACAAAACTTTGCTTTTTCAGTTTCGTTATAAACTTTGGTATAAGCTTTCCCTTTTTTTGTGAAAAGCATTTCATGACGTTTTTATGTTGAATTTCCATGAAAAAATCCGAAAATAAGCAACAATTCTAAAACAAAACAATAATGGCGCCATTTGTAATAAGTTCCATTGGCAAACGGCATACGCCGACAAAACGGTACGATAAAAAGTTAAAACACATTTTTTAGGGTACCTCCCCTACACCTAAACTAGGAATGCATTTTTTTTTCTCGCCTACACCATAGTATGGGGTATCGTTGGATTGATCGTTTAAAAATATTGCAAGTGTAGGAAAATTATTTTCCGTTTGGTAAATATTAGGCTTCGAAGCGCATTTTTTGTAAGAGTAGCCCCCCCTGTGCTCTGCTTAAACGGTTGCTTGTAAAAACGTCAAAAAAATCAAGGCATTAGCACTTAATATATAAGTTAAAGAGTATTAGTCCACCAACTTGTGAAAGGAAAATGTGTCAAATTCCATTGAAAATTACTTTGTTGAAGTTGTTAGTTCTGTAAAGCACGTAAACACCAATCCTTCTACGAAACCCTACGGTGCACGTGGCCCGACACGCACTTGGCAGGTTCTTAAGATGTTAGTTACAGACTGCCAGGTGGGGCGGATAAGTGAAGCTGGTGAAGCGTCAAAAGAATTTTTTTAAATTATGCTCGAGGTGTAATTATGTATAATGGTTATAGCTTATAGCCAGTATGTTGAATTTTTTTTAATTATGCTCGAGGTGTAATTATGTATAATGGTTATAGCTTATAGCCAGTATGTTGCATGAAAGTCGAGTATGCAAAACGCGAAGAAAAATAAACGAGTCCTAAAATTAAAACGTGGAAAAAAGTTGGGAAACGTTTCGAAGCGCGGCCAAGGAGGATGATAAAAAAGGTTTTTTCGAATTCCTTTTTTTCAACGAAGCAAGTGGCCCGGGATTTATATGAAAAATTCATGAAAAATGCCGCCTCTGCCCATGCATATTTAAAAACTTACATATCTACATCATTTCAAGTATTACGTTGCTTGGAAGCGGAGTGGTAATTCCGTCGTAAGGTCTTTTGGGGAAACTCTCCTTGAATAAAGAGAGACCGAATGAGTTTTGTAGCGCCGTGTGGCGCCGGATTAAGAATAGCGTCACTCAATTTCCTCCCGTGGATGTCGTAGAAGGCGACTAAGGAAATAAATTACCAGGAGACGGGCAGCAGCGTCTTCCTGATATTCCAACCGCATACTGTGATCGCCAACCCGCCTGCCAAGCGTGGCGATTATGGCAAAACCCGCGAGGCCTATGTCCTGCAGTGGGCGTCAAGGGGCTGATGATGATGATGATTAATGAGTTTTAAATACTCATGTTGCATATGTAACTGTTTCTTGGCCTTTATTCAAAAACTAAAGCTTACTATATTTTCTTGCTTAAAACTTAACTTTTAAGCAAGAAAATAAAGTAAGATTTTGAGACGAAGTTGAGAAACAAGACTTGTAGTCGTAAGAGAAAACTCCGTGTTTACTTTATTAATTAATTCTATGGATTTCTTGCGTAGTAGTTCACTGCTTAGATGTTTAGATGATTGTCGAGTAATTAATTAAAAATACGGATCTGGCAATTTACCGTATAGATCATGTTTTAAAAATGTTTGCAGGCTACTTTTATCATAATCGCTTGCAGTCGAGTGCACAGCTAGCAAACAATAAGTATTGTCATAAGTAACTTTGATGGTTCACAATATTCCGTCACAATTAGACCTAGTACAGTGGAGCGCGCTGTTTCGTCGAAATCCCAAATGGTTTGTTTTTAATTTTCAAACTACGCCCCAGATTGGATTGTGAATATACGAAAGAGAAAGAAATTACCAACGTTTTCGTAAAATGTAAATGAACTCCGAGAATAAAAAAAAATATATTTTTAAAGCAAAAAGTACATGCAAAACTGACTACAATCGTTCGGTGCCAAATCTATAGCACAGTAACCTTGTCGTTGAATCCTATCTCCTAAACAGGCGATATTGTTATACAGTTACACCGCAACACGTTCCTAAATATGTTGCCAATTGCCACAACATTCGACTTATACTTTGCTAGAAACCGACGATAAAAAAATCCGTGTAATATAATATCCTATTATATGCTGCTACGCAATGTCCTGTTAAACGTTTCATCTGTAATCCTTACTAATATTATAAACGCGAAAGTTTGTATGTATGGGTGGATATTTGTTCCTCTTTCTCGCAAAAGCGGCTGAAAAGATCCGGGTGAAATTTTGCACAGAGATAGATTATAGTCTAGATTAGCACATAGGTCATTTTTTATCCCGCAAAAATACACATCAGAATTACCACGCTGCCGAAGTCGCGGGCAACAGCTAGTAAAGTATAATCTATCTATCTATACTAATAATAAATCTGTAAGGGTCGGTCATGGAGTAAGTTAGTTTGTTTTCAGAGATATTGTGTTTATAGGCTCAATATATGATACTGAAACTAATTTCACGATTTTTAGAATTTTTTTCTGTATGTGTGTATGTATGTATGTTCCTCCATAACTCTTAAACCAATTATCCGAATTTGATGAAATTTGGTATAAAAACATATAGACATCTGGGACACAGGATAGGCTATTTAAATTCTAGCTCCAGTTATGATAAGACGTGGCCCCCATACAAATGCTGCTTCGTAAAAATCGAAATGTACGCGAACGGAGTCGCGGGTACAGCTAGTTAATTAATAAATCGGGTCACGAATTTGGAAGTCCTAAAAAGCGCTAATCGCTAACCGAAATTAATGTTGACCGTAAAAATTAAGAAAATTAGTTGTCTAGGGCATATGTTGCATGCGACGCGATAGGTACCGACTTCCTCAAGTTATTATGGTAGGCCAGATTGAGGGAAGGAGGTGTGTCGGGAGAAGAAATAAGTCGTGGCTCAGAAACATCAGGGAATGGACGGTTGTAGCCAGCGTCGAAGACCTGTTTCGCTTGGCAAGAAACGAAGAAGAATGTGCGGAGCTGACGGTCGTTAGTGGAGAGACACAGTAAGAAGAAGAGTAAATTAATAAATGTATGTTTACTTAGTTCATAGGTCCTTGATTATTTCGAGAATTAGTTGAAAGTGCTTGAAAAACAGTTTATGTACAACCAGGGAAAGAACACTGAATACGTGAGTTTATTTGTGTGTATGTATTTGCGTGTATGAATGTATATTTACATAAGCAGCCCATATACGCCCCACTGTAGGGCAAGGCCTTCTCTCAGAGAGAGAGAGTATGGGCTTAATCACCACGCGCGATTTCAGACGCTGAGGTATGTGAATAGCTCAGACACTCAGGTTCAATCACGATGTTTTCCTTCACAGTTAGCGAGTGATATTGCTACTATAACTTCACAAAAATGTACATAACTTAGAAAAGAAAGTCATAGATACATGCCCGCACTGGGAATCGAACCTGCGTCTCTTGCTTCCGAGTACGATGTTCTACCCACTAGGCTACCACCGCTTGTTTGTTTGATTGTATTTGAATCGACAAAGGTCCAGCCAGCAACACTGCCAGCACTTCGAGGCCTATCCGCGCACATGTGTACGCTGTTCCGAAAGCTGCCCCTCCGCTCTCAGACCGGCGTGTATGTGTGTGAGGACCAGCCGCTCTACGAATAAGTTGAAGAGAGAAGAAGAGAAGAACATGAGAAGCGAGGACTCGGATGAACAGACGGCGTTTGGAATTGGAGTGTTATTACGGAAATTGGGTTGTGAACCTATGTCCCAAAGTGGCCTATTCTTTTTTACTGCAGGGAGAATATAATTTTTTAATGCTTTCTAAAGTTAAAGTCAAGTCAAGTCAAGTAAATGTACTGAGTGGAAGTTATTTATTTACTTTTTATTTATTTAAAGATTATCCACTGGTAAAAATAAAATATATTAAAAGGCATAGACTTAAGACTCGGAAAATAACTGTGTGATGTCATACAGGCTGAACGACTGTAAAACCATAGCCTCAAAAAAAATATAGTTTACTATGACAGCCAGTACTACCAACTTCAAATTTCCGCCATTTTGAATTTACTGTCTTTTATTTTAATCAGTGCGCCATTTTCACGTTCTTCTTTTTTAATTTTACGTTGGATGTGACGTAAACGGAATAATCGAGAACTTTTTTTTTGTTCTGTGATCGAGAACGTGCACAAAAATGTCTTAATTTAATCGGAGTGGACATGCTTAAAGATAAATAAACATGGTTAATTTTTTTCACTTCTACAAATCGGACTTAAACTATGGCGCCAGAACTGGCACATTACACCCTATAATGTATGAAGCGTATCAGTAATTTTACGAGTCATCTCGTAAAATTATGTTTTTATACATCTAAGTACACCTTTTTAGAAAACGTTTAGAATTCAATGAGAAAACGAAATATGTTTTTTTATTATTACGGTAACTTGAGTTCTCGTATTTTTGGAATCCCGAAAACCCTGAAAAAAATTTTTGGGTTTTATTTTTTAATTTTTCTTCATTTTTTCTACATTTTCTATGGTACAAAAGCAATGCCACTTCAATATACGTTTGTAGCAAGTTCCCAATTTGTTAAAACCACCTAACTCCATCTGGGGGAAATCCTTTTATTGAATCCTGTGCTCTGCAGCCGTAGGTATATAGGCTCTTATGTATGATTATCGTATATTTTATATTCTCCAATACTGATCCTTATTTCCTAGCAACAAATACGCCTGTAATTTTTTCCGTCAGCAAAAAAGGAAACGCGACTCCCTTGCTAGTATCGAAAATCTCGCTCGTTTTTTGTCCGAGTCGAGAGCGCTATCCCGGAGCGACAACCGAGCAGTGTTTGACGCCCGATATTTGACCGGACCAGTAAAACCGATATTTCAGTTGCTGGAAGTTCAAAGACTTTCAAAGTTTTTTTCCCTTTACCTGTCCTGTAAAACCTTGCTTCTTGCCAAATTGTAGATTCTAGAACAATGTGACAATGATGCTATGTCAGCGTTTGCTGTGTTTATGAAATTTTCCAAGGTTTTGAGCTTCGATAGCGAGTATACTAAAATATAGTACTAAACTGTAACATACATGTTTATAAAATATATAAACAAATATACCGAGCGAATTTGGGTAGAAGGACCGGTAAGGGACGACCCAGGTGGACACACTTCGACCAAATAGGGGATATATTAGCAAAGGGCAAGATAAAAAGTACCCGAAACCGGCGTGCGTGCATGCAACGACTAATCGTGGCAAGTGGCAGTCCCTGGTCTCTGCCTGCCCCTCTGGGATACGGCATAACGGGACCGTGAGCATTTGGAAATTTAGTTCAATAGCTCATCCTGAGTGGAGCTATCAAACTCTCCTCGTTTCTAAGTAAAAGAATCTCGTCAGGCGGCCGAACGGACAACAAAGTGATCCTAAAAGAGTTCAACATTTTTCCTTTTGAGGATGAAACCCTGGAAAGCCGAGCATACATATCAAGTAAACCAGCGCTTCTCGAAAGGAGAATACAGATATACATACACAAACTCACGCCTCCATCTTGGAGGAGTAGGCAGGCACTAGGGTTTACCACTTGAATCAGAATCAGAACTATTTATTATTATTATTATTAACATAGGCACAAATATAAAAGGTATTAAATATATTTAAGTTCTTACCATGCTCTACTTATTATAGGCGTATGAATATTCATGCAGGCATGCAACTTGATCTCGACAAACCCTTTTCGCATCATCGCCAGTAAACCAGCGCTTCTCGAAAGGAGAATACAGATATACATACACAAACTCACGCCTCCATCTTGGAGGAGTAGGTAGGCACTAGGGTTTCCCACTTGAATCAGAATCAGAACTATTTATTATTATAATTATTAACATAGGCACCAATATAAAAAGTATTAAATATATTTAAGTTCTTACCATACAGTAGTATATAGAGACAATATAGAGTACAGCTCATTATGGGCGTAGGAATATTCATGCAGGCATGCAACTTGATCTCGACAAACCCTTTTCGCATCATCATCATTCATTACATTCACGCACGCTGGCTTTGGAAAATACAGAAACACAATCGAAAAATGTAAACAACGAAACAAAACATGGGTAGCTCACGCAGTTACACACGAGCAATCCATTAGCCACTACATAAATTCCCGTTGTTCCTTCACGATCCACATTTCATCGGAAACGGGCACTTTTCGCGAATAAAAGTGTCAAAACATTTGCGTGCCGATACCTGTTAACGTTAACAACGCAACCAACTTATTTACCGACCAGCCACGCTGAAATATCGCCTCTGACACGTTTTATTAAGATACCTATTGGCCGAATGGCATAATTTGTTTGTGTTTGAACACGCCAGCTCGCGTGTTTGAGTTTGATTCGGATAACTCGGAGGTACTTTGTGAACACTATTCATATCTTTCTGATGGTTGGTTGATTGGTAAGGTTTTCGGGTACATTTGATCCTTTGACGCGTGTTTTTAGGGTTCCGTACCCGAAGGGTGCCAAACGGGACCCTATTACTCTGCCTCCGCTGTCTGTTTGTCCGTCCATTCGACCTTTAATGGGCTCTATCTTTCGAACCGTAATAGGTAGTCAGTTAACATTTTCACAGAATATGTGTTATTACGACGGATTACCTAACAAATAATAAAATTTTATATAAACACGTTTCTTGTATAGGTCTCCATACAACAAGAGCGTTTTTTCGCCATTTTTAGGGTTGCCAAGAGGTGCCAAATGGGACCCTATTACTAAGACTTCACTATCCGTCTATCTGTCTGTATGTCCATTTGTCTGTCTGTCTGTCTGTCTGTGTGTCTGTCTGTCTGTATGGAAGGCTCCTACAACAAACGTGATTCTTGCCGTTTTTTCTGGATCTTTGTATCTAATGTTGTATAGATAATGGTATTGTAATACTCTATTTATTAAAACCCAGATTTAAGGGCAAATATTACTTTTTATTGTAATCTTTTTCGTCGATTGCCTAGCCTAGCTAGGGATCGACTGACATCTTAAACAAAACGTAACGATTCCTTTCAAAATATTCCAAATATGACTAGATCGCTATGCCAGCCAGCTACTATAAAGAAGAGTCGTTACAGTACGGAACCTTCCGTGCGCGAGTCCCACTGGCCGGTTTTTTTTTAATGCTCTTATTCATACAGGTACAAACTTGGCGCGATTGTGAGTCTTCTGGGGACCATGGGAACTTGACCGGTTTTTATTTATATTCTTCTTGTTGCACTAACCCGGGGAATTTTTAGCCCCTAAATAGGTTTTTATTTTTTTTTATTATTCTCAGTAAAACGAGAAAAATGCTTATCTGGAGATATTTACTTGCATGTCAAAATGTCAAAAGCCGCGACTTTTCAGTACAATAATTGTCAAATTCTGACACATTACCGCCACAAAACGCATGACCCTTGCCATCCTACAGGCTGGTGTATTGCCAATTTCGACATTTTATTTTAACGTTCAGTTTCGTTCAGAATCGTTCAAGATATGGTGCGTGAAATATAGGAGAAGATAAGCAACATTTTTTATTACTTTGTATGTAGCCTGAGTTGTGACCCTTTTATTTATAGAAAATTTTATGGGCACAGCGTTATGTAGTAGATATATAGAATATTGAAGTAGTGACTACTTTTCTATTTATGTTTATAAATGTTTTTCTATTTATTATTTTTTGGGCCTCTCATTCGGGTGGTCGTGGGGTCGAATCTCGGCATGTACCCAATGACTTTGTTTTCTAAGTTACGTACATTTGTGAAGTTATAGAAGCAATACCACTCGCTAACGGTTAAGGAAAACATCGTGACGAAACCAGACCCTCTAGGGTGTTCACATGCCTCAGCGCTTGAAATCGCCAATCCACAATGGACACGCGTGGTACTTAATCTCTCTGAGAAAAGGCATGTGCCCTGCAATGGGACGAAACCGGCTACGTAAAAATAATTAATAACTCTCGATGCTCATACAAAGTTTCACATCACGATTAACTACGTATGAGCATAGCGAGTGATTAATACTATATTATGCAATTAGTAAATAAAGTAGATGAATCACGAGCAAGTGAAGGAATGTTGTGTTTTATTTATGTGTTTTTATGTGTGCAATAAATTATAAGTATAAAGTATTCTAACGGCTGAATCACGACCGTAGGGAAACGTCAGAATTCTGAGCGACGCGAGTGATTCATGGCCCTTTATGTAAATCCGTACTTTATTCAAGAGTTGCATGCTATACTTTATACCATGACTACGAGGAAAAGAAATAATTTAAGCAAAAAAATAAGTTAGGAGATCAGACTCTGAAAATGTGCCCGAAGCTTGAGTTTAATTTTTTCATTTACAAAACTCATCGTAGGCTTTGATGTAAACCAGCCGTGATTTGTTGGGTAGCAAGTTTTCTACTCTAATGGCCGCCCTCTCTTTCATAATCTCAGGTGTTAACACGCCTTCTACATCACTTGAATGCATATTCAATGGATTTAATATAAAGTAACACTAAACTTTGTGTTCCTACTTACAGCTTACTACAGTATTCAAAATGGCGCCAATTTACGACTACCTATATATTTATTTTTCTGTAATGGCAGTAAAGAACACAAAACAGTTTTTATTCTAATGCTAAACTCGTTGTCGCAAATATCGACTAATCAAATCTCGAGAAATTATTTGCACAAAGAGTTTGTATGTCGAGTATTTTTTGCGCAAGGAGTTTGTATCGAGTATTTTTTGCGCAAGGAGGTTGCATAAGCATCGAGACGGAGGTCGAATAATTATATTGGTATGTTCTAAATTTAAACACCGGCATAGTGATAAAAATGCCTTTTTGTTCACTGTTTTCAGTGAATAAAATAAGCTTCTTAGAGTGCGAATGGTATAAAAATACTATTTCCCACTTACAGAATCTTAAATCAAATATGATTTGGGGTAATTAGGTTACCGAATTAGAATACGAGCAGTTTCATCTGTGGTTTCATGTTAATAATTTTAGCTGTTTCGGTTTGTGAGTACATCAGCAATATAACATTTTGTCAATATGCTACAATGACTGTTCGCTTTGATTCCTCCCATCAAACGCGGGCTCCGGTTCCACAAAAAGTAACCATACATAGGTACTATTGACAGCACATTACACATTGACTGCCTCATTGGTCTAGCGGTATCACGTCTGATCCCCACGACCACGCTGGAGGTCGTGGGTTCCATTCTCACTGGAGGCCGCCTTACATATCGCCTTAGACTGCGTGTATTGTTTGTTGTGTCCTTGCCTGGTTATCATAGCACAGAGTATCCTAGCTTGGGATCAGGACACTATTGTGTTGCGTGGTTATTCGTGAAAGTGTTTCTTAAATGAGGCTTAGGTAGTGTTAATTATTCAAATTCTTCTCAGGCCGACTTGCACCACTTTCGTGTTCGTGCACTTTCGAAGTCTTCATACAAAAGTCGATTTAAATGGCGACTCAAGTGACATTTTAAGAAGTGATGCAAGTCGGCCTTAGAAAATTAAATTTTAACGGCTGTTAAGTGACGTTTGAGAAGTGGTGCAAGTGGAGCTTAAGTGTTTGATACGATCGTTACTTATATTTTAAATTCTCCAATCAATCAGATGGCTGAAAAATCGAAAGCTTCTAAAATTATAGCAACTTTGAAGTCAGAGTTTCGGTAAAATAACTAAATGTGCCCGATCGATCATTATTTTTAAATATCCTCTACACGAAAAGATCATTTTTTTCTTGGTGTTCGTTAATTAAGAATTAAAGTCAACTACGTGAAGGAACATTCATTACGCCGCAGGCAGCCCGCCTAATGGGACCAAAAGGTCTTTTTTCCTTCTCAGTATTCGAACGTCCTCTTTAATTGCGTTCTTCAATTAGATTAATTAATTTTATGATCGGATGGAAACGTCACGAAGCGTGCCTGTTCTGGACAACTTTGAGTATTATTACATTGTTTCTTTTATAAGGCAAACTTCATACATAATGAAAGTGTACCAAAAAAGCATTTGCATTTAGTATTAAAATTGGAGTAAAACATCCTTTGAGTATAATCGATAATTTTTAGGATTCCGTAGTCAACAAGGAACCCTTATAGTTTCGCCATGTCCGTCCGTCTGTCTGTCTGTCTGTCCGCGGCCTAGCTCAGAGACGATTAGTACGAGAAAGCGGAAATTTGGCACAGACATACATAATAACACGCCGACAAGACAGTAGAACAAAATCACAATTTTTTTTTCGCCTGCACCATAGTGTTGGGTATCATTGGATTGGTCGTATAAAATATTGTAGGTGTAGACAGATAATTTCTTTCTGAGGGTTAGGTTAGCGAAATGTTAACCTTTAAAGCGCAATTTTTTGTGCGAGTAGGGCGTCCCACCCCTCTCCTGGCTAAACGGTTGATCCCTCTCCTGGCTAAACGGTTGATGGTAGAAACGTGAAAAAATTCGGCGTAGTGTCACATATAATAGACTTAAAAGAAAAACTATTTACCGGGTAATAGGCGACCAACGTACGTGGGGCATGCTGAAAGTTTGGTTACTTTCTTTTTTGCACGCCTACCTCAATTTTTGCTTCTCCTGTACCTCCTGCAGGTTGACTGGTAGAAAATGCCATTAGCATTAAGTCCACCCTTTGCACACTGTCTTTGTGCAATCAACAATTAATAATAATCATAATAATAATAAAGTTTCTGGATCTGGCCACTTACAATAAAATAATGAAGAAACAATTGTGGAATTCGAAAATGGAACTAAGTCATTGGGAACATATTATATTTTAATTTGAGAGACTGTCACTTGTTTCTGCATCTTGGCATCCTTCCGAATATTGTGTGCTACCTACTATCAAAATTAATTTAACTCGTGAACATTTTCATTCAATGATTATACATATAGAAAAATCTAGTTTTTATTTATTTATTAGAAACTGGGATCACGAACCTGGAACTAGATAGCATTTATTCCAACAAACGGCAGTTTTTGGCGTTAATGCTATCTAGTACTAGTTTCTTTGCCTTAGGTTCATGGCCATTGGTCCTAAAAATCACTATTAACATTATTGAGAAATTGTACAGAAACTTTTTGCAAATTCGATCTGTAAAAAAAAATATGATTTTTTTTTCCTCGGTGGTGCTAGTGTTACTCCCTAGAGCCCTTTAAGGCAACAAAACACAGGTTTTGAGTACTTTCTAGAGACAGCCACAATTGGGTATTTGACAAAATATCATCATCATCATCATCATCAGCCTATGATTGTCCTCTGCTGGACATAGGCCTCTCCTATTGCACGCCAACGAGCACGGTCCTCGGCTACTCTCATTCAACTCTTGCCAGCCGCCCTGCGAAGATCATCGGTCCACCGAGTCTGAGGACGTCCCACACTACGTTTACCGATCCGCGGTCTCCACTCAAGAACTCGTCTACCCCATCGGTTATCAGTTCTTCGGATGATATGGCCGGCCCACTGCCACTTCAGCATGCTAATTCGGTGGGATATGTCGGTGGCTTTGGTTCTCTGTCGGATCACCTCACAAAATATCAAATGAGTTACTTTTAAGACGGAATTTTGTATGAAAATACTTGCTTATGACGTCACATTTCAGAGCACTCTTTTTATGTTTAATCTATTTAAAAATTGTAATAACTAGTAATCGACTTAAAGAGATATATTTTCCGAGATATTTTGTAATTTTTGTTTTAATCGAGCATATGAAATAATTTATTGTTGATCGTGTCAAATACCGTATTAATACTTTTTTCACAACTTAAATTTGATCTAAAAACAGCTTTCCCGTCAGTGGTTTGCTCATTGTACTGCCGACATATTCTAGCACACTTTGTGTAGTATAGTTGGAGCTGAGATTTCCGCACTTAGTCTCATAGTTGGGCCATTTTACGTAGCAAACGCTAAGGTATGTAATACCTCAGGCACTGGTTTCCTCACGATGTTTTCCGTCACCGTCAGAGAGTGGTATTGCTACTTAAATTTCTCAGATGTATGTAACTTAGAAGACAAGGTCGGTACATGTCGAGATTCGAACCCACGACCTCCCGAATGTGAGGCCGGCGTTCTGCCGCTAAGCTACCATCGCGCTCCACAAATTGTGTAATACGCAAGTACCCAACCGAAAACTGCAAAGGCTTTTACTTCCAAGACGTCCTGAGGAATGACGTATCTTGTTTCCGCTCAAAACGAGCGGGACGCAATTAGCGGAATTGCTCGCGGACGCGGGAACCCTTGCGTCACAATTACAATATTTCATGCGAACGGCGAAGGCCAAGCATCTAGGGCTGTCACACGCACTGGAGAGCAAAATGAATGTTCCCGAATTGTAACCGGAACTTTTATAATTAAATTCAGCGTATGTGGTCGTTTTTTGGCGGGGCGGCTCAAAAGTTTAAATGGTTAGAGCTTAAATTAAGCATGTTTTATACGTGTAATTTTTGCTTTTACAAAAATGCTTTACTGCCATTGGAACATTACGTTTTATGGGCCTAGCAAAATGATAAAAGTTCTAAGTGTGTATGTAAGTAACAGGCAAGTATGATGGCAATAACGTAACAGTCACATAACAGTAACAGATAAAAATCTACTTTAATTCGTTTTAGCGGCCCTGTGAAATATGGCTGAGAACATTTCACACAGACCTTATAGGTTTGTCGTTAACTCGGCTATTCAAATGCCACCTTTATTGCTAAGAGAACAAAGCCAAATACGTATGCAAGGTTACGGCCAAGTTCTTAGGTCAGCGATTCACAAATGGGAGGGATATTGGATCCTGAAACAGTCTTATGTAGATGGAAATTATGATTATGATTATGATTATGATTGTACTTTCTGCGGCTTACAGGATTCGTTTTTTTCCGATTTGCTGCCCTTGTTTCCTACATTGAATCTACATTGTTATTTCGTGTTTTCTTTACCAAGCAGTAAATTTTATATCCCCCCGTGAGTACTATTGACCTCTGTGCTCATTCATTGCTCAGTGATTCTGTTCTGACCACGTTTATCACTGAACCGAAATAAAATACTATCGGGGGACATGCTCACTTATTTAATAGCATAAAAGAGAGGTTGTGACTGAAATTTCTTCGTGGTGAATCATACATAACATAAACTCTCGCCAGTTTTTACAGATCAAATTTGCAAAACGTGTCTGTACAATCTCTCAATCATGTTAACAGTGATTTTTAGGACCCACGGCCCTGAACCTGAGGCAAAAAACCTAGTATTAACGCCAGAAAAATATCTGTAATTGTTAAACGATCGAACAACGATTTGTATCTTTTTTACGTATTGGCAAAGTTGAATTGTGACCCGGCAAGTATTATTTGTAAATTAAAACAAATCGGCGGGCGAGGCGTCACATAAAGTACAGACAGGCTGATCGAATATTCCCTTTGCTCCTCAACGTACCCAAAAAGCATTATTTGAAAACTATTTGTTCGCGTCCAGGAGCTGTCGTTTGTTGTAAGAAGTTAATTTGTTCAGGGCGGTCAGGAGCGAATTTCTGGGTATACCGTAATTAAGTGAGGGTCCCTGCAACAGCGATTAGTCAAACTTCCGTTACCATAGGAACCTGCCCAAACTTAGCGTTACAACTTGTTTATTTTCCCCTTTTGGGTATGGGCGTGTGCACAGCTATAGTAATGACATGGGTAAC
This sequence comes from Yponomeuta evonymella, assembly GCA_963969515.1. Lineage (NCBI taxonomy): Eukaryota > Metazoa > Arthropoda > Insecta > Lepidoptera > Yponomeutidae > Yponomeuta > Yponomeuta evonymella. The sequence continues at coordinate 20,970,238 of OZ018346.1, read as the reverse complement.
TAACCAGTGGTTTTGTTTCGAACAGTGGTTTGGAAAGTTTTCTGCAAAGTGAAATAGCAAGTACGGTGAAGAAAATAAAGTGGACTTTAAATTATAACTGTCAAATGTCGAACTGGACATAGCTTTTTAGATTACTCTATCTGTTTCATTTTTTTATGTAGCCTATATATACGTCCCACTGCGGGGCACAGGCATTCTCTCACAGAGAGATTATGGGCTAGATTAACATGCGTGCCCACTGCGGATTGGCGGATTGGACACTCAGACAACTCAGACACTCAGGTTTCCTCATGATGTTTTTCCTTCGCCGTTAGCGAGTGGTATTGATACTATTACGATTTATTAATATAAATAAATAAAGTTTCTTTTAATTATCCGTATATATAAGCCTACTGAAAGGTAATTTCTTATATAAGCTGTATGAAAAAACTGTTCTCAATATCAAATGGCTCATAAAAATCTTAAGATCAATTTTGGTCACGCTCGCAGCAACTCTGAAGTAGGTATATAGAAATTAGCTGTTACAAACTACATTTTTATTCTATTAAATGTATAACTATGCATGAACCTCGTGAGTCATTAATAAATATAATATGATCATAGCTTTTGAGGTGAAACGTAGATCAAAGTTCGATGATAGGTAATTTTGACAAAAAGAAAGAAGATTTGTCGCGGTTTTCCAGATTTATAGTGGCGTTGCTTGATAAATAATAGAGCCATACGCGTTACATAGAACAGACATTAATATAAACTGGGTATTATTTTTGTCAGGCATGCGGCAGACACAGCTCAAAACATCTTTTACCACTCGTTTGTTTAAGATTTAATTCAGTTCATAAGATGAAATTGCTCAATAATTTTATGTTTCCATATTTGAAATAGTAAATTATTATTTCTATCCCCCACGGGACAGGCATCGGCTAGAGTAGGGTCTGAACCCCTACATGATGTAATTATTTTATATTATGACAATAAACGTTTCATCTTATCTTATCCTATCTTATTTAACGAGATATTTCTAAATCACGTCATCTAATCGATATCACCCGAGGTAAGCCAGTCTTCTTCCATCCCAAGATGCAGAATCACATTGGACTAGCGACAAAAAATAATCAGTCCATTAACGCCGCCATACGTTGCCAACACACATCTCAATCTCGGCCGACCCCATTCATTCGCCTTCAATGCGCCTCGTCTCAAACTAGATTACGAATATTGGCGTAAGCCGTCCGGAGGCCTACGGCATAGATTATGCATCATCAGAAGTAGTAGGCAGAGCTAGAGTGTCTGTCAAGTTTTTTTTACATAGCCTATATAAGTCCCACTGCAGGGCACATGCCTTTTTCTCAGAGAGAGAGAGAGAGTATGGGCTTAATTACCACGCGTCCCCACAGCGGATTGGCAATTTCAAGCTCTGATGTATGTAACTACCTCAGACCTCAGACGCTCAGGTATCTTTACTATGTTTTCCTTCACAGTTAACGAGTGGTATTGCTACTACAACTTCACAAATGCACGTAACTTGGAACCCAAAGTGGTACATGCCGGGCGAACCCACGATATGTGAGGCTAGCGTTCTACCGCTCCGCTACCACCGCTGGTATATAAATATTAGGCTGCATTATTTAATTGCAGATACTTTTGTCGTTTTGTGTTGTCAGATTTCCGAATAAAGAATTATGATAATGGCAACCGTTCTTTCGTCGCGTTTACTTAGCGCTGGCCCGCGGATTCCATCATATCTTGTTACGTACCTTTTTTGTCACTCCATATCCGGTCCCGCCACCCCGGCCTTCTCGACCCAGAAAGCGAGGGGGCCTGTTGACACAATTACGCCCAGGCATCCGTCGGCGCCCGGAAATTATATTGTGTTTGCTTTGATTTCTTCAGTTGATGCCGCGGATCGGGTCCGTGGAATTGACAGATTGACTGATTAGTGCACTAATGACGGTGCGGATAGAACGCTGGTTTTGTTTCATTGATTTGGTCCTTGATACTCACAACATCCGTAAACACTCACTGAGAAATTCGGATTTTTTTTAAATGGATTAAACCCTTCCTAACCCGTAGAAAATTCAGCACAGTCTGAATCACATGCGGTGCATAGTGGTGTACCGCAATGATCCGTGCTTGGCTCAATACTTTTTGGCATGTACATGACTGATCTGAAACAGATTGTTCATTCACGACTATCACTTTTTGCAGATGATATAAAAATGATGGGATATCCTAACATAAACCATAATAATAATACAGAAAGATCTCCATGATATCTAATCAGTGGACCCAAGACTGGTTCATCACACTGAACGAATCTAAATGCACAGTTTTGCACATTGGAAATAAAAACCCAATGTTACTATACAGAATTAACAATAATCAGCTAGAAGTTGTTGAACGTCTAAAGGATTAAGGAGTTAATATCACCTCAAACCTGAAATGGGATACTGATATACTTGTAATCACAAAGAAGAAACTCCATTCTCTACCTCATACGCAAGGCATTTTCATACATAGATAAATATATCTTCCCGAATCTGTACAAAACCTACGTTCGACCACTATTACAATATGCATTTTAGATATCGAACCTCTACTTCAAGAAAGACATTGATTTACTTGAGAGAGTACATCGAAGAAAAAAGGTATCTAGCCTTAAAACTATCCCTATGAATACAGATGGAATAAACTAGGGCTAACTACTTTGGAACAGCGTAGAGAACGAGGTGACCTAATAGAGACTTAAAACATCTTAAAAAAATTACTTTAATGAACCGGACTATATGCTATCGGTAAATAGGTTTTTCTGCACATTGTCTCTGTGGTCGCTGTGAGATGACGGGAGATGAAATGATTTGCGGCTGCTCTGTTTCTCAGGTTGTGATTGCTAATATGATTCGAAGTTGCATCTATAAATACGAGCTTATTCTGTGATGCGCTCCACGTTTCATGTTGTATATGATACAAGTGGAATTTATTCCTTTGACGTATGATGCCTTCTCTCAATTTTGTTAAGAAAGTAAGATACGACGTTACGTTATTTTTGTCTTTTCTTCATTGAGAATGTCTAAATACATGCCTGATCATCTTCAATGTAAAAGTTAATCAAGAGTAGTAATGATTAGCGGACGATGACGATAATGACGATCATGAATATTAAGTTGCCGTCAATCATGACACACGCAAAGAAACTGTTTTGTTCTCGGCTCAGACTGGCTTTAGCTGATGATAGATGACTAACATTAGTGCTGATCTACTCTCTTATTATTATGTTTTTATCGAATACGGTGAAATCATTGTTAATTTTGTTACATAAATTTAAGGTAATTTATTTGATCAAAGAACTAAGGTGACTGTCATAGCCTATAAGATTAGCACGCTGAAGTGGCGATGGGCTCGTCACATAGAAGGACCGATGGTCAATGGGGTGCAAAGTCCTTGAACGGGCAAACGTAGCGTGGGACGCCCATCAGCTCGCTGGAGTGACGATCTGAGTCAGATTGCTGGCAGCGGCTTGTTGCGGATGGCCGAGGATAGAGGGAAGTGGCGTGCTTTGGGGGCCTATGTCCAGCAGAGAACAAGTGCTGGCTGATTGATTGACTGGTAATTTAATTATACAATACAGTTTGTTTGTTTGTTTGTTATAGATATGTTCTATGGCAGTACCACACTTATATTTAACAGTCACGCTCGTAATATCGCCTCGCCTTTGCCTTTCAACAGGCGGAGACAGATCAAATGGGATTGTTTTATTAGCCCTTCAAAGCATTTTCGGGTTTCTCCCGTCACGAGCCAGGTAGGAGCCCAAAAAAGCTTCGAAAACCCACCGGCGGCGGCGCGGCAATCGAACAGTCATTCCGGTTTTCGGGGTATGTCCGCCGCCGGACAATCACGTTTCGTCCGAAAACAAAATCAAAACTCGGTTTTGTAATTACACGCGGCGGCCGTACCGAAACGTGACGCAATTTCGCACCAAATGAGTCCGCCAGGGTTGGCTCCAGTGATTTGTTACTCCACGCTCGAGTGACGGTTTCAGTGGGCTTCGCAGTATGTCAGTGCTTTATTGTCATGTAAAAAGTAGCGCCTAGAGGTGTTTTCTTCGGAGCCGTTAGGGGTGGCTATTGTCACGTCGAACTATATGTTGATTCTGTTTTAGAAGAATTTTAGAAGGCTTGGTTGCAAGTGCTCACATCTATTGTTAATTTAAATTTTAGAAGATTCTTTGGCTACGAACACTTGCGGCCTCATTTATAAAAACACGATTCCTCTAAAGCACTCTTAAGAGGCATTTTGTTTAATCCATGGTACGACTTTTCCTTGTAAAATCTCCACCACAGACTATTTTAGTCGGTGTTTTAAGAAATCCTGTTTTTTGACCGATAGTATTTACACTCATACATAATTATACATTAAAACGCTGGGATTTTACTTAAACATAAGCAGCCTATATACGTCCCACTGTTGGGCACAGGCCTTATCTCGGGGAGAGAGTATGGGATTAATCACCATGCGTGCCCACCGCGGATTCGCGATTTCAAGCGCTGGGGTATGTGAAAAGCTCAGATACTCAGGTTTCAGGATTTTACTTAATAAACTTATGTACTAATGTAACTTTTCTTAATAAACAATCGTGATTAGACTATGAACAAATAGATGACAAAGGATAGTCAAAATAATTCTGTGATTGCTCACGTATCTTCACATTAGTATAAAAATGTGAAACTCCAACAGTTTAATTCAGAGCATAAGTTTCCACATTTTTATAACTATAAAGTAAATAAAAAAAAAAGACAACAAACTAGCGTATTCGATAGCTATTAATAATGCAGATTCATTTTGCTATAGCTTTCCAATCACCCAAAATTCACGGTGTGTAGTGATTAAAAGCAGAGCAAGGAAAGTGAGGCGAGAGTTTAACTTTTTGTCAAAAATTGCCAGCAGACTCGATTTTTCGCCCGGCCCGGCAGCGTCTTGAGGATTAATGAGACGACACAAATAAGTGTCCGTTCAATTATTAATTCTGTCTTCTTCTATCACTTGAGGCCCTACTCGGCCTCTATAGCGATCGTACCGTTTGCAAAAAATCACCGTTAGTAACGTTGTTCGAAAAAAGTGGCATTGTTTTTGGATACTTTTACTTTTTTAGGGTTCCGTACCCGAAGGGTGCCAAACAGGACCCTATTACTATGACTTCACTGTCTGTCTGTCTATCGCCAGGCTGTATCTCATGAACCGCGATAGCTAGGCAGTTGAAATTTTCACAAATGATGTAATTCTGTTGCCGCTATAACAACAAATACTAAAAACAGAATAAAATAAATATTTAAACGGGCTCCCATACAAAAAAAGGTAATTTTTTTTGCTCGATATTATTAACGGCAACAGGTATTCAAAGAATATTTTGTTTTATATTAGCTTCAAAAATAAATAATTAAATTAAAATAAAATAAGTATTTAAGGGGGCTCCCATACAACAAGCGTAATTTTTTGCCTTTGTTTCTCGATCTTTGTGTCCAATGTTGTACAGATTCGGTCCGAAACCCTTCGTGCGCGAGCCTGACTCGCACCTGGTCGGTTTTTTTACTTTTTTTTATGTAGCCTGTATACGTCCCACTGCAGGGCACAGGCAGGCCTTCTTTCAGAGAGAGTGAGCATGGGCTCAATCACCACGCGTGCCCACCGCGGATTGGCAATTTCAAGCGCTGCCGTATGTGAGCACCTGAAAAACTCAGGTTTCCTCACGAACTTCTCCTTTACAATTAGCGAATGGTACTGCTACTATAACTTCACAATTTTACGTAACTTAGAACACACATTCATTGGGTACATGCCGGAATTCAAACACACGACCTCCCGAATGTGAGGCCAGCATTTTACCGCTGCGCTACTGCCGCTCCTAGAGCACACGAAGGATTTATATAAAGCTAGCTGTTGCCCGCGACTTCATTCGCGTAGTAATTTTGATGTGTATTTTTCCGGGATAAAAAATTGCCTATGTGCTAATCCAGACTATAATCTATCTCTGTGCAAAATTTCATCCGGATTCGTTTAGCCGTTTTTGGGTGAAAGAGTAACAAACCCCCATTGATATATACAAACTTTCGCGTTTATAATATTAGTAAAGACTAGTAAGAACTAGCTGACTCGGGAAACGGATTGTGTTGTGTGGAAGTTTTGCCATATCTGGTTAGCCTACGACCTATTCTCAGACCTACTAAATATACACAAAAAAAATCATAAAAATCAGTGAAAGAGTCTTGTAGGAGTTCAGGAACAATCACTGTGACTCGAGATTTTAATATATTTATCCACCTGGCCTCGGGGTAATAAAACGTTGCTAATAACACTTTTGCAGCAGAGTAGAACCCCTGGCCCCGTACTGACGAGTGTTCTATCTCAATTTAATTTGACATGACAGATATCCCGTGTTCACATTATTATGGGGCGAGCGTGCCATTATTAATTCTAAGCGGGGGCTGTTGTTTTTTGCCTCATAAATTACCCAGCTTCCCGATGTTTTCGCCTGCATAAAAATCGAACCAAACTCATGCCTTTCCTTGCCGGAGACCGTGGATTCAATCCTGCTGGGGCCCACCATACATTTTTACCAATGGCCCAGTCTGAGTGTGTTTCCTTGCCTGGTTACGATAGCACAGGATATCCTAGTTTGGCACCAAGACAATTGATAGTGTTGCGTGGAATAATTGTTTGACAGTTATGTATGAAGTTTTGACGTTACATCCCCGACTTATAACAACAAGAAATATTGACACTGGAATGTAATACGGGCTACACGGCACCGAGTTGGGTTAGTAAAATAATTTTGTTGCAGGCTTTGCGGTTTTAGTCGGGGAGTGCGATCGTCACGTCCGCCTGCAGGCTATTTCATTAATAATTTTATAAAACGATTCGCGAACGCGGCTGAAATCATAATATTTTTGTATGCATTGTAATCGGTAATCGTTGATAAAAGATTAACTTAATCGGACTGATAAATTTAGGGGATGTATTAGCAAAGGGCGGGATAAAAAGTACCTGAAACCGGCGTGCGTGCATGCAATAACTAATTAATGTTGAGGAAGCAAAAGTGTTCTGTCAGGATCGTGGCAAGTGGCAGTCCCTGGTCTCTGCCTACCCCTCTGGGATACAGGCGTGAGTTTATGTATGTATGTGAATTTCACTGTAGCCTTAACTATTTATTTTACTTCTAGATTCCACCTGCTCTCATAATTCCCACAAAACAAACAAATATTTTCGGTTTCTCTATGAGACAATACGGTCCGCTCATTTAAGTACAATTTCTGTTACTTTTTATGTGTGTGCTTTTGTGGCAATGTAAATAAAATGGTTTCTTTTTTTCAAAACGTTAGTACCGTTTTGTACTTAAATGAGCGGGCCGTTTTTATCTAGTGGAAGAAAAAGAAGATGAAAATACATTTATTTGATGACACAATATTCAAGACGTAAATATAAAATCACACATTGTGTTGAAAATTTTAAGTATTGAATCTTCAAAATGGGCCCAACTCAACATAACGTTGCAAGGAAACTTTACTTCACTTCACTTCACTTCACTTCACTTCGCTTCGCTTCGCTTCGCTTCGCTTCGCTTCGCTTCGCTTCGCTTCGCTTCGCTTCGCTTCGCTTCGCTTCGCTTCGCTTCGCTTCGCTTCACTTCACTTCACTTCACTTCACTTCACTTCACTTCACTTCACTTCACTTCACTTCACTTCACTTCACTTCACTTCACTTCACTTCACTTCACTTCACTTCACTTCACTTCACTTCACTTCACTTCACTTCACTTCACTTCACTTCACTTCACTTCACTTCACTTCACTTCACTTCACTTCACTTCACTTCACTTCACTTCACTTCACTTCACTTCACTTCACTTCACTTTACTTTACTTTACAGAGTGATCCTTCTTTTTGTGTTCTGTGAAGTGATCAGTTGCAACGCTGATTTTCAGTTGGGTCCAAACTGTGGTTAGCGGTACGCGTAATTTGATTTTAAAAAAGAAATAAGGAGCCTATGTTGTGATTAAAATAAAACAAAGTATTTACTTAAATACCATTGTAGTATATTTATAGTCTCAGAATTTTGCAAGTGAAAGATCATTTAAAGTTATATATAATTAATCAATCGCTTTTTTAATATAACATTCATCATATCGATAATATTCACCTTTGCCACCCGGTTCATCACAGCCTATCAATTGATACCTCATTCACCAAAGTCATAGAAGTAAAAGCATTACGGTGAAACATTCAGAAGCACCCTATATACGTCCCACTGTAGGGCACAGGCCTTCTCTCAGAGAGAGAGTATGAGTTTAATCACCACGCGCGCCCATTGGATTGGTGATTTCGAGCGCTGAGGTATGTGAATAGCTCAGATACTAAGGTTTCCTCACGATGTTTTCCGTCCTTACCTGGTTACCATCCTAGGGTATCCTAGTTTGGGACCGGGTCAAGTGATTGTATTGTGTGGAAGTTATTATTGTTATGCTTAAGGTTCAGGATCAGTTTTTTCTTCATGTAAAGTTTGTATATTAAAACTATTTTATTATTGTTGTTATTGATGGCGATTACGAAATTATATCATATATGCTTTGATGTATTAAGTTTAAGATGATTTGAGAAACGATGGTCAGAGTGGAGTTTTTTTTTCCGCTGCCTTTTTCTCCACTATAAATATAGCCCGAAGGCAGCGGCTAACATAGTAACATAGTACATTGACATTCAGCAAACAGAATGTAAATGTAAATTCTTTACGTTGGTTTCTATAGACTATTAAACTTCCTACTGTAGTTTTGTACAGCTTGTGTGAATATTGGGGCCACTATTTCAAAGACCTATTTAGAGGCTAAAAATTCCACCCGGACTTGAACCCGCGACCTCTGGGTCACCGTGCCAGCGCTCTCCCAACTGAGCTAATGGGCAAGTGCAAGCATCGATGAAATTTCCAGGCTCTTTACAAACTTCTCTGTATTATGAACATGGGTGGAATTCTTAGCCTCTAAATAGGTTTTTAAAATTGTCCTCAGCACGGGTTAGTGCAACAAAAAGAATATAGCCACTATTTCAATTAACAACTGGAGCAGAACTTCTGGATTTTTTAAGCTCTTTTTTAGCACTCCCGCCATTTTGGAATAGTTTGTTCCGATTGCGGAACGCGCACTTCCGAACGTGGCGAGTTTGAAATTCGAATCACGCGTTCGACATTAGAATATTGCGGTTAGTTTGGCTTCGAAAAATATTGTAACTGACATATTTTCTCTGAAGAAAATACTTATATGTGAATGAAGTACAATATTCTAGTAATTTTTAGGTTTCCGTACCCAAAGGGGTAATGGACCCTATTACTCAGACTCCACTGTAGCTATTACAGACTAAAAACAGAATACAACAAATATTTAAGGGAGCTCCCATACAACAAACGTTGTCTGAAGACAGCGCTCGCCATCTAGTGGCCATCTATGTAACCTTCACAGCGCTTATGTCATGTCGTTAAATGTCAATGTAAAGTGCTTCTTGTTGGTTTCTACGTTTCGTGCGCGAGTTCGACTCGCACTTGGCAGGTTTTTAATAATTTGTTAAAAATAGCTGGCTCCAACTTCCATTTAGCCTTAGGCATCATCTCAAAGTCTAACTCTGTCTAACTAAGTCTAACTCACACTAGATGGACGAAGGGACCACTCGGACTCTGCAGTGCCTGGAACATTGTTTTCTAGATGGAATAGGCTTACCGAGAACCTACATCACATACAATAATAAGATTTAAAACCACTATACTTATTTATAGTGCAGCCTATATACGTCTCACTGTAGGGTACATACCTTCTCTCAGAGAGAAGTATGGAATTAATTACTACGCGTGCCCACCGCGGATTGGCAATTTCAAGCGCTGAGGTATGTGAACACCTCAGCGAGTGATATTGCTACTACAAATTCACAAATGTGCGTAACTTAGTAAACAAAGTCATTGGTACATGCACGGGGTTCGAACCCACGACCTCCCGAATGTGAGGCCGGCGTTCTACCGCAGCGCTACCACCCCTCATACATCTACAACTATCTCTAGGTCTTAGGCCACACAAGGCCCTTAAACATCGTTTTTGTGCCTTGAATATAACTTCTCTATCTATGCAATTGCCCCAGAATATTATGCCATATCGTCGAAAATGATTAATTTTGGAATCAGATTTTCTTCTCCAAAAACTAGGTACAGAATGATAAAAATATGTCTTGAATGTCCGCAATTTTATTATCTATCAAACCCTCAGACCATATTTATCAAAAGTATACTCATTTTATTACAATCACTAAAAATGTTATATTGTGCAAGCGAGATGTAACAACAGCCTTAAGACTGTTCTTACTTAATAATTTTGGAGTCGAATTTTCTCAATGAAAAACTTAGTACAGGATAAGAAAAATATGCCTTGAATATCCGCAATTCTATTATCCATCAAACCTTCAGGGGCCCCATTATGCGCACCAAATCCTGAGCGATTCCAATCGCCTAACTGTCAAATCCCATACAAATTTGACAGTTGGACGATTGGAATCGCTCAGGATCTTGTGCGCGTAATATAGGGGCAGATCACATTTATCAAAAGTTTACTCATATTATTACAATTGTTAAATTGTGCGAGCGAGACAACATGCTCCGCGTAAGAGGGTGGCAACTGTCAAAAAATTCAAAATGGAGGATGTCCCGTTTTCCTGAGTATTTGTAAGGGAAAAGCACAATATTTGTAATTACATAAACGCCAGAGTGTCTTTTTATGTACATTGTGAAGTTATAGTAGCAATACCACACGCTAACGGTGAAGGAAAACATCGTGAGGAAACCTAAGTGTCTGAGCTATTCACATACCTCAGCGCTTGAAATCGCCAATCCGCGGTGGGCGCGCGTGGTGATTAAGCCCATACTCTCTCTTTGAGAGAAGGTCTGTGCCCTACAGTGGGACGCATATAGGCTGATTATGCAGAGTGTCTTTTTTCACAAAAATCAGTGCCCACGCATTTACTGCTCAGTTTGCAATAGAAAAACTGTGGCTCCTAAACCATTTGGAGGAAGTAAATCAATTATCAAGAAGTTTATAAATAGGATATGATTCTAGTAAACAAATACCAAAAAAATATTTGGTATTTCTTCACTAGTACTGTAATTAGTTTCGAGTTGCCATCCCCATTGTTGCTACCAGTACTTCTAGGCGAGATCCCATGAGTGCAATCAATAACGTGCAATAGTAAACATTAGCTTATTCTTACTAAAGTAGGACAACACCTTCGCTTCGACGCTTCGATCACTCAGAACTCCGTAGACATCGAGAGCCGTTCTTGATTTCAAGTGCTTTCCTCCAAAGTTCTTGGAGGGCGGGAATGTTTTAAACTTTACCAACGGCCTTCCGGAATCGAGTAGATTGATGACTGGAGCGAAACGAGCCCCTTTCCATGAAACTTTTGCTTGCTGTCTCTGTCTAACTTACCAGCGAAACAGCGGGTGTGAAAAGGACAAACAATGTAACTGGTTTATTTCAACCTCTTCTCGAACTTTGAAAAGTCACTCTTAAACTTTTGTAAATCAATCAAAGTAGGTCAGGTACTGTAAACAAGTACGTTTTTAGCCATACTTGTACGTAAGGCCGGGTTCTCTGAGCGCACGATTTCTATTGGATTTGAGTAGTTTGAATATTTTGATTTTGTTTGATTGAATAGTTGGGGTTAAGTAGGCATTTTTGAAATCATAGAAATAAACTTTGGCCTTTGCATCTACGTAACGCATGTAAAGCAACTTCATTTCGCAACGATCATTTACAAGGTATCTGGAGTTTAAGGATTACTTCCGTGGTGAAGGTAGGCGCGCGACTTATGAAAAGAGACTAGAACATCTTAGTATGCACTCACTAAGGCATCGCCAGGATTATCATGATCTCACATTTCTTCACAAGCATAAGCAGCCTATATACGTCCCACTGTAGGGCACAGGCCTTCTCACAGGGAGAGAGCATGGGCTTTATCACCACGCGTGCCTCGCGGATTGGCGCTTCTTCACAAGCTGCTTAATAACTCGATCAACGAGCCACATCTTCTGACAAAATTAATCTTTTCTGTACCTCGCCCCAACATCCGATTGTCAAGGGCTTCCATGTTCCAGCCCAGCCCTGTACGCACAAATCTAGGTAAATCGGCACCTCTTCATAGACTTCAAACTCTTTACAATTCTCTCGAGAGACCAATGGAACTCGATATATTTGCTGACCGTATTGGTCAGTGGAAAACACAAGTGCTGCAACCAAGTCCCGCCAATAATAAATAAAATTTATAATATATAATATAATAAAATAATAATTGTTACTGTTCACTTTAATGTAATTAATTTTAATCTAATTTGGTCTGTCAATTATTTACAATAAGATATTATAAAAAAATGTATTGAATCCTGCTGCACGCCTGCTTTTGGGTATTAGGCTAGACAAGAACCACATTAGTATAAGAACTCTGTATTTTTGTGCTTAATACCTGTTGGCTGTTTCAACAAAATATATACAAATACAAATGGATTATTGACACGAAAGATATGTTCATACTGTTACATAGGTATAGGAAAAGACATTTGCAGACTTTCTGTTGAAAAAGTAATTGAAATATCATGTGTTGAACTGTCTAGACACATTGTAGTAGCCATATACAGGCCCCCTACCAGCGATTACAGTTCATTTGAATCAATATTAGAGGATGTTTTGAAGGTAGCCTCCAGCAGTAATAAGAAAGTCATAGTCTGTGGTGACTTCAATATCGACTTATTGGTAGACTCGGCTTTAAATACCAAATTGACAATAATTTTCAAGTCGTTTAATTTAGTAAATATTTTCTTGGAGCCTTCTAGAATAACCGAAACTACGGCCACCTGCATAGATAATGTTTACTGCGATTGCGACTTTTCAGATAATTCTACAGTAAATTGTTTGAAGTCAGACCACAGTGGTCAAATTGTTCATTTTGAAATAGATAGAAAAAACGCAGAACAGGTTATCCTCTGCCGGCCCGTAACAAGTAAAAAATTAGATTCATTTAAAGTAGACCTTGAAAGTAGCATAAAAACTCAAGAAAATTACCAAAATGCTAATGCTCATTATGTAGACTTTTTCAAAGTCGTGTCGGGTAGTTTTGAAAAAGTTTTTAAATTGCGGCAGCTAACAAATAATGAGAATAAATTAGGATTTAGTGAATGGGCAACCTCGGGTATCCGGAAAAGTAGAGACACACTTTATGAACTGTATGACAAAAAGACTTATACATATGACACCAAATTCATACAGCACGTCAAAAAATATTCCAAATTATTTAAGGCCGTCTGCCATAAGGCTAAATGCGATCATATAAAGAATAAAATCTTACAGTCACCGAATAAAATTAAAACAATTTGGACAATAATAAATAGAGAAACGGGTAAAACAAAATTGGGAGACCGAGATATTTCGCTTAAGATTGATGACAAAATAATAACGACAAATGAAGATATCGCTGCAGCATTTGAACAGTTCTTCACTAATGTTCCAATCGTGACTACAGCTCCGTTAGACTCGTCACCTGATCGTGCAGCAACATTACTAAAAGACCATGTCTCCTCGTGCGAACACGATTTCTCATTTAATTACATTGAGCCCCATAACGTTCTTAAAAAATTTAAATTATTGAATCTTAAAAAAACGGAGGACTTGTGGGGTATGTCAGTAAAAATTGTTAGTTCAGTGATCCATGTCCTAGCTTTACCGTTAGCAAAAATTTTCAATAAATGTGTAGATGAGGGAGTATTTCCGGACCTCATGAAATATAGTAGACTAGTACCCTTATTTAAGAGCGGTGATAAACACGATCCAACCAATTTTAGGCCCGTCTCAGTACTACTAGTATTGAGTAAAATATTTGAGAAGATCATCTTAGATCAATTACTTACGCATTTCAATAATTACCAACTCTTTCATAGCCAGCAATTTGGTTTTACTAAAGGGCGGAATACAACAGACGCCGGAGTTATGTTACTTAAACATATTTTCAGCGCGTGGGAGGATCGCAAGGATGCAGTAGGCATATTTTGTGATTTATCAAAAGCATTTGATTGTGTAGACCACGAAACGCTACTGCTAAAGTTAAAACACTACGGAATAAAGGGTGCAGGTTTAGATCTTTTAAGATCGTATTTAGAAGGAAGGGTCCAAAAAGCAGACGTAAATCGTATGAAATCCTCGGGTTCACTTGTAAAAATAGGAGTCCCGCAGAGATCTATCTTAGGGCCGCTCCTTTTCCTAGTCTATATAAATGATTTACCGTTTATGGTACAAAAAATGTCTGAGATAGTGTTATTTGCTGATGACACGTCACTTATTTTTAAAATAAGGAGACAAGAAAATAATATTGACGATGCAAATAATGCTCTCTCGCAAGTACTAGATTGGTTCACAGCAAATAATCTGCTGCTAAATTCTAAAAAGACGAAATGTATAAAGTTTTCCTTACCTAACGTACGAGTAGTTGAGAACAACATAGTAATTGGACATGAAAAACTAGAATTTGTAGATGATACTGTATTTCTGGGCATCACCATCGATCCAAAACTACAATGGGGTCCACATATTGTAAAATTAGCACACAGACTTAGCTCTGCAGCATATGCAGTGAAAAGAATTAGGGAACTCACTGACGTTGCAACTGCTAGGCTTGTTTATTTTAGTTACTTCCATAGTATTATGTCCTACGGTATACTACTATGGGGCCGGGCAGCAGACATTGAGACTATCTTCATCTTGCAGAAGAGAGCCATCCGATTTATTTACAAGTTAGGTAGTAGGGATTCGCTAAGAGATTTCTTCAAAGAAACCAACATCTTAACAGTTGCATGTCAATACATTTATGAAAATATTATGTACGTTACAAAAAATATCAAAGACTTCGAAAATGTTGGTGGCCACCATAATGTTAATACTAGAAATAAACATAAATTGTCATTTCCACTATTTAGACTTGCAAAAGTTAACACATCCTTTATGGGGCACTGTATAAGGTTCTACAACAAAATTCCTCAAGATATATTAGAGTTACCTCCAACGCGATTTAAAAAATGTGTTAAGCACATTCTGTGCAAAAAGGCTTACTATAACATCAAGGATTATTTAGAAGACAAAGATGTTTGGCATTAAACAGTAGATTAATATTATTTAAAGGACGATTGTGACTAGTGTTCAACACATTCATGACTAATATTTTAAGTTGAAAACTATGTTAATTAAGTTAAAACGTGTTTTGAAAAGAATAAATGTGGAGTTTCTTTGTTAGCTTCTTCTCCACATAATCCATTAATTGTGAAACTAACAACTTTGACGTTCATTAAGTAAACATTCTGTTTTTACAATGAATAAAAATATTTGAATTGAATTGAATTGAATAGGTACAGAGGCTTGTGTTGCTTACATTATAACTGGTGGTGTAAACCTTAGAGTAAAGTAACATGGTGTAAACCTAGGATCTCATATGTTAGGTAGGTACTCTAAAATATTTTAATCAGTCGGATAAGAAACAGTAACAGCCTAAGAGCAATAACTACCCTCCGCACTAGTTAAAAACTGTATTGCGGCAGGAGTAGGAATCGTCGAGGACTGACAGTTTTGGTGACCTATATCTTCTATACTAATAATAAATCTGTAAGGGTCGGTCATGGAGTAAGTTAGTTTGTTTTCAGAGATATTGTGTTTATAGGCTCAATATATGATACTGAAACTAATTTCACGATTTTTAGAATTTTTTTCTGTATGTGTGTATGTATGTATGTATGTTCCTCCATAACTCTTAAACCAATTATCCGAATTTGATGAAATTTGGTATAAAAACATATAGACATCTGGGACACAGGATAGGCTATTTAAATTCTAGCTCCAGTTATGATAAGACGTGGCCCCCATACAAATGCTGCTTCGTAAAAATCGAAATGTACGCGAACGGAGTCGCGGGCACAGCTAGTAAATAAATAAAGCAACTTGTCCGTCCACTGCGCCACCAGCGCTCCTCTAACATAATGCAACATGATTATTTACAGCACACTAATTCGCAGCGCAATATTGAACCACACAATTTTCGCAACGCTTCCGCTTCGCACGTGTTACGAAACTAGATTAAACAAACCAACAACAGATTATCATTTGGCACGCGTTCTGTCAGAATTTATGCAGCTCGTTACAGCAGCGCCGCATCATATTCATATCACATGCATCCGTGAGTAGCGGTAGGAGCTTAGCTCTTCTAATGAGTATACCGTGATAACTTTTCTTATGTAATGCTTTTGCGTAGAATCATCAATTCATCATCATCAGCCACAGGCCTCCCTCGTGGTTTTCATAACCATGAGGGGTTTTACCATAATCGCCACGCTTGGCAGGCGGGTTGGCGATCGCAGTTGGAATCTCAGGAAGATGCTGCTACCCGTCTCCTGGTAATTTATTTCCTTAGTCGCCTACTACGACATCTACGGAAGGAAATGGAGTGATGCTATTCTTAATGCGGCGCCACACGGAACGCGTAGAATAGGTCAACTGTATTGTAGCAGCTGAGTCAGATAAAAAAAACGGGGATTAGTGAAAGTCAATGGAAATTAGTGCCCCCCACCCGTCTGTCATGACCCCTCTTTCTCGAGAACGAATAAAGCGTGATTCCACCAAATACCGACCCTCGTTTTCTCGTACACTAACATTCTGTTAATGCACTGTTAACAGCTGTCAGTAATTTTTTCATTCGTTATCGCTTTGGACAACAGACACCTGTTGACAGTAGATTAGCTGCTTGTTTGTATACCGAGAAACGGGGGGTAAGGCTTACAGTTGAACTCTCAGATTGAAAGTGTGCACAATTCCTATATCACTTTCATAAAATTCTTATAAACGCTCATTTCGCTTCACCATTATTGATGTCAAGTGAAATCAAATCAAAAAGTTTTTATTCAAAATAGCCGCAAAAACTGCGACTTGGTGAACGTTAATGAAACTAATGATAAGTTAAATACCTATCCATTTCAAGTTAAACTAGGTCACCTTTATATGCTAGAAAACTTACTACCAAATTGAAACCTTCAAGGCACTTTCCATTGACACAGAATCATAAAATTTGGCAACAAGCAAGGTTTTACATCAAAAAATTGTATTTACATCACTAAAAAGATTATAAACTTATCTACATACATAGAAATAGAAATAGAAATAGAAAGCATTTATTGCCATATTACGACAAAGGGTCGAGGCTCAGCATTATGCAACCAAGTCAACGCAGTGATCTTGGCAGCGCTGATTTTCAGCCACTACCCAAACTCACGCCTGTATCCCAGAGCGGTAGGCAGAGACGAGGGACTGCCACTTGCCACGATCCTGACAGATCACTTTCGATTGACGAAACAAATATATCAAGCGAATATGGGTGGAAGGGCCGGTAAGGGAGTCCCAGGCGGACTTACTTCGACCAAATAGGGGATGTATTAGCAAAGGGCAAGTAAAAAAATATCCGAAACCGGCGTGCGTGCTTGCAACGACTAATGAATGTTAAACTTATCTCTCTGAGTTTATACAAATTTTTCCCATAAAGTTAAGTTTGTAATAATTTGCTTGGGCGCGAGTCTTGATAGCACTTGCATTGTTTTAATGCTTTCCGGCGAAAAACAGAAAACATGCAATGGTAAGCTGCTAATTTATAAACACGAGCACTATACTGTTCCCGTCGAATAAAATTAACATAGCATTACAGCGCGCGCCAGTGACTCCGTACTCAGTATTAGCTCGTGTCCACCTGCACTCACAACAAAATCATAGTTAAACGTGAATTCGAGTGATCCCGGCGTGGCAAGGACATAAGTGCCCGTTTACATGATGAATGCAGATGAGCCTTCATTCAGTGCTCCGCAATTACAATTTCTAATTTGGAAGCGCAGTTGAGCTTTGAGTGAATAAATAGATTATACAAAGGAGCGATCGCTGTAAAGTAAAGTTAAGGTACGGCCGATATTGAGTTGCATTGGCTATGACCTTGACTTAGTTTAAGTCGGATTCAGATAAGGTATGGAGTTTGGTGCGTCGCAGGATGTGACTTCGAATTTTTCGGACTTAAGTTTAGTAAAATTTTCGAATATAATAATTTAAAAAATGATCTTAAGTGTCAATCGCAAGCTTATCCCGACTACGCGGATTTTCGGTCAAGTTATGTTCCGGGTATTATACAGATCGTATTATGAAAGGTAGATATAACTATTCTTTATTTATTGTAGCCTGTATAATTCCCACTGCAGGGCACAGGCCTTCTCTCAG
The DNA here is from genome assembly GCA_963969515.1 of Yponomeuta evonymella. NCBI lineage: Eukaryota > Metazoa > Arthropoda > Insecta > Lepidoptera > Yponomeutidae > Yponomeuta > Yponomeuta evonymella. The sequence continues at coordinate 20,951,886 of OZ018346.1, read as the reverse complement.
AGAGAGAGTATGGCTTACTCACCACGCGTACGCGTGCCCGCCGCTGACTGGCAATTACAAGCGCTGAGGTATGTGAACACCTCAGACACTCAGGTTTCCTCACGATGTAATGAATAAATAATTTTTAAAACATGCTCTTAAGGGGCTCTAGTGCCACTGAGGAAAAAAATCATATCTTTTATTACAGATCGAATTTGCAAAAAGTATCTGTATAATCTCTCAATCTTGCTTATAATGATTTTTAGGGCCCATGCACTGCCGTGAACCTAATGGAAAAAACCTAGGAGTAAATAGCATTATCGCCGAAAACGGCCGTTTTTTGGCATGAATGCTATATAGTCCCAGGTTCATGATCCTAGGTTCTTTGTCGTGGGTCCTAAAAATCACTGTTAACATGATTGAGAGATTGCAAATACGATGTGTGAAAGAAAATATGTTTTTTTTTATTAGTCGCGCTAGTTTGCCCAGTGGCAATTGCAAGCTTATCCCGACAACGCGGAGTTTTGGTCAAGTTATTTACCGGAGACTATAAAGACAATTTTGAATTGAATTGTTTTGAAAAAATCTTTATTGTACTAAAACATATTTTTTTTAATAGGCGAGCTTAATACTAGGTAGTATTATTAAAGGTATACCTAATTTATGGGACTGTTAGGGCCTGCTAACATCATCGTCATAAACGCTTCTATTAATTCTCGTCGAGTGTAACTACGCATCAAATTACGTTAATCCGTCGCCGCGTGAAGAGAAGCCAAAAAACAATTTTTCCTATTTTTGTTGTATGAGTCATTGTAATGGCGAGGATGAAAGAAGCGAAATTCTCTGAAAACAGGCAGTTTCCTTAATCATCGAATTCGCATTTAGCTGTGAAAAAATATGAGGGACAAATTACTTCTAGATGGATGCGGCGTATTACATTAAGAGGCTCCAGGGATAACAAATCTTATCTTCTTCGCAAAAGATCGTTTTTGAAAAAAGTCTCTCATGTCAATAATCACTATTAATTCCCCATCAGTTGTGAATCTTGCGTCTTCAAAATTAGGACATCGAGCGAAAGATATACTGTAACACTGGGCTACAATAAATTTTGGGGTGGTGTTGAGCAGCAGACATTGAAACGTCTTCAACTTACAGATAAGAGCGATCCGATTTATTTACATGCTAGGTAGGGGGGACTCGTTAGGGATTTCTTTAAAGAAACTAACACCTTAACAGTTGCAAGTCAATACATTTATGAATATATAATATACTTGCTGTTGCCCGCGACTTCGTTCGCGAGGTAATTTTGATGTGTATTTTTCCGGGATAACAAATAGCCTATGTGCTAATACAGACTATAATCTATCTCTGTGCAAAATTTCATCCGGATCCGTTCAATTGTTTTTGGGTGAAAGAGTAACAAACATCCATCCATACATACAAACTTTCGCGTTTATAATATTAGTAAGGATGTTAAAAAAATAAAAAAATATACGCATCGAATTAATAACCTCCTCCTTTTTTGAAGTCGGTTAAAAAATATCAGCAATTTCAAAAATATTGGTAGCCATCATAATATTGATACTAGGAATAAACATAAATTGTCATTTTCACGTTTTAGCGTTGCGAAAGTTAATATATCCTTTATGGGGCAATGCATACGGTTCTACAATAAAAATGCTCAAGATATATTAGACTTACCGCTCATGCGGTTTAAAAAATGTGTTAAGCATACTCTATGCAAAAAAGTCATTACATTAAGGATTAATTGGAAGACAAAGATGTCTGGTGTTTAAATAATGTTAACGGGGATGATTGTATCTAGTGTAGTGTAACTTTAAGCTGAAAACTCTGTTAATTAAGCAAAACTATCTTGAAAAAAATAAATGTGGAGTTTCTTTGTTAGCTTCTTCTCCGCATAATCTATTAATTTGAAACTAACAGCTTTGACATTCATTAAGTAAACTTTTTTTTATAGAAAATAAATTTTTTGACTTTGACTTTAAATTTATTGGATAGATTCCAATCTAAAGCTGTCTGTAAGTCTTTTTGTAGTAAATTTCCACTTTGCACATTTGTTAATTATTTTATATGCTTGGCGTCATCGGCATGTAAAAGACGAGTAAAGTTCTTTGGAGGTTCTGGGAGGTCATGAATCATTATGGAGAAGATCATTGGACCCAAAATTGAACCTTGACTGACCCCTGATCTAGTAAAGAAAAATCTACATACATAACACCCATCATCATCATCATCAACAGCCATTCGACGCCCACTGCACGACATAGGCCTCCCTCATGGTTTTCCAAGCTTCCCAAAAAACACCCATTCCGTACAAATTACTGTCAATTACTGTCAAGATTAAGTGGTAGGAAGGCGCTGGATGCAGGCCGCTTCCAACCGGTTTGGAAATCCATGCAGCAGTGGACTTCTTGTGGCTGAATGATGATGATGACTGTCGGCGTGAGTGCATGCAACGACTAATGAATGTTGAAGAAGCGAAAGTGATCTGTCAGGCAAGTGACAGTCTTTGGTCTTGGCATACCCCTCTGGGGTACAGGCGTGAGTTTATGTATGTTTCTATGTATGTACTGTCGATCTCTTAACCTCCTCAGTCCTGACCTTGAAAATTCCAATTGAACTATTACTATTATTATTGTTATTTTCAAGGTCACACTGAAGGTATGAAGCAATTGGAAAACAACTATGTGAGCTTAGGCGTAAAGCCTAACACCACTAACTTACTTAGCAAAATGTCATGATAATAGAAAATTTCTTTTTGAAAATCCATCGGTAAAAGGATATACGTTTTTTTCGATTGATGGCGGTATTGAGCCTCATGGAGGCCCTTAAACGCCGCCCGTCACGCGCCAAGAGCCGGGCACTTTAAAAGAAGCACCCACCTAGAGAAAATCAAATCATCCCCCTTCCCGGGCTATATCGGGTTCGTTTGTCGTAACAATTGTATCAATATTGGACGTCGTAACTCGATTTCCGGACTGAATGCTCGCTGTCATGTCGACGGCTGACGTCGGCCGGCGTTAGACAAAATGGCCGGGGACTCATCAAGGGAAAGGCCTAGAAATAAATTTCTGCTAGGCACTTTCTTAATTTATTCCCTCACTCCGCAGAGTCTGGAGTCGATAATAGACTTATCCACGTCGCTTTACCCGGGGAAAGTGAGGGTAGTTCTATTAATGTCAACTCTTTCTTTTTACCCGATTGTGGCGGAGCCCAAATGGTGGGTAAAGTGTTTGGCTCGTATGTATGTACGTATGTCCAATTCTATATTTTCTTATAACTCCTCAACCAGTGGTCAGATTTTGACAAATAAGATCTCAATCGGTTTATCATGTTTGCGCGAGTATAAAGGCTTAGCAAACAATACCACACAAGTAATTTTTTTCTTACTTTACAGGAGATACAAAAAACTTTTTGATTTCGTAAACAACTTCAGCGGTGTTCCATAGAAATAATATTTGAGGGGCGTTGCAATTTTTTTAATAACGGCCGCTGATTGGTTTGTACGCTTAAATTTTATAGGGCGATCGATTCGCGCTTAAAATCTGTACCTAATGATATTCAGATTTTAAAACCGTCAAACGTCGAATTTCGCATAAATCAAACGAGAAAATTAAAATTTCACTAAAAAGACAAAAATGAAAAACTAAATTAAAATATAACCCGACTGCTAACTACTAACAGCTAACCACTAAGCAGGCTGGGCCCAAATTCAATATTGTAACTCCTTGCAAGGTATCTGGGTTGGTCCCGCCTCCTTAGTAGTAAATTCTTGGCAGTCGGGTTCTTGGTTATTTTTTATTTTAGTTTTTTTCTCTCATTATTTTTATACTCTATTGTGCACATAACAAATAACAGGACATCTCACTACATCATTACTCGGCATCAGCTGCCTTTTATGGCTACTTAGATACACCACGGGCTACATCTATGGTCCTGTTTTATTTATTCGTTTTGTCTGTTGTGTATTTAGTTTTCTTTCTGTTTTTATTATTATGTTACTTATCTGCTTATTTTGTTTCTGTGATGTATCTTGTTTGTATAATAAATGTCTTTCTTCTTCTTCCTCTTCTTCTTCAAAAGCTGTGCCCGATTTCAGCAGTGTCTTTCTTTGCACACTGCTTACTGTGCTGCGTGTTCTCTATCTATTTATCTATCTACTGTCTTTGACTTTTGGGTTTGTTTGTCTTATCATGCAGCCTATACGTTTCCAACTGCAGGGCACAGGCCTTCTCTCAGAAAGAGAGAGCACGGGCTTAATCGTGCCCACCGCAGATTGGCAATTCCAAGCGCTGAGGTATGTTAACACTTCAGACATTCAAGTTATGTGATTTACGACCCATCGCAGGGCACAGGCCTTCTCTCCGAGAGAGAGTATGGGTTTTAATTACCACACGTGCCCCCCGCGGATTGGCAATTTAAAGCGCTGAGGTATATGAATACCTCAGATACCCAGGTTTCCTCACAATGTTTTCCTTTACTGTTAGCGAGTAGTATAGCTACTACAGCGTTATTTAATTTTTCTAGTTTCCTGTGACAACGCCAAGGGTCAACTAAGACAAACCTGCCACTGCATCTTCATTTAAGACGGGACTTTGCAAGGTCTCATTTGGCGAGTACAATTAACTCCTAAAATGGAGCGCAATTAATTTTAATTAGAAATAGTACGCCCAAAAAAAAAACAATTCAGTGAAAGGTCAAACTAGATGCAATAGAAAGAAAAGGGCCGGAGACTCCCTTCACTTTTTCTAGATGTTATTTCTAGAGATTTGTGTTCCTCACGTATGAATATTCCCTTCACATTTGAAAACTCTTTCTAGATGTTATTTCTAGAGATTTGTGTTCCTCACGTATAAATATTTTTAAAGCAAACATTTGAATTCATTTTTTAATCATCGTAAGGAAACCTGTGTGTCTGAGGTGTTCACATACCTCAGCGGTTGAAATTGCCAATCCGCGGTGGGCACGTGTGGAAATTAAGCCCATTCTTTCTCGCTGAGAGAAGGCCTGTGCCCTGCAGTGGGACGCATACACAAAAAAATGTATTCATTGTAACACCAGTGCAGTGATTTTGACAAAGCAAACGTCAAAATTTACAAGGAGCCAATTTTGTTGAAGAAAAGCTCAAAGTATTTTTACACAGCTGGGTTTATTACGGTGTATTAATGCTCATGCGAACGTATTTAATGCCATCTTCCAGACACTATTCAACGATAAATTACATTATAGCATTACGGCATTAAGTCCGCCACGTTATAAGTTTTTATTAAATGTAATAAAAGTATCAACAAATAAGTAAATAAATTATACAATAGGTCTTGATACATTTATCTACTAATTGTTGTTTTCCACCCTAAAGTTATATGGAATTGTTAAACAGAGTGTACAAACGTTTGTCTACAGGGCGACTTTGCATTTGTTCACAATTTCTTAAGAGGACGTTTTAAACATGATTTCGAAAATTATGGTACATACTAGTTTTGAAAAACTCTTGCGATCGACGCTGGCGACTTCAATTGTTCTTATAATTGTTTGCACCAATAGGTCGACTGACTCCTTTAAATATATTGGAAATAATTTTCAACGTTATGGTACTTTTGTTCTGTTATTAGTTTTCCTTCAGTTATTATTTGTTAACTCCCTGAGAGTACCTGCAGTACAGGATTTCCTAGTGCAGGGCTCACTGTTCTGTATTTCTGGCAAAGGTATAGGTAAATAAAGCAATTTTCATTTTCACTTCCCACCACTTTGATTTTGGATTCACAATTTCAAACCAAAAGGTCAGAAATCACGAATATTTACAAATATGTTGCTGATAAATCAGTAATAGAACTATTTTTCATACTGAAAGGAACATTGTCTCAAAATATTGCTGACAAACAATCACGCTGTAGTGTTGGTGTACGTAGTTAACTAACGCATACAGTCAACAGCTGGCCAACCTTTATATTTTCGTTGCAAATTCGCCCTTAACGTAACTGATTAGAGTGCACGTTTGTAAAGGTCGATGCGCTGTCGACTGCACGTAGCTTCTGTTAGGCCTTGTTCTGTTCATTTTGTGTTGAAAGGTCCAACCAAACGGGAAAGTAGGCGAAGCGGAGTTTTTTCCTCCGAACAAAGGGAGACATTTTGTTTCTTTTCAAACAGAGGCTTCAGAGCGCCACATTACTTAGATTGTCGTTAAAAACAAAGTTGGTCACAGCCCTGTGATGTCGGGGAGGCCATCCAAGTTCGCCGTCGGCGAACTGGAGGTGCATTTTGTTTTATCAAGTTACACAATAGAAGTATCAACAAGAAAGATAAAGTTAATGAAGATTTAACGTACCTACTATTATTTCTTACACATTCCGTAGGATTTTCCCGGAATCAGGGGAAAAGGGAAAATAAAAGACTGCCCCGTTGGTCTAGCGATATCACGTCTGATTACCATGCCGAAGGGTTCGTTCTTTAAAACGTTGAGTCAACAAGGAACCCTTATAGTTTCGCCATGTCCGTCCGTCTATCTGTCTGTCTATCCGCGGCCTAGCTCAGACACTATAAGTACGAGGACGCTGAAATTTCGGAGACACAAATTAATCACGCCGACAAAACGGTAGAATAATATTTTCTCGTCTACACCATAATGTGGGATATCGTTGGATTGGTCGTTTAAAAGTATTGTGGGTGTAGGAAAATCTACTTTCCGTTTGCGAAATATTGAGCTTTAAAGCCCACATCTTTGTCCGAGTCGGGCATCCCTCTCCTGGCGAAACGGTTGATTGTATTCGGGTTAGTAGCACATATAATGAACTCAAAAGAAAAATGATCACGGCTGAGCTTTTGGTAGCCTTTATACGTGCCAGTGTAGGGCACAGGCCTTCTCTTAGAGACCACACATGCCCACCGCGGATTGACAATTTTAAGCGCTGAGGTATGTAAACACCTCACTCACTCAGGTTTCTTCACATTGTTTTCTTTCACTGTTAGCGAGTGCTATTTGCTACGAAAACTTCACAAAAGTTACTTAGAAAACAAAGTCAGTGGTACTTGCCGGGATTCGAACCTACGACCTTTTGAATGTGAAGTGGGCCGGTCTACCGCTCCGCTACCACCGGATTAATTCAATTAAATCATCTATCTGTTGTCAGTAGATGCCGAGAAATCCCAGTTCGAGTCAGCCCCGTTTGGTCGCCAAAGTCCCCCGCGAAACTAAATCACTTCCGGTACCAGCTCAATGGAGGCCGCATTTCCGATCCGATCTGTTCAGCTGAATTATATTGATTCGATTAATTGAATTCGATTGGGGATTTCCTTTATGTAGTGATAACGTGAATTGATCAGTAAAACAGAAATGTCGCTTTAAAATTCTAGGGTCGGCGGACTAAAGCACATTAAGTCAAATTGTCATTAAATTTATTATTCTTTGCGGCATACGTTTCTAAAACAGTAGTGTGCTTATTTTTTTTGAAAGTATAAGACAGTTCAATTCATTGTTTCATGACAGCTCTCCGATAGCGTAATAAAGATAATAAAAATGAAAAAATGAATATGAATAATTTTAAAATAGGTTTTTTGTCTGTGCCTCAAAAACTTTTGTTTTGAATTTATTTGCTTTAGTCTACTGACCCTAGAATTATACTTCGAGATACTCTTGTACTCTGTTGGTGGTTTTATCAGTAAGTAAGTAAGTAAGTAAATTATTTATTTGATATTCAAATCTTAATATCTATAACAATACAAATTCAGATCACAGTTGGGTTAGATTTGGCACCAAATTGGTCTCCACTCAGCATCATGCCGTGGCTGGTAGCGACCACGACGCTGGTTTTCAGCGGTTACCATTTATGGCACAAACAAAGAAAAAGAAACTTAAATACATCAATAAGTAATTTATTTGTGACTTAAAACACTTATACTAGACCAAACGTGGTCTCTCACTATGGGCCTCATAAGAAGGCTCAAAGTCACGCAATGAGCTATGGAAAGGGCTGTGCTCGGAATTTCTCTACGAGACCGAACCGGAAATGATGAGATCCGTAGACGAACGAAAGTCATCGACATAGCCCGGCGGATTAGTAAGTTGAAGTGGCAGTGGGCGGGGCACATAGCACGCAGAACTGATGGCACGCAGAAAAGTTCTCGAATGGAGACCATATATCGGCAAGCGCAGCGTAGGATGACCAGCCACAAGATGGACAGATGACCTCATCCAAGTGGCAGGAAGGCGCTGGATGCAGGCCGCTTCCAACCGGTCTTTTTGGAAATCCATGGAGGAGGCCTATGTCCAGCAGTGGACCTCTTGTGGCTGAATGATGACTAGACCAAATCTTAATGGTTATATGTTTTTGTGCATCATCATCATCAGCCATTTGACGCCCACTGCACTTTACAATTTTGAGCAGCTCAATAGAATCGATAAAAAATTATTAAGAAATACATAAAATGCTCGACCTCATGTTCATAGCACATTGTTGACCTGTATGGTCGCCACATTCTCAATAAATGTTTAATGAATTGTTCTTAAAATACTAACGTAGATAGAAAATCTGTCTCTTTTTGCAACATAATAACCAAATTTATTAATAAGGCAATCGTTTGCGGCTTATCGCTTTATTCACTAAATGACTCGAAATAAAAATGTTGTTGCTTCATGTTCATGTGACGTTCATCTATCAATTAACTTATAAGTGATTTAGGTCAAGTGAAAAAGGTTCCCATACTAAGCTATCAGTCAATCCGCCATAAAAACATACCTTTTCTGTAAAAAAAAGGGGTGCGGTGTCGCTGTCACACTATTTTGTCACACCAGTGTGACACAGAAGGTCAACACGCTCTAACGTCCGACATATAAATACAGAAGGTCAACACGCTCTAACGTCCGACATATAAATAAACAAATTTTCATTGGGCATAAAAATGGCCAGCAAAAAAAAATTCTTAACTTATCCCGGCCGGTTATTATGCCTACTACGGTTTAAGAGAAAAAAGCCATTTATGAGATAAGATAAGAATGTTCTTTGTTATACAGTTAAGCTCATGACATAAAAAAATTGCAAAAACACACAGTACAATTGGCGGGCTTTATACGTTAGACAGACAGACGACATAAGCATACAAATAATTCATAATTTTACTTTAATTATAATTTATAATAAGATCCCGTTAGCACAATAAGAAATAAACAATTTTACACCCAATCTAGTGATTTTGTATAGAGATTGAGCAGGTTCGCAAACAAACAAATGAAATTCAGGTGAAGCTAAGTGTCTTCTAGTAGACTTTAATTTAGCCCCAATACATTTACGCGCACTTGAGACGGCTCCCAATTTAATCTAGAATTCAATAATGAAAATTTATACCATTGTTAGAGACCGCTTTGTGACTGGCGAAGTGGAAATAACATACCAACTACAAATACGAATGGGCCTCTACTTTGTAAGAGCCTTATTAATATAGCATTTAATATTGTTCAACTTACGCCTTATGACGGCAACCCAACAAAGTACCATTATTATATATTGGTTTAACGGTTTCACTTACTTTTGAAAGTAAGTGAAGCCGTTAAACCAATATATAAAATGTGCATTGCTTACGAAAGTCTAAGTTGTAAAATACCATTATTATTTTTGTGTTTCGTAGCTATGGCAACACTGTAACTTTTTCTGTTCTCTGTGTTACCATTGAGCTGTGAGGATGTTCTAGTTTGTAAGAAATTATTTGTTACACTTTATTGCACAATAAAAAAACGTGAGCAAAAGTAAAACTTAAATAACAGGCTTGTGATATCGTAAGAAAAATTGTGCTAAGGCGGACTTCTCCCAAAAGAAATTTGCGTGATTGAGCAACAAACATCCAAGTCGTTAGGCACATCACATTTATACTTAGAGAGTACATTTTGTTATTAATTACCAGGAGACGGGCAGCAGCGTTTTCCTGAGATTCCAACCGCATGCTGCGATCGCCAACCATAAACAAAAAAAAAACGTGAGCAAAAGTAAAACTTAAATAACAGGCTTGTGATATCGTAAGGAAAAATTGTGCTAAGGCGGACTTCTTTCAAAAGAAATTTCTCCAAGCCAGCCTAACAATATTTGAAAATTAAAAAAGAGACCGGGGTAGGGCAGATAAAGTGTAACCAAAACCTATCGCTATACTACTTACTAATATACATGTATATTTATATTTATGTAGACATTCGTGTAAGTTGTATGTATACAACTTACACGAATGTCTACATAAATATAAAAATGAAAGAAATATATACGTAATTTAAACGTAAGTATACTTAACAAAAATAAACAACCAAATAAATATTATTACACAGACTACTAAGATATACTTAATATTATTATAGATAGTGCTCTTTCAATTTGCTGCGGAACTGTGACACAGTTGGACTATTGTTATAATAGTTGGACAATTGTCATCATGTGAAAATTTAGCGTTTCCGTGCTCCAAACCCTCCACAACTTGTCCAGTCCAGACCTCTACAGCACTTACTGGCATTTGCTGGTTCAGGATCTACACTGGATTTCTTCTTTAACCTACAGCCAGTAGGTTGAAGAAGTAAAGAGGTCTCCACTTAAACTTTTTATAACTCCTTAGGCAGCTAAAAAAATACGAATACTTAAGGCCGTATTAATAAAGCGCTCTTACTTCCATAACTCGTTTTTGAGTACGTTGTCAATCGGCTGTTTTGTTTCGAAAAGCATTTTGACACATTAAATAAAAAATAAAAACGGGTCTTGCAATATGGCTGTCCTTTCCATTTTAGTGCCAGAACATACTGTAATAAATTGATTCTTTTTGAGTGACGTATCATATTATTTCCATAATAATTCTTCCCATGGCACTTGGTACGTACGGATTTTCTCTCAGGTTGTACTACATTTGCCTCCAAAATTATTAATCTTAAGTACCTCTATAGGTACTATGTTATCTTATGATAACAAAATAATTAGCAAAGCCTCAGACTACAGTGATAAATCTAATTATAAAAATACAGTCATTAAACACGTTGCGGGTTTCAAATCATTAATCCAAATCCGGTCAGCCGTTTTTGCGTGATTGAGCAACAAACATCCAAGATTTCACATTTATAAAGTTAGTAGGAATAGTCGTTAGGCACATCACATTTATACTTAGAGAGTACATTTTGTTATCGATTACCAGGAGACGGGCAGCAGCGTCTTCCTGAGATTCCAACCGCATACTGCGATCGCTAACCGGCCTGCCAAGCGTTTCGATAATGGCAAAACCCCTCATGGTTATAAAAACCACGAAGGAGGCCTATGTCCTGTAGTGGGCATCAAATGGCTAATGATGATGATGATGATGAGTACATTTTGTTAGGCTTTTTTCTGACAGTTCTATAAACTGTGGCGTGTTTCATTGATTAGAATCAAAACGAAATACTAAGCTAGACATTTCAAGTAGACGTCACGTGTTTCTGCCAAATGTGACAGCTGCTTTCAGAATTGAATGCTGCAAAAAACACACTGAATCGCTCTGTTTGGGTAAATTGTATTCGTATTTTATCAGGTCGTGATTACACGCCTGTGTCTGAGGCGCGCCATCAAATACCTGAGTCGCAGACACACATACAAAAACCGCGTAAGTAGATTAAAACGGAATGAAAGTTCAAAACAGTCTTGAGTTTCATTACATAACATAAGCAGCCAATATACGTCCCACTGTAGGGCACAGGCCCATTGAGTTTCGTTACTAGTTTCTATTTAAATCTGTGGTTAAACTGTTGTAAACGAGACTGCTCCACAGTCAGACCAAGCAGTTGGTTTTGTAGGGCCTTGTTATAATAAATGTAACATAACATAAGCAGCCTATACACGTCCCACTGTAGGGCTCAGGCCTTCTCTCAGGGAGAGAGTATGGGCTTAATCACCACGCGTGCTCACCGTGGATTGGCGATTTCAAGTGCTGAGGTATGTGAATAGCTCAGATACTCAGGTTTTCTCACGATGTTTTCCTTCACTGTTAGCGAGAGATATTGCTACTATAACTTCACAAATGTACCTACGTAACTTTCTGTAGCTTACAGAATACGTAACAATAAATAACAACTTGGATTAAAAACTTTGGTAAGAACTAAGGCTTATTTGGCTTTCAATGGGTCGAATTGCGATAAATATTTATTACTTATCTCAAGTCTTGAAAAACCGGCCAAGTGCAAGTCGAACTCGCGCGTGAAGGGCTCCGTACCATTACCTATACTACATTTGAATTTTTTTAAGCGTCTACCAATTGCCGTTATTAATATTGTACGAGCAGAGGAGAGCGTGTGCCACTCAACTCTTTCGCACAGCAGATGTTGTAGATTGTAGGGCTGTGGTGGATGAAGAAAGTAGATGTTGATGTTTCAAGTCTTCATGGTGTTTATTAGATACTGTGCACAATTACATGTTGGAAGACGTATGTTGTTAATGAGAGGCAAAAGCCAACTGTCTGGAGCCCCCCTTATATATTTATTTTAATATGTTTTTAGTATTTTTTGGTATAGCGGCATCATCTGTGAAAATTTCAACTGTCTAACTAACACGGTTTATGAGATACAGCCTGGTGACACACGGACGGACAGCGGAGTCTTAGTAATAAGGTCCCTTTGGGTACGGAACCCTAAAAATACTCGTACTAACTAAGGCTAAAAGTGGCTTGGAGTCACACGGGCCCAGGGTGTTGACCCCAATCGCTGTGAATATAATACTTACTACCGCCACAGAATCCGTTTAAACGATTCTTGCACAACGCCATCTATTTTAAACATAAAATAAATATTATCCCACGAGAATGCATTACCGGAATATCAAGTATGCCACGTCTAAATTCAAGTCTTTGTCTATCTGTACGCCAAGTTTCATGCAAATCCGTTTAGCCGTTATTGCTTGATTGAGTAACAAACATCCAAATACCTTCACAAACTTTCATATTTATAATATTATACATAATATAAGCAGGACTGCTGCTCCAATTGTGCATATTAAAGCTATGTTTATAAACATCTAGAGGGAGCTCTATAACTTTTTAGTCTTTTTCCCGTATAACTCAGAGGGAGCGTCATAAAACAACGTCACAAACTGACACAGAGGCCCTCCATCAAGTCAGTATATTTAAACAATTATAATACGTTTTTTTGGCTTTGTAGCCACGTTACTGCGCGGGAGCTAACGAGGTAATTACAATAACAATGACTGGGGCTCTGCCAAAAGGTAGAGAAGGCCAGAAGATTGGTTTCACAAGGAGAACGAATGCTGCAAATGTACAGATGTAAAGATCAACCGAAGGATTGTGAACAAAGGCTGTGCACGCATTAACGTAACTACAGCGACATAACAGAGTCTCGATTGCACAATGTTAATAGTTCCCAGTAAAGTTTTCACTTAACATAAGGATCCGTATTAATTAAACGTTCTTACCTCTGAGAGAGATCTCTTAGTTTGACAGCGCGATTCCCACTAGTATTTTGATCACTTTTCAATACAATCAGCAGCATAATGCCAACTATTCATACGACAAATCATCATAAATGACATCACGTTAAGCCTAGAATTTAATTGAATAAAGCCTACTACCACGAATGGTGTGTTTAGTCGTACAATGCTTACTTCCACTGTCTACAATACTTTGAACGCGTGGATTGCCATCAATTTATACAGTCAGGAGCAGAAAACGAAAACATTTTGAAAATAAAATGGGCATTTTGATGGTCTATGAAGATTTGCAAAAGTTCTCTTTGCGCTATACCGATTGTTTTGAAATGAAACAAAAGTAATAAAGTGTGATAGCGGGCTTCATGCTATCAAACCGTTTTTTTACAATCTTGACAGCTGACTCAAGATGCCGCGAGAACGTTTCATTAAAACTGTGACACCGGTTCAATAATACGTGTACTTCTACACTTTCCTATTTCGCGGTAATTATAATAACAATGACTGAATCCAGGCTGAGTGAATGAGAGAAAGTCACTCCCATTCACGTTACCTTTTCCCTATTGCGTAATTTAAATTTTTTGCGCGCCGCAGAGGCTTGCTAGTCATTATGTATATTTTTGTGTTCAGGTTTTTGATTGCTTGTACAGTCGATAGTACAGTACAGTTTATGTGCATAATCGTTTACATTTAGGTTGAAAATTTGCCCGTAATGCAAGTGAGTAGAGTGCACGGGGGTAAAGGTTCATGTGCTGTCGACTGTACTAAAACCATGAATTGTTTTAGTTTCCGTTAGTGATTTAAGATCGCCATGAAATTATTCATCAGGGCTGAGGTTTCTGAAACCACAATTCGTAGTTTATTATGAGAATTCGATGTACATTGCGTAGCGTAGACCGCCTACCTCTTAATCTGTGGGTTAATCTACTTGGCAATGTACATCAAATTGACATAGTAAACCGTGAATTATAGTTCTACGAAACAGGCCCCAATTCGACTGCCTTGTTGCTTTAGCGGTATCACGTCTGATTGCCATGCCGGAATTTGTGGGTTTGATTCCCACTGGGGCCGCCGTAAATATGTACAAAAGGCAGTCTGGGTTTATTTCCATGTTTGTGGTGTTCTAATTTTAGTTATTCATGTTATTTAGAAAGTTATTTATTACTATTTATTTATTTACTAGCCTAAGATCCACTCATGATACTTTAGTACTGATGATACTGATGATACTGATGATACTGACGATACTGATGATACTGACGATACTGATGATACTGATAATACTGATGAAGTAGAAGAAGGTTCGTCAGGACTGAGCAAAGTGACAAACCCTGGGTCTTTTCCACTCTCCCGGGATACGGGCGCGAGTTAATGTATAAATAAATAGGTGTTTAATAAGGACGATACTGAAAAGGTAATAGGGGGGCAGTGGATGAGATTGGAGACCGGGAGCCTAACAGTGGGCTTCTCTTGAGTTGTAGAAGAAGATGCATATTCCCAAGAGTGAGGAAGTAATATATATATATATATATATATATATATATATATATATAGTAAAAGAACTCATAGACCAATACGATTGCGATCTCGGTGGCGGTGGCGGTCATTTACTTCGGTGGTATTTGTATAATGGACGCGATTTGGTGATTGATTGATTGCTGCGTCCGAGGTCAGAACGCTTTGGTTTAAATACTTCCAAAAAACACTACTGCAGTAACTGACCGCCGCCACCACCGTGGCCGCGACCGCTTTGGTTTGTGAGTTCCTTAATAGTTCATGGGCTAGATAGATAGGTATATTATTGGGAGAATACAGAAAAACTACAATACTAAGTCGTGAACGTTTCGTTGTTCCAGAAGCCGACTACACACTGGACGACTCGTTTTGGAATGAAGAGAGCCCAGTCGGTAAGTGCTTTGGACTACTCGGAGTGCAGATATGTCCGTAGGTAGCCACAAAGTATAAATTCATGGATAGAACAAACTTAAGAGGCTCATAAAAATAACTCTAAATATAATTAAATATATGTGGGTAAATAAATATGTAAAAGTCACCTTTCGCAAACTCGACCTGTAAAGGAAGATCCTTTGCTCGCATATGACATCTTACATTACATAAACTTGTCGCAGGAGGTTAGGTTGGGGTGCGATCCGTGATAATGAAAAAGGGTATTCAGGGGCACGGTGTAATTATAATATAATGGAAAGGCACCTGAGAACAATAAAAAAGAAAAGCTTAACTACGGTCTAAAACATAAATATAAAAATACAATGAGGAATTGAAGGGAAGAACACTTACATTAATTTTATTAATGTGCCTTTTGAATATTATTAATTTCGTAGATAAGGATACAGGATACACAGGATAAGGTGACAGACGTGTTATAATAAAATTTGATAATAAAGATAGGATCTCGTTTACGTCCACTTAGTTCGGAGGCTGAGGAATATCTCCCTAAATACGTCCGAACACTGCGGCACATGTCATAAAATAGTTAAATTTGGAATAGTAGATGGCCGAAAATGATAAAAAAAGCAACGAGGCGATTACCTCGTTACAAACTCACACCTGTAGGAGGTAGGCAGAGACCAGATTCTGCCACTTGCCACTTGACAAACCCGTTTCGTTTTATCAAAATTCATAAGTCGCTGCAAACACGCACGCCAGTTTCGGGTACATTTTATCCTGCCCTTCGCTAAAACATGATCTTAAAGAGATGCTGCTATGTAGCGTCCCTCATTTTTACCCGACCTCGGCGGAGCTTAAAAGGAGGGTAAAGTGTTTGGCTCGTATGTATGTATGTAAGTATGTCCCATTCTATGTTCCCGCGTAACTCTTTAACCAATAGTCAGATTTTGACAAATAAGATCTCAATCGATTTGTCTTGTTTGCGCGAGTGTCAAAAGCTGTATGAAATTTGCTTTATTAATTAGCTTTTAAATGTAACAAAAAAAAAATCTCTGAAGACAAAACAAAAAAATTTAAATAAAAAATTACCAGCAACCGGACTGCTAAACATTAACTACTAAGGAGGCGGGACCCAAGTTCAAAAATGTAACTCATTGCGAGGTACCTTGGGTGGTCCTGCCTGGCTTAGTATTTAATGTGGCTGGAAATTTTTTATTTAAATTTTTTTATTTGAAAATAAAAATGAAAAAAAATTTATTTATAAAAGGGTTAAAAGAGTGGTTACTGGCTCCCAAACTAAGATTCCCTGTGCTATGGGCAGCCAGGCTTTTTCCAAAATACATAATAATATGTGTTTTACAATAGTTTCTAATAGCATCTAATATCTAAAAGTTTTTATACCGTAACGTAAGTAACGACTACAAGAAACAACACAAATAGTAATACCAGCTTACAAACCTTGAAACACGATTTTGTCGGTTTGTTGGTTATTTTTCATTTCAGTTTTTATTTTATTGAAAACAGTGAGTATAGTTTGATGTATTTTTTCTGAAGTGGCACTGGGAAATACAATTACGGATGTATTAGACTTTGTAAATTTGTATATGCTTAGGCCGACTTCACGCATAACTTCTCAAATGTCATCTTAACAGCCATTTATGTATCTTTAAATAATTTAAGTTAAAATCTACTTACGCCCCACTCAAGAAAATGGTGCAAGCCTTAATATTTGATACAGATATAAGGTAAAAAGATCTTAATTTTCCTCGACAATTTGAATTAAAAGTTAGACGCTTGAATGCGTAAAGTAAATAACACTTTATTCTACGTTATCCGATTTTTTTGTGTGCATTCCGTAGGTCTCAGGATAGTTCGTAGGCTACTTCATATGGCAAAACAACGTTTCCCGAGTCAGCTAGTTTTATTGTATCAAATGTTTTATTGAGCAAGAACAACAGCCCAGTGGGTCGACGACATTGTGAAAGCGGCTGGAAAACATTGGAAGAGACTAGCAAAGGATAGGATGGGTTGGCGTGAGAGAAAAGGGGCCCATGCCCGACGTTGGGCTCTGCTTTTGGCCTGATCTGATAGATAGAAGTCTTATGGTTTTGCTTTGGCTTACCGTCTGCGCAGCCAATCGTCTGCTACGTAGGGTAACAAGAGTATTGGCTCTCTACATTGAACAGCGTTGCCAAGAACATTAAACTCATCATCATCATAGGCCTTTGCGTCCGTTTCGGTCTGTTTAAGGCAGCCCCTCCAGAAGCAATTCCCATATAAATGTAGTTTGATTTTAATTTACAAACGATGACACTTTGCCGGTATGTCGTTTATAAAATATAAAACCGGCCAAGTGCGAGTCGGACTCGGGCACGAAGGGTTCCGTACTATTATATATACAACACTTGAATATTTCAAGTGTCTATCTGTTGCCGTTGTTAATATGGAGCAAAAAACGGCAAAAAATCACGTTTTTACAACAAAGTTCTTAGTATTTGTTGTTATAGCAGTAACAAAAATACATCTCCTCTGAAAATTTCAACTGTCTAACTATCACAGTTCACGAGATACAGCCTGGTGACAGACGGACGGAGACGGACGGCCGGACAGCGGAGTCTTAATAATAGGGTCCCTTACCCTTTGGGTAACCAAACTACGTTTTTATGGGAATTGCTCCCTGAGGGTCCAGAGATATAAACTTTTTGGAACGTCTAAAAAGTCCACTTCGGGAGTGGACGGTTCTACTGCATATAAGATACACCAAGAAAGACTCCGCGGTTGGGTTGGTACAGATTCTGTCGACTGAACTTGGACTAAGAAATTTCCTTAAGGTGGGACGATTCTCATACAAATGATTTTTTCCACATTTGTTAAAAGAATGTACATAATTAGAAACTGAAATTATTCTGTCTGCATAAATTGAGATTTTTACCTGCGCCAATTTACATTTCCTTGAAAACAAACATTAGTTTAATACTAAAATGAAATTGTTGTTGTTGTTGTTGTTGTTATATTATTGTTTTCTTCAGGAACATATAAATTATCGCAAATAAAAGTCTAAATTGTTGCTGATATACATACTTTCAGTATGTAAATTTTTTAACAAATTTGGTAAAAATCACTTGTATCGGAATCGTCCCACCTTAAAACAAATTCGTCCCCACAAAATCCTCGGACATCTTAATTTAAACTTCCGGCGCTAAAAACCTCAGGCTGGCCTGAAAAAAAAACCTCCAAACTGAGCTCCCATTTCCCCCCCGTCACATTTCAGCGTTGCAGGAAGGAGCCAGTAATGGATATTGCGGTGACTTCCCGGCTTTCGTCCGCGCCCACGGAATATATGGCGGGCGGCCGGAGCAAAAAAAAAAGTGGAAAGAGATAAAAGTTCCGTTCCATGAAGATTCCCGTGTTATAATTGTTTGTTTATTTCATTATGGAAATCGATAAAAATTGTCACTTAATGACTTACACTAAGCTACGTCTATGTCCAGCAGGAGACGAGTACCGGCTGACTAATTGATAAGTCTTAGTTAGTAAAATACCTCTCAGGGAGATAGTATGGACTTAATCACCACGCGTGCCCACCGCGGATTGGCGATCTCAAGCGCTGAGTTATGAGAATAGCTCAGACACTTAGGCAACTTCACAAATGTACATATAAATGTAATAAATGTCTTTCTTCTTCTTCTTCTTCTTAATTAAGAAAACAAAGTCATAGGTACATGCCCGCACTGGGAATCAAACCTGGGCCTCTTGCTTCCAAGCCCAATGTTCTATTATGGCCATAAATAAGTAAAATTCGCTTTTGAAAGTATACCTGCACATAATTTTATTTTATACCTACTCAAATTTGTTATTTATTTAGTTTTTCAGTTATCTGTAAAAAGAAAAAACATAATTATTGTATTTTGTATTTGTATATGGGTGCTTATCATCATCATCATCATCAGCCATTTGACGCCCACTGCAGGACATAGGCCTCCCTCATGGTTTTCATGACCATGAAGGGTTTTGCCATAATCGCCACGCTTGGCAGGCGGGTTGGCGATCGCAGTATGCTGTTGGGTGCTTATGCCTGAAATAAATAACTATTACTATTATTATAACTTTTATTATTATAACTTATAGTGACTAAACAAGGATATGTCAAAATTAGATAGATAGATATTTTTACTATCATGTGTTAGACGTCACATTACAAAATCTATAAAAGTTTTCATGAGAAAATTTGGGTGTATTTCCATGTTTGTGATGTCCTTGCCTGGTTACCATAGCACACGGTATCCTAGTTTGCGACCAGCACAAATGAATGTGTTGTGTGGAATTTACTGTTATAAAATACTGAAGATCTTCTGGCCAAAAACCAAAGCAGAACTGCGGAGGATTACTGAATAAACACCGATAGAATGGGAAATAAAGATGCGACAGTAGCGAAAGTGGTTGCGTAGGACATACAATGCGATAGAGGAGGAGGAGATCCAATAACCACCCATCCAAAATTGCTCTTAAATGGTGTCCCGCCGGAGACGCTCAGTCTAGCAGGAAGCCACTATTATCGGGACAAATGGATGAGCTACAACTAAAAGATTCCTATGTCCTAATGAGGGACAACAGGAACTGATGATGATAATCATCATCATCATCATCATCATCAGCCTATGCTTATCCACTGCTGCTGGACATAGGCCTCTCCTATTGCATGCCACTGAGCACGGTGCTCGGCTACTTTCATCCAGCTCTTGCCAGCCGCCCTGCAAAGATCATCGCTCCACCGAGTCTGAGGACGTCCTACACTACGTTTACCGATACGTGGTCTCCACTCAAGAACTCGTCTACCCCATCGGTTATCAGTTCTTCGCATGATATGGCCGGCCCACTGCCACTTCAGCATGCTAATTCGGTGACTTTGGTTCTCTGTCGGATCACCTCGTTTCGAATTCGGTCTTTCAGAGAAACCCCGGGCATAGCCATTTCCGAAGCACGCTGAGCTACTTTAAATTTGCGGATCAGCCCCACGTCATGGCGGGTAGGACGCACTGATTGAAAACTTTCGTCTTGAGACTCTGTAGGATTGGCAATGTGAAGACTCGACGGAGTTTCCCATACGCTGCCCAGCCCAGCTGTATTCTTGTATTGGCGATGGTGATGATTATTATTAAATCTGGGTAATTAGGAAGACATTTAAATCTTTGCAGATCTAATGCACTATAAGATATTTATAATAGCTCGAAAAGGATACGCTGCCAAAAAACAGTCTTGGTAGCGCCTCGGTAGAACGCTGGCCTTACATTCGCGAGGTTGTGGGTTCGAATCCTGTCTTATCCTCCTCAGTCCTGGCCTTGAAAATAACAATCGAAATCCATTGTTACTTTCAAGGTCAGGACTGAGGAGGTTAAACCAATGACTTCATTTTCTAAGCTAGCGTAATTTGCGGCAGCAATACCACTCGCTAACGGTAAAAGAACACATCGTGAGGTAACTCGCGGGTGTTAACAACCCCAGCCCTTGCTACGTACAATGGCCCAACTGTATTTTTCAATGACTTGCCATGGAATATATTAAACGGGTCTAACCGCGATTGTTTATTAGGTAGAATTTTATTACCTTTGATTCCCGGCATTTTGGCAACTGTGCAGCTGCCGTGGTCATGTTAGACTGAAGTGGCGAGTAAAGTCAATTATTTTAGTGAGGTAGTCGGGAATCAAAGGTAATAAAATTCAACCTAATAAATAATCGCGGTTAGACCCGTTTAATATATTACTATGAATGAGACTAAGTCCGGAAATGTGGGATCTGACTAAAGGACAATCTGCCACGTATCTACATCTGTAAAGCGATGCGATAGTAACTGGCCTAATGGCACCCAAGGCAGTCTTCGCGACTCTCTAGTCTGTAACCGGAAGGCGCAGGTTTTTATGGTTTTACAACTCGTCGCGGAGTGACGGGAGTCGCTCATTTCACGGGGCCCGGACGTCACCGTGACACGGGACGCAATTCAAACTCGCAGTTTTGTATATGGGAGCTGCTACAATGAGATTTAACGTTCAAGGAAAATGCGTTTGCTTTTCAAAAGGCATTTTGACAAATGTTTAACGTTTAACGCTCTAGGCTCAAATGCCAACATGTGAGTACATTCATAGTGCTTATCCCTTTTGCTAACGATGAAGATTCATATACCTCAGCGCTTGACTGTCTTCTAGGTCTAGCGGTTAAATACCAAAACAGAGGTTGAAGGTTCGATTCCCGCTTGAAGCCGTATTTCTACGTCTATAATGTCTCTGCTTGGTTACTATAGCCACTTGACGCCCACTGCAGGACACAGGCCTCCCTCATGGTTTTCATAACCACGAGGGGTTTTTCCATAATCGCCACGCTTGGCAGGCGGGTTGGCGATCGCAGTATGCGGTTGGAATCTCAGGAAGACGCTGCTGCCCGTCTCCTCGTAATTTATTTCCTTAGTCGCCTTCTACGACATCCACGGGAGGAATCGGAGTGACGCTTTTCTTAATCCGGCGCCACACGGTATAGCAATTTAATACCTTGTTGTAAAAAGATGGGGCTGCGTAAGTAAAGAAACGCCGAGAGTGAACCCTATGGGTTTTGGGGAATTTTTTTTGGGAGGAGATTTTTGTAATCTGGCGAACCTAGAATTAATTAGTTGCAGCAAAGCTAGGCTTAATATATAAAGGTATGAAACATAAATAATATATCTGCTTGAAACATTAAAGAGCTGGTGTAAAAAAAAAATGCAGAACACCTGATATTTTTAAGTACCCGAAACCGGCGTGCGCGCATGCAACGACTATTGAATGTTCAGGATCGTGGCAAGTGGCAGTCTCTGGTCATTGCCTACCTCTCTTGGATACAGGCGTTAGTTTATGTATGTATGTATTTATGTATGTATGAATGGAACACCTGATATTTTTTTGGCGATTCGAGAGTGAATTCCGCAATGAATGTTATCTGTGTTTAAGAGCAGAATAACATAAAGTTTCACTGAACCTGTTTACACAAACGGCACAATGGACTGTTTGTGTACGCTTTTCAGTAGCCCCATCTACGAGAATTCCTCTTCCACCAAACAAACATCCCTTTGAAATTTACCGTGAAAGTAATAAAATCAAATAATTATACTCATTTACTGCTGCGGTTCGCAGCCAAAAGATCCTTAATTAGAGATCCGATTACCACATCAAAAACGGCGTAAACGTACCACTCTGTGTGGAAAGTGCTCAGGGATTGCCAATAAGTTCACATCAAAGCCTTACATTCCTCAAATAGAAATCGGTTACATTCCTTAAATAGAAAGGTGAGCTTACTTGTGCGACAAGTAAAAACTAAAGAAGGATGGCCGTGACGTAACATTTCTCATTTAAGCCTAAGACTGGCTTCTGTCAATCTAACAGGAATATCTATCTGTTTACCGATGGGTAAGCTCTATCCAGTGAATAATTTCAAAAACGTCATTGGCAGAGCTATTCATGAACAAATTGTATGACTGACAACCCTGTCTGTTAATTCCCGCATATGTATTTTTATATTTATTTACTTATCCTGTGATTTGGCGCAAGTCACTTTTACGCCTTTTAGATATATGCTAACAATGTCATTTATAGAAACACGGTTTATAAAATACGCTTTTTCTTTTTTAGTGTAATCGTGTTTTTATAAATAACACCATAAATTTTTTAGCCCCTTTTGTTGGTCTGGAAGTCACTCTAAGTGATCAAAGCGTCAATTATATAATAATACGTAGATATAAGAGATCATAATTATTTTGTAATAATTTTTCTGGTTGTGCAATAAAGACTTGTTCTCTATCTATCTACGCTGCATAAATCAACTGACCACTCAGACGCTGTAATCCATGGAGCTTGCCACTTATCCCAACCCCACCCGAGAGGCTCACATATGTATATTTTTTTATGTTTGCCAACTTTCGTCTGTCTACAAAATACTTTTAAAATTTACAAAAAAAAAAATATAAAATTTTAAATGTAACTCAGAATAAAAAATGGTACAGGAATATGGTAAGTTACGAAATAATAATAAATAATATAATTGAATCATTTACGTTTATGGTCTGTGTATACTGTATTATGTATTATGTATGGGCACGGTTCTTAGAGTGGCATTTTTGGACAAATTTAATGCAGGAAATATTTTTGTTTATCAAAAATTTTACACCATTTTCTAATAACTTTGCTTAGGTACAATTTTTCTCTACTATCAATTTCGCAATGACAAATTCTCACCGGAGTGGTCAGAGGGGGCAAATGACCGATAAGCTTGGCATAAAACGGGGAGGTCTTTGCCCTGACACCCATGTTATGGAGGCAAGCAACATGTCCTTGGATCATTAGGCTTAAGATGATTTGAAAAAAGATGGTTAAAGTGGAGTTTTTTCCGCTGCTTTTTTCTCCGCCACAAATACGGCCCGAAGGCTGCGGCTTACATTCCCCATTGACGTTCAGCAAACAGAATGCAAATTCTTTATGTTGAAATAAAAAATTTGCTTTGATTCGCTACGTAAAAAAAACTAGGCTCATTAGAACAAAGAAGCCATTTGTAATTCTTTCTATTGGTTGTTCAATGAAGTGTTCTTAATCTATCTGTTTATCTATCTATTCACCCCCCGTTTCTCGTACAGTAACACGCTGTCAATCTACTGTTAACGGCGGTCAATTGACCAGAGTGCATACAAAAAAAAACCACTGACAGCTGTTAACAGTTGATTAACAGCTTGTTAGTGTACGAGAAACCGGGGGTAAGTCCAGCCATTGCCGAGTAGTTCGGTAAAATAATACGAGTCGTCCTTCGGTGGCCTTCGTTCTACGCTCTACACACCCGTGTAGTTAGGATACATTTTAATTTTGTTTGAAGCGGTTTGCAAGCCCGAAGAAAGTTTCCACATTCATGGTCGCTGGGCTAAATTATTTGCTACAGAAAGCTTCAGTTAAACGTATTAGGTATCTTGCAATTTTCAACGAACCTCCGCCGTAGTTTTCTACGTCAATGCTTGTTTGTTTATTATTTTAGTTTGGTGAACGAAAATTTTTGTTGAATTTTACGAAATCACTATGAACAATATTGTGTTTTTGGGAAATGCAGCTGCAGGAATGATGACTGGTTGACGTATGCACATGAAATTCCATATTTATTCAGCATTTGTTTGTCCACTGCTGGATATTAAATTCCGTATTTAATTACAGTGAAGTACACGCAAGAGAATGTGATACTTTATTCGTGATAAATACTCTGGTAAAGTATTGTTGAAATCAGTTTTTTATTCACAAACTATTTTTGCTCTATGATTTACATTTTTAATTTCTCATTGAGCTTTGGAGCGACGGTGTTTGATAGATTTTGATAGAATTCAATAGAATAGCATTCTTATATACAGGATAACGATTTACTGCGACATTGCATCTTAGTTTAGGACCGGGACAAGTGACTGAGTTGTGTGGAAGTTACTTATTTATTGGTACACCAAATAAATAAAATTAAGTAACGTTAGTATGATATTTTCGAAAAATATAGACATATAAGAAAAAATCGTGGAAGAAAGTTACTATCATTTTGTTTATTGCACACAAAACATTTAAACAGGACATTACATAAGAAATAACATGTACAAAGGTGAGCATATCTCTGTAAGAGATTTGTTCCAGAATCTCTGTAAGAGATCTTGCTTAGAATTGTTTATTTGCACCGACTACCCGTCATTTAGCTTCTAATTTTTTTTCCGTCAATGGTTGTCTGGAAGAAATAAGTTTTAGTAATAATGCCACCAATTGTACTGTAGGTACTATATTATTGTTAAATTCTCATGTTAATACTAGAAATAAACATAAATTGTCATTTCCACTATTTAGACTTGCAAAAGTTAACACATCCTTTATGGGGCACTGTATAAGGTTCTACAACAAAATTCCTCAAGATATATTAGAGTTACCTCCAACGCGATTTAAAAAATGTGTTAAGCACATTCTGTGCAAAAAGGCTTACTATAACATCAAGGATTATTTAGAAGACAAAGATATTTGGCATAAAACAGTAGATTAATATTATTTAAAGGACGATTGTGACTAGTGTTCAACACATTCATGACTAATATTTTAAGTTGAAAGCTCTGTTAATTAAGTTAAAACGTGTTTTGAAAAGAATAAATGTGGAGTTTCTTTGTTAGCTTCTTCTCCACATAATCCATTAATTGTGAAACTAACAACTTTGACGTTCATTAAGTAAACATTCTGTTTTTACAATGAATAAAAATATTTGAATTGAATTGAATTGAATTGAATTCTCATATGCAATTCCTGGTGTACATACAATAAAGAATATTCTATCTATCTACGAGTATTTCAACTTTCTGTTTCATTCAATAAAAAGAATGTAAATTCTGTTTTCAAGGTTCAGTGTTAGCCGCTGCCTTGGTTGAGATATAATGTAGAAAAAGGTAGCGAAAAAAATCTCCACTCTGACCATCTTTTCTCAAGTCATCTCAAATCTGATTACCTATATTAAATTAGATTATAACTCTTTATTGCACACCCATACATTATGCATAAGTTGGTACAAGTACCTGCCTAAAAAGATCCCATAAGTGCAATGAACAACTTGAAATGCTAAAACATTAGTGAGTGATAAAATCAATAAAATGTTTGCACATAGATTTGTTCAATACAAGGGTCCACACACCAAGACGACGTGCTCAAATATAATTATGAGGTGTATTGTAAAATCATCCTTTCCAATTTATCCACACATATTTTGGTTATCGTGTATCTAGAGTCTATTGTTAGCTCGTAGTTACCGATTTTTATTCGATTAGTACGATTCGTAAGCTCATGATTCACTTATCTGAATCAATAAATAAAAATTTGTTACTATTCTGGAATTTTCAGAAGTTTTGAATCACATCCAGAACCATCTTGCTGCCGATCAATAGGGCATCGTCTCCGTAACGTCAACAGTTGTCAAGCGATATCGCTTTGTTCGTCTACACATTTGCATGTCAATGCACTCGACATGTAAATTCAAACATCGAACGCCAAGTGTCGGCGACGTGCCGCGCCTCGCAATCCGGTAACGCTCCAAATGACAGAATAGTCATGCGTGTTATGGTGCGTCTACTGTGAAATCTTGTCTTTTGGATTAAGTCGGCTGAACTGTTTAATTTTTAGTTACGAAAAACCTGATAGCTGGTCTCTGAAGCTTTGGAAAAACGCTTGTCTCGTAGCTTTTATATGCTCAACTGCACAGGCCTTCTCTCAGAAAGATAGTTAGTTAGTTAGACCTGGGATGTCCTTACTTAGCCTCATGGTCGGGCCATTGTACGTAGCAAAGCTGTGACTTTACTCCAGCCAACTTATCTCTTTCAAGCAAGTAGGCAAGTCTACTCCATCTGAAAATCAATGTCGCAGGCATCCTCAACATCCGAGTGGTCTCTTCACCCACCCAGTGTGAGTGATGGTGCCACTTGACGCTGCATAAGTAATCTCATTACGTAGATGCAAAAGCCCAAGTTTATTATGATAGGTACATTCTATTGACGTTATTGTTATATAATTACATAAGCCTCTGAACCTAAAACTATGTTACAGTAACCTTTCGTGTCAAGCCATTTGTATTTGTAAACATTAAAAAATAAATGTTAGTACTGTAATATGATCGCAGTGGATATTGAATCAACATTGGAATCGATTGCTTCGGCATAACTTCCCTTCAACATCAACCCACTATGTCCCCACTGAGGGGCACGGGTCACTTCCCTGAGGAAGGTATAGGCCATACTCCACCACGGGGGCCAAGTCCGGATTGGTGGAGGCTTGTAGACTAGTGGCTCGTCTACTGTCAGAAGTTGTCAAGCCGCCCTAAGGCCTCTGACTTGGCTTAACGACTGCCATCTATCGACGGCAGCCGGCACCAACAGCTTAACGTGCCTTGCGAAGCACGGAACCGCTCGGAAAAATGCCACTAGCGTTAGGCATAGACGGTAACCCATCCATGCACTGAACGCGCCCTGTGTTGCTTAAGCTTCGTGATCGTTTTAAGATCACTCAGGCAGCCGGGGCTACGAGCGATTCTAAGAGCTACGTTCCCTTCAGTATCGAAAAATCGGAGATGGCTCGTTTAACTATTTGCGCGAATACGTAAATAAGGTAGTTGGGGGTGCGGAACGTGTTCGATCCCCGGTCTCCTCCGAGGGCTGCAGTGGGTCGGAATAAATTGATTTGGGGATTTCCCCGCCGGAGACGAGCCGCTAGAGCCTTCATGCGTTTAATTGTTCCGCATTTTATGGAAAAAATTAAGTTTTCGTATTTTGACAAAGTTTTGATGTGATTTTCACAACTGAATTTTTATTCAGTTGAGACATAGGTTTGTCTTAGAGAATGCTGTTGGTACTAAAGCTGGTTTACATAAGCAACCTATATATGTCCCACTGTAGGGCACAGGCCTTCTCTCAGGGAGAGAGTATGGGCTTAATCACCACGCGTGCTCACCGCGGATAGGCGATTTCAACCGCTGAGGTTTGTGAATAGCTCAGACACTCAGGTTTCCTCACGATATTTTCCTTCAAGTTCACTTTCTTCAAAGCTGGTGTAGTTTATGTAAAAGGTATAGGTTAAGGTAAATTAATGACATAGTTTAGGTAGCAGTTGCTCATTTATGCGGTACAATTTACATAAATTTACCTCTGTATCCAGGGAGGGTGGCTAGAGGCCAAAGTTTAACTTTGCTACTTCCCACGATCCTTACAAACAATAACTATTGTTTACATGCTAACTTTTTCAGTTAAGTTAATGTTATGATATTAACTTAACCGAAAAAGTTTGCTCAAATCGTTTGCATAGTGAAAATCTATATTTTGTTCTACAGGATATACAGTAAAAGTTTTTTAAAGTGAAAGTAAACTACATTTATTGCCAAAAACACACTTTAAATATAAATATAGACATTAGCTTTCATAATGAATAAATTATAATTAATTAATAATAATAATGAATTAATTATCATAATTATTGACTTATCATAATCAATTAATTATGATAATTAATTAATTTTATAATTGTGTTTTTCACTATGGACTTGTTTGAGTCTGAAATAAATATGATATTATTATTATGATTAATTAAACATAATTTTTTTTTGCTTTGCAGTAAAAAAACGCTTCTTTTACTGATAAACAAATACATCCTAATTCAGACCTATTTCTCACCCAAATTGATTGTAAGGAGAACATTATTAGGAAATATTGCCGTACAGAATGTAGCACGCCACAGCGCTCTTAAAAAGTAATACACGATGACTTATCCCCATCTCAGGTAGGAATTAACTGAAATGTGTTCCGGCACAATTCGCCATTTGCATCCGAATGGCAAGCGAGGCTGTACTGAAATCAATAACAAGGCTACGAGGCGTGAGATTCGGCTACAAGCTACGAGCTACGCCGTAGCTCTAGGTACGTCGTAGCGCGTGCTACGCCGAGTTGATGTGAGAGTGTTTTGGACGTATTTTCAATTTAAACGTGCTATTGAGACGGGGCAGCGATAGCGCAGTAGGGAAACTGACCTAAAAACGAAAATCAAGGCTTTGGTTTGATTCTTCGCATGTCTTTTATAAGCGATAGGAAAAAGTGTACAGTAGCTATGCCTTGTATATTTTAGTTTAAAGATGTGTTAAGCAGCTCACGGAGCGTAGGATGCCGTACCAACGATCTAAGGTAGCGATTGCTGGAAGCGGCTGGATAAGGATGAGAAAAGTGCCGTGCCCTGGCTGAGGCCTGTGTCCGGCAATGGATGAGCACCGTTTGATTAATTGATTTTAGTAAATCACATATTAGGGGTTAAAGTATGAAATTGCCGTTTCATTGCAATAGGTTCTTTGAATTGACATAGAATCTTCATGGTTTGAGGTTTTCGAATGAAACTTTTCTCAAATGGTTTCTGTGATGTTCTTTTTTTAAAAAATGTGAAACATTAGAATATCGACTTTCAATTGTTTCTGTTATTCAATTTAGACAAGAAAGATGGATACTGCGAAAATTCGAGTGATTATGAGGCACCCATTTTTCGTATTTTTTTATTTTATTGATTTGACGCAAGTGAGTCAATATTGTGGGTAAGGTAACGTTAAACCATGCCGCTAATTCCTGGGTAGTTTGACTAGGGTCGGCTTCCACTATCTCTCTTAATTCATCGTTATTCACCTGTGTGGGCGGTCTTCCTCGTGGCTCGTTCTTTAAGTCGAAATTTCCATCACGAAAGCGTTTAAACCAAAATCGCACGGTGCGTTCATTAGTAGACCCCTCTCCAAACGCAGCATTGATATTGCGGGCTGTTTCTGCCGCGTTAGTTCCGCGTCGGAACTCGTATTAAAAAATCACTCGAATTTTCGCAGTATCCATCTTTCTTGTCTAAATTGAACAACAAAAACAATTGAAAGTCGATATTCAAATGTTTCACATTTTTTAAAAAAGAACATCATAGAAACCATTTGAAAAAGTTTCATTCGAAAACCTCAAACCATGAAGATTCTATGTCAATTCAAAGAACCTATTGCAATAAAACGGCAATTTCATACTTTAACCCCTATTACTAATAATGTAAAAAACCTGACGAAGGTCGTCAGATGAAAATTTTACACACCCCTACATGAAATCAGCAAAATGCGGTGAGCTCACTCAGTTTAAATCTCTTTCGGGGTTAAAGACCAAATTCATACTATATGTATGTTACGTGTAACACAAAAAGTAACGTATTACTTTAACCAAATTTCCACTTTATAGCTACAGCCGCAGATCTTATAATCCTACCTGCCAATACTCTGACTTCCTAACACAGGCGAGTATGAAAAAGGGAACCGGCCTCACAAAGCAAAGGGCACGGCACTAAAGAGGCCCCTTGGCCGCTCACTTTGTTCCAAGGGAGCCCCTCGCCACCCTTTTCACCCCGTTTCTCTATTATAGTTTTTGTATTACAGGGGGAACACGGCTAACGGTCGGGAGAAAGAATGCTAATTGGTATTTTAATTTAGAGTACGGGCTTTTGTTCTTGAATGGATTATAATTAATAGTTTTTCTTCACGTCGGCAGGCTGCAAAGACTGTACTGTTTTCAAACTCGTTAAGTATTTGAAGGTTGAGAAAGTTAATGCAAAACTTTTGTGGCCACGCAATTAATATGAGATCGACTCATAAATACATCGAGACTAACTGATAAATAAAAGTTAATAAATAGACAACTCATGAAGAGAAGACAGTTGATACCGGACGGTCCAGAGAAAATGGTTTGTACAAGTTAACTACAGATTATTTACTGTAGTTAAGGACCACTATATGGGTGCCTCATGAAGCGATTCACATATAAAGGTAGTTAAAAACTTATTTAGATGCTAAAAATTCCACCCATGCCGGGACTTGAACCCGCGACCTCTGGCTACAGGCTTCGGCAAACCTCTTTACAAATTGCAAAGTGGATTACTCGGTGCTGCAAGCGATGTAAACCTCACATTATTTTCATTCTGTTTCTTTCTTTTTCTGCCTCAACAATTTTTATAACTTTTACCCATATTTTTTGGGTTCCGTGCCCGAGGGGTGCCAAACGGGGCCCAATTAATGTACCTGCGAGGTCTGCCTGTCTATTTATCTGTCGTAAAAAAGAAAATTAAGGAGCGTGTTAAATATCAAACTTATTTTTTTTTTAGGGGATTTTTTTGTTTTTAATCTATATCAAAAACGGTAATCAATCTAGGCGTGATTAATGAAAACCTGCCAAGTGTAAGCTGAAATCCCGCTAAGGGAGAATTAAATAACTTGACTTCCATACAATGTAATCACCTGTCCCGATCCCAAGCTATACCCTGACTAAGGCCATTTGTACAAATATATGGTGGCCCCCAATGGGAGTCGGACCTTCGACCTCCGGCATGGTAATCAGACGTGATACCGCTAGAGCAACGAAGCAGTCAAAATCTGCCGAGTGTAAGTTGGAATCCCGTTAAGGGAGAACAGTTCAGGTCTATTACTGTACGAAAGAAAACAAGCTTTTACTAAGCCAAACAAATATATATTACGTACATAACCCAGTTGTACATTTTGTCCCCTGCCTGGTGTAGTGGAAAAACATATTTTTTCCTCAACAATTACATTATAACACCGGCATTGTGAATTCTAACGTAAAATCGCGTTACACGGTGACGTCACCCGAGCACCTCCGATGTTTGACGACGAAACACGATGTTACAAAAAATAAAAATTCGAGAGAGATTATTTTTTAATGAAATTTGAAATGTGGCCAGGATATTCGTACTCCATTTCAGTGACTGCGATTGTGGGAAAAACCTGCCTCTGGACATTCGTCAGGTTCCATCCTTCGACATTAGAAATGTCTACATACTAAGTTATACTAAGTTTACTAAGAGTATACTAAGTTTGTGATGTCCTTGTCCAGTTATTATAATACGGAATACCTAGTTGGACCAGGATAAGTGATTGCTTTGTGTAGATGTTATAGTATGTTAATATTTTTCTTGGTGACGATTTGGGGTTACGTAATTCGAATGTGACTATTTTGCGAAGGACGTTTGTTTTGTCATTTGTCAATGACAACGCTTAAATTTGTTTATATATTTGAATGTAATCGAACAAGGTTTGTCAGAATCGTGGCACGTGGCAAACTTTTGTCTCTGACTGCCCTTCCGGAATATAGGCGTAAGTGTATGTTATGTAATGTTTAAATGTAATGTGTGGGCAACACTAATAAGGATCGCAGGCCAGCAGTGGTCCGCGAGGCGGCGACCAATGGGAGCCCTCCGCCAAGTGAATTGTCACGCGATTGGCGGAGAGCTGTCTCGCCACCGGCGAGTTTGCAAGAAGCTGAAACTGTCAGAGATAGACGTACAATAAGAAAACCAATTAGATTCCTGTGATAATTCGTGTATTTCCTTGTGCTTTCGTGTTGAAGCTAATTAAATTTGTATTGAGATCAACCCACTGTTGAAGTTATTCCTCTACAAATGTTATTAATTATTGAACTGTACCTCTGTTATACAATACGTCTCCGATTTCCAACGATATTTCACAAAGCCAGCTCTTTTATTGCGGCATTTGGCATAAAGATGTTTGCTTCCGAAACGAGGGTCGAACTTTGTGTTTTATTTTGACATTTAGGCTCTGGCTTGTTAGATTTATAAGATCTCAGTTGGATAAACTGATTTTATGGTTTCGGATGTTTATGGGTGTTTCTAGTGTGCTGGCAAAAAATGCTGCATGATGTCGACTAGCGGCGCCGATGATAAAAATTATCATCTACTGATTGTGTTTAGAAAGAGTGGATTACAAATCTCTCAATCATGGAAATTGAAATTTTCGGGACCCACGACTGAAAGTCTGGCTGGCTTGTAGAACTTGGAACTACATAGATTGCATGTATGCAAAAATGGGTGACATAACTCACAATTTAAATGATTGAGGGTGACTTGTGATAAATCACTGAAAAAATTAGATAAAATAGATAATTACTTCATCATCATCATCATCAGCCACTTGACCCCCACTGCAGGACTTAGGCCTCTTTCATGGTTTTCATAAACATGAGGGGTTTTGCCATAATCGCCACGCTTGGCAGGCGGGTTCGCGATCGCAGTATGCGTTTGGAATGTCAGGAAGACGCTGCTGCCCGTCTCCTGGTAATTGATTTTGTTAGTCGCCTTCTACGACATCCACGGAAGTAAATGGAGTGACACTATTCTTAATCCGGCGCCACATGGATCTTTATACTTATTTTATCTTATATAACAGGGCTATCAGTAGTAAAATTTATTTATGGATAGCTCTAAAAATGTCATGGAGCAAGACGTTTTTAATATGACTTATTCACTGCTTACTTATGAATAAACAAAATAGATAGTGCAGTTATATAGTGTGGATGCAAGCCAGCCAGAGATATATTTAATAGAGCGCGTAAAGCGCAAATTCCTTTAAATTTTGTAAACCAATAAAAAAAACTTGAAGGACAAAATTGGTTGTAGAACACTATGTTGACTTGCGCCGTTATCGCTATTTCACAGCACTATCTGACTGTTTAATCAAGGCTAGTCTCTATCCAGTGAAATTGCATATCTAGTGACTGACTTGGCATAAGCCGCTCTTACTCTATTAGACGTGGTAACCCTTTATGACTTTACACCTTTACTTAAAAACATCTACGCCTCAATCCGCTAACAGGCAATAATAACTCGTACAAACTAGCAGGTAAAAACTGCACAATTTTAAAGCAGTTTCCACCATTTACCAAACTTTAGATTGCAAGGCCGGTCCGTGACGTGGGGCTCAGGGAACTTCGCGGAACTTTTCTCACATGTTCATTTATTTCGAGACGCGTGGGGCATGACAAATAAGTGACTGAGGTAGGAATTTTTTTCTTTGGAGAGTTTATGCCTCCCCTGGCTAGGCTTGCATCGCATACGCTGTTTGGGTTGGTCGTGTGCCGTGATTTGAACGTTGTTTACTGAAAGAGGATGTAGTGACTAGAATTGAGAAAGGAATGTTGCATTGGCTTGGACAATTTGGACATGTGGAGAGGATGAAGGAAGAAAGATTCAAAAAATATATCGAGAGAATCTGGGTGGAAGGGCCGGTAAGGGACGACCTAGGCGGACATACTTCGACCAAATAAGAGTTTTTTAGCAAAGGGCAAGATAAAAAGTACCCAGAACCGGCGTGCGTTCATGCAACGACTCGTAAATGTTCAGGAAGCGAGAGTGATCTGTCAGGATCGTGGCAAGTGGCAGTCCCTGGTCTCTGCCTACCCATCTCGGATACAGGCTTGAGTTTATGTATGTATATATGTATAACCCTGTTCATCGTAACTGAATTCATTACTGGTTAGATTGTAACTGCTTTAAACTAACCCATCCAGTAGATGAAGACAAAATTACTATTGATGGCAACTGGCAACTTGTAGCGAACTATGACGTAACAAGTTGCTAGTGCCCGTATAAAATGTGTAAAGCTTTTACATTTCCACTTTCTTATTAGCAAACGTTCAGAATTACGTGGAACACCTATATCTGATAAGATTTTTCCTATTACAGTTACATAATATTTCACATTTTTAAGGTCTTTTTTTAAATAATGTGTTTGTATTAAGAGACCAAGAGGTCAATCGTCGAATCCAACTCGGCTGGGCAGCATTCGGGAAACTTAGAAAAGTCTTTTCGTCTAATATACCTCAATCGCTCAAGACAAAATTATACAACCAGTGTGTGTTACCAGTGATGACTTATGGCACTGAAACGTGGTCTCTCACTATGGGCCTCATAAGAATGGTCAAGGTCCCGCAACGAGCTATAGAAAGGGCTGTGCTGGGAATTCCTCTATGAGATCGATTCAGAAATGATGAGATCCGTAGACGAACGAAAGTCGTCGACATAGCCCGGCGGATTAGTAAGTTGAAGTGGCAGTGGGCGGGGCACATAGCACGCAGAACTGATGGCCGATGGGGCCGAAAAGTTCACGAATGGAGACCACATATCGGCAAGCGCAGCGTAGGTCGACCAGCCACAAGGTGGACAGATGATAATCTTGGAAATCCATGGAGGAGGCCTATGTCCAGCAGTGGACTTCTTGTGGCTGAATGATGATAGTGAGACCGAGCACTCCGCGATAAAAGTCAGTCGGTACCCCTACAAAAACAATGGGAAATTATTATCCCCAACTCCAACTGAAACGCTGAATTTGAAAGCGACGAGTGCTCGTAATCCCTTTCCCGACTGAGCTGGACCTCATTTGTAAGCGTGTTTGTGTCATCCGAAACATATTCTCCGCGCGTTTAGCTCAAACAACGCGCCACTGTCCTTAGTATATGCATACTGTGTGTATCTATTGTGCATGTTTGATGGACGGTTCCGTTTTGGTGCAGCTTTTTATTTCTCGCATTGAAACCTGCCTCATAAATTGGCTATGCAATTTAACCCTTTCACGTAAATGGGACACCGGTGTCCCCAAACAATATTAGCATATTGTGGTTCAATTAATCGGTATATAAACTTATGTTTATTTTTAAACGCTAGTATCTGGACGCATCTTTAATTTTTTGCCATATTGGCAGCACTGTTTAAAGAAAAAAACAAAAAAGTTGAACCATATAGAGTGACATTTTCGCGCGCTCATTCAAGTTTTTTTCAACATAAGTAAAAGAATGATTTTTGTAAATTGATTGATTGGAATGTGCTAAATTTCGTAGAAATGGTAAGTAAAAATGTTTTTTTTATCCATATTTTGTGTGATTTGTTTAAATAATTCATTTAATATTGCATTTCAAGTTGTCGGGACGTATATGTCCCAATATGCGTCATAGGTCAATTTTAAAAATATTTTATCCGCACAATATAGTTTTGTTTTACAAGTTATTACACAATAATTTATAATGTTTTAATTGTTTTAGGCTCATCAAGGATTAGGAATGTTTTCTCTAAATGAAAATGAAATAGAAGAATATTTGGTAGCCGACAACACTGACTATAAAGATGCTCTACTGGTAGACGACGAAGACTAAATTCCTAGAGCAAAACGTGAAAGCGGGTGCAACGGAAGTTATCATTGATCCTGCAAATGACCCACAGCCTCCTCCTTGTACTCCCACTTCACTTGAACCTTCCACTGACGCCATCCCGAATTTTTTATGAAAAATAAACTCGTATTGTCCCTATATATTTTCTGAAAGATATATTTTGTGCAGCTACAGACATGCAACTTTTATTCAAAGACATAATACTACTTGAATCAATTACATATAACATGCACATCGTAATGGATCTGTATTTACTATTGAGATCCCTGAAATCGCTGCATTTATCGGTATAAACTACGTCATGGGTTATCATGTCTTGCCTACGTTGCGATGTTACTGGTTTACTGAACCTGACATGGGTATACCTTTGTGGCTCAAGTAATGCCACTATCAAGATTCGAAGAAATCAGGAGAACTCTTCATTTTTGTGATAATAATAAACAGAAAACGACATCTCCAAATTTTAACAGGGCAAACAAAGTACGCCCGGTGGTACATAACTCATTTCAATAAAATTTTTCAAGCAGCTTTGAATCACTGTAATAAGGCTGTACACCTCCTCACCAATTCTCTTTCACCAATTACGACACTAACTGTGAAACGACGTCAAATAGGTTCGGCTCAAAAGCTGTATGTAACATGCCCGGATATCATATGTAAATATAATAAGTTCATGGGCGGCGTGGATCTCATGGATCAGAAGAAGATTACCTACGAAGTCGACCGAAAATCAAGAATGAAATATTACTTGAGGGTATTTTTTTATTAGTAGGATATTGCAATGAATAACGCCTATACGCTTTATGTGAAATTGTACGAGGCTCATCGAGTCAAGGAACAATGCTTTCTTCATTAGTACATCGGCAGGCCGTGGCTAGAGCAATGATAGGAGACTTTTGTGCGAAAAAATGCCTTGCCGACTATGTCTATGACAAGGAAGAGGATCCAAATAACGGTTTCAGAAGACAAAACCGGAGGTTTTCACGTCATGAAAAAAGACCAAAACCGGAGGAGATGCGTCAATTGTGCCAATTTCCTTCCATTCGTGAACTGTGCAATGTTCACCTATGTTTTACTTCCAAACGAAATTGATTTGCGGCTTACCATGTTACGTAACTAAATAAAAATTATATTTTTTTCATTATATTATGTTTTTTTATTCCATAGTATATGATAAATACCTTAAAAATAATGCAATTTGCAATGTGTAAATTACGTGAAAATCGACCTTTGACGCATATTGGGACAGGGTTGTCCCAGAGTTTTTCCAAAAAACTATTTAAAAAAACATTTTTTTTCTTATACATACATTTCTAATACGTTGTAATAAACCTAATTTTATAATAATTTGCTTAAAAATACCAACGGTCTTCTTTTGTCCGTCAAAGGGTTAAGATAGTGGAAAGCTTAACGCTAAACCCGACACTGGCAGTAAGAATTTTTCATTGGTTTTGGATTTAACTTTAAGGTTAAATTAATAGTGGGATCTATTTCAACATGACCTGGTTAAGGGCTAAAGGGTCAAAAAATGTGTAAAGCACACTTTGTGCCAAAAAAGCTCCTATAACGTTAAAGATTATTTAGATGACAATGATTTCCAGGTTTTAGAATATTTATATAAAGTCCTTAGACTTGAAAATACTAAGTTTGGAGTTTTTTTGTCTATTTTTTCTCCATAATGATCTAGATTTTGAAAGGGACACCTAGTTTAACTTGTAACGTTCATTATTTATTATTAAAAATGTTGATTAATTGATTTGATTAAGAGTGGCAAATTTCCTATGTAGTGCAAATATTACTTTCTTGGTTATTAAATTATCGCTTCAGTGCAGTGGCTCCATAAAACAGCATGGAAATAAGACTGGTAATGAATATTAATAAAGCGAAAGAGTTTTCTTAGGATCGTGACAAGTGGCAAACCCTTGTTTCTGCCTATCCTTCCGAGGTACAGGCGTGAGTTTATGTAATGTTATGTTTGTAAGAGTTTTGACTGTTAGTGGCTCACCAATAACAAAGCATGACCAACCTCTTCTTCGTTTATTTGGGCTAGACTCAATTGGACAAAAATATTTGAGCGCCGGATTTCCGTGTGCTTGGCATCAAAATTGAAAGCATAAACAGGTATCAAGTTGCAGAAATTATTCGGATGCATCTAACAGTGCACCCCTTGTCTCGCTCCGTATTGACAGTTCACTGCGCATCTCGCATCTCTCGAGCAATGTAATGCAGAATCTATGTTCAAACAACGTCTCCGTATTCAGGAATACGGTGGTGAGGCACTGCATTGAATAATAATATTATGATTTATTTCCAAGTATAGAGTACTCGCGCAGAAGACTTCTGAAGAGCACCTTTCACCTTTCAATTAGTTTTAGAACTATCTAAAACTTTCTGGACTTCTAAATTATCAGTTTATTTTTCACTGGAATCGTTTGTAAACTGCAAGTCTGATGGAGTGAAATTCTTGCCACTTAAGTGGATTAAGTTTCAAATTATCTAATGGAGTAGTTTGATTCGGCCCGGGTAGAAAGATTTACACAGAAGAGAACGGTGCGGTTGCTCAGACCAGGTGTTACCAGCTAATTAATGAAGATCTGATAATGCGAAGATACAGAGGTTCCGTGTGGCGCCGGATTAAGAATAGTGTCACTCCATTTCCTTCCGTGTATGTCGTAGAAGGCGACTAAGGAAATCAATTACCATGAGACGGGCAGCAGCATCTTCCTGAAATTCCAACCGCATATTGCGATCGCCAACCCGCCTGCCAAGCGTGGCGATTATGGAAAAACCTCTCATGGTTATGAAAACCACGAAGGTGGCCTATGTCCTGCAGTGGGCGTCAAATGGCTGTTGATGACGATGATGACAGAGGTATAAAACTGGAATAAAAAATAATCAACCACCCGAGTGCTGAGCATTGAATACTAAGCAGGCGGGACCAACCTTGGTACCTCGCAATGAGTTAAATTTGAGTCCCACTGCTTAATGCTCAGCATTCGGGTTGTTAGTTATTTTTGTTACAGTTTTTTATTTTTGTCTTTTTAGTGATTTTTTTATTATAATGTATCATTTATGTTGGGTTCATATTATACTCCATAGAGTCATAACACTCACGCAAACGCGTCGAATCGATTGAGATCTTATTTGTCAAAATCTGACTTTTGGTTAAGGAACACACATACATATATAAACTCACGCCTGTATCCCAGAGGGGTAGGCAGAGACCAGAGACTGCCACTTGCCACGAATATATCGAGTGAATGTGAATGGAACGGTGTTTTAGCAAAGGGCAAGATAAAAAGTACTCGAAACCGGCGTGCGTGCATGCAACTACTAATGGATGTTAAGGAAACGAAAGTGATCTGTTGGTTAAGCAATTCTAATTATTTTATTAAAACGATCACATTCCTCTTTTTTCATCCATCGCGTTATTGTCTCGTCCTAATTTCCTGTGGTAACCGCACGCTTCTTTACCTTATTAAGTTTCAAAGAAGACGTAGCTCGTATTCGTGTATAATAATACAAACATTACATGACTATTTAGTTTCACATCACACAAGGCCACTACATTTCCTCCTTTTTTAGCTACCGCGTCCTCGTCTCGTCCCAATTTCCTGCGCCAACCGCATGCCTTGCCCGTATATGTAATAGGTGGTAGCTACCGACGCGGTATTGTGTACTACGAACTGGAGGAGGTATTCGAACTAACTTTTTTGTCACAAGAACTTATTGAGGCTGAAGAACAGAATTTTCTTAAATGTCACTTATGTAGAATTTAACTTAAGTTCCTTTACGGGTACCAAACGGGACTGTCTGACTGTCACCACGCTGTGTCTCATGAACCGTGATAGCTAAGTAGTTGAAATTTTCACAGTTCCATTCAGAGAACAGAATAGAATAAATATTTAAGGGAGGCTCCCATAGAACAAACCTTGTACAAAGACAGCGCTCGCCATCTAGCGGCCTTCTATGTAACCTTCACAACGCCGATATCATGTCGTTAAATGTCAATGTTAAATGCTTCTTCTTGATTTCTATAGATGGCGCTGTTCTCAAATTCGAGCTTTGTCTAATATTGTATAGATAAAGGTACGGAAGCCTTCGTGCGTGAGTCCGTCTCGCACTTGGCCGGTTTTTTTATATAGCCTATATAGGTCCGACTACAGAGTGGTAGCACAGCGGTAGAACAACCTCACAGTCGGGATGTCGTGATTTCGAATCCCGGCATGTACCAAAGGCTTTGCTTTTAGGTTACCTACATTTATATTTTTTGTTTTCAACTAACTTCCAGTCTGAGTGCCTCCTCTAGTAGTACCTCAGTGGCAAGTAAATTATGTGGTATGGATAGAAGTACCCGCCGGAGCAGCCCCCCTATTGCTAAATGCAGCCGCATGTGTTCGAGTGCCACCTCTAGAGTACGTAATACCTCAGTAGTAAGTCAGTTCTGTAGTACGAATCGGAGTCGAAGTACCCGCCAGAGCAGCCCCCCTATCGCTATATGCACCCGCATGCATAATGCACACATTATATGTGGAGAGCCCCAATAAATACAATGGATGTCTTTTTTTCTTCCTAACTAACCTCTAGTTCCAGTGGCTTGTTTAGAGTACGTAATACGTCAGTCGTAGGAACGTAATATGGCATGGATCGCAGTCGAAGTACCGGCTGCAGCGGCCCCCTATCGCTAAATGCAGCCGCATGCATAATGCACACATTGTGTGGAGAGCCCCAATAAATACAATAAGATTTTTTTTTTTCTTCCTAACTATCCTCTAGTTCGAGTACCTCCTCTAGAGTACGTAATACCTCAGTGGTAAGTATGTTATGTGGTATGGATCGCAGTAGAAGTACCCGGCGCAGCCCCCCTATCGCTAAATGCAGCCGCATGCATAATGCACACGTCATCTGTGGAGTGCCCCGGGCGCTGCGGCGCGGGCGGCGTCCGCCGCGAACACCAGAGCGGCCGCATGTTCTGAAGGTTCAGAGACCATGACGGAAATATTTTCGGCCAGTATTTTGCTTCGGGAAAGTTCGAGACTTTGAGATGATATCTTCTTTTGGAAATAGTTTCGGACTTGCTGTAGAACTTATTGATTATTTTCGCCCAGTATCTTGCTTAGGAAGAGTTCGAGACTTTGAGATGATATCTTGTTTTGGCAATGTGTTCTGGTTCTTGATGTTTATTTGAATGAGAAAGTGGTCTTTTCTGGCATCAATACCTTGGGTACTGAGACAAAGACCTTGTGGTCTTTGTGTAAGTGCTTTTTAGAGTTCAGTACCCAAAGGGTATCGGCTATTACTAATTATTAATTACTAAGACTCCACAGTCCGTCTGTCTGTTTGTCTGTCACCAGGCCGTATCTCATGAACCATGATAGCTAGGCAGTTGAGATTTTCACAGATGATGTATTTCTGTAGCCGCTTTAACAACAAATACTAAAAACAGAAAAAAAATATTTAAGTGGGGCTCCCATACAGCAAACGTGATTTTTTTTGCCGCTTTTTGCTCGATATTAATCATGGCAACAGAGGCTCCCATACAACAAACGTGATTTTTTGCCGTTTTTAGCTCGACATTAATAACGGCAATAGGTAGACGCTTGAAATGTTTCAATGTTGTATAAATAATGGTACGGAACCATTCAAGCGCGAGTCCGACTCGCACCTTGAGAATTCCCTGGTACGACAACTTCATACTATTTCATAATTACCCCATTTGCTTGCTTCTCAAATACACACATGAAAATATACACTTGATTCGAATGCCAATTTTATTTCTGTACCTACCTCCTTTATCTTGCGCGTACGTTTCGTATCATTGAACTGGCTACCATAACCGTTTATATTGAATGCTTTAGCTGTAATGCCAGTTGCGGAGACGGGCGGAAACCCGCTGAGGGTGCCGCGTTTGATAGGGAAACGAATACTGCATATCAGTGATGGGACTTATTTATAGCGCAATATGGTGGATAGGACGTCTTCAGACTCGGTGGAGCGATGATTTCCGCAGGGCGGCTGTCAAGAGCTGGATGAGAGTAGCCGAGTAGCGTGCCCAGTGGCGTGCTATAGAGGCTTATGTGCAGCAGTGGATAAGCATAGGCTGATGATGATGATGATGATGATAATGATAATTATGATGATGATAGTGGATATTAGAATGAAATAACTAACTTTAACGTTCAATTTAACGTTAATTCCTTCGAAAGTTGTACCGTTGTACGACATAAATACTGAGACATTTGAAATCCGGAGTGAGGAGGCGTGATGAGTCCTACACACACTCTCTCTCTCTCCCTCTTTCTATTTTAAGGTACAAAGGAGCACATGCTCTGAAGAGGGTTGAATATGAATACAAAGAGCTGATTATGATAAAGCAAAGTAACATTGATTTGACTGTTGCTTGTTAGACTTTGTATTTATGCTAATTCTGATCGACACTTTACTAGCGCGATCTAGAAATAATATAGTTTGTAGCACAAGCGCGGACGACACTAAGTGCCTGTCGCAGAATCACTGTAAGTTGAAGTGTTTCTTAAACCTTCGTCGTTTCGACGAATACGCGGCAGAAAAATTGTTGTATCTTTTTGGTGCGTGTGCGGA
This sequence comes from Yponomeuta evonymella, assembly GCA_963969515.1. Taxonomy (NCBI): domain Eukaryota; kingdom Metazoa; phylum Arthropoda; class Insecta; order Lepidoptera; family Yponomeutidae; genus Yponomeuta; species Yponomeuta evonymella. Next base: position 20,909,382 of record OZ018346.1, on the reverse strand, counting down.
TAACCGTGGTGTCTCTTGTCAACTCGGTGTTTGTCACGGCTTGGCGAGAGGCAGCGAATTCCGGCAGCCAAGTACAATATTTTTTCGAAATTTTACAATATATACAATACCTATCGCAATTTATGGTGGAGATAAAATTTCTTTTTGTACCGAGTGAGCGTAAAAAAGCATGTTTTTTCTCTTTAGTCTACAGTTTAAGTTTTCCCTTACATTATTTTTTTCTTTCTGTTTAAAATGGCATGCGTTTCCATAGATCAAAACTGATATTCTTATGAAAAATTTTGTTAAAACAGAAATTTGAAAAAGTTGTTGCGTAAGTAGTCACAACTTTGCCATTTTAAACAGAAAGAAAAATAAATAAGATTATGTGAATCTGGCAGTCCCTGGTCTCTGCCTACCCCTCTTGGATACAGGCGTGAGTTTATGCATGTACTTATGTTCAATCCGATCTTCTTCGATCACTTCGCTTCAAAAGGCGCATATCGCCCCAGCAATGATGATTTAGATTAATAAAAATTCCGACCGTGATATAACTATTAAGCGGCGTGCTTCGTCGCTGAGTGTTTTACGAGCTATAAAAGTTTACAGCCCCACTCCGGCCGTCGTAAAATAATATCATTCAATGTTTCGCGCGGTTTCAATGGCGCATGGCGCGCCGAGCTGCACGCGAGACGATCTCTGCCTTTTTTCAGACGTCAATGCATAGGTTAAGGTTACTGATATTAGAATAAAAGGGGCTTTTACCAGACTTTACAGTACTTATTTGCGCGAGACAATATTTTACAAGGAAGACTCAGGAGAGAGCCCTCTCTCCGGGGGAGCGTTGTCCCTGAATGGTCAGATTGCGTTCCGTTTTGTCATCTCGTTTTGTCATGTCCCGGAGGGATATCCGACCAGGGCTTGTCACTTGTCCCGATCCTGACAAACTTTTTACGCGCCACCAACGGCCGCTGCAAGCACGCTGGCTTGAGATACTTTTTATCTTGCTCCTATCTAATACATATCCTATTTCGTGGACGAATTTTCACCGGGGATACCCCTAAGCGGCATTTTTAGCCACATTTAATTGATATTGACAACTACTGACAGCTACTCGGCTGGAGTATTAATCTAATCTAATCTAAGGAAGATTAGATTAGATTAATACTTCAGCCGAGTAGCCGAGGACCGTGCTTAGTGGCGTGCAATTGGAGAGACCTATATCCAGCAGTATATAACCCCTCATGGTTACAAAAACTACGAAGGAGGCCTATGTCCTCCAGTGGGCGTCAAATGGCTGATGATAATGATGATATCCAGCAGTGGATAAGCGTAGGCCGATAATGATAATTGCAATCCTTCCATTCTTAACCCTCTGCGTATTATGTAAATTGCATTGTATACATTCAACAAACAGAATGTAAGTTCTTTACGTTGAAGTAAATTTATGATTTCAGATGAAAATTTCAAATTCGTTCCAGGAAGTGGTTCAAATTTGGCTAGCAAGTATTGAATTAGACACATATTCATATGAAGTTCAGTAAAATCGTGTAAAAAAAAATAGGCTCCATAATAAATTTCCCGTGAGCGCACACAATTAATATCACACAGTTCCGAGAAATTTTCCCGCAGAGAAACGACATGCACAGAATAACAGCCTCGACATCTTCGAGTTTCCACAGCAAAGGTCGTCCTTTGTTTCCATAAGTCTAAAAACAAGGTTATACATTCAACAAGTGTAATAATTAGGTATGACTTTATAACGTTAGTTTCCGACGTTGTACCTATAATTCTATGCATAAGCGTCGCAAGTCTTTAAAATAAATTTAAAAACGAAAATCTGCCTCGGTAGCAACATATATTCAAAACACTATAACCTTGAATTTCTGTCATTGTAGTATAAAATTGAGGGATAGGTAATAAAAAATTCAAAAGTAACAAAATAAAAACAAAAAATCCAGGTTTTCCACTCCAATCAACTGAACGAATCAACCAGTTGATCAGAGTGGAAGTCGATTTAGGCATATGTTCCTATCGAATCAACTAATTGATTTGATACAAAAGCAGCCTTTAAACGTCCCACTGTAGGGCACAGGCCTTCTCTCAGGGAGAGAGTTGATTTGATACATTTTTATAAAGTAATAAAACCACGATAAACTTTTTGGCTGAGATCTGTGATTTTTAAATTTAAATTATCGTGTAGAAACACTTTGCCACAATTTTTTTCAATGACTTCCATGGCAATACGTAACAATTAAACGTTAAAAGATGATAAATTTAGATGACATTATCTTCGTTCGGTTAATCAGAATAGAACATTTTATCTTATTATTTTAAATATTTTCTATGACAATTTCAATATTTTTTTAAAAAAAAAAATTGTATCTATCATCACAAGTGGGCAGGTCTTAAAATAATACTCATGGAAAAGGTTTTTTTTATCACTCGATTAAGTTATGTCCCTATCGAATCAACTAAATGGTTGATTCGTTGGGAACAAAAAATGTTAATCCGTTTCAGTTTATCGGTTTAGTTGATCGGAGTAGAAAACTGGAAAAAATCCTCACATCCAGTATATTTAAAAAAAGCTACGTGAGTTTAAAATAATAAGCGAGACTGAGGAGACCGCGTCCCTTAGATGTGCTGACACCTTGCAATTACCAGTAAAATAGAACAACTTATTGTTAGTCTTATATAAAACGGACTTAAGCTTGGTTATAAACTAATCCTACTGAAGCGTGGAAATCTGCGCTTCAGTTGAACAGTAGTCTTAGCTTTACTTAGGCTTAGGCTTAACCCTGAAGGTTATTTGAAGCATAAAATTAATAAACGATTCCATAACTCGGAATCTGTAATGGTGTTTAAGGGATAATCCTACCGAAGCATGGAAACCTGCACTTAGGTGTTTGAACTGAGGTAGTAATTTCAGTGCCCCAAAAAGTTGTAATAAAGTTGAAGTAAATGAAAACTCCGGAACCCGCATGCAGACCGAAGAACGAAATAGTTAAGGAGAACTTGTTCCTCAAATAGAAGATGAAAGATATATATAGAAGGATGGATGATGGAGAATGGAAAAGGCGCCCTGTTGGTTTAATCCTGAAAAGCAGAGACGACAAAAATATACACGATTTGACTTAAAACGGAATAAATGGGTTAACTAAACGCATAAAATATGAGAACTAAAATATCTCGAAATGCAAAATATTCCAGTACGTTTAAATACCTAAGCCACTCAATAGCTTGTACCACTAACAAATTAAACAAAATGTGTGTTGAACATAAATATCTAATTTCACCAAAATAATACCGAATTTCCCGATCATTGACAAAAAATAAAAGATACAGGGGGCAGTGACACTACTAACCCACTCAACTGCTTATAAACACCATTCATATTTGAGATATCAAATTTCACCAAAACAATATTGAATTTCACGTGAGTTTTTTAATAACGAAAAGATGCGAGAGAAAGTAACGGACATTCTAAAGTCACATTTCTATATTATGAAACAAAATTTATGACCGTAAAAGGCACTAGAGAAACAAAAAATATTAATGATTCTTACTTGTTTTAGGGATGATTTAAGCTTGGCTAATCAAAGCGACTGTTTCGCCGGCGGCGCAAATGTAAATGCCGTAGAAAAGACAAAACGCCGGCTCACATTGTTTCTTTTATCGTTGCAAGTGGGTTCCGTTGGCTGCATAAATGATACAGCTTAGAGGTCGGGTCATTCTACACGGGTGACAATGACAACCGTCGTTGAATACGGATTAAAAACTAAATATATTCCGATTACGTCATCTAACAGTTGTATGATAGAGAGGTTACCTATCTCGAATCTTGGCGCAACTTTGCGTGACGTAATAGCAGATCATGCTTCTGACACTCCATTTTGCGCCCTCGCGTCGAGTACCGCGATCATCTATCAAAGCTAAACTGCTATCTAACTGTGAGAGTTTCTCTCAAACGCTGGTGACCCACACTTTCTACCTACTAGCTTACTTGGTAAGCGTCCAAAAGTGTCTACGTTGAAAAAGGCATTTCTATATGAGTATTAGTTTTTTCTCCGAACAACAAACAAGAACAATACGAAAACAATTTGCAATGTCACACTATGAAATCGTTACGAGATAGGGCTATAAATAACAGGTACTAATTCATCAAATAGTTGTTTTCCTGTGAGTTTGCTTCGCTTGTGTTTGTCTACTCAATTTTCAAGCCTCAATTATTACATATAACTGAACTAAACCGAGTTCTAACGTAGGGTACTTACATAAACGTCCACTTAAAAATGAAATCCAGACAACACACACACACACATATACACACACACCACACACACACACACACACACACACACACACACACACACACATGCACACGCACACGCACACGCACACGCACACGCACACACGCACGCACGCACGCACGCACGCACGCACGCACGCACGCACACATACACACACACACATACACACACACAAACACACACACACACACACACACACACACACACACAATCAATATATATGTATTATAAAACTATAGTGTCTAAAACTAAAATTTTAGTTTGGAAATAAACATTTTCATTTCATTTTTATTATTATTATTACTAAGACTCCGCTGTCCGTCCGTCCATTTGTCCGTCTGTCACTAAGCTGTATCTAATGAACCGTGACAGTTAGACAGTTGAAATTTTCACAGATGATGTATTTCTGTTACTGCTATTACAACAAAATATACTAAAAACAGATTAAAATAAATATTAAAGGGGCTTCCCATACAACAAACTTGATTTTTTTGCTGATTTTTGCTCGATATTAATAATAGCAACAGGTAGACGCTTCAAATATTCAAATGTTGAAAAGATAATGGTACGGAACCCTTCGTGCGCGAGTCCAACTCTCACGTGGCTGGTTTTTTTATTATCTTGTATAAGTAGATACCTACTTTTTAGAAAACAGTTCTTGACATAACTTTAATCTTACTCGTATATTCTTACACCTCAAGGAATTTATTTAGATATTTTTTACAGAAGAAAAAAATATCTTCAACTTATTCAGTGGCTCGAAGCATCTTTTGTAAAAACTTTGGACTGTTGAACGAAAAAATTACGCAGTTTGAACACGAATTATCTTCGCTTTATCGACGTCGCAGCTAGATTTAACAAGACTTTGTGAAAGATGAACACTTCTTCGTAGAATTTGAGTGTAGATTCGCATGAGCAAGAAAAGTTAGTGTTATTATGATGTTTGCTTGAAGAAACTTGGAACAATTAAAATTCAAACAGAGCTCTTCTTTTGAAGTTAATGTATATTGTTGCTGAATATGGAGTTGTGTCTTGTGCAGAGGCGGTTGCAAAATTTACATTAGTGTAATTGACCATTTAAGGTCACCAGAAAATCGTAGCGATAGCTTGCTTAGCTAGAACATTGAATATCAAACTTCAACCCAAAAAGAACTGCTAAGTTATAAAAAGGAACGCTGAATAGCTTATAAGCAGCCTATAAACGTCTCACTGTACGGCGCAGGCCTTCTCTCAGGGAGAGAGTATGGGCTTAACCACCACGCGTACCCACCGTGGATAGGCGATTTCAAGCGCTGATGTATGTGAATAGCTCAGACACTCAGGTTTCCTCACGATGTTTTCTTTGACAGTTAGCGAGTGGTATTGCTACTATAACTTCACAAATGTAGATAACTTAGAAAACAAAACAGAGTCCAATGTTCTACCCACTAGGCTACCACCGCTCTACTGAACAGCTCAGTCTCCCGTAATTAGGTTCTGAAAATGAGTCGACATTTTGTAAGCACTTAACGCAGAGAGGAATGCTGCTAATTTACGATAGTTGCTAAACTCCGCACGCTGGCTGACACTAAATTTATGAAACAAAAAAGCCATAAAGCAAAATCCGATAATAAATCTCCGGCGCGCGTGTGGCGACAAAATTAGCTATTCATCGCTTAGCGATTTTACCGAAAACAAAGCGGTTTTGGAGTCGGTTTTTGAGGTGAGGCATATAGAAACTGCAGAAGTTTCAAGGCACTGCTCAACAAGGTTGAAAGGTAGGGTCATAACGAGTCTTTTCATTTTCATTTATTTTTTATATTTAGCACGGCAATGATGTAGAACGCGTTGCCGTCGTGTGTTTTTCCAGCGACATTAACCTGAGTGTAACACCCCGTCTTAGTTTACTGTCAGGAGTGACTGGGGTCTAGTTAAAACCTGTCTTGATAAAAAATTTAAAAAATCATTTTTATGTACAATAAAGTTTTCTCTATCTATCTTCTTTTCATGTCAGCTTTTATGGATATAAAAGCAGGCATTTGGTTTCACTACACGGCAGCGGCCTTCTCTCACAAAGAGAGTAAGGGCTTAATCAAACAGATCGTTTTACACCTTCTGTGCGCCCCTGTGAACAGGGGTAATTAAAGCGCGTTCGGCAAAATGTAATAATATAAGCTCGCACGCGGAATTAGGACGATAAATCATGGCGATAACGCGCTTGTTACTCGCTTGTTACCGCCGCGGTGGCTTTTTGTGCCGTGCGATGTCGATTAGTGGCCGAGACGGAGCGGTGCAGTTTTTTTTTGTCGTAAAGTGTAGATGTAAAGTGTCTCTGCATGTTTACCCAGCTACGGTGGAGCTAAAAGGAAGGGTTAGTTGTCTAAGTATGTATGTTTGTGTGTTTTTATCTGAACTTAATGTATTTCGAGTGGAATATGAAGTGCAAAAAAGAACTGCGTTCATACATACACTAAAATTTCTCAGGATGATAGAATTTAGGCCTAATTACCACTTGTGCTGCGCATGTAGGTTAAAGCTCTCTTTTACTTGCAGAGAAAAAAAATATCACTATCATTAATCTTTCCACATAGAGAATAAAATGAGGGCAAAATATCGATAGACAATATGCAAAACAATTTTATGCAAGGATTACTATCACTACGTCAGTGCTAATTTGGTAAGCTTAGCTGACCTCTGTCAACTAAGCAATACATCAAAGCTCGTGTTGTATCGCCAGCATTGTGATGCTTGTGGGGGGCACGTCCTCTTTCCTACCTTCTTGGTAGCTAAGAAAGTTCTGGGTAGCTGTGAAACTCTCGATCTATTGAATGAAATCAATTCACCAAGTCACTACGTCATCAATATGATTTGTGATATGAGTTGGGATGAGATGATATGAGATGAGACTTATCTGATTCTTTTTTAAATAATATTGGTTTTATTTTTTTATTTTATCAGACTGGCCAGCGAGTTCAGATGAATTATATAACTCTTCATTTAAAAAAAAAATATATTTTTTAATAATGTTATTTGATTATTTATGTAACTAAATTTTATTTATTTATTTGCTATGTGATTATGACATTTTGGCTTTGGTTGGAATAAAGTGATTTATTATTTTATTTACAAGCACCAACAGTATAATGATAGGGATTTAATTCCGCCGGGTTATAGGGCGCGCAAAATTGTGTCTCTTTTTGTAAGTCTCTCAATTGTTTTATTGAAAAGAGTTATAAAATTAAACTGCTAATGCAATGCAATTAGTACTGCACATATTTAAAGGTGATAAAAGAACTGAATGAACTATTAAATTTATTATTAAGAATAAAAGTTTTTTTTTTAAGTGCAATAAAAGTATCAATAAATAAATAAATAAAAGTGGCAGAAGTAAACATTCAATATAACCGACATAACAACGGAAACTAAAAAAAATAACTACCGATAGTTGCGTTCCGAAACGTAATGAGACCGAAAAACATTGCTTACCCTTAACTGGAAACTAGCAAAACTGCGTGTGCAAGATGGCGAGCGCTCACAAAGATTTTTACGAATCATCGTACAAATAATTAATATGTTTGTATAAACATTATAAGGTATGAAAGCAATAAGTAAGACCAAAGATTATGGAATCAATTCGTTTATTTATAGTACGATTTACTATTTTAAAAAATATGAGAATTAATATAATTCCTTCACATTATAGAAAGAGACTATTTTATATTATGGATAGAATAAAGAACAATGTACAACCTGATTTCTCCCAGGGTATCCAAAATCACGTCCGCACTGACCAAGCTCTCAAGTCGCACTGCCGTCTGCGCCGAGAGCGCACTCTTAACTACCTTTTATATCATGACACGATATCATGACACGATATCATGACACGATATCATGACAAAGTATTTCCGGATAAAATATTACGACAAAGTTGCACATCAAGGTATAATGACAAAGACTCAAGTTAATATTGGTTAATTATTGTATTCATTATTGTTTATTTCCTAACAACTCGGCCATCCTCTTAGGGGGAGTCCCATCGACCCAGTTCACATAAATTGATATGTATGAAAAAAAAAAAATTCAGTCAATCATACAGATACTTATTTCAATATTATGGTAATAGTGCTCAGAAAGAAAAGAGAAGAAGAAAAAAAAAATCTTACAAACATTTTTGGTTAACTTTTGCTTATGATCCATACAAACTGTACGTAACTACATAACAAAAATATAAACTTATCTAATCAATCTGTTTGCTTAATCAATTGTTAGTTAGATAAAGATCTTAGGTACATCTTACATAATTGTTTCATTTGTTATTAATTAATCAAATAAAAGTTATCCTATAAATACATTAAAATCTTTGATAAACCTAATACGGTATTTGACACGATCAACAATCAATTATTTCATATGCTCGATTAAAACAAAAATTACAAAATATCTCGGAAAATGTATCTCTTTTAGTCAATTACTAGTTATTACAATTTTTAAATAGATTAAACATAAAAAGTGTGCTCTTAAATGTGACGTCATAAGCAAGTATTTTCATACAAAATTCCGTTTTTAAAAGTAACTCATTTGATATTTTGTCAAATACCCAATTAAAATAAAGTAATGTTTTATGCCTTGCTTATATTACAGCACAAATTATCAGTATTAAATAGTAAGGTGTTAGTTTTCTGACTCTGATTCCGAACTTGACCCAAAGTTTTGATCAAAGCTTAACCATGGCTTCAATTTATCTATGGCTACAACATTATCGTAGGTGCGATGACCCTTTTTTTTAGTAATTGGCGTATCTTTGATTACAAATCTTTCGTTTGGTAGGACTTTCATGATGCGGTAAGGGCCTTGGTACTTTGCAGCTAATTTCATCGATTTTCCATCGCTTGGGGCGTCTCGCTTGACACTCACCAAGTCGTCTACCGAATAAACGTGACTCTTTTTACGCTTAGCATCGAACCGTTCTTTATCCTTGGCTTGCTGCTTGCTGATTCGTCTGCCCGTATCTGACCTTATATCGGCAAGTTCTTCTTCTGAAGGCTTGTTGATAGTCTCGATAATAACATCGCTCAGTGCGTTTTCTGACCCATTGTTTATTTTAAAGCCAAATAGTAATTCAGATGGACTTTTGCCAGTTACTTTGTGGACTGTTGTGTTCAATCCCAACTGAATACTGTGTATATAATTGTCCCAATTTTTGTCGTTCTTGTCGGTGCATTTTGCTGACAGAGCATCCAGGATGGTGCGATTGAACCTCTCCACCTGTCCGTTGGCTCTTGGCGTGGAAACTGCATTCAGAATATGCTTCAAGCCCATAGATTTCACGTAAGAACGAAAAGCGTTACTTGTGAAGGACGTACCGCGATCGGTAATGAGCCTTGCCGGGGTACCAAAGAATCTTATGTGGTCCTGCAATACCTTTATGGTACTCGATGTTTTCGTGTTTTTGACTGGCGTTATATTGACAAATTTAGTAAAAGCATCGATGATTACCAGCAAATACAAGTTGCCCTTGCTACTCCGTACAAACGGGCCTAAATGATCAGCGTGAATTGTGTGAAACGGGACTTCTGTTTTGGGTATTGGATGCAATTCACCTTCTTGTTTACCAGTGGTACCTTTGTGATAAGCGCACTCTAGGCAGGACCTAACGTACTTTTTTATAAAGCGACGCATTTTAGGGAACCAAAACGACTGCTGAATTCGTGTGAAAGTTTTCTCAAAGCCGAAATGGCCCAAATCGTCATGATTCATCTTGGCTATCTGCCACCTAACTCCTTTCGGGACCACCCATCTCAAGTCCGTACCATCGCTACCCGTCTTACGGAACACCTTACCATTCTTCAAAACGTAATTATTCACAACATCTGTAACATTTTCAGTGGTCGGGTCGTTTAATATTGTTTTGATGCGGCTTATTTCTTCATCATTTGACTGAACAGTCGTGATCCAATCATCTGTGCTAACTTCTAACACATCAAGCACATGCGTTTCCTCCACCGCTTCTCCTACAGGATTTCGACTGAGCGCATCCGCATGCAGCATGGTGGATCCAGGTCGATATTCAACTTCGCAATCGAATTCTTGTAATTGTATCCACCAACGTCCGATGCGTGGAACGAGATCCCGCTTGGTCATAGTAGTCCGGAGGGCATTGCAGTCTGTGAATACTTTGAATGGAATACCGACCAAATACACTCTGAATCTTGCAAGAGACGCTACCACTGCAAGAGTCTCCAACTCGAATGAGTGTAGTCGTTGTTCCTCTGGAGTGGTTTTGCGGCTGTAGTAAGCAACGGGCTTGAATATGCCCTCATCACTTTTTTGAAGCAAAATACCTCCAATTCCATGCTTGCAGGCATCAGTATGAACCTGTGTTTCTCGTTTTGGATCATAAAGTGCCAGCAGTGGACGTTGAACCAATATGCTCTTCAATTGACAAAACGCATCTTCATGGTTTTTTTCCCATTTCCAGTCGAAATTTTTCTTCAGAAGATCCGTCAAAGGTCTAGCGATAGTAGCAAATCCCTTGACAAATCTTCTGAAAAAACTGGCTAACCCAAGAAACTGCCGTAACTCATGCACGTTTCTAGGAGTTGGGAATCTCGCCACGGCTTCCGTCTTTCTAAAACCTGGTTTTATGCCTTCCCCGCTAACCTCGAACCCAAGAAATTCTATACTGTCAAAGAAAAAACGGCATTTGCTTAATTTTAGGGTCAAGCCCCCCTTTTGTAGGAGAGCTAAGACCTCTTTTAACTTCGAAAGACCATCTTCAAATGAACTTGCGGGAATAAGGACGTCGTCCATATACACCAGTGCATATTTTATCTTAGCCTCGGCCAGAATTCTATTCATGGTCCTCTGAAATACCGATGGGGCATTTACTAACCCGAAGGGCATCCTGGTGTACTCATATTGTCCGTCTGGAGTGACGAAAGATGTTTTATCTTGTGACGACTCGGCGATGGGGATCTGGTAATAACCAGAAGCCAGGTCAAGCGAAATAAACGTGGTACTGCCAGCTAATTGATCAAGCTGGTCTTCGATACGGGGAAGCGGATAATGGTCCTTTTTTGTTCGTTGATTGAGGGCGCGATAATCAACGCATAATCTTTTATCGCCGGTTTTCTTTTGGACTAAGACTATTGGGCTAGCGTACGGAGATGAGGATTCTCGAACTATACCCGCTTCCAACATCTCGTGGACCATATTGCGTACTTGAGACCTTTCTCCATACGACATCCTGTACGGTCTGTATACGACCGGCTCTGAATCCTTCAGTTCAATTACCATTTCTCCAGCAGTAGTAAATCCTAAGTCCTTTAATCCACTTGAAAAACAGTTATGGTATTCTGCTATGAGTTTTTCTAACTTTTGTCTCTGTTCTTCAGTGACTTGTGGGCCACAGAGTACATGATCAGCCGGTACGGGCTCTTCTAATGTTACTGAAAAAACATCACATTGAAGAGTAGTTGGGATTGCTCGAGTTAGTAGAGAATCCTTTGCTATTATGATCTCTTTGACGCTAATATTCTGGATAAGAACGCGTCCTACACCTCCTTCCATTGTGTATTCACCTGGAAGGAGATAGTGTTCTTGACCAGGATTCCCTCGGATCGAGCCTCTAATGAGTAATTTTCCTTCGTAATTCATGGATGCCAACACAGATATGGCTCTCATTTCTTGCGGAGGTATAACAACATCCTTCAAAGATCTCAGCGTAATTTTAGACGTTGGCGTTCTTTCAAAGATTATCCGTTCAGGGGTTTTCGTTATGGTAATATTAGGCTTCTCAGTAAAGGAATGTCCCAAGAGTACTGGGTACCTTAACACACCGTCGTTTACCACGAAAACTTCAACAGCTTCTTTTACTCCTTGGACTGTTATTTCAGCCTCACAACGACCCAGTGGAGTGAAACAATGACCACCAATACCCCTCATTACCGGCAAGTTATCAGTGACGGTGAGCAAATTTAGTTCGACTGCTAGATGTTCACTTACAAGGGTGCATTGGCTGCCTAAGTCTACATAACATTGGACAAGTAACCCATTGACAGAGACATCTATTACGTATTTATTGTTCATCTTTTCAGATGTAGTCAGCTCTGAAATTTGTTTTTCTTCCCCTTTGGTAGATTCCATATTGGACGGGTTCTTATTTTGAGAGGCCTTAGAACTCCTGCAATATGTATCCAAGTGCCCTATGCGGCTACATATGGAACATTTGTTTGCAGTTTTTGCACATTCAAAACTCTTATGTCCATCCAGACCGCAATTGTAGCACTTGAACATCCGCTTCAGCAGTTCAAGTCTCGGCTTGTTCAAGCTGTTGACTGCACCTGCAGTTGCAGTAACACGTTTTTCTGGCCTCGCTCTATCATGATCTCTTACGTTCCCCGCTTTTACGGTTTTCAAGTATTTGAGCACCTCCTCAGGCTCCGAGAATTGTGCCGCTTGCGCTCCTACGCGTACAGCTCTATCTTCTATACCGTGCAATAGACAATCAACGGCTTCGCGATGTTTGATAGAGCATCTGTTCAGTAAATTTATTTTATCATAATAATATTGCTCTAAAGAATCTCCGTATCGAGCGCGTTTAGCCAGCATCATAGTCAACAACTCAGCGTAGTCGTCACGGCATGGAAAGGACTCTATGAGTTTATTTTTCCACTCAGGCCACGTATAAAGAACCGTATCGAGCCCTTGGTACCAAGTTTTAGCCACTCCAGACAGTTTTTGTAAGGCGAAGTGTACTATCTCTCCCTCGTCCCATTTATAGATTTTGGCGCATTCCTCAACCTTTTTTAACCAAATTATGACAGTTTGGTCTTTCAACATTGGGTCGAATTCTGGAATTACATTATTCATCGTTAACTTAGGATTAGACTGACCTTTTACATTTTCTAAGATGTTCAAGAATTTATGCAGGATATCACTAGTTGAACCGCTACGGTATCGGCGGGCTGGAGGGCTTGAAGAGTGAGAACGACGTCTTTTACGGTTTTTTTTCGGTTCGCGTTCTGGCATTCTAGCACTACTAACTGTCCTCCGGCCCACGATACCTTGTATGTTCGGTTTTCTCTTAATTGGACTTTCTTTTCTGTGCACGCTACAATTATCTTCAGATGATGATGTTTCACTCAAACTCTGATAAACGGTGGCATCAGAGCTTTGAGATGGACACCTACGTCGTTTACTTGGCCCGGGCAATATAATAGAATGACTGCTTGAGCGTCCCCGATGATGTTCCCCTTTGTGTTGATATCGCCTGGACTCCCTACTCCGAGACCGTCGAGTAAATGAAGGCGAGCAAAGATTTTGAACTTGTCTGTCCTTCAGACTCTTTCTCGAATGGTTTTTAATCTCAATATCTTCACGTGTGTAGTGTTTGCGAGCTTGCCTCTTCTTTAGGCTCCCTCTCGCTTCCTCACTAATGTCATTGCGCTCACACGAGTAGTGCTTGCGAGCTTGCCTATCCGTCAGGCTCTCTCTCGCTCCCTCACTAATTTCATTGCGCTCACGCGAGTAGTGCTTGCGAGCTTGCCTATCCGTCAGACTCTCTCTCGCTCCCTCACTAATCTTATTGCGCTCAGTCGTGTAGTGCTTGCGAGCTTGCCTGGTCATCAGACTCCCTCTCGCTCCCTCACTAACCTCATTTTCCCGACGTTTGATAGCACGGCGCCTTTGTACTCTGTGACGTTCACGACTCTGGCGGCCACCGGGCTCGTCTGCACGTCGGTCTTCATCAGGCTCAGTCTGGTTGGCGTATTCGGAGCTGCCCCCAACATTCACGCTTCGTGGCCTCTGATGCATCACACCATCGGAGTCCATTGCACTGAAATGTTCGATTCGAGTTAATAGCAAGCCTGAGAATGGCGAAGCGCGATTTGGTTATTCTCAATAATTAAGCAGTAATTACCATGTCATGATGATCTCTATTAAGCTACGGTTTAATAGCTTACCTGATAAAACTGCGCACTAGAAAGTGATTCCTTTTTACTTGTTTATGAACTCTTATTAAGGGCGGAAATTATTGTAACTTAACTAGTAGCGGAAGAAACATGTTTTTCAGGTCGATTATTAAAAAAATGAGTGAATACCATTTAGAACAGCATTGCATAAGCAGCCTAATAATGAAAGGGGTATAAATTATGAAGAATCTAAAAGCAACCGGTGACTGAGCCGAAGTCCAAGAATAAAAAAAAAATCACATCCTTACGTTTTATTTTGCGTACGGCCGTCTCATAATTCATTAATATTATCTCGTACTATTAAGCTCTTATCGAGTTTTTTTTTTTAATTTTACCTCAATTACTTATCGTGAAAAATAAATGTCTAAATATTCTATAAGGAAAGAATAAACAAAAATTAATAAAAAAAAAAAAAATATTTTCTTTTATATTCGCATTATTTTCTCAAACTGGTGGGCAAGGACGAACAGGCAGTTTATTACAATGTTATCACTTTTGTACTAATAAATGCCTGCTTATTCCACTTCTGAGCTATAAACATTATAAGGTATGAAAGCAATAAGTAAGACCAAAGATTATGGAATCAATTCGTTTATTTATAGTACGATTTACTATTTTAAAAAATATGAGAATTAATATAATTCCTTCACATTATAGAAAGAGACTATTTTATATTATGGATAGAATAAAGAACAATGTACAACCTGATTTCTCCCAGGGTATCCAAAATCACGTCCGCACTGACCAAGCTCTCAAGTCGCACTGCCGTCTGCGCCGAGAGCGCACTCTTAACTACCTTTTATATCATGACACGATATCATGACACGATATCATGACACGATATCATGACAAAGTATTTCCGGATAAAATATTACGACAAAGTTGCACATCAAGGTATAATGACAAAGACTCAAGTTAATATTGGTTAATTATTGTATTCATTATTGTTTATTTCCTAACATTTGGGTAGCTCAGTCTAATCTAATCTGTCGCTCTAGCCCGAATATTCATGTTGGGCATAAGGCTCCCCAAAGCACGCCACATCTTTCTGTTGTCGGCCATCCTCAGCCAGCTTCTACCAGCAATTTGCCTCAGATCGTCGATCCTGTGAGCTGGTGGGTGCCCTATGCTACGTTTGTCAATATTTCGCAAACGGATTTAAATTATAAATCACTGTTTTACACTGAGTATTCTATTCCGCCTGGAATGAGTTTGAGCGAGGGACAAGCTGCGCCAACGGGACGCGGCGTGGTGAAGTAGAATAATATAATAGTAAATTTAATATAACCTCGACAAGGTTTCAAGGGACGAAATTTTCAACGGAGATAGACCATGACCTTGATTAACCTGTATTTGGTATATTGAGAATTATATTATAATAATTAATTTTATTCAATTTTTCGCAATAACTCTTTCCTGGCGCTACACCTTCCACTATCCACATAGCCCAAAGTTAGCTAGAAGAAAATACTCACTAGTAATAAGCTCGCCTTTGTGCATATAAGCTTATTGTGCAATAAAAAAAATTCGAATCTAATATATTATTAAAAATTAGATTCGAAAATTCTTTATTGCATAAAATTCATAGTTATAATATAATTCTCAATATACCAAATACATTAACATAAACAACTAGAATATACACTATCTAATATATAAAAATCACAGTGTTTGTTTTGGAACCCCTCCGAAACGGCTTCACCGATTCTTATGAAATTGTTGTGTATATTTGTTAGATCTGAGAGTAAGGTTGTAGGCTAATTAATATGGCGAGTCAACATTTGCCGGGTCAGCTAGTTTCTTGAATATTTAATAGTAAATAAACCAACTACAAACTTGTTTACCAGGGGACGCATGTGGGGTGTGTGGCGAAATTATTATTATAGAATTGAACTTTGAGTGTCGATCCACGTAAACAAGAAAAGTTAGTCTTATTATGATGTTTTCCTGAAGAAACTTGGAACAATTAAAATTCAAACCGCGCTCTTCTTTTGAGGTCAAGGTATATCCTTGCCGAATATGAAATTGTGTTTTATGCAGAGGTAGTCGCAAAATTAACAAAAGTATAATTAACCCTTTAAAGTTACAAGACAATCATAGCTATGGGGAACTTGCGTCCAACTTAGAGTGGAATGACATTTCTTTTATTCCACAGAAATCATATAAACTTACGAAAAATATAAAAATAAACATATTGTTTTCGGGGTTTTTGGTCACGAAAAATGCGAAAAATAAAGCTCTTACAATAAAAGCCTTATTAGATTTAGATTTTTCATTAAATTTTGAACGTTCTCTTCATAGGGGAGTTCATGCATAAACACCTCATTTTACTAGATAACTCAAATATTGATAAACGTTTCAAACATTATAAGACGTCACCTTCAAGTTGTGACGTCATAGTTTGAGTCCGCTTGGTATGGCGCGTTTTTGTACTACATGGCTAGAATGACCTGTCTACAGATCACAATATGAAAAGTATTAGTAGTGGAGAAAAAAATGAACCACTTTTATATAGCTTCTAAACTGGCCTCGCCGATTATTTAAAAAAAATTGTGTAAGTTCTCCTTTATACTTCCGAATTATACAACTGACTTCGGGTGACCTTGAATTCGTTCACCGTTATCATGATAAGCAGCCTATATACGTCTTTCAGAGAAAGAGAATGGGCTTAATCACCACGCGTGCCCACCGCGGATTAGCGATTTCAAGCGCTGAGATATGTGAATAGCTCGGACACTCAGGTTTCCTCACGATGTTTTCCTTCACAGTTAGAGCGTGGTATTGCTACTATAACTTTAAAAATGTACATAACTTAGAAAACAAAGTCATAGGTACTTGCCCGCACTGGGGATCGAACCTGGGTCTCTCGCTTCCGAGTCCAATGTCTACCCACTAGGCTACTACCGCTGTAGAATGTTATACATGTGCATTATATTAAATGGAAATGTTAAAGACTTTTTCAGAGCTAAACACAGCACAGTACCTTCTCTAGACAGAGCTATTGCTAACGAACATGTAGCTACGACAAACAGATTGGACTGAAATAGTTTCCTTTGATTATTTGTCCAGAGCATAGTTGATACAAAATCCTTTGTAATCCAAATGTAAATCCTAAGGTTTTCATAAGTTTTCTGTGTCTGCTTAGATAATGTAGTATTTAATTTGCTCCGAAAGAAAAAAATAGTTAATTTTAATCTACAAAACAAAGTCACAACACTTAGTTTTCATTTCCTAAAGTCGGAAACAGATTATTGAAACGCGACGCGTATTGAGACAAATCAAATCTACTATTTTCTATGATCATAATCACATTAGGAACATCCGACGCAACGCAACTACTCATACAAGTTTCGTCGCGTCGAGTCGCGTCGGGTGGCGTGTTATTAGTGTATTGAAACCTTAAGTTTATGATTTGTATTAGCAATACCAGTATAATACTAACAGTAAAGGAAATCATCGTGAGGAAACCTGAGTGTCAGTGGTCTTCAGCGCTTGAAATCGTCAATTCACTATGGGCATGGGCTGTTCCACCCCATGGTGTTTATGCTGTATGTACCGCATTTTGTATTGCCAAATAACGTCGTTCATGTATAATTGCTTGACAAATATCTAAACATACACACCTTGATATGTGTATGTACGCATTTTAAATAAGTATTTGTAGGCTGCAGTGGAAACACTCACACAGACAAGCGAACACAACTCGGGTGGTTTTAGAAAAGCCGCTCCTTTTCATCCGCAACTTTTCAGAGCGCGGCTATTATTGAAAATGTTGTAAAATTGTTTCCGAAACTTTACATTCGTAATATTTGTTCGGATTTTGTTTCGAAACAAGACAAACACAAAGGGTTGTTTAAGCCTGGCCGTCCTCGGCGGATGTGTTAGCCTAGGCGGAGTGGGGTTACAAATGGAGTTTTTCGCAGTTAAAAGCTGACGATAGACTGCCTCGATCGTTTAGTGGTTAACACGCTTGACTACCGAAACAGAGGTCAGAGGAGGAGGTTTCCATAGAGGGAGAAAGTAAGAGAGAGAGAAGACATTTATTTAAATTGTCACAGAAACACAAAGTAAACACGAAGGTACACGAACAACAGAACATAGAACAGGGTGTTCTAGTTTAGGCCCACGACGAGCGATTGTGTTGTGTGGAAGTTATTTTTACTATAGATAAAAACAGAATATAATAATGAATATGTAAATTTATGAATAAGCAGCTCCTTAACTCAAAAATCTTTAAACATTAAGATTAGAAGTTAAGTACATGCCATGTAATATATATAATTTTTTGAAATAAACAGCTTAAATTTTTTTTTTTTTTTTTTAGACATAGAGATTGCATAATGGAAGAATTCCAATTTCAAGTGAAACTATTCGAACGCGCGACCTCTCGAATGTGAAGCCAGCGTTCTACCGATGCTCTATCCCCGGTTAATATTTTTTCATACTAATGTAGTACCTATCGTATATAACCAGAGGTCAGGTTCGTGGCAAGTAGCAAATCCTGGTCTCTGTCTACCCCTCCGGGATACAGGCGTGAGTTTATATAAGCGTGTAAGTTTAATAACAAATTATTTCTATACAACGTAGAAGCTTTATTTAAGTCGTGTTTTCTTAACGGATTAGAGTCAAAGGTCTCAAGTATTTCCTTCCAACGAGATGTAATCAGCTTTAACGTAAAATAAATATGCAAAATCATAAATCATACCAGACCTAAGCCATACTCTCTGAATACTCGTCAAAATTCGCAAAACATCCTCAGAAAGTCCTTGAAAAACTTGAACTAACCCCACCTGGGCTCCGGAATCGATTGAAGCCAATTACAGCGCCTTTGCATTCACATTACCGACAAAAGAAGGAGCTTTTTGGCTTAATTGCACAAAAACCCAGCTCGAACGACCCGACTCAATTAGGCACTTGCTCATCAGTGTAAGGGAGGCTTACTAGAAAGGTTTGGAGCCGTCAAAATTCGCTTTGTTCGGAATAGTAAGGCTGATTTCGGAAGCTGTAATTTCAGTCAGCTAAGTCTCATCGAGGACTTATTTTTAACCGACATCAAAAAAGGAGGAGGTTCGGAATTCGACGCGTATATATATATTTCATCAGATCTTCACCAAATTAAAATGGGAAAAATGAGACGTTATATCTATTCAAAAAAAATATATATATAACGTCCCATTTTTCCCATTTTAATTTGGTGAAGATCTGATGAAACTTTCAGACATGGAGAACGGAATTCTTTAATGGGTATCAGTAAATAGGGACTAACGTGGCCCGTCCTTTAGTTATATGCATATATGTTTCACAAAATATACTTCTAATTGAAAGGTATTCTTTTAAAATTATTTCTATTTTTAGTACTTTAGAGTTTTGAAGTCGGTTTTAAAAAAAAAAAAATATTAAAATAGATTACACTAGTTTAAAACCACTATTTTTCCAAATTATAGGACCAGTAAGGTTCCCTAAATAATCAAATACTAAATCTCGAAGTGATGAAATTATATGACTACTTTTTTGTGAGACGAAAACTGGCTGAAAATAATCACGAAAAGTAACAAAGATATGTACCCACCACAGCCTTGAGTAAATAATGCCACACGCGTGTAAATCGGGGCGGTAAACGAATACTGGCCACATAAAAAATAGTTATTTGTTATGCAAGGCTGCAAAGTAAATTTTTGGCGCGAGTACCTTGTATTGAAACCTGAGCAAGCGAAGGATTCTAGGATTGAGCCACGAGCGAAGCGAGTGGTTCAAATATAGAATCCTGAGCCTAGCGAGGGTTTCAAAGGTACGAGACGCTAAATAACTTTGCTGCCGAGCGCAACACACAACTTTTCACCTCACTAAAGCGAGGAAAATGTTAGGTGCAAGAAAAACAGTTTTAATAAATATTAAATTACTGTTAATTTATATCTTCGTCGCTGCTAGCTTCGCTCATATTTTATGATTTCTTTCGATTTTATCAAAAAACAAACCAAAATAATGGAAGTAAAGTGAATTCAATAAAGAGAATTAAAGAGAAGAAGATTTTAAAGTTTTTTTTTAAATCTAATTTTCTTACCGGCCAGTGCGATTCTTTAAATGAGGCTGGCGCATGACATGAAATAAGTATTTGCATTTCAATCATCAATGGACTGGCTGCAGAGAATATAAACTATTACGAAACCAATGAGGTTCTATATATATGTAATTTATTGTACGAAACCTTTATTGAATAAAAATATTCGAATTTTAAAAACACTTTCCACGCTAGCGGATAAAGTGCGATTTTCCACGCAGATTTCGAATGATAAACAGAGCTTTTACGAGCTAGTGAGGTGAAAATAAAATTATTTAAATTTTGAACAATTTTTTCGTCATCTCTCCTCAGACAACAATATAGGTTGTAAAATAATGATATTATCACTGGCCACCAACAAAAAACAAAAACTTGAATTTCGATCGCCGTCCATACGCTCTCTGCAGAGACCCGGACATCCAAGACGGCTCCCTCGGATTACAAAGGTTTCGTTTAAATATAAGTGCCTCCTCGGCTGATCGAAATAGGATCACTGCCTTAATTGAAGTGGTCGTGGAAGTCGTGTTAAGCTCTGTTTCATAATCGAGGAATTTGTCATATTTAGTGACTTGGATATGTAAATTATTGCTAACAGTTAAGGAACGATTCCAGACATAGTCGGAAGAGGAAATTTTCTCTCAAAGATTTTGTAAGGAAATAAATGTTTCACCAATCAAATAAAAATGCTTTTATTCCAAATAGGACACAAACTGTGACTTAATGAACGTTACAACTAAAACTAGTAGCTCTAGTAGCGCTTGCCGATATGTGGTCTCCATTAGAGAACTTTTCGGCCCCATCGGCCATCAGTTCTGCGTGCTATGTGCCCCGCCCACTGCCACTTCAACTTACTAATCCGCTGGGCTATGTCGACGACTTTCGTTCGTCTACGGGTTTCATCATGTCTGATTCGATCTCGTAGAGAAATTCCGAGCATAGCCGAGTGATTGTGTAAAGTTATGATGAAAAGGTTTCATTAAACCGGATTAATAATACAGTCACTTTAAAGTTCGCGCAACTTAATCTAGTTCTATATCTTGTTAAAGACAAATGACAATCTAAGTGAGTGATTGATAAGACGCAGCCGTCGCCTCCGTAGTCTTAAGTGTCGGTATCAGGTTCGCTTTAATATAAATTAATAGCAACACAGGCATCGGGAATTAGTAAGCCTATCCATCAGAGCTCCTTTCTCTTTCAATTACTCTTAAAAATAGCACAATAAAGCTGACTTTGCATGTGTACCAAAAGATAATCTGATAGTTCTTAATTAGGGCGCCAATGTGAAATGCTGAATTTTGAAAATTAATTCTAAAAGGCTCGTTTGTATAACATCAATATTATTATACTTTATTGCACACACGAGAACACATTGCAGGAAATGTACATAATATGCTTCATACATATTTACACAAATAACAAAGTAATATTAACGTAGGTACCTACCCAAACCCGTTGACCCGGTGATGGGTCGACCCACCGGTACCACGGGTAAACAGCGAAAAATACGATATATATGCTAATAATGAAAAGAATAAACTACATAAACAATCAAAGAAAAATACATACTTACATAAAAATACATGCCTAATGACAACCTCATTTGAAGTTCTATCATTTCAAGTCAGTAACTGTCAAGTATGTCTTCAAACGCGTTAAGTAGGCTATAAATATCGGTGACATTGGGACATTGTGTACTGAGATCGTATGCAAAATGTATTCAGAACAAATATTGCTAAATACCTAAGGCCTAACAAATACGTATAACACTACTCCGGACAAAGCTCGATAGGTTCCCAAGCAGAAACGTTCTTCAGATCTGACGGTAGCTTCAGTAGCAGTTGCATCAATTTCCTTTTTCTAAGATCTTTCCTTAAGGCGCCTCGAAGCTCATAGCCAAATCAAAAACTAAAATAAAAAATAACCAATAACTACTAAGCAGCCGACCAAACTTAATACCTCGCAACGAGTCACAATGTTGAATCTGGTTCCCGCTTGCTTAGTAGTTAATGTTCAGCAATCGGGTGGTCGGTAACTTTTTATATTTGTTGTTTATTTTTTGTCTTATACTACAAATTATACTTCTACGTGTTGGAATGGGCGCAGAGAAAAACGTGTGAACAGTGGAAAAATTGTTTTATTAATTTTACAGTACCGACTAGCGGCCGACATTTTACGAATGACCGATTGAATGATTGAAAGTAAAAAGAATGAATCTGAACGAATGAATGGAAGAGTGGACTGGGATTTTTGATTATTCCAATAGAGCGGAGAAAAAATAGACAATACTCTTATGCACATGTAATACAGAGAAGTATGTAAAGAGGCTCGAAATTTCGCCGATGCTTGCATTTGCCCATTAGCTCAGTTGGGAGAGCGCTGGCACGGTTAGCCAGAGGTCGCGGGTTCAAGTCAAGGTTCAAGAGGTGGAATTTTTAGCCTCTAAAGAGGTTTTAAAAAGTACCCTTATGACCATAATTTACCCTACTCAATTATTTGCTTTAAAACTTTAAGTTCCCAATTTCCGTCTTCGAAAGTCTTCACCAGAACATCACCAAATTACCCTCGGACTACTTTTACTCTATTTTATGAACCATACGGATATTGCTAAAGGATGGGGCTCATTAGGCCTTATTTATTGCTGTCCATTGAAGATTTCCGTTCTCTGAAAGTCTTCATGAGATCTTCACCAAATTAAAATGGGACTAATGGCACGTTATATCTATTCGAACAAAAAAAAAAATTGTCGAAATAATAAAAAAAAAAAAGAAAAATACGCGTCGAATTGATAACCTTCTCCTTTTTGAAGTCGGGTAATAAGGTAAGACTATCACTTATTATCACCAGAAAATCAAGATGTTTTTCTTTAAGTCGTTTTTTTATTAAAAAATGTTTCTCCAGTAATAATACAAATGTTAGATAGTATAACAGATATCCCCGGCAAGACAAATGAATTTGTTGTCGAAAGCCCGGCCTGTATTCGGGGGCAAGATGGCGGGGCGCCATGCTCCAGTTCTTACGCCACAATGAGGCCCAGATTACGCTGCCGGAGTGTACCCTGCCGGGGCTGGCTTGCTCTGCTTGCAACCAGTAGTTTCTGCCAAACTTATTATTATTAATAATAATAATTGTTTATTTTCATTAATAGAACTTTACATATTTTACTGTTCATCATCATCATCATCATCATCAGCCATTTGACGCCCACTGCAGGATATAGGCCTCCTTCGTGGTTTTCATAACCATGAGGGGTTTCACCATAATCGCCACGCTTGGCAGGCGGGTTCGCGATCGCAGTATGTGGTTGGTTTTACACTACGTTAGAAATAAATTAAACTAGCATAAAACAAGTTGCTTGAACTAGGTAACATATATTTGTTTATTATTAAAATGTAAACTTTTTTACTTTGCGTTGTTTCTGAACAGTGAACGTAACTGAACCATTAATTAGGGTTGGAGACGCTGAAACAAACAGACACGTTGAATTATTCACTTTTATCGTGTGATAAAGCACACACTCTTTTCTTCGAGCAAGAAATTCCCAGTATATCGGGATAAATATAGATAGCCTTAAAACGAAAGTGCAAATTCGGCTACGATAAAAAATGACCTTGCGAGCCCTGTAAGCTGCAATAGGCAATACTTAATTAGATTAGATTAATTAGGTTAAAAATTTACATGAAGATAAAAATATACTCATAACGTTGTTGTTATTGAATGTGTATTCTGTTTCACGTGACAATTCGATCCGCTTCCTTAGAAGCGCGCCCTATTTATTTATAAATAGGGGCAAAATAAAATAACATAAGGCCGCCAACGATACGCAGAAACATTCAGAAATCAGAAATCAATAATTTATTTCAACGTAAATAATTTACATTCTGTTTGCTGAATGTCAATGTACTATGTTACTATGTTAGCCGCTGCCTTCGGGCCGTATTTGTAGTGGAAAAAAGGCAGCAGAAAAAAACTCCACTCTGAACATCTTTTCTCAAATCATTTTAAACTCATAAATCAAAGCCTAGATGATATGATTGCGTGATAGCCACCAATAACTTTAAAAGCCAAAATAACACTTCTTACAAAAGTAGGAAAACCTTAATGCTGTGGCCAGACACACGAACAATACGCGTTCACGAGCATAACGCAGGGGTTAGCTACCACCATTCCAACCCACACATCTATCGAGGAATACGTTTTTTTTATGCATAACATCGTTTTTTCCATGTTTTTTGTTCAGACGCGTTTAATTTTATAGTGATTACAAACATAAAACGTCTGAAAAAAAACATCAGATCCGAAATAACAATCATCTGGATACCGAGATCCCTGTGTGCATCGCAGAGCTGCTTCCGTCTTCGGCGAGATCAACCAACGCGTAAAAAATAAGTTGGCCGTCTATGAGGCGATTGTCCTCCCCATGTTACTGTACGCGTTCGAAACTTGGTGCCTTTATAAGAGAGATATAAAGAAACTAGACATCTTTCACACGAAATGCCTTCGAACCATCTTGAGGATAACTTGGAAGGACCGAGTGCCAAACACTGAAGTTTTTAGACGGACACAAATGTAGGGCATGGAAGCAATGCTGATGACAGCTCAGTTAAGGTAATGCGGCCACGTGGCGCGCATGGAAGACCACCGACTGCCCAAGGCCGTTTTCTATTTCCAGCTGTCTAACGGTGCACGTAAAGTCGGCGGACAGCACCTGCGCTACAAGGACGTCCTTAAAAGGCATCGAACCGCTACCGGAATTCCTCCTGATAGCTAGGAAAAAGCTGCTCATAGACGCAGTGAGTAGCGCTCCAACATCCACAATAAAGTGAGGGATTTCTAAGACGACCGGGTCGAGACTCTCGACTCTAACCGACCCTTCCGAAGCCCACTTACTGTAACACGTACAATGTCCGCGCAGAATAAACCGGTAGAAAATCTGAGATAAAAGGGGAATAGCCCTGGCTTTGCTCGCAGCGTTCACTCCGCCCCGACTCACTCACTGTCCTAAATTGCAGCTCCGAGCTTCACGATTCGATTATTGCTGTTTAGAGAGAGACGCGTTTAAATAGATCACTACACTTTTATAGCTTGCATAACACGAGGGTGCCTTGATATTGCGCCAATACGTGGATTAAAGTTTTGAAATCGACGTTTAGATTTCCACGGTTTATTCTTAAAGGGGCTAGAGAAATCACGAATTCGTCTGGCGATACAATTAGTTCTGTGCGCTATTATCACATCTCACTACTAACTGACAGAAATACATTACGTTTGCTGTTTGTAATCATCATCATCATCAGCCATTTTACGCCCACTGCAGGACATAGGCCTCCCTCATGGTTTTCCCTAACCACGAAGAGCTTTGCCATAATCGCCACGCTTGGCAGGCGGGTTGGCGATCGAAGTTTGCGGTTGGAATCTCAGGAAGACGCTGCTGCCCGTCTCCTGGTAATTTGCCCGGCTGTTTGTAATGTTTTTGTTAAATGCCTATAATGCTTATTATAATTTTTATAAAGTGATTTAAACACGTATTTAGTGGAAAATATGCAATAGTATTTATTCCGCACAAGAAGAAAAAACAGAGTACGACATAAAACATCATGCCAATCAAACAATGTCGAGATGCGATCGGCCAGGATTAAAACAAGGTTCAGCCAGTCGGTGATGAAACCTCTAACAATAATGCTTTTGAATAAAGTTGTACCTACATATAAAGTAGGTCTTTTTAGATTTTTTTACAGTTGAACTCATCTTTGTAAAGGAAATTATTGTTTTTCAAACATAGCATTACATGTACACATCACAATAATTTGTTCTGGTCCCAAACTGGTATAACCTGTGATATAATAACCAAAAATCATCACGAATATGGAAAACACTACGAGGCAGTCATTGATATTTAAGGTTTTTTATCTACACTAATGTTGTAACATTCTACTTATGTTTTCAATACTTGACTTATAATTACTACTGTTATAGCGCAGACAACAAAACACTCAATTTAAGCAATTTCACATGATGGTATAATATTCACATCGATATCGTAAAATCTCATTATAACATCAATAAAACGCGACCAACTTGATTGCAGGGCCAATCAGGTTGGTCGCGTTTTATTGAAGCGCGCAGCTGCGCTCTCATTGGTTAAATTTTAATGACGGCAAAATCACTATGATTATACACGTACGCGTGAATTTAATTTTTAATTGCATTAGTGAAGATAAAGTAGTGTATGCAACTGCATATAACACGGGTATTAAAACACTCGTTACTATTATGAAACTCGCTGCGCTCGTTTCATAAACTCACACTCGTGTTTTAATACCCTTCATTATATGACAGTTGCATAAACTACTATTATCAAACAGTATATAGCACTTTGATCTTTACTGATATCCACGCTACTCCATTACAACAACAACAATCACTTCGATACAACACACTCTCTTGTCCCAGTTCCAAACTAGGATACCCTGTGCTTTAGCAACCAGGGAAGGACATCACAAACATGGAATTAAAACCACACTGAGGCTATTTACCAGACTGAGGCTATGTACAAATGTACGGCGGCCCAGTGGGTATCGAACCCACGACCTACGGTATGGTAATCGGACTTACTAGACCAACGAAGCAGTCAATCGAGGTGACAAGTCAAGTCGAGGTGATTCATTAAAATTTACAAAGACAAAGATACAGTTTAATCAGCTGCCTGGTTTTAGATAAGTTGTTAGATAACCTGCGACGCACATTGGCTGATAAAATGTAAGCTCAGAGTGATTTCCAGAAACGTTTTTCGAGGCAGAAATTGCCTCGACAGATTATTTCGTGTGCCAAATGTATTTACTTCCTTATGATTTGCAAAAGAAATCAACGTAGTTTTTGCTAAAGGCACCGAGCCTTCCGGGGAAACGCTTTCTTTCTTTTGAGAAATTTTTGCTCAGGTTTCCTTAAAAGAAGGTATATTTTTATGATACTGAAAGTAATATTTAGCAATTAGGTTTGTACGCAAACCAAGAAAGTCATCGCAGAATTTATTTTATTCTTGTATGCTACCTTCTTTCTTGATTAATTCCTAATTACTGGAAAATAACATCATAATTTTATTTTTTCGTTTCCTTCCTTTACAATTAAGTTATTAATGTGGATAAAAAGTCTCTGCTTTAGCGGAAAAATACGCCTTATTTCTTTGATTAAAAAATGTACGTAAGTTGTCAATTTGTTTGAATACGCTATATGACACGATCAACAATAAATTATTTCCTATGCTCGATTAAAACAAGAATAACAAAATATCGCGTATTTAAATGTATTTCTTTTAGTCAATTACTAGTTATTACAATTTTTAAATATATTAATTATAAAAAGAGTGCTCTGAAATGTAACGTCATAAGCCAGTATTTTCATACAAAATTCCGTTTTAAAAGTAACTCATTTGATATTTTGTCAATACCCAACCGCTAGTCTCGTTCCTTTCTGAGAAGTCCATAAAGATAGGGCGGAGTAATTCCTCAGTGAAATTTTCAATTCATAAACCGGTGGTTGGACTTAAAAAGAGTACTACAGTATCAATCAATCAGCCCGTCCAGTCCACTGCTGGACATAAGCCTCCCCTAAGGTACGCCACTTGCTTCTGTTCTCGCGACTATCCTCATTCAACCGTTGCCAGCGGTCTGCCTCAGACAGTCAGTCCAGCCAAATGGATCCTCGAATCGATTGGTCTCAGGAGAGCCACCTCGCTAAATAGTGGACTACATCTTAGGTAATACTAAAATTTTGGTACAAAAAGGCAAAAACGTATTTAATTTGAAAGGCCATTTGTGTTAATTTTGGACAGCTGGGGAATGGTGTTTAAAAATTTTGTTTTCTTGTCGTCTAAAAATAGAGGAAACGCTTCTTCGACGACTGGCGCTCGACGAAGCGGTTCGCTATTTAGGTACTACCTTTAAATTTGGGGTCAACAGTCAAATTCTGAAACGTCGAAAACGTACAGTTCACATTTGCTATGGGTTAGCTACAGGCTTACGGATTAAAATTTGTCCAAAAGAGTCTTAAGGGCGTTTTTTGCACCGTATTTATGTCGTAGGGTGCCGTCGTCCAGATGCCATATATTAAATTTTTACTTAAGAACGTGATAATTTTGTGTATAGCCAGGCTGAAGACGGCCGTCCCAAGCGGGTCGCCCTGCTGGCAGCCTATAGAGGAGTGAAGGGCAGCTGTATTGTATTATATGGCAGGACTTCCTCTTATAAACTGGCTTTAACTCCGTCTTATAAGTTTTTTAGTCGTATCGACTTGTTATAAGTACGACTGTTAATCTTTAAAATAATAGAACGTTTCTAAGTTTCATGTGTGTGGCATAATTACGCATAAATGGGTGATCAGATTTAAAATTTAAACCCCACGCCAAGACGAGTCTGTTCGCAATGAAAAAACCAATCAGGTTTGCTCTGGAGTTCTATTTCCAATAAGTTTAATTTCCTATCTCTTCATAAAAAAAAACGTCAGACCACCTCCGCCTGGTCAATATCAAATTCAATCTAAGGCCACTTCGATCACCGTCGCCGCCGATGAGATACACCGTCCAATGCCGATCAAAACTAATTACCACCTACAATATCTGGCGCAATTTTGTCAAAATTTCCGTTCAACCGAAAGGCGTCTTTTGCCTCGGCCAAAGCGGTCGATGATTGGGAGCGTACTTTTAATTACAAAAGTGGGTCATTATATTTGTTAATTTACATTTTGGTAGTCATTGGGGTCAAGGTCAAAGGTCAAGAAGAGGGGTAGTGCCTCAGAGGTTTATTATGATTATTTTAATTCTTTATTGCACTAATTACATATTATGTAAATGTACAAGGTCATGCTTAATGCAAGATTCCAGCAAACCTTTGGTATTGAAGAGACTGGTGAAGGATAGTGAAATACAATAATAAACTAACATAAGCATAGGGAAATACATTATAATATAAATTACAATAAACCTACATAAATCATAAAGAAAGAAAGGGGATATTTATTCAAATTGCCACAGAAACACAAAGTAAACATAAAGGTACACAAACAAAAGACACGAACGTCAACAAAACAGAGATAAATAAAACAATCGTGAAGAGATCATGTGAGGCATATAGCCTCAGTTTCTGAAAGAGTGTTCAAATGTAACAAGAGATTAATCTAAGATTAATTCAGAATACCGGCACGTGATTGGCTGAAATTAGCTTGACGTGAGATTAACATGAGATTAACATTTGATCGCTCTTCTAGAAACCGAGCGTATAGAGTCAAAGGCAGCCGGATACCATAGAGTAATGTATGGATAACATAGATAGTCGTTGCATGCACGCACGCCGGTTTCGCGTACTTTTTATCTTTCCCTTTGCTAATACATCCTTTATTTGGTCAATGTATGTCCGCCGGGGTCGGCCCTTACCGGCCCTTCCACCCACATTCACTCGATATATTTGTTTCGTCAATCTTTTTCCTATATCCTTTCCACATGAATAATATTCTGATGAATGTTAAGGAAGCGAAAGTGATCTGTCAGGATCGTGGAAAATGGCAGTCCCTGGTCTCTGCCTACGCCTCTGTGATACAGGCGTGAGTTTATGTATGTATGTATTTATGTGAAATAGATATATAGAGAATATTTATATAGAGAACTGCGGTGGTAGCCTAATGGGTAGAACATTAGACTCGGAAGCGAGAGACCCAGGTTTGATTCCCAGTGCGGCCATGTACCTGTGACTTTGTTGTCTAAGTTATGTACATTTTGTGAAGTTATAGTAGCAATACCACTCGCTAACGGTGAAGGAAAACATCGTGAGGAAACCTGGGTGTCTGAGCTATTCACATACCTCAGCGCTTGAAATCGCCAATCCGCGGTGGGCACGCGTGGTGATGAAGCCCATACTCTCTCTCCGAGAGAAGGCCTGTGCCCTACAGTGGGACGTATATAGGCGGCTTATGAGGCTATTTACAAATACAAATAATTTATGCGATATAAAGTACGGTTTACATTGAGACACTTCTCATAAAGTACATATTGTTTCTCAATTGGTAACTGTCAACTGCACTGGCCTATCGACCGTATCGCAGAATGAAAGTTATACAATAAAAGATGGCCCAGAGCATTCGGGATAGATACTCGTTAGTTACAAATTACCATAATAATAATAATAATAAAAAAACAATCAATTTTTTTTATTCAAAGTAGCACAGAAACTGCGACTTAACGTTCGTACAAGTTAAACTAGGTGTCCATTTCAAAATCTAGATCAAGGTGATAAAGTTATGAATGTTGTATAAATTTAAGGCGACCCCCAATGGGAATCGAACCCACGACCTCCGGCATGGTAATCAGACGTGATACCGCTAGACCGTGTGACGCCGGATAAGCAAGAATAGCGTCACTCCATTTCCCTCCCGTGGATGTCGTAGAAGGCGACTAATGGAATCAATTACCAGGAGACGGGCAGCAGCGTCTTCCTGAGATTCCAACCGCATACTGCGATCGCCAACCCGCCTGCCAAGCGTGGCGATTATGGCAAAACCCCTCATGGTTATGTAAACCATGTGGGAGGACTATATCCTGCAGTGGGCGTCAAGGGGCTGATGATGATGATGATGACCGCTAGACCAACGCGGTAGTTGTGGATACGACTTCAAATTCTAAGCTGCTTATATTAAATTTGTAAACTTGTGGCATTATCGCTACTGTGAAGGAAATTGTCGTGTGGAAATCTGTGTCATTGAGGTTGTCATAACCGCAGCGCTTTAAATTGTTGATAATCTGTAAGCATATTAATTTATATACATTCTCTCTATGAGAAAAGGATTGTGCCCAGTAGTGAGCTTTTTTTATTAAAAGAAAAAAAAATGTATCATCGTTTTCGAACACAAAAATGCATTTGCCTTCCTGAAACTGGCGCGCTTGTATATTAATGAAACTAAGGAAATATGTCCTCCTGACAAATGGCAAACCCTAGACTCTGCCGACGCCTTCGGCGCACAAGCATGAGTGTATGTATACGTATGTACGACTTTAACTATCGATGTAGCCATCGAAACATTGCTCGTTAACATCGGATAAACCACACTTAAATTACTTAAGCCAGTCAGAAATACGTTAACTCAACGGTATATAAATTCTTTAATTATTTTTTTTGTGTGGTTTTGTGGCAATGTAAATAAACGGTTTCTTTCTTTTTTTCTTTCTTCCCGCATTTTGTTGAATGACACAAAGGCATCCGTTCTTATTACCAATTTTCATACAACATCTTAACCTAGAAAGTTCAACATTTTACACGAGGTTTGTCCCGTTCCATATAAATGTTAATTTTAAGGACCTACTTGAAAACGAATGGGGTACTTATGGTCCGAACGAGTTTCAATCTTGCGCCCCATTGTTACGGTTTAAAGCTCATAAAACCAAACTGGCTTTAGAGAGGTCGTTCCAATTTTTATGTCCCATGAGAGAAATATTTTACATGATGCACTACGGTGCATTCATTGTGCTTTTCAACGTGTAATCCGAATAATGCGCTTAATAATCAAGCTTCTCGATTTTTTTTTATTTATGACGTGGTGGGCACGCGTGGGGATTAAGCCCATACTCTCTCTCTCTCTCTCTTTCTGAGAGAAGGCCTGTGCCCTACAGTAGGACGTATATAGGCTGCTTCTTGCTGTATTTTGTTTGTGTACCTTCGTGCTTACTTTGTGTTTCTGTGACAATTTAAATAAATATCTTCTCTCTTTCTTCTTTATGACAATACAGGGTGTAACAAAATCCCCAAATCATCATCAACCTACCTCTGCCCACTGCTGGATGTTAGCCTTTTCCCATCACGCCATCTTTCGTGGTCTCTCGCCGTTCGCATCCACGGGCCCCCAGGGGCATCCAGGTCAATGCTGACCTGACCGAATCGTCCGACCGGCGCCCGGTTCTCGGCCGGCACTCCGCCATTGCCACCTGCCGTCTTCCCGTCTCGCCAGGTGTCCCGCCCATCGACACTTCAGACTCGAGATTTATTCACCAATATCATAGACCTTTTAGGGTCGGAAACCCCAAACAAATCCGAAGAACTTTATCGATGTGCTCTCATGTTTTTTTTATAATAAACAATTTCATTTCATTTCATTTCATTTCATTTCATTTCATTTCATTTCATTTCATTTCATTTCATTTCATTTCATTTCATTTCATTTCATTTAATTTCATTTCATTTCATTTCATTTCAATTTCATTTCATTTCATTTTAAACAATTTCATTATAGGGAAAACTTTGAAATCACGAAAACATTATCTCCTTGTTCCATACTAAAGTTGCTACCAAGTTGTGTTTTCAGTATTGGGCCGTTGAATAATCATGATTATACAAGCAGCCTATATGCGTCCCACTGTAGGGCACAGGCCTTCTCTCAGAGAGAGAGAGTATGGGCTTAATCAACACGCGTGCCCACCGCGGATTGGCGATTTCAAGCGCTGAGGTATGGGAATAGCTCAGACACCCAGGTTTCCTCACGATGTTTTTCTTCACCGTTAGCGAGTGGTATTGTTATTATAACTTCACAAATGTACATAACTTGGAAAGAAAAGTCATAGGTACATGCCCACACTGGGAATCGAATAAGTAATAGGCATATACGACAAGGTTCTAAAGCTACTCAAACTAGTGGTTCAATTTAACAAGATCTTTTCATACCTACGAAGGCGCCTGTACCTACTAGTTCTATATTAGAACTGTGTTACAGGCACCAGCGCCACTCCTCGAAATGTTATTGTGAGTTTATTCTAGAGTACCTAAATAAATAAAACATGAGTTTTTAATACTGACCATAATAATAATAATATTTAATATTTATTTATAAATAAGAAATTATAATTAATAACAACAAATGTTGCTACTTATTTGTTTAATTTATACATACACTCACGCCTGTATCCCGAAGGGTTACGTTATTTGGTGGGCTGGTTTGTCAGGATCATGGTAAATAGTTAACCTCGGTCTCTGCCTACTGCTCCGGGATACACGTGAGTTTAATGTTTATGATGAGACACGCAACATCAGCCCACAATAAAGCCTCTTCACGACTGCTCTGTCAAGAGCGTACCGACCAAAAAGATGATTTGTGCGAGCCTGCGTTGGTTGACGTTAAAATTACCGAAATTAAGACTCGATTCAACATCGAGCGAGCCGTGGCCGGGCGATTTATGTGCCTTTGTGGTGTCTATTTGAAGACGTTCATTCACCGTCTGTTACAGATTTGTCAGAAAAATTAAATATGCTTTTTTTACCATCAGTTTTGTCAGAAATACAGAACAGTGAGCCCTGCACTAGGAAACTCTGTATTGCAGGTACTCTGAGTGAGCTAACAAATAATAACTGAAGTAAAACTATGTATATACTAATAACAGAACAAAGGACTTCAAAACTAAACAAAAAAATTATTAATTTACATGAATGGTGAAAGAACATGACTTAGTATTTATTTAGACCGAGAATACGTTATACATAATATCATTTTGACAGGGGCTAATGAATCTATAATAAATAAAATATAACTTTTATAACATTTATAAAATATATACTCAAATATATTCAAAACTAACTTTTGTTTTTTCTTTATAATAAAATGTCAATAATAACGAAATAAATAATCGTTAACATTATATCCACACAAAATCAGCAAATACACAAACACACAAATGCAAACTTTTGAAGTTTAAATATAATATCTCGTCATGTACATACTAGAGGCCAAAATGAGATTATTCTGTGACCAATAACAGTCTTCACAAAAATGAAAATGAAAAAAACTTTACTTAGAAAAGGGTTAAAAGAGTGGTTACTGGCTTCCAAACTAGGATTCCCTGTGCTATGGGTAGCCAGGTTTCCCCCAAAATACATAATAATATGTGTTTTACAATAGTTACTAATAGCATCTAATAACTAAACGTTCTTATACCGTAACGTAAGTAACGACTACAAGAAACAACACAAATAGCAATACCTGGTTACAAACCTTCAAACACGAGTCCCACTAATTTTATAATATGAAAGTTCGTGTTTTTTAACAATTATTAATTATTTATTAGTCTTTCTGTGGATGAGTAGCTTTCTTGAAGTAGCCACGCAGAAACACTAATTTTAACTTCTTTCGTGGTTGCACTTGTGGAAGTCGCAGACGGATGCAAGATTATTAAGAAGACTGTATGATTGGGCTTATATATTATGGCACTGAAACGTGGTCTCTCACTATGGGCCTCATAAGAAAGCTCAAGGTCACGCATCGAGCTATGGAAAGGGCTATGCTCGGAATTTCTCTACGAAATCGAATCAAAAATGATGAGATCCGTAGACGAACGAAAGTCGTCGACATAGCCCAGCGGATTAGCAAGTTGAAGTGGCAGTAGGCGGGGCACATAGCACGCAGAACTGATGGCCGGGGCGGAAAAGTTCTCAAATAGAGACCACCTATCGGCAAGCGTAGCGTAGGACGACCAGCCACAAGATGGACAGATGACCTCATCCAAGTGGCAGGAAGACGCTGGATGCTGGAGATGGAGGAGGCCTATGTCCAGCAGTGGACTTCTTGTGGCTGAATGATGATGATTAGGCTAATTGAATATTTCTTTGTTACCAGGCGAAGTGGAGCGGCTGCTACGTGAATACCGCCAGAATCAGGAGCTGGTGCGCAATATCGGCGCGCACTACTACCAGATCATCTATCCCGTGCAGCTCAGGCATCACGAGAAGATGGGCATCAGCACCAGGGAGGTCAACACGCAAAAGGTGAGCAGTAAATAAAACTAATAACTTTAACACAATACAATCACTCGCCCTGGTCCCCAACTGAGATAACCTGTGCTGTATAGTAACTAGGCAAGGACATCACAAACATAGAAATGCAAGCAGATTGAGAATACTTATTTTATATAAATACTCGTAATAACTTCCACATAATACAATCACTTGACCTGGTCTCAAACTAGGATACTCCGTGCTGTGGTAACCAGGCAAGGACGTTACAAACATGAAAGTGCACCCAGACTGAGGCCATTTGTACAAATGTACGGCGGCCCCCGGTGGGAATCGAATCCACAACCTCTGTTTTGTTAACGGGTAGACCAACGAAGCAGTCAGTATCTTAGTGTCCCCAGTCCTTGATACTGCAACGCATCTGCAAATTTTGCCGAGATTTTTATACCATATTGCGCAACAGAAGTGCCTCTCTGATGTGCAGGGTTCACGGCAGCTACAAAGGCCTCCTTAATGTCATCGCAAATAGGATTGACACCCCTATGCTAAGGTACTGGATCTCAGTCAATGTAAAATAATATAAAACAGTGATAGTAAAAATATGAATTTACAAAGACACTTTAAAAAATATCTGGGATATATTAACTCTATAAACTTGTTCGGAATTAAAAATATTGAATTGAATTTAACGGGCTTTTCTTAAATAGTTACTTGTCAATCTAAGTCTCAACCTACCTTAAAGCTTACTTTAAAGTGACGTTTTCATTTCAAACTTATAAAGTATAAAAATCAAAAATTTGTTTTCAAAATTACACAGAAGCCGTGACTTATTAAACGTGAAAGAAAACTAGATGGCCAGGATCATTTTGGAGAAAAAAATGGGAAAAATAGATACACATTTTGTAGTTATACCGAGTTACCAGGCGACCCAGGTTCGATTCCCAGTGCGGGCATGTTCCTATGATTTTGTTTTCTAAGTTATGAACATTTTTGAAGTTATAGTAGCAATACCACTCGCTAACGGTGAAGGAAAACATCGTGAGGAAATCTGAGTGTCTGAGCTGATCAGCGCTTGAAATCGCCAATCCGCGATGGGCACACGTGGTGATTAAGCCCATACTCTCTCTTTGAGAGAAGGCCTGTGCCCTACAGTGGGACGTATATAGGCTGCTTATGCTATGCCGAGTTATGTCGACAATGACGGGTTCTACTCGCTCAATTTTTTTATGTGTAAACTTTCAAGTTGTGGGAAAACTATCAGCTTTTCAATACATTTGAGTTACCAATGCTGACCTTTAAATCAGACGTCGCCCGAAGTGGGTACTTATTACATACGTACAAAAACTCACGCCTATATTTCAGAGGTGTAGGCAGAGACCAGGTATGAGTGAGCTGTGCCCTAAGTGGGTATGTATAAGTGGGTTTGTATGCGACAAACATCAAATATGTAACATCTCCACTAATACATGGCCGCAATAAACTTATGATTATGATTATAAATACGTACTACAATGGCTGGAGTTTGACAGGGCGAAGTTTCGATCGTCAATAGTTTAGCATTGAAAACAATGGTTCGGGCTAGAATAGATTTATGACGCTCCTTAAGACCGCAAGAGCTCTAATATCGCCTCCGTGCCGGTCGCAAGAGATTTACTAGACCGTTATGCGGAGGAAAAACGACCAAGCGCAATATTGAGCGTTCTATGCACTTTATGACGGCCCGCTCGGAGAATAGAATTGTATGAAAAATATTTTACTTTAAGGACGCTTACTTTGTCGTTTGGGTTATTTATCACTGTATTTCCTAGCTTCGAATGGGGAGTTGAAATTGCCAATGTGCGTTGGGCACACGTGGTGATTAAGCCCATACTCTCTCTTTGAGAGAAGGCCTGTGCCCTACAGTGGGACGTATATAGGCTGCTTATGCTATACCTTGTCGTTTGGGTTATTTATCACTGTCTTTCCTAGCTTCGAATGGGGGGTATCGCAGGAAACATTGAAAAACATAACGTTAATTCGGCTCTAGAAAGAAGATATGAGCCACTTACATACATTTATATTATAAGATAAAGATAAAAAAGTGTTTATTGCCTCAACAAAAAAAAAAAAACTCCAAACAAACTTAACTAGTGATGACATAAAATAAGGCAAAAGGTAGTGGCTCAGCTGGTGCTCTCCCGGGTCAGTCCCGGGCAGCGCTGGCCACTGCCTTCTCCCTGAGATGTTGTGCGGAAGTTATGTTATGAGGGCTAAAACAGTCAAGTAGGCAACTAGAAATGTTCTCGACATCGATTAAAAACGAAACAAAAATCAACTCTCATTTATGAACTAGAATGTCCACCTAAGAGGCGGACCTCCAAAGCGTTTCCTTCCAAACCGTGTCGTGCGCAAGTGGAACCAACTTCATTACGACAGACTCAGTGAAAGATATACACACATCGGCTCTAAGCTCGTATAAGATAGTGTATCAACCATAAAAATAATAAGTAAGCGCAGAAAAAGAAAAAAAAAAAACGGCACCAAGGGTTCCGTACCATTACCTATGCAATATTAAGCACAACGATATTGATTTTATTTTAATTTAATTATTTATTTTTGGAGCGAGTATAGAGCTAAATATTCTATGAATATTTCAAGCGTCTACCTGTTGCTGTTATTAATATCGAGCAAAGAACGGCAAAAAAATTACGTTTGTTGTTTGGGAGCCCCCTTAAATATTTATTGTAGTCTGTTTTTAGTATTTGTTGTTATATCGGCAACATAAATACATCATCTGTGAAAATTTCAACTGCCTAGCTATCATGGTTCGTGAGATACAGCCTGGTGACCGACAGACAGACAGACAGATAGACAGACGGAAGGACGGACGGACGGATGGACGAACAGACAGACAGACAGACAGACGGACGGACGGATGGACGGACGGACAGACAGACAGACGGACAACGAAGTCTTAGTAATAGGGTCCCGTTTGGCATCCTTCGGGTTGTCCAATTTTTATGCAAAAATAGCACAGAAACTGCAACTTAATGAACGCTTTTTTGTCATCATCATCTTCAGCTATTTGACGCCCACTGCACCACATAGGCCTCCCTCATGGTTTTTCAAGCTTCCCGGTCTTGTGCCACCCGCATCCATTGACTCCCCACCACCATAGCCAGGAGCTCTATTTTTGAATCACTCGTATCGCGTCGAGCGCTCGATTTCTACTGATTTTCGTTCGACATCTGAAATTCCGTATTTATGAATCACTCGACTGCAACGAATGGTCCTTACCACTCGTCTCGCATGGTGATCGGTAGATTAATTGTCAAAAAACGATAAATGTGTTGGTACTGTTTGTTATTCTGAGTGTCAACAATCAAAAAGAGTCAAAGCAAATCCAGCAGTTTGTGTTTTTGTGCGGAATTAATTTTTTGTTTCAACATTTTTAGAACAAACACAAACCAAATTGACAGTATGTAGTGTTTTGTTTGTAACAAAAGACAAAGATTTTTATTTAAACAGCCGATAAAACAAAGTGTTTTACGTTCCGTTTCTGTTACGGTAGTTTCCGGTTTTTTAATTTCTGCGTGGAATGGATAAAATACAATACTTCAAATTGTACTGGCAACATTTCAGGCGAACGATTCAAAAATACGGAAAAACGACATCATGCGACTTAGAAGACGAGTGTGACTTAAGTCGCATTCGACGATACAATTTCATACGAGCGATTCAAAAATAGGTCTCCAGGTCGTCAGACAGTCTGGTGAGGGGCAAGCCCACGCTGCGTCGTCTGGTCCGCCCCAACGGCCATCAGTTCTCTAAACTCTAATCTGTGCGGTAAAAATAAATTTATCTTTTGGATACCGTACACGTGGTAAAATATAAAATCAATACTTAGTGACATCTTAGTTGATGAATTAAATGTGAACCCAGACCACTAACTTTTCAGGTAAACATGGAAAAAATGCTGTTACTCAAATACTTTCCCAGTACAAAATTTGGAATAAAGCCCGAGAATAACAGACCCCAGACTAAAACTACCTTATTTCATTATTAACTGGTCTTCAATCAACCCTTTACCGTGGTTAAACCGAAAATACAACCGGAGTTTGCTAAAGTCACAAACAAGCCAAAACTTGATGATTTATCATCTCCCGTCTTCTTCAACAAGCCCGAAATGTTCTTTTTATCAAAAACTCCGTGTGTGTAAAACGTCGGAGGCGTCTCGCGTGAATTTCTGAGCAATTTCACTGCAAAATTTGAAGACGTTGCTAGGGCGTACAGCTATGAAGTCGATAACACAGAAGTTCATAATAATATTCCATGTTCTATGTTTGTGATGTACTTGCCTGGTTACCTAGTTTGGGACCAGGACAAGAGATTGTGTTGAGTGGAAGTGAGTATTATTATCTTCTTTTGGAAGTCGATCATCATTCTAGTTACATTGTTCCGTGATGTTTACATTGTCTGTAGCCTGCTTGCACCCTCATGACCTTTACATCAAATAGCTGGTAGTTTTTTTGCGATTTCACTAATGTTGCCATCGTGAAAATAGTTTGTGTTAAGTATTAGTATCACCCTTTTTACGAAAACATAACATTGATATTATCTCGCCTGACTCTCTTTTTACTTTTTTATCGCCAATTCATATCATTACTTATTTTGCTTCTTAACAAAACAAACTAAAACGTCGTCTTAAAGTTGTTTTTCCTCTCCAACTCCGCTTCTAGATCCTCCGCTACGTAACGGAATGGCAAGAAAATTCACACCGTTCTCTATTTGTTTGTGAAATTCCGTACAGCCATATTTTACGAACATGCTGCTCTTGTTCCTTCCTTGTTAAATGTTATCTTGAAATAAGTACTAAGGGAGATGTGAAATTATTGCACCGTTTCTGGAACATCATAAGCAGCCTATATACGTCCCACTGTAGAGCACAGGCCTTCTCTCAAAGAGAGAGTATGGGCTTAATCACCACGTGTGCCCAACGCCCATTGGCAATTTCAAGCGCTAAGGTGTGTGAACACCTCAGATATTCAGGTTTACTCACGATGTTTTACTTCACAGTTAGGGAGGGGTATTGCTACTCAACGTCAGGCGTGACTGGGGTTAAATGTCAACCTGTCCTAATGAAAATTAAATTTAAGTTTAAAATTAAATTTAAGTTTAAAATTCACAACTAATAATAGTGTATTAACGTATCTATTCATAAATTTATCTGTAATAAGGCAAAGAAAATGAGCCGTACAACCAAACACAATAAGAAGTTCATAGATAGAATTTGTTATTTTATAATATTTACTTTAATTTATTTGCCTTACGTGTTTTTAAGACATAAAATATATTAAAATTTAAATTCAAGTACGGTGGGCTATTTAAGAAAATTTAAGAAAATTATTATTACAAAATTAATTTAATAGCAGGCTGTATAGGTCTGCAGCCCAAGCCTAATATCAATGTCGTAAGATTTAAAAAAAAAAAAAGCGGCGGGAAACAGCTCTTGTTGTTTCGTGTGTTTATTAATTTATTCAATTTGCTAAATTATACTACTGTTTTATTTCCACGCAATCGAAGTGAAATGCAGAGTTTATAACTCGTCCAAAAAAACATTTTATCCACGACATTACTATCAGCCCTCGCCTTCGGCTCGGATAAAAATTGTTCGTTTTGTGCACTTGTTGCAGCTTGTTGTACTATTACTGTTCATGCAAATCGATCGCGAAGTTTTGAGGTCTAAAACTTTTATTCACTGAGTCGGGCGTCACTTTACAAAACCACATTTATATTTTATGAGCGAATGAAGACTTCTACGTGCCACTGATCCAGGTCTAAGCACCTACTTACTTTTTACGATGCCCAGAGTTTATCCATGGGTTAGCGTCATTGCTTCCATTAGATTTTCTTTCCTTTCGTCTTCCACCCACTTTCTATTTCAATGAGCAAAACTGTTCTTTAAATTGAATAAAAATGAACTTCCAAGTTTAAATTTTAAATTTAAAGTTCTTTTTTTTAATCTTATTTATTTCATAAGCCATACATCGAATGATTAAGTTGTTGACAATGTAAGTTAAGTTAAGTTAAGTTGTTAATAATGACAATGTTGCTCAAACTTTATATGTTACTTTAACAGTTGGGATTACTACTCAATGAGTATTTTTATAATATTCAGATCTAAGGTTCAATGATGAACATTATCTATGATGAAAATTACAAATCTTTGCATTTTTGTGTAGCTGTCAAAACGGGCTTCTTACATTTCGACAACTATAGATTGCTCGTTGATTTTACACTCGAGAACTAAGTGTAGGAGGTCCTCCTCTCTCTCACATCGTGTACAGTTGGGATCGTCTCTTTTTTCATTATGAAGTTAAACTTCTTAAGTGGGATGTGGTAAGTACCGGTTCGGAAGCAAATAACTAAATATTTTCTGTTGAGGTTTCTTGCATAAGCAGCCTATATACGTCCCACTGTGGGGCACAGGCCTTCTCTCAGAGAGAGAGAGGATTTTACAGGGTGCTTGAGAAAGTTCCGGTGAAATTTAAGGGGGTTCTTCTACTTATCTTACTTTGGCTGCTTCGTTGGCCTAGCGGTATCAGGTCTGATAACCATGCCGGAGGTCAGGTTCCTACTGCGGGCCGCCGTACATTTGTACAAATGGCCTCAGTCTGGGTGTAATTGAATCGTGTGATTTTAAAACGACACATGTCCTTTCATTACAACTTTGCAGGAAATAGAAAAAACTGTTTTATTCAAATACTAATCTACAACAGCAATATTTTAGCATATTATATTGATTTCTGTATGAATAAACTACAATTTTTTTTTGTAATGTAAATCAATAGGTAGGTGTAAATAAATTAATAAAAAAAAATGGGCAAGTGTTGTTTTAAAAACAGATGTGACTTGTGTTGTTTTAAAATCACACGATTCAATTATGGTTATCATAGCACAGGGTAATCTAGTTTGGAACCAGGAAAAGTGATTGTATTGTGTGGAAGTTATTATTTATTTTATTTATCAATACAAGCAACTTTTATTATTAGACCAACTCCGAAATACGAAAAATAATTCGGCTGCTTCACACTAAATTATAGAATTTGAGCAAAAATTTTGAAAAACCTATTTAGAGGCTAAAAAATAAACAGAAATATCAAAGAATCATCATTATCAGCCATTTGACGCCCACTGCAGGACATAGGCCTCCTTCGTGGTTTTCATAACCATGAGGGGTTTTGAAATTTTTCAATTTAAAATTTTTAATTATTGTAATGAAATGAGTAAACTATTGATAATGTGGTTTAAGGGTCTGATGCATAATGTAATTACGGACATTTTTTATATTTTTATAAAGAACAGTTTTTTCCAAAATTTATAATTTTCTCAATGAAAAACTTTGTACATTATAATT
This sequence comes from Yponomeuta evonymella, assembly GCA_963969515.1. Classification (NCBI taxonomy): domain Eukaryota; kingdom Metazoa; phylum Arthropoda; class Insecta; order Lepidoptera; family Yponomeutidae; genus Yponomeuta; species Yponomeuta evonymella. The sequence continues at coordinate 20,866,933 of OZ018346.1, read as the reverse complement.
AGAATAATATGCTTAGAATATTCGCAATTTTATTATCCATCACACCCTCAGACCACATTTAACTAAAGTTTACTCATATCATTACAATATTAAAAAATGACAAATTGTGAGAGCGAGACAGAATCCTTCACGTAACAGCAGCCTTAATTGCCAATCAGCAGTGGGCACGCGTGGTGATCAAGCCCATACTCTCTCTCTCTCTCTCTCTCTGAGAGAAAACCCTGCAGTGGGACGTATGTGGACACCATTATTTCATAGCAAGCGCATCACACAAGTGCGCTATACTGTGTAGCACGTCATAACACGCGTACAATGTCAAGGCGTGTTGTATAGTGCCTGTATGTGAACATCTGGCTTCTGCACAAAAGCTATGGAAACGTTTACTTTGTAGAAACATCGATATCGTGACAAAAATATCAGCTGTTCAATACTATCATACCGTTTGCGGCATTAAAATGTATGACACAGCGGGTTTTCTTTTGCAATATCGTACTTATCCCTGAGCTAAGTAAGTTAATAAGTGATTTTTTATTTCCTTCTCACAGAGGTATCAAGACACATAGTAGGTACAATTTGAGTAATCAGTCATCATCATCATCATTCAGCTACAAGAAGTCCACTGCTGAACATAGGCCTCCTCCATGGATTTCCAATAAGACAGATTGGAAGCGGCTTGCATCCAGCGTCTTCCTGCCACATGGATGAGGTCATCTGTCCATCTTGTGGCTGGTCGTCCTACGCTGCGCTTGCCGATATGTGGTCTCCATTCGAGAACTTTTCGGCCCCATCGGCCATCAGTTCTGCGTGCTGTGTGCCCCGCTCACTGCCACGTCATAAATAACAAGGCCACTTCAAGCTTGAGTAATCAGTACTTTTTCCTATGTAAGAGGCTGGAGCCCATACTAGGAAAAATCCTGTGTGACAGATCTCCAGGCCCTCACAAAACTTATGATGCATTGTTTCTCGAATGTATGCGCTATCAACTGTTCATATTGAATAGTAGAATTTCCATTTTCGCATGTACCTATATGGGAATTTAGATACATTCTATATCCTACGGAGCCACGACTGAAGAGCTTAACCAACTAACTTCCACACAACACATTCACTTATCCTGGTCCCAAAGTAGGATACGTTGTGCTATGGTAACCAGGCGAGGACGTCATCATCATCATCATCAGCCATTCGACGCCCACTGCAGGACATAGGCCTCCTTCATGGTTTTCATAACCATGAGGGGTTTTGCCATAATCGCCACGCTTGGCAAGCGGGTTGGCGATCGCAGTATGCGGTTGGAATCTCAGAAAGACGCTGCTGCCCATCTCCTGATAATTAATTTCCTTAGTCGCCTTCGGCCAGTCGGCGAGGACGTCACAAACATGAAAATACACCCAGACTGAGGCCATTTGTACAAACGTGTGGCGACGCCTAGTGGGAATCGACCCACGACTACCGGCATGGTAATCAAACGTGATATCGCAACCAACGAGGCAGTCAATAATAAGATGTTGTTTGCTCTACAACTCAGCCTAAGTAATTTGTTTATCCCAAAACTCCGAACAGCGCTCATGATGAGCGTTTGTTATTCCCTAAGCCAAGCATTTATTGGCTGACAAAGCAGCCAGTTGGTTGCTGGCGTCACCGCCGCAGTAATAACATTAAATTAGTACCAACTTCGGTGACCCTTGCTCTGATACTAGCAGCTCGCGGCCAGAGGTATTAAAGTGGAGGTTCGCGTTATAAATAAGCACTGTGTACGCAACCGACACTCCATGCGGAAACGCAATCATATATTTGCGGTAATTGTAGCGGTGTAGAGTTCGTTTTTGGGCTCGAATCGCGACGTTTTTGCTTTGTTTTTCTACCAGACGACGGCAGAGCCAAAATAATTGGTATTTACGGATGTTTAACTTAGCGCCTAAACTACTATTCATGTACGATTTTGAAAAATGGGGTGCCAATCTAATTGTTATTATGATCCGGGTGACACACTCTATTTATTTTTGTTATATGTATATCATTGAGATATCAAATTGAGGCGAAGATGGTTTACTCGCATTCGTTTATTAATATTTTTTAGGGAATGAGCTGTCTGAACCGTCTTTGGAACACCATAGAAGTACAATCTTATCAAAATGGGCCGATCCCAGCATGATGCCGCTGGTATGGCGCTGGTTTCCAAACCAAACCATAGCACAACAGTACCTTATTCTAATAATAATAATAACTTCCGCACAACACAATCCCTTGCCCTTGTCCCAAACTAGGTTACCCGGTGCTATGGTAACCAAAATAATATGGATGAGTCATGTGGAGAGGATGAAGGAAGAAAGATTGACGAAACAAATATATTGAGCAAATGTGGGTGGAAGGGCCGGTAAGAGACGACCCAGGCGGACATACTTCGACCAAATAGGGGATGCATTAGCAAAGGGCAAGATAAAAAATATCCGAAACCGGCGTGCGTGCATGCGTGCAACGATTAATGAATGTTGAGGAAGCGAAAGTGATCAGTCAGAATCGTGGCAAGTGGCAGTCCCTGGTCTCTGCCTACCCCTCTGGGATATAGGCTTGAGTTTATGTATGTACGTATGGATGAGTCATATTATAGTGTGTCCTTAATGAGTCATATTATAGTGTTTCCCTGTGTATTTATTTCACTTTAGTACCATTTTTTCCTTTCCACGAGTCGGGCAAGTTTCGTGGGCCATTACTCATCGCGTGCCCCACATTCGCGCTCACGCGCGCTGTAAATCTCGAATAGTTTTGCTGCGGCGCGTTCTCCTTTGTCGTGGCGCCGCGTTCTTATTAGCCGCGGCAGAATAACACAGTCTTTGTGGGGTGATTTATGCAGCAGCGACTCGAGTTTGAAATCCACTTCCAGCGGTAATCGCTGCTGAGTATGGGATAAATTCTGGAGATCTTATCCTTGGATGTGGGTAACTCGGAAGTGAGATATGATATGAGACATATCAGGCAAATTCGTGTGGTTCACATGTTTCCGTGTGGCGCCGGGTTAAGAATAGCGTCACTCCATTTCCTTCCGTGGATGTCGCAGAAGGCGTCTAAGACGGGCAGCAGCGTCTTCCTGAGATTCCAACCGCTTACTGCGATCGCCAACCCGCCTGCCAAGCGTGGCGATTATGGCAAAACCCTTCATGGTTAGGAAAATCGTGAGGGTGCCCTATGTCCTGCAGTGATTGTCATATGGCTGATGATGATGATGATCAGGCAACTTCAATTGCATCTTTGTTATAGCCCTGAAATACCATTCGCTTACGCTGAGGGAAAACATCGTGAGGCAACCTGAGTCTCTAAAGTGCTCGCATACCTGAGCGCTTAAAATTGCCAGTCCACGGTGGGTACGCATGGTGATAAATCCCTTACTCTCTCTCTTTAAGAGATGGCTTGTATCCTGCTGTGGTTCATCACAAAGGCTACTCATGATACAATTCAGGAATAGGCCCAAATCTGAGACGATAGTTGGATTTTTTAATGTATTTGGTTTTCTGGTGTGTATAATAAAGTGTTCTAATCTAATCTAATATTTATGATGCCGGGTCCAGACGCGTGTAACGTGTAATGACATAACATAACATAACATTTACATACAGGCACATACATTGCTACTGGCCCCACACTAGGATACCCTGTCTCGTGGGAACCAGATACAATGACATTATATATATATATATCCTCCTAGCCGTGTTCGGCCATAGCGACCGCATACAGGACTCTCATTTCTTTATAGTTGAGGGTTTCGCTGGTGTGCCCTCAGGTGACTGGTGTAGCCGATCTTGGCTCGGAAAGTGCGAGCACATTGGGCGCACGTCAAGACACCATTGACGTAGTTATATTGTATGGCCGCCGGTGGTCGGGCCTTTAGCTCGTCGCGCTTGGCATCTAAGTCGAGCAGTCTCCTCCAAGACCTGGGTTTTTATTTATGTCCCCAGCCGGGATTCGAACCCGGGACCTCTCGCATGGTATGCAGATGCACTACCGCTGCGCCACGAGGTCGTCTCGTTACAATAACGCTCGTAGTGCCATCCACACACACGATTCGCGTTGCATTACTCGTTAGATTACATTACATGTTACACGCGTCTGGATGCGGCTTTAGATTACCGAGCTTTGTGTAAGATAGTTTCGTTCATTGCCAAACACAGACATGAAGATTCATGCAATGTCTGTGTTACCGAATCATGTTTGAAACACTAGTTAAACCCTATGTTGAACAGGAAATCACTTTGTAGAAATTTAAACAAAACACTTTCCGATAACTTTGAAATTTAACATGTAGTAAAACTTGTTAGTATTATATGGTGCGGCGGGAGCGGCAACTGGGTGGACTGTATTGGCGAACAATGGACAACACCAGAAGGGTGCTCGTTGGTAAGCGTTGGGGTGGACGTACCTGGATTTCACACCCGCGGATGACGAAGGACGATCACGGCAGCCTAGGTGGGCGCTGGATTGTCCCGGCGTCTTGTATTCCAAAAGTAGTTCACGTTTCTTCAATATAAATGCGGATCAAAACAATAAGGCGACTTTATAATTCCATCCCAAAAACGTATCTAAGTATGTCAGTTGTATTTTTTATGGTTGTCATTGTCACTTCAAATTTAGACAGTGTGTGGCCAGGAGTCCAGCGCAAGTGCTGGCTGGATTGACCCGGGTTAAAGTATGAAATTGCCGTTTTATTGCAATAGGTTCTTTGAATTGACATAGAATCTTCATGGTTTGAGGTTTTCGAATGAAACTTTTTTCAAATGGTTTCTATGATGTTCTTTTTTTAAAAAATGTGAAACATTTGAATATCGACTTTCAATTGTTTTTGTTATTCAATTTAGACAAAAAAGATGGATACTGCGAAAATTCGAGTGATTATGAGGCACCCATTTTTCGTATTTTTTTATTTTATTGATTTGACGCAAGTGAGTCAATATTGTGGGTAAGGTAACGTTAAACCATGCCGCTAATTCCTGGGTAGTTTGACTAGGGTCGGCTTCCACTATCTCTCTTATAAAAAGAACATCATAGAAACCATTTGAAAAAAGTTTCATTCGAAAACCTCAAACCATGAAGATTCTATGTCAATTCAAAGAACCTATTGCAATAAAACGGCAATTTCATACTTTAACCCCTATTATTGACGAGCAGTACCATCCATTTGTGGAAGTATACTGGGGTATTGTTACATCTTGTATAGTCTGCTTACGCTCACCCTTAGCATAACAAGCTCTCCGGAGTTTCCACAAAAAACATTATAAATCATTAAAGAATCCGCTCCACTTTCACGCCCGCCCCCCTCGAAAGATTAAGCAAACCGCCCATAAAAAGTCGCCAAATGATAAGTAAGCAAATCCTTTTAGTCGGCGAAATCCTGTTTTTCCCGAAGGCCAACGTCCTGAAACTAAGAATTATTCGCGGAGTAATATATTTGGCCTTAACGAGTTGGAATCGAGAAAGGAAAACAGTGAGATTCGGCAGTGCAAATATAATTTTTGTGTTCGGTCGTCGTCGTGAAATATATTTGTGAGCTCGTACGAAAATTTTATTTAAAAAATTAAGCTTTTATCAGCATATCTAAGAGTCGGAATCTTGTTGTTGTAGAGACCATAGCGGACCATGGTCTCGAGAGGACTTGCTGGAGGCCACAGACGCTGGAGTGCGCGTGGCCGAGTTCTGGGCCAATAAAATCTAATTGGTTTTGTCACCGACACCATAAGAAGAAGCGTAATCCATATACAAAAACCGGCTAAGTGCGTGTTGGGCCACGCGCAGTGTAGGGTTCCGTAAAAAGAGGTGGTTTTACCTGCTTTACAGAACCAACAACTTCATCAACGTAATTTTCAATGGATTTTCTACGAAGACCTTAAAAGAAAATCTTAGTGTAAAACCCATTGAAAATGACGTTGATGAAGTTGTTATTCTGTAAAGCAGATAAAACCCCCTTGGCCGGTTTTTTGTCATGATGATCTAGATTTTGAATTGGACACCTAGTTTAACTTGTAACGTTCATTAAGTCGCAGTTTCTGTGCTACTTTGAATAAAAATTTTTGATTTTGATTTTGATTTTAGCAATTGGCGTGAGCCACATTCATGAATTGCCAATAATTTTTGTTCATTAATAGCCTAACAATTGACTCGTTAACAAAAATGTCTGAAAGAAGTATAAACAAGATAACATGACTTAAAATTATTGTTCGCATGTTTGTTTATGAGTCTTCCAGTTAAAAAGTTACGAGATACGAGACTTGGATTGTTATTTTGATCTTTACATACTTGAAACATCATATGAAAACCGTTTATTTTCCACCTTTTGCAGAACAAAAATATTAACAAACTTTATATGCTTCAAATTGACTACATCTCCAATGAGTGTAATTGGAAAATAAAGCCATCTCTGGCCTACTGAAAGTGAGCGCGTTAGACAAATAGATACACAGGACATGACGTGAAAGCATACATGCTTTGTACTGCAACCAATAGACCCACCAAGCTAGCCTATTGCCTAATGAATGAACGAAGCACACCAGAGAACGATGCAAATCTTATCAGAAGAAGGAAGAAGAAGAAATAACATTTATTTACCGTCATAGTAAAAAGCAAAAGTAATAATAACAACTTCAGCAGACCACATCGTTGCACTACCGTCAACCAGCAGTGGTTCACATACTCCTGTTAAAGTTTCTATATGATAGCGAATCTCTAAACTCCTGGCAAGCGCAAATTACAATAAATAAAATAAATAAACACAGCAAAACAGCGTTTGGAGCAATAGCTCGGAGAACTAGTGGCCGTTGGGGTGAAAAAGGTTCTGATCTGGCGACCGCGGACCGGACGATGCAGCGTGGGCAGGCCTCCCACCAAATGGTCTGACGACCTGGTTACGGTGGCGGCATCGCTGGATGCGGGCGGCACAAGACCGGGAAGGTTGGAAAACCATGAGGGAGACCTGTGTCCTGCAGTGGGCGTCAAATGGCTGATGATGATGATGATAAAAGCAGTGTTGCCAACTCTAGTTTTAGAATAGTTGTAGATGAACTAAAAAATGTTAGAAATTAGATTTGAAAAAGGAAATTCGGTAGATCTACCTATCCTATAAATACAGTTCAGAAATTTGTGAAAATTTGCAGGAAAAGTGCATATGAAAATACATCACGTTATGTAAATGTTATCGCGAACTCGCTACCGTCGAATGACCAACCCCTAGGGGTTCGCCTACCCGACTTTGAGAAACCCTGACATACATCATAAACATACATAGACTTGCATCTGTATCCTGGAGGGCTAGGGAAAGACTGACGTTTTCCAGTTTATCATCAGCCATTTGACGCCCACTGCAGGATATAGGCCTCCATCATGGTTTTCATAACCATGAGGGGTTTTGCCGTAATCGCCATGCTTGGCAGCCGGGTTGGCGATCGCAGTATGTGGTTGAAATCTCAGGAAGACGCTGCTGCCCATCTCCTGGTGGTTTATTTCCTTAGTCGCCTTCTGCGACATCCACGCTAGGAAATGGAGTGACGCTATTCTTCATCCGGCGCCACACAGAATCCAGTTATTTACCACTAAAGAGGCAAATTCACAGCTAAGCCGAGCTACCTACCATTATAGAACTTTAAACTATTCGCGACACTAAAATAGTATCTTCTTCGTAATTATTCACAACTATCTATGTATTTATCAAGCTAATCAGCCCATAAACAGAGCCCACTGTTGGACATAGGCCTCTTTTCCGCCAACCCATCCGGCCCTTGCATTCATAACTAAACGAGAATAATTCAATTTATTTTATGATACAACTGATAAAGGTATAGTTCAATAACCAGTTTTAATTTACGGGCATAGCAGTAAATTAAATTCATATAAAATTACCTAATATCCTGGTTGTTTTGTGAAGTAAAAAAATACTCTTCGACTGTCGCAAATGGTCAATAAGATAAGACAAGATAAGATAATCATTTATGAAATTGCCACAACATACAAAGCCTTTTTTAGCTACAGAATTGAAAAATACCGTGAAAAAGTTGTTTATACCTCCACTATACTATCGTTTCCGCATCTCCGCACACGTTTTGACTTGTCTTTCCTGTGGGTTAGGCCGACCAAGCTGTCAGAGTGGTGCTGGGCAAGCCTACCCGATCTAAAAAAACAATTTCCCAGGCACTGCAGCGTCCGAGTGGTCCCTTCACACATCTAGTGTGAGTGAAGGTGCCACTGGATGCTGTATAAATCATCTGGTTACGCAGATGCAAAGGCCAAAGAATACTATCGTTTCACCTTAAAACCGTTTTAGCGGCTGTCGCTGTTATCACATCCGGGAGGCAATTTAACTTGGCTGAAACTTGCCTTCAGGTTCAAAGGGTCCAGATTGATCGCCAATAGCTCAGGCACCTGCTGAGAAGTTAGGCCAGTCTTACATTTCGGGAATAATTCAGAAACTGGATTATAAGTAAATGTTACGTAGAAAGTGCACTCTAAAGCTTCGGTCACACGCAGCGAGTTCTATACGAGAATTTTGACAGTCTGTTGTTGAGTGTTGAATGTCACCTGTTCGTCGCAACAGTCTAAAACAGTGAAGTCAGTTTCCACGTGCAGAGTTAACAAATCAAATGCTCAGAACTCACAAGAAGCGAAAATGGGTTCGTGAATGGATTGAACGCAGAGAACAGTTTGGGGCTCCTAAATACCCTCATCTCATCATATATATTCGTATCTATGTAGCGACAAAACGACCTCTAGCACAGACGTGTCTAGAGCGGCGCGCTGAGCGGAATGGCTATTCGCAGCGCGCTCGATAGGGTACTCCCTGTCACACGCAGCAAATTCTCGCAGCGAGTGCGCATTCGCAGCCGCTAAAATGTCATATGCTTAATTCTAGTCGCGGCGAGTGAACCCATTCGCAGCAAATAGCCTGTCACACACAGCAAACACACGCGGCGAGTAGGCATTCGTAGCGATTAGTCGCTGTGTGTGACCGAAGCTTAACAATCTGTGCCATTCTGAATAAAGTTAACGCCAAATATTTTATTCATTGTGACATTTGATTGTGACCCGGCACTAATTATCCCAGAGTATGGGCATAACTACTACGGGTGCTCACTGGGAATAAACATAATAACACAAATGTATTCGATAAAAACCGCTATTTCCGTCGCTGCAACTCGAAAACGGCTCAGGAAGAAATTGAAGCCATTCATACGCGGAGTTTTAGAGTGAGGCAATCAAAAGTTTGAGGCCCGCAATGACTCCGCCAAATCCATACTGAAAAAATAAGACGAAAGTCACATGAAGTAGGACTTTGAAGTGCGATATTTCGTCACGACATAGCACATTTTTTTGTGAATACTTTGAGGTATTACCTCACTATTAATAGTGAGTCACTCGATTTTACTTTTACCCCCCGTAAGCCCACGGCCTCATAAACATATTTTTTGTGTTGTGCCCATTGCTTGGCAAAAGGCCTCCCTTTAGCTCTCCACTACTCCCTGTTCATGGCCTCCTCTTGCCAACCCGGTCGACAGGTCGTGAGATCATCCCGCCGTCTCCGCTCCACCTTCAGTATGCTAATTTAACTAAATCTGTTATCATGTACAGAGAGTAATTTATTTTCTACGTTATGAGTTTCAAGGAATTCAGTAACAATGACTGAGAATTCAGCAAATAAAGCGTAACAAAGTCAAAACGAATCGAATGGTCGAACTTCATTTGTTTCAGAAATTGCTCATTATATAGGTAACCGATTTATTTTTTCTGGTAATGCAATAAAGTGTTCTCTATCTATCTATCTTTATATTATATATCATCATCTTAGCTAAGGAAGCTACTGCCGACTAACCGGGGGATCTCCACACAATAATCACTTAACTAATTTTATACTTCTGCTGCCTCTCCAACAAGTAAATGTCAGCTCACATATTATCTTGAGGGTTTCTCGCAAGGTGGACGATCCTACGGTAGCAAAGGGCGAGATAAAAAGTATAAAACGACTAACGAATGTTTACGAAGCGATAGAGGTCTGTCAGAATTGTGGCACGAGGCAAACTATGGTCTCTGTCTGCCCCTCCACGATAGTCCTGCGGTATTGTAATCCCACGGTAGTAACATATTTCAAAGGCATCCAGTTTTTTTGCAGGTTCTCTTTTGAAGTCCGTCTCGCAATCGCATATGACCACTGGCCAGAATGAATTCTAAAGCATACTAATGCAGGGCCGGATTTAGGGGAGGGCAGGCGGAGCTACTGCCCTGGGGCCTCCACAAAAGGCTAATATGTACTATCATTAAACGCCAATCTTTTATGAGTACTTATAACGTCTGTTTGTTTTTCAAATAAAAAAAAAAGTTTCGTCATATTCATTGTAGTTTTTGTTTCGTATTTTTTATTTGGGAATAATTATGGGCCTCCGCTCCTTCGTTGCCCTAGGGCCTCCAGACCTCAAAATCCGGCTCTGTACTAATGCGAGCTGTTCTACAATAGTAATAATTCACCTCAAGGCGCTAGTTAAGCACCAAATAATACAGAAATAAAGACCATTTCTATCTCGACAACATAAAAGCAAAGCGGTATTTCGAGAGACAAAGGCGCCGTGCGGTGGAGGGTGGTGGGAAAAAAAAAGTTTTTCTTTCTTCTCACTACCGACGAGAATGGACAGATATTAATCATTAATATTGTGTCCCAGCTAGTGGGGGGGCACTTTTTTTCCGTCGCGCGTTTGTTGTGAGTTGTGACGGGTCCTCGGCAAACTCTTAACCAGCTATGGGAAGCTCAACGATGACAATCTGCACCTTAACGTGTTTTAGAGCAAATATCCAATTGTCCAAAAAATATTTCCCTCTTCAAATACTGTACCGGGCAGAACGCATAACTGTTAGACTAAGTTAATATAAGTTAATCTTGTACCGGGTAGTACAAATAACTGTTAGAATAAGTTTAATATAAGTTAATATTGTAATAGAATACTCTAACATGTACCCATTTAACATTATAAGTTGATATGTTAGTACGTAAGATGCCTAGTCTAAGACTATCTTTGCTTTATATTCATTGGTCTATTTTTGCGGGCACGGCTCCTAACTAATAGCGTGCTTCACACGCATCTATCTGCGAACCTAACTTTACTATATATTTTCGTAAACTTGTCCGAAATAAACTAAACATTACTCGTATCTTCTCTTCGATCACGAACCGGCCTTTTAATTACCACACTACCTCAAGAAATACCTTATGTACTTAGGTAGACTCAAGATAGTACAAATACAATAGGTATTGCTCTTATATTATTTCTCTGCAGTTTAACATCCCATCGGCTGCTTTTTGTGACCAGCCTAATAGGGAAACGTGCTGCCGTGCTCTTTGTGGCCTCTCCTATCGCGGGTACAATGCCCGACAAACAACTTGACTAAATGACTTTGACTTTGCATATACTTATTTTAGGTCTCATTTTCTCTCTATTTCGGGTCTTGTTATCTCATTCATTCTTATTTTTAACTCCTTCGGACTTTACTTTAGTCAAATTAAGATAATTATATTTTATTTTATTACACAGCAAGAGGCAAAAATGCAGAAGAATAACACATAGGTACACAAAAGTTTCATCCTCATTGTCAAAGTAAGTAAAAAAACAAATTAAAATAAAGAAAAAGAAATTAAATCACCCAAAATGAAGTAGTAAATCAAATGAACTGCCCCGAGGCATATCAGAACCAAAGGTACCCATGACACTGGGAGCATTACCGCGCTGCACAGCGAGGGATGTCCTTTGCATTAAAATTGCCCCTGAGTGGTAGTCAAAGCCACAGTCTCCTCTGCAAAACAGATGCGGAACCCGTCACCATTATCGTATCGTATCGTATCGTATCACTTTATTTCAGATAAAAAAGAATCCATAGGTTGTTAGTAAAATTACATTTAATAATAAAACTAAGTATGTTAGTGAGATCTAATATAAAATTGAATTTAAGACTACCTCGTTGGACCTCGTTGGATTATGACTGCCTCGTTGGACTAGCCGTTAAGGCGCTTACTACCAAGATAGAAGTCCTGAGGTCGATTCCCATTGGGGGCCGCCACCCGTAGATTTGTACAAATGGCCGTAGTCTGAGTGTACTTCCATGTTTGAGATGTCCTTGCCTGGTTACCACAGCACAGGTATCCTAGTTTGGGACCAGGTCGAGTAATTGTGTTGTGTGCATGTTATTATTATATAAAATCAATAAAAAACATTTTCTTGTGTGTCTTTGGGCCGGTTTCTGAATTGAGAATTTCACTAAGTAAATACTTAAGTAACGTTCTGTCGCGCTCTTTTCTGAGAAATTCGAAGAGACAGCGCTACAGTTAACTTTTCACTTAGCGAAATTCTCAATTCAGAAAATTGCCCTATATCACAACCTTATTACTAAGTACTGCTCGGGTTTGCATCCATTTTATCCTGTTTGCACAAAGTTTATTATATCTTCATGTTGCGCTTTTTACTTAGAAAATGATTAGACGTGCATTGTTTGTTTGCAATAACCGGAGAACTTAGAGACATTGTAAAAAGGTCAAAGGAGCACTAATAAATTTACGTACCTAACTACGTGCGAGCATTACGAGAAATTAAAGGCTACTTCCAGAAAATAAAGTAAAATTGAATATGTAAAAACATCTCATAACTTTACAAAGCGGAGACAACAAAAAGTGAACGTCCAAGCTAAATTAATTTCCTCTGTTCACATCACCCCATTACGAAACAGCGACATAAAAGAGAATTGTGCTTTATCACTCTCATAACTCGACTCATATTTGCTCATTAATGACAATTATCACACGGGCGACCATCGGAACTTGACTCTCTCTAGCCCCTGCTCGTCTCCTTACTCTTTGCATTAGCCGTGTAAAATACGACATATGGTAGGTCAATGTAAATTGGTGCAAATATTTCCTACACATAGGAACAAAGCATCGCGCAGAACAATAGAAAGTTTCCGAACAGTCCACTCGACATGCTGCTCAAGCGATTTTGCACCAATTAACGGTAGTTGCAAGGTTTGTTTTGGTGAGACAAGCTGGCGGGTTTTATATATAATTTTCAGCTCACATTAGTGAAGGATAAACATTTTTCAAAGTTACCAGACGGGGATGGATGGGGACCGTTCCCAGCTGGAATTTATATTTTCCTGTGCGAACGCTTGTCGCTCGCGGTTGTATCTGCACAATGCATATTTGCATGAGTAGAAAGTGGCTGCATCTCTTGAAAATTATAAAGACATTATTCTATTCCAGATAGGATTTCCGCAGATGTAAACAAACTATTATTTATGCATGGAAAGTAGATAATGAACATTAATATAAGTAAGACGAAGGTAATGGTCTACGAAAGAGATGATGAAATGACTGAGTGCAAAATAAAGATCAGAGGTGAAAGTGTGGAGCGAGTGAAAGAGTTCGTCCATTTGGGGAGCCTGTTTATAGGTGATGGAAAGTATGAAGGTGATATAGAAAAAAATTGGGAAATTGAGTGAACGGTGCAATGTAATGTAAACAAGTTATTTGAATTACGATCAAAATAAAAAAAAAACATCGTGAGGAAATCTGAGTGTCCGAGGTGTTCACATACTCTCTTTTAGAGAAAAGACCTTTGCCCTGCAGTGGGACGTAAGTAAGCTATATGAAAAAGGCGTAAGTTTTATTTCTAAAGTTTTTTAAAGATAATTTCACGAGTTCCCAGCCCCCCTGTATCATCGCCGGCATCCAACTAGCGTATCCAGAGCCGCCGCAATCCGAACGCAACGCGACGCAAACTTCTCTCCACCAATGAGAGACGCTAATTTCCAGTGAGCCTTAATTAAAATGGTTGTAAAACCAACAGAGACATACATATTGATGATAAAAAATACGAATTTGATGGTTTCTATCCCGGCCTCTGAGATACAGCCGTGAATTTAAGCATTCATGTCATAATAACAATAAGAGCCAAATTACCAAAATTGCCGCCGAAGAAAAAGTAAATCTCGAGAGAAAACTCCAGCTCGAGTAACTCGGTGACTCTTTACCAGATTTTATACATTAAAATTACGACCGCGGCGCCCACCGCCTTTAAAAAGTTAAGTTTCCACTTGAGCGTTACTTAAACTTTTTTCCTTTTCTTACGGCCAGTCATTCGCGAACTTGGAGCCGAGAAGTCTTTACATTTTTATGTGCCCTTAATTATTTAGGTTTTTCCGCAGTTGGAATATGATTTAGTTTCGTTTTTTGCTAAACTTTCGCTTTCTTCAAGAAAACATGTCATGTTCCAGCAAAATAGCAGACGTAGACTGAACTTTCGTCTTCGCTTTACCGAAAAATCTCCGTATAAAATTAAAATCAAGATGTTTTTATTCAAATACCAGAGAAAGTGATTGTTACAAGTTAAGCAAGGCGTCCATTTCAAAATCTACATTTTGGAAAAAAATAACAAGAAACGCATCACTTAGTCTACGGTAAAGTTATTCCCTTGTAAAGTCTTTACCACAGATTACCATACGGCGTGCATAGAGTGTTGTAAGGAATAATACTGATTATTGATCTAATGCTGAAATTTTACTGATTTTTTATTTAATGAGCTATTAATTAATGTAAGTACCTAATGTTATTGTTATTTATTATATTAATTCTAAATTATTAAATTATCAAATTACTATGCCACTATCGGTAAAATTACACGTGTACCACAATTTTTGTAAACATCATTATCATACTGTACTGTAATTTATTGCAATAAAATGAATTGAAATTTAAAATTAAAATAATCCTATGTAAAAAAGGAAGGAAGCTCGTGCAACTTATTAACAACTCTATTGTCTTTGTTACAGGGCCGAGGTTATGGACCCGACTACCAACAGGGCACAAGGTCGCGCGCTAGGGTAAGTACTCGAGTTATAAGGCATACCTACTACTTGCTAGTTTCGCATACTTTTATATATTCTCAAATATTTACAAGCTCTCTCTTTTTACCAATATCACGCAAGATGTAAAGGTGGTAAAATGCATATAGAATTTCGAAAATTCTACGGTTATAATCGAGCATCTGTACAGACGGGTTGAAATATTATGCAGGTATGTTGTATTGTCACTCTGTTTTACATAAAATAAATGAAATACAAGATTTTTGTGAAGCTCCTTACAAAGACTTATTTCTGAAGAAATTCTTCTTGACTAAACACAAAACTGTAAGTAAAATATGGTGATAAATGATTCCACAAACTAAACTTAAATTAGCCTACGACATATTTTCAGACCTACCAAATATACACGAAACAATTCATAAAAATCGGTGAATCCGTGTCGGAGGACTTCGATAACAAACACTGTTAGACAATACCTGTTACATTTTTCTATATTAGTTGATGAAATCTACGGTAAAATCTCTAATTGTTCTAGTTCCAAATAAAAATATGATGTGTTAACCAAAAATATCAGTACCAAATACCAGAGGAGAGACATTAGACCCGTCACGAATAACATACGAATGCGAAATGCAGCCCCGCTTTTCTTACGAGGCTCCTCGTTAATTAAGACGTACACGAAGCTTCCGCGCTGCTTATTTGCCGTCTTAAGCAGCGACAGAGTAGCTGGCTGCTTGTTAGGGAGGCAATGTACAGCAGGGACAGCCAACCAATGGCTCGCGTGCCATTCTTGCCAGCAAAGAAATAAAAGCTAGTTACGGTTATTTTTAAAATGTGATTTTATTATTATTACTTTTATTGCACTTAAAATAAGTGTACAATATGACGGACTTAATGATATAATTATTCTCTACCAGTCAACCGCAGGAGGTGGAAGAAAGATTGTTAGGCGTGCAAAAAAAAGATAAAGGAAAAAGTATTTCGTCAATAGGAGTTTCGTCAATACGCCCACTTTTGTTCTAAGACTTTAATATTTATAAAATTTAGTTTTTACGATACCACTGTCTCAAAATAATAAAAGGTGTCAACATAATTTGATAATGAATATTTATTTCATTGAGTAGGTTTTTTTAAGTGTTTATTTAGTTTCGAAACTTTGCAGTTTTGGTACTAGTTGGATCGAAATTTTTTTCACTTGACAGTTTTGTTATAGAGCACAATACTCACTTAGTGTTTTTTCCTGTCGTAGATTTTCTCATTAAAGAAACAAAACTAACAAAATCTCGTTTTGTGTCAAAAAGTCACCTAGTGAGTTTTACCTTTGAACCTACGATATTTAAGCCCTAGTCCTGCTAGACCTAGCAACATTCGGACGCTTCTAACAACGCCCTTCGTAAAGCTAAGCGTTAACTACTAATTATATTGCTAACATATTATAAACACGTTAATCATTGTTTAAAATAAAGCGTTTACTACTAATTTGATTGCTAACATATCATGAACACGTTAATCATTGTTTAAAATATTTGCACATGCATTGAGGTTTGCAATCCCTAGTGTAAGGTGATATGCAAACCTTGAGATTGCCTTTCAATTGTCACGACTCACGGCTTTCTCTACTAGTATAAACAGTGTTCAGGTTGGGTTTCTTGTTTATATTACACTAATACCACAGGTATCAATATCAATTGTTTGATAATTGGATTGAAATTCAATTCAAAATCATTTGTGCAGATATAAAAAAACACACGTTTTATGGGTACTGTAGCATCTGTATTATTTGTGAGCACAGTAGAACTGAAAAAAACTAAGGTTACGTTACATATAAAACAAAATACTAGCATTTATTTACTCTGAAAATGGTTAAGTATTTTGGAACAAAATCCATTGAACGTGATCCACTTAAAACTCAGCAATATTAGGGGTGTTATGAAGAAATCTTTATCGATAAATTTCAAACAAAACTATTTGCGAGCAATTCAAGCAGCCCTTTTATAGCATTTACATAACATTTTAGAAAGGAGATTGTTGTAAAAAGCGAAGACTTCAAAATTCACGCGAGTTGGCTACGCCGTAGCACGTAGCTCGTAGACGCGGCGTAGCACTTTTGTAGACAGCCGCTACGAAGTTATTACCTAGTGTTTCCCTTTTGCAACAAGCGTGGGTATTCTTTACACTCCTAACTTGAGCTGAAGTTATTGACAAAAAAGTAAACTGTGCTTTACTCGGGAGAGTTTACTTTTTATTTCAATTAGATATGACTTATTTGGGTAGAGCGCCAGTTTGTAAATTTTAACAAATAGTATAGGAAAAGCACTCGCTAACGGTGAAGGAAAATATCGTACCATAGGACTTGAAATTGCCAATTCGTGGTGAGCATGCGTCCTAATTATTATTCTCCATCCTCTCTCTCTGAGAAAAGGCCCTGCAGTGGGACCTATATAGTCTGTACGCTTTACGCACTCATGGCATCTTGTTAGGTAGGTACTTGTATCAACTTAAATATTTAAAAAAATGCAAATCTCTGCTATTAATGCTTTTTTAAATTGTTTGTGTTTTGGTAATAAACGATTTCTATTCTATTCTATTAGATTTTGAGAAAAGATGGTCAGAGTGGAGTTTTTCCTCGCTGTCTTTTTCTGCGCTACAACTCGACTCAAAGGCAGCAATAAAGTTTTAATTTAACGCGGTTTATTTAATTGACTGTATTGTACGGTGTGTGTGTGTTTTTTTTTTTGTTTCCTTTATACCTACTTATTTTATTTTTTATATTTTTGACATTGTGGACGAAACTCTTCGTGAATGCTTACGTATATTTTGCCTTTTGTTAGGTTTACTATGTCGGTTATATAGAATTTAAAAAAAATATTTGAATATTATGTATTTTATGTATTTTCGCTATGCAACAATCATTTAAGTTTTTTTATCTTATTACTTTATATTTCTGACGTCGTACCTCATCCCGTTCTCTTTGCAATACAATATCCAAGTTATATTTACAATACATTTAACATTCAACAAACAGAATGTAGATTCTTTGCATTGAAATATTTTTTTTATTTCTGATACCTATAAAAAAAACGAATAGGAACTATGGGTACTTTTTCCCTCAATGAATACCTCGATTTTGAATTTAGACCAATATTAATCAAGATAACATAATTAAGGCAATTTGACTAAATTGATTAAACTTTTTCTTTAGTTAATTGAACAGTTATAAAACAAAAAACTGCCAAATATTACCAAATTTGACAGTCTGCTTATCTTACCGTCTCTACTATCTCGTCTAGCAAGCGAGTGGTCCTTTCCGTAATATTGTTATCCTTGTCTCAAGACTGGTCAGACCATGCACCAAGACAGAGATGGCTGTCAAAGACTGTAGGAGAAAGAGACTAAAACCTAACAGACTCAATAGTTTCTTATAGGTACTTAAGAATTTTTATAATTTCTGGTTAGCCTTTGTAAGCCTTTTAGAAAAGGCTTTTTTATTTTTATTTGTGTTATTTTGTTAGGCTTAAAGAAGATATAGAAGATATAATTCAACAAGACCGTAATCCCAAGCTCTCTTACCTTAGAGCTAACAAACAAAGAACTTAATTAAACTTAGCCTCATTTGGCCGTTTTCGCTCTACTTTAACTTAAGCCCATCTCAAAGCGATGCGTATTAATTGCTCTAGATACTAGGGCATACAATTTGGCAGACAGATTTGCATCCAGTAGTTTCACGATTTCAACGGGTTGTTCACATGTAGACAAAATCTGGATGAAATGAAATATAGAATAGCACACTCTTTAAATTTCCATTCTGTTGTGGACACGCGTAGTGATAAAGCCCATATTCTCTCTCCAAGAGGAGGCCTGTATCCTGAAGCGCCACGTATATATTCGGTAATAAAATCAACGTATTTATATTCTTCCGTCCTTTAACTACTAGGAGAGCATAGGCCCTCAACCCAAGATTTCTACTACTGACGATGGTCGTAAAATCAACATAACCACCGGTAACGGGAGGTTCCACTCTCAATTCGAACAGCATAGGAGCTGTAAGACGGATAGTCAATGTACCTAGTCAATTTCTTTTACAGTTTTCTCATCGCAAAGAACATACACAACATCCCGTTGACAATACAAACATCTCCAAACAATATTAACGTCTCAAACTAGAGTAAGTAGTAAACTTCAAGACCCCTCGCTGATGACTGCATGCTAATAGCCGTATTTAATATTCACACAGCGCGACACCAGTTACACGCTTGAATTAATGTATCTCGCTTCAAGGAAACAAACATGTTTTGCTATAAAGCTGCTGGATTGCGTTGGTCGTCTACCACAAAGGGTGCGCTCGCGTTTGACGACGCAGTAAACTAGCAATATCTTCGGCTCGCTTAGTTTTCAGGCGACTTGGAAGCCATTAAGCCCTAGCGCGACAGACAAAGGACCCATATAGGAAGTGACGATATGGGATAGCGTAATAGTGTTGCCTAATTCACTTAATTTTGTTGCTGGTATTGGATATGAAACTCTTTCGTAGTCTAGCGAAAGAGATCTGTCAGGATCGTGGCTAGTGGCAGACCCTGATCTCTGCCTACCCTTCCGAGGTACAGGGGTGAGTGTATTTTATGTGTTTTTTGTTTCATAGCCTAAGAAAGTTTCTTTAACCAATAAAGTCAAGGCTACTGTTACATTTGGCATTCCGCCTCGATTTCCGTTAAGATTTGTAATGGTTATAAGTTACAGACATATGTTGTACTTATTTTATCATTTACGCAGTTGTTATTAAGAAAATTAGCTATTTAAATTAGTAATTGTAGGATAAATATTTCTTTATTAAAAAGTAACATTTGAAAAATAATAATATAACTTATATGTCCTTAGTATTATTATCTGGCAATGCCTCAGTCTTTATTTATAAAAAAAAACATGTTATTAGTCACCTCCTAGAATATTGAAATTTCTTGATTTCATAGTTGTTCCCACAATAAAAGTGGTATATATTGATGAGTTGAATGATCTATTATTGGATAGATGTAAGCATTTTGTCATACAAGGCATTCATAAAATCTAAAAATCCATCAAACCACCCATCTACTAAAGTTACTTCTAAACCTTGCCATTTTACGTACCTTAAATATAATAAACTCACGCCTGCATCCCGGAGGGGTGGACAAAGATCAGGGATCCATTTGCCACGATCCTGATTTTAATCATTATTAATCCTACAAAAACGAACGTCGAAGCGAAGCGCACTAGCATTTACCGTAAACCGGACTTAACAAGTAGCCCATCCGTGAACAGTGAAAGTTAATTCAGTTAGCGAGATCTGTAATGGCCATTAACGAACGGATGAATTCCGTAGTGACTGCGCTGCATTTTTGCGCCGTTCCCACATTTCAACGTGTAAAATCAAATTTTATTGAGTGTAACTGTATTAAAATGTCGCCGAACCCGTTAATACGAAAAATGGAATAAATGTTATTTGACCGGTCTACCGGTATGACGTCTGATTACCATGCCGAAGGGCGTGGGTTTGATTCCCACTGGGGGCCGCCGTACATTTATACAAATGGCCTCAGTCTGGGTGTATTCCCATGTTAGTGATGTCCTTGCTTGGTTACCATAGCTCAAGATATCCTTGTTTAAGACCAGGACAAGTGATTGTGTTGTGTCGAAGTTATTTGGTGCTGTTTCACTTATGCTTTGTTTGCACTGGTTCTTGGTGATATACTCCAGCGCTTTGAATCTCTAATAATCGTACCCCAAGCTTACTTAGTTACTCCGTCTTTTCCTCCGATACACGAAGTCGCCGCTTGTGTCAGTCCTGCGCGATCTCCTGCTAGTTGTCAGCCTGGAGCTCACGCAACACCTTGGCTACTTCGTCCATCCAATGATATTTGAGTTGGCTAACCAGTCTTTGGCCGCATTGTAACCCTAAAAACCCTCTTCACTGCCCGATTCTCTCCCATAAACGAAATTCCATCCACGAATTTGATAGGATTTCGTCGAATTTTATGGGATTTCTTTTTGGGATTTTGGAAATCAGGTCTTTTTTTTTCTGATGAAACCCTACGTTTGGTGATTTACCGGAATATTATCCTTGCAAGAGGAATTCTGTTTTTTATGGTAGATACTTTCACTATAAAAGAGCAGTGTGACTGTAGTTAAGGAAGTTCAGAGATGGGGTCATTGCACAACTAATAAAAGAAAGTAACAAGATTCTTGTTCAGCTGCTTTGTACCGTCATTGTTAATTCTAAGCGTTCTTAAGAAACAATGAAAGATTTTTTTTTTTAAATTATTTACGGAACGGCGCCTGAGTTTGGATTAAGCTATTGTTTTTCGTATTTAAAAAAAACGTTATTGATCCTAAACTTAAAAACTAAACGAAAGTTAAAAAACAAATCATTGGTGTACATCGCAATATAACAAAAAAAATATAACAAGCTATTGCATATACTTTTTATTTAATCTAGCCAGAGCCCTTCTCTTAGAGAAAGAGTAAGGACTTAATACGTTTCCGAGACCGGCTATATAGTTATAAGAAAAAAATGTAAATTACTTATTTTGAAAATAGAATAAAAAATATTACGACGCGTGCCCACCGTGCGTGGTACCATACGATAGCAAGATAATGTAGTGGTTGGCTAGATAGGTAGATATATAGAGAACACTTTATTGTACATAAAAATGGAAATTACACAGATATTTCTTAACCTAAGAGTACAGATGGCGGCCTTGTCACTAAAAGTGTTCTCCTCCAGACAACCTTTGGATGGACTGGACTAAAACATTGTAGAGGGAAGTAAGACGGAAGGAAGACGCTGCTGCCCGTCTCCTGGTAGTTGACTTCCTTAGTCGCCTTCTACGACATCCACGAAAAGAAATGGAGTGACGCTATTCTTAATCCGGCGCCACACGGTGTGTGTACATGAATGTGTATATAAATTACCGAGTACTTATATTAAATTATCAGCAGAACCATAGAAATAATCTAATACATACAAAATACAAATAATTGTCTACTTACGTTATTAGCACCCAATAATCCCGTGTACAATCCCGATAAACTTTCAACGTTGCTCCTCTAAATCCGAAACTCAATTTGTCCTAAATGGACTTCGCTGCTAGCGAGAGCCTATTTGCTGGTAAATGCATATTTATCCTCGATTTTGGTCACCATTCTCTTTAGCGGGCCACTGCCGCGTCTCGGCTAAGCCTGGCTTTTGAATGAGCTATGAAAAAAGCAATTTTTTAAGTGAATTAATTAATACTACCGTGTGATCGAGAGTTCAATATCACTTTTATATAAGTAGTTTTATTGTTCATATACATAAGCAGCCTATATAGTATACGTCCCACTGTAGGGCACAGGCCTTCTCTCAGGGAAAGAGTATGGGCTTAATCACCACGCGTGCCCACCGCGGATTGGTGATTTCAAGCGCTGAGGTATGTGAATACCTCAGACACTCAGGTTTCCTCACGATGTTTTCCTTCACAGTTAGCGAGTGAGTGGCGGAGAAATTGAACCCGCGATCTTCGGCATGGTAATCAAACGTGATACAACTTGACCACTGAGGTAGTCAAAAATGCCTTGTGTACAAACGTACGGCAGCCCGCAGAGGGAATCGAACAGTAATAGTATTGATTTGGTATCTTTAATTCGCCAAACAATTTAGTCAGACATCCTCATTTAAACATTTCGTGGCCCCAACTTAAGCTTGCTCTGTCCGATTGGCAATTCCACAGATAATTGCCAAAGTCGGGCCCTTGCTGTTTGCCAATTAACTGGCAAAATTGAGTCAAATGGCGCACCAAAAATAACGGCCTGTCGATTTGCGAACGATTTGTTCCGCGAGCCGAGTTGCTTTATTTGATTTTTGCCTTTACTTGGACGAGATAATTTCGCGGCCAAGAGCCCCTGGCCACACCGAAAGGACGTAGGGCGAGGGCGTGAAAAAGACGCGACGCGTTGTATAGAAATCGCGCCTTCGCCACGTCTCTTCTTTGTGGGCTTCGTCCCGTCAGTTCGGTACATTTTCTATGAATGTGAATTAGAAAGACGATGCGCCTTTTCCGCGCCCCCGCCCCACGTCCCTTTTTTGTGGCCAGGGTCAAAGACCGTTCTTTGATCCGTACTCAGCGGGCGGGCAATAAATTGGCATTCGATTTTTGAGGACGAATGGTTGCTCCGTTGGAGCTAAATTGGCGAAAATAATTAATAAGTCATTACGTGAAAATCTAGAAATTTCCTTGCTATATTTGTTTTGGATTGCGCTGTAGATTTTACTATCTTTAAATAAATAAATGAAAGCTGATGAAGAACCCAGATTTAATTGAAGGATTTGGGATTTTTTCTTAAATATCACTTAAGTAGCCATTACAGTTAAATTTTGTATAAAGAATTTTTATTAAATCTTGCTGAAACTACATGTAACAGAGTGGTGCAAATCAGCCTAAATCAGTGTACTACAAATGATTTAATCAGCGTTACAAATATTTAAGAATATTTTAGCGCAACAAATCATGTTATTAGCGACAGAACAAATTCAGTTATCCTAAGGATAGACTGATGAAAAATAGGGCGACTTGTGCCAAGTCACTGGATAAGTAAGAAGATTAATAAGTTCGTGTCCTGGGATAAATAAATAAATATCTCAGTTGTCAGTCATACAAATTATCATATCTCTGAAAATGTCATGGTGGAAGGCATTTTTGGACTTATTCACTGAATGGAGCTTACCCCTGGATAAATAAATTTAGTGCTCTCAAATAGTGTTGACGCAAATTGACCTTATTCTCATTTGCACACACACATGCAAATAATATAATATCCCGTTTTAGAATTTATAAATATATTTTTTTGGATAATTACACCCTTTTTATAAATACTGAGCCGTTTTAAGGCCGCATAAATGCAGTAAATTGTGCCAAGTTTTCCTGCACTCCGGCGCACAGATTCCCATTATTATGCACTTACTTCTCGCCCGTCAAGCAGTGAAACTTGGACGATTTTTCTCCCACACTATGCATAAACAATTACTTCCACCGGAGGAGTAATAAACTCTCAAAGCGCATAAACATAATTTAACTGAAGACGTCACATAAAAAAGTAGCGGTTGCAAAGTTGCCTTCTTGCCAACGGCTTATTCCGCTTAGGTTTGTAATCTTCAGAAGTTTGCACTAACACCTGATTTATCCCCTATTAAAGGAGATTGCTAGAAAATATATTTAGATATAATGGTACATAGCACTTTGTATATTTTTTGGTACGTTGCTTTGGATATGGACTGTAAGGTTTGATGGATGATTGATTTGAAATGATGCGCCGACGTTCTTACAACACTGGTTTAATGTATGAATGACTGAATGTATGGGTTACATGGATTGTATGGATAACGCGACATGCTTTGCGTAAGAACGACGAGTGAGTGATCGATGGCGGCGCCGATGGCAGTGCGGGCCCCCCGGCACCCGCGCTCGCTTCTTGATTCCGTATGTAGAAAACATTTGGTTTTGTCTATTTGTCTAATCCGCAACACACTTCATTACAAGACAGTAATCATATTAACAGAGATAAGTTAGTTATCTTAGTTTTTGTTTGAGAAAAGCACCTTATGTCGGTACGAGCAGTGGACAACGCGGTTACTGATTGAGATCAGATTGGGACGTACTGGTGGTAAAATATTCAAATCATATAACTCTAATAATAATAAAGGTACTAGAGTTAGTTTTTTATTGAATTCGGATCGCTTTTAATAAGGATAGGTACATAAAGAAATGATTTTAAGAGAGGTTCTTTAAGAGCTTCATACTGACTTGCTCATACTTTACCCATAAGGCGCCACTTGTAGCTTGAATGGCAGCACAAGCTGCAAATGGTGCCTTATACACGCTGATTCTTGGATGCTTTGAAAGCCGCGGTTGTGTAATTAGTAATAAAAAATGGCATCTATTTAGACAATTACTTTTAAGTATAGACGTAAACCGTTGGTGACCAAATCTCGAGTCTAAAGTGGCGAAGGGCGGGACACCTGGCGAGGCGGGAAGACGGCAGGTGGACCAGGGCAGTAACGGCGTGGCGGCCGAGAGCCGGGCGGCGGTCGGTCGCTAGACCAACCGCCCGATGGTCGGACGATGTGGCCAGGTCGGCAGGGGGCCAGTGGAGGCGAATGGCGAGACATCGTGAAAGACGGCTTGATGGGGAAAAGGCCTATACCTAGCAGTGGGCAGAGGTGGGCTGATGATGATGATGGTGATAGAGGTAAAATAAAAAAGAAAATAGTTGAGAAATATTGTCTAAAGAAATGCGCGAAATATTAGTACCACCTCCCGTCTAACAGACCAATGGCACGCGGACCCGCGGCACGCACGCACCGCTCGGGATGACTACTAATGGTTATAATAGAATCGAGTTGGTGTCGAGATATTTTTGAAAAGTGCGTTTAAAAAAAAACAACTCGCGTATTCGATAGTTATTTTCGGGCACGTTCATCTTGCTACGTCTTTCAAAGCACCAAAAATTCATGGAGTAGTTAGATAGAGATAGACAGGGAACACCCCTCCACACTCCTTATGAGATTGCGCCTTATTTATATGCAGCGTTTTTGTACCACCTAACTAATTGAACGCGACTCAAATAAGACCGAAGTATATATATTTTAACTGGTATATTTATTATCTTGACCCAGGACTGGACACTCTGGACTGAAGTGGGGGAGGCCTTTGCCCGGCAGTGGGACAAAAACTTAAAGGCTATGTAAAAAAAATGTTACCTTGTGTTACTTTAGATTGAGTAAGTAATTGCGGTGAGCCAAGTTGGGAGCAAGCCTTGCCAACTTCGCCAGGGCATTCCTGCCATAAAATGCACTAAGTTACTTGCCCGGCGGAATTTATTAGCTGCCATAGGTCACTGATATTGCCAGATTTTCTTCGCCGCCGGGTTAGATAAGTTTTTAGACTCACTTGCATTGTGATTAATTTTTTTCGTCAGTACCAACAAAGGAATCACCAATAATGTCTATCTATAAGGCCGCCAATTGTAATGCATTTTTGTTAATATTTCATGTTTGTGTTGTTCCTGGTACGATAAAGAATATTCTTATTTTATCTTATCTTATAGAAAGACTAGACAATTCCATGAATATGTCGATTTCATTTCCACTTTAAATCATGCGGACACATATGAACTTTCTAACAGTCGATGGAATAGAAACATGTTATGTAACCTGACCGTGAATCTGTTATTCCACTATAATACTCTAATAACATCGACTTACAATCGTCCAAAAGAGTACAAGACATACCGCTGAACACCTAGCAATCGTGGTCCAGCAGCCGCAGGTGTCAATCAGAGCACGCATTCAGTCATCCAGCTGCCACAAGCCTTCCTCAGAGGACCCACTTGACTAACATCATCCAACTGCCTTAAAGCTCCCTCAGAGAAAGCACCTCGCCGTTATCATCCAGCTGCCTTAAGCCTCTCTCAGAGCACGCATCTGGCCATTATCGTCCAGTTGCCTCAAAGCTCTGTCAGAGCACATACTTGGCAATCATCATCCACCTGCCACAAGCCTCCCTCAGAGCACGTACCTGGCCTTATCATCCAGATTCCTCAGAGCACGCACCTGCCCATTGTCATCCTGCTGCCTCAAGCCTCTCTCAGAGCACGAACCTGGCCATTATCGTTCAGCTGCCCAAAGCTACTTCAAAGCACGTACTTGGCAATCATCAGAGCACGCACCTGGCCTTTATCATCTAGCTGCCTCAAGCCTCCCACAGAGCACGCAACTGGCCATTATCGTCTAGCTGCCTCAAAACTCCCTCAGAGCTCGTACTTGGCAATCATCATTTACCTGTCAGAAGCCTCCCTCAGAGCTCGCACCTGGTCATTATCATCCAGCTGTCTCAAGCCTCCCTCGGAGCACCCACCAGGCCATTATAACCCAGCTGCCTCAAGCCTCCCTCAGAGCACGTACTTGGCCATTATCTTCCAGTTGCCTCAACCCTACATTCATTCCGTAACAATAATTACATGAAATCGTTATTGAGTTTGAAGTAGCCAAAGATACTTCGAAATCAATATAACCAGCGTAACACGAGTATACCAAGAATTCGGGCTTTAACATTATTATCTTATTATTGTGATTACTATTATTGGAATAACAATCTCGCCTCTTTGCTCCTTTTTCCTCGCAGCGTATTGGCATTTTCTCCTCGAGGCATATTCTAATAGAAAAGAGATCATCGTTATATTTGTTCCTTTTTTATTTGGTTCTGAAACTAAGAAAAGAGAGGGTTTTGAAAGAGATTCCGTGAGAAATGTTGAGAAAACTTGAGTGTCTGAGGCATAACTCAGCGCTTATAATCGCCAAGTCTCGGTGCGCACGCGTGGTAATTACATACTCTCTCTCTCTCTCTGAGAGAAGGGCTGTGTCCTACAGCGGGATGTATATGTGGTACATACAAAAATTAAAAGGAATACAATTTTTGAAACAAAATAAATTGACACCGGTTGTAACACTATTTCGCCAGACGACCTTCTGTCCTTTTACATACGGTGGCAATATTTTCATTGCGTCTTTCCTTTATTTTTCATCATTATTTTTATTTCTATGCCCTGTCAATAGCACCGCCCACCTACCCGGCCCGTGGCTCCGGCAGCTCTGCGGAAGACTGATAAACAATAATACTCGGCAAGATGAATGATAATGGGCTCGCTCGTGCCGTGCCGCTCGCTGCTGGTAATCTGGCGGTGCTTTTAGCGGAGGTACGGCTAGCAGCGGTGGCGTACGGTTTGGTCTGTTTTTTTTTTCATTTGTGGAAGGATTGGCTGAAAGATCTCAGCTTCGAAGAAAGAAAGAAAAAAGGAAAGGTTTTCGATAGTTGCCTCGTATTTCTCAACTCAAATTTGTATACCGCTCGGTAGATAACTTGAACGAAAATGCGCTCAGTCGGGATGAGCTTGAGATGGAGACATAAGACCAGTTTTTTTATTATTTCTTAATTCACCTAAAGTTTAAGCGTCCCTTTTCATTGAGACGATCTCAGCTCCGTAGAAAGAAAGAAAAAAATTAATTGTAAAAACCTATTTAGAGGCTAAAAATTCCACCCATGCCGGGACTTGAACCCGCGACCTCTAGCTTTTTTTTTTATTTATTCAAAATTAGACCTTAAAATAATACACAATTTCGGCAAACTGCGTAGCTCACCGTGCAAGCGCTCTCCTAACTGAGCTAATGGGCAAACTTGCCCAGGAGAGCGCTGGCCCGGATGTCCGCTCATGGGTAGAGTTTTTAGCCTCTACATAGGTTTTTATAACTCACACATGTCGAGCATTATACATCAA
The DNA here is from genome assembly GCA_963969515.1 of Yponomeuta evonymella. Taxonomy (NCBI): domain Eukaryota; kingdom Metazoa; phylum Arthropoda; class Insecta; order Lepidoptera; family Yponomeutidae; genus Yponomeuta; species Yponomeuta evonymella. The sequence goes on along the minus strand of OZ018346.1, from coordinate 20,838,724 downwards.
GACTGCAAGACCTCCATCGCCTGCGATCTTGAAACAAAGAACGCTTATATTGTTTGTACTGTAAGTTGATTATCCTGTATAGTTTTAAGTAGGGTCGACGTTATCTTTTGCGGAATATAACTTAACAAAGGCTTCAAATGGTCAATCATCAGTGTAGGTCGATGTGCTGCAAAAATCTGAATAAGAAATAAATAATATATTTACAGAATACAATCACTTGGCCTAGTCCCGAAATAGGTTACGCTATGCTATGGTAACCAGGCAAGAACATCACAAACACGTAAATACACCCAGACTTGGGCCAAAACGGTAAGGGACCTTGTTACTATGACTCCGCTGTCCATCCGTCCGTCCGTCCGTCTGTCACCAGGCTTTATCTCATGGACCGTAATAGTTAGACCGTTGAAATTTTCACACATAATGTATTCCTGTTGCCGCTATTACAACAAATACTAAAAACAGAATAAGATAAATATTTTGGGGGGCTCCCATAGAAAAAACGTGATTTTTTTCCGTTTTTTGCTCGATATTAATAACAGCAACAGGAAGACGCTTAAAATATTCAAATGTTGTATAGATAATGGTATGGAACCCTTCGTGCGCGAGTCCGACTCGCACTTGGCCGGTTTTTAATGACTCGCGATGCTCGCGATAGCATTATATTAAACGGGTCTAATCGCGATTATTCATTACGTAAAATTGGATCACCTAATTATTATTAATTTTACCTAATAAAGAATTTGAAAAAAATTTGAAGAAGAAGAAGAAAGACATTTATTATACCAACAAGATATATCACAGACACAAAATAAGCAGATAAGTATCATAAATTGCACAACAACAGAAAGAAAATTAAATACACAACAGACAAATTGTATCACTATAGATTAGTTTCACTGTTGTACTGTTTTTTCCAACGCTACAGCCAACGATTCATCACAAGATCACATCAGTTATGACGTGAAGAGGTCAATCGGCAATTCATCTCCTCCCCGCCTTATAAATAACAATGCCTCCGGCAGACATGCGCTACGTTTGTGTTTCTATTAATAAATGTGAAAGTGATAGTGAAAAACATTTATTTCCATTGTAACACAAATAGTCATAACTCAAAAGTAAAACAAAGTTATGATATAAACGAAAACGAAAATTTATTCCGTGTGGCGCCACACGTTAAGAATGCGCGCCATTAAAAATGGCGTCACTCCATTTCCTTCCATCAGCATACTGCGATCGCCAACCCGCCTGCCAAGCGTGGCGATTATGGCAAAACCCTTCATGGTTAGGAGAACCATGAAGGAGGCCTATGTCCTGCAGTGGGCGTCTAGTGGCTGATGATGAAATGAAAACACTAAAATAATAGTATGTAATACAATCATGCTGGACGCAAAAAGTGCTACAAAGTGCAATTTTACTCTGACAGTTTCAGTTACGTAGTTTGTGACGCCGGTCTCATGCACCGGGTTGGTACCAAAACTCGGCAATGTGCAACCACCCTGTCTTTCCAGGATCGACAGGCAATAGGGAAGGTCAAATAAAGCAGCTACGCGAAATCACAATAATAATCGATAACGGGGTAAAAAATTATTCGATTTTACCGAAAAAACCAGTCTCACCGACATGCACGTCACCAATGGCGGATTAAATAAAAACAATGTTTTTACTAAGTAAAATATATGCCAGCGTGCAAACCCACTTCTTTTGATATCCGCAACGCTTACCGAGCAAAAAGAGCCAAATCCTCTCCCATTTCAGACTCCATAACAGCGGCATAACAACCAAAACTTCCGCCAATCCTTTGTAGGACGGAGAAACAAATTCCTTATGACTGCAAAACAGGCGCGCGCTCGCCAAATTCGTTCTTATTGCCTGCCATAAGCAACGAATATAAACTGGCTGCTAGTGTTATTGTTTTCTTCACTCTTTTTGGGCTCAAATTTGCTTACATCAATTTAACACCAGTGGAGAATTTACCAATACATAATTCAAAAAAGTCCGGCAGAACTTAAGGTGGGGAATGAAAAAATTGTACCAAGCAACCCTCTTTAGCCATTTCAGCCGATGTATGATACGTAAGGATGCTTTTGACTTCAGGACATACGCCTCCTTCGTGATTTTCATAACCATGAATTTTGCCATAATCGCCACGCTTGGAAGGCGGGTTGGCGATCGCAGTATGCGGTTGGATTCTCAGGAAGACGCTGCTGCCCGTCTCGGAACACGGAAACCATCCATCCAGATGGGTGTCTATTTGTTTCTCAATCACGGACAGCTAAACGGATCTTGATAAAGTTTAGCTCAGAGATACACTAAGGTAGTTCTAGTTCGGAGATTTCCGCACCATAGTTGGGCCATTGTACTTAGCAAGTGCTAGGGTATGTAAATACCTCAGACACTAGGGTTCCCTCACGATGTTTTCCTTCACGGTTAACGAGTGGTATTGCTACTATAACTTCACAAATATACGTAACTTAGAAAACAAAGTCATTGGTACATGCCGGGATTCGAACCCACGACCGCCCTAATGAGAAGCCGGCGTTCTACCGCTCCGCTACCACAGCTCATTACGTTAAGGTATGGAATATTATTATGGGAAAACCCCTCGTGGTCATGAAAACCACGAAGGAGGCCTATGTCCAGCAGTGGGCGTCGAATGGCTGATGATGATGATGATGGAATAGAATAGGATATTTTTATCCCGAAAAAAAATACACATGAAACTTTCCACGCAAACTAAGTCGGGAGCAACAGTCTATAAATGCGGGCGAGTAACCGCTAGTACGTTTCAGCTCTATTGTTCACACACATAACAAACATTACATAAACTCACGTCTGTATTCCGGAGGGTAGGCAGAGACGAGGGTCTGCCACATGCCACGATCCTGACAGATCTCTTTCACTTCATCAATATTCATCAGTTATTGTACACACCAGAATTAATATCCAACCTTGCGAGTTCAGTCGCTTAAGAATTATAACCTGATTCGTTACAAACGGGTGATACATAAGCAGCCTATATACGTCCCACTGTAGGGCATAGGCCTTCTCTCAGAGAGAGAGTATGGGCTTAATCACCACGCGTGCCCACCGCGGATTGGCGATTTCAAGCGCTGAGGTATGTGAATAGCTCAGACACTCAGGTTTCCTCACGATGTTTTCCTTCACCGTAAGCGAGTGGCATTGCTACTATAACTTTACAAATGTACATAACTTAGAAAACAAAGTTGGTACATGCCCGCACTGGGTGATAATTGCAGTTATTGTCATGGCTACGCAACTTACGGTTTGAAGAGAGCACTAGTTTCTTGCCTGTATTAGCAGCCTCAAAAAGCAAGATAGCCGAGTTGCTTGCCAAAATCCAATAGGTGACGGGACATAAAGTTACGAGCGACATACGGTTGAATGTGAGGTATGATCTGGTGTCTCTTAGCACATTTTTCGTCATTCTTGGATGTATCCAAAAAATATTATCAAGATTGTTTGCCATTACTGAAACGTGATTAAAATGTATACCATGTGCCTATTGTACGAATAAAACCATGTGGCGCCGGATTAAGAATGTTCCGTGTTGCGTTGGATTAAGAATAGCGTCACTCCATTTCCTTCCGTGGATGTCGTAGAAGGCGACTAAGGAAATTCATTACCAGGAGACGGGCAGCAGCGTCTTCTTGAGATTCCAACCGTATACTGCGATCGCCAACCCGCCTGCCAAGCGTGACTTAATTGATGTATCCCATCAAAATATCTAGGATAGAAGATGGCGGTCTGACGGTGGCAGGTGCATAGATATTTTGCCGGGTAATACTGAACTCCCTCCGATCGGTAACACAATTGAACATCGGGTCATTTTTTAGCGCTGGTTAGACACCATAGAAAACGCTGCTGGTTGTACATTTAATTACCCTTAATCCTATAGGTAACTTACAATAATATTTTTGTACAACTGCTTTGTCTTGTAATAGTAGATTGTACACCAAGGGCGCACAAAACATTTGCGCCCGTGTAGAATACTATGCTTTTCACTACCATCTTAGAGGAATGAAATAAAAGATAACACTTACATACCACTCAAATGTAACTTCTGGCAGGAGGTTTTGAATTGCTTGTGTTGCCTGTTTTTCTATATATTCTGGTGTTAAGAAGACACTATCATCATCGCTTGACGACATTTTTCCGAGAAAATAAGTGAAAATAGATAAAAAAAAGCGCGCCAATGTTTTGCATAGAAAAAACAAGGATACTCTGAGTATCCTTGAGAAAAAAAAAACTTGCGTTCCAATTTCAAATATTTGACAATTAGAAGTTTTGCAGCAAAGAGTTTGGTACTTCAGTAAGTAGTTCCAAACTCGGTTTTAAAACTTATTGCTTGGGTTGGAGCGAAATAGATATAGGAAGTGAATCCTCAAGAGTGAAAGAGAAGTCCGACTTCTTAGTAAATTGGTATATAAATTCAATTTGGGCATCAAAATGCATCATTTCGACCGACGGAGTGAAAAATAAATTAATATAAAGATAAGAAGAAGTCAGTTGTGGCACTGTCTTTCTGTAGCAAATCCTTTCAGAACATGACTCGGAAAGTACCTGATTAAAATTCACATTTCGTACCTTTACCTGATTTTAATCTCGCTGAAAGTGCGTACAACGAAAAAGCTCCAGATTTGTGGTTTGGAAAAAAGGGATTTTTACATGACGTCGGCGAAAAGGTTAGCTCCTCGTAACGGTGGTCGGGCGGACGCTCTGAGTTGCCGTGTTTGCCTTCGTCCTCAGCAAACAGGCATTGTGTGCGGTGTACACACGCCCTTAGCGTTTAAAATATAAAATATCACGAAATGAGGTGTAGGGGAGACGGTAATTGATTGTATCAATACAACAGCCAGGTGTTTTTTTAAAAAGCGTTCGAAGTACTCGCGTACCGGAAATAAAGGATTGTTCATTAGCTTACATGCAAAATTAGCTTACAAATATAACGGGAGAGGTAAGTGACCATGCAGCAATATGGACACGCAAGAAAGACAGTATAGAGAAAATCCAAGTCGCGCAAAGGACTATGGAGTGTGCCATGCTAGGCATCTAAAGGAAGAAATAAAAAATAAACCTAAACCATTTTGCGTACCCAATAAAGTTAATGTAAACACAGCCTTACAAAACATAGATGCGGATCGTAGTTTGTATTAACGACTCCCCTCTATTATTGTTTTGATTCTAATTAACTGTCTGTCGATATTGTATTGTTACCTGCTAAACAATAGATTGAAGATTACAACTTTAAACTAAAAAGTATATCCGACTGCCCTTTGAGTCTGCGGCAAATGAAGTTTAGTTGGGGGTTCAGAGTTACTTTATATATTGTTAAATTACGTTTCTTATTTATGTACTTGTTATTATTTACTTACTTATTTCTTATTTATTTATCCACCTACTGACTATATTTCTTGTGCAATCTACACCATCCAAAGGTTGCCTGGAAGAGATCACTCTAGGCGATAATAATTGAATCGTGTGATTTTAAAACGACACATATCCTTTCATTACAACTTTGCAGGAAATAGAAAAAACTGTTTTATTCAAATACTAATATCTACAACAGCAATAGTTTAGCATATTATACTGATTTTTGTATGAATAAACTACATTTTTTTTCTAATATAAATCAAGAGGTAGGTGTAAATAATTTAATAAAAAAAAAAATGGGCAAGTTTTATTGTATCGTCGAATGCGACTTAAGCCACACTCGTCTTCTAAGTCGCATGATGTCGTTTTTCCGTATTTTTGAATCGTTCGCCTGAAGTGTTGCCAGTACAATTTGAAGTATTGTATTTTATCCATTCCACGCAGAAATTAAAAAACCGGAAACTACCGTAACAGAAACGGAACGTAAAACACTGTTTTATTGGCTGTTTAAATAAAAAATCTTTGTCTTTTGTTACAAACAAAACACTACATACTGTCAACTCTTTTTGATTGTTGACACTCAGAATGACAAACAGTACCAACACACATTTATCGTTTTTTGACAATTAATCTACCGATCGCCATGCGAGACGAGTGGTAAGGACCATTCGTTGCAGTCGAGTGATTCAAAAATACGGAATTTCAGATGTCGAACGAAAATCAGTAGAAATCGAGCGCTCGACGCGATACGAGTGATTCAAAAATAGAGCTCCTGGGAAGAAAACTTCTTGTCACGTAGATAATTGTCCAAATCACGAAAAAAATGGTAGTCCGTTGGAGCAAGGTCTGGTGAATATAGAGGATGACGAATGGTTTCTAACTGCAGTTCCTGAAGGGTCAAAATGGTTTCTCGTGCTGTGTGAGGTCTCGCGTTGTCGTGGAGCAATAATGGTGAAGATCGATTCATGAGTCGGGGCTGTTTTACTGCTAGTTTTGTCAACATGGTTCGGAGTTCGGCACAATAGACATCTGCCGTTATTGCTTGACCAGATCGGAGAAAACTATAGTGAATAACATCATGCTGAGACCACCAAACAGTTACCATTACCTTTTTATTGGTAAGTTTTGCTTTAGGACACTGTTGTGGCATTTGACCTGGGGTCAGCCATTGCATTTTTCTTTTCCGGTTATCATAAAGAATCCACTTTTCATCACATGTTACAATTCGATCCAATATTCCTTCATTTCTGTACCGGTTCAACAAGGCAACACAAGTTTCACCACGCGTTTCTTTCTGCAGATCAGTCAAATCATGAGCCATCCATTTTTCGTATTTTTTTTATTTTATTGATTTGACGCAAGTGAGTCAATATTGTGGGTAAGGTAACGTTAAACCATGCCGCTAATTCCTGGGTAGTTTGACTAGGGTCGGCTTCCACTATCTCTCTTAATTCATCGTTATTCACCTGTGTGGGCGGTCTTCCTCGTGGCTCGTTCTTTAAGTCGAAATTTCCATCACGAAAGCGTTTAAACCAAAATCGCACGGTGCGTTCATTAGTAGACCCCTCTCCAAACGCAGCATTGATATTGCGGGCTGTTTCTGCCGCGTTAGTTCCGTGTCGGAACTCGTATTCAAAAATCACTCGAATTTTCGCAGTATCCATCTTTCTTGTCTAAATTGAATAACAAAAACAATTGAAAGTCGATATTCAAATGTTTCACATTTTTTTAAAAAAGAACATCATAGAAACCATTTGAAAAAAGTTTCATTCGAAAACCTCAAACCATGAAGATTCTATGTCAATTCAAAGAACCTATTGCAATAAAACGGCAATTTCATACTTTAACCCCTATTATTTGTAACGTCAACACAATGCACTAAGGTGAAGAACGAATGACGTGAGATACTAAATAACTGTCACAAGGCTGTCATCGATAAAGTGATAAATAAGGTAGAAGAACACCTTCGAAGTAAAAAAATCAATAAAAGTAAAAATAATAAAAATAGTCCTATTTTTTAGACCTTGATTTTTTTTCTATCAAGCGGTCGAAATGTCGGGGTCGAGTTGTCCGGGGTCGAGTTGTCCGGGGTCGAGTTGTCCGGGTTGAGTTGTCCGGGGTCGAGTTGTCCGGGTCGAGTTGTCTTGCTACCAAAAACATTTGCGCGGTGTTTCGCAATCGTATAGGCAGATCGATTTTACCGCTTAAAATGTGCACCCAAACGTCAAAACCGTCAAATGACGACTTGAGCGGTGTTGGCTGCTAAGCAACGATATGCTTATTTTAATATTGAATCTTCTGTTACATTTGTTTTGTCGGTGTCCCGCGTCAATAGGCGTTCACATGATTTGTGCCCAGCCGAGAACAATTTTTCATTCGCCCTGTCGTTACTAAATCACGCCCGCGCGCCCAGTGTCCAACATTGCCACGTTCACTAAACTACCTTCGCTACACGATACGTGGCCTTAACTTCAACACAGCTAAGTCCAGTTTTGCACAAACACTCGCAGGTCAGTTGGGGTTATTGGGCTTGTGGATTATCGATTTCGTGTGAGAGTTTATTGTTTATTAAACCGTGGGTCTGTTTAAGCATATAAATCGTATTTGTGGTTTTCAACATCGTTAGTGGGTTTGTTTGATTTCATTAGTTGGAGAGTTGGAATATCGTTCCAGCCGTTCCACCTCCTATGTAATGCCAACAGGATTGCTACAGAAGACTTGCACAGAAATTACCTCTGTAATTCTAATTATTTGCTTACTATTTTTTAGGGTTCCGCACCGAAAGGGTAAGGGACCCTATTACTAAGACTCCACTGTCTGTCAAAAGGCTGTACCTCATGAACCGCGATAGCTAGACAAATGTAATTTTCTCATTTGATGTGTTTCTGTTACCGCTATGATAACAATGACTAAAAAGAGAATAAAACAAATATTTAAGTGGGGCTCCCATACAAAAAACGTGATTTTTTGCCGTTTTTTGCTTGGTATTAATAACGGCAAGAGGTAAACGCTTGAAATATTCACATAATATTTAGTTGTATATTCACTTTGAAAATAATAATAATAATAATATAATAATATATCATTTATTTCAGACAATTTAGGTCCATATAAAAACAAACAAAAACAAAAGGGTGTTAGTAACAATTATAAACTTAACTATGTTAGTACTTAGTATTACTATTTACATGGATCAGAGTCCAATGCGCCAAGAATCGACCGTCAGATCGATCCGCTATTCCGCGCAGGATGCCGTTGGTGCTGGCGCGCAGCCTGTCGAGCGTACCGGCGCAGCGCGCGCGCAGCGTGGCATGAAACCCGTCGGCGCGCGCACGCGCGAACATATCCGACGCACTGCACCAGCGCGGCAGCCGCAACAGCACCCTCAGAGCACCAAATTCAAAATAAATAATGAATTTAAAATAAAATAAATATTTGAGGGAGGCTCCCATACCACGAACGTGATTTTTTGTCGGTTTTTGCACGATATTGATAACGGCAACAGGTAGACGCTTGAAATATTCAATTGTTGTACAGATAATGGATAATGGTACGGGACCCTTCGTGCGCGAGTCCGACTCGCACTTGGCCGGTTTTTAGCTTTATTGAACTATCTGGAGTCCGCGGCTTCTGCCCTTTGCTAGGATCTTACTACTTTCAAATTATCTAAGTCTTCTAGGGCTACGTTTATCAGGATGAGTCACCTCCTATGTAACAGAAGACTCGAACTGCCTACTAGATGCCGTTTGATGCGGTGTTATATAACTATTTTCTTTTCTCCTATATGGAGTAGGAGCGTGGATACTAACCCCGCGAACGGGGAATAATTTTAAAATACCAAATAAAAAACTCGTTTTACACTTTATCCCACTCGTTGACTTTTCAATTTAATGTACCTAACACTGGTAGGTGCAGTGGAAATGCGAATGCTTTCGCCGCAATTGAAACTCCTACAAAGCTCTAGCTTTCAGTTATTTCTCTCCATTCCATAACTCGAAGTCAAGCGTAAATGCTTGGCATAACAGTAACACAAAAACAAATGTCAAACAGTAAAATAATTCAATTTTTCCGAGAGTTCTCCTTTCATAGAGTCGAAACATTGCACTTTACAGAGACAGGACAGAGCAATTTATTTACAACAAACAACACCCTTGCAACGAGGAGAAAAATGAACGGGTTGTTCCCAAAGCATTCAAACGTTTGAAACAGTATTTCTATCATAACAAATACTTAAGGATTTAAATGCCTTTGAATCAGTATTTTTAGTCATGACCAGTGATTGTGACCGTTTGCTAGGATATAGCGTTGACAGTGCACACGCCAGTTATTTTACGATTATGGAACCCAAAAGGTTTCTTGCCAACAAGAACGAACCCAAAAGTTTTGAATCCCGGCATGCTTACTCAATTATTATGTCCCAGATACTATAATTTTGCGTGTGTGGTATAGCGAATGAGTCATTATTTCATCAACTACGAGTTGTCACCAAGTAGCTGGTGTAACTAGGAGTTGACACCGCTTAAATCATCTAACATAAATGCAAAAAGCCTAAGTTAAATACGATCTCTTCTACTTCTACGATACCTTCTATAGGAGACGGGCAGCAGCGTCTTCCTGAGATTCCAACCGCATAATGCGATCGCCAACCCGCCTGCCAAGCGTGGCGATTATGGCAAAACCCCTCGTGATTATGAAAACCATGAGGGAGGCCTATGTCCTGCAGTGGGCGTCAAATGGCTGATGATGATGATGATATCTTCTACAAATTTCACGTATATTTTAAATATAAACTGACCTAAAATTGCTCAACCACCACAGAAATAAAAGTGTGTTTACTTCTAGCGTTTTTCATTAACCCGTGTTAAATAGCGTTATTGTTGTCAATCGGACGAAATTAAAAACACTGGCTCAGAGCTTATGTCAATAAACAACGAAGGGTAAGGTACAAAAACTTTGTGTTTAGTACCTTTAGAAAAGTGATCGGTGTACCAGGCCATTTGCACGGTGAACGAACCTGCGACCTCTGCTCTGATTGTCAAGCGTGATACGGCTTGACGACAGAGGCAGTTTGAGAAACAATAGAACGCAAGTACTGCTGTCGGTGGTGGTGTGCTTCTGCTTGAAAAGTGGGAGGGAGGGCGGTGCATTAACTAACCGCATGGTGCTTTTAGGATTTTAGCAAAGTAATTTTCGCATTTTAATACAATAGAACGCATTCACGCGGAGTAACCCGACCGAAACGGAATGGAACGGTCTGTGAAACGACGGACGGCGAGAGTACTCGAATGAGTCGCTTTTTGGCACCAGGCTTAAACCTTTCTGTTTTTATTGCGTTCCTATCTCTTCTTTGAGCTTTAGCGTTCCAGTGAGAATTCGAGACTTTATCTCGACCACCATCGGGCGCGAATGAGGGAATGGTCTATGACTCAAGTTGCACCATTTAAAAAAAAAACCCGAACAAGTGCGAGTCGAACTCGCCCACCGAGGGTCCCGTACAAATTTTTAGGTACTTACATGCATGCATACATACATAAACTCACGCCTGTATCCCAGAAGGGTAGGCAGAGACCAGGTACTGACAGATCACTTTCGCTTCCTCAACATTCATTAGTTATTGCATGCATGCACGCCGTTTTCGGGTACTTTTTATCTTGCCCTTCGCTGATACATCCCCTATTTGGTCGATTCTACACACTATAAATAGTGCAGGAATCGAGTCTCGCAGTATTTCCCGAGCTTTTCCCGAACTTCGGAGACAATTTTTTTTACGATTTAATTACAAATGTATAGTTTTCAGATTTTTCCTTGTAATTATAGTATAAGACAAAATTACTTGCCAAGTTTTTCTCAAGTCATAGCTCTAGGTCAACGGAGAATATAAATTTTTTTGCCGTATCTTTTTTCACGTGATTTTCTCACAGACGGAAGGGACTGCAGACCTGCGTATTATGGTTTTAATTTCAACTCGATACCTCCACGCGTTCCCGAGATAAAGGGTCTTGACAGACAGATGGACGGATGGACGGACGGACGGACAACAAAGTGATCCTATAAGGGTTCTTCCCTTTAAGAGATGGAACCCTAATATGCTGGAAATTCATAAAAGCTCGTCGTTTATGTGAACGCGACAGTTTCAGTAGGTAGTTCTGTTCTGACTGAAATAAACAAATGATAAAGCCTGTACATTCGACTGAAGCTTTTATCAGGACTTTTGAATTGTGACTTACAATAAAGTATAGCGTTTTCAGCGATGCATAGAGGAGATAATGGTAGTGTTACATAATTTACGGAAATCTAAGGACGATTGCTGATAGCGGCTGGAGATGAGGATAGATGAAGATAGAAAAAATAGCAGCGGATGAACTAATATTATAAACAGGTAAAGTTTCAAGTCAGTAATCTCCGAAACTACTTGCCCGATTTCAAAAGATTGTAATTTAGATTATTCATAAAAAATATTTTACCAAAAGTTTATGATGGAAGCCTTGCTCACTGCCCGGCAGTGGGCCACAGAATTCTTACTAATATTATAAACGGGAAAGTTTGTATGTATGGATGGATGTTTGTTACTCTTCCACGCAAAAACGGCTGAACGGATCCAGATGAAATTTTTCACAGAGATAGATTGTAGTCTAGATTGGCACATGGGCTATTTTTTATCCCGGAAAAATACACATCAAAATTACCACGCGAACGAAGTCGCGGGCAACAGCTAGTTATCCATAAAAAATAGAATGAGCCTCCAGGATGGATAGTCTACATAGTCTCACTAAATTCCACACAGAATAGTTTTCAATATGATTAAAAAGATACATAGATAGATAAATAATTTATTTACACTTGCAGACACACACAAAAAAAGTACATAAACAAAACAGCATAAAAAGAGCTCGAAGGAACATTCAGTAAATGTTACGGATATTTTTCCAGTTCTTTCTACACAATACAACAGATTTTGCTGTTAATTTGATGATAGACAAATTTAACTTAATATCAGCATCCAGCACAGCACATTTCTGAATATCTGGACTTTAATAGCCACCAGTCGGGGTACCGTGGTCACTGTATAAAATAATCTCACGCCGCCACTATCCTCTCCCCTTCCCGCTCAGCAAACATAGTTCATGTTAACATAAAACACTAAACGACCCGTTTCTTTGTCCGGCTGTCTGTCAGCCCATAAATCTCGGCCCATTTGACGTCAATGCATAAAATCCTGGAGCCCAGCCAACGGCGCGTCAATAGGGCTCAGTTTTGTTTGTGGGCGATAGAACAATCAGTTTTCGTGCATGATAAGGTGGAATGATGATTCGCGCGACCCAATACTTCCACGTTTACGCTTATCACCTAAATACCACTAAAACTTTTTGTTTTGCGCTGCATAAACTACGCTCAAAAGCAATGTTTGGGGTTCACTGATGGAATCTTTCATTCTCAGCAAGGATGGATCAATAGCGGGTAACACGCTTATCTGCCAAAAGAGATGTCGTGTGTTTGACTTATTAATACATGATAGATAGATGAATTATTTATTTGCATTTATACACACACACACGCTATAAAAACAATAATACAGTAGTAAGAGCACATAAAAAGCACAATTAAACATTGTTAAGTAGAACATAAAAAATTAAGAAGCCAGCGTTTTGCAGTAAATTAACTTCTTTTAATCACAAAATGATACAATGAATTGCGTTGTATCTATCGGCTATCGATATTAGAGAGAAGTGAACACAGTGCGGGCGTGCGGGGTTCGCAAGCTTGATAGATCTTGTGCTCGAGAGAGAGCATACCGACAGCATCTAACTTTACGGCTATTGCCTAAACAAACATTATTACAAAAAACATTAACAAATGAGATGCTTATCCAGTGTGAGTACTGTGGGTGTGGCAAATGAAAAAGGGCTCTGACTCAGCATAAGCTGGATATATGATGGTACACCAGCGCTGGTCTTCCGTCAGTACTCGTAAACTGGCGAGCAGAGCTCGGAGAGATGGTACGAACCAGTTCACAAATTTAAATAAAATTGAAATAAATAGAATATGAGATATTGAGTCAAGTACGATAAGTAGTATCCTATACTAATATTATAAAAGCGAAAGTTTGTATGTATGGATGGATGTTTGTTACACGCAAAAACGGCTCAACGGATCCGGATGAAATTTTGCACAGAGATAGATTATATTCTGGATTAGCACATAGGCAATTTTTTATCCCGGATTAATACACATCAAAATTACCACGCGATCGAAGTCGCGGGCAACAGCTAGTTAGTAATATTGGAGGCCTCAGTCTGTATGTATTTCCATGTCTATACCCTGTGCTGTGTTAACCAGCCAAGAAGATATCCTTGCTTTGTTACCAGGTGGAGGTGCACAAGGAATCCTAGTTTGGGACCAGGACAAGTGATTGTACTGTATGGAGCTTATTATTATTATTCTTTACTGTATACCAGAAATGGAAAAAGCATTAAACATATTGTGACATATTTCAGTCACCTATGTAACAAATGTTTCTCTATCCACCTAAGCCCATAAACAAAGCCCAGTGTTGGGTATAGGCCTCTTCTCTTTCAAGTAAAAATATCCGGCCAGTCTCGTCCAATGTCTCTCAGCTACTTTCACATGTCGTCGATATATGTTATAATAATAATAATAACAACTCCCACATAATACAATCACTTGACCTGGTCCCAAACTAGGATACCAGGTAACCAGGCAAGGCATTACAAACATTAAAATACACCCATACTGAGGCCATTTGTACAAATGTACCGCGACCCCCAGTGGGAATCTTATCGAACCCACGAACATGTATTTTATATTTTTTGTTTTTGCTTACATATGAAAGATTTAGTGAGCGCTCCTTATTCATTTCCCTCGAGCGTATTCTCAGATACAAAGTTTTGGTATTTGATATTTAACAATGTTTATTTTTACTGGGTTTCTGTGCGATAAATTGGTGAGGTTATAAGCTCTTAAATTGAATTTCAACGCCAGCATTTCTGTAGTTTTCTAACCAATATTGTTTGCACTACACATTTTAAATATTACTCCGGATTACTAACACTAAAGTAGTGATGCAGGCGAAATAAATTTATTTTATTATATTCTTTTGGTTGCAGTAACCCGTGCTGAGGACAATTTTAAAAACCTATTTAGAGGCTAATAATTCCACCCATGCCGGGACTTGAACCCGCGACCTCTGACTAACCGTGCCAGCCCTCTCCCAGCTGAGCTAATGGACAACGCACCGGCGAAATTTCGAGTCTCTTTACTTAAATTTTTAGCCTCTAAATAGGTTTTAAATTTATTTTTTTGTTGAATGAGCGGTATTTTGTTTTTTATATCAAATGCAAACATTTTGGCTTTATATTGTCCAAAAGATGCCTTTCACCTTAAAAAAATTACATCCTCAGAATTAAAAAATATTTGGACGTAAAAATTTATGTTCTGTTTGTCGAATATCAATGTACAATGTTATCCGCTATCTTTGGGTTGAGTTGTAGTGGAGAAAAAGACGAAAAAAAAACTCCAGTGTGACCATATTTTCCGAAATGATCTAAAGGACCCAAGAACTATCTCAACCGAGTCCCAAAAATACCATCCTTATTAAATTTCCAACACCTTTAAAGACTATGGTACCATACACCATATCTCTTTAATATTTTCAATAACGGTGCGATCATGCGAGCGCATGCTACCGTCGGAAAACGCTCGAATGCGTCCCATGTTTGAACACACCTGCTGGGTGTGAATGGCTTAAATATAACCTTAATACTTAAGAAATAGAGGCGACTACAGTTCAGAAATAGGGAAAAACGTAGAGTAGGTTTCTAAGAAAAGTTATTTTACGCTATACACTCACTACTATAACAGCCTATATATGTCCCACTGTAGGGTACAGGCCTTCTTCTAGACACTCACTGTAGAGTTTCAATTCGAACAGATTTATTTTTGCTTACAAACTTTCTCTGAAATTAAGTTTCTGAAGTTTAATACGACTGATGATATTTGACATGTGAACTAGACTGTAATGTGAAGGAACAAGGTACCTTCGTTCAGTATTTATCTTTCGTCTTTTCTCTCTATTGGTCTAGGAAGCGAGAAATCAAACGCGCTACAAAGTTGCGAACTCTGTAACGAACACAACTTGCGCCACCTAGTTTAAGTTCGCGTTTATACTGAGTGCATACTGAGAGATTTCCACGGTGGAAGGTGAGCTGGTGCTGTTCTTCAAATGAATCGTTCTTGTAGCATTTTCAGTTAGCCGTTTTCAAAGTCAAAAGTCAAAGTCATAGTCAAATTTTTTTTTTCCTGTAATAGATAGCTGTTTTTGTGATCTTCCACTTCTTTCTGTCTTGAGCCATCCTTTCTCATCTGAACAAAAATCCTGTGAGATCGTCCCACCATTGACGGTGTCGAGTTGGTATATTTGCGATTTATGTCTGGTATGGACTGAAACTTTGCAAGGCACGTTAAGCTGTTGGTGCCGGCTGCCGTCGATAGATGGCAGTCGTTAAGCCAAGTCTGAGGCCTTAGGGCGGCTTGACAACTTCTGACAGTAGACGAGCCACTAGTCTACAAGCCTCCACCAATCCGGACTTGGCCCCCGTGGTGGAGTATGGCCTATACCTTCCTCAGGGAAGAGACCCGTGCCCCTCGGTGGGGACATAATGGGTTGATGATGATGATGGACTGAAGCCAAATGAATTGAAATATACGTTGTTTATGTATAAGAATAATATAGGTATAATATAATTAAATAATAAACAGGGCGTCCCACGGCTATGCCACATGGAGGCAAAGTACCTTGAATATTGTAGATGGAATATATTACTGAAAGAAGACATTATTATAATAAAAAAAATAAGCTGCATTCATAGATTTTTAAATAATTACATGGTTGAACCGGGAATCGAACCCGCTACACGAGAAAAACAAATACCCTGTAGCTTTATCATACCGATCGAAAGGCTTCATTATAAGGATTATTTTCTGCTAAATAACATAGTGTCAGAAATAAAAGGAAGACCATGATATATATGTATACTATGTATAGATATATGGACGTCTCTTCCCCGTCACGTCGATCCCCGTCACGTCGATCCCCAGAATTATCATAATTTAAAACTTAAACTGACTCTTCAAAAATTTTCAGGACCTATGAATCCGCTTGATGAACGTATGTATGTAGGTGCTATGTTCTACATAACTTTAACAAAATGTTCACAGTGTCAAACAGTCTTGAATATATTATATTTCTTGGAAGAAAATACTCTACGCGCGTAGTACTGAAAATGGCGCTAAGTGGCATCGAAAGGAGTTTTCTGATAGAATACTTTGTTTACTCACTTAATAAGTGTTCGCTCAAATAAAGAGCCGTTTACGCTCAGCAACTCAATTTCATTCAACTTGCAGCAGTAAGAACAAGGTTTTCTTGTAACTGCAGTGTGAAATACCACACGTTATCTGTGAAGGTAAATATTGCGAGCAAACCTGCGATTTAGTTGGCTCTAAGCTTTGACTTCGACTCTAAACTTTGACTTTGTGTCCTGTTGATTAGCCGAGTAAGCTAGGAGGATGAGAGCTGGGCTAGCCTATTTCAGTAAAAAGTTGGTTACTACAGTGTCTGAATGGTCTTAAACTTTACAGGGTGCAATGCAACTGTAAAGATTGGCGGTCTCGTTTATAAAAACACGATTCCTTAAAACACTCGATAAACGCCAATTGAAATAGTCTGTGGTGGAGATTCAGATTGAGCGAGAGGCCCAGGTTCGATTCCCGGTGCGGGCTTGTACCTATGACTTTGTTTTCTAAATTATGTACATTTTTGAAGTTATAGTAGCGATACCAATCGCTAACGTGAAGGAAAACATCGTGAGGAAACCTGAGTGTTTGAGCTATTCACACACCTCAGCGCTTGAAATCGCCAATCCGCGGTGGGTATGCGTGGTGATTAAGCCCATACTCTCTCTCTCTCTCTGAGAGAAGGCCTGTGCTCTACAGTGGGACGTATATAGGCTGCTTACTATTATGCTTATACT
The DNA here is from genome assembly GCA_963969515.1 of Yponomeuta evonymella. Taxonomy (NCBI): domain Eukaryota; kingdom Metazoa; phylum Arthropoda; class Insecta; order Lepidoptera; family Yponomeutidae; genus Yponomeuta; species Yponomeuta evonymella. The sequence continues at coordinate 20,821,286 of OZ018346.1, read as the reverse complement.
CAAGTTTATAGACCCGCAAGAAACGTCTATTTCGACACTCAAGGGAATCAAAATTTATATTTCCGTTGATCTAGATTTATAAAATTGGGCAAGTAATCGTCTTACACTACAGGTAAAAACTGAAAAACTGAAAACAATACATTTGTAATTAAATCATGGAACAATTAGTCTTTGAAGTTCGGAAAAAGCTCGGAAAAAACTGCGAGACTCAATTCCTGAATTACAGGGTGACTTCGAATTCGATTGACAAATTTCAAGGGGACATTCTAACCAGGATTTTGAAACATATGACGCTAGTTTTGAAAAAAAAATAGACTTAAAAAACAATTTTTTTAGTTACCCAAAATTACTTTACATAAGCATAGAGAAACAGTATGAGGAAGAACTTTTGTAAGAATTTAAAAAAAAACGATGGGTCGAGCGCCTGTCAGCTCAATGGTTTTTTAAATTGTTTACGCATATCGGAGGACAGACTCTTGACATTTAACATATTAGAAATCATTTTTTAACGTCATGGTATTTCCTACCACTTTGAATTTGGATTTGCAGTTTCAAACAAAAGGTCGGAAATCATGAATATTTCAAAATTTGTTATGCCATTACCAATAAATCATTAATAATGCTGTCTTTCTTTCTACAATGAAAAGAACGTTCTCTCAAAGTATAGCTAACAATTTCAAAATCACCCTGTATTTATATTATGGAAGTAACTCCAAATTTGTACGGAACCCTCGGTGGGCGAGTCTAACTCGCTCTTGTCCGGTTTGTTTTACTAAATCCCTATGTTATACATCTGAAAGAAGGGGTTATGCTCGTCATACGAACAACTTAAACTATAGGTTTTCCCACTTCGCAATAATAAATGGGGAAAAATATTCAGCTGTTCCACATGGTCTGCAGTATCAAAATGTACGGAAATGCTGATAATTTTTTCAAGACTTCGATTTTTTCCCCATAGTATAAATGATTCGTATTGAGGCATAGAACGTTACGAAATCCCCATATGTGCCCTATGCATATGGCCTTTACGGGGATTTCGTAACATCCTGTGTATGTAGTGTCGGTAAAGAGTTAAATGAAAATGAAATTAAACATTTTAGTGATACAAGATCTTTAAGGAGCTTTTTAAAACATAAGTACACATACTTTATAACACTTAACGATACGTTTTTTTTTCCTTCTGTTTATTTTATGAAGTATTCCATTTGATCATTTGATCTCATAAGTATTCCATCATGCATGTTATACTTCGAACAAATAGAGGATATATGAGCAAAGAGCAAGATAAAAAGTACCCGAAACCGGCGTGTGTGCATGCAACGACTAATGAATGTTGAGGAAGCGAAAATTATCTGTTAGGATCGTGGCAAGAGGCAGTCCCTGGTTTCTGGCTACCCCTCTGGCAGGGTGAGTTTATGTACATACCATGCGAGAGGTCCCAGGTTCGAATCCCGGCTGGGGACAAAAAAAAACCCATCTCTTGTATGTTTACGTGTTTGTGATGTCGTTGTTTCTGGTTCCCACGACACAGGGTATCCTAGTGTGGGGCCAGAAGCAATGTATGTGCCTGTACGTAAATATTTATTTATTTATATGTAAAAAAAATATGTCACGTTATTATGATGCGAATGTTATATTCATTGTTATAACACTCATGTAACTCTTCAGAGGAAAGCCCTTTGATTGTATTCAAGTCGCGCGCCTAGCTCGCGGGAACAATCATCCGAGACATTATTCTTTTTCTCGATATCACGATGGCAGTTGCGTGGAATCGATTCCTCTCTCGATTCCGTTAGTAGCGAGATATGTGTGCCATTTGATACGGCACTACCTTCTTTTCGCTCGACGACATGTGCGCTCTATTGGATGTAGTTTTTCTTGTAAGCTTCTTTTAATGTTTCCCGAACGAAAAAAAAAAACGGAAAGACTCTGGTGCTTGTAAAACATTTTAAGGTTTCGTACCTCAGAAGTAACATCACACATACACATACACACTCTCTTTCTCTCACACGCACTGACACACACACACGCACACGCACGCGCACTCACACACACACACACACGCACACGCACGCGCACTCACACACACACACACACGCACACGCACGCGCACTCGCACGCGCACGCACGCACGCACGCACGCACGCACGTACGCATTTAATATTTCATTGTTAAAAATTTACGTTATGTTTGTTTAATGTCAATGTACAATGTTATTAGCTGCAATGTATGTTATTGAAATAATATAAACAAAAATGTGTTAATTCAATAACTTTTTTAGTTACTGGCTGACTCGGAAAACATTATTTTGCCATATTAAGTAGCCTACGATCTATACTCAGACCTACCAAATATATACAAAAAAAAAATCATAAAAATCGGTGAAGCCGTTTCGGAGGAGTTCGATAACAAGCACTGTGACACGAGATTTTAGATTCAGCATTCTAGCGTTCTTCATTAGTGCCACATTGAAGATACCCTATCCACCCGTATTCATTGCGCTCGAGTAAAGTTTGAAGCAAGTAACAAAAACAAAGAACGGTGGTAGCGAATTGGTAGAATGCCGGCTTCTCATTCGGGTGGTCGTGAGTTCGAATCCAGGCATGTACCAATAACTTTGTTTTCTAAGTTACGTACAATTGTGAAGTTATAGCAGCAATACCACTCGCTTATTGTGAAGGAAAACATTGTGTGGAAAACTGAGGTGTTCACATACCTCAGCCGCGATGGGCACGCGTGGTAATTAAGCCACTTACTACCACTTAGCCATTTACTCTTTTTAAGAGAAGGCCTGCATTATTACTAGTACCTGGATGACTTCGTATATATATTTTTTGTTAATCGTTTTTTTTGGGAATTATATTTAGATACGACGAAAAAAGGGGAAAAAAAATTATCGGGCTTTGGACTCGAACCACGGTCTTCTGGTTTCGGGACCGCCTGACTTCCAACCTAAGCTATTACAACCTTGTAGACGGAGGCGAAATTTATCTTCATATTCTAATGATATTGTAGCAGTTTTTCACGGCCTGAAAACACGGATAAAACGACGTGTTCTAAAAATTAAACCTAGCTAGATCGATTGATCGCCCCCGAAACCCCTGGCATACTAGATTTCAAGAAAATCGTTGGAGCCGTTTCCGAGATTCAGATTTTATATACACATATATACAAGAGTTGCTCGTTTAAAGGTATAAGATTAGATAGATAGATTAGATAACAGAAATCACTCCAAAATAAACAATCGCAGGTAATAATCGCGTAATACTTCTGATAGTATAATCGGGTTGTGCAGAAATATTTCATTTCATTCAATAACATAATATATTTTTCCGCCTGCCCAAACTTAATATCAACAAACGGATAATATTTATTTGACTGTATTATTGCATGACTTCACATCGCGAAATACAGTAATAACGTTTCCATTACATTACATAAACTCAGGGCCATTATTATGAAAAATGCGTCATCATCGGAAGTAGTGAAATAGTCGCTTGTCAGTGTATTATAAAATACTAGCTGTTGCCCGCGACTTTGTTCGCGTAGTAATTTAGATGTGTATTTTTCCGGGATAAAAAATAGCCTATGTGCTAATCCAGACTATAATCTATCTCTGTGCAATTTCATCGTGAAAGAGGAAACATACAAACTTTCGCGTTTATAATATTAGTAAGGAAGTCCTTACTTCTAACTATTGAAAAAAACCGGTAAAGTGCTTCATAGAACTAACAACTTCATGGAAGTAATTTGCAAATTTTACTTTTATAAGTTAGTTGCCTATTACTCGTTAACTAGTAAAGCCTACGTAGCCGTGATACTTTTTCTTTTAAGATCATTATATGTGCTACTACCCTGAATTTTTCACGTTTCTACAATCAACCGTTGAACCAGGAGAGAAGAGGGGGGGGGACGCCCTACTCGTACAAAATTTTTCATTTTAAAGCTTAATATTACGCAAACGGAACCCTAAATCAAAAATTATTTAGCTACACCCACAATATTTTTCAACGGCCCATCCAACGATGCCCGAAGACGAGAAAAAAAACATCTACACTTTTCATGTTAGGGGAGGTACAGTAAAAAACAAAAATTTGCATCATTTTATTCTTTAACTTTGTCGGCGTGATAAATATGTATACACATACCAGATTACTGCTTTCTAGTACCACCGGGCTTTGCGCTCGGCCACGGACGGACAGACAGACAGACAGATGGACATGCATTTTGCTGAGCTGCAGCCTTTTTCTATTGTAGTACTTGTGTTCGGCATGATTGTATTGGGTACGTCTCTCCGTAAATTTATTTTATTCTGTGTTACAATGGAAATAAATGTTTTTCACTTTCACTTTCACATGGCGAAACTATAAGGGTTTCTTGTCGGACTACGGAACCCTAAAAGAACCGTATTTTTAGCTAGATTCGAGTGAATTGTCGGGCTCAAGCGCGACGTTGACGACCCTTCCGAACATATCGCTGCTTCATAATAAGGGCCTCGGCCTGTATCCCGGAGGGATAAACAGGGACCAGGGTGTGCTACTCGCCACATAGGGCTTACCTCTCGTGACAGACCTACTTCACTTCATCAACGTTAATTAGCTGTTTCATGCACGCACGCCGGTTTTGGGTACTCTTTATCTTGGCTTTCGGTAAAACATCCCCGCGAACACCCTTAGCGAGTGGTACTGCCACTAAAACTTTAAAAAATGTATGCGACTTAAAAAACAAAGTCTGGTACACGCCGAGATTCGAACTCACGACCTTCTTCAGATTACGCGCACCAGATTACGTGAATGATTCCAATCGTGTGAACTGTCTAAATTCGTATGTAATTTGACAATAATATTATTGGAATCGCTCAGGATTGGGCGCGCATAATTAGGCATCTAATTACTAACAATTTTTAATAAAAAATAAAAACCGACTTCAAAACACTGCAGCACTAAAAAGTTGTGGCGCCGGATTAAGAGTAGCGATTTTTTTTTATTTACACACGATCAACTGCCTACGTTGCAAGTTAGCATAAGTATGTATGCGAGGCATAAGCTTATTCTATGTGAAAGTATCTTTTATGCGGTAGCCGGGCGTCTTAAGAGGGTACCAAATGTACTCTATTGCCGTTATTGTTATTAAGTATTATCACCACTCGGGGTATTCTTGAAAGATACTAAGGAGAGGAAAATAAAGTAAACACACGAGAGAATATATTCGGCAATATCCTGCCGACCCCGAGATAATCGTTGTAATGCGTGTATCTCACTTTACGGGGTACAATGGCTGCCGGGGATAATGGAGACCTGTGGTTTCTTCTACTTAGCAAGGTTTTCTGAAATAAAACATTTACCACACGGCACATGAGTAGTGGTGCGTATCTTTGAAGATTGTAGGTTTTAATTTGAGCTCATCTTATCCTGCCTCGTTGGTCTAGCGATTAACGCACTTGACTACGAAAACGGAGTTCGTGGGTTTGATTCCCATCGAAGGCCGCCGTACTAAATTTGTGCAGAGGCCTCATTCAGGGTGCACCTCCATGTTTGTAGTTTGGAACTAGGATAAGTGATTATTATTTTAAATACGTTTATTGCACATAAGTAAAGAATACAATGGCAATGTGGCGGACTTAAAGCTATAAGCATTTTCTGCCAGTTAAGTGATTTTGTTGTCAGGAAGTTATTGTGAAGTCCTCTTCGTCATTCGTCATATCAGACATCAAGAATTTCTAGTGTTAGCCCTTTGGTTTTATGCACAAAGTGTACTTTAAACATTTTTTTAACCTTCAAGGATTTTAGTAGGATCGTATACAGTGCCACGTAAGGGATGTACATACTAACCTTTGACAGCCTAACTCCCAGTTTCTCGTACACAAACACGCTGTTAATCTACTATTAACAGCTGTGAATTGACCAAAGTGCACAGAAAAAAGCCACTGACAGGTGTTAACAGTAGATTAACAGCTTGTTATTGTACGAGAAACCGGGGGTAAGTATTGCTAACGTAAATTTTATCTATTTCTAGTATTTACATTGCGTCAGCTAGCTACAATTTTAAAGTTGGGTACTGATATTTTTTGCACAAACTGAACTTACTTTGTTGTATTTATGTGACTTGTTTTTCCTTTGTACTTGTTTATGTTAGATACTTGTTATGCCTTTTTTCGTGTGATGTGTTAATTGGTCCCAATAAAGGTCTTTCTTCTTCTTCTTCTTCATTTTTTGTACCTGTGATTGTACTAAAATGCTACAAAAATTATCTAGGCCCAGTTCTTTTAACCGCAAGTGTATTTGCAATGTTTATATTTACGTGCTATTAGGTAAAATGCTTTCGATGTAACATCTCCCGGGTGAAATTCGCGCCTCTCCTGAGTACAATGCATCTCACGAGATGCTTAGGTTTTAGCAACAATTTAGGTAAGGCAGGGTTTACCAATTTACCGCCGGTTTTTGAATTGTAGACTTTGCTTAGTAAATGCTTATGTGCCGTTGTGTGATTTTGTGTTTCAATATGTGATGTAATGGATGTGTCGTGTGTAAATACAACATTTACCTTACAGACTCCAGTCTAGCGTGGCTATAGGCTCTAGGTAATTTATATTTATGTTTCAGTATCATTATGTGATCATAGTTATAATAGTAACATATTTGCAAGTATATATTTACAGCTATAGGTACCATAAATAAGTAAAAGTAAAATTAAAATAAGTGGTGGAATGAATAGGTGACTTTTAGTTTTTTTTTCTCTAATTATTGAGCTTTATTTGCCTTCTCCCGATATCCGTTTTGTCATTCAGAACCTCTCTTAGGCTGGCTGAAAGAAATTTCTTTTGAAATAAGTCCGCCTTTGTACATCTACACTTATCTGTTATGTAAGTTTTTAATTTTAGTGCAATGAAGCGTGACGAACATAATATTTTTAGGGTTCCATACCCAAAGGGTAAGGGACCCTATTACTAAGACTCCGCCGTCCGTCCGTCCGTCCGTCTGTCATCGAGCTTTATCTCATGAAACGTGATAGTTACACAGTTGAAATTTTCACAGATGATGTATTTCTGTTGCCGCTATAACAACAAATACTATAACAGAATAAAATAAATAGTGAAGGGGGGCTCCCATACAAGAAACGTGATTTTTTGCCGTTTTTCGCGCGATATTAATAACGGCAACAGGTAGACGCTTGAAATATTCAAATGTTGTATGGATAATATGGACTTAAAGTCAGATTTTAAGTGTTCACTTCTACGTTCCCTTGGGGAAGAAAAATGAGTTCTGGTTCACACAAACAAACACTCACACGGTACACACAAACACTTCACACGCACGCACACACTATGCAATCATGTAACTTAGTAGCACTCTGTCCATAGTTATATACAAATAAGTCTTAAAATACGTAAGGTCATTGCCTGTTTTTCTTCTTTTCCACTGTAAAATTTGTTTTTATAACTTAAACTTAAATTATATAACTTTACTTCCTGTCCAATACTGTGTTCCTGTCTACTAGTTAAGTCAACATAATGTAAGCCCTTAATTGGCCTATGATTGGATATATTTAACATAACTATACTTCAGAAGTTAACTTGTGCTGTGGGTTTTGTATTAAAATAAAATAAAAAATAAAAAAATAGTAATGGTACGGAACCCTTCGTGCGCGAGTCCAACTCGCACTTGGCCGGTTTTACTTTACCTATCTAGCTCTTCTGATTTCTCATAAAAACGAGACAGGTATATACGTAGTGAATTTTACCATTTTAAAACCGATAAACTTTTGATTTTTCAGTTTCCGGTAGATGATATTTACAATCATTTTTTCATAACTCTTACTTCCTTAAGATAAATTAAGTTAATCGAAGAGTCTCCACTGCTTGGGTTATTTATTAAGACTGGCGTGTCCAATACCTACTAACAAAATAATAAAATGTGTCACTGAAACAGCGCAAAAACTGAAAGACGTTTCTTTAGCATAGGTAATTAAAGAAGTTTCAATGAGCGAGCGTTTCAAATGAACACTTGGTAGATGACTTCAAAGAAAAAGACTTCTTACAACTATTATGTAGAAGACCTAATTTAGAACTTCTTGCCTGTACAGTGTTGAGCCGAGTGTTTTGCTGAAATGTCATGAAAACCGTCCATTACTTTAAAACGCCATAAGCCGTGAAGAGGGTGCGTCAGGCGGACAGACTAAGAATCTTGGGCTTAACATTTCAGACTCGGGATGGCAGTAAACGCTCATCCGAAGGCGAAAAAACCTAAATTGAATCGCAAAACTAGCGCACGCGCACCAAATCTGACAAAAGTTTTTTTATGTGTGTCGCGCTGAGGCGACGGCACACCGCGCCCATTGTTAAAGTATTCGCCAATATTCAATCAATCAACCAGCCAGTACTCGCCACTTCCTCCAGTCATCGGTCATCCTCATAGTCAAAGTAAAAAAAAAATATTTAAAGTAACACAGAAACTGTGACTTATTAAACGTTACAAGAAAAACTAGGTGTCCATTTCAAAATCTAGATCATTTGTAGAAAAACGGACAAAAGAAACTCCAAATTTAGTCTTTTCAAACATATTCCTTAATTAACAGAGTTTACATGTTATATCTTCTAAAACCTAGTACCTACTAGGATGTATTAAACTGGCTTTAATTCCACACATCTTTGTCATCTAAATAATCCTTAATGCTATAGTAGCCCTTTTGGCATAAAGTGCGCTTTACACATTTTTTGAACAGCGCTTCAGGCAAGCTTATTATATCTTCAGGGATCTTATTGTAAAAACGTATACAATGCCCCATAAAGGACGTATTAACCTTTGCCAGCATAAATCATGGGAAAGAAAATTTATGTTTACTTCTAGTATTTACATTGTGTTGGCTACCCACGGTTTTAAAATTACTTATATTTTTCCTGACGTACTTAATATTCTCATAGATATACTGACTAACTCATCCAGAATCGGCTTCAGATCGTCGATCCAGCGAGCTGCGTTTGCTAGTTCGTGGTTTCCACTCGAGAGTCTTTGCACCCCATCGACCATCGGTTCTTCGGCACATGTGGCCAGTTCACTGCCACTTCAGCTGGCTATTCTTATATGCTTTATCAGTCATCTTAGTTCCTTCGCGAATTGTCTCCTTCCGATGTGATCAAAGAGACTCCTAGCGTAGTCCGTTCCATAGCGCGATGAGGTTATTTGAATCTGTGGACTGGTCCTGCCGTCGTTGGTCACGTTTCAGCTCCGTTCAGGACGCGCTGGTTGAAAAGATTTATCTTCTCCTATACTCCGCGCACCAAATACTGAGCGACTCCAATCGATCGCAAATCATCATAAACAGCCTCTATACGTCTCACTACAGAGCGCAGGCCTTCTCTCAGAGAGAAAGTATGGGCTAAATCACCACGCGTGCCCACCGCGGATTGGCCATTTCAAGCGCAGACACTCAGGTTTCCTCACGATGTTTTTTTCACAGTTAGCGAGTGGTATTGCTACTATAACTTCACAAATGTACATAATATCTTAGAAAACTAAGTTATAGGTACATGCCCGCCCTCGGAATCGAACCTGGGTCTCTCGCTTCTGAGTCCGATGTTCTACCCAGTAGGCTACCGTCATCGTCAAATAACATACTAATTGCTATAGCAAATGTCAACATTCCGACAGGATTTGCTTCGCATTTGGTGCGCCTCTGAGCGGAAGTTGAGTGATACCTATTAGTGTTGAGTGAGATTTAGTGTTCCAATTTATAGATTGGGTCGTTTAATAAGCGAGGCTGAACAAGCCGTAATATTTGAAGAACAAGATGAAATAAAATTATATTCTTTTTGTTGCACTAACCGGTGCTGGGGACAATTTAAAAACCTATTTAGAGGCTAAAAACTCCACCCTCCCATACAGATAACTTTGTAAAAAGGCTCGAAATTTCATCCATGCTTGCACTTGCTCTTTAGCTCAGTTGGGAGAGCGCTGGCATGATGAGCCAGAGGTCGCGGGTTCGAGTCTGGTATGGGTGGAATTTTTAGCCTCTAAATAGGTTTTTAAAGAAAAATACAAGTAGGAAACACACTAATGAAATACTTTATTATTAATTTATTTTATGCTGACTTATTATGTACGTACATAGCTAGCCGAAGAAAAAAATATTCGTTTCACGATTAGTTTTATGTCAAGATCACGAAACTCAAGAACCAAGCTAAGGTAGTTCCTGCCGTACAATTGAAAAAATATAATGTTTTATTACACCGCAAATCCGATATTGTATTTATTTTGCGGTGTGCACGTACAGTGCGTGAGCACCTCAAAATTTATGAGCTCCACAGCATCAAACCAACCGATATAAAAGAGGCAAAACCTCAGGAGGGTCCCCTTTCAAAGAGAACGTTGTTTAGTTAGTATTTACAAAGGACACAGCCAGCGGTAGGTAATACGGTACACAGTACACACTAGCGGGTTTGTGGCGTAGTAGAGAAAGTTTTATTGAATTACCTAGTGCTTCGGAAATATATATTTATAATAATATATACATACCTACATAAACTCACGCCTGTATCCCAGAGGAGTAGGGAAAGACCAAGGGATTTCCACTTGCAACGATCCCAACAAACTCTCTTTCGCTTCATCAACATTCATTGCTGCAGGCACGCACCCCGGTTTCGGGTACTTATTATCCTGGGACTTCTCCTATATTAAGTAAGCAGGAGTTGCATTTGGACGTATTTCAGAATATTTGACGGGAAACCAGCAGTAAGTGTGGATAACTCGATTTATTTCGACCTCTCTTCAAAAAACTAAGTTATACTGCCACTGCCAGCTATATTATATTTTGAAGTGTGTCTGCACGCCAAGAAAAATATTAGGGACTTTCAAGCAAAAGATTGCGCATTCTCTACTAGCTGCCCAAACTGATTGGCCGGATTACGTCATTTGCAAAATCATATGTATGAATTAATTTAAAAAAACATTAATGTAATTTATTCATCCAAAAATATTATAATTTCAATAATATAACTGTAGTTAATATAACTGTAGTTAATAAGTTACCTGGTTACGGTGATGGCGGGGAGTCGCTGGATGTGGGCGGCACAAGACCGGGAAGCTTGGAATACCATAAGGGAGGCCTATGTCCTGCAGTGGGCGTCAAATGGCTAATGATGATGATAATGATGATGATGATGATGATGATGATGATAATGAAGTTGATATTGATACTAAAATACCCATAGGTAAAAAGTGCAATATTAACTGCAGACAATTTTGTATGCCAGTATAACTGGCGCGTCACGCATGTTCTTAATTATTGTAAATTATATAAAATAATTTTATTAATAGTGCTATTTATCAAAGTGGTCACATCGTCCCACACGTCCGCACAGTGCACGTCACAATATTTCAAAAAGTCAGGAATTCCGTACGAAATTTTATGTTTCTGTCTGGTAACTTCCACGGGCAGGGCCGAGTTTCATAACACTATAATTCATAGTTAATTGTGACGATGCAACGTAAATTGCGTAGCACTCTTCCTACTCGTTAATCTGCGGGTTAATCGACTTTGCAATGTACATCGAACTGTCGTAGTAACACATAAATTGTACATACATACATAAACTCTCGAAGTATCGATAATACCTGAGGATAATACCGATAACTGGGGTAGACGAGTTATTGAGTGGAGACCGCGGATCGGTAAACGTAGTGTAGGACGTCCTCAGACTCGGTGGAGCGATGATCTCCGCAGGGCGGCTGGCAATAGCTGGATGAAAGTAGCCGAGGACCGTGCTCAGTGGCATGCAATAGGAGAGGCCTGTGTCCAGAAGTAGACAAGCGTAGGCCGATGATGATGATGATGATCGATATATTTGTTTGCATCAACATGAATTGTAGTTCTATGAAACAGGGCCCAGTGTGCGCACTGCCTAATCCGGCGTCTATACATCAGTGTTATTACATCTGCGCCGGTCTGGAAATGGACTGGCAAGCCCGTTTATTGCCGCCCTTGAAGCCGGCGCCTCATTCGTGTGAGTTATGTGGCGAGCGCCGCGCAGGCCTTAAGTACTTTGCCGCTGAAAAACATCGTTTGCATATGGTACCCAAATAGGTCCTCGACTAGAAAGATTCAGATGTAACAGAGCATTTATATGGAGTGTTTCGAGTGTGTGTAAATCGATATCCTTACTAATATTATAAACGCGAAAGTTTGTATGTATGGATGGATGTTTGTTACTCTTTCACGCAAAAACGGCTGTACGGATCCGGATGAAATTTTGCACAGAGATAGATTATAGTCTGGATTAGCACATAGGCTATTTTTATCCGGGAAAAATATACATCAAAATTAGCACGCAATCGAAGTGGCGGGCAACAGCTAGTACTTAATATAATAACTTCTACACACTTGACCTGGTCCCAAACTAGGATATCCAGTGCTATGGTAACCAGACAAAGATGTCACAAACATGAAAATATACAGACTCAGGCTATTTGTACAAATTTATGGCGCCCCCCAATGGGAACCGGACCCACGGACTCTGTTCTGGTCGCTGAGCGCCTTAACGGCTAGACCAACGAGGCATATAGGCTCGGGGTCTAATTATGCGGACCTGTTGGAATCCTAACGTTTACGATTGCAATTAGTATGGAATTTGACAGACGCTTGGAATCCTTCAGAAGTTAGTGCACCTAATATATGAGCAGGACACTGTAAATTGCATAGCCGATTAAACCACAGATTAACAAGTAGAAAGACTCGGCTACGCAATGTACATCATCATCATCATCATCACCATCAGCCATTTGACGCCCACTGCAGGACTTAGGCCTCCCTCATGGTTTTCCAAGCTTCCCGGTGTTGTGCCGCCCACATCCAGCGACTCCCCGCCACCGTAACCAGGTCGTCAGACCATCTGATGGGAGGCCTGCCCACGCTGCGTCGTCCGGTCCGCGGTCGACAGGTCAGAACTTTTCGCCCCAACGGCCATCAGTTCTCCGAGCTATGTGCCCCGCCCACTACCACTTCAACTGAGCAATTTTTCGAGCTATATTAGTAACTCGGGTTCTTCTGCGGATCTCCTCCCCAAAATATATGAGCTGGTCATGAAACTGGGCACCGACTACAAATTATAATTGTACAATACCTACATGTATACATACTTCTAATTATTTAAATTATTTGTAACATCTTAGTGGTGTAGTGTTTCGAGGTCGGTTTTTATTTTTTTGATTAAAAATATTTATTTTTCAATTTCTAGTGGGGGAGCGGGAGAAAAATAAGCACGTCCCTTATAACCATAATTTACCCTACTTCATTCATTTCTTTAAAATTTTATGTTCTCAATTTTTATCTCCGAAAGTCTTCACCAGAATATCACCAAATTAACTTGGGACTACTTTTACGCTATTTTATGAAACATACGGATATTACTAAAGGATGGGCTCTATTAGGCCTTATTTACTGCTGTTCATTGAAGAGCTCCGTTCTTCATCTCTGAAAGTCTTCATCAGATCTTCACCAAATTGAAATGGGACTAATAAGACGTTATGTCTATTCGAACAAAAAAAGAATTGTCGAAATCGGTTAAGACTTGACGGAGTTATGCGAAAACAAAGCAAAAAAAAAATATATACGCGTCGAATTGGTAACCTCCTCCTTTTTTGAAGCCGGTTAAAAATATGGGCGCCGAAAGGAAAATGAGAATGAAACAGAACAAGTGTCTCTCAGAGACGTCTACACGCACAATATCGTGAGATTTTCAGTTGACACAGGCTTTCCGGGGTCACTCGAGTGCCCGTTATCCCAGTAAATGATAAAGCAAACAGTGCGTGGCGAGGCTTTTACACGGGCTTAAAGCCTGCCGGATTTGTTTAGCATCCCTACGCGAACCTATAGCATCCATTACGTTTTTTAACTTCAGGGACGGGGAAATGAACCGAGTTCAAGCACCAATATAATAGAGGTTAAAGTATGAAATTGCCGTTTTATTGCAATAGGTTCTTTGAATTGACATAGAATCTTCATGGTTTGAGGTTTTCGAATGAAACTTTTTTCAAATGGTTTCTATGATGTTCTTTTTTTAAAAAATGTGAAACATTTGAATATCGACTTTCAATTGTTTTTGTTATTCAATTTAGACAAGAAAGATGGATACTGCGAAAATTCGAGTGATTTTTGAATACGAGTTCCGACGCGGAACTAACGCGGCAGAAACAGCCCGCAATATTTGGAGAGGGGTCTACTAATGAACGCACTGTGCGATTTTGGTTTAAACGCTTTCGTGATGGAAATTTCGACTTAAAGAACGAGCCACGAGGAAGACCGCCCACACAGGTGAATAACGATGAATTAAGAGAGATAGTGGAAGCCGACCCTAGTCAAACTACCCAGGAATTAGCGGCATGGTTTAACGTTACCTTACCCACAATATTGACTCACTTGCGTCAAATCAATAAAATAAAAAAATACGAAAACGATCTTCACCATTATTGCTCCACGACAACGCGAGACCTCACACAGCACGAGAAACCATTTTGACCCTTCAGGAACTGCAGTTAGAAACCATTCGTCATCCTCCGTATTCACCAGACCTTGCTCCAACGGACTACCATTTTTTTCGTGATTTGGACAATTATCTACGTGACAAGAAGTTTTCTTCCCAGGTGGCAGTACAAAATGCTTTCACACAGTTTGTGCAGTCTAGATCGTCGGAGTTCTATCGCAAAGGCATTAATGACCTTCCCATTAGATGGCAGCAATGTATAGATAATAATGGCAACTATTTTGATTAAATAAATTTGTTAAAAATTTAAAAAATAAACAATTTAGATTTTCAGTACAAATCGGCAATTTCATACTTTAACCCCTAATATATTGTACATAGAGAACGCCTGTGTTCCCGACACCAGGGTTTGTCTCTTGCCACGAGCCACGATTATTTCTTTCTTTACCAGCATTAAATTCTACTCCTTCTAATGCTGTCCGTCCTGTCCTTGCACAATTCGAGGTCATGTTCTACTTTGTATTAAAGTGTATGCAGTTTATTAGAAATTATTTTTCAGTGTATCGTATTAGAAAATATGTTTTTATTTTTGTTAATATATTTTGTTAACTATCAGTTTTTATTCAGGTTCGGTTGAATATTTACCAAACTCAGTGCTGTGAGCAAAACCGCAGCGTATACTGAGATCGAGGCCATTTTACCGCTGCCCAGACATACCCTGGGTCCCGTATTGCTTAGGGATTATTTTTTCATGTTCAATTTGTTTGTCATTAATCATTGTTATAATTTATGTCATGGTGGTGTTAAATAAATGTTTTTCTTCTTCTTCTTTTTCACTATAAATTAATACTTTTAAAAAAAGCGGTGTAGCGCAGTGGCAGAACGCCGGCTTCACATTCGGGAGGTCGTGGGTTCGAATCCCGGTATGTATCAATGGCTTTGATTTCTAAGTTACGTACATTTTTGAAGTTATAGTAACTGTGAAGGAAAACATCATGAGAAAAACTGCACTCAGGTGTTTACATATCTCAGCGCTTTTAATTGCCAATCCCCGGTGGGCACGCGATGTCCATAATCTCTCTCTGAGAGAAGGCTTATGCCCTACAGTGGGACGTATATAGGCTAGATAGAAAAAGGAATTCTTATCACGATTATGTACATCTGAAAATGGAGGGTTCTATTCGTATGAATAACTTTTACTTTATAGTAACTGTATGGAAGAGTTAATAATAATAATAATAATAATAATAGCTTCCAAACAATACAATCACTTGACCTAGTCCCAAACAAGGACACCCTGTGCTATGGTAACCAGGCAACGGCATCACACAAACGGAGATACACGCAGACTGAGGCCATTTGTACTAATGTACGGCGGCCCCCAGTGGGAATCGAACCCACGACCCATAAGTTGTTATTTATCTCGCGATTTCCCCATAGCTTCGTATTGATGAGTCGAACCCCGATGTATATGGGTATTGTACATAAACTCACGCCTGTATCCCAGAGGAGTAGGCAGAGAGCAAGGACTGCCACTTGCCACGATCCTCACAGATCACTTTCGCTTCCTAAACATTCATTAGTCTTTGCATGCACGCACGCGGGTTTCGGGTACTTTTTATCTTGCCCTTTGCTAAAACTCTTTGCTCTTTGCTTCCCCTATTTGGTCTAAGTATGTCCGCCTGAGTCGTCCCTAAACGGCCCTTCCACCCACATTCGCTCGATATATTTGTTATATTTGTTATTATTGTCATAGGCTGCTCACGCCGATTCTAAATCCACGCATGATTTTCTGATATCGTGTTACAAGGACGCGACCTTCAGCGATTGTTTGTCGACCAAATGCCCGAACAAGATGATACAGGGATTCACCCCTTTGTTGGAAGTGGGTTTTGTTTGCCTTGGCTGACAGCGGCCGTGCACTTTGGACAGATTTCCGCTTCCTGTGCCGGATTGACACTTACAAAGTGTTTATATTCTTTTTGCTGCACTAACCCGTGCTGAGCGCAGTTTTTAAAAACCTAATTAGAGGCTAAAAATTCCACCACTGCCTAACCTGCCTGCCACCTAACTGCAAAGTGGGTTACTCGAGGCTGCAGGTGATGTAAATTACTTGGACCAGATGTCGCTGCCTGTACGTAATACAGAGAAGTTTCTAAAGAGGCTCGAAATTTCGCCGATGCCTGCACTTGGTCAGTAGCTCAGTTGGGAGAGCGCTGGCACGGTTAGCCAGAGGTCGCGGGTTCAAGTGCTGGCAGGGGTGGATTTTTTAGCCTCTAATTAGGTTTTTAAAAACTAAGAAGTGTTCATTGAATATGCTCCTGTTTTTGCCCGGTTGCTCAATCGACTAGAATAAGATGACGCTTGCTGGTAGCTTCGCGCAGCTATTGTTGCACTTTTTTTTATTGTTTATTGGAAAACCAACAGCTTATACGATAAGTACATTTACGAAATTGAGACGATTCAACTTAAAGCCAATAACAGGTTGTCGCTGATAATCAGAACTAAACATGTTCACACAATATTTTAAGTTACAAGTTACTTTACTTTAAAATAAATGTACACCAAATTTATTTCTCCGATATGAGGTTCATCATCATCATCATCAACCCATTATGTCCCCACCGAGGGGCACGGGTCTCTTCCCTGAGGAAGGTATAGGCCATACTCCACCACGGGGGCCAAGTCCGGATTGGTGGAGGCTTGTAGACTAGTGGCTCGTCTACTGTCAGAAATTGTCAAGCCGCCATAAGGCCTCTGACTTGGCTTAACGACTGCCATCTATCGACGGCAGCCGGCACCAACAGCTTAACGTGCCTTGCGAAGCACGGAACCGCTCGGAAAAATGCCACTAGCGTTAGGCATAGACGGCGACCCATCCATGCACTGAACGTGCCCTGTGTTGCTTAACCTTCGTGATCGTTTAAGATCACTCAGGCAACCGGGGCTACGAGCGAGCGATATGAGGTTGCCTGGAAGAAATTGCTATTAGCAATAAAGCCGCCAATTGTATTTTTTCTTTTGTCATTGCTGTTTCTGTAACATTTTTTCCGGTATACAGTAAAGGATATTCTCTTCTTATTTTATCAAAGGTATTTCTACGTTCTGTATCGTATGTTCCATGTGCCACCGGATTAATAATAGCGTCACTTCATTTCCTTCCGTGGATGTCGTAGAAGGCGAATAAGGAAATCAATTACCACGAGACGGGCAGCAGCGTCTTCCTGAGATTCCAACCGCATTCTGCGATCCCTCACACAAAACCTCATATGGTTATGAAAACCACGAAGGAGGCCTATGTCTTGCAGTGGGCGTCAAATAGCTAATGATGATGATTATCCAGGAGCGGTAGGCAGAGGCAATGGATTGTCACTTCTCACGGTCCTGATGAACCTCTTCCGCTTTGTCAACATTAATGTTGATAATGATGATGTCATACATTCTCATCCGGCTACGGCGGCGACTGTTGTTGGACCGTCAGGCTTCGTTGATGTAACCATGTGTGGGTGACGTAAGCAAACTTGTGCTACCGATATTGTACTAACAGACTATTACAACATACAACTACCTACATATGGAACTATTATCTATCCGAATTATATTTTTTTTTGTCGTAAAGAGGGTCTCGTTTTTTGTCTTTTAAAATTATTTTTTTGCATTATATCTATAACTGTCATTAAGCCTCTGATAAATAACTATAGGCAATTTAGAACAAGATAATCTGTCAAACAAAGCTAAAATTATAAGCTTATATTATTGGTGTGAAATAAAGTGTTCTTTATCTACTTTGTTATCGATAAACACATTTTAATCTAGCTCTTCTTTTTCATAGAGATCACAAGATCAAACAGTTCGTAAATTAATTTCAGCATGCATGATGTATGTATAAGATCCCCGCGGCGGAGTCGTAAGCTATAACATTAACTCAATATTTATTTACGACCTTAATTCCACAATTTAAAACACATAATTTTCAGCTTAAGCGCTTAGCCCACTAGAGGTGAAATATAGTGGCTATTCCGATATTTATGCGTGACTCCCGATGTAATTTAATAATCTTGCGCCTGAGGCGACTGAGGGCAGAGTGTACAGTGAACAAAATGTATGCCAGAAGCTTTACTTACGAGTATGTCCGGCAAAAGCTATAGCTTAATATTTCATCATCATATTTAATATTTAAGAGTCGGACTCTTGTGGATAAAGCTTCTTCAACGCACTCCGGTCACAGGCTAGCTTCTTCAATGCCTGGTATATCCACTTTCTGTAATCAGAAACTAATAGAAAAAAAAAGAGTAGGTAAGAAAGATAGGGTAAGGCTACGGAGGAGCTATATTGAATGACCAAATTAAAGAGCAGAACCTTCCTTCTTCTTTATGTGCCATCTCCTATCGGAGGTTAGCTACTCGACTGCACTAGCCCGTGCTGAGGACAATTTTAAAATGAGTACCAAAAAAAGTAACTCATTTGAGACAAAATATCAAATGAGTTACTTTTAAAACGGAATTTTGTATGAAAATAATGGCTTATGACGTCACATTTCACAGCACTCTTTTTATGTTTAATCTATTTAAAAATTGTAATAACTAGTAATTGACTAAAAGAGATAGATTTTCCGAGATATTTTGTAATTTTTGTTTTAATCGAGCATATGAAATAATTAATTGTTGATCGTGTCAAATACCGTATTGTGCGTCTCGTAGTTTCCGGGCAATCGGTGAGTGTGATCCTTTCTGCGTGCAGAAAACGTAGAAACCTCTGTAAAATATTGCTCTATGTTAATACCCGAACTTAAATTACGGTGGGCGAAATATTGATTTACGTTCATAGGTCGCTTTATAGAGGGAGTCCGAATATGATTGGAATTATTGCGGAATTTTACATGGATCGCGGCGCGCGGTGGTTTTACTGAAATTTAAAACTGTGCTTGTCACAAAGTGCCTTCCCAAAGTGCACTAAATACAGGGTGTACTAAAATTTGCATAAATATCCAAAAAGAGTGCTCTATTTGTCAATATAAGCAACCATTATGTTGTTGATAACTTCAGATAGCAAAAAAATATTTATTAATAAAATGTGCTGTGGTAAAGCATTTTTTTCGAGTTTCTTAGTAAGTACAAAAAGTCCATGTTGAAGTTATTCCAATTTCAGATATACAACGTGAGGATTATGTTTCACCATATATTATGTCGCCAATCTACTGTGGGCACGCGTGGTGATTAAGCCTATACGTGCTCTGTATGTATAAGTTATGTAGACACATGTTTGTTTGGATGGTATTTTTGGTGCATGGGACTTATTGTAAATTTTATCTTATTTATAAAACTGACAAAATAGACGTCAATTTGCTTGAGGAAGCCGAATAAAACTAGCAATGTCATTTTTTTTAAGTTACGTCAATTTACGGACTTTCTGAAACGTAAAGGTTGACCTGTTTTCGGTTCTTACGTAACGTCTGTCAATTCATAGTTAGGGTTTACCATGAAGAGGGTCAGAGTGTGTGCCCCCGGGAAAATTAGGCGCCGCGTTTCGGATGACATAGTGGTAATGGTCATTTAGGCGTAGCGGTCCTATGTTAACACTTTATGAGATTATGTCTCGGGCGAGACTTTAATTAGTAGCAAACATCCTTTATAAATAAGTAAAACTTAATTTAATAGTAAAAGAAATAGCTTACGTTGTGCAACTATTCTAATATAATTATAATCTTATAAACAATAAAACATTTAAGTTAACACTTTTGAAAAGATCGGTGCCTGAGTTTTTGAGTTTCCCCCAAAATTTTTTTTATTTTTTTTTTATTTTATATTCGGAGATCTCATAGCTTAAAGTTATAAAATACAGTAAGTAAAATAATGACACAAAAAGCTATGGGTTAGTCTCGTAGATAGATAAGCTGTTTCTAATTTCCTACGCTTATTCTTTATACATAAAAAAACATCAATAAGTAAAAGCAATGGATTTTGAAGGATGAAACCGATAAAAAATTCAACATAATAATATTCGTAAATAAACCACAATATTTTAAATAAACCGGAGAAACTATCAAGCAAATTCCACAGGGAACTCACAAATAAATTTCTTAAAAAAGCGGCCAAGTGCGGCCAAATATACATAAAGTCACTCCTATATCCCGGAGGGGTAGACAGAGACCAGCGTTCGCCACTTGCCACGATCCTGACAGATATAATATAACTCTATTATCTTTGTTGCAGACTGGAAAACACTTTCATCGCACTTCGCTACTCATCAAAGCTTTCAACCACAAATTCCGACTGGACCTCGAGCTAAACACGTAAGTTTTTGTTGTTTTACCCGTGGACTTTCAATTGTTGTTATTTATAAGAGCAGCACTGGATAAATGAGTAAACAGATAAATACGTATCATGGGGTAAACGAATAAATAGTCATTTGACAGGGTTTTTTTGTTAAAAAAAAATCTTTTATAATAGGGTTTTCGCAGATAATTTCAATAATGTCAATTATTGGAAACTTTGACTGGAAGAACGAACCACGTGAAATACCACACATGCGGGTGAATAACGCTCAATTGAAGGAGATGTTGAAGGCCCATTCGAGTCAAGCTACTCAGGAATTAGAGGCATGGTTTAACGTTACGTTACTTACAATATTGACTGATTTGCATCAAATCGATAAGATAAAAAAAATGTGAAAAAATAGGTGCCTCATGATTTGACTGATCTGCAGAAAGAAACGTGGTTTTAAACTTGCGTCGCGTTGTTGAATCGGTACAGAAATGAAGGAATATTGGATCGAATTGTCACATGTGACGAAAAATGGATTCCTTACGTTAACCGTAAAGCGATAAATGTAATAGCTGACCCCATGTTCAAACGTCGCAATGCCCTAAAGCAAAGCTTAGAAATAAAAAATTAATGGTAACTTTTTGATGGTCTCTTCAAGGAGTCTTTCTCTATAGCTTTCTCAGGTCTGGTCAAGCAATAACAGCAGATGTTTACTGTGCCGAACTTCGAACAACAGCCCCGAATCCTGAATCGATCTTCGTCATTATTGCTTCATGATAACGCAAGAGAAACCATGCCTCCGGCATCGTAATCAGATGCATGAGTTCCAGGTTTTAGAATATTTATATAAACTCTGTTGGGTTAAGGTCTTTGAAAAGACTAAGTTTCGAGTTTTTTTGTCCGTTTTGTCTCCAAAATGATCTAGATTTTGAAATGGACACCTAGTTTAACTTGTAAAGTTCATCGAGTTACAGTTTCTGTGCTACTTTAAACAAAAATTTTTTTTTTAATTTGTTTGTAATGCCGCTAAACCAACGCGGCAGTCGAATTCAACCTTGCTGCGGGATCTACAGAACATAAATTTTAAATTTCATTGCGAATTGCAATACAAGTACAACAGTTTACAGAAAAACCCTGCTTTGACTCCTCCGACAAAAATAGAAGCAAATTAATGTAGACTTAAGCTAATTAATATTTTACCCACAGAATCCTAGTTTGGGATCAGGAAAAGTGATTATGTTGTGTGGAAGTGTAGAAGTTAGTTCTACACTAGCGCCATTGCTAGGTATGGCGGCCAATTGAATAAGCATAGGTGAGAATGTGATACTTGTCTACACCATTCTGCTAATTCCGTGCCCAAATCTATCCATGACATGTGCATTTTAATTTGGAATCTTCTGTCAAATAAAAAGTTAGCATCTCGAAGTGAAATCCTTTAGCAAGACTTCCTCTGATTCGCAGAGCTTAAATCGTTATGAGTGAATCTGGACTAAAAGAATGAATGTAAAGTGTCAACGGAAGTTTTCAGAGGAAAAATATTTCGTAATCTGTTAGCAAATTTAAGTAGCTGTGAAAAAGGAAACAAGAACTCAAATCAAAATCAAATGCAAAAAATCCTCACGTCTTCATAAAAACCGAGCTTCATATTACTACGGATTTTCCTAAGAGCGAAAGAAATCCAAAGAAATTATTTCGGATCCCCATTCTTCGCGAACAGCAATCTCCTCGGCTAATATCAGCGTCTCTTTTACTCGCATTGACACTTTGTATATCTGTCCCTCTTTTACTCACTTGGCTGGTTTCATAACTTTGCAATTGTGGACGGGAGTGTGCGTTTCAATTTCATTTATGGCCCACCTCTGAACGTTTTCAAGTTTTGACAAGTGATAAGACGCTTTGCCGTTATCGACTTAAGGTGCATATTTGATCGATTCCCTCTTTTGCCTCACTTTCCGTGTATATTTGTATTTTCGTCCTGTGGGTAAGTTGAAGGTTTTCCTGAACAGTTTTCTTTCATCTGTTTTTGCTTTCGCTAGTATTGTGTGTGATAAGAAGTAAAAAAGTAAAAAATATTTATTGCTCATTACTTTAAAGTAGGTAGGTACCTTTTCCAGAGGCTCCCACTCTAGGAGACCCCGTATCGTGGGTGCCAGTTTTATCATAAGTATGTTGTTTACGGCAACAATACAGAACTTATCATCTAGACACTTAAATGAAATAAAATCCAGATACTAGTCTTGTGTTCGTTTTGTGATATTCGTCCTACTGCCGCTTTTCTGGACTTTGGTTTATTCAAATTACATACATACATAAACTCACGCCTGTATACCAGAGGGGTAGGCAGATACCAGGGACTGACACTTGCCACGATCCTGACAGATCACTTTCGCTTCCTCAACATTCATTAGCCGTTGCATGCACGCACGCCGGTTGTGGGTACTTTATATCTTGCCCTTTGCTGATACATCCCCTTTTTGGTCGCAGTATGTCCGCCTGGGACGTCCCTTACCGGCCCTTCCACCTTCCCACATATATTTGTTTCGTCAATCTTTCTTCCTTCATCCTCTCCACATGTCCAAACCAACGCAACATTCCTGTCTCAATTCTAGTGACTACTAGATGTAGTCTAAAAGAATAATTAGTAGTATTAAAGAATAATTAAATCGTGTCCATCGGCAACTCCACGTAACAGCGCGGATTCTTATTCAAGTTATTTATTTGTCGGTCACATGCTACACGTTACAACCAGAATCCGCAAATAATTTGGAGACACTAAACGAGAAATATTGTTCTCCGACAGATAATATCAGAGATACTTATACGCTTGACATTGTTTTCATGTAGAATATCGTTCCCGTACTTGTTTTTTTCCAGTGAATTTAACTTTATCCACGTCGAAATATTCATAGATAATGTTAAATACATATAGAATACGTTAAAGTTATTTAGTTCTTGGCAACATTTGTTTTATCCTTATTAGTATTTTAATCTTTAACCACTTACTGAATGTGAAGGATAACATTATGAGGAAACCCGAAAACGGAGCGGTAGAAAACCGGCTTCTCATTCGATAGGTCATGTAGCAATGACTTTGTTTTCTAAGTTACGTATATTTGTGAAGTTATAGTAGCAATACGACTAGCTAACGTTGAAGGAATACATCGTGAGGAAACCTGAGTGTATGAGGTGTTCACATACCACAGCGCTTCAAATTGCCAATCCGCGGTGGGCATGCGTGGTGATTGAGCCCACACTCTCTGTCTCTGAGAAGAGGCCTGTGCCTATAGTGGGACGTAATTAGCCTGCATTATGCATAATATTTGATTCTTTGTAATAATATGGGAAATAAATGTATTTATTGTATACCAGAGCACATGATACAAAAATATGTAAAGATACAAAGTACCTACAATTGACTGCCTATAAAAATAATAAGAATAAAAAAATTGTCCTCAGCACGGATTAGTGCAACAAAAAGAATATAATCATGTAGGTACAGCGACATCATTCCGATGTAAAAACCTAACTCCAAAGTGATGTAAATTACTTCAGCCAGATGTCGCTGCCTGTACGTAATACAGAAAAGTTTGTAAAGAGGTTCAAAATTTCGCCGATACCTGCACTTGCTCATTAGCTCAGTTGCTCAGAGCGCTGGCACGGTTAGCCAAAGGTCGCGGGTTCAAGTCCCGGCATGGGTGGAATTTTTAGGTTTTTAAGAATGAGGATTCTGAGAATTCCTAGAATAATAAGAATCTCGGAAACTTCTCCAAATTTAGTACCTATGTAGAGAGTTTTAGAGACTCGTTTTAAGTAATAAGTAAAAAAAAAATACGGGGGACGATTGTGTCTAGTGTTCAACATATTCATGCGTAATAATTTGAAATAAATAATAATAAATAAATAACTTCCACACAATATAATCACTCGACCTGGTCCCAAACTAGGATACCCTGTGCTATGGTAACCAGGCAAACCTGAAAGTACACCTAGACTGAGGCCATTTGTACAAATAAACGACGGCCCCCCGTGGGTGTCGAACCCACGGCCTCTGTTTTGGTAGATAAGCGCCTTAACGGCTAGACCAACGAGGTAGACGAAAACTTAAGTTAAAACTTTTTTGTAAAGAATAGATGTGGAGTTCCTTTGTTTGCTTCTTTTCCACATAATTTATTAATTATGAAACTAACAACAAAACAACATTTAGTTTTTATATTGAAAAAAATTTTTTTTTTTAATATTTGAATTGATTCGAATAAAACAAATAATTTTACTCGCAATACTCTCTCATTCGGCCTTTGCAGTTAACAAAACTATGTGAAACGATGCAGGCTTCCACGGAAAGTCATCTCTGCTTCACAAGTGGCCTCGTTAAGTTCGACGTTCGCTGTGTCCTTTTATTGCCCATTAAAGTAAATGCAACGGGCGGGTAACTTGTTTCACTCACGCTGCAGCGTAATCAAAACACTTTGAGCACTGCTAATTTTAAAAACTTATTTAGAGGCTAAAAATTCCAAAGGATTCTAGTTGGTTCCGGTAACCAATAGTGGAAATATTTGCGTCTTGAAAAAAAAGACCCTTACAGTGTTTCTTTTTGGGACAGCCAATCTGTTTACGCAGGCGTAAACTCTATGTCCAAAAATGTCAAGCACTGTGTCATTTACCGCTACCCATAGATAAATTATCTGTCTGGCAACCTTGTCAATAGTATTTAAAGACTCGCGATGCTCATGCATACTTGTATCATAGTTAAGATATAGTGGCAATTAGACCCGTTTATGAGAACCATGAGGGAGGCCTATGTCCTGCAGTGGGCGTCGAATGGCTGATGATGATGATGATGAGACCCGTTTAATATGTAACCGTCTCAATCAAATCCGATACTTATTTACAGGCACAATCAGGCGTAAACTCTATTCAGTGACTTAGCTCAAGTGGGCCAAAGTTTATTTTATTGTAGTAATTAATCGCTCGCAAGAGACGCGTCCGCGTGGCGCCGGATTAAAAATAGCGTCACTCCGTTTCCTTCCGTGGATGTCATAGAAGGTGACTAAGGAAATCAAAGTGTATGTACAACTTTTACGTGGGTAGAGATTTACAATTTATAAATGTTACATACACCAGAGAAATCACGTAAATTTGAAAATTTGTAGCAATTCTACTCAATAATAAAAAACATCACTGACGATTAAAAAATTGTATACGTACAACAATATAAATTTTACCGAAATTGAGTTTAAAATGTCATCATAAACGCCTTCTTCATTGTTCTTTCTTATCGTCATCACAATGGATGTCATAATGATAACTTCTGAAAAGGTAAACACTAATTACTTGCATCTAAGACCTTGTGCCTGGAGTTAAATTATTTTGAAATAAATAAATATATTTTTTGCTATAATTAAACCATTTCGGAAATATATATTTACTCCAATCCTACTTCTGTGATACCTTCAAGTAGGATACCCACAAAGTCATTCCACGTCGTCAATAGTCTTAGAAGCGTCCAAGGAACCCAGAAAAAAGTAAAGAAGCAAACGAAATAGCTGATGAGATTTTCTTTCCTTAATTTATTATTTCCCAAGGCGGGCTAACGCAACTTTTATCTTCCATTATTGAGTTAGTTCGACGAAAAAACGTCAAGGGCACCGGTGTCGCTGTCGGCAAGTCACGTGACCTGGAAGTTTATTTTGTTAATACAAAGGTTTATAAAACCTGTGGAAAACCGCCGATTGTTACATATATTTTTAAGGACCACGATTGAAAAGACTTTTAATATGGGGTTTTTTAGTAATTTTTTTCTTCATAACCATTTCCCTACAGAAACTGATGAAGATGAACACCTTTGTTTTATTCGTGACATTCATTAGATCACAATTTCTGAGCTACAGCAAAGATAAATTAATATATTTTATTTAGTACAGCAAATCATAACCAGGTACAGCAAATAAAATATTGTAATTTCTATTTGGCGATCACATACCTCAGCGCTTATATTGCCATTCCGCGGTGGGCACGCGTGGTGATTAAAAAAAACCTATTTAGAGGCTAAAAATTCCACCCATGCCGGGACTTGAACCCGCGACCTCTAAATAGGTTTTTAAAATTGTCCTCAGCACGGGTTAGTGCAACAAAAGAAAAGAGAATATATAATCATCATGAGGAAACTTGAGTATCTGAGGTGTTCACATACCTCAGCGCTTGAAATCCGCGTTTGGCACGCGTGGTACGAAGCCCATACTCTCTCTCTACGAGAGAAGAGGTCTGTGCCTTGAAGTGAGACGTTTAAAAGCTACCTACATAAAAATCTTATTTTCAGATATACATGGGGATTTGTAACAAACTTTCTACAGGCAATCCGTCATTCAAACCACAAAGTTATCCAGTAGGTACCTACATCCGCATAAATTCTCCTTGCCAAATCTTGTCTCGGCGGAACAAAAATACATAACCGTCGCCGCGCCCAGTGAATTATGTGATATCCCTATTTGATATTCTAAGCTTGTCACAAAACTGTGTACTACACGCCAAATTGTCGATGAAAC
Source organism: Yponomeuta evonymella (assembly GCA_963969515.1). NCBI lineage: Eukaryota > Metazoa > Arthropoda > Insecta > Lepidoptera > Yponomeutidae > Yponomeuta > Yponomeuta evonymella. The sequence continues at coordinate 20,794,008 of OZ018346.1, read as the reverse complement.
GTATGAAGGAGTTCTTTGTTGAGGTTGCTCAGAAACTTTTGCCTCCTGTTGTGCTACGTAGTAGTATGTGAAAGATTTATGTACTGCGTCTTTTTTCGAGGACTTGTATTTAATGGTAAACTAAGTAGCTGTACTTACCAAAGAGTAGTGTTCAGATAAAAGGTATCATCCTTATCCTTATTCATAAATCTGTGTGCCACATTTTATCAGAATGGATATCGATCAAACCTTGAAACTAAGAGCTTCGGTGTTCATTAAGTAAAAATTTTATGAATTTTGTGAATAAAATTTTTGAGTTAGATCTTTCTTTCCATAGAACTTAGAGATACTGGTTGACCATTTGTAACCAATGGGTCATGCTAGGCATCTCACTTAGTGCTCGTGTGGGAAAAGTCGATACTCAGCAAAAAATTTAAGGCTAATTTGTGCCTACACCTACGAATCACAAAGCTAAAATAGAGATGGGTAGGGATAATGGTTAGGCGGAAAAACGCCCGGTGGATTAGGGTAGGTACCATGGCTTGCCGAAAAACTACAGGAGTATCTGATTAATGAATGTTGATGATGAGAAAGAGGTTTTTCAGGATTGTAGTAAGTCAAACCTTGCTCTCGCTACCTCTGCGTGATAGAGGCGTGTGTATAGGTATGTACGAATGTCCGAGGAGAATGGAATAAAACCTGTACAACTGGATCAAAACTAAAAACAAGTTTCCTGCTTTGCTACAAACATACATTACCGAATAGCCTTTGCATCTACGTAATGAGATGATTTATACAGCGTCCAGTGGCACCTTCACTCACACTAGATGGGTGAAGGGACCACTCGGACGCTGCAGTGCCTAGGACAAGATTTAGATGGAGTAGGCTTGTCCAGCACCTATACCATCCTGGCAGCTTAGTCGGCCTAGCTCACAGGAAATTCTAGTCAATACGTGCGGAGTCAACCAGGCCAAATGACTACAGGAGTATCTGACTAATGATGTTGATGAAGCGGAAGATGTTCCTTTCTCCATCTCTACCTGATACAAGCGTGAGTAAAAAGTGATCTCATAGCCCTGCCACGTAAAATGGCCCAAATATGAGGCTAAGTAGACCACAGGTCAAACTAAATCTAACAAGTGTGGGTTTATGTATGCACGAATGTCCGAGGACAACGGAAAAAACCTGTCCATCAAAACGTCACAACGGAAACAAAACAAAAAACAAGCTTCCTTCCTTCCTATAAACACAATATCCGCGTAGTATTATTTGTAATCCTTGTATTTCCATACAACGTGATAGAAGCACCACTCGTAGAGTTAACCACAATTGTTACTACGGAGACAACTTTAACTGCAAGGCAAATTTGTTTCAGAAAGATTGTTATACCTAGCATAAGTATGTAGAGATAGAGAATACTTTTTGTGAACCAATAGTATAAGTAGCAACATACTCGAATGGATGAAGTGACACATGGCTCCGTACACGAAACTGCGAATCGGCACGCTGCATATTCGCAACGCAGAAAACTGCGACACGAACTGCTTCGATGCAATTTCGTGCGGAAATGAATCTCCCTTCCACGATTTCGGTGACCATTCCCGTATTTTGTAAACTAGGTCGTGACATTTATCATAAAAAAGAAACAAAGAAAAAGAAACAAAGAAGATTTAGGGTTCTTCCATTTATTTCTATTATGAACGGCGCCGATGCGAATCAATTCGCAAGCTCTTGCGATGCATCACGCGAGTTCGCAGATTTTTACGATGCGACGTCGTATCGCAGTTTTGTGTTGGGGCCCTAAGCACACGTTTGCCATTAAAGTCATAGACAAAGTGATGCGTTGAGTACAAGATTGTCGATAAGAAGTAGAAGAAAGACATTTATTATACCAACAAGACACATCACAGAAACAAAATAAGCAGATAAGTAACATAATATGCACAACAACTGAATAACAAATATCTACATGAGTTTTAAAACAAATGACAAATTTCAAAGTTAATTTAAAAAAATAAACATCAAATGTTAATCTTAGAATGACATTATGCACCGAGAGGGAGTAGAATATGTGTAAAAGAAGCTAACAATAGTTATTTGTTATACAAGAGTGCAGAGTTGCTTTTTAACCGCGTGCTCAATTTTGATGACCGAGCAAGCGAAGGGTTCAAAAATTAGAATCCTGAGCGTTAGCGAGAAATCAAAAGAAAACAAACGAGGTGACAAATCTTTGCACTCAAGTACAATACGTAACTTTTTATCCCACCTCAGCAAGGAAATGACTAAACGCAAAAAAAAAACACGAAGGAGATCCTGAGTCTGAGTTTTTAACAAATTAAAAAAAGTTGTATAATAAATTCGGCACCATGAAGGTAGATGTAAATAGGTTTATTGATGTTTAAAATTTACTAACTTAGTGCACACGATGTATTAAATTCAATTTACTTTATCCTCTAGCGGATAAAAACGGCTTTTACACTTAGATATCGAAGAACAAAAATACTCTTTCCGACATGGGGGGATGAAAAAATTTTTATTGTTTTCAAAACTTTGTTATTTTTTTAAAAACTTCGCAAACAACGGGGCACGAATATTTTTTTAGTTTCACTAAATAGCTTCTCTCTCTGCCTCTCTTTAAACTGCCCCATATTATAAGAATTTCTTTTTCATCCAAATGTTCAGAGCACCTTTAACCAGACCAGATTTTCTTACACTGCTGATGAACAAAAGTTCTCGAGTGGAGACGACAAACTGGTAAATGCACCGTAGAACGCCCACAATAGAGGACAATTTATTGTTTGATTGATACATTGGATAATTTCACCATTGCAGTCCTTCGGGCAGCTCCCTGTGTTGAGTATTTACGATGTATTGTTTTTCAATCGAGGCCCTCCGGGTGGATGAATTCATCTGTGTAAACATTGCCTAAGCAAGATGGCGGTGCGCGGCGGCGGTCGGATTAATTCGCGTTTTTTGCGAAACAAGGAAAACAAGGGGTTACTTCGTGCTCCATTGCTAAAAACAACTTTCGCGGTTCCCTTGGCGAGATTTGGCGGCGTACATTCGACAGCCCATCAACCTTTGCATCCTTGCACTCTACTCGGTTATATTACAGGTGACTTTGCAACTAAAATGTAAAGTTGATGTGCTGTCGACTGCACGACTTAATTTTTCTAAGTGTTAAATTTTTTAGTACTAATATATTTTCTAACAGTGCAAACCATATATTTTTGTTTCGAGGTGCACACAGTAATTTATCTGATGTATGGAACACTAACGTATTTAAGTGGGAATGCATAGTGATTATGATCTTTCGAAAAAAATGCATATGATAATATGCTCTTTAGTAGCAGAGTACCTGAGCGGTGGTAGCCTAGTGAGTAGAACATTGGACTCGAAAGCGGGAGATCCAGGTTCGAATCCCAGTGCGGGCATGTACCTATGACTTTGTTTTCTAAGTGATGTACATTTGTGAAGTTATAGTAGCAATACCACTCGCTAACTGTGAAGGAAATCATCGTGAGGAAACCTGAGTGTCTGAGCTATTCACATACCTCAGCACTTGAAATCGCTAATCCGCGGTGGGCACGCGTGGTGATTAAGCCCATACTCTCTCCCTGAGAGAAGGCATGTGCCCTACAGTGGAACGTATACAGGCTGCTTATGAGTAGGACCTACAAAAGCTACTTATATACTATAACGAACACGTTGATACATTTTACAAGGACCCGAAGTGGTTTTTGCCAATCATTCATGCGCTTCAATCGAGAAAAAGTAAATAAACAGCCAATTGGATGCTCTTTCCGTGTCAAATAATTTAAATAAAACCGGATAGGAGGGTGGCTTTTAATTTCGGCTACTTTATTTATTTCAAATTCACTGCTCTTTTTGTGCGATCTTAATCCTCAATATCACATTCGACTCAGTCGACTGTACCAATGATTTTTACGTTTTTACGATTTTTAATTACATTTTTGTAGATTTTTACCACCAAACATTATCTCTAAGGGTGAAAAGGTGAACTTAGATAAACCACAGGCTACATCTACGGTTCTGTTTTATTTATTCCTTGGAGACGGGCAGCCGCGTCATCCTGAGATTCCAACCGCATGCTGCGATCGCCAACACGCCTGCCAAGCGTGGCGATTATGGCAAAACCTCTTATGGTTATGAAAACCACGAAGGAGGCTTATGTCCTGCCGTGGGCGTCGAATGGCTGATGATGATGATGATGTATCTTGCTGGTATAATAAATGTCTTTCTTCTTCTTCCTCTTCAAATATCGCAAGGAAATTCAGAATTCGCGTTGAGACCAGACTAGTGGCGGCTAAGTGAATACTCTCTATATATCTCTCTCTGAGAGAAAGCCTCTCTAGAAGGACTTAAATTGATGGGCTACTAAAACTATGTTTACATCACATGTTAGATTATTATATTGTTTTTGTTGCACTTACCCGTGCTGCGGACAATTTAAAAAACTTATTTAGATGTTAAAAATTCCACCTCTCGCACGGTTAACCAGAGGTCGCGGTTTTAAGTCTCGGGATGGGTGGAATTCTGAACCTCTAAATAGGTTTTTAAAAATGTTAGATTATTACCGATCGGCCCTTTGAACTACTCGGCTAACTGATGGTTGAATGATTTACGTTATTCCGCCGCGGGCATCAAGCTATGACTTAGCACTTAGCCAGCACACAGCGGCTCTTCATCATTGCCAATTGATGACGTCACACGCGGGTGATTGATTAATTAATCCGTGACGTAACAAGTTGAAAATATTTTACTCGTTCCGGGGCGAACAAGGGATGATGAATTACATGCGAACAGATAATACGTTATTGAGAACGGCGAAATTTATAATTTTTAAAAAGCACTACTTCTTTTACCATTTTTACACTACTTGTTTATTATACAACAACATAAACTCACGCCTGTATCCCGAAGGGGTAGGCAGAGACCAGGGTCTACCACTTGCCACGATCCTGACAGACATCTTTCGCTTCATCAACATTAATCAGTCGTTGCATACACGCACGCCAACACGTTTTGTTATGTACCTAGACTGTATCCGTCCCCCGCAGGAGATAGGCCTTCTCTCAAAGAGAGATATTCTTAATAATGTAAAGCGCCGAGGTATGTAAAAACCTCAGACACGCAAGTTTCCTCACGATGCTTTCCTTCACCGTTAGCGAGTGGTATTGCTACTACAACTTTACGTCAACCAAGTCATTGGTACTGTTGGGATTCAAACCGGAGTGTGAGGTCTTTACCAATATAACAAACAAAAAAACTGAAACAAAAGATAACAAAAAGCCGATTGCCGTAACGAATGTGGGTAGAAAGGCCAGTCAGGGACACCCCAGGCGGCCACACTTCGAGCACAAAGTACCCGAAACCGGTGTGCGTGCACACAGCATTTAATAAATGTTGATGAAGCGAAAGAGATTGGACAAGATCCATACATACCCCTCCGGGACACAGGTGTAAGATTCACCAGGTAGCAGGATTCACCAGTTACCTGGTGACCAACTTGGTAAATAACTTCCACACAGCACAATCATTTGTCCTGCTCCCAAACGAGGATACCCCGTGATATTGTAACCAGGCAAGGACACCACAGACATGGAAATCCATCCAGACTGAGGCTATTTGTACAAATGTATTGTGGCCTCCAGTGGGAATCAAACTCACGCCCTCCGGCATGGCAATCGCACGTGATACCGCTCGCTAGCCCAGCGAGACAGTAAAAAATGATCGCTGATTAAGCTAAAACGTGAATGTTTTAATGAAACTGTTAATCGCTTTATAAAAACGATTTTATCCCAAGCACCGGTCCCATTTAGTCGTAATGAGCAATTATATTTAATACTTAAGGGGAAGTTGAAGGGGAGAAGGGGACTTTTTACTCATTAAAAAGCGTTAACTTATTATCTGGAATTCTAAATAGCTTGATCGGACCACCATAACAATGATTTTTAATTGATCTTTTCAAGGTTATAAAAGGTTAAGGGATAATTCTGTTCTCTACTGTTTTGTTAATGAATCTTTTAATTATTTTAAACGTAAAAAATAACGTTTGTTATCAACCCCAAAATATTGGGATCCGTAACCTCCTCAATTCACACTAGATATTAATTTTGTGACAGACAACATTGTTATTGTTAAACTTGCAAAAATGGTGTAGCTCGATAATTGTATGGAAAATAGTAAGACAATGGAGAATGAAAGGAGCAGAAGGGGACTCACTTGTATTGTGACCGTCGGTTGATGATTCCTCAGGGATCCCTGGACAACAGCTGAACAGCTTCCACACATAGGTTTAACACACTACTTGTAATAATGTGATTTTTGGTCCACAAAGACGTTAATTTTGATAAATCTGCGTGTCGTCGCAGAAAAACAGTATTATTAATGATTTATCAGTAATGGTAAAACATGTTTGTAAATATTCGTGATTTTCGACCTTTGGCTCCAAACTGTGAATCCAAATTCGAAGTGGTAGAAAGTACCGTAACGTTGAAAATAGTTTTTTAATATGTTAAATGCTTATGAGTCTGTCGTCCAATATGCGTAAACAATTAATAAAAAAAACAATTGAGTTGGCCGGTGCCGACCGTAAGAAGCTCAAAAAGTAGTTTTTTTTATTTTTATTACGTTTCGTCCTTATATTGTTTGTTTATACTTAAGTGAAGTAATTTTGGGTAAGAAAAAAAAATTTTGATTTATACGTTATCGTTTTCCAAACTAGCACCATATGTTTCTAAAATATGGTTAGGTTAGGAAGAATGTCCCCTTAAAATACGGTGAACGAATTCAAAGTCACCCTGTAGAGTAAATCCGTAACATCGGCGTAAATGTGATTTATTTATTTACCAGGTGACGCTTCTATGTACTAGTAGACTCAATGAGAATGAGATATAAATTGAAAAAATAATTTACACACATACACATTACATGAATAGATGCGAAGAATGTATTTTTATTTCTATGATAGATCTTTTTGTCTTTAAATTTCGCTATTTTATAACTTTTACCGATTTTGTGTTATTTTGTCTTGTATAGTGTGAACATTCTTTTAAACTAGGTACATAATATTATTTATAATATTGATTTTCAATCAAGTTACATCGAATTGTCATAGTAAACTATCTATACGAATAGAACATAATATCTTTGATATCCGTAGTAAAAAAATCTCCAACCGCTAAAATCTGACGCGAATACACCCGTATTGACCTTAAAGCCAAAATGGCGCCATTAATTTCATTTTCCACTTTAACGATGATAATATCTGACGTTTCGATCGGGTAACATGGCCGATTGCATATAGCTTTATTGCCCGTAATTTACATAATTGCCTCAAAATAACCGAATGCATTGATATTATTTGTTTTAATTTGTGGCTTCGGTTTCTGTTGTTTGATGGTTTTTGGCGTTAAACGAATTATTTATGGTGACAGGATAGAAATGTGTCCAGTTCTGCTGGTTTTTTTAGGGTTCCTAACCCAAAGGGTAAAAGCGGGACCCTATTACTAAGACCCTATTACTATTACGTCCGTCCGTCCGTCTGTCTGTCACCAGACTGCATCTCAAGAACCGTGATAGCTAGAGAGTTGAAATTTTCACAGACTATGTATTTCTGTTGCCGCTATAACAAAAAATAAAATTATTATTTAAGGGGGGCTCCCATACAACAAACGTGATTTTTTTTGCTGTTTTTTTATCATTGTGTCTAATGTTGTATAGATAAGGGTACGGCACCCTTCGTGCGCGAGTCCGACTCGCACTTGGCCGGTTTTGTTCCTTTATTTAATTTTCAGGTAGTAACTTAAGATCAGAGCAAAATATTATTTATCAAGAATTACAAGATAAATATTTAATAATTATTGCATTGAAATCACAATGTAGGATACAGTATTTTGGGTTTGGTTTCGTATCTCGTGTATTTGCTCTACATATTATGCCATTCAGCCAAATAGCCATAGCGTCCTAATACAACAAATCTATTTTAATTAAAAATCACTTCATCTTAGAATACTAGCACACTGGCCACATGATCGCGCCCTTTGAAAAATAAGAAAAAAATCTGACCTAAGAAACAAAAGAAGTTCTATTTTCAAACTGCAGCTAACCACTCGAGGCGGCCATCACAAAACACGCAGCACAGAAAAACGCGGTGGGTCTTGTTTTAATTTAATCTTGTACCTACCCATAAGCGCACTTGGTGCTGAGTAGTACTTCGGTAGTAAACTTCACCTCCCCACCTCGTCAACGGCTTTGAATAATGAAGGCCACCGATCGATTTCGCATTCATAATTCAAATTCAGCGTCGCCCGCACTGGTATTTCTTTGGGTTCCGTACTTTGCCTACGATACCTCTGCGTCTGTCAACGTTAACTTTTAGGGCTATACCTATCTTATGAACCGTAACTGTTAGCCTGTTGAACTGTTAACTGGTGAGTATAGAACGTCTTAATGAAATAACGAAAATATAAAAACGGTTTCATAAGAATCGATAATTAAACCAACTACAGTAAATAATAGTTTACACTTGAGGCGATTAATTTATACTCTTGTTTACTGGAAGTGATGTAATTTGTTGATCCTGAAGAAAACATTGTTGAAACAATAACAAATCGACTAAGTTTTAGTCGAACGCTAAGGTTTCGAAGTTTTGCTAAATACGTAGCACGGAAGGAAGGAAAGAGGAGGCCGGGCAGGAGAAAGATGATATGGTTGTGCAACATCAAAGAGTGGACCGGTGTTAAAAACGCTGAGGAGCTAGCTGGTCAGAATTGTACTGAACACAGACCGTTGTAAAGAGCTGGCTACATACCTCCAGTGATAGAAGAGTACTTTAAGAAGAAGAAGAGGTAGCACAAATACATTTTGTGGTGGTACGGAACCCTCGGAGCCAATCCGTGAAGCACTTGGCTTTTTCACAGCTTAGGAACTGTCTTTGAAGGTTCTGTGAAAAATGGTTAGGGAAAGCTTGTCCTTAAATTCGGACGTGATTATTATGGGGATACATTTTTTTCTTTCTGAGTCTGTGATTTTTAGCTGCCAGCAGCAGTTGGAGTTTTTGGTCCATTTTCTTTGGAGTTTTTTTTTTCACTTATACTCCAATCTGATCTAGATTTTGAAATTTACACTTCGCGGTTTCTGTATTACTTTGAATAAAAACATTTTGATTTTATTAGTATTCGGTAACAAACTGTTCACATTGTTCGGCATAAATGGATTAAAATTTATAAAATTTCTTCAGTATCGTCAATTAAATCTGTTTCAGTGAGCTAACCCCCTGTTTCCCGGATACTAAAAAATCTGTTAATTTTCTCAAAAATTAACTGACAGCCTTTAACAGTAGATGAACAAATTGTTAGTGCACACGAAACCGGAGGTTAGACAAGCGTAAAAAAGTATATCAGCAAAAGTGTAAAATTCTCACTTTTCTTTTTCATGCAGCCTGAAAAACAGTCTATTTTAAATTACACCGAATTTTTCAGATTATTCAATGGAGCGCTAATCCGCGGTGGGCGCGCGTGGTGATTAAGCCCATACTCTCTCCTTGAGAGAAGGCCAGTGCCCTACAGTGGGACGCATATAGGCTGATTATGCAATGTGTCGCAAATGGTTTGATATAGGAAAAAGAAAGCTATTACCGATCTTAGACCTCTAGTTCAGATAGCTCTGTCACACTCAAACCTTTTCCTCGAGTGGAACCTTAACCTACCGAACCCCATTTCTCATGCATGGCCTAGCGCGCCCGTCTTTTGCAAGCATTTTTTTATTGGACACGGGAGGCATCGGCAATAGGCATTCAGTTTTACGAGTCGATGAAATGTTTTTGAGACGATGCACGGTGGTCCCGTAGTAGGTCGTAGGGTTTGAGAAGCGATGCTTGATAAATGACGTCATACTTTCTCTGACTATCCTCCATTAGCCGTAGTATCTAGGGGTATATAAGAATTTCCGGCACGATAAGTAATGCATTATAATTTTTGCATCGGAAGTGACAATACCGTATGACAACTCGTTAACGTTATTACCACGCTAGATGTTCGGGCGACCGTGCATGGAGAATTCTACGTAAATACAAGAACCTTTGGGTTAAAGCTGCGATAAAAGACAGAGCGTTAATGTCAGTCTGGGTGAATTTCCATGTTCGTCATGCCCATGTCTGGTTACCATAGCACAGAGTATGCTAGTTTGTGCGTTGTGTGGAAGTAAAAAAAATCTCACTGTAAGTGGCTAGTGGAATTTGATTCAAATAATCAAGACATAAAAAAAAATATCAACGTAAACAATTTACATTCTTTTTTATTGCACTAATCCGTGCTGAGGACAATTTTAAAAACCTATTTATTTCGGTACGTAGTACAGAGAAGTTTTTAAAGAGGTTCGATATTTCGCCGATGCCTGCACTTGTCCATTACCTCAGTTTGGAGAGCGCTGGCACGGTTAGCCAGAACGTGCGGGTTCAAGACCCGGCATGGGTCGAATTTTTAGCCACTAAATAGGTTTGTAAAAAATTTACGTTGTGTTTGTCGAACGTCAATGTGCAATGTTGTCCGCTGTCTTCGGGTCGAGTTGTAGTGGAGAAGAAAAGACAGCGAAATAAAAACTCCACTCTGACCGTCTTTCTCTCTGTGAAGACTCCAGTGCTTGCGTTCGACTCCGCAATTAGTCAAATTCGTCTATTTGCGATTGGCGTAGTGAGTTTATAAAAATGCTTGCTGAGTTACAAAATACGGAAGGCAAATTGTAAATTCACTCAATTCCATAACTGACTGCGCTGTGTACATTTACTCTATCCTAAATTATCCGAAGCCCACGCAAATGAATCGCGGACATAGCTAGAAATAGATAGATCCTTAGCAACATTTAACAAAATCTTTGCAAGTTGATTCCCATTAAAATAAACCATATTCACGACTTTAGTAATTAATAGCAGTGCCCGCGACCACTTTAGCGTTGTTAACGGATTAGCCTTTCTATAGGCCTTAGCCTATTTCCACCCTGAAGTTCCATTCTGAATACTGGTGAAGGAATTTTTGAAATCGGATAAGTACTTTTCGAGATTACCTGCATATAAGGCGGCGCCGTGTGGCGCCGGATTAAGAATAGCGTCACTCCATTTCCTTCCGTGGATGTCGCAGAAGCCGACTAAGGAAATAAATTACGAGGAGACGGCCAGCAGCGTCTTCCCCGCAATCGCCAACCCGCCTGCCAAGCGTGGAGATTATGGCAAAACCCTTTATGGTTAAAGAAAACCATGAGGCAGGCCTATGTCCTGCAGTGGGCGACAAAATGGCTGATGATGTTGAAGCATTAAAATTTACAAACTTTTCCTCTTTATAATTATATTAGTATAGATGTAGAAGTATAGACCTACATAAAGGCTAGAGGTTCTGATCTCGGACTTAAAATCATCGACATATGCCAAATAAAGACCGACTTAAAAACAAGTTGTTTACTTATAAAAACGTTTTCATAAAACGTACAAAAGAAGACACGTTCTTATTGCTTTGTTTTTAAGTGTAACATATTTCTTTTTTGTGTACAATAAAGTATAACATACATGTGTTTTTTTACCGATGGCGCTGGCGCTAGTCAGCTCCGGGTACACTCAACAGCAGGTCAGATCTTACGCTTTTGTTTCAAAGTCGAGATTGCATAACTGATAAGAGTGCACGTAAAGGTTTATGCAGGCAGGAAGGCGCTGGATGCAGGCCGCTTCCAACCGGTCTTTTTGGAAATCCATGGAGGAGGCCTATGTCCAGCAGGAGACTTCTTGTAGCTAAATGATGATGATGAAAGGTTTATGTACTCTCGACTGTGCCCCCTTGAGTGTAGCTCAATGGAAGCAACCAAAAGCTGTTTGTCCAAGTAACAAGTTCTTTAGCAAACTCGTGTTCTCGTAACGGAACTAATACATGTCACACAGTATGTAATCACCGGAGAACTAACAAGCTGCGCCGTTGTGTAATACGCAAACATTAAAATAATCATCTAAGTTGTCAAGCGCTAGTTCGGTGACAAGTTAATTTAAGCTTAGACTAAGCAAACGTTTGCTTAACAACATCAAGCTTAAGTTAACCGCCTCTGAATTTTCAGTCGTACGTTGAAGGGATACGAGCTAGAGGCTTGCTTCAAAGACAATTAAAAACTACGATTAAAAATTAAAAGTTGGTTTAAATTAAAAACCTAAGCCGGCATTTTAAAATTGAGTAATAGTTTCTCTTTTAGGTATGTACTGCAATAAAGTCGTTAGATGTTAAAAGCTAGATAGTGAATATACTATACCGAGTCCCTACTCTCACGCAGTCATAAATTGACACAAACTACACCTAATGGTGTTATTTATAGAAAGAAAAAAAAACTTCCACACAACACAGTCACTTGTCTTGGTCCCAAACTAGGATACCCTGTGCTATGGTAACCAAGAAAGACAAACATGGAAATACACCCAGACTGAGGCCATTTGTACAATTGTATGGCGGCCCCCAGTGGGAATCGAACCCACGACCTCCGGCATGATAATCAGACGTAATACCGCTAGATCAACGAGGCAGTATAAAAATATGATTTCTTAAAACACTGCATAACCGCAGTATAAAAGTCTGTGGGAAAGTATTTCCCTTGTAAAGTCTCTACCACAGACTATTTTATACGGTGTTCGTGTTTTTATAAATACCGGTATAAAACTTTAACACTGACTGACAGATAGACATTGTACAGCCGAAACCGTTAGGCACGGAGCCCACTGATCTGGCGTCTGGCTCGGGCATGGTGCAGACATCCATCTGTTTCATTCAAATACCGTATTAACCGGATTTTTGGATTTTTGTACACGTATTTAGACCCGTTTTTACCGCTGTTCCGACTCTCCAAGGTTTGCCGGAAGAAATCTCTTACAGAGTTGAGCTTGCCTAAGTACATGCTATTTCTTATGTTATGTCCTGTTCAATGTTGAGTGTGCAATAAAGTATAATATGGTTCGTAAAACCATGAGGGAGGCCTATGTCCTGCAGTGGGCGTCAAATGGCTGATGATGATGATGATGAAAGTATAATATATGAACGTTTTAAAAACCTATTTTACACGGCATGGTTAGCCAGAGGTCGCGTGTTCAATTCCCGGCATGGGTGGAATTTTTGGCCTATAAATAGGTTTTTAAAATTATCCTCAGCACGGATAAGTGCAACAAAAAAAGAATATAATAGATTACCGTACCAAACACCGTCATTACTTGAACACAATCAACGGCCTTTCGTCGGACGTGCTATAGCACGCCATATCGGCGCGCGCGCCCGATTGCAGTCGGTTCCAGGTCAGTTCGCAGTCAGTTCCTTCGCTCCACGCCTTTTAATAGTCATGTCCGCGCCGGGTCCGTGCCATGCCAGATCAGTGGGCTCTGCGCCTTAGGTCTATATCCTAGACTAGATGCACAAAATTTTGCATGGGAATTCCTCATAATAACATAGCTGAGCACTAAAAGGATTTTGAAAACTCGTCCTCTCACAGAGGAAAAGGGGGGGAGGGGGGGAAATCTGACATTTGAGAAAAGATGGTTTGGTTACTGAGATGTTGGCAACGGGCACACGGCTAGTGAAACAGTAAAAGCGTTCTAATAGTTTAAAATGTAAAGTTGTGGTCTACACGTATTACGGGCGCACTTTGTTCAGGCACGCATCACGGCGAACCGCGAGAAGTTATAAACTTTACAGGCATTTCTATTAAACTTGCGGCATATTGGAAACTACGCTTGTGATCAAATAAATTTAGCCACCAAATTATACAGTGTTGTGTAAAAAGATGACAGATTTCACTATACTAACGCCTCTCGCTTATTGTTACACTTTATTTTTGATTTTCAGTATTTATTTACAACAATAAAAAATATTATCTTAGAATATTTACAAAACCAAACATTTAAACTGAACTAAACGTATACTATTTTTGTTGCACTAATCCGTGCTAAGGACAATTTTAAAAACGTAATACACAGTAGTTTGTAAAGAGGTTCGAAATTTTGCCGATGCCTGCACTTGCCCATTAGCTCAGTTGGGAGAGCGCTGGCACGGTTAGCCAGAGATCGCGGGTTCAAGTCCCGGCATTGGTGAAATTTTTAGCCTCTAAATAGGTTTTTAAACGTAAACCTATTTTCAAAAGTAAATAAAATATTTGAGCTAAGGCGACTAAGGAAATCAATTACCAGGAGATGGGCAGCAGCGTCTTCCTGAGATTCCAACCGCATACTGCGATCATCAAGCGTATCAATTATGGCAAAACCCCTCATGGTTATGAAAACCATGAAGGAGGCCTATGTCCTGCAGTGGGCGTCAAATGATTGATGATGAAGATGATGATAATGACCTACAAATTTATACGGAACCCTCAGTGAGCGAGTCTGACTCGCACTTTTCTGGGATTTTTTATGTTCGATATACGGGATTTCTTGACATGTGTGTGTGTTTTTATCAACAGAATGTTGATTTACGAATAAATTCTCTATTGCAGAAAACCACAGAACAAAAAAGTTCTGTGCAAAAAACTGAACTCAGAAAATAAACGACCACCGCTAAGTTCTTCTGACATGACAACAAGGTTTTTGTTTGACAGTTTAATCTGTGCTCTGATAAAGACTTATCGGACATTTGGAATAGAATAGAAAACGTTTATTTACATTCAAATTAAAACAATGGTATCATTTATACGCGACTTTACGTTGCGGAGGGCTTAAAGCGGAACTAAAATGGAGATTTATAAATCGTAATTTAGCTAAGACCGCCATACGTCAAACTGTATCCAAAACCAAAACTAAAATGGCGGAAACACTTACGCGGGAAAATGCCAAAAAGTGTAGCCGGCATTCGTGTCAAACCAAAAAGTATGCGAAGGGGCCATTCATTCCGGACACAAAATCAATACCTGCACAAACCAGCAATTTCTTCGCCAGTCGTGTGTTACATGAAAGGGTTCATTTTTGCACGATGAAAAAAAAAACGTCACTGAAAGCAAAACGTGATCAAAGAATCCAAATTTCCATACCGTCGATGGGCGTCGCTCGCAGATGCGTGTAATCGCTAAGCCCCCTCAAATCGAGCTCGACAAGTCTGATACAGTCGATGAAACAAGTCACCGAGTTATTGTGGGAGACATTAAATCCAGGTTGCGTCTTAAAACGGCGAAACCTCTTTTTGCGTCGACAGTACAGCTGGTCGTACAAGACATTGTGAACATACACGTGCGCATTTTAAGACTTCGAAAAGTGAAAGTAAAAAGGATGTAAAAAGAAAAGCTGAGAAAAGTCTGACAACTTTATGTCGTTGCACATATAACTATGTTTTTATGTAGATTTTGCTGTCAAATGTCAACACTTTACATAATATTTGAATAGAAGCCCAGCTTAACGACGTAATCATAAAGCTAACATACATACATAAATAAACTCACGCGTGTATCCCAGAGGGGTAGGCCTCTACCAGGGACTTCCACTTGTCACGATCCTGACAGATCACTTTCGCTTCATGCATTAAAAACTATTTGTTTACCTTGTAATATCAACTGTACAGAGAAGAACTAACAATAATATTTTTTTGCACTCAATGAGTTTTCTCAAACAACTGCAGACCTAGTTTAAGTGAACATTAATATTCTATATTATATTAATAATAGGTAGCGCCTTTAATATCTTTTGCTAGATCTAAGAAGAAAGTAACAAGGAAAAATGTTCCAGTTTACATTTTTGAAGGAAACTTACAGCGTTTACAAAGGCTCTTGTGCAGGAAACCAGAACCATCAGCCTTCAACAACAAACAGTGAACAAGATGCAGTCGTCGTAAAGAAAAACAGGCACACGGGCTGGCGCAAAGCAAATCCATGCTAAGACAGACAGCGCACTCTAGCGTCTGACAGGGCGCAACATCGATCACTCCGCGTGACAGGTGGCGTGGCGGCTGTGCGCCGTGATTGCTTGTACTACCCTCCACGGTAACACCTGTCCCGAAGGTGCTTTAGCTAAAACGTCCGCCACAGGCGGAACGTTTGACTTTAGCGGAGTCAAGTAAAGTGTAGGTTAGCGTGTGGGCCCGGAATTTTCCTTTCCATTTAAGTTAAAACTAAACACTCTGAACCAAAACATGTTTAAACACCCCGTTACGGGTTCCCTACTTGTTTTCGAAAGCTGATGATTCGATTTTTATTAGATATATCGAACACGATACTATGTCGATAATTCAGTGGCGTGATGTTTTGTGATGTGCGATGTAACGTTTGTGCGATAAACCCTGTTGCGAAAATCTCAAGTGCGATTGCTCATTCATTCGGAATTTTATTAGCTCGATAGTGTGTCGGTTCGAAACGCATAATACCTACACTGAGACATATTGGTACAACATTACCGTTTTTTAATTAGGCCTAGGATTTCTACATAGTTCTAAGGTTTGACTGTTATAGTTAGGCTGGAGTAGTAGAAGACTATGATATCCGTATGGCACCGGATTAAGAATAGCGTCACTCCATTTCCTCCTATGGATGTCCTAGAAGGTCACTAAGGAAATAAATTACCAGGAGACTGGGAGCAGCGTCTTCTTGAGATTCCAACCGCATACTGCGATCGCCAACCCGCCTGCCAAGCGTGGCGATTGTGGCAAAACCCCACAAAGGTTAGAGCGAGGCCTATGTCCTGCAGTGGGCGTCAAATGGACGATGATGATGATACTGGAAAGTCGCGACTTTTGTCATTTAAAACGCGCGACTAGCGTCGATGTAGGTACTACCCGTGCTGGATATGGAATTGGAAAAGCAGAACGTTTATTTTGCTCAAACCTCAGAACGCCCACACCGTTATCGATACAGAAATAAAAAAAATTAAGTCACCAAAAATCGGTGGGCGGTGGTAGCCTAGTAGGTAGAACCTCAGAATCGGAAGTGGGAGACCCAGGTTCGGTCCCCGGTGCGGGTATGTACCTATGACTTGGTTTTCTAAGTTTATAGTAGCAATACCACTCGCTAACGGTGAAGGACAACATCGTGAGGAAACCTGAGTGTCTGAGCTATTCACATACCTCAGCGCTTGAAATCGCCAATCCGCGGTGGGCACGCGTGGTGATTAAGCCCATACTCTCTCCTTGAGAGAAGGCCTGTGCCCTACAGTGGGACGCATATAGGCTGATTATGCTAAGTCACCAAAAATCAACTGGTTCTGGTTCTGTTAGTTGCCGGTTCGACTTGAGGCAGTCGAAATCGGTTTTTTGTTGCTTGGGACTATCTATAAGGTACTCCTTATAGATATTGTGCCAAAAAGGATACTATAACATTAAATATTGTTTAGATGACAAAGATGTCAGAAATAAAAGTCATTTCAATGCATAAGTTGTAGGTTTTTAAATAATAAGATAAGATAAGAATAATAATAATACGTAAACTGTAATAATTATTGGCCAAATTTGAAAATTTTGTACAGCAAAAGTGCTCCAAAATTATTACAATTCTAAATGACCCGATCGGGACACCATAACGGGTTTTTAATTGTTCTTTTCAAGGTCATAATCTAACAGGTTAAAGGCTCAAAGCTCAACCCTTGTATAAACTATAAACATCCTCAACGGACCCCCTTTTCTGAAGCCAAATGTAACTAATAACAAGATAACACAGATCATAATCAACTACACCACTTTTGCAACATGCATCTACTAAACAAATCACCCTCTGGTGGACTCTTTCCCCATACCCTACCTTCATCAAAATAGCCAACCAGAAGTGTCATCACGGACGCGTATAAAGATCCAACCACTACGCCATGAGCTGAACTCTCATACAATTAGGTAAAAATGCCGGATCATCGTTGGCCACGCTATAAAGGGTCGACCACAACGAGTAGTAACCGTAAATAACATAGAACAGGGTTCCGTAACGGCGCACTGCGAACGATTATTGTCGTACGGAAATGAGGCCAGCTAGGCCGTAGTCACATGCGGCCACCAATCAACGAGATTACTGAGAGCCAGTTTCTGAATTGAGAATTTCGCTAAGTAAATTGTTAACTGTAGTGCTGTCTCTTCGAATTTCTTAGAAAAGAGCGTGACAGAACCGAACCTGAGTTTGTGGAGGAGTGGTGGGGACCCAGTGAAATATGAATATTTATGTATCTATCTATCTATACAGCCCATGAAAGACGCCCACTGTGCCTAGGCCTCTTCACCGTCATACGAAGATCGCCGGTGAATATTTATAGATATGATTTCTTCTGTCGGTATCTTTATTTTTAAATAAAAAAATGAATTCTATTGAGATGTACCTATAGTACAAATAATACGACTTTGCTAAGGACGTTTCATTTGACATTTTAACTAGTGATGGGCACATGTTCGATAGATATGCGACGTCAGTGCCGCCTAGCGCCTATTTTCTATTAAATCATGTGAAAATTTCTAGAAATAACAGTTATTTTATATATTACTAATAAAGGATAAAATTGAGCGTAAAGTGCGTTTATCGCCACATAAAAGAAATCATAAGTCATAAAACAAAAGTTGTGGTAAATGACAAACGTTTACCAAAATGTTTTGAAATAAGGTTTTTGCAACTGTAATGTGAGCCTTAGTGATAGGGCGAAGTAGAGGCAGAATATAAAGGGAAAGCCCAGCGGGATACGAACTCAGGGCCTCCTTGTTGATAACTAAGTTTGACACCCCTAGAATAACGAGACAGAAACTTTTAATAAAATCTTACACACAGGAAGGCTTGGGACGAGGGCGCGGAAAAGACGTGACGCGTTGTGTAGAGTTCGCGTCCTTGTCCCGTCTTATCTGTGCGGGCCATCTGATGTCCCATCGCTTCAGCATATTTTTATGAAGGTAAACTGAAAGGATGCCATGTCTTATCCTTACTCTCGTCCCACATCCTTTCTATGCTCCCCACGCTTTGCAGCATGAAGTATCCAACAGTTCATAACCCTGTTAGTTATTTAGACAGAACTTATTAACAATCAAATCGGCTGCCACGCTCGCTACATCGCAAGGAGCCTAAAATGAGGAGTTCAATTTTGGGAAGCGCCCCGCACATCACGCCGAGGAAAGTGGCGGACATATTTTATTCATCAAACACGCTCTCCGGGCCGCACGCTTGGGCAGAAATCCGGCCGAATTTCTCTGCAACGACTTATTTGTCATGCACTCGACACAGCGTACGCCGAGGTCTAGTCAGATAGACGGGGTTTGTTACATATTACTCGACTTTTATGCAACATCCGTCTGCGCGGCGAGATTTTTTTCATTTGTTTGATTGCGGCATTATCATAAGGGCTTTCATTCCCAGGATAATACGTGAAAAAAAATACGAAAAGTTTGGAATCATCATCATCATCAGCCATTTGATGCCAACTGCAGCATATAGACCTCCTTCGTGGTTTTCATAACCATTAGGAGTTTTGCCATGATCGCAACGCTTGGTAGGCGGGATGGGATCGCAGTATGCGGTTGGAATCTCAGGAAGACGCTGCTGCCCGTCTCCTGGTAATTGATTTCCTTAGTCGCCTTCTACGACATCCACGGAAGGAAATGGAGTGACGCTATTCTTAATCCGGCGCCACACGAAACTCTTAATCCAGCGCCACATGGAACGGTTTTGAATAATGTTGTATTAAATGAGATAGGCTGGCTGGAGTCGTATCATCATCATCAGCCATTTAACGCCCACTGCAGGACATAGGCCTCCCTCGTGGTTTTCATAACCATGAGGGGTTTTGCCATAATCACCACGCTTGGCAGGCGGGTTGGCGATCGCAGTATGTGGTTGGAATCTCAGGAAAAAGCTGCTGCCCGTCTCCTGGTAATTTATTTCCTTAGTCGCCTTCTACGACATCCACGGAAGGCAATGGAGTGACGCTATTCTTAATCAGGCGCCACACGGGACTTTCCAGTATATTAACTGTCAAATTCTGACATTTTAGCGCCACAAAACGCGTGACTCGTGCGATCGTATTACACGCGCAGGAACGCGAACCATAAAAAATAGGCTTGTTTTTCACTTGACAGTATAATCGCTGCTCGGCGTGTTTACTCCAGGATGTAATAAAAACAAACTGGAGATATTGTTTCATGAAAAACAGTCTTTACGACGGCTCTTCCGCCGTTTTATTTAATTAGGCGCTTGGAATCCGCTAATCAAATTACAGAGAAAGAAATGGCGGATGGTAATTGTAATTGGAAACTTAGCCCTTATACATCATGTTAGATGTTTTATACAGCATCTTGCGCCAACTTCTAATTACGTCACATTTACATTAACTTATGTGTATCATAAGTAACATAAGTACAGAGGGGTAAGCAGAGACCAGGACTTGTCAATTGCCACGACCCCGACAAACCTCTTTCACTCAACGTCATCATTCAGTAGTCTTTGCATGAACGCACGCCGGTTTCGGGTAGTTTTATCATGCCCTTTGCTAATTAATCTCCTATTTGGTCGATGTATATCCACCTGGGACGTCCCATATCGGTTCTTCCACCTAAGCTCAGCCAATATTCTAGGCTGGCTGGAAGATTTTTTTATTAATAAGTCCGCCTTTGCACAACTTCTTTATCAAAAGCCTTGTTGAAGACTCCTAGGATTCATATTTTATGATGATGTTTTTATAGTTTTCCTTTTATTGACTTTTTTCTCTCACGTCACTCATCTTTGTAATATTCTTGCTGTCACCATCTCATTGCCCATTTAACCTCCTCAGTCCTGACCTTGAAAATAACAATAGAATAAGGAAGTTATTCAGATATTTTCCTATTATAGGTACTTAGTTTTACCCATTTTCTTCAGTTTTCTTCCTTAACGTGCCTGTTATAAGCAGCCTTTAAACGTCTCACTCTTTGGCACATTCCTTCTCTCAGAGAGAGAGTATGGGCTTAATCACCACGCGTGCCCACCGCGGATTGGCGATTTCAAGCGCTGAGGTATGTAAATAGCTCAGACACCCAGGTTTCCTCACGAAGTTTTCCTTCACCGTTAGCGAGTGGTATTGCTGCTATAAGTTCACAAATGTACATAACTTAGAAAGAAAAGTCATAGGTACATGTCCGCACTGGGAATCGAACCTGGGTCTCCCGCTTCCGGGTCCAATGTTCTACCCACTAGGCTACCACCGCTTTTTGCCGTGCCTGTTATTTGAGTTTGGTTTTTGTTAATGTTTATTTATTGTGCAATAGAGTGTAACAAACGCAGTCAGCGTCGCAAAACTCTGGACCACAACTTAATAAGCAAGTAAGTAAATTATTTCTTTCCAAAAAGATAATAATATAAATCAAGGTCGCTTATAAATAGACATTGGAGGGTATTATAAAAAATGTTTTCCGTTTACCGGCAGTCCCAAACTAGGCTAGGCCTGTATCTTGGGGACTTTATTAGCATTAAACTGTATAATTAAGACTTTTATTAAAAATTTGAGGAAGCAAATTCATTGGTCCGCGCCGGAATCTGACCCTGGACCTTTCGGATGAGATGCAAGCGAGGCAAACAGCCGAGGGGCCGGACGGTTGTCGTCCGCTAATCACATTAGAGGTACTCACGGAAGAAGAAACGACGGACAGTAAACTGTAATGGCGCCGGCGGTGCAAAATCACTAATGGGCTACAAGCTAATTACACGCATTAAAGGACTTTCCACTTTATAAGAGGCGGCACTGTGGGGGCGCAACGATACAAACTAAAATAAACCTTAAAGCCTTCATCACGATGCAAACACAGTCCCCGTAATTTAATATGAGTAAGGTTATTGTTTCCGTCTCCGTTTCCTTCCGTGGATGTCGTAGAAGGCGACTAAGGAAATCAATTACCAGGAGACGGGCAGCAGCGTCTTCCTGAGATTCCAACCGCATACTGCGATCGCCAACCCACCTGCCAAGCGTGGCGATTATGGTTGCGAAAGCCACGAAGGAGGCCTGTGTCCTGCAGTGGGCGTCAAATGGCTGATGATGAAGGTTATTGTCATAAGGTTATTTAGGCATGTATAATTCATATACCTCATAACTATAATTTTGTTTGTTTGTACGTATACTTCCCTTTCCAATGTATTAGTCCAGTCCATCCAAAGGTTGTCTGGAAGAGATCACTTTTAGTGGTAAGGCAAGAAATACCTGTGTAATTTCCATTTTATGTACAATAAAGTGTCTTCTATCTATCTATCTATCGCCATACAAAAGTTTTAAAATCAATGGAAAGTCCAAAATAGAAGCTTGTACGCCACCATGACGCTAATGTACGCCACCATGACGCTAATGTGGTAAAGCGGTCTTGAGAGCGAAGTCAGACGTGACGCCACAGTGGGCCTGCCGCGAGTCACGCGTTTTGCGGCGCCGAAATGTCATAATTTAGAATAGAATAATCTTTATTTGGCACATAAAAATACAATAGAATAAATTAAACTTAAAATTATTACATTCTTACGTATTATGCACCAAAAAGGTCTCCACTCAGCCTCATGCCATGGTTGGGCCACGGCGCTGATTTTCAGTGGATTCCTTACACTTAAATATTAAACGTATTGGAACCAGATGAAAACAGTGCAGATATTAAATTATTATGATGCATCACTATCACATTAGGCTGAAGCTCAGTCTCAGTATTGATGTAAGTAGGATTTGACAATTAATGTCGACTTGCGTCATCGTACAACCTTTGCTGGACTGTGAACAGGGCCGGATTTAGGGGAGGGCAGGCGGGGCTACTGCCCTGGGGCCTCCACAAGAAGGGCCCCCACAAACGGCTAATATGTAGTTACTATCATTAAACGCCACATCTTTTATAAGTCTGTCTTATAACTTATATCGTCTGTTTTTTTTTTAATTTGAAAAATTTTAGTTTTTGTTTCGTATTTTTAATTTGGAAATAATTCTCCAGACCCTTAAAATCCGGCCCTGACTGTGAACGTGTGTGCCCGTCCACGAGCGGCCCACGGGCGGATGGGAACTGGCTTTTTGGACTTTTTTGTAGTCCCCAACTTCATAACTATTTCGGGATTATTACCGGTCTGCGGCGGAGCCCAAAAGGAGGGCAATGTGTTTGGCTCGTATGTATTTATGTATGTATGTGAGTGCGTAAGTACGTCCGATTATATGTTTCCTCATAACTCATTAACCAATGGTCAGATTTTGACAATTAGATCTCAATCGATTTGTCGTGTTTATGCGATTTTCATAGGCTACATAAAATCAGCACGAATCCATCAAAAAATAAATCACTAAAAAGACAAAGATAAAAAACTGAAATAAAATAAAAAACCAACAACCCGACTGCTGAGCATTAGCTACTAAGCAGGTGGGACCAAAATTCACCAATGTAACTCATTAGGTTGGTCCCGCCTCCTGCATAGTAGCTTAGTAGCTTTCAGCTTTTTATTGTACTTTGAAATCGTATCGCCCGATATAAATATAAAATATACTTTTACTGTCATATTCATAAAAACATTATTTATTGTCAATAAATTGGTATCACTAAAATGATTACTCGAGTAGTTTACTGTAAAAAATAACAACCACGTTCTTCCAACATAAACCGTAATATTAAGGGCCTCCAGAGAGAAACACTAGCGCCACCGAGGAAAAAAACCAACCAAGTGCGAGTCGGACTTGCACGCGAAGGGTTCCGTAACATTAAACAAAGATCGAGACAAGATAGATTAGCTACATTGAGAACAGCGCCATCTATAGAAACCCACAATAAGCGTTTAACAGTGATATTTAACGACACGACATCGGCGCTGTAGAGTTTACATAGATGGCCGCTAGATGGCGAGCGCTGTCTTTAGACAACGTCTGTTGTATGGGAGCCCCCCTTGAATATGTATTTTATTCTGTTTTTAGTATTTGTTGTTATAGCGGCAACAGAATTACATCATCTGTGAAAATTTCAACTGTCTAGCTGTCTCGGTTCGTGAGGTACAACCTGCTACGAGACAGACAGACAGACAGATGCACAGCGGAGTCTTAGTAATAGGGTCCCTTACCCCTTTGTGTACGGAACCCTACAAAAGGATTTTTTTTTTCAATGGTGGCGCTAGTTAGCCTAATGGATTCCCTTAAGGCAAGATGGCGGCTCCCTTTTTTCATTTTTATAATGACGTAATCAAATTAATATTTACAGTTTATTTGTAAAAAACTATCTATTCGTTAATGTAATAAATGAATCTGTGAATGCATATTATATAAGCGTTTTATTTACAACTTTTTATTAATCATTTAGCTTAGTTAAAAAAATTCTGAGAGAGATTACTACATTGTTTTGTAAATAAGACCGTTCATGTTAAATTTTGATGGCCAAGTCAATTTCAGTACTGTTCAATTAGTAAAATTGAATACTGCTAAGGTATTAATAATAAAAGAATAAGAAGCCTTACAGTAGGAAATTGCATTATTAAGTTATTATAAATACAAAGAAGGGCTACCGTCATACACCTTTAGTCTATCTCTGATCTGACCCAAATAAATCCCTACTACCTCAAACAATTCAAACATTTTAATACGTTAAATACACAACGTAATTAGGCCAAACCAGACAAACAAACCAACTACAAACAAATTCAGTTTTCGAATTAGCGCGGTTCGAAATTTAAACGTGGCCACATTGTCTGCACGGTCAGCTCCATTCCACACAGCTCGCGGTCTTGCGGCCTTTGTGCCGAAACACACGGAGGTTATATGGGGTCAGTACCTATTACAGAACGAAACTCTGCCATCTATTTGAATTTGGAACTATTCTATTGTTTTTGTTTTTTATTTGATTAGGTAAATAGTCTTATATAATAGTCGACTTTAGTGTCAAACTCTTAGGCAGTGCTTATAGCGGCCCTAAAGAATGCAAAGGCCTGTGATGACGATGAGTTAAAAAGTTATTACTACTTTTCCACCAACATTTATGAGCCCCATCTTGATTTTGTGCATATAACTAAGTGTCTTCAAGTTCAAAGGATCAGTCAGCACCATATTAGCTCCATGTCTCGGGCAGTTCCATTCTGTGGATGTCGGACGCGGGCGGTCCTCGTGTGCTGCAAACATTATTAAAAGAGGGGAACGGAACGTTAATATTCGGTTCTATCGTTGAGCCACTGCGCGTGAACAGCTACTGCAGATGTGCAGATCCGTGACGCAGGGGAAAGTGACTCACGTAAAAATTAACACCTAAGACTTTGGTAACTCGGGAAATAAGGTAACTTCAATGGTATCTGTGTTATATCCCTAAGATATCAGCATAATCTCACCCCCTCACTGACTTACTTATTCCCTATAAATGAGCGAGAAGCGCTACGCGGAATCGCAGATTTCTGGAAGGTGTCTTGCAGTTTGTTCGGCTAGTATCGGTTGCATAAAATAGAAAATAGGTGTAAGTTGGAAACTTCGAGAGTGAAGAGAAGCGATTGATTTAAACGATTTATATATGATTAAGATACAGTATATCCTAGAGAGAAAATACATGATATGATTACTTCCTTTAAAGACACACTTAAAACACACTTGCATACTTGAGATATACTTGCTGTGGAGCGATAGTCGTAGTGATGTCACACTGTTACTCAACAACTCTACTCTTATTATAATGACCTAGATGCAAATGCTGAGCTCGATGCAAATGCGGAGCTCGATGCAAATGCTGAGCTTGCTTGTTATGAGCTGGATACTGCATTAGATGTGACTGAATAAAAAGAAAGTGATCTGTCAGGATCATGGCAAGTGGCAGTCCATGGTCTCTGACTACCCCTCTGGGATACAGGCGTAAGTTTATGTATGTATGTATGAATTGGGAAATTGTAGTATTAAATTCGTATTTAGATCCCGAAACTAAAGATATTGAGGATTAATGTAGAATATTAGTGGCAGGGAATGGCCGGTGACAGAGAGGAGTAAAGAGCAAATGCGGAGGCCTATGCGATACGAAATCGGCTAATATAAAAAAAATGTCGCACTAAAAGCCTTAAAGTGATAGCACAGTATAAAGAACACTGTGGTGATAGTCACAAACCTTGTTAGAATTCAAATTGTTGAATTTCACCCGAATCTAATTGCGGAAGAACCATGTAAGAACTTATAATTTTACAGTGATTTAAAATAAATATATGGGCTTAGCGGCTTACAGGCTTTCTTTCAGAGAGAGTCTATTCTTAACGACCTCTCCACAGTTTTTATGCAACGGGTCCTCAGATTCTTTGAATAATATTTGAGAATATATGATAGATGCTATCATAGATGCGATAGACTGACGTGTTGACAATAACCTCTAGGCGCTACAACAGTTGAACATCCATCAGATCCATCTATTCATCAGTTTGAGCAGCTTGGAGAGCGCTGGTGAATCAGACAACCCGAGATATTAGGTTCCGTACAAATGAGAATATGACAAAGGTCTGACAAGAAGCCATCAGCCACCTTATCGAAATTGTCCGATTAAAACCGTCTCAGATTTTAAGCCAAAACAAACGTTCTGTCACATGCAGGGGCGTAGTGCAGTGCGCACAGAGCTCGTTCCGTTTTCCACAACGCTGGCTGCCGGGTTATTATTTGAGTATTGTGCCACCGGGAACTTTATGATTTTGTGCACTGGTTCGGTTTGTTTTACCCTTTTCCGTTGTTCTGTATAAACGCGTCCTTATGTGGGTTTTTGCGTACTGCGTTTTTGTCCGATTTATTCACGAGTAAAGAAAACAATAGGTAGCAAGTTTTGAGCAAGATAATGATGGAACGACGCGAAAAATCACTTGCAGAAGTCATTATTAAGTTAATTCCGGATTCACTTTCTTGCTTTCTTGTCGAAAGAGTCCGACCAAGTTTGCAGAAAGTCTTATAATTTCTTAAACTAAAAACCGAGAGGCTCACAATTAGCCTTCGTCTAAACTAATAGTAAATGAAGACGAGGCCCACAATCTGACGTCACCAGACAGCACATTAGTCATTAACGAGGATACCAACCTACGAACTAAAGGAGCTTAAACTCCCAATTTTAAGATTTTTCTAGGGTTCCGTAGTCAACAAGGAACCCTTATAGTTTTTCCATGTCTGTCCATCTGTCTATCCATGGCTTAGCACAGAGACAACAAGTACTAGAAAGCTGAAATTCGGCAAATACTACTCTGTCGAGAAAGTACCGGAAAAAGATCAATAATACACAAAATGTTAGTTATTCATAATATTTTTTTATCGCCTTTAAAGTATGCTCCTACAGAAATAATACACTTACGCCAGCGAATAATCCAATCATCAAAACATTTTTAAACGCTTTTTCCGGAATTGAGTTTAGTACTCGCCGCGAATACTCCTTAATGTCTTTCAACAAATGAAAACAAGTGCCACGAAGTGGTAATTTGAGTTTAGGGAAAAGAATAAAGTCTGCTGGAGCTATATACGGTGAATGGTTGCTTAAAGGTTTATTTGTTGAGTTTTTGGTCAAAACTTCGTTTACAATTATGACCTTTTGCGAAGGCGCATTATTGTGCTGAAACAGACAAGAATTTTCTTTCGACCGATCTGGCCAGATAACGAACAAATAATATTTTTTATTTACCGTTTCACATTTTGGCAAGAATTCCTAGGGCACAACACCGCGATAGTGAAAGAAAACAGTCAACATGACATTGACTTTTGATCGACTTTGACGCGATTTTTTCGGCTTCGGTTCAGTTGGAAGGTACCACTCCGAAGCTTGTTGACTATTTTGCATATCAAACTCCGTCTCGTCACCAAGTAACCATGCGTTTCGTGAATGTTGGATCGGAATTGACTCGTTCTAGCATGTCCTCAGCGACTCTCATGCATTAATAATAATAATAATAAACTTTATTTGCTCAAGTAAGTAACACTCATTTTAGTTAGTAGGCTTAACAACTATATATGTTAGTACTTATAGCTAAAGACACAATATATTATTACACTCATCAGTACACATTAACGGGCACATGCATGCCGGCACAGTGCCGCATGTAGGGCGAATCTAGGCGGTCCGCTATCATGCTCAGGATGCTGTTGGAGCTGGCCCGCACCCTGCTAAGCATCGATGCGCACCGCTTACGCATAGTAGCGTAGAAGCAGTCTACCCGGGCCTCTGTAAACATGCCAGATGCACTACAGAAGCGGGGCAGCCCCAACAGCACCCTGAAGGCATCATTGTACTGCACACGTAAAATGTTGTACTGTTTTTGCGTATATCTCGCCCACAGGCTGCTCGTATAAAATGATGTACAGTATGCTCTGAAAAGTGTGATTTTTACATCATTGGAGCATCGAGCAAACCTGCGGGCGATCATATTAGCCCTTACAGCCAATGCGCGTCGCTCCCTCTCGTTTTTTGAGAAAACTCAAGTTTTTTGGGACTAGCCGAGCGGCAACATGTTGCCTACCCAAGTAATTATTCAAAATAATACGGATTGACTCGTGAGACACAGAAAGTTCTACGGCCATCTCTCTGAAACTCTGGAGCATGTGTTTGTGATAAAGTCTATTCACCGTAAGCTTTCTGTAACATTTTCAGTGACTTCGAACACGAAATTCCGTTGGCAATGAAAAATTTAAGACAAACTCTTTGCTTGACGTTTTTGTCCACAATGAAATTTTTAATACACACTAGATATGATATAACTAGAAACAGCACTGTATTTGATCTAAATAAACATAAACGTTTACATACAGGCACATAAATTGCTTCTGGCCCCACACTAGGATACCCTGTGTCGTGGGAACCAGATCATATCACGTGATGAACGCCATCACAAACATCCAAGACCTGGGGTTTTTGGTCCCCAGCCGGGATTCAAACCCGGGACCTCTCGCATGGTATGCAGATGCAACTCAAACAGTTCTGCCAATCTGACAACAAAAAAAAAAAGATTAATGCGGAACCATCAACAAATCATCCATTCCCAATACTTTTTTGACTACATGTATGTCGCCCCCACCTGGTAAAATTATCCGTCGAATTAACTGCCTAGGACGTTCAATAGGCGGCAGCACCCAGTTAAAGTTGAACTAAACGTTCTGTATCAGACCAAACGGTTGATTGTAGAACCGTGAAGAAATTCAGGGCAGTAGCACATAATATATAATGAACTTAAAAGGAAAAGTATCGTGGCTAAATAAGCTTCACAAGTCAACGAGTAAGGGCCATAAACTTATAAAAGGAAAACTTCGTATAAATTCCATTGAAAAATACTTTGATTAAGTTGTTAGTTCTGTAAGGCAGATCAAAAACCCTTTCTTCTATGGAACCTAACACTGCGCGTGGCCCGTGGCACTTGGCCGGTTTTTTTTTTTCGCTCGCATCGCGAGCCATTAAAAAATACTAGTTACATTGGTATATAAAATACTAGGCACGGTATCCTCGAAGCACAAGTCCGACTCGCACTCCGGGGATTGTATGATTTTTAAATATCCAATAAAAGTCGTAAAGATCAGAAATCTCACCAGGTTATATTTATATTGCCGGAGAGTTTCCGGTTCTTTGTGGCACGGATTCTGAGCACAAATCTGCAATCGCCGTCTTACTCCTGAACCTCTAACTCATTGACCTCACCTAAGGCGACATTATTCACGCTCGGGAAGCTCTGAAAGGGCCCCCGGTTGCTATGGCAACGACTTTGATATCAACTCGAGTGAAAACAAGTACTATTGAATTAGTATAAAACTCTCGTACGATACGTACGTTGGCGAAGTAGCTCTGAGAAAAGATTTTTTCACTCAGTTCTGGCAGTTACTTTACTTTGAAAAACTTAGACAGATTTACAAATGTAAGTAACAAAGATAAACAGAGTCACAGGTACCCAGGTCCTCAGGCATGTGAGTTATAAGGCTTTGTTTGTTTGTCTGTCTTTCTGTAATTCTGGTTCTTGTCTTATCTTATGACAAAGATAAGATAAGAATATTGTTTTCTTATCTTTGTCATCGCAGGATGTGACATTTAATGTATTTAATAATAATAACAACTTCCACACAACACAATCACTTGACCTGGTCCCAAACTAGGATACTCTGTGCTATGGTAACCAGGCAAAGACGTCGCAAACATGAAATTACACTCGGACTGAGCCATAGTATGATAAAAGGTATGGATTATTGATGTGGTCCTACTCATAGTTGGCTTTATGGATTTAGATAAAACTTTTAAAACGCACATACCATGTCTAAGCTTAAGACACAGCTTAAATTACACTCGAATCCCATGCGAAGGAAGTCGTGGACACAGCCACATTTTATGACAATTTTTAAAAACCTATTTAGAGGCTAAAAATTCCACCCATGACTTGAACCCGCGACCTCTGGCTAACGCGAGCGCTCCCCCAACTGAGCTAATGGGCAAGTGCAGGCATCAGTGAAATTTCGAGCCTCTTTACAAACTTCTCTGTATTACGTACAGGCAGCGACATCTGGCCGAAGCAATTTACATCATAATTTTTAGCCTCTAAATAGTGTTTTAATAAGCACCGTTCTTCATGAAAACTCAACAAGGCACTCGCATTCAAAAACAAGCCTTCAGTAAAAAAAAAACGGACGTGCGACAAGCGTAGATCCGCCGAAATTCCCACAAAATTAGCTTTTCCATATTGATCCAGCCAACACGACTCAGGAAACTTGCCACAGCGCAGTGCAGGGTTCAATAAGAGAACCTTCACGCACGATGCCGCACGATGCGAATTGTTCGACCCCACACTGGGCCGGCCATCTAATTTCCGTGGGTCTTGCGCGCTGAGGAAGTAACACAGAAGTACTGCCGACAGCACTACCTGATATATAAACATAAACATTTACATACAGGCACATACATTGCTTCTATGAGCTTCGACCCGAGCTTCTATGAGCACTATACCTGGTTACGTTTAGAGGTGAGGCGTTTTTAACAGACAATCCGGTGTACATTGGAAAGTCTACTAACCCACTGATTAACAAGTAGGAAGACAGCTGCGTCATGTATTATCATAGTAAACTAGGATTTGTAGCTTTACGAAACGCGCCCCTGGCGCGATGCTGGCCCTTCGTTGCTGTTCGTATTCGTGTATTTGCCGACGATTTATAATACATTTAAGGTTTTAAAAAATCAGCACCTGCTAACAATTCGTCCGAAACCCCGGTGGTGGATAGGTAATATTTGCCAAATGTGCAAATAACTTACGTACACTTTTGTGAATTGGTAGCAGCAATATCATTTGCTAATTGTGAAGGAAAACGTTATGAGGAGCAGTGGCGTAACTATAGGGTGGCAGGGCTGGCAAAATGCCACGGGCCCCCGGCCTGAGTGAGGGGCCACCGAACAGCTCGGAAGTAACTTAACATTTTTAACAAAAACTTGTAATAATTGCAATGTTTATATATGAGTACTTCAAATCAATTAAAGTTGGGCCGTATGTACTACAACTACAATTATATTTTATTTTTACTGGGAGAGCTCCATCCAACGAATTTGCCACGGGCCTCAGACGGCATAGTTGCGCCACTGGTGAGTAGACCCGTATGCCTCAGGTGTGTACATACTTCACAGCTTCAAATTGCCAATCCAAGCTGGGCACCGGTGGTTATTAAGCCCGTGCTCTCTCTCTCTCTCTCTCTCTCTGAGAAAATGCTCTCTGTATCCTACAGTAGCACGTATATCGGCCGCGTTATTAACAGTTAATTAAGTAAATAAAAAGCAATATCGGACGACTTAAGTCAGTCAGGTGTAACAGTATGTAGCTTTAGCTTGTTTGAGTGATTGGACATGTGGGCATATACGGGGGGATCACTGACCAAGCCGGATCTGTCAAACGCAGTGCTCTGTATTTAATTAAGCCCTCGGGCGGGTTCTTCCTAGATTAAATGTAGACTTGGATATAAAGTGTATACGCTAGTACAGTCGACAGCTGGTCAACCATAACATTTTTGTTACAAAGTCGCCCTTAACGTAGCTGATTAGTCTACGCAGCCTTTATACGTTCCACGGTAGGATACGGCCTTCTCTACAATGTCCACTAAAGTATTCGCGAAGTTGACCGAATTAAGGAGGAGAAAAGTGTGAGACTTGGGTATTTTATTTTTATATCTTAGGGGTATCAGCAGCGAGCTTAATTAATGATAGTGATAATACTAAACTGCATTAAAAAGCGTCAATAACAGATACTCACATTTGTACAATACATAAAAGCGGAAAGCCAAATGAAAGCGCTGAACAAATAAAATAAATAATTATATATACCAAAATGCATAAATGCTATCATCATCAGCCATTTGACGCCCACTGCAGGACATAGGCCTCCCTCATGGTTTTCCTAACCACAGAACATAGTGTTCATAACCATGAACGGTTTTGCCATAATCGCCACGCTTGGCAGGCGGGTTGGCGATCGCAGTATGCGGTTGGAATCTCAGGAAGACGCTGCTGCCCGTCTCCAGGTAATGTATTTCCTTAGTCGCCTTCTACGACATCCACGGAAGGAAATGGAGTGACGCTATTCTTAATCCGGCGCCACACGGAACATAAATGCTAACATGCATGTTTATAGATTTATATGGCAATAGAATCAAGAAAGTAGTATTAACGCAGAAGAAGTGATGTCCTTGAGAAATATTGTGTTACTTTGAATGACAGGATACGCAATAGTTTGATTTGAGAACGATGTGGACTGAAAGAGGATGTAGTGACTAGATTTGAGAAAGGAATGTTGCGTTGGTTTGGTCATGTGGAGAGGATGAAGGAAGAAAGATTGACGAAACAAATATATCGAGCGAATGTGGGTGGAAGGGCCGGTAAGGGACGTCACAGGCGGACATACTTCAACCAAATAGGGTATGTATTAGCAAAGGGCACGGTAAAAAGTAACCGAAACCGGAGTG
The DNA here is from genome assembly GCA_963969515.1 of Yponomeuta evonymella. NCBI lineage: Eukaryota > Metazoa > Arthropoda > Insecta > Lepidoptera > Yponomeutidae > Yponomeuta > Yponomeuta evonymella. The sequence goes on along the minus strand of OZ018346.1, from coordinate 20,761,196 downwards.
CGTGCATGCAAGTTGATGTTATGTTATGTTATATTAAAAGTATTAAATTCGCTGTTTTTAATCGTCCAAAAATAATTGATCTATAGAAATGTCAGTTTTCAAGGGTAAATCCTGTGGCTCGCACAACATTGGGCAACTTCATGAGTAATGTAGTGGCCGCATCACAGAGAGCAAGAGAGTACCACCGCAGATTTGAAGCACCTCAGTTAATCAGGTTTCCTCACGATGTTTTCTTTTACGTTTAGTGAGTATATCGTTTCTAGAAATTTTAAAATTTGCGTAACTTAGAAAACAAACTCATAGGTATGATTGATTACGTCAATAAAATTGTTCAATCCAATATAAGACAAGCGTTCCTACTGATGTACTTTTTCACGGCTTTTTTATGAAGACCAAAAAAAAAACATTAAGGCTGGGTTCTCCGAGCGCACGGATTCGTATGGGACTTATTGCGCTGCGCGAGCGAATAGTTGGGGGAAAATTATGTATTTTGGTTATTATAGGGCCCTTATTATGAAAAATGCGACATTATCGGACGTCACTTGCCAGTGTCAAAATCCTTATTTCAAGATGTTATAATGACGTCATTGGGCTAACAAAGAGCCATGCATTTCTGGCGTTCGTTACTCAGTGGCAGGAAATTTCGAAACTATTCAAAAAAAGAACCGTATTCGTCGCTAGATTCGAGTGAATTGTCGGGCTCAAGCGCGACGTTGACGACCCTTCCGAACATATCGCTGCTTCATAATAAGGGCCCTGGAACACAAATCCTTTTAGACCGGATTTTTCAGTCAAAATATAACATAACATAAACTCACGCCTGTATCTCAGAGAGGTAGGCAGATACCAGGGACTGCCACTTGCTACGATCAGTCAATAGTCAGAAAAAAATTAAACGGAGAATAAAACTGATGTTGTCACTGTCTTTTCGTATGATTTAGACAGTGATAGCATGCAATTTATTCTCCAGTTAAGTTTTGTCTGACTATTGAAAAATTGGCCTTTATTAGAATTTTGACGACCGTCGTCGTCACTGACACATTCAGTGATAGTTATTTTAATATGTTTTTTTATTAGTATTTTCTAAGGTTAACTAGACTAGCACTAGACAATAGACATAATAAAATCCGTACAATAGCTATTGAATACGCTAATTTGCTGTCTTAAAAAAGGCACTTTGCAAAAATATTTCGACACAAACTCGAATCTATTAGAACCATTAGTATTGTTCTGATAGACAGAGAGGCGTTACTAATTGTACGCGCATTTTTTATACAAGATTTCTCAACTCGAAACAAGATTTCTCATACTATTTTTTTATTTACGTCTATAAAAGTAATAGTCTAAACAGATGCTATTTTTTATTAAAAATTACATTACAACGACTTTCAAACCACCCAGATTTCAGCGTGTATATACGAACTGACATGAGAATCTCCTTCTTTTTTTAAGTCGGTTGAAAAGCGGAAATGATCGTAGTTCATTCAGATTGCCCATGTAAAGATCGATAAACTGTCGTGTAAGCCGACAAGTCGACCTCACGGCCCTGTCAAGCTGTACCGGTCACACGAATTGACACGTGACTATCGCGTAACGCGTCACTGTCGCGGCGGCATGTCGCGCGTCAGCCTCGCGTGTGGCCGCGTAATCCCAAAACACAGGGTGCTTGCGATAATACGTGTCGTAGCAATTTGCTGTAGCGTGGATTTTGTGACAGCCGCTTGGCTGTCTTAATCTTTGTAAATTTAATTTTAAAAAAAGGCACTCTACGAGAAGTGGTGCCCTTATAAGCAGCAGAATAGCGCAGCATTTATGCAATTATTCATGCAATTCAGCAATTATGACATCGATTTGTGGTGCTAAACTGTCAGGATTCGACGATTATTGTCCGGGAAAGTCGTGATTTTTTACAACTAAAAAGGCACTGTCAACCTTTTCAGGAATTCTATTCTTGCTGATTGAATAAAAAATTGTCTATCCAAATAGCAAAAATTGTAAATAAACCATCTTCACACAACACAATCACTTGTCCAGGTCTTGAACTAGGATAACCTGAGATATACTGTGTTTATAAGCGGAGACTTGTAGTTGGCCTTCTGTTCCCTATGTTGCTCAGTTGTTGTTATATTGTGCTGTTAGTCTTCTTTAACACAAAATAAATAAATTAATATGATAACCAGGCAAGGACATCACAAACATGGAAATACGCCCAGACTGAGGCCATTTGTACAAATGTACGGCGGCCCCCAATGGAAATCGAACCCACCACAGTTAAGGCGGTCTCGTTAAAACGTTTTTTTATGTTGTACATGTGCGAATAAAGGCATAACCCCTTACTGTCCCAGGTCAAACTACCACATTTAAAAGGGTCCGGGAACAGTTTTTACAAAAAGATAAAAAATATTTATTTTGGGCAAGGTAAAAAGTAATGAATGTTGAGGAAGCGAAGATGATGTGTCAGGATCGTGGCAAGTGGCGGTCCCTGATCTCTCCCTACCCCTCCGGGATGCAGGCGTGAGTTTTTTGTACAAGATAATCCGTCCAACGATGCTAAAATATATGTTTCATCTATGTTTCTGCTTCGCTGAAGTAAGTACACGAACTTACAAAGCTGCAATTAACTTAATACAGCCATTTTAATGAAGGCACCCACTAAATATTCACAATTAATTCATACAATTCTGTTGAACGTGCTCTCCCCCAAAGAGAGTACTGTCATTTGTATATACAATGTACCTAGTGACGTCATCATAGGCTGAAGTTTTCTTGTGTGGCTCAAGTGATAGGCAGAGCAAAGATACAGTTTGTAAACTATTACTTATACAGTTCATCATCATTAACTCATTATGTCCCCATCGAGGGGCACGGGTCTCTTCCCCTGAGGAAGGTATAGGCCATACTCCACCACGCGGGCCAAGTCCGGATTGGTGGAGGCTTGTAGACTAGTGGCTCGTCTACTGTCAGAAGTTGTCAAGCCGCCCTAAGGCCTCTGACTTGGGTTAACGACTGCCATCTATCGATGGCAGCCGGCACCAACAGCTTAACGTGCCTTGCGAAGCACGGAACCGCTCGGAAAAATGCCACTAGCGTTAGGCATAGACGGCGACCCATCCATGCACTGAACGCGCCCTGTGTTGCTTAACCTTCGTGATCGTTTAAGATCACTCAGGCAGCCGGTGCGACTTATACAGTTAACATTTGCCAATCAGTCGCAAATTAACATTCGACTCCACACTATTGAATTCTAGCCGAACTAGTTTCTCTTATGTCAGTTCAGGATGGCCGCTTCACTCAATAACATAAGAGTCCGGTCAGCCCATCGCTGTTTCCTCACATTTTTTGTGTTCCTTAGTTCAAAAGGAAAAAAAAGTAAATATAAAATGAAATCCTTGAACAAATACTTGATAGCATCTGTGAGTATTATTTCAGTAAAGTACCAAATACTAAGAAGCCGTACAAAACCCCGGCTAACGATTTACAAGGAACTTCAGCCTTAGACGCAGTACTAAACACCGACCAGAAATTAACGTGTTTGAGCTAACTTTCGGAAATCGTGGCACAGAAATAGGTATCAGGGAATAAAGCCAGCGTTGAAGACCTTCGCTCGGCAAGAAGTGAACATGAATATTAAATATAATTTTTTTTAATCTTTGTTCTTGCAATAAATCTTTCTTGGCACTATCCCTTGCACTATCCACATAACCCAAGGTTAGCTGGAAGAAAATACTTACTAGTATTAAGCTCGCCTTTGTACAAACACCCCTCTTGTGCAATAAAGTATTTTTTGAATTGAATTGAATTGAATATGGGAGCTGACGGCCAATATCCATTGGTGGAGGGGCACATAGTAGTATATTTTAACTAGTTAAGGTTATACTCGGCTTTAATAAGCTTAACTAACCTTGACACATTTTGAGTCATCATCAGCCATTTGACGCCCACTGCCTCCCTCGTGGTTTTCTAAGCTTCCCGGTCTTGTGCCGCCCGCGTCCAGCGACTCCCACATTTTGAGTGGTAAAGTCAAATCTTGAGTTCTTCTGTAGCTGTCACCGTTAACTTGGACTCCACGAGGATGCGCCTTTTACATCTCACTCACATCGCTAATGAGGGATAGCAGCGTGTCAGCGAAATACCGAAGACACAGGCCACTGCTTAAATCACTAAACATGTGACCTATTACTGTAATTGACTCCGCTGTTTACTAGCGAATTGAGTTGTCGGTGTACTGTTCTAATCGTTCTTACACACAGCTGAGTATTATTACTTGAGCAGGCATGGTTAAAAAATCATGCGAGTCGGACTCCAATAAAACCGTGCTTCTTACCAAATCCTATGATTTTTGATCACGGTTTAGGGTTTGATCAAGGGTACAATTATGCTCTGTGGATTTTTATAGTGATTTGCATATTATGATACCTTTAGATGTGCGTTTGAGAGATAGAGAACACTTTATTGAAAATAAAACGGAAATTACGCAGATATTTCTTAACCTAAGAGTATAGGCGGCAGCCATTGACTAAGTATCTTGAATTTTTCTATACCTTCAAGGGATCGTTTGCAGACTATATTTATCCCACTTTAAGGCACAGGCCTTCTCCCAGAGAGAGAGAGAGAGAGTGTTTGGGGTTCAAGCGCTGCAGTATGTAAACAATTCAGGCACTCAGGTTTTCTCACGATGTTTTCTTACACGGCTAGCGAATGGTACTTCTACTAAAAATTCACAAATGTACGTAACTTAGAAAACAAAGTGTTACATGGTTATATTCTCTTTGTTGCACTAACCCGTTCTGAGGATAATTTTAACCGTGGCACGGTTAGCCAGAGGTGGCGGGTTCAAGTCCCGGCATGGGTGGATTTTTTAACCTCTAAATAGGTTTTTAAAAGTGTTACATGCCGGGATTCGAATCCACGACCTCTTAAATGTGAGGCAAACTCTTTACCGACCGCGCTACCAGGGCTAACAACGTTTTGTGATGTAATTTTTGACTAAATAACTCCATCAGAAAGGGGGGTCTTGACAAACGCACAGACAAACAAGAAAGTGATTATGTAAGAGTTGTTTTTGTAAAAAGAAAACTAGCGAAGGGGTTAAGCCAAACAAGGGGTTAAGGGACCGAAGCAAAAACTCTGTATAACTCCGTCAAATTAAGCAGTACACGAGGCAGGATAACCCGGCGCGTTCGTAATTTATTCTCGACTCGGCCGGGTAGCCGTGGAAGGTCGGGCAATGTACGTGGTTGAAAAAAATGGAGGCCAAGTACCTACAGGCTTAAAGGATCCCTTTGAATTTGTCTCTCTGAAGATTAGAAATTCAGTGCGATTTCAGTTGCTGTAACATTTTCTTTAATGATATAAAACCACCAAAGGGGAATATCACTAAACAATGATAACCGCTAATTTGACGAGGCAGACTTTCCCCGTTAGTTTAGGGGTGACACGCTTGACTGCCAAAACAGAGGTCGTGGGTTGGATTCCGGTTGCCGTACTTGATTTGTTCAAATGGCCTTATTTTGGGCGTATTTCCATGTTTGTGATGTCCTGCCTCGCTACCATAGCGGTTTTATCCTAGTTATCCTAGTTTGGACCAGGAAAAGTGATTGTGTTGTGTGGAAATTATTTGCTTATCTTAGTCTGAAATACGACTCAACAACTCTTTAACAACAGAATAAAGATAGGTCGGTGACACTGAATTCGAAATACCAACTCTGCTCCGATTGGACACTAACACTGAAATGCGTAATTATGCGGCTTCAGTCACCATCTTAATTTAAACAAGTAATTTAAGTATTCACATCCACTATGCACACACTCTATTCATGTCTCTACAAAACCGTTACTTTTGACGCAAATAGAATTAGAATTATTACTAAAAAAAATTTTAATCGCTAACTGTGAAGAAAAACATTGTGAGGAAACCTGAGTGTCTAAGATGTTCACATACCTCAGCGCTTGAAATTCCGCGGTAGGCACGCGTGGTAATTAAGCCCATGCTCTCTGTCTCTGACAGAAGGCATGTGGCCTGCAGTGGGACGTATATAAGCTAAAAAAAAAATGTTTTACAAATAGGGCCATAACAGTTTACGTGTGAAATAAAAGTCTCAATTATTTGTTAAAATTATTGATTGTGAAACTAACAGCTTTGACGTTCACGCTGTAGAATTTTAAAGGATAATCTAACAGGTTGAGTAAACATTTACGGTCTTATTACAATTTATAAAAAAACACGATTCTCGTCTGCCGCGACACAGATCTGTGTCCAACTTAGTATGGGCCACCTATACGTTCCATTCCGCGAGGACAGTTCAGGGGTTAAAACGCCGATTAAAATAGTCTGTGGTGGATATTTTACAAGGGAAAGTCGTGACCACAGATAAAATAAACTGCCTCTTAGGAGTACTTCAGAAGAATCGTGTTTTTATGAATAAGGCCCTTAGTTCCTAGAGTTTTGATTCTGTTCACCTAAACTCTAGTTATCTTTCTCGCGGAAGCTTTCCGGGACAAATCTCACATTTCACGGGTGTTACTCGGCCCAGCATTAGATACCCAGCCTTCCTAGCATGCGCCCCCCTATCGCGCTTACACTTTAAAAAAAAACGCCAAGTGCGAGTCAGACTCGCGCACTGAGAGTTACGTACCACCATGAGTTTTTTTTTTTTATTCAGTTCAAAACCATACTTAGCGGGAGTCCGAATCACTCATTTTGCGTGCAATTTCTTTTTCTATTATGTTTTAATGGTAAATAATGTTACGTGCTTTTAAAGTGCGTAACTAATTAATGTGTAATTGCAACAACTTTTTAAAATACTTTTAAAATTTTTTTATTTACTTTTTGGCGATTTCAAGCGCTGAGGTGTGTGCATAGCTCAGACACTTAGGTTTCCTCACGATGTTTTCCTTCACAGTTAGCGAGTGGTATTGCTACTGTAACTTCATAAATGTACATAACTTAGAAAACAAAGTCATAGGTACAAGCCCGCACTGAGAATCGAACCTGGGTCTCTCGTTTCCGAGTCCAATGTTCTACCCACTAGGCTACCACCGCTCCGCAGTGGACAGGCGTGGTGATTAAGCCCATACTCTCGCATAGCCCAACGTGTATAGGCTGCTTAATACTATATATATTTATTTTTCATTTTACCAATTTTTAAACTTGTTTGTACAAGATACATTTTAAATTGAATCGTGGACGGGGATGATTTCTTCCAACACACTTTACTTTATTGTCAAATGTCAAACTTGAAAAGTGTATCCACCATTCTGCGTATCTTCCTGATTGATTCCTTCTGACTAATTTAATATGATTTGAAAAAATGGCGAGGATGGACTTTTTTTGTTCCACCCGTAGGCAAACTATACGTATATTGTACAATGTACATTGACGTTCAACGAGCAGTATTTAAATTCTTTACGTACCAATAAATGTCAGGTTTCTTCGTAGTCTGTCGGGGACTGCCAAATGACTGTTGCCCAAAAATACTGGTTCAGTCTGGTTACCAATTGCGTGCTAGGGACACTGCATCTGAATTGGTAATGCCGCGATTATCATACGAGGCACCGACCTTTGCGACGAATTAACATGGATTTTGGAATAGGAACCTGCAAATATACCCTTACATTGCACCCTTAATACATTATGTAACTACGTATGTAATGTCCCTTAAGCAGATTGTCAAGCAGATACAGGTGACAGCACCATCAGCTGGTGAAAGAGGACCACGACCGGTCATACGCCTCTTCACCATCATACCAACCCCACCGCCAATCTCGTCCAATAATGTCATCGACAGCACATCAACGTTTGTATACGTGCACTCTAATCATTACAAAAATGTAAAGGTTGACCTGCTATTAGGTACAGCAAATTCCGTGTGGTGCCGGATTAAGAATAGCGTCACTTCATTTCATTCTGTGTATGTCGTAGAAGTTGCCCGTCTCCTGGTAATTTATTTCCTTAGTCGCCACTAAGGAAATAAATTACCAGGAGACGGGCAGCAGCGTCTTCCTGAGATTCCAACCGCATACTGCAACCCACCTGCCAAGAGCGTGGCGATTATGGCAAAACCCTTTATGGTTAGGGAAAACCATGAGGGAGGCCTATGTCCTATCAATGGGCGTAAAAATGGCTGATGATGAATCCTGTCGGCATTCTGAGGCTTGCGATAGCAGTTAGTGTAGAATTTGACAGTTAGACGATTGGAATCATTGATTTTTTGGTGCGCGTAATATTATAGGGCAAATAACAGGCACGGCAAAAAGCGGTGGTAGCCTAGTGGGTAGAACATTGGACTCGGAAGCGAGAGATCCAGGTTTTCGATTTCCAGTGCGAGCATGTACGTATGACTGTGTTTTCGAAGTTATGTATATTTGTGAAGTTATAGTAGGACATAACATAACACTCACTAAGTGTGAAGGAAAACATCGTGAGTAAACCTGAGTGTCTGAGCTATTCACATACCTCAGCGCTTGAAATCGCCAATCCTTGTTGGGCACGCGTGGTGATTAAGCCCATACTCTCTCCCTAAGAGAAGGCCTGTGCCCTACAGTGGGACGTATATAGGCTGCTTATGAATGAATATTGTAGGAGCTGCTCCTATATGAAGCGCGCCAAATCCAAAACTATGTCTGGCCTCTGCTGCCTGCACCCACGTATAGGTGGTGTCCTGTTGAAAAATGCCAAAATTTCTGTATACCAACAGTCTTATTTATAAAAAATTATCCCACTAAAACACTCTTAAGACGGAGTTGAAGCCGGTTTATGTGCAGGAATTCCTCTTACAAAGCGGCTTTAATTCCGTCTTAAGAGTGTTTTAGTGGAATTGACTTTTTATAAGTAAGTCTATTAGTATTTAACAGTTTCCCATCGTTGAAAGGAATCAGCTGTCAAACTACTTTTTATGGAAATACTATTTAGTGTAGTTAGTTATTATTTACTAGCTTTTGCCCGCGATTTCATCCGCATGAAATGACTAATTTCCGGGATGAAAAGAATCCTATGTCCTTTCCTGGGACTCAAACACTCCGCATACCAAATTTCATCAAAATCCGTTCGAGTAACTGAATGAGTAACAAACATCCGATCATCTTCACAAACTCTCACATTTATAACATTAGTAGAAAGAAAGAAAGAAAGAAAGAAAGAGGATATTTATTTAAATTGTCACAGAAACACAAAGTAAACAAAAGGTACACAAACAAAAGACACAAACGTCAACAAAACAGAGATAAAACAAAACAATCGAGAAGAGAACATGTGAGGCATATAGAGTCAAAGGCAGCCGGGTACCATATAGTAATGTATGGCACCCAGCCACCTCGGACCTCAAACGCCTCAGGTGCCTCCGTGACAACAAAAAAGGGGCTCCAACTCAGCATACTTTACTGGTGTGTGCTATGGTTAGCATAACACCAGCAAAACTGATTTTCAGTTGGGACCATTCCTTGGCACCCGGAACGTGGTACTTAGGTACATACACACATACATACATACATACACACATCTCACTATAGAAATACAAATAATAATAACTACTTATATGAATACCCATAGATATGCTGTAAAATTAAATAAATGAACTAAATATACTAAGCTTATATTAAATACTAACACCATTGCAATTACGATTTACAATAAATAATAAATACATACACAATAAGTGCTGGATTAGGAAGGGGCTTTCTGCATTTCCAGCAAATAGCTTCCAAACTTGCGCTTGAAAGCATATTTACTACTAGTGGCATGGATAGGAGGAGGAATATCATTCCAGCACTTGGATGCCGCAAATCTGAAACTGCCTCGGAACGCTGCCGTTCGGTGCAGTGGCAGAATGGCCCTCACTTTGTAGTACCTAGCCTGACTAGACCAAGTAAGCTTACTAAACAAGTAAAAAGGGGTTTCATACCGCACAACACCGAACAGCAACGTGGCAAGGATACATTCGTTTTTCTTTTTCTTCTTGCCATTACTACGACAGTAAATAAAGCAGCTAAACAAATGAGAAAAAGGATATTAAAAATTATATTTTTATACTTATTATAATGTTACAGCTAGATAATACAAGTATTCACAGTAATAAAATTAGCATTACTCAACATTTTCTTGCATATTCTCTGAAAGTATATGTACTTAGCAAAGCTCGTTTACTTCGAATGTACTTAAAAAGGTACTGCCTTGAAAAGCTGTTTAAGCTCTGCCGGCTCTCAAAGCAAAGACGCCGGCTTACATTATAATCGGAATATGGAATACTACTTTGCATTAAGCTAAATAAACATTACTTGCTGTAAGATGTATCGAGTATCTCGACCTTTTCACTTCTTTAATTATGCTGGTATAATTTATATTTAAATAGTTTGCAATTCTACGGAACTGAAGTGTGTTTTTATAAAAAAATATTCCTAGTACATAATGAATCAAAACATATTTTGACGTGAAACGTCATTCATTATTATTTTCAAAAACACGTTTTTGTTTAAAAACATATTTAGAGGCTGAGAATTCCAGAGCTCTGGCTAACCGTACCAGCGCTCTCCCAACTGAGCTAATGGGCAAGTGCAGGCATCGGCGAAATTTCGAGCCTCTTTACAAACTTCTCTATATTACGCACAGGCAGCGACATCTGACCGAAGCAATTTACATCACTCGCAGCCCCGAGTAACCCACTTTGCAGTTAGGTTTTTACATCGGAATGATATCGCTTACTATGGCCCAGCTCATAAATGATATTGAAAAGAACATAGATATAAAAGAACGAAAGAGTTGTAACAGGAAACTTATATTTTAGAGCCTATTTTAAATTAAATTTCAAAGTAAACATACGCCACCGGTAAGTCTGCACGTAGCATAATGGTTATGGTGCTTAGTTAAACTTTATAATCCCTCGTTTGCGTGTAAACCGTGAGTTCCGTAAATGTTTCATAGGAAAACTATAAATTATGACGAAGCGGAGTTTCAGCCACACTGCAAAGTTACTTATTGATGTTTACTGATTAATTATAACTACGGTTGGCAGGGCAAAAGTTACAGCCCAATTTAATTTCATACTCGTACATGTGGTTGTTCGCCTACGTTATCACCGAGTCGGTACACGCACTTATTACAATAATAAATTGATATGATCGTCTCTGGATTTTACTAAATTCAAAAGATGCCTAAGCGTAACTCCGAGGCGATTGACATAGCCTACGAGATTAGAAAGTTAAGTGGCAGTGGGCTGGTCACATCTACCGAAGAACCGACAGTCGATGGGGTTTGAAGGTTGTCGTGTGGATACCACGAACAGGCAAACGCAGCGTAGGACGCCTACAAGCTCCCTGGATCTGAGACTGATTTCTGGCAGCGGTTGGATAAGAATGGAAGAGGATAGAGAGAAGAGACGTGCCTTGAGGGAGAATGACTGCTGGCGTGTCTCGCCCTGATATCCGGGTGCATTCGACTGGCATGACCAAATTGAGTTAATTCAGACACACAAAAAGTCACAAAACAATTCACAGGATAAAAAGTAAGACAAAAGAAAAACACAGCTACATTCGCTGAAAATTGCCAAAATGTAATTAGCGTTTAGAAGTTGTTTTTGGGATTCCATAGTCAAATAGGAAGCCTTATAGTATATAAATTATATAAGCCCTTGGTAGTAAACCAATTCCACTGCGATTTCATGGTCATTTAATTATTAATATCATAATTTATTTCGTTTTAAAAAAGTGTACTGACGACGTGATTGCATATTAATAACTATATCATATATTTTATAGCTGACAAGAACTCAATCTGCAGGTTTGCTAAAGGTCATTCGAATTGTGGCGTGGTGGCCGGGTCACCTACCTCCCTCTAAAATGGTTGAGACTGTGATGGCTGACCCCTGCGTTATGCTCGTTAACGGGTGCTGTTCGTATGTCTGGCCGCAGCATTAATGTTTTTCCTATTTTTGTAAGAAGTATTATTTTAACTTTTAAAATTATTTAATTATTTATTAAACGGTTGATTGAGAAAAATTAAAAAAATCGGGGTATAATGAATTTAAAAAAAAAACCGTCACGGTTAAGTAGGCTTTACAAGTTAACGAGTAATAGGCGAACAAGTCATAAAAGGAAAACTTAATCACAATTACGTTGATGAAGTTGTTAGTTCTCTAAAGTAGATAAGCCCCCTCTTTCTACGGAACTCTACACTGCGCATAGCCCGACACGCACTTGGCCGTTTTTTTTTTCTTTTATCGCCACTCTCCCCGCAGAGCTGACCGTTGAAGCAAAAATTGCCAAAAATTTAATTTTGAGCCTCTGCCGTCCTTTGCCGTACAGTCAACAGCTGGTTAATCTTCACATTTTTATTGCACTTATAAAAATTTCGGCATTTTCTCGTCTGTATGTAACTTCGGCCATTTCGGACCCAAACTATCGTCCCTCCAAGGGTAGCATTTTTCTTGTGCTAAAAACGTCTTGTAGAGTTATGTGAGTTCAAAATAATTGGTTTGATTTATTGTGGTTGCGGAGTAAGCGTTCTTTGTCTGTCATTGGAAGGTTTGGAGTTCAACAGTCGCATGGTTCGTAGTAAAAACGTTGCAGCATTGAAGCTGAATAAAATGATAATAAAGAGATCGTTTACGTTGCAAATTTTAACCCAGCTACGGCGGAGACTGAGAGGAGGATTTGGCTCGTATGTATGTTAGTAAGTCGGATTCTATTTTCCCAAATAAAATTCGGTTACAAAACATATCCATAAATCGTTTGAGTCTACCACAAGTGATTGTGTTGTGTGGAAGTTATTTTTATTATTATCGTCAACAATTTTTCATAAAGAATGGCAGCTATTACTGGCTGCCCGTTTTTTATGACTGGCCCCCGCAATTATCGCAACTTGACGCAACAATGTTCATAACAGTTTTTTCTCGACAGCATTATTCTCCCACCCTGACAGCGCCACCTAGCCTAAAGAGGGGCGACACAAAAGATTTCCGAAAAACAATTATCCGAACACAAATATCGGGTGCGTCAGCGGCATAAAGGCCCTTTTGGCTTGACACTTCTTTGATGTGAGGCTACAGAGAAACAAACGGAAAAGTGTGTTTTGTAGGGCCCTGCTCGACAGATGACGAAATGACAAACGCAACTGTTTAATCTGTACAGCCAAGTTAGGAGCGGTTGCAACTAAAGTGTAACGTCCCATATTAATTGTAAACATTTGTTTATAATCATGGTTGCGTAAACATGTTGCCTAGGTGCTGTCAACATGTTGCGGGCAACACATGTGTTGCAGAGTTGCCGCCTGGCGAGCGAAAACGTCAGTTTATCAACAAATGTTGACGTGTTTTAAACAACTTTTAACATTGCGGTAGTGCGGACCGGTGATAAAATAATGAAGTTGGTAGAATTATTTCAACCTAAAACTATATTTTGGATTTTTTCTGAAACCTTAATTATACCAAAAAAGAAACATAATCCAAAATGAAAGATGCATTATAAGATAGATAACTTTATTGTACATAAAGATGGAAGTTACCTCGGGCAACATTTTGACGCAGACTGGCATGTGGACGTGAAGTATGACTGTAACCGTTGTTGCCAGTAACTTTGTTGTTAAGTAACAATGGTATTGAGCAACAGTTGTGCAACAAATGTTAACAATAAATACGGGGCTTGCTTAATTAATTAATTATTGAAAAAGAGAGAGTGAGAGAGCCCGTCCGGTCTTCAGTTCAGTTCTCAATCCCTCTCCTTTACGTCTTTAGAAACAAGAATTAGAAACGTGGACTGTATTATAGGTATAGGGCCAGTCGAGCGCCCGTTCAGTTCGATGTCACGTCGATCCGCCGCAGTAGTCTCGTCGCTCGTCGCCTCGTCGCTCACGCTGCCTCTCCTCCGGTGAATAGGGATGTGGACTCCTGTTACAAATTAATGTAAAGTTATGTTTAACACATTAAAGACAGTTTATAAAAACCTAAATTAACGTTGTAGTAACTTAATTATTAGTCTTAAATTAAATAAAACTGTTTTAAATTGCTTTATTTATTACCCATTATCACGTGAGTGCGAACACCAATCAGAGAGTGATGACGTCACTGACCGATAAACAAACTGATTTATCTGTCATAACCTTAACAAATTTGTTGTGTGTGTTACAAAAACAATATTTTTACGATTCCCATCACATCACAATGGATACTGGATACATAAAAGGAAGCAGTAGTAACCTACCAAAAATTGACTCATTGATGGTGGCAAGTTTCATTGGTAGCAATAAGGATTTTTGTGCTGCGGAGTTTAGAAACACGAAAATGACTTTGTAAGTACCTATTATTTTAGACAATTTTACACTGATACTTACAGAAATACATAACATAACACATGAAAGAAACACCTTACTCATATACTATACAATTTTATCATATTTAGAACTACATAATATCATCCATTATATTCTCTGTGATATCATCTGTAGTACCGAAATAAGAAGTTAGGTTATGTACAAAGTTTATTAGTTTTTTACGTTCTTATTTTGTCTTTTCCAGATCTTCAAGAGAATCTTATGGCGATGATGCCATAGGTTACGTACAGTTAAAAAGAGAGTCGTATATTTGTACGGTGAAGTGCCGCGTGTGCCCTGAACACAAAGTTCGTGTTAAGCCATAATATACAGTCACTATCATTGTGGATGAACAGTGTTTTTATTAGTTCACAATGCCACGATTGTGCTGCGTCTGCAGGTGGGTGCAAACATACAGTGGCCTTTTTGATGTGGCTACATAGAAGAAGTGAAGAGCCTTCTTCTTGTAGAATGCTATTGGAAAAAGTCTAATCTATCCAAGGTGGGGACAACATTGAATCATAACAACTACAGAATTAGCCAAAGTACATCCTTCAACTTCTTCAGCCGCCACTGGTTTTGACAAATTTCTGGTACAAGCTGCAGCAAAAGGTATCAGAAACTGAATTATTACGGTATGTGCGAAACAGCACCAATGAGCTAGAAATGCTCTATGCACCATTTAATGCGGAACTATAGAAGAAAACACAAGAGACCAGACCGGCAGTAACTTATGGCACGAGTTAAGGTTTGGTAGAATAACGGCTTCCAAAGCTTATGAAGTAAAAAATGTAAAACAAATGGTGGTGCCTTGGTAACCTCGATTATGGGTGGCAAAATTCCAGAAACTCCAGCAGTAAAACGGGGCAAGGTTCTGGGATGCAAAGTACTACAAACAGTACAAATCATGCTACGAAAACAAATAGCAAAATGTGGTCTTTTTATTAGTAAAGACTATCCTATGATTGCTGGCTCTCCAGATGGCATAGGGGGGTAGTTTCTCATAGAAATAAAATGCCCCGTTAATGAGAACACTGTAAAAAATTACATACAGAATGGGAAACCCTCAAACAAGTGCTATGACCAGATGCAAATCAAAATGTATGTTTGTGGATATAAAAAGTGCTATTTTTGTGTTGCAGATGTTGACTGAAAGTAATGATAAAGTTAATATTATTTTAGTGGATTTTGATGAAGAATATGTAAATTCTTTATTGCAATCATTGTTATTATTCTGGAGAAAGAATATCTACCCATTATTGTATAAAACAACAGAAGTATAGTGAATAAAATGTAGTAAATAAAAATACTGATTATTTATATTTTAGTCTTTTATTTCCAGTTGCACTTATAGTTAAATATTCATTTATTAATGAATGAGTTTTGTAAATTAACTAGGCCGCAAGCTATAACATTATCAAGTTTTCCTAAAAGATAATAGTTTATACAAGCATGGGGCTCCATAACCCTGTGAAATATAATTGACCAGCCCGTTCGGTGTACTAGAAATAAGGTATTTTATGGTGTTTGCCTTCTTATATTCTGACCAAGTTAGAGATTGATTTAAGGCTTTACCAGGTTTTTGTATTTCAATTTCCAGATAATCTATTATGCAGGTTACATCATAATAATTTTCTAAATGCAATTGGTAAACATCTTTTGATTGAAGACTTGTCTACAATAAAAGGCCTCATGACTTTAGCAATTTTAGGTACATTCTCTGTAAATATCTTACATGCACGTGATGTACTTATTTCAAACTCATCTGAAAGCTCAGAAAACTTGCTGTCCAAACGAATTTTCTTCAAACACAACAATATTTCACATTTTGGAATACCAGTATGCCCATGCATAATTTGAATTAAATCATAACAATTTTTTGGCACACCAATATAAAATTGTGGTCTTTTCTTTATTTTATCTACAGTATGTTCTGCCATACATTTCAAATGACTTACTTTTCTCAACTCTGGTTCATTAAAAGTACTTGTGCCAGAAGAAGATTTTGACAATAGTGTTACAGATGGAGTGTATAATGATAAATCACTGTCAGATTTGTCATTATTACTTAAGTTGCATGTTTCTCTTGAAAGAAATGGTTGTTGTTTTATAAATGGCTTCAATTCCGAAATTTTAAATGGAGAAGTAGATACAGATATGCTTGAAAACTTTAGTGGAGAGGTTTGCCTGGTACGTGATTTGGTTTCAGTCTGAGTAGTTTTGAAGTATCTGGGCGGCTTTGTCAATTTTTGTTACTTTTTGTTGTACATGGAGTGGATCTGAAAAAAAGATATTAATTAAAAGCTTGAAATTGCCAATCCACAGTGGGCATGCATGGTGATTAATTCCGTACACACTCTCTCTCTCTGGGAGAAGGCCTGTGCCCTTCAGTTGTATGTATATAGATTAAATTAAAAAAAATTAAAAGCTCTTAGTTTTACTTATCATTTAGTTCTGGTACCTATACATAACTGAAGCCAGTTTGACACAGAAAGATTTCCTACAATAGACATAGTATATCAAAGAATAAGCAGGGTTGTGTTTCATAAAACTACAATTCATAGTTTATTATGACAATCGGAGTACATTGCATAGCTGAGTCTTCCTATTTAATCTGTTGGTTAACCTATAAACTGCCCTCACTAATGGAATGTATAGGTGGTCTATACAAACTACGACACAGATCTGTTACATCACAGATAAGCGGTTAAGCGACTTTGCAATGTATATTGATTTGTCACAGTAAACCATAAACTTTAGTTTAATGAAATAGGGCCCTGGTTTGGCTTACTAGAGCAGACATGGCATTTTATAAAATAGTGATTACATCCATCTGTAGGTTTTAAACTACACAAATATAGTTTAATTCTTAATTAATTATTATACTTTATTGCACACAAGACTTTTAAGTTAAGTAGGTACCAAAAATTATGAAACTTGGTTCGTGAAAGGGGTTAACAAGGTTGGTGGATGAAGTTGGGGGCGACAACCATAGAGTGGCAGACAGGTAGTGATAGTGATTTTTTATTGATATCAATGATTTACTAACCTTTATCTTGACTTGGAACTTCAATATTTAAATTTTCACTTTGTTGTAATGCAGCTGATTTTATCTCATCTTCACACTCCTTTATTAATGCGAGTCTTTGCCTTTGTGCAGCAAGTGGTCGACAAACTTCAGCAGAAGTACTGGCTCTTGTTGGTTGGCAAGCAAACTTTGTAGGTAAACAACCAGGTCTCATCCTTATTCGAGATACCACACCCATTGTAGTATATTCTACATAATTTTCCATGTCGTTTTGAAGCTGAAATTGATTTATACTTAGATCCAGCCCAGTTAACAAACAAATCTTTGACACTATTTTTGCCATAACCAAAAATAAAACTATTATAAAATAAAGGTAAGCAACTAAAACTATTTTATATTAGCAGTATAAAAGAACTTACATCAAAGTGATCTTCACAAAAATGACTTGTACTTGTTGGTGTCAATGATTTTGGATCTCGTCTAGCAAGTGTTAACCACTTTCTCCTCACTTGTGATTTTTTTTGGAACGTTTATGAAAAGTTTTTGTGGTGTATTGATTGTCGTACTTTTGCACATCGGCACTGCACAGCATTTGTAAAACGACGTATTCATTTTTACGGCTTATACGCGACAACTCTATCAAGATCAAATAACTTTTACTTAGAACACAACGCAAGCGAGATTTGTTTATCGGTCTGTGACGTCATCATAGTCGAGTGACAGTTTGGAGCGTTTTGGCGGGAGTTTTTGAAAACTATTTTTATTTAGCAATATTTAATAAAATTTGTAATATTTTAAGAAACTACATTTTAAATCGTGTTTATATAGGGTTTATCTATAAAATAAAAGCAATTCGAAAAAATAGGAAACATCCGTATTCCTATCGCCGCTCGTTCTGCGGCTAGCTGCACAGTCAGCAAGTTCAGCTTCGGTTCGGGGGGAGACTGCCGCAAAGAAAACACCTTGTTCTCGAGAGTATCTTCAGCTTCCAGCTCGCTCGTCCGTTCGCGGGAATCCTCTTGAGTCGAATGAGTCCGAATGAATGAATGCCGATCGTCGGAGATCGGCCGCCTTTTATATCAAATTGCCCTAGTTCCGGCGCGTGGGCTGCGCGAGGGGGGTGCGTGAGCGAGCGAGATAGATAGCTTACTTATCTTTATTTACTTTCCTAGCGAATTTACACAGAATTACGCATTAATTTATATTAAATTAATGTTTTCTCATTGGAATAAGTGACATTCTAATAAGTTTCTAGCATTCTAATAAGTTTCTTATAGGATTTTGTACAGATTTACTGAGGAAAATAGACTGAACTTTTCTATCGAAATAACTCTGAAGAATATTAATAAATCTTATTAGTGAGAATAAAAATGGTTAGATATCAGTAAAAACTACCTGCTGTGCAAGTTTCATCAAAATCGGTTGAGCCAATCGAAAGTTATCGCTTTCGGAAACATAAGATTTTGTTAGCTAATTTTGGCTCAATGTCACCATTCTATAGAGTGCTATGTATTGTATTTCGACAGATTTTAGGCTGATCTATGTAGTTTTACCAGTTTTATCCTAATCCGTGACGTGCTTCTAATGTGGTTTACGAGATAAAATTCTACATAGAAAATCTGTTCTGCAGATTTAATACACTAGTAATTGTGGTGTAAGAGGTTTTTTATCTAGTTTACAATCGCTTACAAAGTAAATAACCTAATATGCATCGTACTGGCTATGAAAACTAAT
The DNA here is from genome assembly GCA_963969515.1 of Yponomeuta evonymella. NCBI lineage: Eukaryota > Metazoa > Arthropoda > Insecta > Lepidoptera > Yponomeutidae > Yponomeuta > Yponomeuta evonymella. The sequence continues at coordinate 20,742,138 of OZ018346.1, read as the reverse complement.
GAAAGGTAAGTGAAATCATCCTAAAACTAAACAATGTAAAATTATTATTGAAACTGACTCTTAAGCCTAAGGAAATAAGACACAAGGTGATAAAATTATTTAATAAAAAATGTGACTTACATCTAAACAAACGTATTCTTACAACTAAGGTACCTATCTACTAACTACCTATGTAATATCTACCTAATCGCTAAGGAACTTAAATCTAAAATCGTCGATCGCCGACAGTCTCCCCCCTGTGTGCCAACACCATAAAGTCGAGGCGATCTTGCAGTGTTGCTGAAGAGGAGGTTGCGATCGGGCCAGGTCAGGTCAGGATGATCAAGCGCGATGTTGGTCTTCGCAAGATGCCGGTTCTAGTCCGCACTTCCACCACTCGTATTTTCGAGTCTGAACCTGGGTTGACGTTTGTCACTTCGCCTCGTTGCCACAGTCCTCTGGGCGTTGTGCCATCGGCAATAAGTACTATATCCCCGATCTTTGGCTCACGGTGGTGCTGTGACTTGGATGGTCGTCTTGGTAGTAAGAGTGGTAGGTATTCTTTGGTCCATCTTCGCCAGAATTGATCGGCTAAGTGTTGAGCCGCTTTCCATGTATGACCATCTGCGTCTCGGGCGTTAAAGTGGCCTGTTGGTGTAACTCCACAAGAACGTCCGATGAGAAAGTGGTTTGGCGTTAACGCTTCTTTATTCAGGTCTGGCTGGACTGGTGTTAACGGTCTTGAGTTAACGATGTGTTCGACTTCCAGTAGTAATGTGTGAAGAGTTTCTTCTCTGGGCGCTCGCTCTTTTAGAACTGCAGATAGTGATGCTTTTACAGTTCTTATCATGCGTTCCCACGCACCTCCCATGTGTGGTGCTCCTGGTGGTATGAACTTCCATACGATTCCTCGCGCTGTCGCGTAATCTTTAACTTCGTCTGCTGCGGCCATTAGTTCTTTGTTCGCCTTTACGAAGTTGGTTCCGTTGTCAGAGTAGATTACGCTCGGTGTTCCTCGTCGTGCCATGAAGCGTCGTAATGCCATAATAGCGGATGATGGCGTCAAGCTAGCGGCGAGTTCAATGTGTATGGCGCGGGTGGTAAGGCAAGTTATCAAGGCTCCCCATCTCTTCTCCGTACGTCGGCCGATTGTGACTGTCATTGGGCCGAAGTAGTCGATAGCAGAGCAGTTAAAAGGAGGAGATTCGCTGTTCATTCTCTCTGGTGGTAGCGCGCCTTCTTGTGGCTTTGTAGGTTTTAGTTTGCGCAGCTTACACCACTGACAGTTGTAGATCAGTTTTCTAACGGCGCTTCGTAGACCGAGTATGAAGTACTTCTGTCGCAGCTCATTGATGACGGTGTCGTGATTCCCATGCATGAATGCCTCGTGCGTGTGCTGAATCAACAGTCTTGTGATTGCGTTTCTCGCATTGAGGATGGCGGGTCGCTTCTTAGTCTCGTCTAGATTTGTGTAGAGGTCTAGACGGCCAGTCACACGCAATAGACCATGTTCATCTAGTTCGACGCATAGCTTTCGTAGTGGAGAAGACTTCGGTAGTTGTTGCTTCGATTTTATTCGGGCTATCTCGTCTGCAAAGTCTGCTCTTTGCGCTTTCTGTATAATCAGGTTTTCAGCGGCTTGTAGGTAATTTACGGTTAGTGGATACAATTCTCCGCTTTTAGCAGTTTCGTCGGGTCGGTATCTACGGCGTAGGATTTCCACGCACTGGATAACACGGGCAGTGGCTCTAACGTACCTACCCCAATTGCTAAACCTGTCAACCGCGGGCAACGGATCGCGTTTGTGTTCGGTGGTGATCGTTGTGTGAACACTCGGGCGTCTCAGCTCTGAGTCGTCGACGATGGCTTTTTCCTTGGGCTTTTCCTGTGGCCACTCACTCGGTGGCAACTGTAAGAAAGGCGGTCCGGTGAACCATCTGTGGGCTGTCGAAAATTCTGCTGGCGAACTTCTTGTAGCGTCGTCTGCTACGTTCAATTTGGTTGGAATCCATCTCCACTGCAGGGGTGTTGAACTTTCTTCAATTTCGGCCAGCCTGTGTGCAACGAATGGCTTGAATTGTCGCGGATCTGACTTTATCCATGCCAGCACTGTCTTGCTGTCCGTCCAATATACAGTGGTCGTCGTTTCGCTGTTCAACTCCTTCTTGACGGAAGCAGCTAATCTGCAGCCTAAGACCGCTGCCTGCAATTCCAGTCTAGGAATGGATACGGGCTTCAACGGCGTCACCTTGGCCTTCGCTGCGATCAACGATACTTCTTTTGTCTTCTCGTCCAGCCAGTACGCGGCGCACGCGTACGCTTGTTCGCTTGCATCAACGAAGACATGCACCTCCCCCCTGTGTGGGCTCGGGGTGATGCTCCTTGGTATCTCTAGGCCTTCCAGTTTTCCTAGGTCCTTCAGCCATTTGTTCCATTCTTCCTTTAATTCTTCTGTCACTTGTGTGTCCCAGTCTATGCCGCTTCGCCAAATGTTCTGTATAAGTTTCTTGCCTTGTATCGTGATAGGTGATGCGAGCCCCAGCGGGTCGAAGACTGACATGACCGCGCTCGTGACCTCCCGCTTGGTGGGAGGTCGTTGTCCCTCTAAGACCTCCTTTGGTGTGTTACGTAGATTTAGCGCGAAGCTAAGCGTGTCGGCCTTTATCTTCCATATGAGACCTAATGTTCGTTCTTCCTTGTCGGCCAGTATGGCTGTACTTGACGACGCGCTTGTTTCTTCTACGTCTTTCAGTGCATGGGGATCGTTACTAGCCCATCCTCTAAGCTCGAATTTGGCGTTCTCGTGGATGCGTATCATCTCATTTACGGTTTTGCTTGCTGCTTCGGCATTTTCAAACGCTTGCAAGTAGTCATCCATGTAGAATTGTCGTTCTACTGCGGCCGCTGTCTCGGGATACACATCTCTGAAGTTCTCGGCGTTCTTATTCTTCACATAGATCGCCGTGCACGGTGAGGATGCTGCACCGAAAATCAAGGACGTCATTCTGTATTCCTTGACGGGTTCGTTCTTGTTAGCTCGCCATAGAAATCGCAGGCTGTCTCGGTCTTCCTCTCTTATCTTCACTTGAAGAAACATCTCCTTGATGTCCGCAATAACCGCCACTTTTCCTTCTCTGAATCTCGCTAGTACCCCGAATAGGCTCTGCAACAAGTCGGGTCCTGGCAGTAATGCGTCGTTCAAGCTGCGGCCTCCTACTCTTGCTGCAGCGTCGAATACCAGTCGCATCTTTCCCTTTTGCGGATGGTGGACAGCGAAGTGAGGTAAATACCATGTTCTTTGCGAGACAGGCGCGTTCGTAGCTTCCTCAGCGTATTCCTTTATCAACAGATTTTCTATCTGTGTACTGTACTCTTCTTTCATATCGTTATTTCTCTCTAGCTTCCGTTCGATTGAGTACAGTCTGCGTTCTGCGTGTTGTCTGTTTTCTGGCATGATTTCTTCGTCCGTTCGCCAGATAAGACCGGTTTCATATCGTCCATTAGACAGCTGCTTCGTTGTGCTTTCTAGAACGTTAAGTGCGCGCTGATTGATGTCGTTCGATGGTTTCTTCGGTTCTACACCAAGGTTCTCTATGCTGAAGTGTTCCTTGATCATAGAGTCCAGTGGATCACTGCCCTTCTCTCTCGTCAGGTGGTTGATGATGGCGCGTCCTCTTCCGCAGTTCTTCTCGCGCCCATGTAGCACCCATCCCAACGAAGTGTACGACGCGACTGGTTGATCGATGTCTCCCTCCTTTATTTCGCGTGTAGTGATCAAGTGCCAGTTGTCTTGTCCTATTAGTACAGTAGGGCGGACGCGTTCATAAGTCAGCTGCTCCTCGATATCCTTCAGGTGAGCGCACTTTGCCACTAGTCCCCGTGGCACTGCCTGCGTCGTAAGGTTCAATGGCCCTATGGTGTAGGCCGTCATGCTTTCTAGCTTCCTTTCGAATCGACCTTTTACTTTTAATGTTAACTTGAATGATTGCTTGAAGTCGGTGCGCTTTCCGCCGATTCCCTCTATGCTGAGCGGCTCTGCTTTTCCTCTAGGTGCCACGGCTAATGCTGTCTCTTCTTCTATCAGCGTGAGGGTGGACCCCTCGTCCAACAGAGCGAACGTTTCCACCTTGCCTCGCGAGCCGTATAGTTCGATCGGCACTATTTTCAGGTACGTAGTGTGTTCGCCGACAACAGCGTTAACTGTCGAAGAGACCGTGGCCCTCGTTTCCTCTTCTTTGTGCAGAAGTTCATGGTGGCCCATTCTACACCCGCCTTTCCCGCACGGTTTAGCTCTGCAGTTGAAACGGCGGTGCGTCGTGCTCAAACACCGAAAACACACGCGTAGTTCTCTTGCTTTGTTCCATTTTTCATCGTATGAGAACCCGCGGAACTTTTCGCAGTCTCGTAGGCCGTGCGTGTTGCTGCATAAGGGGCAAGTAGTCTTCGTAACTTGCCGCGGTGTGGACGGTCCTGGTTCCCTCTTGAACTTCTTAGCCGGCTTGTTTATCGCTGCAATCATTCTAGTCGATTCTTCTCGTTCGCTATCTTCGTCACTCGACTCGCACGATTCCGAATCTTCGCTTTCATATAATCGTGTCGAATGTACAGGTCGTCGTTTCCTTCCAAGGCGCAAATCTTTTTTCTCTTTCTTTTCTTCTTTCCGCGTCTCGTAAGCTGCCATCGCGCCGCATTGCTCCGTCATTTCGTTTAAAAACTCGCTCATCTTTTCTAGTTCTGGTTCGTCTGGATTTCTGTTCGAATACTCGCTCCACTTGAACTTCAATATGAGATTGAGCTTCTCGGCAATGCGGCTGGTGAGCTCCGGTGAGTACAAATACTGCGGTTTCCCCAGCGCCTTAATAGAAGCTACGCAATTTGCAACCTTATTTGCAAACGAGGCGATATTTCTTCCATCCTCTTGCAAACGCGGCATCTTCTTTATAATATCCATCTCGTTCATGATTAATATCTCGGGCCGCCCAAACCTTCGTTCCAATGATTCCATTATTTCTGCCGTATGTGAACCCGAGTATAGCAATGCTTTAACTGATTCGCGCGCGACGCCTTTGAGTGATCTTCGTAGTCGGGCTACGTTCTGCGTCTCACTGAATAGGCGCCGGGTATCATCAAAGACAGTTTTGAATGCTATCCACTCGCTTATTTCCCCATCAAACATCGGCAGATCAAGTAGGTATTTAGGCGGCGGCGCTCTGCTTTCTGATTCCGTTTCCATCTTCAAATACTTCAGCGCGTTCGATAACGCGTGAGTAAGTTCGTTCACGCTGCTATCCGCTTGAGCTTCGTTACGGCGATGCCCGTATGGCATATCTTCTATCTCTCTCCTCCCCGCGCAGCGCCCGCCCCTGTTGGTCGCTGCCGTAGCGCTGCACCGCGCGTCGACGCTGAATGTCGTTTCTGAGCGAGTATGTTGTATAGCCAACTCGTACTCGGTCTGAGCTAACTGTAGCTCCCTCTCGGCTTCAAGTCTTTTGGCTTCCATGAATCTTATCTTCGCTTGGAGTGTCCTCGCTCTCTGCTCGCTGTCCGCAGTGCCCGCTCGGGAGTCGTCCCTAGTGACGTTTTCCATAACCGTAACGTTGTGTTGCTCGCCCTCAGTTAGCGTGGTGTCCTCATCCTCGGTGCGATTCGTGCCACTGCTCGTGCCGCCAGTGGCGGATAACCCTGTGCCCGCCGACCATGTGTTAGTCTCCGTGCCCGATGATGCTTTCGATGTCGCAACGCTCGAACTTTCCCTCGTAGAGACTTCCTGTTGTTCTTCTTCCTCGTGGGTCCTCAGCGCACCCTCAGTCGGCGTTGTGGTCCTGCCCGATCGCAACCTCAGTCCTCCGTCGTCGCCGCCGTGGCTCCCTCTCGTAGCGGTGGGCTTCATCGTGGCTTCTTTCTTCGGACGTCTTCTTTCTTCCTGCCTACCGTCTGTCAGTGAGTCGGTCGTGCGTACGTCACGGATGTCCCTACTAATTGTCCAGTCAGTGGGTCGGTCACGTTCCTACCGGGCCCTATCCCTACGCCCTACCTACTTCCTACGGGGTGACGTCCTACCGGTGTACGCCACCCAAGAGCGAAATAGGGGGGAACTGGACCGCAAGTGGTGTCTGCAATGCCAATACGGCTCCACTTCGGGACAGCCGGACTGTTTCTATCCCGCTTGTGGGATAGGTGATATACGTCCGAATATACCACACCGCTAGTCTTGGCCACGGCTGGCTTCCGACCGGCGTGCTACGCTTTTGGGTCTTGTTGTCACCGTTATACGTATTCCCGACCCGCGTAGCTCGTACCAGATGGTACTATGGTCTTTCCCTCGGTTGGCTGGCTTCTGTACTCGACGTGGCCTCTTGACGTGGCTTGCTCGACGTGACTTGCTCGACGTGGCCCAACTGCTTTCAGTGATCCGGTTCCGAAGGACCATGAAAAAGAGAGAGTGAGAGAGCCCGTCCGGTCTTCAGTTCAGTTCTCAATCCCTCTCCTTTACGTCTTTAGAAACAAGAATTAGAAACGTGGACTGTATTATAGGTATAGGGCCAGTCGAGCGCCCGTTCAGTTCGATGTCACGTCGATCCGCCGCAGTAGTCTCGTCGCTCGTCGCCTCGTCGCTCACGCTGCCTCTCCTCCGGTGAATTCCTATCGCCGCTCGTTCTGCGGCTAGCTGCACAGTCAGCAAGTTCAGCTTCGGTTCGGGGGGAGACTGCCGCAAAGAAAACACCTTGTTCTCGAGAGTATCTTCAGCTTCCAGCTCGCTCGTCCGTTCGCGGGAATCCTCTTGAGTCGAATGAGTCCGAATGAATGAATGCCGATCGTCGGAGATCGGCCGCCTTTTATATCAAATTGCCCTAGTTCCGGCGCGTGGGCTGCGCGAGGGGGGTGCGTGAGCGAGCGAGATAGATAGCTTACTTATCTTTATTTACTTTCCTAGCGAATTTACACAGAATTACGCATTAATTTATATTAAATTAATGTTTTCTCATTGGAATAAGTGACATTCTAATAAGTTTCTAGCATTCTAATAAGTTTCTTATAGGATTTTGTACAGATTTACTGAGGAAAATAGACTGAACTTTTCTATCGAAATAACTCTGAAGAATATTAATAAATCTTATTAGTGAGAATAAAAATGGTTAGATATCAGTAAAAACTACCTGCTGTGCAAGTTTCATCAAAATCGGTTGAGCCAATCGAAAGTTATCGCTTTCGGAAACATAAGATTTTGTTAGCTAATTTTGGCTCAATGTCACCATTCTATAGAGTGCTATGTATTGTATTTCGACAGATTTTAGGCTGATCTATGTAGTTTTACCAGTTTTATCCTAATCCGTGACGTGCTTCTAATGTGGTTTACGAGATAAAATTCTACATAGAAAATCTGTTCTGCAGATTTAATACACTAGTAATTGTGGTGTAAGAGGTTTTTTATCTAGTTTACAATCGCTTACAAAGTAAATAACCTAATATGCATCGTACTGGCTATGAAAACTAATGAAAGGTAAGTGAAATCATCCTAAAACTAAACAATGTAAAATTTTTATTGAAACTGACTCTTAAGCCTAAGGAAATAAGACACAAGGTGATAAAATTATTTAATAAAAAATGTGACTTACATCTAAACAAACGTATTCTTACAACTAAGGTACCTATCTACTAACTACCTATGTAATATCTACCTAATCGCTAAGGAACTTAAATCTAAAATCGTCGATCGCCGACAATTATACTTAATTGCGCACAAAACATATTACTGGACAGTAGGCAGTATGGTTCTACACAGAATAGCGTCCATTATATTTTATGGTTTTAATAATAAAAATATTGAAAACTTGGAAATAAAATTCAACCGTCGTAGAACACAAGTTGTTGTACTCAAACGTTAATCGACCTACTTTAGTAAAGTAAAGTATCGTTTATTAATGTATATGGGTACATAAAATAGATCTTTATGTACAGATTTTCAGTGCATTCCATGTGCTGCCCGTCTGGGCGTATGAGTATTCATGCAAGCACGCAATAATTATGTATTTGTATTTCAAATTAAAATTATAAAATTGTTGTGATCAAATGACAAAATTTAAATTAAGTTACACATTAAATTGTTTTATCCTCGAAATAGTCAATAATTCTGTAGTACCATTTATCAATCAGTAACTTAAATAAACTGTTTTAGAATAAATCTAAATGCGTGTCCTTAATATCGTTTGGCACCGTATTTTATATCATTGGACCTTACCTTTTCTCATCAATGCGGTCCTGCTGTAACACCCCACCCCCGTAAATTAGAGAATTAAACCCCGATGAGACGATAAAATGTAGATATTATGATGCAAAACACTCTAATGGCCAACTGTGATCGTCTAGTTTTATTTGGTAGAACCCCGCGTTGTGATCGTATACGTAACCCTAGCCCTTTTAAGGTATCTGAGATTGAAAGCAAATGTTCGAGCGCAAAAGTATATAATTAACAAATAAAGATCTAGTTAATTTTCCTTAAATTGAAATTAAAGGTCGAGTTAACTCGGTTTGATATCAAGGTTAAGTAGAGAGGTTGAGTTTATTCCGTCCTATATTGAAAAGGTTAAGTAAAGCCCTAACAAGAATGAAAATTAGAATTTTTAATGTTTAAGTGTTGAATAAGTTTGCTATTTAAAGTAGAATATGAAACAGGTTAAACCAGTATGGAACATTGTGTAAGAACAGATAAAAGAAGTAGGTCATTATAACAATATTATTGTTAATAATATTATTATAATGTTCAACAGATTTTCGTCACTAATGTCCGCTAGTAATTTGATTGAAGCAAAGGCAAATAAAAATTATAAGCATGAAGCGCAGTTAGTGCAGAATGAAGTTTAAATTTAAAGTATTTATAATTTAATAGATAAAGTGAAAGTTAACTAACACAAATCTAGTTAAAAGTACTTGACTCAGAGACGGGATCCGGACTAAAAGAAACTCAGTTCTCCAACCAAAGGCTGGGTCTTTCACACCGTATGCTCATCATTGTCCCACTGTACATAGTTTTATCTATAACTAGATCCATGGATATACATAACATTTCAATTGCGTTTGCCAAATGCAGACAATTCAGTGAAAACTGACCGTAGGAAGATTTATAAAAGGTGCTTTCAACGTATGACCAGTCATCAGGTCGTAGAATAGTATAGGGTTGTGATATCAAAGGCATATACATCGGAGAAAATTCAATCCGGAAAGCCTGGATATAATGGATGACTGGTCAAACGAAGTTTTAGCAACTAGCGAATAACGCTCATTGTGTAGAAGTGGTCAGCCTCACTAAAGATTGCAAGCATTAATAGCAGCAATAGCACAAATGTTTAAAAATAAGCAATTGTAGATTGTTTGATCCAATGAAAGGAAATTATTCCTTGAAATTCTGAGTAGGTAGATAACTTTCGTATGGTCCAGCCATTATACACAAAACTCAACGGGACAGTATCAAATACCTAGGAGATAACTCTACTAAAAGTATGTAACCCGGACGTGTATGTTGGAAAAAGTCTATTCAAGACGTCACAACAATGGACTGAACAGACGAAGTCTATCAGAGCTCCAAGCAACAAGTATCGCAAATACCATTAGATCAAACAAGGCAGAGCACAAAATATTATTGAAGTAAAGAGTTAAGCAAGTTTAAATATTATTCAAATTAAAAGGTTTACGCCTTAAAACCTAACAACCACAACATTCCATAACGGTTTTTGTCATAATGTCAATAAAGACTATTTTATTTATCGGATCCTTCGCCCTATAGCATACTTATTTCCATTGCTCGATAGATTGTTAAACTCTCAATATAAAACGGCACTCAACCTCGACGCTATAAGGATAGATTCACGTAAGCGAGATGCAGCGCAAAATATTGAAGGTAGATGCGTAAAAAGATAATCAGTAATACGTAGGTTGTTAATCAAGGTTTTAAAAGATAATGTCGATGTAGATTAGGTTTTATTACAACTAGGTTTTATATTAATAATAATTTGATACCATTTTCGATAGGTGAGAAATCAAAGTTCAGTAGTTAATTTTAATGTAAGTAAACAAGGCACGAACTTACAGCCTTACTTATTAGATCTTCGTTTACAAGTCAACGCCAACATGGTATCATAGTTTCTAACGTCCAACAGGACTCGAACCACTCCGTTTTCATTAATAAGATGCCGTAGCAACCTAAGCAGCGGAAGAAATTAGAGCAAGTAGCTAAACGTTTCATTGATTTATGTTTGAAAAGTTCCGTAAACGAAAATAGTAAAATACTAGATAATTAGGAGTCACTTTTAATAGTTGGAGTAAAAGGCTAGAATAGTAAGGTAATAGATAGTTAAGAGACACTTTTAGTATTTTGAGAATAAAAGTTAGCTTACTGAATATATTTCATTTATATACAACAAATTTCACTGTTCATAAAAGAATGGACCAATAAACATCTAACACATTTGGCACTTCTGATTAATTAAAATTTGGTTGTCTACTTTAGCTTTTATTTAATTAGTTTATAGAATTTTGTCAGAGCTTATTTATTTTAACGGAATTTAATGTTAGACCTTTGCACAGGACGTTACAAAATAATATTGCTGTCAATATTGGAAAATAAAGCTATTTGATTACTTATTTTTGGTATGGAAATAAATCGCTATTTATTGTCCTACTTAATGACCGCATTGCTAAGGTGGGGATCTGGGAAATACTTACGCTCATCATACAACTGGATACCCTGAAAGAAAAGGGGGAGCCTGCCTAATTCTTCCCAACCCCGTAAGCTAATTTAACCACCCATCAATTGTTTCAGCAAAGCAAACCCCATTTACATTTAATCGTGTATATGTGTGAGTGCCTATGGTGTCTCCCTAGTCACAGCTATTTCCTACTTCTATCCTCCCTAACTCCGGAAACCCAGACTGTTTCAAATCACTCGGTATCTTGACACAGTTAGCTTTCAGACTTTCTGGCCGGCCAGAGTGTGTAGCCTAGGATGTGTATGCGCGGGTGGTTTTATGGGTTCGGTAACCACCCGCAAGGTAAGAATATACGAAATATAATACATAAATATGTTATGGGTGCAAAGTGCCAGAGGGCTAGAATCGTCTGTCACTCAGGGTAAGCAGGGGGAAAATTGCTACACCACGAATGCTAACGGAAGAAGATCTAACACCGCATTCACAAGAAGCGTTTTAACCCAATCTCCAAACAAGATAATTAATCTCTAATTATCTCAATTCAAAATTAATATTATAATAATATTTTTTTTTACTAAATTAAATTGGGAACGCCTCCGGTGAAGGGATTCTTTAAACCTTTCGACCCAAGCAGACTCAGATTCAGCCGTAGCATAGTAAGCAGAGCTAGATTTTGGGTTCCTTAGTCCATTAATTTAAACTTCTTAAGGCTCCCAAGTGAATTCGCTCTAAATTCACACGTTTGTGTACTGAAACTCAATTACCACTAGCTAGTGGAATTAAGTTAAAGTAATAAGTAGAATTAAATTCGGACAAAACTCTGAAAGCTATGACGCAAGCATGATACGAATAACCTCGTGTGGCCTCACCGAGCCTTGGTTATTTGACAAAGGCTGGACACACGGACTATCCTTAGCATACCTTTGCCACCGAGAGTTCACTTTTGTACAAATTTATTTCCCATAAACGTAGTACTGTGGAGAAAAAGGATTAGTTCACATTTTATTTCGCGGAAGCTACCCTAATTACTAAGGCTGAAAACCCTATTTTACGCGGAAAACTTCTAGCTAAATGTACGAAAGATTCAGGAACCGAAGACCGTTTTTAACCTTAACACTTTTACTTTCAAATCAACTCCCTAGCTTCGAGAGCAACTCTAAACCTGAAACTTCACACCAGAGCTGATAGTCTGGGACGCGATGCCCACAGGTGATGTTAGGTAACAAATCCAAAGCCACTCTCCTATTTTCGAATTTAAATGCAAACGAAACTCCCTAATGCTAATAAATTCGCTGAAAATGGCGAATTTCCCTACGAGCGTAACGGATGTATTTACTGTTCAATTCTCTAGTCTGGAATCGCCCCGCGCGTCTGGCCCTCGGCCTTTTTATACGATTTCACTCAGATTTCACCAGTCGACCTGACACGTGAAACAATAGTACGGGTTCATAAATAAGTATCATCCTTATTGGTTTTAGTCGGGTGGCGTGATCTTTTATTGGCGCCGCTCTGTCCGGGAAAAAAGTAACTTCTGTGCGAATACCCGCATCTACGAGCGGGTAGAAAAAGATTTTCGGTGCCGGCTCCGACCGCTTGTTATTCTTTGGATATAAGTTCAATTTATTTAACTAACTCGTTATTTCTTAAATATTCCCCACCTTTCAGTCTTAATTATATGTTAAGAGTATGCTACACAGGCAGGTCCGTTACAATCAACCCCCAAAATTTGTAGAAGAACCGACGAATACAAATTTTATACAAACAAGGACATGGTATCTGTGATAGCTCTCACAATGGCCCCTATCTTCTTCTAATATACCTGTTGCAATATTGTCCCACATGTCTGTCATGATGTGTGTGTATTTAAACCAAATACTTCAGATATTTTTCAGTTAGAAAGTTTAGATAACGCAGCCTGAATTAATTATCTCAGCATCCATGAATGGCCTGTCAGTCAAAACTCCGTAATCAACGACCCTGGTTGCGAGGCAGAGTTACCGAAAGTCAATCCGGTATAAATTACGTCCTTTGGCTGCCCCAACGTCAGGCACGGCTTTCGTGTGAGAGAGGACGCACCCTAAAACGTAATTTCCGTCTACGAAATTCCGATACTAACAATCAGCAAGCTTTCCAAGTCCACCGATCTAATAACCAAACAGTCATTATTTCTAATATTTCCATTTCAAATATAATTATATTTGGAGAATGTGCAGTGTTTAATTCCCGTGTAGAGTGAAGGTTCCAAATACCAAATGATACTATTTAAACTAAATGATGCTTTGCATCTAGCAAAGGAAAACGGTATTTGAACCCTTTTGAGGTGCGTGTATGTCGGCATGGGACCGTACTACGACAGGCTATCTACGTTTAACACTTCGCCAAACCTTAGGCCTCCCAATCATTCCCCACTTTCACATTTTCTTTTGCACGCCATACTTCAATCATCTCTCATCGACTCAAATCAATTATACCCTTCTGCATACTTAGTTTTATTACTATTTGTTCAATTTTACAACGAAGATCTAAAGATTTAGCGAACAGCGATAACCGTGGATTTATTTTATTTTGTTGTAACCTAGCGAGTTTAATTTATTGTATAGGCAATACTGAATATTATTTATAGGAAGTAGTCGGAAGTACTTATCTCAATGACCGTTTTGGAATGGATTGTGATAGAATTTAAAATTAAAGTAAAATACCCTTAATTAACTTATAGTTTAACATGCGGTTACCTCTCAAAACCAATACCTTATTACCTTTCAAAACCGTTTTAATTACCTGGTTTAAGAAGTACAGTCAACGACGAAAATTAAATAATCAACTTTAAATCCCGATTAGATTGATATGCTTCCGTATTTTATTAAAAATAAAATTTACGTAAATTAAAACCAAAAGTTTGGCTTAATGAGAATGTTCAATTATCTACTTTTATCGTTTACTGTACGCGGATGGTTAAATAAAACGAAGTGTTTATTTATTAATTTTTTTATTTTGTTTTTTACTATAAGTACGCTAAGAATTAAAATAAAACAAAGGTTTATGTTATTTTTATTTTTTTTTTTAGTTTATTATTTAATAAATTAGTCTATTATATTTATTACGAAATTTACGAATTGTCGTGAATAAAATATAGGAAATCCTTTTAAATCAACGAAACTTTAGCAAATTGAAGAAATCCGAACTCTAAATGAATCATTATAATGAATGAATTTATTTACGCAACCGCTATACGAAGACTACCTAATTACGCAATGCTAGATTCTTAATAATACTGTGATAGCAACCCCCCATCGAGAAAACTTTTGTTAATTTTTATATTAAGTTTTATTGCAACCCCCCCAAATGAAAAGCTAGTTTCCGCGAAATGGAATATTATACCGAATGTAAAAATTTATATCAATCCCCAGCATGAAAATATTTTGAAAATTAATTATAATTATCAACAAATTAAAATAATAATGATCTCTCTCAATAAAAAATGTTAATTAATATGCAGAACAAGTTTTATTAAAGTATTAAACCGAAAATATTCCTTAAGTAGATTTAAAATCGTAGAAATATTGTTAACAACCCCCCATAAAGAAGAACTTAGGTTAATTAATGTAATTTTTTTTATTTAGTTTTTACATATTTTTTTTTTTACTTCCCGTTGAAATGAAATATTCTCGATTACTAATAAAAATGAAATATTCTCGATTACTAATAATAACAAGTTAATTAAATGTTAACTCAATTTTCATTCAATTCCTATGATCCGTGCGTAGTGCTACCTCTCGACCAACTGCATCCTACTGAGTACTGTGTTCAAGCAACAACGTCCACTAGCAGTCTATGAATGGGTGACCACCAGTAGTATACGATACAACCTTATTTCCCCGTTTTCATCTCGTCAATATTAAATCCCCTCAACTTAGTTTGGAGCGTATTGTGTTGTAAATCACTTAGTTAAATTATTTTCTGTAAACTACATAGCTCATTATTATTATTCCCAATGTTGATTCAAAATTAAATTGCATATTAAATATATATATTTTTTTTTAGATTATGTAAATTTGAAATGATAATTTAACTCATACTAATTTTAACAGTACTACATAACTATTTTTTTTTTTTTTCAGCTCATATTATAAAATATATACGATTTAAAAGCCGTATAAAAGCGCCATCTAGTGCATGTACCATGACCCTTTACAACCCTACAATCGTCAATATGTCTGATGTATTGACCTGATTGCTACGCGAAGGAAGTGCAGGTTTAGTCATACCTACATAACTTTCCGATAGTTAAATTGTTATCTTCATACGGTTCATATCCAAACTTATTTTTATTTAATTTTAAATTGACTCCAAAAAATGAGGAATTTATTAATTCGACCTACGTTTATTTTACCATTATGTTACGCGATTACTTAATGTAATAAAATTATGAATTGAATTTAATGGTTCTATTCCCGTTTGTCAGACAATACTTCAAAAGCGATACTATTAAAACTTAACGAAGTATATTTAACGCTTTTTGAAAAATCTGTAAATAAAGTAGGTAACATAGGTACTCAGAATGATAGGTATCCTTTTAGGTAAAGTTTGAGTCGCTCGGCAACCCCCCGAGTATAAAACCTTTAGGTAGATAATATATTGAACTATTTGATTTAAATTAGCTACCTAAATCCGATATAACCTTAGTTCAATGCTTAGGCAATAGAAATAGAACGAGATTGACAAAGTCATGACAAGGGCAACCCCCCACACATAATACTTTTGTTAAAATTTACTTAATATTTACCTGTTAATTTATTTAGATAAAATGATTGATAACTTTTAAAACTAATCTCATCCTATTAGATATTTTGTTTAACGCGGAACTAAATTTAGACTGATTTGAAAACTTGTCTCAAGTGGAATTTACAATTATTGTACATACCAAGTAAGGACCGAATAAATAAATTTTGAATTGTTTTATGTATTACTTGTTTTCGCTCTTTTTACTACGTTTTCCTACGTACTACATATTTATAAACGTTTTAGTTTAAATCAATCTAATTTTGTTTTACAATTTGAACTCGTACATTCGCTGCCAATCCCAATGTTTCTACCTTTTCCATTTCACGAACAACAAATTGTGGCATAAAGCCAACAATTATTAAAAGAAATAAGAATATTCTGCATCATAAACATAAAAAAACTACTCAAACTCGTAATAAAATATCATGGTCACGGTAACACCATATTGTAACATCCCACCCCCGATAATTAGAGAATTAAACCCCGATGAGACGATAAAATGTAGATATTATGATGCAAAACACTCTAATGGCCAACTGTGATCGTCTAGTTTTATTTGGTAGAACCCCGCGTTGTGATCGTATACGTAACCCTAGCCCTTTTAAGGTATCTGAGATTGAAAGCAAATGTTCGAGCGCAAAAGTATATAATTAACAAATAAAGATCTAGTTAATTTTCCTTAAATTGAAATTAAAGAAATTTCGGTCAGAGGGTGGTCATCACAGTAACTTGTCCGGTCATTGTGTCTTGGCTATTCGGGTATGCGACCCCGACCTCCTCGAGCCTCTATTGCTACACTCACAAAGTATCCTTTTTTGTAGTAATAGTTGTCCTTTAGTACCTTATTCCTATCCGAACCTGCTCCTCATCAACAATCCCTACACCCTTTCCCTTTCCTTGATTCCTGGGCCTCTTCCTAATGCCAATCTAAGGTCAACGTGCCGATGGATGCGTGGCTAGGGGCGAGCCTAGTCTAAAGCGTACGTCCTGGAGTTAGGCGCTCTTCAGGCACTAAAAGCCTTGTCTCGGCATGCGGGGCTCTGCCGGGATGGACAATCTTTCCCTAGCTGCTCGTGGGAACAAGATGAAGTTTATTAAAAAACGTATCGAAGGTGGCGAGGTTGGTCGCCGCGCCTCACGCCGGATCACACGAGCGGGCGGAAAGCGGACTTTGGACACCCGCTTTGCTACGATAAATGTGTGTGGAGGAATGGAGCAGAAATTGGATGAAGTGTTCGATATGATTCATGACAAATGTTTAGATGTGTTATGTGTGAATGAGACAAAGCGGAAAGGAAGTGGTACGACCACTTATGGTGGATTGACAGCTTTGTGGTCAGGTGTACCAGAAGCGCAACGAGGCTGTCAAGGAGTGGGACTTATCCTTTCCGGGCGAATGGCCGAATGCTTGATTGAGCATGAATGTGTAAGTTCCAGACTCCTCTGGGCTCGTTTTAAAGTTGGATTGACGAAAATATTTGTTCTGGGCGTATATGCCCCAGATATGTCAAAACCTCAAAGCAACCGAGAGGAGTTCTGGCAGAACGTAAGGGATTCTCTGCTCAAGTGTGAAGGAAATGAAAGGGTGGTATTATTAGGAGATTTTAATGGATGGGTAGGAGTAAAGCGTGATGGATATGAAAGGGTATTAGGGCGATTTGGTGACAGAAGAGTGAATGAAAATGGGGTAAGTTTGCTAGATATATGCTTAGAGTGGAATCTCCAAGTGACTAACACTATGTTTAGTCACAAGAAGATCCACATGTACACATGGCAGAGACAGAATGACAGGTCTATGATTGATTTTGTGGTAGTGGATGAAAGACTAAGGAGTAAAGTTGTAGACACAAGAGTCCACCGAGGAACTAATGTCGGGACGGACCACTTCCTGGTAATTAGCAGGGTAAGAGGTCTGTTCAAGCGTTGGCGCCATCGAGTGCAGGTGGCTACAACAGCTCTAGAGCGCATAAAAGTTGATAGATTGCAAGATGAAGATGTGAGCGGAGAGTATAGGAGGAAACTCAAGGACAAACTCATTCATGTAAATGAAGAGTATGAATGGGGAGTGGAAGAGTTATGGGCTCAGTTAAAAACTAATATAGTAGAGACTGCTGCCGAAGTATGTGGAGTCAGAAAGAGACTGAATGGAAGAAAAGCGAAAGCTACTTGGTGGAATGAAAGTATTAAAGAAGTAGTGAATGAAAAGAAAAAGGCGTGGTTGGACTTGTTAGCTTTCAAGTCCATCAAAAGAATGCAAGGAATTAGTAGTGAAGATGAAGATGTAGTGAGATTGAAAGAGAAGTATAGTATGATAAAAAAGAAGGTGAAGGATGTAGTGGAGAGAAGAAAGAATGAAGAGAAAGAAAAGTATGACAGGAGATTCTCACGAAACTTCAAGGCCAATGTAAAACTGTTTTGGAAAACGGTGAAATTGGCCCGAGGTAGATCTGAGCAATCTAAGTTGAGTGTTATTAGGGATGAGGATGGCTCCATGCTGAAAGAGGAATTTAAAGTAATGGAACGTTGGAAAGGATATTTTGAAAGTCTGTTTGAAAGAGAGGAGCGGCTCACGGAAGGCGATTCCGACCGTGAGGCGGAACCTAGTGTTGCTAGCGTTATAAGTATGGAAGAGATTGTCAAGGCAATGAAAAGAATGAAACTAGGTAAGGCTGCGGGATATGATAGAGTGTCGTTAGAAATGCTGAGGGCTGGTGAAGGCATTGTAGCTAGCAAGCTATACCTGCTTTTCAACAAGTGCTGGAGGAGTGGCAAAGTACCTAAGGACTGGGGTATGGCCGTCATAGTGCCGCTTTATAAAGGCAAAGGGTCCCAGCAGGTGTGCAAAAACTACCGCGGTATCAGCCTTCTCAGCATTGTCGGCAAACTGTATGCAAAGATTTTGATTGAAAGAGTACTAGATGTGACTGAAGAAAAGATATGGGATGTGCAAGCGGGTTTTAGAAAGGGAATGGGATGTGTGGACCAAATCTTCTCCTTGAGGCGGATGGTGGAGAAACTTCTGGCCAAAAGTCAGAGGGTTTTCTGTGCGTTCGTCGACTTGGAGAAGGCTTATGATAGAGTGGTGAGGAATGACCTGTGGTCGGTACTGTCCATGTGTGGGGTGGACAGCGTCTTGCTGCGAGCTCTGAAGTCTCTCTATGAAGACTCCAGTGCTTGCGTTAGAATTAATGGGGCGTATACTGACTGGTTTAGCATTCGCAGGGGTGTAAGACAGGGATGTGTCGCCTCCCCATGGTTGTTCAATTTATTCATGGACAGTTGCCTGACTGATTTGAAAGAGAATGACTTTGGGATAAGGATGGGTGAGCTACTGGTCAAATGCTTGTTATACGCCGACGATCAGGTTTTGTTCGCATCGTCGGTTGAAGACCTGCAGACACAAGTAGCAGTAATGGATGAGGCGTTTAAAAGGAAAGGAATGAACATTAATGTGAGTAAGACAAAAGTAATGGTGTTCGAAAAAGATGATGAAATGACTGAGTGCAAGATAAGAATTAGAGGTGAAAGGGTGGAACAAGTGAAAGAATTTGTCTATTTGGGGAGCCTCTTTACCAGGGATGGCAAGTGTGAAGGTGATATAGAAAGAAGAGTAAAAGCAGGAAATTGTGTAAACGGTGCATTGCACTCCTTTGTGAGTGGCCAAAACATCTCCAAAAGAGCTAGATTGGCTATCCATAATGGAGTGCTAGTCCCAACACTTATGTATGCTAGCGAGACTTGGGTATGGCAAAAGAAGCAAGAAAGTAGGATTAATGCAGTAGAAATGAGGTCCTTGAGAAGTATGTCTGGCGTTACTTTGAATGATAGGATACGCAATAGTGTGATTAGAGAACGTTGTGGACTGAAAGAGGATGTAGTGACAAGAATTGAGAAAGGAATGTTGCGTTGGTTTGGACATGTGGAGAGGATGAAGGAAGAAAGATTGACAAAACAAATATATCGAGCGAATGTGGATGGAAGGGCCGGTAAGGGACGACCCAGACGGACATACTTCGACCAAATAGAGGATGTATTAACAAAGGGCAAGATAAAAAGTACCCGAAACCGGCGTGCGTGCATGCAACGACTAATGAATGTTGAGGAAGCGAAAGTGATCTGTCAGGATCGTAGCAAGTGGCACTCCCTGGTCTCTGCCTACCCCTCTGGGATACAGGCGTGAGTTTATGTTATGTTATGTTATGTGAAATTAAAGGTCGAGTTAACTCGGTTTGATATCAAGGTTAAGTAGAGAGGTTGAGTTTATTCCGTCCTATATTGAAAAGGTTAAGTAAAGCCCTAACAAGAATGAAAATTAGAATTTTTAATGTTTAAGTGTTGAATAAGTTTGCTATTTAAAGTAGAATATGAAACAGGTTAAACCAGTATGGAACATTGTGTAAGAACAGATAAAAGAAGTAGGTCATTATAACAATATTATTGTTAATAATATTATTATAATGTTCAACAGATTTTCGTCACTAATGTCCGCTAGTAATTTGATTGAAGCAAAGGCAAATAAAAATTATAAGCATGAAGCGCAGTTAGTGCAGAATGAAGTTTAAATTTAAAGTATTTATAATTTAATAGATAAAGTGAAAGTTAACTAACACAAATCTAGTTAAAAGTACTTGACTCAGAGACGGGATCCGGACTAAAAGAAACTCAGTTCTCCAACCAAAGGCTGGGTCTTTCACACCGTATGCTCATCATTGTCCCACTGTACATAGTTTTATCTATAACTAGATCCATGGATATACATAACATTTCAATTGCGTTTGCCAAATGCAGACAATTCAGTGAAAACTGACCGTAGGAAGATTTATAAAAGGTGCTTTCAACGTATGACCAGTCATCAGGTCGTAGAATAGTATAGGGTTGTGATATCAAAGGCATATACATCGGAGAAAATTCAATCCGGAAAGCCTGGATATAATGGATGACTGGTCAAACGAAGTTTTAGCAACTAGCGAATAACGCTCATTGTGTAGAAGTGGTCAGCCTCACTAAAGATTGCAAGCATTAATAGCAGCAATAGCACAAATGTTTAAAAATAAGCAATTGTAGATTGTTTGATCCAATGAAAGGAAATTATTCCTTGAAATTCTGAGTAGGTAGATAACTTTCGTATGGTCCAGCCATTATACACAAAACTCAACGGGACAGTATCAAATACCTAGGAGATAACTCTACTAAAAGTATGTAACCCGGACGTGTATGTTGGAAAAAGTCTATTCAAGACGTCACAACAATGGACTGAACAGACGAAGTCTATCAGAGCTCCAAGCAACAAGTATCGCAAATACCATTAGATCAAACAAGGCAGAGCACAAAATATTATTGAAGTAAAGAGTTAAGCAAGTTTAAATATTATTCAAATTAAAAGGTTTACGCCTTAAAACCTAACAACCACAACATTCCATAACGGTTTTTGTCATAATGTCAATAAAGACTATTTTATTTATCGGATCCTTCGCCCTATAGCATACTTATTTCCATTGCTCGATAGATTGTTAAACTCTCAATATAAAACGGCACTCAACCTCAACGCTATAAGGATAGATTCACGTAAGCGAGATGCAGCGCAAAATATTGAAGGTAGATGCGTAAAAAGATAATCAGTAATACGTAGGTTGTTAATCAAGGTTTTAAAAGATAATGTCGATGTAGATTAGGTTTTATTACAACTAGGTTTTATATTAATAATAATTTGATACCATTTTCGATAGGTGAGAAATCAAAGTTCAGTAGTTAATTTTAATGTAAGTAAACAAGGCACGAACTTACAGCCTTACTTATTAGATCTTCGTTTACAAGTCAACGCCAACATGGTATCATAGTTTCTAACGTCCAACAGGACTCGAACCACTCCGTTTTCATTAATAAGATGCCGTAGCAACCTAAGCAGCGGAAGAAATTAGAGCAAGTAGCTAAACGTTTCATTGATTTATGTTTGAAAAGTTCCGTAAACGAAAATAGTAAAATACTAGATAATTAGGAGTCACTTTTAATAGTTGGAGTAAAAGGCTAGAATAGTAAGGTAATAGATAGTTAAGAGACACTTTTAGTATTTTGAGAATAAAAGTTAGCTTACTGAATATATTTCATTTATATACAACAAATTTCACTGTTCATAAAAGAATGGACCAATAAACATCTAACACATTTGGCACTTCTGATTAATTAAAATTTGGTTGTCTACTTTAGCTTTTATTTAATTAGTTTATAGAATTTTGTCAGAGCTTATTTATTTTAACGGAATTTAATGTTAGACCTTTGCACAGGACGTTACAAAATAATATTGCTGTCAATATTGGAAAATAAAGCTATTTGATTACTTATTTTTGGTATGGAAATAAATCGCTATTTATTGTCCTACTTAATGACCGCATTGCTAAGGTGGGGATCTGGGAAATACTTACGCTCATCATACAACTGGATACCCTGAAAGAAAAGGGGGAGCCTGCCTAATTCTTCCCAACCCCGTAAGCTAATTTAACCACCCATCAATTGTTTCAGCAAAGCAAACCCCATTTACATTTAATCGTGTATATGTGTGAGTGCCTATGGTGTCTCCCTAGTCACAGCTATTTCCTACTTCTATCCTCCCTAACTCCGGAAACCCAGACTGTTTCAAATCACTCGGTATCTTGACACAGTTAGCTTTCAGACTTTCTGGCCGGCCAGAGTGTGTAGCCTAGGATGTGTATGCGCGGGTGGTTTTATGGGTTCGGTAACCACCCGCAAGGTAAGAATATACGAAATATAATACATAAATATGTTATGGGTGCAAAGTGCCAGAGGGCTAGAATCGTCTGTCACTCAGGGTAAGCAGGGGGAAAATTGCTACACCACGAATGCTAACGGAAGAAGATCTAACACCGCATTCACAAGAAGCGTTTTAACCCAATCTCCAAACAAGATAATTAATCTCTAATTATCTCAATTCAAAATTAATATTATAATAATATTTTTTTTTACTAAATTAAATTGGGAACGCCTCCGGTGAAGGGATTCTTTAAACCTTTCGACCCAAGCAGACTCAGATTCAGCCGTAGCATAGTAAGCAGAGCTAGATTTTGGGTTCCTTAGTCCATTAATTTAAACTTCTTAAGGCTCCCAAGTGAATTCGCTCTAAATTCACACGTTTGTGTACTGAAACTCAATTACCACTAGCTAGTGGAATTAAGTTAAAGTAATAAGTAGAATTAAATTCGGACAAAACTCTGAAAGCTATGACGCAAGCATGATACGAATAACCTCGTGTGGCCTCACCGAGCCTTGGTTATTTGACAAAGGCTGGACACACGGACTATCCTTAGCATACCTTTGCCACCGAGAGTTCACTTTTGTACAAATTTATTTCCCATAAACGTAGTACTGTGGAGAAAAAGGATTAGTTCACATTTTATTTCGCGGAAGCTACCCTAATTACTAAGGCTGAAAACCCTATTTTACGCGGAAAACTTCTAGCTAAATGTACGAAAGATTCAGGAACCGAAGACCGTTTTTAACCTTAACACTTTTACTTTCAAATCAACTCCCTAGCTTCGAGAGCAACTCTAAACCTGAAACTTCACACCAGAGCTGATAGTCTGGGACGCGATGCCCACAGGTGATGTTAGGTAACAAATCCAAAGCCACTCTCCTATTTTCGAATTTAAATGCAAACGAAACTCCCTAATGCTAATAAATTCGCTGAAAATGGCGAATTTCCCTACGAGCGTAACGGATGTATTTACTGTTCAATTCTCTAGTCTGGAATCGCCCCGCGCGTCTGGCCCTCGGCCTTTTTATACGATTTCACTCAGATTTCACCAGTCGACCTGACACGTGAAACAATAGTACGGGTTCATAAATAAGTATCATCCTTATTGGTTTTAGTCGGGTGGCGTGATCTTTTATTGGCGCCGCTCTGTCCGGGAAAAAAGTAACTTCTGTGCGAATACCCGCATCTACGAGCGGGTAGAAAAAGATTTTCGGTGCCGGCTCCGACCGCTTGTTATTCTTTGGATATAAGTTCAATTTATTTAACTAACTCGTTATTTCTTAAATATTCCCCACCTTTCAGTCTTAATTATATGTTAAGAGTATGCTACACAGGCAGGTCCGTTACACTGCATTGTGGTAAAAGCAGCCTGTGGCGACGTTGCGTGCGAAAACTTTTGTCACGTAATGTGGAGATTGCAATAAAATATTTCGGATTCGTCTTTACAATGACGCTTTTAAGATAGCACTTAAAAATATAAAGCGGGGCCAACTTAAGTAGGTTGAGTTTCTTAAAAAATGGTCTACAACTATCAATTTTCTGAAGTTTACACGTTGCTCTAATGCAGCGTTTCTGTGCCTTAAAAATAATTTCTTGTCCGTTGAGTTTTCCTTAAAAAATTAACCCATAGCGCAGCGTGGATGCGACAAATCCATGATAGACTATGGGATCGTTTTTCTCGCTCAAGATTTTTGATAGTTTGGACAATAAATTAGTAATGGCACATTTTTGAGATAGTCTTGTATGTAGTTCGCAAACCATTCAGAGTCTCATTTCAGGTCTTCTTTTGTTCGCAGGCAACTTCTGGCGCCGAACCTGAAGCAACGACACTTTCTTCCGAACGGAGCTGAGAGCGAAAGCAGACAGGTGAGTTTGAATCACACAACTCTTTATGGCGCACCAGTTAATTTATAGAGTTAGCGTGCGTAATATCCAGTTCTTAGCGTTGGTCTTATCGCTAAAAGCGTTCTCTTCCAGACCACCTTAGGATGGACAGGACTGAAAGAAGATTAAAGTAGGTAGTCTTTTCAGCTCTTATTGTAGCTAAAAGTGGCGGCAGACACCAGGGTCGCGTTTTATAAAACTGTAATTCGTAGTTTATTATTAAAATTTGAGGTATATTGCGTAGAGTCTACTTGTTATATGTATGAGGATTAATCTACTTTGCAATGTAATAATCACAATACCGTTTATTTTACCTATCTAACTACGAAGTCGTTTTACAGCCCAAGTGAAGTGGTAAGGTGTTGCACGCTACGAATAAAAAAAGCATCCTCAGATTTCAAGCATACTTGTATACCACCATCCTCACAGGAATATTTTTTTGACAACGTCAAACCACTGACTTCATAGATTGTAGCCCGTCTAAAATATATATCTAGGTACCTCGCAAGATGGCGGTCTGACTCTGGCAGGTGCCTAGATATTTTGCCGGGTAACACTGAACTCGCTCCAATTGGTTTGCACAATTACAATTGAACGTGGGGTCTTACGATATCTATGTTTTTACGATCACTGGTTGCACACCATGCTAGAAACAAAACGCACTTGCGGGCACTTTTTCACCGTCTCGTGTCGGTGCGGGTAAAATAAAATGAAAAAATCGTACCGCACGTGCCAGCTTGACAATGTAAAGTAACAGTAAAAGAGTATTTAATTTCATATGTGTTAAACTACTGTGAACAGTTTACTAATGTGTTAAACTACTATTAACAGCTGTCAGTTGACAAATGTGCAGACAAAACTTTTCATAAGTGGTAAAATTTTTTTTTAAATAATAATTCCGGACAACTCACGACAATTATTTAGTCCCAAACTAAGCAGAGCTTGTACTATAGGTATTACATAACGTAAAGAATACATAAATAAGTTATATAAACAACCATGACTCGTGTTCATCAGACTTACAAATGCCCCTACAGGGATTCTAACCCAGGACCCTTTGGCGAAGAAGGTGGGTGTCGCCACCACTGCACCATATTGTATCTTTTATTGAATAAAAACCATTTTTTATGACTACACATAGCGCAGGAAATCCTCGGTTGGGAGCCAGTAACGTTTTACAATAAAGATATTTTCATGTTATTTTATTATTCATCTTTGTATTTAGGTAGGATTGTTAATTGAAATTGAATTTAATAATTTGTAGGCATTTATAGCTTTTAAACAATTCTCATGCTTATCAGCATAGGACTGGCCGCACGAATCCAACTATGCCCCTTCACAATGAACTACCTGAGATCTGGAGCCTTAACTGCATTTTTCTCCACCGCCATTAATTTGCATTCACACTATTTGTAGCGGTAAGCGCGTTGCGATTTATTCGGAAACTTTTAATCGCTGCAGCAAAATGCAGTGTGGCAACTTTTGAAATTAATCGCTCTCGCGAGAAGAAGAATTGTGGCGCTTCGCCTACTCACCATTAAAAGTTGTCCAGTCTGCGAAGCATTATAATCTTTGAGGGTGTGTGTCTAAAGCCTCTCAGGAATCTAGATGCCAACGTGCAACGATGGTCACGCACTTCTCCAAGCCTATACCCATAGTTCATATCAGTGCACGCTAGAGAGCCGGCAGACTACTTTTTAATGGGCAATCAGGAGCTAACTAGCACCACCAATGGAAAAAACTTAGAATAGTCTCACAAAAACAGAAAAAAACTTTTCACATTTTGCAAAAGCTTAAAACATTGGGTAACAATAGTAATCGATATCCGCTAAAATGGCTCGGTTCTAGTCTGTAGGTTCTAAAAATAGCTATCACCATCATTGACATTTATGGTGTTCACTTTTCGTAAAAACTTGATTTGGTGTCGCCAGTTTGAATTCAATACACACTGGGCCGCATGCTTCAGCGCTACTATGGACTTGCACAAACGAGCCCCTACCCCGGTGCGTCGTCGGTGCCGGCTCACACGTATTCGTGCGCAATATCGCGCACCATGGAAATCGCCGATCCGCGGTGGGCACGCGTGGTGATTAAACTCATACTCTCTCCCTGAGAGAGAAGGCCTGTGCCCTACAGTGGGACATATATAGGCTGCTTATAGCCTATAATATGTCCCACTGTAGGGCATATTTACTTAGGCTTATATTGGTGATGGAAATCCACCTTAAGCCGCTGAACTATACAAGAATGTTACTTAGAATATGTACGTTGTTCCTTGTTTTCCTGTGACTAAGAAAGTAGGGATTGCATTGCAAATGCTTTCAGCGCGTCTATGTGGGCTTTATACCAAGCTCTGTCCTACAAGGGATTTTAAATAACTGCAGGTACATCTGATAACATTGGAAAAGCTGATTATGAATGTTGATGAAGCGGAAGTTTATCAGGGTGGTGACAAGTGGCAGATCCTAGTTCCTGCCTCCCCTGCGGGATACAGACATGAATTAGTGTTGTGACTTTGTATAGAATGTACCAAATGGCCGCCTCCGGTACTTTGTAAGCTACGTGGGATGACTTGATGCATGAAGCGTAGTTTTTGTTCGCGACTTCGTTGAGACTTGCGAGAGTTCGGAAACAGTCGTTATTTATTGAGTACAATCAGTAAAAGGAGAGTTTTAAGTTCAAAAGTCTAGGAAGTTTCTCGCGGGATGCCATTCACTGTACCAATCGTAACAGAAAATATTCCATAGGTAAAAGAAAGCTGCGAGCTTTTGGTGACGTTTTGAGTTTCAATCACCCTATCACTAACTTCCGTCTTCTCGCAGCAAACGCTGTTTTATAGTCTCCGATATTAATAATGGTAGGTTTCTGGCAAAATAATAAAAGAATATTACATCAATATAATCGACCTTAGTACACAATTTTCCTTCTTACACCGAGTATAACAATGATGCTGACTCGACGTCGTAGAAGGATTGTAATTAGTTATTGTAGGATGAAACTGTACTGCTTACATGTATAACTTACATAAATTCTTTACTTGTTAAGATCCATTATATGTACACAAAAGGAATAAAATACAAAAGTATTTGTTTCAGAAACGGTATTGAAATAGTTTGATGAAGCTCACGTCGGGTGTAGTTTCTGTTTAGTGCGTGTTGTGGACGCCGAGACGGGTTAGGTTAAATTAGGTTCGCAGTTAGCTGTAGGCTGAACCAGGCATTTTTATATTGTGTAAATGTAGCGAACCCCTAAATGTGTTAGTTTAAGTTAGGTTCGCAGATAGCTGTATGCTGAACGAGGCCATTTAAATATTATGTAACATGTGTAAATATTGTGTAAGACCAGTGGAATATTCCAGAAACATTTGTGATTGGTCGAACGGCTGGCCCGAATAGTATATCATCATCAACCCATTATGTCCCCACCGAGGGGCACGGGTCTCTTCCCTGAGGAAGGTATAGGCCATACTCCACCACGGGGGCCAAGTCCGGATTGGTGGAGGCTTGTAGACTAGTGGCTCGTCTACTGTCAGAAGTTGTCAAGCCGCCCTAAGGCCTCTGACTTGGCTTAAAGACTGCCATCTATCGACGGCAGCCGGCAGCAACAGCTTAACGTGCCTTGCGAAGCACGGAACCGCTCGGAAAAATGCCACTAGCGTTAGGCATAGACGGTGACCCATCCATGCACTGAACGCGCCCTGTGTTGCTTAACCTTCGTGATCGTTTAAGATCACTCAGGCAGCCGGGGCTACGAGCGAGTATATAAGCCGGAACATTCTCTGTATTAGCATGAGCTTTCAGTTAGCTACTACACCACCCTGAACCTGGAAGAAATAAGCAGCTATCAAGAACCACTGGAAGTTTGCATCATCACCTAATACAGTCCACACCCCACTTAGTGCGTATTTGGACATTTGCATACCGTACATTTGTATAAATAGCCTCATTTTGGGGGTATTCCATGTTTGTGAGGCTGCTTATGAATGAAAGGCTATCGAATAGCGCATTTATTGAGAGCATAGCAAACAAGATGTATCTTACCCTACATTTAATTGTCTTTATCGACTTCTGCGAGCGTTGCTCCTACAAAAGACTAGGCGGCCTATAAAACACGAGCTCAAAAATAATCATAACAACAAACATAAATAAGGAGATATTCCTTCCAAAACCAAGGATTTCCCATCGCAGTTTATTGTTGAGGACGCTTTCCATTCACGGAGCGTTTGGATGGAGTTCTCTAGCCACAAACAATATATAACAGAATGACAAACTAAGCTCCTTTTGCCGAACTTTCGTGCTAAAAACTTTCTCAATAAAAAACTGACTTGTGGTACGTAATTATCGCTTAACATAAGTACTTAAAAATATATTACCGTCGAATTGAGAACCTCTTCTTTTTTTCAAGTACCTACGCTTTAATACATAGATTAAGCTTAACAAAAACTGACTATAAGGAAAACACGCTCTTTTTATTTTCAAGGTCAGGACTTAAGAGGTCCTTGAAATATTTTCTTCAATGAAAACGTGGCAAGTAAATATCGCTTAACATCCTTACTAATATTATAAACGCGAAAGTTTGTATGTATGGATGGATGTTTGTTACTCTTTCACCGTAAAAACGGCTGAACGGACCCGGATAAAATTTTGCTCAGAGATAGATTATAGTCTGGCTTAGCACATAGGCTATTTTTTATCTCCGAAAAATACACCTCAAAATTACCACGCGAACGAAGTCGCGGGCAACAGCTAGTAAATACAAAATTCTGTTTTAAAAGTAACTCATTTGTTATTTTGTCAAATACCCAATTTAACTTTAGCTGTAAGATTCTTTTTTTTTTTCTTTTTTTCGCATGTAAATTTCGGCAATTGTTTGAAAGTAATTATTATTTTATTCTTGGTGACAACAGTATCATAATAAACAAATTTAGCAAAGCTTCAAGAGTATTTCGCGTCTTCTTACTCTGTGTATCCAGCCTCAGTGGATGGAAGACAAATGCGGATGCCACAGCCAGATATGAGCCGTACCCAGTTTACGAGGCAGTTTCGAAGAAAAATATGGAGGAAAAAATGTCTTTCAATGGAGTCCGGGGGTCGGTAGTAAGTGCCCGAGAAGACTTATTAAAAAATAAATGGGCATAAAACAAAAACAACGTTGGTAAAGAAATTACATTTCCTTATGAAGCTTGGAAGCAAGGAAACTCAAAATAAAATTTACTTAGTGTATTTAGAGTCGGTTTCTGAATTGAGAATTTCACTAAGTAAATACTTAAGTAACGTTCTGTCACGCTCTTTTCTGCGAAATTCGAGGAGACAGCACTACAGTTAACTGTTTACTTAGCGAATTTTTTAATTTAGAAACTGGCCCTTAGTGTACTTATTTTAATACAACATGAAGTTCCCTTACCACGACCGTGTAGGCAGCTCATGGTCTATCTCCGGTTGTATTAAAGCTGGGTTCTCCGACTTTTTTTCTACCATTTTGTCGGCGTGATTAATGTCTATGCAAAATTTCAGCTTTCTACTGCTAATCGTCTCTGAGCTGGCCACGGGCCGACAAACAGACAGACAGACGGACGGACATGGCGAAACTATAAGGGTTCCTTGTCGGCTACGGAACCCTTAAAACGAATCTGCTACGCAATGTACACCTAATTGTCATAAAAACTACAAATTGTAGGGTTTTGAAACTCGGCCCTGAAAGCTCAGAGGTCATTGAGAGTTGGTTTTTCTATAATGCCGGATACAATTAGCCAGGTTTTGAAAATATTTATAGTGATTTTCTCGCCTCCTGTTTCTTTTACCGTGATGTTATGTAGCCTAAATATTAAACGGAAATCTAAGCTATAATCATGGTAAGTTTTATTCAATTCCCTTCAGTGGTTTTTGCGTGATGCGCGCACAAAGAAACAGAGTGATAGAGACATTTAGCAGACAGACAAAATTTACAGATTTATTATACGTATAGATATCCTAACTCCTACATGCGAGATCGCTCTTGAGTGCGCCAAATTGCTAGTTTGTTTCTAACAGTACCAAAATAGACACTCCGGACCGTTCTCAGAGGTTTTATAAACAAATAGACAAACCAAACTCAACACCTCCAGCAATTGCTTCAGACCAACAATCTAAGATCATCGTAACCCTGCCACGCCTTTCCTACGCGTCTACTGCGAAGAAAGAAGATACTATGGATCGTAGATACGTGTAAGGTATTTCACGGTAATGCGAAGTCACTCTATCTCTGAAGCCTCTGAGACACAGGTACCAAGCTAGACAGTACGTCCTTGAGGATTACAGCCAATGAGCACTAACCGATTGAGACTCGAGCTAGACAATTTCGCATGCCAATGCCGCTCAAAGTCACTCGTTGAGGCAGCGATGTGTGATGGAATAATTAGCAGTTAATTGCTGAAATTCATGCGTGTGAATGATTACTATGACTGTCGAGCGAAATAATAATAACGGGTATAATTATGTTCGTTGTGCTGCTTTTTGCATACACGGACTGTTGATAGATTGTAGGCTGCCGTTTGTATTGTATAAAACACCGGCCAAGTGCGAGTCGGACTCGCGCACGAAGGGTTCCATACCAATATCTACAACATTAGACAAAGATCGAGACAAGATAGATTAGGTACATTGAGCAGCGCCAACTATAGAAACCAACTTCTGGTTTTAACGTTTAACATTGACATTTAACGATATGACATCAGCGCTGTGAAGGTTACATAGATGGCCGCTAGATGGCGAGCGCTGCCTTTATACAACGTTTGTTGTATGGGAGCCCCCCTTAAATATTTATTTTTTTCTGCTTTTAGTATTTGTTCTTATTGCGGCAACAGAAATACATCATCTGTGAAAATTTCAACTTTATTGCTATCACGCTTCATGAGATACAGCCAGGTGACAGACAGCCAGACAGACAGACAGACGGACAGTGGAGTCTTAGTAATAGTACCCCTTAGTACCCCTTTGGGTACAGAACAATTTAAGTTTTTTTCCTAATCACTAATGGTCCAAGTCAAACTTATGATTATAGTTAATGCTGAGCAGTCGGGGTGCTGGTAATTTTTTATTTCAGTTTTTTTTTTTAGTTTGCATCGTAGCGCCCCGACATCGTTGGCCAGTTGTAATGTGGATAGTCATTTATTGTGGAGGTATTCTATTTATAAATCCACGACGTCATCTTTAGGATTCACCTCCATTTAGAACGTCTTCTTGCCAATAATAGCATTCAACAGCATCCCAAGCTAGAATACCACTCACAAACAACGATGAGATCGAGCAAAAAGTGTGATCCGCACGCAAAACATTATTTCCCATCAATGATTCGTTTTCAATGGCGCCTTTAAAGCGGGGATCTCCCAACAAATAGGGGAATTCAAATAGCATTTTATGATACTCACTCTGGGATCGGTACAATGGGGGCACCGCTAGTCTGCAACATCCTTTTAGTGGCTGAGGTTTCGATGTCTCGACAAAAGGACGCCTTATGCTTCGGCGAGCGCGGTCGAATAAAAATTGAATTGAGAATATAGAAACCTATTTAGAGGCTAAAAATTCCACTCATGCCGGGACTTGAACCCGCGACCTCTGGCTAAAAGCGCCGTGGTGTTTTAAATTGTCCTCAGCACGGGTTAGTCCAACAAAAAGAATTTAATTGAGGATATAGAACAAGAATTTTCTTGTGTTCAGTTCGAAAGATGCTGTTTTTTTGTAGCCCATATACGTGTCACTGCAACAGGCACAGCAGAGAGTATGGGCTTAATTACCAGGCGTGCCCACCGCGGATTGGCAATTTCAAGGGGCGAGGTATGTGAACACCTCTGACACTCATGATGTTTCCTTCACCGTTAGCAGGTAAACTGAGTGAGTGATTTTAATCATCATCATCAGCCATTTAACGCCCACTGCAGAGCATAAGCCTCCTTCGTGGTTTTCATAACCACGAGGGGTTTTTCCATAATCGCCACGCTTGGCAGGCGGGTTGGCGATCACAGTATGCGGTTAGAATCTCAGAAAGACGCTGCTACCCGTCTCCTGGTAATTGATTTCCTTAGTCGCCTTCTATAATCAATGTTGTTGTTGCCATAGTACAGGTTATGCAAGTTTGGAGCCAAGACAAGTGATTGTTTTGTATTGAAGCTGTTATTCAATGTTTTTAATAAATTTTCAACATTAGTTCCTGTTAGGCTTGATAAAAATATAGAAAAAGCACTCCGTGACCGCGCCTCTAGATTTTCATTGATTAACCTACATCACCATTTAGCTATACAAATCTTTTTAAATAGACATAAACCTCAAAGCCTTGATCCATCTAATACCAATTCACTAGGCTGAGGCTGGGATCAAGTGAAAAACAAAAGAACCCCGCGGGAGGGGGTCACGAGGGGAGAGCTGTTTGTTATTCCAGTAGCGAGTCTAATGAGCGCCTGCCCCCCTCCCCCCGGGACCGGGGGGCACCTTGATAAATAAAAAAACGAGTGATTGATTGGGTTTTTTATTTCTATTGTTTGTGTGAGCGAAATGTGTTTGCTTAATTCCTTCCGAGCCTAATCGGCTTTGGATTGGCGGGATCCAACTTTTCACTTGAATTAATGTCTTCACTCAACTTATTGGGG
Source organism: Yponomeuta evonymella (assembly GCA_963969515.1). Classification (NCBI taxonomy): domain Eukaryota; kingdom Metazoa; phylum Arthropoda; class Insecta; order Lepidoptera; family Yponomeutidae; genus Yponomeuta; species Yponomeuta evonymella. The sequence goes on along the minus strand of OZ018346.1, from coordinate 20,709,404 downwards.
AAAAAGTTCTTTACCAATGAAACCATGTTACAGATTCAACGTTTGTCATAAGTTTCACTTTGTTCTTTTTACAAAAACTTTTACATACAGTGTTCTCATTAACCGACTTCAAAAAAGGAGGAGGTTATCAATTCGACGCGTATATACATATATATTTTTAACCGACTTCAAAAAAGGAGGAGGCTATCAATACGACGCGTATATTTTTTTTGGCTATGCTTTCGCAGAAACCCGTCAAATCTTAACCGATTTCGACAATTCTTTTTTGTTCGAACATATATAACGTCCCATTGGTCTCATTTTAATTTGGTGAAGATCTGATGAAGATTTTTAGAGATGGAGAATGGAACTCTTCAATGGACAGCAGTAAATAAGGCCTAATGGGGCCCATCCTTTAGTAATATCTGTATGTTTCATAAAATAGCGTAAAAGTAGTCCCGGGTTAATTTGGTGATGTTTTGGTGAAGACTTTCGGAGATGGAAATTGAAAACATCAAATTTTAAAGCAACGAATTAAGTAGGGTAAATTATGGTTATAAGGGACTTGTTTATTTTTCTCCCGCTCCCCACTAAAAATTAAAAATTTAATAAAAAATAAAAACCGACCTCGAAACACCACAGCACTATAAAGTAAGACATAATTTAAATAATTAGAAGTATGTATACCTGTAGGTATTGAAGAAGTATAATTTGTAGTCGGTGCCCAGTTTCATGACCAGCACATATATTTTATTTCTAACTTTTTAGTGCTGTAGTGTGTGGAAGTCGGTTTTTATTTTTTATTTAAAAGTTTTTATCGTTCAAGTTGTCGGGCATTATAACACGATTAAAAATTGCTGTCTTAACCGCCTAAGTTTCACCAGACCTTTCTGAAACCCCCGGTGTAGTAGAGTAACAGAAGAAGTTTAATAACCGCCAGATATACTGCTAAATACTCCAATTAAACACTCGACTCGGCTGGTACTCCGCTTTAATTATACTCGATGCCAGCCGTGTAAATACCTGTACTGCTCCCAGTTGCATCCTGAGACTCGGGTCTTGACTCCGCAGAGTTCATTTCTGTGCGTGCAGATGGTACCTTAAGATTAGTGTTATACTTTATTGTACACAAGAAAGAAATATGTTACGCATAAAAACAAAGCAATAAAAACGGGTACATAGGCGAGCTTATTTCTATAGAAATTTCTTTCACCCAACCAGATCAGTTGTGAGACGATGATTTTAAAGAGGTGGGGAAATAATGTGTGCACATTAAACGTATTTAAAAAAAATATATAATAATAACAATGTAAACATACACATAAAAGTTTAATACCATAATAAAGAAAAACAAAAAAATAAATTAAATTAAATAACATTACATAAACTACTAACAACTATGTATAAATAAGGAATAAACTGCATACAATAATTTATCCTACTACTATCATCATCATCATCAACCCATTATGTCCCCACCGAGGGGCACGGGTCTCTTCCCTGAGGAAGGTATAGGCCATACTCCACCACGGGGGCCAAGTCCGGATTGGTGGACTACTACTACTATATTATAGATAAATTATAATGTTAGCAAAGAGATAGCAGCATTGCGGGTTCCCTACGTGAAATCGAAACACAAATTATCGATCTTCATTACAGGGCGCTAGATGAGAAAAGGACTAAGTTTTTCTTCCAACAATAAGATTGCGTTGATATAAAAATAACGCTTACTGTATGGCTATACGAATTTTTAATACATTGCCAAACGAAATAAGGGATTGCTTACGTATTGTCGAATTGAAGAACAAATTAACGGAGTGGCTTTTAGAAAAATGCTTTTACTCAATTAACGATATTTTTAACGAGAATAGGAAGCTATGATGATTCATTTGATTTATATTAATTCGAATAAGTAGCGGTGGTAGCCTAGTAGGTAGAACATCGGACTCGGAAGCGAGAGACCCAGGTTCGATCCCCGGTGCGGGCATGTACCTATGACTTGCTTTTCTAAGTTGTGTACATTTGTGAAGTTATATTAGCGATACCACTCGCTAACCGTGAAGGAAAACATCGTGAGGAAACCTGAGTGTCTGAGCTATTCACATACCTCAGCGCTTGAAATCGCCAATTCGCGGTGGGCACGCGTAGCCCATACTCTCTCCCTGAGAGAAGGCCTGTGCCCTACAGTGGGACGTATGTAGGCTGAATAAGTGACCTACAACCCGACTTCTACATGTGCCTACGAGAGCAGAGCGTACACGTGTGAGTACCTACAGGTGTGCGCTCTGCTCCATTGCGTTACACGTGTCCTTGCAGCAAAATAATGTTCCAAATTTCGACCTGCTGTCGACTGTTCAATTAAAATCAAATACACTGGATTAGCTCGTTCCTGTATTTGTAATCCATTGCCATTAAGATATCTTTTTTTTCTGTACTGTTCATTCATTTTTCATCATTATCAGCCATTTGCCGTCCACTGCAGGACTAGGGCCTGCCTCATGGTTTTCTAACCATGAAGGGTTTTGCCATAATCGCCACGCTTGGCAGGCGGGTTGGCGATCGCAGAATGCGGTTGGAACTGTTCATATCTGATCTAATTTATATTGGTCAATAATCTACATATAAATACTTTTGTAACACTCCAGCGTTACGTCGCCGTTTGTGATTTAGTTTTTGTCAACCTATGTTTTGTCTTAATGGCTCATGCTGGAAATTAGCGCCGACCGGTGTTGCATGCGTCTCCGGGCGGCATTTTGCTGAGCATGGGTCCATTTGCCAAAAACTTTAAAATAAAAAAATAACCTAAGAATATTCCTGGTTGTACGCCAGCAAACAGCACCTTCATGTTGTAATTTTTTATAAAACATTAAAGATAACGATGATTATGTGAGCTTATGTCTATATTTATGTAGAAAGTATGTTTTTGGTAATAAATGTAGTTCACTTTCACTTCTGTGGCTCAATTACGCGCACCAAAACCAGAGCGATTCCAATCGCTTAACTGTCGAATTCCATACTAATATGACAGTTAGACGATTGGAATCGCTCAGGATTTGGTGCGCGTAATACAGGAGCTGAGCAATACTACTACCTACTACTAGGTCGGACTCAAATTCATAATTGTAACTCAATGCGAGGAGCCCAGGTTGGTCCCGCCTGCTTAGTAATTAATGTTCAGCAGTCCGGTTGTAGGATACTTTTTATTTCAGTTTTTTGCACTTGTACTGTAGTGTCGAACTATGTAAGTATACTGCTCACAACAATTAGGGTAGAAAGAACTATAATGGAATAAGAGCTAAAATTGGTTGACATGACCGATGCGGGCCATTGCAGTGGCGGGTTAAACTTGCTAACCCGTCGGGAGCGGGTTTAATTAAACCGCAGCGTCGCTGTTTGAATGCATCCTTCACCGACCATTTACGGTCACAGAAAAATAAGATCAGAACGTCATGTTCGAATTATACTCATTATAGGTAATTATATGTTTCTATATCGGTTATACTCTCGATAAGTGCTTCCCTGGAATATAAAAAAACATAGTTTACATATTTTTTTGTTGCACTAACCCGTGCTGAGGACAATTTTAAAAACCTACTTAGAGGCTACAAATTCCACCCATGCCGGGACTTGAACCTGCGAACTAATGGGCAAGTGCAGGCATAGGCGAAATTTAGAGCCTCTTGTATTACGTGTACGTAATACGTACGTAAGGCAGTGACTTCTGGCCGAAGCAATTTACATCACTAAATTGCATAATCATTTATTAAACAGAAAAAAGTGTAAATAAAAACATTACATAAACTCACACCTGTATCCCTGATGGGTAGGCCGAGACCAGGGCCTGCCACTTGCCACGATCTTAACAGAACTCTTTCGCTTCATCAACATTCATTAGTTGATAAACGCACACCGGTTTCGGAAATTTTTCATCTTGCCCTACATCCCCTATTTGGTAAAATTATGTCCAAAAATTAAAAATGTAAATGCTCAGTTAAATAGGTACCTATTTACAGTGATGTTATGAATAATTACTTTGCACAGTAAATTATGTTTTACAGTAAAGAAGCAATTGTGTTTTAAAAAATGATTCAGTACATTTAAGTAGGGAGACGAGCTGACATTCTAGCTAGATTAGTCATTAATCTGCTTAAACTGGTCATCATTAGCCATTTGACGCCCTCTGCAGGACATAGGCCTCCTTCGTGGTTTTCATAACCATGAGGGGTTTTGCCATAATCGCCACGCTTGGCAGGCGGGTTGGCGGATGCAGTATGCGGTTGGAATCTCAGGAAGACGCTGCTGCCCGTCTCCTGGTAATGGAAAAGTAAACGAGTAAATATCCGCTAAAATTCAGTTTAGCGGTTCAAATTCAGATTCGATCTCGTAGAGATACTCCGAGCATAGCCCTTTCCATAGCTCGTTGCGTGACCTTGAGCTTTCTTATGAGGCCCATAGTGAAAGACTACGTCTTTCAGTCAATTAGACGAAAAGACTTTTGTAAGTTTCCCGATTGCTGCCCAGCCGAGTTGGATTCGGCGATTGACCTCTTTCACGAAGTTCGACCGGCCTAGTTGGTCTGTTCGTCTTAAGTAGACGTATTCGTCTACAACTTCGAGAGTCGAGTTCCCCAATGTCATTGGGGTTGGCACAACAAGATTTCACTATCGTGTCGTCTTAACTACACGCCCTCTTTGTGTCTAAGTAGCCACAGCTTTTGTGTCTATATGTTCATTATTCAAGTAGGTAATATTCTGGAAACACTAGTAGTAAGTTTGACGCAACAGCAGTTTTAAAAGCGAGACCGCTAAGAGGCCCAACGAGAAAACTTTACCACTCTGCGCTAAAGCAACCCACCAAGTAAGCAAAGGCAAGCCTTTCAGCGGAGGTTAATCTCGCCGCAAATCCAGTTTTATAACCAGCCATTTCTTGTTGGAATTATTGAAAAACAATCAAAGGGCCTCGACCCTAGTCCCTCTCAATCTTAATCTGCCACAACTTCTTAACCGTGAAAGTTGGAGGTGAATCTTCAGAAACTCAATTAAAAGGTGTTTTCAACACTTTAATTGTCTAACTGATGAATGGCGTGAGTTTTATTGTTGGCCTTTCGATAATCGTATGTTTTAATTAGTCTCTTTCTTGCAATTTTTTTTTGTTATTAAATGAACATTCTGAAACATTTTATATTTTTTATTATTTATGTTCTGCTTAGTCTAATTAATTGGCTAGGTGCAGAACCTGGGGTCTCTGTCTACCCCTCCGGGATACCAGAATGAGTTTGTGCGTGTGTACGTGAATCTCGAATTGTTCAAACAACTTTTACCAGATTTAGGCCAATATTTATTGGCCACGTTAAGGTGCCACGTTATTGGCCGTTCTGCTCTGTGCATAAATTTGCACGAACCGATTCGAGCCCTAGTCGACACCCATCTTTGAAACCAGTCATATCCTAGGACTGAACAGTTACAGAAGGATTTAGGTTAAACTTCATGCATCCAGCTACTATAGTTTTCAGAATTTTCCATTTTTAAGCACTCACTGAATCAATCACTCAACTCATAAGCAGCCTATACACGTCCCACTGTAAGGCACAGGCCTTCTCTCAGAGAGAGAGAGCATTGGCTTAATCACCACGCGTGCCCACCGCGGATTGGTGATTTCAAGCGTTGAGGTATTTCAAGTGTCTACCTGTTGCCGTTATTAATATCGAGCAAAAAACGGCAAAAAATCTCGTTTATTGCATGAGTGCCGCTCTTAAAGATTTATTTTGTTCTTCTTTTAGTATTTCTTGTTATAGCGGTAGAGAAAAACACCATCTATGAAAATTTAAACTGTCTAACTGTCACGGTTCATGAGATACAGCCTGGTGACAGACGGACGGACAGCGGAGTCTTAGTAATAGAGTGCCGTACCCTTTGGATACGGATCCCCAAAAACGTGCTTGGCATACAAAAACTCACGCCTGTATCCCAGAGGGGTAGGCAGAGACCAGGGTTTGCCACTGGCCACGATGTAAGTGTTCCCATTGAATTCTTATTCTTTCAATATGTTTGAAGAATTGACAATTGCTAGGTAATGCGAATAATGTATACGTGTACTAAGTATAATACATTCGGTACCTAAGTTGGAAATAAACAAACAAGAAAAAACAGCGCAATAAATGCTACAAATATCCTCAAAAAGGGCAGGCAGACATCAAAGACAACCCTTCCTCAAAGCAAAGAAGGTGTCGCATTTTCCCGCCCGCGACCTATTCCTAATAGTAATACAGCTTGATTAACGCTTCGGTAAAATATATCGATATATCAAAATATCGACATTTTTCGAGTGCTCGATTAGATATTTTTCTTTTGCCCGCTGTTCACTATAAGATTTCATGCGTCGCATATTGGAGAAATACTAATACCGTTGAAGAATACAAATCGGGAAGCGGTGGTAGCCTAGTGGGTAGAACATTGGACTCGGAAGCGGGAGACCCAGGTTCGATTCCTAGTGCGAGCATGTACCTATGACTTTGTTTTCTAAGTTATGTACTTTTTGTGAAGTTATAGTACTCACCGTTAGGTGAAGGAAAACATCGTGAGGAAACCTGAGTGTCTGAGCTATTTACATATCTCAGCGCTTGAAATGGCCAATCCGCGGTGGGCACGCGTAGTGATTAAGCCCATACTCTCTCTCTGAGAGAAGGCCTGTGGGACAGTGGGACGTATATAGGCTGCTTATGATGAAGAATACGTTTACTGTCTATACTAAATCCCGGATGATACTTACTATATCTACCGGAAAAGGCTTCTAAATGATTAAGGACTGTCTACATAATAAAGGCGTCGGCCATCCACCAGCTCAGTGCTTGATCAGACAAACTCAGAATTGTAATAATATTAAATGGTTTTAAAAAGATTTCCCGTGGAGTTTTGTCACCGTTTCTTCTCCAGATAAAAATTATAATAACATCAATTATTACTTTATTTCTTTAAAAAATTATAAATAGGTTTGTTTACATTTTTAGGAGGTATTACGTACAATATTTTAGGCAAAGCTGCATATAAACAGTTCTCTTCTGTGCCTGACTAGGTTCTAGACCTCTAACTCAGACAACAGTACTCTTCAACGTTCGATAGAGTAGCTTAGACAGGTGTAAGTAAAAAACAGTACAATACCTAAGTTAAATAATAGGAGTTTAGAGTATTCTTACAATAAGGATAATATAAATTAGTGCAGGTAGTTGCAGTATTTAGTTGGTGTACGTGAAGCTCTCTGTGTTTTTGGTGAGTACTCTTGAGTGTGTGTGAGAGGGTTATAATTAATAATAATAATTATTTTTACTGTGTAAACAATAAACAATATTAATGACAGCTCTAAGATTGATGGTTCACTATAAAATCACTACCAGGAAATCATTGTGTTGTGTGGGAGGTTAAAAAATGACCAAAAGCGCTTTGTAAATTTTAACAGTAGAAACTGCCTCGTTGGTCTAGACGTTAAGGCGCTTAGCTACAAAACAGAGGTCGTGGGTTCGATTCCCACTAGGGGCTGCTGTACATTTGTAATTGGCCTGGCCTTAGTCTGGGCGTATTTTCATGTTTGTGACGTCCTTACCTGGTAACTATAGCACAGAGTATCCTAGTTTGGAACCAGGTCAAGTGATTGTATTGTGTGGAAGTTATTAGTATTAGTAAAATTATATTGCGAACCATTTATATTACAGATCATAAATTATATATTTTGAATCCTCTATTTTAAACTACATTTAAATACAAGTATACCCCGACATAAACGAAAGCCCGTAAAATAATAGTAATGTATCTTGACGTTCAGCGATATCGATAGTTAAGTCTTTCACCTGCCCATCCCTAAAGTGAGTTTAGCGCGCCCAGTTACCGATAACAAGGCGCAGTATTAAATTTCTCTCGCGAGGACTGGCGAAATGGTCCAGAAGGCTCTAACGGGAAGCATATACCGGGTATATGCGGCTGTAGCCGGCTGTTACTATGCAAACGGTTGAGATAAAAGGCCGGCGGCCCATTCGATTGTCGTAAAACGTAACAGAATGCTGTGGACGACTACACTCTTTCTATCTCACTCTGTTCCAATATTTCAAAATGCCTAATGGAAAACTTGCAATAAAAAAATAGTTTGATCTAATTGGAGGGGCCATGTCAAAACGTACCTAAAAAAATAGTAATAATGATTTTTGAAGTGAATATAATGGCTAAAATTACTTTTTGTTGTTCACAATATTGTGAACAATATTGCCCGCCCAAAATTGATTCTAGCGACTAGCTTTGTACCACAAAACGCTCTATTCAAATGGAGCTTAAACTGTGACATCACAAATTGCTAATGACACATGACGCCTTGAAATGTATGAAACATTCATCAATATGTGAGTGGCTTATCTCGTTTAATAATATTTTTGTCCACACCATAATTGTTTAACGTTTAAAATTCAATAAAAAAAACTGTATTGTGAACACATCTGGTAGTCAGGTTTCCTCACGATGTTTCCGCGTTCAAGACGTTTTTAAACTTATTCCATGAATACAGCTTACCCGTGGATAAACAGATATATGTTGCTGACTGATAGCGTTGGCATAAGCCAGCCTTGGTCACATCCCGAGTCCTCCCCCAATGAGACCCGAAATGTGAAAGTGATAGTGAAACACACTTATTTCCGTTGTAACATAAAAATAAAACAAATTTACGGAGAGACGACCCAATACAATCATGCCGAACACAAGGGCTACAATAAATGCGGAGCCAACGAAGCCACGGGCTTCCTCACGATGTTTTCCTTTTTACAGTTACCGTATGTATTTACGTTTACGCAAAGTAGAATAAAATGTTTAATGCTTATTGATTTTAATATTATCATATTGGATGGTATTTCAGTGGTAAGAGGCGAGTGAATTAATAGTTTACAAACCACTCCTCATGTTTTCAGGAGAAATATATTAACAGCGAGGATTAAAACAATATGAGCTTTTACGAAGTAATTTACAGAGTATTTTCCGTTCTCTTATTATGTTGATTTTTCTCCGTTAGGGTGAAACTTATTCCGATTCTACCTGTCAGCTCATATTTGTCTACTGCTGGACATAGGCCTTCCTCGAGACACGTCACTAACCCCGGCCATCATCATCCAGCCGCCACGAGTAATATGCCTCAGATCGCATTCAGTCAGCTGGTGGGCGTCCTCAGATCGCATTCAGTGAGCTGGTGGGGGTCCTCAGATCGCATTCAGTGAGCTGGTGGGCGTCCTCAGATCGCATTCAGTGAGCTAGTGGGCGTCCTCAGATCGCATTCAGTGAGCTGGTGGGCGTCCTCGGGTCGCATTCAGTGAGCTGGTGGGCGTCCTCAGATCGCATTCAGTGAGCTGGTGGGCGTCCTCAGATCGCATTCAGTGACCTAGTGGGCGTCCTCAGATCGCATTCAGTGAGCTGGTGGGCGTCTTCACATCGCATTCAGTGAGCTGGTGGGCGTCCTCAGATCGCATTCAGTGACCTAGTGGGCGTCCTCAGATCGCATTCAGTGAGCTGGTGGGCGTCTTCACATCGCATTCAGTGAGCTAGTGGGCGTCCTCAGATCGCATTCAGTGAGCTGGTGGGCGTCCTGAGCTTCGTTCACCGGTTCGTGGTCTCCACTCGAGAACAGTTTCAACCCAACGGTTACAGTTTTTCGGCAGACGTGACCTGCCTACTACCACATTCTCTTGCAAATCGTGTAGGCTATGTCAAGTACCTTAGATGTATACTTTGCATTAGAAAGTGTTTGATTGAATTTATGCATGATTGAAAACCAACCAGTAGAACAAATTTACATTAGTAATTAAGCTGAACAGTTAAATAACAAATTATAAGTATCCTTGTCTTATATTGTGTCGTTAAGTGGGTGCAATCGCAAAAATAAGCTGCGGAAAATCTGCAACAAAATATAGGACGACGAATCCAAAATGTCCCAAATAAATAAATAAGACGCTATTGATGACGTTATTTATATGACAATGATTAGATATCAATGTAGATGTTATGCATAGTTTATTCTATACAATATTCTAGTAAGCGTGCGTGATGCGTCCTCCAGTAAAATCCATGGACCTCGCCCCGCAACGTGACCAAAACCTCGAGGCTAAATACGGTGTAAACGAACATAGTTTTCTCTTTCTTCAGTGGCAGTTCATAAATCACAAAATAGGTACAACAAATATAGATGCCGATGTCGCAGTAACGTCGTAGAAAACCGTTCGCTGTGGAAACGAGCGACCCATGATCGCTATCCTCACGAGGGAATGACGACGAAGAAGAATAGACCTGTAAATGTCTTCCACAAGTTCGATTATTGTTCTAAATCATACAGTTTACGCCTGGAAAACGAAAGAACTCTTTATCGAGCTTAACCTTTTATTTCAATCCACGAAAAAGGCCAGAGTGTAATGAAATATTTTATTCCGCTGGTGCACGTACATAACCGTGGTATTTGCACTGGGCAAAAGTCTATATAGTGGGACCTTAGGAATGAAAACTGGCCAAGTGCGAGTCGGAATCGTGCACGAAGGGTTCCGTACCATTATCTATACGACATTAGACACAAAGAAAAAAAAACAGCAAAAAATCACGTTTAATGTATGGGAGCCCCCCTTAAATAATTATTTTATTTTTTTTAGTATTTTTTGTTATAGCGGCAACAGAAATACATAATATGTGAAAATTTTAACTCTCTAGCTATCACGGTTCTTGAGATACAGCCTGGTGACAGACAGACGCACGGACGGACGGACAGACAGACATTGAAGTCTTAGTAATAGAGTCCCGTTTTTACCCTTTGGGTACGGAATCCTAAAAACAGTTATCACTTTACTAAGGCGTATGTAAAGCAGTCTTAATAAATGAACAATTCTTGAAAGACGTTCTAAATAAAATAAATTTGTCAAGCGTCAAGTCACTAATTGTTTGCCAGAAGATATTACTCACAACCCGTAAACAGTAAAGCGCCCCACGTGCACACAGATATACTCGTAATATAACAAAGACGTTATCGCGACAAAGCCTTCTGCTAAAACGAGCGTGTGATTTCAAATAGTCTGCAGGTCCAACGAAAAATGTCAAAGATATGTTTGAAACCGGATAGAATTTGCTTCAGCCATTGTTTGGTTTGTAAATGGGAACGTGATGCAATAGTGATAAGAGCAATGTTTAATTTAAATAGAATTCCATTTATTTAAAATATTACCAATGTGAGTTCTCGAATGGAGACCACATATCGGCAAGCGCAGCGTAGGACGACCAGCCACAAGATGGACAGATGACATCATCCAAGTGGCAGGAAGACGCTGGATGCAAGCCGCTTCCAACCGGTCTTTTTGGAAATCCATGGAGGAGGCCTATGTCCGGCAGTGGACTTCTTGTGGCTGAATGATGACGATGATGATGATTGTAAATTTGTTCAGATATTAGGGTTGCTTATTGCACTTTTAGCCAAATGGATTTAAATGTTTGGATTTAGGGGACATCTTATCATCATCATCTTAGATCAATTACTTAATTACCAATTTCAATAATTACCAACTCTTTCATAGCCAGCAATTTGGTTTTACTAAAGGGCGGAATACAACAGACGCCGGAGTTATGTTACTTAAACATATTTTCAGCGCGTGGGAGGATCGTAAGGATGCAGTAGGCATATTTTGTGATTTATCAAAAGCATTTGATTGTGTAGACCAAAGTTAAAACACTACGGAATAAAGGGTGCAGGTTTAGATCTTTTAAGATCGTATTTAGAAGGAAGGGTCCAAAAAGCAGACGTAAATCGTATCAAATCCTCGGGTTCACTTGTAAAAATAGGAGTCCCGCAGGATCTATCTTAGGGCCGCTCCTTTTCCTAGTCTATATAAATGATTTACCGTTTATAGTACAAAAAATGTCTGAGATAGTGTTATTTGCTGATGACACGTCACTTATTTTTAAAATAAGGAGACAAGAAAATAATCTTGACGATGCAAATAATGCTCTCTCGCAAGTACTAGATTGGTTCACAGCAAGTAATCTGCTGCTAAATTCTAAAAAGACAAAATGTATAAAGTTTTCCTTACCTAACGTACGAGTAGTTGAGAACAACATAGTAATTGGACATGAAAAACTAGAATTTGTAGATGATACTGTAATTCTGGGCATCACAATCGATGCAAAACTACAATGGGTCCACATATTGTAAAATTAGCACACAGACTTAGCTCTGCAGCATATGCAGTGAAAAGATTTAGGGAACTCACTGACGTTGCAACTGCTAGGCTTGTTTATTTTAGTTACTTCCATAGTATTATGTCCTACGGTATGGGGTTGGGCAGCAGACATTGAGACTATCTTCATCTTGCAGAAGAGAGCCATCCGATTTATTTACAAGTTAGGTAGTAGGGATTCGCTAAGAGATTTCTTCAAAGAAACCAACATCTTAACAGTTGCATGTCAATACATTTATGAAAATATTATGTACGTTAGAAAAAATATCAAAGACTTCGAAAATGTTGGTGGCCACCATAATGTTAATACTAGAAATAAACATAAATTGTCATTTCCACTATTTAGACTTGCAAAAGTTAACACATCCTTTATGGGGCACTGTATAAGTTTCTACAACAAAATTCCTCAAGATATATTAGATTTACCTCCAACGCGATTTAAAAAATGTGTTAAGCACATTTTGTGCAAAAAGGCTTACTATAACATCAAGGATTATTTAGAAGACAAAGATGTTTGGCATTAAACAGTAGATTAATATTATTTAAAGGACTATTGTGACTAGTGTTCAACACATTCATGACTAATATTTTAAGTTAAAAACTCTGTTAATTAAGTTAAAACGTGTTTTGAAAAGAATAAATGTGGAGTTTCTTTGTTAGCTTCTTCTCCACATAATCCATTAATTGTGAAACTAACAACTTTGACGTTCATTAAGTAAACATTCTGTTTTTACAATGAATAAAAATATTTGAATTGAATTCAATTGAATTGATTTAGAAACATGTAATTACGTAGCAAGCGCTTAGGCCTGAAGGAAATTTCGAGCCTCTTTACAAACTTCTCTGTATTACGTACAGGCAGTGACATCTGGCCGAAGCGATGTACATCACTTTCAGCCCCGAGTAACCCACCTTGCAATTAGGTTTTAACATCGGAATAATATGGCTGTACCTACATGATTATATTATTTCATCGATGCTTGCACTTGCCCATTAGCTCAGTTGGGAGAGCGCTGGCACGGTTAGCCAGAGGTCGCGGGTTCAAGTCCCGGCATGGGTGGAATTTTTAGCCTCTAGATAGGTTTTTAAAATTGTCCTCGGCACGGGTTAGTGCATCAAAAAGAGTATAACTGTAATTCTTTTATAACTTGCTCACAGCAACCTATCAGCCACTATTCAGCAAACATCAATAAAGTAATATAAATCGCCCACTTTCGCCAACGAAAATGGGAAATGTGGCGTCATATGTTAGGCTTTCCCGGCTCTGTGTTGCTACTAGTTTTTACCCGTGACTACGCCTACAAATCCAAAACAAAATCTTTTTCGAAAAGAAAGATTTTTGCCATAATCGCTACGCTTGGCACGCGGGTTGGCGATCGCAGTACGCAATAGGTTGGAATCTCAGGAAGACGCTGCTGCCCGTCTCCTGGCTGTTGATTTCCCTAGTTGCCTTCTGCGACATCCACGGAAGGAAATGGGGTGACGCTATTCTTAATCCGGCGCCACACGGACTCCCCCAAAACATGAAAAATATTTTTTTTTTAAATCGACTCCAAATTATACTTCTACAATTCCTACATGTATACATACTCGTACTTCTAATTTAAAGGTATTTTTTTTAAATAATTTCTAACTTTTTAGTGCTGTAGTGTTTTGAAGTCGGTTTTTATTGCAGAAACGATCTGTAAAAAGGTATGATTTTTGGCGATGATAGATGGGGCGCTAGCATTCCTGCTTAGAGCCCCTTAATATGGGCTCATGGACTCATGACTGCCTCATTGGACTAGTGACTAAGTCGCTTACTGGGTGCCAAGACAGAGGTGGTGGGTTCGATTCCCACTGGGGCCGTCGTACATTTGTACAAATGGCCTCACTCTGGGTGTATTTCCATGTATGTGATGTCCTTGCCTGGTTACCATAGCACAGGGTATCCTAGGTTGGGACCAGGTCAAGTGATTGCAATGTGTGGAAGTTATTATTCTAATTTGATTGGATGAAGAGTCCTCAATTTATATTTTGGATCCGTTGGAAATGTGCACAACACATCATAATCAGTTTATTATTAGGCCACAGACACTGAAGTACTTGTCTACAGTGTCTACATCCAATCCAATCCAATCCAATCCAATCCACAGACCTACATTGATTCTCGTCTGGACATACGAATACGTCACTGAGTAGAATGCTTTTTGTAAAGATCTATGTACTGTAGGCAGAGACAAACAAACAGACAGTCCCTCAGCAGTTTCAGCTTTGCACAAAGCTGCCATTCCAGCCGGTGGTAAACTAGTTTGATCCGGATTGATGCGCCCGATAGGTGTGTAAGGTAAGAGCGATGGGGTTATGTCATTGTGACGGTGATACAAGGGATGTAAGTCAATGGGCTGACGTGCGGGAAGATTACTTGGGGAAAAGGTATTTTTTGTAAGAAATTGTACTACAGATATTGTAGGTTTTTGGTTTCAGAATAAGAATTGAAACCTAAAAACTAGCTGGGGCCCCGCCAGGTTCCTGTACACCTTTGCTGAATTGAATACTTAGAATAGATAGATAGGTATCTAGATAGAATATTCTTTATTCATATCTGATCTAATTTATATTGGGCAATAATCGACTTATAAACACTTTTGTAACACTCCAGCGTTACGACGCCGTTTCTGATTGAGTTTTTGTCAACCTATTTTTTTGTCTTAATGGCTCATGCTGAAAATCAGCGTCGACCGGTGTTGCATGCGTCTCCGGGCGGCATATTGCTGAGCATGAGTCCATTTGCCAAAAACTTTAATAATATAATAAGATAGCCTAAGAATATTCCTTTTTGTACACACCAGAAAACAGCACCTTTAAGTTGTAATTTTTTTTGTAAAAAAAAAAGTTTTAATTATGTAAGCTTATGTCTATATTTATGTACAAAGTGTGTTTTTGGCAATAAATGTAGTTCACTTTCACTTTCACTTTATTGTACACAAAGATTACATTAACAGAAATTCAATAAATCGCAGTACAATTGGCAGCCTAGTTACTACAAGCAATTTCTTCCAGGCAACGGCTAGACGGAGACAAGAAAGAAGAAAGAATAGGTAGTTAGTCTGGTACAAGAAAATATTGTCGTCGTCGCAAATAGTTTACGAAAATGTCTAATAAGAAAACAGAGTAAAAATCTTAACACTTAAGAAAAAAAAATCACATCTTCGCTTGTATCCATTTTTGCAAAAAAAGTGAACGACAGAATTTTCTGTATTAGTGATAGCTATTTTTAGAACCTACAACTTAGAGCCTAGGGCCAAGAACCTAGTCCACAATTTCATTTACGCCAAACCGGCCGTTTTCGCCAAAAACGAAATTGTAGGCTAGATTCTTGAACCTAATTTCTAAGCTGTAGGTTCTAAAAATTGCTGTTACCAACACAGATATTTTTGTCGTTCACTTTTTTGCAAAAACAGATTGTGAAAGAAGATGTGATTTTTTATTCATTGTCGGCGCTAGTTAGCCCTTATTAAAGCCTTAAGTAGAAGACACATATGTTTATAAAATTGTCACATAAACGCGTTAGTCTTTGTGTCTCTGTGCATGCTTGCAACGACTAATTAATGTTGAGGAAGCGAAAGTGATCTGTCAGGATCGCGGCAAGTGGCAGTCCCTGGTCTCTGCCTACCCCTCTGGGATACAGGCGTGAGTTTATGTATGTGTATGTATGTATGTATGTATTTATGTACATTATAAATCAAATATCGCTAATATCTGTAAATTACGTTCACGTTTGTCTGCCTCGTTGATCTAGCCGTATTACGTCTTACCATGCCGATCGTGGGTTCGATTCCCACTGGGGGCCGCCGTACATTTGTATACATGGCCTCAGTCTGTTTATGTTTCCATGTTTGTGATGTCCTTGCCTGGTAATCTCAGCACAGGGTATCCTAGACATGTGATTATATTGCGTGGAACTGGTTATTATTATTATTATAACGTGGACTGTCTGCAACCAAAACAAACAGGACATGACGTCACGAGCTTGCATAAGATGATATCTACGCCTCAAAGTTTGTCTTTATTCGAAGACAAGCAAATCCCTGTCGACATCCTCTATCCATACAAACCCGGCAGAGTACAAAAGTTCCACTCTGTTCCGCATATAGGTATAGCTTCTTGAGTGTAAATCGGCAAACGTAGTGTAGGACGTCCTCAGACTCGGTGGAGCGATGATCTTCGCAGGGCGGCTGGCAAGAGCTGGATGAGAGTAGCCGAGGACCGTGGTCCTCCGTGGCAATAGGAGAGGCCTATGTCCAGCAGTGGACAAGCATAGTCTGATGATGATGAAGTGTAAATAAACTGTTGTCAGAAATAATTGTAAAATACATGCTAAAATTATGTGTGCCCGTGACTGTGTTGCAAGGAGATTTGCGTAAAAATATCTAAAATAAAACTTAGAGAAGTCTTTTCGTCTAATATACCTCAATCGCTCAAGACAAAATTATGCAACCAGTGTGTGTTACCAGTGATGACTTATGGCACTGAAACGTGGTCTCTCACTATGGGCCTCATAAGAAGGCTCAAGGTCACGCAACGAGTTATGGAAATGATCGAATCAGAAATGATGAGATCCGTAGACGAAGGAAAGTTGTCGACATAGCCCAGCGGATTAGTAAGTTGAAGTGGCAGTGGGCGGGGCACATAGCACGCAGAACTGATGGCCGATGGGGCCGAAAATTTCTCGAACGGAGACCACATATTGGCAAGCGCAGCGTAGGACGACCAGCCACAAGATGGACAGATGACCTCATCCAAGTGGTAGGAAGGCGCTGGATGTAGGCCGCTTCCAACCGGTCTTTTTGGAAATCCGTGGAGGAGGCCTATGTCCAGCAGTGGACTTCTTGTGGCTGAATGATGATGATATTATACGATAAACCGAGGGATAGAAAAACTTAGAAAAAATTAAACTGCAAAAATATTTTTCGGGGTTTTATGGGTCTAAGAAAATTACTTTGAACATTTTTCCGTAGTCGAGTTATAATTCAATTCAATTCAATTCAAATATTTTTATTCAGTATAAAAACAGAATGTTTACTTAATGAACGTCAAAGTTGTTAGTTACACAATTAATAGATTATGTGGAGAAGAAGCTAACAAACTCCACATTTATTCTTTTCAAAACACGTTTTAGCTTAATCCACAGAGTTTCCGACGTATAATATACTTTTGGACCTTTTGTTTATTATTCGATTATCTGTTTGCTTTCAACTTGTGCTTGAAGAAAGCGTCATATGTTCCCTGGCACAAGCGAAGGGTACCAACCGCGGCTCGCGCGCACCCGATCCGCTTTACTAAATTAAACAAGGTGGAGGGTAAATTCAATCCAATCTAAACTTCCTTCAATCCAATCTGAATTTCCTTCACCTCTCCCCTCCTTTGCCGTTCGCGACCCGCCGATTTATATCACCCTCAAGGGCCGGCTTAAGGGGCGCAACATGGCGCTAGCCCAACGCCACCAACGCAAAAATACAAATCTTCTTTTGCGTATCGTATTTCCAAAGAGTGTCTGAACAATCTCTCAATCGTGTTAATGGTGATTTTTAGGACCTGTGGCGGTGAAATTAAGACAAAAACCCTAGGACCAGATAGCACTGACGCCAAAACCAGGCTGTTTTTTGCATAAAAGCTATTTAGTCCCAGGTCCGTGCTTTTAGGCTCTCGATTGTGGGTCGTAAAAATCACAATTAATGTGGTTGAGAGATTGTACAGACACTTTTTGTAATTTATACGATCTTTAAAAAAAATATACAATATTTCTTTGGTTATTGTTACTCTATGGATCCCCTTAAGTGCTGATGGCGTATCGGTAGAAGTCTTAACTCACACGCGCGCGGTTGTGAAAATATAATCTAGGGAACAGCTTAGCTATGTAACGCTGTAAACCTTTTTACACCATTTTAGGGTTCCGTACCCGATTCACTGTCCATTTATCTGTCTGTCTGTCCGTATATCTGTCTGTCTGTCTATCTGTCTGTCTGTCAGAAATCAGAAATCAATAATTTATTTCAACGTAAAGAATTTTCATTCTGTTTGCTGAATGTCAATGTCCTATGTTAGCAGCTGCCTTCGGGCCGTATTTGCAGTGGAGAAAAAGGCTCCGGGAAAAAAAAACTCCACTCTGACCATCTTTTCTCAAATCATCTTAAACTTATACATCAAAGCCTATATGATATGATTCCGTGGTAGCCACCAATAACTTTAAAAGCCAAAATAACACTTCTTACAAAAGTAGAAAAAACATTAATGCTGTAGCCGGTCACACAAACAGTACCCGTTCACGAGCATAACGCAGGGGTCAGCCATCACCAGTCTCAACCATTTTAGAGGGAGATCTAACGAGGGAGATTGTCTGTCTGTCTGTCACAGTCATTGTTTGTCATTGTCTGTCACCAGGCGGTATCTCGTGAACCGTGAGCTAGGCAGCTGAAATTTTCACAGATGATGAATTTCTGTTCCCGCTATAACAGCAGAGCAGCATTAGCAGCGAACATTAAAATACAAATGTCAAATCTCAAGAAAATTGTACATCAAATAATTATAAAAAAGAGGTGGGATTTTTTTGTACTCGATTTTCAATAAAAGGAAACGGGCAACATTTTTCTGCACTACGAAAAAAAACAAGTGCGGCAATTTGTTTTGTTTTATTTAGTTTTTTAACAAATTTACAATTCAACAGTACACTTTTAATTATTCTAGATAATTATATTAGGGGTTAAAGTATGAAATTGCCGTTTTATTGCAATAGGTTCTTTGAATTGACATAGAATCTTCATGGTTTGAGGTTTTCGAATGAAACTTTTTTCAAATGGTTTCTATGATGTTCTTTTTTAAAAAATGTGAAACATTTGAATATCGACTTTCAATTGTTTTTGTTATTCAATTTAGACAAGTTAGATGGATACTGCGAAAATTCGAGTGATTTTTGAATACGAGTTCCGACGCGGAACTAACGCGGCAGAAACAGCCCGCAATATCAATGCTGCGTTTGGAGAGGGGTCTACTAATGAACGCACCGTGCGATTTTGGTGTAAACGCTTTCGTGATGGAAATTTCGACTTAAAGAACGAGCCACGAGGAAAACCGCCCACACAGGTGAATAACGATGAAGAGATGATGAGACACGTCCGCTTCGGTTGCATTCGAATTGATTATGACTGCCAGAGTTAGCGCGACCTATATTTATAACTTCGCAAGTTATGGGGGCGCGCGTGTAGGCAATGCTGTGATTGGTCGCAATATTTTCATTGCTTTACTTCATTACTGGTGTGATTTTAATTTTGTAATATATTATTAGACTAAGCTTTGCGTAGAACATTGGACTCGGAAACGAGAGACCCAGGTTTTATTCTCAGTGCGGGCATGTACCTATGACTTTGTTTTCTTAGTTATGTACATTTTGTGAAGTTATAGTAGCAATACCACTCGCTAACGGCGAAGTAACATATCTCACATACCTCAGCGCTTGAAATCGCCAATCCGCAGTGGGCACCCGTGGTGATTAAGCCCATACTCTCTCCCTGAGAGAAGGCCTGTGCCCTAACGTGGGACGTAATAGGCTGCCTATGTAAGCTTTGTAAATAAATATCCTTTATCCTTCGTTCATCATTCATCTAGGCTGGCCCTTCAACAATTTGTAGAAGCAACCGACCAGTACACCAACAACTTATTAACGAAATTATTTGTAGTAAAGTAAAAGAGCTCTAAAATCTAACGACATTGTCTCTAAAGAAATAGCGGCTGAAATAACACAATAATTAACTACGGGACAACGAACACTCAGAAGACACGCTACAAGAAGAACTAATGGTAGAAGCAGAAATAACTGGATTGCAGAGACAAATGGTTAGAGAAAACGATTCTAAGGAGAGCTTTAAGAGAAAATCTTTGCAGCAAATCCTTTGATGGAACATTTTACGCTTCACATTAACGAGTGAATGTTTTAATTGTTTTTAAACATCAGTCTTAAGTTAGACTTGATGTACAAAATTCACATAACAACTTTACTTCTTCAGCATGATTAAGCTCTGCGAATCAGAACGAAAACTAGTCGGACTCATCCAACAAAAATTCTAGTAAGTGATTCCGGAATATTAGTTAATAAAATTAGAAAGAAAAATTCCACCCCAAAGCGGAATCAAACCCGCGCCTCTAGCATACCGTGCTTACATTCTTAGCCCGGATTTTTTTTCTGAAATAATATCCTCAGTGTTCTAATCTAATCTAATCTTCCATACAACACAATTACTTGTCCTAGTTCGAAACTCCGATGCCCTATGGAATGGTAATTAGGTGAGAACACTAAAAACATGAAAATTGTCTGGAAGATATCACTTTTAGTGATAAGGCTGCCATCTGTACTCTTAGGTTAAGGGAATTCAGGGAGTAACGCTAGCGCCACCAAGGAAAAAAATCATATTTTTTTTTACAGATCGATTTTGCAAAACGTGTCAGTACAATCTCTCAATCATGTTAATAGCGACTTTTGATTCCCATGGCCCTGAACCTAAGGCAAAAAACCTGAGACTAGATAGCATTAAAGCCAGGAACGGCCGTTTTTTGGAATCAATGCTATCTAGTCCCAGGTTCGTGATCCTTGATTCTTTGTCGTGGGTCTTAAAAGTCACTGTTAACATGATTGACAGAAGGTACTGACACTTTTTGCGAATTTGATCTGTAAATAAAGATATGATTTTTTTTCCTCGGTGGTGCTTGTGTTACTCCCTGGAACCCCTTAAGAAATATCTGCATAATTTCCATTTTTATGTACAATAAAGTGTACTGAATCTATCTATCTATGAAAATGCACACAGACTGCGGCCTTTGTACTTTTACCATTTGGGCTTCTAGCAGGAATCGAACCCACGACCTCTGTTTCAGTAGTCAAACACGATACCGCTCGATCAACAAGGCTGTCAATGTTATAGTAGCAATTTTACACAAAATGGGGTTTACACACTATGCAGGCTCCACACATGCATATCAGCCGCTAGCTACTAGCTAGCTAGCACGGTGGGAGGAGAGCGGAAATTTTGACGCCGATACAAGCTTATTGAATATGGAGCAGGTTTGTTACATCGATCGCGAGGAATTACATTATTCCACATTACATCTCATCAATATTTATGTGGGGCTGGCAGTTCAATCGGTTTTTTTCAAGGGGGCAATGATAAACAGCTGCAACAATGTGTGCTTAGATTTTTTGGATCGAAGTCATGAGATCTAAGGTCTTGCTTTGGCGTTAAAATAAGAAAGTGTTTATTTGACAAAAAAACATTCACCCTTAAGACATGTTAACAATAAAATAAATATGATAGGCAAGTGGTTTACAAATTTTTGCACTAAAACTTTCGTAAGCACTATACATTATTAAATTAATTCCGGATTCACTTACGTGCTTTTTTGTCGGAAGAGTCCGACCAAGTTTCGCTCTGACGAACAACCGACGATGCGAGCTCCGTTTCTACTCACCGTGATTAAGCTCTGCGAATCAGAGCGAATCCTGGTCGGACTCTTTCGATAAAAAACCAAGTAAGTGTGTCCGGAAATAAGTTAATAGTAATTTACAAATTTTAAAGCTCTTCGCTCAGTTCATTTTATTCTATATTTTGCTGGTGCCCGTGAACTTTATAGTGATAAAATTATGTGTGTGCTAGGCTTTTAATTGTCTAAATAGATAGAACATGTACATTGTTTCTATAAAATTAAACGGTCGTGAAGTGAATGAATGAAAACACATTTTTGCGACGTATTTAACTTATATAATATAAGTGGAAATACATGAACTCACACCATCCCAGAGGAGTAGGCAAAGACTAGGGTTTGCCATTTGCCACGATCCTGACAAACGTCTAATTTAATGTCACGTCACAAAAATGTTTTTCTACTAGAATTACTAATAGTATGTGAGTTTGGCTCACACTTGGTCGGTTTTAATTGTTTTTAATGTCACACTTTTGTGTGACACACACAGCTTACTTTTGTTTCCAATGTGTACTCAATATTTTATTAGATAACACGAGTATCTAAATAAAATACTGATACAAGCAATGTGTTTTTCCACAGAGGTGTATAAAGTCGAGCGCAAAAAGCAATCTTGGCCCGACAACGGCCAGTAAAATGCGAAATTAACTTGAAACCGACATGGTTCAAAATAAATCGCAGGCACAGGAAACAGTTGCTGGCCTGACAACGCGATCTGTACCTAGAAACTTGTATTTATATAAGCAAAAATCGTTTTGTCAGCAACAAAGCTCAACGTTGGTGAAAACTAGTAAGGATATTAAAAAGTTTTCCAACTTTGAAAGGTATTAACTGTGAAAGTATATTATTTAACAGAAACTCTCTTATTACAGACCCTTCATTAATATGACTCATTTCGATCAATCACAGCTATTATACATTTGAAATTCTGTTTTGGATGTAATCACTAATCAGCCATAATCTAAGGCTTAACGAATTTTGATTAGATACATAAATAAAATAGGTAGATTGATAGGATCATAACAGGCCTTTCAAATTGAATTGAAATACGTTTACTTATCACACATGAAGGTTTGAAAACATATACATAATATAGCAAAAATAGAAATAGTTACCTATGTGATCAAAAGGATAGGGCTCAGCCTGGTGCTGTGAGTGCATGCATCATTACAGTGCTGGTTTGCAGCCCGTCCCACGGTAGGCTGAGGATCGCGTTTCATAGACATGGTCAATATTGGAACACCTATATTTTTTTTAATTTAAATTGCATTTTTTTAATCCTAAAATTCCACGAATGCTAACAATCAAATGAAATCAAAATATTTATTGCACCGTAATATAAATAAGGTGTTAAATAACACTGAGTGTATAATACCGATTATGGACCCTGTCGGGCGCGGCAATATGACTTAAAAACTAACATGCTTATAAAAATATTATGTAGTGGGAACACAAATATTTTCTTAAATTTAGTAGGAATTTCTCTTATAGTTTAGGTTAGTTGTTAAAACGTTGTCCTATCCCAGGCCTTTAAGTATTCTTCAATTGTATAAGGACATAATTCTGTTAGATAGTTTTTTAGTTTATTATTAAATAGTGAAATTTTTGGTATTTCTTTTAGCGAGTTTGGTAGTTTATTAAATAGTCTTATTGCCATATAGTATGGGCTTTGGTTTAGCATTTTTATTCTTGATTGTGGTAGATTTAATCTTTCCTTATACTATGTAGATAATTAACATTCCTAATACTACGTAGATAAAAAAAATCGTAAAACAAGTCTTAGTAAACACATCAATGTATAACATGCTTAATTTTAATTTTATAGACTAGGGTATAGGAGTATCTGAATTGCGTCTAATTATGCATAATCTGGACACAAAAGTATTAGAACTAGTTATTTAAGTACAAAATACACATTATTGCCGGAGTAAAAAGTATGTCTACATACATCTACGAGGATATTACGCCCAAACTTGCGATTTCAGAAATGTACCCATTTTTCATTCAAAGTTTTCTTCGAAAAATTCTTACTCGTCCGTTTGCTCTCTAAATTATCTCTCGCCACATTGTCTAGTGTAGCACCTAATGAGTAATAAAATGTATTTCAAGTGAAAAAAGTGACATTTGAAAACTTAAGTTCCTATGTCTATTAAACGCGATTCTCAGCCTACATCTGTTGTCATAAGCTAAAACATAAAACTTACGAATTAAAAAAAAGAGAACACTGTAATTGCAACAAAACTTGGAATAAAAAACGATAACATCCTTAACGGACGACTTAAGGAGTGCCTAAGATTATGACACTTTCTCGAATGACTAAAATTCCGAATCGAGAGCGACAGGCCCTACTGCATGTAGGATACATAAAGGAAGAGTCCGGAGTCGGGTCGGCCGGTAGGATAAGATATAAGAAAAATTATAAGAGAAAAAGAGGAAAAAATGTTCCAAAGAAAGGTGCGCTCAAAGAAGTATTATTTCAGGTAATAAATAATAGTTCCATGTCCTTAATACGTAGCTAGACGGCACAGAGAGAGGTAATTACATAGCGGACGCAGAAGAGAAATGGTGTCCCGCGGGACATCCGGTGTAGCGTACATTTTTAAATTGTGCCGTGACATGAGTATGATTGATAGTGAAACCGTGGACTCTTGGAGATACCTACAACATTAATGATAAAAAAAACCGACATCGGAACACTACAGCACTAAAAAGTTAGAAATTTTAAATAATTAGAAGTATTTGTACATGTAGGCATTGTAGAAGTATAATTTGGCGTCGGTGCCCAAAATATATGTGCTGGTCATGAAACTGGGCACCGACTACAAATTATACTTCTACAATTTCTACAATACCTACATGTATCATCATCATCAGCCTCTTGACGCCCACTGCAGGACATAGGCCTCCCTCTTGGTTTTCATAACCACGAGGGGTTTTGGCATAATCGCCACGCTTGGCAGGCGGGTTGGCGATCGCAGTATGCGGTTGGAATCCCAGGAAGACGCTGCTGCCCGTCTCCTGGTAATTGATTTCCTTAGTCGCCTTCTACGACATCCACGGGAGGAAATGGAGTGACGCTATTCTTAATCCGGCGCCACACGGCACATACTTCTAATTATTTAAATTATTTCGAACTTTTTAATGCTGTAGTGTTTCGAAGTCAGTTTTTATTTTTTATTATTATTTTTTTTCAATTTTTAGTGGGGGAGCGGAAGAAAAATATACGAGTCCCTTATAACCATAACTAACCCTACTTAATTCGCTGCTTTAAAATTTGACGTTCTCAATTTCCATCTCCAAAAGTCTTCACCACAACATCACCAAATTACCTTGGTACTAATTTAACGCTATTTTATGAAACATACAGATATTACTAAAGGATGAGCCCCATTAGGCCTTATTTACTGCTGTCCATTGAAGAGTTCCGTTCTCCATCTCTAAAATTCTTCATCAGATCTTCACCAAATTAAAATAGGACCAATTGGACGTTATATCTCTTCGAACAAAAAAAGATTTGTTGAAATCTGTTAAGATTTGACGGAGTTATGGAGGAACATAATCAAATATATATATATATATAAGTACGCGTCGAATTGATAACCTCCTCCTTTTTTGAAGTCGGTTAAAAATACTAACAATTAAT
This sequence comes from Yponomeuta evonymella, assembly GCA_963969515.1. NCBI lineage: Eukaryota > Metazoa > Arthropoda > Insecta > Lepidoptera > Yponomeutidae > Yponomeuta > Yponomeuta evonymella. The sequence continues at coordinate 20,684,040 of OZ018346.1, read as the reverse complement.
ATTGCACACAAAAAATTTAATAAGACATATTGTGTAGTGTAGTTGGTGAAGTTTTCTCCATCTGGAACTTTCACTAGCTGCGTAAACCGTCTTGTGGAATCTCACCGTTGCGTCTCTGGTGATCATGTTACCCAATTAAGTATTAAATGTGTGTCTTTTCCATCGCTCGCGTCCCTAAACAACGCTTCCACGCTCGTTTTACGTTATAAAACCGAGTGGGCGCGTTATAAAACCGGGTTTGTTTTTGCAGCCCCTTCTAGAAACACAAACAAAAACTCACAAAACTCGTCACGGTGCGGGCCGTTCATTAAGCCGGCAGGATTAATCGACGTCTAAACCAATAACGTTATCCGGCGCAAAAATTTAGCTCCGTGATAAATTTATGTCTTAATAATTCTTGCGGGTGGACGGTGGTGTGTTCCCTGTATGTCTAGAATTAAATACCATGTCACTACCGTGGACTTACGTTCCTAGCTAAAATAAAGTGAGTATTGTTGTGTTTCTGTAATCATTAAAATAAAGCTGTTATAGGAACAAATGGTAATTAGTTTTTATTTTAAAAGTCACCAAATTTTGAAGTAGCCTGACCACCTATAACACTGGGAATCCAATTTTTTTTAACTATTCTACAATATATTTTAATTTTACATAATTTAATTTCATGCTCTATTATTTTAAAGATTTCCAAACGTAGTTGAGGCCTAGTTGAATCTGCTTTATTAAAACTGTATTTCGTGTGGATAAAGCTGACTAGAGGATGGAATAGGTTATAGATTGATGGTATAGACAAGCTTAATGCATTTTAAAATATATGTCTCTGGCATAACAACATGTGTGTGGCCACTTCTCGTTTATTTATCGGTAGATGTTGCCACAAATATTCAAAGTTGCTATAAAGAGCACATTTGTGAAGCTCATACTCATTCTTTTACAATCTTAAAAAAAATACAGAATATGCCAAAGTCAGAATCTGATAACCCAAAAATAGTAACCATAAGAAAGTGCAGAATTATTAAAGAAGTGCAGTGTAGAGCAACGTGGAACCCATCGCATCGGGGAGTGGCCTGCACCGCGACCCATTTATCGCTCGCCCCCGGAGTGACAAAGCGTAAGTGCAAGCCCTGTGTTCTGCGGGGCGGGGTTTGGAGCCGCCGTAGCTTACACAAGTAACCGCTTCTGATCGTGCTAATTGTTTGGTCTATCCGTATCACAGAAAATCTTAGTGTGGGAGCCAGTAATCTCTTTTTAGGGTTCCGTACCCGAGGGGTGCCAAACCCTATTACTAAGACTTCACTGTCCGTCTGTCTGTATGTCTATCCGTCTGTTTCTCTGTGTCTGTCTGCCACCAGGCTGTATCTCATGAACCGTGATAGCTAGGCAGTTGAAATTTTCACAGACGATGTATTTCTGTTGCCGGCTCCCATAAAACAAACGTGATTTTTTGCCGTTTTTTCTCGATCTTTACGTCTAATGTTGCATAGATAATGGTACGGAACCCTTCGTGCACGAGTCCGACTCGCACTTCACCGGTTTTTTAAGTGTGTTGACACTGTCTAAGCTGAAAGGATCATGTTAGCTCTGTACAAGCCTAATCCATCTTGAAATATGTCTCAGGCATAACAGCATCTGAGTAGCCTCTTCTCCTATAGGTAGAGGTAGTTAATACTACTTAACTTTAAGTAAACATGCCATAGAGAGACAATTGTAAAAAGTATATTCATTCTTTCACTTACTCAATTCTAGAATACTTACTTGAATTTTTGTCGGAAGAGTCCTACCAGTCATAAATTCGTTTAAAATCATAAAACATGTCAGAAATTTCAGACTTGATCACATACCTTAAAAAAGTTTAGTACGGAGCAACGCGAAACCCACTGTGACTGGGGAGTGTCCCGCACCGCGATCCATTTATCACTCGCCCCCGGAGTGACAGAGCGTAAGTGCAAGCCCTGTGTTCTGCGAGGCGGGGCTATGAGGCCGCCGCGTTTACGCAAAAAACCGTTTCTGAACATGCTTATTATATTGGCGAACCGTATCACATAAAATCCTAGTTTGGGAGCCAGTAAATCTTTTTTACCCGACTGCGGCGAAGCCCAAAAGGGGGGTGATGTGTTTGACTCTTATGTATGTAAATATGTCCGGTTCTGTGTTCTCTCATAAAGCCTTAACCAATGGACAGATTTTGATAAAAAATATCTCAATCGAGTCGTTGTGTTTGCACGAGTTTCATATGCTATATGAATTCACTATAAACCCAACAAAAATAAATAATAAAAAATCACTAAAAATACAAAAAATGCAAGGAACTCGCGAATGCATTGCGAGGAACCTAAGTTCGTCCCACCTGCTTAGTAGTCGGATTGGTGGTTATTTTTTATTACAGTTTTTTTAAGTGTTTTGACACTTTCTTTCCTGTGCATTAGGCTGAGAGATGAAGCCTAGCAGCAAACGCCCGGCCCGACTCCAATTTGCTCTTGTGTATAAGTTCATAAAGATTATTTTAGATTGATATCATTGCAGCCGTGCCCCGGCGTATTGTAGATATACCTTAACAGTGACAGGCCGGGTATTGACACTAATTGCACGTCAGCAAGCTTTTGTGGCGACGCGAAGAGTGTCCCAATCATGTCACCTCCTTGGATACAATCAGATAATTTTGAGACTGCCAAAGTAGCTTTTGTTACGTAAGACGTAAGTGCGGGTATGGAACAAAGGGAATGGCTGGCAGTACCGCGTAACTAGGAGCCGATTGAATAATACAACTTTAGACTGAAGTCTAGAGCTTGTACTCGTATAAACTGTTGTGAACCTTTTGTACACTGTCTTTGCGCAATAAATAATTAATAATAATAATAAGCTTATACGGGTAAAGTTACCAACAATATATATAATTTTGGGCACAACAAAGGTATGTATAGTTTTCAATTTTTACAATAAATCTGTTGGTGCACAAAATATTATTATTTATTTATGTTCCTTCGCTATCGATCAAACCTTTTTGCTAGCCTCCAAATAAATGAATGCATGAAGCAATTCACCTCTTTGAATCTGTAATGGAAATACTCGGTCATACATAATTATCCTTTTTTGGTATTCATGATAATGAAAATGGAAACAAATTAATGCTTAAGATATCCTTTGAATAAATAATTCTCTAACTAAGTTTGCTTACAGACTTAAGACCTACGCCTTTGAGATTAATAACTAAGTGAAAACAATGCTCGCGGGGCGTAATTTATTCTAATCCCCTGCTTCCACGGAATCGGCTACTTTTTTCAACTCGTGGAAATCTATAATTCAGTTGGACGGACCGCCCTGTTTGCTATACGTTCCGGACTACGTTTACCTTCGGCCAACTTCGGCAAACTTCGGCAAATCTCGGCAACCTCCGGAAAACTTCGCCAGTAACCGTCGATTGCGTCACTGTCACGTATTTCATTACAGACAGTGTTGCCAGTCAAAATAGCCGACCTAATAGTTCCAGATATGTTATAGAGTTAATTTGTCGCCGAAAGGGGAATTATCGTAATTCAATCAACCCGAAGTGTATCTAAATCAATGGCACTTGCTGCCCAACGGCTCGAGGAAAATTCTCCAATTGAATCCACTGATCCAAAACACAACCGTAATGAACACTTATCGGCAATAATAAGCGAATTTCACGGTGAAAATCTGCGATCCGTGACGGCGAAAATGCGATCCGAGGGTCACGGGGTCACGAAATAAAAATGGCCGAACCGAAATGGCGTTCGGTAAAATATGTGCCGGTTGGCAGCAATTTTGTGCTCCGTAAGGCTTTCTAATTTGTCATTTGCGAGGATCTTTCTTTTTACCGCACGAGGGGGGGTTAAAAAGGCTCCGCGCAATTAGGGTTACTTTTTCCCTCCCCTCCGTAGCAATTAAGGGCACAAATGGACTAGTGGTCGCTCCGGCCGTCTGTTTACAAGATATGAGGGGACGGCTGGCAAATCAGTTTATACGGTGCGCTTGGTCAAAGGGAGCGGAAATTTATTCTCGCTTCAATAGGTTTTTTTCGCTTGCCCCGGGAAGGTATATTTTTTTTTGTAGAAAAGGACTATTTCGTTTCCTTAACGTTTTATCTTTTCATGGTCTACCCTAGGAGCAAGAGGCCTCATCATTAACTTTCGTTTAAAAGTGTCATTGATTCTTTTATATAGCGCAGCTTTTCAGAAATTTATTTCAACGTAAAGAATTTACATTCTATTTTTTTTAATCTCAATGTACAGTCGAGAGTACATTGACCTCTACATTTTAGTAATTCGCGCCTCAGTACAGCAACACGAATGTAGAGGTTGGTGTACTGTCGACTCTACAGCGTGAGCTACAATCCCCGCTCTCTAATAGAACACTAAAATTATGCTTGATGTAAGAGTAGACAAATATTTATTATTTCATGTCACTCATAAGCAGCCTATATCCGTCGCACTGTAGGGCACAGGCCTTCCCTCAGAGAAAGAGGATGGGCTTAATCACCATGCGTGCCCACCGCGGATTGGAGATTTCAAGCGCTGAGGTATGTGAATAGCTCAGACACTCAGGTTTCCTCACAATGTTTTCCTTCACCGTTAGCGAGTAGTATTGCTACTATAACTTCACAAATGTAGAAGAAGAAGAAGAAGAAGAAAAAACATTTATTATAAAAGCAGTGCACACGCCACAATAACAAAACAAAAAAAACAACAAAGAAAATATTTCAACAGAAATGTTATAAAAAAGAAAGGAAAACGAAAGGTCACGGCGTGTCACTGCTGCTATAAATGGCAACTGACTCAGCAGTATGCTGAGGGTCAAGCCTTCAGCGCTGATTTTCAGTCAGTGCCCGGAGTTACCCCGCGAGCGTCACATACCGCGGTGTGGTACAATCGTGAGCAATACTATATATGTACATAACTTAGAAAACAAAGTCATAGGTACATGCCCGCACTGCGAATCGAACCTGGGTCTCTCGCTTCCGAGTCTAATGCTCTACCTCCTAGGCTACCACCGCTTCCTGCTGATTGTGCTCAAGGGCTCTTATTAGTTAGGTACATGTATTATACTTAAGATGATTTGAGAAGAGATGGCCAGAATGGAGTTTTTTTTTCGTTGTCTTTTTTTCCACTACAACTCGACCAGAAGACAGCGAACAACATTGTAAATTGACATTCAACAAACAGAATGTATATTCTTTACGTTCATATAAATGTTTGAATTCTTCATTTCTACTCACATTAACCTTTCTCTCTCTCTTCCACCAGGAGATCGAGCACTGCTACTACCACGGCACAGTGAAGGACTACCCTGGCGCCTCTGCCGCCTTCCACACTTGCAACGGGGTCTCCGGCGTGATCCACATAGGCAACGAGACCTTCGTCATTCACCCCTTCTACGGCGGCGATCTTTCGGTCAGTGCTCGCTTGCTTACTGCCTGTTCAGCTGAACTGCTCAGAATCGTGATAACCAGAACACCACTCAATATTTTATATGCACGTAGGTTCGTGGAAAATATTACAGATACGGATGGTGTTATACAGAAACGGGGTGCCACGGGCAGGGTGTGGTACTTCGAGTACGGTATTTAGAATTTAGCTTTTAGAACCTGGGGGGCCGGTAGTGTACGCTAGGACGGTAATGGCTGTCTCATTGATATTATTGGTAGTCTACTAACTAATCGCACTCCAATGTTATCAAAACCCATACAACTAAACTCGGCACCTCGCTCGATTTCATGTTCTTCGCGAGAGATGCCTATTTAATTCGCACGGATTGAACCAATGTACTGCTATTGCTTAAAAGACTACGAAATAGAAGCAAATGACAGCTATCGTCGTGCCAATATCATTCTATTGAACAACTATATTTTTATTAGACTCTAGGCCCGGCATCTAAGTTGGCATAGTACCGACACGCAGTGAGACGGGCGGGGTATGATATTTCGAGTTGGTAGCAGAGATAGACAAAATTGAGCTTTTAAGACCCGGGCGCCCGCGGGCGTATCCATATCTGACGTTTAACGTAGTCTACTTCAAAAGTACCTTGTCATTCCAAACACTGCTTTTCGCAGTGAGAGTTTTCTAGTTTATTTGTCTTTCTGAGACAACAGCACCAGAGGTATATAGTTAAGGTTTGTCTGCCAAGACAGAAATCATAGCTTCAATTATCACAAGTATTTGTATCTCCACAGGTATAGGGCAATTTAGGTGCTTTCCATATTTGCAGTCTTTCTTGTTTGGGATCAGGGCATAGATTCTATCAATGCGTTGTCGTACAACGACAACTGCACGAACGCGCCGATTTAATTTCATTGCCGCTTCAAGACTACGCGCGCGCACGTATCAAACCTTCTAGCCGTCAATGGTATGAAAATACTCGTCTCGTGACCCGACCGTATATCTGTCATTGTACTGCAATGCATTCCCAGATTTGTACATAAGAATGGCATCCAGTCTTTAGTCATTATTTAAATAAAGGATCGGCGTTTCCACTTGAGAATTAAAACTTCGACCTCCACGCCAACGACGTATTCTAAACAATATCGAGTCATATTCCGTTAACTTTTTATTTATTTCATGGCCCAGCCTAAAATTATACTTACTTCTGACATCTCTTTTCCGCACGTTCTATAAAATTTGAAAATAGGTACACAATAATTTTTTTTTGCGAAGAAAAAAGAAAATAAATATTGATAGGGAATTATTATAATTTTAATTATAGAATAGTAGTTTATGCAATTTTCATATAATGAAGGGTATTAAAACACGAGTGTGAGTTTATGAAACGAGCGCAGCGAGTTTCATAATAGTAACGAGTGTTTTAATACCCGTGTTATATGCAGTTGCATATACACTACTTTATCTTCACTAATGCAATTAAAAATTAAATTCACGCGTACGTGTATAATAACAGTGATTTTGCCGCCATTAAAATTTAACCAATTGGCCCTGCAATCAAGTTGGTCGCGTTTTATTGATGTTATAATGAGATTTTACGATATCGATGTGAATATTATACCATCATGTGAAATTGCTTAAATTGAGTGTTTTGTTGTCTGCGCTATAACAGTAGTAATTATAAGTCAAGTATTGAAAACATAAGTAGAATGTTACAACATTAGTGTAGATAAAATTAATTTCTGGATAGTGCGTAAGAACTTTATGAATCTTCTTTTCGTTTTCCTTTATGAAAAGCAAAGTTTATAAGTAAAGACATTTTCAAAATGTTTGCGGTTTAATATTATATATAATATTTTTACAATCATTACAAATATGTATTAGAATATGCGAATGAGATGGATGGTAGAAGCAAAAGCAGTCTTAATATGCTTGTAGGAACTCGTATTTTATTACACCTATATTAGAGGTCAGATTCTGTGCAGTCTAGTTGAGACATTACGCAGACAGTTTTTGCTTGAAACTTCTCGGTTTATCTATGTACTTGCCGAAGATTAATATGCAGCCAAAATGACAGTGAATAATAATGCCGGAGACCGCAACTTCTTAGAAGCTTCACCTGTCTCATCGCCATTATGAATGTGAATCAGTGAAAGTTAATTTTTGCTATCTGAATCTGTTCTACAGTCAATAGAAAGAGTAAACACTTGAAATTAACACATATTAGTATTTTTTAATGACTCGCGACTCTAATACTACTAAAACAATAAGACAATAATGCGATTATAAATAATCGCGGTTAGACCCGTTTAATATATTACTATGAATCGACACATATTACTTAAAGGTAAACTATTGAACGAACCATTCCTAGCGACAACGACTAAATTTTAGAATTTATCATAAGGCTGGTTTCTTGAACCAAGAGTTATCATTATGTTCTGAATGAAGAGTCGAACTGTGTTGACATTTTTTGCCTATTTTGCTTTGGTCACAGGTTACTTTTTATCCTTGGCAGTTACTAAATGCATAATTATTGTTTGATAGAGATATATAGGCTGTTTTATTGACTCTGTATGTAGTCTACTGACAAATAGTATTCCATTAATTATTTTCTTTGACGCACCACAGGATGCACTCTGACGCTCTGACTTTGCCTTGTCCTATCGTGTATTAGTTGGTTTTTCCTTTGTATTTATGTTTCTTATTATGCCTTTTTCTTGTGATGTGTTAATTTGTCCCAATAAATATCTTTCTTTTTCTTTTTTTTTTCTTTTAAAGTTATAAAATGTGCGACTTAACTCTCGCTCGCGCGAGGTACCGATTCCATTCACATAGTTTATACAACTTGAACAAAATAGTGCCAAATAACAGCTATTGCCATGCCTAAGAGTCATCGCCCACGGACACTTATAACCGCGATTCTTACACGCAGTACGCGCGCGAGCACAGCGCTTCCATAAAAATGGAAGCAAAACATATTATTGTGCTACACTGCAGAAAACTTGCATCACATCTCAAAAATGTCACAAAAGTCGTCGTGGGCGATAGCTCTCAGTCACTTTGTTGAACAATGCGTTTAGTACCCTCAAAGCGATACACATTACGACATCCTCCATCTATGTATAACAATTCGCCACAGACAAAATGTTGCAGTCGATAACTTTTACCGAAATTCTCCAAAAACATTCAAGTTACGGATTTAATTCAACGTCTTGTTAAATGTTGATGCTAACTAACAGAGAGAAGTCGGGACAACCTGCAGTGGAACAGAAAAAACACTACTCAAACCACTCAACGGAGGAAATAAATATCACCGGTACTTATACGGCAAATCGATCGCATATTATACTATCACGACATCGATCGTCATAACGCATCGGTACGGGGTCGCGCCATAAAAGTTTCAGCACACGATGACACTTAAGCACTTTTCTGTAAGAGCCAGTTCAAACTTTAACGTAGATTATTATAGAGTTAATAGATTGGAAAATACTCAACGTCACCGTTTTTAAGGCTATTTCTGTTCGACAGCCGGCAATCCGTCCAGAAGTTAGTTTTAATGGTACGGACACGGCCACTCTTTTACCGAAGTTATTTCGCATTTCAGATTAGTTGGATAAAAATGTTTATTTGATGACTTGGTGATCTGTTGGTTTTTTCGCAAGCGAAAACCCGTCCGATCTTACACCATTTTATCTTTTTAGGGTTCCGTAACTTAAAAGGAAAACAGAACCCTTATAGGATCACTTTGTTGTCCGTCCGTATACTCAAGTCTACAGTCCCTTGAAGCTGTGAAAAAAATCAAAATTCTAAGTTAACGTAAAAAAAGTATGGCCACACTCAAGGGAATTTACGGATTTTTTTAAATCCACCTGTTTGATTTCATTATCAGCCATTTGACGCCCACTGCAGGGCATAGGCCTCCTTCATGGTTTTCCAAGCTTCCCGGTCTTGTGCCGCCCGCATCCAGTACTCCCCGCCGCTGTAACCAGGTCGTCAGACCATCTGGTGGAGGGCCTCGCTGCGTCGTCCGGTCCGCCGTCGCCAGGTCAGAACTTTTTCGCCCCAAGGGCTATCAGTTGCCACTTTAACTGAGCAATTCTTCGAGCTATATCAGTAACTCGGGTTCTTCTGCGGATCTCCTCCTTCCTGGTTCGACTACGCAGTGGAACTCCTAACATAGCTCTCTCCATTGCTCGTTGGGCGACCTTGAGCCTTCTTATGAGGCCAAACCTGTTTGTTGTAGGTAGTATTTATTGTAAGCGGAGGAAGTAGGCGCTGTCTGCAGTAAGACAGGTGATGAAGGTGGCACAGCAGCGGATGCTAAATTATTTAAAGTAGGTACGAACCAAAGCAAATATTTCAGTAGGTACTTAGTTTTAGTCAAGTTTAAGTCTGATAAGTCGCAAATATATACATACATACATAAACTCACAGCTGTACCCCAGAGGGTTAGAACCAGGGACTGCCACTTGCCACGATCCTGACAGATCACTTTCGCTTCCTCAACATTCATTAGTCGTTGCATGCACGCACGCCGATTTCGGGTACTTTTTATCTTGCCCTTTGCTAATACGTCCCCTATTTGGTCGAAGTATCCCCGCCTGGGACGTCCCTTACCGGCCGTTGCACCCACATTAGCTCGATATATTTGTTTCGTCAATCTTTCTTCCTTCATCCTCTCCACATGTCAGAACCAACGCAACATTCCTGTCTCAGTCACAAATAAATTACTTATTATTCATTGCACTAAAAATACACCTACTTATGGCATTAAGTCCTCCGTATTGTACATTAGGCTAAGTGCAATAAAAGTATTAAATAATAATAATACATTCATCACTAGCATCCTAGCATCTAATACTACTTGCATCACTCCATTTCCTTCCGTGGATGTCGTAGAAGGCGACTAAGGAAATCAATTACCTATCATCACTCCATTTCCTTCTGTGGATGTCGTAGAAGGCGACTAAGGAAATCAATTACCTAGCATCACTCCATTTCCTTCCGTGGATGTCGTAGAAGGCGACTAATTAAATCAATTACCAGGAGACGGGCAGCAGCGTCTTCCTGAGATTCCAACCGCATCCTGCGATCGCCAACCCGCCTGCCAAGCATGGCGATTATGGCAAATCCCCTCATGGTTATGAAAACCACGAGGGAGGCCTATGTCGTGCAGTGGGCGTCAAAAGGCTGATGATGATGATGATGATGATGATGAATACATTCATCGCTTCCGAGTCCAATATTCTACCCACTAGGCTACCACCGCTGTACTCTCTCCCTGAGAGAAGGCCTGTGCCCTACAGTGGGTCGTATAAAGGCTGCTTATGTAATACATTCTTAACCTTCTAAGACCTAGTGTACTAAATTTAGTACGGAAACGATTAAACAAAAAACTATAAAAATATGCTATTATGCAAGTCCCCATCAAAATTATTCCAGCCACAAAAGCAGTCTCGCCGATAAGCTTATTAGAGCACACAAATCAGCCGCTGAGGCGGACACAAAAATAACGTGTTTTAGCGCGCTAAGCCCTCATTATCAGCGGACTAGCTGGCCGAGGGTTTTTGCCCATCCCACGATAAATCAGAGGCTTGTCGCCTAGGTCGTCCCGGTTAATCCCCGGTAGTTGCCGGTACAATATTTTAACCCGCGTCAACCGTAATTAAGTTGGACCGCGGTGTAAAATATTTATGCCGGTCGCTGCGCCGGAAGCCGGAAGTATCATATTTCGAATTAAGGAGGTTGACGGTTTCGCTGGTTTGACCTCGTTTTGTTGAGTTCGTTCTACACGAGCTCATTGCCTTAAATCGTATCATATGATGAGGCTTAAGATTCCAAGAGAAGTAGTACTCGTAATATAAAATAATATGGGATGCAGGCGTGAGTTTATGTATGTGTGTATTTAAGTCCCACTTTAGGTCAAGGCTTAATGGCCACGCGCGCCCGCCGCGGATTGGCAATTTCAAGCGGTATGTGAACACCTCAGACACTCGGGTTTCCTCACGATGTTTTTCCTCACATATAACGAGTGGTATTGCTGCGAGTATTCCACCGAAATATGTTTAGGTGGAAAGTGGCAACCAAAACTGGCCAAAAACCTGTATTGTCAATTTAGGTTATGACTGGGTTCTCCGACCGTATCCCTAAAACAGGTGTTTTAAAATACATTTTACTCTCTAATGGTCAGTATTTAAACTCTAACGTCTAGGGCCACCAATCATTATTTTTATGATTGTTAATTTGTTCTGGATCAAAAAACTCGCGAACATGAGTCTAAATTATAACTAAATTAATATTAGTTAATACAAATACTATTGGATATTTGGAGAAATTGGATAATACAAAATAAACCAAAATTATTATCACTGAATGTGTTAGTGACGTTCGTCACAATTAGATGTGCATTTATGTGATTTAAAAAATGCCTACTTTTCCCCCAACTGTTCGCTCGCGCAAAAACAATGTTCCAGACACTGCAGCGTCCGAGTGGTCCCTTCATCCATCTAGTGTGGGTGAAGGTGCTATTGGACGCTGCATAAATCATCTCACTGCGTAGATGCAAAATGCCAAAGTTTTCGCCCGCGCAGTTCAATCACTCCAATTAGAAATCGTGCGCTCGGAAAACCCGACCTGAAGTGAAAGTGAAAAAGTTTTTTTGTATCATAATGACTCTCAAGAACTTTTTATTATGCAAAAGAAATGCGTCCATATTCTGGCCGGCATCCACTGCCCAGAAAGCTGCCGACCACACTTCGTGAAGCACAGCTTACTTACCCTCCCATCTATTTATACACTAGAAGCAGCGGTGTTCGTAAGAAAAAAAACATTAAAACCTTCCTTCCATCAAACTCTCGACGTAAAAATAAATTAGCTATTCCCTACTCAAAACTACAACTACATTCAAATAGTACCTACGTATCACTGATAAAAATATATAATCAACTACCTGAAAACATAAAAGATGAAACAAAAGACAACTTACTTAAAAAAAACTCAAAAATATGCTAATCAAAAACTGTTATTATAATTTAAATGAATATATATCCTACTTGACCCTCAATCTCGTTGAGTAATTATTATGTATTTTGTATGCTTGTTACTTATTCTTTTGCATGTAAGAAATTAATATCTAAATAATAATAATAATTTAATTTAATTTAACGCTGTGTCATAAGACTACTGTATTGCAGTGCCCTCACAGGGTATCATGTACCCACCTACAAAAACCAATACCACCTGTAATTGTAACTGTGTGCGTGATTTAGCAATAAATAATATGAATATGAAAAGATGTTACAATAGTAATTAAATTCATTCGTAGATACTGACAAAAAGGATGAATTGTTTCCAGTATCATAGACACTAAAAATCACCTGTCAACTAGGTACGCCTGCAGTAATCAAATTTGCACCCAAAAAAGCGAGCGCTGAAGAACATATTTATACGTAAGCCTACACATTTATTCACTCATTTACCCCAAAAGAGCAACATATATTACAGAGGCGGGCGGGAATAGAGTGGCCCTTTTTCACCAGGAACAAGCACCAGCAAAAAAGGGTTCTCCTTCATAAGGAATACCACACATAGCAGGATTTATAAGGCTCGTCGCGAATTTGTCTCGGTAAACGAGAGGATGTTTACGAAAATGAAACGTGGTTAGGCAACTTTCGTAGCCCCGGCTACTTGAGTGATCTTAAACGATCACGAAGGTTAAGCAACACAGGGCGCGTTCGGTGCATGGATGGGTCGCCGTCTATGCCTAAGGCTAGTGGCATTTTTCCGAGCGGTTCCGTGCTTCGCAAGGCACGTTAAGCTGTTGGTGCCGGCTGCCGTCGATAGATGGCAGTCGTTAAGCCACGTCAGAGGCCTTAGGGCGGCTTGCCAACTTCTGACAGTAGACGAGCCACCAGTCTACAAGCCTCCACCAATCCGGACTTGGCCCCCGTGGTGGAGTATGGCCTATACCTTCCTCAGGGAAGAGACCCGTGCCCCTCGGTGGGGACAATGGGTTGATGAATGTAGGCAACTTTGCATGGCGGCAGAGGCTTGCGTGTATATTTTTTATGTGCCTTGATTAAAAAAGGAAATCTTAAGCATTATTTTACTCACACTAACCCTTTGAGTTCCTTTCTTTGAAGTAACAATTTTCACACAACACAATCACTTGAAAGCGCGCTGCAGTATCGTCACTCAATTGACGTGATCGAGCGTTTTGTCACTCCAAAGGGTGACTTAGAATCCGGTCACCGTATTTTGAGGGAATATTCCTATCATTGTAAAAAACAGTATTATTTATGATTTAACAGTAACGGTGTGACATACTTGTAAATATTAGTGATATCCGACGTTTCGCTCCAAACTGTGAATGAAAATTTGAAGTGGTAGGAAGTATCGTAACGTTGAAAAATATTTTCTAATATGTTAAATGCCTAACAGTCTGACGTCTGACGTCCGTAAGCAATTAAAAAAACAGTTGAGTTGGCCGGCTCATAAGATGCTCGAAGCATAGCATTTTTTGGAGTTTTATTACTTTTCGTCCTGATATTGCTTGTTTTGTTTATGCTTGAGTGAAGTAATACGGTGAACGAATTCAAAGTCACTTGTAGATCACGAGACCTAGAACAAGAAAAATACTGCTCTTTTTGAAGGAGAAGTTCTCAGACTGAAATATGTAAAGTTGCACTTCAATATTTTCTATATCAAAAAGGTAGCTCCTATCAACAAAATAGAAGCGATAAAATATTGCTACGGCCGTTAAATGGCTCCGTGATATTTGAATGAAAAAATATATATATTTATTTACTTGGATTATTGACAGAAAGCGGAGGTAGCCTAGTGGGTAGAACATTGGACTCGGAAGCGGGAGACCCAGGTTCGATTCCCAGTGCGGACATGTACCTATGACTTCGTTTTCTAAGTTACGTACATTTGTGAAGTTATAGTAGCAATACCACTCGCTACCGGTGAAGGATAAACATTATTATTTAAATAAAACTACGCTTTATTTTAAGACATGCTCATGCACATCCTAAAATAATTTCTTAGAATAATCTCCATAAACCACTTCTTTGAAACTTTGGCGCAGTGTGGAACCGAACAAATAGGTTTTCGCAGTCACGACACGAGTAGTATTCTTGCATTTTGGCGTAATACAATATTTGTATAGCGACATTATTACCTTCATAACGTTAAAATGACATGCGCACATATCAATTCGCTGTGAGGCAGATCGAGATCACGCGAGATGCTGTATGCGCAGCAACTAAGCGCGCGGGCCGTTGGAACGTGTCAAGCGTACGGCGCCAGTGTTCGCCAGTTTTTGGAACCTGTTCACTAAAATCGCTGTAACTTCGTCACTTCTTATCCGATTTTCATGATTTTTTCACACAATATATTTATTTGATTTTTCATTAAAACTGCATACTTAATTCAAAACGTGAATGATCCTCATTACCACGCGTGCCCACCGCGGATTTGCAATATTAAGCGGTGAGGTGTGTGAAAATCTCAGACGCTCGGGTGTTTCGCACGATGTTTTCCATCAGCGTTAGCGACTGTTGTGACTGACTCCCGAATGTGAGGCCGGCTTTCTACCGTTGCGCTACCGCCGCTTTGAGAGATTTGAAAACCACTCTATGAAAAGATGATGATCTATAAAGGGCGTCACACACGGCGACGATACGATAATATTTTATCTAAAGATACAAAGATCAGAAACGAAAATATATAATATTTTCATCGTATGTGGTGATATAATATTTCCATTGAATTGTACTGCGAGCGATATTGTATCTTTAGATAGTGTCTTCACCGTGTGTAACGCCCTTAAAAGAAGATATGATATTATTTCATCCGTGGCGCTAGTGAACTCATGGAGGGCCTTAAGTACACTCCTTTAATCTCCATCGAGTATAACCTTTTTGCTTCAAGTGCTTTCCATAATAATGAACAATCCTTTAGACATAAAAGGTGCCTGTAGACTAGCGTACTCGCAAATCTCTGAAGTCTTACTCATTGAAAACTAGAGCGTTTGCCAATCGCTCTTTGGTGATTACTACCTAGCCCGACGTTGCAGCAGTTCAACAATATACCGCTAGACGACACCGCTGAATTATTTGTAGTTCTTGTACTCTCAAGGTTATCTCAACAGGGAAAGTACTTAAATACAATTTTAAACGTGACAAAGTAAGAAACCTAATTTTTTCCCTGATTTTGTAATTATTGTATTATATTTTATATTAATTAATTCTGATGTGATGTTAACATTTTTATTATTATTGCTGTTATTACTGTCAAATATGGACCCAGGTCTGAAATAAATATTTTCATTCATTCATTTAAACTTCACCGATCCTGAAACTGATGATCTAAGTTCACCTTTGTAGCTTTGTAATAATAAATCTGTCTTCCTTGGCGTCGCATCTACGCGCACCTTAATCAACAATCCCCTTGGCTCGTTTAATAATACATTCTCTTGTCTAATAATTAATAAGATACAATAATTAAATACGCTATATAGAGGGTTTCTCTTGTCTGGTTATTGTTCGTTATTAATTAATTATAATTGCTTAATATAATGAACTTAATTGTGATGAAAAGCAGCGTATATTGGGTTATGATATGGGCCTGTAATGTCCCTTTAACGGTTCGTTTTGTAACTATTGTTGTCTGATCGACTGTACGATTTAACATTTCTTACAAAAGTAAGAAACTAAGGCTGACATTCAGAGACGAAAACTAAGCAAAGACTGATCTCAGAAATGTCAAAATCACGTACTTAAAATTATTTCCTATTCAGAATCGAATCTAAGCAAGTTGAGAATGAAATGGTTATTAGCTAAGTGTAAGTAGTCAATATCGGTGACTTTACCTGAACTTAGAACTGTCATTCAGCCAGGCAAACTTCTAGGGAAAATATTGGAAAACGTCAAACGATCACAGACGACTCCAAAGTTCATTTCACTGATGTGCTTTTTTTTTCGCTCCCACCTAGATAAATCTGTATGATGTTGTCCTGCTTTCATGTAGAGATGAGAAAAACCAAAAAACCGGTAAGAATTTCATCACTAGAAAATAAGAGACAATATAGATGATTTTCATGAGACTGCTCTTAGCTAAGATGTCGCTAAGCATCGACTGTGAATACGAAAAACCCGGCACTTTACTAAGTATGACTTTAGTTTACTTTGCTAAGACTGCTCTAAGAGTGAACTTAGGATTTGTCTCTGAATGTCAGTCTAAGTGTGCATCCACACCACAGTAACTTTTCGTGGAGCGCCGTTTTCAAACATTAAGCTAAAGATTGCTTTAGTTGCATAAATAAATTCTGGGATTAATTTAATTCATATTTTTTGTTTTTTTTATTCAGGAAACAAACGGTACAGTATTAATCTTATGTAGGTAGACTATGCCGATAAACTGCTGCACAGTTTGGCAAATCCGTCAACCTATTTGTTATTTCTCTCTTTAATAAAATCTTATTATTTACATAAACCAGTGAAGTTTCCACTAATAATTAGCACAGACATTATAAAAAAAACAGGTTCATTAATTATAACATGACTAATTAATTAAATCGAGTTAAACTATATTAAATTAAATCAAATAAAATTTAATCATATTAAATTAATTACACATTTTAATTTTATGCAATGACATGTGTACTACATTTTAATTTCTTTTATAGCCTTTCTTCATTTAGTTTTAAAAGGCCAGTCCAATTGTTGAGGTTCTTATTATAAACATTTAGTGAGCGAAATAGAATTGTGATTGAATCATAATTAGTTTTTGCAAATGGTGTGTGAGATAAGATCAAACCTTGATTTTTGTTTTCTAAACGTATTGATAAAGTTTCATTGCAATCCAGCATGTCGCTTGTATGGGAGTTGCCGCTTGAGGCACCTCCTAGGTTTCATTTCCCATTCCCAACACTGTCAACCTATTGTAAAATACACCCTAACCTCCATGGTTAACTACCCCCGTACATTTTTTTATATCTATGCAAGCACGCCAGCTTCGTCACATTTTCTTCCTTTTTCTGCCTTCCAAATTCAAATTCCAGCCAGTTAAAACAAACGAAGCGGGGGAGGCTTCATAAAACGCACTGTTAGATGGCACCGCCATAAAGGTATAGCTACACTGGGGCATAAAGACAAAGCGACCGATTGACTATTAATCTTAGCGGCTTTGTGGTTGGCTCCTTTGTCCTGCGACCGCGCGGACGCGTAAAAGCCTGCGGGACGATAAGGGACGGTACAGTTGGCGGCACCCCGGCCTATTTATGAGTGTGATGGCTGATATGATAACCCCTAATCTTCAAGGTTGTTAACTCTAAGGGGTAGCCAGATGAAGGTGCTGTTTGGTGTAGGGGCGCTCTGTTTCTTCTCTGTGTGTACTAGGCTCTTCACAAATTTAGAAACAATTAATTTACATTTGAACTGAAATCTTGAATACTATCTGCTCCTTGATAATAATAATCTAATATTAAAAAATGCTCCGAAATGGCCTCATCGATTCTTATGAAATGATTTGTGTATATTTGGTAGGTCTGAGAATAGGACGTAGGCCAATTAATATGGCAAAACAACGTTTGCCCAGTCAGGTAGTAATTTCTAATAATTTCCACACAAATTTTTAATCAAATCGGTGTTATTAAAAAACACTAAAAGCGTTTTAAAACTAAAATTAATAAAACACAGACCTTTTAAATCCATGCAAGATGATTTTTATAATTTGTTCTTTTGGCACTGACTAAAAACCAATGCTAAGAGCTCACACCTTCCGCTACATGCTAAGTCAACTGCCATTTTTAGGGTTCCGTATTCGACAAGGAACCCTTATAGTTTCGCTATATCCATCTTTCCGTCCGTCCGTCCGTCCATCCGTCCGTCCGTCCCTCCGTCTGTCCGTCCGTTCGTCCGTCCGTCCGTCCGTCTGTCCGTCTGTCCGTCTGTAACGTGAAAAAATTCAGGATAGTGGCAAATGTAATGAAGTTGAAAGGAAACCTATCACGGCCTTGACAAGTTAACGAGTAATCCACAAAATCCATTGAAAATTACGTTGATGAAGTTGCTAGTTCTATAAAGCGGATAAAACCTGCTCTTTCTACAGAACCCGACACTGCGCATGGCCCGACACGCGCTTGGCCGGTTTTAGATGCTCAAACCGCGATGAAACTATAAATAATGCAATTATGTACTTGTGCCGTTTCCTTCTTTCTTTGTACGTTTTTGTTACTT
Source organism: Yponomeuta evonymella (assembly GCA_963969515.1). Classification (NCBI taxonomy): domain Eukaryota; kingdom Metazoa; phylum Arthropoda; class Insecta; order Lepidoptera; family Yponomeutidae; genus Yponomeuta; species Yponomeuta evonymella. Next base: position 20,665,403 of record OZ018346.1, on the reverse strand, counting down.
TTGCTTAGTGTTTGTATGCACCTCGACAGTGTCATTTCTATGGTAAACAGCGATTAGCTATCTAATTGCGACAAACTACGCCACGACAATAGCTCGTTTGTGCGACACTAAACAGAATCGACAGTCCACAAGAGCGATGCACATTATCGCGACATTATCAGACCGACGCAAGTTTCGACTGCAAGTTTTTGAGACTCCTCGTGGTCCGACTAATTAAACGAACGATGCTACTAAATAGCAAAGATATGTTATGACGACGTTTCCACATGTAATAATAATAATAATAACTTTCTATACAACACCAACACTTGTCGTGGTCCCAGAGTAGGATATCCTATGCAATAATTATACTAATTACGAGGCTAGGACATTTTTGAAAGTGAAAATATTTATTTACCAAAAAATCAGTTTTTACATCATACAAATCAATCATCATCATCATCAGCCATTTGACGCCCACTGTAGAACACAGGCCTCCCTCATGGTTTTCACAACCATGAGGGGTTTTGCCATAATCTCGCTCGGCAGGCGGGTTGGCGATCGCAGTGTGCGGTTGGAATCTCAGGAAGACGCTGCTGCCCGTTTCCTGGTAATTGATTTCCTTAATCGCCTTCTACGACATCCACGGAAGGAAAGGGAGTGACGCTATACTTAATCCGGCGCCACACGGAACTACAAATCAATAAATATGTATTATTTTTATGGTAAAGAGGAAGAGGCTGAGCTTATTGCTATGACTGCATGCGTGACTGCACATATTGTGACAGTTTCAACGGCGGTGCTGCGTTGCTAGAACGTTCATTTAATCATCCGAAACGGCGTATCACAACCACGTGTACTCAACATTATGTTACGTGGCCCAATAATATGTTGTGACAACAGCGTTGCACGTGTGGGTTGTCGAATGTATGCAGTGTCGCACCAACGAGCTGTCGCTACCGATTGTGTTGTCGCGGGCGTCGCTTGTTGCTGTCGAAAATAGCCCATAAATTAATTGTCAACTTATGGGTATTGAAGATTCCACATTGCTCAGGTTAGACGACCGGAACGAACGTTCGAATTACTTAATGAGGGTTCCCTAATAAATAACAATCTTCGTTAACATTATTACTAGAGCCACATTACACGTGCCTTTTCGCCGTTCGGTGGAGCTTTTCCACTTAATTATGGCGCTTTGTTCAATAATAATTTCGTACTAACCTGTGAACCGATTAAAAGGAAAGGTAGGGTACAGATAGGTAGAGTATGATAATTTCATGCTGTAAAGGATAAATTTGCAATAATATCTGTTCTTTCAGTCTTCGTATATTTTCTCTTTTTTTATGAAGCCTATATACGTCCCACTGCAGGGCACAGGCCTTCTCTCAGAGAGAGAGTAAGGGCCTAATTACAATGCGTGTCCATCGCGGATTGGCCATTTAAGGCGCTGAAGCATGGGGACACCTCAGACACTCAGGTTTCCTCACGATGATTTCCTTCACAGTTAGCGAGTGATATTGCTACTTTAACTTCACAAATGTACGTAACTTAGAAAACAAAGTCATTGGTACATGCCGGGATTCGAACCTACGACCACGTTAGTGTTCCACGAAGTTTCTTTTTTAGCTTTAATCGTGAAACTAACACCTTTGACGTTCATTAAGTAAACATTTTGTTTTTATAGTAAATAAAATTTTTGACTTTGACTTTGCTCAAGTTATTAGCCAGGCTTATACGCTGTGTACAGAAAACGCAGGAGCATGAAGGCGCGAAACCCGCACGCTAATCAAATCGCAGGCATCGGATCGCCGCTTCATTCCGAATGCAAATTACATTCGAAGTTTAGACGCCCCGGATGTTTGATTTAGATTACGGCGAAGGTGTATGTATACTCTGTACCAAATGAACGTTCTCTCGAGCTCTCAGAGCCGTTCGTGTTTCGTGCCGTTTTCTAAGAGCGGTTTTCTAAGAGTGTGCAATTGTCTATACGTCTCAATCCTTTCATCGTGGGACGAAACATGAAATGTCTTTCAGCTCGTTAGTATGGGATTACTAGCTAAGATCGCATGCGAAGAAACATGTCACCTTGACGAGGGCTATAACTCTGTAACTATTGTCGTGTGCAATGTCGTGTGTCATTTATAAATATCGTTGATTAAAGCAAAGTAGCTATTACTCAGATTCACTTAACACATTGCGCAGTTTGGACTAAAAATATACTTACAGACGTTTCACGTTGAACCAACGGCCGTGTAACCGACACCCGCTTTTTAATTTTGAAAGACCCGTGCGTCTCTCTTACGAAAGACCCGAGTGTTTCTGGCACAAAGGCTAAAGACTACTTAATACTACGTTTATGTTCAATGGATGAGCTAAATTAGAGAGATTATCTTCAAGTTGTAAATCGTATCCGCTGTGAAGGCAAGATTAATTGCGAAGCCCCGGTTGTCGGCGGCGAATTACTTATCAAATTACTGCCCGGACTATATTTATGTTTTTTTTTATGTAGCCTATACCGGGTGGCATTTTAGTCAACTGCCAAACTTTAAAGGGGGTTTTTACTCATAAATATAAACAACTTTTACTATGGGGCCAAACAAAACAGAGCAAAAAATAAATGAACTATTACATACATAAGATAGAAGCTGTACTGCACCAAATGTATGAAACAGCTGATTGATTTTTTTCTCCAATTTGTTTGGCCCCATAGTAAAAGTTGTTTGTACCGACGAGTAGAAAGATCCCTCAAAGTTTGTCAGGTGACTAAAATGCCTCCCGGTATACATCCCACTCCAGGGCTCAGACCTTCTCTCAGAGAGAGAGAATGTATGGGCTTTGTTTTTTGTCACACGGGCAATTTTAAGGGCTGAGGTATGTGAACACCTCAGTCACTCTGGTTTCCTTACGATGTTTTCCTTCACCGATAGCAGTGGTATCTCTTACATTAAACAAAGGAATTAACGGAATTACCCTAGACGTCATTCTCCTGAAGGGTTTGCCCCGATCCAGACAAGACTTTATCGCATCTTCAACATTCAACGCTTCGTGTTATCTTTTATATTGCTACAAACTATTTTATTTTATTATTTAAAATTCAACATTAAGGCTGCTGTTACGTCGCTGCTGTCTCACTCGCACGATCTAACATTTTTGGTGATTGTAGTAAAATTAGTATACTTGGGATAAATTTAGTCTGAAGGTTTGATAGATAATTATATTATGGACATTTTAAACCCATTTTTGTTGTCTTATCAGTAGTTTTTAAAAAAGATAAGTGGTTTCCAAAATTATTAATTTTTAAATAAGATTTTCTTACTCAAAAACTAGGTACAAGATATTAAAAATAAGTCTTGATCGTCCGCAATTGTATTTATCTATCAAACCCTCAGACCACATTTATCAAAAGTGTACCTACTCATTTTATTACAATCACTAAAAATCTTATACTCGTATTGTGCGAGCTTTAGATTTAGTTAGTTAACAAAATTTTAAAGCCAAATTAATACAATTTCGAATTTGTTTCAAAAGTGTAAATACCAAAGTAGTTCTTAGTTACATTTTTTTCTATATTACTGGAAGTTGTATACGTTTTATTACATATCAAGGTGATAACAATTTATATGACGTGTCCAATTGATTTCCAGATTTGTCATGCGCAATAGTAAAAAAGTAAAACTCTCGCAAATGCCACATTGTTAGCTAAATTCCGGACTCACCCACTTCCGACCCTCCGTTGGAAGAGTCCGGAGTCTCATTAGAACGAAACCGGATCGGACTCCTCCGACGAAAAATTAAGCAAGTGAGTCCGGAGTTAAGCCAATAAATAATAAATTGTTATATAATAAGTTTGAATAAGGATACATGATGCAACGACAAGAACACAACACATTTTTACTACGTAGGTGATAAACATTGAAAATCTAGAAAGATAAGCTCGCCTTTGTACATGTTATTTCTTATGTAATATGTTGCTAAATTTCTTATGTGCAATAAAGTATAATAACAGTTAATAACTCGATAAACGTAATTTTACTAGATATTAATTCCAGCGGAATCCCGTATGGTACAGAGTATACCTACTTGTGTGTACCTGTGGGTACGGCAGACCTTTTAGGAGGAAGGGAGACGGGTGACAATTTAAGTTATGATTTTAGATGAACTTCCGTTATCGTCTTGAGAATTTTAGTCGTAATGGAGAACTTTAAATTGAAATATTTTATTCATTTTTAAAAACCAATTTCTTATGAGTTTACCCTTATTAGAAAACGTTTACAATTCAATTATAAAAATAAATGTAATCATTGCTTTATTATTCACATGGTGCATACTGTTACATGTCACCCGAAATTAGATTAGCAATTAGCAAGAACTGTCGTACTATTGCATTTTAATAGTATATAAGCTACTAAAATATAGTAACAATACAGATAGATAGAGAACACTTTATTGTACATGAAAAAGGAAATTACACAGATATTTCTTAACCTAAGATGGCGGCCAAATAATAACAATATTTGACAATAGTCAAATTATATTATTATATTCATGAGTGTATATCACTTGATATAGTGACTTCAGAGACGAGCAACCGACGCTCTATTCTTCATGATTAAACTCTGTGAATCGGAGCGAAACCTGGTCGGACTCTTCCGACGAAAAATCTATTAAGTTTATCCGGTGTTAAGTTAATAATGTAGTGCTTACGTAAGTTTTAGTTCTAAAAATTTATATCAAAGTTTTTTTTATATCACTGTGCTATTTTTGTGCAGCCAATCATTTGGCGCGTTCCCAAAAAACTGCGCCGCGGGTCGTCTTTCAGGCGCGGCCAAAATAAATCTCAATAGCAATGGATATATCTGAGAAATGCGCTAAAACAGCATCGGAGTCGAGTGGAGCCGCTCAAACGGCGAGTCGCGGTAAGCCGCCGCACTCAGTGTAATGAGACGGGAATCCTGCCTGAGCCCTGTGCCACAGACCGGAAATACGAAAAAGGATCACTTGGAATCTAAAAATTCTGATATAATCGGACATAAATTATAAAAAATCTGTCATGAAGGTTATTGCTGACAGATATGATATGATAGTCCTATTGCTTCATCAACATTCATTATTAGTTACATGCTCATACGCCGGTTTCGGGTGCTTTTATCTTGCCCTTTGATAATACAAATGATTTGTCAGGATCGTGGCAAGGGGCAGTCCCTGGTCTCTGCCTGCCCCTCTGGGATATAGGTGTGAGTTTATGTTATGTTACGTCAGTTCTATTGTAAAAAAATACTGAATACAGATGCTAATTCATCCATCAATTCCCTAAAGCAGTGGGCGATGATACCGGGCAGTGGCTGACCGCAACTAATACAATCTTACCAATTATGTTACCACTTCTGTAAATCTTAACCTAATTTATTTTAAGTATTAACTAAGATGTACTTCACAAACTAGCTATTGACAGCCTAACCTGGCATAAAGTTATTATACATACATACATAAACTCACGCCTGTATCTCAGAGGGGCAGGCGGAGACCAGGGACTGCCATTTACCACGATATCCTGACACATCACTTTCGCTTCCTCAACATTCATTAGTCGTTGCATGCACGCACGCCGGTTTCGGGGCTTACTTACTTCTATGAAGTTATGATTATGTAACTAATAACACAATACATATCAGAATTCTCAGAACCGCCACCAAAATCAAAATATCGAGCATTTTATTCATTATAGCTCAGAAACTGTGCGTTGCAAATTGAACATAGTGTCCTTTGCGAGCAAGATCACCATTGATATGGAGAAAAATTGACAAATAGCCATCTCGACGACCTCGTGGCGCAGCGGTAGTGCAACTGCATACCATGCGAGAGGTCCCGGGTTCGAATCCCGGCTGGGGACAAAAAAAACGCCAGGTCTTAGATGTTTACATGTTTGTGATGACGTGGTTTCTGGCTCCCACGACACAGGGTATCCTAGTGTGGGGCCAGAAGCAATGTATGTGCCTGTATGTAAATGTTTATGTTTATGAGAAACAAATCCTTTATCTTTATTTTCGCGAAACATGCATCGCTTGACTAAAGTGATATATACTTATTTACTAAAAAACACTCTATGTGGCGCCGGATTAAGAATAGCGTCACTCTATTTCGTAGAAGTCGTCGTCGTAGAAGGCGACTAAGGAAATAAATTAACAGGAGACGGGCAGCAGCGTCTTCCCGAGAATCAAACCGCATACTGCGACCGCCAACCCGCCTGCCAAGCGTGACGATTATGGCAAAACCCTTCATGTTTACAAAAACCACGAGGAAGGCCTGTGTCCAACAGTCGGCGTCGGATGGCTGATGATGATGATGATGACTAAAAAAGGCAACAAAGTATAAGCAAAATCACTGAAAAACCTTAAAATCTAAAAGCATAGTCATTAGTTGATAAATGTGAATGATCCTACTTAACCTTAATGTAGCACGTTGTATTAGATAAAATTTCTTTCTCTTATCTTTATCTAACCTTCGTTGATGTGATCCTTTTAGGTTTTCTTAATAGGTGTTTACGCCCCTCGGGGGTCTCTGTGGCCCCCGAAAGGGAGACGACAGCTGACGGACGCTGACACGGGATATTTACAATAATTTACGGTCCGCGGCATGACTCGGATTTTGTCGGTTACTGTGCGACTTTACCCTTTCTTGCGTCATATGCTCGGGTTACAATATGGACAACGACCTTAAGCGCGTCAAATAAGGAGAAAATACAGCTGGTCAAGTAATGCGTCAAATAAATAAAATAATATCACCCGCATAACACAGTCAGTTTTCTTGGCCTCAAACTAGGATACCAAATGACATGATCATGAGACAGGGACATTACAAACATGGAAAAAGACATTGACTGAGGAAATTTGTACAGGAAATTAGTACGGCGGCCCCCAGTGGGAATCAAACCCAAATGCAACAATGAAGTTTCTCTAATAATAAAATACTTATTACAATTAGTTTATTTATTGAATTCTAAACGTTTTCTACTAAACGTTTCTAATAAGGGTGTAATATCATAAAAACGTTATTTTGTGAGATTTGTGTAGCGCGATTTTGTAGCACATGACTAGAATTACTTTTCGACAGGTTCTTATTAAGAAAAGGATTACTTAGTCGTCTAAAAACAGTGTCTCAAGCACTGCAGCGTCCGAGTGGTCCCTTCATTCATCTAATGAGAGTGAAGGTGCCACTAGGCGCTGCATAAATCATCTCATTACGTAGATGCAAAGACCAAACTTTTTTTTATTTATTCGTGGAGAAATAAATACTACGATTGCTTATCTTTTAACATGGTCATGAGATTAAAACTTTCCCATTGCTGCGGTAAGGTCGGCCTAAGGGCGCCCATACACGGGCGGCACGTGTGCCACCTGTTTATAATTGCCCTAATTTATTACCTGTTTATAATTGGCTATTTATTTGAATTTCTTGTCAATGTAGCCCCGGCATTAGTTGGTGCGTTAGCCTGTTTGAACGATCGATATTCAGTAGGTCCCATTCGCTTTTGCAATGTCATTTCCAAATGAACGTTATGTTCAACTAGGGTATGTTAACTCAATACGTGACTTATCTTATCTTAAGTGAAAAGTAAAGACGGAAGCGATACCTATATGTTTTTGCTGGTAATTTAAATTCAAATTCAAGTGATCCTTTCATGATACATTCTTAAAGAGAGAGATAAGGGGATATAACAGATAAGGAGAGGAGAGGAGATTCATTTATTCATTTAATTTTCATACGCGTTCTTTAAAAAACCTTTTTAGAGGCTAAAAATTCCACCCATGACGGGACTTGAACGGCTGCAAGTGATGTAAATTGCTCCGCCCAGATGACGCTGCCTGTACGTAATACTTCCTTTTTCCTCTGTGGTAATACAGACAAGTTTGTAAAGAGGCTCGAAATTTCATCGATGCTTGCACTGGCCCATTCAGTTGGGAGAGCGCTGGCACGGTTAGCCAGAGGTCGTGGGTTCAAGTCCCGGCATGGGTGGAATTTTTAGCCTCTAAATAGGTTTTTCATAATTGTCCTCGGCACGGGTTAGTGCAACGAAAAGAATGTAATACGCGTATCTACCAAATAATTACCCTGGGAAACTTAACATAAGCTGGCTACAGTTAGCAAAAATGTACGTAAAATTAATTTGCCGTGACCACTGCAACTGCAACGCTGCCCACACGTCGGGAATTATAGTAATCGAAGAAGAAGAAAAAGGAGAGTATCTAATGGTGATAGCTGTGGTAGCACAGCGGTAGAACGTCGTCGTCACGTCATCAGCCATTTGACGCCCACTGCAGGACATAGGCCTCCTTCGTGGTTTTCGTAACCATGAGGGGTTTTACAGGGGTGACTTTTCTACGTTACGTACATTTGTGAAGTTGTAGTAGCAATACCACTCGCTAACCGTGAAGGAAATCGTCGAGAGGAAACCAGAGTATATGAGATGTTCACACACCTCAGCGCTTGAAATTTCCAATCGTTCCAATCGGTTGTTAAGCGCATACTCTCTCTTTAAGAGAAAGCCTGTACCCTACAGTAGGACGTGATAAGCGCGATAAGCGCTTAGGTATGTAAATACCTAAGACACTAGGGTTTCCTCAAGATGATTTCCTTCACACTGGGACGTACATAGGTTACACAAAATAAGTTATTAAATAGTCTCAACTGGACCTGTCAAATATACAAGTCAATTCATGTACCCACATTGGTAGATCAGTTGCCAGGATTCGAGCCCACGGCCTCACTCATTAGAGGCAAGCGTTCCATCGATGCGCTGCCACCGCATAGTTAATATGAACAATTGAAATGCATAAAACGTAGTTTCGGTGCGCGGTCGTCGACACGAGTATGCACGTCATGCCCACTCGTCGCCAGTGACTTTTCAATTTTCCATGCCGGACGTGGCGCTGTGTACGATGCAAAAAGCGAAGCTGCAATGCAAATAATGCCTACGATAGCGGTATTTTTAATAGGTGTGAAAATGCAAAACCGGACAGCTGCAGTTCCTGTCACGTAGGCTGATGAGACTTAATCTGCTTAGTGGTTCACACGCTTAGTTGTCGAAACAGAGGTCGTGGCTTAGATTTCCACTGGAGGCCGCGGTACATGATTTGTAAAATGGCCTCAGTCTAGGGTTCCCATGTAACCCATGAGGGTTATCCTAGTTTGGGACCAGGACATGTGATTTTATTGTGAGAAAGTTACTAGTCCCATTAATTCAACGAATCGGATTCAGCTGTGGCCTAAAGGATGCAAAGATTGTTTACAATTTTTGAGGTCCTGTCACTTCACCTCTCCAGAGTTACTTCGAAAGATGTAAAAGACTTATCTATCTATTTCATCAAATTAACTATGAATAATAAATACACCATGGCCAACCAACCAGCTAACCACCAACTTCAGCAGCCATTTTTGACGTTTCAGACGTTTAAGCACACAGTTATCCACCGCTGTTCTGGTTTAGAGGAGTGCAACTTTCATGCATGCAACTTTCATGTACCCTCAAGAACACCGGCGTGACCCAGACCACATTGTTTGATCATCACTTTTGCTGGAATAACCGAATTATGCAGTCAGTCGTTCCGTTCTCCGTGAATAACTGAACGGGCTTTGACTAAAATGTGCTTAGTTGCGATGTTTCAAACCGTTTGCTTTGAACTGCATTAAGCGTTCTACTTGGTATATTCTCATTTTGTCTTTCTAAATATTTCGTGCTTATCATGTGTGTGTGATAGAAGTGTAAAAAGACATACATACATACACATACATAAACTCGCGCCTGTATCCCAGAGAGGTAGGCAGAGACCGGGGACTGCCACCTGCTACGATCCTGACAGATCACTTTCTCTTCGTGTAAATTCATTGGAAACCGTCCACTACCTCGTTGGGAAACTGAATAATAACAATTTACAAAGTAGCATAATTTGCATTGAATATCATGATAAGATAGATCCAACTTAAGAAATATCCTATTGTATCTAAAACACTACTTTAAGTTCTATAGCTTACAAGAATACAACTCGGCTTAAAGCACATGAAGATTATCTGTATGAAGCGTTGTGTGTATCAAGACGTCTCTCCAAGCGTTTGCTTCAACAATTCAGAGTGCGATGAAAGCTTAACTGCAGCCGAAAAAGCCATTATTAGTTGAGCCAAAGTTGTTCGTTGAGCGGCGCTGGTGCATTGTTGGCTCTCGGAGAGCTGCGACGATGTGAATGCTGGGTTTCCGAATTTCAAACGTATCAACTTAGACGGCTTGCATTGTGTTTCCTTTTTTAACAAAACGTCCAGTGGCATTAGCATGAAGATCGAAAGTTAATATTTCTACGAATCTAAAACTTGACACAGACACACATACATACATACATAGACATACATAAAATCACGCCTGTATCCTAGAGGTGTAGGCAGGGACCAGTGCTTGCCACTTGCCACGATCCTGAAAAACCTCTTTCGCTTTATCGACAGCCGGTTTTGGGTACATTTTATCTTGCCCTTCGCTAATACATCCCCTACATCTAAAACTTGTATTATTGTTAATGAATATAGACTCTTGTCGCTAAAGCATCTTATGTATTCCAGTATTTCATATTCTACGCCTATTATTATTCTATCGTGTATCACATTGAGATGAGTGAAATAATTTGAAACATTCTAGAAGCCACATAGTGTATAAAAAAATCTAAAACAAGTAGTAGATAGTAGTAGTATCCAAATAGTAGATATGGCATTACAGTGGATATCTTTGAAGTGCTCACTGACATAATACGCAACATAATTATAACTATATGACAGAGTTCTTTATTTTGCAACTGTACGCGATAAAATATACATAATTGCTTCGGCACGAGACCACGATAAACGTTTTTATCTACACTAATGTTGTAACATTCTACGTATGTTTTCAATACTTGACTTATAATTACTACTGTTATAGCGCAGACAACAAAACACTCAATTTAAGCAATTTCACATGATGGTATAATATTCACATCGATATCGTTGATTGCAGGGCCAATCAGGTTGGTCGCGTTTTATTGAAGCGCGCAGCTGCGCTCTCATTGGTTAAATTTTAATGGCGGCAAAATCACTGTGATTATACACGTACCTACGCGTGAATTTAATTTTTAATTGCATTAGTGAAGATAAAGTAGCGTATGCAACTGCATATAACACGGGTATTAAAACACTCGTTACTATTAAGAAATCGCTGCGCTCGCTTCATAAACTCACACTCGTGTTTTAATACCCTTCATTATATGACAGTTGCATAATAGTACATTACGATACTAGTGCGAAAAGTAGGAAATTCGCAACGAGTGGCGATAAATTAAAACACGACCGAAGGGAGTGTTTTATATCGACACGAGTTACGAATTACCTATTCGCACGTGTATCGTACAACGTTTTATAGTACATATGGCCCTTTGAAGTTTCGACATAGGCACGTAAAGTGCTCATTATCGCACTAGTGCGGTAATGTAGCACCATATGTACTATAAACTACTATTATCGCCCTATCGACTACCGTCATCTGCTTTATTACACCACGGAAACGTTTGTCGGTGCATCGTGCCGCGAGGGCTGAACCTGGGCCCCATTTCATAGACTACAATTCATGGTTTACTATGGCAGTTCGATGTACATTGATTAGATTAGATTACATTAGAACCCTTTATTTTACACACCAGAAAACAAAATACATTAAACATTTACACATACATCAATAAATTACTTAGCTGGGTAACAAGTAGGAAGACTAATTACTGGTGTGTAATAAAGTGTTATCTATCGATCTATCTAAATGTACTAGTCGGCTATGCAATGTGCATAAAATTATCCTGAATGAATTAGGAGCCTCCTCCCCCCCCTAGTTTTTAATTTAACGTTTATATTTTTTTACTATTAAATACATTACGATACTTATTTACGTGTTAGTATGATTAAACTCATTTACACACTTGTAAGAGGTAATAAAGGCTTTTATTTTATTATACAAAACTCGATCTAGAGAAAGCATGATTTTCTGCGAAATATGGTGGAATATAAAATGCTAAAGCAAAGTAAAGACGCGAGTGAAAAAGTCGCCGTAACTCGGTAAAATTAAAAGTTAACTGAGCATAATGGAAAATCGCAAAATACGCCTGGCGGTTTTGTGTGAGAAAAACAGATTTTTGAGGTTTTTGTCGTGCTTATAATAGGCATGATGACAGTAATTGAAAGTCATTAAAATTATGTACCTACCTAACTATTTATACCATTTCCACTGTAAAAAACTTATTTTATTCACTGAAAACAGTGAATAGTAGGCTGAAAGGCCACAATTTTGGCGTTTAAATTCCGAACACACCAATATATTCGACCTCCATCTCAATGCTTATACAACCTCCTTGCGCAAAGAATACCCGATACAAACTCCTTGTGCAAAGAATACTCGACAAACAAACTCTTTGTGCAAATAACTTCTCGAGATTTGATTGTTTTTTTTCTCATAGGCATGGTATAAAGGGTATAGTATGCAACTTTTGAATAAAGTACGGATTTACATTGAGGGCCATGAATCACTCGCGTCGCTCAGGGTTCTAACACTCCCTACGGTCGTGATTCAGTCGGTAGAATCCTTCACTTGCTCGTGATTCATCTATGGCCCTCATTTTAAATCCGTCCTTTATTCACTAATTGCATAATATATTATTATTAAACAAAAATTTTGTTGTGGAATACGAAACACGCATTAATTTTTTTATTTAGAGTGTCATTGATAATTATTACGACAATAAAATTGAAATCTACAAAAATCCTATGTCCGCCACATTAATCAGCGAATCACGTCACTTTAAGGAACACGCGAGTAAACATAGAATAGAACCGAATATATTACTTTATAATCTGTGACATAGGTAACAACGTACCTACATGTCATTCACTATAACTTGTCCCTTGCCACCGTCATGTTTGCACGCTATGACAGGGGCACAGAGTACATTATTCAATAATGACAGGGGACTTCTTACGGTGAACGCACTGTATACGAGATTATTGTGTTGACGTTTTACACCACAGAATAATTTTACACTTTTGCATTGTGACGTCACTAGCGACGCTATGACATCCCAGCGTCTTGGTGGGAATTTGAAATCTAAAAACGAAAATGTATTTTTTACTATTAAACCCTAACTGTGACCAAAAATATGAAATAGATTGTAAATAATGTACGTTTTGGGATATTATAGGACAGTTTTTGAAAATTCGTCATCATGCCTATTACGCCTGTCGGTCACTATCCTTAATTAGATGCGATGTGACATTTACCTTCATGATTGTTAAAGATTGCTAAAAATAATATGAATATGCCTATAAGTTATTTGTGCCTTCCGTATCCCTTTCAGTTATTTTCACGCACCTCCTGCGGTTGACTGGTCAGTGCAGAAAAGCCTCCTACAACATTAACCCCCTTAGTGTTCACCTTGAAAATAACAATTGGGTATTTGACAAAATATCAAATGAGATACTTTTAAAACGGAATCTTGTATGAAAATACTTGCTTATGACGTCACATTTCAGAGCACTCTTTTTATGTTTAATCTATTTAAAAATTGTAATAACTAGTAATTGACTAAAAGAAATACATTTTCCGAGATATTTTGTAATTCTTGTTTTAATCGAGCATATGAAATAATTTATTATTGATGGTGTCAAATACCGTATTGAGAACCTTCAAGGTCAGGACTGAAGAGATTAAGGATTACTTAGAAGACAAATATGTCTTATTAAGATGTATTATTGTCTGCTTCGTTGGTCCAGCGGTATCGCGACTGATTACCACGCCAGAGGTTGTGGGTTCGATTCCCACTGGGGACAGCCGTACATTTGTACAAATGGCTGTCTGTGTGTATTTCCATGACGTCAATGCCTGGTAATCAAACATTTTATTCATCGCGTGTAAACGTAAATTTTAGTCAATGCGTGACCCTGACTTTACATAATGGGATTTGGCTAACCCCAGGCAGAGCTTTGTTCCCGCTGCGCCGCGAAGTTTTGTCCCAACTAATAATAGCTTACAGTTCCTGTTTGCGCGGCGGCAAAGTTTTATTGCAATCCGCGCTCTATGCGCGAGGGCCGAGGATCGAAAACTGAAGTAACTTTTTGCACGTCGCTTGCATATGCTGACGCCGATTCCTGTTAGCAACGACTTTTTAATGAGCGGAATAAAGACTCGGATTAAAGTTGTAAGGGTAGTTAAGGAACTTTGGACTCTACGGCTTTGTAATAGCTGCGGTAATAGTTAGTGATTCACATCGGTGAACTTACTGAGGTGAGGGTGCGGTGACTCCCATTACCACCTTAGTACTTCATGATGTGACAGCTATATATTTGTAGGGAAATACAACCACCGTTAATTTAATAATAGAAGATGAAACGAAAAAGGTTTGTCAGGATCATGGCAAGTGGTGACTGATCTCTGCCTACCGCGCATGATATAGGTGTGAGTTTATGTATGTATGTAGTAATACACTTTAACGGTTCTAGTCATGATGATTCGTGACTCTTTTACCTGCGACGCAATTAATTTAACAACTAGCCGTAAGTCATGTCAAAATTAGAGTAAGCACTGCTTACTAAATAGATATAACATAACTTATATACTTTAATTTTAGAATAATTTATTTGTGAAACAGGTGAATTGAATTAAATGAAACAGATGTTACTTTGTGTAACCGTTCATAGGAAGACCTTGTAATATAAAAGCTTAGTTAACTGGAAAAAGATTTCGAAATTGTTCGCCGAAGCTTCGTGTTCAAAAAAGAAGCCAAATAATTATCCTGAGCAGGAAGCCAAATTGTCAGAAAATAATTGTCAAGTGAAAGGATCATCCTGGCTCTCGTTTTTTAGAAATAATTACATCGTTAGTAGCTCGTTAAACCTCCGAGGAATACGGCCAACGACGAAGACTAATTTGTAATAATGGTTCTTCATAAATAGGAATACATTTGACATGAAAATTAATACTGACCTATGTGGGCTGTTATTTTTTAAATTTAACATTTGACATCTGGTTAATACTATTGTATCATCACATCTGATACTTTTTGACTCAAAATAAGTTTAAAATTTGACGTCTGATGCTTTTTGACTTAAAAGGTAAAAGTTACGGTCAATATACAAGGCCACAATTCTGCTAGCGCATTATAGCATGACAAATTCATTGCCTAGTCATATGACATGTTTTTATGTTCATTTTTTCTTCATTCCATTGACACTTAGAAAGTTTAATACTTACTACACGTACGGATCAAACCTTCTAAGGGTTATTGCAAAAAAAAGTCACAAGGACCGCGAATTTGTTTGATACCTGGCGACTTGTCGCTACAAGTCTGAAACGAAATGTGCAATGAAACGAACTCGACGTGTATATATTATAATTTTCACTATACCATAGTGCATTACGCCTAGGCCCCCTTTTACCTTCCTTCTTCCCGCCACATCAGATATCCCGTCTATTACCACTTCGGAGTCAAGGTCAACAATGTCTTCGAACTTTGTCCGACATCGGAAGGCGCAATTAGGTACTCTGAATGGATGAATACTTATTACTCAATCACGCTAGAACGGCTGAGAGGATCTGGATAAATAGACACAGATTACAGTCTCGAATAGCATATAGGCTACTTCTGATCCCGGAAAAATACACATCAAAATATCTACGCGAACGAAGTCTCGGGATACTGCTAGTAATTTATAATTTCTTTTATCAACATAGGTATCATGGTAAAAATTCTACATAATGAGGACTTATGGATATTTTTCTAATATTATTTTAATAATTGATTAAAATACTGTGACATTAATTTAATTTTATCGATGTTTTGAATGTAATTATCGAATTTAAATTTGGCTTATAATAATTATTACCAATAAATCAAGTCTATGTCTATTTCAAGACAATAGGAATGTTAACCAACGTTAAAAAGTCAACGTAACACATTTTGGGTTAAACTCATCACACGTCAACGGAACTCTAATTCCGTTGGGTTTTTTCAACGCCCGCCAACAGATGTCGCTGGTGTCGGATTCACTCGTTAGCGCTTTTATTGTATCTGCTGCGGGTTTTAATCCGAATTCGTCGTCCCAGAGCACTGCTAAAGAAATCTCATCCTTTGATTCCACGACTTGTTAAGTAGTAGGTACGTAATAATTAATGTAGCACGTAGCATTGGACATTAGTGGGACATAAAAGACCGCACAGGTTGCTGTGAAATATGTGGACTTTGCTCATGAATGAATGATTTATTGCTACAATCATGCTTACATAACAGTAAGTTGAACTACAATTAAAAAATTAATAAACGTATATATTTGTCCCGATTAACAATATAATAGAAGTCGAACATAAATAACAGTCTATGTCAATTTGGGAAAATATGAAGTCATTGGACAGATCACTGGTTAGGTACTTACTTTCCTACTTCCTATGGCGCCACAACCCTTTGTGGGTCTTTTCTTCCTCTACAATCTTCTTTAAATCAATCAATCATCAATCAATCAATCAATCAATCAATCAATCAATCAACTCTCTCTTCCAGTTCATGTATTGGCCCACCTTTCTGAAGTCGTAAATACAGTAAACAGATAAAAGAGCAGACCTTCTTTAGTTGCTTATTTTCAAACCTCATACATAATTATCAAATGTCATTAAGCTTCTACAAATTTCGGAATTTGGGCCAGTGAAAATCTACTCTGTAATTTGTAATTCAACTTTGTAATTAGAATGATGTACAATTAGTCAAATATTTTGTATGATTGTTTTACCGTGCGTAGGTTACTGTCCGATTTTATGTGTGAAATTTACGGACGGGCAGTGGAGTCCTTCCACATCTTACCTACTGACGTGAATTGTCATCAATGGGGTAAGAATTTGATTTTTTATTGAAACAACTCACTTGAATTGCTTAGTTGAATATCCTCGACAAATGGCAGGCCATAGGCATAGAAACATACTCACGCTGCATAGGTTCCTGAAATGACCTCTCGCGCTACTAAACTTTAATTCCACGCTATAGTAAGCAACGACAGTAAATAACTCACAAAATCACACAATCCATTCAGCGTGGGCTCAACAAATCATCAAGCGGCTAACAAAGAGGCTGCATACAAAAGAACTGGCAACTTCATAATTATACGGGAAGAAGAAGAATTCACCATTGTTTAACAACAGAAATTGTCTCTAAATCAACGTCAAGTAAAGGTGCGTCCATGCTTTTTTTATAGGATTTCTCATTTTTTTTATTTAGTTTTTCATCGTTCCAATACATCACTATGGGGCTAGGTTTTTACATGAGGGACCGCCTTTTTCGCAGCCATGTTATATACTGCTCAATAAAACTTTCTGCTCAGATTTTTAATTATAACTCTGGCCACTAAATATTAAAGTGGCATCCTTTACAAAAATAAAAAAAAACAAAAGAACTTCTGCGTTCCTAATATGGTGGAGATGAGTCTACGTACCTAAAAACAAAGTGATGCCATTGAATTTTCTTAAACTTTTTAATTACAGAAAACTCACTCATAAAACTATAAAATGTGCTTTCTAGTCTTCTGAGTGTTGTTATTGATTGAGTCTTTATTCTCAGGGGGATAAGTACTGAGTAAAAATTCCATCTGTGGTTTCTATATATTATGCTATAGTTTGACCCTCTTGAAGCAGAGTGACAGCTCGGGATACTTGGATTTCAGTCAGATCTGGCTTAATGACCGTGTAAGCCAAATTAAGACTCACTTCAATCAGAAGACTTGAAAGCCCACATAAAATGAGAGAATTTAATTCAATGACGTCACTTTGTTTTACGTGTATATAGACTCTTGACCACCATTTTAAGAACTGCGAACAATAACACTGATGTTCTCCTGTTTTTTTTTTATTTCCATGAACAAAGTTACTTTAATAATTGGTGGGCAGTTAAAATAAAAAAACAAAGAGCTTTTTTTTATTCCATTTTGAAATCTTACTCCAGTAATTGTTTTGATCAGCATTTAGCAAAAAAAAATGTTCAGTCATAAAATTTGTCTAAAAAATAAGCCCAAGATTTAGAAACTGTGTTCAGTATTATTGAAGGTATTATTAAATTTGAACAATATTAAGCGTCTTTTAAATATTAAAGCAACTCCAGTATTGGGACTGGCATTCATGACAAATGATTAGACGGATATGAAAGATGAGCACCAAAAAAGCTCTATTCGATTTTAAGCTGACAACCCTAACTTGAAAAATATTAAAGCGTCTTTTTGCCAACTGTACTTAACATTACTTAATATTGGGACTGACATTCAGGATAGATTTGAAAGATGGGCATCAATAAAGCACAATTCGCTTTTAAAGCACACAACCCGTAATATTCCTCTGAAAGCGTAGCTGCGACGTTGCCGACAGCAGAATCCTCCCCTAATAAAATCCATTATGAATTGGATGACCTTCGTTACCTCGTCTTCTCTGTAAATAAATAAATTATCTACAAATTATTCAACGGTGTGACAAATTCAAACGTAAGAAACTTTAGTGTGGAGCCAGCTTTAATCAACGCTCGGTAAAACGCCACAAATCAGCTCTCGAGAACAAAAGGGAAACAATGCTTATCTGTAGACTAGATAGACTATAGCGTCTGACCACCCCAACTAGGTCCCTCGAAAGTTAATTAAACCTTTGCTCTTAGCCCGTTGTGGATACACAGCCGGGGGTCAAGTTAGGCTGGTGATCGGGGCGCCTGTCATTGAATGTAGATAATTGATTGATAAAGATCTAAAGGTTTCCTAGTCCCCTTTTGTCGGAGCGGGTTGGTGGCTGTTATTAGGTAACTGGTGGATTTACTAATTGTTTTAGTTCTATTTTTGAATGGAAAAACTTACTAAAAACTTGTTTATTTGTTAAATTTCACGTATTTAACAATGTACTCGTAATATAATTATCTTTAGATTTTTTTTTATATTTGTATCATAATTCAGTACAACAAAAATCATTGTATTGAACGTTACTAAAAAAAAGAAAGATTAGTTATTTGATCTAAAGATCTTTTTTTGTAACAACTTGAGAAAAACATAATTTCCGTTTTAATCTCTCTATTTCATCAACACCACCAAATTAGGTCATGTTTGGTTCACAATAATAGAAATATAAATGTATGAAAGCTCTCCGAAATTCCAAGTTTACATTTAAAATATAGAAAATGCAACAAAATAAAATCACTTACAGGCGATCGCCACACTAAAAGCTGACAATAGTCAATCAAATATAACACGCGCTATCCGGCGCGGAATATCCATTCCTCACTTTAGTAGACATGTGTAAGTAATGCAAGGCTCCCATTACGCGTGATATCAACTACGCGAGTTCTGTATCCATACATAATAATCGTGCTAGGTGACGTAGTATTGTGGCTATGTTCTGCTTACACCGTATACTAGGGGTCGTCTTTCTCTAATAGTAATAAAGAAGATAGCTGGTATTCATTGTTTCTCAAATAAAGTGCTAAATGTTGAATCCTGAGTCATACTAAAAGTATGAATATTAAAAAAATATATATTTCAGATTACTAATCTCGAGAACGAAGCATTAAGTATAATTATGATAGAACTTCACTTACAGGTAAATTAGTCTAATCATAAATTATATCTTGTATCACGTTGATCGGTCGTAACGCTTCGATACCAAGTATGCACTTAATGATACGCTAACTTTTATATAACACTAATCGGCGGGCACATTCGGGTGCTTGGGTGATAGACAGATAAATTGTATTTATTGTTCTTACCAATATATTAAAAATTTTCTTTAAGTAATAACTATCTATGCAACTAAGCAAAAAGAGAACCTCTTTTGTATTTAAATATGAAAATAGTAGGGTATCACTGATTCCAGTGTTAATTTACACTGTACATTACATACCAGCGCCCTCTGCCATTTCTAAAGGCAACAATTTGGATATTTGAAATAATTTACGATATGGATAACTGATTAACGCGAGAAACGTACAAAAACACCGGACGAAGTAGACACAATGATAGCCGACCCCGGATAGGAGATGGCCAAAGGAGACAGCGACAATATTTGAGCGATGGTAATATTACGTTTTGGGAGGGTCATGTTACATTACTTGCCGAAGCATTACTTTTCCGCATTCCTACTCGCCGGACGGGGGGCGGTGTCACGTGACACAATGGCCATTCACGCGCCCTGCCACGCGCCGGCGACTCTCACGGCTACCTACCTGAGCACGTCCGCTGACGGTAGCCTGGGCCAGAGGCAGATTATTACATTATCTTTGCCTTTGTTATAGTATTGACTGTTTAATAAGGTTTTTTCCTCTGTGATTAAGGATTGCCCTTTACAGAGGTGTTGGAATAACCCATGGTTGATAACAGACTTTGCTTTCATACTTTGACATTACAAAACAGGAATTCACATCATAAAAACATTCGGATATCGAACTCCACTTCATCTGTCTAATAATAGCTTTCATTTTGAAATGAATACCTTACGTTTTGTAACAGCACTATACGTAAAATACATTCACTGACGAAATTAGCTAAAAATATTCTATCTATCACGGCTATAAGCTATCACGGACTTTTTAAAAATTAATACTAACACATTTTTTCTTCCAAAAGCCACCATTTTACAAGTTTTACCTAGTAAAGTGTTGACTATAATATCTGTTTGTGTATTTCCTTTTGGAATAAAATATTTTATGTAATTTAAAATTTAAATAAACTAAATCACTCCAACATGAAGCGCACTGTATCGCAGTCCATTCCCCTATCGATTGTGCCAGAGACACTGTTCCTCCCGCTTTGCTACGAGAATACACACCGCTATGAGCGTGCTACGTGGCTACGTAGTGCTACGAAATTGTCGTAGCACAGCTGGAATGTTGATTCTAAAACTATTTTGCTAATAGTACATGCATAGTCTGTGGGTACTTTTACAAAGCAACTTTGTATGCCGGTAATTCGGACTAAAATACTTTTCTGCAAAATTTTATTGTAAAGATTGATTGGTAGGATGTATAGTAATAAATAAACACAAAGTGGTTTCTATGTTTAGATAGTTGTCACACAATAACGCATTAACGGCTGACTGGGTTGACATAAAATTTGCAAGATAGACTATGAATAATTGAAACATTTTATTTCAAAACGGTATACTTTCATATTACTCTTCTAAAGACAAAGAAGATTTTTTTTGCATTTTATTCTAAATACCACGATTCAAAACGTTCCTTTGAGTGAGCGCTTATAATCCACCTGCAATTTAATCCACGTGCAGCTTTCAGAGATATTTTCTTGCAATTTAGGAGCCTTTACGCTTCGCTAAAACAGAAACAGAAGTAAACAACAAAACACCAAACAGAGCTGTATATAAACAAAGACACTCCTGTGAGTTGAATACATTTATTTCTCGGAGTTTTTCCCGAACATAATGGAGTGCGCTCTGAGATGCGGCACGCCCACTTCTGGGATTCTGAGATAACGCTCAAGCTTAATACCTTGCTGGCGCATAAAAATACCGCGTGTGTCTTACTAAGCAAAAATGCATTTTTTTTATTCAGTTTGTTAATAAATTAATAAAAATAATAAAAGTACCCGAAATCGACGTGCGTGCATGCAACGACTAATGAATGTTGAGGAAGCGAAAGTGATCTGTCAGGATAGTGGCAAGTGGCAGTCCCTGATCTCTGCCTACAGCTCTGGGATACAGGCGTGAGTTTATGTATGTATGTATCAGTTTAGTTATTATTTTTACTTTACTCTTATGCTCTGGGAATGCGCTATATTTACACTAGAGTTGGCACTTGTTTGTAGCACCGATTTCTCGAAAGAGCGAAAGAAATAAAAACATACAGAAACTTTTTTAATGTATAGAGAGCTCGTTTATTTTTTCTGCGTATGTCAATCTACCGTAATCTATATATATAAAAATAAAGTATTTTTTTTGTTGTGTTTGTTAATATCAGGAATAGGTTCTTAAGAAAGGAAACACGAATGAATAAGTTTTTTTTATTATGAATCGGTACACCAATTCGAATTCAATATTCATAGCTAGGACAACAACGTCTGTTATGAAAATGTTCAACTTGGTACCTGATTCATTGATCTTGAATCTGATTGGTGATTCTGATTCTCAATAAAATCAAAACGATTACAGTTCTAGGAGTTCGATTCCGCTAATAGTTGTACGAATGTGTCGTATCTGATTATTGAAGACTAATTTTATTTCATTTAAGATAGTTATACTCTGTTTAAAATTCTTTAAGTGTAAACAAACATCATCATCAGCCATTTGACGCCCACTGCAGTATGTAGGCCTCCTTCGTGGTTTTCATAACCATGAGGGCTTTTTGCCATAATCGCCAAGCTTTGCAGGCGGGTTGGCGATCGTAGTATGTGATTGGAATCTCAGGAAGACGCTGCTGTCTTCCTGAGATTAATTTCCTTAGTCGCCTTCTACGACATCCACGGAAGGAAATGGAGTGACGCTATTCCTAATCCGGCGACACACGGAACAAACAATTCGACCAAATTACCGGTTTTTTTTTCTTTTACTTTATGCAATAGATATGTATGAAAAATGACCATAAGCAAGTTAAACTTTGGACAATATTTTGTAATGGAGGACCTGCACAAGGAATACGATCAGAATTTGACAATTAATGTATTGGAAAGTCGCGAATTGTGACATTTAAAACGCACGACTAGCGGCGTCGTACTACCCAGGCTGGGGCAGGCAGATAACTCGGTGGAATATTTTCTTATTTTATCATACTGTAGATTGTGTACTGTAGGTTAGGTACATTCACTATACAGCTACTGAAAGCCGTGGTTACATCGGTATAGCAGTATAAATTGTAATATCTCATCCCATGTAAAAAAAAGAAAGCAACGCTGCTTTGAAATATCGTATCTGAATAAAACTCGGCGGATTTCGTGAAATACTTTTTACTGTAGCTCTCCTGCCATTTAAAGAAAAAGAAAAAAGCGTGGCTCCCATTCACGCCACCGATATTAATCACCGACTTCGAAGTGGTTCGCGACCGATGACTCGTACTTTGGATTTGCACTCCACTTAGCGATCTAAATATGAATGGAAGAGCTATTCGCCGAATGAACTTCGGGCCTTTCAGGAATATTACAACTTCTGTACCAGCGACTATCGGTCCTGCGGCGGATGTGACTAGCTCACTGCCTATTCAACTTGCTAATCTTATAGACTATGTCAATCATATAGTTCTTTGGCGAATTGTCTCATTTCTGATGCGATCTACTCATATCTAAAGGCCTGCGTAGACGATAGACTTTCTCCTCATGGGACATAAATCCCTGAATCGTGCAAAAAATGACCACCGAGAACTTGTCACGGACTCAACGCATACGGTCATTTGTTCCCCGGATACGTACGTCACTATCGAGCGCTCAATGCAGACTAAAGTTCGTTGTGTGTGTGCGTTGTTGCGCCTATACGTTAGTTCTATTTTTTTCGGGGACTCCCCCGTACTTTTGTCCAGTTCAGACTCTCGGTATATAATTTTCTACCTTACATAGTAAAATCCATTATTGGCTGCATGTACAAATTATTAAGAAACTATTGTTTACTGTAATTGTATTCCTGTGGATTTCTGTTAAATAAATAAAATAGAAGTCCTGTGGTAGTGTACTAAAATATGTTTTATAATAACAAATTATAAAGTGTTAGCATAACAAAATAATCGAAATCGTGAAAATAAAATATTAAAAAATATGGCTCGATTTTCGTGATACATTAAAAGTTTTATTTTTCACATACTTTAAACACTCGAAAATATCGTTACCTATTTTCGGTGCATCATATAATTGTCATATCTATTGTCTCTAATATGTAGATCAGAAGGCTACCTATTAAACCACCCCCCAAGTTTATCTCATAAACATCCATGTGAATTAAGCGTTCCTACCCTTGGGGGCTTGGGTTCGCAACCTTATTTGCAGAAGACTAACCAATTTATTAAACAGAAAACGCATCCATCAGGTCAAGACTGATATATGGGACCCCAACTTCACTAGACTTACTCGTCTACTAGCTCTTTGTAAATAGAGGATTTGTTTTGTCTATATTTTTAAATGTTTATTACATACCTAGACTAGAAGGCATTGATGGGCAGCTGCGACCCCGATTATCTAGCGACGTAAGTCACAAACAGCGCCCAATGTAAATGTGCGTCCAACGTGTTTGTCATCACTATTGTGATACATACACACATACACACTCTGTGCAGCACAGGCACGGGTCCTCCACGAGCACCAGTCACAGGCTGGTACTTTACAATATCCACCTTCACCTTAATTTGGTCAATAAAGCTTCTCTGTGGCCTGTCTGTACCTCTTTTTCCTTTAATAATAGGGGTTAAAGTATGAAATTGCCGTTTTATTGCAATAGGTTCTTTGAATTGACATAGAATCTTTATAGTTTGAGGTTTTCGAATGAAACTTTTTTCAAATGGTTTCTATGATGTTCTTTTTTTAAAAAATGTGAAACATTTGAATATCGACTTTCAATTGTTTTTGTTATTCAATTTAGACAAGAAAGATGGATACATGGTGAATTGACATTCATTAGATCGCACCATGCCCATTTTAATTATATATTTTTTTTGTTTTATGTTTTTGACTGTAAAAATGGTAGCAATTCACGCATTTAAAGTATAAGACAGTACAAGTTTCTTACTAAGACAGTAAAAGTAGGCATTAATAGTTGACTTTATGCAATTTTAGGCATAGTGCCGTCTCACTTAGAAAGGTTGGAATAGTTGGCGAAAGAGATCAGTCAGGACCGTGGCAAGTGACAGACCCTAGTCTCTGCCTACCCCTTAGGAATACGGGCGTGAGTTTATGTTATGTTGTTTTCTTGTAACAAAGTGCTGTTGTGAGCATCGTGCTATCAAGCGCTAAATTTTTGTATATCCATTAAAACCCAGAGTCAGCTCGGTTTTTGTATACCTGTAGCCCTCATAGCAAGACGTCAATAATCACCACGTAAACGTAATTAATACGTAATCTACAAATTATTGCGGTTATACATTCTGCCTTACCAACTCTCGCAAGACATTACCGCGCCGGTGTACATCCAAATACGTCAATAATCACCACGTAATCGTAACTACGTAATCTACAGATTAATCCTGTGGTTGCAAATTCTGCCTTACCAACTCTCGCGAGACATTACCGCGGCAGTACACATTCAAACACCTTTATGGCAATTAATAAATTACCTGCGCGACTGAGCTCACATAAATTACTGCCGTTTACGGTTTCAGCATCAAGTTATAAGGCACTAAACGTGTTTACGAGTTAAGCGTTCAACTTAAACATGGGGTTAACTTCAGTGCACTTGCAGATTAACGGTTATTTCATGAAACTGCCAAGTAAGTAATTAGCTTCAGTTTTACGTTTCGAAGAAAACACGCAGGTTATACGAGTTTAATTCTAAAATGCGCAATGTCTGGAACATGTCAGTTAATAAAGTTAGTCATTTACAAAAAAAATTGTTCTACTATTCTTTTGTACAATTTTCCGTACCTACGTTATTTTTAAAACAAAAATTACGATTTTTTGCTTTGTAGTGGCATATATGGTTAAAACCATATGTGTTAATAAAGAATGGAAGTACTTTCATCTAGAACAATTATTCACTGAATGCTGCGAGCGCGCAAGGCGAATTTAATCTAATATATCAAAATCTCGAGTCACAGTGTTTGTTAACGAACTCCTCCGAAACGGCTTCACCGATTTTTATGAATTTTTTTTTGTATATTTAGTACATCTAAGAATAGGTTGTAGGCTAATAAATATAGCAAAATAACGTTTACCAAGTCAATTAGTAAAATTATATAAACCCCAATATGTAAAAATATATAAATGTGAGAAAAACACATTGAACAAAAAAGTGGTAAACGGATAGCCTATATTTACCCTGAAGGTTAATTAAATACTGATAAAAAAGTTTTGACGAATTCTTGAGTGGAGACCGCGGATCGGTAAACGTAGTGTGGGACGTCCTCAGGCTCGGTGGAGCGATGATCTTCGCAGGGCGGCTGGCAAGAGCTGGATGAGAGTAGCCAAGGACCGTGCACAGGGCGTGCAATAGGAGAAGCCTATGTCCAGCAGTGGACAATGATGATGATGATGATTATGATGATGAAAAAAGTTTTTGAAATCGGACAAATGTTCTCGTCCGGTTTTAATCAGAGATTACACCTCCTAATTGTATGCAGCAAAACTTAGATATTAAGAACTTAAATATAATTTTTTGGTGTGAACAACAGATAGTTTTAATTTAATCCAATCTAATTATGTCATTTATGTAGATTGATAAATTTTACGTATACTACTTTCCGATGTCTTTCTCCGTTTAAATGACACTAACACGACCGAACGCGACGGGGAGAGGACCCGGAACAAAACAAACACGTGCTCATGTCACGCAGGCCGGCATTTGTCACGCTCGCCGTAATCTATCCGCTTAGACCGGGCTTGGTGCATGACAGAGCGGGACAAGAGAGAACCTGGCGCTTGCGTGAGTAATAAAAAAAATGCTAATTTAATTTATTTTCAACGCAACTCCACTCAAACAGTTTTATTCGCCATAGCACAATACTGACTGGCTCGTTGGTCTAGCCGTTAAGGCGCTTAACTACCAAAACAGAGGTCGTAGATTCGATTCCCACTGGGGGCCACCATACATAAGTACAAATGGCCTCGGTCTGGGTATATCTCCATGTTTGTGATGTCCTTGCCTGGTTACCATAGTACAGGGTATCCTAGTTTGGGACCAGAAGAAGTGATTGTGTTGTGTGGAAGTTATTATTATTATACATTGTGATTTAATGAGCGTCAAAACCTACTATTAGATTATAGGAACAAGAATCTGACAAAGAAACTGAACATTTACGGCCTTTTTATAAAAACACGGTTCCTCTAAAGCACTCCTCAGAGGCAGTTTATTTATCCGTGGTTACGTCTTTACCTTGTAAAATCTCTACCACAGACTATTTTAATCGGCGTTTATCGAGTGTCTTAAAGAATCGTGTTCTTATAAAAAATACAAAAAATTGCAGTCTTATTTATAAAAAGTCGATTCCACTGATGAAGAAGAAATCCTGCCATAAACCGGCCTTAACTCCGCCTTAAAAGTGTTTCAATGGAATCTACTTTTCATAAATAAGAGTGGTACTCTTTCCAAGAAAGCTACTTAATTTATAGAGTTCTTAACTTACGTACTAAGCTCTTAATATTACTCCTGTATTGAACATCATTCACACGATCGTTTTTTAAATACTCTATGACATTATAGATAGACAGAATAGTGTTTATTGTATGTACACCAGGAATTACATATGAGAATTTAACAACAACATTATTATATTCTTTTTGTTGCACTAACCCGTGCTGAGGACAATTTTAAAAACCTATTTAGAGGCTAAAAATTCCACCCACGCCGGGACTTGAACCCGCGACCTCTGGCTAACCGTGCGAGCGCTCTCCCAACTGAGCTAATGGGCAAGTGCAGGCATCAGCGAAATTTCGAGCCTCTTTACAAACTTCTCTGTATTACGTACAGGCAGCGACAACATTATAACAAGCTTATTTACATAAATTTCGCTTAACGGAATTTTTAATCATTAAATAAAATTGTTTATTAAAAATCAAAGCACTACAGATGTGAACAATTGAATCGTGTGATTTTAAAACGACACATGTCCTTTCATTACAACTTTGCAGGAAATAGAAAAAACTGTTTTATTCAAATACTAATATCTACAACAGCAATATTTTAGCATATTATATTGATTTCTGTATGAATAAACTACATTTTTTTTTCTAATGTAAATCAATAGGTAGGTGTAAATAATTTAATAAAAAAAATGGGCAAGTGTTATTTTAAAAACACATGTGACTTGTGTTGTTTTAAAATCACACGATTCAATTGCAATTCCCACACTAGGCACAGCCTGTGTCGTGGGAGTCGTGGGAGTCATTGTTTCATTTAAATCTAGTATACCTTGGGAGATCTTTTTAGAAATCGGTTACATCACTAGACGTTAATCTGTGCAGTGGTCACCGAGAAAGGTTGACATTATGACCAACTAGCTGTCCCGGCGGACTTCGTACCGTCACAGGGTCCGTTTATACCATTCTTGTTACCATGGCATCACAATAAATACATATCTCAGAGTTTGTCTTGAAAAAAGATTACGGAAACAATAAAATACTATCCGACGGAAACGCATTAATACTTTGTTTGTGTTTTTTTTGCTACAATAAAAAATATTCTTATCTTGTCTTATCTTACCGGGATATCAGAAATCAATAATTTATTTCAACGTAAAGAATTTACATTCTGTTTGCTGAATGTTAATGTACTATGTTACGATGTTAGCCGCTGCCTTCGGGCCGTATTTGTAGTGGAGAAAAAGGCAGCGGGAAAAAAAACTCCACTCTGACCATCTTTTCTCAAATCATCTTAAACTTATACATCAAAGCCTATATGATATGCTTCCGTGATAGCCACCAATAACTTTAAAAGCTAAAATAACACTTCTTACAAAAGTAGGAAAAACATTAATGCTGCGGCCAGACACACGAACAGCACCCGTTCACGAGCATAACGCAGGGGTCAGCCATCACCAGTCTCAACCATTTTAGAGGGAGATAGGTGACCTGGCCACCACGCCACGATTCGAATGACCTTTAGCAAACCTGCAGATTGAGTTCTTGTCAGCTATAAAATGTGTGCTATAGTTATTAATGTGCAATCACGTCGTCAGTACACGTTTTTAAAACTAAATAAATTATAATATTAATAATTAAATAACAATGAAATCGCAGTGGAATTGGCTTACAACCACGGGCTATATCATTCATATACTCGTCTATTCTATAATAGGCTTTTTTACATAGCGATTTTTTAATGAATGTCAATATCAATCCTGTCCTGGTATGCCAAGTTTCATGTAATTCCCTTCAGCCGTTATTGCGTGATTGAGTAACAGACATCCAAAAATACAAACATCTAAACATTTTCACAAACTTTCTCATTTATAATATTAAGTAGGATTGGCGTCTACTGTTAAAGGTTGGTTTTAGTTACATTTTAATCAAAAACTTACTATACTTAACTCTAGTCACATAAAATAGTGTTAACAAAACAGTGCATATAATATATTTTTTGGAGTATTTCATTAGAATATTAGACTACGAGTATGCCTTGTAGCGGTGGTAGCCTAGTGGGTAGAACATTGGACTCGGAAGCAAGAGACCCAGGTTCGATTCCCAGTGCGGGCATGTACCTATGACTTGGTTTTCTAAGTAATGTACATTTGTGAAGTTATAGTAGCAATACCACTCGCTAACCTTGAAGGAAAACATCGTGAGGAAACCTCAGTGTCTGAGCTATTCACATACCCCAGCGCTTAAAATCGCCAATCCGCGGTGGGCACGCGTGATGATTAAGCCCATACTCTCTCTCTGAGAGAAGGCCTGTGCCCTACAGTGCGACGTATATAGGCTGCTTATGATATCATCATCATCATCATAAGCCCTTTCACGCCCACTGCAGGACACAGGCCTCCCTCATGGTTTTCATAACCATGAAGGGTTTTGCCATAATCGCCACGCTTGGCAGGCGGGTTGGCGATCGCACTATGCAGCTGGAATCTCAGGAAGACGCTGCTGCCCGTCTCCTGGCAATTTATTTCCTTTCCTTCTACGACATCCACGAGAGGAAATGGAGTGACGTTATTCTTAATCCGGCGCCCCACGGACTTATGCTTATGATATGCCTTGTTGGAACTTTTAGTGACTGTTTAGTTCGTTAAACTTTCTTTACGCCCGCAACTTTGTTCGTGTCTGCTTTGGATATTATATTCATAGGATATATAGATAGGATATTCCTATGAATTAATCCAGCAATGTAATCCTCCGAGAGCCGCAGCCAAACTGAAATAGTATTATTTGGATGAAGTTTCTCGAACACAAACTTTACTCTTATAAGCTGCCTTCATTTTGTCGTCTGCCCACCGGGCTGGTGACAGTAGCGGTAGCGGCATTAAGCGGCTACCTTAGTGTACGACCCATGGCCTCTATTTTGGTAGTCAAGCATTTTAATCGCTAGACCGACGAGGCAGTCCTTAAACACATAATAAAGACTAGTGAGATAGTGGGACTTGCCATTTTCGTGACGTCGAAACCTTACAATCCGCTACCGCGGTCTCTCAGCACTAAGTCTCCACCCGAGTGATCTCCCTTATCCCACTGCAACTAAAGTTCATTACGGAGCGTCCGCGGTCATTGCAAGAATTTTTCTGTCGCCTTTACTTTTGCCTTTCACATTGGATGCACCGTCTCGGTGTTGCAAAATACGGCTGAAAATGTTGACGGTCAGCATGAAGCAGGTTCGAAGGGTTGGCTTGAAAAGAAAGAGTTATAGAGTTGCTTGGAAGAAATTGCTATTAGAAATAAGGCCGCCAATTGTACGGGTTTTTTTCGTAGCTACTGTGGTCTACAATATAGAATATTCTTATCTTATCTTATATGTGAGGATAGGGGCAGTGATCCATGGTTTAGATACATAAAATAAACAGAGGAAACGTCCTTATCTTCGATCTTCTTAAAAACACTAACTGAAACTGACTGACAAACAACGGACAAACTATTAGTGGTAAAACTTAAGCTTCAAAGCACAATTTTCGAAGCGTCCCTCTCTTGGCGAAACGTTTATTTGTAGAGACGTTACAAACATTAGGGCAGTAACTGTAGCACTTATGACTAAGTAAAAAAGGGAAAACTATCACAGCTACGTAGGCTATAAAAGTTAACTTTTTACTGTAATTATAAAGAAATACAAACTCATTTTTGAAAATTAAGTTGTTGGTTGTGTGGAGCAGGTAGTTAACATCAATAAAATAAAATCCTAATCATCATCATCCTCATTTAGCCACAAGAAGTCCACTGCTGGACATAGGCCTCCTCCATGGATTTCCAAAAAGATCGGTTAGAAGCGGCTTGCATCCAGCGCCTTCCTGCCACTTGGATGAGGTCATCTGTCCACCTTGTGGCTGGTCGTCTTACGCTGCGCTTGCCGATATGTGGTCTCCATTCGAGAACTTTTCGGCTCCATCGGCCATCAGTTCTGCGTGCTATATGCTATATTAGACGAAAAGACCTTTCTATGTTTCCCGAATGCTGCCCAGACAAGTTGGATTCGACGATTTACTTCTTTCACTATGTTGGACCGGCCTAGTTGGACTGTTTGTCCTAAGTAGACATATTCGTCTACAACTTCGAGAGTCGAGTTCCCCAATGTTATTGGGGTGGGCAAAATCCTAATATTAATCTAAAAACCCCTCCTTCTAGGTCCGCAAATTTTGAACGCCAGCTACGGACCCTTGCACTGCGCTCGGCTCTACACGCACTTGATCGTTTTTTCTTTAATTCCACCCTTAAAAGC
Source organism: Yponomeuta evonymella (assembly GCA_963969515.1). Lineage (NCBI taxonomy): Eukaryota > Metazoa > Arthropoda > Insecta > Lepidoptera > Yponomeutidae > Yponomeuta > Yponomeuta evonymella. The sequence continues at coordinate 20,633,875 of OZ018346.1, read as the reverse complement.
AAGGATGTTTTAGCCAAAATATATATGAAGATATCATCATTTACGCGTACCTTCGTACGCATCTTCATACAAGCAAAAGCTTGTAAGACTATTTGACTATTTCTATTAGTTTATCACAGACTGATCGCCCGGTAGGTAATCCCCCTCATCCCACGGCAGCTTAGGTGACGTAACGTCCGCGGCCATTGCCAAATATTATACCGTCGCGCGCCCGCGTGTTGCTTTTGCTTTTCATTTTCGTAATTTCTGTATACTTTGGAATACGACTGATAGTTTCAAAAGTGAGTTAGCACTGAGTACAAAATACATACATACGTTCACATATACATACAATACAACCTCTAGTTTAAATTACATTCAAATATACCCCATGAATAATTGAGTGTTGATCCTGTTTACTGAAGAAATAAATCTCATCTTCACGCAACGGAATTTTAAAATCTCTGTAATCTTATTTTTGAGTAAGTTAATCCTATCCCCAGTTATATTATACAGGTTTTTGTTAGTTTGGAATTAGTTAAAGAAGCAACGAAGCAATGGATTGAAGTGAACGAAGTTGCGTGTACAGCTGTACACCACACATACCTACATAAACTTACGCCTGTATGCCGGTGGGGTAGGCAAAGAAGTGGGGCCTGATTATGCGCATCAAATCCCGTTGAATCCCGTTCCTGACGTTTGCGATAGCAATTAGTATGGAATATGATAGTTAGACGATTGGAATCGTTCAGGATATAGGGGCAGGGTTTGCCATTTGCCAAGCCAACGGATCTGTGCTTTCAATTTTGATTCGCGATGCTTATACATAAATTACAATTTATTTTTATTTATTTAATTTTTTCTAATCGTGATGGAATTTATTATATACGGACGAAATATTTTCTAGTATCCTAGCTTAACTAACTAGCTAATCAAATTAGTGACGTCACTCTCACTAACGCTATCAAAGCTACTTAAGCAAAGCTTGATCCAGTTTGAATAACACCCCCTTCAGATTTCATCATGTTTGCTCACTCTAGTTTAAGTTTCTCTGGGTTATTTTCTTCCACCTAGTTTGAGTTCAAGTTAGTTTATTACTCGAATCCCTCGTCTGAAATTATCTTGAAGCGAAGCCTAAAGCGGACACCGAGGCATCCGCCAGTCACTGCTCAGCAAGTTCAGAGCACTCCTAGTACAGGCTCTTCCGCTATGGCTCACATTTTGCCATCATCTTAAAAGATAGAGATCTTATCTGAACATGCAGCAACTTCGTTCCGATGTGGATCCTCACAAACAATATTGCAGCAGGATCTCTTTTGATGTTTTGGGAGCAGAATGTCTGAGTAAGCGTCGACGTTTTCGATACGAAAGAAGAAAGGGCTACTTTTTTATAACATTCGTGTGTATTGTTATGCCCGATTTGGCCGTGTATTGTTATCACCTAGATCTTCTACCTGTCAGCACTACAGTGCCAATAAAATATTCTGACGAATTGAGAACCTTCTCCTTTTTTGGTGTCGCTTAAAAAGTCTGGTTTCGCGCACATCCCGCAGCAGTCTTACCCCCGTTTTGACGAACACTACAAGCTGTTAATCTGCTGTTAACAGCTGTCAGTGGTTTTTTTTTTGTATACACTTTGATCAATTGACAGCCGTTAACAGTAGATTAATAGCGTGTTAGTGTACGAGAAACTGGGGGTTAGGCTTTTATCAGCAATCAATAGCAGCAGTTTTAGTAGTAAATAGACGTCATAATGTAACAACTATAACTCTGTCTCAATGTTTTAACATAATGTACTCGTTTACTAACTCTGTTTCTAAATTATTATGTAGTGCCGTGTGGCTCCGGCCTAGAATGAGCCACCCCATTTCATCCCGTGGGTGTCGTAAGAGGCGACTAAAAAAACGGAAACCAGGGAACGGGCAGCAGCGTTGACCTGTGACACCAGACCACCAAACACCGCGATCTCCAATCGGCCTGCCAAGCGTGGAGATTACGGCCAAACCTCCCATACAGGGAGAGACCCATGTCCTGTAGGGTTGATGATGATGATGATGCAATTTTTTTATTATGTAGGTAGTATATTTCCGTTTCAATCAATAAGTAATTTAAGTAAGTAAGTAATTTCGTTTATTTCCTTCTCACAGAGGTATCAAAACATATAGTAGGTACAATTTGAGTAATCAGGACTAATTCCTATGTGAGAGGCTGGAGTCCATACTAGGAAAGATCCTGTGTGACAGATCTCCAGGCCCTCACTAAACTTATGATGCATTGTTTCTCAATTGTATGTACATTTTTTAAAGTTCTTAAGTTTAACAGGAAATTATAACCGACAGTGTTATTATAGACAATATAAATTTTAAAACACTAAATTAATGGAAACATAAGATGCATGCGTACTTAATGAGCGTATGCATGTTGAGTGAGTGTATGTGTGAGTATGTGTGTGTGCGTGTGTGTATGTGTGTATGAAGGAGCACCTTGTGCAATAAATGAAATACAATTTAATCTTATTGAGGTTGAGTTAGGAAATTATATTTAAGAGATCTTCAGTAGAATCATAGGGGAGTGAATAAATTGCAAAAGATGATTTAATTATTTATTGATAACCCAAAGAGCACCTGCGCTGCGTCACAGTATGTAACAGCCCTAAGGATGCTATGATAGAAAAAAATATCAAACCCATTGGGCATATTGAGAAGAACCCATCAGTTACTCGCTCAAGTTTGTAAAAGTGCCAGTCATACCGCCTCGTTTCCTTCCACTTGTTCGTTTTTGATTAATGCTTGATACGTATTCGCAATGAGTTGTTGTGAAAGTGGGTACGCAGTTCAAGTGTGCTCTATTTGTCTACCAACGTTAAGGGGCAACCTGGACCCCATATCGTCACCAAGCGCCACCAATGAAAAAAAAAATTACATCTTCTGTTATAATATAGCTTAAGCGGTATCGCGTCTGTTTACCATGCCGAAGGTAGTGGGTTCGATTCCTACTGGGGGCAGCCGTACAAATTGTCTTAGTCTGGGTGTATTTTCATGCTTACGATGTCCATTGTCATGTAATTAATAGCAAGTATTAGTGTGTATTGTATTACATCATTGCTAAAATAGTTATTTTTATAGTTGCCCCCCTCCTTATAATACATTAGGTACTTATAAGTACCTTTATCACATTCTTTTTGCACGCCTACCTCAATATTTGCCTCTCCTGTACCTCCTGCAGGTTGACTGGTAGAAAATGCCATAAGCACTAAGTCCACCTTTTGTACACTGTCTTTGTGCAATAAAGAATTAATAATAATAATAATAATGTCTGGTCACCATAGAACAGGGTATCCTCACCATCCAGAGTCTGGTCACCATAGTTTGGCACCAGGACAAGTTACTGTGTTTTGTGGAAGTTATTATTATTATACGTTTTTACAAAAATTTTAACAATAGCTATCCTTAAAACCAAATAATGGTGATAGCTATTTTTAAAAGCTACCATCTAGAACCTAGGGCCGAGGACCTAGTCCTAGGACTTTAAAGTCACGTCATGATAAGAATCTTTCAGCTGTGTGTTCTCTACTATATTTACGTACTTCGTTCTCATAATTAATCTATGGTAAATTATATGTATTATTACCTTGCTCTCTAATAGGGTGTATAGAATTATAGTATTTTTAGGTTTAGCCTATGTATGTTTTTTTATGTATAGCATTATATTAATATGTAAGTCTATTCAATCATTCCGTGTTACCTTCCGTGCATGTCGTAGAAGGCGACTAAGGAAATCAATTACCAGGAGACGGGCAGCAGCGTCTTCCTGAGATTCCAACCGCATACTGCGATCGCCAACCCGCCTACCAAGCGTGGCGATTATGGCAAAACCCCTTATGGTTATGAAAACCACAAAGGAGGCCTATGTCCTGCAGTGGGCGTCAAATGGCTGATGATGATTCAATCTTACCTTATATGTATAAGTATGTTATAAATTGCATTTCTACTTTTCCCTCTCTCCTTTTTCTTTCTCGCCTACCAATCTTTCTTCCGCCTCCTGCGGTTGACTGGTAGAAAATGCTTACGGCATTAAGTCCGCCGTATTGTACATTACGTGAAGTGCAATAAAACTATTAAATAAATAAATAAATCATTTTTGCTAAACAGCCATTTTTAGAGGAAATTTATAGAAGTCCTTAGTTATTGACTCTACGTTCTCGGCTGTGGGCCCTAAAACTATCAAAAAATTGTAAGATTGTAAATTAAATTGTTTTTTATCCGTGCGCTAGTTAACTCCAGGTCGCCCCTTAACACGAATTTATTAAAAAATATATTTGGTGCCCTCATTATCATCATCATCATCATCAAAGTATTTATCTCTATTAGATATACATAGATAATCAAATATTATATTTGTAAGCATTATATTAAAGATCGAGACCTGTTTAGAAAGAATGTACGAGAATCGTCCGTCGCGTCGCCCGGTACCTACACCAATCTCCTTGTACATTCAAGGTACGTTAGCAATTCACAATTTTAACACGACAGTCGAGAGTTTTAAAGTTTGCCAAGTATCCCAGTGACAGGTGCGTAAAGCGAGCCGCGAAAATAATTCCCAAAATTGTTTTATCAAAATGCAAATGACCACTGAAAGTCGGCCGAGTCGGCTCCGCGAGTTAGAATAACTTGTGAGTTGATAAGCATTCAAATAAACTTGGGATTGAGTGATAAGTAGCTCCTTCTACTTCGAAACCACTCCATAATTAGAAGCCTTCATTGTCAGGAGTCATTTAGGCATATAGCAAACGTTGTACCCAGTTCCGTGCTAAGTCTGTGATGTCCCGTTTAGGGTTTTGTTACTAGATGTATTTTTTTGTCACATAATGCACAAGTTATACATAAATTGGAGCCAAGTTGTACATAAAGAAGCGGTGGTAGCGCAGAGGTCGGGAGGTCGTGGGTTCGAATCCCGGCATGTACCAATGACTCAGTGTTGTAAGTTACGTATATTTGTGAATTTGTGGTAGCAATACCACTCGCTAACTATGAAAGAAAACATCGTGAGGAAACCTGAGTGTTTAAAGTGTTCATATACCTCAGCGCTTGAAATTGCCAATCCGCAGTGGGCACGCGTGGTAATTAAGCCCATACTCTCTATCTAGGAGAAAGCTTATGCCCTGACGTATATAGGAAACATAAAAAAATACATAAATTAACTCAACTTAGCAAACTAGACGTCTTAAAACTTCTATTCTACTTGCTCAGACGAAGAGACACAGCGAAAACTTGCCATAACTTTTATAAGTAAAGCATGTTTTGATTGCTAAACTCTTCACTCGCTAATCCAAGTTCAATTTAAAGTTGTTCTCGAGATAAAACGCCGCTTGTTCATATAACTTTGATTAAGCGGGGTTATTCTCGAGAGTCCACGAAAACTTCGCACTCCTACAGAAGTCGCATAATTCACCCTGTTAGGCATCACAATAGACACACATTTTAACTGGAAAGAGCACACCGTAAACGTAAAAACTAAACTGTCAAGATTTATTTATGCACTTGGTAACCTACGCCAAAAAACTAACTATTAGAACCGCACTTTCGGCATATTATCACGCGTACGCGTGGCTCCGTTATGGAATTGTTCTGCGGGGCAACAGTGCCGACGCACAAGATCTGTTTTTCAAAATCAAAATCAAAATTTTTTATTCAAAGTAGCACAGAAACTGCGACTTAATGAACGTTACAAGTTAAACTAGGTGTCCATTTCAAAATAGATCTAGAGATCATTTTGGAGAAAAAATGGACAAAAAAACTCCAAACTTAGTCTTTTCAAGTCCTTAATTTACGGGATTTATATAAATGTTCTAAAACTCATGCTTTGAACTGGCTCTAATTCCAGACATCATTGTCATCTAAATAATCTTTAATGTTATAGTAGCTTGTTTGGCACTCAGTGTGATATTTGATGCAGAAAAATGTATCCGCGTGTTAGTAAGTAGCTACAGGACCAGTAGCTGTAGGCTCACTTCACTTCTCCCATTTCTCCCACTACCGACAATATACATTCATGAAATTGCGCTTTTTGTTCAAAAAAAACCTGCATCTATTTCAACAAAAAAAGAAACAATTTTAATTCCAGGTCTAAACATAAGCTAGTCCCAACACCTTCAAATATGTAATACTACTGGTGGTAGCCTAATGGGTAAAACGTTGGACTCGGAAGCGAGAGACCCAGGTTCGATTCCCAGTGCGGGCATGTACCTATGACTTTGTTTTCTAAGTTATGTACATTAATTCTGAATCTATAGTTGCAATACCACTCGCTAACTGTGAAGTAAAACATCGTAAGGAAACCTGAGTGTCTTACCTATTCACATATCTCAGCGCTTAGTGGGACATATATAGGCTGCTTATGTAAAAGTGGAACCACCAAAAAAGTTCGCTTATCTGCTTAAGAACCTATTAATTCCAAAATTTTATTACTCAATCAACAAATTCTTACAAGATCAAACACCTCAAAATCACTATAACTGAAAGATAATTCAATCTCGCTTATACCGAGTTGTAGTTAGTTTTCAACTGCTAAGCCAGTAAATAAAATTAATTGTTATATTGTTATTAAATTATTATTTTTAGTTATTTACGCAGTTTAATAATTAACAAATAATTTAAATCCATTTAACTTAATAAGCCTTATTATGGTATTAAAACTAGTTTTAATAAGCATGCACCTCAATTGCCACGCGATCTGTACAGCCCATGAAAGCCCCCCACTGTTGGGCATACGCCTCTTCACCGTCACGCCAACCTCGCCGGTCCCCCGCTAATCTTATCCATTGCCCTCCTATTGCCTGCTTAATGTCATCAACCCATCGGGCATCGTGTATGATCTAATTAATGTAATATAAAACCATCCTATGTGCAACGTGAATGCAAAAAACTAATGTGAATGAATGAAGATGAACTTTGCGTTGATGGTCACACGAGCGCGCCAAATTAACATGGAGTTTTCGGCTTCGCGCGTTTGTTGCTCTATCTATTGGCTTGTGTCTATCATCATCATCCATTTGACGCCCACTGCAGAACATAGGCTTCCCTCATGACTTTCCAAGCTTCCCGGTTTTATGCCGCCCGCATCCAGCGACTCCCCGCTACCGTAACCAGGTCGTCAAACCATCTGTAGGAGGCCTGTCCCCGCTTGTGTTCATACTATCGGGGTGTCGAGAGGTCAATATTGGCAAACGATATTGTCTAAATATATTTAAGCTTCAAAGCGCCGATGTCATGTTTATAATGTCAGTGTTAAACGCTTCATATTGATTTCTATAGATGACGCTGTTTTCAATGTACCTAATCTGTCTTATCTATGGTCTCTATCTTCCTCTTTGCTGAAAAATGGCTGACGAATAAACTTGTGCTATCGAACTTAAAGTCTCTTTAAATTATTACGACGCAGTCTGGACTTCTGAAGCGCTTTCGCCAACAGACATCAAAAATCAAATCAAAATCAACAACAAAGACAGCACTGGGACCTCTTTTTAAGTAAAGCAATACCTGTATCCGGAGGCTCTGTTTTTAGGTTATCAGAAGAAAAATAAACTAAACTTGCGTAACATCAAGTATCTGAGATTCATTAATTAATCTTATTTGGTATCTGCGTAGCTACTCGGGCCGTTACATTAGGTTAGATGATCCAAAATTAGACTAGGGCGAAAAAAATGCAAAAACTCACAACAAAATTTAAATAAATAGGCGTTAATAGTCCTCAAACTTTAAATGAAATGCAAAAAAGTGCAATCTTTGCTCTATAGTTAACTATAGAGTATTTTAACTATAGAGCAAAGATTTGTAGATCTTCGCAGCTTATCCTGATAAACGTCAGTGCCGGACGGTTCTGTCTCTCACTCCTTTAAACTCTTCTTTGCGCGCGACTCTATGTGTCGGCCATACTTCGACCAAATAAGGGATTTATTAGCCAAAGGCATGATAAAAAGGATAGTTACAATTTATACAAATTCCATCGAGACGCGTAAATACTAAGCACCACGACGAACAGTCTCAGATAAAGACAAGTGATTACGCTGTCATTGTGTAGACGTGCAGATGTAAGGCACAAAACACAAAGAGCCCTCCCAAAGTACACCGTGCAACTGCAAAACTCATACCCCTAATAGATCCTTTGTGAGTCTCAGCGGGTAATCCCCGCGCTTATGAAATGCACGGGCTGCATCTGCGCTGGTGCGGTCACAGGCGGATTAGAACCGGGTACCGTCGCGAGCGGGCCGCCCCGTTATCCGGCGCCACCTCACTATCGCTTTGGCGTTTCTCGTTTAGGGGCTTGCTAGTATTTGTCACAACCATAACAATGATCAATCACTACGTAAATGTTGAAATGATTGACTGTTTGTTAGCTTGGCCTGAGATTTTCATTGACTGTCTCGTTCGTCTTGTAGTAACACGCTTGATCTGTCAGGATCGTGGCAATTGGCAGCCCCTGGTCTCTGCCTACCCCTCTGGGATACAGGCGTGAGTTTATGTATGTATGTATGTATCTAATACGCTTGACAAACAGATCGCTTGGATCGATTCCCGCTGGAGACCAACGTAGTTATTTTTTAACTGAGTTCAAAAAAGGAAGAGGTTTTAAATTCGTCAGATACTTTTTTTCTATGTATGTTCCCCAATTAGCTACTTAAAGACGCTTGGTCCGATTTGGAAAATTATTTTTTTGTTTGAAAGGGTAGACTTTCCAGGGGTCCTAGAGTAATCGAGCGAAGCCACACACTTAAAGCGATTTGGGTTTTTTTATAGTGCTGTAGTATTTTGAAGTCGACTTTTTTAATTTTTTTTTTGTGACACCACATAATGTCCAACTTGAGACTAGGGCAGGCGATAGTGTTGTCTGGGAGTTAGTTATGAGTTATTTTATTTTACGTATATACTTAGTCTAAATAGACGACATTTTCAATTACTAGTTACATAACCGTGCGTGCGTAGCTCTTCCATGATTGCGGTGAATGACCAACTTTCCACGTTTGCAAGATTCGAGTTGAGCTTAGTACTGTACAATTTCTAGACAACGGGGAGCTTGGGTCTGAAATTGAAACACGTCCTCAAGCCGAAATATTCAGATTAAAGAGAACTCCATCTGGCAGTAAACGTGTTAGTGGGGTCCACGTTTTGGTTATATTCTTGATAAGAACATGTAAAGATATTTGATTTATGTTGTCAAAATCGGAAAATTAGTAAAGAACCTTTTGCTCACAGTCGCTGCAGCTTTCTGATTCCCAAAATTTAATTAAGTAGCAACAACATAAAAATCACGAAGGTATATTACAGTCTTTGCAACTTGATAGCTGAAGACCACCAGTCTCAATTCTATTTTTATTTGACAAGTTTTTAAATCAATAACTTCATATTAGCATACACGTCCTTCATGATGAATGTTATTCATGCATAACATGTTATCTCTTTTCTAATTTGCATAGCACAGGCTCATCTTAGTTTGAGAACCTAGCTTAAGTAATTAATCCATCTTGTGAAAATTCTCCTAAACAACCAGCTTGATGCATAAGCACATTAATGTCCCAATGCTGGGCACAGGCCTTTTCTCAGAGAGATTTAGTCTGAGTTATACGAACCCTTCAAACATTCTCGCATCCTCACGGTTTTTCCTTTACCTTTGCCGAGAACATACAAAATTTTCGGGAATAAATTCTTCTTGGAATATCTGAATTTTCCCCAAAACCAACCCTTTATGATATGTTTCAAAGCTCTACAATTTACACGAGTCCTAGTCTAGTCTCTTTGTCATTGAAACGTCACGCCGATGTTCTGAGGAACTTTGCGGGACGTAATTAATGAACCTTTCCGTGACAGCGGCCTCATTGATCTACACCGCCATTCGTTCACACAAAGCATCTGTAATCTGGTTCTTATTGACTCGTATAAGACCTAGGAGCGTCACTTGATTTATTATTTCCTTTATTGGCTAGATGTAGATTTTTTCTCACTATACCTACCTCATTCGCGTTCAGCTCAAAGGATCTATTAGCATCGATTAGGAAAAGCGCTAATCGAGTCTCGGGCCAAAATGTGCAACTTGACAGCGACCCTTTTCTGATTTCCTGTATTCTAAATAAAAAGGGTGGCTATCATATCTCGAAATAAAAGTCAATATTACGCATTAGCAGAAGCAGTGCACGTTCATATTCTATTCAGAATTCCGATAATTATAGAACATATAGTTGAGGTGACCCAAAACGTAAAACAATGACGTTGTAAAATACCAAACCGTTAACACCGAGCATTGTGGGAGCGCGTGCTAAATGGGAATTCATGAGATTCGAAGTTTGAAATTAATAAAAAATTAAGATGTTATAAGACATTTGCTGTTGTTATTTGCTATTTCATTTGCTCGTTCATTACATTATATCCTATAGCTGCTTTCTGTGCTTCTCCACTTATAAACGTTGGTCATCAGCTCTTTATTTCTTGTCAAGTGAAACAGTGAAATTGTCAAGCGAAACAGGCCTTCAATTCTCTGATATATCTGAGCGGCGACGTCTATAGAAGTCAATAGATATTAACTTTCTAGCTTTGGAGATAAAATGCGAAGGTAATTTAATCTGTTGTAAGGTGCAATTTTTCGTTAAACTATTTATAATACAGGCATACAAGGTAACTCTGACAGTGATGTGGCTACTCAGAAAATAGGGAGGGTCCAGCTGAGGTAAGATGACAATACGAGTGGCGCGTTTTGACGCGTCCGAATGTCAAAATACGCGACTTTGTAGTATATTAATTGACAAATTCAAATATTTAAGCGCGACAAAAAGCTCTACTCATGCCGTCATGCCACTTTTGCTAGTAGAAAACAATTTATTGTAAACGAGAAAAGTGCCTGAAACCGGCGTGTGCGCATGCAACGACTAATGAGTGTTGATGAAGCGTAAGAGGTCTGTCAGGGTCGTGGCAAGTAGCAAACCCTGGTCTCTGCCTACCCCTTCGCGATACAGGCATAAGTTTATGTTATATAGATTAGATTAGATTACATTAGATTAATACTCTTTATTGCACACCATATATCATAAAGATACATGCAAAATCTTAAATATCTAAGTTACAAAGCATAAAACTGGCGGTAGATATGTACATTCATGTAACGCGGACTTAACTTTGAATGTAAAACTAGAACAACCAACGAGTTTACGAGTTACCGCCTTCTCCGCCACTAAAATAGAATAGAATTATAATATAATTATTTGATTCCCGCGGGCAGGAGCTCAGTGGTGGCTAATGTAAATTTAGTCGAGTCGAGGCTCGCGAGTGAATAGGAAAATATAGAGCTTCCACTATTCCGTGAGACTTTGGGGCAATACCGCTGTAACGGGCCTGATAACGCGGTAAACTTTTTCGGTCTCATTTATGAAAACCGGCCAAGTACGTGTCGGGCCAAGCGCTATACAGGCACCGTAGAAAGAGGGATTTTTCATCTGCTTTACAGAACTAACAACTTCGTCGAAGTCATTTTCAATGTATAACATAACATAACATAAACTCACGCCTGTATCCCAGAGGGGTAGGCAGAGACCAGGGACTGCCACTTGATATGATCCTGACAGATCACTGTATTTTGATTCAATGTATTTTGTACGAAATTTTACTTTTCTAAGTTGGTTGCTCATTGCTCTTTAACTAGTATAGCTTATTTCGCCGTGATACTTTTGCTTTTAAGTTCATTATATGTGCTACTACCCTGATTTTTTTACGTTTCTGCAATCAACCGTTGAGCCAGGAGAGGGGGGACGCCCTACTCGGACAAAAATTTGCGCGTTATAGCTTAATATTTCGAAAACGGAAACTTAAATCAAAAATAGCTTTTGCTACACCCACAATATTTTAAACGACCAATCCAACAATGTCCCCCATGATGGGGTAGACTAAAAAAATCATTCCTACATATTAGGGGACGATCGGTAAAAAAAAAAAATCGGACACTTTATTCTTTATCTTTGTCGGCGTGCGAAATATACCAAATTACAGCTTTCTAGTACCGCCGGTGTTTGCGTTAGGCCGCGGACGGACAGACAGACAGACAGACATACAGACAGACGGACATGGCGAAACTATAAGTTTTCCTTGTCGGACTACGGAACCCTAAAACCGTCGATTGTGCTAAAACACTCCTAATGCGTAGTTAAGGCCGATTTATGAGAGGAATGCCTGTTATGAACCGGCTCTAATACCGTTGTAAGTGCTTTAGTGGAATCGACTTTTTATAAATGTTTAATTTTAGCAGAATTCAACAACAGTTACAAACTTCGTACCGCCGCAGATATACCAAGTATTTCGTTCTCGAGATATTATTGAAAAACCGTCGTTCATCAAAATGTATAAGAAAATGGATTTTCTCCATCTGAGTTTTTTTTGTTTATTTTTCACAAGTTTTAGAGTAATTCAGGGCGAAAACAAATGCAACAAATCAAAGATCATAAAATTCACAAATTTTGTACCTCACACAACTATCGAGCACATTGGAAATGAATCGAGTCACAAATTTCATATGAAAAATTTTGTTCTGACTTTTAAAAAGGTTAGGCTACAGGGCAAACCCTTAACCCGATCGTCCTTGTTTTAGGCTCAAATTGTAGCTGACATTTAGTCAGAGGAGTTTTTTCAAATTTTTGATATCATACTTCTTTTCTAAAATATCGAACGCCAAAATCAAAATTTGGGAAAAAAAAATATATTTTTGTTTTTCGATATTTCAGCCATAACTTTTTTCTTTTTTGAATTTCTCAAATAATTATTTTTGCACATTGCAGCTCTCATAGATACGCCTCTCTTGACCCTTTTTTGAATATCATATCTTCACAATTCTCCGAGCTATAAGGGGATCGCACTTATTCGTGAAAGTCGTGAATCTTTTCGTTCGCAGCCTAACCTGGAGCGAACGAAAAGACATCAACCCAAAAATCTGTTTAGCCGTTCTTGACTTATAAGTGATGTAACTAAACCGACTTTGTTTTATAGATGAGATGTTAGCATTTACGACGGACGGTGAAGCAAACGGAAAGGTCTTAATGAGTTTTCCTACTTTTTAGTGTATCTTCTATGTCGCCCAGCGAGTCCGGGCACGCTGTGTTAATGCAATACTGCGCCAGTGCGAATTAGCTTGTTAGTTTTGTATGCTAATTTCGTTTCAGGCACACTTTGGAGAAGCGCGAAACTGTAGTCGGTGCCATTTTGTACCGCGTTGTGTAACTTTGTTGCGCAAAAAACCCTCTTGTTTCTGACGTCTCGCCACTTACCTACGTTTATATTCGGTGTAAACCGGTGGATCGTCGCTCGAAAGTTGCTCATTTGCACGTACGTGCAATTACTTATTTTGTCGGATATCATTTCTGTGGAACGTTACTGCACATGAGTACAGTGATTCTCTCAATTATTCCTAGCTCAGTGTGTAATGACGAGCTATCCTACTCGTAGCATATCTAAGTTTTCCCAGCATCAGAAAAACACGTGTATTTTACCGTGTGATATTTAGATATAAAAACTAGCCAATTGCGAGTCGGACACGTGTAATACGTAATTTTATACTATGGAGTGCCGCGCCTCATGATTTACAATTACGTGTATAGATTTTTTAGTTTTGTTTTAGGTCTTAGTTTAGTTTAGGTCTCTTAAAAGGGGCGCACTTATACTTGACTAATTTTTATTATTTGCTAATTTTTATTATAATCTTACTGTGTTCGATAAGTGCTTCACCTGTATTACTGTTTTTACGATAGAGCATAACCAAAAAACAAGTTTTAATAGCAACTTTTCTTCAAACTTTCACCTGGTTGTCCTTTACGGTTTTTATGAGATAAAACTCTTTGTATGGTTCAGACGGATGGACAGTCAGATAGACGTTATAGGCATAGTAATAGGGTCCAGTTCGCACCCTTCGAAAACGGAACCCTACAAAAATCTTCGATCTTATCAATAACCCGACAAGTGTTTTATGCTACTCAGCCCGTACCATGAAGCTTAAGTACTGAAAAAATAACAATATAATTTTATGGTCATGAGCCCAATGGGACAAGAAATAGTCATTTCTCATATAATAGGCCTGATAGGACCGTGTAGGTATACCGTTACTTAAGAGGCTGTTCTTTCTTTCACAGAAGCGGTTGTTACCTGTAAGTTTGCCTTTTTGTAGGGTACCTCAAAATGAAAAAACGGAACCCTTATAGGATCACATTGTTGTCCGTCCGTCCGTCCGACTGTCTGTCAAGACTTTCTATCTCAGAAACGCGTGGAGGTATTGAGTTGAAATTAAACATATAACTACTCAAGTCTATAGTCCCTTGAATCTGTAAAAAATCAAAATTCTAAGTTAACGTAAAAAAACGATAAAGCCGTTTATGCCGCAATAAACGTATATTGAAATCGCCAATCCGCGGTGGGCACGCGTGGTGATTAAGCCCACACCCTCTCCCTGAGAGAAGGCCTGTGCCCTACAGTGGGACGTATATAGGCTGCTTATGTAAACGTATATTTCAACACTCAGAGGAATCAAAATTTATAGGGTACTTTCCGTTGACCTAGAACTACGAAATTTGGCAAGTAATATCGTCTTATACTACAAGTACAGGGAAGAATCTGACATTTGTAATAAATCATAAAAAATTTAGTCTTTGCTGTTCGGAAAAGGCTCGGAAAAAACTGCAAGACTCGATTTCTAAACTATTTATAAGACTAGTACTTACAGTACCTACAAATTTGTACGGAACCCTCGGTGGGCGAGTCCAACTCGCACTTGTTCGGTTTTTATTAATAAACTAGCAGTGCCCGTTGCTACATTCGCATGATTAACGGCTATGGGCTGTAGGCTAACTGTAGCGTTTTGCTATTATTTTCAGACCACCCAAAATTAACTGTGTATACCGTAGTCAGAGCAGTACTTTCATGCCTTTTTCTTTAAAGCTCTACCCTAAGGTACCTGGCCGTTCACGAGGATAGATTCTGGCGCAGGATGCCCTAACTCAGTAAGAAATATAGCCCCGGCGTGTCGCGAAATTGGTTTTTAGTACCAGAATATAGAGCTTATTAAATTTTTGAGGGATCTGAAACTCGAGATGAAAGTTTAACCATGCTTGACGCTTCTTACGAGAAAGTATGAAAATCATCGAAAAAACCGGCCAAGTGTGAGGCACAAAGTACAACATTGGCACATTTAAGTCTAAATTAATTCCTAAAATCTGAAAAATAAATTGTATAAAATTCCTTAATTGCATACATAAAACTGTACTATCGCTATGTTACAACATTTTGAATCTAATTTAAACCTATGTACCTAAGTACCGTCCTAAATGTCGTAGTTTTCGTAAAAGTACAGTTTAAAAATGCTGTGTATACCTTTAATTGGCATAATAGCTAGCCCTAAGTCACATTTATTATAAGCTTTGTTATGTTTGCGTGCTTGCTGTTGGTGTACCTAATAAATAAAATAAAAAAAATGAAATAAAAAACATTGGAATTTTTCAAGCGTCTACCTGTTGCCGTTATTAATATCGAGCAAAAAACCGCAAACATTTATTTTATTATATTATTAAATATTTATTTTATTCTGTTTTAAGTATTTGTTGTAGAGGCAACAGAAATACATCATCTGTGAAAATTTTGTCAGTCTAGCTATCACGGTTCATGAGATCATCAGCCTGGTGGCAGACAGACAAACAGAGGGGCTGCAGCAGTGGAACGTATATAAGCAAACCAGTGATAGAAATCTTCTTATAAAGTTTTTGGTTGTCATAAGTCATTAATTCATATCAACCCATATTATTTCTTATTTTTAAAATTATTTCTTGTATTGAAACAAAGCTGCACATAGGCGAGTAGTTTCTTGACTTGACCGAAAATGAATGAAACAAAATAAACAACAACTGTTGTTCTACAACTTTTGGATTGCTTTTTGTAAGATTTATTTTAGCTTTTTTAAGCTTTTTTGACAGATAAAGCTTAAAACCATATGCGCACGAAATGGATGTTGTTCCATGTAGGACAATAATTTACTGGTAACTGCGCATTGATAGAGCGTGTGAAGTGCGAATCTTAATAAATTATGTAAGTCTTAATATTTCAACATAAACTCACGCCGTATCCCAGAGGGGTAAGCAGAGACCTAGGACTGCCACTTGCCACGATCCTGACAGATCACTTTCGCTTCATCAACATTCATCAGTCGTTGCGTGCGCGCACGCCGGTTTCGGGTACTTTCTATCTTGCCTTTTGCTAAAAAAAGTTCAAAAAAGTATAGATCTGAGAAAAATCTCATAGGATGGAATCATGTGGATGGATCCCACTGGTAGGGATCGAGATTAGTGAAATCACCATCTTTATCAGCCGTCTGACGCCCACTGCATGACATGGGCCTCTTCCGTGGTTTTCCAAGCTTCCCGGTCTTGTGTCGCCTTCATCCAGCTACTGCCTGCCACTTCTACTGAGCAATTCTTCGAGCTGTATTACTAACTAAGGTTCTTCTGCGGATTTCCTCACTCCTAACACAGCTCTCTCCATTAGAAGATTAGTGAAATAGCCCTGGCTAACTTAAAAGCCCACCATTGAAATATACATACTTGCCTCTTTACCACTAAACGTGACTGAAAGCCTCCTGCATGCATCCAAATCTGCGAGATGCAACCACATTTCCAAATCCAACATTTCCCTCCAAATTTTGGCATAAGCATAATACTTTGGCTTTAACGTATGCGGAGTAACCAATATACAAGGCTTATGGGCAACCATTAAGCTAGAAGCACCATAAGAAGAATGTATACTTTCAAAACATCAGGGCTGATTCGCACTAGCGGTCACTTAGCATTGTGTTATACAGGCTGAAATCTGGGTTGTTTGAAAGCCGCGGTTATGTTATAGGTAATTAAAAATGCCATCTATTAAGACTATTACTTTTAATTATAGACATCAATTTAAAAAAATCACTCACACGACTATCGAGCACAGTGGAAATGAATCGAGTCATAAATGTCATGTGAAAAATGTTCTGACTTTTTGGCTTTTTTCAAAACGGTTAGGCTACAGAGCATACCCCTAACCCGATTGTCTTTGTTTTAGGCTCAAATTGTAGCTGACTGAATTTTCCAGAGAATATTTTCTTAAATTTTTGATATCATTCTTCATTTTGAAAATATCGAGCGCCAAAATCTAAAATTCGGATTTTTTTTTTCAGGCCATAACTTTTTTGTTTTCGACTTTCTCGAAAAATTTTTTGAATATCATATCTTCACAACTCTTCAAGTTATAAGGGGAAGACATTTTTTCGTGAAATCGGACCCTACACTAGAGCGAACGAAAAGACATTTCCAATGTCAAAACAAATTGGATTAAGATATCTTGTTTCAAAAAATTCGTGAACAATTTATTAGGGCCTCTCCGTCTATCAGAACGATGACCCACAGACTCGCGGCACTCACGCATCGCTCTGGCTGGCTACTAATAGAAGAAGAAGAAGAAGAATAAGAAAGACATTTATTATACCAACAAGATACATCACAGAAACAAAATAAGCACATAAGTAATGGTTCTAATAGGTTCGAATATGATTGTGTCGAGATATGATTGGAAAGTGCCTTACAAAAAAATAAACTAGCGTATGTAACCACGGCTTTCAAAACATTCCAAATTTCAGCATGTATAAAACACAGCATGCGGGACCAAACTAACCTGCAAGATATTGAACGATGAGAGATTCAGGCCATCATCTCTTCCACACCCTCTGCCGGCTTGATAACTTCGTCTGAAAATAATAAAAATAGGTAATAATTATTTCCACAACACCACTTGTCCTGATCTCAAACTGGGATACCCTGTACTATGATAGCCATCGTCATGATGTCAGTCCAGTCACAGCGATTTTTAGCAGTCGTTTTTTTTGTTTTTAATCGCTTTTACTTCACTGCAGTGAACGAACCAACTGGAATACTTCTGCAATATCATGCTCTCTCAAAAAGGCCCACAAAATCGCTTAACCCGCCGTTCCGAGCCCAGTCTACCCCAAAACAGTATTTATGGCTAATTAACTTTTATTTACTGACTCCGGTATATTTATGAGCACCTCTGAAATTGTGCCTTGATGCGCGCTCGCCGAGATAAACGTACTTTTTTTCTGCAAAAGTGCGGTCGCGCCACTTAGCGGAGGTATTTACTTTTTGGAGGATAAAATTAGTTTTTCTGTTGGAAAACTATTTCTTGAGTGGCTGATGTATACTTTGCATTTTACGCCTGTTATTTATAAGTAAAATTAATGCCTGTTTTATATACTTTGATAATTTTTCTCTTTGTAATTATCTCTTTCCTACACTTTCCTACAGAGAGAGTCTGTAAAAATGCATGTATTTATATTGTGAGTAATGGCTAGGCTTTGAACTATAGCACTCATCCTTTAAAGATATAAACAAAGATATTTATTTGACAAATCACAAACAAATACATGATATACCCTTCAATATCAAAAACCAATAAGGGTAGCCCTACACCAACCACGCGACTGGTCTCTTTAACCGCCACGCTACCTGCCCAGCCGGTATGCATTAGCGACATTATAAAGGACATAAACGATTCAATGGGGCCAGTAAGAGCGCCATTCGGCTGAGGGATGCTTCCATAAATTACTCGCGAGACCGTCTGAACGCGTGACCCGCGCATTTCTCAAAAGTTCCCTCTGAACTGGCCCTTAGGACAAACCCAGTTTTTACCTTCGTGGAGTATCATATGTAATAGGTGCTTACTAGAAGAAATAAAAATGAAGAATATATGGCTTTGGTCACAGGTGGGTGACTGGAAAGGAAGATCCGAAGATCGGACTCAGTGGCGTGTCTTGGGAGAGGCCTATGTCAAGCAGTGGACTAACGCTGGCTGACTATGATGATGATGATGGCTCTCCCCTCTGTGACTAAGAGTATCGTATGTATGGTGACACTGTAAGGCCACGGTTACCATTATCAAAATTTCACTAGCTTTAAGGGGTGGACCCCTAGTAAATTTTTTTGTGCAGTAACGAATTATTAATAATAATAGAACCTGACCCTTTCCGTGTGACGCCGAATTAAGAACTGCGTCACTCCATTTCCTTCCGTGAATGTCGTAGAAGGCGACTAAGGAAATAGCAGCGTCTTCTTGAGATTTCAACAGCATACTGCGATCGCCAACCCGTCTGCAAAGCGTGGCGATTATGGCAAAACCCTTCATGGTTACGAAAACCATGAAGGAAGCCTGTGTCCTACAGTGGGCGTCGAGTGGCTGATGATGATAAATAGAACCTGAATAGTTGGTTAAAACTATACAGTTACACTATCCTTCAAACCAAAATTCATCGCTTAATTCCACCGCCAGTAAGGCTACTCTTTCACCCTGGTAACATAGAGTGCCTCAAACGAAAACGTCACAAGAAAAAGTTTAGTTCCGCCAGAAACATCAAAGTATTGCCGAAACGATCACTTCCCCGAAGTCTCAGCGCTGAATTTAAAGGCTGTCACACGCTTGCTTTGGCTTGACAAAACGTACATGCCAGTGTCACCGCACTGAATTGCATCTAAAATTGTGTGACATTGAGACTGCGTTTACACCTAAAGACTGTTTATAGGAACGACAATACAAGTTTCTATGCATCTTATGCATAAATTGCAAACTGTTGTCCGTGACTTCATCCGCGTGGCTAAAAGTACCTTATATGCTATTCCAAATTATAATCGCAGAAAAACTGCGCCAGGTTTCTCCCCCAGATCTGATCAGCCATTCGGGCGTGATTGGGTAACAAATACCATTTAATAATAGTATTAAGATTATTTATAAATTTTACACTGGAAATAAGTATGAAGAGGAGGGATAAGGTACCTACTAACGTTTGGCCTTCTTTAAAAAAATTTGTTCTTTGTAAAGTACGCCAGCTCGTCATTCGGGAAGTCGTGGATTTAAATTCCATCATGTACCAATGACTTTGGTTTCTAAGTTAAGTACATTTGTGAAGTTAAAGTAGCAATACCAAGCGCTACCTTGTTTGAGGTGTTCACATACCGCAGCGCTTGAAATTGCCAATCCGTGGTGAGCACGCGTGGTGATTAAGTCATACTCTCTCTCTCTCTGAGAGAAGGCCTGTGCCCTACAGTCGGACGTATATCATCATCAGCCACTTGACGCCCACTGCAGGGCTCAGGCCTCCCTCGTGGTTTTCATAATCATGAGGTGTTTTTGCCATAATCGCCACGCTTGGCAGGCGGGTTGGTGATCGCAGTATGCAGTTGGAATCTCAGGAAAACGCTGCTGCCCGTCTCCTGGTAATTGATTTCCTTAGCCGCCTTCTGCGACATCCACGGAAGGAAATGGTGTGACGCTATTCTTAATCCAGCGTCACACGGAACATTATTATTATTATTTCTTTTGTAAGGTGTAGGGTGTAACAAATATGTGTAAGGTAGAATACGCGTTCACTTGGTCTAAACACGGAATGAAATAGTAGCACAGTTACAGCGCTGTGTCTCGGCGCACTAAAAGGCTTTCAGAGCAATACGGTTGCCTCAATCTTGCGTTCAATCCTCGATCGCTAGATTGTGGTGCGAGACGTCAAGAATAAATATATAAAAAAATAAACAACTTCTACACAAGAAGAAAATTTAAACAAAAAAATGTCTAATTTATTTTTCATACCATTCGTTTGTCGTAATAACTGTGCTGTCGTCCACTGACTAAAAGGGGCTAACCCTCACTTGGGCCTTTTTTTTTAGTTTTTGGTGATATTTTTAGTGACATCTACATTATTATATTCTTTTTGTTGCACTAACCCGTGCTGAGGAAATAGGTTTAAATAGGTTTTTAAAGCATCTACATTACGTATTTTTGTTTTAAGATCCTTGTTTCTAACAATATTAGTTTTGAAGATGTAATGAAACAAGGTGGGTTAGTGGCTAAGCCACTTTTTTTAAGAACATCAATTGTCATCTTTTTGTGGCTACGTGTGGTCATGTCATGTGACGTCAGCACCATCTATCGGTAACTTGCGGTACCTACTGTATTTTTTTAATGACGCTTTGAAAAGCCCTCATTAATTAAGTGACATGCCATTTGTGTGCAATGTTCAATGTTCAATTTGTTGGGAAAACCCAAGGGCAAAGCACCGATTTTCAGCTCTAGCCCGCCGAGGATACGAGGACGCGCAGTTCATTATAGAAACTAATTTGATAAGTTATTTCATATGAATCTGATGGGTTAACTAATTGCACATGTTATGTTCTACATTTTATACGTGAAACGTAAACCGCACCCTTATATATGGAAACAACTCATCAGTTCCACATCTGTCCCAAGCCCCCATTCCGTTTCAATTTATTGACTGTCATACACTCGGAGCCTGTATCTTTGCAATCAATTTGAAAATGCACTCCGCTCTGCACGCCAAATTGATATCTAGATCAACGTTTATAGAGTTCCAATTGGTTTTGAAACATTTTGAACACTAATGGGCTCTTTCAGTAAGCTGTCAACAAAGTCTCCTTTCACCAAATTGATACTAGTGAACGTTTGGCTTTGCGCACACGGAACTATAATAATAATGATATAATGTATTGTCACCTTGTTAACACATAAAACACACCAATCATAATACAAAACATATGATAGGGAGGTATATAAAGTAATGCTAGCGCTTCACTTACTCCTATTCGCAAAATGGCGAACGATTTATAATATGCTTCAGGTTTCACAAAATCAGTGATAAAGATTCGTCAGAAAACCCGGCAGTGGACAGTTTATTTTATGCAGTCCCGATTGTGTCGCAAAGGCCTCCCGTTTAGCTCTCCATTACGACCTCGTGGCGCAGCGGTAGTGCATCTGCATGCCATGCGAGAGGTCCCGGGCTCGAATCCCGGCTGGGGACAAAAAAACACCCCCAGGTCTTGGATGTTTACATGTTTGTGATGTCGTTGTTTCTGGTTCCCACAAACCTAGTGTGGGGCCAGACGCAATGTATGTGCCTGTTTGTAAATGTTTATGTTTATGTTTATTCCTCCCTGTTCATGGCCACCTCCTGCCAGCCCGGTAGAAAGGTCGTGAGATAGTCAAAGTTAATATTTGCCAAATACGAAAATGCGAGTGGCCAAATGGGGCGTCGACATAAGAAATAGAATGATCGAAGGTTGGTATTTTTATTTTTATCAACATTCTGAAATGGCGAAGGTAAGGTTTGTCCCAAAAAGCGTCTCAAATAAGAGCTACAAACAACCGCAAAACCCAATGAAGACGACAATAAGCGCCCACAAAACCCTATCGGCTGACACCTGGTTAGGCGACGTAATTCTTGCCCATTCATTCGGGAAATCGGGCTGATACGTACCAATGGATACCTCCCGGCGGTCCACACCTATTGACATAAAGAGGACACAACTTTGAGACCAACCAGCGTTCACAAAAGATACCTTAACACCTTAACTTCATGGGTCTAGAGTTCAGAGTTGCTTACTCGAGAGGTGAGTGCAGATTGGCTTAGGCGTACATTGCGGTTTCCCTTTCAGTTCCCTATAAAAAGGTGTTTTTCGGAAGACGTCTCAACAATGTGACAGGAAAAGGTATTGCTTGTATTTATATGTGGTTTTTGTAGGTAACGTTGATTTGTATTTGTTATTTCAGTATTGTCTGATATCAGTAAATGTGCATCAGATTAATATCGCAGATGAAACATTCATTGCATTGAAAAAATTAATGAATGAATGAAAAACCATTTATTGGCAAGAGCAAAGATTTTTCACATTTTACTCTAAATTACTTACTTATTATTTTAAACAAGATTTAAAGCGGAGGAACTTGACAATAAGTAAGTAAGTAACTTCCACACAATACAAGAACTTGTCCTGGTCCCAAACTAGGATACCCTGTGCTATGGTAACCAGGCAAGGACATCACAAACATGAAAATACCCCCAGACTGAGGCCATTTGTACAAATGTACGGCGGCCACCAGTGGGAATCAAACCCACGACCTCTGTCTTAGTGGCTAAGCGCCTTAACGGCTAGACCAACGAGGCAGTCAACAGGACTGACTCTCAGCCCGTGCTGAGAGATGCTGGGCATCCATTGCGTGTTCGATTTTGTCAGAGAAGGGATGAAGACGCCTGATATTTTTATATCGTTTAATTTTTGTAATATTTTATTATTTGTATTAATTGTGTCTCTATGTAAAGTATAAATTGAATTGTAAAAAACTTACGTTTAACCTCACAGCACATTCCATTGGGCTGTAATGTTGTAGGACTTTGTATCATATAAATAAATAAATCATTATGTTAAGTAGGTATTATCTGTATACAGTGTTTCAGAAAAGTCTGATGAAAGTTAAGAGGGTCATAAATGCTATCTTTTATTATGAGTAACTCCGAAATATCGAAATTTCATACATTCACTAGAGCAAATATCAAAATTTTGTATGGAACATCTGATAGTTAAAATATTTTCTACGCAAAACAATCCTAGCTAGAGTACCCTGTGCTATGCTAACCAGCAACGATATCACAAACATGAAAATACACCCAGACTGAGGCAATTTATACATATATACGGCGGTCCTTTGATATTTCTAAGTTGGTCTTATAATAAAGGTTTTTTGTATTTTTGAACTAAAACTGTCGTAAGTACTATAAGTTATTAAATTAATTCCGAAATCACTTATTTGAATTTTTTTGTTTGTATTGATGATTAGAATCATCAGATCATCAAATCATCATTTAAGGGCCCGTACATAAAACTGCAATGCGACGTCGAATCGTAAAAATGTGCAAGCTCGCGCGACGCATCGCAAGAACTTGCGAATTGATTCGCATCGGCGTTCATAATAGTAATTTGGTTTCTTTTTCCTGTATCTTCTTAGCAATAACATAAGTGAGCACTTTTTTTACGATCCATGTCACGACCTAGTTTACAAAATACGGTTCAGTGCGGTTGACGGTCGTCAAAGGAATGGTCACCCGAATCGTGGAAGGGAGATGCCCTGCCGCACGAAATCGCATTGCAGTAATTCGTGTCGCAGTTTTCTGCGTTGCAAATTCGCATAGCGCCGATTCGCAATTTTAACACGGAGCCTTACCTCCGCTACGTAGAAACGGTATCCCTCTGTGTACTAAAGTAATTGCTTCTCCGGTAGTAGTGTCACAATATGTAGTTTATGCGCAAATGTATCTTACAATCTCAAATAACTTTATGATTCCACTAGTCATAATACGAAGCATCTCATGAACAGACGGTATGTATGTTAATCTCAACAATACTAGCGGCCACGAGTGTTTCATTGTAAACTAGTTGAGAGACTGTTATGGCAGTGCACTATTTTATTTACTAGACCATTCTAACGCAAAATGTTGAAAGTTACATTTTCCACTGTATTGTTATTTTGTATTCAATGACGTATCTCTCCGCTTATTTCGTAAGAACAACATCGTTATTCATATTTCATTACCACTACAGGTTCAGACGGAAAACACATTGAAAGTACAACGGTGCGTGATACAGCTGATATGGACTCTACTCAATTGATTTACGTAATGATTTCACCGCTAGAATGTTAAAGTTAATGTGTGTGTGTGTGTGTGTGTGTGTGTGTGTGTGTGTGTGTGTGTGTGTGTGTGATGTGTCCACTATACATTTAAAGGTATCTTAAAAATACTTTTAGATTCGTGTTTCAGTATTTGACACTACAGAGTAACAAAATCCCATTATACGTACAAAAATGTAGGGTTCTACGCGTCAATACGAACAAATTTTGATAGGAATACTTCGAAATCTCAAAAAAAAAAACAGCTGTTCCATACATTTAATGCCACAGGTCGTGAGGAAACCCGAGTGTCTGAATTGTTCACGTACCTCAGCGCTTGAAGTTGCCAATCTGCGGTGGGCACGCGTGGTAATCGGCTCATACCTTCTCTCTGAGAGAAGGCCTGTGCCCTGCAGTGGGACGTATATAGGGGACAAAAACATGCCGCTTTCGCATGAAACAGCTAAGAAAATTGTTTAGCTTTTTTTAAGTTATCCCTAAGGGCGCTAATACACGGGTGGCACGTTGCGAACGACAGTACCAACTGCAGACGTCGACACTCGTCGACGGCAGCCGTTGACGCGTGGCGGCAGTCGCCGACAAATCGGCGTCAAATACCCGCGTCGACACTATAATTCGTAACGTGCCGCTCGTGTATAAGCGCCATAAGGTCAAAGTATGTCGTACGTATTGACGTGTATAGCATAAGTAGGCAGCCTATATACGTCCCACTGTAGGGCACAGGTCTTCTCTCAGGGAGAAAGTATGGGCTTAATCACCACGCGTGCCCACCGCGGATTGGCGATTTCAAGCGCTGAGGTATATGAATAGCTCAGACACTCAGGTTTCCTCACGATGTTTTCCTTCACCGTTAGTGAGTGGTATTGCTACTATAACTTCACAAATGTACCTACATAACTTAGAAAACAAAGACATAGGTACATGCCCGCACTGGGAATCGAACCTGTCTCCCGCTTCCGAGTCCAATGTTCTACCCACTAGGCTACCACCGCCATTGACGTGTAGAATCAATAATTTTCAAAATGTATAAGTCAATTTTGTTATACCCTATAGAACGAAATACTTGACGGTCCATCCGTGTGCCGCCGTGCCGCGTCCTTGTGGGGCTGGTGGACAGTTGCAGATCTACCTTTACATTTTAGTCGCAAAGTTGCCCGCGTAGAGTGCACCGATGTGAAGTTTGATTTACTGTCGACTGCAAACGTCGAATTTTGAGATAGCTGCTTAGCCCGGAATGGGATGTCCTTGTGAATGTTGCACGTCAAGTTCACGAGCTGATGTAAGCATGTAGGTTGGCTGAGCCGGGGCTATAGAGGCTGAATGGCGAGAGTGTTTAGCTAAGGGGTGGCGTCTTCATATTCAATGGCGGTTCGAGAATGATTTATTGTTCCTGTCGGGCTACTCCACACTCATGCTTTGTCATACATCGCTAAAAAGATTAATGGTGAAAGCGCGTCTATCTTTAAATTACACTCGAGAGCAATGGAGAAAGATCTCTGCCGGGATCGTTCATTCTCAGCAAGCAAGGATTACGCTAGCTTAATAAATTAAATAGTATAAGTATTTCGGCCTCACATTCCGAAGGTAGTGAGATCGAGCCCGTGGATGTACCATCTCTCTTGATGATGGATGGTACATCCACGGGCTCTCGTTCGGAACAAGTCAATAGTGTAGGTATTATAGATATTTCTCAAGATAGGTTAGTAAATAAAACAAATAAATAAGTTACATATTCATGTCACGTATGCAGTGTTTATTAACCTAAAAAATATACTTCAAAAATCCTTTCCTCCTGGACGTTCTCAATTCGTCGGGATCTTTTTTTATTATTTATGAACATTCCCCGATTACTCGAAAATGCCTGGACCCATTGAAAAAATATTTTTTGTTTGAAAGGTGGTCTCATAGTCATTAAGTCAGGATCTAATTATGAGAACCTCGAGTAATCGAGGAAACTCTTCAAATTTTAAAGGCATATTTGAAGCGATATACTAGAAATAGAAAGGTCATATTCGTTTAAATTATTTCTGT
Organism: Yponomeuta evonymella; assembly: GCA_963969515.1. Lineage (NCBI taxonomy): Eukaryota > Metazoa > Arthropoda > Insecta > Lepidoptera > Yponomeutidae > Yponomeuta > Yponomeuta evonymella. The sequence goes on along the minus strand of OZ018346.1, from coordinate 20,607,284 downwards.
GTTTTTAGTGCTGTAGTGTTTTGAAGTCGATTTTTTTATGTACTTTTTATTTTGCATTAATTTTTTTTTTGCAGCATTCTTCACTGCCGAAATATCAACGATTTCACCAGTAATTTCAAGTGGTCAAATTGCGGTTATTTATTAAGTAAACTTAATTACCGTTATAAGCAGCTTATATACGTCCCACTGTAGAGCCCAGGCCTTCTCTCAGGGAGAGAGTATGGGCTTAATCACCACGCGTGCCCCTCGTGGATTGGCGCTTTCAAGCGCTGAGGTATGTGAATAGCTCAGACACTCAGGTTTCCTCACGATGTTTGCCTTCAAGAGTAGTATTGCTACTATAATTTTCCAAATGAATATAGCTTCGAAAACAAACTCATAGGTACACGCCCACGCTGGGATCGAACCTGGGTCTCTCGCTTCCGAGTCCAATGTTCTACTCACTAGCCTACCAACGCTCATAATCAATTAATTAACAAACTTAATTTACTAACGGTCTATAAAAATGACCTAAAGCAATGTACCGCGTATTTTTCAGCTTTTTCGATAGGAACACGATTCTCTACCTCGATAGGAAGAGAAGAAGGTATTTCAGGGGACGTACCCATTTAACACTGTGCCTCGAAGAGGTTTCAGCTGGGATTAGATCGAGCGCGGCGATTTGGAAACTGTGGCGACACACCACTGGATGTGGATGTGGTTTGTCGCCTTAGAACAACTCAATGGGGATCTAGGTATTTATTAATTTACTATGTAACGACCTCAATAATTCCCATTGCTCCCTTTTCAAAGCTTTTTATCATTCCATTTTCGTATTAATTTTGTTAAGTTCGGAAATTTTCTTAGGTTTTTAATTTTGTTCTTGGGTCGTATTAATAAAGTGCTCTTACCTATAAAAGGCTCCGAACACAAAACTGCGAATCGGCGCGATACGAATTTGCAACGCAGATAACTGCGACACGAATTGCTGCAATGTCATGTCCTGCGGCAAGGCACCTCTCTTCCACGATTTGGGTGACCATTCCTTTGACGACCGTCAACCGTACTGAACGTATTTTGTAAACTAGGTCGTGTAATGGATCGTAAAAAGGAGTGCTCACTTCTGTTATTGCTAAGAAGATACAGGAAAAAGAAAAGAAGAAGATTTTAGATTCATCCATTTATTACTATTATGAACGCCGATGCGAGTCAATTCGCACGAACAGGAGGATTTTACGGGATGTAAATTTGTGTAGAAGAAAGCCGCTTCTGTGGTTTGCTAGACATTCGTTTAAATTATACCGTTGCAAAGTTACTTTACTTCAAATATTTATACATTTAAATATTTTTTATTATTTCTGTGTTTTGTTTAAACGAGTAGAAACTTTTTACGACTACTTAAAAAAAATATTTACTCTGATAACAGTGAATTGTCTCACTCAAAACTGACGTAAAGTCTTTCTTGAATGAAAAGATACAAATGAAGATTGATAGCGATTTTGTTTTCCTTTTCAGCTGAACGCTAATACGGAACTGGCAACTGTACTAAAAGTTTCCCAAAGATCCATAAATCAAACGCGCCGTTTGTATCCGGGATTTTGAGTGCTGAATCCAGACACATTGTGGCCACAAATTTAGGCTCAAATGTGAACAACACTAAGCTTCCAGTATAAATTGCAGCCATGCGTTACTTAACGTGATAAGTTAGTCTTTTCGCATGACTTATTGAGACTTTTAGCTGTTCCAAGGCACTCTTTGTAGAAGAAAAAAATCCATCGCTTTTCACCCGCTATACGGAAGCTATTCCTTAAGAAATAAAGTTCACTCTCTTTTCACAAGAAGAAAATATTTTCATTTACCCCCAAAATTGCAAGAGATATACAATGTCAAAGAAAGGGCCTGGTTAATGGCTTGTTTCAATGATAGCAACTTGTGTAAAACCTATTTGTACATATTTGAACAGAAAAAATATTTCACATATCACTTACGTACATTAACACGTTTCCTCACGAAAACATCGTGAGGAAACCTGAGTGCTTGAGATTTTCACATACCTCAGCGCTTGAAATTTCCAATCCGCGGTGGGCGCGCGTGGTGATTAAGGCCGTACTCTCCTCTCTGAGAGAAGGCCTGTGCCCTACAGTGGTACGTATATATAGGCTACATAAAAAAACGGCGAAGTGCGTGTCGGGCCACGCGCAGTGTAGGGTTCCGTAGAAAGATGGATTTTATCTGCTTCACAAAACTAACAACTTCATCAAAGTAATTTTCAATAGATTTTATATGAAGTTTTCCTTTTTAAGTTGGTCGTCTATTACTCGTTAACTTGTAAAACCTACTTAGTTGTGATAGTTTTCCTTTTAAGTTCATTATATTTACTACTGCCCTGAATTTTTTTACGTTTCTACAATCAACGTCTAGCCGGGAGAGGGAGAGGACGCCCTACTCTGATAGAATATTTAATATTTCGCAAACGGAACTAATCCAAGGATACCACACTATGGTCTTGTAGAAGAGGTGAATACCACACCATAGTGTGGTATCTATTTACCTGGTATATATTAAAATCTTAAAAATTTTAAGATTTTATTTTACCGTTTTGTCGGTGTAATAAATATGTATACATAAGCAGCCTATACACGTCCCACTGTAGGGCACAGGCCTTCTCTTAGGGAGAGAGTATGGGCTTATTAATCACCACGCGTGCCCACCGCGGATTGGCGATTTCAAGCGCTGAGGTATTTGAATAGCTCAGACACTCAGGTTTCTTTACGATGTTTTCCTTCACTGTTAGCGAGTGGTATTGCTACTAAAACTTCACAAATGTACATAACTTAGAAAACAAAGTCATAGGTACATGCCCGCACTGGGAATCGATCCTGGGTCTCTCGCTTCCGAGTCCAATGTTCTACCCACTAGGCTACCACCGCAATATGTATATTTATGCTAAATTTCAGCTCTGTAGTACTTATCGTCTCTGTGCTAAGCCGCGGGCAGACAGACAGACAGACAGACAGACAGACAGACAGACAGACAGACAGACAGACAGACAGACAGACAGACAGACAGACAGACAGACAGACAGACAGACAGACAGACGGACGGATGGACGTGGCAAAACTATAAGGGTTCCTTGTTGAATACGGAATCCTAAAAATATATCAGATACTAAAAAACTAGTACGTAAAAATTTGTATTTACTTTTTTGTTTTTTTTTTTTTTATATTCATAAAAACAAAGGAATTTTTATTTCCGTGCGCACGTAAAGTGCACATGGGTCTGAAATGCTTAGGTCGCTTCTATGATCGAATATATCCTGTGTAAACTTGAACATAGACCTCTACCGTACATCACTGAACACACGTATTACCAATCTCATTGCGAAGCGTACCGCTAACTTTGTCACTCAATACCTAATCTGTCTTACGCTGAGGTGTTGAACAGACCCAAGTCCCTCTGCGTCTCGGGGCTAAATCAAAGGTTAGAGTAGTGTCATTCAAAGTTCACAAGTGACATCATCTAAACTATTTGAAGACTGTAACAGAAGCGCGTCTGTACATTGATGATATTTACCAAAAGAACTTCTAGGTGTTTCTGATAAAAAAAAGCACCAAGAACAAAAATCTAACTAAGTAAATCCGGTCTTAAAGAACTCGCGAACGTGATAATTCCAATAAATAATCGATTTTATAGCCCAGCGTGAGAGCGTTTTTACTCGACCAATAAGGTCTAGATGTTCTATTTGGTAAAGTAACTTAGACGACAAATACCCTTCCTGTGATAATACAATGAGTGATTCGAATATCTCGCGATTTATTTGCGTTTTCGTAAAAACAGTCGCTTTTTCGAAACAATGCATACATTTTGTTTTGCTTTATTATTTTCATTTATGGTAAAGCAATAGAAATCATCTCTATCTAGGACAAGATAACCTGACATACGACAGTAATTAATCTTTCTGTAAGTTGGCAAGTTTGTTCCTCAACATTCACATAAAATTTTTGGTAATACACTTAAATATGCTTCTCGCCCATACTCTGCCTCTCTTTCTCTCTCTCTTTCTGAGAGAAGACCTGTGCTCTGCAGTGGGACGTATATTTTATATAGACTACATAAATATGTTTTATATCTCTTGCCGCTCCTTGACGAAGACTCTTAATAGCCACTCGAAAAGTGGAAAATACCAATTAAAATAGGAATACGTTAAACTGTTGCAAAACGTAGAAATTTGTACCTCCTTAGAAGAAGTGGATCTACGGTTTTTTATTTAGCCTATGAACGTTCCACTTCAGGACAAAGGCCTTCTCTCAGAGAGAGAGTATTGGCTTAATTACCACGCGTGTCCATCGCAGATTGGCAATTTCAAATGCTGAAGTATGTGGTCACCTCAGTCACTCATGTTTTTTCACGATTTGCGGTTCGCACAAACTTATCGTTGGAGTTTTCATGTCCATTTTTCTCCAAAACGATCTATATTTTAAAATGATCACCTAGTTTTACATTTAACGTTAATTACCTCAGTTTCTGTGTTATTTTGAATAAAAAAACTTTGAATTTGATTTAACTTTATAAACATTTACCATAGATTTGTACAATTTGTAATGTCCGAGTAATTATTGGTCTAAAATTCGAACGAATTAATCGTGTTCCGTAAAATTTAAACAGCACCAACTACCAGCCAAACTTGTACCGTGAAATCGATGTTTGTCCAAACGTATTTCTATCGAACGCTTTGAGTATTGAAGCTACCATTTGAATCAGCAAATGTTTGCCGTATCAAAATAACGCTTGCGTCTCGCTCGACTATTCTCGGCGCTTTGCAAACATTCGTCAAATCATATTTGTATGACTGGCAGTACAACGGTTCCCTGCCCAACCGCTGCTTGCACCAACTCTGTAACACAGAATTTGTGGAATTACGAGATAAAGAAACTTGCACCCAGGACCTCTGAAAGGTAAAACGTTTGTGCAGAATTTCACGAAAACTCGTAAACGTCTTGTTACAATGACTTTGAGGGCTTTTTTTTAATTTTTAGTTAGGACAGCTTGGTACTTGACGCCAGTTACGCCTGATATTATTAAAATTGTATTTATTATTAAACATATTTATTTATACAAATTAAGTATTTACAGACACTTTATATCTAAACCAACCTAACTATTGAGGCTTTGAGCCTATAGAATAAGATTAGTGTGAATTGATACAATCGCCTTGAAGAGAAATAATGATGAATACAATGTTTGGTCTATTTTTGGAGATATTTGGTTGTCTACAATACAGGGTCACCCTAGCGTAGGCAAATAATGACAATATTAAAAAAAAAACTTGGCTTTGGACTCGATATCGCAGTAAAGTACCCGAAACCAGCGTGTATGTATGAAACGAAAGACGTTTGCCAGGAGCGAAATGGATGGTGAACCCTGATCTCTGCCTACCCCTCCAGGATACAGACGTAAGTTTATTAGGTCATTAATTTGATAAAATCTACTACTAATATTAAAATCGTTGGAGACCAGAATTTTGACACAAAGCCACTGAACTACCAAGATTTTGGACATTGAAGCTATATTTTATTACTATTCTTATCATATTCAATATAGCAAAGCTAGGCATAAGAGAATATACTTACGTATGCATACATACTCATACGTACAATACATAAACGTATTGACTAGGACTAGTTAGAAAGACAGTGCTCTTTGATTTTACAGTGGAAAGCATCTATTTCAGAGTGTTATGAATATTTTTAGCAGATGGCCGGGGACAGATAAAAGAAGCGTGCATTGGGAAGGCCTATGTCTATCAGTGAACGAGGAGAGGCCGGTTGATTGATGAATATTTCTTAGTTCATTAATTTGTAGCGACGGAAATAATTGTTGTAAGTGGGTTTTTTTATTAAAAGGGGTTTATTTTATTGCGTGCATAACAATATTTTTACAGTGCATTATCATAGAATAAAAACCATTTTTTTAGTGTCTTTAAATAGGTTTCCAACATTTAAGATACGCAATCAAATTCAAAGCGTCACGTCTCCGTCAATTAACTAGTCTATGCCACACGCATCGTAGTGTTGACAGTCTCGCTTTCGGCAATTCATGTTAACAAGGCAAGTTAATTAAACCACCGTGTGACCTTGTTGAATCACAATTCGACTTCTCGCTTAGCTATAGTGTTAATATGTCGTGTTTAGGGCTTGTAGTAGGTATTACTCAATTTTACTATTCGAATATTTGGAATAGTGTACTAACCTCATCATCATCATCAGCCATTTGACGTCCACTGCAGGACATAGGCCTCCGTCGTAGTTTTCATAACCATGAAGGGTTTTGCCGTAATCGCCACGCTTGGCAGACGGGTTGGCGATCGCAGTATGCTGTTGGAATCTCAGGAAGACGCTGCTGCCCGTCTCCTGGTTTCCTTAATCTGGCGCCACACGGAATTACTACGGCGTACTAACCTCAATTATTCGAATAAATCGATTTTTTCGAATATCTCTTTATGAAGCAAAGTATTTTTCTTTCCTGTTAAGATCATAATTTTGTAGTTTTCGGGAGGCCTCACTAAACATGGTATTATAGTTTTACTTCGTTAAAATAAAATAAAAGTTATGAAAAATTCAACTGTCACTTTTTATTTTTGAATAACACCGTTACTTGTGGACTACTTTTGTAAGAAGTGTTATCTTGGCATTTAAAGTTATTGATGGCTATCGCGGAATCATATCATTTAGTCTTTGATGTATAAGTTTAAGATGATTTGAGAAAAGATGGTCAGAGTAGAGTTTTTTTTTTCCGCTGCCTTTTTCCCCACTACAAACACGGCCCGAAGGCAGCGGCTAACATCATCATCATCATCATTCAGCCACAAGAAGTCCACTGCTGGACATAGGCCTCCTCCATGGATTTCCAAAAAGACCGGTTGGAAGCGGCCTGCATCCAGCGTCTTCCTGCCACTTGAATGACGTCATCTGTCCATCTTGTGGCTGGTCGTCCCACGCTGCGCCTGCCGATATGTGGTCTCCATTCGAGAACTTTTCGGCCCCATCGGCCATCAGTTCTGCGTGCTATGTGCCCCGCCCACTGCCACTTCAACTTACTAATCCGCTGGGCTATGTCGACGACTTTCGTTCGTCTACGGATCTCATCATTTCTGATTCGATCTCGTAGAGAAATTCCGAGCATAGCCCTTTCCATAGCTCGTTGCGTGACCTTGAGCCTTCTTATGAGGCCCATAGTGAGAGACCACGTTTCAGTGCCATAAGTCATCACTGGTAACACACACTGGTTGTATAATTTTGTCTTGAGCGATTGAGGTATATTAGACGAAAAGACTTTTCTAAGTTTCCCGAAAGCTGCCCAGCCGAGTTGGATTCGACGATTGACCTCTTTCACGAAGTTAGACCGGCCTAGTTGGATTGTTTGTCCTAAGTAGACGTATTCGTCTACAACTTCGAGAGTCGTGTTCCCCAATGTTATTGGGGTGGGCACAACACGAGCGTTCGACATGACCTTCGTTTTGTCCATGTTCATTTTAAGGCCCACACGCTGGGAAACTCGACTGAGGTCGTCGAGCATTATGCCGAGGTCTTCCATCGTTTCTGCCATGACTACTATATCGTCGGCAAATCGAAGGTGCGTGATGTACTCGCCATTGATATTGATGCCGCTTCCCTGCCATTCCAGAAGCTTGAAGGCATCTTCCAGTGCGTTCGTGAACAGTTTCGGAGAGATAACGTCTCCCTGTCTCACGCCTCTTCTCAATGGAATTGCCTCCGAATTCTGCTCCTGTACTCGGACCGACATGGTGGCGCTGTTGTACAAGCACTTCAGCACCTCGATATACCGATAGTCAATACGGCAACGCTGGAGAGACTCGAGCACTGCCCATGTCTCGATCGAATCGAAGGCTTTCTCATAGTCCACAAACGCTAAGCAGAATGGCAAATTATACTCCTCAGTCTTCTGTATAATTTGCCGCAGCGTGTGGATGTGGTCTATGGTACTAAAGCCCTTTCGGAAACCGGCTTGTTCGGGAGGCTGGAAGTCATCAAACCTGCGTTCGAGACGATTCGTGAGGACCCTCGAAAACAGCTTATAAACATGGCTCAGAAGCGAGATGGGTCGGTAGTTCTTCAATAGAGAGTTATCCCCTTTCTTGAAGAACAGCGTCACCACGCTTCTGTTCCATGCTTCTGGCGTTTTTCCTTCGAGCACGACGGAATTGAAGAGCTTCTGAAGGACTTTAAGTACTGGTGTTCCACCCGCTTTCAGGAGCTCTGATGTGATTCCGTCCTCTCCTGGTGCCTTGTTATTCTTGAGCTGTTTCAGGGCCATCCTAATCTCGTACAGGCTGATGTCCGGGATGTCTTCGGTATAATGTCGGGTCAGGCTAACATAGTAACATAGTATATTGACATTCAGCAAACAGAATGTAAATTCTTTACGTTGAAATTAATTATTGATTTCTGATTTATGGACTGCTAGCCAGCAGTACTTGTGGTGTGGACTAAGAAAAGCCTTTCAACTCCGATAAAACTAAGGCTGTTTTAAAATCGTTGCAAAGATGATATCGAATATTTGACTTTAAATTTGGAACTAGAAAATAGTAAATAAATCGACAAGTTTGTTGGCAATACTCCTCAATTTTGTCCGTAACGCAGGCGGTGGCGTTGAAAATTGTTAAAAAATGCATATGAATTAAATATTCGAAAAAATCGAATACTAAAGCCTGAATTCAGTGGTAGCGGAGCGGTAGAACGCCAACTTTTCATTCGGGTGGTCGTGGGTTCGAATCCCGGCATGTACAAATGACTTTGTTTTCTAATTTCTAATCTCTCTCTGAGAGAGGGCCTGTGTCCTGCAGTGGGAGGTATATAGGCTACATAAAAAAAACTAAAGTGCAAAATATTAGAATAGTTAGACATGCGAATATTCCAATAAAACGAAGAGTCAAAGTCCAAGCCCTAGTCGTGTGATATTAGTCGCTTCGCGGCAGTAACTGCCATTTGTATGCTGGTGTTCTACCTGCGTCTTTATGTTAATTTATTTATGTACAGCCTGGTACAGGAATAAAGCCGACTTGTCTGAAGTCGCTTACAGGTTCTGTGCAATAGATTTAAGTTAACTGAATACAGACATAACATACATAAGCAGCCTATATACGTCCCACTGTAGGGCACAGGCCTTCTTTCAGGGAGAGAGGTATGGGCTTAATCACCACGCACGGTTTCCTCACGATGTTTTCCTTCACGGTTAGCGCGTGATATTGCTACTATAACTTCACAAATGTACGTAACTTAGAAAATAAAGTCATAGGGCACTGGAAATTGAACCTGGGTCTGAATACAGTAAAAAGAAAAATCTTTCAGTCTTGCGTCGCTTCTGTTTTTGTAAATAATGCGATAAATCGCAAATCATTAAATTGCAATTACCTATAAAACTAGTTAGTATCATATAAAAGGATTTTTGTAGTTTATTTAGTTAATTTTGTGCACGTATATATACCAGTTTTTTACTGCTTCTCCGACTCTCTAAGGTATACCAGGAGATATCTCTCACAGAGGTAAGCTCGCCTTTGTACATGCTATTACACAATCTCCTGTTAAAGATATCTAGTAAAAGTTATTATTAGATAAGATAAGATGAGATAAGATAATGTTTTATTTACACATCAAAACACACATTTACACACTTAAAATATATGTTGCACTCTTTATACAAAGCAGCCTGTAGCGCTGGTTCGTAATGTAACCCAGCCCTTACACGATTATTTGTCTCTAGTTCCGCTGATACGCATTGTTGATGGCGCGCCATTGTCTCTGGTATGGCAACTGATAAGTTTTAATTACACCCTATACCTCACCTGTGTCTGTGAGTGTGAACTCGTATTTAGTGAACGGCAATTTATGCGGAGCGATAAACTTTCGTGAACTGGTAAACCTTGAGCAGAGGAAGCGTTTGAGAGAAATGTCTCTAAGGCGTAACTTTGAAATAGTCATTTTATGGATAATTACATACACATTCGTGTGGCGCCGGATTAAGAACGGCATCACTCAGGAGACGGGCAGCAGCGTCTTCCTGAGATTCCAGGTTCTGCATACTATCGCCAACCCGCCTGCGAAGCGTGGCGATTATGGCTAAACCCCTCATGGGTATGAAAACCACGAAGGAGGCCTGTGCCCTGCAGTGGGCATCGGGTGGCTGATAATGATGATGATGTCGTACATATTATAACTTGAAGCGGGTAATTCTTGTAAACTAAAACTTTCGTAAGCACTACACATTATTAACTCAACTCCGGAATCACAGGTCAGAGACAAGCAACCAACGACGCTAGCTTTGTCTCTACTGGTGAGTAGAGAGCTCTTCTAATAAGAGGCACAGGCATTTTCTCAGAGAGAGTATGTACTTCATCACCAAGTATGCCCACCTCAGATTAGGGCTTTCAAGCTCTGAGGTATTTGAATAAGTACTTCAGATACATAGGTTTCCTCATGACGTATTCCTTACAACTCCAATTACAACTCTACTTTTATTTATTTAGATGACAAAGATGTCTGAAATTAAAGCCAGTTCAATGCATCAGTTGTAGGTCTTAAAATAATTATGTAAACTCTGTTAATTAAAGTACATATTTGAAGACTAAGTTTGTAGTCTTTTTGTCCATTTTTTCCCCAAAATCATCTATATTTTGAAATGGATGCCTAGTCTTACTTGTGACGTTCACAAAGTCACAGTTTCTGTACTATTTTGAATAAAAGCATCTTGATTGATTTGATTTTAAAACAAAGTTCAGCCGAGATTCCATCCTAGAATTCCACGCATGTGAGGCAACTGGATTATCCACTGAGCTGTCACTGCTCTCCAGGGTATTAGGCAGTCAATCTATGAACTGCAGCCAGCCAATTAAGTTAACACTAAGATACAAGTCGCCACTAAACCAACCACTAATAAACTGAAATTTATCATCAAAGGAGATGCCCGAGTCAACACGTTGGTCGTTAATTCTTGGGCACCAGTTATTTCATGGCATTGGAAAGCGCAGAAGGCTTCACTCACCGAACTTCTATGGGGACGACTTCGAAATCGAAACAAAATGACCAGCCAAGTGCGAGTTGGAAAAGCGCACCGAGGGTTTCGTATACAGGATTATTTCTCAAATTAACAACTTTAGTTGTAAGAGTTTTCTCTCAGAGTTAATATTTTTCTTAACATCAGAGTTCACATAGTTTTCTATTCCATGCTAATTAGCCTATAGACGGAGCCCACTGTTGGACATAGGCCTCTTCTCTTTCACGCCAACCCATCCGGTTCCTTGCCACCAGTGGCGTAGCATGGGGGGGGCGGAGGGTGCGGTCCGCACCGGGCGGCACTTTGCCGGGGGCGGCGCTGCGGAGGTGGCAGTTAGAAAAAAAAATTAAAATTAAAAAAAAAAATAATTCTTTCAGTGTTTTTTTCGTCTTTTTTTATGTTACCAAATACCCAGGTACCTATGCAGGTTCTATGCATGGGTGATGCAAGCGCAAGGTTTTGAATGATACTCGTGCGCAAAAGAGCGTTCGTGAAGTAGGCGATTTCTCCATTATTCTATTACGTTTTCTCTGTAATTTTTCTGTGATATTCTACCTATGTCAAGAAATGTTAATTTCACTTTTCAATGCAATAAATCATTCAATAAAAGTAATAAAAGTACTCTTTTTACCATGCCCAAATTTTTTATAATGGATTACAAAAATAAGAGGGCGGCAAATTTGGAATCCGCACCGGGTACTAGTGACCTATTATGCTACGCCACTGCTTGCCACTCTCGTCCAATGTTTCCCAGCCGCTTTCACAATGTCGTCGGCCCACCGGGCTGGTGGTCTGCCCACCAACCCGATCTTGGCCACCACTCAGTGGCTACCTTAGTCCGCCGACAATACACGTACGCACGTAGTTTTATTAAATCTTAAATCGCTCAACCAGTATCGCAGCTTCCAGTAAGTCATTGTTCTACATAGAATAATATCCATTCTGTGTAACACATAATGGTTTTAACATAATTACCTATCACAACGACATGTTTCAGGAATTTATCATTTTAGAAACTACCCTATGTAACATATATTTGTTGCAAAAATTTATTTACTGTCTTTCAGTTCGGGATTTAAATGCGGGAGTCGAACTCATATTTGGCTGATAAGATAAGATAAGAACCAGTATTCTTTATTTTACACTAGAGCACATGACATAAATATTTAAAAAATACACAGTACAATTGGCGGCCTTATTGCTAAAGGGAATTTCTTCCAGACAATCCTATGACGGAAAGTTGCTGAAGGAAAAATGAGACGGGCAGTCGGTATTTATTATTGTTTCCTATGCTAGTCATAGCGAGTTTGGTGTTTGTATGTATTATAGTTTTTACGGAAAAGCATCATCCTTAAATCAATGTACAATGGCTGCCTGTGAGAATAAAACCTATATAAATCAAAATTTTAGTAAAATAATTTATACTGTTTTTTTATGTAGCCCACTGCTGGGCAAAGGCTTCCTTTCAGCTCTCCACTCCTCCCCTTTAAATCAATGTACAATGGCTCCCTGTGAGAATAAAACCTATATTATTCAAAATTTTAGTGAAATAATTTATACTTTTTTTTATGTAGCCCACTGCTGGGCAAAGGCTCCCTTTCAGCTCTCCACTCCTCCATATTCATGACCACCTGCCAACCCTGTATAAAAGGTCGTATGGTCGTCTCGCCATCGATACACAAAGCTAAATTGAAAGAATTAAAATGCTTATGAAAATGTTAGCCCGGAACCTCGACGCGAACTTTCTGTGATTAGCTAACTATCGGTTATAGCTCCAGGCTAAATATTTGACTTAGACTGGCCCCGAGGGTACACAGGTTCGCTCCCGTAATTAACTGACAACGCGACAAAGTCACTTCCTGCACAGAGTTTAACACCTCGGTTTATCTTCCGAGAAACGAGAATTCTTGAACGGATATAACTTTCTGCCCGCGACATTTTTGTTAGTAGGAAACTCATGGCTTTGACCCGGAAGGGTAGGCAGAGACCAGTGATTGCCACTTGCCATGATCCTGACTAATGTGTCACTCCATTAGCATTCATTAGTCGACTTACGACTATTCTACTAATAGCCATATTATAAATGCTATATTAACTCTGTATGTTGTCTGTTACCTTTCCATGCCTAAACTTAATTTCTGTGAGATTTGGGAAGGAGATATATGCCATCCTGCGGAAGGACATAGGCTCCCGTTTGTCTCAGAATATATAACGGAGATGCGGGCACAGCTTACTTTTAACATACTCACGGGCTTGATCACCAAGCATCCCAACCGTGGAGGTTTTAAGTTTCAAGTCATCATCATCATCATTATCAACCATTTGACGCTCACTGTAGGTCATAGGCCTCCCTCATGGTTTTCCAAGCTTCCCGGTCTTGTGCCGCTCGCACCCAGCAACTCCCAGCCACCGTAACCAGGTCGTCAGACCATATGGTGGAGCGCCTTCCCACGTTCAAGTGTTGTGTAAATTAGCAACAATCAAAGTCAAAAATTTTATTCACTATAAAAACAAAATCTTTACTTAATGAACGTCAAAGCTGTTAGTTTCACAATTCACAAAGAAACTACACATTTATTCTTTTCAAAACAGATTTGCTTAATTAACAGATTTTTTAAGTTAGAGTTACCCCACACTAGATACAATCGTCCCCCTTAACATTATTTAAATACCAGACATCTTTGTCTTCCAAATAATCCTTAATATAATAGGCTATTTTTTGCACAGAGTATGCTTAACATATTTTTTAAGCCGCATCGGTGGTAACGCTAATATATCTTGAGGAACCGTATACAGTGCCCCATAAAGGATGTATTAACTTTTGCAAGTCTAAAACGTGGTCTGGACGACAATTGACAATAAAGATGACAATTTATGTTTATTTCTATTATCAATATTTTTATTATGGCTACCAATATTTTTGAAATTGCTGATATTTTTTCTAACATTATTTGCAAGACATTATTTTCTTTAAAGAAACCCCTTAACGAATACCTGTTTTTAAATAAATGAGGACCCCATTGTAATTTTGAATCGATTGTGATGCCTAGAAATACGGTATCTTCTATAAGTTCTAGTTTTGCTTTCCTGAGTACAATGTTGTTTTCAACTAATCTTACGTTTGGTAAGGTAAACTAAGGTAAAGTTTGTATATTTCATCTTCTTGGAATTTAGAAGCAGATTATTTCCCATGAACCAATCTAATACATCATCATCATCACCATCAGCCCTTTGACGCCCACTGCAGGATTTAGGCCTCCCTCATGGTTTTCATAACCATGAGGGGTTTTGCCATAATCGCCACGCTTGGCAGGCGTGTTGGCGAACGCAGTATACGGTTGGAATCTCAGGAAGACGCTGCTGCCCGTCTCCTGGTAATTTATTTCCTTAGTCGCCTTCTACGACATCCACGGAAGAAAATGGAGTGACGCTATTCTTAATCCGGTGCCACACGGAATCCTACACATGCGAGAGATCATTATTTGCATCGTCAAGATTATTTTCTTATCTCTTAATTTCAAAAATAAGTGACGTGTCATCTGCAAATAATAATATCTCGGACATATTTTGTACCATAAAAGACAAATCATTATACAAGGAAAAGGAGCGGCCCAAAATTTGTCTTTGTGGTACTCCCATTTTTATTTGTGAACCTGTGGATTTTATACGATTAATGTCCGCTTTTTGAACCCATCATTTTAAATATAATCTCATCAGTTGTAAATCTTACCCCTTTACTCCGTATTCTGTTTACTCGTGGACCGCACCTGCGTGAAGCCAAAATGCTGGTTATGGAGAAGTTGATAATTATTAAAGTGTGTAAGTAGATGAACCAAAACAATCTTTTCAAATATTTTGTTAAATACGGGTTGAACCGAGACTGTTCTGAAATTGGTGGGATGGGGAATAACGGTATAAATCTCACAAAGAATTAATATTGCCAATATCGTCAACATTGTCATCGTTTTAAGGTTCAATGTCTTCAAGAGGCCGTGGGTTTCATACCGCCACTAACCAATGACTACTTTCTCTAAATTACTTACATTTGTAAATACCACTTCTTAACGATGAAGAACGTAGGTAATGACAGCTGAATATGAGGTGCTCAAATAGCTTGGTGTTTGAAATTTCCAAACCGTCGTGGCCTCGCGTGGAGACTAACTGATACCCTCTATCGATGAGAGTACGCATGTGCCGTGAGACGTATATGTGCTGCTTATTTTTTTGCGCCAAGGTTTCAAAACCATCACAATTTAAAAGAAAAGCCTACGCGCGAAAGGTTTTTTCCACCGCACTCCGATAACCTCTCTGGCTCACATTTTCATGACGCTATACAAAATAATTCCAGAACTCCAGCGTTAGCGACCCCGCATAATTAAAACGCGGCACCGTGGAGATAATTCAGATTCCCCGCTGTCAAACAAGAGCGACGCGGCACAATGGGCTGCCCTCACAAATAGTTCGCAGGCTCTGCATGCGCGGCGTGGTGGATTAGCTGTGCAATGTCCACTCCGGTGTTACCCGAGCTCGCTTTCTCGCAAACAACTCTATCATAGTCCATTTCTTGGTATATATCTATCCAGACCAAAGACTTAAATTTACCTAGACAAGGCACGCACACCTATTTTGCGTGCTCGATGCAAGGCGACTCACTGACCGCTACTTCCAATCTGCGCCCTGCTGTTATCGTAGTCAGACGTTTAAAAAAAATTACCATTGGCCTTAAATGTAATATAAACTAAACAAACATCACGAAGGTATTGAGGTTCAAATCCACAGTTTAAAGTTGGATTTTTTAATCCCTCGGGGAAGAATTATTCGGAAGGGGGAATACCTTATTATTAGAAATCTTAAAACAATTTTGTTTATAACAAAGTCACTCGACTTTCTTATAAACAGAATAACTGAACTGAAGTAAGGACCTCTATATGAGCCGATTTATTACCATTTTGATAGATAGATGAATTATTTATTTACATTTACACACACACGCAATAAAAACAATGATACAGTAGTAAGACCACATACAATTTTGTACAAAATGGTTCCCTAAATTTGTGAGTCAATACTCAGCTTACACGTATCAAAGTGAAAGCTATGCCTTAGCAACGTCAATGCAAAGCGTCCAGAGTACTGTGCTATTTACCGCCAGTGCTCAACAGCACAGCGGAATGCGAATTATTTAGCTCGAAAACTATTCGAATGCGCACCGCATGCAAATCCGGCTGAGAAGCATGATGCCAGCATCGAGCCCGGTCTCTGCTCAGACTTTGTTCAACTGCCCCTCGCGGTCCAACTAAACTAATTTCAACCAACTAACGCGGACGACCAACGAATAACTTAGTGAGCAAACGTTTATTCCGTACGAACAATTGAATATGCTCGCCGCTCCGTACTTACTTCTTGTCGCCCAAAACGGAGCTGGAATATATTGTTTTAATCCCAGTCTGGGTTTTGCACAAAAGACTGCATATTTCAAAAGGTTAGTCGCAGTTTTCATTGATAGCCTCACTGTCGGCTGCAGTGGGCGTACCTTCCTCCTGCAGGGAGGCAAAAATAAAGAGCTAGTGAGTTAGTAGATGATAGTTCTCGAAATGGTTTCCAGAATTTACAGATCACTCATATAGCGTTGCATCAAAGTCCTCTTATAATTTAAAAAAATATGTGAATTACTTTAATAGCTGAATAACTGTTTTGTGTGTACAGCATCAATATTTCGAAAAAATGTCACCAGCTTTTCCAAGCATTTTTATTTCGTAGATACAGTGTCTTGCAGAAAGGTCCGTTAAGACTTTAGTGGGTTAATCTACTCATGTACTGTAACTTTTGTGATGAATAAAGTCTGGTTTTTTTTCATAAATACAAACATATTTTAGTATGAGACCAACACTAAATTCTTCAATTAAATACTAGCTGTTTCATACATTTTAATGCCTTATAATGGTAGCCCGTGAAGTTATAGTATCAATACCACTCGCTAACGATGGAGGAAAAGGAGATTTTTATATATTAGATTTTTACAAAGCTACCATTACATAAGCAGCCTATATACGTTCCACTGTCACAGGCCTTCTCTCAGGGAGAGAGTATGGGCTTAATCACCACGCGTGCCCACCGCCGATTGGCGATTTCAAGCCCTGAGGTGTGTGAACAGCTCAGACATTCAGGTTTCCTCACGATGTTTTCCTTCACCGTTAGCGAGTGGTATTGCCACTTTAACTTCACAAATGCACATAACTCAGAAAACAAAGTCATAGGTACATGCCTGCACTGGTAATCGAACCTGGGTCTCCCGCATCCGAGTCCAATGTTCTACCCACTACCATCGCTTCTTTAAGCATATACAACTTACCAATTTAAGCATATGAATTATTGAAAGTTTAGAAAAGTAAAGGTCTGCTAATTACAAAAATATCGCGTTCGTCTAATTAATAACTTCACAAGTGTACATCACTAGAATCGAACCTGGGTGTCTCGCTTCCGAGTCCAATGTTCTTCCCACTCGGCTACCACCGCTCCAATAGAAATAAAAATTGCGAAATATTAAACCTAAGAAGAAAGAAATCAGTAGCCTACATTCGTTTTGTTAGCCTAGACCAGAGCCAGTCCAACTCAATAGCTCGATAATTGACCGACACTGACATTTGCATAGAACATGGCCCCGGGAGCTCGGGTTGACGCGAATAACAAATCAATGTGAGCTCCGATGAAGCATTGTGCGAGGGATGTTTAGGATTACTTCAGTCAGATGTCGCTGCCTGTACGTAATACAGAGAAGTTTGTAGAGAGGTTCGAAATTTCGCCGCTGCCTGCACTTGCCCATTAGCTCAGTTAGGAGAGCGCTGGCACGGTTAGCCAGAGGTCGCGGGTTCAAGTCCCGGCGTGGGTGGAATTTTTAGCCTCTAAATTGGTTTTTTAAATGTTTAGGTAAGTTTTATATTATCTAGAGACACTAGAATATAAAGCGTTTGTGAAAGACCTCTACTTCAAGTGAAATAAAGTCAATCCTCAGTATTAAATGTAAGATGCAAGTCGAATTTTGAATCGACTTGATTTTAAATATAGATAATTTTTCATCAAAACTCAAGCTTAAATAAAAAAACGTACCGATCGAATTTAGGACCTCCTTCTTTTTTGAAATCCGTTAAAAATGTCATAAACAAAGATGATACTCGTCTAAAGTATAACGAAACATTGAAGTTTAAGTAAATCTAGAAAATAAATTCTATTCGTGACGATTATTAAGAATGAATTCATATTCATCCATAATTATTTGATGGAGTTATTTGATCTAACGATAATATTAATAAATTCATATTCGTGACGATGAGTTATTAATAAATTCATATTCATAATTTTCTTTAGACCAAATCATATCATTAAACTGTCTCGAAATCTGTTCTTTGTTTATGAAAGTGTTATTAAGAATGACATAAACAAACTTGCCAAAAATGCCTTTGAAATTTTACTCAAGCAACATTTGTGTCTGAAACTGTAATTCGATACCGTACTTTACCCCTATTTTGCAACAAAAGTAAAACAAAAATCAAAAGCAACCAATATCAAATAGCAACAAATGCAAAACAGAACATAGAAGCCAATACAATATCCACTTCCATATCCAATAATAAGAGACGCAATAGCCACAGTCCACCCTCGCCTAATGCGTTGTTGAAGACACAAACGCGTTCGGATTCAAATCCGAGGAAATGCTATCGTTTGGGTAGCTTCGAACGTCACTGGAACTAATTTGCATACACTCCGTACCAAATGAATCGTCGCTACATGTAAATAAATCGTTGACAGAAATTGTTCAAATACTGCTTGGTCTAGGACAGGGATGGCGAACCAATGGCATGCATGCCATTGGCGGCGCGTGACGGAATAATTCGTGCACGCTATATTAATGATATTAATTTGTCAACATTCGGTTACTCGGAAACTGAAAAGATTGAACGGCAGCTGATTAATTGAATGAACGATGTATTGTAAATTAAAAAAAATTAAAATAAGGAAATACCAGTGCCATAGTTTATGGAAACGTAGAATTAAATTCCAGTCATATTGCGCTGACTTTTTTATTTTATATACCTATCAATAAAACCTTTACATATATTTTTTACAAAAGTCACCATGCCGTGATAGAGTTTTTATTAACATTTGCATTTGGCACATCATGGGCCATTTTTTTTATTTTTACTATAACATGGCACGTATTCCAATAAAGGTTCGCCATCCCTTTTCTAGGACATTAATTTTAAATTTCATTCATGTAAAAATACCTACGCTAAAAGATAATGTAGGATTTTTTTTTTTCTCTGACTCTTAGCGTACTTGAAAGTAATTCTATGTTTGAATCAATGAAGATTTAATTTGAAACAGACTATACCTAGTGCCCGATGGAAGGCAGGGGCAGACTTCAGGGATTTTGCAAAAATGTAGCCTTGGAAAAAACTAGACATGTTCCGGTAAAACTCCTCAATAGCCAAGGGCATAAAAAATGGCATCCATTGGGGAAAGAAACAATTTATATTTTTTTAGTATCTCAAAAGGGATTTCGTACCTTTGTCTGTCCGCCTGTAAAGACCGTTTGTCTCAGGAAAGCGTTAGGTATCAAGCTCAAATTAATACCAACTCTAATACTCAGCTCTGCAATCCCCTAAGGCTGCGAAAAAATCAGATTTCTAAGTCAACGCAATCAAAAGATACGGCCGCAAGGTATTTTGATACTTACAAGAAAATAAATCTATCAGGACTTCATGTTGAGGTATAAACATGAAACTTGGGCCAAGAAGTAATTACTTGAAACACAAGTAACGGAAAAAACCCGAAATTGTATATTTGTAGTTACAAAAATATGAGGGTCAGGAAGAGATTGTAATGGCCTCTTCGTAATGAGATGATTTATACAGCTTCCAGTGGCACCTTCACTCACACTAGATAGGTGAAGGGACCACTCGGACGCTGCAGTGCCTGGGAGATTGTTTTTTAGATGGAGTATCCTGACAGCTTAGTCAGCTTTGCCCACAGGAAAGACAAGTCAATACGTACGGAGCCAACGATGTTTTCCTTCACAGTTAGCGTGTAGTGTTGCTACTATAAACTCGCAGGTGTACGTAACTTTGAAAATAAACAAAGTCATAAGTACATGCCCGCACTGGGAATCAAACCAGAGTCTCTCGCTTCGGAGTCCATTGCTCCACCCACAGGGCTACCACCGCTTCAGGAAGAGATTGCATGCACTTGAGAAGCCTCAAATTTGTGAGCTAAGGGTACCCTATGGGCACCCAGCGCTTGCTCCCTAGATACGGGCCTGCTTTCACTGCCCTCTGTGTTCCACTTAAGCTGGACACAGCAGTGATTGTGGTCCGGCTGAGCCGATTCGATGCAGCGCCATGCAAATGTCTTCGCTACTAATTACACAAATTAACTTTGAAACGAAGCAGCTTTGTTTAGACCGCAAATTGTGATCGTATTCAATTAGAGTATTTCTAATAGATATTTTCGAAATACAACCCTGGACGTTCCTAAAATGACAGGAACCTTGCGATCAATAGTAGCGGTACATAAGAGTCGATATTTTGGTAATTGGTTGATTGAGATGTTTTTAATATCGTATACAGAATTATTTTTAAGATGCGTAATTCCTGAGACATCCCAATTAGAGTTTGTATTTGGCAACAACTTTTGTTCTGTAGCCTTTTTGTTAGATTTGTATTTATCAAAATATCAGTTTTACGCGCTTTACGCACTATGTTCTAGCGTTCAAAAATCATCCATTACATTCATTATATTCTACGTCCTACTAGAAGGCATGCTGTATGTAGGCGTCAAATGGCTAATGATGATGATGATGATGTTCAAAAGAACTGCTTTATGTCACATAAAAAGCCACTCCAAAGCAGAAAAATGTTTATAAAAAAAGGAAAATTGAACAAAATATTTTAAAAAGTCGTAGAACAGCGGTCTTCTTTATAAAAACACGATTACATCACCATAACCGCCTTCTGTGGTAGAAATTTTACAAGGAAATGATGTAACGACAGATTAAATAAACTGGCTTTGAGGAGTGTTTTACAGGAATCGCGTTTTTATAAAAAGGGACCGTTACTTTGTAGCTGCCGAAGTTCACATTTCCTCTTCCACCTCCAGTTTTTCGTTATTCAAAGGTCAAATGTCGGGTAAAGCGTAAAAGTTCGACCCGACATTAGCATCGAAAGGTTCTGGAAGAGAGGAGACTGTCTTTAATTTTTTCACGGACATCTCGCATAGATAACCCGGGAAAATTCCACCCCTTACCGCCGATAATTGCCCTATAAATAAACCAGTGAGGCACGGTATCTCGTGCCGATTACTTACTGTGTGCTTAAGGCCCTTCTAGATCGTTGGATCTAATAGCGATTATTTATTAGGTAAACTTAATTATCTTAATTCCCGATGTTTTTGTATATATAACTACGAGTATTTATGAGCATTGCAGGTCATTGAAAATGCTCGTGTACAGTGGGACGTATAGGCTGCTTATGTTATGATTAACCACTGTTCAAATTACGTGTACTAGTGTCACCGACTACCCGTCTTTCAGATACTTTCGTCTTTTCAGTCAATGTTTGCCTGGAAGCAGTTACTTTTAGTTAGTAATAAATCCTCCAATTGTACTACAGTACTATAATTTATTAAGCTTCAACTGTGTTTTTTTTGGCTTTTTTTTTAATGAATAGAAAATTTATTTGCACAAAAACTTTTTACGTGTATGGTGTTACAACTTAAGGAACCTCCTGTCCTTTCCTGATGTACAGTATAGATTATTCTATCTACTTTTTTGCTATTTATTCTTGTTTTGAGCTCTGAGCATCCCGAAACTAGGCCAGTACCGTGTGCACGCGCTTAACAATAATATCCATCGAATCAAGAGGCAATAGATCATGTTCGAGACCGGTCGGAAGGGAAATTTTAAGCAAGCGCCTGCGGAAACCGGTGCCAAGGGAGCCGACTGTCTCCGTAGTTGCTCGCAGATGTTTCGCTGCACTAAGCTGCGGTTTCTCGTACACTAACATAACAATACTCACGCCTGTAGCCCGGAGGTGTAGGCAGAGACCAGTGTCTGCCACTTGCCACGAACCTAACAGTTCTCATTCGCTTCATCAACATTCATTAGTCGTTGCATGCACGCACGCTAACTCTCAGGTATACAAACACTTCAAGCACTCAGGTTTTTTCACAAGTTCA
Source organism: Yponomeuta evonymella (assembly GCA_963969515.1). Classification (NCBI taxonomy): domain Eukaryota; kingdom Metazoa; phylum Arthropoda; class Insecta; order Lepidoptera; family Yponomeutidae; genus Yponomeuta; species Yponomeuta evonymella. The sequence continues at coordinate 20,585,006 of OZ018346.1, read as the reverse complement.
GTAAATCCTTGGCACATGCCGGAATTCAAACCAGGACCTAACCGTTACATTCGTATCGTGCTAAAACCACAGCAACATAATCAAAGTGGGGCCACTGTTCGGTCCTATTCAGTGCCCTCTTCCTGTGGCCATAAATTTCACAGTCAGGTTTAAGTTCAGCACTTTATCGAATAATCTGAGGAGTTGCCGGCTACATACGAACTTTGAGACGCCCGTATATAATTCACAACGTCGGTAGTTCAAATTCATCGTTTGGCGGTCTTCTTAAAGCTAGACAAGTGTAAAATTAAGCATGAGAGCGTGACGCATGAATAAATAATGTTCCTATAATAAACTGCGTGAGTGCTACGAGTCTCGTCATCGACGTAATTACGTAAGCGATGCTACGAACGCTTAGCATTGGAATTACTACGCTTCCATTTCAACAGTATGCTCTGAACGCCTGTCAATACGTTTGATTGTAAACAAACAACTCGAGGAATACCATTTACTGCAGAAGAAATCTATTTCCTTAGTGGAAAGAGCAAGTTGATACAACTGCGTCTGTTTGTCGTAACTCGAGTGTCGCAGACAGCCGAGTGACATCATCGAAATGGCTTTCCTTCTAGCCGGAGATGTTGGAATCTCATTTGTAATGCGAAAGCCAAAATTGTGTCTGACAAGTCAGAGTACTTAGGCATGCAACTAATTTACGATAATTATGTCGTCCTCTTGTCTCTTATCAGGGACATAGGGCTCGGAGAAGGGACCTCCACTTTTCACCGTTTTATGTGACAACTTCTAACTCATAACATAATATAGACTCACGCCTGTATCCCGAAAGGGTAGGCCTCTGCCGGATCGTGGCAAGTGGCACTCACTATATATATGTATATATGTAAAAGAAACGCAAGAAACGCAAACAATAAAGCTACTATTTGTATAAGACAAAAATAAAATAGATACATAACAATTATGTGGTTAGGTAGGTATTTATACGTAGGCACTTTGTTATACAAGTACAAATCACAAATTACTCAAAATAGAAATAAACATTTGTTTACAACGGAAACATAAAATAAGACGACTTCAATAAACGAAATGTTGTACGTATCATACAATGGTGCTCTCTTGCCCGCATTGGTTCTTGTAATGTCTAGCGAAAAAACACTCGCTCCGACGGCGCTTGACCAATTTGACGCCCACTGCAGGACATAGGCCTCCCACATGGTTTTCCAACCTTCCCGCTCTTGTGCCGCCCGCATCCAGCTACTCCCCGCCACCATAACAGGTCGTCAGACCATCTGGTGGGGGGCCTGCCCCTTCCACTACCACTTCCACTGAGCAATTCATCGAGCTATTTTAGTAACTCGGGTTCTTCTGCGGATCTCCTCATTTTTGACTCGATCACGCAGTGAAACTCCTCACACGGCTCTCTCCATTGCTCGCTGGACGACCTCGAGCCTTCTTATGAGGCCCATAGTCAGCGACCAGGTCTCATCTCCGTAATTCATCACTGGCAACACTCATTGGTTACACACCTTTGTCTTGAGACACTGAGGTATTTTGGACGCGAAAATGTGTTTTAGTTTCCCGAACGCCGATCCGAGTTGGATTCGACGAGTGACCTCTTTCTCGAAGTTTGACCTGCTTAACTTAGGTTAGGTTAGCTTAACATTCATCTCATTAATTCAAGAAATAGCGGCCCATTTATATATTTTGACTTGGAAGTATTACCAAAAGAAATTTCACACCCAGACCAAAGTTAAATGAAATAAAATGTACATTAGAACATAAAGTCATAAACATATCAAATACATGTCGTTATAGAACGCAGGTTCTCTTGAATGCTAGGCCAGCATTCTAAAAATGAGCTTTCATCGCTATTGGTAGGTAGCTTACACCTAAAACTTACAAAGCGGTGGTAGCCCAGTGGGCAGAAAAAGTGGTGGTAGCCTAGTGGGTAGAACATTGGACTCGGATTAGAGATGTACATTTGTGAAGTTACAGTAGCAACAGCACTCGCTAACGGTAAAGGAATACATCGTGAGGAAACCTGAGTGTCTGAGCTATTGACGTACCTCAGCACTTGAAATCGCCAATCCGCGGTGGGCACGCGTGGTGATTAAGCCCATACTCTCTCTCTGAGAGAAGGCCTGTGCCCTACAGTGGGACGTATATAGGCTGCTTATGATTATGATTACACTTATAAATACCTTAACTTTCAAGTGATTGTTGATCCCACGTCGTACCCACACTCTCTCTTTCTGAGCGAATGCCTGTGCCCTGCAGTGGAACATTATATTGCGTATGATTCTTTGTCATCACAAATTGTAATTTCTTCCAATATATTTCCTCCGCGACGTTTTCATCCGATATCTTCCTTAAAATAGAAAGCTGTTTTACTCGTACAATCCATCTTCTTTCGAAGAGGAAGTAAATTAATTTCACTATCAACAAGGCTCCATCTATCATGCGTGAGCAATCTTCAAAGGCCTAATGGCGAATTTGAGAACACACAAAGAATTTGCCGAAACAGAGTAATGGAACAACCGGGAGATTTTTCAGGATTTGTACAGTCAACACCACTTCAATGGGAAGCTTGCGACTAACATAGATTGGAGTGACATTGCTTTTAAAGTGACATTGCTTTTAAAGTGACATTGCTTTTAAACCATAGAACACATAATATTAGGGGTTAAAGTATGAAATTGCCGTTTTATTGCAATAGGTTCTTTGAATTGACATAGAATCTTCATGGTTTGAGGTTTTCGAATGAAACTTTTTTCAAATGGTTTCTATGATGTTCTTTTTTTAAAAAATGTGAAACATTTGAATATCGACTTTCAATTGTTTTTGTTATTCAATTTAGACAAAAAAGATGGATACTGCAAAAAATCGAGTGATTTTTGAATACGAGTTCCGACGCGGAACTAACGCGGCAGAAACAGCCCGCAATATCAATGCTGCGTTTGGAGAGGGGTCTACTAATGAACACACCGTGCGATTTTGGTTTAAACGCTTTCGTGATGGAAATTTCGACTTAAAGAACGAGCCACGAGTAAGACCGCCCACACAGGTGAATAACGATGAATTAAGAGAGATAGTGGAAGCCGACCCTAGTCAAACTACCCAGGAATTAGTGGCATGGTTTAAGGTTACCTTACCCACAATATTGACTCACTTGCGTCAAATCAATAAAATAAAAAAATACGAAAAATGGGTGCCTCATAATCACTCGAATTTTCGCAGTATCTATCTTTCTTGTCTTAATTGAATAACAAAAACAATTGAAAGTCGATATTCAAATGTTTCACATTTTTTAAAAAAAGAACATCATAGAAACCATTTGAAAAAAGTTTCATTCGAAAACCTCAAACCATGAAGATTCTATGTCAATTCAAAGAACCTATTGCAATAAAACGGCAATTTCATACTTTAACCCCTATTAGTAACATAAGTAAAATAAAAAAAAAATTAAACCGTAAAAATATTTTTTTCGGGATCACAAAAAATGTGAAAAATTAAGTTACTATAATAATAAAAACTTATTACATTTAGCTTTTTCATTGAATTCTAAACGTTTTCTTATAAGGGTGTACATGCATAAAAACATTATTTTACAAGACAAATATTGATAAAGGCGTTACGTGAAAGTTGTGACGTCATAGTTTGAGCCCGATGTATATGGTGCGGTTTGTACCAAGTGACTATATTGAATTTCTGATAGGTTTTATAATGAAAAGTATTACTGGTAAAAAAAATTACCATGTTTATTTATCTTTTGACACGGCCTCTCCGATTATATTAAAGCATTTTTTAACACATCTATTCAAAAAGAGCTAGTTTAGTCCTCGTAAACGGGGACCAAAATAGATCCTTAGGTATGAAAAGTGATTTGAATTTGCAATGAGGATATTTCTTGTAAAAGTTCCAATCATCAAAGAGATCAATCACGAAGATTGTATGAACAAGTAACTGACTGCATGATAAAGAAACCGCGCGCGAACCAAGATAAAAAAAAGTTTGTGAAAAAATAAAAGACGCGCGAAATGGATTCCTCCGCCTTTGTTCGTTCCAAGTTCGTTCTTATTGTTTACACACTCAAATGGGGGTGGCAACTGTAAAAAAATTCAAAATGGAGTTTGTCCCGTTTTCTTGGCTATCGATATGAGAAAAGCACAATATTTGTAATTATTAAATATTTAATATGTTTATTTCAGAATAAATCGATTTATTTATTTCAGAATATTTTACAACGATTTTCGATGTTTCTGAGTAACTTTCTTAAGTAAATTTAACATTTTATACTTTTATAATCAATAAATCAGCCAATAAAAAGGTATTTAATTAAAGGTATACGATTATTTCTGCAAGAAATGTTTAAAAAATATTATTGTGGCTAACTTTGTATTACAGTCTGTATTCTTTTCGCAGTATACAAAACTATGCTTTTTCAGTTTTGATATAAACTACAACTTTCCCTTTATTAGAGAAAAGTATTTCATTACGTTTTTATGTTGAATTTCCATAAAAAAATCCAAAAACAAGCAACACTTATAAAACAAAACATCAGTGTCGGGGCAAATCTCAGTGGCGCCATCTGTAATTAGTTTCGTATTGCCATCCCCATTCGGATTTTACTAAGTTTTTATAAAAAATGAGAGTGTCTTCAAGAAGTGAGAATAAAAGTATTGCTCCAGAAAACATTGTATCGGACGCTAAAAATGTGGTACAAACTTTCTTTTCTATTCTGGTGGTGATAATAAGTAGAGCGTCCACCTCAGGAGCAACACTATTTTAAGCTCGAGTGGTGACTTTATTATAATTTTCTTTCAACTATTTCCTTAAAATAACATAGATTTGGGCAAAATATTTACCATTTTTTCAATGATGAAAATGAAAAATAATGGCTAAAAGCCGGCCGGCCACAGAAAAAAAGAATTGGCGGGAAAGCGGCTATCCGATCTTCATTTGTTTTTTCGAGTTGTCAAATCAAATTTGCTAATTCATGTCTTTATTTTTACTTATCTTATTCGTAATGAAAAGCACAGTGTTTACGTCGGTTTAAAGACTTCCCTCGCCATGCTCGGGCGCCAAATCCCGTCACGGGTCTAAATAAGTCTTTAAACCGAGGTAAACACTGTACATTTTATTTTTACCTCTAGGGTAACAATGTACTATTATTTCTTTAAAGTCAGATTACAAGGCAAGTAACCTTCGCTTGTAGATATACATATAGTAGAGAAAAAGGTAACAAAAAATACCACTATGAGCATCTTTACTCAATCAGTCTTAAATATTATACAAATAGACACACATACACACGTGCGCACACTCGTACATTGTACGAATCACCTCACACTCGTGTAAACATACACGCACACAGATACACACACACGCACACACGTACAGACACCGAATGCTATAGTATTTTGAACCATAGTACAATTACTGTTTCTACGATTTATTTTAAATACGAATATATTTCAAACAAATAAACGTCACATGACCAAAAATAAAGGGTTCATTAGTTATCGCCTGTACTTTATTGGGGCACTGCCCTTCCTTACCCTACATGGATGAAGCTAATATGTCATACTGACAATGAAAAAGACCCGATCCATTGTGATTTCTGACCCCCGTTTGGGTTATCTTCCGCTAGCTGTGCCCATAGAGGTATGACGTGACATCTCAGTATTACTTTTGTGCGGTATCATTTTAACCTCAGGTTAGAAATCATTGTGTGGGCGTATACGATTCATTTCACCTCAAGTAACGGTAAAAAGATCTTTTGAAATTATGAATCACTTGTATATATCAGAGTCAGGTCAGGGTCGGAGTCAACAACAAATTGATGCTTAGGTAATGAACCACGATACATGGTTAGCGGTGGTAGCCTAGTGGGTAGAACATTGGACTCAGAAGCGGGAGACCCAGGTTCGATTCCCAGTGCGGGCATGTACCTTATGACTTTTCTTTCTAAGTTATGTACATTTGTGAAGTCATAGTAGCAATACCACTCGCTAACGTTGAAGGAAAACATCGTGAGGAAACCTGGGTGTCTGAGCTATTCACATACCTCAGCGCTTGAAATCGCCAATCCGCGGTGGGCACGCGTGGTAATTAAGCCCATACTCTCTCTCTCTGAGAGAAGGCCTGTGCCCTACAGTGGGACGTATATAGGCTGCTTATATTATATTATACATGGTTAGCCGCAAAAAAGTTTCGATACAGTTTGCAAATTGAATTACCTGTTTGTGCTTTAGTTACCCATCCGAGTTTGATGAATGATGTGTCAATGGATTCGGTATTATGTTACATTAAAAAGACGGATGTTACATTAAGGAAGTGGGGGTTTCTGATGACTTTTTGGTATTACCTACTAAAACGAAAGAGGAGAAAATTCTCAGTTGACAACTATACCTTCATAAGGTACAATATTAAAAGCGACAGACAAACTATTTTACTATATTTCATTGTTAATGAATACTGCTACCGCCGCCGCTCCAGTAGCGGAGTTATATTTTTTTACTTTTGTCTATAACCATGCCATTTACATATACCTCAGTCGCATAAACTTAAAACTACTCGATTTACCTAGCCCTGCGCCTCCAAATAAGTAGAATATCGGCGGGCGATAACTCAGGGCCGTACTGGCCGACGATAAATAAACCACAGGTGGTGTCCCCGCAAATGCAGCTCTTAAATCTAAGTCTCCTTCTAAATTACTGGATGTATTTCTCGCTGTGCGCCTGAGACACTCGATCGGCCGAAGTAGTCTGCTCCGGAGGCAGGAAGAAAGAAGGTAAACTTTGAGGCAATCCCAGATTTTTCTTTTCGTATATCGTCGTGTTGAACACTATTGTTTACTCATAATAGTATATTATGGTACCGCTGATTATGGTACCCAGGATTACCGATGAGGCGCCATTGAGACCCGAGCCGTTAGGTGAGGGTCTTAAGAGAGCCGAGAACGGTAATCATCAATCATCATTCAGCCACAAGAAGTCCACTGCAACCATCAATACACACGTGCATCATACGACGTTTTTCAATACACGTGTGTATTGTGAAGTGCCTGTGAAGAAAATAATACTAAAACATCTTTATTTGGCTTTTCACGGATAGCGTTTTAGCAATGTACGAAATGGAGAATTCAAAGTTTTCTTTGTTACAGAGAAAACAAAAGTTATATTTGAGTGAAAGTTGTATTTATTAAAAACGTACAACTTGAAATTATCTATTTAAATAAGAAGTTGCACGAAATGAGCAAGCAATAGATTAATTAATTTATTTGTACTATTGAACACAATCTTTTTTCTATCGAAACTTTTTAAGAACAAAGCAAGTCAACCAATAAAATAACAAACCCTATAACTCACTTGTGAATTATAGCAATTGAAAAGTCATAGTTTGATTACAGGTGTCATTATGTGCCTAATTGCAGTGAAATCAGAGCCATTTTGTGAGCAAGTGTGTTGAGAAAAATATAACCAGCGATCTTCTTCCTTGACTCTTCCATTATTTGGAGACGGCTTTTCTCATTCTTTAATCCAGGATTTTCTGTCCTATTCCTATATCAATCAATCAATCAGCCCGTATTCGTCTACTGTGTTACTATAATTACGCCCACCAAATCCTGAACGATTCTAATCGTCTGTCAAATTCCATACTAATTGCGTTCGCAAACGTCAGGATTCCTAAAGGTTTTTGTGCGCCTGAGTAATTGAGTGAAAAGTCAACTCTTGGCCGCCAATTGTACAGTAACTTTGTAAACATTAAATATGTTTGTGTTTTTCCTGGTTTATAATAAAGAATATTCTTGTCTTATTCTTATCTCTTTGTGCTCACTGGGATCCCCCTAAGTACTTTTCTCTTTCTCTCTAAAATTTTCGTATTCGTGCACTTTATATTATTTTCGATTTGTTAGTAGGTAACCAGCAATTGGGATATTACAGTTTCAATAACTACCGTGTTTTGTAGAATTACCCAAGTCACTTTTTTGTGTCCCACTGCTGGGCATAGGCCTTCCGCTTTAGACTTTCATTCCTCCTTGTCTTGCAACTCTTGCCACCCAGGTAAATATTTGGTAAAAATTCACTAAATTTCCTTCTTCTTCTTCCTGTGCCCCTCCACTGATGGAGGATGGCCGTCAGCTTCGCATCTTCTTTGTTTCTTACCAAGCAAAACTGGTCTTCGACGCTGGCTACATTCATCCATTCCCTGATGTTTCTGAGCCAAGACTTCTTTCTTCTCCCAACACACCTCATTCTCATCTACCTCATGCCCATCATAATAACTTGAAGATGTCGGTACCTATCGTGTCACAACACATACCTTAGATAACAAATTTTCTAAATTATATGATACTCGTAAATATTTAAGATTCGTTCGGCAAACTCCAGTAAACAAAATTTGCATTAAAAATATCAGCTCTTTTTATATTCCCTTTCCTGTTTGATGTAAGGAGGGCCTTGCATCAAACTTCTCCTCTGTACCTCTCAAACTTCTAATTCAAATAGGTACGTGCAAAAACGGTCACCTTGTATTAGTTTCACGTTGAGAGAGCGCCAAGTTCATAATTAATGCCGCAGCATATTTTGCCTCGTTGTAGTTCGAGTGGCGTTTCTGTACCGCCTCCTTTGTTTTGTATCGTTTTGTGCTCCCAGCGTTGCGGCTTGAGTAATTGGGTGTGCAGATTTTAAAAATTTAGATCGTTGTTTTAGAAATGCATTTGTTCTTTTCCGTTCATGTTTCTTCACTGGGCTAGGTTAGTCTTTTTAAATGGTGCAAATAATTTGATCGTATTTTAAGTGACTTTGTTCACGTGTGTTTATATAGATAAGTTAAATGATTATACAGACAAGTTGACATAATATTTTTTTTTGTCTAGCCTTTAGTTCTATGCTGTAGGTTCAAGAAATTGCTCCTAATTTTATTTGAATTAATGTCAATAAAAGACATTTTTTTAGTTGAAACTTCAGAATAATGATGAGTTAGAAGGAAATTAGAGTTTGGTTGGTGTAAACGGGAAGTAGTGTCCAAAAATAAGGCACAGATGTTGCACTTTTATTCCACAAAACATACAACCGCCAAGACTAATTAAATACATTTCAATATGCGAAATATGCTTAAACAAGCGAATAATATTCAATTACGCGAATTCTCTTTGTCGGTATGGCTATGAATTAATTGCCTTTTATTGTACAGATCGACAGCGCGTATAAAAATTAATGGAATCATCACAAGGTGCAAATTGAGGTTTGATCGTTCTTAGAAACGGGACTAAACTTACAAAAATAAATTATAGCTTTGTGAATAGTTTCTGTGAAATGTCTTATGAGGCTCTAATTGTTTTTATTCCGTTATTCTCAGTTGTTAGCACGAGCAAACCTCGATTACTGTCCTCTAAACATATTGGTAGAGTGTCATTGCGATCCGGCAAGTCGTTTGTGAATTAAAACCAAACTACGTTTGTATGGGAATTGCTCCTTGAGGGACCGCCTTAATGTGCAGTCTTCATGCATTTACGGTTAAAGAAATTTATCTCTTCTGTAAATCCTCGCAGAAAAATACAATAGCATCAATGGTGTAATAAATAAAACGTGTTGCTGGCGCAAATATTTTTACAGGAAAAAAAAAAGAAAAGACGATTTACAGAAAAAGAATAAATTTAAACTAGCAAGAAGGCGGGGTAAACACTTTTTGGCAGACAACGGTAAAATTCACATTCGGTATTCTAACGGGCAGGTATTTTTCGGCAAATATTTTTGACAGTTTATGTCGTAGCCACATTGCGATGACGACGTTAAGTCAAAATCAAATAATGTTCAGCCGACAACACGGCCGAGGGGCGAGACTCTTGAATGCTTAGTTGTTCAATAGAGCGATATTAGTACGTCAATTCATTCATTAGTGTATTTGTACCTATTCAATGTTATAGGCACGTCCAACTCGAATTGTAATTATAATGATAATTGTTATTATTTAATTCTTATTATATCAAACATTTTACAGGGACTTGCTGAAAATCAGCGTTGTGTCTAACACAACATTTATGCTGAGCAAACCCAGTTTTATCAATACCCCTAGGTTTAGAATTATTTATATTATTACGATTTTTTTTAAAATGTAATTTGATGTGATAATTTTTTTTTTTTCCAATTTCAATTGTGGTTTCATTGACACTACTGGGAATCCACGATGTTGGCAGCCGCTCGTAACCCAGGGATTCTTAGCACCCCCTCTTACGTGTCCAAAGCAAACTCATCCCGACCGCGCGAATTTACGTTCAAGTTGTCTGTCGTGCATCACACCCTGGTGTGTTTCTCGTCATTTTTCTAGCGCACCCAAGTAATAGCTCCAGAGGTGGTAATTTTCTAGAAGTTTTGTTACATTACGTCACCGCTACGCTTCATAAGCCCCGTGAATGCCAACCCTGCAGGGCTAGCATAGCAGTTAAATGATACGAAGCACTTATTATAAAGAGCCTTCAAAAAATAATGTTTTCAATTATTTCTTCGATCTTTGAAAAGGTTATTAATGTTGTCATTTTAGTAATGTTTGATAGATTATTCTAAATCTCCTAGAGCAACTTTTCATTGAAGACAAAAGAAAAAACTCAGAACCACGACCGGCCGTAAAAAGTTAGAGAAGATAAAATCAGTATTCATAACCTGCGTGTGGCGCCGGATTAAGAATAGCGTCACTCTATTTCCTTCCGTGGATGTCGTAGAAGGCGACTAAAGAAATAAATTACCAGGAGACGGGCAGCAGCGTCTTCCTGAGATTTCAATCGCATGCTGCGCTCGCCAACCCGCCTGCCAAGCGTGGCGATTATGGCAAAACCTATGTCCTGCAGTGGGCGTCAAAAGGCTGATGATGATGATGAACTTTTCATTGAACACAAAATAAAAACATCAGAACCACGACCGGCCGACTAAAAGTACGGCGGTCCTCATTATGAATCGAACCCACGACCTTTGTCTTGGTAATCAAATGTGTACCGGCTAGATAAACAAGGCCATCGATGCTTCTTCTTATTCAGAGATTGTCAGGAACAGATCACCCCAAGCATTAAAATCGCTTATTTATAACAGGGAGATGTCGTGTTACGCCTGCTAAAAGTTTTCTTACTCCACGTTATGCTTCGCAAGCTCCGCGATAGCTTTGTGGACTCAAAATGTTCATTAATATTGTAATCAACAAGCTTTTCAGGAGATTCCATGTAGTGCATAATTCTCATTCCGCGCAAGCTCGTTATAAATGGTTTTGTAATCACTGAAGCATTTGTACGATGTACGTTGCAGGAATTAGTCAACAGAAGCATGCACGCATTCGTATAGGTAAGAAAAGTGTATTTGTATTTTAGAATTGGTTGGATGCATAAATATTTTGAAATATTGGTATGACGCTGGCATTTACACAATTGTAGTAGTAACAGCGCTCGCTGGTTGCGAAAGAGAACATCGTGAGATAGGTCCTAGGTATGCCCTCTTCACCGCCCGAAGAATCCCTAATCTACATACATACATAAACTCACGCCTTCACCCCAGAGGGGTAGGCAGAGACCAAGGACTGCCACTTGCCACGATCCTGACAGATCACTTGCGCTTCCTCAACATTCATTAGTCGTTGCATACACGTACGCCGGTTTCGGGTACTTTTTATCTTGCCCTTTGGTAATACATTCCCTATCTGGTCGACGTATGTCCGCCTGGGACATACCGAAGTCTATTCAGTTTATGCTTCCAGGAAAAAACACTCACGGTCTTATTTATAAAAAAACACGATTCCTTAAAACGCCGATTAAAATACTCTGTGATCTTACAAGGAAAAGTCGTAACCACACGCAGCAGGAGTGCTTTAGAAGAATCGTGTTTATATAAATAACGCGGGTTATTGGGTATTTGACAAAATATCAAATGAGTTACTTTTAAAACGGAATATGAAAATACTAGCATAAGACGTCACATTTCAGAGCACTCTTTTTATGTTTAATTTATTTAAAATTGTAATAACTAGTAATTGACTAAAAGCATATTCCGATAGATACATTTTCCGAGATATTTTGTAATTTTTGTTTTAATCGAGCACATGAAATAATTTATTGTTGATCGTGTCAAATACCGAATTCTCAACCGCTTATCTATGTCCGAAGTGAGACCCCTGTAGGCAACCGTTTTTATGCACCAGCAAACAGGATGCGAAGAAACTTCCGGGCTGTAAAATTAAAACGCTGCTGAATAAGCTGTAACAAGCTGAAAGCAGTGTAATTGAGATATCCTTTTATTCATCGCTGAGCTCTTGGTGGAAATGAAACGTATACAAATGCTGTAAACAATTCCAACAGAGTCGAGTGTAAATATGCTTTTATTATCTCCGAATCAAATTGGACGGGTAAGGGGCGGATCGCAGGCGGACACACTTCGACCAGATAGGCGATTCGCTAGCAAAGGGCAAGATAAAAAGTACCTGAAACCGGCGTGCGTGCATGCAACGACTAATGAATGTTGATGAAGCTAAAGAGGTCTGTCAGAATTGTGGCAAGTGTCAAATTGGCAAGTGGCGATCACTGTCGCTTCCTCAATATTCATTAGTCATTGCATGCAAGCACTGCATCTGTGACAATAGTGCAAATGCGTTTTCTGTCACTGTTAAAAGGGGCTTCATCAACGTAACTTTCAATGGATTTTGTACGAAGTTTTCCTTTTATAGGTTGATCGCCTATTACCTACTCGGTAACTTGTAAAGCCTAATTAGCCATGATCGTTTTCCTTTTAAGTTTATTGCATTTGCTGCTACCCTGAAGTTTTCACGTTTCTACAATTAACCGTGTGGCCTGGAAAGAGGGCTGGTATCTGCCTACCCCTTCGGGATACAGGCGTGAGTTTATGTAATGTAATTGGAATAAGTATTGGAATTGGAATTAAGTGGTGGCCGATGGAAGTGGTGGTAGCCTAGTGGGTAGAACATTGGACTCTGAAGCGGGAGACCCAGGTTCAATTCCCAGTGCGGGCATGTACCTATGACTTTTCTTTCTAAGTTATGTACATTTGTGAAGTTATAGTAGCAATACCACTCACCATCCTCACGATGTTTTCCTTCATTAATTATTAAACGATTGCAAACACGCTGACTACAAAGTAATGTGTGTACAAACAAGAACATCTTATGGTAAATAAACTTCATTCATTGCAGCCACCTGTGAAAGAACACTCACATTACGGCGGTAAATCCTTCCAAAATGTGATGGCTAGGAAAACAAACGCCCCGGCGCGAAAAGCGCGGCCCTCAACTGAGAAATATCCAATTTACCCATTCGGTGGCAGCTAAATCGGTGGCCATTTTTTATTTTAACCGCGCCGCCATTTTGTTTTAGCCTCACGCTTGCAACGCCGAACACAAATACCTACCAATGTACAGAAAACCACGCGGTAGGTTTTCTAGTTGCTACAGGTAAACAAAAATTAAAAACAGTCATAAATCAACACTCTCTTAGACGGTTCCTCGTTTATTTATTTTTCGTCGCGGCTTTCCCACATATAGAAGTTAAAAATTGCAATAAGAAACTGTTAATCTGCTGATAACAGCTGTCAATGTTTTTTTTCTATACGCACTTTGAAAGAAAGAAAGATATGTATTGGGACAATTTAACACATCACAAGTTATGCCTTTTCTTTCTTTTGATGTGTTAATTTGTTATCAAGTAACATAAATACAAAGGAAAAACAAGTCACATAAATACAAGATAGGACATATCTCCCGTCTCTATATCTCCTCCGGCAAATTATCCAATATGAGGTTGCCTGAAAGAAATAGCTATTAGCAATAAGGCCGCCAATTCTACCTTTCCTTTTGTAGCTGCTGTTTTTGTAATTATTGTTCTCAGGTGTACAGTAAAGAATACTCTTATCTTCTTATTTTATATTTGGTCAACTGACAGTAACAGACTGTAAATGTACGAGAAACGAGGGGTTAACAGAATTAATTTTAGTGGATTTCAGTTTTTCAAGCTTGGTAGGACCGAATTGACAGAATTACTATGCACTATCACATGCACTGAGTTAAAGTAAGGCTTGTTCGAGTATAGCTTTGACGAATGTACCTATTCTGACTGATTTACGGAGTTCACTAATCATACTATTAAATGTAGCTAGAGGGCACCTTCTGTGCATTTTCTATTCGATTCAGGTTGCAATTTCGCTAAAATACCTGCGATAGTTTAGGACGACATTTCACCCCTCTTGTCGGTTGTGTTTTTGAACGCGTGGGCGAAGTTTTACAATATAATGAGTTGGTTTACGAAAGGGGGACTTTTTAAAATAATACAATTTTTTTGTATTTTGCTTTTACCCGACTGCGGCGACGCCCGAAAAGAGGGTAGTATGTTTGGCTCGCATATATGTATGTATGTACCTAAGTATGTCCGATTCAATGTTCCCCCTTAACCAATGGTCAGATTTTGACAAATGAGATCTTAATCGATTCGTCGTATTTGGCTATATAAAATACGCATAAATCTAAGAAAAATGTACAACATTACTGAAAAGTTAAAAATAAAATACTAAAAAATAAAAAATAACCAACAACCCGACTGCTGTTGCATTAACTACTAAGCAGCCGGGACCCAAATTCAAAGTGAGGTACCTGGGTTGGTCCCGCTTGCTTAGTAGTTACATGCTCACTATGCTCAGCAGTCGGGTTGTTCGTTATTTTTTATTGCAGTTTTTTTCCATTGCGTTGTGGAGCCACCAAATTTATTTATTTATTCATTCATTGATGCTTTTATTACACTTAAAGAAATTGTCCAATGCGGTGGACTAAATTCGACGTTTATGACGCATAAGTACTTGATGTCTTTGTGTGTGAAACCACCTACCTATAAATGTAAAACCTACATATACTGAACTCACGCCTGTACCCCGGAGAGGTAGACAGAGATCAGGGTTCGCCACTTGCTACCACACTGACAAACCTCTTTCGAAAGTGAAGATATTTGTAGTGGGGTCGACCCTAAAAAAGGTTACGTATTTGTTATCGATAAAAATACGCCATATACAAGTTGAAAATTGCAGTACTGTAATGTAATATTCTTTTCGTCTTGATAATTAATAATGATCGAAATGTTGATTGATTGATTATCAAATATTAACAGAAAACGAATTTTTAGGTTGGGCACACTCCATTACAAAGTACGGTAGGTATGTACACAACATACAATAAATACCACAGTTAATAGTTTTCAGGCTACACGCCTTCATAAACTTCAAAAATAATAACTAAAAACTACATTTAAGACCACCATAATGTAGGTCTATTCAATCTTATCTTATATGTATAAGTATATTGTAAATTGCATTTCTACTTTTTCCCCCTCTCCTCTTTGCACGCCTACCTCCTGTGGTTGACTGGTAGAAAATGCTTATGGGATTAAGTCCGCCCAATTTTACATTAGGCTAAGTGCAATAATAGTATTAAATAATAATAATATTCATCATGGAACTGCAACTCCTTCATACACTGGCGATTATTTCACGTTTTCAACCAATGAAAAAAGCAAATGGAAAAATTTCAGCGAATCGTATTTTTTACTTCGAACAAAGGCTTTCACAGAAACGAAAGGTTATTGAACAGTTCAACCAATTATGTCTATAATAATAATATAAAACTTTATTTCTTGACAGAATTTACAAATTTTTACTTACATACCTACTATAAACTATGTTTTATTATTAGCTCGGAGAACTGATGGCCGTTAGAGTGAAAAAGTTCTGTCCTGGTGACCGCGGACCAGACCTGGTTACGGTGGCGGAGAGTCTCTGGATGCGGGCGGCACAAGACCGGGAAGCTTGGAAAACCACGAGGCAGGCCTATGTCCTGCAGTGGGCGTCAAATGGCTGATGATGACGATATAAACTATTTTTAAGTGTTAATTTTTGAAACTTGTCAAGTTGTCTCTCGATATAGGCCTCCTGCATGAATATGGAGCAGGCTGAAGAATTTCAACGTAACCCTATCTAATGTTCTTTTAAAGTTCTTTGGCAGATCATCCTCCCATCGTTTTATGGTCTTTCACTCCTCCTTTTTCCGTCTCTTGGGAATTGGTCCATTTCTCTGTTATCTCTCAGTATGTGTCCTGCCACCTCCACTTTATCTCTCTTACTTTGGTCATGGTGTCAGAAATCTGCTGTATCACTGATCCTTTGTTTGTCATTTAATCAGTCTAGCCGTTAAGGTGCTTAGCTACCAGAACAGAGGTCGTGGGTTCGGTTCCCACTGGGGGCCGCCATACATTTGTACATTTGTATTTTCATATTTGTGACATCCTTGCCTGGTTACCATAGCACAGGGTATCCTAGTTTGGGACCAGGTCAAGTGATTGTATTGTGTGGAAGTTTCTATTATAATTTTATTAGTCTTATATTCAATATAGGTACTTCTTTGCATGGAGGTTTGACATACTTGAAGTTTGTGTTGTAATGATTTGGTGAGACAGCAGGTTTGGCATCTGTAAGTTATGATTGGGAGGATACAGGTGTTGTAGTAAGTTTACTTTTTTCTGCAGTAGGCACATGTTTGAATGAATGAATGAATGATTTATTGCCACCAACAAACATGCTAACATACAATAATTAAAAAATAAAGGAGTGTGCGTGTGACAATGATACTATTTCAGCGTTTGCTGTTTCTATTTGAAACAGCGCTGGTTTTCAAATAGCACCTCCACGCCAAATGAAGAAAACGTGTCATGCACGGCTTACGGCTAAAAAAACTTAAAACCACTAATTAAAAATTAATAAACAGATACGAGATTGGTGCCAATTAAGACAATTATACAGATTGAAATATAAATAACGTTTATGTCAATTTAGGACAATATTTTTATACTTATCAATTGCAATAGTAGGTAAAAAAGTTTTAATTTTAATTTAATTTTAATTTAACTAAGTTTTAATGCGAGATAGGTAGTCAATAATGTCATTCATGAATAAAAAATCTAATACTTATAAAAATAATGACAAGATTACTTAATATTATGTTTGCTTTTCATGATTTCTTTGAAACAACAGTATCTTTTCCAAGCAAGATTTTTAATTAATAATTCGGTCTGAAATAAAAGGGTCACATTCAAGTACCACAGAGTCGGCGATGCCAAATTAATATTCCCCGGAGTTCTCCCA
This sequence comes from Yponomeuta evonymella, assembly GCA_963969515.1. Taxonomy (NCBI): domain Eukaryota; kingdom Metazoa; phylum Arthropoda; class Insecta; order Lepidoptera; family Yponomeutidae; genus Yponomeuta; species Yponomeuta evonymella. The sequence goes on along the minus strand of OZ018346.1, from coordinate 20,567,841 downwards.
ATCCTATTACTTATTATTGCTTTTGCTTCTCATAGTATTTTCTTTCACTCCGTCTCCCTTTCAGAGGTTTCCAATGTGAGGCACCGCGTGATTGGGTGCTTTAATGGATTCTATTTATGTACTCCGACAGGGACGTATCTGAGAGTACGTTGTCAAAGGTTTCGAGAAGACACTAAAGTGGTCTTCTTGCTTGCTTAATTCATAAAAAATTGAGAAAGGCAATCACATATTTGTAATTCAGAGATGAGCAAGCGCTAAATCGCTTTTTCACATTTTAACACATCACATGTGACTATTTTGATCTGTCACGTTATACCACTCTACCACAAATTGTATCAAAATATATATTTTTTTTATCCTTCCTTCAGGCCTTCTCAGAGAGAGGGAGTATGAGCTTAATAATTGCCACGCGTGCCCACGCGGATTGGCAATTTCAAGCGCTGAGATTAGATTATAACTCTTATGCACACCCGAGAAAAAAAATACATCAAAAGCCTCCAAGTTTTTCCGCATGCAATTGGCGGTCTTATCGCTAAAAGTGATCTCTCCCAAACAGCCTTGGACAGACAACGCTGAGGTGTGTGAACACCCCAGACACTTAGGTTTCCTTACAATGTTTTCCTTCACGCTTATTGAGTAGAATTGCTACTACAATGCAAGTCATTGTGCATTGACTTTGTTTTCTATGCCATTCGAACCTAAGATAAATATTCTTAAATAAGCCCTTCTTTTCTACCGAATCGCTTCCCAAAGACTCCTAAATTCGACTCCGCGCCGCAGCTCCGAAGTAGTTCAATAGAATCAGGTTTCCTTCGGGGACACCGCGACAGCCTTTCATTACATATCGCTGAATATTCTTTGATGTATTTTGGACGTAATTGGTTAAAGGCTCTTCCAGTCATAAGTGGAAAGGAGTAGTTTCTATCCGACCGTGAAAGCATAGAGGGGTTCATCATCACTGCAGGACATAGGCCTCCTTCGTGGTTTTTATAACCATGAAGGGTTTTGCCATAATCGCCACGCTTGGTAGGCGGGATGGTGATCGCAGTATGCGGTTGGAATCTCAGGAAGACGCTTCTGCCCGTCTCCTGTTAGTTGGTTTCCTTAGTCGCCTTCTACGACATCCACGAAAGGAAATGGAGTGACGCTATTCTTCATCTGGCGCCACACGGAGCATAGAATGAATATGATTTTATCTTCTTTAACTTTTTTTTTTACTTACAATTTTTACTTTTACTTTTTTTTTACTTCTGATTTAGCTCAATAAAATTCTTACTATGATTTTAAAACACCTATTACAGGGGCTAAAAATTCCTTCCATGCCGGGACTTGAACCTGCGACCTCTTTGAAAAACAAAAAGAATATACTCGTAATCATGTAGGTACAGCGATATCATTCCGGTGTAAAAACCTAACTGCAAAGTTGGTTACCCGGGCCTGCAAGTGATGTAAATTGCTTCGGCCAGATGTCGCTGCCTGTACGTAATACAGGGAAAGTTTGTAAAGAGTCTGGAAATTTCGCCGATGCCTACACTTGCCCATAAGCTCAGTTGGAGAGCGCTGGCACTGTTATCCAGAGATCGCGGGTTCAAGTCCCGGCATGGGTGGAAGTTTTTGCCTCTAAATAGGTTTTTTAAAATGTCCTGAGCACGGGTTAGTGCAACAAAAGAATATAATTTTACTATGATGTCAATGTTTATATTTATACTTATTTTGCTACTTACAATAGACACTTCAGAAGATATTCTAGCGTAGTGTGAGCAGTACTTAATAACGTACATCCAGCACCTCTTGAATTTTAAGAAAACCACTAACAGACCACAGCGCTACCTTTCGTCAGGTAGCCTAAGAAAACACTTAAAAGTTTTCTTAAGAAATTCGACAATGACGCAACGAATTTCTATCAAGCGAAGCTTAGAGCGTAAATACTATTAGAGTGGCAACTAAAAGGGTTGTTCCAAAAAAAAACGTCTGCTTTTCCAACGATACCATTGAAATACGCAGTCACTTGAGCTGAATAGCTCCTTCAGCACTTTTCACCACTTAATTCGTTTAACATTTTATTTTTTTATTTTTTTTATTTTTTTATTTATTATCATTGCATACACTGTCATTACAGGCGAACCCAAATCGATCAGCATTAGTGTCTAATGTTTTTAATATAGAGTTAAACGTCACTTATAAAAAATGCAACATTAAAAACAGAATCAATTAACATAGTCAATTATACGATAAAATCAAAATAATGTCATAAATTTTAACTAGTCAACACTGTTACTCTAAAATTAAATCAAATAAATTCAAAATAAATAATAAAGTTCATTGAAATTAATATAAATAATCCAATAAAATTTACATAAATTAATATTTCACATTATAGATTATTCCAAATAACATTTCATAATAATAATAATTTAATCTATCTACTCAATAGTTCTGTCATTATTGTCATTATTATTAACATCCCGAAACCCCTAGTCTTCCAGGCCGTCTGGCTTGCTGACCAATTTGTCGCCGATGTAATCCTAAGCAGGACTGAATGGCGGAATGATGGACTGTCCAGTCGTACGTAGCCGGGACACGTCCCCGGCTTAATGATCCAATAAGAGCCGTCGGCCTCGCGGACGTGAGCGGGGCTGCAAGTGGCCGGAGCTGGCGCGGCCGCCGGCACACCGGCTGGAAAAGGATAAATAATAACAATGAGAACTCGCCCCGCACGGAAAAACTACAAAATAATACACTTGGGCTCGTTTGAATCGTTTGTTTTCTCCTCAGATAAATAACCAGTACAACCCGCCTGCCAAGCGTGGCGATTATGGCAAAACCCCTCATGGTTATAAAAACCACGAAGGAGGCCTGTGTCCTGCAGTCGGCGTTAAATGGCTGATGATGATGATGAAATAACCAGTACCCTTACAACATAACTAATCTAATATATAAAAATCTCCTGTCACAGCGTTTGTTTGTTATCGAACTCCTTCGAAACGGCATTACTGACTTTTATAAAAAAAATTGTGTATATTTGGTACTCTGAGCATAGGCTAATTAATATGGCAAAACAACGTTTGCCGAGTCAGCTAGTATCTTATAAATGTGATTACTGGTGTCTATCCATTTATCATACCATTTACCATAGAGCGGTGAAGTGTAAATCTTTACGTATTGAAAGAAGAAACGTGCACCTCGAACTGCTTAATAAGACTTGTCAAACTTTTTTTACAGTTAGAACTTAGTTTAGTAAATGACCTACTAAGACGTGGGCACGTGAATAACCAATTCACTCTGGATGTATTTCCATGTTCGTGATGTCCTTGCCTGATTACCCTAGCACAGGGTATCCCAGGTTGTTACCAGGACAAGTGATTCTGTTGTGTGGAAATTATTATTCTTCACAAGCAGCCTATATACGCCCCACTGTAGGGTACAGGCCTTCTCTCAGGGAGAGAGTATGGGCTTAATCATCACTGAGCTGCCACCGCCTTCAAGCGCTGAGGTATGTGTATAGCTCAGATACTCAGGTTTCCTCACGATGTTTTCCTTCACAGTTAGCGAGTGGTGTGGCTTATGTGGCTACTATAACTTCACAAATGTACATAACTTAAAAAACAAAGTCATAGTACATGCCCGCACCGGGAATTGAACCTCGGACTCGCTCACTTCCGAGTCTAATGTTCTACCCACTGGGCTACGACGAAGTTATTATTATTTAGATAGAATTAAATCTGGCTTGCCGAACTTAAGTCGCTTAGCGATTAATTTTCCCAGCGAGTAAAGTACAATCGGCAGGTTGACGACCTTTACACTCGTTCGTTTTATTCTGGGCGATCTAAAAACGAAAATGTAAGGGTTGATCGGCTCTCGATTGTACGAACTCAGGGATTTATTCCACTTGTATGACTTCACATTGAAACCTGATTATGCTCTGAAATTAAATAGAGCGACATCTGCTCAGATACGTACCCGACTTTGAAGATGCTCTCAATTAGATCGCGTAATAACAAGTTTGTATAGGACGCCGCGATCTGTCTGGATACAAATACTTCGGGTGAATGTTTAACGTGAATGTGAATTTATTTGAACATGCAATGCAAAGTAAAAACGTAAACGTCGTAATTAAGGATTAAGGACTAAAAGACATTGAAAAGACTCAAAAAAAAAACAGAAAAGAGAAAAAATAACTTAGATTTCGATTTTGAATGGGGTTGAAATGCAGGCAACCCAAAAGATTTTTTTCTTTTAGGAAAAGTTTGTAGGTATTTCGCCATATACAAGGCATAGGCCTTGTTTCATTAAGCTACGATTAGAAATCAACTTACGATCGTCAGTAATTTTTGTAATTTTTAAGGATTGAACTGGAAACCATGTACTGGATTTCTGACATAAACGATTAAAAAAATAATAATTTTGTCATTTTAATTCTATTTTTGATGCGGTGGGTAGAACCATGGACTCGGAAGCGAGTGACCCTGGTTCGATTTCCAGTGCGGGCATGCATGCACCTATGACTTTGTTTATTTCCAAAGTTACGTACTTACATCTGCGAATTTGTAGTAGCGATACCACACGCTAACAGTGAAGGAAAACATCTTGAGGGATCCCGCGGCTTGGTTGGCTCCACACGTATCAACTTGTCTTTACTGTGGGCTAGGCTGACTAAGCTGTCAGGATGGTATAGGTGCTGGGCAAGCCTACTCCATCTAAAAACTTTCTCGACTTTCGTTACATAGGAAACAAATACCTACTTATCTATCACTATCAATAGGTACACTTCAATGTGAGATTGGGTGACTCCACTCTCAAACATCTGCTATACAGACACTATAATTTAAAGCAGCTCTAAAAAGCATTTTTCTATTAATTTAACTTGTTAGATCGGAACCTTGAAAAGAACAATTAAAAACTATTGTTATGGTGGCCCGATCGGGTCATTCAGAATTCTTCATATTACATATACTGCTGACATGTATGAAATTCACTACTACACTATCTAAATCTAGTGTGACATGAAATTTTTTTTATAGTTACATACGTTACATCTAATTTAGTTTTAATATTGCATGCTAGTCGAAAGTTGCTGTAGCCTTAGTGGGCATCACGTGTGAGACAACCCTTAAATATGTAACATCCGAACAAATACGGGTTATTCACTAACTCGACACAAGAAACCAGTTGGTTAAACTCAATGTATCATTTATTATGTCGTCATCTGGACACGCCAAGATTTTTACTCGTGTCCAGATAGTGAAACGTAATTTACATCACTTTTATGTTTTCGCCAACTGGACACACGTTCGCATTTTACCCAAGTTTATGACAAAGTACAGTCACGCAGATTAATGTTTTGTGTCACAATCAACATCGGCAATTTTGTATGTTGTAAAATTATTCACCATTTGTGAATTTATAGTGAAGATATTTTTGAAACTGTAACTATTCGAAGGTCTTCATTATTTTGCATTAAAATATGGATGAATGTTATTTGATTTTTCTTTAATACTCGAAGTGATGGTTTTAAATTATTACGTATAATTAGATTACATTGAATATTTTTACGCTATTGTTACAAAAGTACCTTTAAGTAATAAAAAAAGTAACATTAGCTGAGTATACTTGTCTTCATATTAATAAATTATTATATTATTTGATTGTTATATATTTGTTTTATTTCAAAATGCCTTAAGTAAAAGCTAGGGTTTTTCAAGCAAAAAAATGAAATGGCCTCGTTCGTTAATTCTATGAGCGAGGCGATTATTAAGCTGACTGTACCGATTTTACAAAAATCCTGAGTGTGTCCAGTTGGCGAAAACATAAAAATTATTTAATTTAAGTTTCACTGTCTGGACACGCCTAAAAATCTTGGTGTGTCCAGATGACGAAATAATAAGTGATACTAATCTTGAGTTTCACCAACTGGACACACGTGTGTCCAGTCTTGTGTGTCGAGTTAGTGGATAACCCAGAAATACATGGTTGCAATTAAGTTATGAATAATCCATTATAAATGTTTAGTGTTAGTAAATTCTATTCTTTTTAAAAATTTGTGTTTTGTACTTCTTACGTGCATTAGTCCGTCGATCACAAATTTTTAAAAACCTATTTATTAAAAACCTATTTAGAGGCTAATCCTCTGGCTAACCGTGCCAGCGCTCTCCAAACTGAGCTAATGGGCAAGTGCAGGCATCGGCGAAATTTCGAGCCTCTTTACTAACTTCTCTGTATTACATGCAGTCAGCGACATCTGGCCAAATTTTTAACACGTGAAAAAACTTATTATAAAATTACTCTTTAAAATTTTTAATAGCTTATTTACATCATCAAAGAGCTGTAATGAAACAGTGACATGAACATTCATGTTTTTTAAACTAAAATTAGGGAAATTGCTGTTTTAATTAGTGATCACTTCGGGGTCACCAGTGTGGTTGGGTAGGTTGAGTCGTTTACTTGCAGGTATAGTCAATAAGGCGAGAACTCGGATAGAATACCACAACACACAATTTATTCGCACTTCACAAAGTTCGATAGTTTAGCAGTAGGAAGCACAAGCATAGAAGGAGTAAGGAGAACAGTACAGAAGAATCATAGGCAAACGAAAAGACAGTAATCTAGCTAGCAAGCGATGGAGCGGCAGCGTGCGCTTCGCGAGAGAATCGAATGCAGACTCGCGTGGCAGGCAGGCAGGCAGATTGCGCGGGCGCAGCTGCTTGAGCCATCTCCCTCGCACTTAGCGGGCGCGCGTATTGTGTCGCTCTGTCTTCCGAGAGCCGGCCGCTAGGAGTTCGCGTTTCCACGACACTTTTTGTGTTCGGTCTTACGTTATTGCGAACCGACTCCACATGGCATAAAACAAAAATTTTATGACAATTTGACTTATGACTTGTCCGCCGACCCTAGAATTATTATTAAGTAAGACGCCCTATCACCACCTTGACACGCCCCCTCGCTTCCTTTCAGCAGAAGCACCCACATGTGATCTTCGAGGCGCGAACCAAGTCCAACCAGGGCTGCGCCAACAAGGTGGAGTACCGGAAGAGCCGGCGCACCAAGCACGTCTCCTACCTCGAGAGCCCACTCGCCGACGACCCTGTGACCCTGTGAGTATTCTCCCTACCTATCTAAGATAAGATAAGATTAAAAATGTATTCATTGCCTTATTAAAAAATATGACTTGAAACTAGGGTCTTCTTCTTGTGGTGCCGTCTCCTATCGGAGGTTGGCTATCATTGGGCCGGTTTCTAAATTGAGAATTTCATTGAGTAAATACTAGGGATGCACCGACTGTTCGCCGACCAGTCGGTTAAGCCGACTAGTCGGCCATATTTGCAGTCGGCGACTGGTCGGCGAACAGTCGGCCAAAACTGCCGACGGATTAGGGTAACTGAAATACGTATTTATTTTAACTGTTATGTACTTAATCGTTTATTAGTTTGTACCATATTAAAGATATTCCACTTCTAAGATACTCTTCTTACGAGATCAGATCAGTCATAAAATTATATACGTATAAAAGTAATCAACAGTCAAACCCTAGATCTAAGCTGGCCTCTATGCTCTCAGGCTTAATCATAACGAATTTAATCAGTCTTATTTATAAGTCTCGATTAGGAATCTGAAAGATCTTATCTACTAAAACATTATATATAAACAAAAAATCATGTCGCGACGTGATCACGAGCGTTGCCGAGGTCACCCGAACTCCCCCGAAAACAATGTCGGCCCGGCCGACATATCGGCCGACATGTCGGCTAATTTGTAGCCGACTGGTCGGCCTGTCGGCCAGTCGGCCAAAGTCACAGTCGGCCCATCTCTAGTAAATACTTATGTAACGTTCTTTCACGCTATTTTCTGAGAAATTCGAAGAGACGGCATTACAGTTAACTATTTACTTAACGAAATTCTCAATTCAGAAAATGACCCTTAGTAGATAATGTGGGGTATTTCTCTCAAAAGGTAGTGTAGGGTATTTCTGCTGAAGTATGTAGCTAGTCGTGTACAATTTCTTATTTTGTAATTTTTGATTGATTGAAGATTTTTAATCAGATAAATGCAGAAAAATACAAGAGTTGTATGTCTTCAAAACTGTATTGCAATTTTTTCGCAGATGCTCTTGGTTTTACAATTTATAATGCTCTTGTATGTTAGGCACAAATACTAAAAGTGGCCGTCGTGGAATATATTTGAAGCAACCTTGAACGTTATGTATATTATCTTGTATATGTGCTATAAAATATAAAGTTATTTTTATGTTATCTGGAAGAGATCACTTTTAGTGGTAAGGCCGCCATCTTACTCTTAGCTTAAGAAATATCTGTGTAATATTTTTTTATGTACAATAAGTAATTTCTGTGTATCTACCTTCATCAACACCTCGTTAACGTCAAAGTCAAAATTTTTATTCAATATAGCGCAAAGAAACTATGACTTAATGAGCCAATTAAAACTAGCGCAAGGTCAAATAAGGTGTTGATCGTTAAGGAGAAAAATTTGACAAAAAACAGCTATTGTTGTCAACTAGTTCATTCACAGGCAAGTCATTCTTATCATGAATCCTGACACGTCTCCACAATGACCATTATAATAAAAAACCTGTGCAAAAGTTTTACTCCACTTTGAAATCTTGGCCCTTATTATGAAAAATACGACATTATCGGAAGTAGCGAGATGGTAGCAAATCCGTATCTCAATACATGATATGACGTCATTGGGCTAACAAAGAGCCATGCATTTCTGGCGTTCATAACTCAGTGGCAGGAAATTTCGAAACTATTCAAAAAAAGAACCGTATTTGTCGCTAGATTCGACTGAATTGTCGGGCTCAAGCGCGACGTTGACGACCCTTCCGAACATATCGCTGCTTCATAATAACGACCCTGATTTCCCTAATTGTTTTGACTAGTATATTTCCAAGTGCATCCTTGAATGTTTCTAAACATTTTCACCCTCCAAAGACTTTCAATATTTCGTTTACAAATAGAAGGCCTTAGTTTTCATCAAGTTGATAAAAAACCGTTTTATTCACTTCCTCTCTAACAATAAATATACACATACTCCTAGCTATATAAAATATTGGCTGTGTAGTTTTTTTCGTACCGATCGGGACACACGTCGCGCGTGTTATAGACGACGTGAGTGCAAAATCATATCCGCCATTTCATATCGTCGGTGAATCGCTTGCAGAGACGCTTTTTGTCAACGGGGTGTAATGTTATTGCCCCGAAGCCGAACGTTTGGGATAAAAATGTTGTCTCATGTTAGATATTTGTCGTCTCGTAGCTGTGATGGGGCGAGTGGTTGTTCAAACAACGGCACTGCAATCTTTGCACGGATACATACATACATAAGCAGCCTATATACGTCCCACTGTAGGGCACAGGCCTTCTCTCAGGGAGAGAGTATGGGCTTAATCACCACGCGTGCCCACCGCGGATAGGCGATTTCAAGCGCTGAGGTATGTGAATAGCTCAGACACTCAGGTTTCCTCACGATGTTTTCTTTCACAGTTAGCGAGTGGTATTGCTATTATAACTTTACAAATGTACGTACATGTCCGCACTGGGAATCTAACCTTGGTCTATCACAGGGTCTCTTAGTTTGGGACCATGACAACTGATTGTGTTGTATGGATATTGTAGCATGTTATTATACTCTCTCTCTCTTCGTGTATTTGCATTTAACTCAATACGTGTCTTCGAACTTATTTCAAGATACTTACATCCCATCGCAAGCCTTTTCTGAGACCTTACCACTCCAGGGTTCTGCTTCATAAAGCTACAATTCAGTTCAGTTCAGTTCAGGGACATAAGGCTCTCAAAACAGACGTGGCGGCCGATTTTATGCATCGATAAAGCTACAATTACTACCTAGTAAACTTGGCCGTGTGGCGCCGGATTAAGAATAGCGTCACTCCATTTCCTTTTGTGGATGTCGTAGCAGGCGACTAAGGAAATAAATTACCAGGAAACGTACAGCAGCGTCTTCCTGAGATTTCAACCGCGTACTGCGATCGCTAACCCGCCTGCCAAGCGTGGCGATTACGGCAAAACCCTTCATGGTTAGAAAACCATGAGAAAGGCCTATGTCCTGCAGTGGGCGTTAAATGGCTGATGATGATGATGAAACTTCTAACTGTCAGAGATTTTTCATCCGAGTATATTTATGCAACGTATTATAAGGCAGTTCTCTCTTGTTAAAATTAAACAGCCCGATTAGACGTCGAAGCTTTATTTCATAGTGAAAACCATCCACTTTAAAGCTCTTAATTAATTTATAGCAATGGAAGTTATTTCTTTGTCCCATGTATTTTTACTGCAGGGACATTATTTTATGGCCGTGTAACAATTTTTCCACGGTTCAAGTGGCATTATTTATGTTACAGCCATTATTTTTAAAAGGATCCCTTACCGATTGTAGCTTTACGCCTGTTTCATAAAAATAACCAGGACACTGGTCCTGGAGCTAACCGGGAGGTAGGTACACTCGCGACACGCGCTCGGAGTCAAAAGGCAAGTTCTAATAAGCGCCACCTTTCGATTTAAAGTTAATCCCGTTTTCTTTTCCATTCGAAGAAGCGTCGAAGTGGTTAATTAATCTATCGCTGGTAATTGGAGCCGTTTGTGAGCCAGTCAGCGGCTACTCTCTCATCTGGAGACATTATTCTATTATTTTATTTTATTGTGAAAACTAACAGCTAATAACTAACACATTAATTAAATTTACACACATAGATACAGAAAGCCAACAAAAAGTTTTCCCTCATAGCAATATTATGGGCAATAAGCACAGGTGAAAGAGAAATAACACACAAATCGACAAAAAATTAAAGAAGAAGAATGGCACACCGTAGTAATAGGTTTTGTCGGTAATGAAGCTTATACAGAGTGACAAAACTTATAAATTATTACTTTGCGAATGATGGAAATGTTATCGGTGAACAGATAAATGTTGATATTGAGATTGTCTTTGAAAGATCGTATAGCTCTAATGGTCGTTAACATACCTCAGCGCTTGAAATCGCCAATCTTCCTGAAATTCCAACCATATACTGCGATCGCCAAGGCGTCTGCTAAACGTGGCGATTATGGCAAAACCCCTCATGGTTATGAAAACCAAAGCCTATGTCCTGCAGTGGGCGTCAAACGGCTTATGATGATGATGATGACACGAATCACGCCACTTAAGTGGAGATGGGAGGGACTGAGTTAGACTAGAAGGCGGACGGTGGACGAGGCAGTCACAGAGTGGTGGCTGAGAATTGGGCCTCGGTCGGTGGGTAGGGTTCCTACCCGATGGGTCGATGACATTAAGAAGGCGGCAGGAGGACAAGGACAATGGACGAGTTTAGCAGGGGACCGGCGAGGTTGGCGTGACGTTGAAGAGGCCTACGCCCAACAGCAGGCGTCTTTCATGGGCTGTACAGAGAGATAAGTAACTTTGGCCTTTGCATCTAAGTACGTAATGAGATGATTTATACAGCGTCCAGTGGCACTTTCACTCACACTAGATGGATGAAGGAACATTTTTTTGGTGGAGTAGGCTTGTCCAGCACCTGTACCATCCCGACAGCTTAGTCGGCCTAGCCCACAGGAATGATAAGTCAATACGTGCGAAGCCAACCAAGCCGCGGGTTTCCTCGTGATATTTTCCTTCACCGTTAGCGTGTGGTATTGAAGAAGAATAAGAAGAAGACATTTATTTAAATTGTCACAGAAACACAAAGTAAACACGAAGGTACACAGACAAAATACACGAACGTCGACAAATCAAAAATAAAAACAAAACAATCGCGAAGAGAACATATACTACAAATTCGTAGATATAGGTACGTAACCTTGAAAATTAACAAAGTCATAGGTACATGCCCGCACTGGGAATCGAACCTGGGATGGATAGATACATAGAAATTGTTCAAATCACCTTGAAACACTGTACATTACTGTAGGAGTGTACAATGTATAATGTACATAACACTGTCCCACGGAAGCCACAGGCGTACAGGCCTTCTCTCAGACAGTATGGGCTTAATCACAACGCGTGCCAACCGCAGATTTGCATCCCTGCGCTAACCTTTTAACTTTCACGCTTTTTATTTATATCATAATGGAAATGAAACGCGTTAATTATGACTAATTATTGGAAGTGAAGGAACATTCTAATCATGATTTAGAAACATATAGCGCTAGTTTTGAAAAAATGGCGCGTCCAATATTTTTGTCTCCATAAATTACTTCACTTAAGCATAAACAAACAGTGTAAGGACGAGAAGTACCTAATAAAAAACCGGCCAAATGCGTTTCGGGCCACGCGCAGTGTAGGGTTCCGTAGAAAAAAGGGTTTTTATCTGCTTTACAGAACTAACAACTTCATCAACCAAGTTTTCAATGGATTTTGTACGAAGTTTTTCTTTTATAAGTTGGTCGCCTTACAAAGGTTGGTCAAAAACACGCATAGCTGATGTGGGTGTCCAGACTGCAAGGTTGAAGTGGAGCTGGGCAGGGCATATCAGTAGAATGCACCCGGATAGGAGGGCGAAACTTGCCACTGAGTGGGTGCCACAAGGCGGTCGTCGCAGGAGAGGTAGGCCAAGAAGACGTTGGCGAGACGACCTCGACCGACACGTGCCGGAGTGATTTGAGGTGGCACAAGACAGAAACATCTAGTCTGAGTTGGGGGAGGCCTTTGCCCAGCAGTGGGACACAAACGAGCCTACGTAAAAAAAAAGTTGGTCGCCTATTACTCGTTAACTTGTAAAGCCTATTATGCTGTGATAGTCTTCCTTTTCAGTTCATTATATTTGCTACTACCCCAAATCTTTTCACATTTCTATAATCAACTGTTTAGCCAGGACAGGGGGGACGCTCTACTCGGACAAATATTGCGCTTTAAAACTTAATATTTCGCATAATATTAAACGACGAATCCAACGATACCCCACAATATGGTGTAGGCGAGAAAAAAAGCATACCTAATGAGGGCTTTTCAGAGTCATTAAAAAAAAATATAGTACCGCAAGTTACCGATAGATGGTGCTGACGTCACATAATATGTCAAAATTGACATGACATCACTGTACCTTCTCTGTGGTTTCTGTCACGTTGCTCGCTTGTTTCGTTGACGAGAGGAGCGATGGTTAGATTATCACAGATTAATAACGATGTATAACATTTAAAACGTATGATGACATTTGTTCTCCTTGCAGCGCCATCTAGTTTTTTTTCAATGAAACTCAACTGGCAGCTGTCATTCATTCATTCATTCAGGCGTAAAGGTCCCTAAAAAAAAACTAAGATTTTATTCTACCGTTTTTTTGGCGTGATTAATGCGTACGTCTATGCCAAATTTCATCTTTCTCGTACTAATCGTCTCTGAGCTAGGCCGCGGACAGACAGACAAACAGACGGACATGGCGAGACTATAAGGGTTCCTTGTCGACTACGGAGCCCTATAAATTGGAAAAAGATCTGAAGGCCAAGCGTCTTATAGTCGGCGATAGTCAACTTAATTATTTTTTTCACTTTGTCACGCATATAGGTTGATAGATAAGACACATTTTTCATAATAGAAAACCAAATAACGTTACTACTTGTTATCACTTTGAATTTGGATTCACAATTTGAAACCAAATTTCGAAAATTACGAATATTAATATTGTATTACATTACATTAATACTCTTTATTGCACTCCATACATTACAAAGATACATTATATATAGTAATATTTATTAAGACTACCATCAAGACATACACCAATTCATTCGCAATCATTCATCAACCGTTAAATCTTCAATAACACTGTTTATTACAATGAAAAGAACATGCCCTTAAAATATTGCTAACGATTTCAAAATCTCGCTGTAGATATCTGGAAATTAAATCTGTCTCGTCGTGCAAACCATCCACTCGAACACCGAGTAGGTGCCCTTCGAATGTCAAACGAATCATTAAATTTCCCCGTTCAAAGAAATAAAATGTCAAAGTTCATCCGCCTCCTTCACAGATAACGGACCGATCGGCCTAGGAGGGCTCCCTTAACTGATGCTATTATAAATGCAAAAGCTCCCCCAATTGTTTGGAACTTGAAGCGGATCGGGTCTTTGTGTTGCCGATTTCTTTCTTATTTATTTAGAGGCTCACGCAAAGTGGTTGCCGGTAGATGTACGTTTTATTTTCGGATCTGTAAAGTGCCTTCAAAGAGTTACGTTGGGGTCTTAAGGGGGTTACTCAAGCGGCAATTCCCAAACAGAGGTAGCTAGTAGTATAGAAATCTACATATCTCTAATCAGCCCATAAACAGAGCCTATATTGGGCATAGGCCTCTCCTTTTTCACGCCAACCCATCCGGTCCCTTGCCAGTCTCGTCCAATGTTTTCCAGCCGCTTTCACGATGTCGCCCGCCCGCCGGGCTGGTGGTCTGCCAACCGAACGTCGCCGACCCGCTCTTGGCCACCACTCAGTGGCTATCTTTGTCCCCTGTTCGTAGTTTAGACATAGCCGGATTGTAATGAAACTTTACCAATCTATTTGGAGTGCACAAATCTAGGTTTGACCGGGCCTGGAATTGCAAAAACACATATTTAAAAGATTTTTCAGCAGTATGAAAAGGTTACTATTTTTTTATGCACTTATCCTAATTCTAATGACGACTACACGTCGACTTGCGATCTCTTCATCGTCAGCCATTTGACGCCCACTGCAGGACGTAGGCCTCCTTCGTGGATGTCATAACCATGAGGGGTTTTGCCATAATCGCCACGCTTGGCAGGCGGGTTGGCGATCGCAGAATGCGGTTGGAATCTCAGGAAGACGCCGCTGCCCGTCTCCTGGTAATGGATTTCCTTAGTCACCTTCTACGACATCCACGGAAGGTAATGTAGTGACGCTATTCTTAATCCGGCGCCACACGGAAATTTCTCGCGATCTCTTAACCTGTTAGTAAAGTTTCATAGCGAACCGGTTTGTCGTTCGTATCAAATAGAACAAAAGTTGTTGCTATTTTCAAACTCCAGCGGACATTTATTTAATTTTTTATTATTTGGGAAACTTGCTAGCTTACTAGCTTACATTAAGGGGCTCCAGGATGTAATACTAGCGCCACCAAGGGCAAAAGACATATCTTTTTTTACAGTCGTTTTTGCAAAAAGTGCCTGTACAATCTCTCAATAATATTATTAGTGATTTTTTGGACTACGACCGAGAATCTAGGATTACGGACGCGGGACTAAATAGCATTTATGTCAAAAACGGTTTTTCGACGTTAATGCTATCTAGTCGTAGGTTTTTTGGCTTAAGTTCGCGGTCATAGGTCCTAAAAATCACTATTACCATGATTGAGAGATTGTACAGACACTTTTTGCAAAAACGACTGTAATAAATTCTCTTGGTGGCGCTAGAGTTACTTTATGAAGCCCCTTAAAAATTAACAGATACTAAGTGTATATAAGCTAAAAATAAGTTTCTGCATACCATAGCAACAAACATGCAAAGTAAACCTATAAAAACCGCCCAAGTGCGAGTCGGACTCGCGCACGAAGGGTTCCGTGCCATTATCTATACAAAATTAGACACAAAGATCGAGAAAACGGACACCTAGTTTTTTTTGTAACGTTCAATAAGTCACAGTTTCTGTGTTACTTTGAATAAAAATTTTTACTTTGACTTTGAGAAAAAACGACAAACAATCACGTTTGTTGTATGGGAGTTCCCGTTAAATATTTATTTTATTTTAATTTAATTATTTATTTTTGAAGTGAAGAAATATTCTACCTGTTGCCGTTGTTAATATCGAGCAAAAAACGGCAAAATTACGTTTTTTGTATGGGAGCCAATCTTAAATATTTATTTTATTCGGTTTTTAGTATTTTTTGTTGTAGCTGCAACAGAAATACATCATGTGTGAAAATTTCAACTGCCTAGCTGTTACGGTTCATGAGATACAGCCTGGTGACAGACACATAGACAGACAGACAGACAGACAGACGGACGGACGGACGGACGGACGGACGGACGGACGGACAGACAGACAGACAGACAGACAGACAGACAGACAGACAGACAGATAGACAGACAGGCAGACAGACGGACAGTGAAGTCTTAGTAATAGGGTCCCGTTTGGCACCCTTCGGGTGCGGAACCCTAAAAATAAGTTTTGTTATTATTATCAGCTCTGCTCAGCATGGAAGCCACCCGTTTCCGTATGACAGCATCAAAGCCGTCAACACTGGTTTCGGCGAACATACAGGTTATGACATGACACGTTTCAGGAAATGCGCATTTTGGAAATAACACTGCACAATAATAAATGCGGGCAATTGACCGCATACTCAACCGCCACTTAGTGTGTAATTACATTATGTATTTTAGCGCTCAAATCAGCCCATAAACGAAGCCCACTGTTCGGGATAGGCATAGATAGTTTACATCACGCTACCCTGTATTTATATTTGTAAATATCTCATTTTGTTTTAATGAATCTAAGGCCGACTTGCACCACTTCTTAAATGTCACTTAAGTCGTCATTTAAATTGACTGTTTAAATGCTGTTTAAGCCTCATTTAAGAAAATGTTGCCACTCGGCCTCTAAACTAATTTCGGATAAAATAACATGTAATCCGAACAACACTGCCCAGGGCCATGTTTGAGCACAAAAGTGATTTGTAATAGGAGAAGGCTGGAGCAAAACCTATCAAAATGAAGAACAATTGGAAAACAACCAAAAACACATCCAAAAGACGCTCGTTAAACACCCGATACCCCGGCAGAAATGGGGCGATGGGAGGTAGCGCCGGCGCCGGCGCGCCGGTACACCTTTCGTCTCAAGATACGGTAGATTCCACTCCGTTTCTCAGTCTGGATGTATTTCCATGTTTGTGATGTCCTTGCCTGGTTACCATAGCACAGGGTATCCTAATTTGTGACCAGGACAAGTGATTGTGTTATGTAGAAGTTATTTATTATTTTTTATTTATTTTTTCGAATTCGGTCCCAGTGTGACTTGTTTTTTAGATAAATAGATATATATTTAATGCTGCAGTCCTATATTTATTTATTTTACTTAATTAGATACTAAGTACTTAACAGGCAAGATAATGAAACAAAATACACAGAATACACATATATAGGAGCAATCATAAGAATACACAGACGTAGGGTATTGCCATGTAGCGATAGAATGGCCCCCGGCTCAGTACCTAAAGCACTGATTTTCAGCAAGAGCCTTTGGTGACTCACCAGGGTGTATGCCTTTAACTAACGTCAGAACCATGCGGCCATTGCACCCCATTTGCCGTGCATTGGGCCGAATACGCTGAGGATGGTATGGGCGAAGGACAGTTTCTATGCTCCTTTGAAAAATATTAATGGGTTTAAAATCTATCCCAGACTCCGCAGTATTTAAATGGTCACATAATTCAGACTATTTAATCTAGTGAGTCTCCTCTAAACGTTGTCACTGTAGTGACATACCATCGGAAATGTTCGCCGCTTCTAGCACAGATGGCTTCCGATGCGGTCGTGCGTAAGCGAGTAGCGTCCCTAGTATTTAGAGTGCGTGACACCGCCAGCTCTCTTCTTAGGGTAACCGGGGACAGGGTGGATAGCCCAATTCTCAAGCATTGGGCATCTATCCGTGTCCGCCCTAACACAAAATTTGCGTTTGAGTAAAACTAGGTTAACATTTTAATTTGTGTAAATCAAAGCAGACTATATTGGTCTGTATGAACTTACATATTTAATTTAAATGAACAAATATTTTCAATTCAATAAATTATCTACTGTAATATCCTATGTTTATACGAGTAGAGAAGATCAAAATCTAAAAGCTGTCAATAAAGGGACGGGCGCCGCCGATCTTTCGTTGAATATTAAGGAGAGGCCCTTTTCATCACAGCGTATACCCAACAAATTGGGTAAGATTGAATGATTTATGGGGTATAAATGGGTGGAGAGAACTTCCGTGGGGTTTTTGAACATTCCCCCCCGTGAAAAAAAACGACAGAAGCATATTTTTACAGCGGATATACTAAATTGATTGATTGAAGATAGTCCAATGTCAAGTCTCGAAACTTAAGTGGGACCGTCACAAGTACCACTACTTTTTTTGCATCGAATTAATAAACAAACTTTAAGGAGGGCAGGGTTTTCCCCTTAAGTCATTTGTTAATTGAATGTAACACGTATAATAGTAATACCTTCCACACAATACAATCACTTGACCTGGTCCCAAACTAGAATACTCTGTGCTAAGGTAACCAGGCAAACCCATCACAAACACGGAGATACGACCCGACTGAGGACATTTGTACAAATTCACGGCGGCCCCCAGTGGAAATCGAACCCACGACCTCTGTTTTGGTAGCTAAGCGCCTTAACGGCTAGACCAACGAGGCAGTCAGATCACAGATCAATCTGAGTCGGACTGCTACTATTGAACGTAATAATGAGCAGCGTCCCCAGCCCCCTGCGATACACGATTTCCTAGTGCAGGGCTCATTGTTAATAAGAAATAAATGAATATAACCCCCTGCGACACGATTTCCTAGTCCAGTGCTCATTGTTAATAAGATTGTATTTCTGTGAAATAAATGAATTTACTTGAACATGCTAAGTTACAGCTAGTGCGTGTCAGCTGTAAGTAAACCTTCTACATGCGTTCCTAATCTACGGTCCGCCCGGTGTTGTGTTGCAAATGTTCGGTTGTCTGACGGCGGATCTCTTACAAGCGATACGAATACAAGCGATATACTTTCGAAGATAAATGCTGGCTAAAGTAGCTTTCTCGGGCTTTGGCGGAGGCTAAAGTTTAATGGCGGATTGTGGTGCATCGCTGCATTTACTACTGTTGTACGTTTCGGGAGAAAATATTGTTTGACTATTTATTGCCTTGGCGTCGCTTTTATGCGACCGATCGGCGTATTAACGTTCTCTCTGTACGGGGAAAAAAAGAGAATGCTTAACGTGGCATTAAGTAGATCCATTTAATTCGTGGCTTTATGTAATTCCTGATGTGCATACAATAAAGAACATTCTATTTATCTATCTACCAGATCATGCCAGTCTTGGTTGGCAGAGAATTTTACTAATATAAGCTCGCCTTGTAAAGTATTTCACGTTAATAAGTTTCGTGTACCTTTCTTTCTACAGAGCTTAAGTATAATAATAATGAGTAAATGGATTTTCTGACATTCAATCACGCATAAACAACTGAAGAAATATGAAATCTGAAACACAAATACATAAACCATTGCTGCCATCTTCAAATGGAAAGCAATGACAGTGCGTTGTAGTTACTGGAATAAGAATATGTACTAACACTAGAATAAGATTACTAACAACTTTATATTAATTTTTATATTTGAAATAAATTAATTGAATTGAATTGAATATACCATTCCTGAATCAACTCGTAGCATGCAGCTACTTTGTACCCAAATTCAATCCAATAAAATTATTTCCACACCTTTATGGCGGGACATGACGATCTTTAAACGTGACTGAACACCAAATGAAAATGTACCTATGATTCACGAATAAATCGTAGCATACAGATCGGCTGTCCCAAAAACAAACACAGTAAGGGACATTTTTTTCAATACCGAGATATTTCCACTATTTGTTACTGTAACCAATTAGTAGTCAATAGGGTTAAATCAGAAAGCAGAAATCAGTTATTTATTTCAACGTAAAGAATTTACATTCTGTTTGCTGAATGTCAATGTACTACCTATGTTATTATGTCAATCGCTGCCTTCGGGCCTTATTTGTAGTCGAGAAAAGGCAGCGGGAAAAAAAACTCCTCTCTCCATCTCCATTCTCAAGTCATCTTAAACTTAATACATCAAAGCCTGATATAATAAGATTCCGTGATTGTCACCAATAACTTTAAAAGCCAAAACTATTAAACTTCTTACAAATGTAGGAAAAACACTAATGCTGCGGCCAGACACACGAACAGCACCCGTTCACGAGCATAATGGTTGAGACAGGGGCGTAATGGCAGGGGTCAACCATCACCAGTCTCAACCATTTTAGAGGGAAATAGGTGGTATTTCTCAGTTTTGAAAAAAAATGTCCCTTACTGTGTTTATTTTTGGGACAGCCGAGCTTCTTTGTATCAAAATCCAATCCCATAATATTATTTCTACACCTTCAGCACCAATAAATGCTTTATTATGACTGACCGTACAATCAACCAAATGTAAATATATCTGTAATCCACGAATAAATGCTTTATGATTATGGTTACTATATTGTACTACAGTAAAATTTAAAACAAAATAGAGAAGAAGCAAATTGAACGTTCGCATAGCCTACTGGGCAGATGCAAACAATCCCAGATATTCATACTCGGTGTTTTAACAGCTATGCACCGACCCAGTGCGTTATTAAAACAAAAGTTGTCCGGACAACATCCAAGCGTAGGATATTTAACAAACAACATAATGACCAAACATTGTGTTGTTTGTTAAATAAACACGTAGTGTTACAGAGAGTGAGCCTGAAATATAAATTCCCAAATAGAGACAACGGTGTATTGAATATTGCTCTTGGTTTTTTTATGGCTAGGTTCTCCGACGTTACCCTTAAATCGGGTGTTTTAAAATACATTTTACCCTCTAATGGTTCATATCATAAGCAGCCTATATACGGCCCACTATAGGGCACAAGCCTTCTCTCAGAGAGAGAGTATGGCCTTAGTCACCACGCGTGCCTACCGCGGATTGGCGATTTCAAGCGTTGAGGTATGTGAACACCTTATACACTCAGGTTTCCTCACGCGGTTTTCCTTCACTGATAGTGGGTAGTACTGCTACTACAACTTCTCACATGTACGGAACTAAGAAAATAAAGTCATTAGTAGGTACATGTGGGGATTCGAACCCACGACCTCCCGAATGTGAGGCCGGCATTCTGCCGCTGCGCTACCATCGCTGTGATGTAACTAAATGGGAATAACAAACGATGCCAAACCCACCGTTCTGATTCTATTTAATTTGCGCCGGGACGGCCCGCGAGCCTCCCGGGACGGCACGAATCAATATTTCGCTTCATTTGTTTAGACAATCTAGTTTGGAAAAAGCAAACAGCGCCCGGGAAGGAATAATTTGTCCGGGGAAATTAATCCCGCCAGGGAGCCGGCCGGGAATACCCGGGAATCTGGCTGTCTGCTTAGCGCAATCCCGTGTGGCACGGATTTGTCATGTTCAAGAGGGACGAGATATAAAACCGGCCAAGTGCGAGTTAGATTCGCGCACCGAGGGTTCCGATATTTAATAGTATTGAATAATAATAATAATAATATAACTTTTATGTAAGTGGTTCGTTTCTTGTGTGCAATAAAAATATTCTTATCTTGTCTTAATAATAAACATTGTTGATGGTAAATACTTGTAAAAGAAACAAGGTTTTTACCACGATTATAACGAAATTATAAGAAGCAGTGAAAAAAAATTAAAAAGTGTCAATGGAAAGGGAATCTTTTGTAAGAATCCGTTTTTAGGATTCCGTACCCGAAGGGATGGGACCCTATTACTAAGACTTCACTGTCCGTCTGTCTATGTGTCTGTCTGTCCGTCTGTCTGTATGTCTGTCACCAGGCTGTATCTCATGAACCGTGATAGCTAGGCAGTTGAAATTTTCACAGATCATGTATTTTTGTTGCCGCTATAACAACAAATACTAAAAACAAAATAAATATTGAAGGGGAGCCACCCACCATACAAAAAACGTAATTTTTTTGCCGTTTTTTGCTCGATATTAATAACGGCAACAGGTAGACGCTTGAAATATTCACGGAATATTGAGTTATATATTCGCTTCAAAAATAAATAATTAAATTAAAATAAAATAAATATTTAAGGGGGGTTCCCATACAACAAACGTGACTTTTTGCGGTTTTTTCTCCAACCCTTCGTTCGCGAGTCCGACTCCCACTTTGCCGGTTTTTCACAATTATGTCTAAACACGTTACGTATATAAGCCTAGCTTAAGTTTTATTTTTTTATTATTTATTTGGTAATCCAGCGCAATAATGCATATACTATAAAAGAAGCACGAAGACGATTTATAAAATTTTTTACTCTGCGATACAAACGTAAGTTAATAAATTTAAAAAAAAAATATGATTCTTGTAGGCTCTGAATAGGGTTTTAATATTATAATTATTCTTTTACAGATCGTATTTGCAAAAAATGTCTGTACAATCTCTCAATCGTGTTAACAGTGATTTTTAGGACCCACGACTGAGAACCGAGGCTCACGGACTTCGGACTAGATAGCATTTATGGCAAACACGTGCCGTTTCGGCGGTAACGCTACCAGGTCGTAGGTTTTTTTTGCCTTAAGTTCACGGCCATGGGTCCTAAAAATCACTTTTAACATGATTGAGAGATTTACAGACAGACATTTTTTGCGAATTGGATCTGTAAAAAGGATATGATCTTTTTTTTCTCGGTAGCGCTAGTTTTACTTTATAGAGCCCCTTAATAGGGTCCCTTCTAGCTCTCTTCGGTACAGAACCCTAAGAAATCTGGTCTATAGGATTAAACGAGAGTCAGATAAGAATGATGGTTCTCTCGGAACGATCGGCGCAGGCTGTGTTGTTTCGCGATCCGATATCGTAAACGTTTTACTTCGTGTAGCGATCTCATACGCTCGCGAGTGTATAGCCTTTTCACTGATACGAATCGTAATATAAATACTGTCATAAGAAATAAGCTAAAAACGTGGAACAATGCGAGAGATAAGACAAAAAAAAAAACACAAAATCGGGAAATAGATTCTGTATAAAATATTGAAATTATAGAAAAAAGGAATGGAAATAAGTTTAGCTAATAAATAATCGCGTAAAGCGGTTAAGCGATTATTTTTGTAGAAAATGCTTATAGCATTAAGTCCGCCACATTGGCATTTTATATTTTTTGCGTATTTGCAATACCGACCGCGGATCGGTAAAAGTAGTTTAGGACGTCCTTAGACTCGGTGGAGCGATGATCTTCGCGGCTGGCAAGAGCTGGATGAGAGTAGCCGAGTACCGTGCTCAGTGGCGTGCAATAGGAGAGGCCTATGTTCAGCAGTGGATAAGCGTAGGCCGATGATGATGATAATTTGCAATAAATCTTTTCATAAGAATAATAATAAAGCCCGTTAATGTATAACTATGTACATAAGCAGCCTATATACGTCCCACTGTAGGGCACAGGCCTTCTCTCAGGGAGAGTATGGGCTTAATCACCACACGTGCCCACCGCGGATTGGCAATTTCAAGTGCTGAGGTATATTATGAATAGCTCAGACACTCAGGTTTGCTCACGATGTATTCCTTCACGTTAGCGAGTGGTATTGCTACTATAGCTTCACAAATATACATGACTTAGAAAACAAAGTCATAGGTACATGCACGCATTGGGAATCGAACCTGGGTCTCTCGCTTGCGAGTCCGATGTTCTACCCACCAGGCTACCACAATTCAGACACCGGTAGTCACTGACGCATGCCTAACGTAACCTTAAGATCTTAAGACTTATCCGAGAAACATTTTATTCTCTTCCTCGCTATGTCCTTGACCGGAAATGATGTACGGTACTTTTAGGGTTAGGAACCAAAAAGGGTTCAACGGGACCCTTTTGCTGTGCTTACGCTGTCTGTCTGTCTCACCTTTGAATGGCATCTTGTCGCTTGAACCGTAATAGGGAGCCAGTTAAAATGTTCACAGAATGCGCATTCTCAATTGCCCTAGAAATAATGAATAAAATACGTTTTATTAAAAATTTGTTTCTAATTTTGCTGCATCGTAAAAACGGTGGATACATAAAACTGTGGCACTTTTTAGTCCCCGTAGTCTAAAAGCAAAAAAAAAACAGAAATAATAAAGACCGAATAAGTGCCGCTACGAATATCACACGCGTTTCAAAGAAAAGCCATTATTAAAACCGAGCAAAAAATTAAGTGCCTTAAATATTTATATTATTCTGTGTTTAGTTTTCTGTGTAAATATTCTGTGAAACATTCAACTGTATAGCTATCACGGTTCATGAGATACAGCCTGTTGACAGACAGACAGACTGACAGTGGAGTCTTAGAAATATGGTAAGGGACCCTATTTCTAAGAGTCCACTGTCCGTCAAAAACCAACATTTATTAACTCGACAGGAATGGTTTCACACAGTAGTCGCACAGAGGAAAAACCCAAGTCGTAACCATACCGCAATGTAGAGCAGCGGCACTTTACAGTAGCGCCATCTAGTAGACTAAACAACCCTTTAAAGATACCAAGTGTAAGATAGGAGTCCCGAACTGGAAAGAAGAAAACACATTGCATTGGGGTCAGTTGCCTCGAAGTAAACCAGTTGCCAAGCTGGCCTAAGTTGGCAAACCATTTCAAATCAACCTTACCAGGTGAATCTATGCTCTAGATACTCAGAACACTTTTGCTCAATACGTAACCTTGCCTCGATGTGTGAGTCTGACTAGCACTTGGTCTGTTTTTACGTCTACAACCAATTCGGTTAGCTGAATCGGTCGCCGGCAAAGTTTCCATCCGCTTGACGTACGCTCGCGAGATAAACTCGATTACAAGCTGAAACTTCGGGGACCCGACTTGATAAAAGCTAAAAGTACGGGCCCTTAATCAGTTTAGAGCATGTTTTTGTTCAATTTCTGAAAATTCTCCGGTGGCAGACGCACTCTCCGCTCGAGCTTCCTGCGTTGCAGAGCGTTGGCTTTAATTATCTGAGAGAAGGCCTGTGCCCTGCAGTGGGATGTATATAGGCTTAATAAAAAATAAATAAATATCTTTATTAATAATAAACGGTAAACGACAACGCGTTAAACATAATAAATAAAGATGGAATCAGTCAGATGTCACTACCTGTACGTAATACAAAGAAGTATGTAAACAGGTTCAAACTTCGCCGATGCCTGCTCTTGCTCATTAGCTCAGTTGAGAGAGCGCTGGCACGGTTAGCCAGAGGTCGTGGGTTGCAGTCCCGGCATGGGTGGAATTTTTAGCCTCTAAATAGGTTTTCAAAATTGTCCTCAGCACGGGTTAGTGCAACAAAAAGAACATAATTATAAATAAACTTAGTAAATGAATTCCATCGAGATTCAGACTAAAGATCAATAAAGTGTCGCTTATAATGCCAAATGCAAAAAAAACGGGCATGTGACAGTAAGACTACCGCTGTCCCATTTCAGTACCTATATTTGATATAAATGTCAATTTGACAGCTTTAGCCGTTCCTGTCGAAAAGGGTCTTGACAGACGGATAGACGGACGATAAGGGTTTCGTTTTTTCCTTTTAGGGTACTGTTTAGACTGCGGACTATTTGGATAAAGGCTTACACCTAAACCTGGAATTTACATACAACCACGCCCACGCGATATCTCAAGAGCGTTAGTAACGCATCGAAAGAACGGTCACACATTCAAGAGGTTCGAACTCCGACGATGTAGAAATTAAATAAAATTTACAGTTGTCTTGACTCAGATGGAATTAATTAATTTTCTAACGCATACCGCGTTAGAAAAAAACTATTTAAGTTTATTTTTGGACACCCTAATGTAGGTTAGGTTAGGTTTAGTTACATATAAAACGGGTCTAATCGCGATTATTTATCAAATACAATTTAACTTAATTGCTCTAGATAAGTTTCAACTCAGTACATAAGTACGGGCGTCAGACCACACGCCCGTGCAAAGTCGTCGTGGACTACCGTACGCGCGTGTGAGGATTGATGTGTAGTCAACCAACTGTAGTGCTCGACAGATGGCTTGACCAAATGCATTGGCGACGTCATGTGTCCTGAACTATGAACTTTAGTGTAGTCAAATTAAACCTAGGTAACTAAACATCTACAAACTTTGCTCTTGCGTACATTGCAAAGCAAGCAAGCTATCTGCCGAGCATAGTACTAGTACTAGTGCCAAATGTTTGTCAAGCTAGCGACTAACAAACGAACCCAATCCACGGATAAACCTTGTCGGTTTCGGCGGATTGGAGGTATATGTCGTGTGTATTTTCTTTTTTTATCTTAAACAAACGATTAAAAAAGATAGCACTTTATTGAACATAAGAAAAGAAAATTACACAGATATTTCTTAACCTAAGTGTACAGACGGCGGCCTTATCACTAAAAGTGATCTCTTCCAGACCACCTTTGGATGGACTGGACCAATATATTGGAGAAGGAAGTCGATGTAACAACAAAGAAAATAATAATTTCAGAGGTATGTGAATGGCATACCAATGACTTCGTTTTCGAAGTTACATACCTACATTTGTGCAATTTAAAAACCTATTTAGAGGCTATCAACTCCACCCATGCCGGGACTTGAACCCGCGACCTGTGGCTAACCGTACCAGCGCTCTCCCAACTAAGCTAATGGGCAAGTGCGGGCATCGGCGAAATTTCGAGCCTCTTTACAAATATAGGGAAGAGCGGGTGATCGTGCTCTTCCACTATGAAGGGAAATTTCCCGCCAGGCAGATCGTATGCCTGGGGACGGCCGGTCCGACTGATGTTCGTCAGACGCTATAGTTATGGTATGTCATGTGAAACATTTTGCTTGCGCGATGCAGGAATGTTGGAGTTTATAGTGCGCGCGCAGAGTTAACATGTGCTCGCCACATCACTCCCCTTCAAGACCGTAGCTACGCATAGCTAGGTCTGATAGGAATCGAAGTCTGTGCTCTAAAGCCTGCAAGTGCCAGGAGGCGCTGAGTCAGTGAGTCGACTAGCGGTTGAGGGTGTTCGGCGGCTAACAGTCACTTCACCGGCGACAGTACCATGGGGACCGCGCATGTGGTAGGAACCGGTGAAGGCTGCTGTACCACTGGCAACGTGCGCTGTTGCTGTGTGGCTACCGTGCCGAGGGGTTGGGGGAGATCACCATCAGTACCAGTAGTCGGTGCGTTGACTGTAGTGGAACTGATGAGGTGAGAGGGAAGAGAATGCTGGCCTTGCTTTGAGACTGATTGTATGTGGGGTGCTGCGAGAGCGAAGGAAGGTTGACATTGTTCTGTCGAGGGTTACCACTATAGGGAAGAGCGGGTGATCGTGCTCTTCCACTATAAAGGGAAATTTCCCGCCAGGCAGATCGTATGCCTGGGGACGGCCGGTTCGACTAATGTTCGTCGGACGTTATATTTATGGTATGTCATGTGAAACATTTTGCTTGCGCGATGCAGGAATGTTGGAGTTTATAGTGCGCGCGCAGAGTTGACATGTGCTCGCCACAAAAACTTCTCTGTATTACGTACAGGCAGCGACATCTGGCCGAAGTAATTTACATCACTTGCAGCCGCTATTGTGACTATTGTGCTGACTTCCATGTCAGCGCAGCAAAAAAATAATCAAATCAAGTAGATGTTGATATAAAACGCACGCTAACTGTGAAAAAAAAACATCGTGAGGAAACCCGCGGCTTCGTTGGCTACGCACGTATTCAGAAATCAATAATTTATTTCAACGTAAAGAATTTACATTTTGTTTGCTGAATGTCAATGTACTATGTTACTATGTTAGCCGCTGCCTTGTCTTTCCTGTGGGCTAGGCCGACTACGCTTTCAGGATGGTATAGGTGCTGGGTAAGCCAATGTCCCAGGCACTGCAGCGAGTGGTCCCTTAACACTGGACGCTGTACAAATCATCTCGCTAAGTAGATGCAAAGTCCTAAGTTTTTCGTACACACACTTAGTGGCAATAAATTATTTGATTTGATTTTGTTGCACACTGAATAGTTCTTCGCTTAGCAATTCAAAGAAGCGCAACCGTCTAAGCAAAGCCTTTCCATTCTGCATTCTAAATCTCGCTCGGGTCTGCGATTGGATATCTCTACTGCAATTTACCTCCACCTCCGCTGATTGAGATTCCGGGCGGGAGATAATTTTTCTTCTTGTGTCTGCGGAGGGATTCATCGAAGGAAACATTCCTGGGATTTCCAATATCGAGACGCCGAGAACAATGCGTTTCACTGGCTTCTGAATTTCGATGGCGGGTTTCACGTTATGTTTATGTTTATTTATTTAAAAGTTTTTAAATGTCAAAAGATTCGCCAAACTGCGAGGCAGATTATTGGCAAATTATTTAATCTTAAGTACAATTATGTGTTTTCATGACCATGAGGGGTTTTGCCATAATCGCCACGTCTCATGGTTATGAAAACCACGAAGGAGGCCTATGTCCTGCAGTGGGCGTCGAATGGCTGATGATGATGATGATGATGACAATGATGTGTTACATTATTATAAAAAAAAACGGTCCTACTTAATGAGAATATTTATACAGCATCCAGTGGCACCTTCACGCACATAGGTGAAGGGACCGCTCGGACGCTGCAGTACCTGGGACGTTGTGTTTTAGATGGAGTAGGCTTGCCAAGCACCTATACCATCCTGACAGCTTAGTCAGCCTAGCACTCAGGAAAGACAAGTACAATACGTGCGGAGCCAACCAATCCACGGGTTTTCTCACGATGTTTTCCTTCTCAGTTAGCGTGCGTTCTAAATCAACATCATCACTTGATTTAATTATTTTTTGGCTGCGCTGACATCGAAGCCAGCACAATAGTCTAGGTTTAGCTTGGAATTGAAACACCGTGAGGAACATTCCAGCTTGCAAACCTTTAGCGGCATGTTTATATACCACAGTATCAAAATTTGCTGCAGTCTATTTGGCCAGGATTGTTTATGGTTTCTTTTAAATTAATTTATGGTAAATGAAAAAAAACACGTATTCTGCAGTGTTGCGGGCCTCACATTCGTTCTCATTAGCAACGTTGTTGGGCTCTCACGGCGGGTACAAGCTCAAAATAAATAAGATCATATTCATGTCATGTTTTAGGCCTAATTCAGGCAACACACCTTGTTAACGCGCCTTAATACAGGTATTCAACGCACCATGTTTTTTTTTTTTTGTTTACATTTACAAAGGTTTTGTACATGTAGCGATAATTAAGTAAGAACCTACTTCAAAACGCTACAGCACTAAAAACACAAATAATATATTTCCATTTCATTTCTGATTACAAATCGATAGTTTTATTAGTAGGTACACTCAACTTGTATCTATTTTTAGTACTTAGAAACTACTTACTTACTTAATAATGTAAACAAATATGACCTTTACATTTGAAATAGGTACAAAGACATTATAGTTCTACAAAACCTATGTAGACCGATGCCAAGTTACATGACCAGCACATACATTTTGGGCACCGACTCCAAAATAAATGTTTTGAAGTCGGGTTTATTTTTATTTAAAAAACTATGTTTTACTTTTTTTGTGTATATCACTACGATTCGTCCGAATTGTGTTTCCTCAAAGCAAATGCACGATCCACTATAAAAAACACTTTAAAATTTGACGAGTTCCCCCGATTTCGCCAGGACCCCAGGATCAGACCCTGACCTGATGACCACGGGACCCCCTGGAACGTCTACCCTTTGAAACAAAAAAATAATTTTCCAAATCAGTCCAGGCGTCGTTGAGTAAAATATATAAAAAAATTTAAAAAAAGATTTCGATGAATCGATGATGATGATTTTGAAGTTAATTAAAAAGTCATCGCATATTTGTTACGTTTTATACTAACACAAAGTTACCTAAGTAAGTTACACAAAAAGTCATCATTAAAATCCGGAAATACATTCGGTCTTACTTATAAAAACTCGATTCCTTAACACTTCAAAAACGCCGATTAGAATAGTCCGTGGTGGAGATCTTGCCAGACCCACAGATTAAATAAACTGCGTTTTAGATTGGTTTTAGAGGAATCGTGTTTTTATAAATAAGGCCTTTATATGTTTATGAAGCAAAAAAGTTTGTCAGGATCGTATCAAGTGGCAAACCCTAGTCTCTGACTACCCCTCCGCGATACAGGCGTGAGTTTATTTAATTAGATGTGTACTGTAACGATTCTCCTTTATAGAAGCTGGCTGGCAGAGCCTTCTCGTCTTATTTTGAATATTTTGAAGGGAATCGTTACGTTTTGTTTTAGATGTCAGTCGATTCCCAGCTAGGCTAGGGCATCGATAAAAAAGACTAATAAATATACATATTGCCCGTAATCCGCGTATTAATAAAGTAGCGTGTTACATATTGGTGGAGGCGCCTAACGTCCCCAGTGAAAAATTTAGTTCGCGCCCGAAGTGTGCACGAGTTGGTGCCTCGCGTACGAATAGGGAAGAAGATACCCGAGTTTTCTTGCAGCCAGGCGAGTCGCCCAAAGAGGAGCTACCAAAAAGAAAATTGAATTGCATGGAGCACTGACAGTATAGCGCTCACCCAGTGCATGGAGCACTAAGGCGTAATTTTGTACGTGCAAAAGGCGAAAGTTTGCGTGGACCACGCCACCCCGGGCTACCAAGCCTTAAGAAAGAAAAAAATAAGTTAAGTGGTCTATTATTATATTATACGTAATGGAGGCTACCACGTTTGATGGCTTGACAACCGATGTTGACGAATTTATTCGTCAATTTGAAGTCATTGCAACTCTGAAAAGATGGACGGAAGAGGAGAAAAAGATTGTGATTGCCGCATATCTGTCAGGACCGGCACTTTATTTTTACAAAGAAATTTATGAAGAAAGGATGAAGTATGTCGATTTAGTTGATAGGTTAAAATCAGAGTTCCCGTCAACAGTGAACTATTTGTCATTATTTTTCGCCATGAAACAAAAGGACGAAGGGTTATTAGATTATTTTTATAAGCTGAGCGATGTAGGCAAGAAGGGCAAATTGGATGAAAGGTCGTTCATAGAACAATTCTTGCGATCCATACGAGACGATTATAAAGCGATGTTGGCCACAAAGGTTTACACGGACAAAGCAGATCTGAAGGCGACTTTGCTCCAATTAAATATAATCTATGGTTCCCAGGCAAGACAAAGAGAGATAAATTTGCCAACAACTGTAGATTCTGTGAAGGTTGCATCGACATCATCACCCA
This sequence comes from Yponomeuta evonymella, assembly GCA_963969515.1. Lineage (NCBI taxonomy): Eukaryota > Metazoa > Arthropoda > Insecta > Lepidoptera > Yponomeutidae > Yponomeuta > Yponomeuta evonymella. Next base: position 20,536,905 of record OZ018346.1, on the reverse strand, counting down.
GAGGTTCACCGCAAGCACGAGGGGAAATCCAATCTGGATACCAAGCTAGTCCGAATCCTAGTCGGGCGCCGGCTCAAGTTAACTTGCCGACAGGGGATGTATTTTACTCTCCGCCTACACAGAGAGATGGTGGGTTACGCAGATCTCCCTTTGGGCACCGATACAACCTTCGTAACCAGTTTCAGAGACAGCAGTCAAATCCTGGAGAAGGCTATGTACAGCCGATGCACCCAAACACTGTAATGAACGAGATGGGCCAAACACTGTCGTCCAGCGAGAAGGGAGGCCCCGCAGCGAGGCATACAACACCCGCATCGAGTCACACAGCGCAGTCAACAACGGACGAGTCTGGTGTGTTAAATCCATTTATTTTGTGCAAGTGTCCCAGTGGACAAGATCGGTTAGCATTAGTAGACACTGGAGCATCAATCTCGTGTGTTACCAAAAGTGTTACTGATGCAGCGGGTAAAAGAATCGAACCTGCACCCGAGATTAGATTGAAAGCAGTCTGCGGAACACTTTTAAAGGTTATAGGAAGAGTAGTTATGAATTTTGTTATAGGGGGGAGAGTGTTCACGGGCATTTTTTATGTAGTGGAAGGGTTAGGTTGCGATATAATTTTGGGGCTCGATTTTTTAAAATATAATGAGGCCATGATTGACTTGGTAAATAATCGAGTGACATTCATGAGAAATTATCATGTCAGATTTGAAAAATCTCTGACATTGTCAAGTAAAAAGTCGCAACATCATTGTCAAATGAAGAAAGAAGAATATTTTTATTATGCGACCTTTATAGAACAAAATGAGGATAGGCTTTATTCAATAGAGTTGGCACAGGAAAAAGGTCAATTTAATTTAGGAAAAGAGTTAGACAATTTTCAAAAAAAGAGGTTGATGGAACTGCTAGAGAAATATCGTGAACAATTTGCGTTTAAAAGGGAGGATTTAGGTAAATGTAATATAGAGGAGGTGAAGATACGATTGTCTGATGAGGTTCCAATCCACAAGCCACCTTATCGAGTTTCTGATGCTGAGTTGAATATTAATAATCCGGTCTTGCATGACGATATTCGGGGTAGAGTTACTGCACTTGAAAGGATAACGCGCAGGGCCACGGAGAACATTCGTAGAGCACAATCAAGACAAAAAAGGGTATATGATAGAAAGGCGAAAAATATTATATATCAAGAGGGAGACCTAGTAATGTTATTTTCCCCTAGGAGAATAACTGGAAGAAGTAAGAAGTTATGTAAGATGTACAAAGGGCCATATAGGGTTATTAGACGCACTTCTCCGGTAAATTATGTGGTTGTAGGGATTAATAGCCAGAGAGAGAGTGTAGTACATGTAACCCGTATGAAAAAATTCTTTAATAGGATATTAGTGTAGTTGTGACTGTAAAAATTGTAAATATTATGATCTAATGTTGTGTTTGTCTTACATGTTGTACGAGAGAACGAGCTTAAAGCTGTGAGGAGCTATGGAGATGGCAAAGTAGCTGCAGAGAGAGGCAGCGAGGCCGGGCCATTTGTATAAACGTTCCAGAACCCAATGGTTGTTGATTCCAGGGTACAAGTCTATAAGTTGACTCTCCCTTCACACAACAAGCATAGCTTGGTGAGGAAGCTTTGTTGGCTTTTGGCGAGTTCAACATGGGCTTGGATCATTGTTCAACAGGAAGTAGATAGGTTTTGATATGCGATTATTTGTCGATTGCTGGTAATCCAGAATTTAGAAGAGAGTGTTGCATTGTGCATTTGATTAGAGATATTGTTCTTGCTTATTTGATGCGGGTTCTTGAAAAGGAAGTCCGGACCACAGAAGCTTTGCCATTTCACTATTTCAAAGGTGGAATCCTCACAACTTTAACAGGAGTAGGTAGGTAGAGTGTTGTTCGGTTAAAGTGAAGTGCGATAGTTTATTTAAGTTTTTAAGATTGTAGAATGTCTAGCTAGTTTATTTAAGTTCATGGGGTAGGTAGGACTTATAATTGTGAAACTTGAAGCGGCGTTCGATGGTGTCTTCTCGGTTTTTTGTTGGGTTTTGCCGAGAGGGGGTCTGTCCGTACAGTCATAGACCAATTTTCTCTTGCGTTTTAATTGTAAATAACTTGGAGGTTTTATGAATATTGACTAGATTGTCTTGATGGTCTTTGAATTGTTCTGGCACACTGACCGAATTAGTAACGGAGCATCATGCGTTCGCCGGGATTGTACAATTTCCCCGACACTGTAGGACAGATGACTGACGTTAGGTTACCGAAGTGTGTTAGCTAGGGTAAATTTTAATTGTAATTGTAATTAAAATTTTATGATAACCGGGGGGGAAATGTAACGATTCTCCTTTATAGAAGCTGGCTGGCAGAGCCTTCTCGTCTTATTTTGAATATTTTGAAGGGAATCGTTACGTTTTGTTTTAGATGTCAGTCGATTCCCAGCTAGGCTAGGGCATCGATAAAAAAGACTAATAAATATACATATTGCCCGTAATCCGCGTATTAATAAAGTAGCGTGTTACATATTGGTGGAGGCGCCTAACGTCCCCAGTGAAAAATTTAGTTCGCGCCCGAAGTGTGCACGAGTTGGTGCCTCGCGTACGAATAGGGAAGAAGATACCCGAGTTTTCTTGCAGCCAGGCGAGTCGCCCAAAGAGGAGCTACCAAAAAGAAAATTGAATTGCATGGAGCACTGACAGTATAGCGCTCACCTAATTACCTGACGACGCACCTTTTGAAGCAATCTAATTTTCCACTTTTTTAGTTCACCAATTTTCGCTCAGTTTCTTTTTCATTCCTTGAAAGAGAAACTGAGAATTTCGCTGGCAGGTTTCACGTTGAACGTTTCGCGTTCTCTTTATTTGTTTTATTGTACATTACTGCAGCGGCCGAGGCGAAGCTGTATAATTTCTGAAAAATATGTCATTACAGGGTACAAGCGTATCCTAGTGAGTGGTGGTAGCGCAGCGTTAGAACGCCTGCCTCACATTCGGAAGGTCGTGGGTTCGAATCCCGGCATGTACCAACGACTTTGTTTTTAAGTTATGTACATTTGTGAAGTTGTAGTAGCAATACCACTTGCTAACTGAAGGAAAACATCGTGGGGAAACCCTAGTATCTGAGTTATTTACATACCTCAGTACTTGTGTTATGGTTGAGCTCAACCATAACGCCAAGTATGTAATGTATTAGCCCGGTCCATCCAAAGGTTATCTGGAAGAGATAATGCCACCGTGTATACTCTTAGGTTATGAAATGTGTAATTTCCATTTTTAAGTGCGGAAATCTCAGGTCGAACTACAACTAGAGTATCCTAGTTTGTGACCAACTCAAGTCGGCTGTCCCAAAAATAAACACAGTAAGGGACAATTTTTTTTTCAAAACTGAGAAATATCCCTATTGGTTACTAGTTGTGGAAATATCTCGGTTCTGAAAAAAAAGGTCCCTTACTGTGTTTCTTTTTGGGACAGCCGAAGTGATCGTGTTGTGTGGGGAAATCGAATCAATCATTGTACTGTATTCTATTCCAGGGGCAAGGGGCGGTCGCCCCGCTCGAAGAACGACGCCTGGTACTGGTGGCGGGACAGCGGGCTGCGCGCGCTCAACCGACGCCGGCGCGACGTGCGCGAAGCCACCAAGTACATCGAGACGGCCCTCATCATAGACCGCGCCATGTTCGAGAGGCGGAACGGCAGCACCAGGGCCGAGGTCGTCCACGACGCGATTCAGGTCGCCAACATTGCTGACCTGGTGAGTGTTTTTTGTGTGCAGGCTCTTAAAGGAGGTTGCAAACAGTGGATGGAATGCAAAAAAAAAATATTACCTCTTTAGAGAGGTCGTGATGAAAATTTTCAAAGTCGAATCATTTATAGCACTGTTTAAGAATGGGACTGGATAACTATTTAGTTATTCATTCAACGCGATTATGTATTAGGAAAATATTAAATTATTATTTTTATTGTTATTACTGAATAATTTGCCTCTTTTCTAATCCCTTTCTTTAATTAATTAACAGTGTTATACTCGCAAACTTGCATTACAGTTTAGGGCGCTTATACACGGGCAGCACGTTGCGAGCGACAGTGCCAACTGCAGCCGTCGACACACGTCGTCGGCAGTCGCCGACATGCCAGCGTCGAATGCCCGCGTCGGTGCGTCAACGAGTGTCGACGGCTGCAGTTGGCACTGTCGTTTGCAACGTGCCGCCCGTGTATAAGCGCCCTTACAGACAGGTTTCACTAACCTTTTTGGTCGTTTTTATTTGGTTATTTGCGTTGACATTATAGGTCACCAAAGAGATCCAGACCTCATTGGTCCTCTTTTGTTTGAAAAATATATGAATGATCAAAGAAGTTAGGACCCGGGCAGAACCTCTTTGGTCAGTATTATGTAATATTTTTTCTAATTTTCTTTTTATTTCGCGCTCTTTTGTTTTACGTTATCTTTTTTCCCGCTTTCCCAATTCACTTCGATTTTGTATTTATTTCCATCTCATCGGGTTGATATTTCATTGTGTTTCGCGGCCATACCCAAAATAATCTTGATAGGATGAATTTCGACTGGATCCTGCTGAAATGTAATATCTTTTAACATTTCGTACTTCACTGTATGTTTGTACGAGTCACCGAGTCGACTTGTTTGGTGAGTAGTGCAAATAATAAATTCCGGTTTGAAACTTGCAGATGGATATATTATTATTTGCTCGCATTGATAGCCGTTGTTCTCATTACAGTTTCTTTATGCGGAAAGCAAAGATATTTTCTGAACAAAAATCTCAACTCATTTGACACTGCTCATTCAACACTTTAGCAACAATGTAACAGAATGCCGCCGCCCGAGCGCGGGCGCTGCGTTCAACCAATCGTTCTCTGTATCCCTCAGAGACTAGATACATTCTCTAGTCCTACTTGGAGTCAAGTTGTGTAACATAAGTTCTCGCAGAATTAGTAATTTCACCTATAAACTGTTTTAACCGTGTTATCTTTAGTACCCGAAATCGGTGTGCAGGCATGCAACGACAAATGAATGTTGAGTAAACGTAAGAAGAAACGAACGCAACTTCTCTTATTAGTGACCCCAAAATACAAAAACCCTTTTCATCATACAGTAATGTGTGAGCCATTTGGCGGCCACTGCAGGACATAGGCCTCCCTCATGGTTTTCCCTATAGGGAAGGTCATAACCTTGAAAGGTTTTGCCATAATCGCCACGCTTGGCAGGCGGGTTGGCGATCACAGTATGCGGTTGGAATCTCAGAAAGACGCTGCTGCGCGTCTCCTGGTAATTTATTTCCTTAGTCGTCTTCTACGACATCCACGGAATGAAATGGAGTGACGCTATTCTTAATCCGGCACTACACGGAGTAATGTACACACAACGTTTATTATTTCGTGTGTGTTTAGGTCAAGTAAGTGCTCAGTGTGAAACATTCGCGTTGCCATCCCGCCATTATTCGCCGAGGCTTACCCGACCGCAATAGATATCGCGGGCCGTGCCTAAAATTGTTGTAGAGGGTCTCGGACTTCACATAACAAAGATGCCTGGATAAATCATCGTAGGTACCTACGACATGACAAATAAGACTTTAAGCTTTGGAAGTGCGGTGTTACCTAGTACAGACATTATACATGCTTAAAAGGTGGCTCCAGATACTATGTACCGTTAAATCAAGCAGTTTACGAAAATAAAGATTTTGTATTGCGGATGTAGAATGGCGCACTCTAGTTCTATTCCTATGCCATCGCGGCGACTATCAACTGGGTCATATCTGGGGGACGGATTTGATATAGTAAACAGACAAGGACATACAAAAAACAACACTATCGAACCCATGACCCCTGGTTCTGTAATCAGACGTGTCACTCGTTTAATCAATAACGCAGTTAAATAAGTAATAATAGATTCTTTTAGATTCAATAAACGTTTTTTTACAATTTTCCTATCTCCTTCTGAGAGCGTATTATTTTGCAGTAGGTACCTAATTTTATATAATAATAAATTCCACACAACACAAACACTTGATCCAAACTAGGATACCCTGTACTATGGTAACCAGGCAAGGACATCACAAACATTGAAATACACCCAGACTGAAGCCATTTGTACAAATGTACGTCGGCCCCCGATGGGAATCGAACCCACGATCTCTGTTTTGGTAGTTAAGTGCCTTAACAGCTAGACCAACGAGCCAATCGCATGTATTACAATGTACAATATAATATAATCCCACAGCGACATACCTACATGTGCGACAACTAGTATTGCCAGATGTCTAGCTTTTGGCGCAATCTGTAGTTTTTCTAAGCTAAGCTTTCATCTAAATCTAAGCTTCAGTTTGGCGCGGTACAGTGGGACGCAAAGATGCTATGTGTTGTGTGACTCGTGATGCTGTGAAAGCCATTGCGGATCTTTTTATGTACACGCGAGGCGACCATTACGTTCTAGGGTTGTCGAATGTTACCAGATAATCGCGATTAGACCCGTTTAACATATAACTAAGTGATCGTTTCTCTTGCTGTGGGTGATACCAGTGTGATACCAGCACGTAAACTTTAAGGCATGATTGGACCCGCTTTTTTCATTTGAGTCCCGAATTAAGAAAAACGTATCTGGCAACTCTACCGACAACCTTAGAACGTAATCGTCGCCTCGCGTGTACACAAAACGATCCGCAATGGCTTTCATCCCCCTCGTTCCTACTGGCTGTTTACAGTGAAATACATGGTTTGGCGAAAACTAGCTCTGCAATCATGCATGGTCAAATAAAGGAGAGATAATATAAATATTTTTTAATGTATCTTATATACGTCCTACCGCAGGGCCACAGTCCTTCTCTCAGAGAGAGAGAGAGAGAATATGGGCTTAATTACCACGCATACCTACTGCGGATGGGCAATTTCATGCGCTGAGGTATGTGAACACCTTAGACACTCCGGTTTTCTCACGATGTTTTCCTTCACGGTTAAGGAGTGGTATTGGATCTTCACAAATGTACGTAACTTAGCAAACAAAGTCATTGGTACATGCCGAGATTCGAACCCACGACCTCCCAAATGTAGGGCCGGGCTACCCCTGCATTATCGCCGCAAATGTCGTCAAAACATAAGAAGCCCGTTTTGACATCTACAAAAACCATAGAATCTAACCTAGTTTGAGATCAAAAACATAAAAAATCTAAACTATGAATAACTTTTCGGGCTACAAAGTCTGTTTTTTCTTTCGGGCGTTAAATAATATGTCAGAGTATGTGTCTTTTTATGTATTTGTTCGAGTAATTCCAAAGTAAAATGCATCTTTGTGTAGCTGTCAAAACGGGCTTCTTACATTTCGACAACTATAAATAAAAAAAAAATATGTATATGCCTTTATTTTCTTATGCAACGTGCTTCAGAAAAGTCCACGACAAAAGGATACTCAATACAAGCAATAGTTTTCGAACTAAAACTTTCATAATCACTACTCATTATTAGTTTAATTCCGGATTCGCTTACATGATTTTGTGTCGGCAGAGTTCTGCAAATCAGAGCGAAACCTGGTCGGACTCTTCCAATAAAAAATCAAGCAGGTGACTCCGGAGTTAAGCTATTAACTTTAATAACGTGACCAACTCTGAAATCGTGAAACAAATATTATACTAAACTTCAATAACTACTCGCATAAAGTAAATATTTAAATGCGACTCCCATACAAGAAACGTTACTTTTTGCCGTTTTTGCTCGATATTAATAACGGCAACAGATAGACGACGCTTGAAATATTCACAGAATATTTAGTTGTATATTCACTTTAAACATAAATAATTAAATTAAAATAAAATAAATGTTTAAAGGCACCCATACAACAAACGTGATTTTTTTGCCGTTTTTGCTCGATATTAATAACGGCAACAGATAGACGACGCTTGAAATATTCACAGAATATTTAGTTGTATATTCACTTTAAACATAAATAGTAAATTAAAATAAAATAAATGTTTAAAGGCACCCATAAAACAAACGTGATTTTTTTGCCGTTTTTGCTCGATATTAATAACGGCAGCAGGTCGACGAAAATATTCAAATGTTGTATAGATAATAATACGGAACCCTTCGTGCGCGAGTCCGATTTGCGTTTTGCAGGTTTTTTTATTGTCATGAACAATGTCACTTTAATATTTGGTGGGCAGTTATAATTAAAAAACAAAGAACGTTTTTTCATTCCTCTTTGAAATCTTATTCCCCTAATTGTTTTTAAGCGGTATATTTTGCAAAAATATTATTTGAAACCATGTATCCTATTTATGTGTCCTTCCTTTGTGGGATTTAGCTAAAGAGCTGTACTTTTTTAAATAACCACTAGGACTTTTTTTAAATAACTACTTAAATCTCACTTTCAACTTTAATATGTAATTTCGTGTTGCAACTTTGTACTGGTAACTTTTTCTCACAAAATGTGTTTTGGTAATTAATTTTCTTTTAAACTGCTAACATAGTTAAGAGGCGTCTTTTGGCCGTTAAAACTGAGCACATATTCCGGTTGTGAAAAGTATTAAGATACATAATTTTCTTTTTCGATGAAAAGTTACTGTGAGTTTTTTTTTCGATTTAAGGTTGATACGTAGTAGTAAGCATTGTTAGGCTTAAGAAAATTTATGTAATTATCGTAAACTTGAAATCGCAAATACTTTGGGAATAAAAAAAAATTATGCGTCGATTTTTTTATTAATTAGACGAAAGCGATATTTTTGTAATTAAGAGACCTAAACTTTTCTAAAATTTCAGTAATTCATATGCTTAAATTGATAAGTTGTATATGCTTAAGCGATGGTAGCCTAGTGGATAGAACATTGGACTCGGAAGCGGGAGACCCAGGTTCGATTCCCAGTGCGGACATGTACCTATGACTTTGTTTTCTAAGTTATGTAGGTACATTTGTGAAGTTATAGTAGCAATACCACTCGCTAACGGTGAAAGAAAACATCGTGAGGAAACCTTGGGTGTCTGAGCCATTCACATACCTCAGCGCTTGAAATCGCCAATCCGCGGTGGGCACGCGTGGTGATCCCATACTTTCTCTCTCCACTGCTTGGGATGGGACGTATATAGGCTGCTTCATGATGAATGAATATCCTTAAATGAATTATTATATTGACACTTTTTTCTGCACATGTAAAACAAACATAATAGTGGGTAATCGATAGACGGATGTTTGATGTCACCGCTTACATACGCCCTTTGATGAATAATCTTACGTATTTCCACACAGCAAGCGGCAACATTTGATGTAGAAGTTGGCTAAAATTGACATTGTGCAATTTTTATTTAACTTTTATATATCCTGGCGATTTCGCTAACAAGCAAAAGGGGTGACCACGAGAGAGGTTTATGAAGAAGCGCTGTTAAAAAGTTATTGTTTAATTAGGTTTTTAAACAATTAAAATATGTGCTTTGTTTAGAAATGCTTTTTCTGGCTCATAAAAAGGGTAAAATGTTCCTTGAATAAATTATCTTATTTTATCTATCTATCTATCTATCTATCTATCTTATAAGAGATTAAGGTCAAAAACAATTTCGACGTTGTTATTCAGATAGCAATTTATTTTTTTATATTTTGGTAGTTATATTCTTTTTGTTGCACTAATCCGTGCTGAGGACAATTTTAAAAATCTATTTAGAGGCTAAAAGTTCCACCCATGCCCGGACTTGGGCATTGTTTAGCCTCTAAATAGGTTTTTAAAATTATTTTGGTAGTGTTTTGAACATGTTTTTTTATGTAGCCCTTTTTATATCCCACTGCAGGGCACAAGCCTTCTCTCAAAGAGAGAGAGAGAGAGAGGAAGATAGAGTATAGGCTTAATTGCCACGCGTGCCCACTGCGGATTGGCAATTTCAAGCGCAGAGGTATGTGAAAACCTCAGACACTCAGGTTTCCCCACAATGTTTTCATTCACAGTTAGCGAGTGGTATTGCTACTACAACTTCACAAATGTTACGTACATTTGCAGAACAAAGTCATCGGTACATGCCGGGACTCGAACCCAAGGCGTCCTACCGCTTCGCTACCACCGCTTATTCGAACAAGTAACAAGATTTAATAAAGTTCTGCCTAGGACACCGGAGTTCGAATTTCTTTTCTCTCCAGTCCAGTTATTTCGCCGCCTAGGAGAGATAAGGGTGGATTATGCGGGCATAAACTTTCCAGACAAGCTTCAAGACTCGAGCGAGACGTCTTTATAGAAATACCGGCTCTAAATTAAACGTGAAAACGTCCTCATGTTGTTAAAATGCAGCGTTTTCTCGGCGAGATTTTTCACTGCTCAGCGAATATAGTGCAGTGCGGACGTAAAACGAAAACATGTTTTTTTAAACAGTAATACTGAGCTTTAAGAAGTTTATTAATATTGCTAGAGAATAACACACCATTATCCTTTATTTATAAGCACACGACGCCTCTAAAACACACCTCGAATGCAGTTTAAACAGTATTTGGTAAAGGGTAGGACCAATTAAGGTAAGTAACACAATCTTGATAGTTTTTCTCGACCAAACATCTGTAGTACATAGAAATTATGATAGGTGGGTAGACACGCCCGCTGTAGAATCCGGACTGATTCTTTCCAGAGTACCCCAAGTTCTATCTATCTTGTGTGTAAGTATTTTCTTGTTGCTAAGTTGTATTATTTACGCAGTTAATTTCTTGTTTAGTCAAGTGTTCACCTCTTACCTACGGGTATTCTTCATTGTATTATAAGTGCGAGGAGTATCTCTAAACCTCACACACCAAGTCTTAATCTAAAAACAAAAACGATTGCTTATGTTCGCAACTAATCATTTCCAGCCTAATTGTAAATTACATAATCTAAATATTCAAGAAGGTACGGTAACCTAATCAACAGATTGAAACATCCTAGCATACCCTTAGAATAAGATCTTTGTGTATCATGTTTCTGCATATTATTAGTCAAATAAAGAATTTTTCAAATCAAAATCAATCAGTATTGCTGGGGAATAACACACCGTTATCCTTTATTTATAAGCACACGACTCCTCTAAAACACACCTCGAATGCAGTTTAAACAGTCTTTGGTAGAGGGAAAGACCAATTTAAATAGCTTAAAGAAGTATTTTCAAGAATTGTGGGTTGATCAATAAGACTAAAAATATACTGACATAATAGAAAAGGCACGACATATCCGTAACACCTATTATAATTAACAAGGATCACAGCCCCCGTATTCTAGAAGTAACTTAACAGCTTGTGTTTGTGAAATTAAGAGTGTTGAATAAAGCGGGTAAGAAATTCATTCTGCGACGTTACTATAAGAAACCATGTCATGTGAGTGCTGTTAAGCGTTGGCTCAGGGTAAAAAAATTTGATGTGGACTGTAGATTTAAAAGGCGCAGCTTACTGAACAAGATAATTTATTTGAGAACACAACACACACTCCTTGCTTTCGGTCATAGAGAGAGAGCTGGAAACTCCTTTAATCAACATAAAGCACTTAAAATGAGATACCTGGCTACCCATGGCACAGGGAATCCTAGTTTGGGAGCCAGTAACCTTTTTTTGTTGCCCTTTTATACATTTCATTTACTTTCATAGAACCCTAAAAAGGAAACAACACTTCTGTAGCCATAAAAAATGCTTACAACAAAATTTTCCTCCCGCAGTACTTCCGTACGCTCAACACGCGTGTGGCGCTGGTGTACATCGAGTCGTGGCAAGGCGCCGACCAGGCCAGCATCGACAGAAAGCAGGATATCTCGCGCGCCATCAAACAGTTCAACGACTACACGGCGCGCAAGCTCTCCATGATAGAGAAAGATGTCACGCAGATGCTCACGTGAGTACCTCAAATAAATACAAATACAAAAACTTTATTTAAACAAAAAATTACAGATTTCGTGCCTCACATGACTATCGAGCACATTGGAAATGAATCGAGTCATAAATGTCATGTGAAAAATGTCGCTCTGACTTTTTGACTTTTTTCAAAAAGATTGGGCTACAGGGCAAACCCTTAACCCAATCGTCTTTGATTTTAGGTTCAAATTGTATCTGACTAAATTTTCCAGAGGATCTTTTCACAAATTTTTGATATCATTCTTCGTTTCCAAAATATCGAGCACCAAAATCAAAAATTCGGAAAAAATTGAATTTTTTTTTTTACTATTTTGGCCATAACTTTTTTCGTTGTTTGACTTTCTCGAATAATTCTTTTTACACCTTAAAGCTCTTGTAAATGCGCATCTTTTTTAATATCATATCTTCACAACTTTCCGAGATATAAGACTATCGCACTTTTTTGTGAAATCGAAGCCTACACTGGAGCGAACGAAAAGACATTTCCAATGTCAAAATTTCATTCCGTGGATGTCGTAGAAGGCGACTGAGGAAATAAATTACCAGGAGACGGGCAGCAGCGTCTTCCTAAGATTTCAACCGCATACTGCGATCGCCAACCCGACTGCCAAGCGTGGCGATTATGGCAAAACCCCCTCATGGTTATGAAACTATGAGGGAGGCCTGTGTCCTGCAGTGGGCGTCAAATGGCTGATGATGATGAATGTCAAAACAATTAAGTCCGTAGCTTTAAGAACTAAAATTATAAGCCAACATACCTCACTAAATCAGGGATCCTAGGATTGATTTCGGTCCCGCCACTAGGTCAAACCTATCGTGGGGCCCGGTGATACTTTACTAGGTGAGGTTTAGGTAGAATAGACCTGTTTTTATGCTGTCACTTACACTTACACGCTAGATATTTTTTGTCCAGGAGTTTTTTGAGGGAAATAGGGGATGTATTAGCAATGAGCAAAATAAAAAGTACCCGAAACCGGCATGCCTGCATGCAACGACTAATGAATGTTAAGCAAACGAAAGTGATCTGTCAGTATCGTGGCAAGTGGTAGTTCCTGGTCTCTGCCTACCCCTCTGGGATACAGGCGTGAGTTTATCTATGTATGTATGTTTTTCTCCAAAATTATCTATGTTTTGTAACGGACACCTAGTTTAATATGTAACGTTAGTTAAGTTACAGTTTCTGTGTTACTTTGAATAAAAACATTTTGAAGCATGTTAGCATGACGGCGAGAGACGTACGTCTTATCGCGTTAAAATGACATAATCTGACTATTACTGGAAAAGCCACTTTTGACAATGTTGTCAAAACATAGAAGTTTATCCGTAATTTATATGACAATGTCGAATGAGTTTGACCCGGTTTCGCTCTGATCCGCAGAGGCTAATCATGCAGAATAGAGGTGAAACCAGTGTCGACAGCTCGACAGCTCTGACTCCATTATAAAGCTATGCTGGTGGAAGCAAGACCTGGTCGAAACCATCCGGTAGAATCACAAATAAATGAATCCGGTTTAAAAACTTAGAAAGTTGAGTTGGTAATAATGAAGTTGTCAAAATGTCGACAAATGATTGTTTATACGATAAGACTTAACTCACGCGTTAGTCAAGAGCAAACTAACTCGTTTGTCAAGACAAGCTACACGTTAGCTTTTCACTAACTATGAAGAAAAATAACATGGGAAAAACCAGGCCTCAAGTTGATTCTGTACTGTATTTCCCGTGGATTAAACCGAGTAAGCTAACATAATAATATTGGTGCTGGGCAAGCCTACTTCATCTAAAAATAAGTCTCAGGCACTACAGATCATGGTACCTCAGCGCTTGAAATTGCAGATCCGCGATGGGCACGCGTGTTGATTAAGCCCAAACTTTCTCTCTGAGAGCAGCCCTGTGGCATAGGACGTATATAGGCTACATTATAACAAGGCTAAGACTACAATCAGTCTTTTCTAGAATGCAGCAACGTTCTTTTCCTTATTTATAAAAACACGATTCCTCTAAAGCACTCCTCAGTGGCAGTTTATTTAATCTATGGTTACGTCTTTTCCTTGTAAAATCTCCACCACAGACTATTTTAATCGAAGTTTATCGAGTGTTTTAAGAAATCGTGTTTTTATAAATAAGACCGTTAGTGTGCTCTCTTCCTATCCATTCTTTCCTCAACTAAGCCGCAGATTTTCTCAGAACGTTTTCCTTCACCGTTAGCAAAGTATATCATGGTCCACAATCCACAAGACCACGTTTCCCGCCGCTATTTCATATTTAGTAAAGCAGGGGGTAAATTGCAATAAGCTGCAGATAAACCCCCAAATCCCCAAGACTCATCTCTCAGGACGCTCGCAAGATTTCGCAAGATAGACAACGTGAAAATTTTATGCTAAACTGTTGAAATTAATCTCAAAAGCGGTACGGTAACGAGTAATTTAAGGATAAACGAATCCAGTTAAAAGGTCTCAGCGTCAGATAAAGATGGGCCGCCTTGCATTTTCCGTTTAAAGCTTGTGCCAGTACTGGCAGTGAAACTAATATTTGCTTAGGTAAATGTTCCGACTCCTGAGTAATTGATTGACTATGCACGTGATAGCCTATAAATTTATATAACTTATCATCATCATTATCAGCCATTTCACACCCACTGTAGGACATAGGCCGGCCTCATGGTTTTCTAAGCTTCCCGGTCTTGTGCCGCCCGCATCCAGCGACTCCCCGCCGCCGTAATCAGATCGTCAGATCATCTGGTAGGGGGCCTGCTTACGCTGCGTCCTCCGGTCCGCGGTCGCCAGGTCAGAACTTTTTCGCGCCAACGGCCATCAGTTCTCCGAGCTATGTGCCCGCCCACTGCCACTTCGCTGAAACTTGGGTTCTTCTGCGGATCTCTTCATTTCTGATTCGATCACGCAGTGAAACTTCTAACATAGCTCTCTCCATTGCTCGCTGGGCGACCTTGATCCTTCTTATGAGGCCTATAGTCAGTGACCAGGTCTAACATCTACAAGTCATCACTGGCAACACACATTGGTTATACACCTTTGTCTTGAGACGCTGAGGTATTTTGGACGCGAAAATGTGGTTTAGTTTCCCGAACGCTGCCCATCCGAGTCTTACATAACTGGACATACCTAACTGGACTGTTTGTCCCAGGTATAGGTACATAGTGGTCGGCAATATTAAGGTCAGAGCCGCCAACGTTGATAGAAGTGGGTGCTACATGCGAGTTCGACATTGTCTTAGTCTTGTCCATGTTCAGGTCATTTAACATTGAACTCAAGTCTTCCAGGGTCTTAGCCATAATCTCTATGTCATCGGCGGATCGAAGGTGAGTGATAAACCTGCCTTTTATCGAATGCAAAGCTGACATTTAGTAAGAACTTAAGATCACCTACATTTTTTCACGATTTGAGTTCTGTAATGTAAAAGCCCAATCTTATCAAAAATTTAGGAAGTTTACAAACATGAAGCTTGTCCGACTTCGCCGCACTCGAGTAAAAATTAGGGGCACGATATTATGCGAGCGGGATTTCCCGTCGCGGGGGAAATCCTGTCATAACTCACAATCACCTCGCGATGTTTTCGGCGGATCTCGCTGCGCAGACAGACAACAATCCTCTCCACTCCCAAACAGGGGATCGGGCCACTCGGCGTCCCGTTTAATCGATTCTGGAAGGCGAAATAATCGGATTGGTGCCGAGTTGACTGTACGTGCGGCTACGGTCACTGCTCCTGTAAACAGATCGAGCTTGGATTTGATTTCGAACAGTCCTCCGGTTAAGAAAGTTTGCAACAAACAGGAATTAGGCGACATTAAAGTAATTAATAGTAATCATGTTAAGTGTCCGAATCTGGAACTCGTGGAAAGTAATCAGAGGACGCTGCTAAGGGCACTTAAAGGAGTGATACTTATTATTAGCAATTTGTTTGGTAAGCTGCAGGTTGACACTCAGAATCTTGTCTAAAGTGCGCTTCAAAGCATTGTCTTAAGACGATACTGTGGACCATAATCGTGACCAGAGTTATATAGATACAGTCGTCGGAATTGAAAAGGTATCTAATAATTTTATTGCGACAAAAATTTTACAATTCAACTCTACGACATGAGCGTACCAAACCAAAATTGTTCCTTTTTGCACCAAGCATCGATGGTGGACCAAAAAGGAATGCTCGGAGCTGGGCTGCCGACGTAAATCTGTTGCCTATAAAACCCGTATAGCCAAATAACACTCGGTCGAGACTAAACTGATTAGCCGGACCGTGTCACCGTCCCTTACGTAACCTGGAGTCTTATTACCCCGACACACGAGTGAAATTTAATTGCACAAAATCTAACTTGCTCGAAAGTCGGACTTTTAAGTGCGCAACTCCTGCAATAAGTAATTTGGTACAACAACTTTTATCCTGTATTTATATTGTGTCTCTAATATATAATCGCGCTGTCTGATAGATAGTTAACGACTTAAATAGAACGTACATTATTTTAGGTAACACAATTCGATTCACCGAAGCGACATTCGTAAACTGCGTAAAGTTATGTCAGCCCTGAAATTTAAAAAATTATTAATGTTACAAAAAGAAACTCTTAGTATTTCAGGAATTGAGCATTTTTGACGCAAGCTGGCACCAACGTTTACACAGTGCTTACGTCCATACCGCGCCACCGGGATATTAGAGTATTAGTAGTACACATGAATATTGCTAACACGTATCGGTTGATCAAATACTAGGCGCTCATTAAAACTAAATAACTAAAAGTTACAACAGTTTATTTTTGAAGTTTTCACGAGCTTGAAAATTATACCAGTTTCATCTTATTTGTGTCTTGACACTTAATGCCGTTTGTTTACTTAGGCACTACTGTTAAGCACTACTGGTTGTTGCGGTCAATTTGTGTAAAAAACTTAATTGAAAATTAGTTATTATTAATTACTGAAATAATTTTTTTAGGTTTTACGTTATTCGAAACACACGTTAATAAGCTTCAATAAAAAAAAATATTATAAAAACAAAATATTTACTTAATGATCGTCAAAGCTGTTAATTTCAGAATAAAAAAAAATGTGCGGAGAAGAAGCTAAGAAAGAAACTCCACATTTATTCTTTTTGAAAAACATTTTAGCTTAATTAACAGAATTTTCAAGTTAAATATATTTCTCATGAATGTGCTGAACACTAGATACAATTCTCCCTGTTAACATTATTTGATTACCAGACATAGATGTTTGATGATGTCGTTTAACTCCTATATGTACATAACATTAATAAGCTTTTATTGTTATGTTAGGCTGTAAACTGGGGCCGGTAACCGACAACCCAGACGGACATACTTCGACCAAATAGGGGATGTATTAGCAAAGGGCAAGATAAAAAGTATCCGAAACCGACGTGCGTGCATGCAACGACTAATGAATGTTGAGGAAGCGAAAGTGATCTGTCAGGATCGTAGCAAGTGGCAGTTCCTGGTCTGGTCCCCTCTGGGATACAGGCGTGAGTTTATGTTATGTTAAACTGGGGTTTTTTATATAGCTGAGCGCCATAAAAATTCTGAACTAATACCTTCCACACAACAGAATCACTTATATTCTGACTAGTCATATTTTGACTGCATGGACTTATCCCAAACATGTCGTTTTACCAAGGGTAAACGTTGGAAACAGTTATTTAGTTTTCCTACAGAAAGTGCATTGCGATGAAACGCTCAGGACCGGTTTCTAAATTGAGAATTTCATTAATTAAATACTTAAGTAACGTTCTGTCACGCTCTTTTCTGAGAAGTTCGAAGAGAGAGCACTAGATTTAACTATTTACTTAGTGAAATTCTCCAATCAGACTGGCCCTTAGTTTCTATTTCAAACTGTTATCTACGGAGCATTTTTGTCGTATTTTCTTATGAAAGTTGGTAATCACGTTCATTCACCAGCATCTGCAACATCAGTTTATTTTTTTCATCTTTTAACTCCTCCTTAGGGACCATTGGCTTGGCTTGGCTTGATTGACTTGGCATTCATTCACAAAATTATCTCATTCAAAATCTCAATGGCCCTTGTCAGTTAATCATCGCAATAAATCTTGGCGAAATTTCGAAACGTAGCAAGTTGACCTTGATTTAGTCTAGTCATAAATTCTGGTCAAGAATCTCCTCCTGAATTTTGATTAAGTCTAATTTTATACGTGGTTTGAAGTATCCCGCCCTTAAACACGCGCGGCTTAGTGGGCAGGCTAACTTCAGGACCCTTTATGTAATTACGGGTGCGAATAAATTTACTCTGTAAAATAGTTCTACGAATTGGATTGCGAGTGCGGTGTATACACGCCTCGCTCTCACTTTTTGCCGTTCAAATAAAGTGGATTTATCTTGTTACGTAAGTTCTACTTTGGCCTCTGCATTTACATAATGAGATGATTTATAAAGCGTCCAGTGGCACCTTCACTCACACTAGATAGATGTCGCAGTGTCTGGGACATTGTTTTAGATGGAGCGGGTTGCCCAGCACCTATACCACCCTGACAGCTTAGTCGGCCTAGCCCACAGGAAAGACAAGTCAATACGTGCAGAGCCAACCAAGCTGCGGGTTTCCTCACGATGTTTTCCTTCACAGTTAGCGTGTGGTATTGCTGTGAATTCGCAGATGTATGTAACTTTGAAAATAAAAAGTGGTGCTAGCCCAATGGGTAGAACAATGGGCTCAGAAGCGAGAGACCCAGGTTCGATTCCCAGTGTGGGCCTGTACCTATGATTGTTTCTAGATTAGTATAACATAACTTTTGACATTTACATCACATGCGTATATCAACGTTAAATAACTAATATTCGTATTTCGAACGTGAGATAGCCTAGTGGATCCAAAGGTAGCAAATTAACACCGCCTGTAGAAGATACTAAAGTTTCTGTACTTATCACATAAATTCATAAACACAAACGACTTGTATACTAACCGTTACTTTCCTATTATTTAATATAACCTACGGAGCCGAAACGTCGACACTGAAGTTAAGACTAGTCCACCGGTTCAAAGTCACTCAGCGGGGGAACGTGCTAAGCTCAGTCTCTTTGATGAATCAAACCAGAAATGAGACAATTCACCAAAGGCATATAGCTGGCAATCGCTGGATGAGGATGGCTGAGAACAGAAATATGTGGTATGATTATGGCATATGTCCAGCAGTGGATGAATATGGGCTGATAAATTGATGATTATTTAGTAGAATAGCATAAGCAGCCTACATACGTCCAACTGTAGGGCACAGGCCTTCTCTCAGGGAGAGATTATGGGCTTAATCACCACGCGTGCCCACCGCGAATTGGCGATTTCAAGCGCTGAGTTATATGAATAGCTCTGACACTCAGGTTTCCTCACGATGTTTTCCTTCACCGTTAGCGAGTGGTATTGCGACTATAACTTCACATATGTACATAACTTAGAAAACAAAGTCATAGGTACATGCCCGCACTGGGAATCGAACCTGGATCTCCCGCTTCCGAGTCCAATGTTCTACCCAATAGGCTACCACCGCAGTTTTAGAAGAATAAGCGCCATAAAATCTATTTTATATTCATATATATTTTATCTTAAGGATTTGTCATAAAAGCCTGGATCATCAGCCTCTCTCTCAAAGTGGGCGATATCATCCCCTTGTGGACGCTAAAGGCTTCCAGGAGGTTAAGAGAATGTTTTGCTCGTATAGAATATGGGCAACGTCCACCTACATCCTAGCCATAATGCAATGTACGTTTAAGTAATATCTGCAATAGCTTTTAAAATGCACAGCAGAAATAAATTAAATACATTACATAAACTCACGCCTGTATCCCGAAGTGGTAGGCAGAGGCCAGGTTTTGTCACTTGCTACGATCTTGACAAACCTCTTTCGCTCCATCAACATTAATTAGTCGCTGCATGCACGCTCATGTAAATTTAAAAAAAAAAGTTTCATTATTCTTAAAGTTGACGATGGGCGAAATAAGTTGAAGACGCTATGATTCTATGATTGACACAACTATTTTCTTGAAACGTAAAACCTTCTGCTCCGAAAGTCTGTCCGCGAGCACCCAGCAAACGTCCATTGTTGCAGTGCTACAGCCAACCGAAGCCAAAGTTGGCACCGACCGAACTTGTTACGGGCATCTTTGTCGCAGTCCCCAAGCTCGACGAACTTCCCCGCGGCCAACTTGTTAGCTATTGTCGAATTTGTCCGACCGCTTCCTATTATGCTGATAACGAGACGGCGCTAGTGTTACCAGACTCCAGGATTTGTCCTGACATGCAAGGACTTTAGGCACCTGACAGGATTGATTTGAATTGAAAAAAATCTTTATTAGAACCGCATGAATATTTACACAAATGCAAGCTGATGAGTATTTTCTTCAAGCAAACCTATGTTTATGTGATAGTGGAAGGTATAGTGCCAGGAAACAGTTATTGGAAAAATAACATAGCTTGAAGTGCTTATGAATTCCTCTCTTAAACACGTCGACTATATGGAAATAAAGGTTTTTCACTTTTACTTTCTTTCACTTTCACTATATACGATAGCACATCAACCTTTACATACGTGCTCACTAATCAATTTCGTTAAGAACGACTTTGCAACAAAAATGAAATGGTTGACTTACTGTCGACTGTGCTTTTCAAATGTCAATGTTTATTATACATTCAAAAGAAAATTTGTATCTCCTACTCACGACTGCCTACGAGTTATTTTATTACCCACTACGTGCTTCTTCAAACGTGCGCGTTTCAGTAAAACTGTGGGTCTTTTAATACAAATCAAGCTTGTTGTAAGGACTACAAATTTGACATCTTTTACCCCTAAACGGGTCGCAATCTCGACGGAGTTCCGCGGAGACGGCGTCTGGAGATGATCTGTGATTTTAGCCGGAGATTTGGGTACCTCTTGTCAATGTGGCTTCATTGGCACGTGATTATGCAGGATGTAACAAAATCCCCATATAAATAAAAGTGAAGGGTTAATTCCAAGTGGTAACGTTAGTATGGAGCAGGTGATGTTGTAAAAGTTGTTCGTATTGGCGAGTGGAACTCCCATTTTTGGATCTATATAGAGATTTTGTCACACTCTGTGTATTGATATCAGGTTTAGTCACAATTTTTAGAGAATGGGATTATTCTGATTTCTAAACACTCTTGACTGCCTCGTTGGTCTAGCCGTTAAGGCGCTTAGCTACCAAAACAGAGGTCGTGGATTCGATTCCCTCTGGGGGCCGCCGTACATCTGTACAAATGGCCTCAGTCTGGGGTGTATTTTCTTGTTCGTAACGTCCTTGCCTGGTAACCATAGTACAGGGTATCCTAGTTTTTTTTGACCAGTTCAAGTGATTGGATTGTGTGGAAGTTATATTTAAAATTCACTAAGTCGCAGAGACGTACCTAGCTATAAGAAATGTCAGAATCTTAAGCCGCGTTTTCACGACCTTAGTACGCTCGGACCGAGTGACCTACTTTAGCTACTAATATGCTACTTGTATTGTGTACATGGCCGGTCTTAGTACACTCTGATGAAAATAGCCAATTTTTGTACTAAGAATACGGCGCCCTGCCGGCCACTGTGTCCGAGCGTACTGAGATCGTGAAAAGCCGGCTTTATGACGCTATTTCTGAATCTTTTAGAGTATTTCTCAGACTAGTTTACCCCTCTATCACACTCTAAGGTAGATAATAATAATGCACGAGAGCTGGCACAGACGACACAATATCACTAAAAACCATACGAGCATAAATGTATGTGATTTTTTTTTATTTATAGGTTTCCGCACCCGAACGGTGCCAAACGGGGCTTTCTTACTAAGACTTCACTGTCCGTCTGTCGGTCTGTCTGTCGGTCTATCTGTCTGTATGTCTGTCACCAGGCTGCATCTCATGAACCGTGATAGCTAGGTAGTTGAAATTTTCACAGATGATGTATTCTGTTGTTGCTATAACAACAAATACTAAAAACAGAATAAAATAAATAATTAAGGGGAGCTCTCATACAACAAGCGTTGTCTAAAGACAGCGCTCGCCATCTAGCGGCCGTCTAGGTAACCTTCACAATGTTAAACGCTTCTTG
This sequence comes from Yponomeuta evonymella, assembly GCA_963969515.1. Classification (NCBI taxonomy): domain Eukaryota; kingdom Metazoa; phylum Arthropoda; class Insecta; order Lepidoptera; family Yponomeutidae; genus Yponomeuta; species Yponomeuta evonymella. The sequence continues at coordinate 20,515,011 of OZ018346.1, read as the reverse complement.
TTGGTTTCTATCGATAGCGCTGTTCTCAAATTTGATCTTTGTCTAATGTTATATAGATAATGGTACGGAACCTTTCGTGCGCGAGTCCGACTCGCACTTGGCCCGCTTTTTTATTACGTAGTGCAAAAATACGTCAAAATTCACCTTCATTAATGAAACATTAGATATTAAAGCAACCGCCGTCCTAAAAATAACACATTTTGTTTTCCGCCGTTGCCCGTAAAATAATTTATCAGCATATTAGTATTCAGCTCTTGATTAAGGGACGGAAGGGTTGGCTACTTAAATGTTTTAAACTGTTTTACGATGAAGTAATGGCCCTTGCCCTGAAACATTTTAATTTCAACGGCAAAATGCGTGCGCCGCTTTGAATATTAAATGTGTTTTGTAAATTGGAATCGATAGTGGCTGTTATATGAAAAGCTCGTCCGTCATATTTACTACAAGATTGCTCCCACAGCATTTGCGTCCTATTCCAATTAATGTGATAATTTCAGTATTAGCTCACTATTTTTATAAACCTGTAACTTGTAGAGATCTTCTTTTTCCAACTACATCTCTCAATCGCGTACACAGTCTCTACAATACATTAAAGGAAAAGGTTTCATCTAATCTTCTTTCTTTTGCCGTGGAAAGGCAAAAGAAAGAAGATTAGTGGAAACGGTCCCTTGATCTATAAAGTAATAATAACTTTGAGACAATATAATCACTTGTCCTGGTCCGAAACTGGGATATCCTGTTCTATGGTAACCAGGCAGAGACATCACAAACATACACCTAGATTGCGGCTATTTGTCTAAATCCTGTACTTCGACCGACAGTGGGAATGAATTCACCGCCGCCGTTTTGCTAGTCAAGCGTGTTTACCAACGAGGCAGTCAAAAAATTAAGAATTCGAACTTTGGCTAATCGCAAGTTGTATAATTACAAATACCGAAGAAATGGTCTCCAGGTTTTGCATTATTTTAATTCCACTTTGCATTTTCCTCCCTCCAGCGGCATCATGTTCCCGGGAGGCGAGTCGGGTATCTCCGTGCCGGACACCGTGTGCACGTCGAAGGCCGTCGGCATCTCCGTGGAGAATAACACGTACGAGCCGCACCTCCTAGCCGGCACCATGGCGCACATGATTGGTCACAACATCGGTAAGTCACAGCAAATTACGCATACACAACATACTGTAGCGTACGTGACCCGACGCAATATCGGTGAGTGTGTGCATGACGCACACACACACACTTGTCACGATGGCGTGAGCTTTTCTTAGCTCGTGTCTTGACACATAATTGGTGCCAATATCACAACATCGGTAAGCCACATATGATCAGACACACATTCATTCAATATTCCATAGCGTACATAACGTACATGAATGAGACACACACACACTTGACACCATGGTGTGAGCAATTCTAGCCAGCACCATGGCGCACATGATTAGTCACAACATCGGTAAGTCACAGCAAATTACACGTAATCAAACACACACACAACGTATGATAGCATACCTGACCCGACGCAATATCGGCGAGTGTGTGCACAGTGTGCGTGACACACTGCGTACATAATGAAACACACACGGCCTTGACACCGTGGCGTGAGCTTTTCTAACTAGCTCTAATTTGCACGTGATTGGTCACAATATCGGTACCTAAGTGTAAGCGCGGCCATGTCACACATGATCAGATACACGCATACAACATCCCTTAGCGGACATGATCCGACACAATATCGGTGACAGTGTGCGTGACGCACTGCGTACATAATGATACACACACCAATCACACATTGGCGTGACCATTGTTAAGTGAAAACCCGACACCTAGCGCACATGCTCACTGCTCAGACACGACACACGCAATTACTGACTGTGATTACAACGCATTCGAGTAAACTGACATAAACGAGCTACACCTCCTGGCCTCATCGTGGCGTAGAAGATTGGCCACAACATCTGTAACCATGAATGCGTCTCTGTACTCACATTGTCCGATGGACAATTTTGGATCAACTAATTTGTAAAATAAACACAAAAATATAAATAACGTTAAGTAGTTTCTGATTGCGATGAGCAAGTGGGGGCGTTGCGAGAACCCCTTTTAAATGGCAAAGGTCAACTATCTCACAGTAGGTACTCCAAGCCTCTTGATAAACAGTTCTCGTGAAACGGATTCAACATTTCTAAAGAGGAAACTTCTAGGAATCTCTCAAAGGAAGCCGAAAGCGTCTTCAATGGAACAAACAATACAGATTTCTGAAAATAACAGCTTGAAAGGATAGGCAATCTTTAACCTTACCCCAAGCTCCGTGAAAGGAAAAGGTAAAAATATTCACAGTTTTCTTACACCTGTCGGCATTATTATCCATATGCCTCCACTCACCAAATATCTGGAACAGCTTACTACTCGCCTTTGTTACGATACTGTTGCCCATATTATTTAGACTCAGGCAGGATTACAGAATTCCGTACTGTGAAAGCGGTGTAGACATTTAAGATAAGATTAAACAAATAATGTATTAATTAAAGGAGAAACATCCTGTCTGCAACTGCATAGTATGCTTCTTACAGCTGCCAACTGTTTTGTTGTCAAATTTCGCAAAACTGGCACAGTAAAGTTCCAAATTCCAAAACTCGTTACTGAAGTTCTAACTGCATTCCATAGTACCGGCTAGATGTAGGCACCGATCCAATTTACATTGGCGGCGTCTGGAGGGCTAAAATCAGTCGTCGGAGTGCGCGTCATTGGCGTGAAAAGCGTGCGTGCATATTTAGGAGCTTTTTGCAGAAAAAAGTGCCATTAATTGGTCGGTAACAAGTTAAATCTGTTTGTGGCAGAGGAGAATTTAAGCACAGACCACAAATAAGTTTCAGTTCAGCGACACGTAAAATTAAGTACAAAGTAATACAGTAAAGTGAAATTAAAATAAATAAATAGAATAAATAGGTGATTTTTTTTTTGAGTAATTTTTATTTCTCTCATATTTGAGCTTTATTTGCCTTCTCCCGCTCTCTGTTCTATCATTCAGAACCTCTCTTAGGCTGGCTGGAAGAAATTTCTTTTGAAATAAGTCCGCTTTTGTACATTTACACTTACCTGTTATTTAAGTTTTTTTTTTTATTTTGTGCAATAAAGCGTAACAAACAAACAAACAAACAAACGTAAACCAGAAGAGGTCACAAATAAAGCGATCAGTTTTTCCATAATCAGTATAGCCACGCCGATATCACGTCGGCAGCGACGACGTGGTGGCACGACGCACACAACTAATAACAGCCCAGTTATTCTGCACGCACTAAAGATGACTTAACTCCGCGTAATACGGTACTCCGTACTCCAGAAGCGGGATCCGTTACTAAAATAATAATACGTATTCCACCTTTCACCGACCTCTGCCTGCTTCTTTCCGCATATAATCCTAACAAAATAGACGGCGAATCATTCCGCTGCTTATGATAAAGCCCCGAGGCGAATCTTCTATTGTTTTGTCGGCAAATTGATACAACATTCGGCAACCTTTGGGCGATATCTTAGGGATTGTTTGTTTGGACTGTTAACTCTTAATTCGCCTATGTTATCTGTTCACATGGTTTTTGTTTCTGTCCTTGTGTTTTTTTTTGTGTTTTCTTAGAACGCAGGTCCTCACACGTGGGGTTGTGCGTTTCCGAACCAACGTATTTACATGTTGAATGTACTTTGCGAGTGGGGCTCGCAGAATCTTTTCAAGGGCAGGTTCAGCTTCCGTATATTTCTTCAACTTTTTTCTCCAACGTGGGTCACAACGACGTTGGCGAACCTTCCCAGCTAGTTACTTTTACTTTACACGTTGTAAAAAGATAAGACATAAGACAAGAATACGTGGCACAAAAATTTGTAAAGATCCGCCTTATTGTTATTTCAGTCTCTGTGCTTATTCCTACCAGCTAGTATCTACCTACTTTATAATTCGTCACCTTCTTTTATTTATACTAGTTGTCCCGGCGAATTTCGTACCACCTCTGAATAAATAAATGTTCTTGAGTTATCATAAAATAATCCTTCACAAAATGTAACACTTGCTTCATATCTTTGTCTTCACATGAAACAAGTCAATACGTGCAGAGCCAACCAAGCCGCGGGTTTCCTCACGATGTTTTCCTTCACATTTAGCGTGTGGTATTGCTACTACAAATTCGCAGCAAACGTAATTTAAAAAATAAACAAAGTCATTGGGACATGCCCGCACTGGAAATCGAACCTGGGTCTCTCGCTTGCGAGTTCATTGTTCTACCAGCTGGACTGCCACCCCTTTCATGTAGATAAGTTGTACAACTGATCTCATCTGACAACCTCTTTCCCCCAGGCATGAGCCATGACGACGGACGGGAGAAGTGCTTCTGCCGGGACTGGCACGGCTGCATCATGGCGCAGTCCATCGTGGGCCTGGAGAACGTGCAGCCTTACAAGTTTTCCGACTGCTCTAAGAATGATTACATCAACGAGCTGCGGCTGGCGCAGGGACTGTGTTTGCTCAATAAACCGAATGAAGTAAGTTTTTTTCTTGGTTTTTTTGTGAGAAACAAAGTGAGTTGCATCGTGCAGTTTAATAGTTTACAGTCCAAGCCTTCTTGGGACCCTTTTACTAAGACTCCGCTGTCCGTCCGTCCGTCCGTCCGTCTGTCACCAGGCTGTATCTCATGAGCCGTGATAGTTACAATTGAAATTTTCACAGATGATGTATTTCTGTTGTCGCTATAACAACAAATACTAAAAACATAATAAATGTTTAAGGGGGGCTTCTATACAAGAAACGTAATTTTTTTGCCGTTTTTTGCTCGATATTAATAACGGTAACAGGTATACGCTAGAAATATTCAAATGTTGTATAGATAATGGTACGCAACCCTTGGTGCGCGAGTCTAACTCGCACTTGGCCGGTTTTTCTTTACATAATCAGGTGTAAAATAACTCGTCAGAACATCCGTACATCGTCGACGGTACGTCAGATTGTAAACTTGGGATGGTTTGGTATATTTATGCGCTCCTACGATTACAAACGTGTATTGATATCACAGTTTTATTAGAAAATTAATTGATGAAAAGCTAGAATATTCTGTATCTTTCACCAGGGATTACCCAGGAATAATCTTCTGGGTCAATTTAAAAACTAGAAATAAAACTAATTTTGTGCTAAATAAACGGGGAAGGAAAACATCGTGAGGAAAGCCGCGGTTGGTTGGCTCCGCACGTAGTGACTTATCCTTCCTGTGGGCTAGGCCGACTAAGCTGTCAGGATGGTGCTGGGAAAGCCTTCTCCGTCTAAAACAATGTCCCAGGCACTGCAGCGTCCGAGTGGTCCCTTTACCCATCTAGTGCGAGTGCAGGTGCCACTGGACGCTGTAAATCATCTCATTACGTAGGCCAAAGTTTAGTTTAGATTTTTTAGGTGCGTAATATATAATATTATTTATAGCGTTAAAGAACCACTTTGCACTTGTCTGTCGTTTTTAACTTTTGCATCCAAGCGGTACTTTATTGGCCTGTCATCCTTCTATTGTACAAGAGAACTTAATATCGTTGTCAGCGACGATCGTGCTCAGTTGTTCACGATTCCAACTACAATTCGAAGAAAGTCCGGCCAACTCTCCCGAGCATGCTGACACGAAATATTTACTGAAACACAACGAAAGGACGGCTGTATGCACATTTTTATTGCAGAAAAAGTACAAGTAACCAGAGCCTTTTTGGCGCCATAAGCATTTTCAACGGATAATAAAATGACATGTTTTAAACTACTTATAAGTGCGAATTGACAGACTTGAGTCAGTGTCAGAATTGAATCGCGGATGGATTTATTACAGATAAACTTAATTACCCTAATCTCCGGATTAATTATATGGCCGCTTCAAACAAGAGGTTTTCGAAAGGTTAGGGAATAAAAAAAATTAAAGCTTTAATTATTAAATAATAACGCTGCCTAGTAAAGTGAATTTAGTTTTTTTTGTTGATCGTGTTGTTTGGAAATTATATTTAGATACGATGAAAAAAACCGGCCAATAGCTCGCGCACGAAGGGTTCCGTACTATTATCTATGCAACATTAGACACAAGGAAATCAATAAAGAATTAAAAAACGGCAAAAAATTACGTTTGTTGTATAGGAGCTCCCTTAAATATATATTTTGATTTAATTTTTTTTTTAAGCGAATATAGAACTAACTATTCTGTGAATATTTCAATCGTCTACCTGTTGCCGTTATTAATATCGAGCAAAAAACGTCAAACAAAATATGTTTGTTGTATTTATTGAACTAAAAGACTCGAACCGGGGTCTTTTAGTTTCGGGACAGCCCGATTTCCCACCTGAGCAATTACAAACTTGTAGACGGAGGCGAAATTAACCTTCGTATTCTAATGATATTGTAGCAGTTTGTCATTTCCTGTAAACACGGATAAATCGACGTTTTCTAAAAATGAAACCTAGGTAGATCGCCTCCGAAACCCCTGCATACAAAATTTTATGAAAATCGTTGGAACCGTTGCCGAGATTCAGAGGTTATATATATATATATATATATATATATATAGATATAGATATAGATTTTGCCAGCTTGAACAATGTCTCGTTTATTTGTGGAGTACAAAGAGCATCGTAACAACTTCAAATCGAATCAACAAGTGAAGAATCATGACAAGTGCCAGACATCTTTGTCATCATTCTTATTGTTGTAGTCACGTCTAATGTATAAAAATATCGTGTCGCAGTGTTTATTATCGAACTCCTCTGAAACGGCTTCACCGATTTTATGAAAAGAAAAGAAAAGATCTATTAATAGGCTAATTAATATGGCAATACAACGTTTGCCGGGTCAGCTACTACGTTATATACTATAATCGTATTCTGTTGTTTTGCCTGTGCTTGCATTTTTGTGCTCTCTGTTTGTCTCAATGTTGTAAAATTGTGCTCTGTTTTCTCTTGTGCAACTATTTCTTGTATTTAAATTGTTGTATATGTGTGTGTACGCAGATGCAAATAAATGTTTTATCTATCTATCTATAATATATTGGTCTGTGGTTGTAGGACATCTTTTTTGGTTAAGGCATTTTTTATTTAGCTTTAGTTAGCAACAAATTCAACTATCCTACTGTTTGACAGTGCTAATACAAACAGTAAACGTACTATACTTAATTTTGTTATCGCCTCTCTGGCAAGGTTAACATACTTTCAGAAATTTTGTTGTGGAAGCGTATACAGAGCCCCATAAAAGACACCAACCGTTCTTCTCCACACGTGAAGCTCTATATTCCGAGACGCAGACGTTTAGAGCTAAATCCTTGGATGGGGAACTTTCCGGTTCACAGTTGAGAGGAACTTTTAACGAATCATTTGCAAGCGCCTGACGGAGTGAGCCCATCGCTCGAGACTCGATTAACACCAGCTCATTCGGATGCTAAACAGCCGCGGCACAGTGCGCTGCACTGATCAGAGAGCCAGCCGCCTAATAAAACTGTCATCATTTTCGGTCCTCTGTATGAACATGAACATGAACATGAACATTTACATACAGGCACATACATTGCTTCTGGCCCCACACTAGGATGTCGTCGTAGGAACCAGAAACAACGACATCACAAACATGTAAACATCCAAGACCTGGGTTTTTTTGTATGTCATTGTAGTTTAGACCGATTCCTAAAAGGTTTTCTGAGAATCCCAAGAATCCCGTTGAAAAGATACTGGGGTTCCGCAAATCACATTATTCCCTGAATCGTTGTATTGTTTTGACTGTAAATAAGTCCCCAGGAGTAAATATTATTTTGGATTAATTTAATAGGACAGTGGCGGTACCTTCAGAAGCTCGAAGTCAAGTCAATTCTTGAATTTGATTGTCATATTAAATGGCACTGTAAAATACAAAGGTTTATTTTAGTGTCCCATAGCCTTAAAGACTCAGGAACCGGCTGGTTTAGACCACAAAAGGTTTTCTGATCTGTCAGGATTATAGCAAGTGGCATTCTGTGGCAAGTGTGCCTACCCCTCTGGGATACAGACTTGAGTTTATGTATGTAAGTATTTTCTGGTCAAATGCCACTGATATTCCACACTCTACACATGTTTTTGCAACCTTTGACATACGGTGCCTGTTCAGCTAGATAATGTTTTCATTGTAATAAAGGCACGAAATAGAAGTCCGTATCCATAGCATTATGCTACATGCAACCGCGGTCAAATAAGGAGAATATAATAAAAATCGGATTCTCACGGATTCGCGGGAGATATGGAGCAGGTTTGCATCATTGCGCGTATTTTGGTCAACAATAACTTGGTTTCGATTCTCGTTGGCAACCACCGTACAATGCCGTACATTGATATGAACATTTGTACAAACAGCCTAAGTCTGCGTTTTTCTCTATTTGACTGTTCATCATAGCACAAGGTATTTTGGAACCAGTGATTGTGTTGCGTAGATGCGGATGAGTTAATTACCGATTTAGAGTCAACCACCCAGTTGACTCTCTGATTAGTTCGGTGCTTGAAATCCGCGGCGTCTAAAATTAATCAGTCCTAGGCATTGTTTGTCGCAGACGGCTCCTCGGCCCTTTAATAAAAGTTATGGTAATGGCGGCTGCCCGCGCCCAGAATTATCTCTTCGTTTGCGAATATATAATAACAGCGCGGAGCCGCTAGAGGGTTTATTGGAATAAATTTACATAGAGTCCGGGTGATAATGCACCAGGCGGGACTTCGATTTGACGCGTTTACATATTTATCGACACGCCGATGATTGTGCGCCGAGCTTCCGAGTTGGTTGCGTTCTTTTATTCGAATCGATGGGAGACTTCCACCTTTATCGGCCCAATATAAAACCGGTGTATGCCTCGGCATATAAAAAACCGGCAAGTGCGAGTAGGACTGGCTTCCTAAGGGTTCCGAACGAACGATTACAAATTTAACTACGGTATAAATTATTATCATCAATCGTGGTGCCAAAACTTGGATACTTCCTGTTGACATAGAATCGTGAAATTTTGTAAGAAGCAACTTCTTATAATTATATCTGAAAAGCAAATCTAAAATTATTATTGGTCACGGATTCTATCTAAATAAGTACCAAAATCTAAAGTCGGCTTAAGAATGCCGAATAAGAATAAGTAGTGTATTTTTTTTATATTTTTCATTTTATGTAATATCAAAAAAATCTCGTGTCACAGTTTTTGTTGTCGAACTCATCCGAAACGGCTTCACCGATTTTTATGAAATTTGTTGTGCAGGTCTGAGAATAAGTCGTACGCTAATTAATATGGCAAAACAACTACTTTTTTAAAAACCTAATAATTATTTAATTAATTACAGCAATAAGAATAAACTACTTTTGTATCTAAACCCCTAAAGACAACCGTTGTTGGGCATTGACAATTTACTTCCAAACAAATGCTCTGAGTCTGTTGCCAATGAAGTAAAGTTTTGTCAATCCTGCACAGTTTTTAAGGTTCTGGAGTCAATAAATAACCTACAACCACAATATTTTTAAAAGACCAATTTAACGTTATCATACTAAGTGTTTGGCGAAAAAAAACATCCCAAATGAAGGTGTAGGGGAGGTACCCTAAAAATATTTTTAAAGATTCTATGTTATATCTATAACAAATTTTATATTATGCCAAATTTTGGCTTACCAGTATTAAGCACGTCTGAGCTAAGCCAGACAGACTAACGAACGGACGGACAGGGTGAAACTATTAGGGTTTCTTGTTAGTTACCGAACACTAAAAACGACAGCATCGAAATGGATACAGTCGACGACACATAAACCTTAACGGAGCGAATCCAGAAAAGTGTAATTTAGGTGTACCTGATTACTACTTAACCTGTAACTAGTTATCAATTGTACCCAAGTATGTGAATGTATTCATACATAGATACTGACACCTCTCCATAAAATACGTCTGTTACTCAACTAACTTTGCTTACTGTGGTTACTTTGCATACGCACAGTCCTGGCAGTCTTATGGTGTCCTCCTCTGGGGCAATAGCACGGATGCAAAGCAATTATTCTTAATACAAAAGAAGTGTATCCGAATAATTGCTAACATTGACCTAATGACAAGCTGCAGACCATATTCAATAAATTAAATATTCTTACACTAACTTCACTCTATATTTTAGAAACATGCGCATTTGTGAAAAGTAATGATAAGCTCTTCCCCGTGTACACAAGACCGGAAGGATTAAGGCCACACAAACGATTAGAGATGGGTAATGGCCCAGGTTATAAACCACTGGTGAGTTATAATCTAGTTTTGACCCAGTTATGCACCCGTTATAACCCATTATGGCGGTTCATAATCATTTCGTTCAATAGTAATACGGAATATGTCGAATAATGTGCACGGCGTTGTAGTAGTTGTAAGCTGCATGTATCGTTATGAAATTATGCACGCAAAAATATACAGGAAATTCTCCATACAATACAATATTAGGTTGGGATTTCACTACCATGTTTAGTTTTTATCTCTTGCGCTCGCATTGTACTAAGGGCCAGTGTCCTAATGTAATTGCGTGGACAGAAGGGGCCAAAATAAAAAGGTGAGCGACTTTTGACTCGTGTTTTCTTTCACACTGCTTACTTTACACAATAATAACTTATAACTTAGGGAGAGACCGAATGTCGAGGAACTGAGCTATGAACTGCTATCGAGGAACTGAGGAACTGACTCAAAGATGTAAGTATAGGGGTTAAAGTATGAAATTGCCGTTTTATTGCAATAGGTTCTTTGAATTGACATAGAATCTTCATGGTTTGAGGTTTTCGAATGAAACTTTTTTCAAATGGTTTCTATGATGTTCTTTTTTTAAAAAATGTGAAACATTTGAATATCGACTTTCAATTGTTTTTGTTATTCAATTTAGACAAGAAAGATGGTTATTTTGTAGTTTGAACTTATTTACTTTACAATTTCTTAATGAATTTGTCTTTCTCATCAGTAATGTTGTTCTAGACTGTTCCGTAATTAAGTTATCTAATTATATTCAAATAGATCAACTAATAGTGTTTGAACATACAATCATCTGCAAACAAATCATCAACTTGAGAATTTTAAGATAAGTCTATGTGGTACATTACACTAAATGGAGTTTAAGTCGAGATTTTGACAGTTCGTGCATTATCTGTCAAATGCTTGACTTAAGCTCTAGTTTGCGAGATCTGCAAGTGGCCCTAAGTACCTAAGTACATTTAAACCTAAGCATTGCAGGCAATGCATCTCATAAAGTATATCAAGCAAGCCACACTTTTATGATCCTTTGCGCCGGAAATCCCCGGGCGTGAGCGAGTGGGACAACGACATCGTCAATCTCGCTCGCACTTGCGCCGTGCACAATGCGTACGGCACAGCACTCACTCCAGTACTTTGTTGCTTAGAATGCACACGAGCGTTTTTTGGTATAATTTCGTGTTTTTTTTTTATCGAACCGGCATTGTTTATTGTTACTGTGATCACTGTTTACCTGAATGACCTTGGCCTGAATGCTGACTGAACTTCCAACGCTCTATTTTATGCGCTTTTTCATTGTGTAATGTAAAGGATTCAGTCACTCACTGCAGTTCCTGATGAAGTGATGATGCCCGCCTGTGTTGAATGCACTTGGAGTTTTACTTAAATATTTCTGGATTATTTAGAAAGTATAGATGCAGAATCATTATTAGGACTACATTATCTGAAAATATTTCACGGGGACTGCAGCGTGTCACTTAGTCCAAATCTTACAACATGCTACTTAGGTTAAATCTTCCATTTTTAGGGTTCCGCAGTCCGACAAGGAACCCTTATAGTTTCGCCATGTCCGCCTGTCTGTCTGTCTGTCTGTCCGTCCGTCCTTGGCTTAGCGCAAAGACCGGTGGTACTAGAAAGCTGTAATGTGGTATGTGTATACATATTTATCACGCCGACAAAGTTAAATAATAAAATGTCAGAAAGTTTTTTTTAATGTACCTCCCCTAACATAAAAAGGGGGGGGCTGATTTTTTTCTTCTCTACCCCACCGTGTGGGGAATCGTTGGATAGCTATTTTAAAAACATTGGGAGTTTACTAAGATCATTTTACAATTGAGGCATCCATTTTCGAAATATTTAGCTTGTACCTGTGTCCCCCCCCCCTCTACAATCTAAACCTTTGCATTTAAAAATCTAAAAAAATCACGATAGTAGCAAATATAATAAATTTAAAAGAAAAATTATCACAGCTGAGTAGGCTTTACAGGTTAATGGTCGATTACATTAATGGGATTAGTAAAAAAGCCTCCTATTTTGTTTGATAGCTGAATTTTGTGATTATGTTAGGTAATAGGTTGTAATAATAACTAGATGTCTGTGGAACCCTAAGCTACGCGTGGCCCGACACGCTTTTATTTGTACTTTTATTCATAGAAAACATAGTATTTTGAAAGTGTATGCAGTTCATTAAAACTTAAAAATACTTCAGTGGTGCAAAAATAAATCACTATAGCACTATAATGTCAAGCAAAACTCCCGATTACCCAAAGCATATTTGTTTAGTTGTAATTTGTTCTTGTTAAATCGTATCGCTCCTGTCTTTCATTTTGACCCACCAAAAAAGTAGTTAATGGGATAAAACTGGTAGATAACGTTATAACCCGGATTAAAACTGGATTATAACTACTGGGTTATAATCCACTACCCATCTCTACAAACGATTGGCAACATGTTCATCGAAACTACATTTAGTCCATTCTAGCTCCCGCTCAATGGCTGCCAAAATATCTAATTGTATACCGAATTCAATTCAGTCGATACAAAAAATGTATGTATTTAAAAATGCCCTTAAAAATTATTCACTACAAAAAAGTTATTATACTCTACAAGAGTTTTTTGATGAGCATGGCAAAAATAGGTTTATAGCTTTTGAGACTGGTTTTTGTATATCTTAAGTAAAATATATCCAATGTTAAGTATATAAGGGTTTAAGTTATATATTTTTTTACAAACTTAAGTTAGCAGCGCCCTAGCAGGGTTCTTGTTTGTTCCTAAAATACCTATTTAAGACCTTATGTACAACAAGAAAGCTAATAAATGGCTGTACTATACTGACATACAATTAAAGACCAAATCACTTGTGTAACTAACGACATAAAAACTATTCCCAAAAACCCTCCAAGAACAGCCCTTATTGTGACCGACATACAATCTGTGCCTGCGTAGCTATACTCCAACGTCTCGAGACGTCAAGGCCGGAGAGAGATCAATTTTGCTCTATTGTTCTTAACTGAAGGACCTCCTTCACTCCGCCCCGTTTCATGTCGAGTGACAGTGTGTTTGGATCAAAGACGGCGAAGAATTTGTCTCTTGTACGCTAGCATTAAGCCGGGGTTATATTTTTGGGCTAAATATAAAGAAAATATACAAAGCTAAACGCGTGATGGTTGATTTTGGCTGTAGAAGTTGGCCGGGAGTTTGATGTGACATTCTATAATTATTGGTATTCATGTGCAATGAGAGCGGTGGTAGCCTAGTAGGGCGGTGGTAGCCTAGTGGGTAGAAAATTGGACTCGGAAGCGGGAGACCCAGGTTCGATTCCCAGTGTGGGCATGTACCTATGACTTGGTTTTCAAAGTTATGTACATTTGTAGTAGCAATACCACTCGCTAACGGTGAAGGAAAACATCGTGAGGAAACCTGAATGTCTGAGCTATTCATATAGATCAGCGCTTGAAATCGCCAATCCGCGGTGGGCACGCGTGGCGATTAAGCCCATACTCTCTCCCTGAGAGAAGGCCTGTGCCCTACAGTGCGACGTATATAGGCTGCTTATGTATGTGCAATGTGCGTTGTGCGGTTGTACCGTACACAATGTGCTGTACCTGGGTGATCGAGCTTCGCTCATTTACTTTTTTTGTAACACATGTACGTATTTAGATAAACTCTACATAATGGGAGATATTGCATCAAACTTGGATTGAAGTGGCATTGCTTTTATGCCATAGGAGACACAGGAAAACTAAAGAAGAATAAAAAAAAATAAAAACATGAAAATTTTTGGGGTTTTTGGGGTCCCAAAAATGGGAAAAATCGTGTTACTCTAATAATGAGAAACAAGACAATTGCGAGTCGGTCTCGTCCACCGAAGGTTCTGTACAAATTTTTAGGTACTTACATATTATAAATAGTTTAGGAATCGAGTCTCATAGTTTTTTCAGCGCTTTTCCCGAACTTCAAAGACAATTTTTTATGATATAATTACAAATGTATAGTTTTCAGATTTTTCCCTGTGCTTGTAGTATATTTATAGTTCTAGATCAACGGAAATTACCCTATAAATTTTGATTCCCTTGAGTGTCGAAATATTCGTTTTTTGGGGCATACACAGCCGTATCTTTTTTTTACGTGAACTTAGACGTTTCACAGCTTCAAAGGACTGTAAACATTAGAATATGGTTTTAATTTCAACTCGATACCTCCACGCGTACCCGAAATAAAAGGTCTTGACAGACAGCCGGACGTACGGACGGACAAAAAAGTGATCTTATAAGGGTTCCGTTTTTTCCTTTTGAGCTACGGAAGCCTGAAAAGTAACCACGTTCATTTATCTTTAATATAGCCTCTCCGAATATCTTTAATATGGCCTCTCCGAAAACATTTTTTTTGTGCAAGTTCTCCATTATAAGTACAGAAAAATGCAAAAAACCATCGCCAAATGCCGTGTAGTGCCATTTTTGGAGAAATTTTGGACCTCGCAAATACAAAATAAATAAATAATTCATTTATATAACTATCGAATTCGATATAAATACATAGGATAAGGAAAATCATAATTAATAATTTTCGGTGTGCAATAAAGAGTAATCATTAATTAATTCGTCCGTTCTTTCGCGAGCAAATTCGTAACGCGTGTCCTCCATGTATGTACCGAGCTCCACGACGTAAAGAGGTTTCACTTCAGCAACGGCAGGAATTGTTCTATAGCACTTCATTTGGAGACGAGATTTAATATTACACGCTCCTCGTGCGTAACGCGATATTTATTTTTAACACCTTGTTTGTTATGTGACGTATCATATAACATTGAGCGACAATTTCAGGGAAAATGTCTTTGTTTCATTTTCTGAGTGAATATCGCGAGCGTAGGTGTTTCTCAAAGCAAACTCAAAGTCATAAAGACGCGCGAGTCCAACTCTGTTTAGTTTTTAGAGTTCCGTACCTCAAAAGGAAAAAACGGAACCTTTCGGATCACTTTGTTGTCCGTCCGTCCGTCCGTCCGTCCATCTGTCTGGCCCTTCAGGCATCTGTCTGGCAGGCGTCTGGCATCTCATAAACGCGTGGAGATACCGAGTTAAACTTAAAACCGTATACTATAATCAACAGTCCCTTGCAGCTGTGAAAAAATCAAACGTCTAAGTTAACGTAAAAAAGATACGGCCGTTTCTGTCGCATAAAACATAAATTTCGATACTCAAGGGAATCAAAATTTATAGGGTACTGGAACTATAAAATTTGGCAAGTAATATCGTCTTATATAACTGGCACAGCATAAGCATAAACAGTCTATATACTGTAGCCCACTGTAGGGCACAGGCCTTCTCTCAGAGAGAGAGTATGGGCTTAATCACCACGCGTGGCCACCGCGCATTGGCGATTTCAAGCGCTGATGTATGTGAATAGCTCAGACACCCAGGTTTCCTCACGATAACTGGCACAGGGAAAATCTGAAAACTTTAAAAAAATTGCCGTTGCAGTTCGGCAAAACCTCGGAAAAACTGCGAGACTTGATTCCTAAACTATTTATAATATGTAAGACTCGCACTTTTCCGGTTTTATTTTACGTACAACAGGCTCACATTCGGTAACAGAATGCAGGCTCTGTCATTGAGTAAAAAAACACCTAGGCCTTTACGTCTGAGCTAGATAATTTACAGACTGTCTAGTGGCAACTCCTACCTAAAGTAGTTAGGTGAAGTGCCTACTCAGACGCTGTGATGGCTGGGATAGAATTTTACATGGTGACACATAGAATACGTGCGGTACTATCTAAGCCACGGATTTTTTTAAGTTTACTTTCACTTTAAGCAGGAACAAGGCTCAGATATTGTTCCCGAACGATAAGCTCACGTAGTTGTACTGAAGGATGAAACACTCCAACGTGGTGGGCGTGGCGGTCCGTACGTATGACATTCACTGCAGTAGAATTTTTATCCACGTCTGTATGGACCACCACCGCCACCGCGTTGGTGTATGTGATCCTTAACCTATTTTCTGTCGTTGCTAATCAGTGACTTAGGATCTCTTTAGAATACCTCCATTGCCAATAACCAATGTATCCACTAGATATCTTCTTCTCATCCCAGACCGAGTGATAGCCAAGAACCGTTGTTGTGGCCTTTAACGGCGTTTCGTCCTCTTCCGCCTTTCTAGAAGTAACCACGAGAACCATTGTCTAAATATATGTTGGTCCGAACAACGAAACGTATAACCAAGCCACCTCTTTTGCATTCCTTTGCGAGAATTCCTCTATCAATGGGCCTTCATAATCTTTGACAATACAGTGTTTAAATTGTTCTATCACTCGGCCTTCCCCAGTTGTCGCCTCTTGGATCCTGCGGCAACGGGCGGGTGGAAGAAGGCGAGGAGTGCGACTGCGGGCCGATCGAAGAGTGCAACGTGAAAAACCCCTGCTGCGACCCAATCACCTGTCGATACACGAAAGAATCGCAGTGTGCCTCGGGCTCTTGCTGCGAGCATTGCCAGGTGAGAGGATAAATCGCTCTATTTATCGACGAAAGTCACATTAAGAACCGCTTCTGCGACCCCTTCATATATCGACTGATAAATCAGTAGCAGTTTTCCTTGGAGTTGCCTTCTTTCGAACCGCAATATTGCGAGACGAAGTAGCTACAAGGATAGCCGACTACCGATAGGAGTTGGCACTGAAAGAGGAGAAGATGTGCATTAAACGTAATGTCAATAATAAAAACCTATTTAGCCTCTAAATAATCTATAATCATAATTTGTCTGTCGAATTAGTAGTTATTTATTTATCGAGCAGATGCGGGTGGAAGGACCGGTAAGGGACGTCCCAGGCAGAAATACTTCGACTAGATAGGGGATGTATTAGCAAAGGGCAAGATAAAAAGTACCCGAAACCGGCGTGCGTGCATGCAGCGACTAATGAATGTTAAGGAAGCGAAAGTCATCTGTCAGGATCGTTGCAAGTGGCAGTCCCTGGTCTCTGCCTACCTCTCTGGGGTACAGGCGTGAGTTTATGTGTGTATGTATGTAATTTATCTGTGACAAAGTCGCAGTGCTCCTCAATCTGTCAACCCATCATTCAGTGAATCAATAGATTGAACAGAGGACGTCATTGTGGTTAAAGTAATTTCACATAAAACTTCCACACTATCCAAATAACCTTACCTCCCCGGTGCTAACTTTTGTATCGTCCACAGTTGAAGCCTCGGGGCGCGGTCTGCCGCGAGGCCACCAACGAGTGTGACATCGACGAGACCTGCACGGGGACTGACGGGGAGTGCCCCATCAACGCCTATCGCAAGAACGGGGTGCCCTGTGCGGACGGCAAAGGGTAAAGCTTCAGCAACTTAACACCATAATCAATAACAGGGCATCTGAACGGGACTGATGGGCAGTAGTGAATCCTGCCCACTACAAGAACGGGGAGCTCTGCAAGAACGGCAAACGGTAAGCAACTCTGCTGACTTCAGCAACTCATCACCAATGCCTACTACCAGAACGGGGAGCTCTGCGGAAACGGCAAAGGGTAGATAAGGCTACATCAGCTCATCATCATCGTCATCATCAAGGTCAAGGTCTTCGGCAACAATGAAGACCAAACCAGGTTGGCCATTGCAGTGATGGCAAACGGGGTTCACCGCTGTAGTAATTCAAAGCGAGGTTCGCCATGGACTACACAGCTGGTCACCCCGTATTTATCAAACGATTTCAAGAAGTAAAACTCTGTGTTACCCAAAAGAGCTACATACGACTAGCATGATCTTACTTTCATAGGTACTGCTTCGGGGGGCAGTGCCCGACGCTGTCGTCGCAGTGCGAGCGGATCTGGGGCCCCGCCGCAGTGGGCGCGGGCATCTCCTGCTTTGAGCAGTTCAACTCCAAGGGTTCGGACACCGGCCACTGTGGAAGGGACGCCAGTGGACACTTTATCAAATGCGAAATGGAGTAAGGGTCTACTTATACTTATCTATATATGCCGTGGAGTCGATTACGGGTGGAAGCTGTGCTAGAAAAAAGACCGAATTATTCGTAGAAATATTGATAAGAAACCAGAGAGGTGGATACCTGGTTCAAATGAAAAGTACCTAGTTACTGGGTGCAGTCAATTGTCGCGCAATGCAGTACGGAAATACTCAGCATGGGATTACTACCGAAGCAAGAAAACTATTCGTACCTGATAAGTAAAGAGCTGAAAGATGTGGCCGTAGTAACCTCGGATTCTTTACGTTGAAATAAATTATTGATTTCTGATATTCTCAAATAACTGACTATACTGATAAACTTTATCACACAATGGCATCAGAGAGAAAATTAATGTAATGTGTGCTCTATTTACAGGAACGTAAGATGTGGTTCTCTCCAGTGTCAACTCGGCAACCGATACCCGGTGGTGAGCGGCATGGATGACTATTACACACGCACGATCGTCACCATCAAGGGCACGGAGCATGAGTGCAAGTAAGTCTATTGTATTTGTGGAAAATGCTGGGTCTTCCCTTATCCGTTTTCTCGTCTGTTCAAGGCTACACGAACTCATCTATCGGCCAGCCAGACTGCAGGCTCAGTGTCATGCTTATGCAAATGGCCTAAACATATCGGGAATTATTTTATGCTCCGAAGTCCTGACCTTAAAAATAAAAATGGTTTTCGATAGTTATTTTTAAGGTCAAGGTCAAGTTACGTAATCTTCCTGAAACTTTGCTCTCTCTGAAGTGCGTATCTTTGATCAACTGACTATTATTTATCCTATCAGCTGTATAGTACATTACTGCAGCGGTCAGCAAAAAAGGCAGCGATGGACGAACGTGGAAACACACATAAGTAAGTCCATCAATGCCCAGTTGTGGCTAGTTGACTTGTAGTACGTTTCTTAAATAATGCGCGGAAATTATAACTAATTAGTACCTAGGCAGAACTTTTTATTTGAAAATGCAATTACTTTTCAAAATCAATAACGAACAACGAACAAGAATAATTTTTCTCTCGTTAAGTGTTCATTTGCGTTTTTTTTTTTTCTTCAATAAACAGCTTTCTATTTGCAAGCCTAAATTCAAATAAAACCTTTGATAAGTTACCTTCTTGGTTGCCATGTTTCGGAGTAAAATATCGTTCCATTTGTAAATTACTATGTAATTTATTTGGCCGCTGAAACACGTTAGATAAGTATGGATTTTCATACAACTAATGCCGGCCGCTGCTCGCATGTCACAGAAATTCCGATGTATCTCGAGAAGGTTGTCAAAATAATGCTCAAATTTTCAAGCATGTTTGAGAAAATTATCAATACATCATCAGCACTGCGAAAGTTAAAAGCAAAAGTGAAAGTGCTAAGAATTCCATAATGCCAATCGATTCTTCTACTTGTAAGAATCTATTTTCTATTATATCAACTGAGTCTAAAGCTCAAATCAAAATGTGTTTGCGATGTTTCCACGTCTTACTAAAACTCAAAATGTTCCAGGGCGACGACAGGGCTTCCAGACCATCCGGAGATCGGCCCGTTGGGGCTTGTTAACGATGGCACGCCGTGCGGCGACAACCTGGTCTGCGTGAACCAAACCTGCACCTCTATCTTCCCTTTCATCGACCACACCAAGTGTCCCACCGACCATGCTGACAAGGAGTGCTCGGACCATGGGGTAAGTTGCAAAGCAACTTTCGTTACACTTGTATGTATTTACAGGTGCTAGATGATTTACACGACGTCTAGTTGCAACTCTACGCTGGATGCGTGAAGTGACCTCTCAGACACAGTGCCTGAGTATTTTTTAAGTTTCCGGGGTTAGCAAGGAACTCTTATAGTTTCACGATTGGTCCGTTTTGTCCGTCTGCCTATCTGTTGGTCTGAATGTCCGAGGCTTAACTCGGAAATGTTTGTACTAGAAAACTGAAATGTGGCATGAATATTAACGGTAAAAAAGATTAATTCAACGATATCCCATTCTGTCTGGAATATTGTTGAAGTGGTTGTACAAAACTATTGTGGCTGTAACGTTTTCGAAGTTACCCTGTAATGCTTTGTGTCTCTGAGATAAGCCGCGGACAGACAAGACGAACTTAAGTGACTGAGGAACTCCGAAAATCCCTCCTATTTTATTTCTAGACTTATCTACATATTTTATTTATTTATTTAAGGTAAAGTTACAGGTAACAACCAAAGATGCATTTAAAAAATAGAATCAGTCTTGAACTAGGCTGCAACCCAAAAGCAGTTTACACAATATGATAGTAATCATAAAAATTAATACATAAAAGAACAGGATTAAAATTTTACATTAAAAGTGTTTTCAAGTATCTTGTTAAGTTTTAAAATACAATCACTAGCGCAATATTAACAAAAAGAAGAACATACACGGCCAAGATAAGTTAGAAAACAGCAAATTCCACATGAATCGAGCAAAAATTTTTAAACTTTGGCAAACTTTGTGAAACGGAAATTTTCGCATGCAGAATATTTTTAGCTTGATGCTCGTCGAATATTCCAAGTGATATATTGAGTGTGTAAGTTCGAAACGCGAGCATTTCACAATACTCTGCCACGTAAAAGCTGCAAAATTTTGTAGTGCTACCATCATTTGACAAAAATATAAACAGGTTTACGTACTTATTTTGTACCGTGAAGATGATTAGGTTAGTTTAGATACAGATTTTTACTTGTGATTGCTAAACAGTTGAAATTTTCATATATTTCTGTTGCCTATCCTAAAGAGATCCTTTCTTCAAAGATGTTCTTTCATACCTTCGTGTGTAGTTGACGAAGACTAGGATGAAACAAGGGAGAAATTCCATCAAAACTTAAACACGGCGTCACCCTACGCCGCGGATAGTTTTTAATAGTTTGAGTGCGCCCGCACGCCGCCTGTTATTAAATTTTTGCTCGCCGCTTGTCTCAGGAAGCTACTCGAGTACCTACCAATGAGATTATGGTGATACACTTTACAATGTAACGACCTGTCGTAATTCTGGAAACTTCAAGGATACTGACTGTTAGCGCCAACAGAATGTAAATTCTGTTTTAACTTTTCGTTACTCATACTTTCGTGCATCCATATCTAAGATATACACACCTCCCTCCGTTTTTCTCACCGTGCCTTTCCGGTGGAGATAGGCATTCACCTCTTTGCAACGTATTATTATTAATTATATATCTATCTAAACGAGCAATTCGTGTAT
Source organism: Yponomeuta evonymella (assembly GCA_963969515.1). Taxonomy (NCBI): domain Eukaryota; kingdom Metazoa; phylum Arthropoda; class Insecta; order Lepidoptera; family Yponomeutidae; genus Yponomeuta; species Yponomeuta evonymella. The sequence continues at coordinate 20,493,599 of OZ018346.1, read as the reverse complement.
ATATATACATATGTGTATGAAATTTAGTATGCAAGGGCTTTCGGGGGCGATAGATCTATCTAGCTTGGTTTCATTTTTAGAAAACGTAATTTTATCCGTGTCTTCAAGCAATGAAAAACTGCTGCAATGGAAAATTATGGCAAAACCCTTCATGGTTTGTAAAACTATGAGGGAGGCCTATGTCCTGCAGTGGGCGTCAAATGGCTGATGATAATGATGACTACAAGGTTGTTATAGCTCAGATGGGAAATCGGGCTGTCCCGAAACCAGAAGACCCCGGTTCGAGTTAGATGTCTCCAATTTGATTATTATTATCCCTTTTTGTTCAACGTATCAAAATATAATTTCCAAAAAACAACATTAACCAAAAAAAATGCTGAGCAAAGTCCGGTCATCCAGGTACTAACTTATTATTACACAAATAAAAAGCGCGAAGAAGAAAAAAGATGAAGAAACCTTCACTCAATCACTCGCTGGTTACATTTTTTTAAACTTTACCGTGCACCAAGCTCCTCTTTGCAAATGTAAAAACCTGTAAAGTAATTCGACAAAATAAAGTGTGCACAGTCGCTCTGACAAAAACAGAAAAAAGCTGTTGTGTGTCTCATAAGAAGAACTTGTTCCTCTATAACTGCGTCAAGAGAATTATCTACTCATATAGTTTGATTTCATTCCTTACAATTCTTTTTGGGTACTAAGATCTTATCCTTACACCTGCTTTTTGTGGCATATCCAATACATTGTTATTTTTTCATATTTATCTTAATGCCGAATGTCACGATGGGTTACGCAAATGAATGTCGCTTTTTTATTAAAACCCTACCCAAAACTCTACTCATTTAATTAACAACACAAAAGATTGATACAACTGAGGTAACACAACAAACTCCCTCATCTCCCCGAAATTTATTCTAATTTATTTGGAGCATTTCAATCCATTTAATAAGTACCAATCACAAGCTGTTTATATTTCATTCTGACACAGAGGATCCGGGTTAATTCTGCACCATTGAAATATTTGACCCACCAAATTGATATTTTGCTATACATTTCCCCGGCAAACAAAAAGAATTATTTTATTTGAATACTTCGTTGGTCGCTTGACTATCATAACAGAGGTCGTGTTTTCGGTCGTGTGAGGCCGGCATATCCGAGTTTCACAAATGGCCTCAGTCTGGATGTATTTCCATGTTCGTGATAACCCTGCCTAGTCGCCATTTACGTATATGGTCGGTAGGAACGCGGCATAAACTAGCTCGTAGTACCTACAGTTTCCCGCCAGCTTGCTAAACCAACGATCTGGAAACCGCTGGTGTAGTAGCTAGATAGTGATGTCCGTCAACATTTACATTGAATATATATTAAAAAACCTGTTTACTAACTTCCCACTGCATGGCACAGACCTCAGAGAGGGAAGTGCCCACTGCGGAATGGCGACAGCAAGGGCCTAGGTATGCAAACACCTGAGACTAGGTTTCTTCTCGATGTTCACAATGTTTTTCAGTGTTCACTGAACTGATTGTTCAACGGATGAATATTCGCAGACTTCATCAACTCGTAAACTAGGGTATGGTGATTCGATAGAAACTCTAAACGTCTTTCTGCATCAAATTCAATAAGCTCGAAACACATCACGAATCGAATTTCTCAACAAACCTCTCACAGCGTAGCGTTCCCGAGCGCATTATTGTTCGATGCGAGAGTAAGGATTAATTTAGTCGAACCTAGAATCGAATCCCAATCCCCGGAGCGTTACAAATTGCAGTCAGCAGATGCAAAGTTTGGAGATTAGCGACACAATCGTAAGATATATTAGTGGATATATTGTTTCTAACATACGCAAGCTGCGTTAATAGAAATAATAACATGGCTTCGCCTTTAGACAGTTCTTTTACAGGGTGTAACAGAATTCCGCAATATTCCCGAAAAAGCGGGATTCTATTTATTAATACGAACAACTCTTAACAAAAAAATTATAAGAAGGATAAGGAGCCAAATTGCGCTGCCACTATAGAACTCGAAACTTTTCTCGGTAGTTATTTAATTGATAAATAAAAATAATTGGTTGATTTGATGCTGTTGCCCGATTACTTATTTTTTAAATGATAATAAAAAAGATTGTAGTACTGTAACATAAGTAAATGACTAGTTATAAGGTTTCACTGTAACACTTAAGATTACTGCAACATAAGCGCATAACGCCGAGTAAGCAACTAACGGAATTGTATAAAGACACATAAAAAAATCAATATTCCCGTCACTCTACCGAGCGACAGCCTTAAGTAATACCATATAGCGTTTTAGTTAAATGTAAACAATAGTCATAATATTAACATCAACTTCGACCAGTATCTGAAGAGAAGTTTGGTTTCGGTCATATTACTTAGCAAGGCATGTTACGTCGTTGGTACATAACTCGATTGCGAGAATCGGCTCCAGCCGCCAGCTGGAATTCGATTTCACGCGGTCGACCCCGGCCCGCAGTGATACTTTGAACATTTAGACTAGATACCTGCGCCAGTTTGGGGTAATATCTGTTACTTAGCTCACAGACACCGCGATGACTCTCGTCGAGCGCGGCATATGTATCGACCGTGTAAAAAACATTAAGACTGCTAGTACTTCAGTCACATGCTTCATAAGCAGCCCTTATACGTTCCACTGTAGGGCACATGCCTTCTCTCAGGGAGAGAATCACCACGCGTGCCCACCGCGGCTTGATGATTTCAAGCGCTGAGGTATATGAATAGCTCAGACGCTCAGGTTTCCTTACGATGTGTCCTTCACAGTTAGCGAGTGGTATTGCGGCATCAATATCAATGGCGAGTACATCACGCACCTTCGATTTGCCGACGATATAGTAGTCATGGCAGAAACGATGGAAGACCTCGGCATAATGCTCGACGACCTCAGTCGAGTTTCCCAACGTGTGGGCCTTAAAATGAACATGGACAAAACGAAGGTCATGTCGAACGCTCGTGTTGTGCCCACCCCAATAACATTGGGGAACACGACTCTCGAAGTTGTAGACGAATACGTCTACTTAGGACAAACAATCCAACTAGGCCGGTCCAACTTCGTGAAAGAGGTCAATCGTCGAATCCAACTCGGCTGGGCAGCTTTCGGGAAACTTAGAAAAGTCTTTTCGTCTAATATACCTCAATCGCTCAAGACAAAATTATACAACCAGTGTGTGTTACCAGTGATGACTTATGGCACTGAAACGTGGTCTCTCACTATGGGCCTCATAAGAAGGCTCAAGGTCACGCAACGAGCTATGGAAAGGGCTATGCTCGGAATTTCTCTACGAGATCGAATCAGAAATTATGAGATCCGTAGACGAACGAAAGTCGTCGACATAGCCCAGCGGATTAGTAAGTTGAAGTGGCAGTGGGCGGGGCACATAGCACGCAGAACTGATGGCCGATGGGGCCGAAAAGTTCTCGAATGGAGACCACATATCGGCAAGCGCAGCGTGGGACGACCAGCCACAAGATGGACAGATGACGTCATTCAAGTGGCAGGAAGACGCTGGATGCAGGCCGCTTCCAACCGGTCTTTTTGGAAATCCATGGAGGAGGCCTATGTCCAGCAGTGGACTTCTTGTGGCTGAATGATGATGATTGCTACTATAACTTCACAAATGTACATAACTTAGAAAACAAAGTCATAGGTACATGCCCGCACTGAGAATCGCACCTGAGTCTCTCGCTTCCGAATCCAATGTTCTACCCACTAGGCTACTACCGCAGTCGCATGCCTATTCTAACATTTTCAATGATTGTAAAAGCCTGAGGCCGACTTACACCACTTTCTTAAATGTGACTTAAACAGCATTTAACTAAAATTCTTCTACAAAAGTCGATTTAAATGGTGACTTGAGTGACATTTAAGGTGGTGCAAGTCGGCCTTAGAATAATTTTGATAACAGAATGAAATCTATGGTGGCAATAGAAAATAAAACAACGGACATTTAAGATGTGGTGCAAGTCGGCCTTAGAATACTTTTGATAACACAATGGAATCTATGGTGGCAATAGAAAATAAAACAACGGACATTTTAGGCAGCACGACTTTCATTACTTTTTCTTACTTTCTAAATATATACAGATAAACATGGCGAAAGAAGTCTAATGTTACCTAAAGATGTAATTTGCCTGACTTGCAGCCTATTGCAATATCTTTGTATTCAAAATAACTATTGGCTTTTTCGTAACTTCAAGTATTTTATTAAATACATATTATGTATATTTGTGTTTCTCACTGGAGAAATTATTTTTTCGTATGTTTTAAATGTTATTAGTAAGTCCAATTAGTTTATGTACATATCCTTCCAATATATATTATTAGGGGTTAAAGTATGAAATTGCCGTTTTATTGCAATAGGTTCTTTCAATTGACATGGAATCTTCATGGTTTGAGGTTTTCGAATGAAACTTTTTTCAAATGGTTTCTATGATGTTCTTTTTTTAAAAAATGTGAAACATTTGAATATCGACTTTCAATTGTTTTTGTTATTCAATTTAGACAAGAAAGATGGATACTGCGAAAATTCGAGTGATTATGAGGCACCCATTTTTCGTATTTTTTTATTTTATTGATTTGACGCAAGTAAGTCAATATTGTGGGTAAGGTAACGTTAAACCATGCCGCTAATTTCTGGGTAGTTTGACTAGGGTCGGCTTCCACTATCTCTCTTAATTCATCGTTATTCACCTGTGTGGGCGATCTTCCTCGTGCTTCGTTCTTTAAGTCGAAATTCCATCACGAAAGCGTTTAAACCAAAATCGCACGGTGCGTTCATTAGTAGACCCCTCTCCAAACGCAGCATTGATATTGCGGGCTGTTTCTGCCGCGTTAGTTCCGCGTCGGAACTCGTATTCAAAAATCACTCGAATTTTCGCAGTATCCATCTTTCTTGTCTAAATTGAATAACAAAAACAATTGAAAGTCGATATTCAAATGTTTCACAATTTTTAAAAAAATAACATCATAGAAACCATTTGAAAAAAGTTTCATTCGAAAACCTCAAACCATGAAGATTCTATGTCAATTCAAAGAACCTATTGCAATAAAACGGCAATTTCATACTTTAACCCCTATTATTTCATGCACCTACTATCTTCATCTCTCAGTTATATCGTAAGGTTGTCTGAAAGAGATTGCTTACAGCGATAAGACTGCCAATTGTATACGGCAAAACTTAGATTAGGCTTTAAAATTAAAAAAAATCTGGTATGTACAATAAAGAATTCTAATCTAATCTATCTCTCTCTCTTGCTGGAAAACGTATGTAATCTGTTATACTATTAGGCTTTTAAAAAGAAGATTTGAGCTAAGTTTACTGGTAAAAACTACTTAAAGCTTAATAAAGCACTTAAAAAGAGCTTAGAACTAAGTAAAGGAAGAACCAAGTTTTGCTTGTTTATCGAATTTAGAGCTAAATCTACATTTGTTTCTGACTACTTTTAGAATAATTATTACTTTTAGTTTAAAGAGCACTTAAAAGAAACTTAAAACTTCGTTAAGGGAAAAATCAAGTTTTGTATGTTTATTCAATTGGAGCTAAATTTAAATCCATGTGCGTGCTAGAAACTTCTTACGCCGAGCATCCATTCTTGAATTTACTTGAATCGCTCGTTGACGAAGTTTCAATGGCGTAAGATGTTTCATGAAAGTTCGTGAAAGTGCTTATTTATGTACGTACATAAACTTTTATACTGTACTGGGACGCTTTTGTTGCTAACCGAAGCAAAGTTAATGTAAAAAAGTAAATCTTATTATAAATGCTTCAAAACTTTCGAACGAGCCTAAACGGTTAAAATTTGCTAAATGATATGATAACAAATAAAACCTAGGTTGGTGAAGATAGGCTATTGTCATACCGCAGTACTTAAATTAACCGAATCGAGGGCAAAAACGGTGCTTCAACCGTACTATTCTTCTGAGAAAAAGCTCCCTGCTCTTTTAACCCATGTACTTAAATGCTACGAACTACGCCGTAGTGTGGACTACGACGTAGCGCACGCTACGCTGCCTGGACTGCTACAAGATTAATTTGAACTGCAACTTAGGCAGTGCATAAATTGTGCATCCGAAAATGGTAATAGGCATATGTTTCCGAATATTGATAACTAAAAACTTATCTATACGAACAACTTTTCTTATGGAGACCACTTCGAAATGGCGGAAACAAAATCAGCCGTTTCACCACCTGCAACCGTAAAATGATATTTTTTTCGCAATTTTTTCCCAATAACACAAGTTTTTTATATTGAGTACCTATGTTTTGGTGTATATGAGGATTTTGTTTCAACATCTATTCATTTACCTACGATCAAGGCCTTGTTTTTGGCTCCCAGCGTGTAATACCAAAATCATGAACTCTGACACGCTGCCTCATGACCCCCATTTCTTTCCTTCCAGTTTTGTTCGAACGAGAACAAGTGCGTGTGCGTACCCGGCTGGAGGGGGCCGGACTGCTCGGTGGATGACCCCCTGCCCCCCTCGCCCACCCCCTTTGTCACCGAGAACGCCACCAAGGCAGCCTACAACATGACCAAGAAGGAAACACCGTATGGTGAGTCGACACCAGTTGAGGAGACCCTCTCCAATGATACGATTAGACCGGCCGCACACATCCAAAACACTTCTGGAACTCTTCGGCAACTTCTGGCGCTGATATAAGCGCGTTCTTGCCATCCGGGACTACGATAATATAACATTTAGGTATTTCAGATTTGGACCTTCTCGGTCTTGACCTTGAAAATAATTATGGTTTTCAATTGAAAAAAATTAAAGTAAACAAATAAGATACAAATATATAAATGTTGGTAACAAAAACAGGCGTAAGAAACCTCTAATATCGGAATGATTCAGAAACTGAATTCTAAATTGCGTTTGTATGATAACGTATAAATAATTTGAACAAATCACTTTGACTTCTCGTGGACATATTTCGGGACTCACTGGCGTGACATGATTTAAACTTCTTCGGACTATAGTTTGTATCAAATTAACATACATACATACATAAACTCACGCCTGTATGCCAGAGGGGTAGGCAGAGACCAGGGACTGCCACTTGCCACGATCCTGACAGATCCAGACATCACATTCACTCAACATTCATTAGTTGTTACATGCACGCACACCAGTTTCGGGTACTTTTTATCTTGCCCTTTGCTAATACATCCCCTATTTGGTCGAAGTTCGAGCGTCCGTTACCGGCCCTTCGTCATCTTATCAAATTAACACATAATAAAAAATAATGGTCAAAGAAATGGAAAAAAATCATCGTGGATTGTTGTTCAAGTCATCATACCACACATTATATAATAACACCCAGCTAAAAACCTACCTTCACAAGGTTTAGTCCTTCGAACCTGGCTCAACCAAAATGCAACTCTTGCCACGAAAACGAGTGGCAATTACATAATGAATACATAAAGTCACGCCTGTGCCCCGGAAAGTAGGCAGACGCCAGGGGTGGCTACTTTCCACAGTGAAGACTTTGATTAACGTTGTGAATTCAGTTTCTGAATCATTTTGGATGTGTAAGGCCGGCCGTCCTTGTTAAATAACAGTTTCACCGTCAACATTGACCGTGGCTAAATTAAACAGTAACAATCTTATCTATAAAAACACGATTTCACTAAAACTAATAAAGTATTCTGTGGGACAGGATTTCCTTTTACCACAGACTATTTAAGGAATCGTGCTTTTATTATAAATAAGACTAAATTTTCTGCAAAGCATTTTTTAGACTGCACTGGTGCGGCGCCGCGCGGTATTTTATTTACCGCACCGCTGCCGCGTTTCTTTAGTGCGGTTCATGCCTGAGGCAATATACAAGGTGAAACGCGGAGCAAAATCTAAAAATTAGAATTTTACCCAACGGTACATACTTTGTTATTTTAAATAGGTTTGTGAGATTTACTGTTTTCCGAAGCGAAGTTAATGACTTATTTACACCTTGTATAGTGTTCCAAAGTACCCCTTGAAATTAATAAATTTAGATTGCAATGAATTGGACATTGAAGATTAATCCGTCACGTTATTAACACAAATACACGTCTCAAATCACGTGAAATAATGATAAATACCCTAACAATGAAGCACTATTGCAGACACTAGAATGTGCCCTAGTATCTATATTGGGTCTAATCTTACTTAATATATGATGTGATAAAACGTGTTAACTTTATAAAGAACAGTTGACAGTACATCAATCTTTCTTCACGGGCATTGTACTCAGTTACGATACGGGCCAATTTGTAAGCAAAATTTAAAGGTTAATCAGCTGTCAACTGTTCTAGAGAAGAGCAAAAATAAACTTACCATCTACCCAAATTACGGCATATTGTTTCTATGATGCGACTATTTATTTGGATTAGACACGGTGTACTAAATCTTTAATTTTCATTATCTTAAACCTATTTCTTCAAAAATGTACTTTACCCCGCTTATAGACTTAGAGCTCTGTAGTCCTGAATAATTTGAATGAAAAAAGTGGAACCTCTCTATCTTTAAGTTAACTCTAATGATCCAGCTAATTTCTATGATTTCAGGTTTCTTGACCACCTTGTGTGTAACCCTTCCTTAGCCCTTCCTATTCCGTATCCAATCCGCCAACATAAAAAGAAACAAAAAGATGCCTACATTCGAGCAACGTTCTCCACAAGCCACCACAAACGTTCGATCGGCTGTGAACCTTACGACCTAGCAAGAGGGCCCGTAGTGGTAGAGCGTTGGTCGGCGGTGGGCGGCGGAACGGCGCGGGCGGCGGCGGCTAACTCGCGGGACTCTCTTGCAGGTGATCCCAAGAAGCGCCAAAATCAGATGAGCACCATAACCATGGTGATATTGTTGCTAAGCGTCGTGCTGTTCGTATTCTTGGGGTTCGCACTCTGCGCGTGCTGCTTCAGGTAACGGCCGGTAACTCGGTTTTGTTGTACTGTGTATTGTCGCTCGTGCCTGTCGTGTCGTGTCTTGTTGTGTCGCCGTCCGCGCCGGACCGGACCCCCCCCCCCTGACCCTGCCCGCCTCACCTCCCCCCGCGCGCGCCCCGCGCTCCCCGCCGACCGGGCCGCCCGCGGCGCGCGTACCTCCCCCCCACCTCTCCTTACCCCCGCCCCCCGCCTCCCGCCCCGCGCACACCCACTCACTGGTTTCTCTTTGGGCGCAGAGAACTACCACGGCTCGAACACGGTGTTCCTCGTGGCGGTGCTTATGTCTGTGGTAGGGGGGGTATTCATAGTATTTGCCCTGAGCGCTCTCTGCTACAGGTCAGTCGTAGTACACAAAAACTTCTCCCTGTGCCTAAGGTTAGTGAGCAGAAAACAGACCAAAGGTAGTTTATAAGAAGAAATTTAAATCGTCACCTTCGTATACTTGTATGTTTATTTAGACGTTAGCCTTGGTGTTTCTGTCCGTTTCTTAATTAACCGTCGAGATTTTTATGTTTTGTTATTTTGGAGACCGTTGTTTATTGTCGTTTAATTTTGTGATCGTAGCGCTAGTGGCGTGGCGCGGCGAGGCGGCGACCGCTCGGCGCGCCACTACTGCATTTGATCTGTGGTTCTGTGTCCGCGGCGCGGCCCGGGCCCCCCCCCCCGGCCTCCCGGCCCCCGGCCCACCGGCCCACGGCCCGCCCCCGCCGCGCCGCTGCATGCTCACGCGGCCCGGCCGCACCGAAGGCTTTCCTCGTTGTACTCGAGCGACACCTTCTCGACTCAAACCCTTAAGATTCTGGGCTCTTGGATGTGTGCATTGGCTTTATGTGAACTGTGACTTGTTTTCGTTTCCTTTCTTGGTCGTGGCGAATCGCCGGAGGGCGCCGCGACCGCCCGGCGACGCGCGCGTCTATATCTTCAGCAAACTCAGTTGCGGCCGGTCGCTCCCGACCGGTCACCGATACCGCGCTAAACTTGAATGCCAGCTGCAGCATTATCATAGCGCTGCAGTGTGCGGGTGGTAAAACCTATCAGCCATTACCAACTAAGCCCGTAGCGCGAGGTATGTACGAACGAGTCCCGACCAAAATCGCGTTTTGGAGAAGATATAGTACGCTCGATCACTCTAATGTCACCATCACTACACTCTATCACTAAATTCTCTATCAACTTTTGCACGAGACGCGAATGTGCGATGCACGGTTACTTTCTTCAAGCAGCTATCTTCTAGTTAGCAACGCCTAATGTTAAGTTTAAGAAATCAACAGACTCTTTCCAGTACCTTCTACGAATTGAGTTTCCATTTCCACGCTTTGCATCCTTGCTTACTTTTCATGCATCACATCAACATTGGTGACTAAGATGAGTGAAATGCGTTAGTAGTAACAAGCTACTGGAAGGAATCTCAGCTAAGTCATTAAGCTAAGATCAATATCTGAACCTTTCTTTTCCAAAGTGATTTCATAAATCATCTTAAAAGTTCCTAAGAGGAATGAAACGAAAAGTAAAATTAGTCCACTTCAAAATTTCAAAAGAACAATGTCGAATCCGAAAGATATCCAAAAGCGCCAGCCTCCTTTGCAAGCACCGACGGTCGCACAGCCGACCGCGTCACTCAGTAACCGCCCCTCGGAAGCGAAATCACCGGCCGCGCAGTCGCGAAGGTGTTCTCGATTCCGATGTTAGAGAATCCGCACACTGTCTCGAAAACGTAATCGATTGATCTGAGTGGGACGTTCCCACGCCGCCCCCGCTAGGAGAAAGAGCACCGTGCCGAAATACGACCCTCCGTACGCGAAGAAGCCGATGGCGAAGGCGTTCCCCGGTGGCTCTACGGCCAACAACTCGCAAGAAGACATCTCCATGGATGGAGGCAAGATGGGCCATGGGTTCAACAACACCTTTAGGTATGTTCTCGCTGTTTACTCAGTGTTAGGCCTCTTACCCTGGAACCGCCGCCTTGCGGATTTATTATGACTAGAGATAAGGTTGCAGTTGACGAACGATGACATTTAGTTTTTTTTTCAAGATAAATCTTTTTGAAATGGGACTTAGCTTCCAAGCTTTATTTGACTAGTTCGGGAACTTTAATTGCACGAAGTTTTGACTCTATTGCATAAAATTACGACTTAATTTGTAAAACAGAGATTACCTTAAAGAAATCGAAGTAGCTTTGCCCTGTAACGTTTTATGACGTTTCGTATTGTCAAAAATGATTTCAGTCAATTTCCCAATTTGTACAGTTTCAGCCGTTACCAACAATGACAGTATACTTTACCCGGAGTAAAAATAGTGATTGGGGATCCAGCCTGTGAATGTATTGTCATGTTCATCTTGTGGAAATGTGATGCTGTTTTGTTATGAGACAGGAAAAGGTTCTCCGGCAAAGCACATTCGGTTTCGGTCTGGTTCCAAGGCAGGGGTGTGGTTGTTTGTTGGCACATGAGGTCATTTCTTCATTCACTTCTGACCATATCGGTGACCATGATGGTGGAAAGGAAAAACACTTGAAGCGACACTTTGGTCGAAATTGATTTATATACAATATTTGTTACATAAAAAAAACGCTGATTCCTAAAATATGTACGAGTATCTATATAACTAAATTTCAACCAAAGTGTCGCTTCAAGTGTTTTCCCTTTCCACCGTCTATATATACTGGGTAGTTCAGAAAGGTCTTGTCGTGCTTAGCAGTGGTCACGACTCCCATTTTTGCGAACAACTTTATTAAGGGTCAACCCTGGAATCTTCGAAAAAATATAAGCCGTTTCAAATGCATGGAACGGCTGATATTTTCCTCGATCGCTAATAGAATTGCTCGTTTATATGAGAGTAAACTCCCTAAAGCGTGTCAATACTTTTCTGTAACACGCCTGTATTGACTATGTATATTGTTTTTGGCGTTTTAGTTCGGAGACTGTATTTTAAAATACCTACCTATATAACCATTACAATATCTTCTACTACTACTACTACTATATTGTAAGATTACACAAAATATATGTTTCTTCTTTTCGATGGCTCTGGTCTTCACAACTAAACAGAAATTTATTGAGGTACGTTACATACGAAGCTTGGCGTGAGTTAGAACCTTCACCTCGCGTCACACAGCTGGAAATAATATTTCACCATCGCTGACACGAATTTCGCTTTTAACACTATGAGCTTTTGTACCAAAATGCTTTAAGAAGAAAATATTGGCAATCGCTGCGTTATGTTTTGTTTCGTGTGTTTTAGACTCAGGTCTCGTATAGCTAAAATAAGGGGCCATTTAGTATCTGAGAGCATTGGGGAAAAACGTATCATGGTTGCGTAGCTACATTTGGAATCTATTCTGAAAGTTGCTTACTGATTACTATGAGTAATCGCTCAGCAACCTCAGTATATTGTATTCACAGTTTTGAAACGAACAGTCTTCCTGAGTTAGTTGGTCTCCAATCTGCAGCTCCACGGGACCTACGTCTATGTATATTGGCATTTTCAAGCACAACATTAGGCGTTACTTGACACGCTTTGTTTTTCCTATATCATTTATTTCATGTATGTTTATTCAACTTTGTACTTACTGTAGCTATAAGACCGAATACAGGATCTAAAGATTACCTCATTCATAGTAAACAACAGTTACACAACAAAGCTGTTTAGTTAGTTGTACCAAGTATTAATTTTCCGTAGTGGCAGCCTACTTTAAGCAATCAGGAGGTGGCAAAAACTGAATTTTTATAGTGGAACTTTAGTAAAGCAAAGCTAACAATAGTTTACACAAAATTATCGGCTACCTTATGTTTTCAAAATTCTTTTAAATGCTCCTTAAGACTGTAGTTTAGTTGACACTGTAAATAATTTGTGGACTTAAATTTAAAACTTTGAAATATTAGTACCCCTACTACCTTAGATGGTAAAGCTCGTTGCTTCCGACGCCCTGGATTGACGACGTTTTATACTATTGCAGTAGAGGGGAGCACACATCGCGTGTGATATTCAGACATGGTAACCACATGCCTGGCACCGCCACTACTAGTAGATACCCGTAAGTTTCCTGATCAGTTCTTCGTGAAATCCTGTAGTTCATTTGTCAGGACTTCGTTTGACGTAATGTCTTTTTTTTTTACAGAGATCACAAGCCAATGAAGCGAGTGCATTCTGGCAGTGAGGATGAGCCAACGCATTCTGGTAATTATTGCAGTTTTACTATAACTCTACAACATATTTTCGTGACTAAAAATATCTATAGTAGATGAGACATATTTATAGTAATGTTGTATGTTAAAGCCTGCCCAGATTTGAATGAATTCCCTCAGCTTGAAACTAATCATTTGCGGGTTTCTCCGCAATGGTTCGCGTCACGACTAATTGAGGAATAATTTGCGCATTACAAATACCTAAAGTGCAGTAACTAAAGAAGTTAGCCTATTCACCGTCGAAACTAAATTTTGAAGTTTGAAATTCAGAGTTACAAAGGTCGTTGACTTCCGATTGTGACGTTCATTCTTCTTGTTTTTATGCCTCACTAATGGAGGTTAGCTTCAGATTTAGCTGTTCCGTCAATGTGAACACTCGACAACAAAAACAACCAATTCCAGGCGAAGAAGAGATCGCCTTCATTGAGATGGCGAACCGCGGCGAGATCCAGGGCCCCATGGGCAAGGTCCCCGAGAAGGGGATCCTCAAGAAGCATGGGTATGGCGCCATCGACGGCGGCGACAAGTGGGGCGACGACCAGTCCGAGCAGCTGGAGGTCGTGCCGCCCGACGCGCAAGAGCCGGCCGGGGCCGTCGCCGACATGGAGTATAAGTTCAAGGTGAGCAATAAGAGGAAAAAGAAATAGACGATATGAGAGAAAACTGAGGAGAAAAAAGGCGTATAGATAAATCAGAACAAAATACAGAAAGGCAGAAGGGCGGAAAACAGAGACTCACAAACTGACAAATAAAAAGACAGGCGGACAAAAGTAGGAAATAGAATGAAGAGACAGCGTGACAAATTAAGAAAGAAAATGAATGTATGTTTATGAAGTTGGTCAGGATTGTGGCAAATGCTGAACTTGTCTGGCAGTCTACGCCTCGGTGATACAAGCGCGAGTTCATATTTGGATGTGTAAAAAGTATCATAATATTCATGCCTTTATCGTAGTAATCACCCACGACCTCCCAGCATCCTGTTATTAGCTCTTAGCTACCTATTTTTATTCATATGTTGCGGGAATGTTCTTTTCATTGTGAAAAACATTATTATTAATGATTTATCAGTAATGGTAAAACATATTACCATTACTGATTAATCATTAAATTCGAAGTGGTAGGTACGAAGTACCGTGACGTAGAAAAGTGTTTTCTAATATTATGTTAAACGCTTAAAAATCTGAAGTCCAATATGCGTAAACAATGAAAAAAAACATAGTTATTTGGATTTTTATCACTTTTCGTCCTGATATTGTTTGTTTATGCTTAAGTAAAGTATTTTTTGAGTAACAAAAAAAATATATTTTTGGCACGTTTTTTTTTAACTAGCACCATACTATATTTATAAATCACGCTTAGAATGTCCCCTTAAAATACGGCGAACGAATTCAAAGTCACCCTGTTGTGCGATTTATAAGCTGATGATTCTCAAATGTGAATAAATAAAACAAATACTAAGCCGCACCTTACCACCCATTCCAGGACCTCAACGGCTACCACGAGGGCATAATAGTAGCGCTAAAAACGGCGGCGGCGCAGCGCGCGGCCGGCTCCGGCTCGGCGCACGGCTCCGCGCATGGCTCCGGCGACCTTCGCACGCTGCAAGAGTACGAATCAGTGATAGTTGAAAACATAGATGTCTAAACTTTCGCCTTTGCATCTACGTAGTGAGATGATTTATACGGCGTCCAGTAGCACCTTCACTCACACTAGATGGGTGAAGAGGGACCACTCGGACGCTGCAGTGCCTGGGACAATGTTTTAGATGGAAACCCGCGGCTTTGTTAGTTCCGCACGTGTTGACTTGTCTTTCCTATGGGCTAGGCCGACTAAGCTGTCAGTATGGTATATGTGCTGGACTCCATCTAAAGCGCTAAATAATTACCATTGTGGGAAGGCTTGGAAGGAGCAGGGGGGCTTGTCAATGGTGTTACCAATCGGAGCGAGTTCAGCATCACCCGGAAAAAATATCTATGCACCTGCCACCGTCAGACCGCCATCTTGCGAGGTACCTAGATATTTCGACGGGTTATACATCATAAAGTCAATGGTTTGACGTTTTTGTATAAAACCAATCATATGTTACGCTGTCATTTACTGCCGCCCAATCAACGTTCACGTTGTCACGCATGGCGCACAGAATGAACCAATCACAGAGTGATTTACTATTTATCTGCAGCACATCTTGCGCTCATTTCATTGGTGTACACTAATCGAGAGGACTGGGGCTGATAATAAGAGTGAATTTTGTAGAAAGAAATATTATCCGGTTTAAATGCTGTTAGGATACGACCTTTTGGAGTTGTGTTACGCGACGGTGATGACTTGTAGGGTCAGGAAAACAGTCAGATGAATAATATTAATCAGTTAATTTATTTTTGATCGAATGATCGAGTACGTAATAATAGAAATCTACTTGACCAGTCTAGAAACTTCAGGAAGTACCGAGAAAGACGTCAAAGGTACTAGAAAACTATTGAACATTCCAGAATATCTTCTGGATGTACTCAGAATCACATCGAAGATTCTAGAATTAGGTTCTAGAAGACTATCGAACATTCCAAAAATTTTATTGAACTAAGTCAGTTTATCCGGTGTTAAGTTAATGTCGTTCTATCTCTGTCTAACAAATAGCTCTGTCTCTTTCTAGCACATAGATTATTCTGGAAGGTTTTCTTGTCTCTACATACAGAATTATCTATCACGTAATCTATCTGCCCCTAGCATCTAGATTATTCTACACAGTTCGACTACACTCTCGCCGTCCGTAACAAATATAATTTAAAAATAAATACTTCCGATGAAAGAAAAAAGAAAAAAAGAGGATATTTATTTAAATTGTCACAGAAACACAAAGTAAACAAAAGGTACAAAAAAAGTTGTATTCGTCACTCACGTGTCACGCGCTTTCCCGACAGCGTTGCTAACGGTACTGGCAGGCGTCAGTTGACGTCATATGCCGCTCCATTCCAAAAGGTCGTATCCTAACAGCATTGGAACCGAATAATACTTCTATGGTTTTTTTTTATCCGTAGGTACGAATACAAACGCGAGCGCGCGCCCAGCGCAGAAAAGATCCACGAGGTGGAACTGCGCAGGCAGCGCGGAGCCGCAGTAGAAGAGGAAGACGAGCCCAGCTGCGGCCCCATCCGCATCAGGAACCTCGAGGACCTCATCCGGCAACTGGAGCACCACTCCAGCCGCCACATGAGCCCCTCCGGCTCTGAGGATCTGCGGTTATCGGAGCCCGAGACGGATCGCCATTACAGATTGGAGGACGTGCCTAAGTGAGTCAGTCGACGGGCGTTCCGTAGGCAAAGTATAGCCATGAAGTAGTTGGACTAGGGTTGCCAACCCTATTATATAATACAGTATCCTACTAAATTAAATTAAATTATATTTAATTAAATTAAATTATTAGCGTTTGCAAGGTCATAGTTTGAGCCAGTTTTGTATGGCGCGTTTTATACCACGTGACTACAATGATTTTTAATGAAAATTATTAGAGGTAGAGAAAAGAAAATACCACCTTTAATTATCTTTTAACACGGCCTCCTCAATCATCGCTGGGCCAACGCTTTACAGATTTTAAAATTGGTAGTGGATAGCTACGCGATTTCTTTTCGAAAACACCTTTATGACTATCGTAATAAGGCGTACTTTGTAACCGGCAGTCGCTGCCGGCGGGTGCCCAGCGCCGACGAAGAGACCCGGAGCAGCTTCGGCTACCCGCGCTTCCGCAACAGCACGCGCCACCACCCGCCCATGTACCCGGGGGGAGTCATTCCTAACACGCATCCGTAAGTACCTACTCAATACTTCAGATATTTGCAATTACTAAAGATATTTTTGGTCCAAAGCTAGCAAATACGGTTGGGCCGCTTGATTAACGAGGTTTCGAAACAGCGAAATAAAAGATAAATAAAATATAAAAAACCTGTATTACCTCTTAGAGATGCGAGTAGGAGGTATAACATATCAAACCTTATTGAAAATAATGTTCTTAATATAACTAATAGGGAAAAAAGTTATACTTTCAATCAAAAACTGAGGGTCCCCTCTACGGGTGAAAGCTTTCTCCGGATAAGTCCTCCAGATAAGTAGTCCCTATCTCTTCCTAATTTGAAGAATTGTCAGAGCAGTCCGCACATGTGAGCAATAATGAATCATAAGGTAATGAGGGCTTCTCCCGAAGGAATGACTTGATTTCTCAGATTGTACCTACTATGTGCTCTGATAACCCTATGGGAAGGAAATAAACAAATCAATTATTGATTGCTGTTCTGACGTCTCTATAACAGAGGCCACGCGCACTCGCCGCACGCGCGTGTACCGCCCGAAGACGATGCTTTGTATGAGACGGCGGACGCGGATCGCCTGCGGGACGCGCCTGATAGCGAAAGGTAAGCTTGACATAAGGAACTGTACCTGGACTGTTCAAATCAGTACCTAACCTATTGATATTACCACGGTTTAGTTTACCGAGTTTGGGTGCGATTACTTACGTGGATGCTTTCAGTGACAACTATTACTCCACGAATAGGATCTTAAATTGAAATGGGAAGGCAACTGAACCGAATGTGTCTATTAGAAATACTGTGAGGTTACCCAATAAGATCTGGAAATGCTAAACTATTTCTTTGCGTTGCCTACTCCATGTATGACAGATGCTTTTTACCTGACTGTGGCTTGTATGTATGTATGTATGTAAGTATGTCCGATTCTATGTCCCCTTCTTAACCAATGCTCAAATTTTGACAAATGAGCTCTCAATCGATTCTTCGTATTTGCGCGAATGTCATAGGCTATATGAAATCAGCATACCTAAATATAAGAAAAATATTAAAAAAAAACACTAAATGAAATGAAATAAAAAATAACCAGCAGGCGGGACCCAAATTCAATGTGAGGTACCTGGGTTGTACCGTATCCCGCCTGCTTAGTAGTTAATACTCAGCAGTCGTGTTGTTGGTTATTTTTTATTTCAGGTTTTTATGTACTCGAATTGATGAAGGGTAAAAAATTTACCAGAAAAACCTATGGTGTGAGATATGTGAGAAAAGTTTGAAGTTCTCCATATTGTAGTGCCTGGGATTGCAGAAGGAAAATAATATAGAGGCTATTGTGGTCGTTACTTGTAAATGGGTATGTGATATAGCTTTCCCAAAGGTCAAACCTAAGGAAGCCATGACACCTAAATGACGGAGGTGTTGTTCATTAATCTTGCTGTCGCTAATAGTTATGAGGCAGTTGGTTTCGTAAGATTCCAACTGTCTTCAATACACGAGTGTCCACTAATTTAGTTCTGATTGCAGAAATATAACATTAACATTGAACACCGCCGCTCCTACGTGAGCTCTGAGGTCCAGCATTTGCTTCATAATATTCTATTAGGGTCTGCCCTGGGTCTCACTTACAGTTGCCCCTATTTGACGAAAGCCTTTCAGTTTTATTTATAAAAACACAATTAATTCCTCTCAAACTCTCCTCAAATGAAATTTAAATAATCTCGGTAAAGACAAGACCATTTTGACTTCTTTGAGTCATTCTTTATAAATATCACTGTTAGTATTTTCCAAAACGATCCACAAGGCTGAAGCTGTCTTCAAATAAGCAAGACAAAGCCGCAACGTTCGCACCCGCGAACAGCGATCAAGCAACCCCGAACTCCCCAAGGACCTCGGAGCTCGCATACGAGACCGGCACCGCGCCGCCCACGACCGTACCTCTTCCGTATCATTTCCTAGTGATGAATTTATTCAAGCTCAACGACAGTTAGCCCGGTGGGCGAGTGAAGACGCGGTGCCGGTGGCGGCGGCGGTGGCGGCCGCGAGAGACTACTGCCCCTCGCCCCCCGGCAGCTCGAGCGCCACCGCGCAGCCGTGCGAGCGCGACTCCGACACGGCCGCGTCGTCGTCGAGCGCGCCCGAGGGCCGCTTCCCCGAGTACAAGCACTGACGGCCTGCCGCTGCCGCGCCACCGAGCTGTGACCGCGCGCCCCCCGCCCCGCCCGCCCCGCCCGCCCCGCCGCCGCGCCGCCGCTCGCGCCTCACCGGCGACGCCCCGCCCCCCCGCCCCCCTGACGCGGCGCGCGCACTGTCGAACGCTAGCGTCGAGACCGACGGCGCCGCGTACGCACCTTAGTTACGGTAATATTCGATGTATCGACAACTCTGTTTGCACTGTTAGGGTAATCACGTTAACGGATAGGTAACTGTTAGTAATGAACACAATAAATCTTCTCACATGTAGTTGACATTAAGAGTGTAGCGAATTGGATCGTAGGGCCGAGTGTCGGGCGCAGACTTGTAGAGTCGGCAGGACTCGGCGGGGCGGGCGTTCGGCCGGCGTTCGGCCGGCGGTCGGCGGGCGGTCGGTCGGCGGTCGGTCGGCGGTCGGTCGGCGGCCGTCCGCCGCTTGTGAATACCATTACTTAGTTATTGTTAGCCAATCAGTTAATTGTAAATATTATTAAACTGTGAAGTACTAATTGCACTTTACATAAACGATTATGACTGAGCTATAGTATTGAACATTTTAGCGTTAACTGTTGAATGTAAGTTTCAAGTGGAGAAATGTGTTAAGAGCGCGCCGCTGGAGAGTGAGGCTTGTTACGTTGAAATTTTAAGTATTATAATTATCCAATTAAGACGATACGCTTTATGATTATCTTTTTGGGTTGAGCCCACTCCAGTGGCGCCGCGCGTGTACGTCTAAACTAACTATAAGTAAGACTTACCGTTGTATGGAGTAGCTAAGCTAAGTGATGCTGTGCGGTGCCGAGGTCCTGGCGCCGAGCTCCCTTCGGTTTCACTTCCAACAGATAAGCTCAAGTAGCTTACAAATTAGATAGGCAATTAACAAATTGAGTGGAACTATACATAAGCAAAGCTTTAATGTAATCGTCATCTTAGTTAGATACTCTTCGTTTCGTTGAACGTAAACTGAGCTCGGCGCGCGTAGTGCAAGTGCCATTGTCAAGGACTCATTTGTGTTTATTTTGAGCTGTGATCCGAGTAGATGTCGATGACGTCACCGGGCAGAAGCTGGGCATCGCCATGAACCGTCCACGGGGAGTCCCGTCATCATCCATCAGCTCTCCGTCATAAAACAATGCCCAACTTCTCAATGTTACGAGCAATGTAATCGATCTTTTTTTTAAACCAATCAATAAACTTCAAAACACCAAATTATGAAACTAAATTTTAAATACATAAGACTAATAAAGAAAAAAATTTCGAAGATCGCTTTTAAATAATTCACAATTTAAATTTTTTTCGAGAAAAAATTGTATAGCAAAGTCTTTGTCAGAGATCTCGACTCACCGTGCACCAAATAATTTTCTAAAATAAGTACCTAGTCTTAACATACACACATATTCTAAAAATCAGTAATTGTGAATAAGCGTTATTTCAATTTTATCAGAATATTATATTACTATTATAATTGCATTAACTTTAAAACGAATTTACACCGATTGACAAGATGTATAAAGATATGTTATAGTTTTTCGTTCATTTTATTGTGACAATTTAGAACGTTATGTTTTCATTCGCGTTTACGCTAGGATAGGTGGCTCGGCCACAGACGTAACTAGTAGGTAAACTTACTGATGTACTTACTAAAAATAATAGTATATCGTATCGTATCACTGTCCTTGCAAAATATACCTGTCAGTTCGACTATAGCCTCCGCGCCATGCGCTTTAAGAACTATTTTGGTATATTTTCAGAGACAGTGCGAACCTAGCCGTCGCTAAGAGCCATGTCGGTATCTCAAGTAATTAATCACATAGATATTCGTTTAATATAAGTATAAGTCTAAATAGATACTATGATCTCGTACAGGGTAGATGTGATTGCAATACTCTGTAGCTGGGTGCGACGAGTCAGCGAGATATGCGATGGACAAAATGTGAAGCTCCGCTTTAAATAAAGCCAAAAAGATAAATAAAAATCCTAGAAGTCTTCGATTAATAAAATGCGTGTTTACTCTACGTTTTGCTACGCACTTTCTCGCAGGCGCTCTGAGTTCTAACGCCGATCGTAAGCTTTGCCAATAAATAAGCTGTCCTACAGCTGTAATTTTAATATTAGCACAATTATAGCACAATAGTTTTACTATCATTATGTCTACTGTAGTCTCGCTGAAAAATCAAATTAACCTAAAAAAAATAATTAAATTAACTCATCACTCTCTGGTTAAATCGCATCAGGAAACTACTGCGACGAAAAATTCTCACCAATCCACTGGAGTAAACGACTACTGAGACAAGACGGATTATTCTCGTTAGATCCACTGTGCCGCTGTCATTCATCCATATTACATTTAACTTCAATCTTATTGACGAATGAACTATCACTTACCTATGTAGAAATGAAATGGCTCCCGGCGAGACTACAATGGCGTAAATACTTCACGGTTGTGCTCATGAAACGCGTCGACAAGTTGCACCCAGCAGGCGTCGCGAGCGCTCGTTCTATCCCAAACCACACTGTGTACCCAGCTCTTACATAGTAGCAATAAGGTCGAGATCCCTTTGCCGGGTGCACAGGCGGTTTGAAGGCCTAAACGTCAATTGCGGACGGCGCCGAACATCGCCATTGCTCATGGTAGTGCCCTCTGTACCCTTATTTGCAGTTGTTCGCAAGTTTCCGAGGCATTTTTGTATAAAAACTTGTCCTGAAAGCCCCTGTGTCGTACTGAGTATGTAAAAAGGGGTGGGTGAAGCACCTATTGAAATAAACTCCCCCTAGCTGAAGAATCTTGAGCACATGGACTTACAATTTTACGCCTGCTGGGCTGAAAATAAGAATGATTTTAGCCAAAGCCATTTTGTTTTCAGTCACACTCATGTAAAATTGGAAGGCTAGTCTCATGTGTGAAACGCTCAATAAAAACTGAAAATATGGGTACAGTATTATGCAATTGGGAGTCATTGTTGAAGTCTGCATAGTAGATGATAGTTTACCAAATGATGACAGATATGAGTAATATAATGCAAAATATTTGTCTCAACAATGATTCCTACTAGCAGAAGCCAATCAAACACTACCGACCTACTGATATAGAAACGTTAATATTAAGTGATATTATAATTATAATGTAATATAAAAATACGAATTTTAAACGAAGAAGAGACGTTGACACGTTGGAATTTTCCGTTTGATTTTGTCCTTGTAAATATGTTTGCTCTATGATTTCATAAATGAATGTAACATATTATTAATGAGAAAATAGATGAACACAAATTTTATCCGATTTGTTTTATTTGCTCTTAGATACATCAGACATCGGACAGATCAAAAAATATGACGTTTTAAGAATAGAAGAATATTGACACAGAAACCTAGAAATACCAAACGTGTTATGGTTACTTACAAAGTAAGGCCAACACAACATTCTAGCAAGGTATATCGACACTCAAGCTCCTTCTCTTAATCAAAAACCTTGCAAAGTCATCCTTCATCGAATCGAAGGGGGCAAGTTCGCTGCATTGAGCTGCCGCGGCAGCCTGCTGAATCTGATCTCCGTAAGTCTTTATAGTCTCCCTCTTTTGCTCCACCAAGTACTTTCGTGACTCCATGATTACCAGCGCGTCATCTCTAGCCATTGACCAGACACTTGGTTTTAACCGGGGAAGAACGTTGTGGCCGACGAAAATTCCATGGAATAAGCCTTGGAATTGAGGCTTGTGAGGGTAATGTTCCAACGCCGATAGGGATAGAAAGTGTACTTTACCATAATTGACATCGATGTAGGTATCTCGATTTTCACGCAAGGCTAATGGAGCTTCAGGGCCACTCTCGGATATTTTAGCATCGATGTTGGCTAGGACGGCCATGCCCAAATTTTGATCATTTACTATATTCATCGTGGCCGGGTCAAACTTCCCTTTATTCTCGAGCTCATAAAGCATTCTCATTACGTTACGCTCCGAAACGTCAGTTGAACGCTTATAATTTACACCATGTTTTTCAGCTTTGAGCATTTCTTCATCTTCGCAGGTGAGTCCGTAACCTATGTAGGGAGATGTGACCAAGTCACCTAAATAACCTCTATGTAGAAACCGCTCGCCACATTTGTAAACTCCAGCCGCTAACGTCATGTTAGGGCGACACACTTCAGTCTCTAACCAGGTAAATGCCACCCCGTGTTCTCTAAAATGCTTATACTCGGGGTAGCAGATCTGACTAGCCAGTTCCTTCAAACGCATATGGTAATCCCAGTCAAAAACTCCGAATCTGGTATCATATCTTATACCAAGAGAGTGTCTCAAACGTTGCTCCCAAAGATCGCATGCATTGAACTGGTTACTGCTCCCCGTTGTCCAAAATGTTAATAACTGTTCCATGTAATCTCTCTCTCGATATTTCATTTGCTCAATAGATACAAACGGCATGAGCATGTTCATATAAGTAGGATTCGTAATCATGTTGGTTAGCTGACGGGATTTGGCCATCAAATACCTGGATGTAGAAGGCCGCAGGAGGATGTTTCCGTAGATTTCCAGAAAACGTCTCGTTTTATCCAGTAACCCAATTCGTGCGGTCTTTTCGAAGCTCAAGGAGAGAAGCAGCAATTGTCTAGCGACTAGTTCCGGGCATCCGTCGACGACGAAGATGTTCATGTACCTTCGCGATTGCCGGTAGGCTTGAGCTAAGGTTTTCAGGAGGTGTCTCCCATCACAACCGCCGATGACGAGGAAATTCAATTCGTATGCGCTACTGTCTCCATGGTTGAGATACTCTTCTTGAAGATCTAAGGCTGGACTTATTCCCCAGAACATTGTCGCAATAACTTTTTTGTTTCTGTCTTGTACTAAAGATTCCTTGTTACCTCGACGACTGTCAATGCACAAATGACGTGCTCCACAGAGAAAATAATCAACGTGCTCGTTGCTTAGTGACATTGAAAACGAGTGTAGCAAAGCAACCACTGGCTTGTGAATAGGGTGTTGGCATGACAACGGGTTATTTATATTTTGATTGGCGGGGACTAAAATAATAATCAATCTGAGGTGGGAACATTCGAGGACGCTGCAATCTTAATTAAATTTAACTGCATTTATTGATAACCAGGTGAATTTATTAACGCTTTACTTATCTACAAGGGCTGCTTAAATTATAACGTGAGATAATACTTAATTATACAGGGTATCCTGTAACTATCACACGTGTGGGATGAAGATGTATACTGACTACAAACAATATAAAGTAAGTCCCAGTTCACACCAAGATTCATTAAAACCGAGAGTATCTGATAAAACAAATCGTAAACATTTATAAAAATGAATTACTTAAGGTGTACAAATAAAACAACATTTATTCATAGAAATGTCATCTATATATAATAGTAAATGCCTTAAATGCTCTAGCACTGGATATAAATACTAAAACTAATGTATATAATTTGTTCTGTCTGTACACCAATTAGTGCAAGGGTACTATGTTCCTGGTAGCCTCTTTGCCAAAACATGGCTTTGAGTTTGATTATACAACATATGATAACGGTGGATAGTATTTGGGAATGCGTTTAATAAATAAGAATTTAAGACAATATTGTATTACCTATTCAATAATTCCTGTACAAAAATATATTAGCTGTACTTAATGATAAGGTATAATTCCAATCATTAAAATATTTGGTAACTCTCTCTGCTGCTTCAAAGCGCCACATCAAAAATAGTATTAATTAAGAATGCTAAAGACTAGAGGAGGCACCTTTTAAAAGATATACAATTTTACGTTTTGAGATCTAATCTAATACTTTTACACTTAATTTATTCAAAACATCTATAAAACCTTAACAGGTTAAAATAAAACACAAAGATATCTGAAAAATACTGCAGGAACACTTTTTTACACGAAGCAATTCCAATCTTACTAATTATGCATTAAAATGTGTCTAGCACCCAGTTCCGCTCTTTATTTACCCTAAGATACTCTGATCCCAGCTTTAAAAAGTCTGATAAAGTTTCGTACATTTATAAATATTCTACTGCTATTTTTGGCTCTAAATAGATACTTAGAAATAAACACACTATAGAAGACTAGAGAATCTAGAAGCGACGCAATCATTGGCAAGAGCTTGCTTTTATTTCGGGAAACTCAGTACTATCTTTTAACCGACAGACTCGTATCCTTTTGTCAAGAGAATCGTAAATCGTCGGACGTGCTCAGGGCCCTGGGCTTAGAGACGTTAGCTTCAAAGGTTATCGCCAGGGACCTAGGCTTAGAGAGGTTAACTTCAATGGCTGTCCCTCGCCCACTGCCTCCTCTCCAACTCGTGCCAGAACTTTTGTTGTACGTAGACGAGGTGACTGGAACCTTGCGCGTCTGTTTAATCTTCAACTTGTTCAACCAAAGATCCCGAGTCTTCTTATTGCCAACAATGAAGAAAATAAATAGAACGAACCCTTGGAAGGTCGAAGTTATCGCAAAGAGGTACGCCCCGACTATGTTCGAAGCAAACAAGCCGAAGACCCAAGGGAGTCCAAATAGAAATACTAAAAGACAACTCACAGAGGCACAGCGTAGAGCCTCATTCTGATCACCGTGCCTTTGAATCCTTCTCGAAGCAAACACAGAGCGCACTATCAAGGCAAATAGAGTCCAGTTCGCTAACAGCATAAGGGCTATTGGAGCATAAACAGTCAGCCATAGGGCAAGACCGGAAGGATAACAGAATACTCCTGTTGGAGTCATCTCTTCGAACCTTCCCGCGTAAGAATGCGGGGCGGCTGAGAGAAGGATCCCAACCATGGCACAGGGGGCGCCCCACGCAAAAGCTGAAGCCCGAAGCAATTTGTGAGACGCGTCCCTTGTAAAAACTAACACTAATCTCCTGTAAGATAAAACAGCTGACACTAACATCCAACAGTAAGCTGATAGGACCGAGTAGTGTAACGCTATCCCGACCAACATACAGGGAATGTTGTACTCTTGGAATTTCACGAAGACGATTATCAAGAAACACAGAACTAGGAATAGGATAGCAATACACAATTGAAGCCATATTTTGTTGCTGAAATCGCGTCTCCAAGATCTGAATACCGCTGCTGTCAATCCAATCATTGCAAGGCCGAATATCGACATCGCACATCCGACTACAGATAAAATCTCTAGAGCTCTTTCGTTTCCTTCTGAGAATACAGTCCTAGGAACCAAAATCTCCGCGAAGTGGGTTAGGTGAGTGCAGCGACAGGTGTCCAGCATACCTGGGTCCTTTGCTGGGATGAAAGTGCAGCCGTCTGTAGACCAGACACCGGTCCCGTCATCCAAGAAATGCCAGTAGGCACAGGCGCGGCTGTTATTGCGCTCGATCTCACTCGTCATGGGGCGAAAGTGAAGGTCGATTACCTGTAAATTGGGGGTAAATGTAAGTATTACATGGTATTATTTGATACATCATCATCAGCCATTTGACGCCCACTGCAGGGCATAGGCCTCCCTCATGGTTTTTAACCATGAAAGGTTTTGCCGTAATCGCCACGCCTGGCAGGCGGGTTGGCGATCGCAGTATTCATTTGGTAATAAAATTTATGTACTAAAATATTTTTATGATCTTCCAAACCTCCGGAAAAGCTCAGTCCCTTGGTCTTTAACATTTTGGTTTCTTTGACCGAGTAATTTTAGCGTCGCTTCAAAAGAAGGCTTTGCAAGACAATGCTACCATACTCTTTGTGGATATGATTAGCTACACTTTTTCAGAAAGGTAGTACCTACCAATTTAACCCATCTGATAACTCTAAAGATTTGAGGTGTCTCGCAATTACTTCGCTTCTTGACAGGATAAACCAACACGAACTTATATAGGTACCTTATTACCAATACTGAATTAATCTAATCTGCAAGTTGGCCATATTCGGCCATTTGGTGCCCATGCGACATTAACAAAATAATAAAACTTACCTCCCCATCCTCAAACTGCGTGACATTGTCCACATTGACGCTCAATACGCGACTGTTAACCGCAAAGTACTGAGTGCTCTCAGTGGGTCGGAAGGCTCGATCAGTCCTGAAGACTACGAAACTGATGCGACGTTCAGACTCCGCCACTGAAGTGGGCAGGTACACCACTACCTCGCTCGCGTTGCCGTCTAGGTGGGTCGAGTCAAGCTCCGCTGGAATGGTTGAAAAAATATATTAGGAAAGAGGCACTATCTAATACATAAAAACTAGCTGACCCGGCAATCGTTGTTTTGCCATATTAATTATGAAATCAATTACCAGGAGACGGGCAGCAGCGCCTTCCTGAGACTCCAACCGGATACTGCGATCGCCAACCCGCCCGCCAAGCGTGGTGATTATGGCAAAACCACTCATGGTTACGAAAACCATGAGGAAGGCCTATGTCTTGCAGTGGGCGCCATGTGGCGGATGATGATGATGATGATTAATTAGCCTATTCGAAAAATAAAATATAAAGTGAAAGAAAGAGGGAAAAGAGAATAATACAGAGCAAAGAAAGTCAAACAGTTAACCTTGGTTTGGTTTGAAGTAACTGCTAGTGTGGTGAATAGTCTTTTATAAAAATCTATTTAGAGGCCAAAAATTCTAACCATGCCGGGACTTGAACCCGCGACCTATAGCTAAACGTGCCAGTGCTCTCCCAACTAAGCTAATGGGCAAGTGCAGGCATCGGCGAAATTTCGAACTTCTTTACAAACTTTCCCTGCATTACGTACAGGCAGCGACATCCGGCCGAAGCAATTTGCAGCCCCGAGTAACCCACTTTGCAGCTAAGTTTTTACATCGGAATGATATCGCTGTACGGGGTATAGTTAGTGCAACAAAACGAATATAGTCTTTTCACCTCACTAGCTCGTAAAAGCTCTGTTTATCATTCGAAATCTGCGTGGAAAATCGCACTTTATCCGCTAGCGTGGAAAGTGTTTTTAAAATTCGAATATTTTTATTCAATAAAGGTTTCGTACAATAAATTACATATATATAGAACCTCATTGGTTTCGTAATAGTTTATATTCTCTGCAGCCAGTCCATTGATGATTGAAATGCAAATACTTATGTCATGTCATGCGCCAGCCTCATTTAAAGAATCGCACTGGCCGGCAAGAAAATTTGATTTAAAAAAAAACTTTAAAATTTTCTTCTCTTTATTGAATTCACTTTACTTCCATTATGTATTTTGGTTTGTTTTTTGATAAAATCGAAAGAAATCATAAAATATGAGCGAACCTAGCAGCGACGAAGATATAAATTAACTGTAATTTAATATTTATTAAAACTGTTTTTCTTGCACCTAACATTTTCCTCGCTTTAGTGAGGTGAAAAGTTGTGTGTTGCGCTCGGCAGCAAAGTTATTTAGCGTCTCGTTACCTTTGAAACCCTCGCTACGCTCAGGATTCTATATTTGAACCACTCGCTTCGCTCGTGGCTCAATCCTAGAATCCTTCGCTTGCTCAGGTTTCAATACAAGGTACTCGCGCCAAAAATTAACTTTGCAGCCTTGCATAACAAATAACTATTTATACTTTTACTAGCTGACCCGGCAAACGTGGTTTTGCCGTATTAATTAGCCTACTACTAACAAACACTGTGACACGGGGTTTTTATATGTTAGATCTCGTGACACAGTGTTTGTTTTGGAACTCCTCCGAAACGGCTTCACCGATTTTTATTAAATGTTTGTGTATATTTGATAGGTCTGAGAATAGGTCGTATGCTAAATAATGTGGCAAAACAAAATGTAAGCGTCGGGAGATAGCTGATATTATATTACTTTTAAAGATAGCACGTGGCATAATTGACTGTCCATAAATGTTTGTGTATATTCGGTAGGTCTGAGAACAGGAGACCTATTTTTGAATCACTCGTATGAAATTGTATCGTCGAATGCGACTTAAGTCACACTCGTCTTCTAAGTCGCATGATGTCGTTTTTCCGTATTTTTGAATCGTTCGCCTGAAGTGTTGCCAGTACAATTTGAAGTATTGTATTTTATCCATTCCACGCAAAAATAAAAAAACCGGAAACTACCGTAACAGAAACGGAACGTAAAACACTGTTTTATTGGCTGTTTAAATAAAAAATCTTTGTCTTTTGTTACAAACAAAACACTACATACTGTCAACTCTTTTTGATTGTTGACACTCAGAATGACAAACAGTACCAACACACATTTATCGTTTTTTGACAATTAATCTACCGATCGCCATGCGAGACGAGTGGTAAGGACCATTCGTTGCAGTCGAGTGATTCAAAAATACGGAATTTCAGATGTCGAACGAAAATAAGTAGAAATCGAGCGCTCGAAGCGATACGAGTGATTCAAAAATGCTAAATAATGTGGCAAAACAAAATGTAAGCGTCGGGAGATAGCTGATATTATATTACTTTTAAAGATAGCACGTGGCATAATTGACTGTCCAGATTTACTTTTTCGATTAAAGTTTTTAACACCGACTCATACCTTAAGATCCAACCCAATTTTTCATTTACCGGTGGTCAGAACGAATTATAGTCAGAATTCCCGTCTATGGCGAACTTGCCATATATTTAACTCTTTGGCGAGGGAAGTCGATATTGACTTATTCTATGATGGAATAACTTTGGTGAGGTGTCTCCTATCAAAATGGTTTTTCAATCCTTAAAATTAATTGTCTGTAAAATAACCGATTTAGTTATACCGATGTAACATTGTTCGTTGTAGTTATCTGTGGAAACTTTAATGGCTGTCTCTTTTTATCTCGGCTTTGTAATAATTTTTTTTTTAGTCACTAGTTTGCCTAAATATTAAATAAATAAATAAACAACGTTTGCCGGGCAAGCTAGTAAAACTATAAAAGACTATTCGCCACACAAGCAGTTAGGTTTAAACCAACCCAAGATTAACTCTTTGATCTTCTACGCTCTGTATTCTTCGCTTTTCCCTCTTCCTTTCACTTTATATTTTACTTTTTCTTCCCCTCTCTCTCACTCTGATCTCTTTCGCCGCAGTTTTTGATATCAGTAATTTTGTTCCTCGCAGCTATATTATCCATTTATATTGGTGAAGATCTGCCAAAGCGAATCTTCTTCAAATCACAAAACC
Organism: Yponomeuta evonymella; assembly: GCA_963969515.1. NCBI lineage: Eukaryota > Metazoa > Arthropoda > Insecta > Lepidoptera > Yponomeutidae > Yponomeuta > Yponomeuta evonymella. The sequence continues at coordinate 20,463,409 of OZ018346.1, read as the reverse complement.
ATTTGTCAACCACTCGTCCAGTTAAGATTTAGGTAGTCTTTCTTTTTTTTTCGTCTGTAAATATTTCCCTCTGTCACTCACCAGTAAGAATCTGGAGTCTTCCAGCATCTGTCATTGACTGTGACTCACACAAAAAAAAATAATCCTACCTGGATTAATCTAGGTCGTCTTCCTTATTTCTCCCCCTGTTACTGACCAGTAAGAATCTGGAGCCTTGGAGTGCCTATGATTGACTGTCACTCACACAACGACATTTTTCAAACCAGTTAGGATCTAGGTCGTCTTTATTATTTTTTCCCTCTGCCTCCCTGCCCCTCTGTCACTCACCGGTAAGAATCTGGAAGTCATCTTCATTAAACTGCTCCGCTTGCCGCGCTGCGATCTGCAGGCCGCGCACGGGAGCGTTGGGCATAGAATCCGCCATCAGCAAGGCGATGTTGTTCCGTACAGCCACGGCCGACCGTGAGCCGTTCAAGTCCGCCCTCGTGCCGAGCTGGTCTAGCAAGTGAAGGAACTGCCCGGGAATGTCTAAGGCCTCTTCTACTTCGAGCAGATTGTCCACCTGGGAAGGAATAGGTTAAGGTTTGAGAGTGGTATTTGGCTGGGTGAGGTTATTACTGACGTTGTTGAATTTCGTTGTACATGTATTAGCGACTTGGATATCGTCTCATGTTTAGTAAAGTAAAGAAAAAAAAAACATTAAAAAACGTGTATTTTTCATTAACAAAATTAGAAAAGTTAACAAGGCTGTGGATTCCATGCTAGGCAGACTCGTATCGTGGTATCCATGTCTATTGCTTTTACCATTCCTAGTGGACATATCTTTAATTAAGAAATAAGGGAAACTTATATTACATTCGTGACACTAAAAACTTCGGCAAATTACTTAAACTAAATCTAAAGTAAACAAAAAGTCATCTTCAACAAATAAATAATTTAAGTAACTGTAACGTAACTACAGGTGACTTTGAATTCCTTCACCGTATTTTAAGGAGATATTCTAACCATGATGTAGAAACATATGGTGCTAGTTTTGAAAAAAGTTACGCGTAAAAAAAATTTTTTTTGGTACCCAAAATTACTTTACTTAAGCATAAATAAACAATATCAGGACAAAAAGCAATAAAAATCCGAAAAAAAACTATGTTTTGAGCGTCATATGGTCGGTGCCGGCCAACTCAATTGTTTTCTTAATTGTTTATGCGCATCGGACGTAAGACTTCTAAGCATTTAACATAATAGAAAACATTTTTCAACGTTACAGTTCTTCCTACCACTTCGAATTTGGATTCACAGTTTGGAGACAAAAGATGGAAATTACGAATCTTTAGAAATATGTTGTCCCATTACATTTCTGATAAATAAAATTAGTAATACTGTTTTTCGCAATGAAAAGAACATTTCCTCAAAATAGGGTGAACGAATTCAAAGTCACCCTGTAGAAGAGATTCCGTATTGGAGTAATTCAGTGAGGCTAGCCATTTATAGATACACACACATGTTTCTGCTTCGCGATTACGATGTGTTTTTATATATCACAAGACATTAAAACTGCATTGTACACCACAGGAGCCGCGATTATTGGTATACCTTTATGCACTTTCTCATACTCATCAATCGCTTTCTATCTAGCTCACCAGCGGTTTTTGAATTGAGAATTTCTAATTATATAATTTTGCTACTTGTGGTAGATGCAGACTACTGGGGTTTAGCTGTGTCACTAGGTACTAAAGAACTGGAAAAGAACTCAGGGACTCTGTTGAGGGAGCTTGACACAAGCTTGACTGCCGCTTCAGGGCGAATCTTGGCCAAAGGATCTCTTGTATCAGAAGTGTTCCGGAGTGATTTATTCTATGTATTTGTATGTGATTTTTTGGGGAGTTTGTTATTCTGTAATGTCTTTGTATTTTTGTACATTACAAAATATAAATACTAAATACTTACCCTGAGTGTCTGAGCTATTCACAAACCTCAGCGCTTGAAATCGACAATCCGCAGTGGGCACGCGTGGTGATTAAGCCCATACTCTCTCTCTGAGAGAAGGCCTGTGCCCTACAGTGGAACATATATAGGCTGCTTATGAATACTCAGGTACTTGAGATTAGTATCCTTCTTTTTTGAAAAATCTGAAGAGACAAACTGATAGTTAAAGATATTTTCATTAAACTCACTGATTGATACGCTAACTCACCGCCTACGCCTGAGTGAATCAGTACAAGTAACGTTTACGGCCGATTACGTATAAATAGGTACATATATTATTATCTCACTTACCTCATCAAAAGCATCCTGAATATTCTGAACACCAACGAAGTAGGAATCGTTGTGCAGGAGTTGCTCCAAATTCTCCATTACATTCTGTAATTGCTCTTGCGGCTGAAAATTGTACGTTTGTTTAAACCGCGTTCATTCTTATGTCAATCAATTGGGTTCTGGTTACCGCATCACCGATACCACTAGTAATGAATGCAAATATCTTCCTTATATGCAAAATATTAATATTCCATATGAGGAAGCTAATTGTAATGGTTTGACCAAAGTTTATGTTGATGAAATTGATCATTGACTTACAAAAAAATATGCACGAAAAACATTTACGCAAAATATTGAAAATCTATTAACTAAAGCCAACAAGCGTGATCTCGGGCTGTGATCTGACCGTACTAACCGGAGGTCTCGGTGGCATGGTCACTATCGGAGGAACCATTGTGGTCGGCGGCCGTATGGGAAACGGTGGTCTCATGGTGATAGGAGTGTCCTCCGTGACGTTTTCTGTAGGAGGACTTTCCTCCGTGATGATTTCTATTGGAGGACTTTCCTCCGTGACGATTTCTGTTGGAGTGTTCACCGTCGATACTTCTTCAATGGGCGTGTTGACAGTTGTGACATTTGCAGTACTAATGGCAACTGCTGTAGTTGTCAGATCTAAGGGCCTTTCTGGGGAGCCACTCTCTAGGCTATCTGTATCTTCGTTTATTTGATGGTAGGGATTAGTCGCGCGTGCCTGGAATGCAGTATGTTTGGTGGGTTGTTGACGTGACGTGCTGCCATGTTAATTACAGGTGACTAGTGATGAATTACCGATAAGTCGATGGATCTATTTGCTATGCATACATTGATAAGTAACCAGACAGCGTGCGTGTTATTTATTGCAAATTTATAGGGGCTAAAATCATTTTCGTTTTACTTTGACGAATTTCTTGAAAGAGTTCAAGTGTAAAATGTCTGGATTTGGAATTGAATTTGTTTTAAGGATCATCGTGCTTCAGTTAGTCACGAACATTCTATTGTGAAATTGGCACTGCAAGTGGAAAAGGAGATTAGATTCTAGGCTTTGGTGAGATTACACCAGACAGACAGTACCTAGTCCAGTTCCATCTAGTCCAGCTAGTTCATGGAAACTTACTCCTATAGCTTCATAGCGTGCTAAGCAGCCCCTGAGGGGGCAACGTAAGGATCCTAGAGGAGAAAGCTAGCTACAGCTGCATAGCGCATTACGCGGCTCTTTTGCATAAACAAAAGCCCTAGAAGGGGCACCTTGTGGAGGCCTGTGTTAGTTGGGATGGTGACTGTTTCATGGTAATACAATAATTGTATGAATATTGAAGGTTGACTATGACAATTCGATGTGCATTTCAAAGTCGTTTAACCCATACATTAACAAGAAGGAAGACTCTGCTGCGCAATGAAAATCTAATTGTCATAATAAACTACGAATTGTAGTTTTATGAAACTCGGCCCAGTAGTTAGAACTCACCAAAGTGGCCCTGCCGTCGAACACCGTCGGCATGGGTGGCGTCACCTCCTCCTGGAACTCCATGGAACCTCTGAGGACGTCGGGGAGCCGGGGCGTCTCGCCGCAGCCGTCCACCGCGGTGGCCACCCACTGCACGCCCTCGTTGAAGTCGCCCACGCAGCTGTACGTGCGGCAGTTGAGAGTCGTGGCCGTGCCTGAAACATTGCAGTCGGGAATTGGCCAAAAGTTCTTGGGATCGTTATTCAGACATAAAAAATTGATTTCAACATAAATAATTAACATTTTGTGTGTTGACTGGTGGTAGACTGTCAATGTACAATGTTATTGCTATCCACTGTCTTCGAGTCGACTTGTAGTGGAGAAAAGGACAGCGAAAAAAAACTCCACTCTGACCAACTTTTCTCAAATCATCTTAAGTAATTAGTACATTAGTTGGTACAAGTAGGTACTTACCTAGCAAGATCCCATGGGTGCAATCAACAACATGCAATAATAAACATTAGTCTATTCTTGCAAAAGTAGGACAACACCAATAATGCGGCCAGACATACCCTTGGAATAGGATGGAATAGAATAATATAACTTGGATTAGGAATCCTGGGACCCAAACATGCTTGGAGGCTTTATCACAGCGTAATCAAAATGCGCAATTCCTAAAACAAATTTTATGATATTCCCATTTATGATACATTACCAATCATCCTATGATTTACCAATTATTATCCTTCATAGAAGCGTTATATATCAGAAAAAACGCCACAACAAAGCGAAATCTCCTAACGGGGTTTGGTACTTCGAGGCTGCCAAATAAAACAGTTACCCCGGTTAAACTACTGTCGACAAAATAGAAACAAAAGGAAATCGTATTGCAATATTGCGTGCAGGCATTCGTCCGTCAGTGGACAAGTATGGGCAGATTGATTGAACAGTCTTTACGGGGCTCCAGGGCACACTAGCGCCACCGAGGAGGAAAAAATCATATCTTTTTTTACAGATCCAATTTGCAAAAAGTGTCCGTACAATCTTTCAATCATAATAATAGTGAGTTTTAGAACCCATGGCCGGGAACCTAAGGCAAAAAATCTAGGACTAGATAGGATTAAGGCCAAAAACGGCCTGTTTGGCATAAATGCTATCAAGTCCCACAAGTTCGTGATCCTAGGTTCTTGTCGTGGGTCCTAAAAATCACTGTTAACATGATTAGGGAACCTCTCGCATTTGAAAAAAATTCCGAATCATTTGGGCAAGAAATTGGTTGACTATTAGATTATATTGGTATCTCTTATATATAAAAATGAATTGCTGTTCGTTAGTCTCACTAAAACTCGAGAACGGCTGGGCCGATTTGGCTAATTGTTGCTTTTATATATTTGTGGAAGTCCAGGGAAGGTTTAAACGGTGAGAAGAAAAAAAACGGTTGACGTCGGTGATACGAAGTTCACGGGGTCATCTAGTAAGCTTATATAAGTATAAAATGTTATTGGTATAAATAAATATCTACATTACATAAGTAGGTAGGTAGATTGCACATGCTTAGTTATTAGAAAAAATGTAGAATCTCTGTTTAATAGTTTCCACTAGTTTCTTTTCTTTATTCAACTTTGAATTAGTGGAATTCTCAGAAATAATCCTCAGTTAATAACAAGATAGATTCAAATGAAACAAACAGACCTAAGTAATACAAGCTAATTATAAGATTTATAGCAATTACTTACACGGTAATTTGTAGCAACGTCACCTTTTAGCCTTTGACTCGCGGATACGATTAAGATTATAAGGAGCTAGCGCTAGATTTGGTCATTAGTGTTTTATTATCCAAAACTCAGTACAGCTCAAATAAAACCATATGTAGATTAAGACCCAGTTTTTCGATTTTTTTTATGTTATTAAATTTAAAATATCATAAAAATAATAACTGACGGCCATAGATAGAATATTGAAAAGTTATATATATATATATATATATTTTTTTGACATTTTAAATACCATTAGAGAGTAAAATGTATTTTAAAACTCCTGATTTAGGGGTAATGTCGGAGGACCCAGCCTTAAGCGTAACACCGAATAACACGTTTCACGGAGCCTCTTTATACTGGGCCCTTATTATGAAAAATGCGACATTATCGGAAGTAGCGAGATGGTCGCAAATCCGTATCACAAGATATGGTATGACGTCATTGGGCTGACAAAGAGCCATGCATTTCTAGCGTTCATTACTCAGTGGCAGGAAATTTGTCGCAAGATTTCGTCAACATCGCGACGAACATATCGCTGCTTCATAATAAGGGACCTGCTCTGTGACGTGTTCTAGCGATGCAGAGAGAACAATTCATTTGTACCTATACATTTAGGAAAGTAATAACGGTAACTTTTTGAGATTAGAGTTTATACACCAATAATATGTTCATATTGCCAGCATAATCAGAACGCACATAGTTCTAACAAAGTATTATACAATCCCTGAAACTGTCAATTAGAGTTTGTCATTTAAAACTACTTTGTATAAAGTATGTTATAACAACAAAATTATATACAATTATTACAGTGGGACGTATATTGAACCTTGATATTTTGAAATAAATAATTCTTAGTAAAAACTCATAGAACAGAAGTTGTTGTAAGACACAAGGTTTAATTGGAGTGTTTCAGAATTGCGCATTATTAAGATAACCCGGTATAAGTAACATAATATAATAATATAATAATATAATAATAGAATATTACTCACCTAAAGCCAAAGTAGGGACATTATCGAACCCCTTGCAGTAGTAAGCTGACTTCATAAAGACTATCTCCAAGTCCTCCCATTCTCCTGGCACCACCGCCTCTAATCCAGAACTCACTTGAGCGTGAAGTAAAATAGTCTTTCGGTCCAAAAACAGACGCTTCACTTTCAAGAAATTGAAAACGCTTTCTTTGGGAACAGATCCTACGTTTTGTTCTTTGAAACGTCTTAAGATATCTTCAGCTTTTCCGCCTCGCGATAGTTCTACGTGGCCATTCACTTGTTTGAACTTAGTTTGCAAGAAAATATACTCGCTCAGTTTCTCCGACCATTCTTTCAGATTTTTCTCTAGGATCTCCAGGCTGTATTTTTTTTTGACTCTTATTTTGATGGTGTAAAGGTTCATTACCGAGGACTTTTCTCTGATGAATAAGGCCTTGTTTGACTCGCTGACCCGGAAGTTTTTGGAGTCGGCGTGGATGCACCAGTAGTAACCATCTGTGAGGGGCTTTAGGACGAACTCATTGGAGTCATCGATGCGATTGAGCTTGACTCTAGACGGGTAGAAGATAACCGAGTCGCTGAAGCACCAGATATTGTTTTCGTCGACGGAAGAGTCATTCACCGTGAGGCCAAGTTTGCCATCGCTGAAAGGGGAGAGATAAGAGATTTAATGAAATTAGTAGTCAATACAACAAAAACAGTCAATCTGATCAACTAATTATTGTTATAAGTACTTATTTAATTTAATATGCCGTTAATGCTATCATCAATCATTTATACTTTGACATTTGAATATCCAATTGCTGCCGATTTATTTATTTATTTATTGACTTAGTTTCGTTTCTGAGTGCTGCACGTCAGCGCATTACTGGGTACTGACGGAAGACCAGCGCTGGAGGGGTCTGCCTCTTCAGCATATGCTGAGTCATAGCAAAGGGGCCTTGCCACACCCACAAATCGTTTTCTCGTATTCTGTGGTTTTGCCTGTGCTTACATTTTTCTGCTCTCTGTTTGTCTCAATGTTGTAAAATTGTGCTCTGTTGTCTCTTGTGCAACTATTTCTTGTTTTTAAATTGTCATATATGTGTGTACGCAGATGCTAATAAATGTTTTATCTATCTATCTAAAAATGTTACCACAATTAGTCTGGACAAACAGCGGAAGTCTTTGAAGATTCACCCTTTTTACAATCACTAGGGGTCCACACTAGCTTGCCTGAAGAGACGATTATTAAATCAGCAGTTCATCGTATTAAGTAAAAGTAAGTGGATTATGATAGTGAACATATCCTCCTAGCTATAGAATTTGAATAGTTCTGGGGCTTTGCTAGGTATTTTTAACTTTTCAAATTCTGTAGCTACTCATGTGTATTGTAAATCATAATTAGCCCACGTTTATGTAATGCCATGCACTGCTCTACAATTCTTAATTGTCTTTCCAGACCAAGCTGAAGTTTATGAGCAACATCTAACGCCCCCTAATGATTGTAAAAATAAAGAGTCTTCAAAGACTTTCGGTAATTGTCACGAAAAGAAAACACTTACTTGTCGTAGGAGACCATCAAGCTGACATTCCTCAGATGTATGCTCCGTTCGCAAATGACATCATAAAAGATGTAAGAACCGTTGACAAGGTGCCACGCGCCCTCCCGTAGCGCCACTAGAGAAGTGTCTGCAGCGTATGACTCGTCACGAAAGTTCCACTCTGTATCAGGGACCTGGAGGTAAAGGTTTTTTATTTTCACTTATCTGAAGTACTGCACTTAATTAGATTTGAGATTTCCGCACTTAGCAGGGCTGTGATATCACTCCACAGCCTGTTTCTTTCCAGAAAGTAAGCAGTGCTTCTTATGGGCACTGCTTCTAAAAGGCAGCAGTCTATTGGCTTAACACGCTCTCGGAATAAAATAGTAGGCGAGTGTATTACTTATTGCGTAACTTATTTCGCTTAACGTTTCTAAGACTGAATATGTACCTATACAGCTACGAAAGAAGAAAATCTTCTAGTCAGGGTTGGCATTTCATGTATTTTAAACTGTTTAAAACAAAAGACTTTTTGAAATATGGATTTAAACAGTTAAAGCGGAACACTTTGTTTTAAAAATTACAACCCTGCGTTGGTTCAGATCTTATCCTTGTCAATTTTATGGTTACAATAGTGTTTTGACTTCAAACAACTTCATGTATATAAGTATGTTATATTAATTAGGAATTTAGGGCATCATTTAGGAGCTCGGGACAGACATAAATTTATCTTCAACCGGAGAAATGTAAAATATCTGTAATCCAATGAACCAATAGAATGAACCAATTAAAATTCTCTTCAAATGTCACTCATGAATATAACTTACTAAGCAGGAACCCGTTCCTTAAACTGGTTCAAATTCTTTTTACTCGTTATTTTAACTAACCTAACTAATATTTTACACAAAACTTGTTTAATACAAACTTACCACACTATTCCCATCTTCCGGATCAATCCACATCAACGTATCATCGGACGCCATTATAATACCTAATGGGTCCGTAACATTGCGATCATCAGACTCATGTAGTAGCATGTTATTGGCATACCGCCACCCTCTTTGCAAGAGAGACCCATTTCTCCGAGCACATAGCTCTTTGCTTTGATCCCACGTAGCTCTCACGGTTCCTCCACCCACACCCACCACTGCAGCCAAGCATGTAGGCTTCGGACTCCAAAACCTCCAGTAATCAGGAAGCTCTTCACAACCCTCGTGTGACATTTCATCAAAATCATCGTAAGGGCTTACAAAACAGTATCTGTAGTGTTGCTCATCACAAGACACTGCTTTCAGGCCGTCTTTTGTGATGATAGTGCATAGTTCCTCTTCGATGCCCAAACGCCTGTCATATTTTACTTCAAATGTTGAAGTCAGAATGTCACCCGTAGTATTCGCGTAGGACCAATCTATGAACGGACCTCCAGGATATAGTGACTTGTACTCAGCCCAGAGTTTAATGTCTGATTTATTCAAGTACAATCTAGTGTATAGCTTGTGAGTGTACAAATTTCCTGCGCAATCATGAAATTTGTCAGTGAAGGATTCTGGGCCTTTTAAACGGTAGCAGATAGGGTCTTGCCTGTCTCTCGTGTAAGACAGGTTGAACCCTAATGGGCAGGTGTGGTCCCCCCATCGCGCTTCGGTCGCGGAGTCGTGCAGCCATATCAGTAGAATCACTGTTGCACTCAGGTTGATTACTTTTCTTTGGCGTATTAGCATCTGGAATAAAAAAGCATTTTAGGTTTAGTTTATGTCCAATTACTTGATTAGCAACTGGTTTAAGCAATGTTAGCGTAGACATTTAAAAACGTTATATTCTGTATAAATCAGCCAGCATGTACAAAATTACTCAGACATTTCTCAACCTAAGCAAAATCTAATCTAACCTAAGCTAAGCTTAACTTAACCTGTACGTAGAGCCCACTTTTATAAAGCAACTCTTTTTATCGATCAATTAATTTATTTGTTTGTAGACATAGGTAACTATACATAATGTTATGAAATGGAAAGTCACTTAAATAAATAAAAGTCACTTCTTGCAGGAAATACCATAAGGATAGATTTCAAAACAGAAGATTTGTTTTATCCGGATCGGATAAACCACATCGTCAATTGCAACAACACCCTATAAACTTTTACTGCTCGGCTTTTAGTCAACGTTCTGGCTATCAATAGATCTTGAATATCGTTAAATACATTGCGACTGTTTGCGTTACCTCCAGTTTAACGCGTATTTAACGTAAAAACCACGAAGCGAAAATATCAACAAATGTCTTTCGCTTTTGTTTTATATGGGTATAAAAACAGTGCGAACAAGTTACTCTCTTCCGTATGACTAATATGGCACGCGAAGACTGTAGTGACATTGGTACGAGATATGTATACTCTTATCAATATGAGCATAGTGAACCACTGAAATCCGAACAATCATGAACCGTTGATTCTTTTCTAAAAGTCTTCCTTTTTTTTAAAAGTCTTCCTTTTCACCAAGTTCATAAACATCCAATAATACCCAGTAACTAGTCCATTACTCAAGCAATAATAATAATAATATATTAACTGCCTCGTTGGTCTAGCAATTTCACGTCTGATTATCATACCGGAGGGCGTGGGTTCGATTCCCACTGGGGACCGCCTTACATTTGAACAAATAGCCTCAGTTGGGGTGTATTTCCATGTTTGTGATGTCATTGTCTGGTTCCCATAGCACAGGTTATCCTAGTTTGGGACCATGACAAGTGATCAGGCCCCTCTTTCCCACTGGGCACTCAGAGCCCCGCAAATGATAGGGGCCCCCTTGATCCTGCCAGATCACCAAACGATAACCGATATTTATTGTGAAAGTACATACAAAAATCTAGTTTCTTGTTCTTTTATCGTTGTTTGGCATTTGTTGGGGTTCTTCAGATTAACTTAACGAGTTGATGATTATGTTCTTTGTTGCACTAATCCGTGCTGAGGACAATTTTAAAAACGTATTTAGAGGCTAAAAATTCCACCTATGCCGGATGTCGCTGCCTGTACATAATACAGAGAAGTTTGTAGAGGTTCAAAATTTTGCCGATGCCTGCACTTGCCCATTAGCTCATTTGGGAGAGAGCGCTAACACGGTTAGAATTTGTGGAATTTTTAGCCTCTAAATGAGTTGATAATGTTTTGCTACCATGACAATTCGATGTACAAACGAGTGCCGTAGTGCCCAGCTTTTCTAGTATCAGTTTAGTAAGGAAATGCTTGCAATCTCTACACCTCGGGGTGTTTAGTAAATCGGCCTATTTTGCGATATCTTATCCATCCAACTCACATATGGGCATTGTCCTATGCATAGATATATTCTTTCTCTCTTGGTGTGTGTACAGGATTACTGTAATCAAAACTATCATCCACTCGACATGTTCCGCGATACGGTGCCAATAATCTCGTCCAATATTTGGAAATTTTGTTTTATTTGGTCATAGGCTGGAATGCGAGATAGCTATTTACTCTCTTCGTACATAACCTAAAAGAGAAATTTATCTTACGAATCTACTCATATCTGTTGACCTAAGTCTGTAATAATGTAAGTAACTTCATCATCGGCATCAGTTTCTGTTATCCCTCATTACGGCTGAATCAAACGGAGTCAGTCACTGATGTCAGTGCTGACGCCTGGAACTGACTTCTCCCGTTTACATAGTCTGTGGAGGTCATCATTCGTGGTTTTACTACGCGCCGGCGCTGAACTGAATTTGTAATACGGTATGTAGATTTTAGGTTATTTCAATTACACGTTTTGACTGCCGCGGTTAGATATATTGATTGATTTGGAAATATTTTTTTATTAGAAACGTGAGATTTCAATAATATTGGAAATCGAAACGCAAAATACTAAACACGATTTACAAAATATACAATAAAAAACACTGAAATATATAGTATTTTCAAACCAATATATCTAACCGCGGCAGTCAAAACGTGTAATTGAAATAACCTTAAATCTACACCCCTCATCATCATGATGATGATTCATCATCAGCCCATGCTTGTCCACTGCTGGACATAGGCCTCTCCTATTGCACGCCACTGAGCACGGTCCTCGGCTATTCTCATCCAGGTCGTATAGTTTTTTCGCGAATTATGCAATAGAACAAAAGTAGTTCAGAATAATAAGTAGCATCATCCCACAATCGACTCAAAATTTACAAATCAGCATCGCTTCAAGGATTTGTGCTTATTTCTTCCGCACGTGGAAGAATTTAGTGGCAACTGCTACTTACACTCATCAGAAGTGTTATTTTGGCTTTTAAAGTTATTGGTGGCTATCACGGAATCATATCATATAGGCTTTGATGTATAAGTTTAAAATGATTTGAGAAAAGATGGTCAGAGTGGAGTTTTTTTTCCCGCTGCCTTTTTCTCCACTACAAATACGGCCCAAAGGCAGCGGCTAACATCGTAAAATAGTACATTGACATTCAGCAAACAGAATGTAAATTCTTTACGTTGAAATAAATTATTGATTTCTGATTTCATCAGCTATTTGACGCCTACTGCAAGACATAGGCCTCCTTCGTGGTTTTCATAACCATGAGGGGTTTTGCCATAATCGCCACGCTTGGCAGGCGGGTTGGCGATCGCAGTATGCGGTTGGAATCTCAGGAAGACGCCCGTCTCCTGGTAATTGATTTCCTTAGTCGCCTTCTACGACATCCACGGAAGGAAATGGAGTGACGCTAGTCTTAATCCAGCGCCACACGGATAGTTACGACGGCTACTTACACTAGATAGGTAAAAATATCATTCAGACACTGACTATATCTGAGAAATTTTGTTGCTCGCGTAGACTGGCCCAACACTTATGCAATCCTGTTTGAAATAGGCCTTGTTTAAAATATTTTTTTTTTATGTTAAAACATTAAAGCAAGCAGTCTTAAAAGCAATCTTTCGTCGCTAACAATATTTTCTAATAACAAAGTCGCTCAGAATGCTCAGGGCCATGCTTGGAGTGTCTTTGATGGATCACATCAGAAATGAGACAAGTACTAAGATTACTGATGGAATTAGCAAGTGGCCGTGATTTGGTCACATATGCCGAAGAGCCGATGGTCGATGGGGTGCAAAGGTTATCTACTGGTGACCCAGACCGGAAAAGTCGAACTTAAAATGTTTGTTGCAAAATCGCCTGTAACGTGACGCAGTAGTGTACGCATTGTTTAGAATTAGTACTGTCGACTGTACAGTGCCCGACAAATAACTTGACCAAATAACATTGATTTCAAATAGACGTTTTTCGGGTCTCATTGGTGGGACACGCGGGTCGTGACGTAAAATTTTTCGGACCTTACATCCCCTATTTGGTCGAAGTATGTCCGCCTGGGACGTCCCTTACCGGCCCTTCCACCCACATGCGCTCGATATATTTTTATTTATATTCGATATACCGGAAAGCATCGTACCGATATTGCCCTACTGACTTCGCTAGTAGTAATTACGTAATTACGTAACTTGGTTCTGCTTACACTCGCATATTATCATTTAATAGCTGTAGAGCGTTGGGTGAAACTATCTTTGCATGGATGGGTCGCCGTCTATGCCTAACGCTAGTGGCATTTTTCCGAGCGGTTCCGTGCTTCGCAAGGCACGTTAAGCTGTTGGTGCCGGCTGCCGTCGATAGATGGCAGTCGTTAAGCCAAGTCAAAGGCCTTAGGGCGGCTTGACAACTTCTGACAGTAGACGAGCCACTAGTCTACAAGCCTCCACCAATCCGGACTTGGCCCCCGTAGTGGAGTATGGCCTATACCTTCCTCAGGGAAGAGACCCGTGCCCCTCGGTGGGGACATAATGGGTTGATGATGATGATCTTTGCACATTGCATCAGACGGTTACAAGTTTATCATTTCTATGTAGGTATATACTGAAAATGAGCCAGTTACAAAAAGTTTATCAAGTAGATTCACCAGAACTGATTTTACGAAAATGAAGAAGTAGCCTTGCATTTCCATTTACTTACGTATTTTTAAATTTCTAGCACCCACTCTCTATGTGAGAATGAAAAAAGGTGATTTTTCACTTATTAAGCGAAATAACATTTGGTAGCACCAAGTAACTTGTAACATTTAATAACATATCGACTAAATCAAATATTATAATAATAATCAATCAATGCTCTATCACAAGAAACCACATGACTTTCGACCCCTATTAGAAACGTGACAAGCCAACAGGCCGTGTTGGACCTTTGAAGATATCAGCCATATACACCATTGTTTCTCCTGCGTAATTGCTTTAGAGCAAGGTTGTTCAAATGTTGATGACAGATTCAAATAAATGTGCAAACGCTTAATTACAATCTCTCTTTTTATGGTCATTCTTTGCCGTCACACTAGACTTTGTTCGTGCCTAAAAAGTGTACTCACCTTCATGAGTTTTTGCTCGCTCAAGTGACCAAAATGTTGCTACTTCCACAGTCCGGCAATCGCCTTTTATTTGCTAACATTATTGCACAAGTCTTACTGCCCTGCCCATTGACAGTCGGTTATACCACCGCGGACTTTGACGATCCTTTTGTTCAGTTCTTATACCCTCTTTATTTAAAATCACTGTGATTATGCCGTGTCCGCAACCTCTGGCGAAGACCTGCAAAAAAGAGACAATTGTCCCATTAGATTATACTCGCATACTAAAGTCGATCGCGTGATTGGTAACAATTAGGCGGCGACAGTTATTGACTGGTCGGAAGTCGATGAGGAATGCTTGTATTAGCTGAGAATTTATTTCTGTTCAGTATTTCGTTCGCTAATGTGTGTGTTTTTGTAATTAGTTGCACGCACCTAGCTTGTATGTATTTAATTAAATAAACATATACTCTCACGTAAGTGCGAATTAATTTGAACATTGGACTTGTCCTATCCAACAGACAGAACGAAGAGGCATCATAAATGCTTACCTAGGTTCTTTTTCATATGCCAAACGATTAAGGATCGTTTCTTACAAACTATCTATACAGGCCATAAAAGACGCCTATTCTTGGACATATATACGCCCGGTTCTCTGCCAATTTCGTCTGTCCGCCAAGAAGGGCAACTTTAAACACGGATTTTATTATGTTTCAACCTGACCTTTTCAGTTATTTAAAGAACATAGATAGCAATATAGAGCTCGTAAGAGCTCCAAAACCCATGAATAGACACATAGGAAATTAATATACGATCAGTTGGTTGGTTAACAAAGACAGATAAGTAGTGACATAGAAAACTAGAAATTGTAGAGAACGATGCACAAAAAAGCACTCTATGTGTGCTCATATTCTACGCAGGCCACCTCACCCTTTGGCAAAGCTATGCTTGTGAAATTGACGTGAACGAAACAGTAGGTAAAGTTTATTTACCCTATCGACTGACTGCACCCAGCACTTATCTGGAGGAGTGGAGATATCTAAAAATTATCCATCTAGGTACATTCTTAGTTGTCTATCTACTTTTCGTGCGACAATGAAGTTGGTGGCTGTTTTTTGCATTTCATTTTTGTTTTTCCTTGGACCGTGTGATTTATACAGGTATGCCTTTAAGGTAACCTTCTGCACATAACACAGTCAGTCAAAGTAAGGCATTCAATAAAGCAGCCGTGTAAAACCGTATATAAGTCATATATATATATTTTTTATTTCAGTTGCAAGTCTCGAGAAGTATCAAACACTTCGTTACTGATTTTTGCTCGTTACGCGTAACTTTTTGCAAATCCCATTATTTTACCTACTGCGTACTTAATGTCTATAATCTGTTTCACATTACAGCGTAAAATTACACAAAATTACGTCAGTCTAGGAATTCCCAGTATCTTAGGACGCAAATTGTTAGCTTTAGACTTAACTTAGGTTTCGAGACCTCCTCCTATCTGGTTCGGAAAATTAAGAAATACCTCAGCATTGCCAACATTTTTCTATCCCATATAATATTACTATATCATCGTCCACTTCTTAGAATAATTTTTGGCATATAAAGTTATTGACGACAATCTTTTTATTGAAATCTTATCATATAGGTATGATATTATGTTTAAGATTTGAGAAAAAATCGTCAGAGTGGAGTTATCTTTGCTGCCCGAAGGCAGCGGCTAACGTACATTGACATTCAACAAACAGGTTGGAATTTCTTTACGTTGAAAGAAATTTAGATTTTTATTTCATTAGATAGATAACAAAAAGACAGGTGAGTGTCGGGTGTATTTAGTAGATAAGAACACAGTACAAATAAGTCTAAGAGCGAATGCTGAAAGGAATCTTCACGTTTACTGTCCTAAGTCAACATACGAAAAAGTGTAATCAATCACACACGTATAATATGATGATGCGCCTGAAAGTAGGTCGATAGTTCAACAGCTTTTTAACATGACAAAATACCGACGAGGAAGTGACAGCCCTGCGACAGCGTTAATCTTATCAGCACTTCAATCTGGCGATTCGAAGAAATTTATACCGCAGCTAACTTCAATCCGTCGCTAAATAAACGCAGCGACAATTCTGTCAAAGTTTCATTGTCAGTAGGTTTAGGTTCAACTAACTCATAGTCATGTGATCTAAATTGAATTATAGCAGATTTGTGTCAAGCTGTTTTTTTATGGAGAATTTGGGTTTAAACAAGTGCTAAGCACGTGTGTATACAGGGTGTAAAAAATCCCCATATACATACAATAATGGCGGGTTCCACTCGTCAATACGAACAAGTTTTGTATGGGAAAGGTATGAATTCGCGAAAAAAATATCAGCTGCTACATACATTTGAATGCCGCATGCGGTAACTAAAAATAGAACAGAGCCGATTTCGAAGTTTCCATACTGTAAAAGTTTTTACACTCTGTATAGTCAGTATTTTTAAGGCAGTTACATAACTTCACCGTTAGCGTGTAGTATTGCTACTACGAATTTTCAGATGTACGTAACTTTGAAAATAAACAAAGTCATAGGTACATGCCCGCTCTGGGAATCGAACTGAAGGAAAACATCGTGAAGAAACCTGCGGCTTGGTTGGCTCCGCACGTATTGACTTGTCTTTCCTGTGGATTAGGCCGACTAAGCTGTCAGGATGGTATAGGTGCTGCATGGGCAAGCCTACTCTAATAAAAAAAACAATTTCTCGGGCACTGCAGCGTCCGTGTGGTTCCTTCACCCGTCTAGTGTGTGTTAAGATGCCACTGGACGCTATCTCATTACGTAGATGCAAAGGCCAAGTTTGCCTAACTACAAAAAATAAAAACATCATCTACACATGTTTGAAACTAAATCATCCACACAAGAATTCCTATAGCTTAGATGTTTAAAGTAAGTACTTAAATGCTTAGAATACTACTATACAAATTTATTATGCCTATGTAGAGCAAGAAAATGAAAAATAGTAGTGAGTAGCGATTGTGATTTAAACTGACACACATGCAATACGTGGGAAAGCCCTTAGCCAGACAGTTGCCAAATAGAACAAGAAGCTACTCATAAGTTTCATAATGTTATCGCAAATACCCACGGCACCTGACTCTAGTTACAAGTTGACACAATGCCACATTAGCACGTTTGTGCGAACAAAACCTTTACTACTTACCGCAAAACCAAGAAATGACTCAAAGGTAACTTACTTAAGTACCCAATAGCTTAGATACTGCGGCATGAAAATATATTGCCATAACTGAATTAGAAAGAAATTAGGTCGGTGGTAGCCTAGTGGGTAGAACCTCGGACTCGGAAGTGGGAGACCCAGGTTCGATCCCCAGTGCGGGCATGTACCTATGACTTGGTTTTCTAAATTATGTACATTTGTGAAGTTATAGTAGCAATACCACTCGCTAACGGTGAAGGAAAACATCGTGCGGAAACCTGAGTGTAAGCGCTTGAAATCACCAATCCGCGGTGGGCACGCGTGGTGATTAAGCCCATACTCTCTCCCTGAGAGAAGGCCTGTGCCCTACAGTGGGACGTATATAGGCTGCTTATGTATGTTATATAGGTTAATTTGCCATTTTTCCTTATCATTAGCAAGATTCGTCCCATTTACTAAGCTACCAGTAATCTAAAGTCTGTTTTTTAATTAGACGCAAAAAAAAACTGTCACTTTGATATTTGCCGGGGTCTTAAAACATTACAACCCATATTTTATTTATTAATTTATCCACTTACATCTATCCTTATAGGCTGCGCCTAATACGACAGAGTAGTACCTACCTACATACATTCATAAGCTCACGCTTGTACCCCGGAGGGTGACAGAGACCACAGCTAATTTTAATACTACTTAAGGTCACAAAGGATACCTATTGTGACCTTTGTGAATATCACGTAGTCTATATGGACATAATTTTATTTTTTAAACGTCGTGACGGACGACGGCTATATATAATAATAATAATATATCGGGCGATGTCTTGTTCTATACTGAATCCGACGCAGTCGTGTGTGGACGCGGGTTTCATGCAGGATACTGCGTGGAAAAAATATCGCATATATTAACGCCGTCGTCGATGACGGCCTAAATCTAAGGTTCTCATGCAAACTAGGTATACAAATAAAAAGATCTGTTATCAAAACAAATTTAAAAAGATCTAGTGTTTAAACAATATAAAACTCTTTCACATGTTGCATCTACTCATGTGGACTCGAAAAACTAGCCAAAATTATCGAAATCACAAGAGAACACGGGAAATAACATTAGCGTTACAAAGAAAAAACTGAATATTTGAAAATAAATTACGTCTTCACGAATGTGTCAAACCTCAAACCCAAGTTTATCAACATCCAAGTGTTGCTAATAAGTAAAAAAATAATAATCTCATTTTAATTCCAAATAAAAATTGTGTGAGCTACGTCAGTGTTTTTTAAATACTTCTCTTTTATGAGTAACTAAATATTAGTCTTTGATGTTTTGGTCACACAAGTTTACTTTTTTACAGTAAAACAAAAATCTACTGAGCATAACGATATATTTTATAATGGTAACACAGCCTCTTTTTTGCATCGAATTAAAAAAACAGACTTTAGTCAGTTTTAAAAAAATTGTTCTTTGTCATAAAAAATAACCATGAAGGTCCTAAAGAGGAACCAAGATGAAGCAACCAATCGTGAATCTTCTAACTCCACATTCGATTATTAAACCTTGCCTTCGCTGCATGGACGCAAAATCGCAAAATTATAGTATGACAAGCTGACTCAGCCTACGACCTACGAGTATTCTCAGACCTACTAAATAAACACAAAAAAAATCATATAAATCGATGAAGCCGTTTCGGAGGAATTCGACAACAAACAATGATGGCACGAGAATTTTATATCCTACAAATATTATAAATGTGAAAGTTTGTGAAGATGTTTGGATGTTTGCTACTCAATCACGCAATAACGGCTAAACGGATTTAGATGACATTGGTACGTACCTACATAGTTCGAAACATAGGATACTTATCATCACGGAAACTACAAATTCCATGCGGACGAAGTCGCAGACAAAAGCTAGTATTAGACACTGAATGAATGTAATTTATAAATTTTTATTTCGTCCAAACCGTGTAAACTATTACAAATGTAACTGTCACTCGGCAAAGATTTATCCAACTAAATAGTCAGATTTTCCCCTTTACCATTTCTGTTCTAGTTATATGGACAAGCACGTCAATAGGAATCGACCAACCACAAAATATGCTTGTTATTGTGGCCTTCTTAGTAATTTGCATTTTGTTGTCTAAATTCAATATAGACCAGCAGAAGGACAAAACAAGAGTTGTCGGTGTTGGACGAGTGGAAAACCGTCAGTCAGCCTAAGTTGACGTTTATTATATCGTAATAAAAGTCATAATTCTATTTCAATATTGTTATCAGTACGTCTCTGATTGTAAAACTCAGACCAATGTAACTTCATCAAGTGCACCAAGACAATGTCAAACCAATAACTCTGTTGACAAAGCTGTTTATTCCACTCCCATAAAAATCGAAGCATGGAACATCGAACCATGTAAACGAAATATCGCGTCTAATAAATAAATAAATAACTGCCACACAACACAACATCAACATTACATCACTTATACTGATCCCAATCTAGGATACCCTGTGCTGTGGTAACTAGAGATGGGTAATGGCCCAGGTTATAAACCACTGGTGAGTTATAATCTAGTTTTGACCCAGTTATGCACCCGTTATAACCCATTATGGCGGTTCATAATCATTTCGTTCAATAGTAATACGGAATATGTCGAATAATGTGCACGGCGTTGTAGTAGTTGTAAGCTACATGTATCGTTATGAAATTATGCACGCAAAAATATACAGGAAATTCTCCATACAATACAATATTAGGTTGGGATTTCACTACCATGTTTAGTTTTTATCTCTTGCGCTCGCATTGTACTAAGGGCCAGTGTCCTAATGTAATTGCGTGGACAGAAGGGGCCAAAATAAAAAGGTGAGCGACTTTTGACTCGTGTTTTCTTTCACACTGCTTACTTTACACAATAATAACTTATAACTTAGGGAGAGACCGAATGTCGAGGAACTGAGCTATGAACTGCTATCGAGGAACTGAGGAACTGACTCAAAGATGTAAGTATAGGGGTTAAAGTATGAAATTGCCGTTTTATTGCAATAGGTTCTTTGAATTGACATAGAATCTTCATGGTTTGAGGTTTTCGAATGAAACTTTTTTCAAATGGTTTCTATGATGTTCTTTTTTTAAAAAATGTGAAACATTTGAATATCGGCTTTCAATTGTTTTTGTTATTCAATTTAGACAAGAAAGATGGTTATTTTGTAGTTTGAACTTATTTACTTTACAATTTCTTAATGAATTTGTCTTTCTCATCAGTAATGTTGTTCTAGACTGTTCCGTAATTAAGTTATCTAATTATATTCAAATAGATCAACTAATAGTGTTTGAACATACAATCATCTGCAAACAAATCATCAACTTGAGAATTTTAAGATAAGTCTATGTGGTACATTACACTAAATGGAGTTTAAGTCGAGATTTTGACAGTTCGTGCATTATCTGTCAAATGCTTGACTTAAGCTCTAGTTTGCGAGATCTGCAAGTGGCCCTAAGTACCTAAGTACATTTAAACCTAAGCATTGCAGGCAATGCATCTCATAAAGTATATCAAGCAAGCCACACTTTTATGATCCTTTGCGCCGGAAATCCCCGGGCGTGAGCGAGTGGAACAACGACATCGTCAATCTCGCTCGCACTTGCGCCGTGCACAATGCGTACGGCACAGCACTCACTCCAGTACTTTGTTGCTTAGAATGCGCACGAGCGTTTTTTGGTATAATTTCGTGTTTTTTTTTATCGAACCGGCATTGTTTATTGTTACTGTGATCACTGTTTACCTGAATGACCTTGGCTTGAATGCTGACTGAACTTCCAACGCTCTATTTTATGCGCTTTTTCATTGTAAAGGATTCAGTCACTCACTGCAGTTCCTGATGAAGTGATGATGCCCGCCTGTGTTGAATGCACTTGGAGTTTTACTTAAATATTTCTGGATTATTTAGAAAGTATAGATGCAGAATCATTATTAGGACTACATTATCTGAAAATATTTCACGGGGACTGCAGCGTGTCACTTAGTCCAAATCTTACAACATGCTACTTAGGTTAAATCTTCCATTTTTAGGGTTCCGCAGTCCGACAAGGAACCCTTATAGTTTCGCCATGTCCGCCTGTCTGTCTGTCTGTCTGTCCGTCCGTCCTTGGCTTAGCGCAAAGACCGGTGGTACTAGAAAGCTGTAATGTGGTATGTGTATACATATTTATCACGCCGACAAAGTTAAATAATAAAATGTCAGAAAGTTTTTTTTAATGTACCTCCCCTAACATAAAAAGGGGGGGGGCTGATTTTTTTCTTCTCTACCCCACCGTGTGGGGAATCGTTGGATAGCTATTTTAAAAACATTGGGAGTTTACTAAGATCATTTTACAATTGAGGCATCCATTTTCGAAATATTTAGCTTGTACCTGTGTCCCCCCCCCCTCTACAATCTAAACCTTTGCATTTAAAAATCTAAAAAAATCACGATAGTAGCAAATATAATAAATTTAAAAGAAAAATTATCACAGCTGAGTAGGCTTTACAGGTTAATGGTCGATTACATTAATGGGATTAGTAAAAAAGCCTCCTATTTTGTTTGATAGCTGAATTTTGTGATTATGTTAGGTAATAGGTTGTAATAATAACTAGATGTCTGTGGAACCCTAAGCTACGCGTGGCCCGACACGCTTTTATTTGTACTTTTATTCATAGAAAACATAGTATTTTGAAAGTGTATGCAGTTCATTAAAACTTAAAAATACTTCAGTGGTGCAAAAATAAATCACTATAGCACTATAATGTCAAGCAAAACTCCCGATTACCCAAAGCATATTTGTTTAGTTGTAATTTGTTCTTGTTAAATCGTATCGCTCCTGTCTTTCATTTTGACCCACCAAAAAAGTAGTTAATGGGATAAAACTGGTAGATAACGTTATAACCCGGATTAAAACTGGATTATAACTACTGGGTTATAATCCACTACCCATCTCTAGTGGTAACCAGGCAAAGACATCACAAACATCCAGACTGAGGTCATTTGTACATATATGTACGGCGGCCCCAGAAACAAGAACTGTCATAGGCAACTTGGTATTTAGCTTGCTTATTCCCTACGATTAATTTTGTCTGAAAAACATATCGATTTATTGCAGGTATTGCCATGTGTAATTGTATTTATCATTTTCCTTTAGAAGAAGAAGAAGAAGAAGAAGAAGAAAGACATTTATTATACCAACAAGATACATCACAGAAACAAAACAATAAGGCAATAAGGCAATTGAGCGTCAGCATCTATTTATTGAGCAAATATTTATAGTTTGCTCTGTCGTAAACTCCCACTCGAGATCCGACTGGACCGTAAAAAACACCCTTCGGTCAATTGATCATCATAACATGTTGAAGCTGGTTGAAGGGCAATTTGGATCCTTTGTCTACTGTTGCAATGACGCAAGATTGGACGGACACATAACATGGACGTAATGGTCAATATAACACTCTCAATGAAATAAAGGGGGCAACTATTTGGACGGTAATTCTGGCCATGTTGTGTAGGTAAGAGTGAGGCAAGTAGACATTCACTAAAAACAATAAAAAATGAAAAATGTTTATTGAGCTGAACAAAAATTAACATCATGTAAAGTAACTCTGAGCCCCAAACTAAATTAAATTGTATCTTGGGGCACAGTGATCCATTCAGAGTGAAGTTAAATATATTACTCAAATTATTTTATACATATAATAATTTAATAGTTCACTTAGTAAATAATCGTGATTAGACCCGTTAAATGTATATCTAAATAGTTATGCAGTCCATTTCTTATACTGACAGTGCTATACCAGAATGTGCTATGAATGACGTTCCGTTATCTCTGTCGACCGAACTCTCCGTCGAATAGACTCTGTCAATTTCTCTACAAATAAATAAATAACTTCCACACAACACAATCACTTGACCTGTGCTATGGTAACCAGGCAAGGACATCACAAACATGGAAGTAAACGCAGACTGAGGCCATTTGTACAAACGTACGACGGCCCCCTGTGGGAATAGAACCCACGACCTCTGTCTTGGTAGTTAAACGCCTTAACAGCTGGACTAGCTGGCAATCGAACACAAAAAACATTAGTCATCTTGACAACTCGAAATGGATATTTCAGCTTGTTATCGCAGTATGCGGTTGGAATCTGGGGAAGACGCTGCTGCCCGTCTCCTGGTAATTTATTTCCTTAGTCGTCTTCTACGACATCCACGGAAGGTAATGGAGTGACGCTATTCTTAATCTGGCGCCACACGGACATGGCGATTACGACAAAACCCTTCATGGTTATGAAAACTACGAAGGAGTCCTATGTCCTGCAGTGGGCGTCAAATGGCTGATGATGATGATGATGATGATTTTAAGTTGTTTTCAAGACGAATGTTATTTTTGAGAACTTTGACAACATCATCCAATCTTCCAGCTACGGCACGTTACAATATTTTATTCGTAAATTGTAATACGTCTAGTTCATATAGTTTCCCAATATCCACATCTGCTGTTACTTCTGGCAAACGTCTCGCTCGCATTGTGGGATATTTGAGATATATTATTGTTATGTTATACTTAACTTTCGATGATGAAAATTTTCCACTTAAATTAAAACATGTTACGTGATGTGGATGGATGGATGCACAGGATGATTGATAGATAGATAGATAGATGAATTATTTATTTACATTTACACACACACACACAATAAAAACAATAATACAGTAGTAAGAGCACATACAAAGCACAACGAAACATGGATGCACTCTGGCGCTCGGACTTTGTCTTGTATTATGTTATATGTATGTCACTTATTTTTCCTTTGCACTTGTTTATGTCACTTGTTATGCCTTTTTTTCTTGTGATGTGTTAATTTGTCCCAATAGATGTCTTTCTTTCTTTCTCTCTTCTATGTGCGTCTTATTTAATTTTATAAAAACACGATTCCTCAGATGCGGGTTGAATAGTCTGCGGTTAAGGACCGTTACCACAGATTAATTAAATTACCTCTGAGGAGTGTTTTCGAGGAATCGTGTATTTAAAAATCAGACCTTAACTACTTAGATGTAAATTAAAGCTCAACATGTCTATGTACGTAACATTATTTAGCTTCACCTCAGACCACATTTGTCAAAAGTGCACTCAATTATTCAGCCATTCTTTTAAACTCACTAAGATATAATGTGTGAGCGACAGGGATACCAGAGAGAAGAGCAGACTCAACTGCATTAGTTAAAGTGACGTGATGCAGGAACAAAACTAAATAAAAACCAGCCAAGGACGAGCCGGACTCGCGCACGAAGGGTTCCGTACCATTATCTATACAACATTTGAATATTTCAAGCGTCTACCTGTTGCGGTTATTAATATCGAGCGAAAAACGGCGTTTAAAAAATCACGTTTGTTGTATGGGAGACCCCCTTGAATATTTATTTTATTCTGTTCTTATTTGTTGTTATAGCGACAACAAAAATACATCATGTGTGAAAATTTCAACTGTCTAACTGTCACGGTTTATGAGATACAGCCTGGTGACAGACGGACGGACGGACAGCGGAGTCTTAGTAATAGGGCCCCTTACCGTTTGGGTACGGAACCCTAAAAATAGCTCTTCAAAGCCGTCAGCACGTAGAAGATTTATTGAGCACACCTTTAATGTAAGTGAACCATACAGCATAATGTGAATCTACAGAAAGGAAACTGACAGTGATAAGATAGTGTAGTAGGTTCAACATACATATTTATGTATACCTACCTACCACGAGACATACCATTAACTATTGTCTCAAAGTAAACTAATAGATACAACCAGAAGCAACTAGCAGCTAGGAAAAATTCACTGGCTTCAGATAGAGCATTTTCGTCAGCCTCTAAAATAAAGCCAGGTTTACATTATATCGACCCTTTGAGGATGAAATGTCGTAAAAGCCATTTTTGATGAAAATGGACTTTGAATGCAGTCTGACTCAGTTTGTCAAGGTATTTCAATCTGTATATTTCGTTTCCTTAAATTCGCAAAAAAATAGTTTTTACTACCTTCATTTTTAACAGGCTTCTCAGTTTTTTTTTTTTTAATATGCTGTAAAAGACATTGATGCTACTAGATTCTTAAAGTATGTAGTACATTGTAGTACATTTTCTTCTGGCTTATACTGCAATTATGTTATTCCTTGCAATCGAACTTATTAGTACCATTAGCACATTTTTTGCCGTAAATACCTTGGATGCAGGTTTTTTTTTATAAACCATGCTAACTTCTAAACTTCCAAAGATATTGAATTTAAAGTTAAATATCTACAAAACTCGTTACATTTTTAGTATATCTGTAATCATTGCATTAGTACGGGATTTAAAAACAACAGATAAAAACATCGGCTTTTATTTTTTTTTTGTTTTCGCTCTTCTGTAAAATTCGAAAAATTGCTTTTACTACATTTCTTCCCCAGAGGGTCGATATGTATATCGGTAAAACACTACATCATCGGAGTAGTTACCTAGTGTATGTTTATAAAGTAGCTAGTAGGTGACAAAAGGTGCCTATTCTATTCATATTTCGAAATAATGTTTAAATAATTAATAAATAACTTCCACAAAACTCTGCTATGGTAACTAGGCAAGGACATGACAAACATGGAAATACACCCAGACTGGGGCCATTGGTACAAATGTACGCGGCCCCCAGTGGGAATCGAACTCGGCATGATAATCAGTCAGTCAATGTATGTTTAGTTTAAGGCTGGATTTCCCAAGCGCACGGATTTGTTTGGGACTTAATGCGCCTCGCGAGCGAAAAGTTGGGGGAAAAGCATGCATTTTTAAACTACAGAAATACAAATCCTGTTAATACACCCATTTTGTAAATGTTTTATTGTCCAAAACTCAGTACAGCTCAAATAAAACGTAAAAGAAAGTGATAATTTAGACTCATGTACGCGATTTTTTTTATGCTTTAACGTTTAAAAAATCATAAAAATAATGACCGACAGCCCTAGACAGAACATTGAAAAGTAAAATGTATTTTTTTCAAATTTGAAATAGATAATTATGGAGTAAATCTATTTTAAAATCACTGATTTAGGGATAATGTCGTAGAAGCCAGCCTTAACTTATTCCCACTATTCAGTTCTGCCTTTCTCGTCCTCTCTTATTTAGCTCATAGCCACCCAATGCTGATTACATCTCGCTTTTATTTGCTTTAAATCTAAACTAAACCGAAGCCGTCTTCCTACATCTCGTTAATTGTTGCACAAAGTGGCGTCAGACGGGCCATATAAAGATCTACCGACATTATTCGCACAAAGAGTAATTGGTATACAGTTTTCTCGTAAGTGTATATTTGTGGGTGTACAGATATGGCACGTCTCTTAATACGACTATGGAAAGGTTACTTACTTCAGAAGAAGACAGAAAACTATTGCAATAATAATAGTACATTACGATACTAGTGCGAAAAGTAGGAAATTCGCAACGAGTGGCGATAAATTAAAACACGACCGAAGGGAGTGTTTTATATCGACACGAGTTACGAATTACCTATTCGCACGTGTATCGTACAACGTTTTATAGTACATATGGTCCTTTGAAGTTTCGACATAGGCACGTAAAGTGCTCATTATCGCACTAGTGCGGTAATGTAGCACCATATGTACTATAAAATACAATTAACTACAAAGCGCGGCACTTTTGCGCGCTGTTCCTTATCTTCGTTTGACGTTACCTATGTCTCTGAGCTGTCGTGGAATATCTTGGGAACGCCAACTATGATTGTGGTTGTCTGGAAGAGATTACTTCAGTGATAAGGGCCTGTACTTTTAGATTAAGAAATATCTCTATTTTTCTATACAACAAGTATTCTCTATCTATGGTATCTATGGTGGGGACAGGACACCTTGTCCGTATGGACACCGTCTTTTATTCCGAGATCTCAACTGGGAAACTTAAGCGTGGAGCCCCCTCATGGTTAGGAAAACCGTGAGGGAGGCCTATGTCCAGCAGTAGGCGCCAAATGGCTGATGATGATGATGATACTTCTAGCGTCCGACAAGCTACAAAGTCAAAATAACTTCCTTATACAAATGCGTGGATATCTCTGCTTACTTGGCTTGAGGAAATTGGCATTTGGATTGTATTTATTTTTCGATAAACTATAAATACAACAACGTAAATAGTCTTTTTGACTTTGCAACATCGGCTTCAAGTGAACTAGAGCGACCGTTGACCAAAATGGAGACTTCCCTTGAGCACGGTCGAGGCCGCTCGCCCAAGTTCGCGGTCGCGTGACTCAGCCGTTAGGTAAGCTACAATACCCACCTACCGCCAATGGATTGTATGAATGTCGCTTAAGGCTGCAACAACGGCAAACTAATCCCACTAATCAAAAAAATCTTTCTATCTATCTAACCAGCCCATAAACAGTGCCCACTGTTGGGCATAGGCCTCTTCTCTCTCACGCCAACCCATCCGGTCCTTTGCCAGTCTCGTCCAATGTTTCCCAGCCGCTTTCTCAATGTCGTCGGCCCACCGGGCTGGTGGACAAAACCTTTATTTTCATTACTTATCCGTTTCTGGTATGCGTAAAAGTTTAGTTAAGGCGCTTTAGATACATTATCAGTGGCTGTTTGTTTCCACAATTCGTAGATTTAATGATATCATAAGATTCCAATTCTATTTCTATTTCCACTAATATTGTAAATACAAAAGTTTAAGTGTTCAAATAACTGCTAAGCTATTATGAATAAGCGGCTGAATGGATTTGAGCGAAAGGCACACCGATATACCATGTGCTGATGACGTAAAAATGTATGTAATCGCAAACCATAATACCTAAAATAAGTATAATATTGTCAGTTTTTTGTTAAATCCTACGCGGATGAATTCGCGGGCACAGCTAGGGTTTTCTAATGGTAAAACCACTCTCATTTAATTTATGTTTGTATAATACCATGCCGTCGAATGCGGTGACACCTTAATTATAATTGTTGTTTGATAGCGTTTAAGTCGTTTGACACACCAATCTTTTTCTCACGGCCTCGTTGAATGATCACAGATTAAAAAGACAAGGTAGATGTAGGGACGTCAATAGCTTTAGTTAACGTAAGAGCAGAGCAATAAGGTTGAAATACTGTTCAGTTAGAGTCTGTAGAGATTATTAAAGTGTTTTATTGAACTTGATGAATCATTACGCAGAGCCTTACTTAGGCCATCATTATATAATTATGTAATAAAACAATACAAATAATTTATTGGATAAAAATACGGTTTACAATGAGACACTTCTCCTAAAGTACAATTTTTTTCCCAATTGGCAACTGTCACCTGCACTGGTCTTTCGAGCGTATCGCAGAGTGACAGTCATACAAGGATAGATAGCCCAGAGTATTTGACGACCTTGACGACCTCGTGGCGCAGCGGTAGTGCACCTGCATACCATGCGAGAGGTCCCGGGTTCGAATCCCGGCTGGGGACAAAAAAAAACCCCCAGGTCTTGGATGTTTACATGTTTGTGATGTCGTTGTTTCTGGTTCCCACGACACAGGGTATCCTAGTGTGGGGCCAGAAGCAATGTATATGCCTGTATGTAAATGTTTATGTTTATGTTTATTTGAGATATATACTCGTAACCTTCTTACAAATTACGATACGATAATAATTAGGTGATAAGGTTAGCAAAAGAAAAGAAAATTATAAATAAGTAAGGCTAGATAATCACGTCTCAAATATACATGAATTCATTCTTCAAGTTAAACATGGCGTTTTTTATAAATAACACTGTACATCTTTTAAAATTTGGTACCTAATTAACAGAGTAAATAGGCGTAAAAAACGCATGGCCTAAACTGGCTTTACCTTCAGAGATCTTTTTCATCATGTAAATAATTCTCAATCGTATCGATAATGAGGTTTAATTGTTTATTAAGGGTAATGATGTTTATTCTTGTGTAGTCGAGAACAGAGTGCATACATTTTTCATGGAACAACTTATATTAAGTGCAACTTCTCGTAAGACTATTCGGCGCTGTGACGCGGCGGTAACTACGGCTCCGTCGCAAAATGTCCACCGTTCGCAAAATGGCCACTTCTCAAAATGTCTCATTTGCAAAATTTTCTTCTTGCAAATGTCCATTTTTGTTCATTTTGTTCATTCAACTGCGAGCTTTCCTTTATTTGTTGTTCACTAGATGACGAGTTCGTCGTCAGTCGGAAGAGCTGTGGCAAGGTGTGCCTGAATACTGGCTTTATGGGCTCACGCCACGCGACCACTGCAATATAAGCAGGACGTATACGGTACCAGTGTGGCTTAAATACATAAGGGCTATTAAATCCATTACATTACATGAGGTGGCTCAAATGGTCCAGATAAGGAAAGAATAGAAGTCTTAAAGGGAGGCCTTTGTCCAGCAGTAGGACGCAATCACGGCTGCGTAAAAAAATAAGCCATCTATTTTGAATATTGTTTTTGAATAAGTATTCGTTAGCCTTACTATTTGAAATAAATTTCAACTGAATATTTCAAGGTCAACGTTCCTGATAAAAAGAATTCACAGACGAACGGAAAATAAAGTGATCCTATAATGGTTTCATTTTGTTGAGGTTCAGACTCCTAATATGCATGCCATGATAAGTGCTGGGCGTTTGTTTTCCGCTGGCCGGAATGTTCTTTCTAGTGTCCTTGTCTGGTTACCATAGCACAGGGTATCCATAGCACGGTACAACATGGGTCTGGTTCCAAACTAGGGAGTTTGTATCTAGAATCATGATAGGATGGTGTTGTATGGATATAACTATACAGATTGTTAGAGAAAGGCCTTGTAGGGCTTAAGGGGGTCTACCGTTCAGATAAGATAAGATAAGAATATTCTTTATGACAAAGAGAGTTCACAGAGTTCGACTGAACTCTGAAACCGCGATAGCTATATCAGCCGTACCGTGCTAAATTTTGATACTTGCGAAAGTATGCTGTTTTTTCGCTATTCCAAAGTTGGTCTCGTAATAAAAGTTGTATAAAAAATTAAAACGCCGAATTGGGAATTCAAACCTTCTGCTTGTTGGAAGTGGTACAGTTTATTGATACTGTAGAAACTGTTATCGGAAGTTGATACAAAGTGAAGTAGGTACCTACAAATATAATGTCGATAGATAATCGTATTATTTTTATTGGAAATACTTTATTGAAAGACAAGTGATACGCAGCTTTGCTCAACAAAAGATGCAGTAAAAACGCAACGAGAGCTTCAACTATCTACCTACCTAAGGTACATATTTACAAAGCTAGTATTTGCGAAATCATAGGTATAAAGTGTACATAACAATTGAATTTTTAACATAGCTTAGAGTAAAAACGTAGCTTGAACTAGGAATAAACCTGTGTTTTAGTAGTATCCTTTGGGTCATTGTTCTGATAGACGGAGAGGCAGTACTAATGGTTCGCGAATATTTTGAAACAAGATTTCTCAACTCAAATGATTTTTTATTTTACGTCTACTTAAAAGTAACAAAAAAATTCTAGGCTGGCTGGAAGGAATTATTTCTTTTAAAATAAGTGCGCATTTGGACTTTTTTTATAACAAGCCTGTCATTTAAGTATCGTTTTTGTTAAAAAAAAAAATTGTGCAATAAAGTGTAACAAACAAACAAACAAATAGTCTAAATCAATGGCGGTTTTAACCAGCAATTACGTAACCGGGGCTTTTAAACCACCCATATTTTAGCCTGAATGTTCCATTCAATTCGTGACCGTTAGTGGGAGTAACAACTCCGAACATTAAATTATTCAATTCAATTCAAAAATACTTTAATGCACAAAAAGGTGTTTGTACAAAGGCGAGCTCAATAATAGTAAGTATTATCTTGGGCGATGAGGTTAAGAACTTAATTTCGTCAAATCGTCATAGCTTTGGCCTGTTTTCGCAGACTAGACCTCCTTGGTGTGTCTCGGAACTGCAATGACGCAAATTAAAGGTTGCAAGCGCTGAGTTGGTAATTATATTAATCGGTAGTCTGATTATTTCCATACAATAAATTATAGGCAATGTACTTGGTATACTTGGTATACTCTACTTCATATTACCGTAGAGTATCATATCTGTCAGTAGAAAGTACGCTTTTAGACTGGGTATGTAGGACATGCAGGTAGAACATAAAAACGCGATTATGTTTGGCAAGATTGATAATAGACAAAAAGCTGGGAAGGATAACACCATACTCCAATGGACAAAAATGTACTTATATGTGAACAAACTGTTTAGGCTAGGATCTTAAAATAAAAAAATACATCCACACGTGTAATTGTACCTAGTTAATCCAAAAGGACTCAATCCACATCATAATCAAAAACATGAATGTTGAGAAAGCGAAAGTGATCTGTCAGGGTCGTGGCAAGTGGCAGTCCCTGGTCTCTGCCTACCCCTCTGGGGTACAGGCGTGAGTTTATGTATGTATGTATCAAAAACACTCGTTACCAAAAAAAAAACAACTTTATAAAAAAAAACAGATATGCCAAATTCCTCGTACTCATCATCATCATCATCATCAGCCACTCGACGCCCACTGCAGGACATAGGCCTCCCTCATGGTTTTCATAACCATGAGGGGTTTTGCCATAATCGTCACGCTTGGCAGGCGGGCTGACGCTATTCTTAATCCGGCGCCACACGGACTCCCCTCGTACTCATATGTACCATAAATCAATGCATCTACACAATACAATCAAGTCTTCTTCTGGTCCCAAACTAGAAGAAGTATCAGACAAGGACGCTAAAAATAGGGAAAATTACTCATACTGATGCCATGTGCACATATCAAAGTACCGCGGACCCCAGTGGGAATCGAGCCCACGAGGTCTGACTTGGTAATCAAACGCTTTACCGCTAGACCAACGAGACAGTCAATTTAGGATAAGTTGACTGTTACAAATTTTAAATGAAAACCAAGATAAAAAAGAAAAGTACCGTATAATTTATAGCTGCATTTTGTGTACCTGGGTACATAAGTAAACATGGACATTTATATACAGGCACATACATACAAGTTGTATACTTAAGTTATTTTTTGAAACTGCAACATTAGATTAGTATCTAATTGGTATCAACATCTTATCTCATCTCATCTTAAATCTGAACTAGGGTTAGTTACGTATCTACATTAGCAAGTTTCCCAATGTCCTTTTCTAATTATACGTGAAAACAAACTAACAACTATAATGTTAATTTTATGCAGCCATAAACTGTATTTATATGTCGCTAAGTAGTGAGTAATATTTTTCTTTATTTGCCACTTTCACAGTGCTAGGTTCGCTTATCTGATCCAACAAAGCACAAAGCTACAATCAAAATCGCAGCCCATAAAATGTGGGGAAATCACTGAAGTGCATTTACACCCAGTGAATATTCGCTAAAATGTATGAAGAATGATGCTAAGTACCTACAGTTTTATTTCCGAAATGCCCAATTTCTGAAACATGTCTGTTAGAGTTGGTCAACATTAATTTTATGGCTTTTGAAGGGTTGTTATGTTATTTTTTAAATTTTAATACCTAATGCTTAAGGGTGGTCTTAAGGCTGGCACGCTGTCTCGCCCGCACAGTCGAACGTGTGTAATGATAAAAAAAATTGTATACTTTTTATAAATGTGATATGTGTAAGGATTTGATAGATAGTAAAATTACGGACATTCGAGACCTATTTTTGAATGAGAAAATTTAATTATTTACTAAACTTAACTCTTTTGGAAACAAACAAGTATTTAAAATGTCCTATCAAACCCTCAGACCACATTTATCAAAAGTATACATTATTTTCCAATCATCAACCAATTGTGTGAGCGAGGCAGTGTGCTAGACTTAACAGCAGCTTTAAAATCATATACTTATGTTATACTAGCTGTTTCCCGCGACTTCGTTCGCGTGGTAATTTTGATGCGTATTTTTCCGGGATAAAAAATAGCCTATATGCTAATCCATACTATGATCTATCTCTGTGCAAAATTTCATCCGGATCCGTTTAGCCGTTTTTGCGTGAAAGAGTAACAAACATCCATCCATACATACAAACTTTCACGTTTATAATATTAGTAAGGCTTAATAGTATGGAGTTTTTTATATCTAGGACAATAATTCTTTGAAGGCAACATTGGTCCATCGCGAACTCAATACAATTATATAAACCCTGAATCTTGAACCCTCAAGAATAAATGTTCGAGAAAACTCATAGAACAAAAGTTGTTATAAAACACAAACTCTAATTGGGGTGTTTCAGGAATTGCGCATTTTAAAAATAACCCTGTACCTAATCAATCCCTCCATCCGTTCATACATTTTGTTCAAACGTCACTTTTCCCTTTTCGGCTCACTTCGTATCTACGCCATCACAGAGTTTTAAATCGACAAGAGGTTTCATTGTATGTATGTATTAGCATTCATTCTTCTTTTGTACTTTTGCTGCCATTACATTTTCTCGTTGAGCCGAAACTCGAAAATTTATCTTTTATTTCACGCACGGCTGTAAACAGTACCTAATATATACATCAAACAGTTCACTTATACACTATCGCTAGACGTCCTGACCACTTTGTAAGCTTAAAAAAACATATTTTAATCGATTCGGATGGGATCTTTCACAAGTTTTAAACATAATAGTAAATTTATTACAAAGCGAACTACATAGTAAAATACGCAGAACCCGTAATATGAAGCAAAGCGATGGATACTTTAACATATCATCGTAATAAAGTGAATTGCACAATAGCCATCATTTTCAAGAGCGATAAGAGGGGTAATGGGGGAAGGGAGCTCTGCATGCCAAGCGAATCACATCCACTATCTTGATTACCCCGTAACACATCCAAGACATGCATGATTTATTAGTTCCTTGCGATCTGTAACTAAACAGAGGCAGTGTCATGTGATAGACCCAAGGTATACCACCAATGGAAGGTCTTCTTCGGCGAGGCTTGAATTTAATTATAAGTAAATGGGTGGCTGTGTTTGCGACTTCATTGGTTTTGTGTGCAGACTTTAAACAGGATCTAGTCAAATTTTTATTCAGTGTAGTGCAGAGATTGTTACTTGATACGTTACGAATAAAACATAGGTATTTGAAGCAATTTTTTTTTTTCTGGGGATCTTACGTTGCTTCGAGAGATAGCTTACAGAGTTATTTTTTAAATTTAGTTCCTAAGACATATAAGAGATTACTTTTGTTCTAAGACTTTTCAATTTCTTAAAGTTTTTATTTTAAAAACCTACATAGAGGCTAAAAATTCCACCCATGCCGGGACTGGAACCCGCGACCTCTGGCTAACCGTGCCAGCGCTCTCCCAACTGAGCTAATGGGCAAGTGCAGGAATCAGTGAAATTTCGAGCCTCTTTACAAACTTTCTCTGTATTACGTACAGGCAGCGACATCTGGCCAAAACAATGTACATTTTTCTTGTTTCTGATTTTTGGAATCACGATAAAAATATCAGCAATAATATATCTTAATGCCGCAGGTGCTAACTGGAGCGTATAACAGCTAATAATCTTCCACGAATACGTACGTCTCCACATATTACTAAAGTACGAAAAGTTTTCGGAAGTATATGCAAATTATGTTACACCCTATATATATTACGGTCTTGATAGCACAAATAATCGCACTGTTATTCTGTTGCTCCGACAGTGTCATTATTAACATTGTCAAAGGAAAGTCATCGCGAGCGCCGTGCGACGCGCAAAAATCCACATTGGCTACGCGTGACTGCATGACAGATGATTAATATACACTTCGGAAGAATCTCTTATTATGGCAGTGGGCTTTTTCTCCTCGTCGAAGGTGATAATGGCTATGCAACGAGGTAGCAATAAAATTCCACGCATGTTTTGTCTATGTTAAATCTTGAATTCAACCGACTCTACTAGGCATGAAATTGAGTTTTTTAACTTTAGGTTTGTATATTTACAGCAGCTTATATATGTCCCACTGTCCAAATGGCTGATGATGATATACGTACCACTGTAGGCCACAAGTCTTCTCTCAGGGAGAGAGTATGGGCTTAATCACCGCGCGTGCCCACCGCGGATTGGCGATTTCAAGCGCTGAGGTACCTATGTGAATAGCTCAGACAATCAGGTTTCCTCACGATGTTTTCCTTCACATTAGCGAGTGGTATTGCTACTATAATTTCACAAATGTACATAACTTAGAAAACAAAGTCATAGGTACATGCCCGAACTGGGAATCGAACCTGGGTCTCTCGCTTCCGAGTCCAAGTTCTGCCCACTAGGCTACCACCGCTGTTTGTATATTTAAACTCTAACAACTATCCACATTCTAAGATCCGCACAACACCATTGTGTTATGATGGTCCCAAATAAGGATACCCTGTACGTAACATGGAGACAATACTAAACTAGAATACCCTGCGATATGGATACCTATCATTTGATATGATACAAGGACGTCGCCACAGATATAGATGGTCTGTGGACATCACAAACACGTGAAAAACACTCGGAGTGAGACCACTGTGTACAAGGCGCAGTACCTCTGACCTGGGCCTCGATTCTGTTAGTGCATTGCAGTATAATGACAGGTGCACTGTCGGGTCACGTGACGTGTTTTTTCGTACCATTGACGCCTAGAAGGTTTGATGGGTGTGCCCGCGTAGACTTAAAGCAGCCATGAAATGAAAACCGCCATGTTCATGCAGTTGTCATGTTACTACAATGCATTAACAGAATCTAGGCCCTGGTATGACCTGGTAATAAAACGTGTTACCGCTAGATCAACGAGACAATCAAAACTGGTACAATTGTTTTCAAACTCCTGTCATACATTCAGTATTCAGTTTCAGGGTCGTAGTAAAAGTTCTCTGTAGTAAAACAAGAAAAGACAACGCCTAAGCTAAATGACCTCTTGACGTATGATTAGTAACGAGTTATAATAGGACTTTCTTATAACACCTTGTATTCTTTCCCGGTTCGTCATTTGATATGCAGAGATAATAACATACTCGTAGTTTATCTCTGACATGAAAAGACTTTTCAACCTTATTAAACTGGAAAATATTTGCATACACTAGTTGGTATTATTAGTTCAGGTACTAGCAATAACTAGCGCCGAGATTCAATGAGAATCACGAACCCTGAAGGAAAAGATCGTGAGCGAACCCGTGAGCTAGCGGTCTTATGGTAAGAACATTCACATAACGCAATCACTTGTTCTGCCCTTCTGTCACGTTTGCAAAGTGTCAAAATATGTATGTATTTAACAATTCGGAGTGGGTTAAATCGGACGACTCCGTACAGTGGACGACTTAGCCCCTGGCCACACAGAAGGGACGTGAGGCGGGGGCGCGCAAAAGACGCGACGCGTTGTACAGAAATCGCGCCCTCCCCCGTCTCTTCTGTGTGGGCTTCGCCCCGTCCCTTGAGTACATTTTGCTTAAAAGTGAATTGGATTAACGACACGTCTTTTCCGCGCCCTTGCCCTTGCCCCACTTCTGTGTGGCCGCTGGCTTACGCAGGGGCCTCAATAAGTTATGGTAGGCCCTGTGATATAGTTAACCAGACAATGACACCACAAACATGGAAAAATACCCAGAATTCCATTTGTACATACATTCAAAATACACCTAGGTACACTTGCACTTGGCTTTTGAAAACAAGCAACTTATACATGCCCCGTTGCAGAACACAAGCTTTCTATCAAAAAGAGAGTAATTTCAATCGCTAATGTACGTAGACACCACAGGCACTAGGGTCTCCTCACGATATTTTCCTTAAACCTTAGCGAGTGGTATTGCTGCTACTAATTCACAAATGTAAAAGCTTAAAGAAACGAGGTAAAAGCCGGGATTCGAACCCGCGACCTCTCGAAGGTGAGGCTAGCGTTCTGCCGATGCGCGACCACCGCTCTTTTAAAAAAACTGTAATTTATTACAAAACAGAGGTATACCATAACTTTACAAAACATGAGCAAAACAGCTTCTAACATCCCACTGCGGGGCAGAAGCTTTCTGGCTTCATCACCACACGTGCCCTATAGTTTGGTGATTTCAAGCACTGAGGTATGTGAACACTCACTTGGGTTTCCTTACGATGTTCCCACACCAAAATGTTCACGGTGAATGAATAGTTAGTTAGCCCTGAGATTGCCGCACATAGCCTCATAGTTAGGCCACTGTATGTGCAAGCGCCGAGTTATGTAACTTACCTCAGACACTAGGGTTTCCTCGCGATGTTTTCCTTCACAGATTGCCACTACAACTTCGCAATATTAGACTAGTTTAGTTTAAGTCGTCTTGTTTTGTAAGCTTGTTTACATTTTCCTGGTCTTACGTGTGTGTATACTTTGGGTGACATTCTAGATCTACACTGTTAAACCTATTCTGTATGTTATTGATTGTTTGTTACCTGTTTTACAAAACAATAAAGTAAAATAAAAGCAAATAAAATCAATATACGTAACTCAGAAAACAAAGTCATTGGTACACGCAGGGATTCGAACTCACGCTGCGCTACCAAGTTTGTACCACCGCTCATCGTCGATGAGTTATTGATATGCAATATTCACATAGAAAGAAAAAATCAACATTCATTGAAATATAATCATCATCATCATCATCAGCCATTTGACGCCCACTGCAGGACACAGGCCTCCTCCGTGGTTTTCATAACCATGAAGGGTTTTGCCATAATCGCCACGCTTGGCAGGCGGATTGGCGATCGCAGTACGCGGTTGGAATCTCAGGTAGACGCTGCTGCCCGTCTCCTGCCAATGTATTTCCTTAGTCGCCTTCTACGACATCCACGGAAGGAAATGGAGTCACGCTAGTCTTAATCCGGCGCCACACGGAACGAAATATAATAAACCTAACCTAACCTAACCTAACCTAACAATAATATGCCTCCAAAATATACAAGTTTGAAATCAAAATGATCAGCTGTCGACAGGGCAACGTTGTTTTTGTTCTTGTCTTTTTTTATATAATCATTTAATTGATAAAATGTAAGTATTTTTGTTTTTGTGATGCATGCAGGGCAATACGCATTTTCTTAGTTTAAAAATAGCCTATTGTGTGTCATAATTAATTAGTTTAATAAACTTATGGTTTCTGTAATCCTGAACCGATAATAAATACATTTTCATTTTTCAAAACATTGGATTAAGAAGTACTGCTATCACAAAGACAAAAACTCTACGTAAACGCATCTTAAACAAGGAAAACAACTG
This sequence comes from Yponomeuta evonymella, assembly GCA_963969515.1. Lineage (NCBI taxonomy): Eukaryota > Metazoa > Arthropoda > Insecta > Lepidoptera > Yponomeutidae > Yponomeuta > Yponomeuta evonymella. The sequence goes on along the minus strand of OZ018346.1, from coordinate 20,424,621 downwards.
TAAAGTGCATACACGGGGTAGTTTTACCAGCAATAAATATAAACCACGTCCCTGGCCACGCCTCGTAAACTCACTTAGATACCACTCATTTGCGGACAGAAACAAAAATATACCTAATAATCGCGACTGTTTCGCGGCTAATCTGGCTCGGGAATCTCTTCATTTGACTACCATTCTGCCCACGGCCGTGAGACCGCTTACGAGGCTATAATATTAAAGCCAAGTATGGTTAGTATACTGTAAGTAGTATACCTAGGCCATAAGGTTGGCTCTTTGGCTGGCGGTAGTAAATTGTATCTCTCAGAATCTTGTTTCTAACATAAGATTACGTGACAGAACACAAAATCGGTCGTGACCATGTAAAGTATACCTGCAGGTGACTAAAACATGACTAGCAAGAATACAATGGATAGTATTCTCTATTCTTTATACAAGGTCTTAGATAACGATATTTTCGTGAGTCAAATAGTAGGTACATGAAATAGTATCAAACAGTATTTATAAAATATCACAAAAATTGAACAAATTCTTTTAAATGTTTTTTTTAATTTATTTCGATCGGGTTAGGGTAGGCCTCCCTCGTGGTTTCCATAACCGTGAGGGGTTTTGCCATAATTGCCACGCTTGGCAGGCGGGCTGGCGATCGCATTATACGGTTGGAATCTCAGGAAGACGCCGCTGCCCGCCCGTCTTCTGGTAATGGATTTCCTTAGTCGCCTTCTACGACATCCACAGGAGGAAATGGGGTGACGCTATTCTTAATCCGGCGCCACACGGATTTCGATCGGGTTGTTATGCTAACGCTACTTATCTTACTAGAATGAATAAAAAACGGTTAATGCGTGATTATCGACCTTTCTGTGTTCTCAATTCATTCCAGTAAGAAAAGTAGCGCTAGCATAGCAAAACAATCGAAATAGTAACAAAAATAAAATGTACCACATCCGTGATATTTTACGAATGAGATTCTTATTACATATTATTTGACCCCTGAAAATATCGTTACATACCTATTTTTGCTAGGTTTCTTGTAAAGTTTAATCGTGGTTTGTTTGTGGCAAAACTTAATTACTCTTACATCCTGGCAACACTTTCATCTTTTCTTCGCTCCATATTGCCACATCTCACTAGATAGATAGAAGTGACATAGGACATAACGTGTTCAATAAACATGTCAACATATATTTCGTATTGTTCTCAGTCGCATCGGCAATACAGTTTTTCTTCTTTAGCAAAAGCTTTGCCCTTTTCATCTACGTAATGAGATGATTTATGCAGCGTCCAGTGGCGCCTTCACTCATACTAGATGGGTAAAGCGACCACTCGGACGCTGAATTGCCTGTGACATTGTTTTTTAGATGGAGTGGGCTTGCCAAGCACCTATACAATCCTGACAGCTTAGTTGGCTTAGCCCACAGGAAATACAAGTCAATACGTGCGGAGCCAACCAAGCCGCAGGTTTTCTCACGATGCTTTCTAAAGAAATAGCTATTGGGAACAGTCCCTGAATCTCTGTCTCATAATGTTATCGTGACATGACTACACCCATAGACATACAAGGCGTAGACAGAACCGTACTCCGAGCTTCCAAAGTGAGGCAACAAAATTGTAGCCGAATTGGCATGCTTAGCGCAGCCGTTGTTAGTGTTTTCCTACTAATGCGAATGTTTGCGTGTCTGCGAACGTCACTTAGGTACTACAATCCGCTTAGGCACACTTATTACGTAAATATGCGAGGATCGCTTCGCTTTTGGGCGGAATTTAGTTCGGCACACTGTCTTTGCGTAGTATATCTATATACACCTACTTAATGTGTACGGCTGTAGGCATCCGACTGGAATCCGGAAGTGAAACGTGGGAAGTTTAAGACAACGGCAGTCCGTCATGCTTTTCTCTCGGAGTGTAATCACAATAGGCTTTTATGTAGGGACAAGCAATTTATAGCTCCCAGTTAATTAAAATTCCCACTCGAAAAGTTTATTATTACAAAAACAAAGAATCCCGACTGCAATAAAAGCCGACAGGACTCCTCATTCGATTTCTTGTTCTCTTGTGCCTCCCATTATTTACAAAATTTAAATTAAAAACGTCTATTGCAAGTCTGGGTTTTAAAACACTTATAAAAGTAACGTTTTACAACCGATGTAAGTATACAACCAGCTAAAATCTAACATGGCAAACATCATAAGAATCATAACAGCGCTGATTTTTTGTCCATAGCTTTATATCGTCCATGTCTTATAGCTTTTTAGGAGTCGGGCCATTTTTAACCGACTTCAAAAAAGGAGAAGGTTGTCAATTCGATGCGTATATTGTGTTTCTATAATAAGTTTTTGATTTGAATTACTCCTCACTGGCTTTTTACTGACAGTATGACAGCTGACGTATTCCGTTTCGTTTTTTTTGTGATGGCATGGACGAAGTAACACTTCCATTGTCATTTGACAACTTTATTCAAAAATATCAGTCAAGCAGCATACACCCACACCCACCCATATCGCTCTCCTTTATTTGCATTTGCAGTCGAGTAAAAAGTTGACTATTAAATGAGTTGAATAAATGTTGGTTCGTTTAATTCAGTACCACTTGGTGGCGATGATTCATTCACGCATTGTAGAGGTCAATTAAAAGTGCTCGAACTCCAAACGGGAATTAGATTATCCATATTTTTAATGGGCCGGTCTCTGGGTCAGATAAGACTTCCTAATTAATCAGTTGATCGTCTATACCTAAGAACATCTACATAATGGTTGTTTGCAAAAATTACACTTGTCCAAAGAATATTAGGTAATAACATATATATTCTAGCAATCGCCTCTGGAGGCTTAATTATGCGCCCCAAATTTGCGAGGCAATTAGTATGGAATTTGACAGTTAGAAAGAAGAAAGAAAGAAGACATTTGTTTAAATTGTCACAGAAACACAAAGTAAACACGAAGGTACACATAAAAAATACACGAACGTAAAAAAAAAACAAAACTAAAAACAAAATAGTCGTGAAGAGAACATGTGAGGCATATAGAGTCGAAGGCACCCGGGTACCATACAGTAATATTGTATGGCACCCAGCCACCCCGGACTCCAAACGCCTCGGGTGCTTCCGTGACAGCAAAAAAGGGGCTCCAACTCAGCATACTTTACTGGTGTGTGCTATAGCTAGCATAACACCAGCAAAACTGATTTTCAGTTAAACGATTGGAATGTTTCAAGATTTGGTGCGCGTAATATAGGTGTGGTTCTTGCTTCGGTCTCTCGTCCCCAGTTCCACTTAAGATTGTTTTGTCAACATTATTATGTCTATGACGAAACGTTGCAGATAATATTGTTAAGTAGGAAGGTAAATACTTAGTTATTTTTCGTCATCCAACCTTGGTTACGTGAATCGGAAGGATGTTTAGAGTGAATCATCTGTAGCAATGCTGGAGCTTAAAATTGTTATGGGCGCAAGTAAATGACTGATTCCGTGATAGTGCTAAATGAGAGGCATTTTATGTGTACAGCTATATTTAGAGTCATAACTTTATCTAGGTAAGTAAGTAATGAGTAATAACTTGCTTGTTAGCTTATTATATAACAAAGTGTTATTTAAATGACGCAAAAACTAAAAAACGGGACTTCAGGATACTGAAGAAACGGTTAATATTGATAGCTAGTTAAACCACTTTCAATCATGCAAACTATCCGCATCAAGTCTCAAAATTGTACGAAAAATAAAATTGACCATGTTATACTTTTGCTAGTTATTATAATTGGATTGAGTCAGAAAATAACTATTTTCCAGTTTTGCGATTTTTCAATTGACGTTTTAGATTTCGATAGTTTTTTTTATTGTCAAATCGTAAATATATTCTTCATTTTTATCTTTACAGTTATCAATTGTCAATGATTGATAAATCGTAGGGACCTATTTAGGGAGATATTTTTAAACCTGCCACTTTTATCAGAAAATGTGCATTTTAGCAGTTACATGGATGAGAGACAGAGATAGGGTTTTTTTATTTGTTTCATTTTGTAGAGTCTATAGGGAAGCAACGTACTTACACAAAATTGTGATAATAAACTATGAATTGTACTTTTATGAAACGCGTTCCTGAGGACGGCCGGTCTTACTGTTGTTCGTCGGACGTTATATTTATATGGTAAGCATGCGCGATGCAGGAATGTCAAAGTAAGTAGTGCGCGCGCAGAATTGACATATTATTGTGCTCATATGGGAAAATCCTGTTTTCAAAAATGTGTCAACGTTTGTTTTATCGATAGGGTGACACGAAATAGCTTTTGTGGATTTGTTGATAAGGTGAATGACACAATATATGTAGTTAGGTAACTAAGTATTTATGTGTTTAGTATTTTGGTACACTATTTCCAGGCATTCAACATCGCTATTATTCATTATTTAGTTCCTTTTTTAATTAGTTCTCGTAAGGCTGTCTACATAACTGGCAGCAAAGGAAAACTCAAGTGCTTAAATAAATTTAGCTTTAATTCCTATCTAACGGTGGTAGCCCAACAGTAGAACGCATTCGAGAAGTCGTAGGTTCGAATCGCAGTAGCAATTACTATTAGTTTTACATTTTAGAAGTTGAGGAAACCCGAGGTCTGAAGTCGCATAACTTAGCGCTTAAAATCGCCGATCCGCTGTGGGCACGCGTTGTGATTAAATCCATACTCTCTCTAGCTCTCTCTCATTCTGAGAGAGAAGTTTTGTACCCTGCAGTGTGGCACGAATACTTACTCTTATTCAGACCATTGAATGTTCATTGAATGTTGACCAATGAAGTCACAGTGCAGTTATAAGCACCAAAAAAGAACAGTGATCTAGACATGACAGCCCTGCCTAACTGTTCATACCTACATTGTTGCTTTTCAATCTTTATCTTTAAGGCGTTAGTATTTCGTCAAACTCATTCTGTCATCGAAGGAGTGGCGCGCGGCTTTTAACCGACTTCGATAGCAATGGAGATTTTCTTATGCGTATGTATTGTAGTTACGTGTTTCTTTATCGCTACTAGGGCGCTATTTTTTATAGAACTGCAATACATGGTTTACAATGACAATTCGATGCACATTGCATAGCTGATTAACCCCACAGATTACGGCTGTGCAATTTACATCCAATTGTCATAATAAACTATGAATTGTAGTTTTACGAAACGCGGCCCAAGTCAATCGTGCGTGTTGAGCGATTTCGACAAATCACCAAGGCGGGACAAAATAACAAATCGAGGGCGGTCCGCCCATTTCTTAGAACTACTATTCATGGCTTATACTATGACAATTCGATGTACATTCTATAGCCAATTAACGACGAATTAGTACAATTGTATTAATCAATGCACATCCGTGTGGCACCCGATTAAGAATAGCGTCACTCCATTTCCTTCCGTGGATGTCGTAGAAGGCGACTAAGGAAATCAATTACCTGGAGACGGGCAGCAGCGTCTTTCTGAGATTCCAACCGCATACTGCGATCGCCAACCCGCCTGCCAAGCGTGGCGATTATGGCAAACCCCGTCATCGTTATAAAAACCACGAAGGAAGCCTATGTCCTGCAGTGGGCGTTAAATGGCTGATGATGATGATGAATGCACATCGACTTGTCATTATAAACTATGAATTGTAGTTTTATGAAACGCGGCCCTTCTGAGCTGTATATATAAGCCATTCGTCTAGGCCTTGGCAGTATTTTTGTGTTTTACCGTTTTCATTTTTAAAATAAGTTCTTCTTAAAGACCGCTTGTCTCAACTACCATTCTCGCCAAATTGGTAGAAGCGTGCTAAAAAGTAATTTCCTTCATAAATAACCTTGGCTATGCCTTAATGACCACGGCAAACAGTCTTGGACTGTTTTGTGTTGCAGAAGGTATTCACGCTAAGACAAAACAAATAGGCAAAGACACCAACAGAAAAAGATAAGATAAAAGATTTGGTCTGAGGAGGCAACTGCGCTAGGATGGTGAAGTACCATAAGCATAGGTACTCTCTAAAACAGGGAGTATGGGTTGAGCGAGCCCACAGCGTTTCCTCACGATGTTTTCCTTCACTGTTAGCGTTTGTTATTGCAACTGAAAATTCACAAATGTACGTAACTTACAAAAACCGGCCAAGTGCGAGTCGGAGTCGCGCACAAAGGGTTCCGTACCATTAACTGACCGCATGGTGCTTGTGAGATTTTAGCGGAAGTTAGAAACGTAATTTTCACATTTTAATCTACTTATACAATATTTGAATATTTTAAGCGTCTACCTGTTGCAGTTATTAATATCGAGAACAAATGGAAAAAATCACGCTTGTTGTATAGGGGCCCCACTTAAATTGAATGGAATTGAAAAGTTCTTTATTGCACCAAAAAATAAATTTTTTACAAAGGCGAGCCTAAGCCGGTGGCGCCGGATTAAGCCTAATACTAGGTAGCATTTTTTTCCAGCTAACCTACGGTGATGTGTGTGTGTGCTAAATATTTATTTTATTCTGTTTTTAGGATGTGTTTTTATAGCGGATGATAATACATCATCTGAGAAAATTTCAAGTGTCTAGCTATTCACCGTTCATTAGATTCAGCCTGATGACAGACAAACAGACAGACGGACAGTGAAGTCTTAGTAATAGGGTCTGTTACCCTTAGGCTATACCCCAAAAATTGGCACGTCATTGGCACCCGAAACCGGCGTACGCGCATGCAACGACTAACAAATGTCGATGAAGCGAAATATGTTTGTCCGGATCGTGGCTAGTCTCTGGTCTCTGCCTTCCCCGCCGGGATATAGGCGTGAGTTTATGTAATGTAATCTAATACATCCATGCGTACATACTTCTGTCGTTCAAATTTTGTGACGCTATTAGTCACTAAAAGGTCGATCGTTTAGTTTTTTACCCAAAGGTTTGACCGTGACTTTACTTTCAATGAGAATCGGTCTACCTACACGTAGAACCTTTACGGTAGACTAGCGTTACCACTGTCACTTTCATTTGTTCATGCATAATAGGTAGGTAGAACCAGCCTTTTCTATTTAATAGCTGTACGATTCATAACTCTATCGCGGTGGGCACGCGTGATAATTAAGCACAAACTCCCTCTCTCTCCGCTTTCGATTTGGGCCTGTGCCCGCAGTGGAAGTGTGAAGGCGGAACGAAGTGCGAAAAATAATATGTACTGGACATAATTTTTCGTACATCGTATAATATATAAATAAAATTACAGACCGCGCGTACGTACTCTGAGGAATGTCACCACTTCAATAGAAACTAAACAATCCTCTGTTGTTGTATGTACGGGCTGTTTATCAAAACAGTTTCCTCTGGATGGATCAGGCATCCTGATAATTATGGATTTCTAAGTATACCCATATACTTAGAAATCCATAATTATCAGAATGACTGATGAATGCAGAGGAAACTGCCTCAATTATTTTAAGAGACAAAAGTGTTAAAGAGGATAAAGTAAATTGAATTTAGAACATCGAGTGCACTAAGTTTGTAAATCCAAAACATCATTAAACCTATTTACTTCTACCTCCATGGTCCCGAATTTATCATACTACTTTTTTTAATTTGTTATAAACTCAGACTCGGAACCTCCTTTGTGTTTTTTTGCATTTAGTCATTTCCTCGCCGAGGTGGGATGAAAACTCGAGTGCAAAGATTTTTCAACTCGTACTCTTTTGATTCATCGCTACCGCTCAGGATTCTAGTTTTCTTAATCTTAATCCTTCGCTTGCTCTGTCATCAACATTGAGCACGCGGTTAAAAAGCAACTTTGCACTCTTATATAACAAAGAACTGATATTGCACTAAGACAACTTTGTACAAAGGCGAGCTTAGTACTAGATAGGATAGCTTTGGTCTGGGCTTAAACAATTATTTTTGTCAATACCTACTATCAAAGACAAGAAATTTATAATAGAGATAGATATTTCTTGAGTTACCGACACGAATGAATGACCTAGGACGGGCAAGCAACTTGATGGACCCTATTTTAACGACTTTTACTTTATGTTTGTTTAGGAACAGTCCAAAGCTGAATAGCTATTAATTAAATAAAATATACCCAAAGCCAGTGAGCGACACTGCCGCGAACTCCAATAACTGTGCTACATTCGGCATATACAAATACAAACACAAAAATATTTATTTGCCAAAGTAAGATTTAAAAAATAACAAAGAAAACAGGAATATACAAGGTTAATATTACTAAAAGCAAATGTTTTCACAAATTACAAGACACAGTTTGTCAGGGTTTTCTTTTACATCAACCTTTACATCCATGCACTCCACAGATTAGGGGTCATCGGTAGTAATCACGGGTGACTTTGCCAGTATATTTGTTTATTTATTTTGTTTACTATAGCAAATGTGGTGCTTCGTTGTTTTTTGGAGTAGTGACTAGTAATTGATAAAATTCTATCTACCATAAACTGTCTGTAGTGATCTGTCAGGATCGTGGCAAGTGGCAGTCCCTGGTGTCTGGCTACCCCTCTGGGATACAGGCGTGAGTTTATGTTGTATGCTTACTTTTTCATAGAGTTACCTAGACATTACCTACATAGCGCCGTTAATTTTTGAAGTTCTCGGACAACTATTTGTCTCTCGCTCACACAATATAGACGGCATTATATTCTGACCGAGAGGCAAGCAAGAAGTTGTCCAAACCCTTTCTTTAATAAACCATGTTCATACAGGACTTTATCTAAATTTCTCATCTCGTGAACTACCTACGTCATGAAGAACCAGCGTCAAACTTATTTTGGAGGCACTTTTTTACCACATAAGACACAGAAAAATTTAAAATAAAAAAAAATTAAAGTCACAAAAATATGTTTTTCGGGTTTTTTGGAGTTTAAAAAAATGCGAAAAATGTAGTTACTCTAATAATAAGAAATATGTTACATTTCGTTATTTCTATACGTTTTCTAAAAAGAGTACCTATGCATAAAAACATTATTTTACGAGATAACTCGAATATTGATAAACGCCCCATAGATTATGTATGAGGCGTTACGTTCAAGTTGTGACGTCATAGTTCATCACATTTTGAAAAGTATTAGTCGTAGAGAAAACTATTAACCATGTTTATTTATATCTTTCAACATCATGGCCTCTCCAATCAAATTAAAACATTTTTTGTACTAGTTCTCCATGAATGTTGGTGTTTTACAGCTTTAGTTCTAGGAGTTTGTCTCAGATGTATATTTTCTGAAACTCTTAGATACATTGAGAACACTTTATTGCACAACCAGAAGAAAGAATTACAAATGATTTGTTTTACACAGGGTTTCGTAACTTTATTCAACTTCGCGCTTTACGTACTCTACTAATGCATTATTTTAAGCATCTAACAAACAGCGCCCAAAAAATAGGAAAACCGTAAAAACACATAAAATAAAATATAAAAACGGAAAAATAAAAACCAGTTGAAGAACATAAGTAGCGTTGTTGTAAATGATAAACACTAATTGGCCTGTTTCAAGAATTGCTAATTTGACCCTGCCTATTGTTAATGCCTGTAGTTAACATTTCTAGAATATTTTCTTCGCCCAGAAATAACTATGAGACCCCGAGGAAATACTAATAAGTTGTAAAACTATGTAACTGTTTGATAAGCATTGCCGAGATAAAGTTGATTGTTTGCACGAAATTGTGCACGTAAGTACAACTACAAATACTCTATATGTATATATAAGTGAGTAATAGATGCATGACGTTTTTTATTCGATCAAATAAATAAAATACGTAGGTACATACCCCTATTATTTTCTGTGTAATGTTGACGCAGACTTTTAATTATAGAATTAAGTAGGTAAATAGAAAACAGTTTAATATTAAATAAGTCACTATATTATTTATTTAGAGATCCAAGTATTATTTTAAGACAGCAGTAAGTCTATATCTCCAGAGGAGTCTAAAAGCTTTTGTTAGAGGTACATCTAAAAATATCTGCATCATTCTTGTTAAAAATTTAGTAATTTACCTGTTGTCTCGAAATTTTATCAATCAGCACGTGATATTACTAAAAGTTCACTTCTCTCACAGGTGCAAATCAACAAATTAATTAATGTCAATCACAGAGACAAAAATTCACGAAAACACTTTCTGTATAAATTTTCGCGCCAGGTGCGCCACTGATACGAACGAAAAGCGCGCGAAAGAAACAGCGACGTTCGTTCTGGCGCGCGACTTTCCACAAACTAATTTACTTTTTCCGATAACATTCAGACAAAGCGGACCGAGATGATTGTGAGAACATAGTAAATATTATTATCAGAAGTACCACTATTGAACAAGTGAGAATGTCAAACAAGGACTTATAAAACGGACAGTGTAAATCACCTTACCTTACCTTGAGCTTGGCAAAAAAAAATGCAGAAACAGGTACCTAATTAAACTTCACTGATCGTTTCACGGAAAATTCAGATAATTTATTTATTCTATTTAGGCACAATACAACTTTTTATGAATATAGGTATATTTTAGATATTTATAACTCCTGTAAGTAATAGACACGAGACAAAACGAGTCAAAACGAGACAAAAAATCTGAGCAAAATCGTCATCATCATCATCATCCGCCATTTGACGCCCACTGCAGGACAAATGCCTCCTTCTTGGTTTTCATAACCATGAGGGGTTTTGCCATAATCACCACGCTTGGCAGGCGGGTTGGCGATCGCAGTATGCAGTTGGAATCTCAGGAAGACGCTGCTGCCCGTCTCCTGGTAATTGATTTCCTTAGTCTCCTTTTACGGCTTCATCGATTTTTACTATTTTTTTGTATATATTTGGTAGGTCTAAGAGTATGTCATAAGTTAATTAATGTGGCAAATCAAAGTTTGCCGAGTCAGCTAGTAATCATATAATAACCAGGAAAGGAATGGAATGAAATTAATAACCAGGAAGGAAATGGAGTGACGCTATTCTCTCAACCAGACGTCTCAACCATTTTACACGGAGATAGGTGACCCGACCACCACGCCACTATTCGAATGACCTTTAAGAAACCTCAGATTGAGTTCTTGTCAGCTATAAAATGTGTGATATAGTTATTAATATGCACTCACGGTCGTCAGTACACTTTTTTAAAACTACCTAAATAAATTTTTATATTAATAATTAAATAACAATGAACTCGCAGTGGAATTGGTTTACTACCAAGGGCTTGCAACGTTCATATACTCGCCTATTCTATAATAGGCTTTGTTTTAAGTATAGTATTTCATGCAAGCTCTATCCATATAGAGCTCTCTCCAATCTAGGCACCATTGCCTAGATTATTGAAAGTATGTCAATGACAGTTTTAAGGAAACCTTACTTAGTAGTAAACTTTTCAGAAAATTAGTAAGGAATCATTATCTACATCTCTCGTGATGTCATCATCTTATAAAGTAATAACTTACCAAACAATTTTATGGATATAAGCCAAACAAGCACAAAATAGTACGTATATTATGCAATTAATGAACAAAGGACGGATTTAAATTGAGAACCATAGATGAACCACGAGCAAGTGAAGGATTCTAACGACTGAATCACGACCGTAGGGCGTGATACATGATGATTGAATCACGAGCGTAGCGAGTGATTCATGCCCCTCAATGTAAATCCGTACTTTATTCAAGAGTTGCATACTGTACTTTATACCATGACTACGAGAAATAGTACATTATGGTACAAATGTGTGATGTAAGTGGATAAATAAATAAAATGTTGGTGATTACCGCTGAAGCGCCATTGAGACCTGAGCCGTTAAGTGAGGGTCTTAAGAGAGCCGAGGACGGTCATCATCAATACAAACGTGTATCATACGATGTTTTTCAACAAACTTGTGAAAAAAATAAAATAGTTTTTTGGCTTTTCGCGGATAGCGTTTTAGCCACGTACAAAATGGGGAATTCAAAGTTTTCTTTATTACAGAGAAAACAAAAGTTATATTTGAGTGTAAGTTTTATTTATTAAAAACGTACAAGTTGAAATTATCTATTGAAATACGAAGTTGCATGAAATGAGCAAGCAAAAGGTACATTATTTGTACAATTGAACACGATCTTTTTTGTATCGAAACTTTTTTAAGAACAAAGCAACTCAACGAATAAAATTAAAAAAAACCCTATAACTCACTTGTGAATAAAGAAAAAGTCCCAGTTTGATTACAGGTGTCATTATGTGCCTGATTGCGGTGAAATTAGAGCCATTTTATGAAGAAGTGTGTTGAAGAATAAATTATTAGCGCGGGAGATTGATTTTTTAAAATCGTGTGTATTCTTTTATTTATTTAAATGAGATTCTTAGATAATACTGTATTTGAGTCTTATGCAAACGGCATTCTCTGTTTTTTTCAATAACAATGGTCTGTTGGCACTGAGGCGACGAAATCGTCGGTTCAGGATGGTACTAGAACATTTCAAAATGAGCTGTTATGAGATAAAGGCATTTTCAACTTTTCGAAATAGCCTCATAATGAATTAGAAACGATCAAACATTTTTCTTAGCGTCATAGTGGTTTTAAGACTTATTGAAGTGTTAGAGCCGTTTTTGACTTATTCCATTATTGATTGATCTAGATAGAAAATGATGTTTTTAGGCAAACCGCATACTTAACTCAAAACATGTAATTTTGGAGATGTTCCAGTACTATCCTGAACAGACGAAATGTCGTCCTTCTGTCGATTCGCCATGTTGTTGCCTAGTGGACAAACCTGCGGCTTGCGTTTACTTTTGCACTTGCTCGTGTGCCGTGTTACAATGTGCGGTTGGTTGACTTGGTTGTGCTCATGATTATTTACTTGATTCAGAATGTGCTCGCTTTTCTTACTTATTATTTTTATAATTTGCAATTCAAATTAGAATTTGTCAGGTATACACAAAAACTTTTTGTTTATTGATTTACTTTATGTCGGATTACGAATAGCGTCACTCCATTTCCTTCTGTGGATGTCGTAGAATGCCACTAAGGAAATCAATTTCCAGGAGACGGCAGCACCGTCTTCCTGAGATTCCAACCGCATACTGCGATCGCCAACCCGCCTGCCAAGCGTGGCGATCATGGCACAACCCCTCATGGTTATGAAAACCACGAAGGAGGCCTATGTCCTGCAGTGGGCGTCAAATATTTAAATATTTACCTATGTTGACGGCAAGGGACAAAAGGGAGGTTTTTTTAGTGGTAAAGCAGGTTTCGCTTTGGCGCGTACAAAAAGGGCCGCTAAAACCTGTTTACGTTAAACGAAAGTTTTTTCTGTGTTTGTTTTTGTTGTACTATGTGTGAGAGAAAGAGACAGAATAACGGAGAAATCTGAGACAAGTGTATTTCATTTGTCTATTGTATTAAAAAAACGGCTACGTTCGAGTCGGACTCACGCATGGAAGTTTCCGTATCATCTATACAACATTAGACACAAAGATCGAGAAAGTTTTTGAAGCGAACATAGAACTAAATATTCTGTGTATATTTCAAGCGTCTACCTGTTGCGGTTATTAACATCGAGCAAAAAAAAGGCAAAAAAAACGGAGCCCCAAAAAAGGGACGGCACTACAATACAGGAAAACCGTAAAACCACATTGAAATTAAAATATATAATAGGGGTTAAAGTATGAAATTGCCGTTTTATTGCAATAGGTTCTTTGAATTGACATAGAATCTTCATGGTTTGAGGTTTTCGAATGAAACTTTTTTCAAATGGTTGCTATGATGTTTTTTTTTTTTAAATGTGAAACATTTGAATATCGACTTTCAATTGTTTTTGTTATTCAATTTAGAATAGTGTTAAGTAAGTCCGTGTCTATTTCATTAATAACTTAACATTACTTTCAACTTTCAACCTTTTCGTAGCAGTATCACCCGTCACGTAACTGAGTAGAGTGCACACCTAACCGCGTAGGCATAAAGGTCGACGTGCATTAGAGAGCAGAACAGCCAGGCTCTATGGTTCAAACCACTGGTACGATTATGTTGCTCAAACTGACGCGCTCACTGGGCTCCTTGAACAGAATGGCTTTCTGACGGAATCTAACGGAGTTTTTAGGCATTCGCTCTATGCCATAGGTAGGCGATAAGAGTTACAGCTTGATAAAGAACGACTCGACCGTCTACTACCTTTTATGTAGTACCTATAAGGCAGTCACTGATGCACTTGTATATTTTTCCTAATTTGTAAGCTCGGGAGCCTTTGTTGAAGCGGAGCACTCGTCAGTATCGCAGCTATCACACAACCCACTCTATTTCATAGATCCTATGGGTCATATTTCATAGAACACCATTCATGGTTCTCTATGACAATTCGACGTACATTGCATAGCCGATTAACGCAGAGATTAATAAGGAAGACTCGGCTACGCAATGTACATTTGAACTGTCATAATAATAAAACGCAGCCCCTCGGGCGGTTTGTGGCTCGGAGCGGACCACAAACTAAATTGAAGTGGACGCGCGTTACGTCGCGCAACCCTATGTTGTGTGAACGGGCCACAAAGGCAAAAAAAAAAAATGTGCCCTAGATCAAGTTGGCTGTTTGAACGTTGAAAATGAACATTAATTTTTAGGACTTATATATAATCCAACGTCACCATTTTTCACGTCCTACGTTGGTAAACGTCACAGATTTTTGGAGTTTTGTGTTGTCTTGTCTATGGCATGTATGGTCTATGGTTACCTGCCTGCTGTCATGTCATTGATGATCATCATTCATTATTTTTCGATTGGTCGTCATTACGGGAATTGCGATGGATTTTATTCCTTTTGTAAATTTGTAGTCTACTAATATAAAGAAAACATATTTTATTTAGTAAATTACATATTTTTATGCCACATACTGAAGAGGCAATTTTTATTCGGCTATTTGTCGCTGCCTCATGGAATAGATCGTTCCAAACCACTGTTGTGCAAAATATAGCATTGACCCACGAAGTTGTGATGGAAACTTCCTGCAGCACGAGTACGAGTCGCAAAAAATCTGCGGTTGAGGGCTATAAATGAAATAGAAGTGGAACGGCGTCGTGTGGAGTTGTTCAAGGACTGGTTGATCAAGATCTGCGATCGCTGGTAAGATTTATGTGCGTGACGGTGTCATGAGCACAAACAACAAGCGGCGCGGAGGAGCTAGCGGTTCCAGTTGTGCAGTGCCCGGCGTCCCCGCCCTCGTGAACGCGCCCACAGCCATGTCTGCAGACCTCGCCTCGCTGTTCGAGTGCCCCGTGTGCTTCGACTATGTGCTGCCGCCTATCCTGCAGTGCCAGAGCGGGCATCTCGTCTGCTCGAGCTGCCGGCCCAAGCTGTCCTGTTGCCCCACCTGCCGGGGACCTCTCGGCAACATCCGCAACCTCGCCATGGAAAAGGTTGCTAGCAATGTAATGTTCCCATGCAAACACTCCAACACAGGCTGCACCGTCACTCTTGTGCATACAGAAAAGGCAGAGCATGAAGAAGCCTGCGAGTTTAGACCCTACTCCTGCCCCTGCCCTGGAGCCTCCTGCAAGTGGCAAGGAGGCCTCGACCAGGTCATGCCTCACCTTATGATGTCACATAAAAGTATAACTACACTACAAGGAGAAGACATAGTGTTTCTTGCTACAGATATCAACTTGCCAGGAGCAGTGGACTGGGTGATGATGCAGTCTTGCTTCAATCATCATTTCATGTTGGTCCTGGAGAAGCAAGAAAAGTTTGATGGACACCAGCAGTTCTTTGCAATTGTCCAACTTATAGGATCTCGTAAAGAAGCTGAGAACTTTGCATACCGGCTGGAGCTAAATGGGCACAGGCGGCGTCTTACATGGGAAGCCATGCCACGCTCCATCCACGAAGGAGTTTCCTCGGCGATAATGAACTCTGACTGTCTTGTTTTTGACACCTCACTAGCACAACTGTTTGCTGATAATGGCAACCTCGGAATTAATGTCACAATTTCTATTGCCTAACTAAGTTGTTGTTCATGTTTGTGGTACAAATATAACGGTCCACTATTTGATATTTAAGTAAACATTTTTTATCATCTCAAATAAAGCATCACAACATTGAGTCGATGGAATTAATTTGAATCAAGTATGCTTTTTTCTTACTGGATATTGAATAAAGCCCTGATCAAGGATCTCAACACCATATATGACTCTTTAGATGGTTCTTTCAATCAAACATCGTTTGATGCATCATACCAATGACATTGCTTGAATTGAAATGGATTAGAATTGTAAATCGTTACTGAAGAAGGGTGTGTTCATTTGTTTAATGTAAGTAGCAGAGATAAAGGTTTTGAGTGGATTACGTATGAATTGCCTTGTAATTAGAATAACAAATAAGCTATTTGACTACAAATTATTGTTCTCATAATTTTTGAAAACAAACTTCAGATTTTATGCAAAAGATAAAAATAAGAATTACTAGGTTACTACACCAGTAACTTCAAAAGCCAGTAGTAGCATTAAAATACCACAAATTCAAATTGGAATTCTTCAGCAACAAGTTTATTTTTTTGCATAGAGGCCATTCGAGTATTACGTAAGCACTACAGGGGGTGGGAGGTCTTAGCTTTACAAAGCATAAGCAGCCTATATATGTCCCCCTGTAGGGCCTTGTCTCAGGGAGACAATATGGGCTTAATCACCACACGTGCACACCGCGGATTGGCAGTTTTAAGCGTTGAGGTATGTGAATAGCTCAGACACTCAGCTTTCCTCACGATGTTTTCCTTCATCGTTAGCGAGTGGTATTGCTACTAAAAATTCACAAATGTACATGACTTAGGAAAGAAAGTCATAGGGACATGCCCACACTGGGAATCAAAACTGGGTCTCTCACTTCCAAGTCCAATGCTCTACCCACTAGAATACCACCTCAGGCCGCCTCTGTCTTAGCTTTGCTTATTCTTGATGACATGGGTGGCCCCCCCCACCCGTCTGGATGGTGATTACGTGAAGAGTAGGTATTTATTTTTTGGCAAGAGCTCTGCTGCTGACGAGGGAGGAGAGGGGGTAAATAATTGTAATAAATCTGCTTACATAATACTTGAATGGCCCCATAACTGTGTCCCAGATTTATTAGTATTTATATAACTTTCACAAACTATAAAATATTATGTTTCCAACATCAGTCAAATACCCTACTGTGAGTTAGCGAACTCTCAATTGCCGACAGGCAAGCAAAGTGATAGCTAAATTCCAAATATTGAACAAACTTGTGTTAATTTTATGATATTTTTTGTTGATCGCATGAAAATACTTTAAATGTAAGGTTTAAGTAATTTTATTACTGAGGTACATAGTATGCAAACTCTGCAATAGGCTGAGCTTCAGCAGAGCATTGTGTTTACTGCCAAATAAGTGATATGAATTATTTCAAACAAACTATCTAAATCCTGTGACCATGTGAATAAGTACTGCATACAAAATAAAAATTATATATATTGATATTAATAATCCAACATGTAGTGGATTCAATATTTATTCAAAGAAATAAGTAGACATTATAATACAATTTAGGTACCTTTTACCAGACTCATAAGTTTCCTTTGTTTAGTTAATTGGATATCTGTTGTTTTAGTTTTAGTAACGACATTTTTACTTTTACCATTCTCTTAGCCCATGTTACTTAATAATTATATTGGTTTAGTATTTTTGTAATTCTTTTATATCCCCTTAGTTTAAGACAAGTTCATTCTTTACACTTAATCTTATACCGAAAAATATTTGTCTTGTTTCCTTAGAACGAAACTGGTAAAAGTTTATTGAAGATTATAGTTTGAATAAATTTTTGTAATGTAACAAGGTGTTTGATTACAATGAACAAAAGTTAATATTTGACTATACACTTTATTGAAATAGTTATTGACAATACCTTATTTTTTTATGATTCATTTATGCACTGCATTTGTTAAATAAATAATATAGTTTCTCAAAATAACAATTTAAATACTTTCTTAAATCAATATAAGTAAATAACAATTGCAGCCTCATATGTACACTGAACTATACAATAGTGACCTGAATCAGCACATTTCCTAGAGCCAAACATCCTGCTGGGTCGAGATACAAGGACCGGTAGATATCTTAAACAGCAATCCACGCAGTCGGGATAAGTTCGGATGGACACGTAAGAGCAAATTTTTTTAAATTATTTTAATGGAACATCAGCAGTGCAGACTCAAGGTTTGTCAGCGGGCAATGGAGCGCAGTATACTTGGTGTAAAGAGGATTGACGAAATCCGTCGACACGACACTGCGCTCCAGAACCAAGATTGTCGATGTGGGAGCTGCGACCGCTAAGCTGAAGTGGAATCGGACGGGCCACGTGAGCCTTATGGACCCAGAAAGGAAGGCAAAAATTGTTACCGACTGGGTTCGATGTGACGGGCATCGCAAACACGGGAGATGGCGAGTCGACCTCACTAACTTTCTACCGGGTTGGCCAGAAGGCCACGAACAGGGAGGAGTGGAGAACTAAAGGGGAGACCTTTGCCCAGCAGTGGGACACAGTCGAGACTACATAAAAAAATATGTAAAGACTTAGGTACAAAGAATTCTAATGAGACCCGAAATACGTCATGCGGAGTCACAAGTTACTTATCGGGCATTATAGCCATCTCATGGCTAAAGGTTCCTAAACCCTAAAGGTTCCGTACCCACTGGGTAAAAACGGGACCCTATTACTAAGACTTCGCTGTCTGTCCGTCCGTCCGTCTGTCTGTCTGTCGCCAGGCTGTATCTCAACAACCGTGATAGCTAGAGTTGAAATTTTCACAGATTATGTATTTCGGTTGCCGCTATAACAACAAATACTAAAAACAAAATAAAGTAATTATTTAAGGGGGGCTCTCATACAACAAACGTGATTTTTTTGCTGTATTTTTTTATCTTTGTGTCTAATGTTGTATAGATATTGGCACGGAACCCTTCGTGCGCGAGTCCGACTCGCACTTGGCCGGTTTTTTTCCAAATCGGATTAGTAACATAAAATCATATCACAGGTAAAGTTTCTAGGACTTATCACTACTCTGTGGTTGTAAAGGTGAAGGTAGGAGACACGCAGTCATAGGGGAATCATTGTCATCTAATATCGATTGCGACGCTTGAACTGGACTAAACGGGTCTCTGGTTTCAAAACCTTGATCGGTCGATGAAGCCATATTTCCATGCTCATGATTGGTAGCTAGGCTTCTGCTAAAGCTTTGATTAGCTGATAAGTCTGGTACAACGCCCTGGTCGGTTATTAGACCAAAGTTCTGGTTGGTTGATATGGGAACGTTGGAGCTTTGAGGCATAATTGGACTGAATGGGTCAACTGGCCTGTGTAGGACTTCAAATGGATCTGATTGCTTATTGGTCTTCGAGTCTAGTAGACTGAACTCATCAAAGGATTCTAGGATAGGGCTAAAAGGGTCTCTCGGCGACGGCGCGAAGGAATCGAATGGTTTGCTTATGCCTTCAGGACTAAATGGATCCTTTGGTTCTGTTTTCGGGACATCATCGGCGGCACTGTTTTCGCCACTAAAGTCTGACAAATCTAAATCGTAATTAATGTTACTCAGACCAGGCGGTATTTGATCGGCGCCAAACTCGTCTGGAGTCATCAGTTCATCAAAGGAGCCGAACCCCACGGGAGATGGCGTGTGCAGTACAAAAGCGTCATTGTTTGTTAATCTGGAAACTGACGATTTGAGCGTGTTAGGAGAATCCGGCGCCGATGTATGCTCTGTGGTGCCCAAGCCCAGTACGTTCGTTTTCTCCGGTTCCGCGACTTCTGGCGTAAGGAACAAAGGCTGTGACTGCTGCGGCGGAGTATCTTCTTTTGGTATTTCGACTTGTGTGGCGAAGTTTTCCTGGGATGTTGTTGGCGCCGTCGTTCCTAAGTCGATGAGAGATGATGTCTTGATGTCTTTGAATTTACCGAAGCGCGGCAGTTCCCTTCGGGGCTTGATCTCTAGTGGGGTCTTGGCGAGGACGTCTTGGACTTTCTTTGTTATCTCTTTCTGTAAAGGAGCAAAAATTTACATCAAAATCAAAATCTCTTTTTCTAAACAAAAGGACAAAAGGGCGGGTATTGTCATACAAAACGAAATCAAAGACCTGTGGGATACAGGCGTGAGTGTGTGTGCGTATGTTAATTGCAATATGTCAAAAATAACGACTCAGTTAGGTCTTACGTCTTACGGTCTTATTTATAAAAACACAATTTCTCTAAAACACTACTCAAAGGCAGTTTAAGTAATCTGTGGTTACGTGTTTCCTTTTACCACAGAAGACAATTTAAAATTACTCTAAGGAGTGTTTTATAAATAAGGCCGTTAGTTATTAGAAACACGTAATATTATATGAAACTTCATTCATCATTGAACACATTATATGAAACCCAGGGCATATTTTGGCAAATTACGTAAGTTGGCCAAAAGAGTCGGGAGTGAGAGAGGGCGTCAAAAAACCACCTGGTGCCGATCAGTGACCTTAGAGGCGACAACACTAAGGCTGGGATGGGAAGGCCTCGAAGTCGTCGCTCAAGACCTCAGTGAGTGGAGACCCTTTATAAAGGCCCTATGTCCTTGATGAGTGACCACAAAATAGAAGTCAACATCATCAATCTGCCCATATTTATCGCTGCTGGACATAGGGAACGCCCCAAGGCACGCCACCTCTGACTGCCTCGTTGGCCTAGTGGTATCCTGATTACAATACCGGAGGCCGTGGGATCGATTCCCACAGGAATACGATGTGCATTTGTACAAATGGCCTCAGTCTGGGTGTATTTCTATATTGTGATGTCCTTGCCTGGTTACCATAGCACAGGGTCTGCTAGTTTGGGACCAGGTCAAGTGATTCGTGGATGATGATGATGACGTGACGTGTGGTGGTTATTATATGATTACTAGCTGACGCGGCAACTTTGTTTTGCCACATTAATTAGCCTACGACCTACTCTTAGAGCTACCAAATATATACAAAAAAACTAGTAAAAATCGATGAAGCCGTAAAAGGCGACTAAGGAAATCAATTACCAGGAGACGGGCAGCAGCGTCTTCCTGAGATTCCAACCGCATACGCATAAGCGTGGCGATTATGGCAAAACCACTCATGGTTATGAAAACCACGAAGGAGGCCTACGTCCTGCAGTGGGCGTGAAATGGCTGATTATGATGATGACGATGAAGCCGTTTCGGAGGAGTTCGATAACAAACACTGTGTCACGAGATTTTTATATATTAGATTCTCTCTGTCCCCAGCCATCCTCAGGATATAAGCAAGTATAACTAACCTGAAACTAACCAAAAAAAAACGTGGTGTTAGCGGGGCGGTGGAACGCCGGCTTCTCATTCGAGAAGTCGTGGGTTCGAATCCCGGCATATACCAATGACTTTGTTTCCTAAATCACGTACATTTGTGAAGTTATAGTAGCAATACCACTCGCTAACCGTGAAGGAAAAGATCGTGAGGAAACCCTAGTGTCTGAGGTATTTACATACCTCAGCGCCTGCTACGTACAACGGCCCAACTGTGAGGCTAAGTGCGGAAATCTCCAGTCGGATTAGAACTAACCTGAAACACGTCAGTGGAGTTGGCAAGGTCGTTGGCTCGCGCCTCAATGCTCTTGAATTCGGCCGTCAGTTCTTTGATACTGTTGGTGAGCTCTTCCGCCTCGCGTAGCTCTGCGCACAGCGACAGCGCCGCCGCCTGGTGGCGAAAGGGACGTTGACAAGGCGCCAGACGAAGCGATTCCCATACAAACGTAGTTTGGTTTTAATTTACAAACGACGTGCGTGCATGCAACGACTAATGAATGTTGAGGAAGCGAAAGTGATCCGTCAGGACCGTAGCAAGTGGCAGTCCCTTGCCTCCGCCTACCCTTCTGGGATACAGGCGTAAGTTTATGTTATGTTAAAAAACATATTAGATTTCGTTTTATTCATTTAATTGTAAACGTTTTCTAAGAAGGGTGTAGATGCATAAAACCATTATTTTACGAGATAAGTAGAATATTGATAAACAATTCATACATGATAAGGTGTTACGTGCAAATTGTGTCGTCATAGTTTGAGTCCGATTTGTATGGTGTGTTTTTGTACCACGTGACTAAAATGACTTTTTACATGTCACATTATGAAAAGTATTAGTCGTAGAGATAAAAATTAACCACCTTTATTTACCATTTAACATGGCCTCTCCGATTATATTAAAACAATTTTGTGCTAGTTGTCCATTATTGATTGAAGGCTGCACTGATCGAATTTAATAAGTTCGATATTAATAAAAATTCAAATCAAAGAAAAAACTTCTAGACCAAAAGTTGTTGCCAAACACAAACTCTAATTGGGGTGGCTCAGGAATTGCGCGATTATAGAAACAACCCTGTATAAAATGCAATGGCCGTTCTCATCTCGCAAAATCTCGATAACGACTCGACCGATGTGCTTTTAAGTTTACTTTATACTTTATTGCACACATAAAAGACAAATTTTACACACGAATAACACGAATGTTTTTTTACTTGTCAATGCTGGGGTTGTTTATGAAAACGCCTAATTTTGTATGGGAATCGCCACTTTAGATTATTTTCGATAGAGGTTCTGGTAAGAAACATTTTTTCGGCACCATATTCTGTGAGAATGGGCAGTAAGCACGATTAAAAGCCTTGGTCGTCAGGACTTGCGGAATTTTGTCAATGACTGTCAATACGTCTTGCCGTTTCCCGAAGGCAGCACCCCAACTGAATCCGTCTTGCAATCTCTTTCTCTTGAGGTTCACAGCTAAAGTGCAGCTGAGTCGGCCCAAGATAGACGCATATATGATCCAAAACATATTTGGCCACAGCGACTGGGATCTGACTCTGACTCGTCTTAGCATCGAACTCTGATCTACGTCATACCTCAAAATTATACTTGTCGACCGCTTCAATCGCAAAATCAGCTACCTTTCATAGTCATATTATTTATTGCTAAATCACGTGCACAGTTACAATTACAGGTGGTATTGGTTTTTGTACGTAAGTACATGATACTATGTGAGGGCACTGCAATACAGTTAGTCTTACGACACAGCGTTAAATTAGATTAAATTATTATTATTATGTACCTTTATGATAGGTACGTGGTTTTTGGTGGGACATGCAATGCCGATCATCTATCTGCTCACCCAAGAGCTGCCCCCGATGGAAGCCGGCATGGCCATGTAGCAGTCGAACTCCTCGTTATCCATACTCAGAGACTCCGCCGTCATATTCTCTATGAAGGACACCGCGCAGCACTGCAACAATAACATAACATAACACAAGCAGCCTATATACGTCCCACTGTAGGGCACAGGCCTTCTCTCAGGGAGAGAGTATGGGCAACAATAAATTATCGCAATTAGTTGTTTGTCTTTAGATAGATAGATATCTATTCTATCTATACTAATAATAAATCTGTAAGGGTCGGTCATGGAGTAAGTTAGTTTGTTTTCAGAGATATTGTGTTTATAGGCTCAATATATGATACTGAAACTAATTTCACGATTTTTAGAATTTTTTTCTGTATGTGTGTATGTATGTATGTTCCTCCATAACTCTTAAACCAATTATCCCAATTTGATGAAATTTGGTATAAAAACATATAGACATCTGGGACACAGGATAGGCTATTTAAATTCTAGCTCCAGTTATGATAAGACGTGGGCCCCATACAAATGCTGCTTCGTAAAAATCGAAATGTACGCGAACGGAGTCGCGGGCACAGCTAGTATTTAAATAAATAATTTATTTGTGCTTAGAAGCACACACACATAAAGCATTAATTACGTGCACATAAAAAAGTGTATTTCATACAATAGTTTAGATACAAGTACAGATTTATCTTACAAACTAACTTATATGTATAAACACAAAGTTCTATGGCACTTTTAGGCCACATCTGCGTGTTCCACAGAAGCTCAAAAAGGCCTTATCTCAGAATTTATTATAAATATCCACTTTAAATAAGCATTATACAAGCATCCACTTTTACTGATTTTCAGCTACAGCCAATGAGTGTGAGAAGGGCAATGATAGATATTTATATCAAATCATTAAATTGTTTAAAATAAAAATAAAAACAGTACAAATTAAACCATACAACATAACAAGAAAATAAAAACCGCTCTGTACATGAAATATATGAGAATTTCATTATAATTGAAGTCTATTGATTTAATTCTTAAAAACCTTATTTTACCAGTTTACTAGGGAATTAGTGTTGCGTGTAATTAGTGTGTTTTATTTTTATTTATAACTGTATTTGGGCCGGTTCGTTTACGTTTCTACGTTTTATGTAAAACACTTACGAGGGTCGCTTAGCGCCATTTTTTGTTGGACTAGGAAAAAAAAAACTATTTTTTCTGTCATTTCCGTATTTAAAGAATGAAAAAAAGAACACAACGTGTAAAAATTTACAAAAATGAAATTAATGACTACTTCTTTGCGAGACTCACTTCTTTCCTACGTTAACGAGCTATTGCTAACGCTATTGTAACGTTAACGATGGGGGCGAAATTATCTTTCTATTCTAATGACGTTGCGTAACAATTTGTTATGCCTAAAAATACGAGGTACACTAAAAATTAATCCTACCTAGATCTATTTATCGTCCCCGAAACCCCCTACATACAAATTTAGAATGATAGATAAATTTCAATTATTTACACTTGCACACACACAAACTGAAATGTAAAAGCGAAACAGCATAAGAAGAGTACAGCGGAGGAGAAACCCAACAACGAGACAAACATAACAAAATCAACAATAATATAAAATGCAAGGATGCAAGGTACGGTGTGTACTACATCAATTAGGTACGACATAGTATTACTGTATGTATTCCTTTACTTCATCATCATCATCATCAGCCATTTGACGCCCCACTGCAGGACATGGGCCTCCCTCATGGTTTTCCAAGCTTCCCGGTGTAGTGCCGCCCGCATCCAGCTACCGTAACCAGGTCGTCAGACCATCTGGTGGTGGGCCTGCCCACGCTGCGTCGTCTGGTCCGCGGTCACCAGGTCAGAACTTTTCCGCCCCGACGGCCATCAGTTCTCCGAGCTATGTGCCCCGCCCACTGCCACTTCAACTGAGCAATTCTTCGAGCTGTATCAGCGACTCGGGTTCTTCTGCGGATCTCCTCAATCCTGATTCAATCACTCAGTGAAACTCCTAGTATAGCTCTCTCCATTGCTCGTTGGGCGACCTTGAGCCTTCTTATGAGGCCCATAGTCAGTTTATTTATTAGGTAAATAATCGCGAATAAATTTTATAATCGCGATTACACCCCTTAAATATGCAACTATAAACCGCCACAATAACCTGTCAACTCCATAGCTTCATCCGTTCCTGAGTAAATACGCTTCTGCTAAAATCGCTAAAACTTACCAGGTTCGTGAAGTAATAGCCGCCCTCGCCGGTCATCAGCCGCTGTGCGTTGCAGAACCGCGTCACGAAGTTGATATTGCTGATCAGACGAGGCGGATTCGCTTTTAGCACCTACAAAGCAATAAGCCACGTTTCACTAAACAAAATTGATAAAAACGCCAAAATAAAGTGTTTTCAGAGAAGCGAGCAATGGTAGCGGAGCGGTAGAACGCCGGCCTCACATTCAGGTGGTCGTCGGTTCGAATCCGAGCATGTACCAATGACTTTGTTTTCTAATGTTTTCTAAATTATTGAATCTTATCATATAGGCTCTGATGTATTAAGTTAAAGATAATTTGAAAAAATATGTTTTCCTTCACCGTTAGCGAGTGACATTGCTACTACAACTTAACAAAATGTAACTTAGAAAACAAAGTCATTGATACAAGCCGGGATTCGAACCCACGGAATACCGAATGTAATTTTTAAACGTTTTTTTTTTATATGAAATCGTAAGCACGTCACAGATAAGGAAATGCTTCAACTATTATTGTTAAATTCTCATTTGTAATTCCTGGTGTACATACAATAAAGAATATTCTTCTATCTATCTTTCTAATGAGATTACAGCAATAAAACCAAGTGTGAGTCGGACTCGCCCATCGAGGGTTCCGTGCAAATTTGTAGGTACACATTGTAAATAGTTCAGAAATCGAGTCTCGCAGTTTTTTCCAAGCTTTCCCCGAACTTCAAACACAATTTTTTATGATTTAATTCTAAATGTATAGTTTTCAGTTTCTTCCCTGTACTTGTTGTATAAGATGATGTTACTTGCCAAATTTCATAGTTCTAGGTCAACGAAAAGTACCCTATAAATTTTGATTCCCTCGAGTGTTGAAATATACATTTTTTGCGGCATAAACGGCGGTTAACTTAGAAGTTTGATTATTTCACAGCTTCAAGGAACTGTAGAAATGAGTATGTAGTTTCAATTTCAATTCGTTACCTCCAGACGTTCCCGAGATAAGATGCCTTGACAGACAGACAGACGGACGGACGGACAAACAACGAAGTATAAGGGTTCCGTGTTTTCCTTTTAAGGTACGGAACCCTAAAAAATCATTGCTGCAGGTAGTAAAGTTAAGTAAAAATGAACGACATTGAATGCCAAAAACACACTTTTGTACATAAATATATACATAATTAAAAAAGTTTTTTATTTGTATTTTATAAAAAAATTAAATCATAAAGGTGCCGTTTTCTGTTGTGTACAACAAAGAATATTCTTAGGTGATCTCCGTATCTAAAAGTTTTTGGCAAACGGAGCCATGCTCAGCAATACGCCGCCCGGAGACGCATGCGACACCTGTCGGCGCCGATTTTCAGCATGAGCCATTAAGACAAAAAATAGATTGACATAAACTAAATCAAAAACGGCGTCGTCGTCGTGTTACTTATCTGCTTGTTTGGTGTCTGTGATGTATCTTGTTGGTATAATAAATGTCTATAATCTTTTTGTTGCACTAACCCGCGCTGAGGACAATTATAAAAAACTAAAATCTAAATTTCGCTGCACTTGCCAATTGGCTCAGTTGGGTGAGCGCTGGCACGGTTAGCCAGAGGTCACGGGTTCAAGTCCCGGCATGGGTGGGATTTTTTAGCCTCTAAGTAGTTTTTTATAATAAATGTCTTTCTTCTTCTTCTTCTAGCGCTGGAGTGTCACAAAACGCACTCACGGTAAATATGAGCGCGGGCAGCAGGTCGTCGGCGGAGGCCGGCGCCGTGTCGGTGGAGCACAGCGCGACCACGTGGCCGCAGCAGCGCCGCACGCACGCCAGCTTGCCGCCCGGCGACGGCGCACGGTCCATGCCCAGTAGCTCTGCGAAGGATCAGACGGGCAGGTACCCTTAGGCTTTAATTTTTTTAAGAAACCCATTTGGGCGCTGTTTGCTGAAGTATAGGTTCACGCCTAATTTAGCCACGGATGCTGCTGTATGCTTTTTGATAAATGCACATAGCATAATTCTAATTTAAGAACCATTGTATGATTTCTCGCTCGTAGCCCCGGCTGCCTGAGTATCGCTCGTAGCCCCGGCTGCCTGAGTGATCTTAAACGATCACGAAGGTTAAGCAACACAGGGCGCGTTCAGTGCATGGATGGGTCGCCGTCTATGCCTAACGCTAGTGGCATTTTTCTGAGCGGTTCCGTGCTTCGCAAGGCACGTTAAGCACGTTGGTGCCGGCTGCCGTCGATAGATGGCAGTCGTTAAGCCAAGTCAGAGGCCTTAGGGCGGCTTGACAACTTCTGACAGTAGACGAGCCACTAGTCTACAAGCCTCCACCAATCCGGACTTGGCCCCCGTGGTGGAGTATGGCCTATACCTTCCTCAGGGAAGAGACCCGTGCCCCTCGGTGGGGACATAATGGGTTGATGATGAAGTATGATTTCTCTGAGACAAATTATTATTATTATTATTTAATGGCTCTGTAAGTAGTTTTAAGGTTGCCGTTACACCTGACATGCTGTCTCGCTCGCACATTCTAACATTTTTAATTATTGCATTCATCATCATCATCAGCCATTTGACGTCCACTGCAGGACATAGGCCTCCTTCGTGGTTTTCATAACCATGAGGGGTTTTGCCATAATCGCCACGTTCGGCAGGCGGGTTGGCGATCGCAGTATGCGGTTGGAATCTCAGAAAGACGCTGTTGCCCGCCTTCTGGTATTTGATTTCCTTAGTCGCCTTCTACGACAGCCACGGAAGGAAATGAAGTGACGCTATTCTTAATCCGGCGCCACACGGCATTTATTATTGCATTAAAATGAGTATACTTTGACATTTTTAAGAGACCCATTGGCAGGCTCTGTAAGTAAAGAAAACCACTACAAAATAATAAGCAGCCTATATACGTCCCACTGTAGGGCACAGGCTTTCTCTCAGGGAGAGAGTAAAATATAAAATATTATGCCTCTAACATAAATAATGCTGCTTCGCATTTTGACAAAAATTTTTACACTGCAACAAAATATATCGCTATAATAGTAGTTTATGCAACTGTCATATAATGAAGGGTATTAAAACACGAGTGTGAGTTTATGAAACGAGCGCAGCGAGTTTCATAATAGTAACGAGTGTTTTAATACCCGTGTTATATGCAGTTGCATACACTACTTTATCTTCACTAATGCAATTAAAAATTAAATTCACGCGTACGTGTATAATCACAGTGATTTTGCCGCCATTAAAATTTAACCAATGAGAGCGCAGCTGCGCGCTTCAATAAAACGCGACCAACCTGATTGGCCCTGCAATCAAGTTGGTCGCGTTTTATTGATGTTATAATGAGATTTTACGATATCGATGTGAATATTATACCATCATGTGAAATTGCTTAAATTGAGTGTTTTGTTGTCTGCGCTATAACAGTAGTAATTATAAGTCAAGTATTGAAAACATAAGTAGAATGTTACAACATTAGTGTAGATAAATTAATAAACAGCTCTAAAATAGACGTTCTCCACTATAAAATAAAGTTTCAATGTGTAATCGCGTCGCGCGGAACGTGGCCTTAAAATGTGTTGCTAACCGAAGTCTAATTTCTTGATAGCGCAGTGTTACAGAGTCAAGATCCTGATATGAAGGATCCGGGTTCGATACCAAACTATTAAAAGTAGTTCTGTAATATCCGTAAAATTTAGTTTAAAAATCATCAGTTTTAGCCGGAATCGTCGATTTCAAAGTACATTTAAATGTAACCCTTTTTTCTAACTTAGCCGATTTCCACTGCTGGACTATTGCCGGTGACAGAGAGGAATAGAAGGGTAAAGAATTCCCTTAGACTTTAACCCGGTTTCTCGTACACTAACAAGCTGTTAATCTACTGTTAACAGCTATCAGTAGTTTTGTTTGTATGCACTTTGGTCAATTGACAGCTGTTAACAGTAGATTAACAGCATGTTAGATTGCCTGTTAGAAGCCTTAGACTTCCTCGGCACAAAGATCGTGAGGTATCCGTAGCGTTAAACCCAGTCAGTGGCCGATTGGCGTATCTATGATTATTTTCAAGGGGGGGATGACCCTGAAAAGCGATGGCCTGCCACACCGAATCATGGAATGCATGTATGCAGTAACAAAACGTGGGCACGGCCCACCCGGCTCCCCTCTATCTACACCAATGCAGTTATCTTAAGAGCTTAAGCAATTGCTTTGTGATTATTATGTCGATTAACGACCGATATCGATCCGTTGACTAATTGGTGTTGAGCTAGATTTAATAAAATTTGGACAGATTTTAATACGAAAATTCAGATTAATTGTTTTAATAAGTGCTAGCAGCTCTAGGTATAGGTTGTTTGATTTGGGATGGCTGTAGCAAGTTAGTAGTTTGTGAGATTTTGACATTAACCCCACAGGATATCAATTTTTTAGGTTGAAATAAATTTCTGATGGTACAAATTTTACTGGAAAGTGTGAGGTTTACTAGAAAAAAATATATAATTCATCTAGAAACCTCAATAGACAAAATGTTCGGTTAGCCGCCATATTGGAGTTTAGTGATGTCGCCTTGCTATCAGCGGCGAGCGAGAGACAAAGAGTTGTTCAATTACATTCTTTAATTAAACATGCTGTTCACTTCGACCTGACCCGTTCTATTTAGGTCTATCGATATAGTTAGATAGGCTCTCTCGCACTCTATTTAACAGTTTAGAATAAGAAACCAACATGGCTACTAAAATCCGCCATGTTTGTTTTAGTGACGTCACTCTGACATTTCTCGCCATTGTGTGGTTTTTTTTTGGGGCATTTTGCTGCTGTTTCCCGCGTAGTCCTGGAACTTACCTCCGATGGCGCGGTACAGCAGCTGCCGGGAGACCGTTCTGTGACGATCCAGCTTGCAGTCCAGGTGTCGCTCGCACACCCAGCCTAGTTGCTGTATTCGCTCCGACATGAGCCGGTCCGCGCGCTCGTCGTCCGTACCGTTCGGCGAGAATGTTACTGACGGCAACCTAGAGGAGAAACGATGTCGAAAACGATGATTGTAAGAACACGGCTCCTTAAAACACTAATCAAATGCAGTTTAAATAGTCTGTCGTAAAGGATAGAGCTTACCACAGACTAATTAAACTGAATTTGAGGTGTGTTTTAGAGGAATCGTGTTTTTATAAATAACACCATCTGACTTTGCCGATAACGTTTCATTGGATGTTTTGACATCATCGGCGTCCTAGTGATACTCTTCGTGGTCTTAGAAAATGGTCGCCAGGTAACGCTGACCCCTCGTACAATACGATTAAAATCAGTTAACGATTCGGCTTTTCTCGGATATCATCACCTAAATCCCGAGACGGAAATGACACGAAATACATTACCGCGATTTCTTTTAGGTAGTATTCAATTTGAAGCATCATAAACGCAATGTATAGCACCTGCCAAGATGACATTACTAATCGGTAGACCTAAGAAATGTATTATGCAGAAGTGATCGCATCGTAGAAAGCTCTTTAAATCTTTCATGAAAGTTATATATCATTCGTCGTATCACGCAATAATCAAAATAATCCATTTTTAAACGATATTTTT
The DNA here is from genome assembly GCA_963969515.1 of Yponomeuta evonymella. Lineage (NCBI taxonomy): Eukaryota > Metazoa > Arthropoda > Insecta > Lepidoptera > Yponomeutidae > Yponomeuta > Yponomeuta evonymella. Next base: position 20,393,713 of record OZ018346.1, on the reverse strand, counting down.
TGCCGGGCACTTCTTTGGATTGTTGATCTTTAGGTGACTGATCTGAGAGCTTGTCGTTTTCCTTCAAAATTTTTAACACGCTGCTTTTCGAAACTCCGGTTGCTTCACAAACCCTGTCCAAAATTTTTTTATGATAATTACTTTCTTCTTTTTTAAATAAATTAGCTTCTGTTCTAAAATAGTTATATACATTATTTACAATTTCACGAGATTGAGCAACAATTCACGAGTTTGAAGCTATGATACATAACTATTGTAAGTTAATTTTGATAAACGTTGATAGGATCGAATATTTCCACGAATGAAATTAGCATTCATAAACATAAATGTATCATAACGTTAAACTGTTTTTATTGACACTAAGAAGTCATACTGTCAAAATAGTCAATTATTTTTCTTATTTCAATATCAACCCCTCATGGTTATGAAAACCATGAGGGAGGCCTATGTCCTGCAGTGGGCGCCATATGGCTGATGATGATGATGATGATGAATATAAAGGTTGTGTTATTTTTGTGCTACAAAGGAGGTTTTGTTGCTCATATCGTTCTTGTATTGACAACGAGTAATATAATTAAAGGCCATATCTGTAAATTGATAACTCTATGTACTGATTTTAATCGTACTGATCGACTAAATAATCGATATATAGGAAGCCTATACAGGAAGAGTATTCAGAGTAAGAGTATTTGTAGTATTATAATTTATGGAAATAACAATTATTATTTAATTATTTTTTTTTGCAATTTTTTTCTGTTACAACAGCAAAAAAAATTGTAATATTTACGGGCTTAATGCTAAATAGTATTTTATTCTAAACCGACAGGTGTCATGGAGAGGGTGGAGGTAGTGCCAAATTTTTCTTACATAAATTAAATAGTATTATGAACAATCTTTTAACTTCCACAAGATAAAGAGAAAATCGCGCGATAAATGTACTTTACATTTATCGTATCGTAACAGCTCTGAAATAAAACTACCACATCACAATTGTTTTAAAAGCGATGTCCATAAAACGTAACCTTTTGCAGTATAATAATTATTCATACCAGTATAAATGTTAACAAGATAAACAATACTTAATTGGCACAGTTTTCAAGGAAATTAGCATAATATATCTTGTGCTCCGCAACTAGAAGACGCCATCTTTTTTTATCTACTGCGCTACTATTGTTCTGTCGTTATTTTTGTTTTACTTAATATGTCCTGTCACTGTCAATATGAATATTATGTTAAGTAGGCTTAACTTATAAATTTATATATTTATATATAATATTAATTTTATTTTTATTTGTGTAAATTGTATGTATCTGTTGATAATTTAATATAAATAAGGTTATTATTATAAGGTTATTCAGGCATATATAATTCGATACCAAAGGTTTGCTGGAAGAGAATGCTTCTTGCATTAAGCACGCCCTTGTACATTTACAATGTAAATAGTGCAATAAAGAATTAAAATGATAATAATAAAATTATTCATATACCTATAATTTTGTTTGTTTGTAAATTTACTTCCTTCTTCATTAGTCCAGTCCATCCAAAGATTGTCTGCAAGAGATCACTTTTAGTGATAAAGCCGCCATCTGCACTCTTAGGTTAAGAAACATCTGTGTAATTTCCATTTTTATTTACAATAATGTGTTCTCTATCTATCTACCTATCTACTCAGAGAATAACTCTAGTTATTAGTTTTCTGTAGAAGTATCTCGGACCGTTTGTGATTTCTTCACGATGTTTCACGATTCACAGTAAGAGGTGATAATATTGAAACCTATTCAAAACTTACGGAATCAATGTCATAGACTCTTGATTGTAAGCCAAGGCAAATGCTATCCAGGTATAGGTTATTATTGAATCAACTTGACATACCGATCTCAGATTTACAGGGTGTAACAGAATCCCACTACCTATGCAAAAAAAAAACAACTTTTCTTTGGTAAAAACTTCAAAATAGCATAAAGTATCAGGTATTTCATACATTTTTATGTGTAGATGTTAAGTTTAGTATGAACTTATTGAAGTGTTAGAGCCGTTTTCGACTTATTCCATTATTGATCTAGATAGAAAATGATTTTTTTAGGCAAACCGCATACTTAACTCAAAACATGTAATTTTGGAGATGTTCCAGTACTATCCTGAACAGACGATGTAGGATTTTTTGTGGATTTTTTTTCTACTTTGAAGTACTTACTTAGGGCATATTTACACGACTTTTTGCAACGGACAGTCCCCCTTGCTGCCCCATCTTGGATTACCACCCTGTATATAAAGTTTAATTGAAATAACGCAAAACCTGAAAACCGTTTGTTTAGTAATGATAAAATTTAAACACTTCAATAAACAAACGTATAACTAAAATTTTTGTTTTTCATATAACCCTACCACAACTTGAGGCGGTTGGTCGATTTGAAAAATAAAAAAATAATGATTGTGATTTGTAGACTTTTGCTTAATTCAACTGATTCATAGTCATAATCATAACCATAACTTTACTGCGACCAAGTAAGGTGCTGGCACTTCACTTGGCTATTCGTATTCGCGTATTCGCCGAAAATTTAGAATACATTGCAGGTTTAACAAAAATCAGCGCTTAAGATTCGTCAGGATACCCGGCAATGGATGTTTAATATTTGCCAAATACGCAAATACGAATGGCCAAGTGTGATGCCGGCATTACATATTTGATGTTTATCTCATACCATGACATGACACCCACTTAGGGCACAGCAACATTCGAGTAGCATGCAATATTTAAACTAAATTTAACAATATTATTAATTTCATATTGTTATTACACTAGACACTGAAGAGGTTTTGCCTTGCTTATTTCAACAACACGCTGTATGTCCGACTGCAAAGACACAGGCTTAATCACTCCACGTGCCCACCGCGAATTGGCGATTTCGAGCGCCGAGGCTTGTGAACAAGATGCTTATGGCATTAAGTCTGCCATATTATACATTACGTTCTGTCACGCTCTCCTCTGAGTAATTCAAAGAGACAGCGCTACAGTTAACTATGTACTTAGCGAAACTGGCCCTAAGTGCAATAACAGTATGAATAAAATTAACACGTCACCCCCGGTTTCTCGTAAACTAACAATCTATTAATCTATTGTACTATGTACCTTCGTAAGTATTTTGTGTTTGTTGCCTTTTCCGGTGTACAATAAAGAATGTTCTTATCTTATCTTATTAATATATTGTAAACAGGTATTTTTGATGTTTTTTTTTTCACTTTGGCAAACTAACGGCTGTGGCGGCTGAACTAACAGTACATTAACATATTGTTAGTGCACGATAAATCGAAGGTCAGTCACTCAGGAGTACTTACTCGTGTAGATACGTCATGGCGTGTTTCTCGACAAAGTCCATGAGCAACTCCTTAGTGTCGGAGTCGACGTTAGCGAAGTGCGGTGTCACATCCATGTGCTTCATAAATCGCTGCAAAAAGCAATATGACGTTCAAATCTACTGAAGTTATTCCGGTAATATTCGGTTTGAAAAACGAAATTATTCATCCATGGCTAATTTTTTTTCTTCAAAATTTGATCAATCAGGAGACGGAAAATGAGGAAGGAAAGAAAAGAAGAAAAGGAAGGAAATCAATTTTATCAGGATACGGGCAGCAGCGTCCTGCCAAGCGTAGCGATTATGGCAAAACCCCTCATGGTCATGAAAACCATGAAGGAGGCCTATGTCCTGCAGTGGGCGTCAAATGGCTGATGATGATGATGATGATCCCAGAGTTAATAGTTACTATTGGTTAATGGCGTGCAAAGCAAACATCTGTGGTAGTGAATTATAGGGGGTGAAAAATGTCTTCTATGGTTGTGACTTTTCGTTTCATCAAAATGAGAATTACTCATTTTGTAACACAAGGCACCCAGGAATTGCCGTATGATCTTATCCGATGGAGAACATGCACAAAAAATGTTTAAATATAATCGAAGAGGCCGTTATAAAATAAACGTGGCAATTTTTTTTTCTCGATATAACCCGTCGAAAACTCATCCTGGTCACGTGGTACAAAAACGCGCCATACAATACGTGCTCAAACTATGACGTCACACCTTAGAATTTATGTAGCGTTTATCAATATTTAAGTTATCTCCTAAAATATTTTTTTTATGCATTATGTACCACATGAAGCAATAAGCAATTGAGCTTGATTTTGAACAAGTCAATTCGTCAGCCCACATTCTTTCACTGCTGGACAAAGACCTCCCTAAGGCGCAAGACACACAGATGGGACATGGGGCGAGGGCGCGGTAATATGTAAAGAGTCACAGACCACAGTCCCTGATCTGCGGTCGCTCTTGGTCTGTGACTCTGTACATATTATTACCGCCCCACGTCCCATCTGTGTGTCTCGCGCGTAAGGCAGGACCTTTCTGTCCACGCTCGGCCATTCTTATCCAGCCGCTGCCTGCCGACAATCTTCTTCAGCTCATCGCTACAACGAGCTGGTCCTAACCAGTATACAGTCATAAAAATCTTACATGCATATGTAATTGCACAAACAGTGACGTTTTCTATAGATTAATACCTACAATGACAGAATTTTTTTTACATAATTTGCAATCTACTCTGTTACGTACGTAAGCAGTGAATTGTCTAGGTACTTTACTTTATTTTCTAAATGCTGATAATTTTTTTTTTGTTTTTTTGCCGTTAACCACATTTCGGCAGATATTGTGTTTTCTGGTGACTGTTGTATTTTGTTTTGTGATTTTATGTTTTTGAGTATTGTGTCGTCAAATAAATATATCTTTCTTTCTTTCTTTACTCAAGTGATACCAGTAAAAAAAATCTTTGCACCTACAATTGACACAACATAAGTAATATTTTGCTGTCTAAACTTTTCTATCAACTTTTCCTTTCCATGCACTACTTGCTTCGAATGGGTGAGGTTCTGAATCAGAATCTCAGCTTATCGGATACGAAGCATTCATCATAGACGAAGATCCTATAGAAAAGTTCTCCAATGCTCACGTGGTCATTGGACTCACGGTAAATAAATATACCTAATTACTTACTCCGCTGGCTCAGCGACCCGAAGCGGTTCTTGGCCTCCGGCACAAAAAGTCGCCACTCTTAGCAATCTGAACTGGCAGTGGGCCAGTGGCGGATTTACCAGTAGGCTGAGTAGGCTGGAGCCTAGGGCGGCCGATTTTAGGGGGCGGCAAATTTGGCCCAATTGTTTTTATCTTACAGAAATTAAAAAACATTATAATATACCTAAAGAAACGAGTGACAAAAATTTTTATATTTTACTAATGCTGAATATACTGAGTATACTGAAAACTGACGTCCGTAATCCGTATAATAAAATAAAAGATTACTAAACGCACTGTTAAACATAGGTACTTATTTTCAACTTAGTGTCAATATTAATTTAAATTTAAATTTCGTAACGTAATGAGGACGTTAGAACACAAATCATAAAATTGCAATTTCAGAATAAATATGATTGTGAACTAAACTAGCGTCGCGTAGGTATTGAATTTCAAAGGTCAGTAGGGGCGATAAAAATTGAATAGCCTACTAGCGGCAAATTTGTAAATCCGCCACTGCAGTGGGCTGTTCACATGTGCCGAAGAAATGATGGTCGACGGGGTGCAAAGGTTCTCGAGTGGAGACCACGCACTGGCAATCACAGTGGAGCTCGCTGGATCGACGCTCTGAGGCTGGATGAGGGTGGCCGAGGACAGTGGCGTGTCTCGGGAGAGACCTATGTCTATACAGCAGTGGACGAGGACGGGCTGATTGATTACCTGATAGTGCCTCTGCACGCGCTCGGACATCTCGTCGGCGGACATGCCGGCGCCGGCGCACTTGCACACGTCCACGATCAGGGACGTGACGAAGACGCGCGCGTCGCGCTCCGCGTGCGCTCCCAGCGGCCCGTGCCGCGCGCGAAACGAGCGCCGCACGCGCTCCGTCACCGCCGCCGGCACCTTGAACTCGGGCTGCCGCCGGTCCGCGTCGCGGTCCTGCTCATCTAGAACGGGCAGGTCGTGACCACAGTACAAAAAAAAACTAAATTAAAAAATAACTAAAAATCCGAATGTCAAGCACTAACTACGAAGCAGGCAGGACCCGACCTAGATACCTCGCAAGGATTTACGATGTTGTATTTGGGCCCCGCCTGCTTATTAGTTAATGCTTAACAGTCGGGTTGTTGGTTATTTTTTTAATTTAGTTTTTTTATTTTTGTCCTTTTTGTGATTTTTTTTATTTTTGACACTCGCGCAAACATGAACGAACCGATTGAGATCTAATTCGTCAAAATCTAACCATTGGTTAAGGAGTTATGAGGGAACATAGAATCGGACATACTTACATACATACATATGAACCAAACACATTACCCTCCTTTTGGGCTCCGCCGCAGTCGGGTAATAAAGACAGCAATCTTCGGGCCCACGCGAAGCATATTGGCTAAACTAGCTAAAACGGTGAGGGCTGTCGCTTAGCGAATGGCTTAGGGGGATCTGCAAGGTGCAATGTCCATGCGGCGGCGCGCGGTCCAGCGGCCGCTGTTGCTGCACGGTAAACATAGCGATAGCAACATCTTGGCCCCATCTCGCAAACAATATTGAGCGACGTGCGTGCAGGTGCAGGTCATAAGTCACAACTCGAATTCGCGCGCGGCCATCCGGCCGTGAGCATTGGCGACACGTCTGAATGCTATTGAAAACGCTATGCAGCGTTTGGCGGCGTGTGCTTACGCGGAACAGAATGTGCTTGTGTGTGTGCGTGCGGCTGCACTCGCGATTTTCTATGGAGATTACCTAGCGGGTTATGACGACGGTCTTGCCATGCGAACAACTCCTATAGATAGATAGAATATTCTTTATTGTACACAGAGATTACATTAACACAAATTCAATACATCGCAGTACAATTGGCGGCCTTATTACTCCTATATTGAGAGCACCAAATCCTGAACGACTCCAATCGTCTAAATGTCAAATTCCATACTAACTGTTATCGCAAACGTCAATTCCTAAAGTCAACAACCCATCGTGTAGGCGGTCTACCCACTAAACGACGGCCAGTTGCCGGCCACCGCCCTGTGACCTCCGACCGTCTCCCATCTAATCCCATGTCCGGTGGACTCGTCTGCCCACGTCATCCACTTTGGTCTTCTGTCGAATCGCATGATATATGCCCCAGAAAAGAAGTCTCGACTTTAGTTCCCTTACCAGTGCTGGACTTCTTGAACATGCTGAACTTGAGCAGGTTATGCTTCTTGAGCGTCTCGCTTTGGCGCAGACGCTTCTCCTCGAACTTAGAGAAGGAGGAGTGCGGCGCCAGACGCGGGCCCGCCTTCTTATCGGGCTTCGGCAGCGTAGCCGACGACGATGCTGGATTAGGATTAAGAATAGCGTCACTTCATTTCCTTCCGTGGATGTCGTAGAAGGCGACTCAGGAAATCAATTACCAGGAGACGGGCAGCAGCGTCTTCCTGAGATTCCAACCGCATACTGCGATTGCCAACCCGCCTGCCAAGCGTGGCGATTATGACAAAACCGATTATGAAAACCACGAAGGAGGCCTATGTCCTGCAGTGGGCGTCAAATGGCTGATGATGATCATGATATATTAGATATCATAGTAATAGGGGCCGCAGTCCGAAAGTGCCCTGGGCTTCCAATAGTTTAAAGAGTTACAGAAACAGAAATGTGAGAATTTATGGGACACAGACAGGGCAAGAGAATTGATACAGATAATGGATTAGCCTTTCCTTACATTTTACACCGTCGGACCCCTAAGAGATTCTACTATAATCGCCACGGACTGGGGACCCTTAAAAATAAAACCGGTGTTCGACGCGTGTGATAGTTACAATTAATTCGCTGATAGGTATTTACTTTGAAACCACAGGGCACAACAACCTTCCATGATTTGAAGAAAGGAAAATCCAATACGTGCGGCCCATTAGCTCAGTTGGGTGAGCGCTGGCACGGTTAGCCAGAGGTCGCGGGTTCAAGTCCCGGCATGGGTGGAATTTTTAGCCTCTAAATAGGTTTTTAAAATTGCCCTCAGCACGGGTTAGTGCAACAAAAAATATAATCATACCTACGTACAGCGATATCATTCCGATGTAAAAACCTATCTGCAAAGTGGGTTACTCGGGGCTGCAAGTGATGTAAATTGCTTCTGCCAGATGTCGCTGCCTGTACGTAAGATAAGTTTGTAAAGAGGTCCAAAATTTCGCCGATGCCTGCACTTGCCCATCAGCTCAGTTAGCCAGAGGTCGCGGGTTCAAGTCCCGACATGGGTGGAATTTTTAGCCTCTAGGTTTTTAAAATTGTCCTCAGCCCGGGTTAGTGCAACAAAAAGAATATAATGGAAAATCCAATTAAACCTTTTCCACCCCAAGATTCTGGACACAGGAAAAAATGTAAAGGAGACGATCGATACGAGTTTTTTTTTTTGTTACCTTTGTACCAGACTGCCATACTGATAACTCCTACGACCACAAACTGGCCTGGCTGATATGATCCACAAATAAGTTTCGTAAGGTGCAATCGTCAAACAAAATTACGTAAAAAATCGCTGATAATTATCACAATTATATGTAATTGATAATTTTGGAGGATGAAGGTGAAGTACATCCTGATAGCTTTGATTTTAATCTTGTTTTAACATGGCATTCCTATAAAGTAATGTTACGTTTATCAGATACTTGAATCTGAGAGTTGCGCGATTTAAAGAAACAACATGAAGGTTAATGAATGTTGTTATTAGTTTTACATCCTTCTAGAGTCCGGCTTGAGTATAACAAATAGATATTAGCAAGGGCCTTTCCATTCGCCTTTCTGGGCAAGTGCTCAGGGTCCCCTGATACATTTTTTAATGTAACCTATATATACAATGTACATTCCACTGCAGGGCACAGGCCTTCTCTCAGAGAGAGAGAGAGAGAGCCATAGAGAGTACGGACTTAATTACCACACCTGCCCAGTGCGGATTGGCAATTTCAAACGCTGAGGTATGTATGTGAACACAACCGACACTCAGGTTTCCTCACGATGTTTTCCTTCACAGTTGGCGAGTGGTATTACTACAACTTCACAAATAATTAGAAATAGCTTAGAAAACAAAGTCATTAGGGATTCGAACCCACGACCTCGCGAATGTGAGGCCGGCGTTATACCGCTCCGCTACCACCGCTTTAGAGCCCCCTAATTCCTGGCAGCTCACCAACTAATAGCCGACAAAGTCAGTTGGGATATATATACTTCATTTTTTTGTAGTTAAAATCGTCATTTGTCCTATAACGTTGACAATAATAAACGATTGGACGGGCCCGCCGCCCGCTAGTCGGCTCTAGCCTCTCGCCAGATACTTACACATACAACTTTAACTTTTACTATGTAATTCTGTGAAGTTAATGCACAACCCTCTGTGAAGAGATAAACTACGTCTTCTTCTTACTCCACCGTCTAACATAAAACATCTGCTATGCGACAGCGCGAGGGCTGCTTTCCCGCTTTCCTCTGCTCATACAATGTTTATACATGCTTACCGTTTTTGCATATTTTTGCATGATCTATCATCATCATCATCATCATCATCATCATCATCAGCCATTTGACGCCCACTGCAGGACATAGGCCTCCTTCGTGGTTTTCATAACCATGAGGGGTTTTGCCATAATCGCCACACATGATTTGCATGATTGTCCTGTATCATATCATAGTCATAGGTGCCCAGAAACTTAATCAAACCTGAGTGCCCGAAAACTTCGATATGCTAAGCCATCAATTTAAAAGCTGTTCTAAAATATCTGCAGCTCTATTCCAGTATTTTCTGCCGCCCGCCCACTAGTTTCTGCTGAAGAGACTATTTGCTGACATAAAAGATTTGATTGGTTACTAATATCTGGTTATCTGAGTTGATTGTTTAACTTATAATACACAATGAAACTATTAAAATAAAACCGGTCAAGTGCATGTCGGGCCACGCGCAATGTAGGGTTCCGTAGTAAGAGGGTTTTTTTATCTGCTTTACAGAACTAACAACTTTATCAAAGTCATTTTCAATGGATTTTGTACGAAATTTTACTTTTATAAGTTGGTTGCCTATTACACGTTAACTAGTAAAGCCTACTTAACCGTGATAGTCTTCCTTTTAAATTCATTATATGTGCTACTACCCTGAAATTTTTCACGTTTCTAGTAGGTGTAGGCGAGAAAAAAAAAATTGCATTACTAATTTAGGTGTAGGGGAGGTACCCTAAAAAAATTTTTTTATTCGATGTTTTATTCTACCGTTTTGTCAGCGATATAAATATGTACATCCAAATTTCAGCTCTCCAGTACTTACCGTCTCTGTGCTAAAACGCGGACGGACGGACGGACAGAATAAAGTTTAATAATAATAAAGAAACTCCACATATTATATTCTTCTCTAAAAAAATAAATATATTTATTCTGCACCAAAGAAAATTAAGTATTCATTCAGTTATTAGGATGATCATTACACATTAAAATATATAAGCCGCTTTTATGTCTTTTCTTGTATTTTGATGGGCAATAAATATTTTTTATAAAATTCAAGTAATTTTTGTTTACAAAAAGAGAGATAACTACTCTTTAACTAATTACAATTTTTCATAATCTCAGAAAATATTTGTCTTGCATGCATACTTTGAAAAAGTGACATTGTCATTATTCAAGAAAAAAACTAGACATACCAGCTCGGCGCTGCTTCTGCATGAGTTCCCGATGGCACTTGGAGCAGTAACCCTGCCACTGCGGGTTGCCGAAGTAATCACACCCATTTTTGCACTTCAGCTCGCTCTGATCCATCCGCAGAGAGGGCATCTTCGAAAACATCATTGTGGACTTATATGAACGCTTCAGGTTCGTTCCGTACCACATTTTAACAATAATTTCCAATTTTAATCCCCAAAAAATACACTTCTTGTTTATATCAATTTTAAAGCTCTTCTCTCAAACAGAGTGCCGTTAGCGTAGGCATGTGGGGCAGACTCAACCCATAGTCGTTTGGAAGGAATGAAAAACTTGACTATCAAAATACAGCCATGCATAGCTAAGTACTAAGGGTCTAACGGCCGTTGAACGGCTTCCAGCGTTATATAGGCTACGCTTATCAGGTAGCGTACATACTTAAGTCTAATACTATCGGGATGATAAGAAAACGAAACAATAAAAAATACATAGGCAGGAAATCCAAGAGTACTTTGTTGGCAGGTAATATGCGGTAAGAGCGTTGTTCTTACCTTAGGTCCTTGGTGAGGCATCATTTAGATTTCTCGTGTACAGTTTCACTTCTAAGCCTTTTGCACAGGTTCCAATCCAATAACTTACGACAATATTTGCAACATCGACATGATCGACACACACTGGTACCTATCAAAAATAATCAAAATTGTTGTGACAAGTGACAGGCAACTCTAGTCTGTGTACAATTTTGACATTTTATTTGGTCTGTGGTTTGGACATTGCCTCTATGACTCACAGAACAATACATACCTACCTACGGACCTACCTACCTAACTATTGCTCTGCCCCTATATTACGCGCACCAAATGCTTAGCGATTCCAATCGTATGTCAAATTAGTATGGAATTTTACAGACGATTGGACGCTCAGGATTTGGTACGTACGCATAATTAGGCCACTGAAGTCATTGAGGTGTCTGATATGTTAATGAATGTATTCATTAATCTGAGGATGTGTCTCAAGCCTCCTCTACATGTCAACAGATGCGTCCGCGGACTCTGGCAAATGCATCCGCAGATGAATTTCCACGAGCTGTCCACACGTCTCTAGGTCGATCAGTCTATGTTCATTCTCGACAGATGTAACACGCCTTCGGACATTAAGGTTTAAAAAGTGGGTACTGAGATTGTAGCTGCCGCAGCTATTTATTTATTTAGTACTTTTAAGTACTACTTGAGCAGTATCGCAGTAGAGTTATTAAAATGAAATGGAGAAGAATGTGGTCGCCGCACACAGAAACAGAACAAAGTAAGTGGAATAAAGATTAGATTGGGTAAGAACATTTAGGACTTTCAAATCGGTACGGGGATTAAACCAAAAGAAGCACGCATGCACTCTCAATCGCAACTCCGATCAGTGATGCGTCGGCAGACGTGTGGTGTGGCTCAGGCCCTCGTCACTCCATACAAAAAATATTATGAACGTACTTTGTGCCAACAATGAAACAAAAAATATAATCCTGCTAAAACAAAAGGCATTAACTCCGCAGTGAATCACGTAGATGTATCATGATTTAAAATTAAGTCGGGTTATATGTGAAATCTAATGTTGGTAATGTTGGTATTACGTATTTTGCAAATGGCCGGTAATTTTGTTCGTTTGTTGTTTTTGTGTGGCATTATTTTATTTATTTTAACTTTAGCAATAGGTGTAGTGCGTGAAAAGTGATTAAACAAGAAATATGGGAGGAAAAGCATTGAGGAAATGTGAAAATTGTGGCATTAGAAGAGTCAGAAATTAATGTACGTCTGGCATATTCTTAGCCAGATATCCACTGGAGCCAAACAGGTAAAATTAGCAAGTTTATCATAATAAATGTACTCAAATTTTGATATTTATTTAATGCGCTTGGATAAAACAACTGAATTATTTAGAACAATTTACGATTTTGACAAATTTAAATTAACGCCGGTTGTAGTGCGGTACCCATGTGGTACATTTTTTATCGATATTTTGGACGATTGATTTCTGCCAGATATTTCTACATGCTGTCTAAAATTTATCACAACTACTTAATTTTAAACGTCGAACACCACACAGCAAGAACAGAAATGATTTATGTTGTTTTATTTTGCTCAAAGCATTCAGTTTTGTTTTATATTTTAAAAATACATTGCACCGCTTTGTTATGTATTCTAGATGCCGCTTATGGGTTAAAGCGACAGGCAATGAAGATTTGCATGGTGGAGCTGTAATAGCCACCGTTAAATGACGGAGAGAATGATTGCCTTAATTGTAAAAAAAATTATTCGAAGACAATGTCAAATATATAATTTTGATTTCATAAAGGCAGAAGAAATTAACGCGAACGCAAAAAAAATTTCGCAAGCTCAAAGTACAGCAAAATAGTAAACAGGCGATACAAACGTTCCTTGACATTATTATTATTAGCAGTACCTATACCATATTTATTTGGGGCTGAGACAAATTGTAAACAACTTTTCAGTACTCTTTAGACTATTTTCATTGTCGAAAAATGTTATTTCGGTTTTTACACTAAGAAATTAGTAAATTAGATTGAATTACATTTAATACTTTATAAAAAAATTACGTATACAACATTATCAGACAGTATCATTTTAAAAGTATTAAAAAGTTTCATTTTGTCTCAGCCTCAAATAAATATGGTATAGATAATATTTTTTTTTACTTATTGTTTTGTTTCTTGCAGACTCCAAAGATCTGAAATTCGACCAAAGTGCAAAGTTTTGATAGCGACGTGACGCATTGGTGACATTAAGTTTTCTACACTTGATGCTAAATAAATGATTTGATTTAAAAAAATGCCTTTTTCATTATGAAAGTAAGCGATAATCCATTCACACCATATCATACTCGAAATAATTGAGTTGACCTACTGTGTTGGGATTTAACGCCTACTTTAATTTCCAAAGCATGAAAATGAGGTAAGAGGAGAGACGTCTCGAATTTTTTTTATCGATATCGATAAGTAGTCCATCACTAATGTTTTGCAATTTCATTCTCATGTTGGTATTATACTATTTTTTGTTAGGTTGGTACAAACTACGTTCATAATTTTGAAAACGTGTTGTTAGCAAGTGCCGACTCTTATAACGTAGTGATTACATACTCTTTGGTGTGGCTGTGAACAGACGCCGGGGGTTCGCGCCGAAACCCTTTGATTTGTACCACAAAAACCGACAACAATCGGATTCGAGGCGGACGCATCTGTGGACGTTAAATACCTACCAGGCCCTCGTCACTCCATACAAAAAACATTATGAACGTACTTTGTGCCAACAATGAAACAAAAAATATAATCCTGCTAAAACAAAAGGCATTAACTCCGCAGTGAATCACGTAGATGTATCATGATTTAAAATTAAGTCGGGTTATATGTGAAATCTAATGTTGGTAATGTTGGTATTACGTATTTTGCAAATGGCCGGTAATTTTGTTCGTTTGTTGTTTTTGTGTGGCATTATTTTATTTATTTTAACTTTAGCAATAGGTGTAGTGCGTGAAAAGTGATTAAACAAGAAATATGGGAGGAAAAGCATTGAGGAAATGTGAAAATTGTGGCATTAGAAGAGTCAGAAATTAATGTACGTCTGGCATATTCTTAGCCAGATATCCACTGGAGCCAAACAGGTAAAATTAGCAAGTTTATCATAATAAATGTACGTTGATATTTATTTAATGCGCTTGGATAAAACAACTGAATTATTTAGAACAATTTACGATTTTGACAAATTTAAATTAACGCTGGTTGTAGTGCGGTACCCATGTGGTACATTTTTTTATCGATATTTTGGACGATTGATTTCTGCCAGATATTTCTACATGCTGTCTAAAATTGATCACAACTACTTAATTTTAAACGTCGAACACCACACAGCAAGAACAGAAATGATTTATGTTGTTTTATTTTGCTCAAAGCATTCAGTTTTGTTTTATATTTTAAAAATACATTGCACCGCTTTGTTTTGTATTCTAGATGCCGCTTATGGGTTAAAGCGACAGGCAATGAAGATTTGCATGGTGGAGCTGTAATAGCCACCGTTATATGATTGCCTTAACTGTAAAAATTTTTATTCGAAGACAATGTCAAATATATAATTTTGATTTCATAAAGGCAGAAGAAATTGACGCGAACGCAAATAAAATTTCGCAAGCTCAAAGTACAGCAAAATAGTAAACAGGTGATACAAACGTTCCTTGACATTATTATTATTAGCAGTACCTATACCATATTTATTTGGGGCTGAGACAAAGTTTGACAAACTTTTCAGTACTCTTTAGACTATTTTCATTGTCGAAAAATGTTATATCGGTTTTTACACTAAGAAATTAGTAAATTAGATTGAATTACATTTAATACTTTATAAAAAAATTACGTATACAACATTATCAGACAGTATCATTTTAAAAGTATTAAAAAGTTTCATTTTGTCTCAGCCTCAAATAAATATGGTATAGTTAATATTTTTTTTGACTTATTGTTTTGTTTGTTGCAGACTCCAAAGATCTGAAATTCGACCAAAGTGCAAAGTTTTGATAGCGACGTGACGCATTGGTGACATTAAGTTTTATACACTTGATGCTAAATAAATGATTTGATTTAAAAAAATGCCTTTTTCATTATGAAAGTAAGTGATAATCCATTCACACCATGTCATACTCGAAATAATTGAATTGACCTACTGTGTTGGGATTTATCGCCTACTTTAATTTCCAAAGCATGAAAATGAGGTAAGAGGAGAGACGTCTCGAATTTTTTTTTATCGATATCGATAAGCAGTCCATCACTTATGTTTTGCAATTTCATTCTCATGTTGGTATTATACTATTTTTTGTTAGGTTGGTACAAACTACGTTCATAATTTTGAAAACGTGTTGTTAGCAAGTGCCGACTCTTATAACGTAGTGATTACATACTCTTTGATACCTACCACAGACGCGAAAATCACCCCCTCTACACGTCGGCGGACGCATCCGCAGATGACGTCTGCAGATGCATCTGTTGATGTGTAAAGGATTCAGATTAATGTCTGTGTGTTTGGTTGACTCTTTTTTATTGGCTACAATGATTGAACACTGGAATCACCGTGATGACTACTAAAACTTAAATTTCAGTGTTATTTAATTTCGCACAACACTCCTCAAATGTAGGTGTAGGTGGTATACCACAGACTATTAAAACTGCATTTGAAGTGTTTTCGCATCGAAGTGCATCTTGTTTTTATAAATATGACTACCTATATCTTTTCAATAAATAGTATTTATTCAAATCTCTTACGTATGTAAATAAAACTTACAAAATCTTCCTCTCAGATTTAATAAAATTTCTCATTTTTCTGACAGTCAAGTTAATTCTTACACCTGGCAACTTTTTTCTTGCAGGGAGGTAGGGAGGGAGTGAATGTTATGATACCAATATACCATACTTCGTTCGTTGGCGGGTTCATGAAAAGTATGCTTCCATGCTGGAGATAAATTTTCACTAAAATCAAGATAACAAAACAATACGTAAATTAGGCTAGTAAATTAATCCATATTAATTGGTCGCTTGATAACTAAAACTAGGTCGACGACTGAAAGAGTTTTCAATCACTTCGTTCGTTACCGTAGCAACAACAAAGTAAACATTGGCGTATAAACACCACTTGCCAATAAGCGCAAATATTGAGAATTAAATTGAACTAAATGGATTATTTGCAAATCAAAGATGGGCAGTATACGAAAACGATTTATTCAATGGTAAGTATATCCGCGGATCTTTCGACTTAGAAACGTCCACTTCCTGTAAAATCACTTACATTAGAAAGTCTAAAAAGTCTAGAAAGAAATATTATTACTTACAGTAGAAAGTCGATTATCCGAACTAATTGGGGAACATGGTTGTTCGGAAAACGGGTTTTTTCGGATAATCGAACTACCTTTTATTTGCCAACTAAAACTATATACTTACATAATTATGCCTAATCAATTTCAGGCAAGTAGGTAGGTACATAAGTATATAGCTTGTAATAAGATACATAGTTATGCATGAACCTTCAATCAAAATCAAAATTTTTTATTCAAAGTAGCACAGAAACTGCGACTTAATGAACGTTACAAGTTAAACTAGGTGTCCATTTCAAAATCTAGATCATTTTGGAGAAAAAATGGAAACTCCAAACTTAGTCTTTTCAAGTCCTTAATTTACAGGATTTATATAAATGTTCTAAAACTCATGCATTGAACTGGCTTTAATCTTTAATGTTATAGTAGCTTTTTTGGCACAAAGTGTGCTTCACACATTTTTGAACCGCGTTTCTGGCAAGCTTATTATATCCTCAGGGATCTTATTGTAGAAATATAGATAGATAGGTACAATAAACTCTTACTCTTTGTCTGCCGAAGCAACCACCTCGTCCACCCGCTTACGAGCAGATAAGTCTCGCACTTTTTTGAGGACTGGTCGCATTCAGCTTGTTCATGAAACCATCGCAAGCCAGTACCTAAGCAAGTTAATTCAGAAGCGGAAGCAGCAGATATTATGTTATTTTCATTATGTAATCCACTAGTACCTAAATGAATTACTGGCGGCGTCAGTCACGAAGTCCAATTTCAATTTCACTATCCTACATTATGGCCCTGCATTAGGTGCCTTTTATCTCTATCGAAGACATACTACATTCATTGTTGCATGCACCTCTTCTTCGGCACAAGTAGTGGGGAGAAGCGGGCCGCGAGGTTCGTAGCTAGTTCGGTTAAGCGGTCGTTCGGATGACCGATGTTCGGATAATCGACGATCCCATGGTATCTTGAGTTGCCTTGCATAATATTACGAATATTGACAAAAATCTATTATCTCTATCGGGAAACTTTAGTGCAATAGCCGAACATTATTTTTGCAGCAAAAGTACCATTCAAAAGATAAACGAAAGGTACCACTCGTTTCGCTCGATAAATAAACGGCATTATCACAGGCATTACGGTAAATTCGTTAACGAGTGATGATAAGGATGATTAACGATTCATATAGATTAGGTTCAGTCTCAGTTGGGTTCGATAGTCGCGCTTAAAAAAACTTTGGCCTTTGCATCTACGTAATGAGATAATTTATGCAACGTCCCAGGGCACTTTCACTCACACTAGATGGGTGAAGGACCACTCGGACGCTGCAGTGCCTGGGACATTGTTTTAGATGATGTTGGCTTGCCCAGCACCTATACCACTACCACTATACTTAGATATAAGAAATTATTTGTATGTAATTCTTTCACCTGGTTGTGCAATAGTGTTCACTATCTATCTATACCATCCTGACAGCTTAGTCGGCCTTGCCCGCAGGAATGACAAGTCAATACCCACGTGCGGGGCCAACCGAGCCGCGGGTTTCTTCACGATGTTTTCCTTCACAGTTAGCGCTTAAGAGCGTATATGATAAGAGCAACCTTTAAGGTAAGGAATACTATAATTATATGAATCATATTCCTTACGTCCTTTGCATTCATGCTTAGCGGTTATGATAACAGCAACCTTTAAGGTAAGGTAAGGAATATAATTCATGCTTTTTATTTCCGCATCGCATCGAACCAGAAGTTTTGTTGCAATAAAAACATGTTCCTCTTCACTACCAAATTGGTAGGTGTCTATCCGATCTATTCCAAAGTTATGATGGACCGACATTAACACACACCAACAAAAGACGCAATACCTATTTCATATAAGCAATGCTAAAGATACAAGTAACATAACTTTGGTAATACTTTCACATAAGTAGATAGTCTCCGTCTGTAGCGCTTCAGACGGTTCTTACATCTATTTGAATTGCGTCATTAACACGAGCCATGGCTTAGCCAGTCCTGTTCGTACCCGTTTGTAGATAGGTAAATGGGTACCTATCTATCTACCTGATAATCAAACAAAACTCTTGACCTGTTTCCACAAGAGGCTCTCCCCCCACAGCACAGCTATAGATTGCAGCTTTAATCAATTTCCTTTTTGACGAGTCTTAAACCAATTATACTATGTAAGTACATGTAATTCAGTAAACTGGGCTGGGCCCATAATATGCTGTTGGAGATAAGCTCGCCTTTGTACATGCTATTTCCTATGTAATGTCATGTTCAATGTTTCGGGTGCAATAAAGTATATACTATACCTATGCTCTTGCTCCGTGATCGTGATGATTTTAGCTAAATTTGTCGACTATAATCACCACGTAATTAGGTCCCCTAATATGAGGCCATACAAAGCCCCATCCCTATGGAAGCTCTCTCTTGTGACTAACACATTCTTGCTCAAAATGGCCTATTGGAAAGGACGGAGCTGCAAGACCAAAGGAAGGCGATTGAAATCGCAGTCATAGAAATAAAGTTGAATCGTTTGGGAGTTGGAATAATATCGCAGTGGACTAACATCCTTAGCAAATACGGCATGAGTCCACTTAAACATATCAAATAAGTCAGCGCTATCAATTAGATATAATTCATAGAGAATAAAGCATAAACACTATATTAGTGCGCATTTCAACGACCTTCTATTAACAAAATAAACATTGTGGAACGATGTTGAATAATTACGTACCTGCTTTATAAGAACCTACTTACTTAACAACGCAATAAGCATAACTAATTTTAGCTAGATCACTATCGTACTATGACATTGACTACAAAGTAAAGTTGTTGAAGTTTTCAAACTTCAGACAACAATAAAACAATTATTACGTGTAAAAAAATCACTATATAAATAAACCTAAGTATATATTTTCAGATAAAGGAGGCGCGGTATGAGGACGCAATAAAAGCCCTCAATGATGCTCTTAACTTTAATCCCAATCGGGCTGGGTTATCATTGCTTGGATACTGCTATTTTCGGACCCAATCTTTTGTTGAAGCAGCCAACTGCTATGAACAACTTTCGGCTATGCATCCCGATGTTCCAGAATACAAATTATATTTTGCACAAGCTTTATACGAAGCTTCGATGTTTGACGAATCCTATAAAGTGACTGTAACCATCACTGCACCAGAATTGGAAAGAAAAGTGACAAAGTTGCAATCAGCTGTCAAATACGGTGAAGAAGACACAATCACAGCCAAGAGCTTGGTCGATTCATACCCTCAAGATGATCCAGATAAAGATATCAACCTTGGATGTTTACTATACAAAGATAGTCAATACGAAGAAGCTTTGCAAAAGTTTTCCAGGAGTCTTAATATTATGGGCTTCAATGCACATTTGCACTATAACGTGGCACTATGTTATTTCAAACTTAAGGAATATCCGCAAGCGTTAAAACATGTGACGCTCGTTATTGAAAGAGGTATCAGAGACCACCCAGAGCTAGCAGTCGGTATGCAGGCGGAGACTTCGGAGGTTAAATCAGTCGGAAACACGTTGACTCTTCACGAAACTGCATTAACTGAGGTCTTCAATCTAAAAGCAGCCATTGAGTATCAGCTGAAGAATATAGACGCAGCGAGAGAAGCACTGAATGACATGCCCCCAAGATATGAGCATGAATTGGACGCTGTAACACTTCACAACTTGGCGTTGACTTCAATTGATTCCAAGCCGACAGATGGGTTCGAAAAACTGCACTTTCTTTTGCAGCAAGACCCTTTTCCCCCAGAGACGTTTGCTAATCTCCTATTACTCTACTGCAAGTTTGAATACTATGATTTAGCTGCAGATGTTCTGGCAGAAAATGCTCAGTTTACTTACAAATACCTGACGCCTTATCTGTATGACTTCTTGGATGCAGTTATTACGAGCCAAACATCTCCTGAAGAAGCATTTCAGAAGTACGAGGACATAGCATCGAAACATGCCGAGCAGCTCCGGAAACTAACGAAGGTCGTTCAAGAAAGTCGGTCCCAAGGTGACAATGATCAAGTCAAGCAAGCTGTAGTAGAATACGAAGATGCGCTAGAGAGATATATTCCTGTAGTTATGGCTCAAGCAAAGATCTACTGGGATATGGAAAACTACGGCCAAGTAGAAAAAATATTTCGCAAATCTGTGGAGTTTTGCAATGAGTCCGATGTCTGGCGCTTGAATGTCGCTCATGTATTATTCATGCAAGAGAATAAATACAAGGAAGCTTCCAGTTTTTATGAGCCTATTGTGAAGAAACAATATGATAATATATTGGACGTGAGTGCAGTTGTTCTTGCCAACCTATGTGTATCCTACATAATGACATCCCAGAATGAGGAAGCTGAAGACATAATGCGCAAAATTGAAAAGGAAGAAGAGCAACAGATATTTGAGGACCCACAAAAGAAGTTCTATCATTTATGCATTGTCAACTTAGTGATAGGCACTTTGTACTGTGCTAAAGGAAACTACGAGTTTGGCATCTCGCGTGTAATCAAATCTCTAGAACCTTTCAACAAACGATTAGGAACTGACACTTGGTTTTACGCCAAGAGATGCTTCATATCATTCCTAGAGAACCTGGCTAAGCATCTAATAGTAGTAAAGGATAGTACGATAAGGGAATGCCTTCTGTTTCTTGAGGGATGTGAGACCAACGGCCGCCGCGTAAGCACAGTAATTGAGAATCCGTTTCAAGATGAGGATGCAAACACCAAAGCAAAACAAACAGTGACTTATGAAGCCCGTTTACTACGCTACATGTTTTTCAAACTAAGGAATATTGACGATTCTGTTACTATTAATAAGTATGAGGACTTGAAATAAATGCACAAGATCTTACCAGGTGGTATCAGTCTCTTATCTATACCGGTTTCTCGCGTCCTTATCTTTAAAGATGAATGGTCCTTCTTGGCCAAATGACAGGGAAGCTTTAGGGACATTAGGATCTAGTTCAGGTTCACTGTCTGTCTCGATGTTCTCCCATGTGGTCATTGCCATTTCTGTACCTATGTAAAACAAAAGAGAATAGGTTAATTTGAAATTTTACTTAAGATTCCTACCTAAGTGCAAAGTGGAATCTTACCTGTTCACTAAAACAAAGTCGTAACCTATTCCTTTTAACTTGTTTAGAAAATCTTTCAATCTTAGAACGCGATGCCAAGGTAGGGCAGGTACTGTGGTCCCAGAATATTTATAAGTTATGCCAGAATTACCGTACGCTACTTGCTGAATTTATTACTAGCTAACCTGGCAAACGCTGTCTTGCCATATTAATTAGCCTATGAACTATTCTCAGACCCACCAAATATACACAAAAAATTTCACAAAACTCGGTGTAGCCGTTTCCGAGGAGTTCGATAACGAAGTCGCGGGTGGTGCTGCGGCTGGCCTGGCTGCTAGGGAAGTGAACGCTGTGCACGATGAAGATACTGACCCGGCTTCCAGAAAACTCTACGAATTACCAGGCAAGGCGTCCGGTAAGGCTCACTTTACAAAGAAACTCTGTATTTTTTTATAAACTTAAGTAAGGGCGCTTATACACGGGCGGCATGGATTTTTATATTTAGAAAGATATAAATATTTACCTTCCGATCACAAACTATTTCAGTCTACCTATATTCGCGCATGCGTCTTTACGAACAACAAAAAAGAGTTTTAAAACACCTGAGTTAATTTGATGGAACATCTATTCTGTCCCCCGGTGCTCACTAGCACCACCAATGCGAAAAAATATATCCTTTTATTAAATAAACGTATTATAAATTTTATAATACTTTGGCCTTTGCATCTAGGTAGGTAAAGAGATTATTTATACATCGTCTAGCGGGACCTCCACTCGCACTAGATAGGTGAATGGTGAAGGGACCACCCGGACGCTGCAGTACCTGGGGCAGGAGTAGGCTTGCCCACCCAGCACCTATACCATCCTGATAGCTTAGTCGGCCTAGCCCACATGAAAGACAAGTCAATGCGTGCGGAGCCCACTAATCCGCGGGTTTCCTCACGATGTTTTCCTTCACAGTTAAAATTTTATAATACGTTTTTGCAAAAAGTGAACATCATAAATCTCAATACATAAGCAGCCTATGTACGTCCCACTGTAGGGCAGAGGCCTTCTCTCAGGGCGTCAGGGCTTAATCACTCAATAAGTGTGATAGCTATGTTATTTATAAAACTGCGATTGCCTTATAACACTCCATAAAAGCCATATAAAAAAAGGCTGTGGTGGAGACTTTACAAGGAAAAGGCTTTACCACAGACTATTTTTACTGCGTGCATGGAGTGTTTTAAGGGAATCGCATTTTTATAAATAAGTATATCGGCACGTGACGATGCACTGCACAGCATTAAAGTGAGACATGGCGCTGTCTTTCTTTCTTGCAACACACAAGAAATATGTCACAATTTCGATACCACCTGATTTCCGGTTCTGGTCATCTGAGCCTGAGCGAGCTACCCTCAAAGCGTCGTCTTTTTTCGTTGAAGCAACAACTCAAGTTGAAACACTGATCGATTTTGTGAAAAAATCATTAATTTGAATATTTCAAAATCAGTTATTAGTCTATTGAGTTGCGCGAGTGCTACACTAAAGAGAAAATAACAAATTAAGGCGGAAAATTAGCGCGTCAAAAAACGCGATAATTCTGTTGGCTACACTGGTGTTCAATGGCAATAATTAAGGCATTAAATTTAAAAAAAATCCTAATCTCTGACTTTTGTGAATTTAAGTTTAACATGGACGGTCGCATGAAATCATTTCAAGGAATGTATCTGGATTGGAAAGTAAAAATGGACGTCGAAGCTGCTGCTCTGTTGTATTTTATGAGCTACCCCAATGTTGTATTAAATGTACTGCATTAAAAAAAAGACAGCAGCGTCGTTCATCTGACCAATCCATAGTGCTGAACAAACCGCACGCCCAGATCAACACTGCACTAAGTCAAAATAGCACTTATTTGAGAATCGACTAAAAACTGTTTTCTCATGGTATTGTGAAAAGTCATTGCTAACGTTAGGTATTATGTGATAAATAAAATGCTTATCAATTTTAAAAAAGTTAATCACTGTTATAATATTTACATAAAGAGTAAATACTGAATTTTCAAGTTAATTCAGTGTTGTAAAATTATTGAACTAATAAAGAGAAAATTATTTCGAATTACTCGTTTTTAACTGATTGATTCTGAAATAATTCAGTGTTATCCTGTCGTATAATGGTTCATTATAAATATTCAACAAAGACTCATCTGTATAAATTTCAAGAACGTATGTATAAAATGGTAAATAAAACAACTAAGTTTACGAAAATCACTATGAACTTTTATTATTCGCTGCTATTGTGTCATCAGCTAGGTTATGAACAATAACAGTATTACATGTCCGAGTCGTTTGGGAAACAAAAATAAAAAAAAAACACAATCTATAACAAAAAAAAATAAACAAAATTTTCAAAGTAGTTTTGAAAGGATGCACAAACTATAACTTCCTACTTTACTTATTTCAAGTGGTAGGTACTTTGTTAATACTCGTAAACATGGCTGCAATTTTGGTTTACCTACCCACCTAAAGGAATGAAATAAAATCAGTAAGGAATTTTATTATTCGCTGCAGTATCAGCTAGGTTTTGAACAAAAACAATGTTAAATGTGTAGTCATTTGGGACCTATAGATAAAAAAAACACAACCTATATTTAAAAAATATAATACGATTCGAAAGTTGTTATAAAAAATGCACAAACTACAATTTCCTACTTACACACGTAATACTTTTTAAAATTTTTTGCCATTACTACTATTAGTTGTAGTAGGTACTTTGTTAACAGATAATGGCTTACCTATCCACCAAAAGGAATCAGAGAACTGGACTAGACATTGTTGCAAGAAAACGTTGGCATACTAGGAACATAACATCTGTTAAAAATATGTACTATAAAATACCTAGAACATAGAACTCTAAAAGCATATACTACTTACTATAACCAGTATTTTTAGATAGAACTCTAAGAGCATACACTACTATAACCAGTCTTTTTTGTTTAACAAGTCTTATTTAAATCACATCAATGTATCATCCATCACAGTTTAACTTACGTAATTATCTATTTACCGTCTAAAACTTAAAATTACCATCAAAAATATGATTATCTATTTACTGCCTTGAACTTAAAAATTACCATAAAAATATGATAATAATATAAAAAGCGAGGATAGTTTTCAAAATACTGTTAGTGCTGTGGTACTCTAAATTTAAAGCTGTCTTGTAATAGGAGTTGACATAATTCGTGGGAATTATATTTTTTTCAATTAATTCCAGGATATCTCTCTTTTTGTTTTCAGCCAGAGGTTGTTTTTCTGTGTATGCCATAAGCAACTGAGGAGAAAAGTTTTGATCTCTGTAGCGCCTTGTTCTATTTCGAACACAAACTTTCTTAAAGTCAGTCTTGCTGTATGATGTTTTATAAAAGAAAGTCAAAGGACGTTGCTTTTCAACGCGAAGTTGCTTGATGTCAATCCACTTGACTTGGTTATTGTCCTCGTCCAATTGCAATTTAACTTACATTTATCGCCACAAGGTGGACGGATTTTACGTTCAGCAATCTCTTTGGTGGGGTTTGATAGAGAAACATACGTTTTTTCTGTATTGCGCAATGTTTTAGCAAGCTTTGATTTCCAGCCAGCAGGATTTCGTACTCGTTTTCTTCTCAACTTGGGGTCAGTTGCAGCTGTTGGTGCAGCGTCAATGACAGCAGATGTTGAAGGTTCGTGCGTCGGGGTAGAATTGGAAACAACTTGGGTACCTGCTGTGGATGGGCCTAGTCTGTTGGATTCATCATCAGATGAGCTGCTTGAGTCGCTGCAGCTTGATGACGATGAGCTGGAAGATGAGGTGCTCGAGCAGGAAGACGAAGACACTCGTCTAGGTATTACAGATGGTCGAGATTGTTTTCTTTTAGGCACAGTGTAAGTAGTATCGGCATCCGAATCATCTATAAAATCACTTTCATTACTCTGATCAGATACCGCGAGAGCTGATGCCGCTGCAGGTAATGCCGCAGTAGCTAATGGCGCAATAGGTGTTATGGTGAGAGTTGATACTTTAACAGGTGAAACCTCGATAGCTAATGGTGTAACAGGTGATAACGCGAGGGCTGATGATGCATTCGAGTTTTCCACTTCATTTTCAGCCCAAATTTCCATTCTGCTTTGTTGAGCAAAGAAGCCGAGCTTCTTTTGTGGTTAATTCCATTGCTTTTTCAAGCAACAATAGACTCCGGCCCTTCATCATCTGCGAGATAACAAAAAATATCTGAACTCATTCACTAATACTGCATTATCTCAAAAAACATATTAGATCTTTTCGTAAAAAAATAAAAAGACAAATAATAAAAACTTTTCTTTTAGTTAAGAGTATAAGTAATGATTCTGAGTATAAAAAAATAGTATACTGCGATATTTACAGAAATTAGAACATTATTCAGATCTACCATCAACAGTGCATTATTTAACTATTTTTCACCTATATCAAACAACACTGTACTATTTTGGAATAATAAAAAAAAATAACATACCTTCGTCAACAATAGAGAATTATTTCGAAATAGTATCAAAACTGCAGAAACAGGAAAGTCACCAACACTGTATTAAAACTAAATAATTCGGAGTAATTTTCTAGTAACACTTAACAATACTGCATTATTACGAAATAAGTCGATGTTGGGCAACGTGACTACGTACTGCTCCCACAGACGGACTGTCGCAACTAGAATTAGATTCATATTCGTGGTACGACCCGGCAGTCATTCATTCACTAAAAGAGATTTAGCGCGACATCTGTTGGCGGTTTCTGGGAATACGAATATGACTGTGTTTGTGGTATACGCAAAAAAAAAATTGCCTATTGAACTAAATAAATAAGTCGATTTTGGAATTTTTTGACTTAATTCAGTGTTGTTCTGGGAGTACGAAACTTTTAGACCTAAATCCATTAAATAAACAAAACTCTTTTTGGACCGACGCACCTCACAAAACAAGAACAACAAGCAACCTCCTAACTTAGATACACCACAGGCTACATCTATGGTCCTATTTTATTTATTCGTTTAGTCTATTGTGTATTTAGTTTTCTTTCTGTTGTTGTGCATATTATGTTACTTATCTGCTTATTTTGTTTCTGTGATGTATCTTGTTGGTATAATAAATGTCTTTCTTCTTCTTCTTCTAACTCTACACACACCGCAGATAAAAAACAAAATCAAATGAACTCTCTCTACACGTTCTCGAATGACAGATGACAAACCCCAGTGTAACCACATCGACGCAGCAAGAAACGCGATAATCCCTTTGATGTGTCGAAAGAGACCGCCACCCTAGCTATCGCCAAACATTAACGTCATTGACAACGGCATTTATAAAATTACGGCGTTTAGCAGGCCACACTAACGTTCAACGTCCAACAACGCGATAATGAATGCCATTTCCCGATAATGTAGCCAAGGCATAATGCTGTGCATCGTCTCTGCTCATAAATAAGTTTAATTTAATGTAAAACTGGTCTACTTTTAACATAGGGCCAACAACTTAGGGTTTAAAGCATTTTTTCAAAACGGCCATTGTAAGCAGAAACTGATTCAAGCCCTAGTTAAGTAGACTGTACAGGTAATAAAATTTATGATGTTAATTTTTTGCAAAAACGTATTATAAAAGAAGATAAGTATTGCTTTTTTCCCATTGGCGAAGCAATTTAGCACCTAGTAAGTTCGCTTATTTGTGGCTACGTAAAGCATTCCCTTCGTTCCCACTAGTGTCCCATTGAGAAGTCCAGTTGAAGTGAAAGCCTATCACTGCACACGTAGCCAAACGGCGCGAATCGCGCATCGCGTTTTTTACATATTTTGATGGCATTAAAATGCGCGACTCGCGTCGTTTTGCTACTAAACATGTCTTCGACAGTTTAAAAAATTAAGTTGAGTAGGTACCTACTTACTGAAATTAACAAAAAACTTAAATATTCTTAAAATATCAATCAAGAAGTCTAAAATAGTCCATCATTTTAAATTAAGCACGTTATAACATAATCTTAAAAAAACACTCACTTGACTTTCGCCAAGCCGTCCGTGAAGTACCGCAAAATATCTTCCAATTCCTTGAATATTTTGTTATCAATATCTTTGTTAATAACAGCGTAATCCAAATCAAAGCTTTCTCGTTTTATTTGTTTCCATAAAATCGGTTTTACGCAAGGGCGGTCTACGACGGATGCTGGTGTCACATTAGTTAAACATACCTATATTTAGTGCATGGGAGGATCGGAAGGATGCTATAGGTGTTTTCTGTGACTTGTCGAAGGCATTTGACTGCGTAGACCATAAAACATTTCTCTTAAAATTAAAACACTACGGAGTGAATGGAAGGAGCTTAAAACTTATGAGATCATATTTAGAAGGGAGGGTTCAAAAAGCTGACATAAATAGGACTAAATCATCAGGGTCGGAGGTTAAGATGGGAGTGCCACAGCGATCTATTTTGGGGCCGTTCCTTTTCCTCGTATATGTAAATGATTTGCCGTTCATGGTTCAAAACATGTCAGAGATAGTATTGTTTGCAGATGACACGTCACTTATTTTTAAGATTAAGAGACAAGAACATGACCTTGCGGATACAAATAATGCTCTCTCTAAGGTACTATATTGGTTTACTTCTAATAACTTATTATTAAATTAAAAAAAGACAAAATGTATAAAATTCACACTACCAAATGTCAAAATGGTTGACAGCAATGTTATATTGGGGAATGATAAACTAGACCTTGTAGAAGAAACTGTATTTCTGGGTATCACAATTGATGCAAAGCTTCAATGGGGTCCTCATATAGGAAAATTGGCAAATAGGCTCAGTTCTGCAGCATACGCAGTTAAAAGAATCCGGGAACTAACTGATGTCGCAACTGCTAGGCTTGTTTATTTTAGTTACTTCCATAGTATTATGTCCTATGGTATACTACTGTGGGGTCGGGCAGCAGACATTGAGACCATCTTCGTCCTGCAGAAGAGAGCGATCAGATTCATATATAAGCTAGGCAATAGAGATTCGTTATGAGATTTCTTTAAAGAAACTAACATCCTAACAGTTGCTAGTCAGTATATCTATGAAAATATTATGTACGTTAGGAAAAATATCAGTGACTTTAAAACTGTAGGTAGCCAACACAATGTAAATACTAGAAATAGACATAAACTTTCGTTCCCAAAATTCAGGCTGGCAAAGGTTAATACATCCTTTATGGGGCATTGTATACGTTTCTACAATAAGATCCCCGAGGATATAATAAGCTTGCCAGAAACGCGGTTCAAAAATGAAGCACACTTTGTGCCAAAAAAGCTACTATAACATTAAAGATTATTTAGATGACAATGATGTCTGGAATTAAAGCTAGTTCAATGCATGAGTTTTAGAACATTATATAAATCCTGTAAATTAAGGACTTGAAAAGACTAAGTTTGGAGTTTTTTTGTCCATTTTTTCTCCAAAATGATCTAGATTTTGAAATGGACACCTAGTTTAACTTGTAACGTTCATTAAGTCGCAGTTTCTGTGCTACTTTGAATAAAAAATTTTTGATTTTGAATGTATTTTGTATCAATTTCCGATGGGTAGCTCATCCTGACGAGAACTCTAAAAGTACAATGAACAAACACAGAAAAAATCTATATCGTTCAGGTAAATTACTTTTTTCCTTGATAATGATTTTGATTTTCTGTTTTGCCGCCACCGCGCCCCTCCACTTCTTCCTCACCTTTACATAGGTACTCTTTGTTCTTCCTTTTCCAAAGAAAAACTATAAGGGTTGGAAGCTTATACAACAATATAATACTCCAAAATAAGAAAAAAACACTTTTAATAAGTAGTTAGCTCCAAATAGCGCATGCACTGTGGTGCAGTAAAGTAAAAAACTACAAAATGGTCCAAAAAATTTAAATCATCCACAAATCAAGTTGTCTCCAGACCTCCTTGGAGATGGTGGCGGACTCGCCGTCGTCGCGACAAACCGCTTATTATTCCGCAAAAATGTTTGAAATGCTTCGGATCCAGTTAGAAACTTTTGATCAGCTATCTTAAGCTGTATAAGGTCTGATCTCTCGTTCAATATAGTTCTGGAACTAGAACAAAAAGTAAAATAAGTAGTCAAATATTGTTTTCGTTTAATTACTAAAATTACTAAAAATTAAATAGAAAATAAGAATGGTCTTACCTTTTTCCATCTAACACGCAGTCCTTGTTACAAAAGACGGAATACTCTCGGATCCGTCTGATCATATCTCCATTATCGTAATCAGAGTCGAAATTATCGTATTCATAAATCCTTTCAATAAGTCCATCGCTATCTTTAACTGTCCATAAGTATTCACCGTGATGGCAATTTGGTTTCATAGATACAAAGGGAACTACGCGGTCCCCGTCGCTTCTCATTATTTTTGGTTGTAACGCTGTCTTAGAACTCGTTGGGAAAAGAACGCCTGTTTCAGTGGTATCAGCGCTAGGTGTCCTTGGCTTCTCCAAGAACTTTCTAATTTCATTTCTTATTTCAAAATTCTTTAGATTATCTTTATTTAGCACTTTGTCACAGAAATTCATCAGCTCCTTGTTATTATAGTCGTATATTTTTCTAACTATGGTCGTGAGATTTTGATCCGTCTCAAGCTTTTCTCTTTTTAATTTATTTATTCGAGCCTTTAGGCTAATATTTTCTTGATGAGTGTTTGTATTGAGATTTTGTAAATTTCCAATGCGAGTCTTGAAATCCTTCAAATGCGTTTGAGCATCTTCGATTAGTTTCATCAATCGATTCCTCGTCATTATTTCGAGGTGATTTCGTGTTTTCAAGTTTTTGTTCTCTTGTATAGATGTCGACAGAAGTTGACCTAATCTGTTTTTCTCCTCTACGATGTCTTCTAACCTTTTGATTAGTGTTATATAAACCCATGTATTGTTAAAACTAGAGGAACTCCTTCTAAAAAAACACGATGCCATACTTTTTCCCACTTTCCGCGAAATGGACAAGCAGCCACGCGTGGCCACATTGTAAATAGGGGTTACATTCAAAAAAGAAAACTTTGAGACACTTTCTAATTTGTTGATGTGGGATTTGATATTCATTTTAACGATATTATTCTTAGTTAAAAAAAATAGCTTCGATTTGTGGTTGACCATTGCAAATACAACGGCGGCCGCTAGAAACATAGCGTAATAAAAATTCGCCGATTCGATAAATTTGTGTTTACTGACATTGTTTCTCAACTTAGTATACTTGGAGCCACTAGTGTAAATTTTGCTTTTTTTTGCAATGCTTGAGTTCGTGAAGTATTCGTTTTTTCTATACTTGGTAACTGGAAAATCTGTAATATGCAAACATACAAAGCTAAAATGTCAATAAAGCTGCACATTGCCGCCGACAAAATTATTAGGAATTATGTAGGTAGGTACCTGGGCTATGGGTTTTTTCATTGGTTTGTATGACAAGACTGAGACAGCAAACTGCAGCCCACACACTCAAAGTTATACCTAAGAGCCACTTAAATGCGATATACATGGTTTATAAATTTGGTTTTACCCTTTACTTTAAAAAGACGAAATAAATATAGGTGGCTATGAACTCTCCATAAAACATAAATTTTTGAAACACTATCAAAAACATCGTATAAAAATTGGCAGTAAATATGACATTTTTTGTTTTTTTTTTTGTACAGCCTTTTTTACTTTACCCATTAATGCATATTCATATTCAAGGAGATTCACGTGTAAAGTGTTTTCAGACTTGTTTTTTTTTTCTTTTTAATCTGTGGTGTTTTCTAAATATTTCTTTTATGGAACGGGATAGAATCTCTTGTTTTAGGGTTCCATCATCAACAATGTTTGTAGGGTTACCTCCCTTACACCTAAATTGAAGATGTTTCTTTTTTCTACTCTTCGTCCTGCCCATAGTGTAGTTAGATTGGTCGTTTAAATATATTGTCGGCGTAGGAAAACTACTTTTCGATTTAGAATTCCGTTCGTATACTATAATACATATACTGCACATATAATAAAGTTAAAAAAGGAAATCTATAACAGCAAAGTAGGCTTACAAGTTAACAAGAAATACCCCAGTAACTAATAGCAGGAAAACTTCGTACAACCATAATAGGTTTACAAATATTATAGTTCTCATTTTACTTTAGAAAGTAAAGTTGTTTTAATAAATAAAAACCCCTTCCTTCTACGAAACCCTACACTGCGCATGGCACGACACGCACTTGACCGGTTGTCCTTAATCTGAGAATGGGATGGAACTACTGACCTCCATAGTGACTGACTAGGAACCATGGAGGTCAATGGATGAATTACTGACCTCCACAGTACTTAGCCATCCATGATGGATAGACAACCAACCTTCATTGCACTTGTATTGGAGGTAGCTGGATCAGTGGCCATAATAAGCATACCAAATCCTGAGCGACTCCAATCGTGTAACTGTCAAATTCTATACTAATTTGACAGTTAGACAATTGGAAACGTTCAGGATTTGATGCACGTAGTATAGCGACAGACCGAATTGTAAAAGTATTTAGAACTCGGTGCCAAGATCAGAACAACCGTTCATTTATGTACAAGTTTTATTCACGCTGAATAAATTTTCACTGGCACAATGAAAATTATAATATACAGGAGTTAGCACTGACTAACCGAAATAACTTAATTATACTAAAACTGCAGCACCTGCTTCAAAAATAACATTTTAAACCAATATATCAGAACCTATCAAATCACCAATGTTTTTCAGACTGTCAGGAAAAAACTATTTTTTAAATGTAACTTTTTTCCTTCCCGGCTACTCCACCATGTATAGCCTGCCAGCTACGCTTGGCGTTCGCAGGTTCGAACAATGTGGATCGACCCTGCGCGCGCCGGACTGCAGTCTGTGAATGTGGTGCACAGTCAACCCCACAAGTATGTTGTGCTTACTTTGTGCTATTTATTTTAATTAATCTAAGAAACTTAACTCTCAAAGCTAGAGACAATAATGTAATATTTCGTTTATACCACTCCACATTGTAATTCACATGTTCTTTCCAGTTTTTATCCAAGAAATCTTTGTAAAAGACACTCATCTCATCTGCTGTGAGGCTTTGCTTGCCTTCTGGAAGATTCTTCTTCAAAAACTCTTCCTTACCCTGGAAATATAATTTGTTTTTAATAAAATTCAACAATGAGTATGTGGCTTATGCAATTTATTTTGTTACTTTCATATTTCATACAATTATATAAAAAAACAATTAAGTTCTGTGATAAGATACACACATATACATACATACATAAACTCACTCCTGTATCCCAGAGGGGTAGGCAGAGACCAGGGACTGCCACTTGCCACAATCCTGACAGATCACTCTCGCTTCCTCAACATTCACACACACACATCAGCTCTAAATTGCTATAGAGTACCTACCAAGCAATAAAAATAATTTAAACTCATGTTACTTAATAACAACATCCTCATTTACATAAGAAAATAGGGGGTTTTACTCATCAATAATATAACTTTTACTATGGGGAAAACTTATGTACTTTAGTTTGGAGCAGCTGATGTAGTTTTCCCATTTGCTCCCTTGCTCTTTTAGTTGTATTCATATTGATACACCCCACCACCAAATGAGGATTTAGTTATAACCTGTATTTAATAGTAGTAGAAATGTGGTAATGCTACAGTCTGGTACAGTACCTGGAAAAACCTTGAGTTATGATGCGTCCAAAACTCCTGATTCCATTCTTGGGTTTCCGCCCTCTTTTCACGGTATAATTTCTCAAGCTTCGTCTCATCCGGAGGTTGTTTGAATATTATCTTTCGTAGGTTCGAAACCGGATCCACGGGTCCTATCATGTCAGTTGTTATCTTCTTGGCATTTGGGGTCTGTACAGCAGATTTTGAATCTGGTGTCGTGCTTGTGTTCGCTTTGGTTATTAAATAGTGCACATTTCTTTTGGTGGCGTATACACGTCGGGACAGCATGGTGGATTCTACTAAAACACTTTATTTGCGGCTAAAACTAAATAGAGCTTAGTTTTTTTTTTTTGTTACGAAATGTGTAAACAAACGAGATGACATAACAACATAACCTCAAATAATAAACAGCTGATTGCTTTGACACTGACGTCTGTTTCATAAAGATTTCATTAAATAACGTAATGAAGGTAAATACACAAAATCTTTAAAATTAACATTTATCAGCGAGCGCTACTTAGGTTAGGTTATAATAGGTTAATAGTTAGGTAATAGTTTTTTTTATTCTAATTTTGTGCAGTCATTCTTTATTATGAGTAGCACCTACGACAAAATTTGCAGGTTCTAACAACGCAGTTATTTGGAGGTATGATTTAATTTGTTTCCAAGTTCAAATATGCAAGTCCGGTTGTCACAAAGGTCAACATCTATTTCATTTACACTTTGTGACTTGTTTACGATTTTTTTTTATCATGGCTTTTAAGTTGTCGGGTTTTATGTTTTTATTATTATTATTATTATTTGTAAGTACCTACTTAATCACTTTTTTAGGGTTCCGTAAATAAAGGCTGCCGGACGGGTCCTACTACTCTGCCTCCGATGTCTGTCTATCGGTCTGTTCGTCCGTCGGTCTACCCGACCATTAAAGGTTGTATCTTTGAAATGTTAATAGGTAGCCAGTTTAAAAGGCTTACAACATGTTTGTCTTATGGCGAATTACCTATGAAATAATAAAAATAAGGGGGTCTCTATACAACAATCGTGTTTATTTGCAGGTTTTGGTTTTTGCTCTTGCTTTTGATATTAAAAACGTAGATACATAGAATTGTCAAAGTTAGTGTGATTGTAGCGCTTATATTTTGTGTGATATAATAACACAATATAATAAAAAATGGTTAAGTGCGAATGAGACTCGCGCATTTTGGGGTCCGTACAAATAGTGTTTTTTTCAAATAGATGGCTCAGAAAGTTAGGTGGTGGTGATAATGACTCCGTGTGGCGCCGGATTAAGAATAGCGTCACTCCATTTCCTTCCGTGGATGTCGTAGAAGGCGACTAAGGAAATCAATTACCAGGAGACGGGCAGCAGCGTCTTCCTGAGATTCGAACCGCATACTGCGATCGCCAACCCGCCTGCCAAGCGTGGCGATTATGGGAAAACCCCTCATGGTTATGAAAACCACGAAGGAGGCCTATTTCCTGCAGTGGGCGTCAAATGGCTGATGATGATGATGACGATGTTGATGATGATGACCCTGATGATGATGATGATGGATGATGATGATGGTACGGTGGAGCCCTTGGTACACATAAACATGGCCCGTTTTTTTAGGACTCCTCAAATGAGTCATTTTCATTTGTCAGTATGACCGGAAAATCATCTTCCTCGTTAAAAATCTCATCTACATCCAACGAATCTTCACCAACCATTTGTATTTTGCTTTCTTTAGGAGGCTGCAGAAGATTTTGCACAGCTGCTGGCAAAGGCAGACGTTTTGAAAATTTTCTGCGTCTGCGAAGGCACATCATTGAAATTAAAGGATCTGATCGGGGCCCGGAAGGACATCCCCCAGCAGGTTGGGCAAGCCCATGCTGAGGCAAAAAGGCCCCATGGGTCTGGAACGGCTCCATGGTGCCTCTCCCCCGATCCTCCGCGTTACTTGTTTTGACGCGGGGTTTTAGTAAAAACTTGACGAGGGTGGACCCATTCCCGCGCCACAAGGTACCCTTCATTGGAATTGCATTTTTTTTAAACTGATCATATTCTGCAGATGCCTTAGCATACCTTAGCTAGAGCGATAGGTATGTATTAAAAAGAGCAAATAGGTTATTTCTATCTGTCTGTAAAAAATGTGATACAGCTGAAATATTTTAGGAATAAGTCAAAAGTGTGATTAACCTGGTAGATGGCATGTGTTACGGAAACCAATGTATTTGAATAAAGGATGTATTGGCTCTTAAAATACGTTTATATGGCTAGCTAATCCATTTTAGTGTTAATAAAAAGTCGGATATATTATTTTTTTCGGATACGTAAGAACAAACAATTATAAAATCGAAGGTTGATTTGAGTGACAACCCTGATCAAAATATTTAAAAACAAATATCTCCAAATAACCGCGTTGTTAGAACGTGCAAATTTTGTCGTAGGTGCTACTCATAATAAAGAATTAGTTTGTTGTAGTCAGAGGCTCTACTTCAAAGTCTAAAAATAAATAAAAACCAAAAACTATAAAATTAATTATTGCTTCGTTATTAGGCAAAGTTTCAACAAATTAATAGCTCTTAAATATGTGCCTCTAATAGTTCTAAACACCCAGGATACAACGATCATTCAAGCCTTCATAGTTTTTTTACAGGATTTTTTTTTTATTTTATTACTACGAAGGTCACGAAAACTTATTGATTTAAAAAAAAAAAACTATGATCATTGGACTCCTGGGAGTTCTACTCGTGTCATTTAAACACGTAGCTGAATCAATTAGAGCAATAAACTGAGCACAACGTGACACTGGCAAAATCCCTGTGCACCCTACAAGCACGGGGCAGTCCAAATAAAAAAAAAAAAAAAAAAAAAAACTGAGGATGTCACTTTTTGGGGCAATAAAAACACTGTGCAGTGCTCAGTGCTAATGTCACGAAACGAAACGTACTAGGTATAACAAGTTGGCACTATTGCTTGTCACATAAAAAATGTCATGTGCTAGTCTGTGGGGGTGATCTATGTGTCAAAATCGACCCACACAGACTGATTTCGTGAATTATGTAAAGATTTCATTTAGATTTTCCTAGAACTTCTTCTCGAGAAACTAGCCAACGGTAGTGACTTAACTTAAAATCCGCAACACATTTATCAACTAAAAATGAGCACAAAGTCGAGCAGTGATGGGTATGCGGAGAAATTGGACATGTGTATTACTGATGGAATCATAAAAATGGGTAACCTAAGACATTTGTTTGATTACATTTCACCTTGTTCAGGATCACTTTCGCAGATTAATTGTTACCGGATATCGCTAATTTCTGTCTTGGGGTGTTCCTTCAAACTTGGATTTTCACAGCAATTAATCGTCTTTCAGGTGGAGGCATCATGTTAGGCGGAATCACATCAGTGCTTTTCCTGAAAAGGCGGAGATGGCCTATCATAGCAGGCATGGGTGTCGGTATAGGGCTTGCATATGCCAACTGTGAAACTGCTATCAACCCTAAGAAATCCTAAAACTGAGACTATTTTGATTGGTCTACAGTAATCAGGTAAATGAAATCTCATTTAATTTCTCCTTAAAATAATGTTGTACCATTTATCAATAATACAAACGCAGTTAAGTAAATAGCATTTCATATGTCGAAATCTTTTCAATATTTAATTTTATTGTTATGTCTTGTTAAAATTACTTTGATACATGCTATATTGGTGGTTGGTATCATGTATAGTCCGCACAAATCTTTTTGGCGGTAACATGAACATAGTCACAGATCGTTTGCACATCTCTTACTGTCTTTACAGTGTATGTGTGAGTAATTGACTAATAGTAATTTACTACACATCACACTACATTGATTACTCACACGATCTGTGACTATGTTCATGTTACTGCCAAGAAGATCTGTGCGGACTATAATATTAACTTCTTCCCATCAAGATCACTAAATATGAAGTCATTGTGCCTATGCCTATTATCATCACTACAGGTAAGTTCAAATTACATTGACTGGTACACAAACCTTTTGTTCTGCAGGCACTTTTGCACTGAGAGGTTAATAATGGTATCATATCCACCATAAAAAGTTAGTGTTACTTATGAAAACACTCCTCCAAACAAGGAAAGACTACTTAAGTGTGGTTTACAGTGAAGCTTACCACCTGCGTGGGTGGTAAGCGCGGCCTGTAAGCAATATTACCAACAGTGCAGGCCCAGCATTTTACTATAACAATCCAAAACACTGGAAGCTCGTGGTTTGCGATGCTTACCAACTGCGCGGGGGCGAAAGCAGCACTGTAAAACCACACTACTGCATTTGAGGAGCTTTTTAGAGGAATCATGTTGTTATAAATAACACCATTAGGTTACTGAAATTGAACATAAGTAAACTTACACTTGTTTTCTAGAGAAGATACCATGAACAACTTCTTCCTCTTCATCAACCTAGAACTGGGTATGTTCTAGGTTCTGTGAATTCTCCTTTGTTCTTTGCAAATAAATTGTTGTATTGTTCTTATTTCAGATGAGGACTTGGAAGTTATCAAATCAAGAGCAAATAAAGTGGCATTTAAATACCAACAAATGAACAAGTCCAGTAGACAAGTAACTAGAAAATATTGTAATGTGTTTCCTGTACAAATAGTTATTTATTATCAATATTATTGTGTTTCATTTACATTAACATATGTATCTATTAGAATAAAACAAATTTGTTAATTAAAGAACAATATTTAATAATTTATTGTACAAATTCATTTTGGAATTAAGACAGAGGATAGATGTAGTGGTTCTTAACATTAAAATAAATACAATATATATAATAAATTTAGTATTAGGAAAGCAATAATCAACAACCCATATACAAGAACCCAACATTGGTGGAAATCTTAACTAGGTATTGCGGCAAGAAATTTTACCCTAGTACAGACTGCAAGCAAGCAGACTGCGGCAAGAGGCAGCACACATGTGACCATTATGATGTGTCTGATTCCACTGGATTCCCAGAAAGGTGTACAATCGCGAGAAAAATATAAAAGATTTGAGTTCGACTGTCACCTTCAAAATTCAAAATGCAAAGCCTATTAAAAAAGGAGGATGTTTATTTAGCTATATGAGTAATTGTAGTATGTGCCACATAAAGCAAGATGGAGCAAATTTTTTATGAGCGGGAACAGTCTATGTACTTATCTGATTCAGACATTTGCTAGCATTAGAGATAGCCAAATCGCACCAGAGGGTTATATTATAACTTAATATTATACTTTGTGGAACTTTTACTTCTTCGCAAGGTAAAACAAGTTGTTCCCAACATCGAAAATAACGCTACGCACAAGTTTCTCAAACATTACAAAGTTAATAAGAAACAAGGTAAAATTTACCTGCGTTTGGACTCTGTATAATATAAAAATGTCTTTTCACTAAAATAATTTGGGGATGAAATGCATTTGATTGATGACATTATGCATAAAATGGGTAAAGAAGTTAAAAAAGTTTTTCTTCCCTATATCCGATCTGATGAGTACAGCAAACCAAAACATGATCTCACATTTGATGCAATACAAACAAAAAACACCGAAATCTTCCTCTAAGGAATAAAAGTTTAAGAATAAAACAAATGTATGTAAGTTTCTCTGTAACAAAAAAATGCGTAACCAACAACAATGCTTCTTGTTTTGTATAAAGAACATCCGCCTTTTAGATTATTAGATTAAAGTCCATATTCACATGTTGTGATTTCAACAGTCTGTACTAAGTCAAGTTTATCGGGCGGGTATCAAGTTTGTTCACAAGCACAAAATAGCAAGCCTAAGCTTAGCAACATATCCAGAACCCCGTAACAACCTAAATAAAAATTATTAACAGGAAAAAACTTATGTATGTACATGTTCTAAGGCTACCTAATATTATTTATCAATAGTGTCTAAATATTTGCTAATATAATCACTTTAGGTATTTGGTATAAAATTAGACTAGCAAAATGTTGATTTGAGATGAATCACGGGTGCCATAAGAAACGTGGAGAAAGACCAAGCAATCTTTTTGCTATGAATATAATTTTTGAAATAATCTTAGATTGTTATAACTTTATTTTTTCACAAATGAAGCGTATAGTGAAATAATTAATTAGATATCTTTTGCTTAGTTTGTGAAGATTTGCTTTCTTACGAACTAGTTTATGTATTTGTGGTCAAAGTTGAGCGGTAAAATTAATGTAACAGTGAAAATTCAAGTGATTGGTGCAAAGTACTGACATTGTGGGTCATATATTGACATTAAAAATAACATTATTTTCTGAAGGCGTCGTACGCATGGAGATTGTGAGGTGACTTGTGTGTTTAAATACTCCTCCAACCACTTTTAATACTGTTTCTAATATTGTGACTTACAAGACGAACATCGGACTTTGTATAAGTAGCTACTCGATTGGATACAAAAATGTAACTATTAGTATAAATTTCACAGATACATGGATATGATCTACTTTGAATGATCCAGTTCCATAGAGCAGTATTTGATAAGACAATTAGGAGCCGTCTTAAAAATTAACCATATCCACGTAATCTGAGTATAACCATTTAAAATTCACCTACAATTTCGCTAATTGTTTAACACCTACAGTGTAGGGAAACTTATCAGTTCGCCTACCCGACGATGCGATAGGCACTAAAACTTATTATTACTTACACATTTTAATAACATTCCATTTTGTCAAGAAAAAAAATTGTCCCATAAGGTGCCGTCTCATAATGCGAGATTTTGTTCGAAGACATCTGATTTCATTACTCAGTATGCGAGACCATATTCATGAATCATACGCAGATGTGGCGTCACCTATATAATAACATGCAGCAGAGGTTTATAAGAATCAAACCTGAACATATAATTAGCTTAACACTTGAGAAATTGGCTGCCTACATTGATATATTATTATAGTTCACCAAGTATTATGCTACTTTTACTTTCAAGTAATTAGCTCCTTTAAAGATCCTAATATAGTATTTCCTTGTCTAGACTTTTACAAATAGGTATGGCATCCAAA
Source organism: Yponomeuta evonymella (assembly GCA_963969515.1). Classification (NCBI taxonomy): domain Eukaryota; kingdom Metazoa; phylum Arthropoda; class Insecta; order Lepidoptera; family Yponomeutidae; genus Yponomeuta; species Yponomeuta evonymella. The sequence continues at coordinate 20,353,334 of OZ018346.1, read as the reverse complement.
TAATTTTGTCACTAAAAATACTAACCTACTAACAGAATATATAGAATAAATCAGTTAGGCAGGGATTGACTACAGAATACAATACACAACACATAGTATAATTTCGACCATAAAATTATGGATTATTATATTAAAAATATACAAAAAATCACACTTTGATTTTGCGTCCCAACGGTTTAAGATTTTGCAGCATGATTTTCCAACACGAAAACAACGAAACAGTCCATGTCAATTGCGCACTTATTGTAATATACATTTATGGTCGAAAGTCTCAATGGCAATAAACGGGCAGTAGGTACGCTGTTACAAGAAAGACAACAAAAAGATTTGGTCTCTTTTGAAAGAAGAAGAAATAGAGAATACCTCGTGACGTCCACTCAACTGAACCCTCGGAAATAAAGTGGTAGGAAAAGAGCTCTTACCGCACTGAAATAAATTCGTTAGTTGCGTGCGTGGCGGCTCATTTGGTGGTCATGTCGGGCCAGTAGTTGATGTAGTAGCGATGGGTGGAGCCTTCGAACAGCCGGTCCAGCCAGTTCTCCAGTCCGTCCAGAAGATTCTCTGAAATAACAACACAATGGGCTACTTAATAAAATACTTATAGATTTAAAAGAAGGATATTGTTTGCTGTTACTTTTTCAATCGGTCATTTTGCCTAGTGGTCCCGTAAAATGTGTCAAGAAGCGACCCGGAGCTAACAAGAGCCATCAATGTTGATGATATTTGATTCGACATTTTGTATCTAGTATTGTATTGTAGTGTGAGGAGTCAAGTGAATTTAAACCCTAACCACTAAGCGAAAATGTACCTTGCAGCAGCGGCATGGGCCTCACTAGTCACAGGAGTCCGGTTCGCTGTGAAGCCGATAAACGCGCCCGCCTCGCGGTCGTGAAGATTTCAACCTATAACTGATAGGCGATTTTAAACCCTAACCACCAGCAAACACGTACCTTGCACCAATGGCATAGACGGCTCCCTCTCGTCACTAGAGTCCAGCTCGCTGTCGAAGTCGACAAACGCGCCCATCTACATCTCGTGAGAATTTCAACCACAACTGTGACGCCAGTTTAAACTCTAACCACTAGACAATAAGGTACCTTGCAGTAGTGGCACGGGCGGCTCCCTCTCGTCACTGGAGTCGCAGGAGTCCGGCTCGCTGTCGAAGCCGATGAACGCGCCCGCCTCGGGGTCGGCCAGGGACGAGTCGCCCGCGGCGAGAGAGCGCGCCACGCCGCGCATGCGCTGCGGACAAACCAACCGGTTTACATACATACACCATGAATTTTGGGTGGTCTGTAAGCACTAGCAAAATTAACGCGCCTCGTGCGTGATATCAAATACGCAAATGCGTCTTTTCGTTCGCTCCAGTGTAGGCTCCGATTTCACGAAAAAGTGCGATCCTCTTATATCTCCGCAGATATGATATTTAAAAGAGGATCAAAAGACGCATATTCACGATAGCTGTAAGGTGCATGCCTTTTTCTTGTTGTGTGTTAATTTGTCCCAATAAAAGTCTTTCTTCTTCTTCTTCTTCAAAAATAATTATTCGAGAAAGTCAAAAACGAAAAAAGTATGGCCGAAATAGTAAAAAATTCAATTTATAAAAAAATTTAATTTCTCATTTTGGCGCTCGATATTTTGGAAATGAAGAAAAATTTGAGAAATATTCCTCTGTACAATTTAGTCAGATACAATTTGAGCCTAAAACAAGGTCGATCGGATTAAGGGTTTGCCCTGTAGCCTAACCTTTTTGAAAAATGTCAGAACGACATTTTTCACATTACATTTACGACTCGATTCATTTCCAATGTGCTCGATAGTCGTGTGAGGCACGAAATCTGTGATTTTTTTTTAAATGCACTGTCTAATAATATCTCGACACAAACTCGTAGCAGCCATCCAGAGCGGTGCGTACGTGCCGCGGGTCGGACGGAGAGGCGGTACTGTTTGCGATTTTTTTGAAACAAGATTTGTCAACAAAATTTTCATTGTATTCTTTTTTTGTTGCACTAATCCGTGCTGAGGACAATTTTAAAAACCTACTAGCTGTGCCCGCGACTCCGTTCGCGTACATTTCGATTTTTACGAAGCATTTGTATGGGGGCCACGTCTTATCATAACTGGAGCTAGAATTTAAATAGCCTATCCTGTGTCCCAGATGTCTATATGTTTTTATACCAAATTTCATCAAATTCGGATAATTGGTTTAAGAGTTATGGAGTAACATACATACATACTAGGGTGGAGCACGGATGTATGGAGTTTTTTTTTGTTACTATTTTTTGTTCTAATAGTGAGAATTTTGTGTGTTGTACTAAAATAGAATTACGTGTTATTTATTATCTTATTCGAATAATATCTTCTGCCTCCGCTTTGGCCACAAACCTTAAGATTTTTTTAGAAAATTCAATGTGTTTCAATGTACTGTACTTAGCTTAAATTAGTTATTTAAGGGTGTTAAATGATACTTAATTTATTAGTAAGGCACGTTAAAATAGAGTTTTATTAAATAAAAGAAGAAACGTGTTTCACAAATATAAAAAAAAAAATATTAAGTAGCTCTAAAATCACGTTTTGTCTCAAATTTAGGCATTTCCTTCCTCGACTGTATTTTGGCCTTTAAAGAAAGAAAGAAAGAAAGAAAGAAAGAAAGAAAGAAAGAGGATATTTATTTAAATTGTCACAGAAACACAAAGTAAACAAAAGGTACACAAACAAAAGACACGAACGTCAACAAAACAGAGATAAAACAAAACAATCGAGAAGAGAACATGTGAGGCATATAGAGTCAAAGGCAGCCGGGTACCATATAGTAATGTATGGCACCCAGCCACCTAAACGAGCCATTTTTGTGCACTGAGAAGTGGCAGCTTCTGTGGTTATTTTCACAGCACGCTCCACTGCTTGAGTATGGCATGGAAGTCTTAAAAAGATCAGTTGACTCTCCTCTCCACCCGATTGGGCGATGTTTTCTATTTCCTCCGTTGTTAACTTCTTCAGAATCGGTGGTTCAGTTATTCTCGTCTGTCAGTTTATTATGTCGATGTAATCGGACGCATTGAAGTTTACCGTTGGCACTTCAAACAGCCTTGGTGCAGAAGTTTCAGGCACGCTGCGGGCCTTCAAAACGCGTCTAGCGGCCAGTTCACGAATGTGTTTTCTTTCGTCACAAATCATAGCCAGCAAAAAATTTTCAGGATGCGCGAAAAAACTATTTCGCTGAATGACAGGATCAATAATTATTCGCAGGTCTTCAGGAAGATACCTAGAGGCTGTAATCATGCTGAAGAGATGTCGCGTAGCATCTTTGCACGATGGTTTCATCTTGATGGAAAACCAAGATGGAGCATACACTTTTACTATAAATGTAGCCAAAATAAGTAAGGCTGGAGATGGAATCTCTGTAGCTACATAGAGACGTAGTAGTCGGTTAGCGCGTGTTAGCCAACGAGCATGTGACATTTTTCCGGAGGACTTATTTCCTACATCTTCTGGAAAATTGCCTGAGAGTACCGCGGAAACAATGTCGTACAAGTACTGTTGGTCTGTACTTAGATCTGGGCTCATTTCTGGTAGGTTTTGTCCTTCAATTCGTTGAAATTTTATAACTGGCAAGTGCTCGCAAGTTTCAAGTGCTTTTCCCAAAGGTCCAGTATAAGTCTTTGGTCCGGAAGTTGAGCCATCAAGATGAAGAAACAAGTGTCTCAAAGGCAATTCATTCATGTGAAGTAAACAAATTATCCACTGAAGTGGTTTCTGCAGTCTTTTTTCAAGTAGGCGTATAATGCCCCCTTTTCCAGTGTTTACGTTTATTCCGTCACAACCAATTGCCATAACACAATTTAGAGAAATGTTTTCATCTGCTAAGAACCTCAAAATAGCTGCTTCAATTCCTTTAGCCGAACCAATGTGTGGCACGGCGTAACCCAGGTAAACAGAACCAGGCTCCTGAATTAGCGTGATGTGTTCCTCCACTGTGGCTGTTCTGTAATTTTTATTCCCTTTTTTGATAATTTTCAAAGTTCGGTCCTTCCTTCCATCAAAATACAATGCAGAAACTTCTGTAACGTTGGCTTCCTCCAACAACTTTTGTCTAGTTTTAGACCTCTCTCTGCGCAACTTACTTCTGTCAATAACCTCTACATTCGACCCAATGTCACGTAAAAGAGACGACGCAATGGCTGCTGCTGCCCTGTCTGATATTCCGTACCGGTCACAAGTTTTTGATAACGTAGGGAAATCGATGAATGACAACTTCGGCTTTTTTTTTGCAGAAACGCCTTCTTTTAGAGTTTTTGTGGGAGAAGTTGTGCCACTGTGGATTTCAGTCTCCGACGATATCGGAGAGGAACAGACTTCGATAACAACTGATGTAGAACTTTTATCGACGGGCGGTTCTGGGCGATTTTGTTGTTGTTTCCTCTCTTGGATCTTTTGCATTTTTTTTGTAACGGTTATGTTGATTCCACCAATTACCATTTTGCGAGAAGTTCTCTGGTCTGTCAGAAAAGTTTGTTCCCATTTGTTCCCATTTATCCTTTGGACAAGTGCATCGTGTAAAATCACTGCATTTGCAAGCCGAGATATCAAACAGTGACTTACTATTCTGTCGAAAAGTTCCCAATGTCTCCGGTGAAAGCTTCTTGATAGACTTCAGCAAATTTTTGCATTTTAAGTGGTAGGATTTCAACATTTGCATGATACGGGTTTTTGTAACTGTCTTCAAAGATGCAGTTAGCCATATATTTTCAATAGCAGATATCACTATTGCAGCAATATCAGAAAATGTGGGTTCTTTTGCACTTGTTTTGAGTGATTGCCTCGTCCATTCGTAATACTTCATTACATCTTCGTAAGTAGGTAGGATATTCGTCTTTAAATCACAGCAGTCACCAAAAAGAGGACACTTCAAAGCACTCCTTGTTTTCTCCATACTTTAAGAATACAAATTAGGCCGCTAGGTACTTGATAGATAAACAAATGCGCGACCTCTCACCTTGAAAAACAATAGCGCACTAACACACAAGTGTGAAACAAAGCAAATTGCCTTCCCGCGCGCCCCCGCACTCCCCTTTATTTAAGGTAAACAACGTTTGATCATCCCACTTTTTGTGTTTTAATACAATAATGAGTTGTTATGCTATGGGGAAATTAAATAAAATAAATGTATTTTAAAAAACAAACATATTTAAAGAGCAACAAAGTCCCGTCTAAAATCAAGATTTTTCAAAACTTCAATGACCTGGCGGAGGCAGTTACTCTCAATCAATTCAAATTATATTTTACATAAGTAAATTTGAGTCTTAGAGGCACGCACTTTTTGCTATTACATGTCCATAAAGTGAAAAAAAAAATTACGCTCCACCCTAATACATACATACACACATACAGAAAAAAATTCTAAAAATCGTGAAATTAGTTTCAGTATCATATATTGAGCCTATAAACACAATATCTCTGAAAACAAACTAACTTACTCCATGACCGACCCTTACAGATTTATTATTAGTATAGATTTAGAGGCTCTGCATTACGTACTTCTCTGTAGAGAAGTTTGTAAAGGGGTTCGAAATTTCGCCGATGCCTGCACTTGCCCATTAGCTCAGCTGGGAGAGCGCTGGCACGGTTAGCCAGAGGTCGCGGGTTCAAGTGGCAAGCGGGCATGGGTGGAATTTTTAGCCTCTAAAAAGTTTTTAAAATTTTCATTTTATTTTACTTCTAAACTTAAAAGTAATAGTCTAAGTAGATGGAATTTAAATGACTAATTACATAACCGCAGCTCTCAAACCACCCAGATTTCAGTATAGCAGGTAAATTTAAGAAAGATACCAAATAATTATTTGCCTCTCGCTTACACAAGATGGCAATGTTGTATGAGCAAGGAGATAATAGTTTATTAAATTGTCACAACACTAAGTTATAAAGGAAAGCACGCATTACAAAGCAACAAGAAAATATACAAACAGACCCAAACCCTGGGTGGTTAATTCCGGTCCCCGTCTTGAATCACTTCGGAATATATCCCTGCGTTTATGTATGTGTTTGCGAATTTTTGTCCAGGGACACTTGTAGGAGGCGCCGAAACCAGTCGATGTTGCGTTCCACCATCAGACACGCGCAGTACAAATCCCCTAGCGCGCAGTACAAATCCCCTAGCGCGCAGTACAAATCCCCTAGCGCGCAGTACAAATCCCCTAGCGCGCAGTACAAATCCCCTAGCGCGCAGTACAAATCCCCTAGCGCGCAGTACAAATCCCCTAGCGCGCAGTACAAATCCCCTAGCGCGTAGTACAAATCCCCTAGCGTGTAGTGCAAATTCCCTAGTGCGCTGTGCAAACCTGACAGCGTAAAATCATTAATGCGTAGTGTAAACCCCAAGCGTGCAGTTTAACTAAATCACTTTTCACTGTCATGCCGTAGCAGTCATCTTCTTCAAGATAAGGTTCTTCAGCAGCTCATTCACTGTAAGGGCCGTCCGGCTGTGGAATGATCTGCCGGTCTCAATAAGGTGTTCTCCATCTCCAGCAATCTTCAAAAATAGGTTAAAAGAACTGTATCTTTCTCTCTAAATTAAGTTTTTAATCAGTACATGATTACTTTTTCTTTCTATGTAGGTATATTATATTCATATCCTCCTCTTGCATATAGGCATTGTAAGTTATTTATGTAGTAGTTTATAATAATTATTTAAGTAAGATTTATTATTAAGTTTAAGTATGTACTATTCGTATTTGCACCAACTACCCGTCTCTCTTTCTCCTTCGGAAACCTTTCCGTCACAAGGTTGTCTGGAAGAAATTGCTGTTAGCAATAAGGCCGCCCATTGTACTTTTTCATTGTAACTGCCATATTTTATGTCTCGCTTTTTGTGTGCAATAAAGAATATTCTTATCTTACTTTATCACCTTATGCGCAGTGTTGTATACTCGGGATGCTTGGCGTGGTAGATGCAGAGGTACTTCCGGTGCGGGTTGAGAGCGAGTTGCAGAAGGCGCCGGAACCAGTTGATGTTAAGTAGCACCGTCGGGCACGCGCAGTTTAAATGCCCTAACGCGCAGTATAAATCCCCCAGCGTGCAGTGCAGATCCCCTAGTGCGCAGTGTAAACCTCCCAGCGTAAAATGTAAATACCAGAGCACGCAGTTTAATTCAACAAACGCGTAGTATACACCCCCCGGTGAAAGTCACCGCAATTTTTCACTGTTATGCCGCAGCAGTCACCTTATGCGCAGTGTTGGACTCGGGATGCTTGGCGTGGTAGATGCACAGGTACTTCCGGTGCGGGTTGAGAGCGAGCACGGTCCCCACGCAGTTGCGCGCGTTGACGCGGAGCTCGCGCGCGCCGCCCAGCGACAGTTGCAGGAGACGCCGGAACCAGTCGACGTTGCGCTCCACCATCAGGTACGCGAACAGGAGCGTCTTGTTCCTGAAAGAGGGCGGAGTCGGCTCGGTCACTCCGGTGGACTTCGAAGTTTATTGCGGAGCTGGTAAATGGACAACGATAAACAAAATATTCAGATCTCATCGGTGAGGCCATTTTGAAAGATTTAATAAGACGAGACTGCCTCGTCGGTCTAGCCGTTGAGGCGCTTAGCTACCAGAACAGAGGTCGTGGGTTCGATTCCCACTGGGGGCCACCGAACATTTTTACAAATGGCCTCAGTCTGGGTGTATTTTCATGTTTGCGACGTCCTTGCCTGGTTACCACAGCACAGAGTATCCTAGTTTGGGACCAGGTCAAGTGATTGTTTGGTGTGAAAGTTATTATTATTATAACCGTGTTAAAGACTTTCTCTGCAACTTATATTACTTTTTACAATAATATGGCCTGTCGTAAAGTAATTATATTCACGTGGTACACAACCGCTCCACACAAAGCGGACGCAAACTGCAATGTCAGTTGCTAAGTGACTGTAAGTAGATAAAAATATATTTTTGTGTGTCTACACAAAGCCCATACTCTCTCCCTGAGAAAAGGCCTGTGCCCTACAGTGGGACGTATATAGGCCGCTTATGTATGTATGTATGTATGTCTACACTTATAAGAAAACGTTTAGAATTAAATCTAAAATGTGACAACCTAATTTTAAAAATTAAAACTAATTAATCGTTTATAATTAATAGAGCTATTTGATTTTTCGAATTCTTTAAGATCTGTAAAACCCAGAAAAAAATATTTATATGGTTTTAACTGCCACGCACTTTGGCGAATGATTTGCTTTCGAGAGACATGCATTATTACAAATAAATAATTTAAAAACGTTAGTTTTCTGTCCTGTATGGTTTACATACAATGTACGTCTATATATGTATGTACGTATTTTTGTTGTTATTTATTTATTTTTATTTATGTACTATCATTTATGTTGGTTTATAATAATTTCTATTATCCCCCCCCCCCTCCACTAAGTCTAAGTTAATGTATTTCCCTAGGTTTACGTAAGTTTATTATTGTATTTCATCTTTTTCTTGCACTACCCGTCGCCAGTCTCTTCAATACCAAAGGTTTGCTGGAATAAAGAATTAAAATAATAACAATACGTCCCAAACACAGTAAGAATAATGAAGGTCAACTCACTTGCGATACGGCCACACGATCTTGTGGAACTTTGAGAGCAGCTGCACGCGACTCTGCGTATCGACCAGCACCACTATAGTGCGACACCCCGGCTTCAGCAGTCTGCACGCGAGGAAATAGCCTTTTAGGCATGGTCAAAAGTATACATACACTAGCAAACGTTGTTTTGCCATATTAATTGAATTGTGTGATTTTAAAACGACACATGTCCTTTCATTACAACTTTGGAGGAAATAGAAAAAACTGTTTTATTCAAATACTAATATCTACAACAGCAATATTTTAGCATATTATATTGATTTCTGTATGAATAAACTACAATTTTTTTTCTAATATAAATCAATAGGTAGGTGTAAATAATTTAATAAAAAAAGAATGGGCAAGTGTTATTTTAAAAACACATGTGACTTGTGTTGTTTTAAAATCACACGATTCAATTAGCCTACGACCTATTCGTACCTACAAAATATACACAAAACATTTCATAAACATCGGTGAAGCCGTTTCGGAGGAGTTCGATAACAAACACTGAGACACGAGATTTTCATATATTAGATTACATAAAGCCACGTCCGTATCCCGGAGGGGCAAGCAGGGACCAGAATCTGCCACTTGCGACGATCCTGTAAACTCTTTCGCTTCATCAACATTCATTAGTCGTTGCATGCATGGACGCCGGTTTTGGGTAGATACTTTTCATCTTGTCCATTTCTAATACATCGCATACATCTTCTGTGTGTCGAAGTGTACAAAAATATGTGTATATCACAATACGGACGTTTTTTCAAGCAATCGATATTTACGAGAATCGCCGAAATTTGTAATCTCGATCTCAATTTCTTTCTCGAGTATTTAATTACAATAGCACGCAAGGAAACTATGGCTTTAAAGCATAGTGTAAAAATATCGGTATATATAAAAATGCCGATATTATTTTTCAAACAATCGATTTTTAGGGTTCCGTACCTCAAAAGGAAAAACGGAACACTTATAGTATCACTTTGTTATCTGTCCGTCCGTCTGTCTATCAAGACCTCGTAAACGCGTGGAGGTATCGAGTTGAAATTAAAACCATATATAGACAGGCCTACAGTCCCTTGTACATTCCTGGTGTACATACAATAAAGAATATTCTATCTATCTATCTATCCCTTGAAGCTGTCAAAAAATCAAACTTCTAAGTTAACGTGAAAAAAATTTACGGCCGTTTATGCCGCAGAAAACGTATATTTCGACACTCGCAAGGGAATCAAAATTTATAAGGTACTTTCCGTTGACCTAGAACTATAAAATTTGGCAAGTAACATCATCTTATACTACAAGTACAGGGAAAAAACTGAAAACTATACATTTAGAATTAAATCTTTAAAAAATTGTCTTTGAAGTTCGGGGAAAGCTTGGAAAAAACTGCGAGACTCGATCTCTGAACTATTTATAACGTGTACCTACAAATTTGTACGGAACCCTCGGTGGGCGAGTCCGACTCGCACTTGTCCGGCTTCTTTTTTCATACACAAATAGAATACAAAGACTAAACAAAGTATTTGGTCTATTTACTGTCAACAAAAACCTACACTGTAAAAAAAACCTGAAGACTGCAGGTCGAGGGCAGTAACGGAGTGGCGGCCGAGAGCCGGGCGGCGATCGGTCGGTAGACCAACAGCCCGATGGTCGGACGATGTGCTCAAGTCAGCAGGGGGCAGTGGGGAAAAGGCAGTCAGCAGTGGGCAGTGGCGGGCTGATGATGATGAAAATGATGAACAAATCCTGAGAAATTTGGATTTATTACCTGACCAGTCCATTGTACTTCTCAGCTCTCAACTCGTGCAGCCGCAGTTCGGAAAGGGTTTCATTGTTGTTCTTCTTGGCGCCATTTTGTTTCCGTCGCTCCTCTTTCTGTCTCTCCACCGACTCTTCTTCGACGCGACTGTTGAGTAGATAACATTTAAAGTTAGTTACTGGTGTCTATCATGACGCAGTAAGAACTCTCATTAGCGTATGGATGACAAACAATACGGACTACAGAAAATTGTATATAATCAAATAAGATAGGCTTCGGGGCAGCCAGCCGCGAGCATAAAATCCACGGAACGGAGGTCTGGGCGTCCTCGCAACTCAGCCGTCTTTACCAGAGGGCGCTATTACTTTTTATTAGACCCAGTCAGCAAAGTGGTAGACACTCACATGTGATACGCCTTGAGGTAGCGAGCCGCGAGCACCAAAGCCACGGTCTCCAGGACACTGAAAACGGTTAGAGCTGGCCGTCCCCGTGACTCAGTCGTGTTTACCAGAGGGCGCTAGTATTTATTATTAGATTCGGTCAGTAGCAGAGTAGATACTCACATGAGATACGCCACGAGCCCCCAGAGTTAAAGCCACGTTCAACAGCACACTGAGATTGGAGAGAACTAGCGGTCCTCTCAACTCGGCTGTCTTTACCAGAGGGCGCTGGTGTTATTATCAGATTCAGTGAGCGGTAGCCAGCCGCCAGCATCAAAGCCACGGTCCCCGGCACACTGAGAGCGGTTGGAGCTCGCTGCTCCCGCGACGCCCGCTCACAGTACACGGCCGCCTTCGCAAGCAGGTGCTAGTATTCAGACTCCTTAATAATTAGTGTCTAAGTACTCGCAGACCGTCTGGTGGGGGGCCTGCTCACGCTGCGTCGTCCGGTCCGCGGTCGCCAGGTCAGAACTTTTTCGCCCCAACGGCCATCAGTTCTCCGAGCTATGCGCCCCGAACATTGCCACTTCAACTGAGCAATTCTTCGAGCTACATCAGGGTAACTCGGGCTCTTCTGCGGATCTCCTCTCCTCATCCCCGACCCGGTTACGGTGGCGGGGAGTCGCCGGATGCGGGCGGCACAACACCGGGAAAGCTCGGAGAACCATGAGGGTGGCCTATGTCCTGCAGTGGGCGTCGAATGGCCGATGATGATGAAATACATTACCAGGAGACGGGCAGCAGCGTCTTCCTGAGACTCCAACCGCATACCGCGATCGCCAACCCGCCTGCCGAGCGTGGCGATTATGGCAAAACCCTTCATGGTTAGAAAACCATGAGGTAGGCCTGTGTCCTGCAGTGGGCGTCGAATGGCTGATGATGAAATACTCGCATGAGATAAGCCATGAGGTAGCCAGCCGCGAGCACCAGAGCCACGGTGGCCAGCACGCTGAGCGCGGAGAGAGCCCGCTGCCCCCGCAAGGCCCGCGCCGCTCGCTCGCAGTACTCGATGGCCTTCGTCAGCAGCCGCCGGAGCGGGCCCGCCGCCGCCTCGTCCACCAGCTCCTGCGGGTGAAAGTGGAGTTAGCCTGAAGGGCTTACAGATGAAAGAAAGCATAGAATATAGCACCTGAATAGATATAGGATAGAAGATAAATATCCAACTATTTGCGATACAGTTTTTTACAAACGAAAAGGGATTATTAGAAAATTGTAACAAAAAACACGTCTGCCAGTACCATAAATGAACGCAAAGTTTCGAGCGGCCATCTTGTCGCCGACACATGTATTTTATGGCGTACTCGTATTCGTACTCAGCATCGCAAGAGACACACGCCGCTCGACCTTCGCTTCGTAAACGAGCATTTTGGCCAGCCATATTGCCGCCGCCATCTTGAATTTCACTGTCGCCATATTGGAATTCCGCCATTCTCCATACATTTTCATGTCGTTCGAGAGCTTCTTTGTCCAAACGCGTTTCTCGGGCTCGTCGCGTACCTGTACTTGAGCCTCGTAAGGCAGCAACTCGCTGGGACGCAGTAGCCGCTTGACCAGCGCGTCTAGAGCGCGCCGCGTGCGGTTGAGTCTCGCCTCGTAGTCGGCGTCGCAGGGCGAGCGCACACACGCCGGCCAAGCGTCGGGGAGCCACTCGTACTGGACGCGCGTGGCGTCCCGTCGCCAGATCACCACGATGCGGTGCTCCATTTCGCCCGTGTCGCTTCCTGGGGGAGCGAGATTGGGTCTGATTAAGGAAGGATTAACGCATCAATTGCTAATAAAACTGAACTTGAACGGATATATACTCGTTTACTTTATCATTTTAAAATTTTCCGACGTCTCGGTACTTTTGCAAGTGCCTTGGTCTCGGAAGACTGAGGTGACAGGCGTGTTTTTGAAAGCATTAACTGTTAGTTTACTCCCCTCGGAAAAAAATTATTAGGTTACGTTCCAAAAATATAGTTTGGAAAATTTTTAAATTTAAATTTGCACTACAATAATTTTATATACACTCAAAAATATTGATTATAAGTTATTGAAATTAAATCTACAGTCACACTTCTAGCAAAGGGGTTGGCTGCTACGGATTATCATTGACTACTATTTCAGTTTTTATTCGATGTAAAAGTTTTTGACTGACAGTATTGGGAAAATTGTCGATTGACATTTTCAGTCACTGTTTTTGACCGATATCTTCAGTAAAATACTGATTTCGTCAGTCAAAAGTAGCTTTGACCGGAAAAGCAGTCAAAACTGTAGCTGGCCACCCGCCCGACCGCGCCCGCGCCATTCACAAGCAAATCTATAGCATTAGTCTTTATTTTATTTTAACCTTTAGGAAAACTGAGTAATTAACGTAGTGTGATGCGCAGTAAATTACTATTAGTCAATTACTAAAGTAGTCAATGCACTGTGAAGACAGTAAACGATGTGCAAACGATCTGTGACTATGTTCACGTTGCCGTCAAAAAGATCTGTGCGGACTAGACGCACGTAGACATAGTGTAGCCGCGGGGCGCGCCCCGTCTGTAGGCCGGACTACACATCCATAGAGGTGAGGACTACACTCATCATCATCAGCCATTTGACGCCCACTGCAGGACATAGGCCTCCCTCGTGGGTTTCTAAGAGAGAGGGGTTTTGCCATAATCGCCACGCTCGGCAGGCCGGTCGGCGATCGTAGTACGCGGTTGGAATCTCAGGAAGACGCTGCTGCCCGTCTCCCGGTAATCGATTTCCGCAGTCGCCTTCGACGACATCCACGGAAGGTAATGGAGTGACGCTATTCCGTACTACACTGACCGGAGCCATTAGCGAGCGCTCGCACGAAGTCGGGCTGCTTGTGCGTGTAGACGTAGGCGTAGTGCAGCCGCGGGGGCGCGGCGGCGGCGGCGGCGGCGGCGGGCGCGCGGGCCAGCCGGGCCAACGCGGCGCGCGCCGCCCGGCCGGCCGGCCCCGCGCCGCACACCAGCACGCAGCACAGCCGCCGCCGGGCCGCGCGCCACTCCACCGGGCACACCGCCTCTAAGATACTCTGTCATGGGAAAAGGGGGGAGCTCACACAGTTATAACTCGAATGACACAAACTATTTTTTTATATTCTTTTTGTTGCACTGATCCGTGCCGAGGACGATTTTAAAAATCTATTTAGGTAATACGTAATGCGGAGAAGTTTGTAAGGAAGAGAAGTTCGAGATTTCGCCGATGCCTGCACTTGCCCATTAGCTCAGTCGGGAGAGCGCTGGCACGGTTAGCCAGAGGGCGCGGGTAGAAGTCCCGGCATGGGTGGAATTTTTAGCCTCTAAATTGGTTTTTACAAACAATTTTTTATTTACCCTATATACGTCCCGCTGCAGGGCACAGGCCTTCTGTCAGAGAGAAAGTATCGGCTTAATTACCACGCGTGCCCACAGCGGATTGGCAGTTCAAAGCGCCGAAGTATGCGAACAACTCAGATTTCTTCACAATGTTTTTCTTCGCCGTTAGCGAGTCGTGTTGCTACTACAACTTCACAAATGTACGTAGAAAACAAAGTCATTGGTACATCGCCCAAATGAAACAGAAACTATAGTTCGCTAATTTTAAAACTAGGTGTACTGAGGTGGCCTGACAACGGACGGCTGGGGTGGCCCGACAAAGCCCGGGAACACAGCACGAGGCCTGCAGTGACACTCACAAGCTGACGGGTCCCCGAAGCAACCGCATGGTCGCGATTTTACAGTACATTAACTGTCAAATGGTGACATTTTGGCGCCACAAAACGTGTGACCCGCGCTATCGTACTACCCATGCTGATTGCTGGTGTATTAGGAACAGTTTTGCAAACACTAACTTTCTCAGGCTCATAAGCGGTCGAGTTGCAAAAACCCAAATCCTTACCAATATTATAAACGCGGAAGTTTGTATGTATGGATGGATGTTCGTTACTCATTCACGCAAAAACGGCTGAACGGATCCGGATGAAATTTTGCACAGAGATAGATTATAGTCTGGATTAGCACATAGGCTATGTTTTTGCCCGGAAAAATACACATCAAAATCACCACACGAACGAAGTCGCGGGCAACAGCTAGTCGTACATAATGCTGTGCCGACGGTTTCCTTTTCAATTATTCCTCTGTCTTTCTATCGTATCTTTCACTCGTTATGAATCATCTAATAACAGAATTAACGACGACTGCCATATCAATTCATTCAATTCAAATTTTGCTGGCCAAATCAACATACATATTTCTCCCAAGATTGTTTTTTACTTAGCGTCTTTTGTGTCCAGCCGCTGGGCAAAGGCCTCCCCCCTGCTTTCTATCTCTCCCCGTTTCCAGCCACACTGTTATTCCTCTTAAGACATAGGGCTCTCAAAACAGCCTTCCGAGCTCGAAGTTGAAGCTCATCCCTTGTACGGGCCAAGCACCGTGCATCGCTGCGTGTGCTGACATTGCATTGTCCGGCACACTTTTACCGCCCGTCAGACGACTCTAGCCACTCGCTGGACAAAAACTAAGGCCTTTACATCTACGTAATGAGATGATTTATACAGCGTCCAGTGGCACCTTCACTAACACTAGATGGGTGAAGGGACCACTCGGACGCTGCAGTGCCTGGGACATTGTATTTTAGATGGAGTGGGCTTGCCCATCACCTATACCATCCTGACAGCTTAGTCGGCCTAGCCCGCAGGAAAGACAAGTCAATACGTGCGGAGCCAACCAAGCCGCGGCGGTTTCCTCACGATGTTTTCCTTCACCGTCAGCGTGCGGTATTGCTACTACTTCGCAGATGTACGTAACATTGAAAATAAACAAAGTTATAGGTACATGCCCGCACTGGGAATCGAACCCGGGTTTTTATTTTGGTGTACCCTCGTTAGATTAAGTATAGCACTTGTAACCTTTTTGGTAAATAAAAGAATTTCTATAAACTACTAGGTCTATAGAGATAAACAACGTCTTCTTCTCCACCACCGTCCGACATACAATGTCTGGTGTGCAACAGATCGAAGGCTGCACACGCTCTCCTCTGCTCGTAAATGGCTTCCTGTTAGACTGAGCGTCTCCAGGTAAGTTTTAGGAGAGCTATCCTAGCTTATTTTCATATTGTTTGCGTGGCAATATTTACCTGCGAGGAGAGGCGTGGCAGTGTGAGCAGCTGGTTGGCCTCGATGAGCTGGTGCAGCGTCTGAGTGGGGATCTCCGTTGTGCTGACGGTGGCGGCCGGCTCGATGCTGTCCTCCTGGAATGTGGTGCATGCCGAATAAAACAGAATAATTTATTATATCAGGTCGCATGCACAGAATAGAGTTTACAGATACATTTTTCATATAAAAGAGATATAGAGACGCACATGATTGCAACATTTTGGCTGTGAACAATTTTGAGATAACACTGCTGGATAGAGGCATTCTCTCAAACAGACCTTTACGAATTAAAACACTAGCTAGACCACATGGAGTGGCGTTGTTTGCCGAAACATATGCTCTTGCATAATTCGGCAACAGAGGTCGATACGTAAATTAATACAAAAACTTTGGACCTTTGCATCTACGTAATGAGATGATTTATACAGCGTCCAGTGGCACCTTCACTCACACTAGATAGGTGAAGGGACCACTCGGACGCGACAGTGCCTGGGACATTGTTTTTTAGATGGAGAAGGCTTGCCCAGCACCCATATCATCCTGACAGCTTAGGCGGCCTATAATAGCCTCGGTCTAGTAAATAACATTTTTCCTGTAAATTTAATTACACTTAAGCGCAGTGCCACTGGCTATTGAGACCACCGGAGTTTGTTTTGTGCAGGGCAAGGCCCTTATTTGGGAGTTAGGACGGCGCTGAGGGACCGCGGCTCTGGGGCACATCTCATGCAACGGACCTCCCTGGCTGTTGAAGGTGGCAATGCAGCCAGTGTTATGGGCACATTTGCGTCAGAGATGACCCGGAGTGACTAAAAGATTTTGCTGTGCTTTTTATGCTATAACTAGGATTCCGTACCCAAAGGGCAAGGGACCAGGCTGTATCTTATGAACCGTGATAGTTAGACAGATGAAATTTTCACAACAAATATTAAAAACAGAATAAAATAAATATTTAAGGGGGGGGGGGCTCTCATACAACAAACGTGATTTTTTTGCAGTTTTTCGCTTGATATTAATAACGACAACAGGTAGACGCTTGAAATATTCAAATGTTGTATAGGTAATGGTACCGAACCCTTCGTGCGCGAGTCCGATTCGCACTTGGTCAGTTTATATTTACGTTAAGACTTTAAAAATAAGTCAAGAAAATAATATTATATTATAGTATTTTCTAAGGTTAACATGAGCACTAGACATAATAAAAACTGAATTTGCACGAATACTCGTTTATTTTTTCATTTTACAATTTTCCGAAGTCTCGGTACTTTTGCAAGTGCCGTGGTCTCGGTAGACTGAGGTGACAGGCGTCTTTTTGAAAGCATTAACTGGCAGTTTACTACCCTCGGCAAAAAATATTAAGTTACATTCCAAAAATATTTTAGCGAATTTTAAAATTTTAATTAGACCCTGAAAATAAACGAGTAAATATCCGTGCAAATTCAGTTTTTAATATTATACTATCTAGACCAGCAGGTTGACGGTCTCTGTGCTGACTTAAGCCTCCCCATGCATACCTTGAGTAGCACCATAGTGTCCATGTCTTTTTGGACCTTGTACCGGGCGGTGATGTTTTCTGTGTCGCGCGCTGTCGTGTCCACGAAGCTGAGAAAAAGATTACTTCATTGATTCTAGACATGAGATCTATAAGCCAAGAGCGGTGGTAGCGTAGAGGTAGCACCGGCCTCACATTCGGAATGTCGTGGGTTCGAACCCCGGCATGTACCAATGACTGTGTTTTCTAAGTTACGTACATTTGTGAAGATGTAGCAGCAATACCACTTGCTAATGGTGAAGGTAAACTTCGTGAAGAAACATGAGTGTCTGAGATGTTCATACCTCAGCGCTTGAAATTGCCAATACGCAGTGGGCACGCGTGGTGATTAAACCCGTACTCTCTCCCTCTCTCTCTCTCTCTCTCTGAGAGAAGGCCTGTGCCCTGCAGTGGGACGTATATTATCATCAACAGCCCTTTGAAGCCCACTGCAGGACATAGGCCTCCCTCATGGTTTTCATAACCATGAGGGGTTTTGCTTTAATCGCCACGCTCGGCAGGCGGGTTGGCGATCGCAGTATGCGGTTGGAATCTCAGAAAGACGCTGCTGCCCGTCTCTTGGTAATTTATTTCCTTAGTCACCTTCTACGACATCCACGCAAGGAAATGGAGTGACACTATTCTTAATCCGGCGCCACACGGACGTATATAGGCTACACAAAAAAGAGATCCATATTACGTTTCGTTCAAGTAGCACGGTAGACAAACATGGATTGGTCAGCTCACAAGAGCGAATTTACATCAAGTTGAAGCTGTTGAGCTCTACATAGAAAGATATTCCTTCATAAAGACTTTTTTATGTTAAGAATGTTTCGGACAGAATGTTAACAGTAAATATATGATAGTGTGAAAAATAACATCGCAGTTATAGATATCCGCAAATATCAATAATTTACCAATAGGTTGATTGATGAATGATTTATGCAAAATAAACGGGCGTCACGTGATTAAAGCGATGTGGATTGAAATCTATGATGACTCGAAGCGTTTTAGCGGCATATACATTTTTTCGTTATTTTGAAGATTTTTTTGCAGTGTAGTCTTCTTATGAATTAATTAATTAATTAATTAATGACCTAAACTAACTTAAAAATAATCCTACTATACATAATATTATAAAATATGAAAGTTTGTGAAGATGTTTGGATTTTTGGATGTTTGTTACTCAATCACGCAATAACGGCTGAATGGATTTACATGAAACTTGGCGTACAGATAAAGACCTGAATTGAGACATAGCACACTTGATATCCCGGTAATGCGTTTCCGTGCGATAAGATTTATTTTAAGTTTAAAATAGATGGCGTTGTGTTTTAAAAATAGGTGGCGTTGTGTTTTAAAAATAGGTGGCGTTGCGCAAGAATCGTATAAACGAATTCCGTGGCGATGCTAAGTTCGCTGGGACAGCTAGTTAAATATAAAACACAATACATAAAACTTATAAGTGAACAGTAACCACTTTTTCTGAGCTCGGGAAACCAGTCCAACAGCCTATCTGCACTCACCCGAAGGCGACTCTATCTCTGTAGTGGAATGCAGTGATGAGGTATCGCAGGCGCATGGTGGGGCGGCCCTCGAAGATCAGCGCCTTCACTTTATTGTCCTCGAAGTCGCCGACGAACGCGTCCGCGCCGCCGTCGGTGACGCTCTGGACTAGCTTATACGGGAACTTCCAGCGCATGAACTCTGGAAGATAGGGTGGATAGAACAACTTCCACAAAACACAATCACTTGTGCTGGTCCCAAACAAGGATACCCTGCGCTACGGTAACCAGGCAAGGACATTACAAACATGGAAATACACTCAGATAAAAATCATACCATACATAGATGAAGCATGAAGATCATACACAGATAAGACAAAAAAGAAACATAACACAATAAATAAGGCAAACTCACGCCTGTATCCCGGAGGGGTAGGCAGAGATCAGGGTTTGCCACTTGTCACGATCCTGGCAGAACTCTTTCGCTTCATCAACTTTCATTAGTCGTTGCATGCACGCACGGATGCACAGGGCAATTTTTATGTGAAATCTTGTAAACATCTAGATGATGTCCTTATGACAATTCCAAAATTTTGAATTAGCTAAGCACTAGGGCACCCTTTGCGCAATGTCGTACTCGCCGTATGAACCAGACCCAACTCTATCGCTCACCCAAAATCTTAGGCGGTGTGGATCATCCCTCCTTCGAGATGTAGGCATGCTCGTCTTATACAGTGATGGGAATGCTACGCGCCGCAACAGGTTTGCACGTTGATATTGGTGACAGTTTGAGTTTCCGCAACTCGACTGCAAATGAGCCTATTTTGCGTACTTAGCCACACATCCTAAGTACAACTGACTCACTGACTGACTCACCCAAGATCTTAGGCAGCGTGGACAATCCCTCCTTGTAGATGTAGACATGCTTGTCCAATACAAAGGTGAGGCACGGCACGCCGTGGATGCCCACACGCCGGGACAGGCTGGCCTCATGACCCGCGTGCACCTGGAACGAAAGTTACATTAAGTTCTGGTTCCCACTTTTTACCAGGGGTTCAATTGACAAATTTTAACCTTAAAAAACACCACAGAGTTAATCAATCTTCGCGATTCAGCGCCGTAATACGACCAGCTGAAGACTTGGACTCAGTCACGAAACGTACCAGTCCGTGTAGCTCGAGGAACTATGAACCGTTAATTCAATCAAAATCAGAATGTTTTCATTTCAAGTAGCACAGCAACTGTGACTTAATGAACGTCACAAGTTTAACTAGGTGTCCATTTCAAAATCTCAAGATCATTATTGGAGAAAAAATGGACAATATAACTCCAAACTTTATTAATTTTGGTCCTTAATTAACGGACTTTAAATCCTTACTAATATTATAAACGCGAAAGTTTGTATGTATGGATGGATGTTTGTTATAGTCCGCACAGATCTTTTTGGCGGTAACGTGAACATAGTCACAGATTGTTTGCACATTGCTTACTGTCTTTACAGTGTATGTGTGAGTAATTGATGTAGTGTGATGCGTAGTGATGTGCAAAGTAGAAAATATTTAATCAATCGATTAATAAGTTCCGACTGATGCATGAAAGAGATAACCAAAATTTGCTACATACTTCGACATAAGTCGGCATAATATTGTAACGCTAATATAATTAATCTTGAAATGTATTTTTATAGGTTGCTATAATAATGCTGCCTATATACGTCCTCCCGTAGGGCACAGGCCTTAATCACCACGCGTGCCAACCGCGGATTGGCAATATTAAGCGCTGAGGTATGTGAACAACTCAGACACTCAGGTTTCCTCATGATGTTTTTCCTTCACTGTTAACGAGTGGAAGTTCTACTATAACTTCACAAATGTACGTAACTTAGAAAACAAAGTCATTAGAACATGCCGGGATTCGAACCACGACCTCCCAAGTGAGAAGCCGGCGTTCTACCGCCCCGCTACCACCGCTAAAAGCTTGCTATGATTTTTGAACTAAACCTTTCGTAAGCACTACACATTATTAGCTTAAAAATCTAGTAAGTGAATCCGCAACTAACCCTTATTCGACCATAGGGATAACAGTTCCCCTTTAAATTGAACCTTACCTCCTAGAGATAAAGTCCAAAACCGATGAAAAATTTATACTAGCTATGGCCGTTTAAGGGTTAAGCCAATAAGGTTGACACTGACCATAAACAAAAAAAAAAGTGTACGTGGCAAGTCTTACAAAAAAATATTACCTATTTAACCAGTGGTACGTCCCTAGTGACTCCCCGCACAGCTCCCCTTTGACACCTAAAATAAGTCATTGCGCAGGAATTGACGAACTTCACTCAGCCGCCAAAAAGATTTACGCGGACAATACTCTTTCACGCAAAAACGGCTGATCGGATCCGGCTACAGACGGCGGCATTATCACTAAAAGTGATCTCTTCCAGACAACCTTTGGATGGACTGGACCAATACATGCGAGAACGAAATAGATGTACAAACAAAGAAAAATAACAAAAAATAAATAAAAACAATAAATAATGTAATCTGATGGGTAACATTGTAGGTAGGTACCATGGCCAGTTAACTTACAGTAGCTAGTGTTACACCGAGCGGCTGCAAGGCTTCGACCAAGCGTCGCCAGGAGGCGGCCGATCGCACGCAGTCAAAACACCAGTCCGTGTAGAACAGGACTAGGGCGGGCGTGTGGACACTCTTCTCGATTATTGAGTTTTCGAAGTGGCTGTAAAGGAGGATGTAGTGTTACTAATTTATTGCTTTGAATGGTAAGTTATAATTTGTGTGAATGGGTGGAGGGAACTCCATTCATCTCCATTTAGACAAATTATTATTACATGTAGACAATAACATAACAGTATCTTTGTATGAGGGGACATAAAAGACAAAATTTTCAAAGCACACCTTGGACACATAAGAAAACTGAATTTGAATGGATATTTACTAATTTACTTTCCAAGTTTTCAAATTATACTGTAATTAAAATTCAATCTACAAAACAATTATTTTATATAAACTCAAAAATATTGATTACTAGTTATTGAAATTAAAATTAAATCTACAGTCACACTTCTAGCAAGGGAGTATCATGCACTTAAGCACTTTGTCATGTCTAGTGCTCGTGTTAACCTCAGAAAATACTAAGTTTGGACACATTTGTGGTGTTTACTTTTTTCTTTTGTTTTTCATTTTAGTGGTGGATCTGGAATATTTCTGTGCAAATAATATTTCTTACCGAGCAGTTACAGAGAGCTTGTGGAACAATGTTATATCCTGGTCCTGAGTGCGGAAGTGTGTCCCAAAGAACTCCTCAAAGGGACTATTACTGTGAAAATAAAATACAAATTATATTCTTTTCGTTGCACTAACCCGTGCTGAGGACAATTTTAAAAACCTATTTAGAGGCTAAAAATTCCACCCATGCCGGGACTTGAACCCGCGACCTCTGGCTAACCGTGCCAGCGCTCTCCCAACTGAGCTAACGTAATTTTACTATGCAACACAATTACTTAACCAGCATGGGTAGTACGATGGCGCCAGTCACGAGTTTTGCGCTAAAAAGTTACAATTTGACAGTGAATGTCGCGACTTTTGACTTTTAAAACGCGCCACTAGCGTCGTATTATTACCCATGCTGGTCTCAATATTGGATACCAAGTACCCTGGCAACCAGACAAGGACATCATAAACACGGAAAAACCAGCCAGATAGAGGCAATTAAGGCAGCCCCCAGTGGGAATTGAAGCCATAACCACATTTTATAGGAATTAAACAAAGCAGTCAACTGGGAAACATACTGTGGCACAGATTTGTAACTTCTTCCAATAAAATGCAAGATTGTGAGTACAGACTGTTGACTCATTTCATTCATAAGTCACCGGAGAAAAATATAAATAGTGTTTGCAGGATTTCCTCAGGAAGTAAACAAAATATTTTGAATGTTTATGTTATGAAACTGCTGTGTGTGAGATGATGATATATCTTGATACTTTGATTGCTACCATGAGCTGTGCATTAGTCGGCATTAGTTGATTAGTTATAGTTATAGTTAGTTGCTTTTTAAAAGCTTAATAGTTATTTGTTATGCAAGGCTGCAAAGTTAATTTTTGGCGCGAGTACCTTGTATTGAAACCTGAGCAAGCGAAGGATTCTAGGATTGAGCCACGAGCGAAGCGAGTGGTTCAAATATAGAATCCTGAGCGTAGCGCGAGGGTTTCAAAGGTACGAGACGCTAAATAACTTTGCTGCCGAGCGCAACACACGACTTTTCACCTCACTAAAGCGAGGAAAATGTTAGGTGCAAGAAAAACAGTTTTAATAATAAGTATTTGCATTTCAATCATCAATGGACTGGCTGCAGAGAATATAAACTATTACGAAACCAATGAGGTTCTATATATATGTAATTTATTGTACGAAACCTTTATTGAATAAAAATATTCGAATTTTAAAAACACTTTCCACGCTAGCGGATAAAGTGCGATTTTCCACGCAGATTTCGAATGATAAACAGAGCTTTTACGAGCTAGTGAGGTGAAAAGTAAAATGTTACTTAGGAATTTTGACCTATTTTTCGTTTGTGTCCTCAGCTAACAAATTAATGTTAATTTGTCCACAGATTTGGTTTTGATTTAGGGCTAATAAGTCTTTTTGCAAGTGTTCCAAATCTGGAACCATATGTGGTTCATTAATATTATGATTAACATTATTGTACATCTTAATAGAAATAATACTGCCTTAAAATATATAAAAAGAAGGAATAAATATAAATTCATAAATTCACTAAAGACATGGCTAGGCAAACACACCAACAGGTTACCCAACCGTGACTGTTTGTGTTCTGTGACTGGACCTCACGCACGGACTGCAGACAGTAGCCTCCAGTAGCCTCCTTCACCTCACCAATGCACAACTTCGCCTAGTGATGGGGCTCTCACAGGTCACGGTCATTACAATAAACAGGTCTTGGTTGGTGGGTAAAGTTAGATCTTCTCTTCACGATCGGTGTTACAGATGGGCATTTGTGCAGAGTATGCATGCATAGGCTGCTTGGAAGAGACAGCCGCTCGCGTGCTGGTTGAATGCGTGGTACTCAGCGTTGCCATTTGGCAACTTTGGTTGCCATTTTGGCAACATTTGACCCTTCGTGGCAACCAAGTGGCAACCAAGCTCAAATGGCAACTTTTTGGCAACTTTTCGACTTGTCGCCCGATCGTCAGTAAAAAAATATCGAATATCTTTTGCAGATGAAATGAACGGATCTAATTGAACAACGTCAAAATCTTGAACCCATTTTTATTCCCAAATGAAAACAATACAATAATTAGTAGACAAATAAATTGTACCCGTATTCCTACACAAAAAAGGTCTATGTGAAGCTAGAGATAAAAGTAATTTTATGAAAACTCTAAAACCAACATGGAAGAAAGTGTGTGTCTGTGTGCAGTATGCAGTGCAGTACAAAGGAAGCTTTTTTCGTGGTTTTCTATAACTTTTGTTTTTAAATCTATTGGTAAGTTCTCTTTTTATTGTTTTAATCGAAGAAGCTGCCTATAGACCTATTTGAAAAACCAATTTTACTGATTGAATCATCCGAAATGGCAAATTAAATTTTTATCAACCAAAATGCAGAGCAATAAACAGTACCCAATAGTTATAAATATAGTAATATTAATAAAATATTTTTTTTTTATATAAATAATTAGAAGTATGTAAACATGTAAGTATTGTAGAAGTATAATTTGGAGTCGGTGCCCAAAATATATGTGCTGGTCATGAAACTGGGCACCGACTACAAATTATACTTCTACAATACCTACATGCATACATAAGCAGCCTATTACGTCCCACTGTAGGGCATAGGTCTTCTCTCAGGGAGAGAGTATGGGCTTAATCACCACGCGTGCCCACCGCGGATTGGCGATTTCAAGCGCTGAGGTATGGGAATAGCCCAGACACTCAGGTTTCCTCACGATGTTTTCCTTCACTGTTAGCGACTGGTATTGCTACTATTATGAAGTTTCACAAATTCACAAATGAACATAACTTAGAAAACCAAGTCATAGGTACACGCTCGCACTGTGGATCGAACCAAGGTAGGACAGTGGTGGTAGCCTAGTAGGTAGAACATCGGACATGTATACATACTTCTAATTATTTAAATTATTTCTAACTTTTTAGTGCTGTACGGTTTCGAAGTCGGTTTTTATTATTATTGATTTTTTTTTCAACTTTTAGTGGGGGGCGGGAGAAAAATAAACAAGTCCCTTATAACCATAATTTACCCTATTTAATTTGTTGCGAAAGTCATCATCAGAACATTACCAAATCATTATGGGACTACTTTTACGCTATTTTGTGAAACATACGGATATTACTAAGGGCTGTGCCCCATTAGGCCTTATTTACTGCTGTCCATTGAAGAGTTCCGTTCTCCATCTCTAAAAGTCTTCATCAGATCTTCACCAAATTTAAATGGGAACAATGGGACGTTATATCTGTTCGAACAAAAAGAAATTTTTCGAAATTGGTTAAGATTTGACGGAGTTATGGGAAAACACATTCCGTGTGGCACCGGATTAAGAATAGTGTCACTCCATTTCCTTCCGTGGATGTCGTAGAAGGCGACTAAGGAAATCAATTACCAGGAAACGGGCAGCAGCGTCTTCCTGAGATTCCACCTGCATACTGCGCTCGTAAACCTGCCTGCCAAGCGTGGCGATTATGGCAAAACCCCTCATGCTTATGAATACCATGAGGGAGGCCTATGTCCTGCAGTGGGCGTCAAATGGCTGATGATGATAATGATGATGCGAAAACATAGCCAAAAAAAATATATATTCGCGTCGAATTGATAACCTCCTCTATTTTTGAAGTCAGTTAAAAACGCGTAGATTTTTTTTTACACATTTTTTCTAATGGCAACCTTTGGTTTCACATGGCAACATTTGAACCTACAAATGGCAACCTGGGCTGAGTAGGCTCTGGCAACACTGGTGGTACTGGCCACACAATGGACGGCTCTTCTCGAAAATTCGGGGACACTGCGGGAGGCCCACAGCGACACTCGCAAGCTCCTGGCTTTCCTGCAGAGGTGGCAGGACTAAAGTCCTTCTAGATGATACCTTCCTTTACTCAAATTAGGCTTATTTGCAGTTGAGTTGTGGAAACCCAAACTGTCACCAATACCAATACGAATACCAAATAAATATAAATTTGAAAATAGAGCATTACCTAAATCTCGCATACTGGCTGTAATCATGCCTCTGCTTGTACATATGGTCGTCCTCATTGGTGATGCCATACAAGTCATATGCTTGCCGTCTCTCGGTATCTGACAGCAATTCATATGCTTGCTTTATCTCCACAAAACGGGCTTCTGCAGTTGGGTCGACATTTTTGTCCGGATGCCTGGAAGATGACGGACTTTTGTTTGAAGGCAGATTATGACAGCTAATGCACTAAGCGAAGTGAAGAAAGAAGTATGTACAGCTAACTATGAACCTCTTTATTAATTAATGGCATAATTGATGATCTGGTCGAGCGAATGGTGATTCAGGTGAAAGAAGGCGATTGTTGCCGACCGACCAACCAACCTTTTTTATGTTTTTTTTTTCAATTTTAAAAATATTAGACATAATAATATAGAAAAAGTATAAAAGAAGTAAAAACATAAAAAAGGTTGGTTGGTCGGTCGGCAACAGCGATAGTGAGTCTTCCTCTGCTAATGATGCCCAGTATTGACCATCTGTGTCTTTTAGTTTTTTTCATATAATATATGTTTTATATGATTATGAATATTTGTTTTATTCTAATAAATTTTTAAACTGCATAATTGAAGTACAGCTTGCAAGATATAAGGTTATTTTGCATTTTTGTGACTGCACAGCAATAATTTTAAGTGCACACCGATAGTGTAAGTATCTCAATTACACTATCGGTGTGCACTTACCCTTGAGCCCGACGCACTCACGCACAGATTAAAGTGGATCGTAATTTTTTCCCTACTGTTTGTACTCATTTCTCAAGCAAATGCAAAGATGAGCCTTTGCCTCGAGAGCTGTATTGATGTATATGTAGGCTCTAATTGATAAAGAAATAAATGTTTTTTTTTTTGCATAAATTTATAAGTTTTTATACATAGTATGTACAAGATGCAAGCAAAGCTGCGTGCATGAGCTATGTGGAGTGAATAAAGTTTGAGAGTTGCTGCATCTTTGTTTACTTTTAGTCGTTTGATAAGTTCATTACTCAAGCTGACATGTTGTTAAAAGAATAACAATAAGTAGAAGAAGTAGAAGTTTTTAATATTACTGTAACTTCTACACAACCAAAACACTTATTAAATCCTGGTCCCTAACTAGGATAGGTATCCTGCGCTATGGTCACCCGGTAAGGACATTCAAAACACGGACATACACCCAGACTGAGACCATTTATACAAATAAGTATGCCGGGGTAACATGGCCTCCAGGGGGAATCACACCCACAACCTGTTTTGGCAGTCAAGTTTGTTAACTACTAGACCAAAGAAGCAGTCATGTCAATTTCGTGTAAAACACAGAAGCAGATGTTTGTATTTACGTACCACTCTTTAGCGAGTTGCCTGTAAGCCTTCCGTATCTCGGGCAGGGCCGCCTTGGGGTGAATACCCAGGATCTTATACGGGTCACCGATCTTCTGCGAGGCACACAGCACGCACAGCGCGGCCAGCGCCACCACGCACAACCATCGCCCCGTCCACGCTCGGCAATTCCATTGCATATTACTGAAAGACTTCCGAAACCCTCCCGATCAAACCCACCGCACTCGACTTCCTATTCATAGAAACACTTTCATAGCGACCGTTCGTCACCAACAGAACACATGACTGAACAGAAATTAATACAGAATATCACTAAACTCTTATCAGTCATTCGTCCTAAAATAGAACCAGATGCCTGAAATTTTGGGAAAAGCGAAGGAAACCTTACCAAATTCACAAACGTCAAACTAACTAACTAATGCGGTTGGCTAGTATGGAAAGTGCTGCCATGCCAACAAAAGTTTTTAGGTAGCCGATACCCCGATCCCCGTATGGATTTTTTAAAATCTGAAAATAATATAGGATATTCTGAATAGCAAGTCAGGCTTAGGGAAAATACAAATAATAATCTAAAAGTATTAATAAATAAGTTCCAAATGTATATATTAATGTGTTCCAAATATGGAACTTCATGCAAGACAAGATCTACACGACATTTTGCTTACGAAACGTTTACACTACTCATATATATATATACATAATATATATATATATATATGAGTAGTGGAAACGTTATATTTTCACTTGAAAAGGAAAACTACGTACTAGAAAAGAACTTAATTAAAGAAGAAATGTAGTAACTTAACTTATCATGGAATTCATCACTAATGTCAGGTATAATTTGATATACCTGACATTAGACCGCGAGACCTACTTGACATTTTGTCTGCATTGAAATTATTTATTAATTACTTAACATTTTATAATCCCTACTGCATGGTGTAAATGAACCGTCGTTCGTTAGTCTCGCTAAAATTCGTGAATGAAGCTGAGAAAAAATAAAACTTCTAAGTTAAAACGTAAAAAAAATACGGCCGTTTATGCGGCAAAAAACGTATATACCGATTTCGACACTCAAGGGAATCAAAATTTATAGGATACTTTTCATTGACCTAGAACTACAAAATTTAGCAAGTAATATCATCTTATACTATGTACAAGTACACGGAAAAATCTGAAAACTATTGTAATCATAAAAAAATTAGTCTTTAAAGTTCAGGAAAAGCTTAAAAAAAAACTGGGAGACTAGATTCCTGAACTATTTATAGTGTGTACCTGCAAATTTGTACGGAACCCTCGGTAGGCGAGTCCGACTCGCACTTATGCGGTTTTTTCTGGCCTGAATGACATAGAATTTCATAGAATACGGTAATTACGGACGTGTTGGCAACACTGTGGCAGACCATAGACAAATCGATATTTTCTTGAGAAAAAATGAGAAAAAAATTGGGAAAACTGACACAGCCGTTTGAATACTATATATTTTAAAAAAAATGTGTATTTAGGCACTTCAAAATATATACATGTAAGTAGTACCACAGTGTGCGGAAAAATTCAGTAATTTTGTAACAATTATGTCACATGATAGAGAGCAAAGCATATTATTTTTAGTAGAAATTAGTAGAGGTGTAAAAAAAGTTTAAGAACAGCTCTTTAACCCTTTACCGCATGATATTTTATTTTTCGCCAAAAAAAATGTATGTTATAGGGCATTAAAAATAAAAAAACCCGTTTTTTTTTTGTTTTTCCATATTTATTATTATATTCGAAAAAAATACAAAAAACCACTTTGGTCCAAATTGTGCACACTATGCAGAAAGGACAGATGTCATATTTGTACCATTATGCAATAAAGGAATAAAAAAAATATTAACTTAGGTGAAACGCGGAGTAACAATTGCCACCATAAAATATTTTTGGATCCATCCTAAAAAAAGTGAAAAAAGATAAAAGGATGCGAAGAAAACCAGCCAAGTTCAAGGCGAACTCGCGCATTGATGGTTCATAAAAATTATATAGGCAATTCAAATTCAGACAGACGGGGTAGGCATAGTAGTGTATAGTGTATCTTTGGGCACCATATTACTTACGGAACCCTAAAAAGAAGTAAGATGAAAATGTGTGTGCAACCCAAGGTAATAAAATATTCATTCGCTAGTAAGACTACAGTTTATGCATTTTGGATCATAAATAGACCACACCCGTAAATGCATATTCTGCATGCCGTGTCAGATTAAGACCAGACCGACGCAAGTATGTTCTGCATTTTTGCATGCTGTTCCAAATGAGGTACACACCGAAAAATCAAATTTGTGATGAAATTTACTAGTAAAAAGTTGAAAACTTACCTGTACGTAGTTGTTTACGTATTCATCTGACGAATCAACTACAATATTTGCAAGGAAACGCTGTAAAACTATTTTATTTTTATTTTCCAAGGACGGCAATCGTCACTGGTACAAATTTCGCTCCAAAGTAAACTTTGAGGTTACATAAGTTCCAAACGTTTGACAACAGATGTCGTTGGTAGTATCAAAATGAAGGGGAGTACGGTACGAATTCGGACAAGTATGCCCTGAGGTCACAATATTTAACTTTTTAAAGAGTTTTTGAGCAAAAACCGGTTTGGCTCGCATTAAGACCACGATGCGGTAAAGGGTTAAACCTATTCGTTCAGTGAATGAATGATTGGAAATATTCTACCGTATTTAGTGTTGATTGTTCAATCAATACTTATCGATAATATTTTAATCTTAATCAAGGGGGGTCACGCTTCCATACTACTTTGACACTCGGTCTCAATGATACTAGCGCCATCTGTTTTTGAGTTACTACATTTACTGGAAGCAATATAACAAATCTATGTATATGTATCGTACATTTAAACATAAATATTTCCATGATTGTATTTCAATATCGTGTTCGCAGGCGTTTTTTTCTACATTTCATTGTTTCTTAACAGTTTTTGAGTGTTTTCTTGTGCTTTTTATGTTGAGTTGATTTATTTGCGTGGTGACACCTTGCTTTTCAAAATTATAGTCGAACTTTGCGATTTTGGACGATTTTGGATTGAATCCCTCTCTGCCTATAGCTGAAGCAAAATTTGGTTTCATATATAAAATTTGCTTTAACTACATATTCTCAGGACAGGCTCTTATAGAGGTTTTTGCAGCTGCTTATTTTATCTGGGATTATTTTGATAAAAATCGCAAAATAATCTCAGATATAAATAAACAGCTGCAAAACATGCTATAAGAGCCTAGCTGTACTATAGCTACATATAGGGGTACCTATAGGATACGTACCTATCTATACGCATGTATTGCATTTTAGTACGGTCACTTAATAAGAGATGGCGCTTCAATTTAGGTTTCGAAATAACTCGCGATGGGGCTCTCTTCTCCTTTGGTAATATGTGCTACTCTTTGATCTTAATATTAATGTCAACGTACTTACCGCCGTAGTGGAAAGGCCCAATTTATTAAACACACAAAAGAAAACCGGTTGACATTGGAGTAGCCAGTAAAAATATTATTATTATTATTGTGAGTTACAAACGACAGTCTCGTGTGACCAAAGTGTCCAGACGGACACCCTCCGGCTGAGGAGTCCAAGCGGCAGGAGGTCAGGGCGACAACAAGAGAAAACGTCGGACTATGCGGGCTGTATCATGCAGCACCGCCTTCTGTATGACAGCCGGAAGCATGCCCACATGGAGTTCCAATCGCCTCAGATGGTCAGTGAGCCTGGTTGGAATTAACTCATTCGTGGACAGGACTATAGGAACGATTTCGTTCGACACGCCCTCCCCCCCTCACGCGGTTCTCATCGAGGCCATATTTCAGAGCTAGCTCCCGATGGAGAATCCTGGCTACAAGTTTGTGCCTGTGCAAATGCTCAGTGTAAGCAAGCGCCAAACAACCGGAAATGACATGCCTGAGTGACTCAGTGGGATGGCGACACGCCCGGCAAATATCAGCAGTGTCGTCTTTCGGGATGTATTTCCTATAGTTGTTGGTCTTAATAGCCTGATCTTGTATTGCACAGACAAAACCCTCGGTTTCCCCGAACAAGTCACCGAAACGTAGCCAGTGTATGCAGGCCTTCGTATCCTCGTGGGGCTCGTGAAGAGCCTTAAAGAACCTCCCATGCAGATCCTTCTCCTTTCATATTTCATAGTTGTGCGGATTTTCCTATCCAGAGCTTGAAGTTCAGAATGATTCCACCTGAGTAAGCCGAACGTGTACATGATGGTTGGTAGCAAGACTACTAAAATTTTAGTTTAAACTCAAGTACTTCCAAAGGCTTGAAACGTTCCATATGTTTATATGAACAAATAATTGTGCTACATAGGTGTTGTATTGGTCTTAGTACTGTATTGATAATTCCATTTCACCTGACATGAGTTTGAGCTAATGACAAAACGCGCTGCAGGTGAGCCGCGAGCTTAAGCTTTATTTCCAAAACAAAGAAAAAACACATACATTTTTTTTTATTTTAAAGTGATTAAAGGAGTTAGTTTTAGGTATATTTCTTAAACTATAACTCAAACCAATCACTTTTTCTTTTTTTGACAAGAGAGTCGCAGTTATTATCGACAGTAAATAAAACTGTTGTCTCTTTACTTCTATAAACAGCTGTTATAATGAATGAACGAATCGCTACGAATAATAATTTTTATGTCAAACAAATGTCAATCATCCAACTCATTCTTTGCGTTCATTCGTTTTTATTTTAGGTTAGGTGTGGGTTAGGTGCAGTGCGGTGTCGATAAATTAGTTTATTTTAGTCGTGAATTAACTGGGCCGTGGGATTCTAACTGGAGGCGTAGAAAAATCAAGTAGTTCTACTGTGACCCGTAAGTATTTTAATTAAACTACCCTTCTTACCATTAGGTTGTTTTCTATGTCTTGATTTGTATTCTTTTCCGTTCGTATGAATTAAATTGATTAAAATAATTATAGTGTACCTACTCAAGTTTGTCTACCATAGTTGAAAGTTTTTTAAAAGACGCCTTTACAGTTTTAGGGTAGTGTTAGCAAAATAAGGGAATTTGAAACTTTAGACATAATATGTCAAAATATTATTTTGTTTTACATTTGTACTTTGTACCTAATGTATTAACAGTGTTAAAAAAATTTACGCGCCGGCTAGTAGGTGATTCCGGGTAAGGTTCAGGACTTATATCAAATCTTAGCATCACTGTCATTCAACAAGTCTTGAAAATCAATACGTTCCAAAAAAATATGAAAAGATGGCCTAACTTGTAAGTTATAAAAAAACCGTAGTAACATACATGGGGCAGATTTGCAGATTTGGGAGTCTGAGGGTTCTCTACCTGCCTCATTGGTCTAGCAGTATCACATCTGATTCTGATTACAATGCCAGAGGTTGGGGGTTCTATTCCCACTGGGGGTCGCCATGCATTTGTATACAATGTGTATATAAATGTATGGCCATGTCATGGCCTCAGTCTGGGTGTATTTCCATATTTGTGATGACCTTGCCTGGTTACCATATCATGCAGTATCCTAGTTTGGGACCAGAAGAAGAGACTGTTGTATGGAAACAACCTTATTTTTAAAATGTTATTATTTGTTAGGTAATCTGCCGTAATAACAATATTTTTTGCAATATTTGCAATATTTTTAATATCATACCATCTTTATGACTGTAATTTATGGCAATAAACTATTGAACTTGAAACTTGAACTTAACACATATTCGGAAGAAAATATCAACTGGCTACCTATTACAGTTCTAAAGAGAGCCCTTTAAAGGTCAGACAGACAGTCAGACAGACAGACAGACATACAGTCAGACAGACAGCGTAGGCAGAGTAATAGGGTTCTATTTGGCCCCCTTCGGCCACGGAACCCTAAAAACACGTTCACGTCTTGTATAACACATAGTAACTTAATTTTTATTAAATATTTTGTTGGGATAATTCACTTCCATTTCCAACAAGAACTATTGATCAAATTACAACAGCAAAGGCTTTACCCTTTTATGCAACAACTTTTATTATATTCTTTTTGTTGCACTAACCCATGCTGAGGACAATTTTAAAAACCTATTTAGAGGCTAAAATTCCACCCATGCCGGGACTTGAACCCGCGACCTCTGGCTCAGTGTACCAGCGCTCTCCCGACTGAGCTAATGGACAAGTGCAGGCATCGGCGAAATTTCGAGCCTCTTTTTAAACTTCTCTGTATTACGTACAGGCAGCGACATCTGGCCGAAGCAATTTACATCACTTGCAGCCCCGAGTAACCCACTTTGCAGTTAGGTTATTACATCGGAATGATATCGCTGTACCTACATGATTATATTCTTTTCGTTGCACTAACCCATGCTGAGGACAAGTCCCGGCATGGGTGGAATTTTTTGCCTCTAAATAGGTTTTTAAAACAACTTTTATGTTATATTTTTTTCTTCTAGAATAACTTAGTGTAAATGTATTACTATGTAACCATTACTTTCAATAAACATACATACATACATAAACTCATGCCTGTATCCCAGAGGGGTAGGCTGAGACCAGGGACTGCCCCTTGCCACGATCCTGACAGAACTCAAACTTAACTGGAGAATAAATTGCATGCTATCACTGTCTAAATCATACGACAAGACAGTGACAACATCAGTTTTATTCTCCAGTTAAGTTTTATCTGAGTATTGAAAAAAACCGGCCAAGTGCGAGTCGGACTCGCGCACGAAGGGTTCCGTACCATTATCTATACAACATTAGATACAAAGATTGAGAAAAACTTGCAAAAAATCACATTTGTTGTATGGGAGCCCCCTTAAATTTTTTTTTATTTTAATTTAATTATTCATTTTTAAAGTGAATCTAGAACTAAATATTCTGTGAATATTTCAAGCGGCTACCTGTTGCCGTTATTAATATCGAGCAAAAAACGAAAAAAAAAATTACGTTTGTCGTATGAGAGCCCCCCTTAAAAATTTAGAATGTTTTTGTTATTATAGCGGCAACAGAAATACATCATCTGTGAAAATTTCAACTGCCTAGCTATCACGGTTCATGAGATACAGCCTGGTGACAAACAGACAGACAGACGGACAGTGAAGTCCTAGTAATAGGGTCCCTTTTGGCACCCTTCGGGTACGTACCCCTAAAAGGTCCTGGTTATTGTATCATTAGAATAGGTCAGCTTGCCATAGAGCTTGTACGTTTTTTTTTATAAGATCTCAGTTGATGAATATTACTTTTAAGTATAGACGTAAATGAAAAAAATATTGTCGAGAAATCATGTTCCCAGTTTAGAAATCTTGTTTAAAAAAATGCGCCAACAGTTAGTACAGCCTCTCCGTCTAACAGAACAATGACCCCGCGGACCTGCGCCACGCTGGCACCGCTCTGGATGGCTACTAAACGCTCTAATAGATTCGAGTTTGTGTCGAGATTTCCGAAAAGAGCGATTGTTTTTTTAAAACAAACTATCATATTCGATAGCTATTGTCAGGCTGTTCATTTTGCTACGTCTTTCAAACCACCCAAAATTATTGCAGTATAAGAGGCTGACCCCCAGTTTCTTGTACACTGACACGCTGTTAATCTACTGTTAACAGCTGTCAATTGGCCAAAGTGCATACAAAAAAACCACTGACAGCTGTTAACAGTAGATTAACAGCTTGTTAGTGTACGAGAAATCGGCGGTGAACCTTGTCGAAGTACGAGTAAGTTGAAATAGGAGTCAATCAAGCGCAACTAGGTAATGCGCATCCAATTAAAACATAGCCGATAATTTACGGCCAATATTGGACGGATTCACTATGGCCAATGACGGTATTGCACGACATTTTTTTCATGCAATGTATTATTGTTATTTATTTATTTGCTCTGCGAACAGGATATTCTAGGAAATAATAATATCTACATACCCATTACACGCAGATACGCCACTCGCTACTAATTAAATTGAGTGTAAATGTTTCGCAGTTATTTGTGTTTTTAAACAATTCCATTTTATTAAATATTAATGTTATGAAACTCCGCATTTACCCTTTACCAGTGTGAAAAACCGTGTACGTTCATGGCAGATAAATGATTGCCCATACGTAATAAGTGGTTGGCAATTTCAAACTTACAATCTACAATATTTGTACGAAAAAAAAGGGAGTTGAAAAGTTTGGCTTATTATTGGAAAAAAGGGCTTGTCATAAACGCTTTTAACTATTCTCAATTTAGAAACCGGCGGTAAGTGCTTATATCACCCCTGAAACTACACGTGGGTTGTCACTAACCGGATTTCGAAGCTCTCTAAATAACGGGTGACAGACAGATTCCCTTACTAGTGAAATTCATTGCCATTTTTTTAGTGCAACTGTCAATTCAGGAATTCGCGGCTGGCTTGATAGCAGATCTGTGCCATCGTTTACTCTGCCCCTTGTGGGTGTGTCCGTGACGCAGGCGCGTCAATTTAAATCCCATTTACAATAATAAATATCTAACTCAAGGTGGTGTCGCGCCGCACTTGTGTGGCAGATTATATGATTTATGTGCACTGCGTGTGGTCGTTTTGAAGTGTGGCTGTGATTTCCAGACGCACGTATCGAATAGCATAAGCAGCCTATATACGTCCCACTGTACGGCACAGGCCTTCTCTCAGAGAGAGACTATGGGCTTAATCACCACGCGTGCCCACCGCGGATTGGCGATTTCAAGCGCTGAGGTATGTGAATAGCTCAGACACCCAGGTTTCCTCACGATGTTTTCCTTCACCGTTAGCGAATGGTATTGCTACTATAACTTCACAAATGTACATAACTTAGAAAGAAAAGTCATGCCCGCACTGGGAATCGAACCTGGGTCCAATGTTCTACCCACTAGGCTACCACCGCGTCTCGAATAGGTAAATACTAAATTCTACTGTAATAATAACACATTACATAAGAAACACGATTCCTTAAAACACTCCCCAGAGGTAGTTTTTTTAATCTGTCGTTACGACTTTTCGTTGTAAAATCTCCAGAGCCTATTTTAATCGGCGTTTTAAGGAATTGTGGTTTTTTTATTAATAAATAAGTTACGTTAGGGAGTGACGTCATAGTCTAAGGTCGATTTGTATAGCGCGTTTTAGTGCCACG
Organism: Yponomeuta evonymella; assembly: GCA_963969515.1. Lineage (NCBI taxonomy): Eukaryota > Metazoa > Arthropoda > Insecta > Lepidoptera > Yponomeutidae > Yponomeuta > Yponomeuta evonymella. Next base: position 20,316,667 of record OZ018346.1, on the reverse strand, counting down.
TGACTATATTAACTTTTCGACTGGTTATTTTACTGTTATATTGTATTATACTGTTATATTATAAACAGTATTAGTAGCAGAGAAACAAGTACCACATTATCTATCTTTTAACGTGTCCTCTTCTATTCTATTAAAACATTTTTGGTGCAAGTTCTCCATTTTAGATCGTAAAAAAAGCAACAAAAAAGTATTGCATCAAAATTTTCGTATCTCAAGCGAGAACCTAGTTATTGTAAAAAACCCGAATGAAACCCTTTTTTCAAAATGGCGGAAAATGCACTTAGGAAATCATGGGACAATTTGAAGTTAAGCTTTTTCGCGTATTTCGTCAGTCGTCACGCACATTTTTTATTTGTTCTGCGTACATATTCCCCATAATAGTGGGTGCATGACTGAGGTTTAATTATCACCACCCATTGGCTGTCCCAAAAAAGAGAACCCATGATCTTGCCGGCGGATGAAACGGCCTTAAACTTCTTAGGGGAGGTGGTGATGATCTCTTCCAAGCCATGGATTGTTTTTTTTTGTTTCAGGGTCGTAATGGTTAAGCCATGTTTCATCCATAGTTAGAAATCGAGCCAAAAACCGGTCAGGTGTAACTCTTGGTGTAACTATTCCAAACAGCTTTGTGAAATGCTCAGCCTGGATCGTTTTTGTTCGGCCGTTAGCATTCTAGGCACCCAATGCGCTGAGACTTTTTTTCATTTCCAAATGGTTGTCTGGAAGAGATCGCTTTTAGCGATAAGACCGCCATATATCGCAAAACTTAGCCTTGTAAGCCCTTTAATGTATTTTGTTTTCTGGTGTGTACAATAAAGTGTTCTAATCTAATCTAATCATGTGTTATGTTATGAACACTCCCCATTGAAATCTTTAGTTCTTCAGCTATAAAACGAACAGTAGTATGACGATCCGCCAAAACAATTTTTTCAACATATTTTATCATTTCTTCAGTTACTGCAGTCTTAGGGCGCCCATTAGTGGATGTTCATCCCCTCTTAAACTCAGCACACCAACGCGCAACCGTAGAATAAGGAGGAGCATAAACCCCTAACGTATCTTGCAAGTCTTGATTTACTTGTTCCGTAGTAAAATTTTCCAAACATAGATGTTTCGTTACCGCTTGAACTTCAATTTTCTCCATTTTCGATTACTCGTTGCGACAGAACACAAGTAAGAACCTTCTATGATTGAAAAAACAAAAGAGCATCAAACTTTTTTTTTATTATGTCGACAAATTAGTGGACTATGTATGCCTTTTTTTCTCTATCCAAGGAGTTTATACGTCATTCTCACTACTTATTGAACACCCATCGTATGTGAAGAAACGACATCACAGTAAACTAAGTATGCGAACATTGTGTCAATGATTCTTTATTGCATAATTACACGGGTATTTGAAGGTGAGCCAGAATCGCCAAGTGTTTTTTGTTTGTAATGTAAATAACCAGTAATACACGCCTAGTGTAGGAGATCGGCTATCGCCGGTCGACACGTCCTTGTCTCTGTTGGTCGATGGAGCTACGTCAACGCTGTGACGTCACAGGCGTAGACGTGCGGCCGTCCGCGAATACTATGCGCTTGCGCCATGATTTCAGCAATTTCCTTTTTAGGGTTCCATAGTCAACAAGGAACCCTTATAGTTTCGCCATGTCCGTCCGTCTGTCTGTCCACGGCTTAGCATAAACACGATAAGTACTAGAGAGTGGTCCCTTTTTGGTCAACCACTCACATATTTAATGCGTCGATAAAACACCCTACGCCTAAATTAGAGACGCATTTTTTTTCTTGTCAACACCATTATTGTGGAGTATCGTTGGATTGGTCGTTTGAAAATATTGTGGGTGTAGACAGACCATTTTTCGATTTAGGGTTCCGTTTGCGAAATATTAAGCTTTTAAAGCCGCAATTTTTGTCAGGGTATGGCGAGCCCTCTCTCACCTCTCCCGGCTAAACGGTTGATTTATCATATTACACGGAGTACTTATCGATATTAAACGGAGTACTTATCGATATTACACGGAGTACTTATCGATATTAATAAGGAGTTCTTATCGTCTCTACCCTAAAAAAATATTTTTCGAGATTTCGTTTTACTGTTTTGTCCGCGTAATAAATATTGTATACTCGTATCTACAGTATGCCAAATTTTAGCTGTCTAGTACTTACGGTCTCTGTGCTTAGCCACGGACAGACAGACAGACAGACGGATATGGCAACTATATTTATTTATTTATTAATACTTTTATTGCACTTTAAAAAAAATCGTACAATGCGACGGACTTAATGCCATAGCATTTTCTACCAGTCAACCGCAGGAGGTAAGTCAAAGAGTTGGTAGTTATAATTGTTCCTTGTTGACTATGGAACCCTAAAAAGAGGCATTTGGTGTTCTGTGCTCCATAGCCTTAAAAGTTTAGGAACCGCGCTGGTTTAGTTGATTGAATCTCGTTCAAGAAACTTACTTTATAGAAGCCAGCAGAGAAACACTTCTGCTGGTTTTCGGGCTTACTTTGGATACATACGGTCAGTCGACAGCATATCAACCTTTACACCCGTGCTCTCTACGCCGTTACGTTACCGGCGACATTGCAATACAATGTAAAGCTCGATATGCTGTTGACTGTAGTATAATCTCGATGTGTAGTACCAATAAATCTCAAATCAAAGTAGGTGACTGATTAGCAATAATCGGAATTAGGCGCGGTAAAATACTTACACGCTACAATTCACGAAGAGATATGGTATTATGGAGTTGCTAAGAGGGCAAAGTGAATAAATAAATTTTTGTAGAGTTCCAAAATCCTGCTTTATTGGTTGGTAATTTGGAATTATGGAATCACTCTTCGCGGTTTTAACAATAACAATAACAATTCCATGTTATGTTTCCTCGCCAACTTTACCCCACCAAATCATGTCGGAGTCCTAACGTTTGCGGTAGCAATTATTATTAGTATGAAATATGACGGTTATTCCGTGTGGCGCCGGATTAAGAATAGCGTCACTCCATTTCCTTCCGTGGATGTCGTAGAAGGTGACTAAGGAAATCAATTACCTGGAGACGGGCAGCAGCGTCTTCCTGAGATTCCAACCGCATACTGCGATCGCCAACCCGCCTGCCAAGCGTGGCGATTATGGCAAAACCCCTCATGGTTATGAAAACATGGCTATGTCCTGCAGTGGCTGATGATGATGACGGTTAGATTGGAATCTTTCAGGATTTGGTGTGCGTAATATAGCTGATCAGACAGATACGATACTTCGCGCAGACTGACTACTGATATCGAATGTCTTATGTAATTCAGCATTGTGCTATTTGTAAAGTGCTATTATTATGAATTGCGATACGGCTCGGGTTTCCTTATGTTGTGCAATCCTATGAACTCTTTATGTGCAGCCGTCATCAGCTCAAACTTTACATTTTTTTATAGTCGAATCGACTTTTTATAAATAAGACTTAATGTTTTTTGTTCTTCCAAACCTGCGGGCTTTTATTCGTACGAAGTTTTACTTTTATAAGTTGGTCGGCCATTGGGTCTTTATTGAACTCTGTAGAGACCGAATAGTCATTTAATATTTATTTACAAGAAACCATTTTATTCATAAGAAACCATGAAAATCAACAATTATTTATTTTATTTTATTATTGGGTTTTTTGAAAACCATCGACAAGAAATAACATAATAAAAGGTAAATTGTACATTATAGTAGCAGAGAGTCATAAAGAAGAGTCTGAAAGAGAAAGTAGTGACTAGAATTAAGAAAGGAATGTTGAGCCTGAAAACCTGAAACATTGAACCTGAGCAAATAAACAAACAAAGCAAGACAACCAAGCGTATCACATGGCAGACAACTCGCTACCGAAGAAGTTCGTTGCCAACCTACGTCTGACTGCAGCAACGCTGTCGTGGCGCACGTCGACATCAGCGTCCGGACCGACCGTATGAAATGTATTATAATCATCATCATCAGCCATTTAACGCCTACTGCTGGACATAGGCCTCCCTCACGGTTTTCCTAACCATGAGGGGTTTTGCCATAATCACCACGCTTGGCAGGCGGGTTGGCGATCGCAGTATACGGTTGGAATCTCAGGAAGACGCTGCTGCCCGTCTCCTGGTAATTGATTTCCTTAGTCGCCTTCTACGACATCCACGGAAGGAAATGGAGTGACGCTATTCTTAATCCGGCGCCACACGGAAACGTATATTTATGTCTATGTTTACCAGGAATGTGGAAGTGTAGCCTGGAGAGCAACTTGCACAAAAAATGTTTTAATATAATCGGAGAGGCCATGTTTTTTATCTGCGACTAATACTTTTCAAAATATGTCCTGTCGAAAAGTCAGTCTAGTCACGTGGTACAAAAACGCGCCATACAAATCGGACTCAAACTATGACGTCACAACTTGCACGTAACACTTATAATGTATGCAGCGTTTATCAATATTCGAGTTATCTCGTAAAATAATGTTTTATGCATCTACACCCTTTTTAGAAAATGTGTACAATGAGTTTTTTTATGCTTTCTATGCTAGAAAAGCAATGCTACTTCAATCTAAGTTTGACGCAAGTTACCCATTACACAGCCCAACCGCTAATGCAGTTTATCTAATATATAAAAATCTCGTGTCACAGTGTTTGTTATCGAACTCCTCCGAAACGGCTTCACCAATTTTTATAAAATCTTTTGTGTGTATTTGGTAGGTCTGAGAATAGGTCGTAGGCTAATTAATATGACAGAAAAACAACGTTTGCCAGGTCAGCTAGTCATTGCATAATATAAATTTATTAATGTTTCTACAAACAACCGTTTAGTCGGGAGAGGAGGATGGACGGATTTTCGTGGCGAGGGGAAGCAATGTTTAGCGCATTGAAAACACTGATTACTTTTGTATTTTTTTACGGAAAAACATGATCGGGTTTTATTGCTCTGGTATATGTCTTATATTTGTCTGGTATATTTGACGGTCAACTTTGTTATCCTTATCATGCCCTTCCCATAAAATCGAGCAATTTATTTATTATTTTGTTTTTACCTCGTATCGCAAGTTACATACAATTTACCAAAGAAATTCTTACAAATTTAATACGGCAGTGCACCGCATTGAACTAATTTGAATAATGAAACCCAATTAAAAACCGCCGCTAAAAGTTACGCCAGGTTAGTGGTCAAGGTCTACCTATGTTACAAAACTTTACCAACAAATTATTATCACCTCTCACCAATCACTTTATACTTTTCGAAAGTGTTTAGATTTAATATTACTCTGTTGTAAATAGGCTAGTACTAAGGAGTATAGGTATTTAAATTCTAGCTGTCTGTTATTCTTGCACAACGCCATCTATTTTTAAAACACAACGTTCGCTCGCACAACGCCATCTATTGTAAACTTAAAGTAAATATTCTCCCACGGAAACGCATTACCGGGATAGCAAGTATGCTATGTCTCAATTGGGTATTTGACAAAATATCAAATGAGTTACTTTTAAAATGGAATTTTGTATGAAAATACTGGCTTATGACGTCACATTTCAGAGCACTCTTTTTATGTTTAATCTATTTAAAAATTTTAATAACTAGTAATTGACTAAAAGAGATACATTTTCCGAGATATTTTGTAATTTTTGTTTTAATCGAGCATATGAAATAATTTATTGTTGATCGTGTCACATACCGAATTCAGGTCTTTGTCTATTTGTATTCCAAGTTTCATGTAAATCCATTCAGCCGTTATTGCGTGATTGAGAAACAAAACATCCAAACATCTTCACAAGCTTTCACATTTATAATTTTAGTAGGATAGGTACTTTAAGATAGACCTTTCCAACTACATATAGCTTATGCTCTTTAAAATGGTTTGCTTTGTTTCAAGTTAATTTTAAGGATATTGTAACTATAAATAAGTAATATAGAACTGCTACTTTTTAACTGAATATGTAATTATATATATCACAGTTTTTGCGCTACTTTGAATAAAAACATTTTGACTTTGAAGATCGTCTATCATTTTTCTAATAAGGTAATTTTTGTGGGCTCCTATACAAATGTGATTTTTTTACCGTTTTTTGCTCGATATTAATAACGGCAACAGCTAGACGCTTGAAATATTAAAATATTTTATAGATAACGGTACGGAACCCTTCGTGCACGAGTCCGACTCGCACTTGGCCGGTTTTTGTATTGAAATTACAATCCATTTAATTCACGATTAGGTAGTTAGGTGAAACTTAAAGAAACGACTCCGCGCTAGTTAAAACTGTTACATGCGGCAGAGTAGCATTCGTCGTCCTCTACTTCACGAATACTTAACTGCATACAAGTATCGAACTTCACTACACGATAGGTAACACGATAATGCAAAGATGGTACAAAATCGTTTAAAGATGATCACTGTCTACTTAGACACTAATGTTCTTTTATTAGAACTACCAGTAAGAGAACTCGCGGGCGCAGGCGCAGCAAGTCATGAATGTGAATAAGTCGCTGTGTGCACGCCACACGTTACTTCATCCTTGGCGAAGCCGGCAAAATTAGAATAATGTGTGTACAAATTAGTTTGGGAACTAAGCTTGGGTAAAAAATATCGATATTTTTTCAGAAAATTATTGATATAGAAGAAGAAGAAGAAATACATTTATTATACTAACAAGACACATCACAGAAACAAAATAAGCAGATAAGTAACATAAAATGCACGACAACAGAAAGAGAACTGAATACTGTAGCCTGTGGTGTGTCTAAAGTTGCCACAAAAGGCAACCGCTATACATCCGCTGTTTATTTTTTCCGATTAATCAATTTTCGATATTTATTTTCGCTTATCGGAAATGGGACAATGGGCGGTTTCACAACACTGTTAATCAAAGAAAGGGACTGGACATTTTTGGAAAATTTTATATATTGGGCAAAAATACCGATAATTATGCCGAAATATTTTTTTTCTCGATACATTTGAAAAATATCGATATATTTTTTTCCATTTGCTCATACCTATTGGGAACTAATGCCCCGACATCGAGATCTTCCTGTCATTACAATGATCTCTCAAAGTATTATAAAACTACATTTGGACGTAGGTGTGACCACTTCCTGTGGCTAACTTTCACTCCACTCGCTGCCGTGCAGGCGGGTGACCCATTCAATTTGCGCTTGCTCAGTTTGTCGGTGTTGAATCGAGCCCCTGGATTGTGTTGTGTGCTTGTCATAATAATAGGGGTTAAAGTATGAAATTGCCGTTTTATTGCAATAGGTTCTTTGAATTGACATAGAATCTTCATGGTTTGAGGTTTTCGAATGAAACTTTTTTCAAATGGTTTCTGTGATGTTCTTTTTTGAAAAAATGTGAAACATTTGAATATCGACTTTCAATTGTTTTTGTTATTCAATTTAGACAAGAAAGATGGATACTGCGAAAATTCGAGTGATTTTTGAATACGAGCTCCGACGCGGAACTAACGCGGCAGAAACAGCCCGCAATATCAATGCTGCGTTTGGAGAGGGGTCTACTAATGAACGCACCGTGCGATTTTGGTTTAAACGCTTTCGTGATGGAAATTTCGACTTAAAGAACGAGCCACGAGGAAGACCGCCCACACAGGTGAATAACGATGAATTAAGAGAGATAGTGGAAGCCGACCCTAGTCAAACTACCCAGGAATTAGCGGCATGGTTTAACGTTACCTTACCCACAATATTGACTCACTTGCGTCAAATCAATAAAATAAAAAAATACGAAAAATGGGTGCCTCATAATCACTCGAATTTTCGCAGTATCCATCTTTCTTGTCTAAATTGAATAACAAAAACAATTGAAAGTCGATATTCAAATGTTTCACATTTTTTAAAAAAAGAACATCATAGAAACCATTTGAAAAAAGTTTCATTCGAAAACCTCAAACCATGAAGATTCTATGTCAATTCAAAGAACCTATTGCAATAAAACGGCAATTTCATACTTTAACCCCTAATATTTCTTTATTCTTCCAGATTAGCTGAATCAAACAACACCTCAAGATGGAAGCCCTATCGGATGCACTCCAGCCCTACAAGGAGCTCGTGGGCTCGGTGGCCGGCATAGTGACGATTGGGCAAATGTTCTCCGGTTCAATCATCTGCTATGATATCTACAAGCAGGGCAGCACTAGAGGCCACGGTATCATGCCGTTCCTCGGTGGTCTTATCATGTGAGTCTGCTTTTTATCGTGTGTGTGTGTGTGTGTGTGTGTGTGAGAGAGAGAGAAAGAAAGAATCATTCTCCATTTCAATCTTTGTTGTTTAAAACTTCTTTTAGCTTATAACTTTCAATTTAATTGTTATTAGCTCAATAATTTTCTGTAGCTGTATTTAAAACGGTAAATTATTGTTTCTATCCCCCACGGGACAGGCATCGCCTAGTGTGGGGGTCTGTACATCTACGTTATGTAACAATTTTATATGGCAATAAACGTTTTATCTTTACCTTATCTTTATCGGGGGCTATGATATGTGCAAGCAAGGCAGTAATACAGGCGTCGGTATCATGCCTTTACTTGACTTAACATGTGAGTCTGCTTCTTGTCGTGTTTGATAGAGAACGAATGCTCTCCGGTTCCTTCCTCTACTATAATATCTACTAGCAGGGCCGCACTAGAGGCGTCGGCATCATGTTGTACCTACGCGTCTATTGTGTAAGGGTTGGATGAAGTAAATTTTTACTTTTTTAATCCAGCTGTCAAATACGCATACATACACTTCGAAAAGTTTAAGATGCATAACCCAACACGGAAGATACGGATATAATAAAGGACCTTGGTTTATCATGTTTCTTGTCGTATTTCAAAGAGAACGAATAGTCTCCGGTTCCTTCCTCTATCATGTCTACTAGCAGGAAAGCACTGGAAGCGTCGGGATGATGCCGTTCCTCGGTAGGTTTATGTCTATGTACGTTACAATGGGCCGGGGATTTGCGGGCGTCATGATCTCAATCTAAAATACTTACAAAGTTAGAGGCTACAATATAAGTGCAAAAACCGACCAAGAGCATGTCGGGTCGGGCCACGTGCAGTGGAGAGTTCCGTAGAAGGAGGGGTTTTTACCTACTCTGCAGAACTATTTTCCATAGAATTTGTACGAAGTTTTCCTTTTATAAGTTGGCCGCCTATTACTCGTTAACTTGTAAAGCCTAGTTAGCTGTGATAGTTTTCCTTTTAAGTTCGTTATAGGTGCTACTGCCCTGAAATTTTTCACTTTTTTACAATCAACTATTTGGCCGGGAGAGGGGGGGCGCTCTACTCTAACAAAAATTAGTGCTTTGAAGCTTAATATTTCGCAAACGGATCCCTGAATCGAATAATGGTTTCCTATACTAATAATATTTTTAAACGACCACTCCAACGATACGCTACACTGTGGTGTGGGAAAAAATGCATCTCTAATTTACCTAGGTGTAGGGGTGGTACCCTAAAGATATTTTTTTAAGATTTTTGCCTACCGTTTTGTCGGAGTGATTAATGTATATAGGGAAGAGCGGGTGATCGTGCTCTTGCACTATAAAGGGAAATTTCCCGCCAGGCAGATCGTATGCCTGGGGACGGCCGGTCCGACTGATGTTCGTCGGACGTTATATTTATCGTATGTCATGTGAAACATTTTGCTTGCGCGATGCAGGAATGTTGGAGTTTATAGTGCGCGCGCAGAGTTGACATGTGCTCGCCACATCACTCCCCTTCAAGACCATAGCTACGCATAGCTAGGTCTGATAGGAATCGAAGTCTGTGCTCTAAAGCCTGCAAGTGCCAGGAGGCGCTGAGTCAGTGAGTCGACTAGCGGTTGAGGGTGTTCGGCGGCTAACAGTAACTTCACCGGCGACAGTACCATGGGGACCGCGCATGTGGTAGGAACCGGTGAAGGCTGCTGTACCACTGGCAACGTGCGCTGTTGCTGTGTGGCTGCCGTGCCGAGGGGTTGGGGGAGATCACCATCAGTACCAGTAGTCGGTGCGTTGACTGTAGTGGAACTGATGAGGTGAGAGGGAAGAGGATGCTGGCCTTGCTTTGAGACTGATTGCATGTGGGGTGCTGCGAGAGCGAAGGAAGGTTGACATTGGTCTGTCGAGGGTCACCACTATAGAGAAGAGCGGGTGATCGTGCTCTTCCACTATAAAGGGAAATTTCCCGCCAGGCAGATCGTATGCCTGGGGACGGCCGGTCCTATTGATGTTCGTCGGACGTTATATTTATCGTATGTCATATGAAACATTTTGCTTGCGCGATGCAGGAATGTTGGTGTTTATAGTTCGCGCGCAGAGTTGACATGTGCTCGCCACATGTATATCTGTGTATCTATGCCAAATTTCAGCTTTCTAGTATTTGTCGTCTCTGTGCTGAACCGCGGACAGACAGACAGACATTCGGACGGATATGGCGAAACTATAAGGGTTGCTTGTTAACTATGGAACCCTAAAAAAGCCCGTTCCCGTGACGCGCCCGTCGGCTCACGTAGTCGGTCTATTTTTGCACTAGTAGCTCTCTAACATATAAAGTATTTAAGGTTTATTTTAGTTTGTATCGTTCCGTCCGCGCGTCGCCGGCCCGTTATAATGTGGATAGTCCTTAAGTTAGACTGAGAAAAAGAGATGCCAAATTTAATGTTGTCCTTTCTCCTTCATCTGCTCAGACATCCGATCAGATACAAGCAACAACTGTTTTTATTTTTCAGGGGTTTGCTCAACTTGCAATACGGGTTCATCCTGCGCGACTCGACTATGATCGTCGTCAACTTCTGCGGTATCGCGCTCAGCATCGTCTACCTGATGATATACTTCAATTACAGTAGCCAAAAGGTGAGATTAGATTAAAGAAAGGTAAGTCCGTCTGATGTGCCCTCGTTAAATTTACACGTGACTTCCTGATGGTGCTAAACGAGTAGGTTCTGTTAATGAATTGCAGTGCAGTGAGAACTGCATGAACGCGCGCCGATTTTATTACATTGCTGCTCCTAGTCTACGAGTATGAACGCACACTTGGTAGGTGTGCGCGCACAGACTTTTTTGCACAAATGCTCATCATAGCATTAAGCTCGCCGCATCGTCAGATTGTTTTAGTGCAAAAAGTATTAATTAATAAATAAAGGGAAGAGGAAAATAGGTGTGTTGGGAGAAGAAGGAGCTCGTGGCTCAGAAACATAAGGAAATGGACAGCATTTGTAAAATGTCCAGTATGCAGCAGCGGAAGACTACCTACTGGATTACGCAGAATGGAAACCCATGTTTACATTTTTATGTAGCCTATGGTAGCCTATGTACGTTCTAATTTAGGGCACAGGCCGTCTCTCAGAGAGAGAGAGAGAGAGAAAGAGAGTATGGGCTCGAATTACCAGGCGTGCCCACCGCGGATAGGCAATTTCAGTTAGTAGGTTTCCTTACGAGGTTTTCCTTCACCGTTAGCGAGCTACTATAACTTCACAAATGTACGTAACTTTGAAAATCAAGTCATTGATTGGTACATGCCTGCATTCGAACCACGACCTCCCGAATGTGAGGCCGGCGTTGTACCGCTCCGCGACCACCGCAGATTTGTACACTATCCACAACTAACTCAGGAATGGCCTCCTCGGTACTAAAATAATAAGGTCGAGGACAAATCAGTGCCAAACGTAGGATTGGGTTCAATGTTATATTAAATTGCACACTGTTGGTCGCGTTATCAAATGGATCAATTGCGCTTTGATATAATAATTCTTGGGGGATACAATATTGCAACTCATTGCTTTACGGAGCGCAGGGTACAAGTAGTCGAAATGTAACGTAGTAGACGATTCATAAAGAAAAAAATCTACGTATCGAATCCTTCTACACAGACATAATTGTACTAAATTCTGACTGTACATCACAAACAAACTTCACGTACAATTCGTTTATTAAATAAAAGAGAAATATTTCCAATATGGTTCCACACTAGGTAGGCTTGTGTCGCCGGGGCGACTTACAAACGTTTCGTTCCTGAATCAAGAAAAAGGCTTCTTCGCTCTTCTTTTTCTGTGATTTTTGTTTATCAGGCCTAACATGGCTCTCGTCACACGTTTTGAAAATTAAATTAAAAACAACAAAACTAATAACATTTCCTATTAAATGAAGATAATTTCATCCTCGACACCTACTTAACGTAGGTAAATAATCGTGACTACGATTGTTTTTCTTATCAACTGCTCTGTGGTGTGTATTCAACGATAGGTACGCTCACTACAATCGTGTATTAGTTAACTGATAATAAGTGTTGATTACGAAACACTTCGGTACGGGTTGTCTAGTCAATAAAAACGTTATCGGAGTTTTGATACGATCATGATCAAGGCAATTATGCTAACTAGTTTCGTTTTTTACTCGATTGCGGCGAAGCCCAAAAGAAGGGTAAAGTGTTTAGTTCATATGTAGGTAAGTAAGATTCTATGTACCCTCATTACTTCTTAACCAATGGTCAGATTTTGACAAGTAAGATCTCCATCGGTTCGTCATGTTTACGCGAGTGTCATAGGCTATATGATATTAGCATAAATCAAACAAAAAAGTACAAAACACTAAAATCCTAATTCAACAATGTACTTAGGTTGGTACCGCCTGCTTCGTAGTTAATGCTCAGCAGTCGGGTTGAAGGTTTTTTTTTATTTCAGTTCTTTTTAAATTCTGCTGATCAAATTACTTTGAATCGCGATTTGATTACGCCACCAATAAAATGGTTAGTTACAATAAAAATTGAGGTCGAACAAGGCTTTGTTCAATTGTAAAGTTTTTTATTGATTATATATTACGCTTATTTAACATTATATTATCGTTGGAACATGTTGTTGCTAGGCGATAAGTTTTTACAACGCACGTAATCCCAATCAAACTAATAGGTATTATGCTGCAATTATAAAAACTTATTTAGAGGCAAAAAATTCCACCCATGCCGGGACTTGAACCCTCGAGCCTATTTAGCCTCTAAATAGGTTTTTAAAATTGTCCTCAGCACGGGTTAGTGATTATGAACAAAAAGATCATAATTATGCTGTAATTCATTAATTAATTCTTTACGTTTCCTGTGGGCGAGGCCGACTAAGCCTCAGACTAAGCTGTCAGGATAGTATAGGTGCTGGGCAAGCCTACGCCATCTAAAAAACATTGTCCCAGGCACTGCAACGTCCGAGTGGTCCCTTCACCCATTTAGTGTGAGTGAAGGTGCCACTGGCCGCTGTATAAATAATCTCATTGCGAAGATGCAAAGGCCAAAGTTTGGTAACATTAAATAAAGCATTATAATATCAAGGCTTAATTTAATTTTGTTTATTCAGGACACCAACCGGCTATTTACAATTCATCGTATTTCGTAGAATAGACGAGCTCAATAGCGACTTATAGGTTAACTCAGAAGATACAACATACTGAGTACTTACATTTGAAAAAGATAAACTCACAAAACCTGGAAAAAATCTGGTTTGTTGAAAGAATACTCTAATAGAGTTAATCTCGCCTTTGTACACGTTATTTCTTATGTAATGTGCTGTTATATGTTTCACTACATACATAAACTCACGCCTGTATCTCTTAGGGGTAAGCAGAGACCAGGGTTTGCCATTTGCCACGATGCTGACGGACCTCTCGCTTCGTCAAAATTATTATTATTATTATTACTCGTTTATTTCGGATCATAAAATCCATATAACTTAATTAATTAATTAAACAGTTGACCGACTAATATGCATCTTCTCAAAATGATGCCACATAGGGCAATCTGGCCTGTCAGCCAATACCTGTAGGATACCGCTGGCGCAGGACATTTGTTTATTAAATTATTTTTCGCGGGCAATTAGGTATAACTAATAAGTACATATTTAATGCTCATGTCCGTGGTTTTCCCGTTACCATTGAATTTGAAATGCAATGCCGTTGCAAATAAAATAAATTTTATTGTCATAAAAGTGTACAAAGCTAAAGCCCTACGTGCAGATAGTGCCCCTAACTAGAATAATCTTTATTATAGGCGTCCAGATTTCCGCTCAAAAGTCGCAGACAATATTTTAAATAGTTTTATTTTAAAATTCTAACATTGTACACATTCATTCATATTTCTTGGTATATCTATTACATTAGTTAAAAGTTTTTATCTATTTACACTATTTACTTGCCTGGTTACCATAGCAGAGGGTACCCTAGTTTAGGACCAGGTCAGGTGATTGTATTGCATGGAAGTTTATATTATTATTATGTATTACACTTGTATTAAATTAAAATGAACGATGTTTGTACAATTAATTAAATATATTATTACTGTAACACTTTATCCGGGAAGAGATACAAGGATAACTTTCACATGTCATGGTTATACTACCAAGCTTACACTCTGATTTCAGAAAAACCCACAACCTTAATATTGTTCTATATTGACAATAATTTTCCTACTAGGTTGTGAATTTAACTGTCATAGGGCCCTATCACAGGTGAAACGTGGCTTTAATTGACTCAGCGACACGTCAATTAAGCCGCGAGATTCCTCATGATGTTTTCCTTCGTATGGTAGTATAAATTAGGCTGGGAGGTCGAAGGTTGATGATATTGGTGACCGAATCTCGAGTCTGAAGTGTCGATGGGCGGGACACCTGGCGAGGCGGGAAGACGGCCGGTGGACCAGGGCAGTAACGGAGTGGCGGCCGAGAGCCGGGCGGCGGTCGGTCGGTAGACCAACAGCCCGATGGTCGGACGATGTGGCCAGGTCGCCAGCGGGCAGTGGATGCGAATGGCGAGAGACCGTGAAAGATGGCGTGACGGGGAAAAGGTCTATACCCAGCAGTGGGAAAAAGTGGGTTGGTGATGACGATAGCTGAGAGCCACAACATATAAGGCATTACATGGGAGTATCCTCCATATTATTCCTCCCGGATATTGATATTTTGTACCTAGCACTTCTTTTGGGAGGCAATAGGCAATGTTTCCGTTTCGTCGTCTTTTGGACAATGGTCCAAATATGAGGCGCGAATCTCAGGTGTTAACTTGACTGCCCCGTTAGTCTAGCGGTATCACGTCTGAGATTACCATGCCGGAGGTCGTCGTGGGTTCGATTCCCACTGTGGGCCGCCGTGCATTTGTACAAATGGCCTCTGGATGTATTTCCATGTCTGTGATGTGCTTGCCTGGTTACCATAGCACAAGATATCCTAGTTTGGGACCAGGACAAGTGGCTGTGCGGTGTGGAAGTTATTTATTTATTTAATTTTAACTATCTCGTCAGGTGACGGCGTGGGCGCAGACTGGCCTCGGGGGAGCGATCGGCGCCGCCCTTATCGGCTACGCCCAATACGAAGACCCTAAACTGGTGGAGCACCGGTTCGGACTCATCACCACTGCATTTATGTTCTACCTCATCTCGGCGCCTCTGTTCGGACTCGTAAGTGGCGCCACCTCCTGGGCCGAGTTTCATAAAAATACAATTCGTAGTTTATTACGGCCATTCAAGGTACATTGCTTAGTAGAGTCGTTTTTTTAATCTGTGGGTTATTCGACTTTGCAATGTACATCGAATTGTCATAGTAAACCATGAATTTATTGTAGTTCAACGAAGCAGGCCCCTGGTGTAACATAGAATTAAATCGCCTTGTGCTAAACTAACCCTATGGTCGTTCCTACACTAGCTGTAGACTCGACTTTATTGGAGACGGATAACTTCGAAACAGCGAACAACATTAAATCTGTCCGATACATTTCCGTGTAATAAGTCCCCTGAAGCTATAAGCTGGCGAGAAACGCGGTACAAAAAGGGAGTAAAGCGTACTTTGTGCTAAAATCGTGAGTCCGAATCCCGCTGGGAACAGCCATATTTAGATTTGTACAGATGACTTCAGTCTGTGTGTTTTTCCATGTTTGTGATGTCCTTATTGTAGTGTGGGGTATCTACCAATTGCATTGTCAGCTGGGGTACTTATAAAATAAATCAGTCTTGTCCTGCATTCATGTGTTTCACTTCATGGTGACAGCGGTGATACGAATTTCGCGTTTTTAGTGCTAAATACGCTGCATTAAGTTGAACAAAGTGTATAGTAAGTGGTCACAAATAACAATAACAAAAGTTTTGCACTATGGAGCACGCCAGACCACCAGCAGAGCTAAACTTAGAAGGGGGACCCGCAAGCCGCGCGGGCGCGTGGCACAAGTGGCATAAGCAATTTCAGATATTTCTGAAAGCATCGGGAGTACATAAGGAGCCGGCCGACATACAAGCCAGCTTACTTATAAATTTGATTGGCCCGGAGGGGTATGATGTATATTCGACATTTAAATTCGAGGAGGATCCTGATAGGGATGACATCAATCTCATTATAAAAAAATTTGACGAATATTTCAAGATAAAGCAAAGCACAACTATGGCGCGGTTCAAGTTTTTCTCCAGAAACCAAGAGAAAGGTGAAAATATCGATGATTACGTCACCGCTTTGAGATTACTAAGCCAGCAGTGCGAATTTGAACATCTCGAAGATGGTTTGATAAGGGACCGCATAGTTTGTGGTGTTATGGAATGTTCGGTGCGTGACAGGTTACTGAGGGCAGAGGATTTAACACTTCTTAAGGCCGTAAAGATCTGCCAGGCCAATGAAATGTCCAATGAGGAGTTGAGGCAAATCGAAGTGAGCAAGTCGAGCGGCGGCGGCGCGGGCGCGTTGACGTCGGCGGCGGTGGACGTCGTGTACGGCGGCAGTAGCGGCGGCGGGAAGCGCGGCGCGGCTGCGGGCGCCGGACGCTGGCAAGCGCAGCCGCCCAACCGCGCGCCGTTCAACCGCGCGCCGCCCAACCGCGTGCCGCCCAGACACGTGCCGCCCAGGGAGACAGAGTGGAGCTGGGAGGCTGCGCATAGGGCGGCGGTTGGGCGGCTAAAGCCGCTGGTGAGCAGCGCGCCCGTGCTGGCGCTGTACTCGGGCAGCCAGCCAGTGCTGCTGACCGTGGACCCGAGCGCGGACGCGCTGGGCGCGTGTCTGTTGCAGGCCGGCCGTCCCGTCGAATACGCCTCGGCGACACTAAACGCAGCTCATTCACGCTCACTAGCCGAGTTGCAGCCCGGCGACGAAGTTGTGGTGGTTGACGGGGCTAACAGGTGAAATATGCACGTGCAATACAAGGATCAACAGCCTCGGTCGTATGTCCTCGAAGACAGGCGAACTGGTAGGGTGTACCGGCGAAACAGGCGCCATATGATTAAAATTGAGCCAGATATATCGGGGGGCTCCAGCAGTCCGTTACACTCTACTTCACAAAATCGGAAGCTGCACGTGGAGCGTACTGTTGGATCTGATAGAGAGGACAGCCCAGGCTGCGACGAATTTGAGGAAGCACGCGTCGAGTCGAGCTTAGACTCGGAAGGCTCGCCGCTGTCGGCGCAAGCACACGAAGCTGCGGAAGCTGACCTATTGGGGCACCCGGGGAGTCACGATCTAGAAGATATTTTGCCGGGCAACAGGTCGGCTAAAAATAAGGCACTGGAACGGATTAGGAATCTAGATAAGATATCATCATCAACCCATTATGTCCCCACCGAGGGGCACGGGTCTCTTCCCTGAGGAAGGTATAGGCCATACTCCACCACGGGGGCCAAGTCCGGATTGGTGGAGGCTTGTAGACTAGTGGCTCGTCTACTGTCAGAAGTTGTCAAGCCGCCCTAAGGCCTCTGACTTGGCTTAACGACTGCCATCTATCGACGGCAGCCGGCACCAACAGCTTAACGTGCCTTGCGAAGCACGGAACCGCTCGGAAAAATGCCACTAGCGTTAGGCATAGACGGCGACCCATCCATGCACTGAACGCGCCCTGTGTTGCTTAACCTTCGTGATCGTTTAAGATCACTCAGGCAGCCCGGGCTACGAGCGATTCTGTTCTGTTCTGTTCTGATTCTGATTCTGTTCAGATAAGATATGTTCAGAGTAAAAGCAGTTAAAAAAAAACTATTATAATAGAGTAAAAACTATAAATGAAATTCTTATAAAAATTCGGGTGGTGGTTATTATTATGTAAACATTTGTTCTTTCTTCATAAGGGGAAGATGTAGTGTGGGGTATCTACCAATTGCTTTGTTAGCTGGGGTACTTATAAAATAAATCAGTCTTGTCCTGCATTCATGTGTTTCACTTCACTTACCTGGTTACCGCCAATCCACGGTGGGCACGCGAGGTGATTAAGCCCATACTCTCTTTGAGAGAAGGCATGTGCCCTACAGTGGGACGTATATAGGCTGCTTATGATTATGATATCTGGTTACCATGGCACAGGATATCCTAGTTTGGGACCAGCCCCCTTTTCCGTAACTGCCAACTGTATTGGGTTATCCATTCTTTTTGAAGTGTCAAAATATGTAAGTATATGACGATGGAGAACTTGCACAAAAAAAAATGTTTTAATAGAATAGCAGAGGACACGCTAAAAGATTACTAAACGTGGTATTTTTTTTCTCTGCGACTAATACTTTTTATAATATAACCAGTCGAAAAGTCAATATAGTCACGAGGTATTTGTTTGAAAAGATTAGTCTAGTTTCAATTTTGTCCACTAGATGGAGCTATTAGCACGCTATATCGCGGTATGGTTATGTCTTCCGTGTTAGGTTACATTACATTATTGTCAAGGTATTAAATGTTGGATTATGATAGAAGCAGTGCTCGTTTTATTCGTCTTCGCAACGACATTGGTGCCGAAACCAGGGAGAAACAGAATTGGATTTATAGAATTCGTGAGTAAATAAAAGTGCGAAAATATCAGTGTTTAAAAGACTTGTAAAATTTCGAGAAGTGTGATTTGGAACTTAGTAAAATCAGTGAATTTGGACTTAGAAAAGTTAAGAGCTGTTTAGAACTTGTAAAATTTCGAGTAGTGGTTTGGGGACTTAGAAAAATTTGAGAATTTGTGCGCCTATAAGGACTTGTAAGATTTTCGTCAATGAATTTGAATATAGTCTCTGAACAATCAAATTGAACTTTAGTGAAGTGCTTCCAAGGCTTAACTTTCAAAATGAATACGTTTATACTTAGCCAAGAGGACTTGTTAGAGCGTGTTCACAAGGCTTTTACAAATTATAAAAAGTCTTCTAAGGAAAGAATCACAGTGTCATATATTGAGTCGCGAACAGAAAACTTAGAGAAATGTCGAGATAACTTCGAAGAGATGCACTTTAAGATCATTAGCAGTCTGGATACCGCGTTGAAAAGGTCAGAGTTACCGTACTTTAAAGATGATCTATGCATACAGTTCGAAGACGTTTACATAGAGTACAAAACGAGATTAAAGGAAGACTTGAGGAAAATTCTTAAGAAAGAAGCTTCGGTAGTTGGAGTATCTTCGCCTACAGCAGCGGAAATCAGACTGCCGCAGATACAGCTGCCGAGATTCTCTGGCAAATATGAAGAATGGCAAAGCTTTCATGACATGTTCTTGTCACTCGTTCACCTGAATAAATCGTTGAGTGCAGTTCAGAAGTTACACTACTTAAAATGTAGTTTATATGGAGAAGCTGAACAGTTACTAAAGAATATTGCCACTACAGACACAAATTACGAAGAAGCCTGGACGCAACTGACGCGACGTTACACAAATAAAAGATTTAACTGTAACGAAGTTATGAAGGTCTTGTTTGGTCAGAGAAATTTGGCTACAGAGTCAGCTACTGGTATTAAACAATTACTCGATACTACATCGGCCTGTCTGAATTCCTTGGAAAATCTAAAGATAGATACAAGTTCCTGGGATGCAATCATAAATCACTTAGTTCTCACAAAATTAGATGCTGAGTCACGAAAGTTATGGGAACTTCAAGTGAGTCACACTGAGTCCGAGCAATTGCCTACCTGGAAACAATTGAGCAAATTTCTTGAGACAAGATTTCGGACTTTAGAGATGTTAGATGGAGTAAAGACTGCACATAAACCGCCACACCAAAATTCTAATGCGAAGTCAATGACTAACAAGAAAGCCTTTTATTCTACGGCGACTGAAGAAACAAAAGATGTGAAAAACACTGAGAAAGTCTATAATAAAAATGAGAAGGTCTGCGCGATGTGTGACGGTGCACATGCTATATATCAATGCAAACTATTTGAAGGACAATCTCCAGAAGCGAGAAGTGAGTTTGTACAATCGAAGGGATTGTGCTTCAATTGTTTGTCGTCCAACCATTCGGTGAGGAGTTGTCGACAGTCTATGTGCTGTCGTCGGTGTGGCAGGAGACACCATTTGATGTTACACTTTGAGAGAGTAACACCACAAGAGCCTGAGAAGAGAGTTGCTGCGCATTTCGCAGCTGAGAGCCAGGAGAGTAGTGTTTTGCTAGCGACCGCCATGGTTAGAATAAAATCGAGTAATGATCATTCATTAGTAGTGCGAGCATTGATTGATCAAGGATCGGAAGTGTCGTTTGTGACAGAGGCAACTTCACAATCGTTGGGTCTTAAAAAATCTTTGGTGAATGGAATAGTTTCGGGCATAGGTGAGGGTCAAACAAAAACCAAAAGCATGGTTTCGTTTAGAGTAGAGTCCCTTAATAACCCTAACTTTTCCATGACGATGGACGCCTTAGTTTTGAAGAAATTAACTTCATTCCTCCCATCTAGCAAGGCTGTAATTTTGGATTGGCCTATGCTTGAAAATCTGAGCTTGGCGGATCCAAAGTACGGGTCACCTGGAAAAATTGACATTATATTGGGTGCTGATGTCTACGGCGCAATTATGAGGGAAGGCCTACTAAAACATCCGTCACCAAACGGTCCAATTGCGCAGAATACGCAATTTGGGTGGATTTTGTCTGGGAGAGTCGAAGGTCGTTCGAGTTCTGTGGAACGCCATGTCGTCAGTCTGCACACACAGGTGAAAGAAGATCAACTGCTGAGGCAATTTTGGGAAATTGAAAGAGAGCCAGATTCTATCAGAAAAGGAATGACTAGAGAAGAGTTAAAATGTGAAAAGTTTTACGAAGAGACAACACTACGAGATGAGAGTGGACGTTTCGTCGTAAGACTGCCGTTTAAGAGTCCTAATCCCGAGTGTTTAGAAGGCCATACGAGAGATATTGCAAGGAAAAGGCTTACACAGTTAGAAAAAAGACTATGCAAGAATCCGAAATTGTATGTATGAAGACGATTACCTCGAACAAGAGCATATGGAGCTGATTACTGAGAAAGAGCAAATTGAAAAGGAAAATGTGGTGTATCTTCCACACCATGCCGTCGTAAGAGAAGATAAAGAGACAACAAAGGTGAGAATTGTTTTTAACGCTTCTACCAAAGGTATAAATAATGTATCTCTAAATGATGACCTTCTTGTAGGGCCTAAGCTACAGCCTGATTTGAGACACACTTTGATGAGATGGAGGCGCTACCGCATTTGCATTGTTGCTGATCTTAAACAAATGTATCGGCAGGTTAAGGTGGATCGACGAGATGGGGATTTTCAAAGAATAATGTGGAGGGCGACCGCATTCGAACCTGTACAGCATTATCGTATGTTACGCCTTACCTTCGGTACAGCATGCGCTCCTTATTTAGCTGTAAAGTCATTGCAGCAACTCGCTAAGGACGAGGAGATGAAATACCCGAAAGCTTCAGAAATAACTAGAAGGGACTACTATGTGGATGATTTATTTACCGGATGTGAGAGTCCTGAAAAAGCGATTGAGATCTTCGAACAGATAAATAAGTTAATGAAAGCCGGATGTTTCGAGTTACAAAAATGGAGCACTAATTGCGGAGAGCTGCTAAACCACATCAAAAGGGAGAGTCAGAGGATTGATGAGTCTGTAATATTCAAACAAAACGATATGATCAAAGTACTGGGAATTGCATGGAATAAGAATACTGATGAGTTCGAATATGGTTTGCAACTGCCGGAGAGAACTGAAACAATTACTAAGAGGAAGGTGTTATCGGATATTGCAAGATTGTATGATCCTATGGGTTGGATTGCACCCGTCATTATTAATGCCAAGATTTTCATGCAGCAGCTGTGGAAATCCGGGCTGAACTGGGATGATGATCTGCCCGAGGAGTTGTTGCGTGGGTGGTCTATCTTTCGAGACGACCTCGCCAATGTAGAGAAAGTGTCGATACCTAGATGGTTAAAAACGAAACGAGAAGATTACGTAGAGCTTCACGTGTTTGCTGATGCTTCAAAAGCAGGATACGCCGCCGCCGTCTACCTGAAATTAAAAAATATTAGTGGGGACATGGAAGGCAGTTTAATAACCGCAAAAACTAAAGTAGCACCGATAGAGAAAGAACTTTCGATCCCAAGGATGGAGTTGTGTGCTGCCCAGCTTGCCGCAAGATTGATATTCGAGGTGTCACAAATTATGGAGGTGCCAAAGGAAAACCTGCACGCGTGGTCCGACAGCACAGTTGTACTAGCGTGGATAGCTGGAGAACCAAGTCGTTGGACCACTTTTGTCAGCAATAGAGTCTCTGAAATACTTACCGTGCTTGATAGAGAACAATGGAACCATGTGAGTACTTACCAAAATCCTGCTGATTGCGCCTCTCGTGGTACGTCAGTTGCAGAGCTGATACAAAACGATTTGTGGTGGCACGGTCCCGAGTTATTACGCGGAAAGGAATATGTCAGTCAGAGCTGCAAAGATTTCGTAACAAACGAAGAAACGAGACCTGTAAAGACTTTGACTACAACCGTAGCTAAGGAGCAGTTTATTTGGTTACGATTTTCTAGCCTAACGAGAATGTTGATAGTGCTATCGTACTGCAGAAGAATAGCCTATTACAAATTAAAAAAGGAGAGAAGACCAAAGAACATAACTACAGTTGTAACACCAAGTGAAAGAGAAGAAGTTTTAAAGTTTTGTGTGAGAGAAACCCAAACGCTACACTTTGGAGAGGAGATAAAACAGATTAAGGCACGTGTAAGTGTTTCCCCCAGTAGTAAACTCAATACGCTTAGTCCTTTCGTTGATGATAATGGCATTTTGAGAGTGGGAGGGCGTACACATGATGCTGAAGCGGGATTCGACAGGAGGCATCCTATGATATTGCCTAGTGAGAGTCATATAACTAAGTTGATAGTCGAGGATGTACACCTCAAATCACTTCATGGAGGGCCTCAAGTAATGTTGAATTTATTGAGATCAAAATTTTGGATTATCAGAGCACGAGATTTGGCTAAAAGATGTTATCGCAAATGTATTAGGTGTCTGAGATATGCAAAGCAGAATAGTAATCCGTTTATGGGTCAGATACCAGAGGTGAGATTGAAACCTATTAGACCTTTCAAGATCTCCGGAGTTGACTTTACAGGCCATATAAACATTAGGTTTTCTCCTGGAAGGGGCTCAAAGTCGTACAAAGGGTACATATGTGTTCTGATATGTATGGTTTCCAAGGCGATTCATCTGGAAGCGGTATCAGATTTAACCGCTCAAGGATTTATAGCTGCATTTAGAAGATTTGTTGCGAGAAGAGGCCATTGTCAAACTTTATACAGTGATAATGGAACAAATTTTGTTGGTGCCAGCAGAGAATTAAGAGAAATGTTTGATCGTTCGAAGTCACAACTGCCAAATGAAATTAGCAAATTGTTAGCGAACGACGGAACGACGTGGAGCTTCATCCCTCCACACGCTCCTAATTTCGGTGGATTATGGGAAGCAGGTGTTCGCTCTACAAAGGCTCACTTAAAGAGGGTGATAGGGGACTCTACTTTAACATTTGAGGAGTTAGCTACAGTCTTAACCCAAATTGAAGCGTGTTTAAATTCACGTCCTCTGTCACATTTGAGCAACTGCTCCGATGATCCTATGCCTTTGACGCCAGGTCATTTTCTTGTAGGAGAGCCACTAATTATTCTTCCCGACGAAAATTATGAAAATAAACAAATAACTGGTTTACAGAGATGGAAGTATACTCAAAAGATGGTTAATGATTTTTGGAGAAAGTGGTCGGAAGAATATCTGGTGACTCTCAATCAGAGATATAAGTGGAATGTTAAAAGATCTGAACCTGAAATTGATGATATTGTTATTATAAGAGACCATAATTTACCTCCAGCCAAATGGCTGCTAGGAAAAATTGTAGAAAAACATACTGGTAAAGATAATGTCACAAGAGTTGTTACCATTAAAACAAAAACTGGATTGAGTAAGAGACCATGTAATAAGTTATGTTTTTTGCCTAAGTCAGATGCTGACAAGTGATTTTAGTTATATGTTACTTTACTTTAAGTTTATATTTGTGTTAGTTGGTAGTAGCCACAAAAATATGTAAGTTTCTTTATTTTTAGTGAACATTATGTACGTGAAAGGAGTATAACTAATTTGATACTTTTGTTTGATCCTTTGTAAAAGAACAAGGTTCTTTGGTGGGCGGGATGTTTGAAAAGATTAGTCTAGTTTCAATTTTGTCCACTAGATGGAGCTATTAGCACGCTATATCGCGGTATGGTTATGTCTTCCGTGTTAGGTTACATTACATTATTGTCAAGGTATTAAATGTTGGATTATGATAGAAGCAGTGCTCGTTTTATTCGTCTTCGCAACGACAGTATTAAAACGCGCGATACAAATCGACCTTAGACTATGACGTCACTCCCTAACGTAAGGCTAATGTTTTTAGAATAATATTTTTATGCATGTACACCCTTATAAGAGAACGTTCAGAATTCAATGACAAAAATAAATCTAATGAAGTTGTATTTTACTTTATTTTTCGCATATTTTGTGACCCCGAAAATCCCGAAAAAAAATATTTTTATTGTTTTATTTTAAAAATTTTTCAAGGTTTTTGTATGATTTCTTCAAGGTTTTTATATGATTCCTAGCACTTCTTTTGGGAGGCAATAGGCAATGTTTCCGTTTCGTCGTCTTTTGGACAATGGTCCAAATATGAGGCGCGAATCTCAGGTGTTAACTTGACTGCCCCGTTAGTCTAGCGGTATCACATCTGATTACCATGCCGGAGGTCGTCGTGGGTTCGATTCCCACTGTGATCCTTTTCTGCAAAATAAGTAAAAGCACCGAGGTTCAAGACTGTTCTTACGTGAAACATGCTGTCTCGCTTGCACATTTTAACATGTTAAATGATTGTAATAAGATGAGCATACTTTTGATGAAGCTGATCTGAGGGTTTGATAGATAATAAAATTACGGACATTCAAGACATATTGGCGCCTTTACTTACTTAGAATGATTTTATGATTTTGGATCGAATACTCTGTGTATACCCTCGTTCGCATTAATATAATTATAATTCCTTTTGCAAAGTTGCCGTTTTTCTCCCGCCCAGAACCCAAGCACGACAAGAGGTCGCGGGTTCAAGTCCCGGCATGGGTGAAATTTTTAGCCTCTAAATAGGTTTTTATCACATCTATTCGAAAAGACCTAGTTCGTTCCCCGGGAACAGGGACTAAAAGGGAATAAAAGTGATTTGAATTTGGAACGCGCATGTTGCTATTGTTGCTAAGTTCACAGCGCAACATTGTTCACGAACACGAACAATGTTGCACAAATTGTTGGCGGTTTAAAGTAAACCGCGCGCGAGCAAAAAAAAAAAACTGAAAAAAGGCGCCTAATGCATTCCGTCTTTTCGTTTCTCTAATTGTCATTGTTATTTTTACTAGAGTAAAAATGAGTGCGTCTTCAAGCAGTGATATCGAAATCGTATCAGATCAGTATCAGACGCTAACAATGTGATACAAAATCTTTAACACTATTCATAATATGTTTGCGTTTACTTATTTTCTCATAGAGGGTGATAAAAAGTAGAGAGTCTACCTCTGGAGTAAAGCTATTTTTAAGCTCGAGTGGTGTACTTTTCATCCCACGTGCGCTCAGGATAACAAAGAAACACTGGCCTTAAAAATATTATTTTACTCCCTCGGTAAACAATCTACTATTTTGTTACAATTACTAAAAATTTGATAAATGCTCGACGTAACAGCAGCCTTGATAACCTATTTATCAACTTTCCAGCGTGACATAATCAAGAATCAGAGCACGGAGGGCATGCCGTTCCCGATCATAGCGTCCGGTACGGTCGTCACCTTCATGTGGCTCCTCTACGGCATCATACTGAAGAGCGACGTGATTGTCGTGAGTACCTGTCGACCTGCCTTCCAGTTAACTTCCTCGTCGGTCTAGCGGTGACACGCTTGAGTAGGTACCAAATCAGAAGCCGTGAGTCTGTTCCCGCTGGAACCCTGTTTCCGGACGGCGAGAGAGTAGTCGAACCGTTTTGATAATCTAGATGCCAGGTGTCTACTAACTACGTGATAGGAACTTATGTATGTACAGACCTTCCAGATTAATCTTTGTGCTAGAGAGAGACAGACAGGGATAGAAATATATTCTGGAATGTTCGATAGTCTTCTAGAACATATTTCTAGTACCTTCGATATGATACTGGGTACCCTTCCAGATATTATGTAATGTTCTATAGTTTTCTAGTACCTCCGACGCCTTTCTGGGTACTTCCCGAAGTTTCTAGATTGGTCAAGTAGAGTTATATTATTACGTACTCAATCATTTGGGAACATTCTAGAAACCTTCGAGAGGTATGGAAAGAAATCGAACCTTCTCGAAGTGTGTGAGTGAGACAGACATACATGTTAGAGAAGGATAGGATGATTATCTTGACCACCTTTTCTAGTTCCTTCTAGCCGACTGCCCCTTTGGTCTAACGGTGACAGGCTTGAGTACCAAAACAGATGTACCAATAATTCTTTTTAAACTACACTGCTTTGGAAACATACTCTCCAAGGAGAAAAAGCAGCAAAAAACTCCTTACGGACATTCCTTTCTTTTGATCTTTCAGAAATTAATACAGAGAGTTTTTTTTTTTTTCAATCTTTATTTAGTTTAGGGACTTTTGTACACAAAGTGACGATGACAGTTCCATCGTGCCCATTATAATAATACCACCACCTACTAAAATATTCTTATAAACTAACTATTACTAGCACTAATATTAAAAGTATACAACAATTTTGCCGCGCTACAGTTGGGCTCGGATAAAATGCTTTGAATTATGCCAACATCTGGAAAATTTATTTTGTACAAACTCTGGAGTTCATTTCTTTTGTCACTATTCCGAGTACATTCTGTCAACAAATGTTGCACATCCTCAACCACACCACATACTGTACAGTTGGGAGAGTCAATTTTTTTCATCAAGTGGGCAAATTTATTTGACGGTACATGTCCACTACGCATTCTTAGTGCAACAACGATATATTGCCTTTTAAGCTTAGAATCAAAGAACCAAGGTATCCGGGGAGGCTCCGATTCTAGAGTCCTGTACCAAATACCTCTAGTCAAGGATCTCTCGTCAATACAGAGAGTTCTTAAGCACTACACTTCTTATCAAATAGCGTCAAATTTAGCTACACTCGGTAATTATATTGTAATATTAATAATATATTAGTGACTTGATCTTATTTGTTTCCCAATAACCCATAACCCAACATAAGGTTCCAAATAAGTTACAGGCCACATAATAATAGGGGTTAAAGTATGAAATTGCCGTTTTATTGCAATAGGTTCTTTGAATTGACATAGAATCTTCATGGTTTGAGGTTTTCGAATGAAACTTTTTTCAAATGGTTTCTATGATGTTCTTTTTTTAAAAAATGTGAAACATTTGAATATCGACTTTCAATTGTTTTTGTTATTCAATTTAGACAAGAAAGATGGATACTGCGAAAATTCGAGTGATTTTTGAATACGAGTTCCGACGCGGAACTAACGTGGCAGAAACAGCCCGCAATATCAATGCTGCGTTTGGAGAGGGGTCTACTAATGAACGCACCGTGCGATTTTGGTTTAAACGCTTTCGTGATGGAAATTTCGACTTAAAGAACGAGCCATGAGGAAGACCGCCCACACAGGTGAATAACGATGAATTAAGAGAGATAGTGGAAGCCGACCCTAGTCAAACTACCCGGGAATTAGCGGCATGGTTTAACGTTACCTTACCCACAATATTGACTCACTTGCGTCAAATCAATAAAATAAAAAAATACGAAAAATGGGTGCCTCATAATCACTCGAATTTTCGCAGTATCCATCTTTCTTGTCTAAATTGAATAACAAAAACAATTGAAAGTCAATATTCAAATGTTTCACATTTTTTAAAAAAAGAACATCATAGAAACCATTTGAAAAAAGTTTCATTCGAAAACCTCAAACCATGAAGATTCTATGTCAATTCAAAGAACCTATTGCAATAAAACGGCAATTTCATACTTTAACCCCTAATATAATAGATAGTTTCGGGCGTTGTAAAATGTTTACTTTGTAGATAGATAGATAGACAGATAGAATATTCTTTATTGTATTTACACCAGGAATTACATATGAGAATTTAACAATAATATAGTACAGTACAATTGGCGGCCTTATTACTAAAAGTAATTTCTTCCAGACAACCATTTACTTTACTTTGTAAGAAAAGCGGTTTAAATATGAGTTGTTTAATTTCACCGAAGTCTCAGATCTTGATGATTGCTCAATGATATTGACTCAAAGCGTGGCGATTATGGCAAAACCCGTCATGGTTATGAAAACCACAAAGGAGGCCTATGTTCTGCAGTGGGCGTCAAATGGCTGATGATGATGATGATGATGATGATTGACTCAAAGTCTTGATACATCATCATCATCAGTCCACCTCTGCCTACTGCTGGGTATAGGCCTGATACGTAAGAAGTTAATAGAAATTTGTATGTTAAAAGTAGTAATGTTGAACAACACTTTTTAAAATTATAGAACAATCTATTCATTTTAAAGATCATGAGTTAAAGTCAAATATTGCCGGAAATAATCCTCCTTACCAAAATTACGTGTTTTTTTTTGTACAAAATATAATTTTCAGAACATCCGCAATTACAGGTACTATCTAATTTAATTCTGATAAATAGAATAAAATTAGATAGTACCTGTAATTGCGGATGTTCTGAAAATTAATATAATTCTGATAAACAGAGTTAAGCACCGTGATAAAACTGTCCAGTCAGACATTAAGGCAGATTGATTCAGACATTAATAAAAGTAATGAAGGCAACATGTACTCATCTGGATACTGCGTTCAAAAAATAATTTCACGTGATATCACAGAGTTCGTCGTACTTAATTTATACAAATGGCCTTAGTCTGGGTGTATTTCTATGTTTGCGGTGCCGTTTCCTGGTTACCATATCACGGGGTATCCTAGTTAGGGACCAGGACAAGTGATTGTCTTGAGTGATCTCCACCCCCCTCCACCCCCTTAATAATATTACGTGATTTTTTCATAACCCCCTCCCCCCTTTTGACCGTGACATAATTCATGGACGATTTCGAAGAACACGCTGAGCGTTTCCTTTTTTGTTGACGAAGGTGACGAAGACGTACCCCTTGGCGATCGTCTCGCCGCCGGCCGTCATCAAGTCGGCATCCACTCGCGAGCGCTTGAACGGCCACACGTTCGGGAAGTTCTCCGCGGGTACTGTCATGTTCATCAGCGATCTGAAACCCTGCGGACAAATCCTCGACACTTTATATACATCATATAATACTGTAAAAAAAAATAAGTAGCCAAAAATAAAAATTGGGAAACTAAGACATTTCTACGTCGTAAAATCCCAACTAACAATTCTGTTTCGTATAATAGTCACGTCTTATATAAGCTGGTCATCGTGTAAGAGCGCTGATAACTTTTACCGGATCCGAAAGTGGCTTGACTATCCGGCTAAAGAGTAGCTTTTATTGCGTGATTTTTACTCACTCCTTAGATTGATTTACTGATAGAGTGATTCTTTGATATGACTTCCACACAACACAATCATTTGTCCTGGTCCCAAAGTATACCCTGTGCTATGGTTACCAGGCAAGGACATCACAAACATGGAAATACACCCAGACTGAGTGATTGATTGATGGCGATGTACAAAGACGCTCACCGGCGGGAGTGGGCAGGTGAGCCCCGCGTTGAGCAGAAACTTGCCCACGTAAGGGTCGCCGCACACCATGTCGCAGAACTTGAAGTGCATCTCCACGAAGCTGCGGCGGTACTCGTTGTGCAGGTACTCGTTGAAGATCATGTTGACCTGTCAATATTTGTGAAGGATGCTTTTACATTACTTTTTTTATAGTTTATAAATATTGACTTTATACCATTCCCCCTCTTAAAAGCTTATTTTATTCACTGAAAACATTTAGAACACACCAATATATTCGACCTCCGTGTCAATGCAAGCTCCTTGCGCAAAAATACTCTATACAAACTCCTTGTGCGAAAAATACTCGACATAC
Organism: Yponomeuta evonymella; assembly: GCA_963969515.1. Taxonomy (NCBI): domain Eukaryota; kingdom Metazoa; phylum Arthropoda; class Insecta; order Lepidoptera; family Yponomeutidae; genus Yponomeuta; species Yponomeuta evonymella. Next base: position 20,286,401 of record OZ018346.1, on the reverse strand, counting down.
AAACTCCTTGAGCAAATACCTTCTCGAGATTTGATTGGTCGACATTTTCGACAAGGAGTTTAGCATTAGAATAAAAACTGCTTGTATTCTTTGCTGCCATTGATAAACAAGTTGGCCATCCTAATAATAATAAGAAAATTACTCTTAATTTTAATGATCGTTCCAATTTAATTTCCGTTTTTCTTCATTAATCTGTAAAATGGGGGTGGCAACTGTCGAAAAAATCACAATAGAGGTTGCCCTGTTTTCTTGACTATTTGTATGGGAAAAGCACAATATCTGTGATTATATAAACCCCGGAGATACGTGTAGGGTCTTTTTTCAAAAATATCTGTGCCTACGCATTTATTGCTTAGTTTGCAATAGAAAAACTGTGGCTCCTAAACCATTTGGAGGAAGTAAATCGATTATCAAGATGGCTAAAGGTTATGATTCTTAGTGTTTAGGTACCTTTAAACCTAAAACTAACTAAAAAGGAGAAATGCAAGCCTGATATCAATGATTCAACCCATTTAGCAAATGAGCCAGCTCTTATTGCTGCACTTTTAAGTGAAGCGGTGGTAGCCTAGTGGGTAGAACATTGGACTCGGAAGCGGGAGACCCAGGTGCGATTCCTAGTGCGGGCATGTACCTATGACTTTGTTTCTTTAAGTTATGTACATTATTTTGTGAAGTTAGTAGCAATACCACTCGCTAACCGTGAAGGAAAACATCGTGAGGAAACCTGAGTGTCTGAGCTATTCATATAGCTCAGCGCTTGAAATTGCCAATCCGCGGTGGGCACGCGTGGTGATTAAGCCCAACTCTCTCTCTCTCTGAGAGAAGGCATGTGCCCTACAGTTGGACGTATATAGGCTGCTTATGCAAGTGAAGTAAAATAATGTTCCTGAGTACTTGTAAACATTGGTTTCATTTAATAAAATCATAATTATTATTACTATTTATTTGGGAAACTTGCAGCTTACATAATAAATGGACAGAGACTTAGAATAACTACACATAAGCTAAAAATAAGTTTCCGCATATAGTAACTAAGTGGCGAACATGTGCAAGTGAATGATAAATTTAAAGTAAGTTTACAGCACACTACACACTACAACACCGAGGGCGCGTCGTTGAATGTTGAATACATTGTAACACGCATTTCTTTGGGCCTAAGCCCGTATCTCAAAATAGGTAAGCAGCAGCACCTAATTACCCAGAGCCCCTTCTTAGCCACGGTCCACCTCCTGAGACCACCTTTGTTCACCTGGGTGTTCGTTGGGAAATATTTTTTTCCACCGTACACCTTGACATCGAAACTCTTCAAAGTATAAGGTGGTCTGTCACCAATAAAAATAGAACCTTTTAATGTTTTATCAGAGAAGTGAACCGTTGTAAAAAAAATCCCACGGTTCACCCAGGTGGTCTCATCAGGTGGACCATGGGTAAGGAGCGCCCATAGCATTGAACTGGGCAGATCTGTATAGACATCAGTACTTCTGATAGGACAATTTAGTTGTTGGTGAAGTAGTAGTCCCGCAGCATTATTTCATGCTCATAAAGCTGCTTCGTCTCCAAACTGGAATAAAATGAAGAGTTCATCTACATGAACTACAAACAGTTTCTACAAACAGTATGATTTTATATGGTACATAGTGTGGATAATTTTACAACGATTTTCGATTTTTCTCAGTAAGTTTCTTAAGTAAATTTAACATTTTACACTTTATAATCGATCAATCAGCCAGTAAAGAGGTATTTAATCAAAGGTATGCAATTATTTCTGCAAGAAATGTTCAAAAAAAATTTTTAAGGTTACCTTTCTATTACAGTCTGTATTCCTTTCGCGATATTCAAAACTGCTTTTTCAGTTTTGGTATAAACTGTAGCTTTCCTTTTGTAGTGAAAAGCATTTCATGACGTTTTTATGTTGAATTTCCACGAAAAAATCCTAAAATAAGCAACACTTAGAAACAAAACAAACATTGTCGGGGTGAATTATTTAGTTTCTTGTTGCCATCCCCATTCTAAAGGACCCGAGCGGACCACCATAACAATGGATTTTAATTGTTATTTTTCGAAGTCATAATCTAACAGGTTAAATGTCTTTTTTCGGTTAAATCTTTCACTTTCTCGTAGTCATGGTATAAAATATAGGTAGCATGCAACTCTTGAAAACGGATTTATGAATCACTCGCTAGTAAAGGATTCGTTCATCATGATTTACTCCCTACGGTCATGATTCACTCGTTAGAATGAATGAATGAATGAATAACCATTTATTGCCAATAAGACAGATGTGTTACACTTAACCTACAGACTAATTAGAAACCTAATTGCTTAGATGTTATTTTAAACAAGTTCTAAGGTAGAAAAACTTGGCAATCGGACAGACGCTCAGCCTGTGCTGCGGGATGCAGGGCATCCAACAACGCTGATTTTCTGCGAAGCCCGAAACTTAAAGTAATTAAGTCCTTCACTTGCTCGTGATTCATCCATGGCCCTCGCTTTAAATCCGTTCTTTATTCACTAATTGCATAGTATACTGTTTTGTCACAAGCATGCATAGAAATAGGAGTAAGCGTGAGACATATTTTATTACACTTACATATTTGTCGACTACGTTTACATACCCCACAATCAATAACTTTTTAAATGACATGGTGGCGATGCAACTATTATTTATTTATTTAATATAGCTGTTGCCCACGACTTCGTTCGCGTGATAATAAAAATAAAAAATCGCGTAAAAAATGTGTGCAAAATTTCATCCGGATCCGTTCAGCCGTTTTTGCGTGAAGGAGTAACGAACATCCAACCATACATACAAACTTTCGCGTTTATAATATTAGTAACGCATAACGTAAGGATTAGACAGACTAGCAGCTCTTAACAAAGAGTAACAGAACATTTAAAAAAACTAAAGGCCAATTATAAGTTTCCACTTATAGAAACATTTTAAGTAGTACTATAAGTAGTGTAGATTGACTAAGCAGTGATGTATTATTATTGTCTTCATACCGTGACATTATTTCCAAAAGTGTGCAGGGAGTTGCCCATAATGTTTAAGTAGTACTTGCTCCGACGTCCGTAACGAGCCACCCACATATTAGCCGACGATATGTACTTCGGGTTGATGTAGGTGACGTTGCCTCGCTCGGGGATCACCTCCAGGCACTGCCACAGGCAAGCGAATTTGGCACACAAATGTATCTAAATGTACTTTTCGGTTAAGAAAGATGCCATCAAAAACATAACTTGTAAAAAAAACAAGTCTCGCAACTCAGTTCTACTACCGTAAAACGTTGTGAGATTCATGTAATACCAAGTCGGTTCATTTATTCAGTCCCTACTTAAGGGTCCTTCTGTCTTAAGCTATTACGTAATTAGCTAATCTAATAACATCTTATAGTGACCATATCAATATTAAAAATCTTTTATGTTTTAAATAAATAGATTGACTTGGCCATCGCATGAAAACACAATATATTTCACAAGTAATACTCGCAAGTAACAAAAGGTCAGTCAGTCAGTGAGTGAGTGACAAAAATTAAGAAACTTTGACTAGTTATAATCCTTCACTACTGGTTCAAATTGAATTAAATTTGATATATACAGTGTTAATACAAAGCCTGTTTGGTTACTGAAAATTCAGGCTTCTAATTTTATCCACAACGAAGTTAGAGGGGGTTAGGGAGGGAAAATGGCCTGAACTGCTTCGAGAAAAGGATGGTACGGCCGTGTCGCTTTTTTGCTCGACTTGGCGGGGCACTGCCGTGCCCCCCGATCTATGTAATTTCCATTCTTATGTACAATAAAGTGTTCTCTATCTATGTATCTAAATGTGGAACTTGCCTCAAACTTAAATTGCAGTGACAATGTTTTTATACCATAGAAGACATAGACTTTCGTAAGGTCCTGTACGCTTAGCATGCCACGCTCGAGAAACGCCCTTCTCTATGCAAAAATGTCAATTTATCTGTCGAGCCCGAGATGTCTCGACGTTAGCATGGCGACCGCGACCGAGATGGAGACGACCGAGACTTGTCTACAACCGGTAACATGGCGGCACTGCCGACATGATTTCGGTCGAGTTAGACACTAATTTTGACATATACGACCGAGACATGTCTGGTATCCACGGAGGTGAAGACAAGGCTTCGAGACCATAGAATTCGACCTAAAATACATATTTTGTTAATTTTCTTTTTGTTCTTGCAGTATTATACTTTATTTTTGATGTTCGTTTCTTAATTTTTTCCATACTTAGTGCATAGAACTATTTATTATTTTAAAAGAACCTAGTCCAACCAAAAAGAAAACAAGAAAACCACAGAAAATAACAGTAATGCGTTTTTTACTCCTATTGTAAAGCGTGTTCATTAAAAAAATCGCATAGAAATGAATGGTTTTGATTAGTTGCTTGCGTAGGAACGAAACGAAATTTATAACTTTCTAGTGAAGTTCCGCTGTCGGCAAAAACCGGTAACAATTTTTACATGGTTGACAGACAAAAATACAACACTTTTATTTAATATGGCAATAACTACTTTTTGGTAGACAAGGCCGCACTCTATTGACTATCTCGAGTCTCTGCTACCACGCTCACACTTTCGACATGGCAAGTACTTCTAAGTCTCTCACTCGATGTCGAGAGAGAGTCAAAACGCGCATGCTAAGCAAACTGGGTTCGAATCCCGGCATGTACCAACATACCTCAACGCTTGAAATTGCCAATCCGCGGTAAGCACGCGTGGTAATTAAGCCCATGCTCTCTCTCTGAGAGAAGCCCTGTGCCCTGCAGTGGGACGAATATTATGGGCTACATAAAAAACCGGCCAAGTGCGTGTCGGACCACGCGCAGTATATGGTTCCGTAGAAAGGGGGGTTTTATCTGCTTTACGTAACTAACAATTTCATCAAAGTAATTTTGTACAAAATTATCCTTTTATAAGTTGATCGCCTATTACTCGTTAACTTGTAAAGCCTAATTAGCCGTGATAGTTTTACTTTTTCACGTTTCTACAACTAACCGTTTAGCCAGGAGGGGGGGGGGGGGGGGGCTACTCGGGCAAAAATTTGCGCTATACAGCTTAATTTGTTTAGTGCGATTGCCAAGTCAATCCATTTATTGAATAAATTAATCTTGCGAGTCTTGGTTTTTTAACCAACTTCAAAAAATCAATTCGACGCGTATATTTTATTTTTTGCTATGATTTCGCATAACTCCGTCAAATCTTAACCGATTTCGACAATTCTTTTTTTGTTCGAACAAATATAACGTCCCATTGGTCCCATTTGGTGAAGATCTGATGAATACTTTCAGAGATAACAGAACGGAACTGTCCATCCTTTAGTAATATCCGTATGTTTCATAAAATAGCGTGAAAGTAGTCCCAAGGTAATTTGGTGATACTCTGGTAAAGACTTTCGGAGATGGAAATTGAGAGCAACGAATAAGTAGGGTAAATTATGGTTACAAGGGACTCGTATATTTTTCTCCCGCTCCCCCAGTAAAAATTGAAAAATAAAAATAAAATATTAAAAAATAAAACCGACTTCGAAACACTAAAGCACTAAATAGTTAGAAATAATTTAAATCCCCCAGTAAAAATTGAAAAATAAAAATAAAATATTAAAAAATAAAAACCGACTTCGAAACACCAAAGCACTAAAAAGTTAGAAATAATTTAAATAATCATTACTATGTATACCTACATGTAGGTATTATAGAAGTATAATTTGTAGTCGGTGCCCAGTTTCATGACCGGCACATATATTTTGGGCACCGAATCCAAATTATACTTCTATAATACCTACAGGTATACATACTTCTAATTATTTAAATTATTTCTAAGTTTTTGGTGCTGCAGTGTTTCGAAGTCGGGTTTTATTTTTTATTTAAATTTTTGTAATTTGCAGGTTGTGTTTTTAATGGCATTTCAGTTTTCTAGTACTAATTAATCGTCTTTGAGCTAGCCCGCGGACAGACAGACGAAACTACGTACTACGGAACCCTAAAAAGATACATAGAAAACTCAGTGAAATGAAAAATTAAACCATGAAAATATTTTTCTGGTGTTGTATAGCTCTCAAGACATGCAAAAAAATCAAGTTATTCTAATAATAAGAACTTACCTACCGTCTGAGTTTTTCTAATATTTCTATGCTATAAGAACATTGTTACTCCATTATAAGTTTGGTTCAAGTTCCCCATTTTTCGGGTGCCGTACTCGAAGGGTGGTAGCCTAGTGGGTAGAACATTGGACTCGGAAGCGGGAGACCCAGGTTCGATTCCCAGTGCGGGCATGTACCTATGACTTTGTTTTCTAAGTTATGTACATTTGTGAAGTTATAGTAGCAATACCACTCGCTAACGGTGAAGGAAAACATCGTGAGGAAACCTGAGTGTCTGAGCTGTTTACATACCTCAGCGCTTGAAGTCGCCAATCCGCGGTGGGCACGCGTGGTGATTAAGCCCATACTCTCTCTCTCTGAGAGAAGGCCTGTGCCCTACAGTGGGACGTATATAGGCTACTTATACTCGAAGGGTGCCAAAGGGGATACTATTATTTATTATTTGTCTAATGTTGTATAGATAATGGTACGGAACCCTTCGTGCGCGTGTCCGACTCGCACTGGGCCGGTTTTTATTAATATTTAACCAAAAAAATCTGACCGCCTAAAATGTTGGGCTTTTCCGAATAAAAAAATCGCATATATTGTAATAATAAATTAAAATGAATGAATAAATTGCACGAATCATAAGTAACTTATATATTGTTTGGTACTTACTTTTGAATACGCAGTAAGTGTAACTAAAATTAGAGTACAATAAATAGCACTGGACATGATTGCACTGTAGAATGACGGAATCACAAATAAAATATTTAGACGCAGGTAAAAAAATTGTTGCATATCAATTATAATCATCATAGTAATTTATTATATCTTCTATAATTTATTTGTGAATCAGAGAGTTTTAAAATCACAGTTAAAATAATTCAAGGATTTGATGAAAAATACACGGTCGGAATTCTTCTAATTTCAAAGAGTACATCAAATCATTGTTTATTTATTAAAAAACCGGCCAAGTGCGAGTCGGACTCGCGCACGAAAGGGTCCATACCATTATTTATACAACATTAGACACAAAGATAGAGAAAAATACGGCGAAAAAATCATATTTGTTGTATGGGAGCCCCCGTCAATTTATTTTATTTTAATTAATTACTTTTGACGTGAATATACAACTAAATATTCTGTGAATATTGCAAGCATCTACCTGTTGCCGTTATTAATATCGAGCAAAAAAATCACGTTTTGTTGTATGGGAGCCCCCCTTAAATGTTTATTTTATTTTAATTTAATTATTTATTTTTGAAGTGAATATACAACTGTCTAGCTATCACGCTTCATGAGATAGCCTGGTGACAGACAGACAGACGGACAGTGGAGTCTTATTAATAGGGTCCCGTTTTTACCCTTTGGGTAGGGCACCCTAAAAACAAACATGGATAATTATTTATTTAACTTTTATTTTCTAAGCAAAAACAGTTCCTACGGTATAGATATTTAAACCATATCCATACATACATCTCACGCCTGTATCCCAGAGGGGTAGGCAGAGACCAGGGACTGCCACTTGCCACGATCCTGACACATCACTGTTACCTTCATCAACATTCGTTAGTCGTTGCATGCAGGCTCGCCGGTTTCGGGTACTTTTTATCTTGCCCTTTTTTTAATACATCCTCTATTTGGTCGAAGTATGTCCGCCTGGGACGTCCCTTACCCAATAAGCAAAAATATAACACCGTATCCAATAGGCAAAATTTAATTGACCGTAAGCTGTAAGTAAGGTTGAATTGAACGAAACGTTGACGAAAAAATATATTGTATTAATTTATTAGTCGATACTGAACTACTCAAACTTAACGTCCACTTAACATTTAAAATTATCTTGTTTCTCGGTTATTCACGCAGTCTCTAAAACAGCAACTGAAGTTAAAAAAAAACGGATAAGTACGTGTCGGACCACGCGCAATGTGGGGTTCCATAGAAAGAAAGTTTTTTTTTTTTAAAGGTCATTGGGCATAATCTGACCCGGTTTTCGAAATATTTGCTACAAAAATCAAATTATTGGTAAATTATTGAGGGCTAGCCTACATTTAATTTCTGAAATACAACTATTGAAATTGAATTGAAATGTTTAAAAATATTACGTAGGTATCAATTAAGTATTGTAATCAATAAAAATAACATGAACGTTTGCGCCTTCCAATAATGCACGGCCAGAGGCTTGCATTATCCGTTTCAATCGCACGTTAAAGCCGCGCCACACACTCTTAAACAAGTTAAAACCGGTTTCGCCTGTGCTCGACGCCCGCGCTACCTTAGCTTTGTCGTCGCAGTCTCTCGTCCTTTGTCGTTGCGATCTGTGTGTTTCTTGAGCTTCAACTACCTATTTTTAACGATTACTTGCTGTGTTACTGGATTTTGAGTTTGCATTTTGATTGGATTACGTTGATATGGATAGACAAAATAGTTGTGTTTTGTGTAACCGGTCAGTGTTGCGGCGAAGGAAACATATTCTCACAGAGCACTTTCTCGAAGGTTCCGAGATTACACAGAGTTATTATTACAGGAAATAACACCACGTGAGGTAAGTAGGTTCAGTTTTGTTTTATCATTTTATAGTTACTTGGCTTACTCGTCGTACCTTACACACATCTTATTATTTACACATACTCTAAACTAACTACCTATTACTTACATAATTGTATTCATAACTAATCTACGCTATGTTTACAAAAAACTTAACTATATATATACAATTACTCGTGGCATGTCGCGGCGGCGATCGTTCAAGACTATAGCCAACATAGGGATGGTCGATGTTCATCGATATTGCATTAACATCCATGTTCACTAGGTAATAAAATAAAATATAACATTCCTGCACGTTTTTTTTCAGATTCCCTTTGATGGTTCGCGGTCTATATGCCATGCCTGCTGGGTGAGATTGGATTCCACGCTCAGAAATCAGCCTAGGCAAAATGAGCCACCTCAACGAGTTCATGACGAACCACCTCAACAAGCAGAAGATGCTGGTGAGGAAGAACAAAATGAGGGTCAACAAGATAATTCCGATTTCATTTCTCTACAAGGATATTCCCGTGCTTCAAATACAGCAAGACGTTGCATATTTCACAACTGCAGAAACATTGCTACGCACTTATTGCCATTGTACGTAAAATTCTTTTTGTTGCATCTAAAGAACTTTTATATACCTCCTCTTGCCCGTATCTGCCAATCACATTTGCAAAGAAATGATTGGGAAGAACTGATTACTCAGAGGCAAATGCATCAACAATTTAATGGTGCTCATGTACTTGACATGATGAATATATACAAATGGGGCTTGGAACAAAAAAACGAACTTGATTTCGAAAACATAAATGCTATTGATGATAATGAGCTACATTTTTGGACAGGAGTAACTAAAGAACAATTCAACAGTTTTCTACAGTTAACACCATCTCTTCATAACAGAAATGATAAGCCTGCTACGACTCTTGGTATATACCTTACAAAAATTAGGACTGGGGAACCGGACGAAAGGTTGGCTACGAAATTCAAAATGTCCAGAAGAACGTTAGAGAGAAAGATAAAAATAGCAAGAGAATGCTTAACTCAAGATTTCGTCCCGCATTTTCTGGGCTTAGATCATATAACCAGAGAAGAGGTGGTTGCTCGAAACCTTTCTATTCCATCGCATATTTTCGGGGGCGACCAAAATACAGTCATTTTGGTGGTTGACGGCACATACCTAAATGTGCAAAAGAGTGCCAATTTTTTGTTCCAAAGAATTACATATAGCTTGCACAAATTCAGGAACCTGGTAAAGCCGTTCATGATAGTTTGCACAGATGGCTATATTTTAGATGTATTAGGACCTTACGCAGCAACAACATCAGATGCAACAATTATGCGTTCCATAATGGAAGATGAAGAGTCGCCTTGGCATTGGTTTCTACAGACTGACGATGTTTTCATACTAGACCGCGGCTTTCGGGACTCAATCTCCTCTATTCAAGAATTTGGCTATAATCCTCAGATGCCACCATCCAGATCTAGAGGAGAGCAACTTACAACCGAAGATGCGAACAAGTCTAGACTTATAACAATGTGCCGGTGGGTTGTCGAGACAATGAACGGTCGTTTCAAAAAAGATTATAAGCTATTCCGACACACATATTTTAATGTTTCTTTGCCTAACATGATGGCGGATTTCCGAATCACTGCAGCGATCATCAACGCTACTCGGCGACCAAAGGCGGATAGCATATACGCCGAGCAATTCATTGATATAATTAATGAAAATATTAATAGAAGAAATGAGGTGGTGGAATATGTGAGTGGGCACAACTTGAATAGGCAAAGGGTAGCATTCACTGCAATTGATGCCAGTGATGCAGCGTTTGATTTCCCACAATTATCGTACGAAGATTTAATTCTTTTTACGCTGGGCAGCTATCACCTCAGGATAGCAAGATCATACGTCCATGAGCACATGCGACCAAATGGCCTATATATCATCGAACTCTACCGGCACCACGAATTGGTCAACAACAGATCATTGATACGCGGTAGAATTCAGTCCCGACACGTCAGGAGTAAGCAGTATTATACATACATATTGGTGAACCCTACAATAGAGGGCAGAGAGAGCATAGAAGACTATTACTGTTCTTGTATCCACGGCCGCCGAACTATCGGATGCTGCGCGCATATTGCCAGCATGCTGTATTTTTTATCTTGGGCCAGACACCAAGAACAAATAGATGCGCCAGCCATGTTCTTGGACAACACTATTGTGCCTGTTGACATAGATTATGTTGAATAAAAACTGTTTGATTTAAACACACATTTGTTTGATTTAAAAATGCATCAGATTATTCCTATCGTAATAGTTCATTACCTATCAATTCAATGCAAATAGTCGAAAATGTCTTATCATTACCGTATATCACTTACATTTATTTTTTTCAATTTTTGGGCAGATTCCCATACTCTACATTGATGCGACATATATATTCGTAAACTAGGGACGTTTATCTAAACATCCATACCAATTTTGTCTCTGTAGGCCGTGGGTATAGTTTTCATAGTAAGTTGCCCAGTGACCTTTACTATTTATATTCCTTTTGTTGCACTAACCCGTGCTGAGGACAATATTAGAAACCTATTTAGAGCCTAAAAATTCCAGCCATGCCGGGACTTGAACCCGCGACCTCTGGCTAACCGTGCCAGTGCTCTCCGAACTGAGCTAATGAGCAAGTGCAAGCATCGCTGCCTGTACGTAATACAGAGAAGTTTGTAAAGAGGCTCGAAATTTCGCCGATGCTTGCACTTCCTCATTAGCTCAGTTCGGAGAGCGCTGGCATGGTTAGCCAGAGGTCGCGGGTTCAAGTCCCGGCAAGGGTGAAATTTTTAGCCTCTAAATAGGTTTTTTAAAATTTACTATTTACCCTGAATATTTTCACGTTTACACAATCAACCGTTTAGCCAGGAGAGGGGGGGACCTTGTCCTTGTCGGACTACGGAACCCTAGAAACAGAAATTTAATCAAACTTTTTATTTATTTTAAAAGAAAATAAGTCATTTTATCACAAATTGCCTTTTTATTTCAACTTAGACCAACAAAATATATCAGCGCTGTTCATAAGCTTAGCTTTTATCAAGAAAATTTTCTACTATAAGTATAAAGTATGAACAAATTAACTCTTGTTACTTAAAAAATAAATGCGTAATTTAAATAATAATGTGTTTATGAATTAGATTTAATTTCGCTTGTTTGTTAAATGAAAACCTTATTATAACTTGTACCGTTCACAACGTAAGAGTATGCATGCAAGTGTATAATCATCGAGAATGACAAAATGCGCAAGCGGTCCTGTGTTGTTTGAGGACTCAGGACAGAAAAGCACCAAATTGTCAATTTTATTTGTAAATTTGATGTTGTCATATGTGCGATTTCTTAAATCGTCGTTATCTCATTCTTTTACGTATTTAAATAAGATTTTCTTAGTTTAGGCTGTGTAGAATTTGATTCTTATGCAAACTCACAGGTTATTTTCGCTCAAATTGGTCTAGTAGCCAATCAAGAACTGAGGCTACGCTTAGTTAAAACTGTCGGATTGAAACCACCTCGTTGGTAATTGTCATTCGTCTGAAATTTCTCTTTTGTTCCTTAATATAAATTAAATATGTATTTTATTATAAGAGTTCGTCAAGTCTGGCTAGTTTGATTATGTATTAAATTTCAGGGAAATATAGGTACAACGAGAAATTTGACACCATCAAAATAAAAGAGTTGTTTTTTAAGGTTTTAAGGCCGGCCAATTACTTGTTAAGACCGATCAGAGACGCTACTGCTCATTTTTAGAAACTACAACCTAGGTACCCAGCGTCTATAACCTAGGACTCTTATTAACAAACAAACTATATCAGGATGAAAAATCAAAATATTTTTTTTTTATTCAAAGTAGCACGGAAACTGCGACTCAATGAACGTTACAAGTTAAACTAGGTGTCCGTTTCAAAATAGATCTAGAGATCATTTTGGAGAAAAAATGGACAAAAAAACTCGAAACTTAGTCTTTTCAAGTCCTTAATTTACAGGATTTATATAAATGTATCATGCATTCATCATTGCATGAACATGCTCATGCATTGAACTGGCTTTAATTCCAGACATCATTGTCATCTAAATAATATTTAATGTTATAGTAGCTTTTTTGGCACAAAGTGTGCTTCACACATTTTTTGAATCGCATTTCTGGCAAGCTTATTATATCCTCAGGGATCTTATTGTAGAAACGTATACAATGTCGCATAAATGTAATAAAAATCAACTCAATTGTTCTTTCACTTGTTTACGTATATCGAAAGACAGAAATTTAAACATTTAACATAATATAAAACATTTTGCCGTAGGTATCGTATTTCCGATCATTTTGAATTTTGATTCACAGTTTTGAACAAACTGCTAGAAATGACGAATATTTGCAAATGTGTTAAACAATTGAATCGTGTGATTTTAAAACAACACAAGTCACATGTGTTTTTAAAATAACACTTGCCCATTTTTTTTTTTATTAAATTATTTACACCTACCTATTGATTTACATTAGAAAAAAAAATTTAGTTTGTTCATACAGAAATCAATATAAAATGCTAAAATATTGCTGTTGTAGATATTAGTATTTGAATAAAACAGTTTTTTCTATTTCCTGCAAAGTTGTAATGAAAGGACATGTGTCGTTTTAAAATCACACGATTCAATTACTGTTAACTTATTAATAATACTATTTATAATAATAAAAAGAATATCTCCTAAAAGGATTCCCATGTTACACAGCTGATATTTATTCGGTTGTATGTAATATTATAGTCTGTAGGTATTTTTTCTCTGCAAAAGGTGGAAAATAAACGGTTTTCATGTTGATTAGGTATGAACAAGACTTACAGTTTTTCTAGGCATGTTTATTTTGTAAGTCTTCCCGGTAAAAAGTTACAAGCTGTGGTTCATACTTCTCATAGGTACATTTCATTTCATTTCATTTATTCAATGCATTTCATGAAAAATCTCGAAAAGATACAGAAGTTACTTAACTAGTTGAACATGAATCCTGTAAGGGTATAGCAGATTGACATGTGTGGCGTATACAATTGTAGAACATGCATGTACTTAAATAAATCAAAATTTACAGCTAAGATATTAAGCTAGTTTTCTTTTTATACCTCGGTTGTTATAATTCTTTATCAAGCATATATTCATCTATGGAGTAATAGCACTTTTTCATTAGTAGATTTTTAAGTTGAATGTTAAATCTTGTGTATGTTTTTTAATTTTTAAGCCTGTCCGGTAGTTTATTGTAAATGAGTATGCATCTATACTGTGGGCTATTCTTGAAAATTTCTAATTTGGGTGGGGGAAGGACCAATTTGTTTTTACGACGTTCATTTTTATTTTGCTCGAAGAGATTCATATTTTTGTGTACAAATAGAGCGGCTTCTAGAATATATATTGACGGTAAGGTAAGTATATTTTCTTGTATAAAGTAGGGTTTACAGCTCTGTCGTTGTGCTATGTTCAGAATAATGCGTAGACATTTCTTTTGTAGTATAAACAAATCCTGAGCATCAGTACTGTGGCCCCATAAAATTATTGCGTACCTCAGCCAAGCATATGCATAGGCGTAATATGCAGATAAGGCGCAATCTTTTCTGTTGTTACATTTTAATACCCTAAGCGCGAATGTAAACTGGGCTAGTTTTGATTTGGTTTTCTCGATATGTTTTTTCCAGTTTAAATGCGTATCTAGCGTTACTCCCAGCAGAGTAAATTCATTTACTTCTTCAATATTTAGGGAATTCGTAATTTCTTGTTTTTGGTAGGGTTTAAACTGTATTATTTTTGTTTTTTTATTGTTCATTTCGAGATTGTGGTGGGAGAGCCAAAGTTTTATTTTGTTTTATTTTGGGAGAGCAAAAGTTCCTATTATATTTGAGTCATTTTCCCGGTCATTACTTTTAGGGCATTTGAATAGCAAAGAGACATCATCTGCGAATAAGATAGAAAACGTGTTACATCTAGCTGGTAAGTCGTTGATGTATATGATAAAAAGAACACACCCAATTACGCTACCTTGGGGTATCGACCAATTTGTTGTTTCTAGGAGGGAAATTTCGTTTTTTATTTCATTTGTTTGTTTATCTATGAATTCTATTTCTATGTACTGTTTTCTATTACAAAGGTAAGATTTTAGCCTCTCTAGTGCATTTCCTCTGATGCCTACGCCATGAAGCTTACTGAGTAGGACTTCGTGTGACACTTTATCATAGGCTTTGGTCATGTCAAGAAGAAGTCCGACAGCGTAATTTTTATTTCTAATGTAGTTTATTATTTCTTGTACGTAGTTATATAAAGCCAAAGTTGTAGAACGTTTTTTCCGAAAACCAAATTGGTTTTTATCAAGAATATTAAATTTTTCTAGGAAATTACAGATCCTGTTGGTCATAGGTTTTTCAAATATCTTTGAGAATGCCGGAAGAACTGAGATAGGTCTGTATTGGCTAGGGTCGTCTGGTTTGCCGCCTTTTTAGGAACTGGTTTAATTTTAGCAATTTTTAGCCGATCTGGAAAAGTTTTTTCATTGAATGATTTATTTAGTAGAGAAGTTGCTATTGGTGTTAATTCATTTATGCACTTTTTTATTAGTGATGTTGGTATCTCGTCTACACCAGAGCTATTTTTATTTGGGAGGTGCCGTATAATATTATACACTTCCCTTTCAGTGACTGGGTGTAGAAACATTGAGTTTGTTACAGGCGTGATGACTCTATATTTAGTGGATTGATTTATAATATTACTGTTTAGAGTTGTTGGAGTGGATCCAACAGAAGCAAAGTATTGATTGAATGTATTTGCAACTGTTTTTGGGCATTTGATTTCATTGTTATTGATTTTTAGTGTTAAGTTCTCTGCATTTACACAAAGTTTTTTTGATGTAACTCTTTTTATTATATTCCACATAGTTTTAGTTTTGTTTATAGATTTATCCATTTCTTGTATATATATTTTTCGTTTTGATATTTTGATACTTTTTTGAGTATTTTTATTATAATGATTTTTCAGTACTTTATGATTTGTTTGATTAATTAATGTTTTCAAAATTCTTTTATGTCTGCAAGATGTTTTTAATCTCTTTGTTAGCCAATTATGGTTTTTATTTATGAGTTTGACCTTTTTCAAAGGGAAATTTTTGTCTAAAAGAGATCTGAGTCGATCTTCAAACTTATTGTATGTTATGTTGATATTTTCATTTGCTTGTAAGATAAAATTCCAGTTGGTTTTTCCTAGTTCTGTTCTGAAGGTCATGACATTTTCTACTCTGTTTAAATTACGCTTTACTTTGTAAGTTATGTTTTCTTGTCGCTGTGCACATGCTTCAAAACTATAGACAATACTTTTATGGTCTGATAGTCCTGTATCTATAATATTCAGATTATAATGTTTGTTGTTTGTGAAGATCAAGTAGAACTTGTAGCTGTTTCTCTTGTAGGTATTTTTATTATTTGGTGTAAGTTGTGTTCTAACATTAGATCTACCAGTTTTTTGTAATCTTTTGAGTTTTTAATTGCATCGATATTGAAGTCCCCTCCTATTATTATATGCTTTTTATAGTGATGTGACTGAAGTTTGGTGAGGAGCATTTGTATACAATTAAAAAATTACATACTTTTGTCATGGAGTCAATTGCAACTGTCAAAAAATTCAAAATGTGACGTCCCGTTTTTTTGACTATTTGTATGGGAAAAGCACAATATTTGTAATTTTATAAATCCCAGAGATATGTGTAACGTCTTTTTTCAAAAAATTCAGTGTCTACGCATTTACTGCTCATGCTTATGTTTTATCATTCTCGTTTGATTTCAGGTCCGCATCTTTCACACTCTTTAAAAACGGAGGCAGTGTTTAGGTACCTAGATTGTTAAAACTAACTAAAAATGAGAAACGCAAGCCTTGATATTAATGATTCAACCCATTTAGCAAATGTAAAGCCAGCTATTATTACTGCTGTAAGTGAAGTAAAACAATGTTCCTGGGTACTTGTAAACATCGGTTTTATTTAATAATATCATAATCATACATTGTAACACGCATTTCTTTGGGCCTACGCACGTATTTCAAAATAGGTAAGCAGCAGCACTTCATTACCCAGTGCCAGCCCATAGCATTGAATTGGGCAGATATGAATAGATATTAATACTTATGATAGGTCAATTTAGTTGTTGGTGATAGGAACCTTCAAATAGTAGTCCCGCAGCATCATTTTATGCTCATAAAGCTGCTTCGTCTCCAAACTGCAATAAAGTTAAGAGAGTTCATGTAGAAATACATGTGGATAATTTTACGATTCTCGATGTTTCTGAATAACTTTCTTAAGTAAATTTACCATTTTAGACTTTATAATCAATAAATCAGCCAGTTAAGAGGTACTGTAATCAAAGTTATGCGATTATTTCTGCAAGAAACGTTTAAATATGTTTTTGAGGTTACTGTCTGTATTCCTTTCGCGGTTTACAAAAATTTGCTTTTTCAGTTTTGGTGTAAACTATAGCTTTCCCTTTTTTAGTGAAAAGCATTTCATGACGTTTTTATGTTGAATTTCCACGAAAAAATCCGAAAATAAGCAACACTTGTAAAACAAAACAAACATTGTCGGGGCAAATCTCATCTGCAATTAGTTTCGTGTTGCCATCCCCATTGAAAGTAAACATTACTTATTTATAAAAAGTCGATTCCATTAAAACACTCTTCCTGCCTATTCGTATGAAGTCCTGCCATAAACCGGCTTTAGATAGATAGATAGATAAAACATTGATTTGCATCTACACATACACACAGGTATAGAACATAACATAACGAATAGCACAAGTAACACAAAGCAAAATTTGCAGCAGGTAAGCACAGAAAAGTAACAGAAATAAGCACAAGCAAATCAACAGACAATACAAGAGAGCAGGGTGTGGCAAATGCAAAGGGGCTCCGACTCAGCATAATTATGCTGGAGAGGCAGACCACTCCAGCGCTGGTCCTGCGTCAGTACCCGGTAGTGTACCGAGGTGCAGCATTCAGAAAAACGAATAAATTGGCAGTAATTGGGTATTTCGATGCCGAAATAAGCATAAATTAATTGATACATAGATTGGATTGTAATCGAATTGATGTCATTGTAATGACAATAATAATAATAATTTATATATAAACGTCATGCCTCGTGACAACGAATTAATGCCCAATAATTGTATGTCCTTTAAAATACTAATAACAATTGTAATAATAAATCAATCGGAATAACAAAAATACATGTCAGTTAATTTTATAAGCAAATAGTAAAATGGGTGTCAATTACCTACATGCCAATTAATTTTATAAACAAAAAAGTAACCTGAGCAAACTGGGGGCCCTAACTCCGCCTTAAGAGGTTAGTTTAAGTTTTAGTGGGATCAACTTATTATAAAGCACAGTATTAATAAAGATAGCAAGTAATCTTCGGGCCCGCGCGAAGCATAATAGCCTACACTAGCTAAAATGGCAGGGATTGTTGCTTACAGACGGGTGAGCGCGCGAATGCTTTAAAAAAAGGGTCGAATAGTAGGTAAGTAAGAATTGATAACCTTCTCCTTTTTTGAAGTCTGTTAAAAAATGGCGTCGCAAATGAAGTGGACACGGGATTTGACCATTAAATTCTTAACAGAATACGAAAAACATGCTTGCTGGTGGGATTCGTGCAGCGAAACTTATAAAAACAATATTTTATCACAGCCAATAACTATGATAAAATTTCAACCGCTTGCAAACTAATTAGTGATTCCATATTTTCCACTTGCGGTGCGTGTGCTTTCTTCGTTTTTGAGACAACTTTTGTTGAAACTAGCATAGCAAATGTTATTGACGTCTTTAATTATCACTCTTTTAGTTTAGCATGCTAAAAAAACAGTGCTAAATAGCACGGAATTTATAGCAAATGTAAACCAGCCTTAAGTGTAAACAATTACGAACAGAGGCGGAGGAATCCATTTCGCGTGTCCTTTATTTATTCGCAAACTTTTTTTTTATTTGGCTCGCACGCGGTTTCTGTATCATACAGCCAGTTACTTGTTCATACAATGTTCGTGATTGGTTCGTGATTCTCTTTGGTGATTGGAACTTTTACTAGAAATATCCACATTCCAAATTCAAATCACTTTTTATCTCTAGAGATCAAAGAGTTATTTTGGTCCCTGTTTACGAGGACTAAACTAGCTCTTTTTCAATAGATAAATATTCGCTAACGGTGAAGGAAAACATCGTGAGGAAACCTGAATGTCTGAGCTATTTACATACCTCAGCGCTTGAATCGCCAATCCGCAGTGGGCACTGGGCACGCGTGGTGCTTAAGCCCATACTCTCTCTCTTTCTCTGAGAGAAGGCCTGTGCCCTACAGTGGGACGTATATAGGCTGATCTTAGAATATATATTACTAACCTATTAATTTCCTTTACCCTCAGCTCCAGAACGTGGTCGCGTTCAGCCTCTGCGCCGTCCAGATGGCGCTCTTCGCCATCTACCCCTCCAAGCCCAAGAAGAGCAAAGGGAAGGACAAGGCCAAGAAGGCCGAGTAAGGGCTAAAGTACCGGTTGTGCGACAGGGACTGGGTTGGATAGTCGGGACAAGACTCACTGTTGGAACAGTTTACCTGTACAGCCCTCCTGTTACGTAACTGTCCACTAGGGTTGCCAACCTTAACTATACAATATAGTATCCTACTATATTAGGGGCTCAAATACTATATTTCTAAAAAAATATAATAGGCGAAACTACAACATTTTGCGTAAAGCGGAACCCGCGGATTTTTCTAGAGCTCGCTCTTCAAGTCTAAGTCCGTGAATCGCGCGGCACGACCGCCGCTATTTTTTACAATTTTTTACCATTATTTTGCCATGTACTATATTTTTAGAGGTACCTAATAGCTTCGAAAATACTAGATTTGTTAGAAAAAAAGTTGGCAACCCTACTGTCCACTGCATTGCGTTATCCATTTCGTTTCGACGTTTCCGAAGTGTCAGAATGTGTTTGTATATTTGACAATTCAGAGTAGGTCAAATCGGACGAGTCCACACAGTGGAGAACTTACATAGTAGCGCCCCGAACAGAACAGATGCGTCTTCCCCTTTTCGTGTCGGTTTCAGGACACAGGGATTCTATGTACGAGTATCAACAACAAACCCGTATCTATTTCGGGGATAACGCTAGAACCACACTAATCCTACATACGCTACATCCGTGTCGCCACGTGAGATCAGGCCCTAGAGTCTAATACTCACACAGCTTAACAATAGAATAGCATAAGCGCGACAATGTTTGTTATTTGCCTCTATTTGGTAGTCTTCAAAGCAAAACAATGTCATTCCAATGGTATAACCCGCGAAAGACATATCAGCGAAGAAGATTGAATCGCGCGAGGCGCCCAGTTAAGTGGCACGGGTTATACCATTGAAATGCGATTGATTACTAGACTACCAATAGTATCAATGAAACGACCATTACCGTATATTACTCTATTGAACCACTATGCATTTTACAGACTCACCCCTCTGGCCGCTTGATGATTTATGCTCAGAACCACACTTAGCCTACGCTTGTTATGCTACGCATCTTCCGCGACGTCAGATCGGAAGTGAAAACAGCGTCTGATGCGTTACGTCATTGCGTGGATGGATGACCCCCTCCACTCTCGATGTTATTGTATCGATAATTGCCATACTTTAAAGTGTGTTGATTAAGTAGTAAATAATTTTAGTGCAAAATTCACGTTTAAACATTTTACTCTCTCCCTGACAGAAGGCCTGTGCCCTACAGTGGGACGTATATAGGCTGCTTATGTTATGTAAACATTTTACGACTTTTTACCTGACGGAACATATCTCGCTGCCGGCCGGTTCCTAAATTGAGAATATAGTATGTAAATATTTAAAGTATCTGGTTTGCTATAAAGTGTCCTCGATCTATTTGTCTCATTCTTTTTAGCTGTCTGAAGATACTTATGTATATTTACTTAGTAGAATTCTTAATTCAGAAACCGGTGGTTACGCTAGCTTGGTTGGTATTTACCCCAGGAACGTATAGTCCGCCCAGCTCGCGAGTAAAATTAGTGAAACTTTGGGTTTTGAGTATTTCCACGTGTGTAGAGCGTAAACTTGCAACAGTGAGCCAAGTCCCGCCTGTCCGACTCGGCCTTTAAAAATAAGGCTCGTGGATTGTCTTCCCAATTAAATTATGTACAACGTAGTGTGATTGTAAATGTATACGGGGTACAAAAAGAAGTATATTTTTGTATCTGTCTGGCTGCAAAAAAACCTATCGACTTATTAAGTTAGATCAGCTTGCGTTTGGATAATATTCTAATTAATCTTGGTTTGTTTATCATAATCTTTTTACTTATATAAGACACTAGTTTCTCGATCGTTATATATAGTATGTTTGTTTCCACCCTGTAGCGCAAAGTGTATATTTTGTCAAATGGCTATAATTATGTAATACGCAAATGTACATATAGCAATAAGATACATTCCATATTATTTGACTGGTACATCAGTGCCTAATGTTTTTGTTAATTTTTATTTTGTTAATTGTACAATAATTATACAAATAAATTGACGAATACGCTTGTTACTTTTATATTTTTTCCTTAAACCTGTGGTTTGTTCGTATAACCCTTTAAAACCCTATTTAGAGGCTAAAAATTCCACCCATGCCGGGACTTGAACCCTCGACCGAATAGGCTTTTAAAATTCTCCTCACCCCGGTTAGTGCAACAAAAAGAATATAATCGTGTAAAATTTTGTTTTAATGAAATTTATACTGTAACTATGAGATTCCAATAGGTGCATATACACAATTAATTTTGGGTGGTTTGAAAGACAGCAAAATTAACGTGCCTGACAATATCTGTCGAATAAGCTTGTTTTTTTAAAAAACGCACTTTACAAAAATATCTCGACACAAACTCGAATCTATTAGAACCATTAGCAGCCATCCAGAGCGGTCATTGCTGTCTTAAGAAGAAGAAGAAGAAATACATTTATTATACCAACAAGATACGTCACGAAATAAGCAGATAAGTAACATAAAGTTAGACGGAGAGCCGGTACTAATTTGTCGCGCATTTTTTTAAAGAATATTGCTCAGCTCAAAAGAAGATTTCTCAACAATTTTTTTTTATTTCCGTCTATGCTTATGAGTAATAGTCTAAATAGACGCCATTTTTAATTTACTCGTTAACACGAACAACTTTTACTACGAAGAAAACTTCGTAATCGCTAAAGAAATGTCAACTGTTCCATAAATACGAACGCAACTTTAGATACTCTTTATTGCATACCATCCATGGACTATAACTTTAGTATGAGGCAACTGATATTTTTCGTGATTTATTAGTTTTCCCCAAAGTAAAAGTTGTTCATGTTGACGTGTAAAATCCTGTCATTTTCACATTTATACGTTACACCCTGTATATATGTATCGGAACAATACATACAGGGTATCAAAATCCTATTTGTTTCTTACCTAGGTACCTAAAATTATTTGCTCGCATTTGTTTAAAAATACGTTCCCGCGTATTTTCGCGCTTTCAAAGTTGTCCCCACAGCCCCGTAGTAAAAGATACGAAGAGTTATTTCAGCTTTTCGCGATACGAATCGATGTGTGTGTTAGACCTGGCTGACTGACGAGCTGAAATAGAAGAAGAATAAGAAAACCATTTATTTTTACAACAGAAACACACACATACATAAAATATTAAATCACAATACAAAAGGTAAAAGAGAGAAAAAAACAATAAAACACTTTGTATTAACATAACTTGCGGTGTGTCCCTGTTGCTGGAAAAAGCAGCTGGCTCAGCGTTGTGCTGAGGGTATTCACCTCAGAACACAAAAAGAAGGTATTCACCCAAAGCGCTGATTTTCAGCCAGTGCCTGTCCGTCCGTCTCATAAATACTCTCCGGAAACAGATACGGCGATTATGAAACAATTGCTTTGCCTGTCAGATAGACGATCTTCAGAATGTTCAATGACGTGAACAAGTGTCAATATCTATATGTTCATACGGAATATTTTTTATTAATCCACCTTATACTCCAGAATGGTTATTCTTAATCGAATAATACTTTAATATTTACAAATCAAATTGTACTTATGTTTACCATAGGCTGAAACCACAGTAAGTTTCAAGTATAAACCAGACTGCATCGTCCGTCTGCGGTTAACACGCTCGACATCGAACCCACGATTCCCACTGTAGGCCGCCGTACTTGATTTGAACAAACGACCTCGGTCTGGGTGTATTTCAATATTTGTGATGTCTTTGTCACTATAGCACAGCGTATCCTAGTTTGGGACGAGGGCAAGGCATTTTGTTGTGTGGAAGTTATTATTAATATTCAGATTGTTATTGTACCGTAGTGTGGGCTAATAATAGCAGCCTTGATTTATTGCATTTTGAAATTTTCAGTTCCAAATGGCATCTCTGGCTGGGTCATTTCGGCTTATCAAGATTGCAAAGCGCAGCCGTTTCGCATTAGTAAATATCATCTACATAATATTTTATAATTGGCAATCGCCATATGGGAGGGGAGTCCGTGTGGCGCCGGATTAACAATGGCGTCACTCCATTTCCTTCCGTGGATGGCGTAGAAGGCGACTAAGGAAATAAATTACCAGGAGACGGGCAGTAGCGTCTTCCTGAGATTCCAACCGCATACTGCGATCGCCAACCCGCCTGCCAAGCTTGGCGATTATGGCGAAACCGCTTATAGTTATGAAAACCACGAGGGAGGCCTGTCCCCTGCAGTGGGCGTCAAGTGGCTGATGATGATGATATGGGAGGGACGGTACAATATGGGGAAGCTCAGCTCCCGAAGCTAAACGGTCCCGGCTAAGTATGAGTCACTGTAGGTCCCCGAACTGCTTAATTTCATTATGTAGTCTATATAAGTACGTCCCACTGCAGGGCACAGGACTTCTCTCAGAGAGAGAGTGTCGAGAGAGGAGGGGCTTAATTACCTCGCGTGCCCACCGTGGATCGTAAATTTGAAGCGCCGAGGTATGTGAACACCTCAGACACTTTCAACTTCACTTTCAGATTTTTTTTCTTTGTTTATTCATAAATAAAACAAATAAGCGAAATGCAAGATAAAGAGCACCCCAAACTGGCGTGCACGCGTGAAGCGTCTAATGAAAGTTTGTGGCGCGGAAGAGGTTTGTTAGGATCTTGGCAAGAGGCATACCTTGGTCGCTGCCTACCCATCCGAGATTCAGGCGTGAGTTTTTGTTTGTATAGGTATATTTAAAAAAACGTAGTATTGTGTTATGAGGTGGGTGGTACAGAACCCTCGATGAGAGCGACTCGCACTTGGCTGGTTCTGTTGTAGTCGTCCATCACGGACGTTAATTACTTAGGCATGGGGTAGGTAGGAAGGACGTGGGACGAGGGCGCGGAAAAGACGCGGGGTCCTTTCAATTCACTTTCATACAAAACGTACTGAAGCGATCGACTTTGCAACGTACATCGAATCGTCATATATAATTCATCGTTTACTATTGTACGTTCTGTGAAAGCCCCTGCTGTCTGATACATTTGCTAGAGTAGCTATTGAAGTTGTAACTTACTGCCTTATCTGCCTGACTGACTGACCCTCTGTTCAGTGCAAATGCAAAGCGAAGTCCACAAAGGCGGTGTCGTTCCTCAGCGGCACCAACGCCAATTTCCTGGAGGCACAGTACCTCGACTGGGCGCGCTCCCGGGGCGCCATCAACTCGGTAAGTACCTGCTTCAGTATGTATTCCGTTTCAGGCCCGGGCTTTTTACAAAATTTTCCTTCCTCTTTGTCCTATCGAATCAATTTTTATTTTCAAACCAAGATAAACCTTTAGGCTGTTTTTTTTTTAATTTTTAAATTTAAATTCTCATATAGAAAGGCTTTGCCACCGTTTTTTTTCAACGACCTCTATGGCAATACGTAATCATTAAGCGTTAAAGGATGATAAAAGCCGACGATATATTCGTTCGGTTGATCGGAATAGGTAATGTTTTATTTATAATATTAATTTCTTTGATAATTTCAATGCTTACCTACGTCAAAAGGACATTTTATCTATCGTTTACAAGTGGACAGTTCTTAAAAATAATACTCACAGAAAAGGTTTTTAGGGTTCCGTAGTCCGACAAGGAACCCTTATAGTTTCGCCATGTCCGTCTGTCTGTCTGTCTGTTCGCGGCCTAGCGCAAAGACAGATGGTACTACAAAGCGGTAATTTGGTGTGTGTATACATATTTATTTATCACCCCGAAAAAGTTAAACAAGATGTTGGAATTTTTTTTTTTACTGTACCTCCCCTAACGGGAGAAGTGGGAATTTTTTTTTTTTTCTCGTGTACCCCATCATGTCTGATCGTTGGATTGGTCCTTGAAAAATATTATGGGTGTAGGTAGACCATTTTTCTATTTAGGGTTCCGTTTGCGAAATATTAAGCTTTAAAGCGCAAATTTTTGTCCGAGTAGGGTGTCCCCCGCCTCTCTTGGCTAAACGGTTGATTGTAGAAACGTGAAAAATTCAGCGTAGTAGCACATATAACGAACTTGAAAGTATCACGGCTAAGTAGCGGCATGGTTTAACGTTACCTTACCCACAATATTGACTCACTTGCGTCAAATCAATAAAATAAAAAAATACGAAAAATGGGTGCCTCATAATCACTCGAATTTTCGCAGTATCCATCTTTCTTGTCTAAATTGAATAACAAAAACAATTGAAAGTCGATATTCAAATGTTTCACATTTTTTAAAAAAAGAACATCATAGAAACCATATGAAACCATTTGTACTTACACAAAACATACGTAGTGTTGTCACGTTACCGAGGGTTATGTGAAGGCATAACCCTTGGTAACGGAAGCTAAAGAAATAAAAAGAGAGATTTAGAAATGTAAAAATGTAATCATCAAAACCCCCTAACCTATAATTAAACAAAAAAACTTAATAATAATAAAAACATCAAAAAATATGTACAAAAGCAACCTTAGGTCGGAGAGGCAGGCCGTGGAGTCAGATCGTGGAGACGGACAGGCAAGTTGCGAAGGCAGGCCGTGGAGACGGGCAGGCAAGTTGTGCAGGCAGGCCGTGGAGACGGGCAGGCAAGTTGTGAAGGCAGGCCGTGGAGACGGACAGGTAAGTGACGGAGACAGGCCGTGGAGAGTTAGACAGGAATTCAGGTAAGATTCTTGAAGTATGACTCAGGTAACTCTTCAGACAGGATTCAGATAATTCTTCGAGTAGGACTCAAGTGAGATTCTTCAAGTAGGATTGAAGTGAGACTCAAGTAGAGCTCAAGTAAGACTCTCAAGTAGAACTGAAGTAAGACTGACGTAGGGCTCAAGTAAGACTCTCAAGTAGGACTGAAGTGAGACTGACTCGGAAAGCCTTCTTGGGCGGCTTTTATACCCCAAAAATAGTTCGATTCCAATATTCAAATTTGATCTGAATCTGCGTCAGAATTCTTCTGGAAGTTTCTGGATCCTGTTCCAAATCCATAATTTCAAATTCTAGATCTTCTTTCTCTTTCTTGCATTAAATTCATAATTTCGATTTAGAATGCGAGTAGTCTTCTAGAAGTCTCCATAGGCCAGAAGTTTCCTTAATCGACCTTCTTAGTATGACGATTATTTGACATAATTTAGAAAAATAAAGAACAATATTCAAATAAAAGAATTATCTGACTACCAGTTGAATCGTTGACAGTAAAGCAAAATACAATATTTACAATGTGAAAAGTGGAAAAATAATTAGAAATACGTATTAGCTTTGAAATAATGGTGAACCAATCTTATGTTTTCGTTCGTGATAACATGAAAGTGTTATGAAATTGGATTTCAGTGGTTCAGCTTGGACAAAACGTAAGTCTTTTTTGCATTGATAGAAAGAGTAGGGTGCTAGGCAATAGAATCGCGCTAGACGCGTAAGCTAATCCCTACAGTGTATGGAAAAATTTCAGAGACTTTACAATACTTCTGGCTCGACTCAAATTCAAAGTGGACATTATAGTTCTGACAGAATGTTGGTTGACAAATGATTCTGCCCCCCCTACTCTTTCAGGATACAACCTTTTCTTCTCAAAACAGTACCGTAACCAAAATGATGGAATTGTCATATACTGTAACGACAACATCCAAGCAATAGTGGAAGAACCACCGTTTAGCGATGGTAGTTGTCTGGAATTGAGAATAGGAAACGAATTATCAATTATTTCTATCTATAGATCCCCCAGCATTTCAAATATCGATAATTTCATTGTTTCACTTGACCAAGTAATGCAGAATTCAGTCTCAAAAACAAATGTAATACTAGGCGACATAAACATCGATATATCACCTAACAGTAAAGACAGAAACTGTGATGTGTATCTTGAACTAATATCATCGCATGGGTACTACGCCTCCCATACTATAGCGACCCGTTTAACAACATGTTTGGACCATATTTTATTAAAAACTAATAAACCGGCTACAGCTGTAGTGTGCCAGTCCAGCATAACGGACCACTATACTGTAATTGCATCAGTTGATATGCAGATAACAAAACCGGAAAAGCTACCTAGGACAGCTACCAAAATCGACTTTAATCTTCTTGAATCTCTGCTACTTGGAAAAGACTGGTCCTATATATACAATATCACTGATGTGAGCACTGCTTGTGACGAATTCACTATTTCATTATCGGCTCTGGTAAAAAAAACTTTTAAAACTAATAAAATAGCACACAAGTTGTATAATATGAAAACTTGGATAACTCCTAGCCTAATCAAATGTATTAAAAAAAGAGACTTCCTTCACAGCAAACATCGCAAATACCCTAATGATATAAACCTTAAAACACACTACTACAAATATCGTAACGTATGTTGCCTTATTATACAAACTTTAAAAAATCTACACGATCAGTCAATAATTGAGAAAAGTCTTGACAACCCTAAAAACACGTGGAAAGCAATCAAATCAGTATGTAATATTGAAAACAACAAATCCACAACATTTGACCTCCTGAAACTCTCAGATACACCAGTTTCATCACTAAACATTGTCAACTTGTATTTCACGTCCATTGGCAAACAAATCGCAAATGAAATTCTCGCAGTTACCAATACCACAGAAGAGGAACTTCAGTCGAGACTAAAGAACAACTCTACAAATTGTCCTTTTTCATTCTTTCTGACGCCTACCGATCCTATGGAAATTTCTAAAATAATAATGAGTTTGAAAACAGATGGAACACCTGGGTGGGACCAATTAACACCCAGAGTATTCAAAGACTTTAAACATCTTTTGGCTGAACCTCTCACTTATATTGCCAATCTCAGTATTGCTACAGGAATAGTTCCTAACACCCTAAAACTGTCTCAGGTGTGCCCAATTCACAAGGGTGGTAATTTGTCTGAGCCCAACAACTATCGGCCGATATCTCTTCTGACTGTAATTGCTAAAATTCTTGAAAAGGTTGTAAACCACAGATTAATTACTTATCTCGAGTCTAATAATATTTTAGCAAGCCAACAATTTGGTTTTCGTGCCAAAAGGTCCACGGAAGACGCAGTTGTTATGCTTACAAATTCAGTTGCACAAGCACTTGATAAGAGAGAAAAGTGTATTGGGGTATTTTTAGACTTAAAAAAGGCATTTGATACCGTCTCGATACCCATCCTCCTCAGAAAACTAGAAATTATGGGGATTACTGGTTTACCGTTACAATGGTTTGTCAGCTATTTGACAGAGAGAGAACAGTGCGTAAAACTAAATAATTACCAGAGTAACACAGAAAACACTTGCTATGGCGTTCCGCAGTGTCTTGGGGCCGACCCTTTTTTTAGCTTATATAAATGACTTACGTAAGTTGAGGGAAGGGTCGGCTGAAATACTTTCCTTTGCCGATGACACGGCACTAATATTTCGAGGTAGGAATTGGAATGAAGCTAAATCTAAAGCGGAAGAGGGACTTGTACGTGTTTCTAACTGGCTACAAGCTAATTTACTCACGCTGAATACGAATAAAACGAAATTTCTGTGTTTTCATATCTCGGACAAAACTAAACCACCAGATTTTTCACTAAAAATTCATAAATATAATTGTTTGAAACGTGACCCCAACTGCGGATGTGAAACAATATCACGTGTGCAGTTCATAAAATACCTAGGGATTTTTATTGACGACAAACTGTCCTGGACTAACCACATTGACTCCCTTGTATCTAAGGTTAGGAAGCTTTTGTTCATCTTTAAAAGACTAAGAACAGTTGCTCCTCATTTTGTACTAAGGTCAGTGTATTTTGCGCTTTGCCAATCTATTCTAAGTTATTGTGTGGTGGCGTGGGGAGGTGCCCCAAAAACACTTCTACTTCGACTGGAAAGAGCTCAGCGCGCTACACTCAAAGTTCTATTCGCAAAGCCTTTTCGTTTCCCTACTAGCCAACTCTATCAAGACGTCAAAGTACTTACGGTTAGACAACTCTTCATTCAAAAATCTATTCTACGTTATCATAAATCCTCAACTGCAAATCGCTTGTTACCAACAAGATCCAACAGGTATAATCACTGGCCGACACCGAAAACTAACACTCAATTTGCTACACGCTTCTACTTTTTTAAAGGACCAACACTATACACCAAACTTGATAAAATATTAAATATTATAAATATACCAAGAACCAAATGTAAAAACACCATACCGTAAACGTAGGTTACTTTGTCCCAAAATAGGGCATCTTTTTACGTTACTCCTGATTTCTTGGCCTCTAATGCACATATGGACATTGCACAGCTTTAGATCATTTGGCAAGGATATACCTAACTAATTTATTTAAAAAACATGTTTCAAATATGCTGAAAAGTATTTTTTTTCTTTCTTTAGTTTTGGGCTAAAGTTGTACTTTGGAGGTGGTTTCATTGACCCACATCCTTTTTAATAGCTTTAACATAATATAATTTCATTTAGGGCTAATGTAGGCAGCAGGGAATAAGAGCAGAGGATTCAAACTTCCAGAATATATGAAATTAGGTTTATTTTTATTGAAAATTATTCCAAAAATCAAGGTTTTTGTAAATCTCAGTATAGAAATATATATTTTTTAGTACAAAATTAAACATAATCAACACTTTGCTTTGCAAACTTCTTATTAGTACGGACCAATATATTATCTTGAGCTTACTCTTAGTATAAAGTTATTATAAAATATTAAAAAAAACAAAAAAAATTATTTTTCTTATCAAAATTAACATTAATTCAGTCTTTTTTATGAGAATCATCAGTTACATTTATAGGTAATTTCAATACTGTATTTTCCTTAATCTAGTAGGATATTAGGAACTTTAATCCAGTTCTGTCACGACGAAACACCCTTTCTTTATAAATTTGGGAATCCCAATCTTCTCTATCACAGCTTCCCACCTATAAAGCTGCACATCTTTTATAGCAGGCTATCGCCAAAATTCTTTACCCTTCTTCATACAAGAAACCATCACTCCTTCTTCAGATTCTGATAAAATTTCACCAGGATATTTAACAGAATCCCATAAAACAATAACGTGATCACCAACCGAGTAATCATTTGGTGTTGTAAGATTGACCAAAGTCGGGCCAGTCGTAGGTTTCTTTCTGCCATCACATACTTGAAAACCTGACTTGGAAAGCTTTGGTAGTGGTGAGTCAGCAACGGTTTTCTCTGCCTTATGACAGTTCTGAGCATTACCTATATCCTCGTCTGCAGCATCATGACTCTGATGATCTGGCGTCGGAAGCTTCAGTACTGGTGAGTCACCGATAGCACCGTCTTCTCTACCACAGCTCTGAGGATCAGGCGTCGGAAACTTCAGTACTGGTGAGTCACAGATAGCATCGTCTTCTCTATCACAGCTCTGAGGATCGGGCGTCGGAAGCTTCAGTACTGGTGAGTCACAGATAGCACCTTCTTCTCTATCACAGCTCTGAGGATCGGGCGTCGGAAGCTTCAGTACTAGTGAGTCACAGATAACATTGTCTTCTTTGGCACAGCTCTGACGATCACCTTCTGTAAGCTTTGCCGCTTTTATCGTTTTCTGTGATTGATGTATAGGTCTACCTTCAGCGTCAAGGTCTGAAGGATCTCGTTTTTTAAACGTTGCTAGTGGCATGTCATCTTCGGATCCATCCGGTATTTCACAAGCCAAGATAAGGTCTTCAGTAGATGAAGCAAGGCTAATATCAGCATCACTGCAATCTGTTGTAGAATCCTCAAACAATATGGGCCTTTTCTTTAAGAATTTCTTTGTAGTTTTTGGTTGTGGTATTTTCCGGGATTTAGGCTGACAGCCAGAAGGTCCAGCTTCTAAAACGTCTTTTGCACAAATAGAAAGACCTGCAGGCACGTCTATTTTTTTCTTTTTACTCGTATTAGTTGCAGTTGCTACGTCAGTATTACGTGTCTGCTCCAGTTTTTGCAGGAAGACGTCTCCAATCAATTCAACGTTAACTATTTTGTCTTTCTTTGGCAACCTCTTTAGAGGTTCTTCCACATTCGGGGGACAGATGCCTGATCTTCTAAAACCAGCAATCAAATTGGTGGGAGTGTCTGATAATTTATTCAGAGCCTTCTTCAACAGACTTGGAAATAGTTCTTTTGGCGTTGTAGGGAGTTTTCTACCTTGCTGGCTCTCTTTCCACGTCATCAGCTCTTCTCGCCATTTAATTTTTAAAGGCCGAAAATAGGCTACATCCAGCGGCTGTAGAATGTGAGTAGCATTGGGAAGCAAGCAGATGAAGCTAATGTTATATTTCTCGCATTCTGACAATACATTTTTATTGATGTGCGACGATAAGTTGTCTCCGATGACTACTTTTCGACCTTCTTGTCTTTTGAGTATTGGCAACAAATGGCGGATAAACCAGTCTTCAAAGGTCACTGAATCCATCCAGCCGCTTTTTGTGCGATTATAACGAGCACCATCGGGCCCATTTTCTGTCCAGGTGGTCCATAAATGCTCTGATTTATATATAATATAAGGAGGGACTGCGGTTCCAGCAGCATTTCCGCAGAACATCACGGAATAACTGACTTTTGTCGAGTTTATAACTCGTTCTGGATACTTAGATCCACGCCTGCATATAACTTTTTTTCTTCCCGGGTCATCTGTCAGATTAGTTTCACCAAAATTGTAAATATTTTGAGGTGGAACTGATTCTACTTCCGTACTCACATTTTCGATGAATTCTTTGATGTCTTTTTCTGAGACTAGAGCCCTGATTCTTTTTATATTATTTGCAAAACGCTTTGTCAAACTCTTGTGTCTTCTGAGAAAAGCTTTTATCCACTCTCTTCCCGGAAGATTATTTTTGAATTGCCTCACTTCTCTTCCTTGTGATGATAAATAATCTTTAACAATGAACTGGAGATCAACGTCAGTCAAAGGGAATCCAAACTCTGATAAAGCAGTTATATGGGCCACAAATGAATTTTCTTCATCTTCCGAAAACACCGTTGGGTGACCAGGCTTGTTGCCATCTATTTTTTTTAATTTGAGTTTTATCGTGCTGCGAGGAATGCCATAAAGCTCAGCAGCAGCTCTTTGAGTTAATGATTTGGATCGTATCCTGGCCAAACACTCTACGAGTTGCTCCTTGGAATAATCCACGTATTTACGATTTCCTACTTTTCTTTTGTAGTGTCTTGGCATGTTGACTTCTTCAGCATACCCAAATTTTAGAATCTAAAAAGGAAAAAAACTTACTTTAAAACGATAATCGGGAAATTATGTGAAATTCTTTCACCGTAGGTTACTTTGGCCCGTGGGCTAAATATACCCACATTTGCGGGTCATAGTACCCTGCAGTTTTATTTCTGCAATTTCAATACCTAAAACTTCATAAAACTAGACAATACCTAGCATTACGCATGTCCTTTATATGGCTGATACGACCAACTATAACAAAACATCTAGACTTACCTTGAAATTTAGTTACGATACAAAGTTTGCACACCCAAAATTCTTCTACTTTGCAGGTCACAACTTGTCAACACTTCTAACCGTTCAAAACGAACGAATCTGTCTATCAAAACTGTTTTACCGACACGCCTATATCGCCATCTATGAATTGTAGCACAAACTAGCTCGGTATCTGTCACTTCAAATTATAGGCGGGAAATCAAAATCTTTTCCCGATTTGGGTTATAGTAACCCCTTAGGGCTATAGTAACCTACGTTTACGGTAACTAATTGGTTACTTTCTAAAAATTACAACGAAACTGAGCTTTTAAATAACCCATCCTAATAAATGTCTGTCTCTGAGAGTTTTCCCTACACTATGTTTGTTGAATGTTTACTCATGCAATGCCACACGCATCCCTGCACTGACATATAATGGGAATGTTATGGTGGCCTCTGGCTGCAATACACTTGTTGATGCGAGCACGTATCCAAATAGAACTGCAA
Organism: Yponomeuta evonymella; assembly: GCA_963969515.1. Taxonomy (NCBI): domain Eukaryota; kingdom Metazoa; phylum Arthropoda; class Insecta; order Lepidoptera; family Yponomeutidae; genus Yponomeuta; species Yponomeuta evonymella. Next base: position 20,253,292 of record OZ018346.1, on the reverse strand, counting down.
ATGTGATAAAAATTGTTCTATCTTGTGGTGGTCTCCGGCCGCACTCCATTTACTGGTGTAGGTGGGCGCCCAGTCAGCGTCTATATGGCATCGGTTGGTGAACCGACTTTTATTCACTACCTCAATGTACAAATTCTAATGGATAGAATCGCTAGCATTAGATAGAATAAATAGAATTATATTAGAACTCCTTATTGTACACACCAAAAACAAAACAAGCACCTACTTTAAAACTGCAAGCCTCACTAAGTTAAGTTGATATTGTATATTGTTAAGTACCTACAAGTTGTTGTGATTCTTAACTTATGGAATCGTATGCTAAAATACCAACTACCTCCAATAAGTATATAAGTATTCGAAGGCTTTTTTTGTTCCTTTTTAACTATGACGCTACGTTCAAACACAAACCGCAGGTTTCTGGAATGGGAGTCTCATTGGGTTAACTAAGTGATCGTTTAAGTGATCTTTGCTTCGTTCTTTTTTTTGGGAATTCTGAAGGGATGAACTGATGTTTTTGAGTATTTTGCTTAGTGGTATCCTTAGTTCAGATACAGGTCCAAAAAAAAAAAAAAAACATTGCAAATTAATGTACATTTTATTAAAATTTATGTAATGTAGACTATGTGCTAATTAACATACATTGTTGTTCTAATAATTATTAAAAAACACGAACTTTCATATTAAAAATTAGTGGGACTCGTGTTTCATGGTTTGTAAGCTGGTATTGCTATTTTTGTTTCTTGTAGTCGTTACTTACGCTACGGTATAAGAACGTGTAGATAATAAATGCTATTTATTAGTAACTATTGTAAAACACATATTATTATGTATTTTGGAAGAAGCCTGGCTACCCATAGCACAGGGAATCCTAGTTTGGGAGCCAGTAACCACTTTTTTAACCTTTTTCTAAATAAAGTTTTTTTCATTTTTTTTTTTCATTTTTTCAGAAAAAAGTTTCATTCGAAAACCTCAAACCATGAAGATTCTATGTCAATTCAAAGAACCTATTGCAATAAAACGGCAATTTCATACTTTAACCCCTAATATTTCTTTATTCTTCCAGATTAGCTGAATCAAACAACACCTCAAGATGGAAGCCCTATCGGATGCACTCCAGCCCTACAAGGAGCTCGTGGGCTCGGTGGCCGGCATAGTGACGATTGGGCAAATGTTCTCCGGTTCAATCATCTGCTATGATATCTACAAGCAGGGCAGCACTAGAGGCCACGGTATCATGCCGTTCCTCGGTGGTCTTATCATGTGAGTCTGCATTTTATCGTGTGTGTGTGTGCGCGTGTGTGCGAGAGAGAGAGAGAAAGAAAGAATCATTCTCCATTTCAATCTTTGTTGTTTAAAACTTCTTTTAGCTTATAACTTTCAATTTAATTGTTATTAGCTCAATAATTTTCTGTACCTGTATTTAAAACGGTAAATTATTGTTTCTATCCCCCACGGGACAGGCATCGCCTAGTGTGGGGGTCTGTACATCTACGTTATGTAACAATTTTATATGGCAATAAACGTTTTATCTTTACCTTATCTTTATCGGGGGCTATGATATGTGCAAGCAAGGCAGTAATACAGGCGTCGGTATCATGCCTTTACTTGACTTAACATGTGAGTCTGCTTCTTGTCGTGTTTGATAGAGAACGAATGCTCTCCGGTTCCTTCCTCTACTATAATATCTACTAGCAGGGCCGCACTAGAGGCGTCGGCATCATGTTGTACCTACGCGTCTATTGTGTAAGGGTTGGATGAAGTAAATTTTTACTTTTTTAATCCAGCTGTCAAATACGCATACATACACTTCGAAAACTTTAAGATGCATAACCCAACACGGAAGATACGGATATAATAAAGGACCTTGGTTTATCATGTTTCTTGTCGTATTTCAAAGAGAACGAATAGTCTCCGGTTCCTTCCTCTATCATGTCTACTAGCAGGAAAGCACTGGAAGCGTCGGGATGATGCCTTTCCTCGGTAGGTTTATGTCTATGTACGTTACAATGGGCCGGGGATTTGCGGGCGTCATGATCTCAATATAAATAAACCTTAAATACTTACAAAGAGGCTACAATATAAGTGCAAATACCGACCAAGAGCATGTCGGGTCGGGCCACGTGCAGTGGAGAGTTCCGTGGAAGGAGGGGTTTTTACCTACTCTGCAGAACTATTTTCCATAGAATTTGTACGAAGTTTTCCTTTTATAAGTTGGCCGCCTATTACTCGTTAACTTGTAAAGCCTGGTTAGCCGTGATATTTTTCCTTTTAAGTTCGTTATGGTGCTACTGCCCTGAATTTTTTCACCTTTTTGGTCGGGAGAGGGGGGGGGGGGCTCTACTCTTACAAAAATTTGCGCTTTGAAGCTTAATATTTCGGAAACGGATCCCTGAATCGAATAATGGTTTCCTGTACTAATAATATTTTTAAACAACCAGTCCAACGATACGCCACACTGTGGCGTGTGAATCTCTAATTTACCTAGGTGTAGGGGAGGTACCCTAAAGATGTTTTTTTAAGATTTTTGCCTACCGTTTTGTCGGAGTGATTAATGTATATCTATGCCAAATTTCAGCTTTCTAGTACTTGTCGTCTCTGTGCTAAACCGCGGACAGACATACGGACGGATATAGCGAAACTATAAGGGTTGCTTGTTAACTATGGAACCCAAAGCCCGTTCCCGTGACGCGCCCGTCGGCTCACGTAGTCGGTCCATTTTTGCACTAGTAGCTCTCTAACATATTATGAAGTATTTAAGGTTTATTTTAGTTTGTATCGTTCCGCCCGCCCGTCGCCGGCCCGTTATAATGTGGATAGTCCTTAAGTTAGACTGAGAAAAAGAGATACCAAATTTAATGTTGTCCTTTCTCCTTCATCTGCTCAGACATCCGATCAGATACAAGCAACAACTGTTTTTATTTTTCAGGGGTTTGGTCAACTTGCAATACGGGTTCATCCTGCGCGACTCGACTATGATCGTCGTCAACTTCTGCGGTATCGCGCTCAGCATCGTCTACCTGATGATATACTTCAATTTCAGTAGCCAAAAGGTGAGATTAGATTAAAGAAAGGTAAGTCCGTCTGATGTGCCCTCGTTAAATTTACACGTGAGTTCCTGATGGTGCTAAACGAGTAGGTTCTGTTAATGAATTGCAGTGCAGTGAGAACTGCATGAATGCGCGCCGATTTTATTACATTGCTGCTCCTAGTCTACGAGTATGAACGCACACTTGGTAGGTGTGCGCGCACAGACTTTTTTGCACAAATGCTCATCATAGCATTAAGCTCGCCGCATTGTCAGATTGTTTTAGTGCAAAAAGTATTAATTAATAAATAAAGGGAAGAGGAAAATAGGTGTGTTGGGAGAAGAAGGAGCTCGTGGCTCAGAAACGTAAGGAAATGGACAGCATTTGTAAAATGTCCAGTATGCAGCAGCGGAAGACTACCTACTGGATTACGCAGAATGGAAACCCATGCCACATTTAGATTTGTACAGATGACTTCAGTCTGTGTGTTTTTCCATGTTTGTGATGTCCTTATTGTAGTGTGGGGTATCTACCAATTGCATTGTCAGCTGGGGTACTTATAAAATAAATCAGTCTTGTCCTGCATTCATGTGTTTCACTTCATGGTGACAGCGGTGATACGAATTTCGCGTTTTTAGTGCTAAATACGCTGCATTAAGTTGAACAAAGTGTATAGTAAGTGGTCACAAATAACAATAACAAAAGTTTTGCACTATGGAGCACGCCAGACCACCAGCAGAGCTAAACTTAGAAGGGGGACCCGCAAGCCGCGCGGGCGCGTGGCACAAGTGGCATAAGCAATTTCAGATATTTCTGAAAGCATCGGGAGTACATAAGGAGCCGGCCGACATACAAGCCAGCTTACTTATAAATTTGATTGGCCCGGAGGGGTATGATGTATATTCGACATTTAAATTCGAGGAGGATCCTAATAGGGATGACATCAATCTCATTATAAAAAAATTTGACGAATATTTCAAGATAAAGCAAAGCACAACTATGGCGCGGTTCAAGTTTTTCTCCAGAAACCAAGAGAAAGGTGAAAATATCGATGATTACGTCACCGCTTTGAGATTACTAAGCCAGCAGTGCGAATTTGAACATCTCGAAGATGGTTTGATAAGGGACCGCATAGTTTGTGGTGTTATGGAATGTTCGGTGCGTGACAGGTTACTGAGGGCAGAGGATTTAACACTTCTTAAGGCCGTAAAGATCTGCCAGGCCAATGAAATGTCCAATGAGGAGTTGAGGCAAATCGAAGTGAGCAAGTCGAGCGGCGGCGGCGCGGGCGCGTTGACGTCGGCGGCGGTGGACGTCGTGTACGGCGGCAGTAGCGGCGGCGGGAAGCGCGGCGCGGCTGCGGGCGCCGGACGCTGGCAAGCGCAGCCGCCCAACCGCGCGCCGTTCAACCGCGCGCCGCCCAACCGCGTGCCGCCCAGACACGTGCCGCCCAGGGAGACAGAGTGGAGCTGGGAGGCTGCGCATAGGGCGGCGGTTGGGCGGCTGAAGCAGCTGGTGAGCAGCGCGCCCGTGCTGGCGCTGTACTCGGGCAGCCAGCCAGTGCTGCTGACCGTGGACGCGAGCGCGCACGCGCTGGGCGCGTGTCTGTTGCAGGCCGGCTTAGACTCGGAAGGCTCGCCGCTGTCGGCGCAAGCACGCGAAGCTGCGGAAGCTGACCTATTGGGGCACCCGGGGAGTCACAATCTAGAAGATATTTTGCCGGGCAACAGGTCGGCTAAAAATAAGGCACTGGAACGAAACTATAAATGAAATTCTTATAAAAATTCGGGTGGTGGTTATTATTATGTAAACATTTGTTCTTTCTTCATAAGGGGAAGATGTAGTGTGGGGTATCTACCAATTGCTTTGTTAGCTGGGGTACTTATAAAATAAATCAGTCTTGTCCTGCATTCATGTGTTTCACTTCACTTATCTGGTTACCGCCAATCCACGGTGGGCACGCGAGGTGATTAAGCCCATACTCTCTTTGAGAGAAGGCATGTGCCCTACAGTGGGACGTATATAGGCTGCTTATGATTATGATATCTGGTTACCATGGCACAGGATATCCTAGTTTGGGACCAGCCCCCTTTTCCGTAACTGCCAACTGTTTTGGGTTATCCATTCTTTTTGAAGTGTCAAAATATGTAAGTATATGACGATGGAGAACTTGCACAAAAAAAAATGTTTTAATAGAATAGCAGAGGACACGCTAAAAGATTACTAAACGTGGTATTTTTTTTCTCTGCGACTAATACTTTTTATAATATAACCAGTCGAAAAGTCAATATAGTCACGAGGTATTAAAACGCGCGATACAAATCGACCTTAGACTATGACGTCACTCCCTAACGTAAATGTTTTTAGAATAATATTTTTATGCATGTACACCCTTATAAGAGAACGTTCAGAATTCAATGACAAAAATAAATCTAATGAAGTTGTATTTTACTTTATTTTTCGCATATTTTGTGACCCCAAAAATCCCGAAAAAAAATATTTTTATTGTTTTATTTTAAAAATTTTTCAAGGTTTTTGTATGATTTCTTCAAGGTTTTTATATGATTCCTAGCACTTCTTTTGGGAGGCAATAGGCAATGTTTCCGTTTCGTCGTCTTTTGGACGATGGTCCAAATATGAGGCGCGAATCTCAGGTGTTAACTTGACTGCCCCGTTAGTCTAGCGGTATCACATCTGATTACCATGCCGGAGGTCGTCGTGGGTTCGATTCCCACTGGGATCCTTTTCTGCAAAATAAGTAAAAGCACCGAGGTTCAAGACTGTTCTTACGTGAAACATGCTGTCTCGCTTGCACATTTTAACATGTTAAATGATTGTAATAAAATGAGCATACTTTTGATGAAGCTGATCTGAGGGTTTGATAGATAATAAAATTACGGACATTCAAGACATATTGGCGCCTTTACTTACTTAGAATGATTTTATGATTTTGGATCGAATACTCTGTGTATACCCTCGTTCGCATTAATATAATTATAATTCCTTTTGCTAAGTTGCCGTTTTTCTCCCGCCCAGAACCCAAGCACGACAAGAGGTCGCGGGTTCAAGTCCCGGCATGGGTGGAATTTTTAGCCTCTAAATAGGTTTTTATCACATCTATTCGAAAAGACCTAGTTCGTTCCCCGGGAACAGGGACTAAAAGGGAATAAAAGTGATTTGAATTTGGAACGCGCATGTTGCTATTGTTGCTAAGTTCACAGCGCAACATTGTTCACGAACACGAACAATGTTGCACAAATTGTTGGCGGTTTAAAAGTAAACCGCGCGCGAGCAAAAAAAAAAAACTGAAAAAAGGCGCCTAATGCATTCCGTCTTTTCGTTTCTCTAATTGTCATTGTTATTTTTACTAGAGTAAAATTGAGTGCGTCTTCAAGCAGTGATATCGAAATCGTATCAGATCAGTATCAGACGCTAACAATGTGATACAAAATCTTTAACACTATTCATAATATGTTTGCGTTTACTTATTTTCTCATAGAGGGTGATAAAAAGTAGAGAGTCTACCTCTGGAGTAAAGCAATTTTTAAGCTCGAGTGGTGTACTTTTCATCCCTCGTGCGCTCAGGATAACAAAGAAACACTGGCCTTAAAAATATTATTGTACTCCCTCGGTAAACAATCTACTATTTTGTTACAATTACTAAAAATTTGATAATTTGCGAGCGAGGCAGCATGCTCGACGTAACAGCAGCCTTGATAACCTATTTATCAACTTTCCAGCGTGACATAATCAAGAATCAGAGCACGGAGGGCATGCCGTTCCCGATCATAGCGTCCGGTACGGTCGTCACCTTCATGTGGCTCCTCTACGGCATCATACTGAAGAGCGACGTGATTGTCGTGAGTACCTGTCGACCTGCCTTCCAGTTAACTTCCTCGTCGGTCTAGCGGTGACACGCTTGAGTACCAAATCAGAAGCCGTGAGTCTGTTCCCGCTGGAACCCTGTTTCCGGACGGCGAGAGAGTAGTCGAACCGTTTTGATAATCTAGATGCCAGGTGTCTACTAACTACGTGATAGGAACTTATGTATGTACAGACCTTCCAGATTAATCTTTGTGCTAGAGAGAGACAGACAGGGATAGAAATATATTCTGGAATGTTCGATAGTCTTCTAGAACCTATTTCTAGTACCTTCGATATGATACTGGGTACCCTTCCAGATATTATGTAATGTTCTATAGTTTTCTAGTACCTCCGACGCCTTTCTGGGTACTTCCCGAAGTTTCTAGATTGGTCAAGTAGAGTTATATTATTACGTACTCAATCATTTGGGAACATTCTAGAAACCTTCGAGAGGTATGGAAAGAAATCGAACCTTCTCGAAGTGTGTGAGTGAGACAGACATACATGTTAGAGAAGGATAGGATGATTATCTTGACCACCTTTTCTAGTTCCTTCTAGCCGACTGCCCCTTTGGTCTAACGGTGACAGGCTTTAGTACCAAAACAGATGTACCAATAATTCTTTTTAAACTACACTGCTTTGGAAACATACTCTCCAAGGAGAAAAAGCAGCAAAAAACTCCTTACGGACATTCCTTTCTTTTGATCTTTCAGAAATTAATACAGTTTTTTTTTTTTTTTCAATCTTTATTTAGTTTAGGGACTTTTGTACACAAAGTGACGATGACAGTCCCATCGTGCCCATTATAATAATACCACCACCTACTAAAATATTCTTATAAACTAACTATTACTAGCACTAATATTAAAAGTATACAACATTTTTGCCGCGCTACAGTTGGGCTCGGATAAAATGCTTTGAATTATGCCAACATCTAGAAAATTTATTTTGTACAAACTCTGGAGTTCATTTCTTTTGTCACTATTCCGAGTACATTCTGTCAACAAATGTTGCACATCCTCAACCACACCACATACTGTACAGTTGGGAGAGTAAATTTTTTTCATCATGTGGGCAAACTTATTTGACGGTACATGTCCACTACGCATTCTTAGTGCAACAACGATATATTGCCTTTTAAGCTTAGAATCAAAGAACCAAGGTATCCGGGGAGGCTCCGATTCTAGAGTCCTGTACCAAATACCTTTAGTCAAGGATCTCTCGTCAATACAGAGAGTTCTTAAGCACTACACTTCTTATCAAATAGGCTCAAATTTAGCTACACTCGGTAATTATATTGTAATATTAAGAATATATTAGTGACTTGATCTTATTTGTTTCCCAATAACCCATAACCCAACAAAAGGTTCCAAATAAGTTACAGGCCACATAATATAATAGATAGTTTCGGGCGTTGTAAAATGTTTACTTTGTAGATAGATAGATAGATAGAATATTCTTTATTGTATGTACACCAGGAATTACATATGAGAATTTAACAATAATATAGTACAGTACAATTGGCGGCCTTATTACTAAAAGTACTTTCTTCCAGACAACCATTTACTTTACTTTGTAAGAAAAGCGGTTTAAATATGAGTTGTTTAATTTCACCGAAGTCTCAGATCTTGATGATTGCTCAATGATATTGACTCAAAGCGTGGCGATTATGGCAAAACCCGTCATGGTTATGAAAACCACAAAGGAGGCCTATGTTCTGCAGTGGGCGTCAAATGGCTGATGATGATGATGATGATGATGATTGACTCAAAGTCTTGATACATCATCATCATCAGTCCACCTCTGCCTACTGCTGTGTATAGGCCTGATACGTAAGAAGTTAATAGAAATTTGTAAGTTAAAAGTAGTAATGTTGAACAAGACTTTTTAAAATTATAGAACAATCTATTAATTTTAAAGATCATGAGTTAAAGTCAAATATTGCCGGAAATAATCCCCCTTACCAAAATTACGTGTTTTTTTTTTGTACAAAATATAATTTTCAGAACATCCGCAATTACAGGTACTATCTAATTTAATTCTGATAAATTAACAGAGTTAAGCACCGTGATAAAACTGTCCAGTCAGACATTAAGGCAGATTGATTCAGACATTAATAAAAGTAATGAAGGCAACATGTACTCATCTGGATACTGCGTTCAAAAAATAATTTCACGTGATATCACAGAGTTCGTCGTACTTAATTTATACAAATGGCCTTAGTCTGGGTGTATTTCTATGTTTGCGGTGCCGTTTCCTGGTTACCATATCACGGGGTATCCTAGTTAGGGACCAGGACAAGTGATTGTCTTGAGTGATCTCCACCCCCCTCCACCCCCTTAATAATATTACGTGATTTTTTCATAACCCCCTCCCCCATTTTGACCGTGACATGATTCATGGACGATTTCGAAGAACACGCTGAGCGTTTCTTTTTTTGTTGACGAAGGTGATGAAGACGTACCCCTTGGCGATCGTCTCGCCGCCGGCCGTCATCAAGTCGATATCCACTCGCGAGCGCTCGAACGGCCACACGTTCGGGAAGTTCTCCGCGGGTACTGTCATGTTCATCAGCGATGTGAAACCCTGCGGACAAATCCTCGACACTTTATATACATCATATAATACTGTAAAAAAAATAAGTAGCGAAAAAAAAAAATTGGGAAACGAAGACATTTCTACGTCGTAAAATCCCAACTAACAATTCTGTTTCGTATAATAGTCACGTCTTATATAAGCTGGTCATCATGTAAGAGCGCTGATAACTTTTACCGGATCCGAAAGTGGCTTGACTATCCGACTAAAGAGTAGCTTTTATTGCGTGATTTTTACTCACTCCTTAGAGTGATTTACTGATAGAGTGATTCTTTGATATGACTTCCACACAACACAATCATTTGTCCTGGTCCCAAAGTATACCCTGTGCTATGGTTACCAGGCAAGGACATCACAAACATGGAAATACACCCAGACTGAGTGATTGATTGATGGCGATGTACAAAGACGCTCACCGGCGGGAGTGGGCAGGTGATCCCCGCGTTGAGCAGAAACTTGCCCACGTAAGGGTCGCCGCACACCATGTCGCAGAACTTGAAGTGCATCTCCACGAAGCTGCGGCGGTACTCGTTGTGCAGGTACTCGTTGAAGATGATGTTGACCTGTCAATATTTGTGAAGGATGCTTTTACATTACTTTTTTAATAGTTTATAAATATTGACTTTATACCATTCCCCCTCTTAAAAGCTTATTTTATTCACTGAAAACATTTAGAACACACCAATATATTCGACCTCCGTGTCAATGCAAGCTCCTTGCGCAAAAAATACTCTATACAAACTCCTTGTGCGAAAAATACTCGACATACAAACTCCTTGAGCAAATACCTTCTCGAGATTTGATTGGTCGACATTTTCGACAAGGAGTTTAGCATTAGAATAAAAACTGCTTGTATTCTTTGCTGCCATTGATAAACAAGTTGGCCATCCTAATAATAATAAGAAAATTACTCTTAATTTTAGTGATCGTTCCAATTTAATTTCCGTTTTTCTTCATTAATCTGTAAAATGGGGGTGGCAACTGTCGAAAAAATCACAATAGAGGTTGCCCTGTTTTCTTGACAATTTGTATGGGAAAAGCACAATATCTGTGATTATATAAACCCCGGAGATACGTGTAGGGTCTTTTTTCAAAAATATCTGTGCCTACGCATTTATTGCTTAGTTTGCAATAGAAAAACTGTGGCTCCTAAACCATTTGGAGGAAGTAAATCGATTATCAAGATGGCTAAAGGTTATGATTCTAGAAAACAAATACCAAAAAATATTTCTATGGAGGTAAATAGTTACCAATAACCATCTTTCACACTCGTTAAAAACGGAGGCAGTGTTTAGGTAGGTACCTTTAAACCTAAAACTAACTAAAAAGGAGAAATGCAAGCCTGATATCAATGATTCAACCCATTTAGCAAATGAGCCAGCTCTTATTGCTGCACTTTTAAGTGAAGCGGTGGTAGCCTAGTGGGTAGAACATTGGACTCGGAAGCGGGAGACCCAGGTGCGATTCCTAGTGCGGGCATGTACCTATGACTTTGTTTCTTTAAGTTATGTACATTTGTGAAGTTAGTAGCAATACCACTCGCTAACCGTGAAGGAAAACATCGTGAGGAAACCTGAGTGTCTGAGCTATTCATATAGCTCAGCGCTTGAAATTGCCAATCCGCGGTAGGCACGCGTGGTGATTAAGCCCAACTCTCTCTCTCTGAGAGAACAGTTGGACGTATATAGGCTGCTTATGCAAGTGAAGTAAAATAATGTTCCTGAGTAATTGTAAACATTGGTTTCATTTAATAAAATCATCATCATCATCATCATCATTCAGCCACAAGAAGTCCACTGCTGGACATAGGCCTCCTCCATGGATTTCCAAAAAGACCGGTTGGAAGCGGCCTGCATCCAGCGTCTTCCTGCCACTTGAATGACGTCATCTGTCCATCTTGTGGCTGGTCGTCCCACGCTGCGCTTGCCGATATGTGGTCTCCATTCGAGAACTTTTCGGCCCCATCGGCCATCATAATTATTATTATTATTTATTTGGGAAACTTGCAGCTTACATAATAAATGGACAGAGACTTAGAATAACTAACTAACTATCCTCTTTCTTCGAGACTCCGTTGAGTGTAGACGTGTTTGCGAAATTTCTATAATTTTATAAGTTGCTGTACACAATTTTAAACCATAAAGCTATTAACAGTTTAGTGATTTCTGCTTGCGTGTGAAGACACGTTTTTACTACATTATTACAACGTGATAGGAGGCGGCTGACGAACAGCGAGCGTCCAGTGGCCTGGCACTCCACCTCGGGGAAACGAGATAGTGGCATAAATTTTATTTCTACCCTCACCCGCCACACGAGTCGACTAAGGTATACAACATTTTTACCTTTCCAACTTAAGTTCACCGTGGCTCTGCGGTGCGACGTCTGCCTGAGAGGCGGATGACCCGGGTTCGAGTCACACCCCATACCAGTGTCGAAGATTTCCCTTCAGCCACGTTCGTAACCAAATTTTCGTAACCAGTTACGAATGTGGACTTTTTATCGCTGTTTCGTAACCAGCTACAAGCCAGTTACGAATGTGGATTTTTTTTCCATATTCGTAGCTGAAACCTCTTAGCGTCGTGGGTCCAAGTTGAGTCGTTGGTAACTCAGTTGAGCTGACGGGAAACAAAAGTGCCCAACCAGTGGAGCATAGCAGTTGTGCCGTCGGTCCGGAAAGGGTCACACATAACCAGTAAAGCGAACCACGAACAAAATATTGTGTTCGTGGATCACCTAGGTGAAAAAAAGTCTCAGGAGGTGGACCGTGGGTAAGAAGCGACTATCTCCTAGAAAAGAGATGCGTTGTTATAACTTTTAGATTTTTCACAGGTGAACCACGAACAATACGTTTTTATGATTATTTTTTTATGAAAGGAAAGGTGGACCACCAACAGAAAAAAATGTTCGTGGATCACCTAGGTGAACTGACGAGGTGTACCACGACCAACAAGCGTTTGATATAAAGCCTCAATGAGCCGGATGGATGTGGAAGTACCAGGAGACCATACATGGCTAAGAGGTTTCAGCTACGAAAATGGAAAAAAAATCCACATTCGTAACTGGCTTGTAGCTGGTTACGAAACAGCGATAAAAAGTCCACATTCGTAACTGGTTACGAAAATTTGGTTACGAACGTGGCTGAAGGGGAAGATTTTAGTTTTTGTTTGTCTATTTGTTGGTGACTTAACTATAGGCGAGATCTGTTGAACACAAAATGCCACTCAAACGTACTCCAACCAAAACAGATCCATCCTTAGAACACGCTTACTCCGAGCCTGACGTCAATATACCAACATCAATACCGGACACTGAGGGCTTTAATCCAATCAGCAACAGATACAAGCCCAAGCGCAATGAAGGCGACGATCTCAATTTGTTCATGACTGAAATCAAACAGTTAATTTCAGAGCAAAGCCTGAAACTTACTTCTATGCAAGTAAAAATAGATTCGCTATGTGCGCAAAACAGTACTCTAACTGAATCAATAGGTTTTATGTCCTCTCAATATGATGATGTCATAAAACGCATGGACGAAATGGCTTCCGAAAGGAAGGATAACATTGCATATATCCATTCGCTGGAAAGTAAAGTCGAGAGTCTGGAGAGAAACCTATAGTCCACCAGTGTGGAGATACGAAATGTCCCCCAGAAAAATCCGGAACCCAAAACAGACCTGGTGAAACTAATTATTACAATGGGTAGAAACCTAGACGTGCCGTTACAGGAAAACGATGTGAAAGACGTCTTTCGACTGCCTACTAAATCAGCTCCATCCCAACCAATTGTTGTGGACTTCACAACGGTTATGGCAAAGGAGAAAATCTTACAGGCGGCCAAAGCTTACAACAAAACTAACGGCAACAATAAATTGAATTCTGCTAACCTGGGCATTGGCGGTTCACCAAGGCCCGTCTATTTGTCAGAAAGCCTAACACATAAGAATAAGCGACTCTATTACCTGGCACGCGACTTCGCGAAGACTAATTCCTTCAAGTACGTCTGGACATCCTACGGCAAGGTATATCTTCGCAAGAAAGACGGTGCCCCATCAGTCCGCATCGAATCTGAGAATGATTTTGTCAGAATCAAAGAGGAAATATGACTACCAACCCAGGAATTACCCGCATTCTCCTACTACGTGTTTTTAATATTATCTTTGTTTTTAGTAATACTCACTGTCTGTAAAATTATCTCATTTCACGCGGCTGACAGCAGGGCTGGCATAAGGTTTCGTTTAACACATAAATTAATTTCCAAAATGTACTACTTCATCTACAAAGGATCTGCATCAAAAAAGTTTTATTCACACTTATACATACTAATAAATATAAAGCCTATTATATACAAATCATACACCCTACACTATCCTACACAATATTCAAAGCTTCATGAGTATAATAAATACATTCAGCCAACAAAAAGTTCTATTAACCTAAATTTATGTTGCAATAAATTGGTGTCCCCTGCAATCTTTTTTTTTCCATGAGTAAGCCAAATTTTATAATCGATGACTTAGATAACACAAGTAACATTCATTCTCTGAATTGTGATATAGAAGAACTACCTAATATACTACCGTCAAGCGTTCCGAACCTCTCAATTATTACCCAAAATATTAGAAGCATTCATAAAACCTCGAATATTGATGATTTAGACGTAAATCTTTCTATTCTTACACAAGACATCGATGTCATTGTGCTGACTGAATGCCGAACTAATTTGGATAAACCTCTCCCAAATAAACCTAACTATTTAACGTACAGCACCATTAAAAAAACGAATCAAAATGACGGTGTTGTAGTCTCATTAAATCTAATATCATGCATACCACAAATGAAATTCCTATTCATGGTGCTTCATGCCTAGAAATAACCCTTTCAAATTTTAAAATAATATGTCTTTATCGGTCTCCATCCGAGCCAAACCCTGATCAATTTATTAAATCCCTTGAAACTCATCTGAACACTATACATCCAAATGACAAAAATATAATTTTAACGGGAGATATCAATATAAATATAATAGAAGGAAATACAAGCCATTACACAGGCTCGTACCTGGACATGCTGGCTAGTTACTTCTTATTACCTGGCCATAGATTTGATACAAGAATTAATAGTTGCCTAGACCATATATTTACCAACCTAGACCCGCTCAAGTTTTCAGCGACAATAGCAGTTCTAAACACAACAGTCACAGACCATAAAATGGCTACTATGTTTATTTACAATAAAGAATTAACATATAAAGCACCAAATACAAAAACCCTAACAAACTACACTGAAGCACTGACTACATTAAAAACCCACATCACTCCTGATTTACTGTCAATTACTGATCCAGATACTGTGGCAGAAAAACTAGTTTTTGCAATTACAACGTCTCTAAATTTAAACACAAAAACAATTAAAATACCAAACAACAAAAAAATTATTAAACCATGGATTACGCCTGGAATCCTAAAATGCATAAAACATAGAAATAATCTTCAGAAAAAACTCAAAAATAACGACACTGATGAAATTCTCAAATTAACATATCGTAGATACAGAAATTTCTGTAATAACTTAATAAAAAAACAAAAAAGGAATTATGAAAAATCATTATTAGATAAAGCAAAAACAAATAACAAATCTTTGTGGAAGTGTATTAAAAATATAACTAATTTAAATAAACAGAAAAAATCTACTATCGATCTAATTAACTTAAAGTCTATTCCAACGGAATCAGCAAAATTTATTAATAACCATTTCATTGGAGTAGGGAAAACATTAGCTGAGCAGATAACAAATGACCAAGAACAGTTAGATGAATACTTTGCTTCAATACCTACACAATTAAACTCTATTGGCATAATAGAACCTGATTTCTCTGAAATAGAATCGATCATCATAAATTTAAAAACTCAATCTGCTGCTGGCTGGGACAATATCCCCAAAAAGTTTATAAAAATTGCTAAAACAATACTTACTCCTATTATTACTCACCTCTCGTCTCTTGTCTTCCGGTTGGGTATTTTTCCACGGCTGCTCAAACGTTCAATTATACATCCCATTTTCAAGAACGGTAGTGGAGACGATATAAATAACTATAGGCCAATTTCTGTGCTGTCAGTCTTGTCAAAAATTATAGAAAAATTAATTAACTCCAGACTAATAAAATTTCTAACAAAATATGATATTCTCTCTAAAGCGCAATACGGCTTCCGACAAGGCTTGAGTACAGAAGATGCAGTATTAGACCTTACAAAAAATATAACCAAGTGTCTAGACGATAAGAAAAAAACTCTGTGCATATTCTTGGATCTACAAAAAGCGTTCGATATGGTTTCCACTACCATTCTACTAAAAAAACTAGATAAGATAGGTATCAGAGGTACATTTCTAGACCTCCTTACCAGTTATCTTGCTGATCGCAGTCAACGAGTTAAACTGGACGAGAAAACTATTAGTGATGACCTATTTACGTCCAACTATGGTGTTCCACAAGGTAGTGTCCTAGGACCTACCCTCTTCCTTATATACATTAATGATCTGACTAACCTACGACTAAGTAACGGCCACATTTTTTCATATGCAGACGACACTGCGTTGCTTTTTCATGGTACGAACTGGCCGGAAGCATTTGACATGGCTGAAATTGGATTGCATAGAGTCATAAAATGGTTACAACACAACTTACTAACACTAAACATGAAAAAAACTAATTATATTACCTTCTCGATTCGTGACTCTATGCAACCTAATAAAAGTCAAGTACTTACTGCTCATACATGTGCCAGTGGTGGAATCGCAAACTCCTGCCACTGCAAAACAATTCAAAAAGTGAATACTACAAGGTACTTGGGCATTGTATTAGACAGCAATCTTTCTTGGTATCCACAACTCGGATCAGTGGCAAGTCGAGCAAGAAAGCTAATCTGGTTATTTAAGCATCTTAGAAATATTTGCGATACTACCCTTATTACATATATTTATACTACTCTGGTCCAGTCTATCATACTCTACTGTATTACTATATGGGGTGGTACTTTTAAATCTAAGTTCATAAGTATTGAACGGTCCCAACGATGTATCCTAAAAGTAATGCTGCGTAAGAAAAGGCTGTATAGTACCACAAAACTCTACAACGATGCAAATGTTTTGACCATCAGACAATTGTATATTTTACAGTGTACATTAAAGATTCATAAAAATACGGAAGTAGACCAAAACATTATGAAAAAACGTAATCCTTATACCGTTGTAAAAACTAAAAAAACGAGAACAGTTTTTGCGTCAAAACAATTTTCCGCACAATCTTTGAGACTATACAATAAAGTTAACAGACAAATCAACATTTATACCATGACATATCATGAATGTAAAAAAGCTCTGTCAATTTGGTTGAAAACGCTGTCTTATGCGCAGACAGAAGAATTGCTTAACTGAACTAAAATTTTTGCATGTTAATAACTAGTTTTACATATAAAGTTCCTATTAGTATCCAAACCTGAGACTAAATCCTAGATGTATTATTATCATTAACTTAGTAATAGCTTACACCTTAAATGTACCACAGGAATAAATGTATATACGTTGAGAGAGCGGGCCTCTCCTAACACAGGTTTTTTTTAACTTAACAGGAGAGTCCCAACCCCTGTCAAATGAATCCTGTTCATGAAATAAAGAAATTTTGTATTTTTTGTATTTGTATAACTACACATAAGCTAAAAATAAGTTTCCGCATATAGTAACTAAGTGGCGAACATGTGCAGGTGAATGAAAAATTTAAAGTAAGTTTACAGCACACTACACACTACAACACCGAGGGCGCGTCGTTGAATGTTGAATACATTGTAACACGCATTTCTTTGGGCCTAAGCCCGTATCTCAAAATAGGTAAGCAGCAGCACCTAATTACCCAGAGCCCCTTCTTAGCCACGGTCCACCTCCTGAGACCACCTTTGTTCACCTGGGTGTTCATTGGGAAATATTTTTTTCCACCGTACACCGTTCACCCAGGTGGTCTCATCAGGTGGACCATGGGTAAGGAGCGCCCAGAGCCAGCCCATAGCATTGAACTGGGCAGATCTGTATAGACATCAGTACTTCTGATAGGACAATTTAGTTGTTGGTGAAGTAGTAGTCCCGCAGCATTATTTCATGCTCATAAAGCTGCTTCGTCTCCAAACTGGAATAAAATGAAGAGTTCATCTACATGAACTACAAACAGTTTCTACAAACAGTATGATTTTATATGGTACATAGTGTGGATAATTTTACAACGATTTTCGATGTTTCTGAGTAAGTTTCTTAAGTAAATTTAACATTTTACACTTTATAATCGATCAATCAGCCAGTAAAGAGGTATTTAATCAAAGGTATGCAATTATTTCTGCAAGAAATGTTCAAAAAATATTTTTAAGGTTACCTTTCTATTACAGTCTGTATTTCTTTCGCGATATTCAAAACTGCTTTTTCAGTTTTGGTATAAACTGTAGCTTTCCTTTTGTAGTGAAAAGCATTTCATGACGTTTTTATGTTGAATTTCCACGAAAAAATCCTAAAATAAGCAACACTTAGAAACAAAACAAACATTGTCGGGGTGAATTATTTAGTTTCTTGTTGCCATCCCCATTCTAAAGGACCCGAGCGGACCACCATAACAATGGATTTTAATTGTTATTTTTCGAAGTCATAATCTAACAGGTTAAATGTTTATTTTCGGTTAAATCTTTCACTTTCTCGTAGTCATGGTATAAAATATAGGTAGCATGCAACTCTTGAAAACGGATTTATGAATCACTCGCTAGTAAAGGATTCGTTCATCATGATTTACTCCCTACGGTCATGATTCACTCGTTAGAATGAATGAATGAATGAATGAATGAATAACCATTTATTGCCAATAAGACAGATGTGTTACACTTAACCTACAGACTAATTAGAAACCTAATTGCTTAGATGTTATTTTAAACAAGTTCTAAGGTAGAAAAACTTGGCAATCGGACAGACGCTCAGCCTGTGCTGCGGGATGCAGGGCATCCAACAGCGCTGATTTTCTGCGAAGCCCTAAACTTAAAGTAATTAAGTCCTTCACTTGCTCGTGATTCATCCATGGCCCTCGCTTTAAATCCGTTCTTTATTCACTAATTGCATAGTATACTGTTTTGTCACAAGCATGCATAGAAATAGGAGTAAGCGTGAGACATATTTTATTACACTTACATATTTGTCGACTTTACGTTTAGTGATAGTGAAAAGTGATAGTGAAAATATTTATTTACCATAAAATAAATTTTTACATCATAGAAATCAGACCCCACAATCAATAACTTTTTAAATGACATGGTGGCGATACAACTATTATTTATTTATTTAATATAGCTGTTGCCCACGACTTCGTTCGCGTGATAATTTTGATGTGTATTTTTCCGGGATAAAAAATGTGTGCAAAATTTCATCCGGATCCGTTCAGCCCTTTTTGCGTGAAGGAGTAACGAACATCCAACCATACATACAAACTTTCGCGTTTATAATATTAGTAACGCATAACGTAAGGATTAGACAGACTAGCAGCTCTTAACAAAGAGTAACAGAACATTTAAAAAAACTAAAGGCCAATTATAAGTTTCCACTTATAGAAACATTTTAAGTAGTACTATAAGTAGTGTAGATTGACTAAGCAGTGATGTATTATTATTGTCTTCATACCGTGACATTATTTCCCAAAGTGTGCAGGAGGTTGCCAATAATGTTTAAGTAGTACTTGCTCCGACGTCCGTAACGAGCCACCCACAAATTAGCCGACGACATGTACTTCGGGTTGATGTAGGTGACGTTGCCTCGCTCGGGGATCACCTCCAGGCACTGCCACAGTCAAGCGAATTTGGCACACAAATGTATCTAAATGGACTTTCGGTTAAGAAAGATGCCATCAAAAACATAACTTGTAAAAAAAACAAGTCTCGCAACTCAGTACTACTACCGTAAAACGTTGTGAGATTCATGTAATACCAAGTCGGTTCATTTATTCAGTCCCTACTTAAAGGTCCTTCTGTCTTAAGCTATTACGTAATTAGCTAATCTAATAACATCTTATAGTGACCATATCAATATTAAAAATCTTTTATGTTTTAAATAAATAGATTGACTTGGCCATCGCATGAAAACACAATGTATTTCACAAGTAATACTCGCCAGTAACAAAAGGTCAGTCAGTCAGTGAGTGACTGACAAAAATTAAGAAACTTTGACTAGTTATAATCCTTCACTACTGGTTCAAATTGAATTAAATTTGATATATACAGTGTTAATACAAAGCCTGTTTGGTTACTGAAAATTCAGGCTTCTAATTTTATCCACAACGAAGTTAGAGGGGGTTAGGGAGGGAAAATGGCCTGAACTGCTTCGAGAAAAGGATGGTACGGCGGTGTCGCTTTTTGCTCGACTTGGCGGGGCACTGCCGTGCCCCCCGATCTATGTAATTTCCATTCTTATGTACAATAAAGTGTTCTCTATCTATGTATCTAAATGTGGAACTTGCCTCAAACTTAAATTGCAGTGACAATGTTTTTATACCATAGAAGACATAGACTTTCGTAAGGTCGTGGGTTTTCACGTTTCTACAACTAACCGTTTAGCCAGGAGGGGGGGGGGGGGCTACTCGGGCAAAAATTTGCATAAAATAGCGTGAAAGTAGTCCCAAGGTAATTTGGTGATACTCTGGTAAAGACTTTCGGAGATGGAAATTGAGAGCAACGAATAAGTAGGGTAAATTATGGTTACAAGGGACTCGTATATTTTTCTCCCGCTCCCCCAGTAAAAATTGAAAAATAAAAATAAAATATTAAAAAATAAAACCGACTTCGAAACACTAAAGCACTAAATAGTTAGAAATAATTTAAATCCCCCAGTAAAAATTTAAAAATAAAAATAAAATATTAAAAAATAAAAACCGACTTCGAAACACTAAAGCACTAAAAAGTTAGAAATAATTTAAATAATCATTACTATGTATACCTACATGTAGGTATTATAGAAGTATAATTTGTAGTCGGTGCCCAGTTTCATGACCGGCACATATATTTTGGGCACCGAATCCAAATTATACTTCTATAATACCTACAGGTATACATACTTCTAATTATTTAAATTATTTCTAAGTTTTTGGTGCTGCAGTGTTTCGAAGTCGGGTTTTATTTTTTATTTAAATTTTTGTAATTTGCAGGTTGTGTTTTTAGTGGCATTTCAGTTTTCTAGTACTAATTAATCGTCTTTGAGCTAGGCCGCGGACAGACAGACGGAACTACGTACTACGGAACCCTAAAAAGATACATAGAAAACTCAGTGAAATGAAAAATTAAACCATGAAAATATTTTTCTGGTGTTGTATAGCTCTCAAGACATGCAAAAAAATAAAGTTATTCTAATAATAAGAACTTACCTACCGTCTGAGTTTTTCTAATATTTCTATGCTATAAGAACATTGTTACTCCATTATAAGTTTGGTTCAAGTTCCCCATTTTTCGGGTGCCGTACTCGAAGGGTGGTAGCCTAGTGGGTAGAACATTGGACTCGGAAGCGGGAGACCCAGGTTCGATTCCCAGTGCGGGCATGTACCTATGACTTTGTTTTCTAAGTTATGTACATTTGTGAAGTTATAGTAGCAATACCACTCGCTAACGGTGAAGGAAAACATCGTGAGTTAACCTGAGTGTCTGAGCTGTTTACATACCTCAGCGCTTGAAGTCGCCAATCCGCGGTGGGCACGCGTGGTGATTAAGCCCATACTCTCTCTCTCTGAGAGAAGGCCTGTGCCCTACAGTGGGACGTATATAGGCTACTTATACTCGAAGGGTGCCAAAGGGGATACTATTATTTATTATTTGTCTAATGTTGTATAGATAATGGTACGGAACCCTTCGTGCGCGTGTCCGACTCGCACTGGGCCGGTTTTTATTAATATTTAACCAAAAAAATCTGACCGCCTAAAATGTTGGGCTTTTCCGAATAAAAAAATCGCATATATTGTAATAATAAATTAAAATGAATGAATAAATTGCACGAATCATAAGTAAGTTATATATTGTTTGGTACTTACTTTTGAATACGCAGTAAGTGTAACTAAAATTAGAGTACAATAAACAGCACTGGACATGATTGCACTGTAGAATGACGGAATCACAAATAAAATATTTAGACGCAGGTAAAAAAATTGTTGCATATCAATTATAATCATCATAGTAATTTATTATATCTTCTATAATTTATTTGTGAATCAGAGAGTTTTAAAATCACAGTTAAAATAATTCAAGGATTTGATGAAAAATACACGGTCGGAATTCTTCTAATTTCAAAGAGTACATCAAATCATTGTTTATTTATTAAAAAACCGGCCAAGTGCGAGTCGGACTCGCGCACGAAAGGGTCCATACCATTATTTATACAACATTAGACACAAAGATAGAGAAAAATACGGCGAAAAAATCATATTTGTTGTATGGGAGCCCCCGTCAATTTATTTTATTTTAATTAATTACTTTTGACGTGAATATACAACTAAATATTCTGTGAATATTGCAAGCATCTACCTGTGGCCGTTATTAATATCGAGCAAAAAAATCACGTTTTGTTGTATGGGAGCCCCCCTTAAATGTTTATTTTATTTTAATTTAATTATTTATTTTTGAAGTGAATATACAACTGTCTAGCTATCACGCTTCATGAGATAGCCTGGTGACAGACAGACAGACGGACAGTGGAGTCTTATTAATAGGGTCCCGTTTTTACCCTTTGGGTAGGGCACCCTAAAAACAAACATGGATAATTATTTATTTAACTTTTATTTTCTAAGCAAAAACAGTTCCTACGGTATAGATATTTAAACCATATCCATACATACATCTCACGCCTGTATCCCAGAGGGGTAGGCAGAGACCAGGGACTGCCACTTGCCACGATCCTGACACATCACTGTTACCTTCATCAACATTCGTTAGTCGTTGCATGCAGGCTCGCCGGTTTCGGGTACTTTTTATCTTGCCCTTTTTTTAATACATCCTCTATTTGGTCGAAGTATGTCCGCCTGGGACGTCTCTTACCCAATAAGCAAAAATATAAAACCGTATCCAATAGGCAAAATTTAATTGACCGTAAGCTGTAAGTAAGGTTGAATTGAACGAAACGTTGACGAAAAAATATATTGTATTAATTTATTAGTCGATACTGAACTACTCAAACTTAACGTCCACTTAACATTTAAAATTATCTTGTTTCTCGGTTATTCACGCAGTCTCTAAAACAGCAACTGAAGTTAAAAAAAAACGGATAAGTACGTGTCGGACCACGCGCAATGTGGGGTTCCATAGAAAGAAAGTTTTTTTTTTTTTATTTACTATTTATATTCCTTTTGTTGCACTAACCCGTGCTGAGGACAATATTAGAAACCTATTTAGAGGCTAAAAATTCCACCCATGCCGGGACTTGAACCCGCGACCTCTGGCTAACCGTGCCAGTGCTCACCCACAGTCTGCGCCGCGGCGATAATTAAAATATCGTCCGCGAACGCCTGCAGGTGAGCTCGAAGGTCCCCACCGCGCCGGAGCAAAGGGTCGAGTAACAGGTTCCACAGCAGGGGACCGCACGTCGAGCCTTGGATGCAACCTTTCGAAGTGGGTCTGTCTACTTGTGCCCCCGCATACCTGACTGTGACCTGTCTTTCGCTCAGGTAGCTGCACAGAAGTTGGTAGACAGACTGGTCGCATCCGGTGGCCAGGATCTGGTGTTTTATTCCGGGCCACCACGCATTGTCGAAAGCCCCCTCGATATCGAGGGAGACGACTCCGACAATGCGTTTCTGCCCGACGTGATCTCTTATGAGCTGTACAGCGTCATACAAAGCGTCCTCCGTGCTGCGCTGCGGCATAAAGCCATATTGGCGCAGGCTCAGTCCTCCGCCCGCCCCGAGCTGCCAGAGAAGCCTCCCGGCCATCATCTTCTCTAAGATCTTCCCCAGGACAGACAAAAGCCCGATTGGTCTGTAGGATTTCGGCTGCGAGTAGTCATCCCTGCTGGGCTTAGGCAGGATTTTGACTACCGCAGCCTTCCAGTCCCTGGGGAAGTATCCCAGAGAAAGGCAGGCGTTCATCAGGGCGACAAATACATCATTTCTCGCCCTGATGGCCGCACTGCAGATGTCAGCCGTGAGGCCGTCCCCCCCGGGCGCCTTTTTAGGGTGGATACCCTTCAAGACGCCCGAGAGCTCGTGATGGGAGAAGGGAATAAACTCCCGCGGCTTGGCCCTGGCTTCATCCTCCATGCGGGCGACTGCCTGTCTGACACGGGCATGGGTGTCCGACTCGGACTGAAGATCGTCAGCTGGGAAGAATGTATCAGCTATGAGAGCTGTGGAGCCAACGGCATCCAGGGCGCGTCCATCTGCGCCGCTGAGGAGGGTATCTTCCCTCCTACGAGCGGCGCATCTTAGCACCCTATAGATGCCGTCGAGGACATCCTCAATGCCGCGCTGGACGCCGTGTCCGAGTGGGGAGAGGCGGCTAAGATGAGGTTCGCCGCTCGTAAGACCCAAGCTATGGTGGTCACCAGGAAGCGCGATGTAATCCCACCCAAGTTGAAGCTTGGAGGGGAGGACATCGCGTTCTCGGACGAGATCACCGTACTGGGTCTGACGATCGACAAAAACCTCAACTTTCTTAGCCACCTCAACAAGGTCTGCGGCAAAGCTATGGCTAGGTTCCAGATGGTGTCTAGAGCGGCCAGGGCGACTTGGGGCTTAAATGCCGATATCGTCCGGCTGCTCTACACTACCGTCATCGAGCCTACCATCCTCTATGCGGCAAACGTCTGGGCGCCTGTCGCGCAACGCGCGGGGGTCAGGGCCTTACTCGACAGGGTGACCAGGGCCTTCGCGATCCGCATCGCGAAGGCCCACCGCACCACCTCCTACACAGCTGCCGTCCTCTTGGCGAGGATCCTCCCCCTTGACCTTAGGGCCGAGGAAGCTCTTCGGCTCTATGAGTTAAAGAGGGGGAGGCCCTTCGCCCCGCTCCCGGGCTGGGAGGTCGAGCGCCGCTGCAGCCCTTTCACGCTGGCACACCCCGCCCTACGAACTTCAGTTGAGTTCGAGGAGGTGGCCAGCGTGGAGGAGCTCGGCAAGGTGCCCGACGGATGGGCCCGGGCCTATACGGACGGCAGCAAGATAGGGGGCAAAGTGGGCGGAGCTGTCACTCTGTGGAGGGATGGCATTGAGGTCCGCACCAAGGGTTTCAGGCTGGAGGGATTCGCCTCCGTCTTCCAAGCGGAGATGGTGGCGATCTCGAAGGCTCTCGACCTCGTGGCCGGGGGTCCCGGTCCCATCAGGGCGGGCGTCCTGAGCGACTCCAGATCTGCTCTGGAGTTGCTCAGGAACCCCTCGCCCACACACCAGCTGGCCGTGAAAATTCACGGCCAGCTGGCAGACATCCAGGAAAACGGGGGCCTGATCCGGTTTTACTGGATCAAGGCCCACGTCGGGATCCCCGGCAACGAGCGCGCTGACGAGTTGGCCAAGAGGGCGGCGTTGTCTCGCAAGGACGTGGCAGCCTATGACCGTTATCCCGTCTCACACGCAAAATTGCATGTGAGACGGGAGACGGTGGCAAAGTGGCAGACCCGCTATAGCGAGTCTGCCACAGGCCGCGTCACCTCACTGTTCTTCCCGGACGTCGCATCGGCCCATAAAGTCCTTGGCAAAATCACTATGTGCAATGCCAAGGCGCAGCTCCTGACGGGGCACGGCGGCTTTAAAGCGTACCTCCACAGGTTCAAGCTCGCGGGGAGTCCGTCCTGCATTTGTGATGACGTGACTCCCGAAACGCTGGAGCACCTGCTGGAGGAGTGCCCCCGATTCGGAGCTGCTCGGGCCGATTGCGAGATACTCCTGGGAGCAGCGGTGAGGTGCGAGGCTTTCGCCGCCTTCATGGCCGACTCCAAGAGTCGAGAAGTGTTCCTGCCCTTCGCCCTGGCGGTGACGAAAGCGGCTTCCAAGGCGAATGGGGGCCGGATCTGAACTTGTTTTTACCTTTGTTTTTATTTTGTCTCTGTTTTTGTTTTTACTTCTCTTTTGTTCGCTTCTTTCCTCATATGTTACCATTATCTTAACATTTCCCTGCTTTCAGACGGGCCGGGCGAAAGGAAGGTGTTTGAAACTTCATAGAAACTTTTTAATATTTGTACTTTTATATTGTGTTTTATAAATGACATTGTTTAAATATTTTAATTTTTTAACATATTGACACTCGACTTTTTATGTCTTTTTAATATATAGACTATGTAAATTAGGTATTTTAATACTTCGATATTTTATAATTATGCAATTTTAATATTACTGTTTAACTTTTGTTTTAGAGCCCCGGCGCCTTGCTTGTATCTACTCGTAAGAGTAGACAGAGACAAGGCGTCGGGGTATATAAATGTAATCTTAAATTTTAACAATTCTACATTTTTTATCATATATCACTTTTAATATTAAGAAAATTTTTACATGTTTACACATAGTTTTAAGTTCTAACATAAGATATTTTTAAATGTATAAATTTAATTTGTATTTTATAAACTGACAATATTATAAAAATGACTTAAAGGTCGCCACACAATAAATAGTGGCGGTACCTTATTAAAAAAAAAAAAAAAAAAAAAAAAAAAAAAAAAAAAAAAAAAAAAACCGTGCCAGTGCTCTCCGAACTGAGCTAATGAGCAAGTGCAAGCATCGCTGCCTGTACGTAATACAGAGAAGTTTGTAAAGAGGCTCGAAATTTCGCCGATGCTTGCACTTCCTCATTAGCTCAGTTCGGAGAGCGCTGGCATGGTTAGCCAGAGGTCGCGGGTTCAAGTCCCGGCAAGGGTGAAATTTTTAGCCTCTAATTGGTTTTTTAAAATTTACTATTTACCCTGAATATTTTCACGTTTACACAATCAACCGTTTAGCCAGGAGAGGGAGGGACCTTGTCCTTGTCGGACTACGGAACCCTAGAAACAGAAATTTAATCAAACGTTTTATTTATTTTAAAAGAAAATAAGTCATTTTATCACAAATTGCCTTTTTATTTCAACTTAGACCAACAAAATATATCAGCGCTGTTCATAAGCTTAGCTTTTATCAAGAAAATTTTCTACTATAAGTATAAAGTATGAACAAATTAACTCTTGTTACTTAAAAAATAAATGCGTAATTTAAATAATAAAGTATTTATGATTTAGATTTAATTTCGCTTGTTTGTTAAATGAAAACCTTATTATAACTTGTACCGTTCACAACGTAAGAGTATGCATGCAAGTGTATAATCATCGAGAATGACAAAATGCGCAAGCGGTCCTGTGTTGTTTGAGGACTCAGGACAGAAAAGCACCAAATTGTCAATTTTATTTGTAAATTGGATGTTGTCATATGTGCGATTTCTTAAATCGTCGTTATCTCATTCTTTTACGTATTTAAATAAGATTTTCTTAGTTTAGTCTGTGTAGAATTTGATTCTTATGCAAACTCACAGGTTATTTTCGCTCAAATTGGTCTAGTAGCCAATCAAGAACTGAGGCTACGCTTAGTTAAAACTGTCGGATTGAAACCACCTCGTTGGTAATTGTCATTCGTCTGAAATTTCTCTTTTGTTCCTTAATATAAATTAAATATGTATTTTATTATACGAGTTCGTCACGTCTGGCTAGTTTGATTATGTTTTAAATTTCAGGGAAATATAGGTACGAGAAATTTGACACCATCAAAATAAAAGAGTTGTTTTTTAAGGTTTTAAGGCCGGCCAATTACTTGTTAAGACCGATCAGAGACGCTACTGCTCATTTTTAGAAACTACAACCTAGGTACCCAGCGTCTATAACCTAGGACTCTTATTAACAAACAAACTATATCAGGATGAAAAATCAAAATAATTTTTTTTTATTCAAAGTAGCACGGAAACTGCGACTCAATGAACGTTACAAGTTAAACTAGGTGTCCGTTTCAAAATAGATCTAGAGATCATTTTGGAGAAAAAATGGACAAAAAAACTCGAAACTTAGTCTTTTCAAGTCCTTAATTTACAGGATTTATATAAATGTATCATGCATTCATCATTGCATGAACATGCTCATGCATTGAACTGGCTTTAATTCCAGACATCATTGTCATCTAAATAATATTTAATGTTATAGTAGCTTTTTTGGCACAAAGTGTGCTTCACACATTTTTTGAATCGCATTTCTGGCAAGCTTATTATATCCTCAGGGATCTTATTGTAGAAACGTATACAATGTCGCATAAATGTAATAAAAATCAACTCAATTGTTCTTTCACTTGTTTACGTATATCGAAAGACAGAAATTTAAACATTTAACATAATATAAAACATTTTGCCGTAGGTATCGTATTTCCGATCATTTTGAATTTTGATTCACAGTTTTGAACAAACGGCTAGAAATGACGAATATTTGCAAATGTGTTAAACAATTACTGTTAACTTATTAATAATACTATTTATAATAATAAAAAGAATATCTCCTAAAAGGATTCCCATGTTACACAGCTGATATTTATTCGGTTGTATGTAATATTATAGTCTGTAGGTATTTTTTCTCTGCAAAAGGTGGAAAATAAACGGTTTTCATGTTGATTAGGTATGAACAAGACTTACAGTTTTTCTAGGCATGTTTATTTTGTAAGTCTTCCCGGTAAAAAGTTACAAGCTGTGGTTCATACTTCTCATAGGTACATTTCGCTCGTTTAAAAATAAACCGAAATAAGTCAAAAAGTATATTTTTTGGTAAATCGCTGTCAAAGTTTTTGAGTCTCTGCCTTGTTGAAAATGTTTCGATGTATCTTACGTGTTTTTAGTGTTATCATTATTTTTTTGGTCTATAATTGTAGGTCAATGTATAGCGGACACAATTGAGTAACCAGTTTAATGAAATTATTTATATAAAATTAAAGAAATATATTTGTTTTATAAAGTTTCGACTTATGCCTGTTTAGTATAAAAATAAATGATACATTTTGTAAATCTTTGCAAACTAATCCATAATAATTCAGTTTATTATTAAAAAGTTATAAAGTCTATTTGTAAGTTTGTTGCATATTACACTTATGTATTAAAGTAAAAATTAAAATACAGAAATATTTTGTTAAACGTCTTTATTCTTTTTAATATTTAATAATGTTTAGTTTTAAAGTTTTATCAAAACTGCTTTGGTTATCTTAATAATAGTTTTAGTTAAAGTAATCAGTCGTAATAGGAACTTGCACAAATAAGTACAGTGAAGAGTTTTTTCGGGTGTATTCTAAGGCTCCAGAAGCTAGTCGAAGAAGATATTTTAGGCATTTGGTAAGTATAGCGTAAACTGTTCTTCACTACACATACTAATCAATATGATTAACATTTTAATTATGTTATAATAAAAATACAAATTAAAACTTAACAGTCAATAGCATCACGAATGCTTTTTGAGATCTAACTTTACTAAACTTTATTAGAAAATCTATGAAACGAAAGCTTCTTATGAAACTTGAACTAGATAAGGTAACAAACAACAATTATAATTATTATCATAATTAAAATCACCATAACTGTAGGTTAACCCGTTAGTCTGAATCAGTCTTGTTGGTTACAATTAGATTAATACTTAAAAAATACAAGAAAATTACTCCAAAAATGCTTATCAAATGTTAAAAATTGAGTTATAAAATCCAGCGTAATAAGATGGAATCAGACCTTTCGCTATTAATTCTTTCAAGTCCTTCTTTTTGTTGGCACTTATTTTCTGCCTCTGCGTATAGACTCCCGGCGGGGTGATCTAGACTCATTGCAGGGTGATCTAGACTCATTGCGGGGTGATCTGGACTGCGGTTGTGGTGATCTAGACTCTCTGTGAGGAGAAACGGGTTCCTTCAGCGGAGACCTTTCGGGCCCAGGATGCTGCTCATCAGTTTTTTCATTGGACAAACTCTGAAATAGTACAAAATACCTTACCTAAAGTATTTTTTATGGTTAATATAATTTGAATACTTTTTAATAAAATGATTACTTACTTTGGTTTCAGCTGGCGTACAATTTGTTTGTAATCCTGTGTCCGTATTTTTATCAGTACTCAACGTAATCAGATTTAGGCACCGCTTCTTTCTCAATGCATAAGACGTCATCTTCAAACCAGAACTATAAACTGAACAATAAATTAATTTTATTACTAATTTGAAAAAATAAAACAAAACGGGATTTTGTAATATACTGTAATAATCTTAACAGTACTTTTAGACTTTTGGATCATTTAAACGATAGACAGAATCAAATACAAATATTATTCATACCTGACTATAGATTTCATAGTAAAGAGACTGTATTGCTCCCTGATTTTAATTTTTAATTTGAAACTATACTGAACTAAAACACAATTTTTTATAATCTATTTAAGTGAATTTAAAGATAAACTGTAAAATGTCTAAATATTTCATACAATGATAGAACACCGTTTTCAACTAAAGTGAAATAAAACGAAATCGTGCTTGTTTAGTAATAAATGGATCGTAATAATCTTACCTGCGTTTGCAAATATACTGAACTATTTCGTCTTAATACGTCGTAGTTACAAAAAGTGTACATCCACCTAACACCGTGTTCGTCGCATCACTGAATGACTCACTATCTCACGAAATGGGTTGTCGCGCGCTTTAGTAAAAAAGAGAGGGGTGATCTTCCAAATCGGCCATTATGCCTTGTTTCGCTCGGCGCCCGGATTGTACCTATTCTTTGAGGGGAGTTACTTCAGTTTATTATTAAAAGTAGGAATCCTTAAGTTTTGACTTATTTCGGTTTATTTTTAAACGTGCGAATTTTCATTTCATTTCATTTATTCAATGCATTTCATGAAAAATCTCGAAAAGATACAGAAGTTACTTAACTAGTTGAACATGAATCCTGTAAGGGTATAGCAGATTGACATGTGTGGCGTATACAATTGTAGAACATGCATGTACTTAAATAAATCAAAATTTACAGCTAAGATATTAAGCTACTTTTCTTTTTATACCTCGGTTGTTATAATTCTTTATCAAGCATATATTCATCTATGGAGTAATAGCACTTTTTCATTAGTAGATTTTTAAGTTGAATGTTAAATCTTGTGTATGTTTTTTAATTTTTAAGCCTGTCCGGTAGTTTATTGTAAATGAGTATGCATCTATACTGTGGGCTATACTTGAAAATTTCTAATTTGGGTGGGGGAAGGACCAATTTGTTTTTACGACGTTCATTTTTATTTTGCTCGAAGAGATTCATATTTTTGTGTACAAATAGAGCGGCTTCTAGAATATATATTGACGGTAAGGTAAGTATATTTTCTTGTATAAAGTAGGGTTTACAGCTCTGTCGTTGTGCTATGTTCAGAATAATGCGTAGACATTTCTTTTGTAGTATAAACAAATCCTGAGCATCAGTACTGTGGCCCCATAAAATTATTGCGTACCTCAGCCAAGCATATGCATAGGCGTAATATGCAGATAAGGCGCAATCTTTTCTGTTGTTACATTTTAATACCCTAAGCGCGAATGTAAACTGGGCTAGTTTTGATTTGGTTTTCTCGATATGTTTTTTCCAGTTTAAATGCGTATCTAGCGTTACTCCCAGCAGAGTAAATTCATTTACTTCTTCAATATTTAGGGAATTCGTAATTGGTTTTAAGTAAATTTCTTGTTTTTGGTAGGGTTTAAACTGTATTATTTTTGTTTTTTTATTGTTCATTTCGAGATTGTGGTGGGAGAGCCAAAGTTTTATTTTGTTAAAAGTTCCTATTATATTTGAGTCATTTTCCCGGTCATTACTTTTAGGGCATTTGAATAGCAAAGAGACATCATCTGCGAATAAGATAGAAAACGTGTTACATATAGCTGGTAAGTCGTTGATGTATATGATAAAAAGAACACACCCAATTACGCTACTTTGGGGTATCGACCAATTTGTTGTTTCTAGGAGGGAAATTTCGTTTTTTATTTCATTTGTTTGTTTATCTATGAATTCTATTTCTATGTACTGTTTTCTATTACAAAGGTAAGATTTTAGCCACTCTAGTGCATTTCCTCTGATGCCTACGCCATGAAGCTTACTGAGTAGGACTTCGTGTGACACTTTATCATAGGCTTTGGTCATGTCAAGAAGAAGTCCGACAGCGTAATTTTCTATTTCTAATGTAGTTTATTATTTCTTGTACGTAGTTATATAAATCCAAAGTTGTAGAACGTTTTTTCCGAAAACCAAATTGGTTTTTATCAAGAATATTAAATTTTTCTAGGAAATTACAGATCCTGTTGGTCATAGGTTTTTCAAATATCTTTGAGAATGCCGGAAGAACTGAGATAGGTCTGTATTGGCTAGGGTCGTCTGGTTTGCCGCCTTTTTTAGGAACTGGTTTAATTTTAGCAATTTTTAGCCGATCTGGAAAAGTTTTTTCATTGAATGATTTATTTAGTAGAGAAGTTGCTATTGGTGCACTTATGCACTTTTTTATTAGTGATGTTGGTATCTCGTCTACACCAGAGCTATTTTTATTTGGGAGGTGCCGTATAATATTATACACTTCCCTTTCAGTGACTGGGTGTAGAAACATTGAGTTTGTTACAGGCGTGATGACTCTATATTTAGTGGATTGATTTATAATATTACTGTTTAGAGTTGTTGGAGTGGATCCAACAGAAGCAAAGTATTGATTGAATGTATTTGCAACTGTTTTTGGGCATTTGATTTCATTGTTATTGATTTTTAGTGTTAAGTTCTCTGCATTTATACAAAGTTTTTTCGATGTAACTCTTTTTATTATATTCCACATAGTTTTAGTTTTGTTTATAGATTTATCCATTTCTTGTATATATATTTTTCGTTTTGATATTTTGATAGTTTTTTGAGTATTTTTGTATACGTATTATAATGATTTTTCAGTACTTTATGATTTGTTTGATTAATTAATGTTTTCAAAATTATTTTATGTCTGCAAGATGTTTTTAATCCCTTTGTTAGCCAATTATGGTTTTTATTTATGAGTTTGACCTTTTTCAAAGGGAAATTTTTGTCTAAAAGAGATCTGAGTCGATCTTCAAACTTATTGTATGTTATGTTGATATTTTCATTTGCTTGTAAGATAAAATTCCAGTTGGTTTTTCCTAGTTCTGTTCTGAAGGTCATGACATTTTCTACTCTGTTTAAATTACGCTTTACTTTGTAAGTTATGTTTTCTTGTCGCTGTGCACATGCTTCAAAACTATAGACAATACTTTTATGGTCTGATAGTCCTGTATCTATAATATTCAGATTATAATGTTTGTTGTTTGTGAAGATCAAGTAGAACTTGTAGCTGTTTCTCTTGTAGGTATTTTTATTATTTGGTGTAAGTTGTGTTCTAACATTAGATCTACCAGTTTTTTGTAATCTTTTGAGTTTTTATTTGCATCGATATTGAAGTCCCCTCCTATTATTATATGCTTTTTATAGTGATGTGACTGAAGTTTGGTGAGGAGCATTTGTATACAATTAAAAAATTACATACTTTTGTCATGGAGTCAATTGCAACTGTCAAAAAATTCAAAATGTGACGTCCCGTTTTCTTGACTATTTGTATGGGAAAAGCACAATATTTGTAATTTTATAAACCCCAGAGATATGTGTAACGTCTTTTTTCAAAAAATTCAGTGTCTACGCATTTACTGCTCATGCTTATGTTTTATCATTCTCGTTTGATTTCAGGTCCGCATCTTTCACACTCTTTAAAAACGGAGGCAGTGTTTCGGTACCTAGATTGTTAAACCTAAAACTAACTAAAAATGAGAAACGCAAGCCTTGATATTAATGATTCAACCCATTTAGCAAATGTAAAGCCAGCTATTATTACTGCTGTAAGTGAAGTAAAACAATGTTCCTGGGTACTTGTAAACATCGGTTTTATTTAATAATATCATAATCATACATTGTAACACGCATTTCTTTGGGCCTACGCACGTATTTCAAAATAGGTAAGCAGCAGCACTTCATTACCCAGTGCCAGCCCATAGCATTGAATTGGGCAGATATGAATAGATATTAATACTTATGATAGGTCAATTTAGTTGTTGGTGATAGGAACCTTCAAGTAGTAGTCCCGCAGCATCATTTTATGCTCATAAAGCTGCTTCGTCTCCAAACTGCAATAAAGTTAAGAGAGTTCATGTAGAAATACATGTGGATAATTTTACGATTCTCGATGTTTCTGAATAACTTTCTTAAGTAAATTTACCATTTTAGACTTTATAATCAATAAATCAGCCAGTTAAGAGGTACTGTAATCAAAGTTATGCGATTATTTCTGCAAGAAACGTTTAAATATGTTTTTGAGGTTACTGTCTGTATTCCTTTCGCGGTTTACAAAACTTTGCTTTTTCAGTTTTGGTGTAAACTATAGCTTTCCCTTTTTTAGTGAAAAGCATTTCATGACGTTTTTATGTTGAATTTCCACGAAAAAATCCGAAAATAAGCAACACTTGTAAAACAAAACAAACATTGTCGGGGCAAATCTCATCTGCAATTAGTTTCGTGTTGCCATCCCCATTGAAAGTAAAGATTACTTAGATATTTATAAAAAGTCGATTCCATTAAAACACTCTTCCTGCCTATTCGTATGAAGTCCTGCCATAAACCGGCTTTAGATAGATGGATAGATAAAACATTGATTTGCATCTACGCACACACACAGGTATAGAACATAACATAACGAATAGCACAAGTAACACAAAGCAAAATTTGCAGCAGGTAAGCACAGAAAAGTAACAGAAATAAGCACAAGCAAATCAACAGACAATACAAGAGAGCAGGGTGTGGCAAATGCAAAGGGGCTCCGACTCAGCATAATTATGCTGGAGAGGCAGACCACTCCAGCGCTGGTCTGCGTCAGTATCCGGTAGTGTACCGACGTGCAGCATTCAGAAAAACGAATAAATTGGCAGTAATTGGGTATTTCGATGCCGAAATAAGCATAAATTAATTGATACATAGATTGGATTGTAATCGAATTGATGTCATTGTAATGACAATAATAATAATAATTTATATATAAACGTCATGCCTCGTGACAACGAATTAATGCCCAATAATTGTATGTCCTTTAAAATACTAATAACAATTGTAATAATAAATCAATCGGAATAAGAAAAATACATGTCAGTTAATTTTATAAGCAAATAGTAAAATGGGTGTCAATTACCTACATGCCAATTAATTTTATAAACAAAAAAGTAACCTGAGCAAACTGGGGGCCCTAACTCCGCCTTAAGAGGTTAGTTTAAGTTTTAGTGGGATCAACTTATTATAAAGCACAGTATTAATAAAGATAGCAAGTAATCTTCGGGCCCGCGCGAAGCATAATAGCCTACACTAGCTAAAATGGCAGGGATTGTTGCTTACAGACGGGTGAGCGCGCGAATGCTTTAAAAAAAGGGTCGAATAGTAGGTAAGTAAGAATTGATAACCTTCTCCTTTTTTGAAGTCTGTTAAAAAATGGCGTCGCAAATGAAGTGGACACGGGATTTGACCATTAAATTCTTAACAGAATACGAAAAACATGCTTGCTGGTGGGATTCGTGCAGCGAAACTTATAAAAACAATATTTTATCACAGCCAATAACTATGATAAAATTTCAACCGCTTGCAAACTAATTAGTGATTCCATATTTTCCACTTGCGGTGCGTGTGCTTTCTTCGTTTTTGAGACAACTTTTGTTGAAACTAGCATAGCAAATGTTATTGACGTCTTTAATTATCACTCTTTTAGTTTAGCATGCTAAAAAAACAGTGCTAAATAGCACGGAATTTATAGCAAATGTAAACCAGCCTTAAGTGTAAACAATTACGAACAGAGGCGGAGGAATCCATTTCGCGTGTCCTTTATTTATTCGCAAACTTTTTTTTTATTTGGCTCGCACGCGGTTTCTGTATCATACAGCCAGTTACTTGTTCATACAATGTTCGTGATTGGTTCGTGATTCTCTTTGGTGATTGGAACTTTTACTAGAAATATCCACATTCCAAATTCAAATCACTTTTTATCCCTAGAGATCAAAGAGTTATTTTGGTCCCTGTTTACGAGGACTAAACTAGCTCTTTTTCAATAGATAAATATTCGCTAACGGTGAAGGAAAACATCGTGAGGAAACCTGAATGTCTGAGCTATTTACATACCTCAGCGCTTGAATCGCCAATCCGCAGTGGGCACTGGGCACGCGTGGTGCTTAAGCCCATACTCTCTCTCTTTCTCTGAGAGAAGGCCTGTGCCCTACAGTGGGACGTATATAGGCTGATCTTAGAATATATATTACTAACCTATTAATTTCCTTTACCCTCAGCTCCAGAACGTGGTCGCGTTCAGCCTCTGCGCCGTCCAGATGGCGCTCTTCGCCATCTACCCCTCCAAGCCCAAGAAGAGCAAAGGGAATGACAAGGCCAAGAAGGCCGAGTAAGGGCTAAAGTACCGGTTGTGCGACAGGGACTGGGTTGGATAGTCGGGACAAGACTCACTGTTGGAACAGTTTACCTGTACAGCCCTCCTGTTACGTAACTGTCCACTAGGGTTGCCAACCTTAACTATACAATATAGTATCCTACTATATTAGGGGCTCAAATACTATATTTCTAAAAAAATATAATAGGCGAAACTACAACATTTTGCGTAAAGCGGAACCCGCGGATTTTTCTAGAGCTCGCTCTTCAAGTCTAAGTCCGTGAATCGCGCGGCACGACCGCCGCTATTTTTTACTATTTTTTACCATTATTTTGCCATGTACTATATTTTTAGAGGTACCTAATAGCTTCGAAAATACTAGATTTGTTAGAAAAAAAGTTGGCAACCCTACTGTCCACTGCATTGCGTTATCCATTTCGTTTCGACGTTTCCGAAGTGTCAGAATGTGTTTGTATATTTGACAATTCAGAGTAGGTCAAATCGGACGAGTCCACACAGTGGAGAACTTACATAGTAGCGCCCCGAACAGAACAGATGCGTCTTCCCCTTTTCGTGTCGGTTTCAGGACACAGGTATTCTATGTACGAGTATCAACAACAAACCCGTATCTATTTCGGGGATAACGCTAGAACCACACTAATCCTACATACGCTACATCCGTGTCGCCACGTGAGATCAGGCCCTAGAGTCTAATACTCACACAGCTTAACAATAGAATAGCATAAGCGCGAGAATGTTTGTTATTTGCCTCTATTTGGTAGTCTTCAAAGCAAAACAATGTCATTCCAATGGTATAACCCGCGAAAGACATATCAGCGAAGAAGATTGAATCGCGCGAGGCGCCCAGTTAAGTGGCACGGGTTATACCATTGAAATGCGATTGATTACTAGACTACCAATAGTATCAATGAAACGACCATTACCGTATATTACTCTATTGAACCACTATGCATTTTACAGACTCACCCCTCTGGCCGCTTGATGATTTATGCTCAGAACCACACTTAGCCTACGCTTGTTATGCTACGGATCTTCCGCGACGTCAGATCGGAAGTGAAAACAGCGTCTGATGCGTTACGTCATTGCGTGGATGGATGACCCCCTCCACTCTCGATGTTATTGTATCGATAATTGCCATACTTTAAAGTGTGTTGATTAAGTAGTAAATAATTTTAGTGCAAAATTCACGTTTAAACATTTTACTCTCTCCCTGACAGAAGGCCTGTGCCCTACAGTGGGACGTATATAGGCTGCTTATGTTATGTAAACATTTTACGACTTTTTACCTGTCGGAACATATCTCGCTGCCGGCCGGTTCCTAAATTGAGAATATAGTATGTAAATATTTAAAGTATCTGGTTTGCTATAAAGTGTCCTCGATCTATTTGTCTCATTCTTTTTAGCTGTCTGAAGATACTTATGTATATTTACTTAGTAGAATTCTTATTCAGAAACCGGTGGTTACGCTAGCTTGGTTGGTATTTACCCCAGGAACGTATAGTCCGCCCAGCTCGCGAGTAAAATTAGTGAAACTTTGGGTTTTGAGTATTTCCACGTGTGTAGAGCGTAAACTTGCAACAGTGAGCCAAGTCCCGCCTGTCCGACTCGGCCTTTAAAAATAAGGCTCGTGGATTGTCTTCCCAATTAAATTATGTACAACGTAGTGTGATTGTAAATGTATACGGGGTACAAAAAGAAGTATATTTTTGTATCTGTCTGGCTGCAAAAAAACCTATCGACTTATTAAGTTAGATCAGCTTGCGTTTGGATAATATTCTAATTAATCTTGGTTTGTTTATCATAATCTGTTTACTTATATAAGACACTAGTTTCTCGATCGTTATATATAGTATCTTTCTTTCCACCCTGTAGCGCAAAGTGTATATTTTGTCAAATGGCTATAATTATGTAATACGCAAATGTACATATAGCAATAAGATACATTCCATATTATTTGACTGGTACATCAGTGCCTAATGTTTTTGTTAATTTTTATTTTGTTAATTGTAAATAATTATACAAATAAATTAACGAATACGCTTGTTACTTTTATATTTTTTCCTTAAACCTGTGGTTTGTTCGTATAACACTTTAAAACCCTATTTAGAGGCTAAAATTCCACCCATGCCGGGACTTGAACCCTCGACCGAATAGGCTTTTAAAATTCTCCTCACCCCGGTTAGTGCAACAAAAATATAATCGTGTAAAATTTTGTTTTAATGAAATTTATACTGTAACTATGAGATTCCAATAGGTGCATATACACAATTAATTTTGGGTGGTTTGAAAGACAGCAAAATGAACGTGCCTGACAATATCTGTCGAATAAGCTAGTTTGTTTTTTTAAAAAACGCACTTTACAAAAATATCTCGACACAAACTCGAATCTATTAGAACCATTAGAACCATTAGCAGCCATCCAGAGCGGTCATTGCTGTCTTAGAAGAAGAAGAAATACATTTATTATACCAACAAGATACGTCACGAAATAAGCAGATAAGTAACATAAAGTTAGACGGAGAGGCGGTACTAATTTGTCGCGCATTTTTTTAAAGAATATTGCTCAGCTCAAAAGAAGATTTCTTAACAATTTTTTTTTATTTCCGTCTATGCTTATGAGTAATAGTCTAAATAGACGCCATTTTTAATTTACTCGTTAACACGAACAACTTTTACTACGAAGAAAACTTCGTAATCGCTAAAGAAATGTCAACTGTTCCATAAATACGAACGCAACTTTAGATACTCTTTATTGCATACCATCCATGGACTATAACTTTAGTATGAGGCAACTGATATTTTTCGTGATTTATTAGTTTTCCCCAAAGTAAAAGTTGTTCATGTTGACGTGTAAAATCCTGTCATTTTCACATTTATACGTTACACCCTGTATATATGTATCGGAACAATACAACATACAGGGTATCAAAATCCTATTTGTTTCTTACCTACCTAAAAATATTTGCTCGCATTTGTTTAAAAATACGTTCCCGCGTATTTTCGCGCTTTCAAAGTTGTCCCCACAGCCCCGTAGTAAAAGATACGAAGAGTTATTTCAGCTTTTCGCGATACGAATCGATGTGTGTGTTAGACCTGGCTGACTGACGAGATGAAATAGAAGAAGAATAAGAAAACCATTTATTTTTACAACAGAAACACACACATACATAAAATATTAAATCACAATACAAAAGGAAAAAAAGTGAAAAAAACAATAAAACACTTTGTATTAACATAACTTGCGGTGTGTCCCTGTTGCTGGAAAAAGCAGCTGGCTCAGCGTTGTGCTGAGGGTATTCACCTCAGAACACAAAAAGAAGGTATTCACCCAAAGCGCTGATTTTCAGCCAGTGCCTGTCCGTCCGTCTCATAAATACTCTCCGGAAACAGATACGGCGATTATGAAACAATTGCTTTGCCTGTCAGATAGACGATCTTCAGAATGTTCAATGACGTGAACAAGTGTCAATATCTATATGTTCATACGGAATATTTTTTATTAATCCACCTTATACTCCAGAATGGTTATTCTTAATCGAATAATACTTTAATATTTACAAATCAAATTGTACTTATGTTTACCATAGGCTGAAACCACAGTAAGTTTCAAGTATAAACCAGACTGCATCGTCCGTCTGCGGTTAACACGCTCGACATCGAACCCACGATTCCCACTGTAGGCCGCCGTACTTGATTTGAACAAACGACCTCGGTCTGGGTGTATTTCAATATTTGTGATGTCTTTGTCACTATAGCACAGCGTATCCTAGTTTGGGACGAGGGCAAGGCATTTTGTTGTGTGGAAGTTATTATTAATATTCAGATTGTTATTGTACCGTAGTGTGGGCTAATAATAGCAGCCTGATTTATTGCATTTTGAAATTTTCAGTTCCAAATGGCATCTCTGGCTGGGTCATTTCGGCTTATCAAGATTGCAAAGCGCAGCCGTTTCGCATTAGTAAATATCATCTACATAATATTTTATAATTGGCAATCGCCATATGGGAGGGGAGTCCGTGTGGCGCCGGATTAACAATGGCGTCACTCCATTTCCTTCCGTGGATGTCGTAGAAGGCGACTAAGGAAATAAATTATCAGGAGACGGGCAGTAGCGTCTTCCTGAGATTCCAACCGCATACTGCGATCGCCAACCCGCCTGCCAAGCTTGGCGATTATGGCGAAACCCCTTATAGTTATGAAAACCACGAGGGAGGCCTGTCCCCTGCAGTGGGCGTCAAGTGGCTGATGATGATGATATGGGAGGGACGGTACAATATGGGGAAGCTCAGCTCCCGAAGCTAAACGGTCCCGGCCAAGTATGAGTCACTGTAGGTCCCCGAACTGCTTAATTTCATTATGTAGTCTATATAAGTACGTCCCACTGCAGGGCACAGGACTTCTCTCAGAGAGAGAGTGTCGAGAGAGGAGGGGCTTAATTACCTCGCGTGCCCACCGCGGATCGTAAATTTGAAGCGCCGAGGTATGTGAACACCTCAGACACTTTCAACTTCACTTTCAGATTTTTTTTTTCTTTGTTTATTCATAAATAGAACAAATAAGCGAAATGCAAGATAAAGAGCACCCCAAACTGGCGTGCACGCGTGAAGCGTCTAATGAAAGTTTGTGGCGCGGAAGAGGTTTGTTAGGATCTTGGCAAGAGGCATACCTTGGTCGCTGCCTACCCATCCGAGATTCAGGCGTGAGTTTTTGTTTGTATATATTTAAAAAACGTAGTATTGTGTTATGAGGTGGGTGGTACAGAACCCTCGATGAGAGTCCGACTCGCACTTGGCTGGTTCTGTTGTAGTCGTCCATCACGGACGTTAATTACTTAGGCATGGGGTAGGTAGGAAGGACGTGGGATGAGGGCGCGGAAAAGACGCGAGGTCCTTTCAATTCACTTTCATACAAAACGTACTGAAGCGATCGACTTTGCAACGTACATCGAATCGTCATATATAATTCATCGTTTACTATTGTACGTTCTGTGAAAGCCCCTGCTGTCTGATACATTTGCTAGAGTAGCTATTGAAGTTGTAACTTACTGCCTTATCTGCCTGACTGACTGACCCTCTGTTCAGTGCAAATGCAAAGCGAAGTCCACAAAGGCGGAGTCGTTCCTCAGCGGCACCAACGCCAATTTCCTGGAGGCACAGTACCTCGACTGGGCGCGCTCCCGGGGCGCCATCAACTCGGTAAGTACCTGCCTATATTCCGTTTCAGGCCCGGGCTTTTTACAAAATTTTCCTTCCTCTTTGTCCTATCGAATCAATTTTTATTTTCAAACCAAGATAAACTTTTAGGCTGTTTTTTTTTTTTAATTTTTAAATTTAAATTCTCATATGGAAAGGCTTTGCCACCGTTTTTTTTTCAACGACCTCTATGGCAATACGTAATCATTAAGCGTTAAAGGATGATAAAAGCCGACGATATATTCGTTCGGTTGATCGGAATAGGTAATGTTTTATTTATAACTAGCTGTGCCCGCGACTCCGTTCGCGTACATTTCGATTTTTACGAAGCAGCATTTGTATGGGGGCCACGTCTTATCATAACTGGAGCTAGAATTTAATCCTGTGTCCCAGATGTCTATATGTTTTTATACCAAATTTCATCAAATTCGGATAATTGGTTTAAGAGTTATGGAGGAACATACATACATACACACATACAGAAAAAAATTCTAAAAATCGTGAAATTAGTTTCAGTATCATATATTGAGCCTATAAACACAATATCTCTGAAAACAAACTAACTTACTCCATGACCGACCCTTACAGATTTATTATTAGTATAGAGATATTAATTTCTTTGATAATGTCAATGCTTACCTACGTCAAAAGGACATTTTATCTATCGTTTACAAGTGGACAGTTCTTAAAAATAATACTCACAGAAAAGGTTTT
This sequence comes from Yponomeuta evonymella, assembly GCA_963969515.1. Classification (NCBI taxonomy): domain Eukaryota; kingdom Metazoa; phylum Arthropoda; class Insecta; order Lepidoptera; family Yponomeutidae; genus Yponomeuta; species Yponomeuta evonymella. The sequence goes on along the minus strand of OZ018346.1, from coordinate 20,211,403 downwards.
TAGGGTTCCGTAGTCCGACAAGGAACCCTTATAGTTTCGCCATGTCCGTCTGTCTGTCTGTCTGTCCGCGGCCTAGCGCAAAGACAGATGGTACTAGAAAGCGGTAATTTGGTGTGTGTATACATATTTATCACCCCGAAAAAGTTAAACAAGATGTTGGAAATTTTTTTTTTACTGTACCTCCCCTAACGGGAGAAGTGGGGATTATTTTTTTTTTCTCGTGTACCCCATCATGTCTGATCGTTGGATTGGTCCTTGAAAAATATTATGGGTGTAGGTAGACCTTTTTTCTATTTAGGGTTCCGTTTGCGAAATATTAAGCTTTAAAGCGCAAATTTTTGTCCGAGTAGGGTGTCCCCCGCCTCTCTTGGCTTAGCGTAGTAGCACATATAACGAACTTGAAAGTATCACGGCTAAGTAGGCTTTACTAGTTAACGAGTAATAGGCAAACAACTTATAAAAGTAAAATTTCGTACAAAATCCATTGAAAATGACTTCGATGAAGTTGTTAGTTCTGTAGAGCAAAAAAAAAACCCTCTTTCTACGGAACCCTACATTGCGCGTGGCCCGACACGCATTTGGCCGGTTTTTATCACTCGATTAAGTTGTGTAAATAGGAACAAACAAGGAGAATAGTTGATTCGTTGGGAACAAAAAATTGTTGATCCGTTTCAGTTGATCGGAGTGGAAAACGGGTTCAGGCCCTATTCAATTCAATTCAATTCAAATATTTTTATTCATTGTAAAAACAGAATGTTTACTTAATGAACGTCAAAGTTGTTAGTTTCACAATTAATGGATTATGTGGAGAAGAAGCTAACAAAGAAACTCCACATTTATTCTTTTCAAAACACGTTTTAACTTAATTAACAGAGTTTTCAACTTAAAATATTAGTCATGAATGTGTTGAACACTAGTCACAATCGTCCTTTAAATAATATTAATCTACTGTTTAATGCCAAACATCTTTGTCTTCTAAATAATCCTTGATGTTATAGTAAGCCTTTTTGCACAGAATGTGCTTAACACATTTTTTAAATCGCGTTGGAGGTAACTCTAATATATCTTGAGGAATTTTGTTGTAGAACCTTATACAGTGCCCCATAAAGGATGTGTTAACTTTTGCAAGTCTAAATAGTGGAAATGACAATTTATGTTTATTTCTAGTATTAACATTATGGTGGCCACCAACATTTTCGAAGTCTTTGATATTTTTTCTAACGTACATAATATTTTCATAAATGTATTGACATGCAACTGTTAAGATGTTGGTTTCTTTGAAGAAATCTCTTAGCGAATCCCTACTACCTAACTTGTAAATAAATCGGATGGCTCTCTTCTGTAAGATGAAGATCGTCTCAATGTCTGCTGCCCGACCCCACAGTAGTATGCCGTAGGACATAATACTATGGAAGTAACTAAAATAAACAAGCCTAGCAGTTGCAACGTCAGTGAGCTCTCTAATTCTTTTGACTGCATATGCTGCAGAACTAAGCCTGTGTGCTAGTTTTACAATATGAGGACCCCATTGCAATTTTGAATCGATTGTGATGCCTAGAAAAACGGTATCTTCTACAAATTCTAGTTTTTCTTTTCCGAGTACAATGTTGTTTTCAACTAATCTTACGTTTGGTAAGGTAAACTTTATACATTTTGTCTTTTTGGAATTTAGAAGCAGATTATTTGCCGTGAACCAATCCAACACACGCGAGAGAGCATCATTTGCATCGTCAAGATTATTTTCTTGTCTCTTAATTTTAAAAATAAGTGACGTGTCATCTGCAAATAATACTATCTCGGACATGTTTTGTACCATAAACGGCAAATCATTTACGTATACAAGGAAAAGGAACGGCCCCAAAATTGATCCCTGTGGTACTCCCATTTTTATTTGTGAACCTGTGGATTTTATACGATTTATGTCCGCTTTTTGAACCCTTCCTTTTAGATAAGATCTCATCAGTTGTAAACCTTTCCCCTTTACTCCGTAATGCTCTAGTTTTAGCAAAAGTGTCTCGTGGTCCACGCAATCAAATGCCTTTGACAAGTCACAAAAAACACCTATAGCATCCCTACGATCCTCCCATGCACTATAAATATGTTTAACTAGCAAGACACCAGCGTCCGTCGTCGACCGTCCCTGCGTGAAGCCGAACTGCTGGTTATGGAGAAGTTGATAATTATTAAAGTGCGTAAGTAGTTGAACTAAAACAATCTTTTCGAATATTTTGCTCAATACGGGTAGGATCGAGACTGGTCTGAAATTTGTGGGATCGTGTCTATCGCCACTTTTAAACAACGGAACGAGCCTACTGTATTTCATTAGGTCAGGGAATGTACCCTCACCTACACATTTGTTAAAAATTTTTGCTAAATGAGAAGCGAGGACATCTATTACTGAACTAACTATGATTACTGACATTCCCCACAAATCTTCCGTTTTTTTAAGATTTAATAGTTTAAACGCTTTAATTACGCTATGGGGATTAATGAAGTCGAACGAAAACTCGTAATCGCACGAGGGGACATTGTCTTTTAATAAACTTGCAGCAAGATCAGGAGACGAGTCTAAAGGAGCCGTAGTTTCAATTGGAACATTTGTAAAGAATTGTTCAAAGGCCGCAGCAATGTCCTCATTTGATGTTATTACTTTATCATCTATCTTTAGAGAAAATTCGCGATCCCCTGATTTGGCTTTACCAGTTTCCCTATTTATAATAGTCCAGATTGTTTTAGATTTATTTGAAGACTGGAGGATTTGTTTCTTTATATGTTCGCATTTAGCTTTGTGGCAGACGGCCCTGAATAATTTAGAATATAGTTTAACATACTCTATAAAACTGTGGTCATATGTGTATGTTTTTTTCTCATACAATGCATACAGTGTGTTTCTACTTTTTCGGATGCCCGCAGTGGCCCATTCATTAAACCCTACTTTATTTTCATTGCTAGGTAATTCTCTTAATTTAAAAACATTTTCAAAATTAACTGAAACGACTCTAAAGAAGTCTTCGTAATGGGCGTTAGCATTTAGGGTTTTACCTTTATGAGCAGTTAAGCTACTTTGAAGATGTAATTTAAATGATTCTAGTTTTTTACTTGTAATGGGCCTGCATAGAATAACTTGCTCAGATTTTTCTGAATCTATTTCAAAATTTACAATTTGACCACTGTGATCTGACTTTAAGCAATTCACTGTGGAGTAATCAAAAAAATTGCAATCGCAATAGACGTTATCGAGACAAGTAGCGGTAGTTTCAGTAATCCTGGTGGGCTCTAAAAAAATATGGACTAAATTGAATGATTTAAAAATAATTTGTAATTTAGTTGTCAAAGGGGAATCTACTAGCAGGTCGATATTAAAATCACCACACACTATAACTTTCTTATTACTACTGGAAGCTACTTTTAATACATCCTCTAATACCGATTCGAATATACTGTAATCGCTGGTAGGGGGCCTGTATAAGCTTACTACAATGTGTTTAGACAATTCAACACATGACAGCTCAATTACTTTTTCAACAGAAAGCCTACAAATGTCTTTCCTTTGTTTAAATTTTAAACTATCTTTTACTAGTATTAAAGATCCCCCATGCAGTAAAGACTTTCTATTGTAGCAACTGGCTATTTGATAGTTATGTACAGTAAAATTCATTTGAGTCTCTAGTAGCCAGTGCTCTGTGACACAAAGTATGTCAACTTCATGTTGTTCTAAAAATAATTCTAACTCTAGTAATTTTCCAGAAAAGCCACCCTGTATGTTCTGATTAGCTAAAATTAATTTCTTTAGGGGGGGCTTTTCTGTGGTCTGCGCTGACAGTTTAAATCAGCAGTCAAGCTTAACTTATTTATGCTATGTTTTTTTAAAGCCTCCGAATACAGAGGTTTACTAGTAGAACTTTTTCTACAGTTTGTATTGACTACAGGTACCTGTTTTATTGTCTTAACAATAATTGGGTCGTAAATATTGAATGCCAACAATTTGGCAATCTGTCTCTTTGAAGAAAGGGGCACATACATTGTGTCCCTAGAGTCTAATACACACGTAGTTTTTCAATAGAATGAGATAAGCACGACAATAGTTGTTATTTGCGTCTGTTTGGCAGCCTACAAAGGCTAGTAACCACCCATTAGAAAATATGTGCGGTGGTAGCCTAGAGGGTAGAACATTGGACTCGGAAGCGAGAGACCTAGGTTCGATTTACAGTGCGGGCATGTACCTATGACTTTGTTTTGTAACTTATGTACATTTGTGAATTTGTAGCAGCAACACCACTCGCTAACCGTGAAGAAAAACATCGTAAGGAAACCTGAGTGTCTGACCTATTCACATATGTACCTCAGCTCTTGACATCGCCAATCCGCGGTGAGCATGCGTGGTGATTCTCCTTGAGAGAAGGCCTGTGCCTTACAGTGGGAGGTATATAGGCTGCTTATGTAATGTACATCGAATTGTCATACCCCCGGTTTCTCGTACACTAACAAGCTGATAATCTTCTGTTGACAGCTGTCAGTGGTTTTTTTTGTGTGCACTTTGGTCAATTGACAGTTGTTGCTGGGGGATAACAAACTATAAATTGTGTAGTTTTATTAAACTGACATCAGAGGAGCACGACGAAAGGCTTGCGGCGTGTCTTTGTCCGATGGGCGGTTACCAGCCGTGACCAAGGCCACACCTACATGTTTATAGAGCATAACTTAACATTTACTCACGCCTGTATCTCAGAGGGGTAGGCAGCGGTTTTTCCACTTACTGCGATCCTGTCCACTTTCGCTCTAACTAGCGACTAGTTTGTCTGGATCGTTCTCGATCCTCTTTTAGCTATAGATAGGGTTGCCATCCGTCCAGGTTTCCCCGGAGTTGTCCTAGTTTGGAGGGCGTCCGGGGAGCGTCCGGGCGGAGTTTTAAAAAGAGACCGCCTTTTTATATCAGGAGAAATCCGATTGACTTGAGTGAATTGCAAAAAATTACAGTATTTCATAGTTAAAAATTCGGTGCGGCAATGTAATAATCGTAATGTGACGTGTCCCCCCTTATCGCCCGCTCCGCGCAGTTTATATTAAAATTAGTTTTTAATCATTTAAGTTTGTTGTTAAGTAATAATTTATAACATTTTGTAATTTCATTGATGCCAAAAAGAAGAGTTCCTAATTACCTATGTTTGTCACCAGAATTCATGAGGTTTAAGTTGATTTAACTATGTTTTTTTTCGAGGGAGTTCGGGGAAATTTTTTTTTTTCACTCAAATGTCCGGGTTTTTGACGTTTTTGTCCTGGGTCCGTAATATAGCTGAAGGCAAACCTAGTTATAGATAGCCATGAGTCCAGTCATCAGACCACCAGTAAATGCCACTCATTTGGCTCCACCCGGTGGTCACACATGTATGGACGATGCGAGTTGCTTCAATCTCCAACTCCCCTTCGTTTAGCTGGTGGCACTAAGTTTTACTCGTACTTCAGCTTTTTATTTCCCTGCAGTCATGGGACGACTTCTACGACAGTATCAACGGACCAGCATTGAAAATAGAAGAGTTCGAAGATGAATTCAGTCCTACCACAGTCCGTGAGTAGACGATTCGATTGACAAACTCACCTGTGGACAAACAACATAGTAAAACTAAAAATTCGAAGATGAAGAAGTCACTGATTTGTTTGGTCATTCAAATTCAAAATGATTTCTTTTCATAACCAATCAAATAACAACTGGGACTCTCCGTTTTGTTGCAAAAAACTAGACCCACTTTAGTATAGTGTGTCGCTTGGCTAAGCTAAAATGTAAAGGAATGTAAAATATTAGAACAAAGAAATTAAGACATCTTAGGGTACTTACAAAATACATCCCAAATATGATAAAGTTGTGAGAGTCTTGTTTCCACACAAGGCCTAGCCTGTGACTTACAAAATCCATTAGTGGACAATTTTTTTAGTATTCATCAATCCACATTCCTTCTTCTGGACATGACAAGGCACGAACGGTCTTTCTTCCCTCAGCCATCCTTACCCTCCCGCCCTACCGGCAATCTGCTTCAATCCGTTGGTCCAGCGAGCTGGTGGGAGTCCACGCTACGATTTCCAGCTCATGGTCCCTACTCGAGAACCTTTTTACCCTATAGGCTATCGGTTCTTTGGAAGATGTGACCAGCCTAATGCCACTCGAGGTTGCTAATTTTGAGGTTGTTTCAATCTTCTTAGTTATTTGGCATAATATCTGATATTAATTCCAGCAAGTCGAATCCAACTCGGCTGGGCAGCATTCGGGAAACTTAGAAAAGTCTTTTCGTCCCATATACCTCAATCGCTCAAGACAAAATTATACAACCAGTGTGTGTTACCAGTGATAACTTATGGCACTGAAACGTGGTCTCTCACTATGGGCCTCATAAGAAAGCTCAAGGTCACGCAACGAGCTATGGAAAGGGATTTGCTCGGAATTTCTCTACAAGATCGAATCAGAAATGATAAGATCCGTAGAGGAATGAAAGTCATCGACATAGCCCAGGGGATTAGTAAGTTGAAGTGGCAGTGGGCGGGGCACATAGCACGCAGAACTGATGGCCGAAGGGGCTGAAAAGTTCTCGAATGGAGACCACATATCGGCAAGCGCAGCGTAGGACGACCAGCCACGAGATGGACAGATGACCTCATCCAAGTGGCAGGAAGACGCTGGATGCAAGCAGCTTCCAACCGGTCTTTTTGGAAATCCATGGAGGAGGCCTATGTCCAGCAGTGGATTTCTTGTGGCTGAATGATGATGATGATAATTCCAGCAATGGAGAAGACGGAGAAAGAAAAAGATTGCACGTCTCTAGAGAAAATCAAGCTTCACCTGGCCGTTCAGAACCTCATAAGATCATACCAGGTTAGTAAATACTCGAAGAAATAAACACTTCAAGTTATGTGTAGTTCAGGGCATGGCTTTTCGTCGCTATGTGTGGAGCGTTCAGGTTTTTAATGAAGAATCGGCCACTAACACTTGGTACAGGTGCTTTATTAAAAAACAGACATAGGGGGTAGCTAGATCACTTTCAATTTGTAGTGATTTTTAATTGTAATCGCTATTTCGTAGTTTTCCCTATTGTAGAGGTTGATCATAATGACCAGTAGAGCCCCCATATTTGGATAGATTTGGGGAGTTTACTACTAATAAATTCGTCACCAGTGCCGTGGCCACCTGCTAGCGAAGACGGACCCGTTAGGGCTGAACATGGGCGCCCGCTACATCGTGAAGGATACCACGATGGACACCAAGGGCCTCGAGTCTAAGGTCGTCGCGAGAGAGCTCGGCACTACGCTGTGTTAGTTCTTTCCACGTTTTAAGTATAACACGGTTACAATACCTGAGGCTTCGGCCTAATTTTTATACATAAACCAAATTATCAAGACGCGTTCCGTGTGGCGCCGGATTAAGAATAGCGTCACTCCATTTCCTTCCGTGGATGTCGTAGAAGGCGATTAAGGAAATCAATTGCCAGGAGACGGGCAGCAGCGTCTTCCTGAGATTCCAATCGCCTGCTGCGATCGCCAACCCGCCTGCGAAGCGTGGCGATTATGGCAAATCCCCTCATGGTTGTGAAAACCACGCAGGAGGCCTATGTCCTGTAGTGGGCGTCAAATGGCTGATGATGATGATGATGATGATGATCAATACGCGTATCGGCAACAAAGGTGCTTACCGTAGCCGTGCGCGCCGTGGTAAAGAGGAAGGCAGGAGGGGCATTGTATTCCAGGGAGGTGCACACATATTGTGACCGTGTTGTACGTTCCTTTGGAACCTTTGGATGATTGTGATATTAGCACTGCTTTGGTTGTTTTACCACTCGCATTTAAATGTAACCCTGTGCTGTAAGTATCATGTACCTATCGTTAGCTGGTTAGATAAATAAATAACTTCCACACAATACATTCACTCGACCTGGTCCCAAACTAGGATACCCTGTGCTATGGTAACCAGGCAAGGGTCACAATTTTTTGTGATAATTAAGGCTGCTCTTACGTGGAGCAAGCTGTCTCGCTCGCACAATTTAAATTTTTTTAAATTTGTAATAATATGAGTAAACTTTTGATAAATGTGATCTGAGGGTTTGATACATAATTAAATAACGGACATTTTAAATATATTTTAATAAATAAAAGTTGTTTCCAAAATTATTCATTTTGGAATCAAATTTTCTCAATCAAAAACTTATTACATGATAAGAAATAAATATCCGCAATTTAATTGCCCATCAAACCCTCAGACCACATTTATCAAAAGCATTTCATTACAATAAGGTATACGTACAATAAAGTAATAAATAATAGTAGATTTTTAACCAAGGGCTGTATGACATCAATTGCATACGAGGTTTTTGGCGCCCGAGCGCAGCGAGGGCGCTAATTAGCCCGAGTAGGTATGCAATTGATGCTTACACCCGAGGTAAACACTCTGCTTTAAAAAAACAAGAAAGCAGGACTTTTGTGAAAGAACTCCAAAACACGAAAAAAAATTACTTTCGCGCCTAGCTAGTCGACTGACTTTTTTACTCTTCACGATTTTATGGCACGCAAGCGCGTCAAATCGTGCTGGCCAGTTTGATTTTTAAATTGATGACAGTTCTTTTTTCAAATTCCAAAACCTATGCTGTAATTTTAACATTACATGGTATGTTTTGAAACCTATGCTGTAATGATATCCATACACCCCGGCATTCAGGGAAGTAAGTGACTACTTACCTACAGAGCAAGAGATATGTAAAATTATTAAATTATATGACCGAGACAGCATACGTTTAGCCTTAAACCGTTTCACTTAAAATTTCAAATATGGAAAAACAGACTGAGGCCGTTTTGTTTTGTACAAAGTATAGCTAGTGAAAGTTATCGTCTATGGGCAATTATGGGTAAGTAACCCACCTGGACAGTGGACATTGTCTTATAAAAGTTCTGTTTCACATATTTTTTTCGAGAAAATAGGTCATTTTGAGAGCCTGGACCGATGATTTCGATTTGGGTTGCTTTCATTATTTTTTAAACAGAAAAACAGAATCTGAGTCCCGAGTCTGAGTAGGTCATTGCAATGGAAGTACAGTACGTCTCATCGACAGAAATCTTGGTTAGGGAGTAAAATGCTCATAGGTATAAGCAACCTAAATAATCCTTATCCTCGCAAACGAAGAAAAGGCCTTTTTTTTTACTGAACGCCGAGATGTCCAATATCTTGGCGTGTTTTACTCAATAAACTAAAATGCCGTATCATTATTTTGTAACTATTGTCAGTTTTTTGGAGAATGCTCAATGCAATCGATTTTTATTTTAGGCGACAAACACATGGACACCATGTTCGAGCTGCCCGATAGAACTTATATCGGGGGGAAGGAGCATGCATTGTCGCTCAAGTAAGATCTTTACTCACCTTTTGTTTTCCTAGAACAACCTTTGTTCTGTGTTATAACCAGTTACAAAGAAATCATTCTCAAACTCAAAATCCATGAGACATACAAAGTTACAATTCTACATGCAAGTTGAGCAATCCATATCTTTAAAAAATAAAAAATGATAAAACTGATTTTTAACGGATATTAACTCGTTTACTTTTCCATTTTACAATTTTCCGACGTTTCGGCACTTTTGCAAGTGCCGTGGTCTCGGTAGAAAATCAGTTTTATTATTTCTAGTGCTCGTGTTAACCTCAGAAAATACTATAAAGAAATGAGAAAAGAAATCTAAACTTATAATTTTTTTTTCCGGATTTTACTGGTCGTAAAATAATCCAACAACTCAAGTTATATTAAAAAAATACCTATAATACCTGTTAATTTAAATTTAAAGCCATTATTTACGAGATAAATCAAATATTGATAAATGCTTCATTTAATAAGGTCAACTTGCAACTTGTGACGTCATAGTTAGCGTCCGACTTGTATGGAGCGTTTGTGTACTATGCGTCACGCGTGACTCGGATTACTTTTCGATACATTATATTATTATGAAAAGTGTTTGTTGTGGTGCAGAGGATCTTTATAAATATCTTTTAACATGACATCATGTTAAGGACCATTATTTATGTTAAGACTTATTTTATACCACATGAAGCAATAAATGAACTCAAACCTGAACTTGATAAATAAGTGAAAAGTTTGTACTTAGAGAAAAAAAACATGTCCACTGCAATGAGATCGAAATATATTTATTTGCAAGTTCCCCATAGGTTGCTTCAAAAAAACTTACCCCCTCCCACAGGGAGATCATCAAGCGTCTGGAGCACGTGTACTGCGGCACCATAGGCATCGAGTACATGCACCTGCTGAACCTGGACGCCATCAATTTCATCCGAGAGCGCATGGAGAGGCCCGGCGCCATGGACAAGAGCATCAAGGACAAGCGGGACATCATGCGCCGCCTCACCAAGGCCGTCTTGTAAGTATAAGACCGGCTACACAGCGCCGCTGTTGTGGTCGCCCTTGGATGTGAATGGACCCATACACATCGCGACGGCGATGGCACCATGTGTGAGACGGGAAAACGGGCGGTGGCACGAAGCCAGTTAGCTCCCATGGAGGGCAGCTCTCCAACGCGCCTAAGTTACCGTTAACGGAAAGCGGGTATAGATGAAGAGGCGTTCGTCCAACAGTGGATAGACCGATGCTGAAGAAAATTTGGGACTTTGGACAAGACTGGGAGGGAACCGGAGAGGGGTTGGCGTGACGGGAAAGAGGCTTGTGCTGGGGTCCCTTGGTGGGCTGGCTAGCATTCGTAGATTAATTGTTTTTGCTCTATCGTTAACACGGTAATAGAAACAAGTGTCAAACTGGCTGGATTATATTGCAGTCCCTAGATTAAGTACCTAAACAACAAATAATAAAAAACGGCCAAGTGTGGCTCGGACTCACGCTAAGGGATGAAAACATATTAAAGAAAACACATTTTGTCACATGATATTATTAATATGGTAAGTAGTACGGAATCCTCGTTGTCGTGTGCGAGTCCGACTCGGCCGGTATTTTTCCAGCTTAGAGAAGTACTTCGCGACCAAATGGCCGGCGGAGAAGCGCTTCGGGCTGGAGGGCGGCGAGAGCATGATCGCCATGCTGGAGGAAATCGTGGAGACCAGCACCCTGCAAGGCGTCGAGTCCATAGTCATCGGGATGCCGCATCGGGGTGAGCAGAGAATAAAACTAATCTCCTTTATATAAAGCATAAGGTATGATCGACATGCTGGAGGAGAGCGTGGAGACCAACATGCTGCACGGCATCGAGTCCAAAGTCATCGGGATGCCACATCGGGGTGAGCAGAGAATAAACCTCATCTCCTTTGCATAAAACCTAGGGTATGATCGCCATGCTAGAGGAGATCGTGGAGACCAGCACTGCACGGCGTCGAGTCCATACTCATCAGGATGCCGCATCGGGATTAGCAAAGTATAAAACAAAGTGTTGCGACTGGGCGCGCATGGTTTGCATTGCCATGAGTTTAGTTCAGCGCAGCCAGTCGCACCCCACCATTCCATAATTGGCTATCGCGAGTATCAACGCTAATTCTTCATATAAGGTGTAACAAACCCCCGAAAATGGGGAGCTCTACACTTCAATATGAACGATGTCTTTAGGAATTTTGTATTTAAAAACAGAATGTATGATCGCTGTCCTGGTGGACATTGTAGAGACCCAGTTCTATGCAAGACGTAGAGTCAATACTCACTCTTATGCCGCGTCGTGGCTAGCAGAGAATAAAACAAAGCTCCTTTATAATATAAAACACAAGTTATGATCGCTGCAGCGTTGCCAGAATGTTACAAAAGTAACATTTTACGTTACTTTTGACCCTCTTATGTTACCTCCATGTTACACGACTCAATATGTTACTTTAGTGTTACTTTATAGATTTTTCAGCAAACAAAAAAATATTGTGAATCGGAACGCATTCAAGAATGATATTTTTTTTGTTCGTCATGTTGGCGGACTTGATTTTGTGGGGGACGTCGGAGCAGAGCGAAAATCTGTCGACTTCGTCGTACCGCATATTCACTCACTCGCGTGTATTTATCAATCTTCCATCGCGGTTACTTAGGCGTGCGAGCAAGTGAGAGGTGACTAGCAGCGAATCGATCACTCGACTCGATACTTTCTTCGAAGTTTGTGTTGTTGTGTATTATAAAGTCATTGAACCAAGCGTAGCACAAAAAATAAAAGATTTATATAGCGTGGTGAAGAGATTCCCAAACATTCAAGATGATGTTAATGATGTGGAGCAACAAAAAGAATGGAAAAAGCATGCAGTCCTCGACCATAACGACTTAGACTTGTCTCAAAATGTTGAAGAATATTGGAGACAAATCTTGAAGCTGAAGGATTTGATTAGTACTTCGTTATTTCCAAATTTAAAAAAGGTTATCGGGTTTTTGCTTGTGTTGCCTTTTTCAAATGCAAGCGTGGAACGGATTTTCAGTCAACTTAAATTAATAAAATGTGAAAACAGGAACAGGCTAAACACTGCAACCATTTCTTCTTTGATGGTTCTCCTTCGAAAGCAATGATGCATCCAAAATTAACATATAGTATGAGTGGTGACGGTACTGACTACTAATAATTTTCACAATATTCTTTAAACCTCAAAAAGTTTTAAGTAACAATTTTTCATGACTACGATGCTAATATAAACGCTTTTTTTCCAGGTTCCACCAGTTCAAATTAACTTTCCCTGAAATACTCTGCCATATTAAGATAAAATTTTTTTTTTGTGCCGATAAATCTCCAACTTCTCTATTATCGTCTATGTGAATGACAGTGAATTTACAATCGATTAAAGAAAAATTAAATGTATATGGGTATTTGGACGTTAGCTACCCTTTCTCCATTAATATAATATCATCATCATCATCAGCCATTCGACACCCACTGCCGGACACAGGCCTTCGTGGTTTTCATAACCATGTGGGGTTTTGCCATAACCGCCACGCTTGGCAGGCGGATTGGCGATCATAATATTATGATAGCGAATATAATATGATGGCGTTTTTTTATATTCATTGATGACAAAGCAGGTTGTAGTATTGAGACATTCTTAAATTGGTTGGTATATTAGACACACATTGATTGTATGTTTTTTTCTTTTTCAGCATCGCGGGTCGATTATTCGATCAACAATTATTAAGATTTTTTTCGAAGTTTAACAAATGGGACAAGAAACTTATTTAACTTTTTGTGTAATAAGTATTGTGTCGGTTCCCACAAAAAAATAGGTTATGTTACTTTTCTCGAGAAAATGTTACTTTTTGATCTGCCTCGTGTTATATTTGACTACCTGCCACTGGCAACACTGGATCGCTGTTATGCTGGAGCAGATAGCCGAGACAGCACGCTTCACGGTCGAGTCCATTGTCATCGAGTGTTCGAGGCGAGCTTATTCTCGACTCGATTCTCCGGCAACTGTTCTACTACTTGGTACAATAGCTTTGCAAAAACAAACAATCATAATAAGATCAAATGCACCGAAATATCAAAATTCGGTAACAATTTTTTTCGCGTTAAGGTCGTGTTCAATGACCATTTTGTTCGCGTTAAGGTCGTGTTCAATGACCATTAAATTACCAAAGGAAAAATGTTTCGTAGGTACATATTAAATTTGTTCGTACTCTATGATTAATTATCATGATTAGACTAATAACTAAATAAAAGTAGACTAATAACTAAATAAGTACCTACCATTATTTAATTAGTCTGATATTTTTATTTAGGCAAAAATATCTTAGTAGGTACAATTAGTAGGCCTGTATTCTATAACTATCAAAGGCTATAGTTGCTCAGAGGATATTCTCATTGCTTTTCATCCGTAAAGTCCCGGGTTCGAATTCTAGTATGTATGCATTCTGCCGCAATTACTTTATGGACTGGGTGCTTTTAACATTTTTACAAATTCGATACAAGATCAAGCGCTAAGTAAATCGTTGCAAGGGTCAAATTCTACGCTACTCTAGACGAACCCTAGAGTAGGGTCATACTAACTTACTGTTCGTACAGTCGACAGCAAGTCAACCTTTACATTTTTGTTGCAAAGTCGTTCTTAACGTAACAGATTAAAGTGCACGTTTGTTAGAGTTGATGTGCTGTCGACTGTACATATTTAAGCAGTAAAATAAGCATTAATTCCTTCAGGGCGTCTCAACATGTTGGTGAATGTCTGCCGTAAGCAGTTGACTGATATCTTCGCCCAGTTCCAAGCGCTGGAGCCAAAGGAACATGTTAGTATTAACGCCCGGTGTATCTATGGCGTACCAAAATCTCCATATCCGCATGAACAGATGCGAAGGTGCAGTATTCAATAATGACATCAATCAATGAGCCCGTCCGTTATTCGTCCACTGCTGGATATAATGCCTCCCCCAGGCACGCCACTTCCTCCAGCTACAACCAGCTAACTGCTTCAGATCGTCGGTCCAGCGAACGAGCATTTAATAATGACATGGTCCAACAAAATCCCAACTTTACTAGTGCGAGTCGGACTCGCCCACCGAGGGTTCCGTACAAACTTGTAGGTTCTTACATATACCTACAAATTTGTACGGATACAGATTATAAAATAGTTCAGGAATCGAGTCTCCCAGTTTTTTCCGAGCTTTTCCCGAACTGCAGACTATTTTTTTATGATTTAATTACAAATGTATAATTTTCAGATTTACTTGCAGTTTAGACGATGTTACTTGCCAAACTGCATAGTTCTAGGTGGACGGAAAGTACCCTATAAACTTTGATTTCCTCTAGGGTCCAAATATACGTCTTTTGGCGGCATAAACGGCCGTTTTTTCATTTAAGTTAACTTAGAAGTTTGATTTTTTCCCAGCTTCAAAGGCCTATAGAGTTGAGTGTATAGTTTTAATTTAAACTTGATACCTTCACGCTTGACATGGTCTTGACAGAGAGACGGACGGACGGACGCACAGACGGTCGGACGGACGGACAACAGAGTGGTCCTATAAGGGTTCCATTTTTCCTTTTGAGGTACGAACCCCTAAAAATATCAGCTTAGTTAAGTAAGACCTGCAGCATTAAAGATTATAGAACAGCTGATATTTTTTTGTTGACTGAATTTTTTCCTTAGTAACAGTTGTTTGTATTGACAACTAGAACCCCCCATTTTGGGATGTACTTACGGCATCTTTCCACCGTCTAGCTAGAACATCCGTCTGAACCCGTGACCAGGGTCACTTTCTTCACGTCCAAATGCTCTTTCCAAGATAACGTGCGACTCCTGCTTAAATTACTATTTTGTTCCGATGTCGTCCATTATTCACGCGATGTTTTTTAGCAACTTTTCTTTCGGCTTATAAATCGCGCGTTCAAGACAAATAAATTTAATACACTTGATATTTCACGATACCCCCTCCCCCACAGATCATACTTATTTTCTCTGTTCGGTGCCCTCCCCCTTGTGATATTTCGTGATTTTTACGAACCCCCTCCCCTCACCTGTTAGATTATGACTTTGAAAAGTACAATTAAAAACCATCGTTATGGTGGCCCGATCGGGTTCTTTAGAATTCTACAGATTACTGGACGATCCCTTTCCAGGGTTCCGGCGACATAAAGTACCATCTCGGCACGTACGTCCACCGCTTCATTCGGCAGACGAACCGCTACATAAAGGTGTCGATGAGCGTGAACCCCTCCCACTTGGAGGTGGTGTCGCCCGTGGTGCAGGGCAAGGTGCGGGCGGAGCAGTTCTTGAAGGGCGACAATAAGGGAGACAAGGTGTGCACCGTTCGGCGTCTATTATGCAGCCATGAATTTTAGATACTTACGAATTGACTTACGAATTGAATTTTAGATACTTACGGTTGACGAACCCCGATAATGGGGTTCGTCAACGCGAACAAGGTTATTTTTTGTTTCTGTCCAGTCGATGCCATTGTAAGTAAATTACCTAAAATTTACTTACAATGGTATCGACTGGACAGATATGTCACGGATAAAACAAAATGGTGGACATAGAAATTGGTGGCTTTCATATTATTAGTAAAAAGCAACTAAAAAGTTTGTAATAAAAAAAAAATTACAGTAAAAAAAAACGCAAAAGACCGTTGAATTTTCTACGTTAGCATTTGGGACCAAACGAAAAGTGGTTGTATTACGATTTTTGGTAACTTTTATGCTTAACTTTTTTTTCATATGTTATGACCATATTATCATAAATTACTTCATTAATTTTTCCTTCTTCCAGTCCATGTCAATAATAATCCACGGCGACGCGGCGTTCGCGGGGCAGGGGGTGGTGTACGAGACCGTGCACCTCTCCAACCTACCCGCCTTTACCACGCACGGCTCCATCCACATCGTGTGCAACAACCAGATCGGCTATACCACGGACCCGCGGTTCGCAAGGTCCTCACCCTACTGCTCAGGTAATAGAGCTCATATTCCAACAAGTAACTCAACCTGGAGGTAGCCAGCGTTCAATACTTCTTTCCCTAGGAAATAAATGAATAAGAATATTGAGAGCTGACGGCCAACATCCATTAGTGAAGAGGCACATAAAGAAGAACTCAACCTGTCAATCCTACCTGAGTTCACCAAGCCCGCTCCATCCACATCGTCTGCAACAAACAGATCGGCTGCATTACGGACTCGCGGTTCGCCTTGTCCTCGCCGTACTGCTCAGGTAATAGAGCTCATATTCCAACAAGTAACTCCCTGGAGGTCGCCAGCGTTGAACACCTGTTTCGCGAGGAAAGAAATAAATAAGAATATGGAGATCTGACGGCCAACATCCATTAGTGAAGAGACATAAACCTGTCAACCCTACCTGAGTTCACCACGCCCGCTCCAGCCACATCGTGTGCAGCAACCAGATCAGCTATACCACGGGCCCGTGGTTCGCGAGGTCCTCGCCCTCCTGCTCAGGTAATCTCATATTCCAACGAGTAACTCCATCTGGAGGTAGCCATCGCTGAAGACCTGTTTCGCTTGGCGAAAAATTAAGAGGAATATGGAGAGCTGACGACAACCTACATTAGTGGGGAGTCACAGGAAGAACACGAGCAGTGAAGCCTACATACCAACATTGTCCACCCTAACATTATGCAGCAAGCTAGAGTAAGCTGACGCCTGTCACAGCTCCTCGGGAACAAAAATCTCATAAAAATAATAGACAGAGGAAAACGCCTGATGACCTCAAGTATATTATTGACTTTGGGACGCCACAGACTCATGGCATTTGAGCGGCGGACTCCATGGCGGACAAAAACGGACATTAAGTAGTATTTGGTTTGTGTTTGCAGACATAGCGAAGTGCGTAGACGCGCCGGTGATTCATGTTAATGGAGACGATGCCGAGGCGGTGTCGCACGCCGCGCGCATCGCCATCGAGTACCGCTGCGCCTTCAAGAAGGACGTGGTATGTAGCGCCTGCGTCACTGCATCATCACCTTCATCAGCGGAGTACCTTCATCACTACTCTGCCCAAACAGAGGTGCACGTGAACATTCTTGACTCTCTGGACTCTTAGGCTTGACTTTTCTACCTTTCGAGTGACTACTGCTGCGCCCCTTTAGAAAGATGTGGTGTGTAGCAGCTGCGTCATCACTATTCTGTTCAGACGTAAGGAAGTGTATAAACTCGCTTATTATAAACTGGATCTAGCTTCAATCTGAGTCCTTCGTATAAAGGAGACGTGTTTAGACTGTAAATCGCGCGTTGTCGCGATCTGCGACGCACGCATCGGGGGTGGACTGATGATAATTATGATACTAACTTATCTTATTTACAAAAACTAAACTCTACTTTTCCTTAAGTAAACTACGCCAACAACGATGCCAAGCTTATCATTAAGTTTCAGTGGCGCCATTTGTTCCATGTACCTAATTTGCCAGGTACTAGATCTGGTGTGCTACAGGCGTTTTGGACACAGCGAGGAGGACGAGCCAATGTTCACTCAGCCCTTCATGTACCAGAAGATCAAGTCCCTCTCCACAGGTTCGGATGCCCTCTTGTAAGATGTAACGAACGATGGCACTGCTAAAGATCGTTCTCTGGACTAAGGGGCGTGGCTAAGAGGTAGCGTTTACTACCAACGCCAGACCCCAACACCATCTGCCACGTTCCATGGATGCCGGAGCAGAGAATCGCAAGTTAAAACCTGAGGAACTGCCCTTTTTTGCGGTTTCCATGCTGGATGAAGTTCGCATTACTGGATGCGTTTCGCGATTCTTTCCACCGGCATCCATGATCATGCCAATGCCAAACCACATGATCAAAAACTAAGTACTAAAGACCACACGTACGATTTTCAAAAGTAAGATTTTTCATACACGTAACATAAACTCAGTAAAATAACAGATGAGTAGGATCACATTAATTAGTCTCTGCAAGCACGCGTGCTGTTTTCGGGTATTTATTTAAACAATTCGTTAAAAAAATTGAACAAATCTAACAGTGGACCAGATTTACGCGAGCAAACTGCTGGCCGAGGGTCTCATCTCCGACGCCGACATCAAGGCCTGGCAGAAGGATTATATGGACACACTCAACAAACACTTCGAGCTGGCCAAGAAAGTCACCAAGCTCAGCATCATGGACTGGATCGACACGCCCTGGACTGGCTTCTTCGAGGCCACCGACCCAAAGAAGGTAAGAAGCTATTAGATGAATAGATAGTTTTTTTTCTATTGTACACCAAGAACTAATGAATGAATGAATGAATGTGGGTGAAAGTGCCGATAAGGGCATCCGCTGCATGCACGGACGGCCGAAACCGGCGTGCGTGCATGCAGCGACTAAAGAATGTTGAAAAAGCGAAAGTTATCTGTCAGGATCATAGCAAAAGGCAGTCCCTGGTCTCTGCCTACCCCTCTGGGACACAGGCGTACGTTTATGAATATATGTATGTACCAAGAACTATATACTTACTGTATGTGTTTACGCCGTTGATGCGCCGATTCTTGGTCTTGGTGTAGCCTTCCACTGGCCACGTTCGGAACGTTACTTGAGACAGCGTTAACAGAGTTTCGTGGTGAGATGTGAACAGTTACGCATTCAATAGGATTTTGTACAATCCTCTCAGGCATCAGTTAATATGATAATTTTCACAAAAAATCATAATAATTGAGTGTAACAAAGAATGATTGAATGGAAACATAAAAAAATTATTAATGTACTTAGTATGACGCCGCCCGCCAATAACAACATTTGAATCTTGGAAATAAAAAAATACTAGGTATACCTACAATGGACAGCCTTATTTCCAAGAGTGTTTTCTTCTAGACAACCATTGATAAAAAAATACTAATAAATACAAAAAAAACGATAAAAACAAAACATTCTTAAACAAGGCCTATTATGAGTCTGTAGAATTTTCAACCTTTTAAGACCTCCTCGCCTGCTTAGGATGATTCAACCCTCCTGTAAAAACAAAAACCCTATTCCCTCCTTCACTGGGCAGGTAAACGAGACGGGCATCAGCGAGGCGACCTTGAACACGATCACGACGCACTTCTGCAAGCCGCCCGACCTCTTCGCCTTCGAACTACACAAGGGCATCCTGCGCATACTCGCTAACAGGGAAAAACTGGTAACGTAACAAGCTTTTAGAAACGTTCAATGGTTTTAATTGATTTTTTGACACCACTCAATTGATCTGATACAAATTCGGCTAGAAGGCAGCGGCTAAGAGTGACATTCAACCTCAGAACACAGACAGACAGAATGTACCTATATTCTTTACGTGGATTTTGTTTTATTCCATTTGACTATGATATGGGGATGTATTAGCAAAGGGCAAGATAAAATTTACTCGAAATCGGCGTGCGTGCATGCAGCGGCTGATGAATGTTGAGGAAGCGAAAGTGATCTGTCAGGATCTTGGCAAGTGGCAGTCCCTGATCTCAGCCTCTCCCTCTGGGATACAGGCGTGGGTTTATATATCTATGTATGTATGATTTAACTCCATGTTAGTTGATACTGAAGGATAAAAAGACCGTTATTTCATTACCTATACATACATTATAGGAGTGGGGCAATAACGTATCACCAAGTACAACTTGAGGTACTTTTTTCATGTTTACGTCACATTTACCGATGGACCGTTATCCGTCGCTGATCGAAGCATGATCGTAGATTAATTTTAAAGGCATTGCTCGTCAGAGTTCTCGCCATATGTAACCAGCCCACTGCCACTTCAGCTTGCTAATCTTATAGGTTATGCTAGAAAATATATTAGTTAACATATTGAACCATTGCAGCGTGGGAAGGCCCCCCACCAGATGGTCTGACGACCTGGTTACGGTGGCGGGGAGTCGCTGGATGCGAGGCGGCACAACACCGGGAAGCTTGCAAAACCATGAGGGAGGCCTATGTCCTGCGGTGGACGGCAAATGGCTAATGAGGATAATGATGATGATTGAACCCTTAGGTGAAAGAAGGCATGGCGGACTGGGCCGTGGGCGAGGCGCTGGCGTACGGCGCGCTGCTACGGGACCGCATACACATCCGGTTCACTGGCGAGGACGTCGAGCGGGGCACCATGGCGCACAGGTAGGGCCCTTCACTGCGTCAGGTAGGCCCCGCACGTGGACCGCTTTACTGCGACGGCTAGCGCGACAACAACCAGCTCTTTCCTTCACCTCCTGCGGTTGAATGGGCAGAAAATGTTTAAGTGCAATAAAACTATTAATAAATAGGTAAATAAAATATGGGTGAGCCACATCCGTATCACGGGCGATGACGTCAAGTGGAGCTCCATAGCGAACAGGTGGGGGCCCTTTACTGCCTGCTATAGGTATGACTTAAAAAAGTCATTCAGGGCGCGCTGTCCATCCACATTCGTTTCACAGCCGGAAACGTCGAGCGAGGCACCGCGCGTCTCTTTAATGTCAGTATAATTTTCTAACCAACAGTCCGACGATGGTCAGATGCTATAGTTGAGTCGGCGGAAGGTCCTTGATGCGGATGGGAAGGGGCCGTGAGAGATGAGAGACATTTGGGGGAAAAGGCTCATCCAGCAGTGGGCGGTGATGGGCTGATGATGATGATTTTCTGTACAGACACCACGTGTACCACCACCAAGGCGTGGACGGCGCGACGTACCGTGTGCTCGACACCCTGTACCCGGACCAGGCGCGGTACAGTCTGCACAACAGCTCGCTCAGCGAATTCGGTGAGCTCATCGGTCCGTCATTTTTAGGGTTCATCATCAACCCATTATGTCCCCAGTCCCCACCAAGCGGCATACGGGTCTCTTCCCTGAGGAAGGGTTCCGTACCTCAAAAGTAAAAACGGATCCTTTATAGGATCACTTTGTTGTCCGTCCGTCTGTCGAGACCCTTTATCTCGGGAACGCGTGGACGTATCGAGTTGAAATTAAAACCATGTGCTCAAGTTTACACGGTCCCTTGAAGCTGTGAAAAAATCGAACTTCTGAGTTAACGTAAAAAAAGTTACGGCCGTAGGTATATGCAAAAAACGTATATTTCGACACTCAAGGGAATCGAAATTTATAGGGTATTTTCCGTTGACCTAGAACTATGAAATTTGGCAAGTAATGTCGTCATATACTACAAGTACAGGGAAAAATGTAAAAACTATACATTTGTAATTAAGTTACAAAAAAAGGAAAAAACTGCATTTGTAGGAAACCCTCGGTGAGCGAGTCCAACTCGCACTTGTCCGGTTTCTTGTTTGAAGTACATCCTACATAAAGCGATTGCGTGCCTCACGCGTGCTGGCCGGCGGAATATTCTCACGTCATCTGTCAATTGTCAGTCGCTTCAAGTCTTGCTGTCACGAAAATTAGGTACATTTTGTAGAGAAAAAGTTGAAGAGGAAGCCTCCCCCTCACATTGGTGACCCCGGGGCACATGTTTTTCTCTAACGGTAGGACTAGTCCACTGATTCCAACTCACTCGCGGGGCTATGGAACGGGCTGTGCTCGGAGTCTTTTTGATGGATCACATCAGATATGAGAAAAATGGCCCAAGAACTAAGGTGACTGACATAATATTAGAACAACGGAACAACTAAGCTACTAAGATCAGCAAGTTTAAGTGGCAGTGGGCTGGTCACTTCTGCCGAAAAACCGATAGCCGTTGTGGTATGGACTCTACGAACTGGCAAACGCAGCGTTGGACGTCCACCAGCTGGAAGAGCCGACGATTTGAGGCAGATTGCTGGCGGCGGCTGGATGAGAATGGCTGAGGGCTAAGTCTAGCAGAGGACGCATTTGGATTGATTGATTGATTGATGTCTATTTGTTTATCTAGTCTAAAATTATTTGGTGCAATCTTCAGGCATCCTAGGTTACGAAGTAGGCTACTCCTACTCAAGCCCATACGTGCTGGTATTCTGGGAGGCGCAGTACGGGGATTTCGCCGACACGGCTCAGCCCGTGTTCGACACGTACATCTGCAACGGCGAGAGCAAGTGGGTCTGCCAGTCCGGCCTGGTCGTGCAATTGCCGCACGGTATCGACGGCGCCGTGAGTTCCGTTACTAATCTACTCTAGAACGGCTCAACCCGTGTACTACGAGTACCTTTATTTATATTATAACGGTGGGCAAGTGGTGTGCAAGTCTGGCCTGGTCGTGCAATTTTCGTGAGGTGTCGACAGCGTCCTAAGTTCCGTTACTTGTCTACTTTACATGGTTCAATACTTATGAAACAGGCTCCTGCTAGTGCAGCTGTTGTACGGAGTCTTAAAAGGCGCAACCCTTGTTCTGAAATGTACTTAAAATGTAGTAAGTACCTAGTGAGTCAGAAGAAGAATCAATTATTCCTACGGGAATCGAATCCGCGTCGTCTATGTTGATTATGGCGACCAACTTGCTTATATTCTTTTTGTTGCACTAACCCGTGCTGAGTTAATAGGTTTTTAAAGACCAACTTGCTGTTTGTTACACTAGGTTCAACCACCACCAAATAAGTTCACAAACACTTTCTAAATCAATCTTCTAATATATTAGGGGTTAAAGTATGAAATTGCCGTTTTATTGCAATAGGTTCTTTGAATTGACATAGAATCTTCATGGTTTGAGGTTTTCGAATGAAACTTTTTTCAAATGGTTTCTATGATGTTCTTTTTTTAAAAAATGTGAAACATTTGAATATCGCCTTTCAATTGTTTTTGTTATTCAATTTAGACAAGAAAGATGGATACTGCGAAAATTCGAGTGATTATGAGGCACCCATTTTTCGTATTTTTTTATTTTATTGATTTGACGCAAGTGAGTCAATATTGTGGGTAAGGTAACGTTAAACCATGCCGCTAATTCCTGGGTAGTTTGACTAGGGTCGGCTTCCACTATCTCTCTTAATTCATCGTTATTCACCTGTGTGGGCGGTCTTCCTCGTGGCTCGTTCTTTAAGTCGAAATTTCCATCACGAAAGCGTTTAAACCAAAATCGCACGGTGCGTTCATTAGTAGACCCCTCTCCAAACGCAGCATTGATATTACGGGCTGTTTCTGCCGCGTTAGTTCCGCGTCGGAACTCATATTCAAAAATCACTCGAATTTTCGCAGTATCCATCTTTCTTGTCTAAATTAAATAACAAAAACAATTGAAATTCGATATTCATATGTTTCACATTTTTTAAAAAAAGAACATCATAGAAACCATTTGAAAAAAGTTTCATTCGAAAACCTCAAACCATGAAGATTCTATGTCAATTCAAAGAACCTATTGCAATAAAACGGCAATTTCATACTTTAACCCCTATTATTAAAATCTCGTGTCACAGTGTTTGTTATAGAACTCCTCCGAAACGGCTGCACCGTTTTTATGACATTTTTTGTGTATATTTGGTAGGTCTGAGAATAGGTCGTAGGCTAATTAATATGGCAAAACAACGTTTGCCGAGTCAGCCAGTAAGTAATATAATCCAAGGGCCCGGAGCACTCGTCGGCGCGCGTGGAGCGCTACTTGCTGATGGCAAACGACGACGAGGACATCATACCCAACCTCGACGACAAGGACATGGCGCGTTAGTTTGTCTCAAGTCTTGGTTAATACCTACTCGGTTTATTTAGATAGATAGATATGTATGTATAGATATTTAGTTGGGAGTATTGAGTGTTACTTTATTTAGAATACAGAACAAAAACACCTGTTTAGTTTGAGTAACTACCTAGGTAGTTCGCGTCGTTTAGTTTGAGTCAATAGATAGCTCACGTGCAGATTTTTCGTACCCCTCTAAGGGGCAAGATGCAGTAACAATGGAAAAAAAATGATCATTTTTACACATCATTTAATCGATCGCTCAATTATGTTAGTAATGATTTTTTGAACCCACGGGCGAGAATCTGGGATCACGGACCAGGGACTACAAGATAGCATTTATGCCAAGTACCTACGGCCGTTTTTGGTCCTGGTTTTTTTTCCATGGGTCAACCAGATATCAGCGTCTAGATTCCCGTACCTAGATATAACGAAATGTAATATTCAGTTTATCATTCCATCTGTAACTGCTCCACCAGTAAACCAGCTCCGAGACTGCAACTGGATCGTGGCTAACGTGACGTCACCGGCGAACTACTTCCACCTCATCCGGCGACAGATCGCGCTGCCCTTCCGCAAGCCCCTCATCCTCATGACGCCCAAAGTGGGGCTCAAGCATCCCTACTACCGCTCGCCCTTCTCAGAATTCATGCTGGGGACCAGCTTCCAAAGGTGACATTTTCGGGAGGGCAGAGTTTCGATGGCTTTAGAGGGATGCGCCGAGCGAACGTTACCGGCTGTAATACTGAACCAACTTAATAGCCAGAAAGGGTAGCAGCAGATCTCGCTGCACGGTTCCACAAGCCCAATCTTCATGATGCTTAAAGTGGGACTCAAGCTCAGACTCAAGCAAGGCAAACCCGGCACAACGCTTCGCGCGTCCACTCCGCGAATACCTTGCAGCAAATGGTACCGGCTGTAATCCGGAGCCAACTTAATAGTCAGAAAAGATAGCGGCAGATACCGCTGCAACGTACCACAACATTTGGGCTTGCGGAAGCCCAATTTTGATGACGCCCAAATTGGGGCTCAATTTTTCAATATTTAGAGTTTTGTGTGTTGCACCTATCATGTAGGTTCACCGCAAATACAATGTAGATATTATATCAAGTCTATTAGGCAGCCGCTAATATTCGAACAAGATAGCGGCAGTTCGCGCTTGTAAAGTGCTGTAATAAGTAATCACCTATTTAGTGGCTAAAAATTCCACCCATGCCGGCACTTGAACCCGCGACCTCTTGCTAACCGTGCCAGCGCTCTCCCAACTGAGCTAATTGTCCTTAGTATGTCTCTATTTTTTTTCTGACAGAGCAATCAGGGAGTCGGGCCCTGCCTCCAAGAACCCCAAAGACGTCAAGAAGCTCATCTTCTGCAGCGGCAAGGTTGCTATTACCATTGACGAGTTACGCAAGGAAAAGAAGGTACCTATTTACCGTCTTATTATTAAATTGTCCCAACTGAGAGTCAGTTTTGCTGGTGATGTGTTGTTCACAGCACCAGCAACTGACTGGTGACCCCTTTTTTAAGGTTCCGTACCCAATGGGTCGCGGCCCTATTACAAAGACTCGACTGTCCATCTGTCTGTCTGTTTGTCCAGCAGGCTGTACCTATCTAATGAACCGTGATGATGTACTTCTGTTGGCGCTATAACGACAAATTCTAAAAACAGAATGAAATAAATATTTATGGTCGGCTCCCTTACAACAAACGTGATTTTTTGCCGTTTTTTGCTCGATATTAATAACAGCAACAGGTAGACGCTTGAAATATTCAAATGTTGTATAGATAATGGTACGGAACCCCTCGTGCGCGAGTCCGACTCGCACTTGGCCGGTTTTTGATGCCACGGAGGCACAATTCCCTCATTTTGTTCATTATATTATTGTTTTTTTTTTTCATTCTTGTTGTAATTAGGTATATAAATTGTATAAAATTTTCTGTTCGTGCTTTTGTGGCAATGTAAATAAATGTTTTCTTTCTTTCTTTCTAATTAAATAGGTAGGTACCTACTTACTTAGTTTTGTGTATCAAACTATTAAACTCTATAGTAAACAGACGAAGGGTTGCCAACATTTTTCAGCCAATAGTATTTTCCAGTATAGGTACACTGTGAATAATTAGTACCTACAGACCTCATAAAATAAAGTATTATAGAAGACTTCTAAAATAATGCCTAGGTACCTATGAAAAATAACAGGTAAAACAACGTTTTTATATAACTGACGCCACAGCGCGCAAAATCGCCGTGTGCCGCAACGAGCAGTCTACCCGTTCCCATACAGCATAGTTAGGTATATTACAAAGTTTCATTCTGAGCCAGCCAGTATTTTGAAAACTAAAACCAAATAAAAATATATACTTCGTAAGGAACATTAACGCTTCAGTGCACTCATAACATCTCCATCTCAGGTGATGTGCCGCATCTACTCGTAGCCAGTGATATGGTTGTTTTCATTCGTAGCCCGTAGCAGAGAGCCCAACCCCAGCATTTGCCGAATGTTTTAAGGCATCGTGTTTTTATTAATCGAACTGTTTCCCTTCACCACAGACTATTTGAACTGCATTTAAGGAGTGTAAATAACAACTCCGTCTCAGGTGGAGGACAAAATCGCGATGTGCCGCATCGAGCAGATCTACCCGTTCCCCTACGACATAGTTCTGCAGGAGTTCTGCAAGTACCCCAACGCCAAGGTGGCCTTCTGCCAGGAGGAGCACAAGAATCAGGGGCCCTGGATCTTCTGCAAAGTGCGCCTCGAGAATCTGTTCGAGAAGAAGATCGAGTGAGTGACTATGTACCGCAGCAGATATGAAGCGTTCTCTTTCTCTACGAGTATGTCTCCGTAACCTCCTCTACCACTCTTACTCAAAATTTCTGCCTCTCCTACTTTTTTTCTCCGGCATATCTCTCTTACTTTCTCATTCCGCCTCTTTATATCTCTCTCTTTCTTTCTCACTCTCACCTATTTGTGTCTTTCTCTTTCTTTCTCACTGCCCCCTATTTATGTACCTCTTTCTTTCTCACTCTCCCCTATTTGTCTCTCTTTCTTTCTCACTCCCCCATATTTATGTCTCTCTTTCTTTTTCACTTTTCAACCCCTATGTATCTCTCTCTTGCTTTCTTTCTCACTCCCCTATTCTTCTTTATCATTCCCCCTTCTTCATCTCTCTCTTTTTCATACATATCTCTCTGTCTTTCTCACTCTCTTCGCTCTGCATTCGATCTTTTTCTCTGTAGGTTGATAGAGAGAACGAAAGACAGATGGGGAAGATAATTAGAGGGAGAGGGAGATAAACGATAACGATGAGAGAGTGAAGGTAGATAGATGGATAGAGAACACTTTATTGTACATAAAAATGGAAATTACACGAATATTTCTGTAAAGTAACCAGCGACTGAATTATACTTTTCGACAAGATACCTCTCTTATAACTTTTTTATGCGTAGTGTAAAATCTTTATCAAATTTTTTGTATCGTAGCGTGGCCTCTCCAATGTAATGATAACATTTTTTTTTCTGCAACTTCCCCATTATATCCTCGATCCACTTCAAGCCAAGCATGGCAATCCTTGCATGTATCTCTTTCCAAGTTCATTTGAACTTAATGTTATATTTGTAGATGCATCTCGCGACCGCCCAGCGCAGCTTCCGCTACTGGCATCAAATGGATCCACCAGAAGGAGCTGAAGGATCTGAGGGAAAAAATTCTCAAAATGTAAACCTATTGTTATAGTTGTGTTTTGATTATACTTTTGGTTTTGTTTCACATTTTTTGTTTTTTTTAGAAGGGTAAGAGAGGGAGGCCTTGCTCAGCAGTAGTAGGCACAGTTTAATGTATACAATACTACATACCTTCTACAGTTTTGAGCCGTTTTGCCGTTTCTAAATGCGTTCTGGAAAAGGAGAGTGAAATGAACATAACTGTCGCCATCTATCGTCGCGTAGAAATATGGTACCTGTTCTTAACAACTAGCGACATCTTATGTCAAGTAGATGAAACTATTTATTTTTTTACATGCTACTTACCAGTCGTCCATCACTTCTATACCCTACAGTTTTTTTAAGTTATACACTACAGTTTTTTAGCTATACTCTACAGTTTTTTAGAACGACAACACTAAGAATTAGAAAAAGTAAAATGACACTGACAAAGTCTGTGACCAGTGATGCCAACTTAGCTACTTTATAGCTAGAAAAAAAAACTGGCAATCTAGCAACATTTTGTAAGATATCTAGCTACTAGCAAAGAGAATATACTCTCTTTGCTACTAGGTAAGTAAAGCAAGCAGTTGAGCATTTTTTTCTAAACTGCTACCATACCTTTTTTTGGACCTATTTTAAAAACATCGATTTATGTACAGTTTGAAGCTTTTATATGATTCCTTATTTATTAAATTTTGACAAATTAGTAATTATTTAAGGATAATATTTAAAGAAAAGATTTTACAAGCATTTTAAGTAAGCTTGGTATAATCTTTGTTCCCATTCCGTTACCATAGTATTTTCAATATTATGCCTAAACAATGGGGTAAAATTAAATAAAATTTAGATTAATTGGTAGTTTAAATGATTTTTTACAATATTATTGTTATTTTATCTGCTTGTGTAGTTTATTTCATATTGTTTCTGGCCCCTGTTTATCCATTTCGTTACCTTTGCGGATGAACACTAGATATTTTTCCATTTTATGAAAGAACCATGCGATCATTTAAAATATTTTAATATAAAATAGAAAGCTACTGCAATTCTATTTCATATTTTGAAGATAAAATTAAAGAAAAGCTTACATTAGTGTAAGTTTTTATCAAAAAATGCCTCTTATCAACAGGGGACAGTAACGAAAAAGATGGTAACGAATTCATAAAGCTGCATTTACGATGACAAAAAAGCCAACATTTAAAAAAATAATGAAAGGCGCTTTTACCTAAATAATAATGATCAATAATTCTAAATAATAAATGAAACATATTTTATTGAGAAATTATTTATTTAAAGTATTTTAAGACTTATCATTGATGACTACCAAACAGTGAAATCACAAAAAAATTATCAGATACCAGCTGCTGTACTCAAAGTGATTATCTAGAGTTAATGATGATTAACTTGGTACTATTTGTTAGTTGTGAAAGTGGCAACTGTCGGCTGACCTAATCTAAATTCTTTAAAATTAAGTAAGTAATCACTGAGAATGCGGCACGGCAGTCAGTATTGTAATTTCTTAAGCTAATGATACCTATAATCATTAAACTAACTTAAATCATATAAGTTCAATACAAACAAGTCTAAACTCTTCACAATAAAAAAAAACATTAAGTAATATAGAAAACAAGGCACATTTTGTAAAATGTTTTAACCTTAATTAATACTATAAGACTTTTCAAAAGTAAACAAGTAATATAGAAAACAAAGCACATTTTGTAAAATGTTATAAACTTTAAAATTATAGTATTTTAAGGCATATCAAAAGTAAACAAGTAATACAGAAAACAAGGCACATTTTGAAAAATGTTTTAAGCCTTAATTATAGTATTTTAAGGCTTATCAAAACTTATAAATAACTTTTTTGAAAAAATATGACTACCACACAATAAAATCACAAAAACATCAGGGATTATTATCACTTTTCTTATAAGCTAAATTTATTGCAGTCATAAAAACTTTACTAAAATAAAAATAAAATACCTAGAGTTTTAAATGCAGAAAATATAATTCTCACCTTTTTTCTTTCCATTTTTTTATTCTATCTATGTCCTTCCTTTTCTGTATTCTGTCTTTTTCAGGGTCATTCTTGATACGCTCGCGATATCTTTTTTGTTTTTCCGCTGCTGTTAGAGGCATTTTATCTAAAAACAACAAATTTGATTAAATGACATTTATTCACACAGTCACAAATCAATTAAAATAAATACAATATCATTATATAAAAGAAATAATATAAAAGAATAGAAAATTTAACATTAATTATATCAAAGCTATCCTATCCCTGTAGAAATGGAACGACGACAAATAAAACATTTTTTTCTTAAATGTAAAATTTATAATATGTATCTCTATTCTCAACGTGAACGATTCTTTATCGTTCCAATACGTTACTTTTTTACTTTCTTCTACTCGTTACCATCAAAATGATAACGGAACCAGAAGTAACGAATGAAACATGACACATTTTAAAAATACTTAAATACATATAAGAACCAATATTCAATTCAATGACTGTTGTTTTTAGCATTTGGCTTTAGACATTGCATATTACTACTATATTAATATACACTAAAACACATCACTTAATAAGGTATTAAATGTTAAAAATTGGGTAACTACTTACGGAAAATTTCATCCGCGCGATCACCTCCGAACTTGTCGCAAGGTTTACTGCAGACTGACTGACAGACCGACATAATGCTTTGTTGCTGTGTCTTAATTAGGGTTGCAAAATATAACAAAACATCAATTTAGAAGAAAATTTTATTTCTTTGGTATATTTTTTACACGGTAACGTGATCGGAATTCCGGTTTTTTCAAAATCAGGGACACTGATAAAACCTCGTTATTTCTTATTTTTTGTATTAAACATGTACTGAAACGAGATAATTTAGTAAAATTTACATTTATTTATACCAGAAAAATACTAATATTGTTACAAAAGTCAATAGATTATGCTTATAATTCCAATTAAAAGTTTCAATTTTAGGGTGGGACACTACAAAAAAGGGGTACCTTATGTAACTAAATGTTGTATTTTTTTTTATTTATGAATAATTAAGTGCAATTAAACTATTTCCTCATAAGATTATAAAATATACTTTCATTTCGTATTAAAATTTATTGTAGTTGCTGTACTAAATATTCATTTTAATGATATCTAAAGTCGGCGGACACTCGAAAAACCCATGGTAGCAGTTTAGAAAAAAATGCTCAGTTGGCAACACTGTCTGTGACACTGACGAGACAATATTGCTTTTTGACATTTGCGTTTCGCAAAACAAAAAAAATAGATTCCACAGTTCAACAAGAAATAGAATAGATAAAAACTGTTGTAAAAATGTCCTACTTGGAATATTTCATTGAAAATATTCAAAACAAAGAACCCCACAATAACGAAGCAATCAGGGGTCACTGCAACACGATGTGTCCTCAAGAAGAAGTTGAAATGTAAACATAACCTTTACATACTATCACTGAAAGACATTTTATGTTTCCATTCTTTGGTCCAGCGTATATTTTCCTTTTTAGAATTTATATACCTATTTTCCTTTATTTTAGTCGCACTAGAGAGCGCCTAGTTCACATGTTGGAGGTTATGAATGGCAACAAAAAGTTAGTAAAAAGTTTCTGTCGCTCAGCCGCTGATTCGACTGTGGCCGTTCCTAAACTGCTTCGACCGTTTCATGTGCTCAAAGATACTGTGCAGTACTTATTGTTTGAGTAAGTAATCTATAAGTTACACATACCTTCTCACACTCCTGCTATTATTCGTTATCAAAATCAGTAATTTTAATGTTTCAATTCAATGAAAGCCATTCCTGGGATCCTTGATAATGGCTCCCGTTGGATTGAGCCGAAACGTCGCAATGACTGATATCATTCTAATGTTTCGGCTTAAGATGACTTCAGCACCAAAATGTGTAGTTTTAACACAGCTTACTTCTGAAAATGTTATTAGTAGAACCATTGAATTTTAAATTCAATGGTAGATCCTACCTATTTGGTTCCAAAATTAAAAGATAGTCTTTCTTGATTTCTTCTATCACAACTTTTCTTCTATGCAGTTGGAGCTGATACAAATAATTCTAGTTTTCTAATCCTCAGATACAAGTAAAACTAAAGTTAATTTTCCTTAGAGTAACACAGCGAACTGATATGCCATTGGGTTTAGTCTATGATTTTGTGAATGACCGTCTGAGGGCTGTGAGACAAGATATGACCATACAGAGACTGCCACCAGAGCAGAATAGAATCCTGCTGGAGCCCATGATCCGGTTCTATGTATACTTCGGGTATGGGTCAGTATTTACAATAATTTTATAAAAAAACATATGTCAGTCACTATTGATTGATTGATATTATTTATTGAATATATTCGTAACTCAGAACACAAAAAGAAGGAGAAGTGCCATATGGGCGTGGCACTGTCGCTCAACGTTAGCCCGGTTGGGCTAACCTCGGCGAAACTTTTAAATATGGCCGTCAATCGCCTCGCGCCCGCTATCGCCGTAACATATGTGAAAAATGCCTGATTACCTACAGAAATCGCAGTGATACATGCTATTCAAATAACAGTGCAGTGTGTTTTCACCGGTAAGCCTATTTTACTCACTATATCCATCTTTAAACTACGAAAAATCATAATTATAATAATTTTCCTGTGCAATATGCATTCCAGTACTAAGAACATAAATGAGACGTATTTATATCGTCGGGTTTACTCCACTGCTGTTTTTATGTAGAATTTTCGTGGAGGTTTTCTAACATGGAAAAGCAAGCCCGCAATGGACCGTCTCGCGAAACTACCTATTGTTCCATGCGATGAATTGCGATGTTTCGTGGTACGGCCGCATGTATTTGCCGTGAACTGTCAAAGTCACAGTAGGTGTCAGCGGGAGTCATAGTGATGGGGTAGTTGCTTTCTTTCCAGACTGATTAAGTATCGATACTTCGTCGCATTTATGGCTGGTTTACATTTGCTATTTTTTTATACTTTTTTAGCACGCTTTTTTAGACCATACTAAAAAAGCATGCATTTAGCAAATGTAAATACGCTTTCCTTTTTAGCAGGCAAAAAGTCTGACTGATGGTCAGATTTTTTATCCATGATCTGTGCTTTAAAAAAAAAGCAACAAAAATGGCGTCGCAAGTAAAATGGACACGCGATTTAACAATTAAACTAATAAACGAATATGAAAAACATGAGTGCCTGTGGGATTCCTACAGTGAAAGCTACAAAAACAAAATTCTAAGAGACAATGCGTATGCAGAAATTGAAAAAACTTTAATCTTTTAAGTATCCTGTTTTTCAGGCGTTCAGCCAATAACTGTGATATTATTTCAACAGCTTGCAAAATTATTAGAGATTCCATATTTTCGTCTTGCAATGCGAGTGCTTTCTTCGCATTTTCTATCTTTTGAAAAAAGAATAGCAAATGTAAATCGGCGTCTTTTTTTAGCACTCTTTTATTTAGCATGCTAAAAAATCAATGCTTAAATAGCACGGAAATTTAGCAAATGTAAACCAGCCTTTACACTCGTTCGTCCAGACTTCCAAAATTACGACTAGGTAGCTATTGTCCGCGACTCCGTCCGCGTGGACTTCAGTTGCTAAGGAAGCTTCTACTTTAGTGGCAGATTTTGTCGTAATATAAACAGGCTTAGTTTTCACCACGTATTTCAAAGAGTTTTTAACAAAGATTTAATTTCAGGTTTCCCAAAGACCCTAATAGAAAGGATAAATGGATTGAAACTACAGGGAGATTGCTTAACTGGCTTCCTCTCAAATCAAATACCTGTTGCTCCATCCATTTTACGGAGAAATGTTTCCAGATGCTAAAGAGTGGAAAAAATATTAACGTGAGCAGGTCCTGCTTTGAAAATACCAGTAATAAGGAGTTCCATAAATGTTGAGGTACCAATATACCTAAAATCACGGCATAATTATATTTTACATGGTGTGGAATATTCGATTGTTACTTTATTCTGATTCTCTATTTGAGGTGACAATGGACGCAACGACGCATAACTCTGCAAAAGAAAGTGTTCCTAAAGAAACAAGTCAGGTGATGTGGTTATGGTACTAAATAATATTCTTATACTCTTTTATGAGTCTAAAATTCGATTAATTTAAAATAAAGTAAATGAAGTGTTTTCAATAATTTAATAATTTATTTACTACTTTAGATCCGTATTAGAAAGTTTCGGATATTATTACTGTTGAAACATGCGTTCCTGAAGAAATAACAGGTGACCAGGTAATGTTTTTAATGATTTCATAATTTATTTACTATTTTAGATCCCCTTGGAAGTAACGGATATTTTTTTGTCGAAAAATGCTGCGAATGTCAAAGACCCCTGTA
The DNA here is from genome assembly GCA_963969515.1 of Yponomeuta evonymella. NCBI lineage: Eukaryota > Metazoa > Arthropoda > Insecta > Lepidoptera > Yponomeutidae > Yponomeuta > Yponomeuta evonymella. Next base: position 20,177,381 of record OZ018346.1, on the reverse strand, counting down.
AATAATTGTCAGACATAGAGGAATGTCCATTCGATTGAACACATAATTTATCGGTCATAATAGAAACTAGAAAATCGAAAAATCATATGAAAAAAGTTGAAAATATAACATCGAGTTTTCAAAAGTCGTAAACCAAAGTTGTTGTAAAAGACTTACTTTAATTGACGTGTTTCAGGAATTGTGGTAACTTAAAAATGGCCCTGTATAAATAAAAAAATATTAGATTTTTTACAAATGCATACTTTTTGTATTTTAGATACAGCAACGAGTTGCCGAAGGCCCAGAAACTGGTAGATTTATGTCGATTGAAGAAAAACCTCGAAAAAAGAAATCACGCAAAACATTGAACAATGTCAACAAGTGACAAGTTCTAAATAAATATTTACCTTTTAAGGGAACAGTAAAATATTCTTTGCAGGATCTCAGTCGGATGATGATGTTATCTTTTTAATGTAAATGTGTTTCGAAAGTTTCTTTAAGTTTATGTTTCACAAGTTTCTTTTGGCCAGTTTCTGAATTGAGAATTTCGCTAAGTAAATGGTTAACTGTAGTGCTGTCTCTTCGAATTTTTCACAAAAGAGCGTGACAGAACGTTACTTATGTTTTTACTTAGTGAAATTCTCAATTCAGAAACCGGCCCTTTGAGTTCTTACTACCTAATGTAATAAAAATATTATTTATGTGATATTATTGAGAATGTTTTTTATGTACCCATCACAGTTGTCACCCACCAAGGCAATGAAAATTTTAATCCAAACTCAGAAACATCTACCTGTCACTGCTCATTAATTCACGAGTTAAAATAAGTAGTTCTAAATTTTTTAAGGTGTGCGCTATACAAAAACGCGCATAAGGTGAAGGCAAGGCGCAGGCATCTTGCCGCTTCAAACAAAAATTACGCAGGCGATATGTTTTGAATTATATTCAAGCGGCGCGGCACAGCCAACGTCGTTTCGTCGCCTATGTAGGTTTTGCATACCTATATTTTGTAGGTAACTCAGCAAATGTTCTCTAAACTTTGTCATTTACAATAATTGTATGATTAGAATTTACGATGAAACGGAATTCACGAATTATACGATAGGTAGGTATGAACAAAACTGACATATTTAGGAATTAACACATTGGTAGGCAAAGCCTGTAAAAATAAAAGCTTAGGCAGCCTTTTGCAAAGGATTACTACAACGAAATAAAGTAGTTACAGACTACGCGACATAGAGAAATAATTAGTTACTATTTAGGTATAGATGGCAAGAAAAAAATCGACATAATGTACAAAAAAGTTTTTGTACGATGTACGATTTTTTTAAGTATAATCGATAATGTACTTTTTCGTCCCCATCACTAATGTTGTGCTGCTCTTCTCATTGGCTGTTTCATTTGTGTAAACAGCGAATAGTGAGCCGGTTGTTTATGTTGTAATCAAATAGAGATTATGAGGACAATGTAGCTGTGTGAGTAAGTGGCGACATCGGTTTTCTAGCAAACGGGCCATTATAACACTTCTCCTTATTTTTGTGTTCTGAGATTCGTAATAATGTGCTAACAAATACCATTAGAAAACCATGTTAGTGTTTATTATTGTGATGATGTTCAATCAATTTTATTTACTTGTACATAAGTGACATAGATATTCGACAATTATAGTTTTTGTGTTATAATGAATGAAATAATTATTTTTCTTTTCTTTCAATATGACTGATTTCAATGTAAAATTTATGCAAGTTTACACTCTTTAAAACATAAAGACATTTGGCTGATGTTTATTATTTGTAAGCAGTAATCACCTATTGAAAATCTGTATTCAAAATTAAATTCTCAAAGTATTTATTTACAGATTATGTGAATGCCCTATAAAGGATTTCTATGCAGTACTGAACAAGAAGTACTTGCTAGAGTGCCTAAAATGGTTCCTGCACTGCACAGATATTCTAGACAAGTCTGAACAAAGTGAAAGTGTAGAGAGGCTCAGTGATTTTCTGTCTAATATGCAGTTGAAGAATACTGGCAAGAATTTGAAATGCGATAGAGTGCTGATGGAAACACTTTACATCATGTGCAATTTGGATGACTTACACCCCATATTCAGATACTTACAACTACCTGAGAAGGTGAAAAAGTATGAAGACTTTCTTTGTACTGTTTTATTGCGTTTTCTATTTTTTTTTATATAAGTAACTTACTATTTATTTTCAGCAAACCAGCACTAAAATTGGGATACAAATTAGCAATAGCTAACATACAAGGCAACTTTACAAAAGTAACTAAACTATCCAAAGAGTTGTGTCCTTTAACCTTATGTGCATTTAATCTGTACTTACCAATCCTGCAAAAGTAAGTTACAATTATTTATTTATTTATACACAAAATACCACGTAATGTGCTGAAAATGGCCTTTATCTGCCATCTAGTCAAACATTTTTGGCCTTAGGCTCTCAGTCGTGGGACCTAAAAATTACTATTTACATGTTTGGGAAATTCGAAGCCACTTTTTCCTATAATTGTCTGTAAAAGATTTTTAGCTAAAGCTTCTTCTTGAATAACAAACAAAAAATTACCTTTTAGAAAAGCACTCCTAACAATGAGTCATGCATACAACAGTAAGTTTCTGTCAGTGCCTTGCGAGACCCTCCGGCAATGGCTACTCTTCAACACTGATGTAGAGGCAATTGAGGCTTGCAAGCATTATGGACTCAAAGTTATCAATGACAGAGTTCATTTTGGCAAGGTGGATTTCAATCGGGAGCAAACTGTGGTGAGTTTATGTTATGAAAAAGTACATAATATAGAATATTCTTTATTGTTCATAGAAATTGGAGTAAAAGGGATGCGAAAGCTAACTGTCATAATATTGATGATCTAAAAACCCAATGCTTTTTTCAGCTTCCGCCAAAAAAGAATCCTTTATCGGAGAAGTTGGGTCGAACAACAGATGCCATTTTTACTTATGAGACTGACTTGTAAGTTAAAACAATTACCTACTCTTGATGACGACTTTGATGAATGCTTAATCATGGCCCTGCCTCACATTTTGTTGATCTCATTATGTTTAATGTTAACCTAAGGATTGTTGATTAGTTCTATGAATAAAACATTATTCTTATATAAAGGAACCCTTTATTTATTTACATAAGAAAATTCTCCTAATTATGCGATAATTAATTACAACAAAATCTAGCTAATAAAATAGTAAATAGTTGCATGACTGTTCCGTTTGCTGTAACTGGTATCAATACCAATGTCAAAAAAAATTTGCAAAGATTTCCGAAAACCCAACCGGGCTGTTACACAAGGAAAGTTTCTCGCACGCGAGTGGTGATTTATTCTAGGCAATAATATGGTCGCCTAGTGTAAACAAATGCCCCGAGTTTTGCCTCTCGAATGCAATTATCGCTACATAAACTCCTAAGCCGCGAGCCTGTGTAAACAAACTATACGAGTTTCTCTTACGAGTTTCGCCATTTAAAACACGACTTTTTTGTCAGTGGTGGTGCTATAATGTCTTAAGAGGTAGCACAAGGCGTACACCAGAATTTAAGTAAACAGGTCAATAAATGATTAGTAACTGCGAGATAACATTTAATTTAATACATTTCTGCAAACTACCGGGTACGATGTCACTGGAAAATATGAAAAAAAAAACGCTTAAAAAAATATAAAAAAAGGTTTATAGGTTATTGGGTGATGAACGTTTGAACTATCTCCATACCAAATTTCATCTAAATCGGTTCAACGGTTTAAGCGTGAAGAGGTAACCGACAGACAGACACACTGCATTTATAATATTATATAGTATATATAGTAATAAAGTAAAGTAATATAGTACATAATAGTAATAATAACAAGCAAAGACTATTCGACAATATAGTAGCACATGCTACCATGTACCAATAGGTACGGTAAGTGACGTCGTACAAAAAAGCCTAGGGGCCAATATTACGGTTTTCGTGTCAAAATCAGAAGACAGAGTAATTAGCGCGAGTCCCGCCTCGACACTTGTGATTCTCGCCCGAGCATTGTTTATTTATACAAAGTCGAGACACGTAGGTATGCGTCTATAGATCTACGATTACTCGCCTGTAGTGTAAATATTTAAGAGAAGAGCCTGCGATACTCGCATTCGAGAATCGCTAGATTAATAACAGATTTTGTTAAAATGTAAAAAAACCGTAGGCGAGAATGAAATGGCGACTTTTTCCATGAGATAATCGCTTACGATTATTCGCCGCTCGCGTTCGAGAAACTCTCCTTGTGTAACTTCCGCTTTAGAAGTATTCATTTTGTAACTTTTGTGAAAGAAAACTGTTTTTTTCATTTTAGAGCATTACAATTACATCATTAGGTAAACTTTTATGGTGGGCTTGCACATGGGCATGTTTGCTATTCTATAAAAGTACAACGACGGTAATCTCCCATTAGATACCATCAGAGAGATATTTACTATAAACAAATAATAAAATTATATGAAAATGTTGATGCATTAAATTATTTTTTAGTGGAGGAAGTGAGTTGGTTCCTTCTTCTTTATAGTAGACATGTAGTTACATCTTAATGGTTTCGAAATGTAAAAATGGTAACTCGAATTAACATTTGAGCATGCAAACTAACATACAAAACATCAGACTAATACAAAATCCACTAATGCATATCAAAGCAGGAGCAAAGCGTATTTAAATACAGTAATAACAAATACTTATAACACAACAATATGGTACAATAATTTCATTGATTTCATAAGGATTTCTCTTCCAACAGAATCACTAAAGTTATCAACAAATTCGCATATTCGTACGCGAAGTAATATTTGTATAGTCGAACGATTTGCTGATTCCCGTCTAGGGTATTGTTCACCTTATACTGGTAGCACCAAGGTGATTGGGAAGGTAAACACTAACAAAACAAAAGAGGAAAAAATCTAAACTTAAAATTGCTAGAACAAGCAAACATTAAAACAATGCAACATTTCGGACGTAACGTCTCTACGTGATTTCATTACAAAACTTAGAAAGCTCGATAAATAATTATTAAAACGACAACAAAACTACTTACAAACCGATAAACTGTTATTGCAACGCAAATAACACTGTTTACCTCCCAGGGACGTCTCTGCAGACGAAGCGGCTTCGTCGTAGCCATTTTTATTTTGTCATTAGTTACATTTGATACTTGTCATGATAGCCAGCACAAGTACTGTCGAAGTCGTCAGTTGAAATGGATGCTCTATCGTTCTATAGTTAGCTGCTATCTTTGCAATAGATCAGAGAAACTGCCTTATTTCTTGCCATAAAAACTGTCTCGGAATATCCCAGTTCAACCCACGAACTTTAACACTTTCCTAAAAATATGCTAGTTTTGACCGTGCCGTGCCTTACTAAACAATGGACTAATTTGGTTACGTACAGTTCAACAAATGATTTGAACATCATTATGTTTACCGCGATATGAACACACTTCAACATGAAAACACTGCATACTATGTTTGAAGTTGAGGGATTCAAGAATTTCATGGCTTGCTAGACTGTAAAAGTTTCTTTTGTAAATAAATAAAAGTACATTTGGAGACAATGAGGGTTGGTTATCCCCGTTTGTGCCCAAGCTCTATTTGTGATTATAACAATCACGAGTCCCCAACGGATTAATAACTAAGTAATAGAATTCAGACTAAACTTTGCTTACCTACATCCTGTATAAGTGAAATAGGCAGATAACTCTTATTATTTCATTACGAATACAAGAAAAACTTTTCCCTTCTTTTTCGTTCAAAATCATTCGAATGGGCTATCAAGTCCGTACAATAGGACTTTCATGCTTGTCTGTATCGACTACATGACGTCGCTGTACCGTCCAATAGCATTTTATGGAAGCTTACTAAACATTTTATGTAGCAGCCCCTCAGTACTCTGCAATATGCGTTCAATTGGACAGTTACTAAAAATGCCTTCAATTGGACAGCGCAAAACTCCTAAAATCCTATCACAGAATAGAACTTCCAAGGGGCTTTCGTCAAAGTCGTCCACCGGCACGGTCCAACCGACACAACTATACCGGTCCACATCTATTATCAATTTTATTTGTAACGGTTCCAGTTGTTAGAATAAAAAACTTGCCCAACTTAGGCTGAGGTGCATGAGTATGGCTTCCAATTATGTGGATCGAAGTCTGATTGGAGAGTTATGACAAAAATTAAACTATGTGAAACTGTTGTATACATACATACACTCACGCCTGTATCCCAGAGGGGTAGGCAGAGACCAGGGACTGTCACATGCCACGATCCTGACATCACTTTCGCTTCATCAACATTCAATAGTCTTTGCATGCACGCAGTGTTGTATGTACTAATTCATTTCACTTTTAATAGCCCATTTAGGTCTCACTTTTGGGCCCCATTCTATACAAGTACAAGTCATGGTTTACTACAGTTTAATTTACATTGCATAGACGATTAACCCACAGATTATCAAGTCTGAAGACTAATTGTACTAATCGGCTATGCAACGGACATCGATATATCATAATAAACTATGGATGTTAGTTTTCCGAAACGCGGCTCGGGACTGGCATTCCGTCAGTACGGGTTAAATCACCACTCACACATCGATCTCAAACGCTGATCTATGGAAATACCAAAATGCCTTACAAATTACCATTATACCCAAGCCGATGCAGCGCCTGAGACAGATTTTTTAGATGGCGTATGTAAAAAATCAGTCTCAGGCGCTGCATCGTCTCAATGGTCACTGCACCTATCAAATTAAATTATAGGAGTAGTCAAACCTGCAGCCTACCATCAGTAACAGGCCAAATGGAGACATTACAAATAAAATAACATGTGGACCACTCATCAAAAGTGACTACCACAACAATGGAGCGGTCATACCCTAGTTGTGCTTAAGGAAAGCGTCGTCGAAGAGCTCTAGCTCGTGGCAGAGGTAGTTGGCCTTGTTCCGTAGCTTCTTGGCTGATGTGGAGGCCGTCTCTAGCATCTGCGTTGCCTTCTTCACCTCGCATAGCTCTTCGTCCATCTCAGTAGTCGCCTCGTTGATGAGTCGGCAGAGGCGCGCGAACAGCGTCGACAGTTCCCTGAAAATAAGGCGTTGACAGATTGACTGCCTCTTTGGTCTAGCGGTATCACGTCTGATTACCATGCTGGAGGTGGTGGGTTCGATTCCCATAGGGGGCCGCCGTACAAATGGCCTCATACTGGGTGTATTTCCATGTTTGTGATGTCTTTGCCTTGTTACCATAGCACAGGCTATCCTAGTTTGGGATTAGGATAGGTGATTGCGTTGTGTGGAAGTTATTTATTTATTACACTTACTCCTAACTGTCAAATAGGTATATACATATTTTAAGACTTCTGAAACATCAAACTTGCTATTCCAATACAGTGGAGTTAAAGAGTAGGTGGGTTGAAGCCAAGTGCAAGCGTTTAACCTAGTCTTAACCGTCAAATACATGCATACATATTTGATTGTTAGGAGTAGTTAAAACGTGAGGTCAACGATGAGCCGCAGTATGTATAGCGTCCCCGATACGCATATTCAGTATGTATACTCACTGCTGCACCCGATGGCTGCAAGAGGCCGAGGTGAGGTCAATTATGAGCCGCAGTATGTATTGTATAGCATCCCCGATACGTGTAATCAGTATGTATACTCACTGCTGCACCTGATAGCTGCAAGTGGCCGAGGCGAGGTCAATTATGAGCTGCAGTATGTATTGTATAGTGTCCCCAATTACGTGAATTCATTATGGATACTCACTGCTGCACCTGATGGCTGCAATCGGCCGCGGTGAGGTCAACGATGAGCCGCAGTATGTTTGTATAGCGTCCCCGATATGTGTATTCAGTACGGATACTCACTGCTGCACCTGATGGCTGCAGTTGGCCGAGGTGAGGTCAACAATGAGCCGCAGTTTCTTGCTGGCGTGCGCGACGTACTGCCGCTTGAACACGCGCTCCTGCGCCTTCGCCGTCCACGTCAGCCGCTCGTATGCGTACAGCGCGCCGTACACCGCGCCCGTCACCGCCACGATGCGCCAGCCCACCGTCTTCAGGAGCTGCGGGCGATATCAAATCTTCATTGAACACTCTTCACAATGTAAGGTTTCGAAGTCGACCCACGGTCTTCAGGAGCTGTGGGAGATACCATCAAATTTATATTGTACACTCCATAGTAGGAGGTTTTTGGTAAGGTTTAGTTAAGGTTTTGAAGTCAGCCCACGGTCTTCAGGAGCTGTGGGAGGTACCATGAAATCTTTATTGAACACTCTCCACAACAGGTAAGGTTTTGCGAGCCCACGGTCATCGGGAGCTGTGGGACACAGCAAAACTTTATTGAACACTCCACAGAATGTTGGTAGTTTCGAAGCTAGCCTAAGGTCTTCAATTTCAATCATGAAATCTTTATTGCATACTTTGCACAAAAGGTAAGATTTTAAAGCCAGCCCAACCTTCAAGAGCTGCCGAAGATACCATCATATCTATTCTGTACACTCTCTACAATAGGTAAGATTTTAAAGCTGGCCCACGGTCTTCATAAGCTACCGGAGATTCATGACGGTAGAATACGTCATATACTCACACTCTTTCCGATTCAATTTTTGAACAACTATTTTGAGATTGAGCTTAGTTTTGTACACTAAAGGTGCTAGATGATGTACAGTTTAGTGGTTCGTCATGTTATTATCTAGCTCACACTTCATTTATCAAAAGTATCCTGTTTTGTTTACAATCATTAAAAGTGTTACAATGTGCGAGCGAGCAGGAACGACAGACGTAACAGCAGTGTTACCGATAAGGTTATCTAACTAATCTACTATACTTATAAACTTGTTACAATAAATACGCAAGATGTGTGCGAGTGCGGGCGCGTCGCTGTGTGGGCGACCGCGGCATCCCCGCGCCGAAGGCAGAACACGTTGGATTTGAAAAACAACTTAAGATTAGGTGGCACGCACCCGTCTCATTCGCAACACGCACATCGCTAACAAACAACCTCAAGAAGATAGCGACGCGGAGGACACTACTTTGTAGCTAAAAACCTCAAGTCATTTACGGTGGAGCGGTGTCTATTCTATCAAATATAATGTTACCAGGCCGGACAGCAGCAGCCCGCCCATGGTCCCCTGGCTAGTGAGAGCTCCGAGCGCGAACCGCGAGACCATACTCCACTCCTCGGCGCTCAGCGGACCGATGGCGGCCGGCCCGTTAGCGGGCGCCGACGGCCGCGGCGACACGGCCAGCGAGTTCGGCACGTTACTTATCGTCGCTGGGATCTGCGAAACAAAACGCGTTGTCCGTTAGGACGGCCAAGTGCGAGTCGGACTCGCGCACGAAGGGTTCCATAGCATTATCTACACAACATTTGAATATTTCAAGCGTCTACCTGTCGCCGTTTTAATATTGAGCAAAAAACGGCAAAAAAAATCACGTTTGTTGTATGGGAGGGGCTCCCTTAAATATTTATTTTATTCTGTTCTCAGTATTTGTTGAAAATTTCAACTGTCTAACAATAACGATTCACGAGATACAGTTTGGTGACAGACGGACGGACGGACGGACAGCGGAGTCTTAGTAATAGGGTCCCTTACCCTTTGGGTACGAAACCGTAAAAAACCGCGCAGATGAGCCAAAGTCACCGCGATATGATTGTATAACTCGATCGCCATTTACGTACTTTATTCTTTGATTCATCATCATCATTCAGCCACAAGAAGTCCACTGCTGAACATAGGCCTCCTCCATGGATTTCCAAAAAGACCGGTTGGAAGCAGCTTGCATCCAGCGTCTTCCTGCCACTTGGATGAGGTCATTCTTTGATTAGCGAGGCATAACACCTTCCGTTGCCAAACTAGCAAAGACAGTGTGCCTCTGCTTACACAACTTTAATTCCTAGGAAACGATACCTAACTGACGTGATTGGCCGACTGACCGCCATTTTACCCACTCTCCTCCGATTGGCTAGGCATTCACCGGCGTATACTGCGGGGGATTATTCAGCGCGATCTCATTGGTGTTCTTCTCCTGGAAGCGCTGTATAAGCGCGGTGATCTCGTAGGAGAAGCGGAAGGAGGTCCTCCTGAAAATCGGCGCACCGGTTGTCCGAAGGCGCTGCGATGTGATTGTATAACTTGACCGCCATTTCTCCTACTTTATTCTTTAATTGACTAGGTATATCTTCCATTGCCAAACAGGCAAAGAATTATCTTTGCCAGACCCAACCTTAATTCCTAAATTCCTAAGAAACGATATTTCAAGAACGTGATTGGCCGACTGGACCGCCATGGTACCCGCTCTCCTCCGATTGGCCAGGCACTCACCGGCGTATACTGCGGGGGATTCTTCAGCGCGATCTTATTGGTGTTCTTCCCCTGGAAGCGCTGTATGAGCGCGGTGATCCCGTAGGAGAAGCGGAAGGAGAGGTCCTCCTGGAAGTCGGCGCACAGGTTGTCGCAGTTGAGTCGGTAGAGCACTTCGAAGGGCTGCTGGTGCGGGGTGATGTAGTTGGCGGCCGCCGCGCGCTTGTGGATCGGAAGGATCTCGTACATACGCTCTGGGGGAGGGGAAACGAAATATAAACAACTAGTTTGTTAACTAAAACTGAATTTGCAAGATGTTTACTCGTTTGTTTTTTCATTTTAAAATTTTCCGACGTTTCGGTACTTACGCAAGTGCCGTGGTCTCAGGTAGACTGACGTGTCTTATTGAAAGTTAACTGTTAGTTTACTACCCTCGGCGAAAAATTATTAAGTTACGTTCCAAAAATAATTTGGCAAATTTTCTAATTTAAATTGGCATTACAGTTATTTTATATATACTCAAAAATATGGATTATTGCTTATTGAAATTGAAATTCAAAACAAATTATTTTATATAAACTCTTAACTTAACCTTAGAAAATACTGTGGTTCCACAATGGCTTAGCTAGTTAGTTGGACCTGGGATTTCCGCACTTAGCCTCATTTTTGAGCCAATGAACGTAGCAGGGCTGTGAGATCACTACAGCCAGCCTATCTCTTTCCAGAAAGCCAACAGTGCTTGATGTCACTGCTGACATCGCGAAGGGATTCCAGAATCCCAATTATGGTGGTCCGTTGCTTTCCATACTCTCTTAAGTGAATGGTCACAGGAGTGGCTGTTTTTTCTTCCTTGAGGCATCCTCTGCATAGCGGGCTGTCAGTCAGTCTCACGTACATCTGGTGCCCAGCATCAGAAGACAGGCGCTTCTTGACCAGTGAAATTCAAAATGCCGGCGTCGCTCGCTTGTACCAAGTACCGCTATCTCGCTATCAGTACCAGTAAGCGTGTCCGGCTAGCTAGCTATCCCTCTCGCACTCACCAGCCATCTCCTTCCGCACTACGTCCGGTATCGGAAGACAGACGTTTCAAGACGTGAGTCAAAAGGCCGGCTTCGCTCAATCTCACTGCTATCTAGTGCCAGCACGGATAGTACGCCGGCACGAGTCACGCGTCTTGTGGCGCTAAAATGTCAAAACTTGACTATCAATGTACTGGAAAGTCGCGACTTTTGACATTTGAACGCGCGACTAGCGTCGTCGCACTACCCAGGCTGTAGATAGATAGATATAGTCCGCACAAATCTTTTTGGCGGTAACGTGAACATAGTGAACAATACATTTATGAAAATATAATGTATGTTAGAAAAAACATCAGCAATTTCGAAAATGTTGGTAGCCATCACAATATTGATACTAGGAATAAACATAAATTGTCATTTCCACGTTTTAGACTTGCAAAAGTTAATACATCCTTTATGGGGCATGTGTACGGTTCTACAATAAGATTCCTCAACATATATTAGAGTTACCACCGACGCGGTTTAAAAAATGTGTTTAGCATACTCTGTGCAAAAAAGCCTATTATAATATTAAGGATTATTTGGAAGACAAGGATGTCTGGTATTTAAATAATGTTAACAGGAACGATTGTATCTAGTGTAACTTTAAGTTGAAAACTATGTTAATTAAGCAAACCTGTTTTGAAAAGAATAAATGTGGAGTTTCATTGTTAGCTTCTTCTCCGCATAATCGATTCATTGTGAAACTAACAGCTTTGACGTTCATTAAGTAAACATTATGTTTTTATAGTGAATAAAAATTTTTGACTTTGACTTTAGTCACAGATCGTTTGCACATCGCTTACTGTCTTTACAGTGTATGTGTGAGTAACTGACTACTTTAGTAATTGACTAAATTGGCGGTCTTATCTCTAAAAGCGATCTCTTCCAGACAACCTTAGGATGGACAGGACTGAAAGAAGATGAGAGAAAATTATGTACGTGTGTTGCTAGCTGTCCCTCTCGCACTCACCGGCCATCTCCTTCTGCGCCACGTCCATCTCGTGGCCGATATCGGAAGACAGTCTCTTCTTGAGCCGCGAGCCCAGGCCGGCCTCCACGTGCCGATGCAGCGCCCGCTTGTAAGCCTCGAGCGCGTTCCTCTCGGGTCTGAACTCCGTGTCGTACTCGTCGATGAGGGCCGACAGGCGGCGGATCTCTTGGCTCAGGGTTAGGGAGACCTGGTAGCAGGGTTAAAGATTGTATGGTAATTTAAAAAGAAACTAGATTCGGATGTGGCAATTAGTATGAAAATCAAAAGGTACCAGGATTCATACCTAGGTTAGCTTGATTTAGTTAATTGAGTCTAGTTAATTGTGTGTGTGCAAATAATACATCATGGAATCTTTTGAATCACTCAATCATGCAGCACAATCATCCACTGTCATCCGCTGGACATAGGCCTCCCCCAAGGCTCGCCACTTATTTCTGTCCTCAGCCAACTTTATCCAGCCGCTGCAAGCAATCTGCCAATCGTCGGCCCGGGGAGCTGGTTGGCGTCCTACGCTGCGTTTGCCGGTTAAAAAATGTTACAGACAAATCATCAAGTAAATATTTAATATTTTAGATGGGTCAACTTATTTTCAGCTGAGAGAGGCGCCACTAGTCACTATTTCATGGAAGGAATAAACATAGTTCCCCTGAGGCTGCCTATCAAGATCCGGTCTCTCTGAATCGCGTGCCTTGCCTATTCGTTTGTGTTGCATTTTAATTTAGTCCATCTGTGGTTAACTATGGTCAACATTTAGTTATAATCATCAACCTGTCGACCACCACTGCTGGGTTAGTACTCTTCATTTTTACGCCAGCTTTTCACGATCCTGTGCCATACTTCACAACTATTCGCCGGATACTTTTATTTATTTTATTTCGAGAAATCAACAGCGATACATTTAATAAGTACTTAAGATATAATCAAATACAAGGCCAATTATAGATTTCTACTTTTATACTGTAAAAAGAGCAGGTTGGACATAATTAAAAGATGTTGCTCTTAGTTACCTAGGTTACATTATATTTGTTGTAAGTTGTGTCTTTCATTTACACAAACGCCATTGCGAAAAATAGAACTGATTCTAAAAGCATACTCGTATTGGATCGTCGGACCATCTCCAGCGTCAAATTAAATAAAAATGGTTGTATTCAAACTAACAAGAAACAGTGACTTAATGAACATTACAAGTCAAACTAGGTGCCCTTTCAATATTTGGATAATTTTGGAAAAAAATTGAAAAAAAAAAACTCCAACAAAAAAATCTGAGTCTGACAAAAATCTGAGGAGGACGAAGTGATGTCCTTCTAGATATTCACTGCCACTGGACGCAGCATGAATCATCTATCGTCAGGGAATGCAATCCCGGGACACCGGGATCCCGAAATACCGGGAACCTGCATACATTTTGCGGGACAAATCTCGCTCGAAAATTTTGCGGTATCTCGCTGGACTGGCGGAATTACAAAGAAACGTAGATCATACGTGTTAATCTGCGCGCTCGTATCGCTCATAGCCCCGGCTGCCTGAGTGATCTTAAACGATCACTAAGGTTAAGCAACACAGGGCGCGTTCAGTGCATGGATGGGTCGCCGTCTATGCCTAACGCTAGTGGCATTTTTCCGAGCAGTTCCGTGCTTCGCAAGGCACGTTAAGCTGTTGGTGCCGGCTGCCGTCGATAGATGGCAGTCGTTAAGCCAAGTCAGAGGCCTTAGGGCGGCTTGACAACTTCTGACAGTAGACGAGCCACTAGTCTACAAGCCTCCACCGATCCGGACTTGGCCCCCGTGGTGGAGTATGGCCTATACCTTCCTCAGGGAAGAGACCCGTGCCCCTCGGTGGGGACATAATGGGTTGATGATGATGATGATGATGATGATGATGATGAATCTGCGCGCGGCGGCGTGTGCTTGTGAATTTGATAATTGTGATATTTAAGTGACCATGGCAATTTACGTTTCTGATGTTTACATTACGTGCTTGTCAATTGTCAATTTATGTTTCTCATGTTTATGTTGTTATGTCAATTTCAGTCTTAATCTTAATATCTAACAGTATTAATAAAACCCTTCTTATGTACCAAAAAGCTTATTTAACTTTGGTTATATTTGAAACCACGAACATGCGGTCTATTAGTTCTTTATTACGATTGATTTCAGATGACTAAACCCGCAAATCCCGCAAACACCTGGATTGAAATTATCTTGCGGGTTGCATTGACTATCTATCATAGACACAAAATGCCTAACATTTTAGAGTCAAGTCTACAATGCAAGCACATGGTATTAAATCGTACTTTCAAGAGCCGAGTTAGTTATTGATGGCAATCACGGAATCATATCATGTAGGCTTTGATGTATTAAGTTTAAGACGATTTGAGGAAAGATGGTCAGATTGATTTCCTTAGTCGCATTGTACAGTGTGGCGCCGATTTAAGAATAGCGTCCCTCCATTTCCTAAACTGGGATATCCTAGGGTTATCTGAAGTCCGTCAAGAGGGCGAGGACACGATAACCCTGAAATCCGGTAACCTACTCTACTACCGGGAGGGCGAGCAACAGTCCCAGGGTGGTGTCTGGTTTCTCGTCCACAAGTCCCTCGTAAACAACATTTTGGCCATCGACAGTGTGTCGAGCAGGGTGGTGTACCTAATACTCAGAATATCTAAGAGATATTCGCTGAAGGTCATTCAGGTATACGCACCGACCTCGTCACACTCCGATGAGGAGGTAGAGGCGATGTATGAGGACATTAGTAGGGTCATACATACCTCGGAGACCTATTTTAATGTGGTTATGGGGGACTTCAATGCGAAGCTGGGCACAAGAAGCGAAGGTGAGATGAGTGGGGCAAATTGGTCATGGGCAACGGAACCCTAGAGGACAGAGGTTGGCAGACTTCCCGGATAAAGAGGGACTCTTTATGATGAACTCTTTCTTTCAGAAGCCACCTCACAGGAAATGGACCTGGTTGAGTCCCAATGTTTCCACGAGAAACGAGATAGACTTCATCACGACCACGCTCTGACCTACTCGTGCCCATATCCAAAACCCCGAGAACTTTCAACTCGAATTGTCAAATCTCTTTGAGTGCCTGGAGAGCGCCGCATCGGTGGACGAGATCCATAACAGGTTTGTAGAAACTGTTCGTGCAGTGGGCTCGAGGTTATACAGACCCAACCGTACGAGTAGACCACAAAAGCTCTCAAACTATACTCTCGACCTCATGGCTAAACGTCGCTCGTTGCATCTGCAGTCCTCCGAGGATGCTAAGTCATATAGGGAGCTCAAAAGACACATCAAAGTCTATGCGGCACGATATTCGTTCCTTTAATACCGAACGTATTAAAGAGACTATAGAGCGGAACAAGGCCTCCGAAGTGTTCGCGAAAGACATGTCTATGGGGGCGAGGGCGCGGTAAGATGTATAGAGTCACAGACCAAGAGCGACCGCAGAGCAAGGACTCTGGTCTGTGACACTATACATCTTACCGCGCCCTCGCCCCGCGTCCCATCCGTGTGTCCCGCGCCCGAGAAGCCAGTTCACCTTGTGCTCGACGCTCTCGACCATCCGCGCGATCTTTTCCTTCATCTGCCGCGTGACGGCCGTGAGCTGCTCCTCGATGGACGTGAGCTGCTCGTGCAGGATGCGCTGCTTCTCCACTTTGCTCGCCTTCATCTCCGTCGCTTGCGTGTACACCTGGGTTCCAAAAAATGCGAGAAATCATGTTAATCTAATAGTACCTCTCAGATATAGTTCTTTTCACTGATTTCTAAACGTTTTCTAAAAAGAGTGTAAAACCATAAAACCACTATTTTACGAGATATCTTGTATATTGATAAACGCTTCGTACATTATAAAGTGTTACGTGCATGTTGTGACGTCAGTCCGATTTGTATGGCGCGTTTTTGTGCCACGTGACTAGAATGACTTTTTGTCACGTCATATTGTGAACAGTTCGTAGAAATTAACCACGTTTAAACATGGCCTCTCCGATTATATTAAAACATTTTTTTGTGCAAGTTCTCCATTAAGCTTGTTGATACGCTGCATACAATGACGTACATGTTTACAGAAAGCGATGTGTCCACGTTTTCGTAGAGAACGGATTAATCACACGCCACAGTTCCTTCCGATTACGAACCATTCTTGGGCAGTTTTGGGTTTGTCCAACAATACGGACCTATTGAGAAAGAACGAAAAGAAAGAAAGAATACATTTATTTAAATTGTCACAGAAACACAAAGTAAAGACGAAGGTACATAAACAAAATACACGAACGTCAAAAAACAAAAATAAAAACAAAACAATCTTTTTTTTTTTTTTTTATGGCCTGGTTACAGGACCTTTGAGCCATATCTTTATTTAATAGTTTTTCGTATTTAACTTTCACTGATTTCACTATATACTGTTATCGTACAGAGAACATGTGAGGCATATAGAGTCGAAGGCAGCCGGGTACCATACAGTAATGTATTGCTGGCTGATATGCACTGCTCTATGATTTTGCCACACCCTAACAGTCTTATTTATAGAAACACGACACCTTAAAACACTCCGCAGTCACTTTAAATAGTCTGTGGTAAAAGGATTTACGTCGTCATCATCATCATCATCATAAGCCACTTGACGCCCACTGCAGGGCACAGGCCTCCTTCGCGGTTTTCATAACCATGAGGGGTTTTGCCATAATCGCCACGCTTGGCAGGCGGGTTGGCGATCGCAGTATGCGGTTAGAATCTCAGTAAGACGCTGCTACCCGTCTCCTGGTAAGGAGGGACTTCCACTTGCCACGATTCTGACTGATCGTTTTCGCTTCCCTAACATTCATAAGTCGTATTAGGGGATGTATTAGCAAAGGGCAAAATAAAAAGTACCCGAAACCGGCGTGTGTGCATGCAACGACTAATGTTATAAATGAAACAGTAGGTATTTAAACTACGCACAGCATGTTCTCCTGCCAACCTTTTCTAAGAGCATGGATGACGTCAGCAGCGATACAATTTTCTCTACGCGAGTACTGCGCAAAAACGCGTGATTATGGCGCATAATCGAATTAGCTGAGCGAGATCCACCACTCGTAGTGTAAATACCGCCGCAGGTGTTCGTCGGCAATGCTCTTCCCCCTCTGCTGAGAGGGAAGAGCATCGCCGCTGATGCGCGAACTTAGTGCGCACGGCCGACTGACTGATGAACTTACTCGAACTCCTCGAACTTACGCTCGAAGTCGAAATACCAGATCGATATCAACTACCCCCACCAGGTATATAAACTAGGTACGAAAGGTACGAAAAATGTTGCTAGCGGGCTGCAGGTATTTTTATACTTACAAGTAGATACCGTCAATGTACGTAGACTAAGGGAAAACCCCTCATGGTTATGAAAACCATGAGGGAGGCCTATGTCCTGCAGTGGGCGTCAAACGGCTGATGATGATGACGAAGACTAAGATGTAGTGGATAACGAATAAAGAATTTCGTATCTGTATAGTTGCAGGATCACCGGCCCCTATATGACGCGTACCAAATCCTGAACTATTCCAATCGTCTAACTGTCAAATTAGTATGGAATTTGACAGTTAGACGATTGGAATCGCTCGGGATTTCATGCGCATAATTAAGCCACTGACTTGTTCGAGAGCATGGATGACGTCGGCGGCGATGCTCTTTCCTCTACGCGAGTGCTGCGCGAACTTGGTGCGCACGGCCGACTGACTGATGCACTCTTCGAACTTGCGCTCGAAGTCGAGGAACTCGAAGTAGCGCACCTGGTGGCCCTCGGCGAGGACCGGCGCTGCGGAGGGAAGTATGTGGTTAAAATATTTGATCGAATATGGAGGCGTATTGAGGCTGCTGTTACGTGTTGCATGCTGTTTCGGGCGCACATTTTAATGTTTTTAATGATTGTGAAAAAAAACCGGACAAGTGCGAGTCGGACTCGCCCACCGAGCGTTGCGTACTTTGTAGGTAGTTACATATTATAAATACTTCAGGAATCGAGTCTCGCAGTTTTTCCGAGCTTTTTCTGAAATGTATAGTTTTCAGATTTTTCCCTGTACTTTTAGTGTATAAAGGGTCTGTTTTTCTAAGGGTTCTGTTTTTCCTTTTGTGGCACGGAAACCTAAACAGAGTGTACTATTGATAATGTGGCCTGAGGCTTTGCTAGATAATAAAATTACAGGCATTGAAGACATATTTTGTTATCCTACCTTTAAAACATTTCTTTATCAAAAACTAAGTATGGGAAAACAAAAATTAATTTAAAATATCAGTAATATTAATATGTAGCTAGCAAAGCAGACCACATTGGTCAAAAGTATAATAATATTTTTATTGAACATA
Source organism: Yponomeuta evonymella (assembly GCA_963969515.1). NCBI lineage: Eukaryota > Metazoa > Arthropoda > Insecta > Lepidoptera > Yponomeutidae > Yponomeuta > Yponomeuta evonymella. The sequence goes on along the minus strand of OZ018346.1, from coordinate 20,158,686 downwards.
TTTTTTATGTTTATCATCAGTTCGTCGCGCTCGATCAGTTACAGTGCATTGTGACCCTCACGCCTATTCCTAGGCAACCCCAGGGATTTATAATAATAATTGTTAACGGCAATGCTCTAAAATGTATATGTTCGTGCCAATGCTGAGCTCTGCACTGACAAAGCTACCTTTCCACCTCAACACAGCTGGCATCATCCAGTGCAAATAAAGCTGGCTCCAGATATATGTTCTTTTGTCTGTAACGTACATCCGTGTCATATCAGCGTTGCGTTGCGTTGCAAGAACGCTACTTTGGACGCCCGTTCGGTACGGTACGGTGGTAGGGCGTCTCGATAACAGACGCCCAAACTGGCGTTCTTGGATCGCGACACTGACACGACACGGAGGTACGGTACGGACAAAAGAACATTATTCTCTGGATTACTGGCTCCCACACTAGGATTCCCTCTGCTATGGGTAGCCAGTTCAAGTGCAAGTTCGCCATGGACTCTTTGGGAGTGCGAGGTCAGGGAATCCTCCCTGCGCCGTGGGTAGCCAGTCCAAGTGCAAGTTCGACATGGACTCTTTGGGAGCGCGAAGTCTGTGGAGGGCGAGTACGAAGCGCCGAAGCAACTCACAGGAGACGGGCTTTTCCCGCTCGCGCATGCGCGTAAGCAGCGCCTCCTTGGCGCTGATGAAGAAGATGCGCTCCTCGGCCTCCTTAGCCGTGCACACGCGCAGCTCGCGTGCCAGGAAGTCCACGCAGCGGTTCGCGTGCTGCGTCCGCACCTGCCGACGGACATACAAATTGAAGTGGAGCGAAAGGGGAATGGCAAATAAGGTTTATTACTAAAGCATTACAAGTGGCCAGAAGAACATTGTTAGCAAGATGTTCAACGTACCTGTTCCAGGTATTCGGGCTCCGAAGCGGAGGCGTCCCATCGATTGTTCAGTATAAATATGTTCGGTTGCGATATTTTCGTCGACACCTTGTGGAAAAAGTTCTTTTCCTGAAACAATGTATGAAGAATGTTAATTAGAAAGAAAGTTGAGAAGGCGACCAGCACCAAAACATCGAGGTCGAGGCAGTACTTGTCAATTCACTCATCTAGGTTATCTAGGAACGATATTACATTCCATGTTTTAATCACTTTGCCCTTACGTCTATTTTTCATCGAATTCATCATCAGTAGAGTACAACTAGCCTTAGTAATTATATGCTTCCTATAAGGACCAAACTCATTTGCAATAGTCTTCAGAAGACTGTAATGTATGTAATGTATTGTACTCACGGTGACCATAAGAGTGGACTCCGAGTTGGCGACCAGCACGAACACATCGGCGTCTAAGCAGTACTTGTCGATCCACTCGTCGAGGTTGGGCGTGACATCGACGCCGGGGCTGTCCACTAGCACGACGTCATCACGCAGCAGGGCGCACAGCTCGCGCGGCCAGTATACGTGGACCAGGGAGCGCTCCTGAAGGCGGGAGGCGCAGAGCGCGTGACCGAGTTGGCCCACCGACTGAGGAGAAACGACTTAATTAGGCGGGTCCAGGGTAACCGAGAAATCTCGCGTGGCAAACGCACGCGCCAGCCATGTTCAGACCAGACCGAACTGCTTCGCGCGGCAAATGTTTCGCGAACCTGCTCGGTCTGTGGGGTCCAGTCGACCCGGTCCACATACACACATCAAAAAAAGTTTGTGATCAATAGCATAAGCTCCTATAATTCTTTAAATTTAACTTTATCAAGAAAAAATCTATGTTGTATGCTTTCTTTAAATAGGAATACCCTGTTTGAAATTTAAATATAAAACTATTTTTTATTATTTATTTAAAAAGAATTGAGCCATTAATCATAATGTAATTGTGATAGAAATTTCATAGAAAGAAAAATACTGTTTAATTAAACTTAAACAACAATTTATTATTAAAAGGTTAAATTCAATATAAAATAACTCCTCCCCTGGCTCGAACACATGCGGAGATCCTCCTGGGTATACTGAGGATCAAGTTATCCAGCATTTCCTGGGGTAACCTATCCCATTCTTCAATAGCGGCTTCCCTGAGCTCTGGAACTGTCTGGGGACGTGGCTCACGGTTCCATACAGCTCGGTTAAGAGCATCCCACGCGTGCTCTATTGGGTTTAAGTCGGGCGAGCCGGCAGGCCAGTCTAAACGTGTGATATCGTATTCTTGAAGAGCAGCATTGGCTCGTTGAGCTCGATGTGCGGGCGCATTATCATCGACCAGTACAAATTGGTGCCCATGGTTTACTCGGAATGGTCTGACGATATGATCAATAACAACTGCTTTGTACATGTCTGCTGTCATGTAGCCCCGATACGGGATCAAAGGCGTTCTAGCTCCAATCATAATGCCACCCCAAAAGGACACCGATTTTCCGCCTTGCTGAACTGTTCCAGTGGCAGTTCTTTGTCTTTCACGGTCGCCTGGTCTTCTCCAGACATGGACACGTCGGTTATCTGGATGAGTGCTGATTCGGGATTCGTCAACGAAGATACAGTTTTGCCAAATGTTTTCTTCCTCACCTTCTTCATTTTGCCAAAGTCTAGCCCACTGCAATCTTCGTTGTTGACGTTGCCGGGAATTGAGCGGAGCTCGCCAAGTCCTCCGTGCTCGTAATCCAGCGTGGTGCAAGCAATTGCGAACGGTCTGCGTGCTAACTTCAAGCCCAGAGGCGGCCCTGACTTCTGCTTTTATTTTAGTGGCGTTGATTGTTGGATCACGGGCTGCCAGCAATCTAATATAGCGCTTTTGGGCAGCTGTCAAAACAGTTGGGCGACCGCTGCGGGGTCGGTCAGCTAAATTCCCCATTCCGTGGTACCTCTGCAACGTAGCCACGACACAGGATTGGGATATAGCAAGTCTGCGTGCTAGTACTCTCGTGGTGTATCCTTCTTCCCTCAAAGTTACTATTCTTGCTCGTAAAACCTCTGATAATCCTCTTGGCATTTTTTCAATCACAACTTTCCGCAAAAAATATCTTGAATCGGTTATAATTGACTAAATTAGATTTCTGAATGAGCGTAAGCTAGGACTGAAAGCCTTTTAATATGAAAAAACAACTGAACGGTGTCATTGTTTTGTGTTCTAATTCTTTATTTTTAAATAAAGAATCTAAAAAGAAGAAAAAATCAAAATATAATCTACAGTAACAAAAAAGATTTCAGTTTTTCAAAGTGATCGCAAACTTTTTTTGATGTGTGTATGTCGAGCAGCAATACCAGAGGGAAAATTTTCTCATGTGGAGCATCGCGTTGATCACGAATCAGCTGTATTTAATTACGTATTGATTGGGCTGCGAAGTTAGAAATTATTACTAATTGAATTATGAGTTACCAAAAACCCCAGGTCTTGGATGTTTACATGTTTGTGATGTCGTTGTTTCTGGTTCCCACGACACAGGGTATCCTAGTGTGGGGCCAGAAGCAATGTATGTGCCTGTATGTAAATGTTTATGTTTATTGGCACACACTAAAAATAAGCGCTGAGGGCTTACTCTCTGAGCACAACACTGGGTCAGTTGGCTTTTGTGGCAACTTAGACGCACCACAGACTACCTCTATATATTTTTTCTGTTCTTTAATATTATGTTACTTATCTGTTTATTTTGTTACCGTGTGTCTGGTTGTTATGATGTCTTTTCTTTCTTAACAAAATTGAACCATCACATTAGCTTCATTTACCTGTACATTTTGCTTCTCATCCGAGCCGTCAGTGCGCAGGAAAGCCTCGTCAGTGTCGGAGCCCTCGACCTGCAGGAAACAGTTGGTGGTGTGCCCGATACCGGAGGGCAGGATCTTGTCGTGTAGCATGGCGTTGATCACTGTGCTCTTGCCGTTACTCGTCCTGGGGAGGCGATTAAAAAATTATGAAGGATGTAACAAAATCTCCATATATAGCACAAAATTGGGGGTACTACTGGTCAATACTAACTTTTACTAAGGGAAAACTTTGTGAACGCGAAAAAAAACAGCAGTGTTCCATACAAAAGTTATTACCTGCGGCATTAAAATGTATGGAACAGCTGATATTTTTTAGCGATTTTCATTTTCCATTTTGCCCCATTTTCGGATTTGTACGGAGATTTTGTTACATACATAAAGTCACGGCTGTATCCCAGAGGGGTAGGCAGAGACCAGGGACTGCCACTTGCCACGATCCTGACAGATCAATTTCGCTTCCTCAACATTCATTAGTCGTTGCAAGCACGCACGCCGGTTTCGGGTACTTTTTATCTTACCCTTTGCTAATACATCCCCTATTTGGTCGAAGCATGGGGATTTTGTTATAACCTATATATTTGTTGTGATTAAGTATCTAAACTCTTCCATTCTTTCAGGAAAGTTTTGTACTTAATTAGGTACCTAATGGTGAGTACCATTGGGCCGACAATATTGGCGGATTATGTGTGTCTGTGGAAGATGTTCGCAGGTTCGCCTACGACATAATCAGATGTCTGATGTTTGGTGACAATGATAAAGTCTCTCTACACAGTAAGACAATTTGACCGGCACTCGGTCTTTGTAACAGGATCGACATTATGATGCAATTATAATTTTATCACCATTTCTTTTTCTCGGGGTACCTTGAATATTGTTTTTTTTTCTCGCTATTGTTGACGCAACCATACACATAACAATATGTTAGTCCCGTCTTGACAATAGTCTTGAGCGATGTGCGTGCAGGTCATGCGCAAGTCGCAAGTTGAATGAAATCGAGCTCGGCGTGCCGGGCGTATTGTCCGTCTAAATACCTCCTGTACCCGTCGATATTCGCCTGCTAGTGCGAATGGCAATACGGAACGGAATGAGGCTGTTGTGTGCGGCTGCGCTCGCGCCTTTCCTAGCGGATATTATTGTCATGAACAGCCCATAGACAATTACGTACAGTCAAAGGAAACATCCAACAACACTAATTGATGAATGAGCATAATTTGTGGTCACAAGTAACAATGCGTCACGCGGTGCACGTGTTGTGATCGCTATATTATATTCGTAATCACCGGTTAACTTATAACCACACACTGAATAGTAGAGTGCTCAAGCACTGGGGGTCATCAGTATAGTGACCAAATTTTATGGCCATTAAGAACTCCCCTGTGTGGGTTACATTTGTAGTGCGCGCTTTTCGCATCAAATTCGTAAAATTAATAATGGTTGATTGGCAACTACTTTCCAGAAAATACAGGATTAGACTGGAATGGACAAAAATGGGAGGCACAAAGGCGACGTCGAACGACCATCTATGAGCCGCTACTCGCCGCTACTCATGCCTCATGATGTGCTCATACATTTTTACATAATTTAGCCACTAGCCGCACCGCGCCTAGCTGCTAACGGCGAGGTCGTGGCTTAGCCGATGTTAATAGACTAAATATGATGAGAAACTAAGCAATGACTTCTTATCTCTTAACTTTTAACATTGTACTGAGTGGTACTTATTTAAAATAAATCACAAGACACAAGACACATTTTATGACTCTTGCAGAGTAGAGTACTTGATAAATACATAAACTCATGCCTGTATCCCAAAGGGATAGGCAGTGCCAGGGGTTGGATGTATTAAAATTAAAATATTTAGATAGTGCGATAAGGGTCCAATACATACAGAAGGAAAGGAAATATCCACCACCACACCTGTTTGAGTACAGAATTAAAACAAAATTTTGCTGAATGGTTACACATAGGCACGAAGAAAAAGAATTATTCTATAGGCTGGTTTTGAAACTCAAATTGCTTGCCAATCTTAGCAATGCCCTCCTCTGAGGGTACAAACAGAAAATTGTCTTACCTTCCAAAGAAGGCGACCTTCATGTGATCCCTCTTGAGCACCTCCCGGATGGCTTGCACCTTGCTGACGAAGGCCTCCACATTGGCCTTGTCTTGTGGCGTAGCAATGCCATGCTCGCCTGACACCGCTAAAATAGACCAGTGAGTTTAGATTAAGCTGTACTGTTAAATCGGTCTCTGCCGTGTTTGTCCCACATTTTCGTGAGTACTGCTTATCAATCCTAATCATTTTTCTACCCCCTCTTGAAACCAGACAGCCAGTGAATACTTTCTTTGCAATAAGTTACTTTATATATGACATCTTCAGAGTACGATAAAGATTTTTTCTCTGACTGCAGAGATAATTCAAATGATATAATTATGATAAGTCTTGTAACGAAAAAAGGCAAAAAATCTACTGTAAAAATCCACTGCTTCCTTATATAAATGCCAAAATGTTTTTTTGGCTCTATGACATCACAACATACCAAATAAAAAGTATTAACATACACCATAGGTATTTCCCATGGAAACTACAATAGCATAATACACTAAAATTAAAAGTAAAATTATCAACTCACCATGCATGAATGTGACTGCATCTTTGACATAGTCATCAATCTCCACAAATATGTCATTGATCTTCTTCTTGGCCCTCACAAATATCTGGAGCGGCGAGTCCACATTGGTGACGTTGACGCGAACATTCCCATTATTCAGTGTGGAAACATTGTGCAGCCCGTCACCAGCCATCATAGATATAGTGCGGTTAACATATGCAGCCATACGGGAAGGAAAGACGCACGGTTGACTTTAGCTGAGCCTTATCCGAGACAATATTGACTTAATATATCACCGGAGAAGTTCTACCACTCACACAGAACATGCAGGACTCAACTGCAACAAAAATAAACAGGCAAGTAACAAATGGCAACCAAAAATAAAGTGTCAGCTACGGTCAGACAAATTATTTAACTGCTAGACCTAGTTAATTCAAATTAGATTAGCTACTAAAGCTTCTGAATAGATATTAGCTTCCAGTGAGCTTTTTTGGTATTTTGCACAAGCAGTGTTGGGTATTAAGTACTATGCCAGAAGCTTGAGAGGTTATATCTATGATAGAAACAGTTAAGACTAAAGACACAATATCACAATCAACGAAAGAGAACTTAGAACCGGGCAAAAGATAAGACAAAAGCTTGTGGTAAGAGAGAACTGTAAATGAACCTTGTCTTCATCATCTCGTTGCATCATCGAAAGTATAGCTCATCCCTTCAGTCCGGAAGCGTGAAAATAGTAGCACAGTAAGATATTGGGAAATAAAATGAGAAATTGATAGGAAAAACACCATTCGACGTAAAACAACTGACAGCCGCTAAATATACCTCAGTCAAATTGATTAGAAAACGAAAATCCCAGAAGAAAGTAACCGAATAAAATATGGGTTAGATTAATCGTGATAGTCTTACCTGAGTATCATTGGAACATAATTATCTTTCTAGGAAACTGATAGTGCGGAAAAATAATAAAATTAATTTTCAGCTAAAAATTGTTCGTTCATATAGTTTTTTATTTTCTTGTCTTTATTTCAGCAGTTTCGTTTCGTTTATGCAAAATCACAACAGAGAGTTTTGCATGAAAGAGCTTAGATTTACATTTAAATCAGCTAATAAAAATATTAAATACAATTTTACACGGTTTTATAGAACATTTCATGAATTTATTCTAATAAGTTCAAGTGAAGTTATGAAATGTGAATGCATGTATTTTAAAATAACGAAACGCTTTTTCATGTTTGCAAGACGTCTGGTTTTATAGTTGGATTTTCATATTTCTTTCTATTTTAATTATAAAAATAGCCTCCAAAATTAAAATGTAATTATAATTGCAAAAATTAATTCTAGAACAAAATCGATCGAAACATTTTTTTTCGTAACGTTATACCTATCTTTATGTTTCTTACCATACTTAGCATGCAGGTAACTAAACAAACATCTTACTGTCAGTTCGTCGTGGGTTTTAAATGGCGGAGTGTTTGCGTTTCTCAACTTTTGAATAAAATTTTAGGCCCTCTATTTTAGCTTATTTCGAAATATTCTTGTATTAAAAGGAGTTAATTCAAGTTACTGAAAATAAAAATGTCTCGTTCCGTGCGTGCTGAGACAAGAAACCGTGTCAAAGATGACATAAAAAGGGTCATGCAAGCTGTGGAAAAAGTTCGCCATTGGTATGACATCTTTTCGAAGGCTTTGAAGAGTAATTTCACTTCTATTCATAATGTTCCATATCTTACAGGGAAAAAAAATGGGTCACGATTGGTGAAACGACTATGAAAATTTACAAATGGGTCCCAATATCCACGAACGAGCAAAAGAAAAAACATGCGGCCAAACTTGAAAACAAGGAGAACACATTGACACCCAAGAAATTACATGACTCGTCCAGCTCCAACTTCGGCATGGCTGAAGACTCGAACACATGTAAGTTACAAATATGAGTACATACAAAACTCACGCCTGTATCCCGGAGGGGTATATTCTGGCAGATTCATCAACATTCATTAGTGGCTACTTGCTTGCCCGTCGGTCCTCTGTCAATCTCGCCTATTGGCACAATGTTTCATGAATTTTACCGATTGCGCCTGGTATTAGAATTATAAGAGCTAGCAAGAGGTATGTGGACAACTCGTCTCTAAGGTTTCCTCACAATGTTTTTCTTCACCTTTGGTGAGTGGTATTGCTCTATAAATTGACAAATGTTTAAAACAAAGTCATTGGTAAATGCTGGGATTCAAACCCGCAACCTCTCATGTGAGACTAGGGTTCTAACAATATGCTACTACTACACTGCCACTCATGACAAGCTTTGTCTACCACCTGTTTATAAATGCATTCGAAAGCTTAAAAAATTTGATAACATTGTTAGCAGATTATACAAGATCTATCCTGTTCCAGGTTTCTCAACAGTGAGTGACTCCCAAGGCCCCACTGAGTTCAACTCCAACAATTTCTCCGAGGACTCCAACTCCCAGAGCAGCGGCACCACTACCCCAGCAAAGCGGTTAAAAACCGACTGAGGCCTGGTGACGATTTAGGCCCCACGAAGGTCAGGGCTCGGGACACTGCAGTCCATTGTAAGACTAAAAGTAAAAGTTTGATACACCTAGTACTTGGTGAACATTTTTCCATGCTTGAGTGTAGCTGCACTTGACTGAACCTGATAGTAATTGGCCTGTTAGCAACACATTGTTCATTCCTGGCAAGCTGAAAGTAACATATAAGAACAAGGGAGCTTGAGCGATACTGATTGTGGTACACTACTTGTTATTTTCAAATCAACATTGTGTGGTTTTTCTTAACATGTTTCCAAACATGAAACTTAATAACTTTTATTTTTCATCTCATGGACTGCAGTGTCTGCAACTGCCGGCTGAGACTTTAAAACTGTGAGAGTGTCATAATACATTTTAAACTTAATAGTGTATGTGCTTGTTATTTATGTGTCACGCTCAATAGCTGATAATGACGTTAAGTTTAAAGGAACTGTGTTCCGGTTTGAGTTTAGTGATGACAGAGTTATGCTGTCTGTATTTTTAGGAGTCCAATTAAGATATGGGCCTGTCTACATTAAACTGGTTACTGGTGAATGTGAGTGTGTTTGGTGTAGGCTAGCCTTTAGATGAAATTATATTATGTGTTGTGTTGTGGAATTTGGAGATTCTTAGTTTTAGAATTGACCAGACACTGTGCTGCAATAAATTCAATAAGATTTTAATTAGAATCAACTCCAATTTAGAATTACTGAACAAAATGTACAATTATTTCAATGTTAGAATAGAAATTTATTTTACCAATTTCAATGAAACTTTATTTGTTTTTGTCAATGGCGTACTTAATCTTGCTACCTAACAAGTTTTAAATGTTCACTGTCTTGAAAAGTGTATATAGGTACTATTAATGATACTAGATTTATGAAGAGGATGATAATTGTAATATTTAGCAATACAATAGTACAATAATATAAAAATGTCTTCAATAACTGGCTTGGTTTGACTCACCAAATCATTGAATTGCCTGAAATCAATACATAAATCATTTCTGAACGGTACACATACTAAGTACCTACATTGTAAAATTGCTCAGGCTGAAGGCACTGGGGGGCTACTACGTACGATTTGACCTACTCCGAACTGTCAAACACTTACATATTTTGACACCTTGGGGTGGTCAAAAATGTCATACTCTCTGGCAGACACACTAATCGAATTGTAGTTTTAACTTTCACCAAATAATTGTGCATAATTTGTGCACCTTAAAAAATGTACTGTAACCAATTACAAGTATCATGATTTAAAGCTGGGGTGTATGCTCCTCTGCAGTACAACCTTAAATCATGATGTACTTGGTACCTGTAAGTGGCAACAGATAACAGTACAATTAGTAAACAATTAATTGTACACGATTTGATTAGTTTGTCTGCCAGAGAGTATGACACAACCCAATAGAGTGGACAGTTACGTAATATGAGGGCAGACCTGCCTGAGCATACTAGGGCAGTGGTTCTACGGTTTTACTTTATGGACCTCCACACATCAGACTGAACTTCCATTGAAGTTGTTATTATTGATCGAGCTTATTATTGGCCACTTATGTTGAAATAGAGCGAAACGGTTCATCGGTATTTCGAAACGGTGTTTGTAACATAATTCGTGGAGTCATGATGAGTTACAGAACCCACTTTAGAAATCGCTGTTTTACACAATCAGAAAACATAATAAGTGATACCTCTTTAGTCATGTTGTAAATACAAATTAAAACTTCCGAGCGTACTACTAAACTCGTTAGTTTAACGTTTATACAGTGGGGAAAATGGGGAGTTCTACCGTCAATACAACTTTTACTGCAGGGAAAATGTTCTTACTTTTACTATGGGACCCATATCCATATCTATCATGGGTCGATATAAGAGATATGGATATGTTATTTCTCCTTCGGCAAATTCTCCAATATGAGGTTGCCTGGAAGAAATTGCTATTAGAATTGAGTTGAGAAATCTGGTTTCAATAAATTCGCGCCCAATAAGTCCCACTTCGCAGGGCGGCTGGTAAGCGTTGGAGGAGAGTAGCCGAGGACCGTTCTCAGTGGCGTGCAATCGGAGAGGCCTATGTCCAACAGAGGACAAGCATAGGCTGATGATGATGTGCCACGGTACCTCTCCGTCTAAGTACCAGAACAATGACCCGCGGACCCCCGACACACACGCACTGCTCTGGCTGGCAACTAGTTGTTCTCATATATTCGAGTTAGTGTCGAGATATTTTTGGACATTGCATTAAAAAATAAAAACTATTTTTTAAAGCACGTTCATTTTGTTGTGGCTTCAAACCACCCAAAATTTGCAAAAATATGTACCTAATCACTTCGGAGATGTATCTCTGATATTTTCGTCTATCTAAGGCTTGGGCCGGTCATGGAGGTCGCGGAAACCGAAGAGGTCGGCCCCGAGCACAAGGACTCTATGACGGAGTAACGGTCAGACAGTTCCATTTCTTTTATGCCAAGTAGTTGCGTGAGGAAGTCGCTGTATGTTATAGTCTGAAACAAACAATGCTCTTAATATTAGGCAGCGGCGACCGGGGCCGCGTTTCGTGAAACCACAATCATAATTTTCTCGTGGCTGCCTCGTTGGTCTAGCGGTATCACGTCTAATTACGGTGCCCGGGGTCGTGGGTTCGATTCCCACTGGAGGCCGCCGTAAAATTGTAGAAATTGCCTCAGTCTGGGTGTATTTCCATGTTTGGGATGTCCTTGTCTGGTTAATATCATCATCAGCCATTGAACGCCCACTGCAGGACAAATGCCTCCTTCGTGGTTGTCATAACCATGAGGCGGTTTACCATAATCGCCACGCTTGGCAGGTGGGTTGGCGATCGCAGTATGCGGTAGGAATCTCAGGAAGACGCTGCTGCCCGTCACCTGGTCGATTTCCTCAGTCGCCTTCTACGACATCCACGGAAGTAAATGGAGCACCATAGCACACCGTATCCTACTTAGCTTGGGACCAGAACAAGTGATGTATCGTGTGGAAGTTATTATTATTATAGTTTATTTTATTATGACAATTCGATGTACATTGCGTATCTGAGTATTCTTATTTAGGTTCATTTTTGGGTTAATCAACTTTGCAATGCACATCGAACTGTCATAGTAAACCATGAATACTCTCTCTCCTTACCTCTCACTAACACAATATAACGTAGGTATAAGCGAAATGTAAATAATAATAATAACAGACACACAGCACAGTCACTTGTCCTACGTAGTGTGCTATGGTAACCAGGCAAGGATATCACAAACATGGTAATACACCCAGACTGAGGCCATTAGTACAAATGTACGGCGGCCCCCAGTGGGAATCGAACCCACGACCTCCGACTTGGTACTCAATCAGACTGTCAGACATGATACCGCTCCAGACCTACGAGGCAGTACATTTCGCCTAATTCCCTTCTATGGTTACAGACGTTCCGCAGCCAATCTTCATTGAACCCACTGTGGAAGTACCTATATATACCTTCTTACAATTCCTACAATATACACACATCAAAAAAAGTTTGCGATCACTTTGAAAAACTGAAATCTTTTTTTTTTCTGTAGATTATATTATGATTTTTTCTTCTTTTTAGATTCTTTATTTAAAAATAAAGAATTAGAACACAAAACAATGACACCGTTCAGTTGTTTTTTCATATTAAAAGGCTTTCAGTCCTAGCTTACGCTCATTCAGAAATCTGATTTAGTCAATTATAACCGATTTAAGATATTTTTTGCGGAAAGTTGTGATTGAAAAAATGCCAAGAGGATTATCAGAGGTTTTACGAGCAAGAATAGTAACTTTGAGGAAAGAAGGATACACCACGAGAGTACTATCACGCAGACTTGCTATATCCCAATCCTGCGTCGTGGCTACGTTGCAGAGGTACCACGGAATGGGGAATTTAGCTGACCGACCCCGCAGCGGTCGCCCAACTGTTTTGACAGCTGCCCAAAAGCGCTATGCTATCCAAAACGACGATTGCTGGCAGCCCGTGATCCAACAATCAACGCCACTAAAATAAAGGCAGAAGTCAGGGCCGCCTCTGGGCTTGAAGTTAGCACGCAGACCGTTCGCAATTGCTTGCACCACGCTGGATTACGAGCACGGAGGTCTTGGCGAGCTCCGCTCAATTCCCGGCAACGTCAACAACGAAGATTGCAGTGCGCTAGACTTCGGCAAAATGAAGAAGGCGAGGAAGAAAACATTTGGCAAAATTGTCTCTTCGTTGACGAATCCCGAATCAGCACTCATCCAGATAACCGACGTGTCCGTGTCTGGAGAAGACCAGGCGACCGTGAAAGACAAAGAACTGCCACTGGAACAGTTCAGCAAGGCGGAAAATCGGTGTCCTTTTGGGGTGGCATTATGATTGGAGCTAGAACGCCTTTGATCCCGTATCGGGGCTACATGACAGCAGACATGTACAAAGCAGTTGTTATTGATGATATCGTCAGACCATTCCGAGTAAACCATGGGCACCAATTTGTACTGGTCGATGATAATGCGCCCGCACATCGAGCTCAACGAGTCAATGCTGCTCTTCAAGAATACGATATCACACGTTTAGACTGGCCTGCCGGCTCGCCCGACTTAAACCCAATACAGCACGCGTGGGATGCTCTTAAACGAGCTGTATGGAACCGTGAGCCACGTCCCCAGACAGTTCCAGAGCTCAGGGAAGCCGCTATTGAAGAATGGGATAGGTTACCCCAGGAAATGCTGGATAACTTGATCCTCAGCATGCCCAGGAGGATCTCCGCATGTGTTCGAGCCAGGGGAGGAGTTATTTTATATTGAATTTAACCTTTTAATAATAAATTGTTGTTCAAGTTTAATTAAACAATACTTTTCTTTCTATGAAATTTCTATCACAATTACATTATGATTAATGGCTCAATTTTTTTTAAATAAATAATAAAAAATAGTTTTATATTTTAATTTCAAACAGGGTATTCCTATTTAAAGAAAGCATACAACATAGATTTTTTCTTGATAAAGTTAAATTTAAAGAATTATAGGAGCTTATGCTATTGATCACAAACTTTTTTTGATGTGTGTAGGCAGCAGAACTGAAAGAGCAAAAGGTAAATAGATGTCCGGTCCCTTTCTTTCATTAACTGCGTTACAATCTACTGTCAGCTGTCAGTTGATTTTTTTTACTCGCTTTGGCCATATTACCTACAACACTGGCGCCACCGAGGAAAAAACAATCATATCTTTTTTACAGATCGAATTTTGCATATGTAATGTGTGTGTCTGTACATTCTTTTAATCATGTTAATAGTGATTTTTAGGACCCATGGCCATAAAACTAAGGCAAAAATTAAAAAAAACCTAGGACTAGATAGCATTAACGTTCTACACACACTTTTTGCAAATACGATCTGTAGATATATATTTTTTCGTTGGTGGCGCTAGTTAGCCCAGTGGAACCCCATAAAATGTGTTTTTTCCAGCCTTCTCTCAGAGTGTATGGGCTTATTTACCACGCGTGCCCACCGCGGGTTGGCGATTTCACGCGCTGAGATATGTGAACACGATAGACACTTCGGTTACCTCACGATGTTTTTCTTCACAGTTAGCGAGTGATATTGCTACTATGACTACAAATGTATGTTGTAACTTAGAGAACAAAGTTAGGTAGGTATATTGGTATTGATCCAAAGCTACCTAGTATTATTTCAAGCAGCGCGGAGACAGTAGAAACAAGCCTCACCGGCGGCAAGAAGGAGAAGTCGTCGTCTTGCATGCTGGCGCGGTCCTCAAAGCTCAGCCCCGACAGGATGGACAGCAGGTACCATGACTGCTCGCGGGAGAAACACTCGCCTGGAGAGGCGAGGCGTTGTTACCAAGGTGAGTGAGGATTTTGAAGTTGCCACTTTTTTATTTTTTTTATTTCATGTGATTTTACGGTTTTAAGCTTTGCAATGGAGCTGTCTGATAGATAGGTAACGCTTAAAATTGTATGTGTTAAATAAGTGTCACAAATCTTTATTTGCTGTAGGTGAGACAGTAAAGTATTTATATGTAGGTAAAGTAAACAACCTTAATAAAATAGTAGGTAGGTATAACAATATTCAGCGATACATATTTTCCATTTGCGGCCCCACGAATAGAATTTATATTCTCCTAAGTACCTACACAATATACCATGAGTTTGAATTTATACTTATTTATATAACTAAGTCGATAATATTGTAAACTACGAAAACACAGATATTTCGGAAAACAAATCTGAGAAAAAACCCACGGAACAATAATTAATCAATACAACAAACATGATTTTTTGCCGTTTTTCTCGATTTGTGTCTAATGTTGTAGGTATAGATATTAGAACGGAACCCTTAGTGCGGGAGTTCGACTTGCATTTAGCCGGTTTAGTTATTATTAAACTTTTTTTTCTTAGCAACAAAGGGCCCGAATATATTGTACCCAAAAGGCTATGTAAAGGATCTTTAATTTCATTTTTTTTGCACTTTTATTGTGTATGGTGTGCAACAAAGAGTCTAGTTCCTTTGCACATACCATAACCGGACAGCATTTCGAGGAGCTCCTCCCGCGTCATGACGTAAGAGTCGTTCTTGAAGCGCGCGAAGTTGCGGAAGGCGTTGCGCACGCGCACCACGCTGTCGCCGTAGGCCGGCCGGTGGTTCAGGTACAGTTTGACGAACTCCTCGAAGTCCACCTCGCTTGACGGCTGACGTTGGCTCACCTTGTACACAGCCTCCACGATAAGGTTCTCCACCTGTGCAGTCTCCAATGTTAAAGCTAGCATTTTGTTTTGCTGCAAAACCACTATGCCTACTCCGAGTAGGACACACTAATTAGATTTTTAAGTGGTGCCCTCATGGCACCATTACTGCTGGGAGTGTGCGCGGCGTGTTGTCTACGTATCAGGAGAAAATCACCGAAATTTCACGTTCTTTTGGACAACGTGAATGGCCGATTTCTCATTGGACGATTAGTAACTGCATGACATTGTTGGACAACATTCGCACAAGGGACGACCTTAGTAAACGTATGAAACTACCAGTCCGATGACGTCGTGTCATGTTCAATGTGAAAGCGGCCAATAGAGCTTACCGCTCTGAGTATAGACCTCACCCGATAAGAATGATAGTCTTACTTCATATTTCGTGGGAAAGAAACCCAGAGCGCGCATCAAATCCAATAAGTATGAAAACCTTCATATGCCGTATTGACATAAGATAAGATAAGAATATTCTTTATTGTACACTAGCGAGCACATGACATAAAAATTTTAAAAATACACAGTACAATAGGCGGTATTATTGCTAAAAGCAATTTCTTCCCAGACAACCCTATGAGGGAAAGTTGCTGAAGGAAAAATGAGTCAGGCAGTCAGCGCAAATATGATATTAATATACATACTTATATAAATAACAATCTGATGAGAGTTAACAGATACAGAAACTGGACTTCGAACAGATCTCGCATCTCTTGGATGGGAATAGCCAGCCGTTGTCCGATAGTCGTTCTTACGAAACGTGCAATGAAACTTCTGTGGCTTCAAGCACAGTAAAACTTACTGCATATTCTGTAGGGAAGAATCCTAGCGCGCGCATCAAATCCGGCAGCGAGGCGATCGGTATGAAATCCTTCACATGCCGAATTGCCGGAGAGAAGGTACCCTGACATAGAATCTGGATGTAGTAGAATAGATCCCGTATTTCCTGAAAGAGCCAGCCGGGGCGACCATCCTCGATGATGCAGTAGTAAGGGTCGAGGTCTATGCCGCCTTGCTTTGTCGTTATGTCCACTGATCTGTTGGAGGTGCATGTTAGAATTTGCTAGGTACTCGAGAGCCGACCACATTGTGAGGGTGATCGGAGACAGTAGACGTAACTAATAGACGTCATACTGGTTAGCGTGAAAGTGGATCTATCACGGACGTACAGTTAACAGCACATCAACCTTTACATTGCTTTACATGCGTGAATTCTAATGAGTTACGTTAACGATGACGACAACAAAAATGTAAAGGTTGACCTGCTACCGGCAGTACTTATGTATGAGTTGGTATTTGGTTTAGTTACCGTAGTTCTGGTTTACTGTCAAGGAGGTCATGAAATCTTATTTTTTTATGATGTAGGTAGGTACACTTGTTTAAATCAGTATTGATGATATGAGGTACTTACACCTGTTTAAACAAGTTTGGGTCAAAGGTGGGTGATAGGGACCTACTTGAATTTAGCCGCCCATTGCACCATACACGAATCTTTGGCTCCGATCGTGAAGAGCGTTCCAATGTCGTCTCGGAAGCACCACCCAGTTATCTACAAATTGAGGTCTTTCAAGATGGTGATACATAAAGGCTCTTCGTGTAACGGCAAAAAAATACTAAAAAGGCGTAAAAAAGTGTCCATCGACGTGACTGCTAGTCTGAATTGGAACTGCCACGTCTGCCAAAACAGCCCAAAAGCCTGCACAAACTTGGGACCTTATAAGTTGGCGACGCGGTAGATCAAAGCGATGATAGTGGTTTGACCACCTCACCTGTTAGTAAAGCACAGGGTTGTCCAGGCTCCTAGTTTGGGACCGTTATAAGTAGGAAGAGAAGTTATACTAAGTATACCATAGGTGCAAGTAACGAAAAAAACAAAAAAGGAGATTTTCTTGTTATCACTCCCAACTCAGTAGAATTTCAAAATGCTTTACCTGAATAGGATGCCCCATCACCCCTGTATGCTTCCATGGATTGCCGTCCAAGGGCATTTTATGCATCCCTATCACGGTCTTAGTAGTGAACAGCAAGTACTGCTGTGTGGTCCCGTTGTACCGTCCGAGGACCAGTTTCACCCTGCACACAGGTGTGTCATAGCGCGGTCCTAAGATGGTGGAGAGAGTCATTGTGGTCTGGTAGTTCAGGATCTTGTATTTGTTCTGTGGATGAGGTTAACCCGACGTGAGTGAGGTGAGAAATTGTTACACCAGCTATGAGGTGGGTATGAGATAGCCGGAACTATGATGGTAAATTTTTGATACTACGATTGTGTAATTATGTTTTTCGACTTAAGACATATTAACAAGATGAAAAAATAAAATACTAGCATTAAGTACAAAAAACGTTCTTTTTTTCGTTCAAATAACAAAGTGCCTAATTTCCATCAAAAAAATACAAGTTTAGTAAAATACCTAATGTTTTATGTTTTTGAGTTCTTTTCTTGTAAAATCAAACGTTATCGCAAATTATATGATAAATCAACATAATAACAGTGTCTCCTTATTATTATAACTAAAAAGGATCCGAAAAGTCTTATGAGATCATGTAACATAGCACCGAAGTTACACTTGCGAATTGTGTATCGACCGTCACCGGCGGCGCAACGCTATACTCGACTGTGTACCTAGCCCTCACACCCTTACCTCCAGCTAATGAAACGTCAGGACTTGCATGACAACAATAACATTAAATAATCTGCGATTGAAAACTTCCCGCGTATGACATACCCGACCTCACTCACGCCGGGTTAAGTTGGGTACAGAGGAGCATGACATATAACGATATCATATTGTGGATATATGTATAAACATGGTGGGAACAGGAAAACGGCAGAATGCGAATGAAAAAAAAAATTTAATTGTAAAAGATTGACATATGTACAATATTAACATTAACAGCTTTTGAATCTTTTACAGGTGATCTTGGTACAGGGCTTAATGATCGTTTCAAGACCACCTACGCCCACCTACCTACGTATTACCTAAGTACCTACGTACACCTACGCTTAGCCTATTATGAAGTCATCGCCGTCTCAGAGAGAGCAAGATGTGCTGGATATGAACGTTACATGGGTGAGAAGAGAAGTTTGACTATTTGTTACGAGATGAGCTGAGCTCAATATAAGATCAGTCGTACGTACTTCATCGTTAGCAAACAGCAGCATTGGAATATCGGTCCTATGTTCTTCAGGGTTGAGTGTAGTATCATTCGGCCAGTTGATGCCACACAAAGGCACTGCTGCCTGCTCGATGCGATCCAGACTGAGGATCTCGAGGTACTGATCCGAGCTCTGTCCAAGGTCGTACTCAACCATTATTCGGTCCACGCCTGGAAAGTAAGGATTAGATGCAGGAAATTGTGAGAAATTCTCATAGCGAAAGTCACGGACCAAAGGTCGATTCAAATGCCCTCAGCCTACGGGTTCAGTACACGCCAAAAGTTGAGAAGATGGAATGTTTGATCTTGTGCTCATGGCTGTTGGATAGTCAAGAGCCTCACTCTGTGAGATTCGACCTTCCGGTTCGACATATCTCTTGAGCGCTTTGTTTTCGGCCACATTCAACTTATTTTGTCTAACTTTTTCTTAAAGTGCCTAGGCATCATGGGTGGTCGGCAGTCAGCTCTCTACATCGTTTTCTATTCTGTGCGGTTCTAAATAATTCTTTCGCGGTTAGGCTTTACAACCGGTCGGATTTGTGCGTCATACATACCTAAGGAAATAAGCTTGTAATTCCCGTCCTCGTTTTGTTCGGGCGTGAAGAACACCGTGGAGATATTCTTGTAGTGTGCCCGGTGTTTGCCCACAAACACCCAGCTCAACGTCGAGCAATCGTATATGTACACACACACTGTCCGCTCGGCGTCCTAAAACAAACATCATTCCCTCACGCTGATTCCTCGGAGGGGCAAATAAGGACAACATTGAAGTGGGCCAACGTTTAACCGGATATTTGGTCATAAGTAACTTGCCGTAATCAGAGAAGTTAACTAAATACAACTTCCTTCAAACGCTCTGGTCGTAGGAACTTAGCCAGGCCGCGTCAGTCTATCTGACGTCTTGAGTTCGATTTCCTATAGGCCCTAGAAGTTTTAAAAAGTTTCAGAGTCAGCTGTAAGGACACCATTGGATTAGGCCTATGTGTTGCAAGCCAATAAGTAACAAGCCGTGAATCTATAAAACAGCCTCCTGATAACGCTGTAGGTAGATTTAGGACCCTAGAAGGCTTACGCCTCCGGGCCAGGATGGTACCTATTCATTAAGTTTGGGGAACCTCTTCGCTAACGATACGCTAAGATGAAGTGGTAGCAACTGCTCGTCAGTCTAGGTCAGGTAAATATTAAGGGTTAAAGTATGAAATTGCCGTTTTATTGCAATAGGTTCTTTGAATTGACCCTTACCCACAATATTGACTCACTTGCGTCAAATCAATAAAATAAAAAATACGAAAAATGGGTGCCTCATAATCACTCGAATTTTCGCAGTATCCATCTTTCTTGTCTAAATTGAATAACAAAAACAATTGAAAGTCGATATTCAAATGTTTCACATTTTTTAAAAAAAGAATATCATAGAAACCATTTAAAAAAGTTTCATTCGAAAACCTCAAACCATGAAGATTCTATGTCAATTCAAAGAACCTATTGCAATAAAACGGCAATTTCATACTTTAACCCCTATTATTTCAGCTCTTCGATTGGTCCCCGGCCCGGTGAAATCGATTTTTGAAATGAAATGAAACTTTATTGCTTGAATTTGGGTTACAGGTGCTTTATATAAATAGGTACATGTCCAAATTCTTCCTTTTCAGGAGTAAGCACATTTTCTTTTATCTAATGCTATAATAAATTTAAAATTTATACTATTTACATATTTATTTACAACTAACCTCAATCTTAAATTCTAGATATTCTTTTATTGAGTAAAAACCATGAGACAGTAGGTAATGTTTTGTAAGCTTCTTGAATTTATGGATTTCTTCGACTTTATATATATCTGGTAGTTTATTAAGTATGTCAATACACATTATGAAACAGTTTTTGGTTGTTAGCGTTAATTTTACAGGTGGTCTATGCAATTTATATTGATATTGAGTTCGTATGGCACGTTTGCAGACATCGTGCTTGTTTTGGAATAAATACATATTTTTTTTTTACAAATGTGCAAATTTCCAGAATATACAAACACGGTAATGGTAGAATTTCATTTTCTTTAAAATACGGTCGACATGAGTCCGTTTGGCGTAGACCAAATAATGCCCGAATACAGCGTTTTTGCACTTTGAATGCCTTGTCAACATCGGAGGAGGTGCCCCATAGTACGATTCCATAGCGCAAGATCGAGTCTACATAGCCATTATATGCCTCTTTAGCTGCTTGTAGTGACACCGTCTGACTAATTTTTCTTAGCGCGTATACAAATTTGTTAATTTTTGTACACACACTCTCTACATGATATTTCCAGTCACAATGGCTGTCAAC
This sequence comes from Yponomeuta evonymella, assembly GCA_963969515.1. NCBI lineage: Eukaryota > Metazoa > Arthropoda > Insecta > Lepidoptera > Yponomeutidae > Yponomeuta > Yponomeuta evonymella. The sequence continues at coordinate 20,137,593 of OZ018346.1, read as the reverse complement.
GATTAACCCCAAAAACTTTGTCGCTGTTACTTCTTCTAGACTTTCACCGTTGTGTTCAATAGTTAAGTTTTCTTTTTTCTTCCTATTACTACAAAATTGTATATATTTAGTCTCATTAATGTTAACCTTTAAATTATTTGCAGAGAGCCAAGTGACAACTTGTCCTAGTGACTTATTTACTTCTGCATTATATGTCGATACATTTTCCCTTCTATAATGAGTGTTGTGTCATCAGCAAGTAGAATACATTCATTGGATATATAGTCAAATTGAAAACAATTTTTTGTCAAGTTTCCCGATTTGATAAGTTTCAAGTCAAGAAACATAATACTCACTGCAGTGGCTAGGGTCTTGGAGTCGGGGCTGTAGTTTATCTCCTGGATAGCGCTCTTCGTATCCTTGTGCGGATTCGCGGTCAGTATCGATATCGTCGTGGGGTGCAGAAATATTATCTCGCCGGTGTTCATCCCGCAGGCTAGGTGGAGGCCTGCGAGACGTTATTTATTGACACTGTAGGTTCACTAGTGCACTAACCAATCGCATATTTCAGTATCGTAACTCTGATATTAACTGCGATGCATCTGATTCATATAAATATATATCAATAATCTTTAAAAAGAACCACGAAATATACAACGCAAGAGGCAGAAATGGGGATAAATTACATGTACCGTCCCAAACACTAGCTTTACACTCTCGCAACTCTTACTGTATGGCTATAAAGATTTATAATCACTTGCCTCAAAACATCTCAATCCTGCCTCTTACTAAATTTAAAACACAGTTATATAAATTCCTATTAGATAATATGTATTACAGTGTAACAGAATTTCTTGACGACCGTCTCATTAATTAACAACTTGGGTACCTTTATAACATAGTAAAAAAAAACAATGTTCCTAATAGATTAATACAACTTCATTTTTTTCCTCTGGGGTACAAGTAATTAATATGCTAACTTTCAGTTACATAGGTACCTACTGATAGTTTGTGTTTAATATTCATTCTAAGATTCTAAATTTGTTATTTATGTCGTAGCCATATCGTAGATTGTGCCATATCATGATGTGGTTAGCCATATCACGAAATGTGTCCTTTTCATGAAAAGGCCAAGTCAAACTGGCCGTATCGTTTAAGCATCAACGTTTGACGATATGGCAATCTACGTTTTGCCATATCATAATGTAGGGTACCCATGACTTTTCCATGCACCAACCTGATTTGAGTTTGACATATATACTGCATTGAGCTGAAAAATAGATTGAAGATGCCTAACGTATTATGTGTTTTGGTGCATTTGAACCTTATAGGTTGATTAAAATACCAATAAAAGAAGCAACAGTTTATATTTTATCACTCGTAAAATACAATGCGGTACAATGATTACAACAAAATGAGATTGCTGCACTACTTTCCTCATTTTGCACAGTAAGTATTTACGGGAATATTGCCGTCAATAGAAATATTTTTTGTCGCCTCCATGGTAGAAATACACAACAAACTAACATCAGCGCCTCTAACGGTGGATAATGGAAGTTCGTATTTTACGATATGGCCGCTAACGTTTGGCCGCATCATGAAATAGTCATGCATTTCGCTATTCAAATCGTCAAACGTTTGTCGCTCATTGATCTGGCTGAGCAATTTCATGATACGGCCAGTTTCACTTGGCCTTTTCATGAAAAGGACACATTTCGTGATATGGCTAACCACATCATGATATGGTCAATTCTATGATATGGCTACGACATTTACATTATTCTCAAAGCCTAATATTTGCACGCCTTAACTGGTAACATGCATGTTCTTTTCAATTCCTTACCAGCTACTTTAATGTATTTACCATGCTTTAGCAAATAAAATGTTTCATCTTATCTTATCTAACGGCCTTAGTAAATGTATGAAACGATCAGTCCGATTCGTGTCATTACCGTTATCGTTCGATGGAAAACCGTCATTTCAGAGAGAAAGACAGCAGGCAATGGGCGGTTTCACTTTAGACGCAATGGACGGTTTCACTTTAGACGATAGCCACAACGACATCTAGTGTACTACATTGACTACGGGGTTGGCTGGCCGTTGAATGAAAAAAACTGGACAAGTGGGAGCCGGACTCGCCCACCGAGGGTTCCGTAAAAATTTGTAGGTCCTAACATATAAATAATTAAAGAATCGACAAACCTGAAGGTGAATACTTCAGACTCGTGACAGAGTACTCTGGTATTATGAAGTCGCTCGTGCACCTGCAGATTCAGTGTTATTGAAATCTAAGGGGAAAGGGGAATGATCCTTACTAATATTATAAACGCGAAAGTTTGTAACCGGTGTGAAGTTAGCTGACAAACTTAGCTGACAAACATAGCTGACACTATTACACGACCAAATAAAATGGTCGTTTTTAAAAAAGGCTTTCATAAGCCAGTACGACAAAATGCCTGTGGCAATAATAAATTTATAATGGTATTAAACGGTCAAGACCGAAGACCAAATGTTATATTTAGAATTAAGAAATACTGTCCCATCAAAAAATATTCTGAGATAAGCTCCTCACAACTAAGCTAATTTGGGGAACATTCTGACCGTACGTAATTGTGACAATAAAAGATGTTAAAACATATCTTAATTATGGCTCAATACCGTGGCATAGCAGTGAAAACGTGAAGAAATAAAAAATATTCGCAAAATTTTCAGTACGCGTTTATGTTTCTTATTGGGATACTAAAAAAATTAGAATTTCTAGAAGGCTGGATCTTAGTTATTACGGTTTCTTAGATACTAAGGAAACTGTTAAGGTATAAATAGAAGCATCAAACCCTTCAGTTTTTGTGATAAAGTGGAGCAGACAAACAATTTGTGAGAAAAATCTCTCCGGAGTTGCGCCCTCGACGACATACCGCAGAAAAAAGAATTTCTACCACTTTAGAAATACAAAATTATGATTGCATAGACTCTTAAGTATTTTAAATAAATCAATTTATATCTTCAGACCATTCAATTTTTCTGAAATCGGGCGATAGACAAAAATAATGGAGAAAATTTAAAATAACCTTTGTGTTTTTCTTGAGATATACAAAAAAAAACGAATTTCTAACAGGCTGGATTTATGTTATTTCGGTTCCTTAGATACTACTTAAACTCCTCAACTATAAATTGAGACATGAAACCATTCAGTTTTTGTGATAAAGCGGAGCTGACAAATAATTTGTGAGAAAAATCTCTCCAGAGTTTCTTTCTGGGCGACGTATTGCAGCAAAACGAATTTCTAACACTTTAGCAATGCAAGATTATGATTGCATAGACTCTAAAGTATTTTAAATAAATCAATTTATATCTTCAGACCATTAAATTTTTCTGAAATCTGGCGATAGACAAAAATAATGGAGAAAATTTAAAATAACCTTTGTGTTTTTCTTGAGATATACAAAAAAAACGAATTTCTAACAGGCTGGATTTATGTTATTTCGGTTCCTTAGATACTACTTAAACTACTCAACTATAAATTGAGACATGAAACCATTCAGTTTTTGTGATAAAGCGGAGCTGACAAATAATTTGTGAGAAAAATCTCTCCAGAGTTTCTTTCTGGGCGACGTATTGCAGCAAAACGAATTTCTACCACTTTAGGAATGCAAAATTATGATTGGATAGACTCTAAAGTATTTTAAATAACTCAATTTATACCTTCAGACCATTCAATTTTTCTGAAATCGGGCGATAGACAAAAATAATGGAGAAAATTTAAAATAACCTTTGTGTTTTTCTTGAGATATACAAAAAAAACGAATTTCTAACAGGCTGGATTTATGTTATTTCGGTTCCTTAGATACTACTTAAACTCCTCAACTATAAATTGAGACATGAAACCATTCAGTTTTTGTGATAAAGCGGAGCTGACAAATAATTTGTGAGAAAAATCTGTCCAGAGTTTCTTTCTGGGCGACGTATTGCAGCAAAACGAATTTCTACCACTTTGAGAATGCAAAATTATGATTGGATAGACTTTAAAGTATTTTAAATAAATCAATTTATACCTTCAGACTATTCAATTTTTCTGAAATCGGGCGATAGACTTAAATAATGGAGAAAATTTAAAATAACCTTTGTGTTTTTCTTGAGATATACAAAAAAAACGAATTTCTAACAGGCTGGATTTATGTTATTTCGGTTTCTTAGATACTACTTAAACTACTCAACTATAAATTGAGACATGAAACCATTCAGTTTTTGTGATAAAGCGGAGCTGACAAATAATTTGTGAGAAAAATCTCTCCAGAGTTTCTTTCTGGGCGACGTATTGCAGCAAAACGAATTTCTAACACTTTAGCAATGCAAAATTATGATTGCATAGACTCTAAAGTATTTTAAATAATTCAATTTATATCTTCAGACCATTCAATTTTTCTGAAATCGGGCGATAGACAAAAATAATGGAGAAAATTTAAAATAACCTTTGTGTTTTTCTTGAGATATACAAAAAGAACGAATTTCTAACAGGCTGGATTTATGTTATTTCGGTTCCTTAGATACTACTTAAACTACTCAACTATAAATTGAGACATGAAACCATTCAGTTTTTGTGATAAAGTGGAGCTGACAAATAATTTGTGAGAAAAATCTCTCCAGAGTTTCTTTCTGGGCGACGTATTGCAGCAAAACGAATTTCTACCACTTTAGGAATGCAAAATTATGATTGGATAGACTCTAAAGTATTTTAAATAAATCAATTTATACCTTCAGACCATTCAATTTTTCTGAAATCGGGCGATAGACAAAAATAATAGAGAAAATTAAAAATAACCTTTGTGTTTTTCTTGAGATATACAAAAAAAACGAATTTCTAACAGGCTGGATTTATGTTATTTCGGTTTCTTAGATACTACTTAAACTACTCAACTATAAATTGAGACATGAAACCATTCAGTTTTTGTGATAAAGCGGAGCTGACAAATAATTTGTGAGAAAAATCTCTCCAGAGTTTCTTTCTGGGCGACGTATTGCAGCAAAACGAATTTCTAACACTTTAGCAATGCAAAATTATGATTGCATAGACTCTAAAGTATTTTAAATAAATCAATTTATATCTTCAGACCATTCAATTTTTCTGAAATCGGGCGATAGACAAAAATAATGGAGAAAATTTAAAATAACCTTTGTATTTTTCTTGAGATATAAAAAAAAAAACGAATTTCTAACAGGCTGGATTTATGTTATTTCGGTTCCTTAGATACTACTTAAACTACTCAACTATAAATTGAGACATGAAACCATTCAGTTTTTTGATAAAGCGGAGCTGACAAATAATTTGTGAGAAAAATCTCTCCAGAGTTTCTTTCTGGGCGACATATTGCAGCAATAGTAGATTATGTACTAAGGGAATAAAACCATGTATTATGTCATGGGCGGCATATTGAACCCTGAGCGGAGCGAAGGACTCCGAGTTAACTCGCGAGCGCAGCGAGGGAGTTAAATTTTAACTCCTGAGCGAAGCGAGGGAGTTATGTAGAGTCCTGAGTGAAGCGAGGGGTTCATACCGCCCGAGACTAAGACATGTTTTATTCCAGAGGTGAATACTCTACTTTTCACACCATCTGGGAGACAATAAAAAGACAGGGCTGCATAAGTTGAAAATATGTATTAAAACCTGAAATTAAATATAAAGTCCACACTCTTTTACGGCTTAGCAACTTAAATTGAATATAACTTTTAAATTCGTATTTGCAATTCGCGCCTTTTTTTCTTTTTTTTGTTGGTGTTTCGCGCGGTCACAGGACACAGTATTTCAGAAAAAAAAGAAAAAAAAGAGGTGAGTTTCGAACAACAATTCGAATTTCGAATTGCAATGCGGGGCTTCTCCATAGTTTTCATGCGAATTTTGACATTCTAAATTCAAATCACTTTATTCCCTAGGGAAATTCTTCATTATTATTGCCCTCGAGAGACAAGGCCATGCTTTACGATGATATTTGACGGTACGTAATAAGGCATTGTCGAGCAGGAGGTGTGAAAAACGAATTTCTAACACTTTAGCAATGCAAAATTATGATTGCATAGACTCTAAAGTATTCTAAATAAATCAATTTATATCTTCAGACCATTAAATTTTTCTGAAATCGGGCGATAGACAAAAATAATGGAGAAAATTTAAAATAACCTTTGTGTTTTTCTTGAGATATAAAAAAAAAACGAATTTCTAACAGGCTGGATTTATGTTATTTCGGTTCCTTAGATACTACTTAAACTACTCAACTATAAATTGAGACATGAAACCATTCAGTTTTTGTGATAAAGCGGAGCTGACAAATAATTTGTGAGAAAAATCTCTCCAGAGTTCAATGCAAAATTATGATTGCATAGACTCTAAAGTATTTTAAATAAATCAATTTATATCTTCAGACTACTCAACGAAATAACATAAATCCAGCCTGTTAGAAATTCGTTTTTTTTGTATATCTCAAGAAAAACACAAAGGTTTTTTTAAATTTTCTCCATTATTTTTGTCTATCGCCCGATTTCAGAAAAATTGAATGGTCTGAAGGTATAAATTGATTTATTTAAAATACTTTAGAGTCTATCCAATCATAATTTTGTATTGCTAAAGTGTTAGAAATTCGTTTTGCTGCAATACGTCGCCCAGAAAGAAACTCTGGAGAGATTTTTCTCACAAATTATTTGTCAGCTCCGCTTTATCACAAAAACTGAATGGTTTCATGTCTCAATTTATAGTTGAGTAGTTTAAGTAGTATCTAAGGAACCGAAATAACATAAATCCAGCCTGTTAGAAATTCGTTCTTTTTGTATATCTCAAGAAAAACACAAAGGTTATTTTAAATTTTCTCCATTATTTTTGTCTATCGCCCGATTTCAGATAAATTGAATGGTCTGAAGATATAAATTGATTTATTTAAAATACTTTAGAGTCTATGCAATCATAATTTTGCATTGCTAAAGTGTTAGAAATTCGTTTTGCTGCAATACGTCGCCCAGAAAAAAACTCTGGAGAGATTTTTCTCACAAATTATTTGTCAGCTCCGCTTTATCACAAAAACTGAATGGTTTCATGTCTCAATTTATAGTTGAGTAGTTTAATTAGTATCTAAGAAACCGAAATAACATAAATCCAGCCTGTTAGAAATTCGTTTTTTTTGTATATATCTCAAGAAAAACACAAAGGTTATTTTAAATTTTCTCCATTATTTAAGTCTATCGCCCGATTTCAGAAAAATTGAATAGTCTGAAGGTATAAATTGATTTATTTAAAATACTTTAAAGTCTATCCAATCATAATTTTGCATTCTCAAAGTGGTAGAAATTCGTTTTGCTGCAATACGTCGCCCAGAAAGAAACTCTGGACAGATTTTTCTCACAAATTATTTGTCAGCTCCGCTTTATCACAAAAACTGAATGGTTTCATGTCTCAATTTATAGTTGAGTAGTTTAAGTAGTATCTAAGGAACCGAAATAACATAAATCCAGCCTGTTAGAAATTCGTTTTTTTTGTATATCTCAAGAAAAACACAAAGGTTATTTTAAATTTTCTCCATTATTTTTGTCTATCGCCCGATTTCAGAAAAAATTGAATGGTCTGAAGATATAAATTGATTTATTTAAAATACTTTAGAGTCTATGCAATCATAATTTTGCATTGCTAAAGTGTTAGAAATTCGTTTTGCTGCAATACGTCGCCCAGAAAGAAACTCTGGAGAGATTTTTCTCACAAATTATTTGTCAGCTCCACTTTATCACAAAAACTGAATGGTTTCATGTCTCAATTTATAGTTGAGTAGTTTAAGTAGTATCTAAGGAACCGAAATAACATAAATCCAGCCTGTTAGAAATTCGTTCTTTTTGTATATCTCAAGAAAAACACAAAGGTTATTTTAAATTTTCTCCATTATTTTTGTCTATCGCCCGATTTCAGAAAAATTGAATGGTCTGAAGATATAAATTGATTTATTCAAAATACTTTAGAGTCTATGCAATCATAATTTTGCATTGCTAAAGTGTTAGAAATTCGTTTTGCTGCAATACGTCGCCCAGAAAGAAACTCTGGAGAGATTTTTCTCACAAATTATTTGTCAGCTCCGCTTTATCACAAAAACTGAATGGTTTCATGTCTCAATTTATAGTTGAGTAGTTTAAGTAGTATCTAAGGAACCGAAATAACATAAATCCAGCCTGTTAGAAATTCGTTTTTTTTGTATATCTCAAGAAAAACACAAAGGTTATTTTAAATTTTCTCTATTATTTTTGTCTATCGCCCGATTTCAGAAAAATTGAATGGTCTGAAGGTATAAATTGATTTATTTAAAATACTTAAGAGTCTATGCAATCATAATTTTGTATTTCTAAAGTGGTAGAAATTCTGTTTTCTGCGGTATGTCGTCGAGGGCGCAACTCCGGAGAGATTTTTCTCACAAATTGTTTGTCTGCTCCACTTTATCACAAAAACTGAAGGGTTTGATGCTTCTATTTATACCTTAACAGTTTCCTTAGTATCTAAGAAACCGTAATAACTAAGATCCAGCCTTCTAGAAATTCTAATTTTTTTAGTATCCCAATAAGAAACATAAACGCGTACTGAAAATTTTGCGAATATTTTTTATTTCTTCACGTTTTCACTGCTATGCCACGGTATTGAGCCATAATTAAGATATGTTTTAACATCTTTTACTGTCACAATTACGTACGGTCAGAATGTTCCCCAAATTAGCTTAGTTGTGAGGAGCTTATCTCAGAATATTTTTTGATGGGACAGTATTTCTTAATTCTAAATATAACATTTGGTCTTCGGTCTTGACCGTTTAATACCATTATAAATTTATTATTGCCATAGGCATTTTGTCGTAACTACTGGCTTATGAAAGCCTTTTTTAAAAACGACCATTTTATTTGGTCGTGTAATAGTGTCAGCTATGTTTGTCAGCTAAGTTTGTCAGCTAACTTCACACCGGTAAGTTTGTATGTATGGATGGATGTTTGTTACTCTTTCACGCAAAAAAGGCTGAACAAATCCGGATGAAATTTTGTACAGAGATAGATTATAATCTGGATTAGCACATAGGCTACGCAACAGGTAGTTTTATATTTAGTGAAATCTATATAATATATAGATTTTATATATTATATAAAAGTACTGGAAACTCAAAAGCAGAGCGCAACAGTGAAGACTATACTCATAATATGTTTCTTCAGCGCTGGAGTGGTCTGCTTCTTCAGCATATGCTGAGTCAGAGCCCCTTTGCATTTGCCACACCCACAAATCGTTTTCTCGTATTCTGTTGTTTTGCCTGTGCTTGCATTTTGTGGTCTCTGTTTGTCGCAATGTTGTAAAATTGTGCTCTGTTTTCTCTTGTGCAACTATTTCTTGTTTTTAAATTGTTGTATATGTGTGTGTACGCAGATGCAAATAAATGTTTTATCTATCTATCTATCTTTGTCTCTCTGCATTCAAAGGTCCTTTATTTGATGTATGGAAAGCAATGCTGTATTCCTGAAAACAAAGCTAAATAACTTCCCGAAAAAGAGTGACATTGTTTCTCGGGAAGTTACCTATTTTGGGACCCATATTCCCAAAATAATTCCGACAGTAAAGCTTTATTAGGTAGGCTACGCGTGAATATCGACCAAAAAATCAGCCGGCGATGGGTCCCACTTTGCACCCACTTAGTGGAATCCGGCTTTGGTGGTATCTCGACGGTGAAGTGTCCCCTCGTGTCCACCCGCACGAACAAGTGGTGCTGGATGAAGTTGAACAGCTCGACCATCCCGTCCGCATATCCTATCACCAGGAAAGGCCTGGGGGAGGATTGAGTGAATAAGGAGAAGACAAATACAAAATCTTTATTACCTAATATGAATTTACACAACATGGATCACAGAAGTAACCAAACTAAGATGAAGATGATAAAATAGACCAATTGGATTACAATGTGGTGAACGGCTTAGCATGTAAAGATTAATTAATTATTAATTACAACTAAGTTACAAAGTTAAAAAGACATAGAAGTAAGTTTTAAGCTAAGATTCATCATCATCATCAGCCTATGCTTGTCCACTGCTGGACATAGGCCTCTCCTATTGCACGCCACTGAGCACGGTCCTCGGCTATTCTCATCCAGCTCTTGCCAGCCGCCCTGCGAAGATCATCGCTCCACCGAGTCTGAGGACGTCCTACACTAGATACGTTTACCGATCCGCGGTCTTCACTCAAGAACTCGTCTACCCCATCGGTTATCAGTTCTTCGGATGATATGGCCGGCCCACTGCCACTTCAGCATGCTAATTCGGTGGGCTATGTCGGTGACTTTGGTTCTCTGTCGGATCACGTCGTTTCGAATTCGATCTTTAAGAGAAACCCCGAGCATAGCCCTTTCCATAGCACGCTGAGCGACTTTAAATTTGTGGACCAGCCCCACCGTGAGTGTCCACGTTTCGAAACCATATGTCATGACGGGTAGGACGCACTGATTAAAGACTCGTCTTGAGACTGTGGGATCTAAGATTGGTGGAATACAAGTATGCCACATTTGTTATTATAAGATAAGATAAGATAACAATATTCTTTATTGTATACCGGAAAAAATTTAACTGAAACAGCAATGACAAAAGAAAAGATACAATTGGCGGCCTTATTGCTAATAGCAATTTCTTCCAGGCCACCTCATATCGGAGAATTTGCCGAAGGAGAAATAGTTATGCTGCTGTGGTAATATAAATAATATTACAACAACTTTAAACTAATAATAATAAAAAATATTCGAGTAGATAAAAATACTTGTTCTAAATAAGGGGGAAAATATAAACTATATCAAGATCAAATTAAGGGTAACGAGTGAGTGCCTGAGAGGATGGTGAGTGAATGATTAATATGGGAATAAATTATCCAAAGCACTATTTGGTAATCTGCAGTAGCCTTTGAGAACCATGAAGACTTTTAGAGTTCGGAAAGGATAGCTTAAATATTGACTATTTATTACAGAAAAAAATAAACAGGAAAACTTCGACGGAACCTGTGATTGTGGTAAAGAAGGGTGGGAGGATTTAAATTTAGGTGTCAGGGAGAGATCAGCAGGGCTAGGATGACATGCGTAGACTCAGATTTTGGCTTGTGCTCAGCCTAGCCTACGAAACTTTAGCAATACCGTATCACGAAGCAGTAGACGGAATTGGACTCTACGTCTGATATTTTGCTAGGACAGGTGTTGAATCAAATTAAGTAGCGCGATCATCCCGTCCGCGTGGCCAGGAATCTAGGGGGGATTGGAGTATTAAGATTTAGGTGACTGGGGAGATAGGTGACGGCTGATTTGTTTTCCTTCAAAAGGAGAAATTAATAGTAATTGCATGGCACTGGAGAAAACCTGGTTTGATTAGGAATTGGCTGAAATTACCTTGGTGTGTATGTAAAGCCTGTGATATGATAACCAGACAAAGACATCACAAACATGTAAAAACCAACAGACTGAAGCCACTAACATACGACGGCCCCGAATCGAATCCTAGAAAACGTATTTGGTTAGGGAAGATCGCTCGGTCAGTCTAAAAAGTGAACATTTCGAAAGAAAAAAAAATATATTATACAAGAATATTCAAAGAAAAAAAAAATAAAAAAAAAATATAAAAAAGACAAGAAAAAAAAAATTGAAAGATTTGAAGAGAAATAGAAGTAAATTAAGTTACGCTAAGAATAACATAAGACCGAGGTATCTTCCCGAAAATAAAATAAAGAGAAAAGGAAATACAACTACCGTTGGCACGGAATAACTTTGTCCGCGGACAGAAAGAGGACGCACTTATAAAAAAAAACGAATCCTCGACGACGTATGGATGCGATCGACTCGCTTAGCATGATTTTCCATCGTGTACCGAGATGACGTTACAATGACGCTACAAGATGACGTTACAATGTCATACTGTTAAACTTGATGTAATATAATTTCGAATTATTATTATGAATTACTTTTCAGGATGAACGTCGATCGATAGAGCGGGCGATATTTTGCAGTCCACTATCGTCTGCAATTGCTCAGTAGCAAAATCGACGAATGCGATGCCCTGATTATGCGTATCTGCAACACAACAAAAGGTAAGTCAAACAGCAACATTTATGACACCACCACAAACTTTTTCACGCATGAAATCAAAGACCCCATAAGGCAGTAGGCACCATCAGTCAAGGTGGCGGAGGGGAACTTTACCTAAAATTGCGTACATTTTGTTCATGTTTAAAGGGAGTTGACCTGCGAAAAGCAAAGGCTGTCTTGACGGACCATCGCTCACTGAAAATAAGATAAGGTAAAAAGAAAATGTTTATGTGTATAACCCAAAGAAGTGTCTTCGAGTGGTAAGCCTTACTCGCACTTAATAGTTACCGAGTTATAGTCGCCTGACTTCAACCGGCTTTACGTGAAACTGCTTTGGTAAACACCCCAAGCTATCCTTTTTACCAGCCAAGAAAGACCAATGTAACTAGACACTCACTGAGCACAAAATCCCGCACGAGGAACGGTCTGTTAGCTATGGTGGCGTCTAGAGGGAGCTTGCTCTTCATTAACTTCTGCTTAGCGACTCCGCTGACCGGGTCTAATTCCACAACAACCTGCTCCCAACAGAAGCATTTGGTTTTACCTGGAAATATAAGAGACTCATGAGGTCCTGGGTCTACCTCGAATAATATGAGCGCTGTGTTGTGTACCACCTAGAGAAAGACCACCACTGCTACACACTTATGACAATGGCAAAGGGTACAGGTCTGCAGGTCTGTAGGTTCAACATGGACTGGAAAGACTCAGATAAATGGTAGAATATTTTTTTTTTTCCCCTATTATCCCAACCAAGCAAGCGGTGGTAGCGGAGCGGTAGAACACCAGCTTCTCAATCGGGAGGTCATGGGTTCTGTTAGATTGAGGATTGAAAACCACTTTTTAAAAACTAAATTTATTACTTAAACACACTCAAAATATGGATCATGAAAATTGGGACAATAATTAGCAAATGAAAATTGGCAACTGCTCTCGATCGCGGCTAAGGCTGAACTGTCTGACCGCCCAGGAGGGCTATCGTGAGAAACTAGAACTGCTTAGCTGGCATAATGTGACTAATCATGATTTAGCGAGGGATGTGCACTATCCTTTACATATCAAGGGTATAACAGTTCGAAGCCCGGCATGTACCAAAGACTTTGTTTTCTAAGTTACGTACATACCACTCGCTAACTGTGAAGGAAAACATCGCGAGGAAACCTGAGTGTCTGAGGTGTTCACAGACCTCAGCGCTTGAAATTTGAAACTGCCAATCCACGGTGGGTACGCGTGGTGATTAAGCCCGTATTCTCTCTCTCTCTCTCTGGGAGAAGGTCTGTGCCATACCGTGGGACGTACAAAAAAAAACCCAATAGGCTAGTAAACACACCAGTGCCGCAGGTGATTATGGAAAAAAAAATCAGTCCCGTTTCTTATGGTAGGAAAAACCTTCTGAGAGAGTAGAAAAGACCAACACTGAGGGTCCAAAATCTGATAGCTCCTCGGCGACAGGTTGAAGCTGAGCCCGCGGATGCTGTCAGGCCGAAATCCGTGCACCCAGTACCTCAGTAGCAGGTGCTCGTCGTAGAAACGGATCTCTCCGCAGCTGTTGCCCATTACTATGATACTGTAAAAGATAATATACTAGATGCTGATAGACGGACTAAACGACCCCTGGTTTCTCGTACACTAACCAGCTGTTAATCTACTGTTAACAACTGTCAGTGTTTTTTTTTTAAGCACTTTGGTCAACTGACAGCTGTTAACAGTAGATTAACAGCTTGTTAGTGTACAAGCAACCGGGGTAAGTGACTGAGCGTTTAACAAATAGTCAGACTTCAGAAACTAGTTGTTACAGAGTGTTGGCAGCAAATAAGCGACGGGTGATTTATGTACGTAAGTTGTACATTACTTACGACGTGTATCGCCGGATAAGCGGTGATAGCGCTTCTGGCCTCACCTTTAAGATATGCAACGACTTTGTTTTCTACTTTACGTATTATGTGAATTTATTAACAATACCACTCGCTAACTTTGAAGGAAATCGAAGGAAGGAAGAGTCTGAGACGTTCACATACCGATCAGAGCTTGAAATATACATACAATCCGCGGTGGGTAAACCCCATAATCTCTGAGAGACAGGGTCTGACGTAGATATATTATCTAGATTAGATTAGTAATCTGCCATACTAACCCATCGATACTGTTAATAGTATTTATCCTGTGCTTCTCAACCTTCACCACCTTGACGAATCTCAAGTTCTCGAACTCGGTTTCTTGGATGCTCACAATTTCTTGAAACTCAATGTTGTAGCCGTAAACCAAGATGGCCCCTCTAGAGGTCGCCACGAGTACTTGAGAGGTGTTTGCAACGAATGTGTAGCAGGTGAAAGAGCCGGGGTCAATACTGGGCTTCTTCGACGGACAGCGTATCTTCAGTTCATAATCATCTGTCTCTTTCAATACCCCTTTCTCCAACGCAAATATTTTCTAAAAAAGTGTGATTGTTTTAGTGACTAGAAGTCGCTAAATACAAATGTATCGAGATGTCTCTTTTTCTACTCTGTTCGTCCAACGAGTAGCCGTCACTGCTACGGTAGGCATACTATAACAGTCGCTGACAAACTCCAACGCTATGTTGGATCGTAGGATAATCCACAAAGTACATAAACACTGCCTACCAAAGAGACACCAAACCAAATTTCTTGTTTGGTCATCAGCAAGAATTGTTGGGAATTCTCTGGGTTGAAACCCATGGACATGACGCCGTTTGGTAGAATGTCCACTTGCAGTGATGCTGAAAATTGACATTACAAAATACTCTAATTTATGAGCGTTTTAGGGTAAGTAAGAACAAGAGGGTATGGGTACACCAATAACAGGTATTAAGAATAAGAAACACTGAAAAACCATACCATGTGGCACATCATGCCCAAATGACCAAATCCAAAAGTTGAGACAGGCCTTGTCCGTATATGCTAGCGAAAGTAGATACTTGGCGTCCGCACTGAGCGCTATTTTGGCTAATTTGTTGGCTCCGTGAGGTGAGAATATGGTCTTCTGCGGGGAACAGCTCTCGGCGTCCCAGACGGTGATGATGTTTTCAGGCCCGGTGTCAGCGGTGACAAACCACCGCGCGGTCGCGTCCGCCGCTATGTTGGTTACCATGTGCTTCTGAAATTGCTTTTACTTGTCTCATATCTAGATCAGTACCTGGGCGACCGGATAGGTATGTAGAGCTTAACAGAATTTTGTTAAACTCTACATACCTACCAACTATATGGACAGACGAATTCAAAAGCAGTTTCTAAGCAAACGCTACTTGTCGTCAGTGTCCTAGTGCTATCTATTTTCGCAAAAAAAGTACAATATTATATTGCGAAAAAATTCTTTGAAAACGCGCGATTACTTTTTCTGTTTTTTTTAATTTGCCCCATAGCCTAAAGGAGGCTTATACAGTTTAAAAAAACGAGTTTACGTGACGTATAAAGCGAGCATCAACACTTGAAACGGAAATTAACTCGTGAGGTTTTGAAATGAGGATTTCCTTTTCTACAACATTGCTTCACTTACGTGTCCTTCAAGAATTTTCATGCTGTTAGTGGTCCAATTGTAAAGGATTCCAAAATTGACAGCTGCATAGAACAGTATTGTGCTGCCGTCCTTGTTCAAGTTGATTACAGGAACTTTGCTGTTGAAGCCGCGAACCCATCGCGTGCTCTAAAATAGACCACCTTATGTTTTTCTACTTCATGAATACAAGCGAATAATAATGTTTTTATTTCAGAATACACAGTTCCAGAAAACAATATAACTAATAATATTTATAACATATAGGAATCGCGTGTCACAGTGTTTGTTATCGAACCCCTCCGAAACGGCTTTACCGATTTTTATGTATTTTTTTTTTTGTATAAGTATATTTGATAGGTCTGAGAATAGGTCGTAGGCTAATTAATATGGCAAAACTACGTTTGCCGAGTCAGCTAGTACAATATAAAAATAATAATGATGGAGTAGTTAGGGAAGTGCCTTTCGAATCTACCGAATCCTTTATAACCACAAATTATACGGGACTAGACTGGGCAGTTAAAGGTCCTGAAATGACAAGAACAAAATACTCACAAAAGGCGTCGGCTTGTGGTACTGGTCAGTGATTTCGCTGTTTTCCGCCGAGGCGACTAGGAAACGGTTCTCGCTACTCATAGACTTCGACGGCCTTTGCATCAAAATAGAGTGCAGATCTCTAGAATCTATTTTAGCGTCCGACATGGTCTGAGACTTGTCAAAGAGTGAAGTTCCTTCGTTAGCCCTCGATATTGTCAGTTGCGACTTTAGACTCTTGGATCTAAAAATTTTTGATGCGCCTGGAGACTTATTGCTCTTAAAAGGTTCTTTAACGTCAGATCCAGTTTCTTTATTGGATATTATGGGTAGCGACTTGCTCTTCGATGTCAAAATGGATTGTTTATCTTTAGCTTCAGACAAATGTTGTGACTTCTCACTCCGCGACGCTGTTCGAGAAAGTTTGGTGTCGGACATCATGTTGTCGGACTTCTGGCTTTTCAATGACATTGTCAAGCCCAGTGGTTCCTTGGCCTCAGTTGTTGAAGTAGCCTTAGAATCCGCTATTTGTGTGTCGGCCATGTGAGCCTCCGATCTTTCGACTTTCACAGCTGAATTCACCTTCAACCCAGAGCCTATCTTAATGTCGGAGAGCAGTATTTGGGACTTTTGGCTCTTTCGCGGCACATTAAAAGCGGAGGGTCTTTCCTTAGAATCTTGTATTGTTCCATGTTTGTCCTTGATCTCATCTATTATTGTTCCATGTCTTTGTTTTGACTCAGTTCCTACTATTGTTTCACGATCTTCTGCGGACTCAGGCCCGCGTAATTGTTCAAAGCCTTCTTTCGATCCTCCATCAGGCCTCTGTCGCACTATATCTTCAACCTCTTCAACGGACCTAATCACAACGACGGGGCCAATTTTTTCCTTTGGCTCAGCCCCAATGAATTGGTCAAGATCATCCTTCACTTCATCTTCTGGTTCGAATGTTGTGGGTGCTGACTTTTCGATCTCTGACGCTGTTGTCAAAGATGCGTTTCCTTCCTTAGTCGCAATATCTAAGCCTGGTTCGGACATCGCCGCTAATTTGGGTAGGTACTTGATTGAATTTCAAGATCAGTAAATATTTGTTTACAAGTTAACCACTTCAACCCATAGCAATAGTGACATATTTGTGTCCTCTTGTCACGTTGACATAATTTTCTTTATCTTGTCATAATCAAGTACCTAATAGGTACCTAAGCAGTTTAGTTTCGATGAAATAGACTTTAGTAAAAATAATGGTATGGGATCGTAAATTTCTAAATTAGAGCTTAATTCGACCATAGTATTGAGTTGAATGAATGGTTTTTTCCTCCATTCCTCGAGGAAAATAAGATTGTTTGCAAAAAATATATGAACGCCAAAGATGTATCCAACGAAATGTTCTCTATACTGACATAATAATAGGGGTTAAAGTATGAAATTGCAGTTTTATTGCAATAGGTTCTTTGAATTGACATAGAATCTTCATGGTTTGAGGTTTTCGAATGAAACTTTTTTCAAATGGTTTCTATGATGTTCTTTTTTTTTTAAAAAATGTGAAACATTTGAATATCGACTTTCAATTGTTTTTGTTATTCAATTTAGACAAGAAAGATGGATATATATATAGTATCCATCTTTCTTGTCTAAATATATATATATAGATTAGGGAGACTAACAGCACATAACAATGAACAACAGAAGCTTTAGAAATACAGAAGGCCAGTTATAAGTCTCCACTTATAGAAATATTTTACGACGTCGAAGAAAAACCAACTTAATAATATAACTTATTCTAACCATTGAAGAAATCTGCACTAAGTTTTACCCTCAAGTTTTGGACTGATAAATTAAACATATCAAGATCAACTATCTTCGCCAGTTTATTAAATTGGTTACAAACTCTCCATAGATATGAGTTTTGCCTATACCTTGATGACACTTTTTCCAGGTGAAATACTGGATTTACTCGCCTTGATCTATTCGGAACATACAGATTATGTTTACTAAGTAGCTGTGGACAGTAGATTTGACCAGACGTAATACGGTGCAGAGTAGGGTTATATCAGCTATTTCGCGACGCTTTTGGAGGGTCAGAAGGTGGTGCCTACGACAGGAGTCCAAGTAACTAACGTTTCCATGATTTGTTTTAAAATTCAAATAATGAATAAATTTTCTTTGAATCATTTCTAAACTTTTGAAATAGGTACACACTGTACAAAGGATTCCAAACTTGAGATGCATATTCAAGGTGACTTCTCACGAACGAACGTACAGAATAAGATCTTCAATGTTTTCATATTTTTGAAATCCTTGGAGATGCGTATAATAAAACCTAAAGCTTTGTAAGATTTCTGGACTATAGATCTGATATGAATGTACATAATTATGCTTATATTATTATATAAGCTGAAAGTTAGCTGTGTGGTCACACATCTTTTAGTGCTTCCCCGCGTAGGTTCTTTTAGTCAGTTCAGCCGACACTTTTAGGTATCCCGCGTGTAGCAAGTTTGATAGGAACTTCATAACTTTATTTATTGGCGGAACAAATGATATCGTAAACAAAGCCAACGTCCTCAGCCTTCAGCGATACGCTCTATTCTACAAAACTTGATGATACATTGTTTTATCAACGAGTCAAAGGTTAGTTCAGTTCAACCCGTCTCAGATATTTGTCGCTCGTCCATTCAACGCGGTGCGATGGCAGGCAGCTGGCTCCCAGGACTTTGTGTTTGCATAGCCATTAGTAGTATGGTCTGTGTGCCCGTTATTCAGGAATTGACACCGCCTACCAAAGAGGTACGTGTAAAGTGTGCGGAAGTAAATTTTCTGAGTCATCTCGAAAGCTTGATCAATTTAGTTTAGTCACTTTCGGTTTCGTTCGTTTGTTATGTTTATGATATATTTATACGGCTTTGCCTATTAGATACTCTCGCTAACTGTGATGTGAAGGGAAAGGTAAGAAAATCAGCGGCTTAAAGTCTCAGGAAGTGTTGCCATTCTTGTGAATTGTGCTGGGCAAAAATATGCATTTATAGGGTTCTGTAGTCAACAAGGAACCCTTATAGTTTCGCCATGTCCGTCCGCGGCTTAGCACAGGGACGTTAAGTACTACAGAGCTAAAATTTGGCATATATATATATACTTACATACTTATTACGCCGACGAAACGGTAGAATAAAATCGCAAAAAACTTTTTTATGGTACCTCCGCTTCACCTCAATTAAAGATGCAGGTCGTTTAAAAATATAGTGGGTGTAAAAGACTGTTTTTCGATTTAAGGTTCCGCGTGCGAAATATTAAGCTTCAAAGCGCAATTTTTCATCCGACTAGGACGTCCTGCTCCCCCCCCCCCCCCTCTCCTGGCTAAACGGTGGATTGTACAAAAATATTTTATTACGTTGTAATTAAAAGGAAAACTATCACGGCTAAGTAGGCTTTACAATTTAACGAGTAATAGAGGACCAACTTATTAAAGGAAAACTTCGTACAACATCCATTTGATGAAGTTGTTAGTTCTGTAAAGCCTGACACGCACTGGGCCGATTTTTTTAAATATGTCCCACAAGTGGTCACATCACATACCTATCTACGAGACGATGATAGGGAATGTTGTATTCGTGCGTCACAGCTTACAAGTATGAGTCACAATGTAACTAACTTTTTCTTTGTACCGGGTTTATTTATTTTCATTTATTGAAAGAAAACAAACAATTGTACAATAAAGTCAGAAAAATCTTACATGGATCTTACATGTAATTGTACAACTAATGGTGTTCTCTAGGTATAGATAGATAGATAGATAGAGAACACTTTATTGCACAACCAGATGAAAGATATTATAAATAGTTTCTTATATTTAAGTAGTAGTATACAATTGGCGGTCTTTACAATAAATTAATACAAAGACATAGAAATTAAAAACTCACAGTTATGCTAATAACAACAGTCAAAGAGGAAATTAGTTATATTTGCAATCTACTCTGTTACCGCCTAAAATGCTTCTGTTTTGAGAATTATTTCTTTTATTCATTTTAAGAAATACAAATGTCGCATTACTATCCTACAGACAAGAATGTCCATTCTGTTTAACGAGACTGTTAGTCAATATTTTACCCAGTTGCTGTACATGAAGACTTATGGGTACCTGCCTGATTTGCCCAAGTCCGAAGACTCCGATGAAGACCTGCAGCTGGCCTATACTCTTCACTCCATTGCCGATGCGGTGAGGAAAATGCAGGCCTTCGCGGGGATACCCGAGACTGGGGTGTTGGACACGGAAACTAAGAAGGTACGGTCTTCGTACCAGTTAATTATAGTTTTACTGTCGTCGAATTACCGTCTTACTCATTTAGTTATTCAGTTTACTTGCATAATTCTTGCATCTAATTGTAGCTAAATATCATTAGCAATTTGTAGGTGGCTCGCTCTATTCTTTTTTGTACATAGGTACTAGCTTACTTTTTATAAGGACATGATTCCTTAAAACATTTCAAATGCAGTTTAAGTTGGTCTTACCCCTTTACGACAGAATACTTAATCTGCATTTGAGGAGTGATTTTTATCACCGATTCGTTTACATCCAGGGAAAATTTATCTGTTACCGATGTGAATGTCACGGCCGGAGGGATACAATTAACTCCCATCTCCAAGTTACTGGTATAGGCATAGGAGTTTACTTCCGTGTGGCGCCGGATTGAGAATAGCGTTACTCCATTTCCTTCCGTGGATGTCGTAGAAGGCGACTAAGGAAATACATTACCAGGAGACGGGCAGCAGCGTCTTCCTGAGATTCCAACCGCATACTGCGATCGCCAACCCGCCTGCCAAGCGTGGCGATTATGGCAAAACCCTTCATGGTTAGGAAAACAGTGAGGGAGGCCTGTGTCCTGCAGTGGACGCCAAATGGCTGATGATGATGATGATAGGATTTTAAGTACCTATTTTAAATCCCTACTTTAAATTCAATGCACCGCTATTACACCAAATTCCAATGCATTTATGCAGTAACCCAACATCCGGAGTGAGCTTAGACAATTCACCTCCCAGCTGCGCCAATCGTCGTGGGGTAGGCTCAGACAGATTCTAAGTTCTAATGTTACGTCGTACGCCCACCTTCGAAAGATAGTAAATATTTTTATCGTTGCAGTTGTTCACTAGGAAAAGATGTGGACAAAAAGACATCGATCACAAGAGAAAACGTAGAGCTGTTGTATCACAAGGATGGTCCAGCAAAATTGTTACATTCAGGTACGACCATCGGTTTTGCTATAACACTAAAATGCGCTTTTATTATTTTGGGAAAACTAGCGCTGCTGCCAAGAAATATCCTTGGCTGGCGCTGCAGTCGAATGTCCTGAATGCAAACAAAAAAACCGGCCAAGTGCGAGTCAGACTTGCGCACGAAGGTTTCCGTGCCATTATCTATACAACATTTGAATATTTTAAGCGTCTACCTATTTCTGTTATTAATATCGTAAAGTCCGTATGTCTGTCTGTCTGTCTGTCACCAGGCTGTATCTCATGAACCGTGATAGCTAGGCAGTTGAAATTTTCACAGACGATGTATTTCTGTTGCCGCTGTAACAAAAAAACCGGCCAAATGCGAGTCGGACTCGCGCACGAAGGGTTCCGTACCATTTTATCTATACAACATTAGACACAAAGATAAAAAAACAGCAAAAAAATCACGTTTATTGTATGGGAGCCCCCCTTAATTAATTATTTTATTTTGCTTTTAGTATTTCTTGTTATAGGGGCAACAGAAATACATAATTTGTGAAAATTTAAACTCTCTAGCTATCACGGTTCTTGAGATACAGCCTGGTGACAGACAGACGGACGGACGGACGGACAGACGGACGGACAGACAGACAGCGAAGTCTTAGTAATAGGGTCCCGCTTTTACCCTTTGGGTACGGAATCCTAAAAAATACTAAAAACAGAATAAAGCAACAAACGTATTTTTTTCGCCGTTTTTTTGCTCGATATTAATAACGGCAACAGTTAGTTAGACGCTTGAAATATTCACAGAATATTTAGTTCTATATTCGCTTTCTGTATACGTCCCACTGTAGGGCACAGGCCTTCTCTCAGGAAGAGAGTAAATAAATAATTAAATTAAAATAAAATAGATATTTAAGAGGGGCTCCCATACAACAATCGTGATTTTTTACCGTTTTTCTCAATCTTTGTGTCTAATATTGTCTAATGGTACGGAACCCTTCGTCCGACTCGCCATTGGCCAGTTTTTTTTTTTTTTGGTGCTCATAATTAGGCCTCAATTTAATTTACCACTGTTAATTGCAGGGTACTCAACGGCTCCCAAATGCTCCCCAAGCAGAGAGTCGAGGAGCTGATGGCGGAGGCTCTCGGCACGTGGGCGCCGCACGGAGGCCTGCGCTTCGCGAGGCTGGACGAGGGGAAAGCGAATATTGAAGTCTCATTCGTCACCGGGGATCATGGCGATGCGTAAGGAAATTGATTACCTGCTTGTGAAAAACCGGAGTGCGTATCGGCCCACGCTCATTAGGATTTTATTTTACTTAGGGTTCCGTAGATGGAGGGGTTTTTTACCTGCTTCACAGAACTCAAAGTAATTTTTAATGAATGAATTTGTGTGAAGTTTTCCTTTTATAAGTTTGGAGACTATTACTCGTTACTCTTAAGGGCCGGTAAGGGACGACTCAGAAGGACATACTTCGACCAAATAGGGGATGTATTAGCAAAGGGCAAGATAAAAAGTACCCGAAACCGGCGTGCGTGCATGCAACGACTAATGAATGTTGAGGAGGCTAAAGTGATCTGTCAGGATCGTAGCAAGTGGCAGTGCCTGGTCTCTGCCTAGCCCTCTGGGATACAGGCGTGGTTTATGTTATGTTACTCGTTACTTGTCGCTGTTGATGTCCTTAATACAATAAAATAAATAAACTTGTAAAGCCTAGCCGTGATAGTTTTATTTTTAACTGTGTGCCTTGAAATGTTTCACGTTTCTATAATCAACCGTTTAGCTAAGGGGGTGATTTAAACATTTTGTTCTACCGTTTTGTCGGCGTGATCAATATGTATCTATGCAGGGCTGGATTTGGAGGTCTGGAGGCCCTGGGACAACGAAGGAGCGGAGGCCCCTAATTACTTTCTGAATAAAAAACACTAGTACTCCATTTGTTTAAATATTCAAGAACAATATTTATGTGGTTGTGCAAGTATTGTCCGTAAAATAAAAAAAAATCCTTTTGAAAAAAACGTAAACCTTTGATATTTTTATCTCTATGTGGGGGCCCCGCTCTTGTGTGGGCCGCAGGGCAGTAGCCCCGCCTGCGCTCCCCCAAGTCCAGCCCTGTATCTATGCCAAATGTCAGCTTTGTAGTACTAACCCCGTACACTAACATGCTGTTAATCTGCTGTTAACAGCTGTCAATTGACCAAAGTGCATACAAATAAAACCACTGACAGTTGTTAACAGTAGATTAACAGCTTGTTAGTGTATGAGAAATCGCGGACAGACAGACGGAATAACATGGCGAAACTATGTATTAGGGCTCCTTGTTGACTAAACCGTAATAAAACGCGGGTGTGCGCACAGACCTGAAAAACCAGCCGCCCTATTACGTTACTGTCCACTGTATTGGGTTATCATCCATCACGTTTGTGGTTATGGTTATCCATTTACACGTTTCCGAAGTGTCAAAATATGTACACAGTGACAGTTCGAAGACAGGTTAAATCTTACGAGTCCATACCATAGTAGAAAAGTTACATAGTAGCGCCCCAGATCAGTTTAAGTAGTAGTTTGATTTAGTGACGTGCCGTGTTGTTACATTAAAAGCCTTCCATCCACTTCCCAGGGTGGCCTTCGACGGCCCCGGGCACGCTTTGGCGCACGCGTTCAGCCCGCCCAGCGGCGCCATGCACTTCGACGACGACGAGAGCTGGACGGACAGCGGCGACGAGGGTCAGGACGACCAGACGGACTTCTACGCGGTGGCGCTGCATGAGGCGGGGCACGCCTTGGGACTGTACCACTCCAATGTTTCCACCTCAGTCATGTTCCCGTATTTTCAGGTTTGGTTCCAAGAAAAAAATAAAACTGATTTGTTGCCAAGCGGACCTCGCTCTATATTAGCGTTCCATGGCCTATTGATGTATATTCTGCATCTGTTTACTTCACAAGTCACAGAACATAATTAATATTTGACTCCGTTTGCAAAATATATAGTGTCTTCCAATAGGACGATTACTTTTGCACCACAATAACTTTCACGACGACGAGAGCTAGACGGACAGCGGTAATTATGAGGAGCAGGACGTAAATTTCTAGCCGACTCGGCAAATGTTTTTTTTCCACGTGAATTAGCCTACGACCTATCCTCAGACATATCAAATATACACACAAAAAATCATAAAAATCAGTGAAGCCGTATCGGAGGAGTTCGATAACAAACACTGTGTGACACGTGATTTCTTATAACTATTTCTTGTATTTAAATTTTATTGTTGTATATGTGTGTGTACGCAGATGCTAATAAATGTTTTATCTATCTATCTTTTATATTTTAGATTTATGAATATTTGATACAGTATCCGTCGGTTTCTGTATAAAGGACTCGAAATCATAACCCAATTCAGAAATCATCATCCGAACGCATTACCAGAAAAACCAACACAACCTTCTTCAAAATCCCTCTTCGGCTGGTCGGTTAAAACCAGCCGAGCCACCTCGCAACTGTTCTATATTTTTATTTGAACAAAATTATATTTTTATTTCAACAAACTAGGTATTCGAACCCGCGCCTCCAGCAGACCGTGCCAGCATTAGGACATCGTCGTCGCCTCGAATTTTCGAAACTTCTCTTTCTATGCTTATCAGCCCCTGACTGACTCATATATTTATTTCTTTATAACAGGGGACAGTGGAACTGGACGCGGACGATATTCTGGGCATGCATCAACTTTATAGTGAGTAACTAATTTCACGTGTAGAACTTATTTAGTAAGTTTACGAATACTTTATACTTTATTGCACACATAAAATTACATGAATAAAACAAAACATTTACAGAATTAAAAAGTGTAAAGGCGAGTTTTAGTTCGAAAAATTTTTTATTATTATTTAATACTTTTATTGCACTTAGCCTAATGTACAATACGGCGGACTTAATGCCATAAGCATTTTCCTACCAGTCAACCGCAGGAGGTGGAAGAAAGATTTGTAGTTCGAAAACTTTCGTGTTTTTTGTACCAGTAAGCTAAATTGTTGCCTTTGAACATTGTTTTGCTGGTGTTATGGCTTATATATAAGACATTTATTACTCTTCTGCTCTTATTTTGTAATGATTTTGACGTTTATATTATATCCTGGGAGCTGCCTCACCGCCCAATCAACAGATACTCAAACAGCTTTCGGTTCCAGTGAAGGAGCAGCTGAGTGAAGACGCAACAGAGAGCACACTAGCGGCGCCATTTACCAAGACTGAGACAGAGCCCGAGGTTGAAGAGTCGCCCGACCTCTGCGACATGAACTACGACACCATACAGGCCATCCACGGGAGGATCTTCGTCTTTGAAGATGAGGTAAGAGCTTACAAAGTTCAGATTCTAAAGGGGTACTTGAACTGCGACACTATACGGGGCATCCACCGATCTTCGTAAAGACCTCATAAAGGTCAGGTTCTAAAGAGGTGCATAAACTACTGCACTATGCGGGGCATCCACGGGAGAATCGTCTTTGAAGATGATGTGCTTTTAAAAATTCGACTCCCACCAAATCCAAATTCGCTATACTCATAATGTCAGGCACTCCATACATTTTATCAAAACAACCCCGAAGTTATCTCGGCCATAGTAGCCACTTTATACCAATAAAATGGTCTGACTCGCTCGCATTCCCATAAATAAAATGCTCTGTGTCGCTCACCTTCGTCGCGCCCGAAAGTGGTCGAGATAGGCTGCGCCATCCCAGCTTCCTTTTCTTTCTCTTTGTATTGCCGTGTGAGAAAGCGAGGCGGGCGCAAAATATAAGGTTATGATAGGAGTACTTAGAACAAAATTATCATAAGCATTTGATCGATTCATTACACATTTCTCAAAGCAGGGTCCACCACTTGCCACGGTCCTGACAGACGTATTTCGCTTCATCAACATTCATTAGTCGTTGCGTGCACGCGTGCCGGTTTTGGTTACTTTTGCCCTTTGCTAATGCATCCCCTATTTGGTCGACGTTTGTCTACCTCCCTCCCTCCGGACGTCTCCCTTAACGGCCCTTCCACACCCACATTCGCAAGATATATTTCTTTCGTCAATCTTTCTTCCTTCATCCTCTCCATATGCATTTGATAAAATAGTAATAAATTTAAAATAATAATGCAGCCTACATACGTCCCACCGTAGGGCACGGGCCTTCTCTCAGAGAGAGAGTATGGGCTTAATCACCACGCGTGCCCACCGCGGACTGGCAATTTCAAGCGCTAAGATATGTGAAAACCTCAGACACTCAGGTTTCCTCACGATGCATTCCTTCACGATTATAGCGAGAGTGGTATTGCTACTGTAACTTCAAAGACAAAGCTGTTAATTAAAATTTTAAGATAAAATGTTATTCTTATGATGAAAATTTTATTTGTTACTTTATATGTTGTTACTTACCCTACTCTATTGATAATAAAAAACTTTTATACTTTACTTTTTTTCACCAGGTTCGAATCCCAGCATGTACCAATGACACAGACAATCACTTTGTATTCTAAGTTACGTACAATAAATTTTTCGTCATGAATTAAATGTTCTAAGAAAGAGAGGACAATGAACAGGGTGTAGGAAATTTCCCATATAGGATCATCCGAAAATGGGATTTCTACTCTTCAATGAGGAACATTTCGAAATCGCAAAAAAAAGTTCCATACAGTTTGATGATAGGTTTAGTACGGAGCAACTACAACGTTTTAACGATTATGAAGATTTCCCGACAGTAAAAGTTGTTCATATTGACTTTGCAGTGGATGTGGATCTTGAGTGGAATGAAAAACGTAGTTCGCGGCTTCCCGAAAAAAATCCGGGACGTCTTCACTGGGCTCCCGCAGCAAGTCACCGACGTACGGGCCATTTACGAGAGACGCGATGGTACCATCGTCATATTTTCAGGTGAAACGCACTTGATAGAGTAAAAAATTCAACAACCTTCGTCAGACTACGCTCTAGAAATTGCATGAGACGCAGGGACTGCGGCCAAATTATACGCACCAGAGCGGCTTGCTACCCGTACAGACCCTGTCAGATTTTTCTCTACGTTCTAATACTTTTCATGATATAACCCGTCGAAAACTCATTCTAGTCACGTGGTACAAAAACGCGCCATACAAAACGGGCCCAAACTATGACGTCACACCCCGCTCATAACGCCTTAGAATGTAAGTAGCGTTTATCAATATTCGAGTTATCGTAAAATGTTTTAATGCACCTACACCCTTAATTAAAACGTTAAAAATTTTGTTAAAACTAAACGTCATAGGTTTTTTAGAATTGTCCTTAGCACGGGTTAGTGCAACAAAAAGAATATAAACGTCATAGGTTTTTGATTGTTATTAACTTGATATTTCGCATTTTTCGGTAACCCGAAAACCCCGAAAAAAATACTTACTGAGTTTTTCATTTAAGTAAAAATAGATATCATCATCATCAACCCATTATGTCCCCACCGAGGGGCACGGGTCTCTTCCCTGAGGAAGGTATAAATAGATATATATGTAGATAAATCATTTATTAAATACCAAATGTTTATTTTAACCACAAAAACAAGTTAGACGCCAGTTTCCCATTGGAGGTCAGTGGATGAAATCAGGGTAATGGGATATGTCCTATGCCTTCAAAGGGTACAGCTAATTTGCCTAGTACCTACTGTTAATTTTGAAGCATGTACCCGGGGCCCAAAATCAATATAACCCCCACTCAAAGATTAGTTCCAATTTCCTATCACCCCTTATAGGAAGTTCTATGTAGAGAGCAGAACCACAATAAATTGTCAGAGATGTAACTTTTTAAAACGCGCGTACTTCAACACCTGTTTGAGATCGAAGCCGTATTCAAATGACAATAGAAACCATCTGCGCAAGCTCTGAAAAACTAACTAAACCTTATTGCCCAATATTTTAGGACGAAAATACTACGAGTTTGACGCCACTTTCAAACTGAAACACAAAGGGAACCTCTCACACTACAAACTGGGCAGACACATCTCAGAGCTAAGCACCGTGTTCCAGTCCAACTACAACAACAAGACGTATCTGATAGACTACGAGAGGTGAGTTTTAAATATTGTTTTAAAAAAAAAACTTAATTCCCTATTGCAATCCACTCCATCCAAGGTTGTCTGGAAGAGATTGCTCTAAGCGATAAGACCGCCAATTGTATACCACTACTTAGATATACGAGTAAGAAACCAATTGTATTTTTTTCTTCTGTTTGTGCAATAAAGTGTTCTCTATTTATAGTTAAGAGGCCTCAAGATGATGTAAAAAGAATAAAACCCAACAAATATAAAACAAAAGACTTCAAGCGTTGAGCGAGTTGAATAATGGTTTCCCCCGTTTCTCAGGTTCTGGCGGTTCGATGAGGAAACAGGCCAGATGGACAAGAAATACCCCAAGTCCATGGCCGCCTGGAGAGACGTGCCTTATCCAATTGACGCGGCTATGATCTGGGATGGTGGTAAGATTTTTTTAATAAGCCTACTATAGTAGTGGTCGGTCAGGTACTGGAAGGGGATGATCATTAAACGAACCGAACTGGTTTAAACGACTGAATGCGTTAAAAATTTTTTAGGGGGCTAATGCAATGTCCATCTCTGTGTAGTATAGGAACTCTTTAAGAAGCTTTTCAGTAGAACTTCCTATTTTTATCAGCTTTTATTATAATATTTCTACATCGTTCCGCCGGGTAGCGAACATCGTGTATCACAGTACAAATAAAGACCTGTATCTAAAACAGAAAATGTAAACCCGCATGTAGTTACCTACGTAATTACGTGAATTTATTTAAATTACTGCCAAATACTATGGACAGTAAATAAAGTACACAGTAGTAGTACTAGTTCTGAACTACTGGCAAGTACGATTAGCGATGTAACGACTCGATCTACCAACCCGGCTCAAACCGGTTTGAGCCACAAACCTTGCAAGTCGGTTTGGGCCGACGTCAAACCGATCTGAATGAGCCGAGTCGATGCACGCCGAGCGAGCGTTTTGTTGATATCGCTGACTCTCTTCCGCTCACGCTCGTCGCGTCCCGAGGGTTGCGGGCTGCGGAGGCCGCGCCCCGCGCGGGGCGATACGGTTTGCACCTTGCGTCGCGTCGTCTTCAATCAATCCGAGTTGTGGTTGTGGTTAAGCGAGTGTTTGTGCCTTGTTCCTGTAAATTTTGACTGTTTTATAGCCTACTGTATGGTACCCGACTGCCTTCGACTCTATATGTCTCATATGTTCTCTTCACGACTATTTTGTTTTTATTTTTGTTTTTTTGACGTTCGTGTATTTTGTTTGTGTACCTTCTTGTTTACTTTGTGTTTTTGTGACAATTTAAATAAATGTCTTCTTTCTTTCTTTCTTCTTTTCTACCGTCGCCCTAGATACCAACAAATATTATATGGAACTAATTCCCAGTTTCTTGTACACTATCAAGCTGTTAATCTACTGTTAACAGCTGTCAAATGATCAAAATGCATACAAAAAAGAACGACTGACAGCTGTTAACAGTAGATTAACAGCTTGTTCGTGTACGAGAAACCGGGGGTAAGTGAGTTAAAAGATAATTAAAATAAAAGACCATTTAAAAACAATTTCAGCAATTTTATAAGAAGTGTAACAAAAAGTTTTTTATTTTAATTGTTTATTTTTAATTACTTTCAGTACCTACAAATTATGTAATGTTTCTTGATCTCAATAAAAATACATGTGAGAATATTTTTTATTTTTTTATTTTACCTCCCTTATGGCTATGAAAAAGAAGTTCTGAGACTTGACAAAGTCTATTTTAAATTTGTAATTCGTGTTTGGTCTCCACCGAAAAAACGAAATTAAACGTATGATTTAACTCATACATTCATTACATTCATAATTCGGGTATCATCGTCAAACCAAGTCAGCGTCAGCGGGCGCGAGAGTCTTGCGGACCGCGGCGACACGGTTTACGTCGTCAAACCGAACGATATTGCCAAATCAGTGCAAGCCGCGATGATGCCGGCCGTAGCCCACCCCCACCTGGGTGCGCCAAATCGGTTAAAGACGACGCAAACCGTGCCACTGCAGATCGCAGCATCGCATCCACTGTATAATTGTATAATCATTGCGGTTTGTAACTGGTTTCAACCCGGTTTACACAGATTTTTGCGGTTCGGTTTGCATGTACCGGTTCAGATCGACCTCAGTAATTTCGAGATCGTTACATCGATACGATGTATGTTTGCGTGCGCGCGAAAATGCCACAGTGCTGCCAATATGGCGGAGAATTAAACATGCGTTTGGTTTGGATAACAAGCGTTTAAAAATAAAAATAAGTTTAGATACCGAGATACCAATATTAGTTGGGGTCGCTGGTGTTCCCATTTACGTGAAAGCAGTGGAGTAACTATACCATCTGGGCCCCGTGGCAAATTCATTGGATTGGGCCCTGCCAGTAAAAATCGCCATGTTACCTAACAGTATTACACGTAATATTGTGTTTGTCACTTAGGGGCCGTCCATATATTACGTCATTCTAAATTAGGGGGGGGGGGGGGTTGGTCTGCGGATGACGGTAAATGATAGATGGGGGGGGGGTGTTTCGAAATTGACGTCATTCTTATTTATTTATTTATAGTTTATTTTTCACGTACAAAAAGATTATTTCTAAAAAGAAATTTCTTCCAGCACACCTATTAAAATACTAGCTGCCCGCCCCGGCTTCGCCCGTGGTATTTACATGTATTATACATATAAACCTTCTTTAAGAATCAGTCTATTTAAAAAAACCGCATCAAAATCCGTTGCGTAGTTTTAAAAATCTAAGCATACATAGGGACACAGCGAAAGCGACTTTGTTTTATACTATGTATTGATAATAAACACAATACTTAAATAATAACTACAACATTACATAATTAATAAAAGTACATATTAATACTATACTTATACTTAAATACATGTCTCATACTAAGGAAAGATAATGTTCTTGTGATATTTTCCTGCGGCCCCTCGTCGTAGTGCTCGAATCTTGGGACGGCGAGGAATAGAAGTCCTTCAACAGTTGCATGACGGCGTAACGGGACAGGCACTTGACGTTGAGTGGGTTGAAGACGTGGATGAATCGAGCCAAAACGAATATCGGGAGGATACGGAGATATTACCCGTGATCCAGAATTTAAAAGAATGGGTGAAAACTCCGTGAGAGTTATCCAAAGAAAAGTAAAAAATAAGTAGTTATATTATATCAATGATTATTGCCAAAGTAAAAATAATAAAAGGTGATTCTATAACCAAGTGTTTTAATCATATAATACCCTATTTTTCTCAAATCTGCAATGTTTTATATTGTCAAACTAGTAATGACGTCAATTTTGGGAGAAGGGGGGGGGGGTCATTAAGAAATGACGATAGGATGATTATAGGGGGGGGGGGGTCTAAAATCTGAAAAAATCGATGACGTAATTTATGGACGGCCCCTTACAACAACTTTTGTTTCATAAATAATGAATTTTTTTGTTGAATTTTAAATTTTTTGAGAGTAAATATTTGTATATTTTCGCGGCTTTTCAGAGATAATGCTTCAAATCGTATTAGAACGGCCATTTTTCTACGTAGCACAATGGTTTGCGACATCGGTAGTACGCGTAAAGCGCGAAATTAATAAAATTGTATGAACTCCGATAATACAAAACGTTTCTTCATTATACTCCAGGAATATTCATACAAATTTTGTCATTTACGCGGACAAAGTCGCGGGCAAAAGCTATTTTTTACAAAATTTTGTTAAAAAGGTTAAGTTATTTCTGAGTTTGCGGTATTTCGGACGGGGGCCCCGCCGGGTCGAGGGCCCGCGGCATGTTGCCACCTCAGCTACCTATAGTTACGCCACTGCGCGAAAGAGTCTTGGACCCTGATAGTGCTTACAAGTGCAGACAAAAATCCGTCACCGGTTTTCCCTCGTTCCAGACACGTATTTCTTCCAAGGGCCGCGATTTTGGCGATTCGACAACGAGCGGGTGCGTGCGCATGGGTACTACCCGCTGCCCGTGGCGCCCGTCTGGTTCCCGTGCGAATTCACGCGCGAGATGCTGCGCTATACGAAGAACATCACGTAGCACTTTCAGCTGATTGTGACGTGAATGTGCTCTATAAATATTTTACTATTTAATACAAGTAAAACTGAGCAACTACCCTATTTGTTTTAAGTGGTTTACGGAATCGTAATTTTATAAATAAGATCGTATGTCTAAATATTAACTACACTTTATACTAATATCTGCCATAAGACTTAACTGTATTGCGGTGGCCTAACAGGTAGTACTTACCCACAAATACCTACCATCTGTACTTATTACTATGTCAGAAAGTGTGTGAGTGTATGTTTAAAGTAAACTCTTGTGTTTTCCATAGAAATATATCACTTTATTCATGTCAGAATTCGAAAATCACATCTTCAGCGTAAGTTTAGTATTACCTGACCTATTACAATTCCAGAGACGGAATGATTCGACTATTTTATTATCTATCATATCATTGTGTAATAAATTAATACTGCATGTATAAATTGTACCATTTTTAATATAAATGTTATACATTTAACATATAAAAAATAGGCGATGCCATAATTAAACAAAAAGTACTTACTAATTTTGAGACAGCAAATACTTTTTTAAATAACATGGGCAAGTCTTCAAGGTACCTCGACCAACGAATCCCGGCTAAATGCATTTATAATGGTTCCATAGTAGTGAATGTCCAATTTAACTAGCTAAATGGTCCTGGAGTTTGTTCCATAGAAGTTATTCATATTTTCTACTAAACAAAAACACACAATAGGTACTGCTACTTATCAACGAACTAATGAGTAAGAGAATACAACGTGCTTATCAAAAACTCGTCCCGTCTACGGTAGAAGATGCGAAAGACATCCTTGTGACCATAATAGCAAGGCGACTATCGCATAAACAATTTTCCTGTATATTAACTGCACAGGTATAAAATTGAACGATTTCGTATTGTGCATATAAACATAAAACAAATAAATTGAGTTGATGATTTTTTGAGGCGTTATTCAAACTGATGCGGTATTATTACGGGTGCATGAACAATATTCGTAGTAACATTTTATATTTTTTACTTGATACCCGAACGTACCGAACAACTTTAGCCCTCAGTACATTGGATATGAATGGTTATGAAAACCACGAGGGAGGCTTATGTCCTGCAGTGGGCGTCAAATGGCTGATGATGATGACATTGGATATAAGAGCATGTTTCGACTGTGTGATGTGATATTGCAAGTGATTATAAAGGAAGGTTCACAATGCCTTCATTACAGATGGCGCAATTAATTTGATTTTACGAACATCATCTATCTATAAGGAGTAACTTCATAACAAAAACTATTCATGCTACACGGACACTATTCTGACGTTCAGTAGGAATCGCACTCATAAACACTAACGGCACATAATTTTTTATATCGATTTCTACAGAACACAAGAATAGCGACCACAGAACTACGAGCAGCCCCGCCCAACAATGACACTTAGATCTTTATCTTACCGATAGACGGCGCCACTCGACACATAACTATAACAGATCGAGTCATTACAAAATCTCTATCACTCTGGCCAATCACCTGGGTCAGGTGTTTACATTGATCAAACTAAAATGTACATTTACATATATACTTTTATACGACTCGATATAACTGCGAATGCACTCGATACACGGGCTCTCGACACAAGGACACAAAACCAGACTGTAAAATTTTAATTTTTAGGGTTCCGTCTGTCACAGCCAATTTGCTCCGAATCTACTGGACCAAATCAGGTGAAAATTGGTAGGATAGGGTTATCCTATGACCCAAACACAGATGTGCAAAGTAAATAAATATTATATATTTTTTTTAATCATTTTCGGGGGACAAATGGCCGCGTAAGAACTTATTGTCGAGCAGAACGTGTCGAGTGCATTCTAGTCGTGTTGCAAGTGGCGCCACCTACCGACCGAGGACGCCAGGGGGCATGTCAGCGGACAGCGAGGCACTTAGCTGCAGCAGGAGGCGGGGTTGGGGTCCTTGCCGGAGCGCTTGGTGATGTTGAGACGCGTGAACTCCTCGGCCACCGTCGGATGGATGCCGACCGTGTTCATGAGCTGCTCCATCGTGATGCCGCATCTGGAAGAGGGGCTGGTTAGTTGGAATCGATCAGGCCAGGGAGTTTTTAATGATTTCGATCAATATTAAGACTCCCTTGAGTAAAATTCTTTGCTCTGTGACCTGACGTAAAGCTCTGAGCTGTCCATGTGCGTTGGCTTAAATCAGTCCCTTTACTCTCGACGCTATTGTGTTCAAATTGCGATACAATTTAATGCAATAAGTCAGAAATAACGACTTAGTAAATATTTTAGTTGTAAGAAATAACATTAAGCTTATAGAAATTTCAAACGCGCTGAATTTTCACGGAACTAAATCAAAATGCCATTGATAATTTAGTAAATTTTCGGCCGCGCTGACGCGCAAATTGCTTTGAAAATTGAGGCATTTTATGTTGCAGCCCCGAAAGACTTAAAGTGAGACTGTTTATTTTTAATTCAAGCCCCAATATTTGGTAAATTAATATGGCAACACTTAGTTATCGCTTCCAACTATATCATCTTTGAAATTATTGACACTTTTGATATCATCTTTGAAATTATTGACACTTTTGATATGCTCTTGGCAGCTTGAGGGGGTAGCGACTTCAAACATATTGAAATTCACTGGTCTAGATTAATAAAATCTAATATATAAAAATCTCGTGTCTAATTAGGCTAATTAATATGCATTAATATTAAATTCCGTGTGGCGCCGGATTAAGAATAGCGTCACTCCATTTCCTTCCGTGGATGTCGTAGAAGGCGACTAAGGAAATAAATTACCAGGAGACGGGCAGCAGCGTCTTCCTGAGATTCCAACCGCATACTGCGATCGCCAACCCGCCTGCCAAGCGTTGCGATTATGGCAAAACCCTTCCTGGTTAGAAAGCCATGACGGAGGCCTGTGTCCTGCAGTGGGCGTCGGGTGGCTGATGATGAATATGCAGAACAACTGAATAAAAATGTATTATTATATTAAGACTCACTTGACGGCAGCCGCGAAGCCCTGTATGACCTCTCCAGCGACGGGCCCCACAAAGTGCAGGCCCAATATCTTCTGCGGCGCCTCTCGCAGGGCAACCGCCTTGAGATAGCAGTGCTTGATGTTGCGCTGCGGGATGAAGAACTCCGTCGGCTTGTAGTAAGCGTGGTATACTTCTAGGTTCTCGGCGCCGAATCTGTGGAGGTAAAATGTGAAGAATGTAAGTATAGGATTCAAAACTCTAAAGTTTTAATCGATATTTAAAATGATAAGAAGGTCAGTGCCCGCCACAAGGCAGACTTTCATACTCTGAGTCTCTTCCTTGCATCAATTTCTCCATCCCTTTCCTTCTCTATTCAAATATGTCAGCGACTCATACATTTATCACATCCAGTCACTTGTCTCATTTAATTCGTTCACACATTTCGAGGTCATTTACATGTGGAGACGACGAAGGAAGAAAGATTGACGAAACAAATATATCGAGCGAACGTGGATGGAAGGGCCGGTAAGGGAGGTTCCAGACGGGCATAATTTGACCAAATTGAGGATGTATTAGCAACGCAACGACTAATGAATGTCGATGAAGCGAAAGTGAGGAATCCTGACACAGGATCGTGGCTAGGGGCGGTCCCTGGTCATCGTCTACCCCTCCGGGACCGCTGCGCGAGTTTATATATTACCTAGACACAGCGAGCTCCTCGCTGAGGCCCACGCAGCCGTACTCGAGCGGCGTGAAGACGGTGGTGGCGACGTTCTCGTAGTCCATCTGCTGCGCGCCGGCCGCGAAGACGCGGCGCGCGAGCAGGCGGCCCGCGTGTATGGCGACGGGCGTGAGCTCGGGCCGGCCCTGCAGCACGTCGCCCACGGCGTAGATGTGCGCCACGTCGGTCTGCTCCGTCTCCGCGACCACTTTGCCGTTCTCGGCGACGCACTGGGGAGGGTCGGCGGTTTATTATGGGGCACTGGCTGGTTGAGAGAATGCCTCGACTGGGTTAGTGACAGTTTAAAAAAAAAATCTTAGAACATAACTTTTCAAAACTTTTCGTCGCATTGTTACATGTATTACATTTATTTTGACACAAAATAACACCTTTTGCATGTAGCTCGCATTTTTTATTGTAATTGAAATGTAATGTCATCGGCATTGTTAGGGTGACTGAACTGTAAGTAATGACTTCCACGCAACACAATCACTTGTGCTGGTCACAAACTAGGAAACCCTGTGATATGGTAACAAAGCAAGGGCATGTCAAACAGTTTGTACAAATCAGCCTCCTGCGACAATCAAACCCACGACCTTGGTTTTGGCAGTCAAGTGTGTTACACCTAGCTAGATCAAGGAAGTAGTCAATAAAATAGGAGTAGTAGGTGAGATCTAAAATTTCATAAGTGTCATTGTAGGTAGCAAGCGTTGAGGTATAAGCACACCTCGGAAAATGTTTTCCCAACTTGGTTAGGCTTCCTTAGGAGTTAAAGGACCGAAGAAGAAGAAACACGTATTTTTATATTCTTAAGATTGAGACACTGAGACATTTGGAACGAGTCACTTCAGCTATGAAGGTATTAAAATTGCAAATAAGGCTCACATTAACTCCAGCCGCCTTAAGGTTGAGCTGTTCGGTGAGCGCATAGCGACCTGTCGCCATCAGTACTGTGTCGAACACGGCTTCGCCTCTGAAAAACGAAAGATAAGTCTTAGTAATATTTTTTGAAGATAAAAGTGGCGCCACGTAAAATCTTGGACACACACTACTATAGATTGTTCTTCTAAACGGAGGTTCAGCAATCCAGTCCTTTTAGCTTTCGTTTGTCAAGCCACATTAATATGTCTCTAGGCTGTGGTTGTTTATTAAAACACGATTCCTCTAAAACACTCCTGACTTTTAACTAAGCATGGAGGGTGATAGACAGTATAGGAACGTATGCACTGTCAGCACTTTCCTCGCGCCTCGGGAAGCTCGACGGCGCGGCCCGCTCCTTTAGTCGTCTCTCGGTCGGATACCGAACAATACATTTAATTAATAGTACCAAGACTTATTCATTTAACTCCCAGCTCGCATAACCCTAAAGTGGTGACCCCGACGTGAAGGCATTGGACCAGCGGACGGACAGCGGAAATATCAATAATAATTTCAGAAAAACTCCAAAAAGCGTCTACTCACTGTTTCTTAGTCTCAGTATTCTGCCAGCGCGCCTTGAGCTGTCCATTCTCCAGTTTCTCGATGGAGAGGGGGATAGCCCGGTGATGGAACTTGACACCCTTCTCCTCCATTTCTTCGGTCAGCAACTGCGCCATCTGCTGGTCGAAACCTCGCAGCGGGACGGAGCGGACGAGGACCGTCGTCTCGAAGCCCAGCGAGTTGAGGAATCCGGCACATTCGAGGCCGATGTCTGGTGTTTGATGTGGTCAAGGGCGTATTGGGGAAATGAAAATGTGGCAGCGAGAATGTCTCCCTTTGGAAAGTGATTGTATCTACTTGCCTAGTTCTAGTTGGACCTGAGATTTGCGCACTTAGCCTCATAGTTGGGGCTGTATTTCATGAACTGTGATAGCTAAACAGTTGAAATTTTCACAGATGATGTATTTCTGTTGCCGCTATACAGAAAAGCAGAAAAACAGAATAAAATAAATATTTAAGGGGGGCTCCCATACAACGTGATTTTTTGCCAGTTTTTGCGCGATATTAATAACTGTAACAGGTAGACGCTTCAAATATTCACAGAATATTTAGGTGTATATTCACTTTAAAAATAAATTATTAAAATTAAATACATACTTAAGGGGGGGTCCCATACAACAAACGTGATTTTTTTTGCCGTTTTTCGCTCGATATTAATAACGGCAACACGTACACATATCCTTCAACGCTTGAAATATTCAAATGTTGTATAGAACCCTTAGTGCGCGAGTCCTACTCGCACTTGACCAGTTTTTTTATTTATTGTATGGTTGCTGTTGCGGAAACGGCAGCGCGTCGGTACATAGATAAGTTTTTATAGCACACCACTAATTATATTTAGAAAGATGAGGTACTCAATATGACAACACTTAGAACACTTCCCTCATAAATATCAGAGGCGTCCTGGGTTCGATTCCGTCATGTATTAATTAATTCAGCTTTTTTATGGTTCCGTACCCGAAGGGTGCCAAATAGGACCCTATTACTAAGACTTCACTGTCCGTATGCCTGTCTGTCTGTCTGTCTGTCCGTCTGTCTGTCTGTCACCAGGCTGTATCTCATGAACCGTGATAGCTAGGCAGTTGAAATTTTCACAGATGATGTATTTTTGTTGCCGCTATAACAACAAATACTAAAAACAGGATAAAATAAATATTTAAGGGGAGCTCCCATACACCGTGATTTTTTTCTCTCATAGACTTGCACTTGGCCGGTTTTTCTTTAATTTGTACAATTCTGCATGGGTGGTACGACGACGCTAGTCGCGCGTTTTAAATGTCAAAAGTAGCGACTATCTAGTACATTAACTGTCATATTCTGTCATTTTAACGCCACAAAACGCGTGACTCGTGCCATCGTACCCGTGCTGAATTAGAGTCGAAGGGGAATCTTACGAATGTCTACACGAGATGCATTGGAGACTGGCTACCAATAAGAACAAAACAGTTTTTTAGACGACTAGAGCGGCCGACAGATTCAAAGATAAACATCTGAAAAACGCTGAGTGAATTGCACGGTATTGCACAGATAATTTACGGACAAAACAGCAAAATCACGCTAGATTCGTAGCAACGATAAATGGTCATGAAGGACATAAATGGTGCATGTATTAAAGATAAGGATTGTGTGTGACACCATAGCGTCGCACAAATTATGCAAATTATTACGCTCTCGTGAATACCTTAGCGCGACTGGCAGTCTGTCACCCATCACCAAAACATATAAATGTATAACGTCGTCCACACAACACAATCTCTTTTCCTGGTGCCACCAGGGTACAGAGATTAATATCATCTATCTTGATGATGCCTAAGAAAGGTATGTATCGATTCGATCGATATTACGGAACATTCTAGCGGAGTTTCATAAAACTACAATTCGCTGTCTATTATGACAATTCGATGTACACTGCGTAGCAGAGTCTGTCGGTAAATCGATTTTGCTATGTACATCAAATTGTCATAGTAAACCATGAATTCTAGTTCTATGAAACAGGCCCCTGGAGAAGTTGTAACAATTTTATCGATAAGTGAAAATGTTTAAGCATCGTACAACTAAATTTCGCGGTTCTAATACAAATTGTTGAACATATTAGGTATATGCATTATGATAACGAGATGTAAAACCAATTCTTATTAACACCAGTGAAGCGTATCTGAGTGGTGCTTCAAAGTCTATCTAAAGTCAAAGTCTAGTCTTAAAGCTACTAGACCATCGAGTCACTAGAATAGACGATAGATAATAATGACTTCCACATAATGCAACCACTCGCAAACTAGCATACTTTTGAATCCCTAAGTTTTAGTGCGTCCGAAGTGCGGAAGTGAAGGCTCCCGAAAACCAGTGATCCAAGAGCCAACTTATTTGTATAAAAATGATATTCTTCTCTTGATCCTAGTTTGGGACCAGAACTAGTGACTGTGTAGTGTGGAAGTTATTATTACTATTAAAAAAAACAAAAATATTACTGTTAAGTAATAACCGAATTTTTCGATACCTGGGAAATTGGCACCCTTTCAATAACCCAGGTGTAAGTTTTCAAAAAGAAGTACTAGGTCGCCAGCAACTTCTAAGATTTTTTCGAAAGCTGCCACCGGCACACTTTCAATAACCCAGGTGTAAGTAACTTGTCAGTGAAAAGGATACATCCAGCGCCAACGACGAGGGTCTTGCCGGGCGGGTGCGCCAGGCTGAAGATGTCGTCGCTAGTGATGCTGTACTCCAGGGCGCCGGGGATGTCCGGGTAGTGCGGCCGCCCGCCCACCGCGATCACGATGTTCTTAGCCCGAATCTCCTTTTTTGTCCCGTTTCTCAGCGTACCCACGACCGTGTGCGAGTCCTTCAAATGAGAATAAATTGTTAGGGGTCGCTATGTTGTTGGCATACAACTCACTCGCATATTTCACACAAAAAAAAACAATACGAATTATTATTTATGTCATGAATCTCTACCAATACAGAAGTGTTAAAAAACTGTAACTCGGCTATAAAAAAAATTAAAAGAAACATAGGTCCGTAATCCATAAAAGTTAGGTATAACGCTCGTAGTGCCGTCCACACGCAGGGTCCACGTTGCATTACTCGTTAGATTACATTACACGTTACACGCGTCTGGATACGGCTTTAGTGTACGATAAACAGAGGATTACTATTGAAATCCCAGTACCAACTAGAATATTAATAACTTCTATACAACAGAATCACTTGACCTGGTCACAAACTACGATACTCAGTGCTATGGTAACCAGGCAAGGACATCACAAACATGGTAACACACTTAAACTGAGGCCATTTGTAGAATTCCAGTAAGGCAGCCTCCAGTGTCAAGCGCGTCAACCGTAAGCGCGTAAGCAGCCCCTGCCCTTACCTGCAGTTGTGCTAAGGCATTGATGTACTCGATTTTCTTGTCCCTAAGGTCGACTCTTGTCACCCAGTTGACTGATTTGATGTGGTCCTGCACGGCCTGGGTCAACGCCGCCCAGTTGATCTTGATTTGGTCTTTCGCCGGGATCTCCCATCCATAAGCTGCCGCCTCCTAAAATGCATAGTAAAAAGGGATAGAGCATGTCCTTTCCATAAATAGGTTGCTGGATTGGTGATAAATCGATAATACAGAGTAAGGTGTTAAAGTACTGACGCTCGAAACGAAAGCTACGCATAGCAGACATAAAGACAAACCATTTTCTGCACAACTTTTTGAGGTTACTAAAATTAATGGCGCGAAACGTAAGTTAACCAGCGCTACACTTGTTTGAGATCCCGATATTTCGAATACGTTTGGCGATGTAATATCGCTGTCATAAGCCGTTGAAACTTATCTTGCGGGGCTTGATACAATAACATTAGCGCCGCCAATGAAAATAGAAACCATATCTTTTGTTACAAATCGTTTTTGCAAAAAGTGTCTGTACAACCTTAC
Source organism: Yponomeuta evonymella (assembly GCA_963969515.1). NCBI lineage: Eukaryota > Metazoa > Arthropoda > Insecta > Lepidoptera > Yponomeutidae > Yponomeuta > Yponomeuta evonymella. Next base: position 20,096,047 of record OZ018346.1, on the reverse strand, counting down.
AATCATATTGTGATTTATAGGACCCATGGCCGTGAACCTAAGGCAAAAAAATCGTTTTTGGCGTTAATGCTATCTAGTCCCAGGTCCGTGACCCTAGGTAATCGCCCGTCGGCCCTAAAATTACTATTAACATCATTGAGAGATTGTACAGACACTTTGCGCAGTATACGATCTGTTAAAAAGGATATGTTTTTTCCCATGGTAACGCTAGTGTTACTCTATGGAGCCCGATAGTGGTCGTGCGGGGGCCAACACTTAGTCGGCGACACTACGACGCAGTGGGATCTGTTGTCCGACCCTTGACCTTACACCTAAGCCTAATCGAAGATGTTCGGTCACACCCTTTAGGGAGAGGTGCCTTCCGGTTTGGGGTAAGCCCCATAAGACTCATTATTTTTTCGGCAAGGACATCACAGTTAATAATAATAACTTCCACACAATACAATCACTTGACCTGGTCCCAAACTAGGATACCCTGTGCTATGGTAACCTGGCAAGGACGTCACAAACATGAAAATACACTCAGACTGAGGCTATTTCTACAAATGTAAGGCGGCCCCCAGTGGGAATCGAACCCACGACCTCTGTTTTGTTAGTTAAGCGCCTTAACGGCTAGACCAACGAGGCAGTCAGTTACACAGTATGTGTACCATCGACTCCATTTAAAAACCGCATGCCCTGCAAGTGTCATCTTGAGACAACCCCATTGATTTCCCAGGCATGGATCTTTGGGAAACAATAGTCATAATGATGCAGAGAGTTCATTATCACCCGGTATAAAGTGGGTACATAATAATATAGTTCTCATGTTAGCAGTTAGATTACGTATATATTATGCGCACTGATAAAATTAGTCTTTATCTTATTATAATCAACACTGTTCATACCTTCAATATAATTTGATTATTTATTTAATATTGGGAAGACGTTTTACCACCAACTACCGACACTTGGATTATTCTTGGAACTTCAACTACAAGGTAAACAAAGCCGCAAATTGAATTCGTCATTGCAAAGTCAGAGAATCCCCGCTAGCCAGTCATTGACGGAGACTACACCATTGCGTCATCTATTGAGATGACGACACCGTCAGAGTTCCATTTATCAACGATATGAGGAGGATGGTATTCAAGTCCTCGATGACTTGCCAGTTTTAGGATAACGTATCAAAGACAGTTTGTAATCGTTACAAAAAACATATCAAGTTCAAAAGAACACTCGAGTGGGTGGTATATAAAGTAAAGATACGGTACGTAAAGTAAAATCATAATCATAGTTCAAACTATTACGTAGATTGTAACGCAACAAAGGTGTAGTAAAAATATAGTCCATATTCCTATTTCCACACAGGTCAATGCCAACGATTTAATCAACGTACTTTCCCATCGCCGCGATCGATGGGTACGCTTCGGTGCCTATCGTTGTTACCATGTTTTTCATTTATACGCGTATGTTTTATGACACAAGCTGTTAGCTGTTTGTTAGTGAACACTGTTCCATTCTGCGGTTGTAATAGGGATACTGGATAAGCACAGGAAACACCACTTCCTTAGCAAATACAGACTACCCATTGAAACCAAACCAGACGAATAAAAGACAAAAAGCGCAACCATTCCGTTCCCGATATTTAGAACATTGTTAGGTACGTCGCGACGTCTTGTGTATCAAGAATGCACAAGGATGCAAGAAAATATGCACAAAGACCAGCGGTACGAAAATAACTGCTGGTTATTTTTAACAGGTATTGAGAACGATTATTTTCTGATAACGAGAAGAGAACGTTCTAATGCTTCACCAAATGTCTTTGACTTCCTATGTTCCTATGGACGTACTTCGACCTTCTTTGGTGAGGGGTTAGGGGGTCACTCGTCATTTTCCCTAATTCGTCAATTTCACTAATTGGTCACTTTTCCAATTCGTCAATTATACAAAAATCTTTAATTAGTCAATTTCCCTAATTCGTCATTTTCGCTAATTCGTAATTTTCCCTAACTGGTCAAATGTCGGGCCGCGAGCTGTGACTTAGAATTCTTCGGGTTTTAATTTAGTGAAATTAACAATATAAAGAAACGCTCTTCGGTGGCCTTCGCAAACTAATCCAGACCACGCGGATTTTTGTTCAAGTTCAACCCACCTCTAGATAACTTATTACAAAAAGCAGCCTTCGGCAACATCGTGACTAATTCCTATCATCGTCGGATCTGTAGTTAGACTAATTAACATTGTATTGCCAGAGAATAGGACAACAGAAAAATCGATCGGCGAGATCGGTTGGCTAAAGGCCTTGAAACAATATCACTAGCGCGAGGCTCGCACGGGTTGTTGCTTCCGTCTCTCGGTCGCACATTCTAATATTTTTTTATTATTGTAAGAGAGCGGTGATAGCCTAGTGGGTAGTACATTGGACTCGGAAACGAGAGACCCAGGTTTGATTCCCAGTGCGGGCATGTACCTATGACTTTTTTTTTCTAAGTTATGTACATTTATGAAGTTATAGTAGCAATAACACTCGCTAACGGTGAAGGAAAACATCGTGAGGAAACCTGAGTGACTGAGCTACTTACATGCCTCAGCGCTTGAAATCGCCAATCCGCGGTGGGCACGCGTGGTGATTAAGCCCATACTCTCTCTTTGAGAGAAGGCCTGTACCCTACAGTGGGACGTATATAAGCTGCTTATGAAGAGAAAGAATAAGTATACCTACTTTTCACAAAAGGTGGTCTGAAGAAGCGGTACTAGACAATAAAATTACACACACCGCAAAAAACGTATATTTCGACACTCAAGGGAATCAAAATTTATAGGGTACTTTCCGTTGACCTAGAACTATGAAAATTTGGCAAGTAATATGTTTGTATATTACAATGAAAGGGAAGTCTGAAAACTACATTACATTTGTAATTAAAACATAAAAAAATTGTCTTTGAAGTTCGGGAAAAGCTTGGAGAAACTGCGAGACTCAATCCCTGAACTATATATAATATTGTAAGTACCTACAAATTTGTACGGAACCCTCGGTGGGCGAGTCCGCCTCGCACTTGTGGTTTTTCCGTTTATGCACTATCATAAAAACGGTAATACACAAACTTGGCGTCATTGTTGGACTTATTATATTAAACAACGGCCAACCGCGAGTCGGACTCACTAAATACAAAAAAGTGAGGTGGTACGAACCCTCGGTGCGCAAGTCCGACTCGCACTCGGCCGGTTTTTTATAGATAAATAAAAGATAAAAAAAAAACTTCCAGTTAACCTTGGTGTGGTGGCGATATTTGTTCGAGAAATATTTGTGTACTTTCCTTTTCTATGTGCAATAAAGTGTTCTATCTAACTATCTAAAGCCGGATTTTCATGATCTTAGGGCACTCGGACCGAGTAAGCCGAAATTACTCTCGGATGCTACTCGTATCGTGTACACGCGATCTTAGTACACTCTGATGAAAACGTCCAATCCCAGGGTAATCGGACCGTGCCCTACCCATCGGAACCGACTCGAATGTAATCGTAAAAACAAAATAGCACCAATATAAATAAGGAACTCCCGCATCTCGAAGGAAAAAAACTTATAGGATTGCAAAAACCTGTCTAAAATGTGCGTAATTTTGAGCCTCAGAATTTACAACGATAATAGTAGATTGTTAACCAAGGGCTGTATGACATCAATTGCATACGAGGTTTTTGGCATACGAGGTTTTTGGCTAATTAGCCCGAGTATGCAATTGATGCTTACACCCGAGGTAAACACTGCTTTACATATCGATTGTCAGGTAAGTAAAAAAACAAGAAAGCAGGACTTTTGAGAAAGAACTCCAAAACACGAAAAAAAATTACTTTCGCGCCTAGCTAGTCGACTGACTTTTTTACTCTTCACGATTTTATGGCACGCAAGCGCGTCAAATCGTGCTGGCAAGTTCGATTTTTAAATCGATTTCAATTAACATACGATGTGACTGCGAAACAAATAGTTCGATATTTAAAATAAAATCTTCATAAATTCTAATATAAATTGTCTCGATTCCGATTCGAGTAAATAATCGATACCGAGAAAAAAAAATATTAACGTTTAAAAAATATTGTTCTTGCAGTATGAGTATGACAGTTCTTTTTTCAAATTCCAATGCTGTGCTGTAATGTTAACATTACATGGTATGTTTTGAAACCTATGCTGTAATGATATCTATACAACCCGGCATTCAGGGAAGTAAGTGACTACTTACAGAGCAAGAGATATGTAAAAAATGTTACAATGTACGAGCTAGTGGGATGTCAAAGGAGTAAACGTTCCTAACTAGGTATGTAGGTATTAAACAATTGTAAAGCTAATTAGTGTTCTGAATGGTTTTTCTGCGTTAAATTTGATGTACCAATGTACCTATTTATGCATAGTAATTAAGTTTGTAGTTTTAGTAGCTCGAGGCGGAAAATTAATTGAATACTTATACAATTAAATGCTCGTTGGTACATACCTACATGTTTTATCCCTGACCTGTTTATTTATGTATATTGTATCACACTGTCCCATTTACAAAAATTTACATTAAACACTTCATCATCATCATCACCCATTTAACGCCCACAGCAGGACATAGGCCTCCCTCATGGTTTGAGGGGGTTTTACCGTAATCGCCACGCTTGGCAGGCGGGTTTGCGATCGCAGTATGCGGTTGGAATATCAGGAAGACGCTGCTGCTCGTCTCCTGGTAATGTATTACTTTAGTCGCCTTCTACGACATCCACGGAAGGAAATGGAATGACGCTATTCTTAATCCGGCGACACACAGATAGCAATTTAATCATGGAACTTTTTTCAGTAATTGTCTGTCTTTTTGATGATGAGATGAGAAAAGTGACTTCATCTGGCTAATAATCTTAATTGTATTCAGCAAGCAACAGTAGTTGCATTGTGATAAAAATCTCAAGACGTACAAATTAATCATAAAAAACATTTAAGAAGGTCTACAAAGGTAGTAATGACCCTGGTTGGGTCAATGGCATGAATACAATAGAAGATCCATTAAATACGGCTCTAGACTGTATTTTTACCTAGATAGCCTGCAGCACCAGAGAATCTAAATAACAGTTTTCACAACAGTATGTAAATATACAAATAAAAATTAAAAAAAGTAGTAAGAAAACTTCCCAAGAATAATCCAAACTCGAGGGTTATAGGTTATAGGGAAGGAATCCAGGGGCCAAGGAGGGGTCGCCTCTTACCGAAACCTACAACAAACACCAATCATATTGAAGCTATAAAACTAAATAAATCAATCAAAGACTAATATGTGCAAAACTCAAGGTGCAAACTACCGATACTACCAAGAGCTAAATCAAGAGGGCAACCGTGGATTAATTGGATAATAACAGTAACTTACCGGTCAATGTAAAATAATAATAAATAAAAAATAACTCACGTGTATGCTCTCCCCGAGTAAAGCCGCCTGGTGCATCAGCTTCTTCGGAATACATCCGACATTAACGCATGTGCCACCGAGGCCCCACTTGGTCCCCTGAGGGGACGGAGTGACGTAATCAAACACAGCAACTCGCGCCCCGAGGTTCACTGCTTCTTTGGCGCAGGCGAGACCACCGGAACCTCCACCGATCACCACCAGGTCATAGTCAAAATCTATAAAATGTTCCCCTAGATCGGTAAGTATCTGTTCTCGAGGATTAAACGTTAAAAAGAGATAGACAGACAGCGCAACAAGACTCAAGTGAAGTAGAATCATTGATATGCAAAGGAGTGCAAGCGAGAGGGAACGTGTGTTGTCTGAGATGAAGCTACAAGTTTTATTATTCTTAACACTAGAAAGACGGGAAAATCTACCTAAATACCTACGAAGACGGCGAATAGTCAAACGACTCTTGGTAGCAAATCGCTTTTTGACTCGGCTTTAGTTTTTAAATTAACTCTAGCGATAACGTTCCATATTAAATTGCAAAGATGGAAGAGATAATCTTTCAGGTCAATTTCTTCCAATGAGGAACTCTAACGGAGAAGAGGCAGCTCACAATCGCGTTCTGCACTTTCAAAGCGACATTGTGACTTACGAGTATCTTCGGTATTTCCTCGTCCTAAGGCCCTCGAGATATTTTTTCACAAATCGATCACAATAATTTCGACACAATCAAGCATACGATAAGGCCTCTTGCCTAGTTTTTATGATTTTTTTACCTCGATCATTGTGTCTAATGTTGTATAGATAATGGTACGGAACCCTTCGTGCGCGAGTCCTAATCGCACTTGGCCGTTTTTTTTATCCGTTTTTATCTCGTGTGTCCATCATTAAAGGACTCTCTATGCAAAATTTCAGCTTTCTAAGTCCAACGGTTTGGGCTGGGCGTTGATAACTGAGTGTATCGGATGCTCGCTTTTATATATTAGATTAGAGAAATTTATTAGATTGTAGCAACGACAATTGAACTAGCACTAATTAAAAATCGATGAATAGTAGCCGTCGAATGTCTGCCGCCGCCTTTGTCTAATCAACATTTTAAACAATATAAAAAAAACCGGACAAGTACCGAGGGTTCCGTACAAATTTGTAGGTAAAGACATATTATAAAAAAAAAATTGTCCGGGAATCGAGTCTCCCAGTTTTTTCCGAGCTTTTCCCGAACTTCAAAGACAATTTTTTTTTTATTTATTTAAAAATGTATAGTTTTCAAATTTTTCCCTGTACTTACTTGTAGTACAATACAAGACCAGAATTCAAGATTGTGAGCCGAAACTTCTTATCGATACTTTCCAAATTTCATAGTTCTGGGTCAACGGAAAATACACTAAATTTAGATTAAACCTTTAAATGTTGATTCCAATGAGTGTCGAAATATACGGTTTTTGCGGAAAAAACCTTTTTTTAACGTTAACTTAGAAGTTTGATTTTTTCACAGCTCCAAGGGACTGTAGACCTAAGTATATGGTTTTAATTTCAACTCGGTTTTTAATTTCAAGGGTTTCGATTTTTACTTTTGAGGTACGGAACCCTAAAAAGCGAGTTATTTCATTTCATAATGTCATGCTCTCTAACATTAAGGTTGCAGTCGACATCAGCGCCTCAATTCGAGCCGTTCAGAATTATTTATGCGCCTAGTAAAGCATCGGCATCAAATCGCTTTTGGATCAACTTCAAACCCAGTTTTCCATGCTTTATGTATGCACGGTGCATGGCGAACTAACCATAGAGTATAAAACTCGCAGCGGACCAACAGCCGCAGCTTTCTCGCGGTTGTCTCTTGAGTTTTATAAATAACAGCCAATCGATAGCCAAAATTTTAAAAGTTTTGCCTTTTTTTTCTATACATGCAACGTTGTGTGTATACACTCAAGAATACTGACTACCTCAAAATTGTAGAAAATATTCGAACAAAACAAGCATTATTACGTACACATTACTATACTCCATGGTCACCTCGTCATAAGCGCGGCATCGCCTATTGGACGGCGAAGTATCCAGTGCTGATACGATTCAACACTGTTACGTCTGCGGCAACCTTTAATGTCACTAAGTTTCAGCAAGTTAAGTCCAACAGTTAATGGATTATTCCAAATTCAAATTGCCGTCAAATCACTGCTTCCGTCGTCATTCTAGTGTTAACATGTGTAGTCACAAAAACAAAGCCAAATTAAGTGTTAAAACTAATTATAAAAATACAAAGTCATCCATGTAATTGTGGCCCAGAATAGCTCTGCTGTGTAACCAAACAAGGACATCACATACATGAAAAACACATAGACCAGATTATAAACACTTTTAAAATGTGTTAAAACAGTTTATCTACACTAATGTTGTAACATTCTACTTATGTTTTCAATACTTGACTTATAATTACTACTGTTATAGCGCAGACAACAAAACACTCAATTTAAGCAATTTCACATGATGGTATAATATTCACATCGATATCGTAAAATCTCATTATAACATCAATAAAACGCGACCAACTTGATTGCAGGGCCAATCAGGTTGGTCGCGTTTTATTGAAGCGCGCAGCTGCGCTCTCATTGGTTAAATTTTAATGGCGGCAAAATCACTGTGATTATACACGTACGCGTGAATTTAATTTTTAATTGCATTAGTGAAGAAAAAGTAGTGTATGCAACTGCATATAACACGGGTATTAAAACACTCGTTACTATTATGAAACTCACACTCGTGTTTTAATACCCTTCATTATAATATGACAGTTGCATAAACTACTATTATGTGTGTTGAAATGTGTTAGAACAATTATCAGTGATCAATATATGCTGTAAAATACTGGTATCCAACCTATAACCATGTGAGGTTTTTAAGCCATTTTTGGGGTTTGTGAGGTTTTAGGCGACCTTTGTAAAATTTATTTCAATACATACAATAATATCATAAATGTCGATTTTCAATTATACTAAAAAAAGAGAATTTATTAGGTTTTTACTGCAAAAGCTCTGAGTAAAAAAAAATTATATGATTTATTACAAAATTTTGTATTAAATAATACATAACACATCAAATTAAATTAAGCACAAAAAATATGCGTGATTATTAAACCATACCCCCCTCTTTTTCGAACCTCGTATAATAAAGGGACATTCCTAACATGGAGTTATTACAATATTTAGTAAGTTATGTCAAATAATTTTTGTAAAATCCCAAACCTGGTATTACATATTAATGTCTCTGCACCAACAGTACGCAGAGCAGAGTGTAAATCTGCCTATTCAGACCACTGGGAAATATTGATTGAAAATATGCACTTTTTATATTAAAATATTTCAAACTCACTAAGATAAAGTAGTTAGAGTCTGTTAGTAAATTAAAATTGTATTGAAAACGAAGACATTGATTTGTACACTAGTAGTATTTCCGTTATTCGCAAAGTATTGACTTCTTAGTTCTGTGACTCTGTTGAGGCCTCATTACCGACATAACCCATGTTAACGGTGTGCCATCTTGCCTCTTCTATTATTGGATGTAGTTAACGAGTCTCGTGTTTCGTGTATTGTTTTTCTTTCACCTGTGCTAATTGCTCAAAATATGGCTATCTGTAAAACTTTTTGTTGGCTTTCTGTATCTATGTGTGCAACTTATTGTAGTGATAAGCTGTTAGTTTTCCAAATAAAATAAAATAAAATAAATAAATTAAATCCTTTTTTAAAAACCTATTTAGAGGCTAAAAATTCCACTCATGCCGGGACTTGAACCCACGACCTCTGGCTAAATAGGTTTTTAAAATTGTCCTCAGCACAGGTTAGTGCAACAAAAAGAATATAACGAGTGTATTAGATTAAAATTTACACACCCATAAAATATGGGTAGAGCATAGTTGGTCTATAATCGTATTGTAAAATCTATGTAACCTATGTTCAAGTAAACAAAATACATTGATTGATTAAAAGTTAAATTTTTGTTTGGTTAGACATGGACGCCCAATGCTTGAGAATTTCTTTCACCATCAGTCTACAAATACCCCAACATACTCCATATGTGAAAAGGTCCAGAACCCAAGTATGTAGGTACACATTACATATATTTTTGGCTAGTAGTGCTAGCATTTCTATACATCTGAATGTGCCATAAAGTTAGTTAATTACCTGTAACCAGTTCTAGGGGAGCTACAGACTTGGAGTTACGACAACAGTTCCACACCCCTGCTGATGAAAACCCATATATAGGTAGGGTACAGCCACACACAAATTTTATGGGGAGTGGGTGGAATACACTTAATGCATCTAATTGCAATGGGCATTGTCCTAAAAAAAAGTTCCATTTTTATAATTTTTTTGGAGAAAATATGTATTATGTATTTCGATTTACAATAATATACGCGTCCCACTGTGGGACACAGGCCTTCCCTCAGGTAGAGAGATGGGCTTAATCACTACGCGTGCCCACCGCGGATTTGCGATTTCAAGCGCTGAGGTATGTGAATAGCTGACACTCTGGTTTCCTCATGATGTTTTCCTTCACCGTTAGCGAGTGGTATTGCCACTACACAACTTCACAAATGTACATAACTAACAAAACCAAGTCATCGATACATGCCCGTACTGGGAATCGAACCTATCGAATGTTTCGATTTGGGCTGCTTTAATCAATTTTTAAAGCAAAAAAGAACCAGAGTATGCGAAGCCGGAAGTATGTCATCAACTGAGATCCCACGAGCTGTCAGTTTCTAGTGATACCAAGACTCAATACAAGAACTCTTTTAATAAACAAAACTAAACAGACTCCTGATCTGTGCAAACGTAAAAGATATATCATATTTGTTTTTGACGCAACTCAAGTGTGAAATAAACATTAAAATGCCAAATTAGTCACACACTTATTCACAAAAATACAAATCATTGAATATTATTATTTATAATTGTAGTATTATATTTACTGACCTTGTACCTTTGAAATGAATTATCATTTGTAATTATTGTCAATATTGTCAATTTTTAGGACAATGCCCATTGTTTATTAGGTAGGTACATAATTAACTTTAGGTAGGTACTTAAATGTATAAGTTTTATGAGCTTCGAGTCATAGAAAAAAACTGTAGGAAATATAGTTTTCAGAGGTACACTTTTTCTCGAGTGTGTTCAGAGCAGTTTTTGAGTAATTGAGAGGTAGTGGGTGTGAGTCCTAGCTTGGATTTGCTAAATGTCATAAATTTGTTGTAACAAAACCACTCATTGACAGTGAAGTAACATTGTACGGAAACCTGCAGCCTAGATAAGACTAAGTTTGGAGTTTTTTTGTCCATTTTTTCTCCAAAATGATCTAGATTTTGAAATGGACACCTAGTTTAACTTGTAACATTCATTAAGTAGCAGTTTCTGTGCTACTTTGAATAAAAAAAAATTGATTTGATTTGATAGTTCCAACTATGCCGAGAGGATGGTATAGGTACTGGGGAAACCAATCAATAAAAAAATATGTTCCAGATACTACAGAAGCGGTCACTTCACCAATCTACATAGTGTAGGTAATAATTGATGCTAGACAATTTATAAATTATGTAGGGTAAAAGGCATAAGTAGCTTAAGTGTTCAGAAAATAACAAGCAATGGTGGGAAGGTTTAGAAAGTTGGGCAAAATTGACAATTGTTTTAACTTTCACCTGCTTACAGTTTTCACTATGTGAAAATCAAGTGATTGCATCATTGTGTAGGTACCTACCTAGGTACTTATTACGGAGATCCTAATGAGGCGAGAGCTTCAAGGGTTGTTTAACAGAGAGGTTAGATGCAAATCGGCGTAAAGGGAATAAAATGGTATCGAAAGGAGACTTACTTGACGCGAATGACCTCCGCGCTATTAAAAATACGCTCTCAGTCCCCCTGAGAGGTTTTCGTAAATAATTCACTTTTAAAATCCTATTGAGAATTGTCATCTTTGACGTAGCTAAAAGCAGAGACAAGAGAAATAGTTTCGCGAACACGAACAAACCTATTTTTTCGGTAAAGATAAAAGTTGAAGGTGGTGTGCAATAATCTAACCCTTCAGTGTAGATTTGTCGACACAAAAGACAGCAACATGAAGTCCGCGCTGATCACCGGTGCCAACAGAGGCCTAGGGCTGGGGATGATCAAATATTTGACGAAACAGAACAAAGCTGAAAATATATTCGCGACTTGCCGAACCGCTTCAGAGGTTAGTGGTTTTAAAAGTATGACTTACCCACAGGAGCCATATTCACCGTAATTCTTGTTTGAGATGTAGTTTTTATTTCATACAATTTGCACACTGAAAACGATCACCACACGTAAGTTCTCTTCACAATAAGCGATGGTAAGTAATTGGTAAAGAAAGATTCCGTAGTAGTGGTTTTTGTAGAGCGAGCTCGACGCGTGAGAAAGAGACAGAATTAGACTTGGTTGGTGGGTGACGTCACCTTTGCGCCAAGTTGTGAAATCTTTAGTCATCCTGTCTGAGTCTATAAAGATATTTTTGTCACATAATTATTTTGAATTAAACTGTATCAATATAAAATTTATAAGTCTCAAACAATATTTAGTCTACTCTTTAACAAATTAAGCGTGAAATTAAAACAATCGATTTTTAAATATTTTCCAGCGCTTTTCCCTAGACAGTAATACCAACATACCAATAAAGTAAATAAGCGCGAAGTTCAAAGTTTCGCTACAGTGGAATTCTGTGGATATGATGAGAATTTTATTTACTTGGTTCAGCTGTATGTATTGTAGAAGTATAATTTGGAGTCGGTGCCCAAAATATATGTGCTGGTCATGAAACTGGGCACCGACTACAAATTGTACTTTTACAATACCTAGGATCAGAATCAGAATTATTTATTCATGAACATACGTACAAATATAAAAGGTCTTAAATATAGTAAAGGTCTTTCCATGTTCTACGTGTATACATACTTTTAATTATTTCTAACTTTTTAGTGCTGTAGTGTTTCGAAGTTGGTTTTATTATTTATTTTTTTTTTTAATATTTTAGTGGGAGAGTTGGAGAAAAATAAACAAGTCCCTATAACCATAATTTACCCTGCTAAATTCACTGCTTTAAAATTTGATGTTCTCAATTTCCATCTTCGAAAGTCTTCATCAGAACATCACCAAATTTATATGTACATAAATATATATGTATATATGTATATATATTTATGTACATACTAGCTGTCCCGGCGAACTTCGTAACGCCACAGAAAACGTTTGTATGGGAAATAGAAAAGAGCTGTTTTTAGGGTTTTCCCGGAAATTATTCGATTTTTTCTCGCCTTTTAACCTTCCCTAGACCTCCTCGAACAGTTCAAGACTAAGATAAGATAAATCCGTTCAGCCGTTCTCGAGTTTTAGTGAGACTAACGAACAGCAATTCATTTTTATATTATATAGATAAATTTAATTAAATTCATAATTGTTAAACATACTTTAAGGTTAAATATACCTTTATTCGTTTGTGTATGATTTTATTTGAGTACCTATATCGTAGTTTATTCAGTGACTTAATAAAAACAATTTAAGTATATGTTTCATACTGTATACATAATACGTATCCTATTGTATATAATTCTGTATTACATAGTATTCTACTATATACAGTATTGCTCACGGTTGTACCTACCACACCGCGGTATGTGACGCTCGCGGGGTAACTCCGGGCACTGACTGAAAATCAGTGCTGAAGGCTTGACCCTCAGCATACTGCTGAGTCAGTTGCCATTTATAGCAGCAGTGACACACCGTGACCTTTCGTTTTCCTTTCTTTTTTATAACATTTCTGTTGAAATATTTTCTTTGTTGTTTTTTTGTTTTGTTATTGCGGCGTGTGCACTGCTTTTATAATAAATGTTTTTTCTTCTTCAAATTAACTTGGGACTACTTTTACGATATTTTATTAAACATACGGATATTATGTATTTTATATATATATATATATATATATACACGGGTCAAATGTATAACCTCCTCCTTTTTTGAAGTCGGCTAAAAAGGTTCGCACAGTTCAATTTCCTATTATGTAGGTATATAACATATATTAACTATGTCATGATGTATAATCTGCATATACATAAATGTTCCATTCTAACTAAGATATTTCTTCATTTCAGGAACTAAAACAGTTAACCCAGGAAAACAAAAATCTTCATATAATAAATTTGGGTGAGTAAAAGCAAAGTGGTCTCTTGAACCGTAATAGGTAGGTAGTCTAGAGTCTAGAAGAATCCTACATTAAGGCTATTATCTATAGGTACAACATTACACAAAGATCGAGAAAAAATAATGCAAAAATTCACGTTTGTTGTATGGGAGCCCCCCTTAAATATTTATATTATATCCCGTTTTAGTATTTGTTGCTATAGCGGCAACAGAAATACATCATATGTGAAAATTTCAACTGTCTAACTATCACGGTTCATGAGATATTATACCTTGGTGACATACGGGCGGACAGCGGCGGAGTCTTAGTAATAGGGTCCCTTACCCTTTGGGTACAGAACCCTAAAAACTTTCATTGGCCCTTTTGGCTGTGCTTTTGGTATGGGAACCTAACCTAATAACACATTTTTTCCAGATGTTACCAACAGCGCGGGTTTCGGTGATGTAGTGGCAAAGATAACGCACGTTATGGGCGACCAAGGTCTGAACCTGCTCGTCAACAATGCTGGAGTCAGCACCAAGTTCACTAAACTGAACCTGGTGAAGAGCGAGCAGCTTATTGAAAACCTCGTCGTCAACACTGTTGCTCCGATTATGCTTACGAAGGTAAACTGGCCTGGCAGAGTTATTTGTGGAATACTTACTTACTTATTATTTGTAGAACCTAGGTAACAATACTACTTGCTAACCATAAAGGAGAACATTGTTAGGAAACCTGGCTGTTTGAAGTGTTCACAATTAAGTGGGCACCACAATCTCACATAGAAAAGGCCTGTACCCTGCAGTGCGAATTATCATTCCTATCTACTTATTTACCTCATTTGGAAACGGTATTGAAACCAAACTTGTCAGATTTCAATTTCAAAGTTCCACTTGAAAGATTTCTTGCAAAGTCCTTGATTTTGTTTTCTAAACATTACTTTTTAGAGTCTGTTGCCAGCGCTGAAACAGGCTTCGGAAAAAAACGCCGACAAAGCGGTCGGGGCTCAACGCGCCGCCGTACTCAACATGAGCTCCATCCTTGGCTCCATTGCGCAGAACGACCAAGGGGGCTTCTACCCTTACCGCTGCTCTAAGGTGAATTTTTTTTTAAACATTTTGTTAAGTGTTCAAATCTAGGTCCTTTGAGCCGACTACTCAATAGTGAAGTCTGTACTGTACTGTACATCACATTGCGAGCTACTCTCAAATGTCATAAATTGCAAATATCTCGTAACTTTTCAGACATTTTAGCGTGACAAAACGCTTGAATCGCATTTTAGGAAATCTGACATTTTGGAGTACACAATAGCCCTTAGGCGTATGTTAACCCTTAAACGGCCACGGCTCCAATCATCATCATCATCATCATTCAGCCACAAGAAGTCCACTGCTGGACATAGGCTCCAATCAAGTTAATGTTTTTGTATTAGAATATTGTTTTCTTAAAATTAAATAAAAACACAAAATTAGAATGATTGAATGCTGGGAAGTGGTTTTTTTTTTGACGGTGGGAAATAATTTCCCTATAACCGTTTGGGTTTTTTTTGTGGGTAATAATTACCCACTTGACTAGCCTTCGGTTTCACTCGTTGATTTATTTTTAGGGAAATAAAATTAAAAGTCCAGAGGTAAATCTTAAGTTTTATTTATTTATTTAAGTTTTTTTAACTTGTTATTAATATAACTATCCTAATAACATTAAATAATAGCAGCCTTGAGTCGGGCAAATGGCGAATGTCAACAATTGTTTTGTAACTCCTTATCCTCAACTTTAGGGCGTCATTGACTGTAATAAGAGAAAAATAGCAGGGAAAAACAGACAAACTTCTTTTATATATACATATAACTATTAGTTGTCCTTAACAGTTATAGGGAAATAATTTCCCACTTAAATACTTTCATAAACGGCCGTAGGGAAATAGCTTCCCACTTTTTTAAAATGAGAAAAAAATAGTAAAGCAACAACTTACATACATCGTTTTCATTTATATACAATACAACACATATCTAGCTAAAAGAATAAAAAACCATTACATACTTACAGGAATTTTCCTTGATGTAGTACCAAAAACAGATTCAAATTCGGGGAGCAAATGTACGTGAAAAATTAACGGTTCACTTTGAATACCGATTGACATGCAGCGATGACGTTTAGGAATAAGTGTTGCCATAAAATACATTAAAAAAGTATCGATCTAAAGATGCGTTCAATTTATTTTTGCGTAGCTCCAACAGAAAAAAAAAAAAAATTATTTATCACCCATTTTGTGGTGGGAAATAATTGTCCTATGGCCGATTAAGGGTTAAAGCCTCGTCTTACGGGTCGGATTCTTGAACCTAAATAAACCCATGAAAACCCCAACGGTTCCAGGCGGCCCTAAACGCAGCCACAAAGTCGATGAGCCTGGACCTCAAGAAGGACAAAATCCTTGTGGCGGCGATGCACCCAGGCTGGGTGCGCACAGACATGGGCGGGAAGAACGCCCCGCTGGATGTCGACACAAGTGTGAGTGGGATCTTCGATACGATCCTGCGCCTGAGTGAGGGTGATAGCGGGAAGTTCCTACAGTACGATGGCACGGAGCTCCCTTGGTAGATAGAAGGACGAACGAAGACCTAATATTACTCAGATACCTCAGTGCCCTTGCAGGGATTTGAGGACTATATTTAAATTAAGACCTACATACATGAAGCATTTTGTACCATATGAGCTACGAATAAAGAAACTATCACTGCACATATATCAATAAACAATTCAACTTAACTCACCTAGTTGTTACTTTGTAGAGATGAGCAGATGACCTACGTATAACCGCCTAATATAGGTATTTGCGCGCATTTTTATAGCATAATATGATTTTTATTTCACAGATAGTATTTATATCGTTGTTGGTACCACAAAGGTTGATGTTGGGGTGGTACTTACCGCGAATTTCAAGGTCTACTGGTTGGAACTCGGGCATAATGGACGTCTTAAGCTTCGGTTCAGCTGTAACACAAAATATGAGGTTCCTGACTTTTCTAAACTAGAAGGGCCGGTAAGGGACGTCCCAGGCGGACATACTTCGACCAAATAGGGGATGTATTAGCAGAGGGCAAGATAAAAAGTACCCGAAACCGACGAACGTGCATGCAACGACTAATGAATGGTTGAGGAGGCGAAAGTGATCTGTCAAGATCGTGGCAGATGGCAGTCCCTGGTCTCTGCCTACCCCTCTGGGATGCAGGCGTGAGTTTATGTATGTATGTAATTGTATTGGATCCACAAGAGTTCAATGGTCAAGCTATTCATCTATTCGTCCCAGGCATTTGGGGCAAATGAAATCCTGTTCCAAGCAGTAGCGTAGCGTGGCCACCAAGTGCAAAAAAATATGTTAAAATAATTTTACCTAGCGTAACTTTTCCGAATCGTTTGTTCAGGGAGCTATGTTTCTGCTTAGCCTTTGCATCAGGTATATCTTGCCTGTGTTTTTTATGCGCCGCCCCATCTCGAGGTGCGGGCTACGCTACGCCACTGAGTGAGCCTTCTGAGGACTGTACATATCTGCAAATGCAATAGTACGGACTTGAAACAGTATCTATCACTTTCAATAGATTTATAGGTACTGCATATTGATCCTCGTACTCCTGATGTATGAATACGAGCGAAGTCATATGGGCAAGTACCTATCCGCCGACACGCCCTATGCATGACGAGATGTGGGTAATTGTAATGTACGCTTTTCATTTATTCAAGATAGCTCGATGCTCGGGACATACCTACGATATAGCAGTTACCTAGTATACAAGGTGTACTTTAAAATAATTAAAAATAATTACGATTTATGAAATCACATGTACTCTTATTAATGCAAAGCTCGTTTATATCCATTGGTATCCTGTATTCAGTACAAAAAATATTTGAATTTTGGAACTATAAAATTGTAATTTTCACTCTATCACAAAATGTCACTGTCACTGTGGGATAAAAAATGACCTTCATCTAGATATTCTATGGTCGTCAGATAAACCTTTGTTGCCCTCAGACTGATTAAGAAAAAGGCTTTGTGTCGCCATGCATTTATTTTAACGATTGAAATGTTTTAACCCAATAAACCGACAAGTACTCTCGATATTCTCTTCTCCGTTCATGAGTGACACTTTGTAATAAAAGTGTTAATAAAGTAGGCCAACAGTTTTGTAAGAAAACCTTTTTCTAATAAAGATTATAAAAAGAGGGCCTATTAAATAAAAATAATAAAAAAAAAAAATAGTGGACAACACTCATCTGAAAATAAATTAATCCATTTAAGGCAATGGGATAATAGTTCCACTTTAAATGGAACCTTATCACTTTGAGATAAGCTCCAAAACCAATGAAAAAATCATATTAACGGGTTAGAATGCCAAAGTGTTACCTACTGGTAGTCCAGTCATTATACATATTCATTTTGGAAATGCATGTAAACCGAGAAAACTAAATTTTGCATATTAGGGGACGGTCTAGAAAAGCTTAACTTCAAAACTGTCGACCAAGATTTTCTATGTGCAGTTTACGCCATCTTGAAAAAAAGGGTTAAATTAAGTTATTAAAGTTAAATAACGCTAAAGTTGCCTGAGGAGCGGGTTGAAAGTAATACTTTTCACCTTGAAACTTGAACCTTTTCGCCTTGAACAGACATTTCTGGTAAACCATATTCCAACCTTCTATACAGCCACTCAATAACAGCGCGATGTAAAATAACATAAAGTTAAGTATTTATTATTAAAGAATACTTTTTTAAATGACTTTATTATAATTTACTTTGAACTATTTCTTTAAAATAATATTATTTGGCCAAAATACTAACCATTTTTTCAATGAAGCATTTGTCTCGGGACTAAATAAGTTACTTTCACCCCTAGGATAACGATGTACTAGATATTCTAATAGTCGTCCAATATTAGTATAAACAGCCGGCGCTGACCATAACACGCTCGAACCATACCTATAGTTATTTTTATCACTTTTCGTCCTGATATTGTTTGTTTATGCTTAAGTTTATTCTGCGTAACAAAACAAGTTTTTCTTTGACTCGTTATTTTTTCAAAACTAGCACCATACGCTTCTAAATCATGGTTAGAATCCCCTTAAAAACGGTTAACTAATTCAAAAAGTGAATAAGCATGTGTATTATGCAACAGAGTGTAACAAAATCCCCATACACAAAGGTACATCCATAAATCGTAGGTTCTACATGTCAATATGAACAACTCTTACTATGGAACTAACTTCGAAATCGCGATAAAATTATCAGCTGAACCTTAAAATAACTTCACAGTGGAATATCATACTAGCTGTTGCCCGCGACTTCGTTAGCGTGGTAATTTTGATGTGTATTTTCCGGGATAAAAAATAGCCTATGTGCTAATCCAGACCATAATCTATCCCTGTGCAAAATTTCATCCAGATCCGTTCAGCCGATATTGCGTGAAAGAGTAACAAACATCCATCCATACATACAAACTTTCGCGTTTATAACATTAGTAAGGATTTTTCGCCATTTCTTTTTTCCCATAATAAAAGAAACCCCCATTATCGGACGTATATGGGGGTTTTGTTATACACTGTAGGCAGATTGTATGTTACGATTAGAATCTAATTAAAATAAAACCAATAGATTTGGTATCAAAAATCGGATTTATATTTCCGCTTTGCTGTATAGGAGTGTAACAATTTGCCAGGTTACAGCTTTGGCCGCACAGCCGATATCAAGCATAACATGTATGTACTTTTATAACAATGATACATTTCTTCAGACCTAGTAAACCTAAACTTACGCAAACTAACTACAAAGATATACAGGTAAATCTAAACTATCTACAGTCATAAGTTATATACAGATATCAGTACAGAAGAATCTATGTACACCTAAATTTTTTGAATCGACTTATCTGTAACCTGAATAACTTAGATTTTTTCGACACTCGGGACAGTACCATTTGCCTTTAGGCGGTACCATGATACCTACACACTCAAAGTGGAACCACTCGATGGCACAGCCTTCTGCGTCGCACGCTATCATCTCTGACACCTCGTCATAGGGGCAGCGGCAATAGCAGTACACGCTCTCGCCCTCCCGGGCCTGCCTGCCTGCAGGCCTTTGGAACGCGTAGGGCAGGCTAGAGGTGCCCGAATTGAGGTAAGTGGGGGGCGGCACTGGGATCGGGTTGTGCATGGAGCTGGGCTGGTATATTTCCAGCGCGCCCGAATCACTCGAGTCCGAATCGCTCGATTCCATAGACTCTGTGTTCATCAGGATCCGCGGCAGCTCTGGGTCCACCACCGGCGTCTTTAACCTAATCGGCTCGACATACTGATTGTACACCTTGTGCAAATTGGTGGCCGAAGGCACTTCTTTCTTCGCTTTGTTAGTGACGGGCGATGGCAGATCCTCTTTTCGCCATTCGAGTTTGGGCGGTTGCTGCGGTTTTAAAGCGAGCGTCTGTGGCGTTGTGGATTCTTCATCGCTCGAATAGCCATAAAACTTGTTCGGAACGCGTCTCCTCTTTGATGCTCTTTTGTGGTCTGCCGCAGCGTTGGGAGTCGTGATAGGGATAATTGGCGTTGCCGGAGCTTCTGGTATTTGTACTGTTTTAGATTGAAGAGATATTGTAATTTTGTTTGGAGCTAGAATCGGTGGAGGGATCTCTGCTACAGGTTTCGTTATGATGTCTTTGGGAATGTTAAGTTTGATAGGTTCATGTTTTCGTGAACTCTTGGACCGTTTCTTCTTCTTGCTCTTTTTCTTGTTGCTTGATTGTTTCTCTTTCTTTTCGGGTTTGTCTTTAATCGGCGTGGCGGCGCGACTGGGTTCGCCAGACATTGAGCCGCCATCCGAGGGCGCTACGGATGCTAAAAGCATAAGTTGGTTACGCTTTTCTGCGTACAATTTATTTGCCAATTTTTGCGGATGTTCGTCATAGAACTCTTCATCTGTCTCACTTTCTTCGGTTTCCAAGTCCGTCTCGGCAATGGGTGGCTCAGCTTTTTCAGGGATTAATATTGGCGTTTCGGCGTTACCCATGACATCAACATTGGAGCCAGTACTCAATCTGCGATTGGCTAATGTTTTTCCGCGTTGTTTCTTTTTCTTGACACGGTTTAGTTGGCTTGGCTCATCAGAGGAATCCGAGTCCGAGGAGCTCGAGGAGGACGAGCCACTGCTAGAGGAGCAGCTGCAGTTGGAGCCGCACGAGCAGCTTGAGTCGCTGTCGCTGCTGCTGCTACTCGAAGATGAGAACTCACCGCGACGTCTGTCTTTCTTTTTGTTGCTTTTCTTGTTCGAATCATCATCGCCATTTAAATCGGTAGGAATCAAGCAATAGTCGTGATCGGACTCGCAAACATGTTTCTTTATCGGAACCAAAGGAGGCGTCTTTTCTCTTTGCTTTTCCGTCTTAGCCTGGTACTTCTGGAAGTTATCCCATATTTCTAGAACCTGTTTCTGATCAGACTTTTCTTCTTCCATTGGTTCAGGTTTCTCTTCTAGTTTCGGCGCCGTCATTTCTATGTCAGCTCTACTGTCATCTGTGGTTGTGCTTTTTATGACTGGTTTCTCTTCAATTTTTAGATCTGCTGCTGGCTTTTCATCTACTTTTTCTTCTTTTTCTGGTTTTTCGTCCTTAGCTGGCTGGGACACTCCACTATCAGATTCATCACTGCTGTCACTCTCAGAGAGGTTTAACTCGGGCAAGTTAACATCTAATAACAGGGCATCTTTGTCTTTCATTTTCTTCTTCCTAGCTTTCTTTGACAGTTGACCAGTTTCCCTCTCATTTTTCACGTCAGGTAGCTTGTTTTCCTTATCAGCAGGTTTGTCATCCACCAAGTCGATGACAGGTATTGGCTCCTGGGTGACTGGAGTCCCTGTGACATGTTTTGATTTCTCAGACTTCTCATCTAAATCCACAGTTGCCAGTTTTCTTTGATGCTCCTCCAGATGCTTCATAAGAAGTTTTTTGGAAACAAATTTCTCAGTGCAGTTTTCCTCAATACAAGCATGAGGAAATTCACCTGAGTGAAATCTTTTATGCACTTTCAGGCACACAGCTTTCGTGAACTGCAATTGACATTCATCGCAAACGAAAATAGCGGGCGGTGTACAGAAATGATAGATGTGCGGCCATTTCTTCTGGAGACATTTTTTACATAATACACTCTCGGTTCCATGTTTCCAAAATAAATGCTTGGTGATATCTGGTTTATTTCGATAGGCTATGCCACAGCGATAACATAAATGATGAAGTTTATGTTTCCAGACGTGATTTGACAGTTTGGCCTGACTGTGACAGAATTCTAAGCATACATCACATGCATTGTGGATTTTTCGAAGATGTACCATAAGCCTGAATGATGATGGTATTGAATCTATTTTACATAAACAGCATCTAAACTTAATTTCATAATCAGAATCATAAGTTCCAGGGCATAAATGACAAAGTAACTCACTGTAACTATAAAAATTTGATTTACACATAACACACAGTAATATTGTTTTTTGATGCATTTTACGATTATGTAAATAAAGATCCTTGTGTACTGCAGTTTTAAAGTAACACTGGAAACACTCAAAAAGGTGGTCATAATGTACAGTTTCACACTTTTCTACACTATCGTAAGAGTCTAAGTTGATAAACACTGAATGGAGTTCTTCAGCATCTGCAGTCACCTTCTGTGAGATGGTCTCTGGCAGTAGCTCCTCAGCAGTGATGCTGTCCACGGTCGCAGCAAAGCGATGTTCTGATGCCATGTGGAGAGACAACTGCTCACAGTTGATGGCAATCTTGCGCACATGATTGCAATATATACAGTTGTAAATTGTTGATGACAGAAATAGCCTCAAAAGCTCTTTGAGAGGATATTTATCTAGTGGTCTGTCTAATTTAAGTTCAATAACAGGGATCTCTTCCACTGGTGGTTCCTCAGGGATCTTTTCCACATCTATTTGTGTCTCTATTTGGTCATCTGTTTGGTCAACTTTAACCTCCTCTGTAACAGACGGTTGACAGTCTTGTAGTTGTGGAGTGGGTTCTTCAACTGGAAGCTCATGTGGAGAGTTCTCTATGTCAACTGGTGCTTCCCCCTCCACTAGAGCCTCCTCAGGTACTGGTTGAGCTTCAATCCGGGTAATACTCTGCTCTTCCACTGTAGTATTATTCTCATCAACAGTCAGTTTATCACTGACTTCACTGTCTGACGAATACTCACTAGAAGAGTCTTTGTCTAGGAGCTCCTTTGGCACCCTAACTGTTAGTTTAGGTACCCTATTCAATGTATTAACCTCCTCCAATTTGTTATCGTAAATTGTTGACATAATCGTGTTTTCTGTCTTGTGGCCTATAGGCTTTAGAGAATCATTATCAAAATTGTTGTTCAGTAATGTTCGTAATGTTGTTTCCTGGTTGTTATCATAGAATGTTGTCTTCACAAATGGGCTATCTGCTTTGTCACAGATTGTCATTTTTATTGATGGTGTTCTCAGTTGAGCATTGGAGGCTGATTCTAGGGACAAACCTTTTTCATATCTTTTTGGAGGCCGCCGAGCTCTACTGGGTGGTTTTGCACTCTGTAGGCCTATGGTTGGATCCACAGTTGAATTTATGATGACTGGTGAATTTGCCTTGTTCAAGCTAAGTTTTATTTTAATACCACAGTTTTCTTTCTCAACTGGTGGACAGGGTTCTTCATGCTTTGCATGAGTGTTATTTTTTGGAGGTTCTATGTCCATAGGAATAGGTGATTCTCCGTCAGATGACTCTGGGCTGTCCCCACCATTTGGTAGCAGATCTTTATTTTCTGTAAGTTCTAAATTTTGTTGGGGTAATGGACTTGCAGCTGTTTTGACTTCAGAGCCTGTTGATTGTCTTCTGTCATAGGGTAACATATGAATGTTATCTTTGCTTGTATTAGAGTTTGTTTCTGGACTAATGCTTCTTTCACTATTTACAGAGTCTCTTAGATTAGTGGGAGCTGTTACTGTGCTTGGCAACATTGTAACTGGTTCAGGCTGTTCTAATTCTCTTCTCTTATCTAATTTGTTAATATCATATACTGATTTAGCTTCTTTTGCTGCTGTTGTGAGTCCATTATTAGATGTCTCTGTAGTTGTTTTATTTTTCATATTGTTCATTTTTGCTGCATTTTTACTGACAAGTACAGGCACCGGTTTTGGTATGACATTGTAGCAATCATGGTTAAAGAAGTCATCCTGTTCACTGCAGATCTCATCACACTCACAACACATCAAATACAGAGTTCCATTGTACACATTACAGAAGTCTTCTTTACTGTTGTAATTGAATTCCTGAACATTATGTTTGTTGGTTAAATGAGCAGACAGTTTTTCGGCTTTAGAGAACATTCCTAGACAGAACAGGCAAATATGTCGGTTGTGTACTTCCCTCATGTGAAGGAAAAGGTTCCAGTTTTCATAATATTTGCCACATGCTGAGCAGAGATACACCTTCCGTGTGACTCGGGATGGGCCTCCAGTAGCCGGCTCCAAACTGGGAGCAGGGTCTGTGCTGTGGGCCGGCTCTTTGACTTGGGCTCTACACACTTGTTGATGCTCCTTCAACATCGCTAAGGTCTTGAAGGACATTGAACAACATTTTCGACACTTGAATTTCACCATAGGCTGTAATCCAGCACTCTGGGCATGATCATTCATCTGTGCTGCATGAGCGGCTTTTTCAGCCGCACTCTTTTTGTACTGTAGCAGTTGGCTCTTGGGCACAAGCCTCGGAACTGGTTTGTCCTGTTCATTCTGTGCCAAATAGTTTTGTGCCTGTGATGCAACATTGTGAAATTGGCTTCTGTTGATTTTCTTTTTAGGGATTAGTTTTGGAACCCTAGGTGCTGTGTTCTTAGGCACTAAATTAGGTTCTGGCAATCTATTTACAGTGGGTGGTTTTCTCTTACTTGAACTATGATTCTGTGATGAGTTGTCAACAAAAGGCCTCTTTCCCAGATGAATTTTTAGGGGGTTCACTCGTTTTTTAAAGTGCTCGTTTAGAGAAGCGTCTTGCCGCGCTGAGTGGTGATCTCCGAGCAATATGGACGCGTCGTCGACGAGGTCATGTCCATTCGTATTGAATTTGGCGGGCTGATCGCAATTTACGCTTCCCAGTGATGCCAAAACAGTTTTGTCGTCTTTTCCGTAGGCGAAATTACCATCTTCCATAGTTTTCTGAAACGATAAAATGAAAACGTACGTTATGTGACTGCTGAGAAACAAAAGACGTTCAAACAAGAGGAAATTGTGAGCTTTCAAACATAGGAATCATCAGTATTCTCAAAAGGATGTTACCTCGAAAATCGTACGCCCAGTACGAATATAGTAGAAGAGTCTTGTGTCCACGCATTCGTTGCGGCAGAGCGCGCTTTACATCGGGCTTATTGTGAACCAGCCGCGGGCTGATCATTCCCGTAAAATGGCGTCACTACGCAGAGCAAGGAATGCCCATATCAAATCCTTTTGTGTAGCCTCCTTGTATCACTTGTTCCACAAAGTAACATCATTATTGAATTTCACATATCACAACGACGTAAATTATATGAAATAGTACGCGTTTAACTGTTTATTTCCAAACACATCAGCGAAAAAGCAATGCGTTACGACAAGCTAATTCATGTACCATAGACAAACTAATATCTTTTTAATTTTTACTTTTTTTTTAACAATCTTTGGATGTTAACACGTGGTTTTAAACCATAGACTAAATAGGATTTCGATATTAAACTAAGTTGATCTAATGTATATACCTATTGTTCTTATTTACATATTTTTATTAATAATACAAATGTATATTTTCATTTATATACAAACAATTTGACAAAATACAACATCGCATTAAATTCACTTAAATCGATAGTCGAATCGTAATATACCGACAAATCTGTAGTGCACTATGTCTATCCGTCTCTGTTTGGCTTGTGACTAAGTTCCTTTCGCCCTTCTCTTTCCCACAGGGTGCTTTGCTTGTAAAAAAAAAGCTGTCAGTCTTGCCAATTGCCATTCTTGTTCTTGTCAAAAGCGAAAAGCCAAGGAAAGCTGTGGAACGGAGTTTTTATTATTTTACAATTTATTTACAATTATAGTTTTTTTACGTGTATTAGCTAGATAATGTTGGATCAAAATGATGTCTGATCAGTTTAGGAAAGTAGAGCCATATTCACCAAAGTCCTCACCGAGGGGCGCGAGGTCGCCAGTGGTCTCTCGCCAAGACTCATCTGGAACGCTCAAGACGACCATATCACTTGGCAAAAACCCTTCCATAGTGCACAGTGGACCCTTCTACTTGATGAAAGAGCCTCCAGGTAAGGGACTTCACGTCAAACAAGAAGAAAGTCAAAATAATTAAGTCAATGTAAAACTTAACTTTAACATTACTTGCATCAAGCACTAAATAAACCTGGATACGCCTGGCCCCTGGATAAGCAATTGTAATATTACACCGTATTCCTATACAGGTATGCAGTAAACAAACATCCACTGGTGGGTTTAACAAACATCCACGGGTGGGCCTAGACAATTCTGGACTAAGCATGGCCAACCTGACTCACCGTGTCTACGCCAATGCTTACTTGATACATTCATTGCAAAATACTCAAATAATTGTTGCAGGAGAATGCGAATTGACAGGCGCGACAAACTTGATGGCCTACTATGGCCTAGAGCACTCCTATAGCAAGTTCAATGGCAAGAAGCTTAAGGAGTCCCTGTCATCCTTCCTGCCAAACCTACCGGGGATCATGGATGGGCCCGGGCAGGAGGACAACAGTACTCTGGGCTCTGTGATAGCAAAGAGACCGATCGGAGGCAAAGAGCTGCTGCCGCTCACGAGTGCTCAGCTCGCAGCCTTCAGATTGCACCCGGGCCCCTTACCTGAGCAGTACCGCTATGTGAGTGCAACTCCACCCAAGAGGCACAAAAGCAAACATAAGAAGCATAAGCACAAAGATGGTGCTCCGCCTGGGCAAGACACTCCGATTCAAGGTCAGTTTTGTGTGTGTCCTTCTGAAATATTCTGAGCATTTACACATTATAACATTATAGTTCAGTCAAAATAGATGTAAAAAGGGTGCTGAATTTGCATTAATTCCCGACAATCTGGATTTTTGTATAAATCAACAAATGCTATACAAATGCTATATCAAAATGCCCATCGATCCCGCTTGTGCGTTGTTTTTTCCGGGGTCAATGGTCAACTTTTTGTTTTTTGAGTATATCTCTGTAACTGTGAGAGGTGCTGGAAAAATAGATGAACCAAGTTTGTACATAGTAAAATTTTCTACAAAAAACGTCAGTCAAAAACAAAAATTTTTATTCACTATAAAAACAAAATGTTTACTTAATGAACGTATTAATACTTTTCCCTATGAAGCTCCATTTTGCTCCAATGCTTTGAGAGTGAAACTATGAGGGTTCCTTGTTGACTATTGAACCATAAAAAGCACCGTGTACACTACCTCAGAGGTGGTACGGAAATGTGTACATATAACTGTAAAAAATCCAGCTTATCGGGATTTATGCAAACTTATTATCTATTTTGACTGGACTAATTAGTATTTTTAATGACTCATGGTGCTCATACATTATATATAACAGGTCTAACATCAGGAAATAAGATCAATTACTTCATCCATTAAATGTAGTAACATCCAAAAATTTTTTGGGGTCTTTTAAAGTATGAGAATAGATTTGACAAATTTGGACCAGGACAGCACTAGAAAATAGAACAAAGGACATTTTATACCAGGGTTGATAAAAATCGTGATTATTTAAAAAAAATAGGATATATGTGATTTCTATTGGTCTTTTTTATTTTAATCACATAACATTCTGATCTGTTATAATTTTGAAGTCGGTTATTTATTTAAAAACACAGAACATATATTTTTTTCTATATCATTAATAAACATTAACAAAAAGACATATTATTACAATAAAACATATTTATTTGCCATACTAAACAAAAAAATATATTGTAAAATTT
The DNA here is from genome assembly GCA_963969515.1 of Yponomeuta evonymella. Taxonomy (NCBI): domain Eukaryota; kingdom Metazoa; phylum Arthropoda; class Insecta; order Lepidoptera; family Yponomeutidae; genus Yponomeuta; species Yponomeuta evonymella. The sequence continues at coordinate 20,068,446 of OZ018346.1, read as the reverse complement.
TCAAATATCTAAATTCTTAAAAATTCCAATATTCCAACACTGTTATCATTGCATTAATTTTGTCATCTTGAACAAATCTGAACAAGTAAAATATAATAGACTTAAAATTTATAAATAATGAACCATTTGGGTTTCACCACAGTGGCAATCACTTATATTACTTATATTCATTTATGTTATTTTTTTTGTTGCTCTTGTAATTTGCTGGAAGTTATTTTTTTCTAAAGCAAGCCTTATATGTCAGGGAATTCTGTGAAGGTAAACCTAGCACTCAATAGATTTTTTTTAAACACTTGATTTTAATCACAATTTAAATTACTGATTTCAATCAAGTAATTTAGTCATGTCAACCCTGTTACATACATATTTTGGTCACCTATCCCCTACGTTTTGATAAAGAAGTTTGATGAGAAAAAACTATGTACTTCTGTACCTGAGATTTGTGGTGCCAGTAGGGCAGTTACGGTAAATGCCCTCAATCAGGTCTGTCTTTTACCTATGCTCGGCGAGTGTCGATCCTTCGAAAACCTGATTGATTGACCAGCATTGGCTGGGGCTTCAAATTAGTACATGCAAGCAGGCACCACATGGGCTAGATAAAGCTGGGGATGAGGCACAACTTTGATGCTTGCCCCAGGTGCCGTTTTTATTCGCCCCTCGGTTTGCCCGCCCTTAGTCTAAAGCACCTACTTTTAAAAATATATGTATATACCGAGTGTTAACTTACAAATACCCTCGAAAATCGAAATCGAGAAATGCATCGAAAATCGATAATTTATTTCTTTCCAAGGAACCATATTGAAATTTTCAAGATTCTGATGCTCGATATATTCACCCTGTATAACGCTCACTGCCCACAGACTCCTCAATCCCCGACACATACGAGAAGAAACACAAAAAGCAGAAGCGCCACGATGAGGACAAGGATCGCAAGAAGCGGAAAAAGGAGAAGAAACGGAAAAAGCAGAAGCACAGCCCGGAGCCGGGCGGCCTCACGCCCAGCCAGCACCCCGCCGCTTAGCGCCTCAGCAGTAAGGTTCATTATACTCTACACTAGTTAGTGCCGGATTAAGACCGATTGATGCCCTAATGGGGGAAAGGCCTATATCCAGCAGTGTGCTGATTGTGATGCTCTGATGCCCGGGGTACCTTAAAGACAATGCGTAAGATCCTGCATTAAATGAGGGGACAATAGCGGTTCAAGCAATGCGTTACATAACGCGACCACCCACCCGAGCTATCGCCTAATGCCTTACGTCATTCACGACTTTTTGAAAATTGTTTATTCAATATTCAATGTCAAAAATGACAATAAATTATGAGCGTTTCTCCTCAATGTAGCTCGAGCATAAGCAATCCTAGTCTAGGGTTTCCATAGTTTCGATTTTGCACAAAAATTCAGTGATTTTCAACACGAGTCCCATGATAAACAAACGAATTCGAATGCTTCGGCCCAATTTTTTCTTTCTATCTAAAATTTGGTACACCAAAAATGTAAAATAAGGACTAAGGCCTTTTTGGCTGAAGGCTGGTCTAAATCAGAGACCCATTTCATAGAATATGTATTATAATACATGCTTTACTATGACAATTCGATGTACATTACATAGCCATTTGACCCAGAGTTCAACAAGTAGGAAGACTGCTACGCAATCTACATCGAATTGTCATAATAAACCATTGTAGTTTTAAAAGATTTTGGTGCCACCCTAGTGTTATATGATATGCCATATATCTATAGGCCATTTAATCTGGCACTGAGTCCTGTTCATTGAATTCTATAGTGTAGTTTCAGTGTAATACCAAGTAGGTTTTTAGCCACTGTTTTGAACTTTTCACTTTATTATTGTTAATGTAATTAAAACATGCTGACGTATGAATGGCAGCGAGACTTGAGAAGTATGTTTGGTACGCAATCGTCATAGGCGTAGCCATGGGTTTCTTCCAGGGGAGGCTGGCCTTGATAATCGATGGCCTGCCACACCGAATCCCAATGCATGTATTCAGTAACCCAGCATCCTGGGGTGGGCACGGCCCATTAGCTTCCGCCAACTATTTATTGAATTTCTGTTAATGTAATCTCTGTGTACAATAAAGAATATTCTATCTGTCTATTAGATGCCAATGCCAATTGTCCACTGGTGGATATCAGCCCTTTATCACGTAACTTTTTACTCTATCGGGTTAAGCATTTAGACGACTCCAAAGTGTCAAAATATGTATGTAATTGACAGTTCGGAGTAGGCTAAATCGGACAACTCCATACAGTGGAGGACTTACGTAGCAGGCCTCCTCCAAGGCACTTATTCCTGTCCCCGAGCATCGCACTAAAGTAGATATCGGCAAAGAAATCTTCGGCGCCCTGAGCGCCTTCCACTTCATCTGCTTCGTACGATCCATATCATTCTGTTGCGAACTGTCAAACTACTCTAAGGAAATCAAAACAGGATTGTATTACGATACTTACTAACGATAGTTTGTGGCCTCGAAAATTGTCTCATTATCAAAATGGGAACCTTAAAATATCAGAAAAACAAAACGGGTGGCATTCGGGATAGCGAATATTCGGTAACCGCATTAAACCGTATTTCCAAAATGTATTTAGGTACCTATCCGTAATTTAAATGAGTACTTGTTGATAAATCAATTAACCTAATTGAGCACTCATGTGTTTGAATGTTCATTAACCAGTATTTGTAGGCATCTTGTTACTTAGATGTTTTCTTTTCTTAGGCTAAGATTATACCAGCTTTGGGCCTGAGGAGATACATTAGTCTTTACTTACTAATTTAATAACTAGGTTTAAAAGCACTGGCGAGTTTTACAATGGGATTCCGGAGAAGGAAATGACATCACGCGAGGGCGTTGAAATAGGTTCAACAACTATGTAAATGTCTAACGCAAGACTTTCATAACTAATCTCCGGTTTCTCGTTCACAGTCTGTTTATCTACTGTTAGTAGCTGTTCGAGTTTTGTTTTGTATACAATTTGGGCAACATTGTTAACAGTAGAATAAAGTATTGTTTGTGTAACGATTAGTGTTAGGGTATGGGAAACGGGGGGTAAGCATCGAAACGCCCCGTGTCCCAGGAGCATCGCAAAACGGTATGCTCGCATCACCGACACTATATTCTTGGTATAAAATAATCTTAAGCTCCAAGCAAATATCTTCTACAAGGGGCTCCCTTGCAAAAAAATTATAACATCTAAAAGGAATTGTAGTACTTATAAAAAATAATAGCTGTCCCAGCGAATTTCGTATGTCTCAATCCACAATCCTATGTCTCAATTCAGATCATTGTCTATCTGTATGCCAAGTTTCATGTAACTCCGTTCAGCCGTTATTGCGTGGAGTAACATTCAAACTTTTTTTTTTCTAATCTTTAGTTTAGGGACTTTTGTACACAAAGTGACGATGACAGTCCCATCGTGCCCATTAACATTCAAACTTCTTCACAAACTTTCACATTTATAATATTGATAATAATACAGTAGGATTGGGAAACTCTGGTCTAATGAATTTGTGGCATTCAAGCACATCACCACTTACAAAGATTCAAACTTCTACTAGAGCGAATTGATAAAGTGGAAAGATATGAAATATACAAGAAATAGCAGTCTGAAAAATAGGTGCCTTTGTTTGTCCTACGAAAACCTAGGCGTGAAGAAAACTCAGGAACGACGTCGTTATTTAGCTTCCCTGAATTAACAACTTTCAAACCATGAGTTTGGGAAACATCTCCTTAGGCCCGACTCTCAATAAATGTATAGAATAAGAAAATATATTTGTAAGTATTAGTTATTCTAACGATACGAGTAAATTGTGTTTATTTCATGTTGATTTTTGTCCATAATGGCTTAAAGAGGTAATTTATTTTAGCAAACTTTTCATAGAACCATCTCGGCCTCTTTTGTGATCAATGTAAATACATCCCTTTTCACTATCCACTCCTTTAGTTGTTTGGATAATAAATTTTATAAGACATATTTTATCTTTTTTCTTACCTGTACAAGTACAACTAGCCCAAAGTCACATTATGAAGTGTACATAAATAAAACAGCATTTCCAAGAGCGAAATTTATTCAAAGTGTTATACATTTGCTATGTCGGTTTTAATTTCGCTTCATATAAAAAGTTGTTGGTCATTTCTATTAAAAACAAAATAAATTAGTAATGCAGCACCAAAATACATCATACTTACAAAATGACATCTACTTACAAGTTAGACTGACATAGATTCGTACAGACAAACATGCTTGCACGAAGACGCGTGGAACAAAATAGTCTTGTCAGGTGTCCTATCAACTACCGCACAGTATACTGTTAGACATTATAATTCGCTAATCAGTACCAGCAGCGTGGGCAGGCCTCCTACCAGTTTGTCTGACGACCTGGTTACCGTGGCAGGGAGTCGCTGGATGCGGGCGGCACAAGACCAGGAAGCTTGGAAAACCATGAGGGAGGCCTATGTCCTACAGTGGGCATAAAATGGCTGATGATGATGAATCAGTACCTAAATGGTGGTTGATAGAAACTTAACTCAGTATGGACAAGTGACCATACTGAGGGAAGTTCTCACAATTTTGAATTCGTTTTCTAAGCATACCGACGCATTTATTTGGTGCGCCATGGCACGGTAAGTTACGTGAGCATGACTGCAGTAGGACCGCCCAAACGATGACGTTTGAATTCATAAATTCGATCCAAGGATGGGCAACCGGTGTCAACACTCGGCGATACTAATAAATAACAACTAGGTATATTACATTAGGGACAATGCCCATTTAACCTTACTTTTATTTATCTGACGCGACAGTCACAAAATGTATAAACATCTTTGCTACGTTACTTCTACTTGAAAGATAGTGGGTTACATTTTGTAAATTATATTATGCCAATGATATAGTTGAGTTAAATGATACAGCCCAGTTTCTCGTTCGCTAACAATATGTGAAGCTACTGTCGACAGCTTTCAGTTGGCTAGTGTATACAAAAAACAACTGATGTCCGTTAACAATAGATTAACAGACTGTTAGTATACGAGAAACTGGGGGGTAAGTCTACTCCGCGACATCGTCTACTCAATATTGCTAAGTTATCTCTCACTCCTTCATTAGCACTGCCACAAGTGCAATAGTTTGGTAACTACCTCTAGACATAATCTCAAAAAGTGTTCATTCAGATTTTCTACTTGAAAATAATATGAAATTCGGGAAGCACTATCACAAATTCAATATACCTACAATTTTGAGCAATGTTTATGTGCCACGGAATGAACAATCTGACACGCTGTTTTATTCGATTTTAATCCCTCTCGAGATGAAATAGAGTTCATTATAAGTAGTTATATCACAGCGACCATCCTACACAAAATTGCTGTGGTATATCCGCCTTCATGTTCTGAGAATACGAATAAATCAAGAATGCATGTTAAATGGCAAGTAATGGAATAGAAATCAATTCAATAAAATTAGTAACTAAAGCAAATGATCGGCAAGCGAAATAGAATCTAACTTAGAATAATAATAATTTTTTTACAGAAAATACACAATGAGTTATCTATCTATATATTCATTTAAAATAAATAATACAGTACATAATTTATAAAATATTATGTAGTTATTTCACAAGTTTCATCTCAAGATGTCCTGTGACAACGCCATTAATTACAAGCTATATCGTACAAAAAATCGCAGTGGGATTCTGTCAGCTCTTGGTAAAGCTGATATCACTAGAAAAATAATTGCTTGGAAAATGCTTGGCCTTTGTTAATACAGGTTACAGTTAAAAAAAGCCAATGGAGTCAAGTTGTTATCGTAAATGCTACTGTTATTTTATTTGTTGTATGCGCTTTCACTCGATACCTACGAAATCTCTTACACATCTGTACAAGATAATACAAACAATGTTTTGAAATAATTTCAATGACAAAATCACAGGCTCTAGTCCTCCCTAGCATAAACATCCGCAGCGTGCTCGATACGGATTTTAGGTTCCTCACATATTAAGTACTTAAAAAATGGCATTTTTTTTGTACCATTGTACTTGAATATCGAATTGGTGTAGTTAGAAAATATATTTCGATCATAGTGCAGTTTCGCCTAGAAAAGCCGAGGCTATCAAAAATGTTTGCCCATTCCATGTCAAGACGAGACTGACAGAATTTTTCGACTCCGCTGGGTGATATTACATTACGAAATTGATTGAACTTGACACGATGCTCTTTATCACCTCACAGTTTACATTTTCGGAGCAAAGTCGCCGTGCTGACCATAGGATAATGGAATAAATAAGATCGATAATGGAACGAACTCGATACGGATCTTCGTGGTAAGGTTGACAAGAAGCACTACAGTAGCATAAGTATCATGAAACCAAGCACATTATAAAATCACTTTCCGCTAGCTTACTTCGATGGTAAAAGATGTCTCTGTACACTTGAAACATTTTACACAACATCGACATGCGTCACAAGAAGCAAGTTTCACGCCGGGAAGTGCATTCCATACATTTTATATTACTACAAAGCGACAAGTTGGACATTATAAAATTGTACCAGATTATGTTCACATTGAATTTCCAATAACACACACATCATGAGCTGCGCAGGCGCAGGCGTGTTGAGATTTTTTGTAATATGAACGAGGCCTACTTATTTATCACTATGCCATGGCTGAGTATCCTACTTGCGGCGTGACACTCGCTATGTAACTCGATTCTGTCAATGCAAGAAACCACTTCTAACCGTTTTGGACAAGGCCTAGGTTATGTTAATGAATATTAGTACAATGAAAAATGCCATCGATTTCAAGTATATGAGTCGATACGTGTGCGAGCGTAGTCTTGAACCTTGTAGACGTTAATGGAATGAAAAAACATGTCAAGGGACTCGAATCTGTCATTATACTTTTTAACACACATATCATTGGGTCGAGCGATTAGAAGATAGAGCGAGTGATAAAATTGAGTTTACGGTCTAGTCCCGGTGCAACCTCTCTACTAGCGGACTTTCCCGAAGCTTTCCGTGCACGCGACGTGAATGAATGGCCGTGTCATATCGCCACAACCACCTCTCCACAGCATTAACTATAGCGAGGCCTGTCAAGGTCATTGGTTTTACTGTTTTGGTGCACTTGTTAGAGAGTCGGACTTTCTCGCAGTGTGTGCTATACTAGCACAAAGTATGCGTCGCGACAGAGGCGTCGGGCCCGGTTCACGGTCACAGCTCCTTGAGCAGTGCAGACTTGGCGTTCTTCAGTTTGTCGAGTCGCTTGTTGAGGTGACTGTTCTCCGTCTCCAGTTCTTCCACGCGGTTTTGGGCCTCGCGCGCCTGTCAATAAAGGCTATGTGAGCTCAAAGTTGTCTATGGACCGTCGGGCGTAGTTACGTTCGCGAACAAGCTATTTCAAGCTTTTTGATTTTTGAATGCATGATATCTCTTGGATACACTAACGGTCTTATTTAAAAAAAAAACACGATTCCTTAAAACGCCGATTTAAATAGTCTGTGGTGGAGATTTTTCAAGGAAAAGTCGTAACCACAAATTAAATAAACTACCTCTCAGAAGTGCTTCAGAAGAATCATGTTTTTATAAAGAAGGCCGTAAGAATTGAGATAGTTTATTAGAAATGACAGACAGGGAGGTAGTGCAGCTCCTGTAGTTTGAATCAAGCTATCGGTGTTGCCAAACGAATTCTAAAACAGTGTTGCCACAAATAGGTTCATGTGGACATGGATGTTCGCGAACCTAATTTATACCCGGTTACCTATTTGCTAGTATGATTTGGTAAATATTGGCTGGCTTTTTTATTCCATGCAAATAACGAGCGTTAATATTAGGTATTACACTGACATTAACTAAACATATTTTATTTATTTACATAAATATTTTAGTATTATTCGATTTACATTTACAGGAAATCACTGGACCATGTTCACAAATCGTTAAAGAAAGGAGATTATGTGACAACGCATCATTCTGTAGCGGGTGTACACATTGCCGAAGTCACATGAAGTGAGTTGGAGCATGTTTAGAGAGGGGACAGGCAAACGGGTGTGTAGAAATACGCAACTGTACCGTTAACTGTCACCATTATTGATAACGGCCCAGAAGTCAACGACTTCCTGAAAGTAAATATCTGTTTGAAACAATAACTTAGCATATTAGTACAATGTTAATCTTTGTCTGAAAATTAAGTCTAAATCAAAACAGTGCTTTGTGGTATTCGATAACAAGAACTTGGCTCTCAGAACACAGGTTCTTGCCCTATACAGCTATTCGGACGAGTCCAAAAGGCCGGAGTGATGTAGCGATGAAAGTCACAATAGATAGTTGGGTGTAACTTTCGTTGAACACATAAATCCTCGTTTTTTTTAAGGTCGCACTGTTCTCAATAACATTACTCTTATGATATGATGGCTGGTTTCACGCGCCTCGTGCTGGGCCCTGAGATGTGGCCTATATACGTCCCACTGCAGGGCACAGGCCTTCTCTCAAGCAGAGAGTATCGCCTCAGTCTGGGTGTATTTCCATGTTTGTCCTTGCCTGGTTTCCATAGCATCGCAGTTCAACACCAAGACAAATATTGTCATCATCATCATCAGCCATTTGACGCCCACAGCAGGACATAAGCCACCCTCGTGGTTTTCCAAGATTCCCGGTCTTGTGCCGCCCGCATCCAGCAAGGGAAGTATTGTGTTGGTGTGTGGTTATTACCTCGCTCTGCAGCCGACGGCGCTCCTGCTTGAGCTGCTCCTCGTGGGATCATTGCGCGCAGGCGGGCGACCTGCGCGTCGAGCCGCCTACACTGTGGACGTACCTCGCGCTGCAGCCGACGGCGCTCCTGCTTGAGCTGCTCCTCGTGGGAGTCCTGCGCGTCGTGCTGCGCGCGCAGGCGGGCGACCTGCGCCTCGAGCCGCGCGACGGCCGCGCCCTGCAGCGCCGCCTCCGCCTCGGCGCGCGCCGCCCGCGCCTTCGCCTCCGCCTGCGACTTGCGGAGCGACTCCACTGGAACACGAGCATCGCGTTGCACTCTTAACTTGATTGCGGCAATAAAAAACGAATCGTTAAAAACCGGCCAAGTGCGAGTCGGAAATGTTCAACAGAGTGATCAGTTGCATGCAACTTAGTGCCAAGTTTCTTGTTGGCTATGTTTACCCGGAACGCATCAAAATTTGAGCTTCCTGTGCTTGTTGAGCGAGTTAGCTCCCTGCTAAACGCTCAGCAGTGGCGAAATTGAAAGGCGTAAATTTTAAATTTTTAGCTTAATCATAGACAGAGCTCGCGTCGTCGGTTGCTCTTCTCTGAATAAAAGCGGAAGCTGGTTGGACTCTTTCGACAAAAAATCAAGTAAGTGATTCCAGAATTAAAAGAATGTGAAGTGCTTACGAAAGTTTCAAAACGTTGAAAACAGATAAAATTTACGCTTTTCAAGTTCCACTGCTGAGCGTCGAGGGAGCTAACAAGCCCAGCAAGCACAAATTCTGATATGTTCTGGGTTAGCTCAGCAAACGAAAAACTTGACACAAAAACGAACACACACGACGACTTCTTAGTCACAAAAGGCGAAAACAGCAAAAACAAATCGGGCTATTTTTGACACTGCCCCTTGCGACGAAATTAATTGCACTTAAAAGAACTCCTGGTTGGGTTTACACGTCAATACGAACAAGTTTTACAATAGGGAGAACTTCGAATTTTCTAAATATCCTGACCCCTGAGGTAAGCCCTGCAACCCGTGATCCAGAGACAATGACTACCGTTGTCAAACGTTGTCAATTCGTTGTCAAACGAGAGCTCGTTTACAGGAAGCTGCGACATTAGTACTATCCTATAAGCGCATATTTAATAAGAAGTGAAATTATGTTAACCCCGACATTTGGTACAATTAAATTTGAAATCATAGAACAAAAGTTGTTGTAAAATACAAACACAAATTTCCGTTAAAACGCATTTCCCTCTATACATTTTAGATGAAACTCCGTATAGCCTGCACTGATTTTTGTGTTTTGTAAATATTCGGTTTGAAATTAATATTCCTTATGAACTGCTACCAACTATTTTTTTACTTTTCTTGACAGCTTGATCAACTGGTAATCTATAAAACGTTTTAAATAAAACACCGAACGAATATTTTATGGATATTTAAGTAAGATAATAATGATTTCCACGTCATGTTTAGAAGTCAATTAAAACATCGAAAGATTTTATCGACTGTGTCAAACCCTATCGCAAGGAAAAAAAAACCCAAAAAGAACAGAATGAGGTCTGAATGAACAATATTACACCACTAATTACAGCTAATAACCACTAATTACACTTTGAAGTGGCATAAGCCTTAAGCAGGAACCATTTTTATTTCGGCGTATTACATGTTGTTTACGATGCACGTTTTATTAATTTACCAAAGAAATACCGCTTACAGATGCATAAAATCAAAATTAAGAAATATAAGAAGCATTAACTGTTTTGTTGCTTTAATTTTTACAGAATAATAGGGCGCATTTCGTATTTTTTTTTTTTTGCACTTTTCTTCTGATGCTTTCTCTATAATCTGTCATGTCATACTGATAAGACAAAATCAGGACCGTGATAATTTTAACTCGGTAAGTGGCACGCGGGGAAACTAGGAAAACGTCAACTGTGTCGTGTCCATTGGGTAAAACGTTCTTGGTCCAGAGAGAATGACTGCTACTCACATTCGTTCTCAAACTCGAGCTCGTGGTGGTTGGCCTGCCCGTTCTGGCGCGCCGCCCGCTCGTCGTGCAGCTGCAACTTCAGCTTGCGAACGTCCGACTCCAGCGCCTGCTTCGACGCGATCAGCTTCTGCAACCGCACGTCTGGAAGGGGCGGAGTTCGGCGGGTCACTTTATTTCATTTATTACATGGAAAAACGACAAAAGTAAACCGCTTGATAAAGTAGAGAAAGTTGCTGTTAATGCTGTTCTTATGGAGCGTGCCGTCTAGCTCGTACAATTTCTAAATTTTTTTGTAATTGTAATAAAACGAATATACTTTTGATGAATGTGGTCCGAGGGTTTGATGGTTAATTAAATAGCGGATATTTGAGGCATATTTTGTCGTATCCGATACTAAGTTTTGATTGCGAAAATTTCATTCCAAAATTAATAATTTTGGAAAAATCTTTTTTTTATTAAATAGGAAAACAAAAACATATTTCAAATATCCGTAATTTTATAATGCATCAACCCCTCAGACCGCGTTTATCAAAAGTGTACTCATTCTATAACAATAATTAAGTGTTAAATTGTGCGAGCGAGACAGCATGCTTCACGTAAGAACAGTCATATGTTTGTGGTTCGGTTGTAACACATTATAACGACGCGGCTGCAACCCAGCAATTAACTTTTCATTCTGAGCATTAAGTTTTGTTTCAACATACTATAATTATTTTATTTTATTTGTTTCACAATGTCACTGTAAGGAAGGCAGCGGCGGGCAGTCAGCGCGCTCGCCGCTACCATACAACTCGCTCAGCAGCCGGCGCGCTCGCCGCTACCATACAACTCACTCAGCAGCCGGCGCGCTCGCCGCTACCATACAACTCACTCAGCAGCCGGCGCGCTCGCCGCTACCATACAACTCACTCAGCAGCCGGCGCGCTCGCCGCTACCATACAACTCACTCAGCAGCCGGCGCGCTCGCCGCTACCATACAACTCACTCAGCAGCCGGCGCGCTCGCCGCTACCATACAACTCACTCAGCAGCCGGCGCGCTCGCCGCTACCATACAACTCACTCAGCAGCCGGCGCGCTCGCCGCTACCATACAACTCGCTCAGCAGCCGGCGCGCTCGCCGCTACCATACAACTCACTCAGCAGCCGGCGCGCTTTAAGCGAGCGGATCGCAAGCTTCCAGCGCGCCGACTGCGAGCCGCCCGCATGGGTAGTAGTCGCGCGTTTTAAATGTCAAAAGTCGTGATTTTCCAGTATATTAACTGTCAAATTCGGGCATTTTAGCGCCATGAAACGCGTGACTCGTACCATCATACTACCCATGCTAGACGTGTTCAATCGCAAATGCCATAAAATATGCGACCCTCGCGGTGACAGCAAGCCTGCGCCCCGCGGCCGGCGCATACGGCGAGCTCGCGCCTCGCGGGCGACGCGTACTGGCGGATAGCGGTAGCCTAACCTCCTCAGTCCTGACCTTGAAAATACCAATTGAAAACCATTGTTATTTTCAAGATCAGGACTGAGGAGGTTATATTCGAGGCGGAGCTGTACTGCAGCTGATCGTTGCGGTGCCGGGCCGGTATAACGTGCCATGACCTCACAACACTTTTCACACAGAGTTACAAATTGTATCCTTAACTTTTAGAGCAAAGCTCCTAGCCTATATACTGCATCTTATACTCAAAACTTCCAATTCACGCGTCGTGATTAAGCCCATTCACTCTCTCTTTCCTTTGCTCCCTCTCTCTATCCTTACCTCACTCTCTTCGTAATAGAAGACCTGTGTGCTGTGTATATTTTACACAGCCTCGCCGCCCCGTGTCCCGCCACCCCGACCCCAACGGCGGACGGATGCAGAAGCTCACGGTCTCCACGGAGACCCCACCCGCTATTCGCTCATTAGATAGTACCTACGCGCCAGAAATGACCAATCTGCGGTGGGCACGTCTTGGTCCTCTCTCTATCCCTTCCCATCTCTGTATTTCTTCCTCCCTCTCCCTGTAGTACAAGACCTGGGTGCTTTGTATATTACGACGTACCCAGCGTCCCCTCTCCCGCCTCGCCCAGTAACTGCTCAGTGTCCCGCGACACGAGCGCGAGCGGCGGACAGGTGCCGAAGCTGGCGCCCTGCAGTTCGGGCGCGGTGTCCGCCGAGGCCTCCACGAAGGCGCGTCCGGCGGCGGCGGCGGCGGCGTCCCGCGCCCGCACCGCGTCCCGCGCCGCCTCAAGCTCGCGCTCCAGCGAGACGTGCTCGCGTTTTAAGCGCTCGTGCGCCGAGCACTTCTCTTTGTGTTCGCGCTGCGGGGGTAAGGCGGGGTTTAGTGTGGTGCGGTGGTCGTTGGGTGTTTGTGAGGTTACGCGCTCCAATTCAATTCAATTCTTTTTTATGGCGCCCCCTAGAATTCTGCCAATGTCAGGTTTATGGAGACGGCTATTTTTTTTTATTTTTTTTTCCCTACAGTTAACTCGCACAGGGCAGGTAGTTGAGGAACTTATAAGCTAAGTGTAATAAGTAAAATAAAGCAAAACATACATATTCTAAAACGATTAGGTACTTTATATCTATAACTTTATATTCTTACATAAAACTTTAGTAAAAGGATAAAATACAAGGGGCAATATGACATTTACACCACCGACTAAAAATACAAAATTGACACTGCAGATGTCACGCGGTGTGGATATTTTGAGGCGCAAATTAATTCTGAACACCACAGCGCGGTGGAATCATAAAAAGATTCAAATCATAAGAATATCCTTACCCTCAGTTGTTCTTAGTCGCGAACTAGGAAACCCTCAGAGGACCTAATGTCATGTTTGGTCAGATTACACTACAGATTTCTGCACATAGCCTTACATTTCTGCATGAGAAAGTTCGTAAAAAAAGTGCCGTTGGTTCCTCTACTCCCTTCAGTTCTTGCCGCGAGAAATACAACAACGGTATTTCCCACCTGTAGTTGCGCTATCTCCTCCCGCTGCTCCTCCATCCGGTCCTCGCTTCCTCCACTCCCTTCAGTTCATGCTGCGAGAAATACAACAACGGTATTATCCACCTGTAGTTGCGCTATCTCCTCCCGCTACTCCTCCATCCGGTCCTCGCTTCCTCCACTCCCTTCAGTTCATGCTGCGAGAGAGACAACAGCGGTATTTCCCACCTGTAGTTCCGCTATCTCCTCCCGCTGCTCCTCCACTCCCTTCAGTTCATGCTGCGTATTCTCTACCTGTAGTTGCGCCAGCTCCCTCGACTGCTCCTCCACCCGGTCCTTGCCTCCTCCACTCCCTTCAGTTCATGCTGCGAGAATTACAACAACGGTATTTCCCACCTATAGTTGCGCCATCTCCATCGCTCCTATATCAGGTCTTTAAGCAGCTCGCCTGGATATGTGAGTGAGCGCCATCTCGCCGTTGCCTCTTCCACTCCCTTCAGTTCATGCTGCGAGAGAGTAACTCCCCACCTGTAAGGCTCGTAGCGTAAGTGCTGTAGCTCACCTGTAGTTGCGCCATCTCCTCCCGCTGCTCCTCTATCCGGTCCTTGAGCAGCTCGCGCTGGTAGTTGAGCGCCGCCTTGTCGTTGTCCAACTGCGCGTTCAGAATCATCGCCTTGCGGAACTTCTCCTCCACTTCCTTCAGTTCATGCTGCGAGAGAGAGAGAAGATTTATGTACCGGTTAGATTGTAGTGTTTTTTCTTGGACTACTGACCCGAAAATCGTTTGGCAACACCAATGTTTAGTTACAATCGGCATGTAGACGTTCGCGTGCTATCATTATTAATGCTGCAGGGTTCACAAAATTTTAAGTTAGCAAAAGTTGACAGTGACGAGTTTATATTGTAATGTATTATGTTATTCGGTAGTTTTTTATTACGAACGATCAAATTCATTTACTACCCTGCTACCTGGCTGCGAACTTCCTAACAGTAGCAAGTCAATATAATATCAGAACAAGAACATTATTTGTGTCATGTAAAATATCAGTTACTTTAAAAAAAAAAGTGTTGAAGAGATGCGTATTCATCAAGTTTGGAACAAAAATACAGAAGACGCAAGGAAAACAATTTACGCTTATAACTTAAGACAATTTAAAGAACGCAGCTGCTACTAACATAATTAAGCCAGCAATTTAGTTCATCTAGTGTGGGAAAAGTTTAGATTAATTATGATTATGATTGTTTCAACGCCGGGGATAGCAAGAATGTTTTGAGACAAAATTAAACAGTCCTGAGGCTTGGTGAAAATTAATGGATGATTCATGATTGTCTGTATCCGCTCCGGCCCGGAATCTTGCTGCGTAAGCCAAAGAGACTGAGCTAAGTTGGGATATTGTGAGTAATGCCTCTGTGCAGGACATAAAAAGGGCAGCGGGTCGGTTATGACTAGCCTAGTGTATACTGTCAAACGCCCCTATTAAAGTTCTGTACAAGCAAGCTGCTTTACAGATTAACATAGCCTTTTAACCCGGCGTCAATGAGGTAGGGTCTGTGAGACCCAGTGCATTTTGGATCGAGTATAACTTTATGGCTAGCGAATGTACGTTGCCATATTTCTCAGTAGCAGAGCTGTAGAAAACACCCCTCCCCTCCCTCTGGACACCGCTGCTCAGTCGACCGGCGCTCGCGCAATGAGAAGCACGTGCGTGAAAGACAAAAGGGTATGTCAGACCCTTCCTCACAGTCCGTGTAAGAATTTTATGCCATTCTTTTTTGAGTGTTTTGGATAATATTTTTATTGGAGCCTATTTCAAAAACAAACCGCAACGTAATGTTTGATAACTGGTTCACTAGCTATGAACTAGTTACTCATTTACTCAAAGAACACAAACTCACTTCTGTGGGCACTTTGCGCAAGAATAAACGCCAGGTACCGCCAGAATTCATCAGATCCCGTGGTGAAGAGATAAATTCGTCAAAATTTGGTTTTCAGAAGGACTTGACACCTGTTTCACACATACCTAAGAAGAATAAGGTGGTTTTGCTTCTGTCAAGCCTTCACCACGACGATAAAATTGATGAATCAACAGGAGAGAAAAAAAAACCGAAATAAACACGTTTTACAACTCTACAAAGGGTGGCGTTGATGTTGCAGATGAGCTGTCAGCTACATATAATGTAAGCCGCAATTCCAAAAAATGGCCCCTGACTATTTTTTACTCCATGCTAAATATGGCTGCTATAAACGCATATATTATACATCGTGCAAACAACGAAACAGGACAAAAACGGCGCCATTTCATAAAGAAGTTAGGTCTTTCACTCATTAGTGACCATTTGAGCGCTCGCAAAGATGTATCTAAATTGCCAAGAGAAATGCGTAAAAGAATAAAACAATTTGCTGGATAAACTACAGAAAAGCCTCCTGCAAAAATTTCAGGGGTGCGAAAAAGGTGCCAGGTTTGCCCAAACAAAAAAGACCGAAAGACCACTTACACGTGTAAGTTATGTGAAAAGTTTATTTGTCTTGAACATTCAGTTTTCTACTGCCAAGAATGTAGTCATAAGGAGTAAAATTTATTAATGTATAAGCCTGTTCTAATTAGTGTCGTGCTAAGAAATAACTGATCTCTTATTATATTGTTTAAAACAGTTAAATATGTAAGACTAAACTTTATTTTTGTTGATTGTTCTAAGACGTGTTTTGTTTGATTGGCCATTTTTTGAAATATGGAAATTAATAAAAAAAATCTGTTTCTAAAGCTAAAATGTTGGTTTAATTGATCTTACACGCTTACTAGATAAACATACGTTATTATAAAACCATAATCTAGTTAAAAAAATCAAGTTTACATAAAATATATCACTTTCAATATCAGGGTCTCACAGACCCTCTTCAACGCCCGTGTAACAATTTTGTACCACAATGACGCCGGGTTAATAAAATGAAACTAATACTTTATTCATTTACAGAACTTTTGCCTCTAGTAAGCAGGCCTTAGAGAATCACGAATCTCAAGAATCTTAGTCCTGATGACAATATCCTTCAGATTTTTTTTAGCTGAAACTCTTTTGAGTCCTAGGACATGGGGGCTCTGGTGGTAAGTATAGCGGTCTCTGCTTGTAAATGTAGTCCTTTTTGTGTTGTGGGTTCCATTCCCACTGCAGTTGGATTCCAAATGGCCTCAATCTGGGTGAATTTCCATGTTTGTGACGTCCTTGACTGGTTACCATAGCACAGGGTATGCTAGTTTGGGACCAGGACAAGTGATTGTGTTGTGTGGAAGATATTATTTTTATGCCAATAGGGTGACCACTCACCCTCAGCTCCTTGAGGCTGAAACTCTCGTCGAGCGAGTCCTCGGAGCTGCGGCGCGGCGAGTGCAGCGCGGCCGGCGTGAGCGAGGCCAGCCGCCCGCCGCCGCGCCTCGTCACCGTCTCTGAAAAGACAAGCGGGACTGCTCAGAAAACATTCAGACACTGAATGATGTAAAAAGCAACAGATGGTTTTCGAGGTGGCAAAAATCTAAAATCGACAGACTATTAGACCATCAGGGGCGCTACTGCGTAAGTCCTCTACTGTGTGGAGTTGTACGATTTAATCTACTCCCAACTGTCAAATACACACATATTTTGACACTTCGGAATCGTCAAATAGGTTAACCCGAACGAGTGGACAGTAACGTGATAGAAGGGCTGATCATCAAATCGGATGGCAACATCCAAACTGTTGGTGCGGTGCCCCTCAAACGATGACCCCACCTCTCATCGTGCCCTGCGTGACCTAACACTTGCACTCAGGACGAGGAGAAGGGATGTTTAATACCTTCCGGACCCACGGCACAATTACTCTGCTCAACTGATTAGATGCTATACAATATAGTATACCTGTACCATTTGCCATCTATACGCTAAGAAGAATGACCGCTAAGCCTGGATGAGGATGACCGAAGACAGGATATAACGGTGAAAGGTGGTATTATGTCCTATGTAGGCTGATTGACAGAAGAAGCTCGTAAAGTGCTCGGCTTTGGCAAATTGTATTAAATTTATCATCAGCCAATTGACGCCCACTGCAGGACATAGGCCTCCTTCGTGGTTTTCATAACCACGAGGGGTTTTGCCATAATCGCCACGCTTGGCAGGCGGGTTGGCGATCGCAGTATGCGGTTGGAATCTCAGGAAGACGCTGCTGCCCGTCGCCTAGTAATTGGTTTCCTTAGTCGCCTTCTACGACATCCACGGAGGGAAATGGAGTGACGCTATTCTTAATCCGGCACCACACGGAACGTTAGAAGTATAGACGCCTCGAAACACTGACCTGCATACATATCGTAGGCCTTGTCAGCATGGTCCTCCTGTTCGCGCTGCTGCCGCTCCAGCTCACGCATGCGGATCTCGCGCGCCTCGGCGCGTGCCGCGCGCCGCGCCGCCAGCCGCTGCTCCGCCTGGGGGCGAGGGATGCGCTCTTAGGGCAGCGGCTAACATTTTACATTGACATTCAATAGAATGTAAATTATTTACGTTGAAATAATGTTCTGATTTCTGATGAGCGGTGTTAGTGCGGTGGATAAATTAATAACGGGGAACATGCCTCAAAATTATATTGGTGCTACTTTTTATTTGTACTTTATATGGGCAATTGTCCTATTACAATTTTTTTTAGTGAGTTTTTATAGACTCACAAAATTCAAGTGGCATTAATAATAACGGGCAGAGCCCCCCATTTTTGGGTGTATACAGGGATTTTGATATACCCTATACAAAACAGATTTAGTTTTTCCATAACATTCTAAACGTTTTCTAATATCAACTGATAGCAGCTGATTCATCATCTAATTATTTAACTGATCTCTCACCAATGGTCATAAAGACAAACTTATGACCTGCGAGCCGTAAAACCTGATCAAGAGTCGATAATCAGTGTTTACAATTTTATAGGCCACGAATTGACCAGTTAAATTTTAAATATTAACCATAAACTAAACCAGTTAGGGCCGCCCGATTAGCGAGGTATGTATGTCTTAAGGGGCTGCTGGTCAATCAGGTTTTATAAAAATGGCTTTAAAAAAATTTAACAGAAATTTGAACACAAAGAAATAAATGATGCGTTCTATTTACATCACATTACACGCTTGTATCCCGGAGGGGTAGGCACAGACCAGGGTATATAGGGATACATGTAATTTATCGAGCCATACAGCCAATAAAAAACGCACACAGAGGCATAGGCCTCTTCATCGTCACGCCAAATTCCCCGGTTGCCTGCGGTCACCGGTAATTCTATCACGCAATATTATCAGGACATTTTCAAGTCAAAACTGTTTGACTAGCGTGCCTTAAGAAGTGTAATTAAGACTTTCGGCGCAAAAAATATAATTAAACAACGTATTTACGACACAAGAAAGTGGCTGAGTAATTATTAAAATTACATGGAGGTATCTTTAAAGAGCGCCGCAACGCAAACACATTCCTATTTTGCGACCAGCCATGCTTTTATAAAGTGATTTAAACACGTATTTAGTGGAAAATGTACAATAGTATTTATTCAGCACAAGAAGAAAAAACAGAGTACTACATAAAACATCATGTCAATCAAACAATGTCGAGATGCGATCGGCCAGGATTAAAACAAGGTTCAGCCAGTCGGTGATGAAACCTCTAACACGCCATCTTAATCCTGGACGACTTCCAGTATATCTTGAACAAATGACTTATGCTTACAATTAGGCAGTGCCTTCGTGAGCACATCAGCAGTCATCTGCTCGGTAGGCATATAGTTAATTCAATGACTTCATTATCAATAGCCTCACGAACATAGTGATACCTTATGTCTACGTGCTTCGACCGTTTATGAAACACCGGATTAGTGGCAAGTTTCGCTACAGACTGGTTATCACTATACAGTGTTACAGGGTTAGTGTGACCTATCAATTCAGCAAGAACCGCACGGACGTATACCGCTTCTTTGGCCGCTTCAGACAAAGCTATATACTCCGCCTCGGTAGACGAAAGTGCGATACAAGATTGCTTATAACAACCCCAAGAAATTACATTTCTACCTAACTTAAAGATATACCCCGTATATGATTTACGATCCGCCCCGTTAGCCCAATCAGCGTCAGTAAAACCATAAAAACGAAACATATCATTTTCAACACATTTCCTGTACACTAGACCTAAATTCATTGTGCCTTTTAAATAACGCAATACATGCTTAGCCGCAGCAAAATGTTCAGCTGTGTAGCAGGTATTATACTGACTTAAAAACTTGCAGCAAATGAAATGTCAGGTCTGCTGATCACAGACAAGTACATTAGGCCACCTATCAACTCCTGATATGGTAATCTACTGTCGTGTGTAGCGCTATCAGAAAACTTCAGACCTACGTCTAAGGGCGTCTTAGCTATTTTACAGTCGTTCATACCAAAACGTTCAAGTAACTTTTCGATATAGTTTTTCTGACTCAGCTTCAACTCACTACTAGTACGATCTACTTTGATGCTTAGCATGTGTTTAACTGCACCTAAATCTTTAATTGTAAAGTTAGATGCCAGTGACGCTTTCAACTTCTTAGCCAGTTCGTCACAATTGTAGAAAACAAAAAAATCATCTACGTAAAGGGCGATAATAATGGTTCGCTTACCCACTCGGCGACTAAAGATGCAGCTCTCATGCTTGCTTTGCGTGAACTTCTCTGCTAGTAAGACTTCCTTTACCTTATCGTACCAGGCACGAGACGCCTGTTTCAACCCGTACACGGCTTTCTTGAGTCTGTAGACTTTATGTTCATCGCCTTCTCTTATAAACCCTTCTGGCTGTGACATATAAATTTCTTCTGTCAAGTTACCATTCAGAAAGGCTGTTTTTACGTCGAGGTGATCAATCTTCAGATCTAACTCGACTGCAAGAGACAATAGCATTCTTAACGAGCTGTGTCGTACCACTGGAGAGTACGTTTCCACATAGTCGATTCCGAACTTTTGGGTAAACCCCTTTGCAACCAATCGCGCTCTATAACACACTATTTTTCCAGTAGCATCGCGTTTGATTTTAAATATCCACCGATTCTTAACAATATTCTTATTTGCCGGTCTGTCAACTAGCTCCCAAGCCTCATGCTTATTAAATGAATCAACTTCATCTTGCATAGCTTGCCGCCACAAGTTGCTATCACTCGATTGGAAAGCTTCTTTGACAGTTGTGGGCTCATTCAGCTCTAACTCGCATCTCGACATTGTTTGATTGACATGATGTTTTATGTAGTACTCTGTTTTTTCTTCTTGTGCTGAATAAATACTATTGTACATTTTCCACTAAATACGTGTTTAAATCACTTTATAAAAGGTTATGGACTAGCACAAAATAGTGAAAGGTTGTTATAAATATGTCGGAAAGTAAAAATCAAAAGAGCCACGAAGATTAGTGGCATAGTCTCAGTGGCGCCCTCTATATTTTTTTCAATATCGTGGAGCACGATGAAACCTAGCTAGATCGATAGAGGACAAAAAAGTAAACAAGAAATTATTAGAGTCACCATGTCCTAAAGTGGCACGTTTAGGAGTTATTGAGCTTTGAAGTTTGTATGGAATTTCCACTGAGTTTCATCACTGAATTTGTCACTTGATATGAGTTTTCTGGGGGATTCAAACCTACTTTGATGTTTTTTAAAGTCTGGGTAGCTATGTCTAGTAGGTACCTACCTACTTATATACATATATACATGAAATTATAGTATTATTCATGCATCCAATTCGTTCAATTCGATTAAAATTCAAAACATGTCAATATAAAACCTACAGTTTAATTAATATAGATAGGTTTAGGTGGTGAATTTTCCTTTAAATACACAATTTTATTTATTTACCTGATAGGATTGATGAAAAGCAGATTTATAACTCTGGTAAAAGCTCCCGTAATACCCTCGCATTGTAAGCATCCTCGCTACGCTCGGGTGCCTTAATATACGGTATCTATAATAAACTGGGTGTTTTTTCTACGACTTATTTAGCAATTTAGTCAAGAATCGGCAACGAGTCACAGGTGCCAAGCATATAGTCCAGTATTTAGTGAAAAATTATTCAAAAGTTAAGTTTTATAAAAATCTCATACAAACTTCAAAGCTCAATAACTCCTAAACGTGCCGCTTTAGGACATGGTGACCTTAATAATTTCTTGTTTACTTTTTTGTCCTCTATCGATCTCGCTAGGTTTCATCATGCTCCACGATATTGAAAAAAATATAGAGGGCGCCACTATGAACTATGCCAGGCCCCATACAAAAATCTTCGTAGCTCTTTTCTCATGAAAAATTACGCGGACGTGAAAATTACGTCGAGTGGAAATTTGTGATGAAAAATGCATTGATTCACGACAATTTATGGACCTGTATATGCGGTTACGGTAAGGATGACAATACAACATCTGAGGTGAGAAAACGACATGACGAAAGTTCAGCCAGTCGGTGATGAAACCTCTAACACATGCCCACGACCTCGTTCGCGTAGGTTTCGGATAAAATACAAAAGTTTTGCGGACTTATTTATAAGAACTCAATTCTTCCAAAACACTCCCCAGAGGCAGTTTCAATAATCTGTGGTTACGTCTTTCCCTTTACCACAGATTATTTAAACTGCCTCTGAGTGTTTTAAGAAATCGTGTTTTATAAATAACACCGCAATATTAACTTCATTTCGGATTCACTTACTTGAATAATAATAGTGCGTAGGAAAGTTTTAGTTAAAAAATAAGACCGTAATCTTTAACAGCCCATACATACATTTTTATTCATCGTCCACATTGAAATATTACATATATACATAATGTACTTTACTGAAAGAATGCCGATGACAGCTTTAGAAAAAATATGGAACGTAACTTTTCAAAACTTTTAACGACATTGTTAATCTATACACAACACATTCTAGTTTAGCTTTTGCATTCCATTCGCAATTTTTATTGGATTTTATAATTGAAATTAAACGTCATCGGCATTCAAAGAGTGACCTATAAATAGGTATATCGACCACACTTTATTGTACAACCAGCAGAAAAAATTACAAATGATTTCTTATAACTAATGATATTCAAAAAGGATATTTGCTGAAAATAACAAGAAACGAGTTCAGAGTTCGGCTGTTTGTTACTGTTATTATTGTACCTACTACAACGTAGGTGCGCCCCCTCGCGTGTTCACTGTCGCGTGGGCAGACATGCAAATCGCTTCGGGCAATAAGTCCGCCTTGGAGGATATATTTGTGGAGAACCCCTACGTCGACGTTACGACGAATTACGAGGAGCGTCATGAGATCGAACATACTCGTAGATTAATGCAGTCTTGGACCAAATCAGTAGGTATGTACCTACTTTGAAAAAAAAAACTCATACAAGAAAAGTTATAAAACAGACACTTTAATCGGGGTATTATTAACTTAATTCCGGAATCACTTACTTGATTTTTTGTCGGAAGAGTCCGACCAGGTTTCGCTCTTATTCGAAGAGCTTAATATCGGAGTGTTTCAGTTTGTTTACCTCCAATACAAGAATTGGCACTCAATTTATAGGGGATGCGGGCGACAGGAAACAAATGAATGGTAGACAATGTTACCATTGTCAACCGCTGATAACGTGTCTACACACACGTAAAATTTGAGGAATCCACAACATTATCGCGTTGGCGTTGGACGCGCCCGGACTAATGTTAGACATTACCGAATATGAGCTCATATGTGTTGTCACAGTATAATGAAACTGTAGTTTTGTGGACAAATGAAACTACAGCGACTATATACGGGCTGTAACAAAATCCCTGTTTACATCTGAGAATGGAGGGTTCTACTCGTCAATACGGACAAATTCTACTACGGGGAAAACTTCGAAATCGTGGAAAATTTAAATGTCAACTACACATTTATCCCATCACTAAAATTACCAGCGACATTAAAAACTATAGAACTGCTGATATTTTTTTCACGATTTCGAAGATTTTCTTAAGATTAAGTTGTTTGAATGGACGAGTA
The DNA here is from genome assembly GCA_963969515.1 of Yponomeuta evonymella. NCBI lineage: Eukaryota > Metazoa > Arthropoda > Insecta > Lepidoptera > Yponomeutidae > Yponomeuta > Yponomeuta evonymella. The sequence continues at coordinate 20,044,802 of OZ018346.1, read as the reverse complement.
TAACCCCCCATTTTCGCATGTATATGAGGACTTTGTTACGTCCTGTAGAGACTTGGTTTCGTTCGATACCTCAGAACTTGTGTTCTGAGTTCGATACAATAGTGACAGAGATTACAAGCGGCATTTTTATAAAAATACCATTCCACGAAAACACTCCTCAAATGCAAATAGTCTAGGGTATAGCGAAATAATAAGTTGTACTTTTTTATGTTATCTTTATCTATCTTTACCTTATACTGCATTTTGAAATGTTTGAAGGAATCATTTACTAAACAGGTCCAATACCTTGTAGTATTTCAAAGCTGCATGCACCACGTATTCGTTATCATAAATTTTGCTATCATTCAATCTGTTGTCGATTTGATTGGCAGGATGTCGTCGATTCAGCCGGTGTGAGTGGAGTAATAATGCTCACCACACAAGACAACGTATCATTTTCGTGAACCACTTGAGGGTCCTTCGAACACACTCGCTCATCCTTCGTCAATCACTCAACAAGAGTAAACACTTGAGCGGCGACGTACATGTTTGTGCAAGTGTCGGCGACAGGATCAGTCCGCGATGATGTCATTTTTGAGACAAAAATGTGCGCAGGATTCGAGGTCATTCCGCAGAGGATACGTCAAAGGTATTATAGGTATGCTGGAGATATTCATGTGAAGGATGGATTTTGATTCCGAGTTTGAAAATGGAATCGATATCGTGAGATAGATAAAGGGAGGCAGCAAGCGGATGAAGGGCGCGCCCGGGCGCTGTGAAAATTATGTATGGAGTAAAATACAATAAGCTCCCATACATTTGTTCTCTCTTCACTTTCTGTATCGACTCCCTAAGGGTATTCTGTATTTTGGTCTGTCATTGACGCTCACTGATTCTAGTGATATATAAAGCATAGATATTGAAAATAGACATCATTATTGGCTAAACACACGTAATCAAACATCAAATCTTATATATAGCCCTTGTTATTTCCTTGAGGAAATGCAGGAAAACATTCAAATGGATCGTTGTAATGAAACACTATTAAAGGGCATATTGTACATAAATATGTCAGCCCACTACTTTACAAGGGACTTACTCGAGCGAATGACTTGAAGGCATCGATTCACGTCAAAGTCAAATCAGACGAGGGCAAACATATGTGGCCCGGTTAGAGAACGATAAAATTCTTCTAAACGTCACGACTAAGGATACGCTGGAATAAGGAGCAACGCTGATAAGGTTAAACCGTGACACAAAGTAAAAGTACTCAAGTACGTAGGATCAGATTCAGAATGGAGTTTGATTGGACTTTAGCATTTATATTGAGCTGAATAAGATCTACCATGCCCTGAAGAGATTTTACCGACCGTCGAACCGTACACGAGTCGACCGAACTATGCGTGGCATCGCGTAACAAAAGTTTCGAAATGTTTTAATGTAAGTACATAAATTTTACTTATTTGGAAGCGAAGGCCTTTGGTATTATTTGAGTGTCTTTTAAAGATGTGCTCGGGAATTCCTTAACAAGTCCACGCTGGGAACTTTATGTATATATTACAGTGTAGGTAATTGGAACTCGTGTGATATGAATGGACGTAAGAAGTTTTATCTATCTATATATATACTTATAAGTGTACAATATTCTCTATTGTACTCTGCCTGGCGTACAATAGAGAATATTGTAATTCTCTAATTCCTGCTGTACAATATTCTCTATTGTACACCAGGAATTTCAAAAAGGAATAGGAATTAGTATAGGCCGACCACAGAGTGGCGCGACCACATTGACAAGGCAGCAGGAAATACCTCGAGGCGCAGTGCAGAAGCGACTGGCGCACGCGTTTAGAGGCTCTTGTTCAACAATGGATTTCGACGGGATGAAGATGATGTGATGTGAATAGCACAGCGCGGATGAGCAAAGCATAAAGTTGGTGTAAGATATCAAATCAGCATTTACCTCCTACATTTACGTTTGCTTAAAAATCAACTACTGACCGAACTAAAGCACGAGTATCATCATTAGCATTATTCTGCATTGTAGTACATTGGCTCTACAAGCAGGTACACATTTGGTGTATAATCAGTCCGAAGGAAGAGCGTTGATGGCTACTATAATTTAATGCATTAAAAGCATCAAGGCCCTTATTCTAAATTGTGAAAGTTGGATGTTCTGTTTTCTCCTCAATCACGCATGAACGTCTGGTCGTCTGATCATTGATTATTTTTATTACAAGCGAAAGAAGTCGCGGTAACAGCTAGTACTAACAAAGTGCATTCCGCAGCAAAAGAATACTCGACAGCTACCAGAATAGTGTTGTGACAAACAATTTGCAGACTCCATTAGTCGTGGCGAAATTGTAAATTGTACTCGTAAAAATGGTAATGTGCGTAGAGAAAATATGCACGAACGATGAATAGGGATTAGTTTTCTAATTCATTATATTTCAAAGTCTTAAGCGACACACAAGGACGTGGGGTAGATCATCGTAGACGACACGCGATCGCGAATTCGATCTTCGTAACCTTTAAAGATATCAGAACGAAGATGAGTAAGTACAACAGAAATACCAACTTAAATTTATTTACGCTCTTTCATGCCAGCCTGCTGCAGTCTGGTTAACAAAATTATTTATGGATGTAGGTAAACGATGATCAATCCAAGACTACGATCGTTAGGGGAGGAGAATCATAAATAATCTGTTCGACCGTTCACTAGTGAAGTAGCTTGGCAAGTGAAACTAAAATCAACAGAGAGGAAGACTTACCGCCACTGGAGATAATCAGAAAACAATTTCAATAAGCATTAAAATGTGAAAATTACTTTGCTAAATTCCGCCAAAATTCCACAAGCACCATGCTGTTAGTTAATGCACCGCCCTCCGTCCCACTTTTTCAATCAGAAGCAAGACCCAAACACACCACCACCGACTCCAATACTTGTGTGAAAAATGCGTTTTAATGCTATTATGGATTTCCGTAAAGTAACGCCTTCCATACAATTTCAATAAGATTTCAGATGAGCAACGACAAGCGATGTTTGTTACAATGGCTCGCCCTCTGTTTTAGATTTACTTTGAAACCGAAACGAAGCTGTTCCTCTGTGGCACCCAATATTTGGTTATATCTATTGTATCGGTGATCTCATGATGACGCGAGAGACGCAATGGTTAACACTGATTATCGCCTAAAGAGTCAACCTCTGAACATTAACATTATCACAAGCGACTAGCCATCTCGGGCTGGTCGCTTGTCGGCAGATTCATAGCATTCAGTCTAGGCCTTTCCTCACAATAACAATAACACAAGACGACGTTGTTACGATACTGTTATGCATTCCGGAGAAACATTCGTATAATACGCGAAGTACGTTACCTTTCCTATTTAATGAGCGGAACAATAATCTATTGAATAAACCCTTCTACTTGGTAAGTATTTTACTGAGCAACTGAACTCTTTAAGCGTTGCTTTGCTTTCCCACAGACTATGCAGATCGCGACTAAACAACTAGCTACTATGTTCTGAAATAATTCATAATTAGGACTGAAAAATCACAGTTTTTACTAGTCAAGAACCACTTACGAATAGGAGGAAAACGCGAACGGCTAGTCTAATCAATTGTTCTGGCGAAGACATCACTAACAAACCATGTAGAAACGGCAGACACTGTACGCGAGGTCACACACACATTATCAATACGAAAGACAAGTGTTTCCAACTGAGCTCACCCACAAACTGAAAACTCCAATACAATTTGCAATTAATGCAGTGTGTCTAAATAAATACCTAATACACGCAATAGACTCACTGTTTCAACACAAGCGAGAAAAATCTGAAACACAGAATTTTACCGAAAAACAGATACCTACTAACTAGGGACCATGTAATATTAATTTCTATATAACATTTCAGGGTCCTTAACACGTCAAACAGGATTCAGAAACACAAACAACACCCAGTTACTTACATAGAGTAAAGCGATCCTTCCGGCAAGGCTAATCCACGATTCAGGAAGCAAAGGAGACGCAACGGTACTCATGTTCACCGAACTATTGAAACCGCAGAGGTCCCAACATACACGTGCTTTAAACGATGTAGCACAAACTACACTAGAGTTTACGAAAAAAATACGAGTATTCATCCGTCAAAACGCCAAAATTAAATAGTCACGCCTGCCAATAACTTGAGTGCCACTGCTGTAGAATTTTATTTACATTTTTCTCTCTGGTAGCAATGTTACAAATGCCGTTTAACACGTTTGAATAGTCGATGAGTTAATGTGAAGAACGCCAAGCGAGACATTTTCATCACATACTGATGGCCCCATGAAGGTTACTGTTAGCACAAAGAAGGGAAATTAAACAAGGTAACACAAGATAAGATAGTTGCAACCTTGATTATAATGCGGAACACGAAAATGAGGTGGTAGTTTCAAATTTATATTTCAGTCACGGACCACCATATGGCAGTGGCGATAAATATTCGGTAGTGCAATGAGTCAACTTTGTATGAGTCAGACACAAAAGGGATTCGGATGTCCATAGGGCTAAAGGAGAAAAACTTCATAACACTGGGTTTACAATACGTACAAATCCATGTTGATCGCCAATTATTCCAACAATTGACGGATTCTGATCACCGTGAGAGTCTCTCCGGATCTCTGGCACACCATTTTCACCCTTATTGTTATTGTTCAGTCCGTTCGTATCACCATTTAGTCCGTTTGCACTGTTTTGACGTCTCAAGCCGTCAGTTTCGTGCACACTGTTCGTTTCTCCGTTGGTCTTCAATTCAGGATTCATGGTCTCGTTAGCCACGACGTTCCTGGAGTCCGCAAGTTCTACAACGGTATTATCCTCGTCAGAGTCGCCGAAGTCTCCGTCAGTGAAGGCTTCGCCACTCTCCTCATCACTGTTGTCGGACATGACGAGTTTGGAGCTCCGCCCCATGGCTGGGTCGTCACTGATACGATTGCCACACGCGGTACCGAACAGTTATACGTGGAATGAGTATTCAATGGACCGTTCCCGTTCCCACATTTGTCAACAATATTCGCGCCTAACTATTGCTACACGACCGTCTCGGAGCGCACATAGAAAGGAAGGACGCAATTTTTACCGCACCCAGTGGTACGTTTCGCGATAAAAAAAATATTATTTTCTTTGTTATCACCAATCTTATCGTTACGGTTTATTTGCCGCTATTAATACTGCGGACGGAACTCCTTGACCAACATTCTTTATAAGTGTGTTTTGTAGTCACCTTTTCAATAACAATCCTTTGTTGTTAAACTACAATCCGCCAAATATTTGTTAATGAATAAGGTATGTTTTCAGCCACTAACACTTCATCCGTTGGTTCCATAGGGTCGCGTAAAACTAGGCATTCGCGAGTGCGCGTCAATGTAGGGCCCCTGCAAGAACCACGTCGGGCGGATCGTGCGTTCGCAACAGAACTGCGTTCTGTCAAGTTGCGGCAGTGTAGCTGGCAAGTGGCGTCGGGCTGCGAGATATCACTTTCGTAACCGCCCGGCGCGAAACCGCTATGAAATCATTAGACGTCAAACGGGCGGAAGTGCTTCCGCCCGTTTGCCTAATGATTCGCTAATATTATGTGAGGTGGTTCACCAAATAGATTGCCGACATTGACCTTCATCTATGACGATGTCGTCAGCAAATGCAGTTGGTTTAGTCAACCTAGAGACGTTGTTTATGAGGCTATTAATTAGATAAGATAATATTATGAAATGACGCCTATATCCGTGTACCTATACGCCCGCATCCCAGAGGGATATTATGAGTTTATGTTATTACTTATATTCTTTTTGTTGCACTAATTCGTGCTGAGGACAAAAAAACCTATTCAGAGGCTAATAATTCCACCCATGCCGGGACTTGAACCCGTGACCTCTGACTCACCGTGCCAGCGCTCTCCCAACTGTGCTAGTGGGCAAGTGCAGGCATCGGCGATTTTTTTGTTCGTTCGTTTGGTGCAATTTTAATTTGGTGAAGATCTGATGAAGACTTTCAGAGATGGAGAACGGAACTCTTCAATGGACAGCAGTAAATAAAGGCTAGTGGGGCCCATCCTTTAGTAATATGCAATATGTTTAATAAAATATAGCGTACATGTAGTCCCAGGGTAATTTGGTAATGTTCTGGTAAAGTCTTTCGGAGATGGAAATTGAGAAGTTCAAAGAAAGCAAAGAATTAAATATGGTTATAGGGGACTTGATTTTTTTCTCCCGCTCCCGAAAAATTAATTAAAAAATTTTTTTTTTAAATAAACAATAAAAACCGACTTCAAAACACGTAGAGGTGTAATATATGTGCTGGTCATGAAATTGGGCACCGACTACATATTATAATTCTTCAGTACCTACATGTATAGGTAGGTACTTCTAATTTATAGGTATTTTACATGCGACAAGATAGTGACAGCGTCGGTTTTGTTCTCCGGTGGGTTTTATCTGACTATTGAAAAACTCGGTCTAAGCAAATTAAGATTTTAAATAAAGATCTTTTCTTTTTTCTTTAAATTATTTCTAACTTTGTAGTGCTTAAGTGTTTTGAAGTCGGTTTTATTTTTTTATTTAATTTATTATTTTAAATGAACGACTAATGAATGTTGAGGAAGCGAAAGTGATCTGTCAGGATCGTAGCAAGTAGCAGTCCCTGGTCTCTGCCTAACCCTCTGGGATACAGGCGTGAGTTTATGTTATGTTATATGTAATTTAAATCTGTTTTCATCATCGGCTTCACGAAATCTAGATTTTGCTTCTTCTTACAGAGGTTCTCAAGGCCTGGAAAAAATATAGCTGTCGCTCATCGCTCATCTAGTGGCCCCACAACAACCTGCGCAATCATTCACCGACGGCGCCGGCGCAGGTCGGCACTGATTAACTTGTTCCTCAGTCCACTGCTTTGCGTAGCAGTAACCTAAACACTAGGCCTCAGTTTGACGAGGTCTTTGAGCTTCCATTATAACGCCCGTCTATGTAATTTATAGCTTGTTAGAGTAGAATGGGAATCTGATATTGTAGCTTGCGATCTCTAAGTTTAAATTCACATGGCATGCTAATTGATGCCAAAAAATATTCTTTCAAAATCATCGCCGTGCGATTCTTGCTTTAACCATGTTTTACCCGACCGCAACAGTGATTATTTTAAGCATGTCGCATTACTCACAGAAATTTCTATCGAACAGTTAATAACCCGAGGCTGCGTGTGCGCTTAAAGAAATGCCTTTCAAATCGTAGAGTTGTTAGGAAACAGGTTAAGAACGATGATAGTAGATTCAAGCTATTGGAAAAGCTGTTGATGATGGTATTTGGGTGCTATTAAGCAACCTCCGACAATTTATCAAAGTACATAATTTAAAAATCATAGTTTCACACTTAAAGACAGTTTCATTCCTATCACAAATTATGTGAAAGTCAGTCCGACTAGTCTTTTTGCGACGGTTCAAGCATCCTTAAATCGTCGCAAATAAAATATAAAATACTTTATTTTACTCGTGTTACCTTCACGAAACCTAAATTTGCGCGAAACTATATGCAGTGCTTTTTGATTTATTTATTGTATAATCGCTTCAACCAATTTCATTTTATTGGCACAGTAAATATTGTACCACTACAGCTGACAATATCTATTTCGCAAAACGCAGCAGATTTCAACACATTGTGGTTAGTTTTCAATGACATTGAACTTATCAACGCGAAGTGTGTACAAACACATTTAACACAACGACACGGTCCGATACGTGTAGAGTCCCTTAACATTTTAAAACAGAAATAATGTAAGTATGTAATCTATGAATCACTAGTGCTGGACGGAACGGAGGACTTCCCGAGAGACGAAGGGCAAGTTCTAAGCTGGAAATAATTAGTAAGTTTACCAAATAAGCTTTAGAACTCGTACTAGTACCTACTGTTAAAAAAGCGAAGACAAGAAACGAGAAAGTTCAACCATTGACATATCAAATGGCAGAGAGTTAATAGATCCGCCTAGCTCCGGGAGCTGAACCTACCACCCCGGCAATCGCGGCCTCTCATTAGACCGCTTGTAGTATCACTAGGTCATGCAGAAGTACGGCTGAACCATTTACTTGTTTAAATAGTCCTGGATTCACTTTTCAAATTGTATAGATGAGCTCTACAAAAAGGTGTTAAAGTTGAGGAAGTTGTTTCACACAACGTTACAAGAAACCCTGGAAGCGCTCAGGAGACGCGTCAGTTGGTCAATATGTGCTCTAATTAAAACATTTGCAACGGACATGGCCTAACTTGTCTACTAATTTTGCAAACTTTGCTTGCCATTCTGTACTGCGCCTGTACTAGGAGTAAGAATGTAATGCGACTGCTCCACTTGTTTACTATCCGAGTGTGGTAAAAGGACTGTAGAAGAAATGATACTTCACAGTTAATATGCAAATCGTTTGAATCGCTTTGTTGGAAACCGATCTTGAGCTAAAGATGTGACTATAATAATCGGGAAATCAGCAGGTTTATAACTGGTTATTATTATGATAGGTCGTGCACACCCGTGATGGTCTAAAGCCATTTCCAATAATCCTACTAGGTTTATCTATCGGCGGATTGACCATTGGAATCGGCCATAGGAGATTCTCTAATGGAGACGCAGTGTTTTAAATCACTTAAAAAATTTCCCGATGCTGTTTTCCACATTAATCGATCAAGGAATGCATTTGAAATGTAAGAGTAGAATACCCAGGTCTCAATTCCTATTACTTTATTTTTAAAAAATGTTATAATATTTCGTGACCTTGGCTTAGAAAATTGTTTCATTAATTTTTGTAAGCGTAACGGATCAAGATGTTCTTCTTTTATTCATCAGGTTTGATAAATGATTTTACAGCCCATATTTTCCAATTTAAAATTTTTGGAAATCACATCGGGATATCGAGTAATTAATTTTTTTTCAGATTTTGGGTTTTGTTTTTTTTCTTTAAAATACCTCAAAAGTGCGATCTGTAACTAGCACAGTTAAATTGCAAAATTGCATGTTCTTTCGCTTTATGAAACATTGATAAAGACGCTATATTATATACAGATTGACGCGTCGAATCGGTTCCATCGCACAGCAGATGTTATACGTGCGTCAAAGTGAACCGCCCATTTACAAAGGCGCAAGGACGTCACGCTAAGCATAGCGCACTTTGTATGTCCATTCGTACAACGCGCACCAAACCTAGCGACCAATACATTATGACATTTCTGGCCATCAAACTCGGCACTGAACAGAAGGTCACCAGTGAAGAAGAGCTCATTGTAGTTACGTCTAAAGTGGTCATAAAGACTTAAAGGGAATAATTTGTCTCTTGCCAATGGGTGCACACATTATTAAATTGGGATTTTATTCAGTTTTATCAGTTCAATAATATGTTTTTATGACTGAAATTGTTTCATTTGGGCTGAAGCACATGAACTGACAACCTTTCTTCCGAGGTTTCTTTACAGGCTGTTGCAATTTGACCGTCAGCTATCTGCATCCTCAATAATTATTGCAACTAAACAACATTTGCGGAATCCGTTACCGACAAAGCAGACACCGCGAGAAAAAATGCTGTTAAACTGTCACTACTGGAAACCGCTTTCGCAAACTGCAGCTCCGGACCGCAAAATCAGCACTGGCACGAATAGCTAGAGAGACCGCACGCAAAAACGGCGCACGCGCATCCGTGACAAAAAATGGTGGTTAATGAAAGCTGTCACTGCAAAAAGGTATCAGTTAGGCGAGCTGTAACTGTTCGAGGCGAACGGGATCGATCGCGGCGGCTGATAGAGCAGGGACTGAATGTGTCGCTTTGCTTCGCCAAAACCGGTGCTGGCGGCTGCTGGCATTCTTCATTAGAAGGCCCACTTGGGCTTATTCCTGTTTGAATGGCTCACGGAAGCTACACTTTCGTTGTGTTTCCTGTTGGTGCCATCACGTTTCAGTTGCAACTTTCGAAGTACCTGTATCGTTAATTGACACGTCTAGTTAGATACACCTGAGATTTACATACTTAGCACTCATTGATAATTGTAAAGAAACTAGATTCTTACCACTAATAAACTTATTATTGACTATTTAGCAATTGGGTTAAAGATAACCCGACCTAGTGTGAGACTGCTCCAGCTAAGATGTCAGCAGCACTAAAGCCGCGCAAACCTCTAAACACTAACAAACATCTTCTTATTTAAGCTCTATACCAAATTTTTAGATTTGAATTTACTTCAAGCTTCTGAAGGTACCGTCACCGACCCACTACAATAATCCAAAATAATATTTGTAGCTAAGGAATTCCTTCGTTTTGAATTTAACAGACAAAATAATCCAACTATTCAGTGGATTCCAGGAACAACGGTGATTTTTTCACGGAACTCCTAGGTTCCGTTCCGCAGAACCCGCCTTAGAAATCGCTGCTCTATAGGTAGCTGGGACAGCAGGGGATAATAAAGATGGGTGAAGCTTCACCCATCCCTGCTGTCGCCAATAATAAAGGGGATCTTTGTTATCCCCTTTATGATTGGCGATTCCCTGTATTCTGGTCTTGTCTTGTCATTGTCAATATCCTATATTAACTGCTGCCGCCTGCTCGTAATCCGTATCGTAGCTGTATTTCCCGAAGGTATTCTGTATTGAGCAGACCATCTCTATGTTCCTATGCTACCTGTGACATAGCCAAAATCTCAGTTGACGCGACAGAGGCAGCGCCCACAAATATATCGTGACATTTGCGCATGCGCATCCCTGCACCGCCGCCAACGCACGTTAGAATTGCTTTCGTAATAGCAGAGGTGAATGATCGATGGTGCAGCTGCTATTTTTGATACGCGACATTTCGTCGATAGAATTTTATGCCCGGCGCTTAAATATTATTACGACATCCGTGCGCGAATGTGCCGGAACCAAACTTCACGTGTTACGACATAATAATGCCATTGCACGTAAAATTATATTATGAGAGCGTAATTTGTGTTCTTTATTGTTCAAAATGGGGTTACATATTGCATCACATCAGTTTCACTTTCATCTTGTTTTGAGACTACGAAATTTAATTTTTGTATAGAGCATAGGTGTCAGTTAATGGCTGATGATGATGATGATGATGACGAATAGATGAAAAAAATATATATATTATTAAAAATATTATTACGGTAGGTGCGGTGGTAGCCTAGTGGGTAGAACATTGGACTCTGAAGCGGGAGAACCAGGTTCGATTCCCAGTGCGGGCATGTACCTATGACTTTTCTTTCTAAGTTATGTACATTTGTGAAGTTATAGTAGCAATACCACTCACTAACGGTGAAGGAAAACATCGTGAGGAAACCTGGGTGTCTGAGCTATTCACATAACTCAGCGCTTGAAATCACCAATCCGCGGTGGGCACGCGTGGTGATTAAGCCCGTACTCTCTCTCTGAGAGAAGGCCTGTGCCCTACAGTGGGACGTATATAGGCTGCTTATGATTATTATTATTAATATTATTATTTGTTTATTTATTAGTCTACGAAAGTGATCTGTCAGGATCGTAGCAAGTGGCACTCCCTGGTCTCTGCCTACCCCTCTGGGATACAGGCGTGAGTTTATGTTATGTTATGTTATGTAGTCTACAAGATGCTGTTGCAAACACTTCGAATATTGTTTAAAACCACATCCCAACTGGAAAGTCAATCTACGACACATTTAGGGACTCTACCCCTCAAGAAATAATATATATAACAGTGGGTCACCAGATGTCAGCCACACACAAAATCTATAAGATAATATGATAAATATGGTTATACACAGAACAATCAATTACGAGGCGGACGCACAACTAGCCACCGACCACATTACACGCGTGGGCCACACGAGAATAAATTTATGTGAGGTGAACATCGATATTCCGAGTATTAGATGCCTCATTACATTACATCGGTATGTTCCCTTTACTAATAAGTAAATGTCTATTTCATCAACTTAACGTACATTTGTCTTAGCAGTATCTGGAGACTCCATTTAAGCAAAAACATGCCTGTGTTAGGACACTACGCTCTTCCATACCCCTAAACTATTTTCTAGAAGTTACACATAAAAATAACAAATAGATGTGTGTGCGTGCGTGCGTGCAGTTCAGTTTTTAAGATGAGTGATTTCCGGACTGGTGTCGTTTTCAAGGTTGACGGAGGAAACCCAGCAAGTGGAAACAATATTTCTCAAAATAATGAGTAAGCTTGGCATGTTGACAGTCATGTCAGCCTCCTGTGGCTCTTGCTTATTTTACGTTAGTAACTATTTTACGTTAGTGGAGGCCATAAAACCATCGTTATCTAAACAATCGCGGTGTCGTTTCTCAGTTGCAGGACACCTCGCGGTTGTGGCGAGCACAATAAGGAGAGAAAGCTCGAGATCAGTCGAAAGTTTCAATTACATTTCCACATTCGACTGGCTAACAAGAGATTGTTGATGGTGATAAATTAGATGGTAAATTAGGGAGACACAGTATTTTTTTATGAATCGCGATGCCCATACACGGTTAACATTTAACGGGTCCAATCGTGATTATTTATTAGGCAAACATTAATTTTAGGGTTCCGTAGTCCGACAAGGAATCCTTATAGTTTCGCCATGTCTGTCTGTCTGGCTGCCCGTTCGCGGCCTAGCGCAAAGACCGGTGGTACTAGAAAGCTATGATTTGATAAGTTTATACAAATTTAGCACGCCGACAAAGTTAAAGAAAATGTTGGAATTTTTTTTTCCCCTCCCCTAACATGAAAAGTGGGGATTTTTTTTTCTCGTCTACCCCATCATGTGGGGGGTCGTTGGATTGATCGTTGAAAAATAGTGTAGGTGTAGGAAGATAATTTGCGCAAATTTTTGTCCGACTAGGGCGTCGCCCCCCCCCCCCCCTTCCTCTCCTGGCTAAACGGTTGTAGAAACGTGAAAAAAATCAGGGTAGTAGCACATATAATGAACTTAAAAGGAAAAGTATCTCGGCTAAGTAGGCTTAACCAAGTTATAAAAGTAAAATTTCGTACAAAATCCATTGAAATTGACTTTGATGAAGTTGTTAGTTCTGTAAAGGAGATAAAAAAAACCTCTTTCCACGGAACCCTACCTTGCGCGTGGCCCGAAACGCACTTGGTCGGTTTTTATTTATCAACGTAATAATAAACTTAATTACTTTACCACAGCAACTGCAACTTTGCCGAAAGGTCGGGAATTAAGGTAATTAACTCGAACTAAGAGTGAGACATATCGTGACGTGGGCTATGAAGGATGCCCAACGATTACAGCGGTAGCACTGGGTTGAGAGTTTCAAGTCTTAAAGTATTTTATAACAAGTGGCAGAATATAATAAGACTTACTCCTTTAGGTCGAACGTGGCAAACAATGGAATGTGCGGACTCTTCATCGCTGCCGCTCTCAAGGCAATCGGACAGGGACGGCGAGCGACGCGGCGGCCACTTCGGGAACGCCTTCTCCGTGGTCGGAGAGCCCAGTTGCAGCGTCGGCGCCAGGCAAGAGCTCTGCCCGCGCCACCAGGAGACCAGGGCCGGCGCGACGCCCACCACCATAGCCAAGCCCAAACGCACCATACTCAAACTTGACTAGCAACTTATTGTCACTGAGCTGCGTTCAAAAGCAGGCCTTCTATCAAACACGTCGGCGGAAGTGTCTTCTCAGCCGTGCATTGTTCGTAAATAAAAAGTCTATTTTGGAACTATGCAGTCTGACACGCGCCACTCTGCTCGCACTTTCACGTGTCTTTAGGTTCAGGCGACACCGGCAAAACGTGACATTATCCGATTGAAGAAACTCGTGAGTTGCCAAACTGAAACTAACACTATGAGGTGCGGAACTTGTGCAGAAATTGCACCTGTTAAAAAAAAGTTGTATGCACGTCAACGCATCGCGGCACAGGTTAACCAACTATGCGCGTGCTTGGTTTTTTTCCACACACGCAACCGATCACTGAGAACTTGGGAAGTTGCGACAGGGCGGTCCAAGTAGGGATGGACCAAGTTGCCGAATGTACGTGGTGACTGTATGAAGGGACGAGCCTGAAGGAACGGGCGCTCCCTCGGTCGCAGACGGCGGAGTGCCGGTCGTTGACGCTGGACCGCCCCTCCAGCCGACCCCCGCCCGCCCTACATCTGAGACAGCCGCGAAAATGTTCCCAAGATTTTTTTAGGTGCACTTCATTTTGAGGTAAATCCCATACATCGTATATGCGATGTGTAAGAAGTCTCAGAACGTCTTAGAATGATTTGGCACAAGGTTACTTTTTTAGAGGTATAGGCGCCCAATACACGGTTGTTACTATCTTTTTAATATATTTTCATTAAAACATTTAATTTTTTTATTCCTGCTTTTAAGACAGTCCTACCGTAAACTATCATATTCATTGAACCTATCTTCTTGCTAGTGCTAGGTATGCGAACGTAATCCCGACTCCGTGTCGCAGAAATCAGAATAAACAGACGAAATACAATGGAACGACATGCGTATACGACATAAAATTAATGTGAGGATTTCAATGTGTGTAAAATAAAAACATGCACGCTCGAAATCGACGTGGGTCTTATGCAATCTATTTTTCCTGCTACACCATTCTGGTCTCGGTTGATTATGAATAGCAGACTGCCGATAAATTTGTCCATGAATTATATATTATATAGTTAAGGTTTAGCATTTGTCACTTAATGACTTGTATAAGTACCAGAACCCGAGTAGGATGAAATATGTAGAGTCAATCGGTCTCCCTCAGGCAAAGGTCAGAGGCCTAATGATGCGTACCAAATCCTGCCGAAAACCTGAGGCTTGCGACAGCAATTAGAATAGAGTTTGAGAGACGATTGAAATCGTTCTGGATTTGGTGCGCGTAATATTATTACCGAGCGTTGCTAACACAGGTTGCTAACTATTTCATATAATTTACAGGGAAGACAAAAGAATCCAATCAAAGTACACTTGAAACTTTTAAATACTATATATAGGTAAGGCAACTTGCCCGGAATTTTAATTATTTGATGAGCCTTCAGAAAAGCTCTAAGTCATACGAAATTAACCTCGAAAATTTCTAATACGATTTAAGTACCCAATGCTTTATGTTGAATTTATTTTTTTTAGTATAATAATTATATACTGGCTGCCCCGCAAACGTAGTTTTGCCATATAAATTATGATCCTACGGCCTATTCTCAGACCTACCAAATATACACAAAAAAATTCATAAAAATCGGTAAAGCCGTTTCGGAGGAGTTCGATAACAAACACTCTGACACGAGATTTTTATATATTAGATTATAATGATTTGGTAACACGACAACGGCATCATTTTGAATGCACATAAAACTAAATTTATGCACATAGGCCGATATTCAGAAACGATTTTGAGCGTGAGCTCAATGTGAGTCCGGGTCTTCCAACTGTCAAAATGAAAGTCTCAGGGATATTTTGTATTCATAGTTGAGTTGGAGATAACAAAAATTGAGCGCAAGCTAAGCTGAGACTGAGTAGTGGATTTCGGCGACTTAGCTCAGACTCAAGTTGGCAACGACGAAGAAAGTAGCGACACCTGTAGGCAATTCGAGAAATCTAACTAACCTGTGGTGAAGTAACCTTTTTTATTCACAATTTGACATTTTGCATGCTCATTTTCCTTCAAAATTGTGTTTTTAGAGTAATGAGAAGTCAAAATAAAGTATAACCGCGCGTAAAAAGTTCCGACATTTGTTGCCATCTCATTCACTCCTGTGGATTATTGTATGCCTTTCATGTAGCGTTAACAGATAATATACACCGGTAAAGTCAAAAACTGTACCACAGATTACACGCTCGAGTAAGTTTAGCTTGAGCTGTGGCTTAGCTGAGTTCGAGTCGAGATATTGACTGTGAATACAAAATTCTTGAGTCTTTGTTGTAATTGCTCAACCGATGCTCAGCTTAGTGCACGTTAAGTGTAGCTCAACGCTGTGTTTCTGAATATCGGCCATAGATCGCTAAGAAGCCTTCAAAAAAATACGGACACTCGCATGAGTGCTTCCACGAGCACCATGTCAGCTGTAACCGTAAACCTATAGAAATAATAAGACTATTTACCATAAAACAATCAAGCCTTTCAACTGTATAACAAGAAAAAGCTTTGCTTGTGAGAAATTACCAACGCCTATCATTAAACTTTCAAGCCATAGAGGGTTATCCGGCGATCCCCTCAATTCTTTCACCGAACAGTGGCGTCGTTGCATCAGCCTCCTGAACCTGAATGGGGTGAGGGTGGGGTTAAAGGCAGACGGATCGATGCTGTGGACTGACGTCAATGCCAGACTGCCTGAAAAATAGTCTGGGAGTTTCACTGCTAGTGTTTGGTGGGGTGGGTGAGAATAAAAAAACGATTCTGCTAGAGATGGCTTTGTTGTATTCAGGACTTCAGGAGTTATTCAACGACGCGACCAAGCAGAACCCGTGCCTAACTTACGTGAGGTCGTGGGTGCTAATCCCGGCATTACCAATGACTTTGTTTTCTAAGTTGTAGAAGTAGCAATACGTCGTGAAGAAACCAGTATTCACTTACCTCAGCGCTTGAAATCGTAATTCCACCTCTCTGTCTCTCTCTCTCTGAGAGAAGGCCTATACCCTGCAGTGGGACATTTACAGGCTGCTCTTATGCATTGGAGGCTTGTTTTCGTTTCTTTTTAGGTAGGTACCTGTTATTATACTAAGGAAAAATAAGAATGACTGAAAGAATTGATCCAAATACTCGTAGTAAAATAATAAATGCCTAGGTTGGAACTTCGGAAACATAAGATGTGGGTGCTTCCTCCCTGGACGATATTTTCAACACTGGATAATGTTGTTTTGGAGGAAATTTCAGACAGAAATGAAGGCTGGAAAAACATTCTAAGAATGTCATAAGGCATACAACAAAGACAAAGTAACCTTAGCCCGGATAGCGGAGCTTGTTGTATAATATAGAGCCTCAGCTTGTAGGTCTCGAAAACGTAATAAATCGTTAAAGTACAATAAACCGCTGAAACAACAGATGCCCTCCTTGACTAAGGAAGTACCTAAACGCTGGTCACAAAGATATTACTCGTACGTAAGTAATTCCCAGGCGGGATTTAATAACTAGCGCATGGGTTATAGTCCTCAAGAGGGGGTGCGTGGAGAAGTCCTGGAAACGCAATGGGACGTAAGGTAGGCCCAAAGTAGGTCGCGGAGGGTGGATCAATAGGAGGGCAGTGAACCCAGACCATAACGGGATCGGCCTGACCTCATTTAGCAATTGGATACTGGCACTGCCCTATTTCGAGCTGGATCAGACAAATGCTGCAAATGTGGCGAAATGTTGAACAGTCCCGGATGCTGATCAAAGGGACATAGACGCTTTTGCGTACTGTACTCAATCATCATGAAGGTTTCACTTATTTGTCGTGAATACTTAGTTTAATTCCTGCTTAAAGGTTACACGAAAAATTCGGTTTCACACGAAAAAACCGGCCAAGTGCGTGTCGGGCCACGCACAATGTAGGGTTCCGTAGAAAGAGAGTTCTTTTTATCTAACAACTTAATCGACGTAGTTTTCGATGGATTTTATACGAAGAGTTCCTTTTATAAGTTGGTCGCCTACTACTCGTTAACTAGTAAAGCCTACTTAGCCGTGATGGTTTTCCTTTTAAGTTCCTTAATATGCTCCTATCCTGAATTTTTTCACGTTTCTACAATCAACCGTTTAGCCAGGAGAGGGGGAGAACGCCCTACTCGGCCAAAAAATTGTGCTTTTAAGCTTAATATTTCGCAAACGGAACCCTAAACCAAAAAATGGTCTTCCTACACCCACAATATTTTTGTCGTACACTATGGCGTAGGCCAGAAAAAAAATTGCATCCCTATTTTGGGTGTAGGGGGTATTTTTTTAGGGGCAATTTTTTTTTTACGTTTTAATCTACCGTTTCGATGGCGTGATTATGTATACTATGCCAAATTTTAGCTTTCTCGTACTAATCGTTTCTGAGCTAGGACGCGGACAGACAGACGGACAGACAGACAGACAGATGGACAGTGGGGCAGACAGACGGACAGACAGACAGACAGACAGACAGACAGTCAGTCAGTCAGACAGACGGACGGACATGGCGAAACTATAAGGGTTCCTTGTCGACTACGAAAGCTTAAAAAAGTACTCAATTAGTTACGTTTACTTTTTAGCTGATGACTAGTGAAAGAGAAACAATTTTAATTTACCACAAACCTAATACATCATAGAAGATATTTTATTATAAACTACATTACAAATCGTTTATAAGCGAAGAAAAGGCTTATAAATATAAGTCTAACAATTTTAACTAGAAACTGATGATGAAGTGTCCAAGAGACGCCGATATAGAGTTAATTCTAGACTATGGAGTCAGGAAAATAACACGCCACCTATACAAGGACCAAGAAATTTTAAAGTAATTGGAGAAGATAAGGGAAAGCCATAAGATAAGACAAGACAAGGAGTACCATGATCTCACCACTAGTAAGAAAAATCCTGGAGCGATCTCCGATCGCATTTAATGGCGAAAGAGTAGTTTTTAAAAGATTTGCGGACGACGTAGCAGCTGTTATCGGAAGTAGCAGAGAACTTAAAACACTACTTAGCACCATGGATACCGTATATAAAGAAAACAGTCTGAAAATCAACCTTGACAAAACTAAAATTCTTAAAAACCGAAGAACTGATCACTCCTAAAGTAGTTATCAATTTAAAGGACACTCAAATTCCTGCTGTACTGGTATTGGACAGTCGTTCAAAAATCTAGATAGTACGATTACGGAAGACTCCAGATCTACCAACGAAATCGAGTCGAGAATCGCAGTGGCTTAACAAGCATTATTATAAATGCTTGTGATTTTTTTTGCGAAATTTTCGCAAAACATCCGAATCGGACTCATACCGTCCTATGTATGGCCAATTGCACTATACGGGGACCAAACGTGGGCAAGATGTGGCGGTAGCGGAGAATGTAGGAAAAGCTGGCAAACTGGCCAGAAAAGTTGACAAAAGTTGAGTGTTTAAGGCTGCTCTTACGTGGATAATGCTGTCTCGCTCGCACTATTTATAATTTTTTTTATATTGTAATAGTACGAGTAAACTTTTGATAAATGTGGTCTGAGGGTCTGATGGATAATTAACATAACATAAACTCACGCCTGTATCCCAGAGGGGTAGGCGAAGACCAGGGACTGCCACGATCCTGACAGATCACTTTCGCTTCCCCAACATTCATAAATTTTGGAAACAAGTTTTGTTTATTAAAATGTACAAATCGGAACACAAAAATATATTTAAAAAGTCTGTAATTTAATTGTGCATCAAACCCTCAGAACACATTTATCAAAAGTTTACTCATTTTATTACAATAATTAAAAATGTTAAATAGTGCGAGCGAGACAGCATGTGGAGCAGTCAGAACGTAAGAACAGTCTTAATACTCTAAACATCAAGGCTGGCTGGAAGAAATTTCTCTTGAAATTAGTCCGCCCTTGCCCATAGTCTAAGACAATCCTGTTTTTAAGTGCTAAATTTTGTATTTTGTACAATAAAGAGTAACAAAGAGAGTCAATGAGAAACGATCGATACTGAGGATGATTGGGACAGTTGGTACGAAAGTTTTATAAAGAACATCATAGAAGGAAAGAGTCGTAGATTAAGCCCACGGAAGGCCCAAGCTATATTGACCATATCAAAGACAATGTATGTCGTGATGTACCAAGCGGTGAAGAAACTGGCCTGCGTCTGAGGTGGAGATGGAGGTTTCTGCACCGACAAGATACTCTCACGATGTTGATGATTACCTCTTAACGTAAGTTTGTGATAACAAACTACTTGTACAGGTATAACTTTGAACACGCCTCCTGTCTCTTAAAGATACAAACAACCATCTTAACCATGCCGAAGAGTCCTCAAGAGATTGACGATTAGCGACACGTTTATGCGATTAAAAACAACACTAATAAGTTTTATATTGACTGACCGCATTGATAGACACAGACATGGTGGCACGCGAGCCAGCGATCATTTCATCGAAGCAACTAATTAAAAAAGTAATCCACAGTACACAGAAGGACCACTTCAGCATAACACATGCAAAATACTCCAACAATGTCGTGCGGTTACGGTTATCTTGCGCAAACAGCTACCATCTAAATCCAGCGACACCTTTTCCTGACCTACACTTCTGTAATATTTGTTTTGCATTTAAGACGACAGATTCCTGGCATGACACACGTTTCTCTATGGAACCAATTAGGGGCGGGTTACTTCAGCCATGGAGACTGAATGACGTGTTTGGATGTAAGCTAGACGTGACCGAATGGTCGGTATCACACTGGACGTTAACAGTAACTACACATCATTGAACTTGTATTCTCTCGGCAAGCAGATTACTCAAAACTGGCCAAGTGCGTGTCGGGCCAGTCGCAGTGTAGGGTTCCGTAGAAAGAGTGGGTTTTATCTGCTTTACAGAACTAACAACTTCATCAACGTCATTTTCAATGGATTTATACGAATTTTTCCTTTTATAAGTTGGTCTGCTATTACTCGTTAAGTTGTAAAGCCTACTTAGCCGTGATAGTTTTCCTTTTAAGTTCATTATATGTGCTACTTCCCTGAATATTTTCACGTCTCTACAATCAACCGTTTAGCCGGGAAAGGGACGACGACGACGAAGACCTACTCGGACAAAAAATTCCGCTGTAAAGCTTAATATTTCGCGAACGGATCCCTAAATCGAACAATGGTGTTCCTACACCCACAATATTTTAAAATGACTAATCCAACGATACTCCACACTAGGGTGTAGGCGAGAAAAAAAATGCATCCCTATTTTAGGTGTAAGGGAGTTACCATAAAAAAAATCTTTTTCGAGATTTTATTGTACCGTTTTGTCGGCGTATTAAATATGTTTATCTATACCAAATTTCAGCTCTCTAGTACTTACCGTCTGTCCTAAGCCGCGGAGAGACAGACAGATGGACGGACATGGCGAAACTATAAGGGTTCCTCGTTGACTACGGAACCCTAAAAAGCAGTGTAAAATATAGCTTCTATATGTACAGGTCTTCCAGTGACTGGAGCGTTGTTGCGAACGTCAACTCAGGGTAAGGGATTTTTTTACTGTTTATTAAAGTTTTTTTATTTATTTATAATCTTTATACTGCTCGCTGGGCATGCCGAGTAGTAGCTTAGTTTGCGGGGAACTCCTCTTTTTGGATGTTTGCCGGCGCATCTATTTCGGCGGTTTGTCGTTTTGCTCCGCGGCGCGAGCCGGGACGCGATGCGATGCGCTTGCGCATAAATAGATCAACATACTATTAGGGTTCGCACAGTAGCCTTGCAGTATCTGCAGTTAATTAAACAGCTATTATTTCGTGCTTACGTGTTATTTGAGGTTGGGGGCAGTCCTCGGGTGCCCCGTTTACAATATCTATAGCTTTGGACATTACAGAAAAGGCTCTCATAGGACAAGAAGAGTTAAGGATAACACACAGCAACGCGGTGGCGGTGGGTCGCGGTACATCATTTACGGCAGTAGTATTTTGTATGGACCGCCACCGCCACCGCGTTGGTGTGTTTTATCCATTACCGTTTTACTACAGCTGCTTGTACTCAAAAGACAACAGCAACCAAACTCCAAAAGCATTTCATATGCGTATAATGTTTTCGCAACCCTATCAGTGCAGTGAGTCATGTTACCAATACCACATTATATTGTTTCAATGATTGTGGAGTTAATGGTAAGAAGGAATCAAATGCTCATTTCCTGATGTTGAAATAGAACCTATGACACAAGAGTTACCCAAATCCTAAGCTAATAATAAGAAGAACGGATCAGCGACAGTGTCAGGATTAGAATCAGTAACTTTACTATTCTATAATTAAGTGAATAAACAATGGCTTTGTAAGTCTATAAAATAAAAATAACTGGTCGCCACAGCATAATGGTTCAAAATAGTCAAAACCGGTAACCTACAATTATGAGAAAGACTTGAACCTACCTATAAACGACGCGGCTAACGCGGAAGTCTATTTAAATCTGCTAAAATGACAGCACACATTAGCAGGTGCTTTACTGTAGTCCTCAGTTACTTTGTGACGAGGAGTGCATGGTTCATAGGGGATTCGGAGAACTAAAATACATGTAATCAACAGACTTGGGATCAGACTGTGTGACCAGATCAAAGAAATGACTTTATAATTGGAAATGGAGTACCATTTCGTGCATCTTCAGCTGGACCAATGGCTAGGGAGGTTGTTGTCTAAGATTACGCCCCTATCCTTAAGTTGTACGACTTTTAAGCAGGTGGTGGCGATGACTACACGATGAATAGAGGCATCCTTATCAATCGACCAGGGTTTGCCATTTGCCACGATCCTGAAAAACTTCTTTCGCTTCATCGACATTCATTAGTCGTTGCATGCACGCACGCCAGCTTCGGGTACTTTTTATCTTGCCCGTCGCTAATATATCCCCTATTTGAGAGCTGTGGTAGTGGAGCGGTAGAACGCCGGCTTCTCATTCGGGAGGTCGTGGGTTCGAATCCCGGCATGTACCAATAACTTTGTTTTCTAAGTTACGTACATTTGTGAAGTTATAGTAGCAATACCACTCGCTAACGGTGAAGGAAAACATCGTGAGGAAACCCTAGTGTCTGAGGTATTTACATACCTCAGCACTTGCTACGTACAATGGCCCAACTATGAGGCTAAGTGCGGAAATCTCCAGTCGACCTAGAACTATCCCCTATTTGGTCGAAGTATGTCTTGTATGTGGAATTGTATAGTCTGATTCAAGTATACAATTCTCATGAAAATCAGTTTGCGACACTGTTCCTCAGTTTTCGAAAGAGTGTTCAAATGTAACAAGAGATTAATCTAAGATTAATTCAAAATACCGGCCCGTGATTGGCTGAAATTAGCTTGACGTGAGATTAACATTTGATCGCTCTTCTAGAAACCGAGCGTTAATCAATCAAAAGGCTTGTATTCCTTCACTATTGGACATAGGTCTTCCCCAATGCTGGCCACTTCTTTTTGTCCTCGGCCATCAATCTGCCATTGCGACTTGGTACATCGGAAGGTAACCGTGGATGTCGTAGAAGGCGACTAAGGAAATCAATTACCAGGAGACGGGCAGCAGCGTCTTCCTGAGATTCCAACCGCATACCGCGATCGCCAACCCGCCTGCCAAGAGTGGCGATCATGGCAAAACCCCTCATGGTTTTAAAAACTACGAAGGATGTCTATGTCCTGCAGTGAGCGTCAAATGGCTGATGATGATGATGATGATAATGAAATCGGAAAAGGGTAGGGATCACGACACTAACATAACGTAACGTACCCTTAAGGCCCACATCCCAGAGGCTAGCAGAGCAAGTATTTGGTACTGTTTATTAGCTAGAGTTTTTTTTCTCCTTTAAATTAAAAAGTGATCAACTGAATTAGTGCGTCATTAAAATAAAACATGCCCGATTCAGCATGACATTTGCACAGCCGGACACATTCGCCCCGCATTCCTGCGCCGCGATAGAGACGCTATGCGCGGGCGCAGCCGCCAGGTGTCGGTGGCGTTAGTGCAGTCTCGCAGGTGGGTCAGTGCAGTGGGGGATGGAGTGAATAGTTCTGGTTTATTTGTTTGGTGATTGAGATTAGTACCTTCTGTCTGCGTGTCGGTGCTACTACATATTGTTTCTCGAAGAGAGATATCTTAACAGAAACTTCAGACCTTATTGTTGATTAGTCCAATTAGAATCATTGATGAAATCAAATTTATTTCATTATATTCATACGTAAGCAAATCTGTACAAGTCAATAAAATAACTGAAGAAATAAAACATCTGAGAAGGACAGTAAATGATAAATGGAATCTGGCTCTACAAATTAAAACTCCCAGCATCAGAAAAAAACCGGTGCGACTCGGACTCGCGCACGAAGGGTTCCGTGCCACTATCTATACAACATTAGACACAAAGATCGAGAAAAAATGGCAAAAAATCACGTTTGTTGTATAGGAGCCCCCCCCCCACTAAATATTTATTTTATTTTAATTAAATTATTTATTTTTGAAGCGAATATAAAACTAAATATTCTGTGAGTATTTCAAGCGTCTAACTGTTGCCGTTATTAATATCGAGCAAAAAACGGCAAAAAAATAAGTTTGATTTATGGGAGCCCCCCTTAAATATTTATTTTATTCCGTTTTTATTGCGGCAACAGAAATACATCATCTGTAAAAATTTCAACTACCTAGCTATTACGGTTCATGAGATACAGCCTGGTGAAAGACAGACGGACAGACAGACAGACGGACAGTGAAGTCTTAGTAACAGGGTCCCATTTGACACACTTCGGGTACGGAACCCTAAAAAAGATATAACAAATTTGCTTTTTGCTGTATAGTTAAAGATTGTAATGAAGCAGACAAACAAACATGAAAAGGAATTATACTTTGGAGTACAAACTGCTATCAATTCTTATCTTAAAGTAAAACTGAGCAGTGCAATAATGATAACATTAATGGAGTGTGTAGGTAAGTGAAGTCAGTTTTGTGATTCGGCTTGCAAGGAGTACAAGACACATTACAGAAAATCGTATTTTATACATCAAAGTTTAAATGTTTTACTTAATAATATAATCGTAGTTGCATAGTTCGAAAATCAGGTAAATAGTGAATTTATTATGTATTGTTCTCGTTCAATATGAAACATGGTTGGTAGTTATTACATATTCGTGATTTACATTAGCAGTGAGTGTCACAGGAAAACATAATCAAATTTCCTGTAAAATTAGAATCATCACAGGAAACTTGTCTAAAATAATTTTGTGATGGAAATAATGTTTGCAGCCAACAGCAAATAAACATTAACATTTTAGTTGCAAAGTCACCTGTAACAGAGCAGAGTAGTGTCCATGTTTGTAAGGTTCATGTGCTGTCGACTGTAGGTGTAAAATGCATTTGTAAAAGCTTGTGACTTGCCTCTTTGGCGATGGCATCCAGAGCCTGCTCCTCAGCTGAAGCCTTTATCTGAGTGCGCTGCCGCCGTGATGGATCCATTATGGCTGATCCGCTGCACTTTCTGAAAGTAAAAAACCAAATCTAATTTGTTTTCTGGGGGATCGCACATTTAGTTTTCTGTAGGAATACGCATATGACCAATTTACAAATATGTCTCGTACTATTGTAGTCACAGAACACACTCAGCAGTACATATGTGAAAGGGAGTGAGCCTTGGCAAGTGAATTTGGCTGTTCTACACTCACTCTCCTGCTAGCTGAACTGACGTCTTTAATAATAAGTATTATTAAAGACATAAAGCTGATTCTCAGCCTCCTAGTAGTGTAACAGACTGTTTGGCAAGTAGGTTACTGACTAATTCATGAAGTTTTCATGAATTTGTGTGGGTGAAATGTATATGTACATGTCTTACCAGGCCAGCACACTAATTTACATTAGAGTTTGAATCACATCAAGGTCTCAATTTACACTATTGTAAGCTTGACCTAAAACATTAGCCACTGCACACTGACTGTTTTACTTTAGGCTATCTTTTTATAAACAAACCGACCCAACTACCGCGCGACTCCAGTAGAACAGAATAGACTACTCATTAACATAATTATATGGAACAAGTTAGCTATAACCTACACCTCTCATGCGATTTATCCGCGTGGATGTTTTCACAAAACGGAATCGGAGTTATAGCATTCACGAGGAAACTGCTGGTGGGCACAAAGCCAAACACATTTTTTATGGCAGTCCCCACAATGACATCATACTTACGGGTGTCGTTACAGATGTAAACACATCCCTGCGACGAGGGATGCTGCTCTAGCTGCCTTACGCACAGTCACGCCAACGAACCACGCGTGTAATTAGCAAAAATATAGATCAGAAACACAAGGAATCGCTAATAATTGAATACGTAAAGGCAACAAATCACTGCCTACACGATTAGCGTTTTCAGTGTAAAAATTGCACTATAGACCGAAACTGTGTGGTTAAATAGGACGGCGATATGTTATTACTTCTTAATAAGCTAAAAATTTGCATGTAAAGCTTTATTTTGTGTAATATTTTTAGAAAAAATTATTAAAAATTTCTGTGACAACCATGCCATTTGCCGTCTACCAGTTACGTTCACAAAAAAAACAAGTTGTCATTTTACCCATGCTTACGGATGCGTTCAAAATAAACCTGAAAAGGCCTATTAACCGACTACGGCAGAGCCAAAAGGAAGGGTTATAATTTTAGCAATTTACGTGAATGTATTTACGAATGTTCCACAGCAGCACCTAAATTACTCATCCGATTTTGATGAATGAGATCAACTTGTAATTTTGGTCCAGGTGGCACAGGCTTTCGAGTGGAAGGTCAAACGAAAGAGGAGAAAATTCTGACTTAAAATGAAATATACCAAGCAATCGAAAAACTATTTTACTATAATTATTTTAGAGTGTAGAATACTACCAGGCTATCCATTAGCAGCTCTGAATATCAATCTTCTAGTATGAACTTTAAGGTGTAGTTTTTTATTACATAGTCATTTAACAACTTACGGTCTTTAAAAACACGATTCCTTAAAAAAAAACGATAATTGCCGATTAAAATATTCTGTGGTGGAGATTTTACAAGGAAAATGTGTACCTAACCACAGATTAAATAAACTGCCTCTGAGGGTTGCTTTAGAGGAATCGTGTTTTCTATATACAGGGTGTCCCAAAAGGTTACGTAGCTGGGAAGGGGGGTGATAGGGGGGTGGTCACAAGAGTCACCAGAAAAATAAAATAAAAAATCCCCTCTGGGTATTTAAGAAAATAAATGGCATTTTTTAAAAAACTAAAAATGTTACACCTTGTGGGACTATTTTGCTAACTGTACCTACAAATATTGCTGTATTTAAAAAAAAAAGCTGTTATGTAATCGTCAACAATAACCCTTTATCAAATTGAAATAAAAAAACCATACATATCTAACCAAGATTTTAAAGAAAATTAAGTTCTTGTCCAGTCAAGGACTTAGTAATTACGATTTCACTCAACTTCCTCCAAGTGTACTGAAAAAAAAAGTACTATGCAACTCCGGCGAGTAACTTAAAAAGATAGGTAATTTTATTGCCATTCCAAAATGGTATAACACTTATTTGAAAAATTCATACTAGGACATTTAAAAATTATTTTCGGGAATAATACTACAGGGGTATTATTCCCGAAAATTATTTTTAAAGCGGTACTTTTTGGTACACCTGTACTTGCTTCAATTCCCCGAACTGAAATACTCGGGTCGTCTGCGACGGCTTGAAGCACTTCATCTTCTACATCGAACCGAGGTCTGCCTTCATTAACCGCTTGATGTGGAAATCGACCCTCATAAAATAGTCGGTGGACATTGACGAAAACACGGCTATCCGGGTGACGTGCGGCGTTCGGATATCTTTCTCGGTAGAGTCTTGCTGCAGCACCGAAATTACATCTACATTCGCCGTAAATGAGATGCATGTTCGCATATTCTTGTGGAGTGTACGTGGGTGGCATGATGGCACTGTATCACACACTTTAGTCCTTGAGAAAGCCGGGTCATTGGAAGAAATCACAAAGAAATAATCAAGTCCAGGAAGCGAAGCAAAGTTGTTAGTACAAAATGAAGACAAACGAATACAAAGGATGCGCAGTAAACGAGAGAGCTTAATACTGACCGACTATTTGACTAACCAAAGATAGCACACCTACTTTTTCTCTTCCTTGTATCTACCTGTCTCTCTCACTCACCAAACTTGTTTTGTTTGGTTTCATTGTGCCTGTTCAAGGAATTAATTTTATGTGCTTTAAGATGGATAAGTAAACCATTTATTTCAACTAATATTTGCTTTTGTACAGAGTAGGCCAGATCAAACTCCATATTTTTACAACTTTCGCGTAGATCTGTTGATCTGGCCTAGACTGTACTTGAGTGTTTGAGGTATGTCTGTACTCCAATCTTGAGAATTATAACGGTCAGTAACATCAAAGGAACAGAATAGACATTTCAAAATGTATTTGCGTACGAATTTGAGACTATAATTTTATTGATATGTTTTGTTTTACAGGGGTATTGTTCTCGAAAATTATTTTTAATTGTCCTAGTATAATTTTTTTAAATAAGTGTTATACCATTTTGAAATGGCAATCATCATCAACCCATTATGTCCCCACCGAGGGGCACGGGTCTCTTCCCTGAGGAAGGTATAGGCCATACTCCACCACGGGGGCCAAGTCCGGATTGGTGGAGGCTTGTAGACTAGTGGCTCGTCTACTGTCAGAAGTTGTCAAGCCGCACTAAGGCCTCTGACTTGGCTTAACGACTGCCATCTATCGACGGCAACCGGCACCAACAGCTTAACGTGCCTTGCGAAGCACGGAACCGCTCGGAAAAATGCCACTAGCGTTAGGCATAGACGGCGACCCATCCATGCACTGAACGCGCCCAGTGTTGCTTAACCTTCGTGATCGTTTAAGATCACTCAGGCAGCCGGGGCTACGAGGGATTCGTATTCTACGAGGGGAAATGGCAATAAAATTACCTATCTATTTAAGTTACTCGCCGGAGTTGCATAGTACTTTTTTTTCAGTACACTTGGAGGAAGTTGAGTGAAATCGTAATTACTAAGTCCTTGACTGGACAAGAACTTAATTTTCTTTAAAATCTTGGTTAGACATGTATGGTTTTTTTTATTTCAATTTGATAAAGGGTTATTGACGATTACATAACAGCTTTTTTTTAAATACAGCAATATTTGTAGGTACAGTTAGCAAAATAGCCCCACAAGGTATAACATTTTTAGTTTTTTAAAAAATGCCATTTATTTTTTTAAATACCTATAGGGGATTTTTAATTTTATTTTTCTGGTGACCCTTGTGACCCCTATCACCCCCCTTCCCAGCTACGTAACCTTTTGGGACACCCTGTATAAGGCCGCAAGTATTAAAATGTTAATAAATATTTAAAATTTGTTCCAAAAGCGAAATTCGAATCTCTTCCAGTCAACCCTACCATTAGGTGTATAGGGTGTAGGGTGTTTTATTCTAATATGCCTTGCTATCTCCAAAACTTTGTCATTATTAAGATCCACAGCAAGAACAAATTATTTGTTGATTTGAGGAAAACCACAGACAACACAATACATTATTAGGAATAATTTATTTAACGCTGGAATTCACTCATACATAACATAAACGAAATGCAGTACTGTATCATTTTGATAACACCCTCACATAGGTACCTACAATACATAAATATTATTTGTGTAAAAATACATAAACTAAACACTGGATCCTCTGAGGAACTATCGCCTCTATTCGCTCTTAGTCTTGGGCGAGTCTTCCTTGTAGTAGAGGAACACGAAGGAGAAGAGGAATACCCCAATCATCATTGAGAAGGCGCTCACGTAGTAAGGATAGGCGCTCGGGATGAACCGCTCGTACTGTGTATGCTGAAGCGGACGCACCGACACCTGCGGAAATGTGTCATAACAAGTTTTATCTACACTAATGTTGTAACGTTCTACTTATGTTTTCAATACTTGACTTATAATTACTACTGTTATAGCGCAGACAACAAAACACTCAATTTAAGCAATTTCTCATGATGGTATAATATTCACATCGATATCGTAAAATCTCATTATAACATCAATAAAACGCGACCAACTTGATTGCAGGGCCAATCAGGTTGGTCGCGTTTTATTGAAGCGCGCAGCTGCGCTCTCATTGGTTAAATTTTAATGGCGGCAAAATCACTGTGATTATACACGCATTAGTGAAGATAAAGTAGTGTATGCAACTGCATATAACACGGGTATTAAAACACTCACACTCGTGTTTTAATACCCTTCATTATATGACAGTTGCATAAACTACTATTACGTCAACTATTATGTATCAATTGTTCTGTGGGTTTTTTCTCGATAAAACATTTTTTTTTTAATAATATTCCTCATTTAGGTCATTAGCAATAGGTTTGTCCTTCTTTAGGTAAGCTTTCAGGGAATGAGACCACTGTTTCATTCTCTATATTCATTTTATTGCATTTAGTGTATTTCCAGGATGTCTTGAAGGGCACCCCTTCTTTTCAGCCTATTGAAGGTAGCTGGGTTTGTCATTAGTCTGCCATGAATATGCCTACAGTTCAAGAGGAAATAAAAGTCAATTCTGCATGGTACCTATAGAGACAGACTCAAAAACCACCCAGATGCTTTGGCAGCAAAAATAAAACAAAATAAAATAAATAAACGTGTTTATATTCAATGGTCGTCTAATACTGACGAAGCGTCAAATCTAAAATAACTTCAACAGCAACAAACATAAACGAAATGAAAAAAAAAAAATTAAAAAAAGGTTATAAAAAAAATGTGCTATAGGTTACCAGACAGACACAAAAGGAGGGCTTTCCAATGTTATAGAATTTTGTATTTTCCCTGTATGTTTCCGCATCTATTTCATGAACCAAGGAACTAAGTATAATGCTAGAGTTTTGTGCAGAGTTTGTTAAGTTTACTAGCTGAAATTTGAAATTACTAGCTGACCCGGCAAACGTTGTTTTACCATATTATAAGCCTACGACCTATTCTGAGACCTACCATATATACATCGTCATCATTCAGCCACAAGAAGTCCACTGCTGGACATAGGCCTCCTCCATGGATTTCCAAAAAGACCGGTTGGAAGCGGCCTGCATCCAGCGCCTTCCTGCCACTTGGATGAGGTCATCTGTCCATCTTGTGGCTGGTCTTCCTACGCTGCGCTTGCCGATATGTGGTCTCCATTTGAGAACTTTTCGGCCTCATCGGCCATCAGTTCTGCGTGCTATGTGCCCCGCCCACTGCCACTTCAACTTACTAATCCGCTGGGCTATGTCGACGACTTTCGTTCGTCTACGGATCTCATCATTTCTGATTCGATCTCGTAGAGAAATTCCAAGCATAGCCCTTTCCATAGCTCGTTGCGTGACCTTGAGCCTTCTTATGAGGCCCATAGTGAGAGACCACGTTTCAGTGCCATAAGTCATCACTGGTAACACACACTGGTTGTATAATTTTGTCTTGAGGTATATTAGACGAAAAGACTTTTCTAAGTTTCCCGAATGCTGCCCAGCCGAGTTGGATTCGACGATTGACCTCTTTCACGAAGTTGGACCGGCCTAGTTGGACTGTTTGTCCTAAGTAGACGTATTCGTCTACAACTTGGAGAGTCGTGTTCCATATATACACAAAAAATTTAATAAAAATGGGTGAAGCCGTTTCCGAGGACATCGATAACAAACACTGTCATACGAGATTTTCATATACATATTAGAAAATGATAAGTTGGGAACGACCCTGTTCACGCCGCGTTGCGTGGGTTATTCCGTCTAGAAAGGACGGACGTCCACATTACAACGGGCCGAGGACGTACGGGTAAAACGATACACAAAAATTAACCTCAAATACTTTTAAGGTTAGAGATTACAATTCTAGCTCAAATAAAGCGCTGCCGCGGCCGACAAGCACAACACGAGGCCTGGCGTTGTAGTCTCTAACAGTAAGTATTTAAGGATTATTTAAGATTGTAATCATATCGCCCGTTGAAACGTGGATAGACGTTAAGTATAGAAGAGTCAGGAGCCACCATGCATCCATGCCGACCTCACTCCAGAGGACTCCTTTCTGTCCTATATGCAGTGAGACCTGCCACCCCTGATACGGACTTTAAAGTCAATCCAGAGTGTACATCTTAGGCACTGCTTAAATCATCCATAACAGACTCAAAAGCCTATAATGATGATAGGTATAGCTATGGTAGTCTAAACATGAGGAACACCAATTCGATACCCTGCAGCAACCACCTGAGTAGAATGGGTTAATTTTTATGATGCGGACGCTAAACTATGAAAGTCCAAAGATGAGGAACATTAAAGATACCACAATCCGGTGCAACCAACCTGAGTAGAATGGTACAGTCTGGTGTAACCAATCCTGTCATAGTCGACCTTGAACTGGTAGACACCCCAGACGTCGGGGACCTTGAACTTCGCCTCGTAGACCCCGTTGGACTTCTTGCTAAGCGTGGTACGAACGAACGGGTCGATGCGGACGAACTCCAGTTGGACATCCGTGGCCTCGAACGGTGCCCACTTGTCTGCCTTCAGCTCATCTATCTCGATCGTGTAGATCTGGCGAAAAAGTAAAATCTATGTAACTACTTATCTATATGTCTTTTTATGCGTATTATGAGTCTAAGATTACAATAAAATTTTATCTTCTTTTCTTTAGGTTGACGAAGCAGTAACATTTTTTTTTGTCCATATTTAAAACAGAAAGGATAAAAAAATGTGGGGCGATTTTTGATTTGAGGATTAAAAAATGCAACACGATTTGGGGTGCAGGCTTTGTTCTTTGACTGATATAGTAATTTGGCAGTACCTTCTACCAACAAGATACATCACAGAAACAAAATAAGCAGATAAGTAACATAATATGCACAACAACGAAAAGAAAACTAAATACACAACAGATAAAACCAATAAATAAAACAGGACCATAGATGTAGCCTGTGGTGTATATAAGTTGTCACAAAAGGCAGCTGACATTCGTTCTTGCGAGTCAAAACTACAGGTGTTGAAATTGATTGCCATTACACAAAATTGAATTGAATTGAGTACAGGTGTTGAACGTAAAAGTCGTGAGTACCTACTCACTAAAAACTACTGAGTACTTACGACGTAGTCGTTGAGGGTGTGCGTGTAGTTACGAAGACGTCGGTGACCACGGTGATGCTGTAATTGCAGTTGCACTGACGACGACATTGGTGATGGTGTACGTGTATTGACGATGTCGTCGGTGATGTCGTACGTGTACTCACGACGTCGGCAGTTATGTGTACACGTACTGACGACGTCGTCGGTGATGTCGTACGTGTACTCACGCACATCGTCGGTGATGGTATATGTGTAATTGTGTACGCAGGACGTCAGACAAAAAAAAATAACTAAAGAATTTACATTCTGGTTGGTATATAACGTATGCTGCCTTCGGGTCGAAAAATCAATAAAAAGGCTGTGAAAAAAACTACACTCTGGCAATCTTTTCTAATCGCCAGTGATGGTATACATATACTAGCTGACTCGGCAAACGTTGTTTTGCCCATATTAATCAAATATACACAAAAAAATCACACAAATCGAAGAAGCCGTTTTGGAGGAGTTCAATAACAAACACTGATACAAGACTTTTATATAATATTAGATGCACTCACGACATCATCGGTGATGGTGTAGGTGTCGCTCTGGCGCGTGTCGCCGGCGCGGCGGTGCTGCACGCGGCGCACGCGCAGCTGGCCGCGCAGCCCGAACACCCAATCGGAGAGCGCCGTCGCCAGCGCCTTGTTGCCGGACCGCGCTGACTTGCTCTTGTCTCCCTGGAAGGACGAAACGCGCGTTAGTTTTTAACCGACTTCAAAAAAGGAGGTTATCAATTCGACGCGTATTTTTTTTTTTTTTTGCCTATGTTCCTCCATAACTCCGTCAAATCTTAACCGATTTCGACAATTCTTTTTTTGTTCGAACAGATATAACGTCCCATTGGTCCCATTTTAATTTGGTGAAGATCTGATGAAGACTTTCAGAGATGGAGAACGGAACTCTTCAATGGACAGCAGTAAATAAGCCCTAATGGGGCCCATCCTTTAGTAATATCCGTATGTTTTATAAAATAGCATAAAAGTAGTCCCAAGTTAATTTGGTGATGTTCTGGTGAATGCTTTCGGAGACGGAAATTTAGAACATCACATTTTAGAGCAACGAATTAAGTAGGGTAAATTATGATTATAAGGGACTTGTTTATTTGTCTCCCGCTCCCCCACTAAAAATTTTTAAATAAAAAATAATAGCCGACTATGGACGACATATAGTGCTGTAGCGTTTTGAAGTCGGTTTTTTTTTTAGGGTACCGTAGTCGACAAGGAACAATTATAGTTTCGCCATCTGTCTGTCTGTCTAATGAATTTAAAAGGAAAACTATCACGGCTAAGAAAGCTATACAAGTTAACTAGTAATAGGCAACCAACTTATAAAAATAAAACTGCACAAATTCCATTAAAAATGACTTCAATGAAGTTGTTAGTTCAGGTAAAAACGTCTCTTTCTACGGAACCCTACACTGCGCGTGGCCCGACGCGCACTTGGCCGGGAGGCTAGCAGCTCCATCTTAGTCTAGTCATTTAAGAGGATGCAAATGTACTAATCAAGGAATTTTGAGATTTGTGTAAAATTTCCGCTCTTTTCTCGTGGTCCCTGGAAAGACTTAGGATTTCTTTATTGATAATTTATTTTCAATTCCAAGCATGACCTACTCCTTCTCCTATTTCGCCTACTCCATCTAAAAGGCGATGCCCCAGACACTGCAGCGTCCGGGTGGTGCCTTCACCAGTGTGAGTGAAGGTGCCACTGGACGTCGTATAAATGTTAGATGTTAGGGCTGAAGTTTTTTAAGCATGACCAAACTTTGTTTGTCTAGTGGTTAACACTCCTGACTACCAAAACAGAGGCTGGGGGGTCCAATTCCCACTGGAGGCTACCATACAAATGGCTTCAGGAACCCACTTAATTCTAGGATAGTACCTAGCCCAGTAGTTCCATAGTAGCTATCTAGCAAAGTAAAATTGTTTGCACAAAATTCATGAACTCAATGAATCAACTCACATGAACTTTAGCGACTGCAGAGTCGAAGGCTTCATCCGAGAAGAAGTACAGAGAGCCACTGAAGACAATCCGCGCGTTGTTGCGAGCCTGCAGTGCCGCGATCAGCACCGTTTTGCGACCCACCGCATGCGGGTATTCCTTCACCTGGAGGGCAGAAATAACCTTATCTGTACTTCCTTAGATGTTATCAATACAAGATCTAGAACATTAGGATATTTTAATTTAAAAAGAACTTGAGATGGAGACAAAAAACTAGTTCGATACAGTTTGCAGCACATCAACTTTTACATCCATGCCCTGCTATCAGTCATGTTTTACAAGCATCTCACTTGGCTTTGCTAGGTTATCTGACAAATCTTTGATTCTCAGCACCGATATTGTAAAACCAGCAATTTATAAATCATCAGCAACAACAGGAAGCGAATCGCCAGCATTATGAGTGACTTTGCAACTGAATTGTAAAGGATGACCAAAGAAAAATATAACTTATGGTTCTTTTTAACTTTTTGCGAGTTTTTGTGTCATTTGTTTCGCTAATCAAACTTTTTCAGATTATTCCCATTGTGTAAGTAATAATTGGAAAACTAATTCTTGAACATACCTGGCTCTTAGGATTGTAGCTGTAGGCCGTGCTGTCAGCGGTCAAGATGGGCATGACCAGACTGTTATCCTTGTCTAAAATGAGCCCTGTGCCTTCGAACAACAAAGGCTGTGTGTTCTGTGAGCCTACAATGGTTGGGGCATCGATCAGGTTCTTTGGAGAGACCACAATGCGGGTATGGTCACCATCATCCGAGGCATCATAATTAAAATGGTCGATGACAGCGGCTGAGTCCTCATCCATCTGAGAAGCAAATGTACAACTCTTTGTAAATGTGATCATAGCTTGTAGCAACAGTGTTTGATAATAAAATATTGAACTGAAGAGACAAGAGCTTCATTTGAATTTCAAATGGAGTTATTGTAGTGATCTTAATAATTAATTTACAATAGAAATAATTAAGTATCAACTCCACCTCCCCGATACCATGAGTTTTGATAAGCAGAAAGTATGAAGTTTGATTTAATCTTCCTATTGCTATCTGCATAAAGTTTGATGGAACTTTGGGAAACTAGGAACTTTGAATCAAATTACCTATCATTAGCCCATGCTATATTTAGGTCTCATTAAATAATGCATGCATTTTTCACTGAAAAATGTAAGGCTAGAACCCCAGATGTTGACTTGAACTTACTTCAAACCCGCACTCGGAGGCGACCTCCCTGTATACATCTCCTGCAGCTGCATTACCAGCCATGAGCAAGTTGCCTCCATCATCAATGAACTTAGTGATGGCTTCATTGTCCACTTGGCCACCGAACTCCACCACCGAAGGCGCGAACACGATCAAGTTCTTGTACAGATACTCTCCGTACTTGGCCAAGAAGAGGTTGGCATCGTCGGCTAATTTGAATGTTAGGGTAAAGCCGCGTTCTGTTGGTGTGGAAAGCGATGCATAAAATGATGTTATGTAGTTTACGTGTTAGATTTGTAGAAAAACTGTAAATAGGAGCTTTAGTTCGCCTTAATCCACTCGATTAAATGGACAAATACTTGCCGGCTCGCCGAACAGATCAATTCTTACCTTGAAGTGATTTGAAGAACTGAGAGTGGGTCTCACGGATGTTTAGGTTGTCTACTAAAACTAGAGTTTCTTTTTCAGCTAAAGCTAACGAAAGGCTAGCGATTACACCTAAAATTAGTGAGAACTTCATTTTTATTTTACGAGAGAAAAATAACCCCTAACCAAATATTCAAGCTAAACAATTTCAATTTTCAATCCAATGACGTGTCTTGTCTTGTCTTGTCTTGTAACCAACCATAGATATGTTTTTTTTTAAACGTTTATTGGCTATTGGATATAGAGTCCTTAAGCCTAGCTTAATTAATATAAATTTGTATGTATAATTAAAATAATTAGGATTACATAAAATACTTTACAAGTTTTTAAGCACTTCATTTTCACAAACACTTGCTAGTTCAGATACCAAAACTAAACGTTCGAGGTTGAATTTTTGACATTTACCATAGACATGTAAGGTTACTAAGGTTGTTTTATGTCTTGCAAAAACCGGAAAAATCATAATCGAATCGGTATTCAGTATAATGATATTATTTCGATTAAGCATCACTATCTAGAAAAAAAAACACAATCGAATTTCTGGATGCACATCACTAGACGTATTTACAATCGAACCGGTATTCACGCGATATTGAGGTACATCGCTAGCCACATTTGTCATGTTGCCGAACCTGTTTTTTGACATATTTGATTGACATTTCAGTTCGGAACGATGTTATTTGTTGCTATTTTTGTATCAAGCTTAATTTCTATGAAAATGTTTTAAATTAAACTTTGTGCACAATCCGTATAATAGTCCAAAAGTTTTTTGTCTTCCACTCTTGTTTTAGACATGATGATATCCCGGTCGAAGCACCGATCGTCTGTGGAGCTGTGTGCGGATTGCGGGGCATCAGGTCAAGGAATTGCTCTAATTTCCGATCCTAGTGTAGTTATCACATGAAGTTTTTATATTTACCGAATTGTTTTTTCACTGCAGACCCATCATGGGCGTCAATAAACCGCGGGCTACTGCTCTGTGCCGAATGCTGCAGCGTCCACCGTAGTATGGGGCGACACATCTCTCACGTTAAGTCTTTACGCCAGGGGAATTGGCCACCATCTCTTCTGGCGGTAAGTTTATTAACTTAAATACAATAACTCACATCTGTTTCCCAGAGTAGGTAGTTAGTAGTTAGACCTGAGATTTCTGCACTTACCTCCGGTTTCTTGTACACTAACAAGCTGTTATCAGCTGTCAGTGGTTTTTTTTGTAGGCACTTTGGTCAATTGACAGCTGTTAGCAGTAGATTAACAGCGTGTTAGTGTACGAAAAACTGGGGGTTAGCCTCTTAGTTGGGCCATTGTATGTAGCAAGCACAAACCATGAGGGAGGCCTGTCCTGCAGTGGGTGTCAAGGGGCTGATGATGATGATGATGACGATGTAGCAAGCACTAAAATAAAGTCATTGGTGCATGCCAGGATTGGAACCCACAACCTCCCGAAAAAGAAGCTGGCATTCTACCCCTCCTCTACTACGCCTTCTCCCAGAGTAGGTAGACCAGGGTTTACCACTGTCCACAATCCTGACCAATCTCTTTCACTTCATCAATATTTATTCATAGCTACATGCACACTCGCTATTACTGGTACTAGCCTTTCGCTGCCATCCCTCTGCCTGGAATAACCCTTACTGGTCTTTCCACCTACATTCTTTCAATATATTTTTTTCCTCACTGATCTCTTAACTATTATTAGCTTATCTTATTAAAAATAAATTCTCATAGTCATGGAATGTACAGTAGACAATTTTTAGTTGTGTTTTTGAGGATATAGGCACCCACTATCAGCATAGTACTAGTTATTTTATGTACCAAAAATCATCAAGATAGTTTTAAATCCTAAGTGATTATTACAGTATCTCAAAATTCATCATGGGTCATACATATTGCTATTTAATTTGACAATGTTGTAGTCACATGACTTATTTTAACAGTAAGCTGTGTGATAAAAAATACTAGCAATGGCAACTAACATAGCCTTAGAATACTAGTATAGGTAGTATTTACTCAATAAATGTGTTGTGTTACAGATGGTCCAAGCACTGACTGCACAGAATGTCAATTGCATCTGGGAGCATTCCCTGCTGGACACGTCGGCGCCTAAACACTTGAGAAAGAAACCACAGTCTAAGGACCCGTTGCAGTAAGTAACTTGATTACTCATATAAACCAGGTCTTTTATATTATGTAAATAAAATAATATGTAAGTAAACAAATCTTCAATATAGATAAAGAAAGAAAGAAAGAAAGACATTTATTATACCAACAAGACACATCACAGAAACAAAATAAGCAGATAAGTAACATGATATGCCCAACAACAGAAAGAAAACTAAATACACAACAGACAAAACGAATAAATAAAACATAGATGTGTTTTACATTAAAAGTTGATTTGCATATTCAGAGAAAGCATTTGTTTTAATTTAGTGGTGCTAGTAATTTGGTTTTCATTGTCAAGGAATGATTTGGATCAGTATAGCTATAATATTTGAATTGCGATATTATTAGTTGCCCATCACAGTCTCATACTTGGCCATTGACTAGAATGATAGGTAGTGAAGACGAAAGTTAGGATGTTACATGCTTTCCTGTTATGTTATGGTTACACACAGATAAGTAAACACTTGAGTGTGTGACACCCTGTGCTTCAGCTTAACCACAAGACAACTTGCATTCTGTATATTCAACATCATTTTGAGCATTTTAACTACCACAAGGCTACGTGAACGCCGCCATACTATCACGGCAAGGTGGTGTGCATCCGCGTGGCGTGTCTCGCTCTCCCGTCTCGCCCAAGAGTAAACATATCTTTCATCCGGGATAACAGAAACAGAATTATACTTTTGAAAAATTGGCTATCTAAGTATATTTTGTTATGATACTCCTAAACGGAAGTTAAACACGAGGTAACATCGACACAATTGAATTTCTAATACTTTCAGTCAAAGAGGCATTATTAGGCATTATATACCTACTGATTCATTCTAGTTTCTCTAAAACCATCGTTGAAATCTTCTGTTAAATTTGCAAAAATGTAATTACGTCGTTGTTATCGCGGATGAGCGATATGTGTATGAATGTAACATGAGACAACCATCTTCTCTTCATCTTCATCACGCTGCATAAGCAGCCTATATACGTCCCACAATAGGGCACGGGCCTTCTCTCAGGGAGAGAGTATGGGCTTAATCACCAAGCGTGCCCACCGCTGATTGACGATTTCAAGCGCTGAGCTATGTGAATATCTCAGACACTCAGGTTTCCTCAAGATTTTTTCCTTCACCGTTAGCGAGTGGCATTGCTACTATAACTTCACCGCCCGCACTGGGAATCGAACTTGGGTCTCCCGCTTCCGAGTCCAATGTTCTACCCACTAGGCTATCACGCTGGAACAATTTGAATAAGTTAGAGGCTCGTTTTTGTCTGGTGGACGGCCAGCTATGGTTTCAGCCATCTACCACCATTGAGGCAATTTGT
The DNA here is from genome assembly GCA_963969515.1 of Yponomeuta evonymella. NCBI lineage: Eukaryota > Metazoa > Arthropoda > Insecta > Lepidoptera > Yponomeutidae > Yponomeuta > Yponomeuta evonymella. The sequence continues at coordinate 20,004,939 of OZ018346.1, read as the reverse complement.
ACAGAAGTACAGAAGAACCTACAGCAGCACGAAGCTTCGGCCTCTACATGTTTAATTGCACCCACAGCCCAACCAAATCGGAGTTCATCTTAGCGAAGCACCTGCGTCTGGCGTACGTACTGCGCGCGCGCCGCGATGAGCCAGCCGGCGAGCTGGGCCGCCAACTACACAGCGCCGTACGCAGCGCCTCGCTCGACACCGCCATGCGGCTACTCGCACAGGGCGCGGACCCAAACTATTATAACCCGGTAAGTTGTGTGTTATAACCCGGTAAGTTGTATATTATAACCCGGTAAGTTGTATATTATTATACCCCGGTAAGTTGTATATTATAACCTGGTAAGTTGTATATTATAACCCGATAAGTTGTATATTATAACGCGTTAAGTGTTATATTACAACCCGGTAAGTTGTATATTATAACCCGATAAGTTGTATGGCGCGGACCCCAACTGTTATAACTGGACGAGCCGGCCGGCAGACGCTCAGCGCGGCGTCGCGTTGCCCGTCACCGCCTTGTGGCTGCTCAAATAAGGCGCGGGTCCCAACTATTACTTCCCGGTAAATTGTATTATAACAGCGAACGAGCCGGCCGGCAGCTGCACGGCTCCGTCACATCGCCTCGCTCGATGCTAATACGAGACGAGAACCCCAACTATTATAACCCAGTCATTTCAGACCTATTATAACAGAGCACGTGGCGCGACTTGCCCGACTCCAACTATTGTAACCTGGTAAGATGATGACGACAGGGTCAAATGGAAAACATTCTATACCCATCTTAATCATCATCCATCTTAGCTGCCACTATCCTCGGCACTGAGGTACGGACTTGGGAAATATAAACGAGGAGACTATTGCTAGATGCTACTAACATAAATATAAGTTTAAAATGTACTAACCAAGTATGAATCTTGTTGTTCGAAGCAATTAAATTATTATTACTACATGGGGTGGAGCACCCAAAACTACCTTGCTACCTCTAGAGAGAGCTTTGAGGGCAGTTCTAAAGGTTAGCCATTTTCTCCCACGACTGCACCCAACGGTGGAATTATATAAGCAATGCTCGGTTCTATCCGTAAGACAGCTATTTATTCTTTACACAATTTTGTTTAAACACTCCCAAATTGACTATGACCCTCAGCTTGAAACCAAAAGAAGAAAGCATGCAGTTTGCACAACAGTTTCCCTAAAAACCAAATTTTCTCATAAGTTCTTCTGCTTTTTGGGTAGCTATTTGTATAACAAAGCAAATCTTATTTTATCAATATACCCACTTACCAAATACAGCTGCAAGAAAAAAGTAACAGACTGGTTGCTAACACTCCCCTATGATTCTACTGAAGATCTCTTAAATATAATTTCCTAACTCAACCTCAATAAGATTAAATTGTATTTCATTTATTGCACAAGGTGCTCCTTCATACACACATACACACACGCACACACACATACTCACACATACACTCACTCAACATGCATACGCTCATTAAATACGCATGCATCTTATGTTTCCATTAATTTAGTGTTTTAAAATTTATATTGTCTATAATAACACTGTCGGTTATAATTTCCTGTTAAACTTAAGAACTTTAAAAAATGTACATACAATTGAGAAACAATGCATCATAAGTTTAGTGAGGGCCTGGACATCTGTCACACAGGATCTTTCCTAGTATGGACTCCAGCCTCTCACATAGGAATTAGTCCTGATTACTCAAATTGTACCTACTATATGTTTTGATACCTCTGTGAGAAGGAAATAAACGAAATTACTTACTTACTTACTTACTTACTTAATAAACTTGTGATTGGCGCAGGACAATTAAATTGTTCTTTCAATTATCTTGCAATACGGCTGGTTAAGAAAGTCTGCTTGTCATCAGGTTGTCTCAGATGGAATCTCTTCCGCTGCATAGGACTCTTTCCTTTTACACCGACGCGCTTTCAACGTGAACTTAAAACGTGATTTCAATGCTAATAAATAAACTCGACAATACTATATATAATACGCCAAAGACTGAAAAACAACAGAGACATGTCTAGATTAAACACGATGTTATTTTCATCATCATCATCATCATCATTATCATCATCTTAGTCGCCTTCTACGACATCCACGGTAGGAAATGACGATGTTATTTTACGCCACATTTATCTGATTTTACCTTACAGGTGATACATAATTTAGCTCATTGAATTAAGTGAGCTTACACGACCACAGTTCACGACTCATTAAAAAATTAAGACTGTTATTGGAGCGACGCCCCATAATTTTTTTATTTTCAAACAAATCAAGGACAAACCAATCTATTTCAATTTTATTCTGGCGATTTTTATGCATCGATAACATGGACTTTTCTCTCTCTTTGTAATTAAATATGAGCTAGTTTTGACTTCTCATTCAATTAACTCTGTTTCATCGCCAGGTCAAAAGTCAACTATTGCAATGGATGGCCTGAGCCGCGTTTTATAAAACTACAATTTATAGTTTATTATGACAATTCGATGTACATTGCTTAGCGGAGTAGTACAAAGTCTTCCTACTCGTTAATCTGTCGGCTGTTAGTCGGCTATTATCGTTATGATAAGGTAAAGAAATAGATGACCCAATTTACTCGTGAACAAACCCATAACGAGTCACAATCTTATGTCGGGGTACATCGGCCCCAAACGATCGAGTAAGTACTAAATTACTCTTCACACAATAATTATAATTACAGGCCTTTGTACATCTATGTTATATAAGCCACACAAGAGGTAGTTGAAAAAATACTTTGATCCTTAATTAACAGTGTTTAAATTATTACTCTAAAACCTAGAACTCACGCATAGAACTGGCTTTAATTCCAGACTTTGTCATCCAAATAATGTTTGATGTTATCCAACGTTATTGTTATAGGAAAAGGGCACAAACTACCTGCGCGTGGTTTGCAGAGTCTAGTAATTCAAGAGCTAGATCGTTTTGGAGAAAAAATATGTTGGTCCTTTAACAGCGTTTAAATTATTCTTTTAATATCTAGAATTCATGCATAGAACTGGCTTTAATTCCAGATTTGGTCATCTGAATAATCTTTGAAGTAATCTGAAGAGATTTGTCTCTTCTGTAAATCCTTGTAGAAAAATACGACGACTTTTCAATAGAATCAATGGTTTAAATAATCAAAATTTGAGATTATTTAGATATCAAAGATGTCTGGAATTAAAGCCAGTTCAAGGCTTTAGTTTAGTACTAGGTTTTTCTCCAAAGGTTCTAGATTTTGAAACGAACACCTAGTTTTACGTGTAACGTAGAAACTGCATGTGCCCTGCGGTTTGTGCCCTTGTCCTATATTGGATAACATTAAACATAATTTGGATGACAAAGTCTGGAATTAAAGCCAGTTCGAGGCTTTAGCTTAGTAGGTACTAGGTTTTTTCTCCAAAGGTTCTAGATTTTGAAACGAACACCTAGTTTTACTTCTAACGGTCAATAAGTCACAGTTTCTGTTTTACTTTCAATATTTTGTTTTTGTTTATAAACGTGTTGCTAGCACTAATATTTTCACAGGAGAAAAAACAGTAGACGAATGACAGAAAAAGAGCAAGTTTTATCTAGCAAAGAGTTTGCATGCTTTTTGGCAGGCGCAAACATAATCCATAATGTAGTCATGTATAGTTGAGTCGGCGGAGGGTCCGTGGATGCGGATGGCAAAGGACCGTGACAAAAATGGCATTTGGGGGAAAAGGCCTATACCCAGCACTGGGCAGCGGTAAGAGGATGATGATGATGAATCATAATCCAACGTTATTGTTGTAGGAAAAGGGCACAAGCTGTCTGCACGTGGCCTGCAGGGCGGGGCAGCCGGCGCAGGCGGAGCTGCTGGCGGCGTGGGGCGCCGACCCCACGGCCCGGGACCAGCAGGGAAACACGCCCGCCGAGTGTGCCAGGTACTCCACAAACTTTGGGGAACCTAGTCGCATGCGCATTGCTTTGAAACTGTTGGAAAGTGAATTATTTCTGGGATTGTGAGAAATATATTGATTTATCTACAGTCTTATTTATAAAAACGCGATTCCTTCAAATACTCCATAAACGCCGTATAAACTAGTATGTGGTAGAGACTTGACAAGGAAAATACGTAACTACAGATTATTTAAACTGCCTCTGTGAAGTGTTTTAGAGGAATCGTGTATTTATAAATTTTAGTAAGACCGTTAAAGTTTTTTTTTAATGGCAACTCGAATCGGTCCTGTCTTGGACGACTACTTCTGCCAATGACGAGTCAGTATCGTCGTTCATATTGCAAAATGTCATGTCAAAAATTTTTTTTATCGAAATTGTATAAAAAATTGATTCTGTCACACGTGCGTGCAAGACATCGTAATCCTCGGTCTGATTAGCTGTGTATACTATTACGACTTAATTTTCTTCTAATTTACTAATTTTCATACTATTTCATTTTGAAGATGTTTGCAATATTAACGACGATATGTATTATCTTTGTTTTATTTTTCAACGATATTTTCTCCCTTAATTATACAAAAATAAAATAAAATGGCTCTTTTTTAAAACCAATAAATCTTAGTTGAAGCACAATTCTACATAATATGTCTTCCAAATATCAGTATAAGTTTGAAGATATTAATATCTATTGGAATTTTGAAGCTTGGTCACGAAATAATCTTGGAAATAAGTGGGTGAATAGAGTTTAAATTGTAAGAAGCTCTAACTTGGTCTCATCATCATTATGATTATCATTATGGATAACGCAATGCTGAAGACTTGCGATCGGAACATTACATAATTACACAACACAATATCCAAACTATAAACCCAAATTTACGCGCTTGTTTGTGTTGGCTGTAGAAGTGATCGTAAATCTTAGACTATTCTAAGCTTTACGATCACTTCGTTATCATTCGTGTAATCCTCTTTTTGTTTAATTTGTTGTTAAGGAGCTCGGTAGGGCCAATACTAAAAAAAACTTTTACTGATCGTTTTTGCAAAGTAAATTGTGGTTTTTACGACCTGCGACCGAGAACCGAAGGCCAAAAACCTAGGATTAGTTGGCGTTTCCGCTGAAAACAGCCGTTTTTTGGCATCAATTCTATCTAGTCCCCGAATTTCACTATAAAGTATGGTCTCTACGAAGCCAGTGCGCTGGCGCCAGTTCTGCAGACAAGCCACCGCTGGCTTGGCTCGTGTTGTCGCAGAAAATCTAAACAAAACAAACGCACGTGGCTGCCGCCTGGGGGTTGAAGGGTTAGCTGGCGGAGGTCACTGGCTTAAAAAATACACGGGCGCTTTATTTTAGCCAGCGCTGGCTTGGCATGAAAAACTGTTTATATAAGGCCAATACCAAGCCAGTGCTGGCTGCCGGTGATACTGGAAACCAGCGATGGCTTTGTATAATGTTGAAAATGATCATAGAAAAAAGAAAACAAGCTTTCGTTCCAATACTATTCCGGCTAAAAAGCCATCGCTACCCGCAGACTGGGCGGGCACGCGGAGCTAGCCGACCGCATGATGGAGCTGGTGTACGAGGCGACGGACCGTCTCATCTACTTCTTGACGGGCGAGCGGCCCGACCACGCGGCCGGCGCGCACTACCTCGCGCCGCGGGCTCACGACTCGCACGAGATGACCGACGTGGCTAAGGCGGCTCGGGGGAAGCTACAACTGGTAAATGTATTATATGCAATTGCTGGTGATATTTTAAGCTGGGGCAGCTCGTGGTGGAGTTGGTCTATGAAGCAATGGACTTTTTTTTTGGTGAACAGAGGACCTATCACGCCGCCTGCGCGCGTATCTAGAATGTAATGCAGTCATCTGGGGTCCACATGAGGCTAAATATAGGTTCATGTTGGAACGAATACAATTAGACTTTTGTATTTGAAATTGAGTGGTGTTTATCCGTTCTACCAATTGATGTATCCGACTTTATTCATATTGGGTACAGTCGGATATAATCAACTGGAAGTTAGACGTGAGTTGTGCTTAGCAACATATTTAGTGAAGGTCCTACAGGGTAAGGTTTGCAACCCGGGTGTCCTGCAGTCGCTGGGGCTGCGCGTGCCGGTGCGCTACGTGTAGCGGCGGCGCCGCGTGCCGCGGCTGGCCGTGCCGCGTGCCGCTGCTGGCCGTGCCGCGTGCCGCTGCTGGCCGTGCCGCGTGCCGCTGCTGGCCGTGCCGCGTGCCGCTGCTGGCCGTGCCGCGTGCCGCTGCTGGCCGTGCCGCGTGCCGCTGCTGGCCGTGCCGCGTGCCGCTGCTGGCCGTGCCGCGTGCCGCTGCTGGCCGTGCCGCGTGCCGCTGCTGGCCGTGCCGCGTGCCGCTGCTGGCCGTGCCGCGTGCCGCTGCTGGCCGTGCCGCGTGCCGCTGCTGGCCGTGCCGCGTGCCGCTGCTGGCCGTGCCGCGTGCCGCTGCTGGCCGTGCCGCGTGCCGCTGCTGGCCGTGCCGCGTGCCGCTGCTGGCCGTGCCGCGTGCCGCAGCTGGCCGTGCCGCGCGCACGCACTTGCCTCCTGCAAAATGCGCCCCTCACGCGTGCCCTTCGCATACTCAATTCTGTCAGTGAAACAATAAACATCTTCTGTTGTTCTCTGAATGAGTTCACAAAGACTACTCTTTTTATTTTGTGCTATAAGTAAAGTGCTGTAAGTAGTGTGTATTGTTTATAATTGTTTAATTATTCTTGTTTTCGTGCGTGTGCTTCGCTATTGTATTAGGACTTTATCCTGGTAAAATAGTAAGCTTTAAGAAAAAAATAAATAAAAAATTTGCAGGAGATAATCAATATGGCTAAGACGGCTAAAGTGAAGCTACGGTTGGTAACCGTAACATATTGTCTTAAGTGACAGTTTACGCTGAGGCAACTCGTTATGGAGGTGTTGTATGAAGCAATGAACCGACTGATCTCCTTTCTAAATTACTTTACTTTAATCACGCCGCCCGCGCTCGATTCGCATGAGATGACCGATGTGGCTAAGACGGCTAGAGGGAAGCTACAACTGGAAAGCCTGATAAGTTCCTGTTTTACAGAACGAGCATTTTAAACCATCAATCAATTCCTTTATACAATGGCAACCAGGGCGTTCTCATTTATCCTCCTTGGACAGAATTTCCGCTATTTAAATGTGAATTGTATCAAAAAAATAATTGACTTCATGACCTTCATGAAGCATTAGAATTGGTTTTAACTTCATGTTCTTTTATTTACAGCTACCGAATCATCTTTTCGAGGAGCTTGTTATGGACATATACGACGAAATAGACCGCCGCGAGACGGAAGCGAGTAAGTTATCTGCACTGCACAATTTTCATTACGAATTTTCGTATGCCTCAACAAAATCACTCTTATTTTTAGTTAGCTTATATATTGATTCCCACGTATAAGCTAACTGTATATGTATAAGCCTTTTTAATACAGTTGCTCAAAAAGTGGCGTATTGCAGACGTATAGCGTTCGGGATGTGGGCTATTACATACTCGTGCTTTTTCTTTACCTTTTCCGAACTCGTGCCTTCTCTTTCCCAACTGTCAAAATAATGTCTATTAAAAAGAAAAAACCAACCACGAAGTTTTTGTTAAAAACAATCATAGAATGTTTTATGATTCATGCAAATATTTCTATAAAGAAGCTACTAATTTGTTTCAATATCAGATTTAATGATTTGATTCAATGAGTTAATAGGTTTCATTTCATTTCATCTCATTAAATTTTATTTTTATTTCATATAAATAAAAAAATTCTACTCAAGAATTGGCTGTATGGGCATAGTTCCCTTTGCCTACCCAGAATGGGTGAAGAAAAAAACTGCTTATATTCTTTTACGGTTGGCGGTGGCGCCATTTTCCAAAAAAATCTTTATTAAATTGCTTCATTTTATCGCAACTGTATTAAAAATAGTTGTTCAGTACACGTGCGGAACCGTCATTGCAACTTGTTCCGAGTGTCAACCCTCACCTTCGACTGCGCCTCGGCTCGGGTAGACATTTGTCGGAACTCTTTGCAATGACAGCCTTTCCACACTTGTAATGAAATATTATTTTTAGTTAGCTTATATCGGGTCGCAGCCTCATGACTGAGGGACGTGACTTTGAGTCAGCTCTCGCCACCAACGCTCCGATTATGCGCCGGATGTATGGCCGCTTTGTAGGGTCCCTCCCGTACCTTCGGTCGTCCGTCCATCGTATTGGTGCTCGTCCTCTGCTCCTTTGAATAAATATCACAATATAAAAAACGACACTGATATCACGTCATATAATAATAAACAAAAATCGCACCTAATTCAGATCTGCCCCTATACAATTGAAGAATATTTAACGGTATGAAATATAAATTTATATTCATCATCATCGTCAGCCATTTGACGCCCACTGCAGGATATAGGCCTCCCTCATGGTTTTACAATCATGAGGGGTTTTTGCCATAATCGCCACGCTTGGTAGGCGGGTTGGCGATCGCAGTATGCGGTTGGAATCTCAGGAAGACGCTGCTGCCCGTCTTCTGGTAATTGATTTCCTTAGTCGCCTTCTACGACATCCACGGAAGGAAATGGATTGACACAAATTTATATTAGACTTTAGATTCCAATTAATTATACTATTGTAAGTAGATGACTAGTTATAACAAATACAGTCTTAGTCTAGCATATAAGTTACCATGTCTAAAGTTACTAAATTGCAAAAAAAAGAAAGACTACTCTAGCAGATCAGTAACTTTTGTACATACACTTAGCGCCATTTGCACCACCCCACTAACCCGGGGTTAGCCCGTTTATAACGGTTTAACGGGTTAACCCAGTGTAAAATTGTACTGGTAACCACTACTGTAGGTTTAACCGGTTAACCCCGAGCTAGTGGGATGGTGCAAGTGGAGCTTAGTGGCAATAAATGAATTGATTGATTTGATTCTCGTCCCGGTTTCGGATACAAGTTACATGGGTCTCAAATTTATGCCATTTTGTATGTGCTGTGACCGCAAAACTTAAGTGGAACTGGGTTGGTCACGTCACTGTGGTCGGCCAAGACGGAGATGGCGGGACGATCTCTCGACCTTTTTTCCCGAATGGGAGATGAAACCCTAAAGAGAGGGAGGAGGGGAAAATTATAAGCGAGGCCTTTGCCCAGCAGTGGGGCACATACACGGCTAATAAAAAAAGAATGCCATTATTATTATTTATTCTTTATTGCCCAAAAGAAAGTGTACAAAATGTGTAATTAATTAAGGCTGGGCTCTCCGACATTACCCCCAAATCAGGTGCTTTAAAATACATTTTATTCTCTAATGATTAGTATATAAAATCTGATATATATATATATATATATATATATATATAAAAGGAATTTCCTTATATATATATATATATCTATATAAGGAAATTCCTTTTCAATATCCTCACTCTGATCGGTCGTTATTTTTAAAAATTGCGATCATGAGTGTAAATTATAACTATATACGGTTTTATTTGAGCTGTACTGAGTTTCGGATAATAAAAAATATACCAAAATGACTATCACTGAATGTGTTAGTGAATAATGTGATAGTGAACGTGATATTTCTGTAATTTCAAAAATGCCTTCTTTCCCCCAACTATTCGCTCGCGCAGTGAAACCAGTCCCATACAAATCGGTGCCACAGTCCGTTAGCTCGGAGAACCCGGTCTCGATTCGTTCCGACATGTCGGCGTCCCCCGCAGTATGGCAGACCAGCGCGAGCGGGCTAGAGCGCTGCGGCGTGGTGTTCCTGCCGGTGAACCCGGCGCTGTCGGCGCCGCGCAACCAGGGCCGGCAGAAGCTGGCGCGGCTGTCCACCGCCGAGATGGCCGCGTTGCTGCGGGACGTGCTCGTGGACGCCACTCGCCGCCAACACATCGCCACCTTGCAGCCCCGAGGTGAGACCGGCGCCGGCCACCAGGGACGCCTTTCGTAAAACTACAATTCGTAGTTAATTATAACAGCTCGATGTAATCAATCAATCGAAGTATTTTTACGCCAAATAACACAGATCATGTAATTTTATGAATGTTACAAGTTAAACTAGGTGTCCATTTCGAAACCTAGATCATTTTGAAGAAAAAAACTACAAAAAGAACTCCAATCTTACGTTATTACTTATAAAAACACGATTCCTTAGAACACTCGATAAACGCTGATTAATAGTCTGTGATGGAGATTTTACAAGGAAAAGACGTGATCACAGATTAAATAAACAGCCCCTGAGGAGTGCTTCAGAGGAGTCGAGTTTTCAAAAATAAGGCTGTAGGTCTTTTAAAATTTGTTCGTTAATTAATAGAATTTACATATTAATCTAAAGCATGTACATTGCGTAGCTGAGTCTTCCTGCTTGTTAATCTGCGGATTCATCGACATTGCCATATACATCGAATTGTCATAGTAAAACATGAATTAGGGTCGGCGGACTCGACCACATAAGACCAATATTTGAGGGAAGTGAAAAAACTTATTACAAAAGTACTCTGTAACATTTTTGTTATTTATTACATCAACGAAGAGCTGTCATGAAATAATCTCATGAACATGCATGTTTTCTTACAAAAATAAAGAAAAGTCCTAATTTAATTAATTATGTGGTATAGAATAATAATAATATTGCAATTGGACACATGTGCTTTAGTCCGCTCTCTGTGGATGCAATGGAGGGGGTTGCAAACAACCCAATAGTTTCGCTGACATTCAACATCATTTGGCAGCGCTCACGGGCTACCTGCACCCGCTGCTGTCGGCGAGTCACCTGAAGCATGTCTCCCAGATGTCTGATGACGAGCCGCTGTATGATTCAGTTGCTTCGGACGAGGACTACGCGCATCTCATCGATATCGATGTGAGTTTGCTTTTGAATAAGATAACAAAGGACATTTAGATAAGATAATTCAAGAATATTCTTTATTGTACACTAGAGCACATGACATAAACATTTTAAAAATACACCGTACAATTGGCGGCCTCATTGCTAAAAGCAATTTCTTCCATACAACCCTATGACGGAAAGTTGCTGTAGGAAAATGAGACATTTACTGTCTTATCAAACATACATACATAAACTCACGCCTGTATCCCAGTGGGGTAGGCAGAGGCCAGGGACTGCCACTTGGCACGATCCTGACAGATCACTTTCGCTTCCTCAACATTCATTCATTAGTCGTTGCATACACGCGCACGCCGGTTTCGGGTGCTAATCAAAATACAACTTAAAGCAAAATACGACTTAAAGAACGTTATGAAATGAAATAACAAGCCAAGTGGCACTGACTCAGCTGGTGCTGTCCCAAGGAGCGCTCTTCCCAAGGTGCTTCTGTGATGTTCGTTTCTTAGTTTTTACAGGATTGTAATTGAAAAGGGAGTGCATCATGCACAAGCAAATAATTCGCACGCATACAAATAAAGCTAGCACAGCCAATTACGTACGGCCAATATCCGTGTACACGAGACACGTGGCAAACCCTGCTCTCTCTGACTACCCCTCCGGGATACTGGCGGGAGTTTATTGTAAGCACTCGGATCATAGCCCATACCGATCTTGTATAGCCTGTATTTCGAATATCGAAGTCACAACGACAAGGTTCCATCCCGATGTGATCGCGCTTAGATTTTATTGCAAAATACATTTTTGTGTAAATTTTTATTCTGACACTTTTAACACATGTGAACTGTGTCTCGTCACAAGTTATAGGGACAAAACATTGGCATAGGCCCATTAGTAGGTACATATTTGTTTCAAAACTTCTTTATCTCTTCAAACAAATGTGTTTCATTTAACACTTTCTGAAAAAGGTGCTGAACAAAACAGAAAAAAACACATCGTTGCTTTGGATATTTCCATAAGTATGTTAATTTTTTTTCCATTAATAGATGACGAATATAGTCCCCAAGGCCGGAGACTCCGTCGCGTCAAGCTACAACCCGTCCCTCCCGATCGAGCACTGCGGCGCCCAGCTGCGCACGATCCGACCGCCCGCCTCGCTTCAGACACCCGCTCCCGTACAGAAAGTACAAATCGAGTGCCTCAAAAAGGAACTAGACAATCGAGACTCGACGATAAGCGAACTGAAAAGCCAACTGAAGAACCTACAAACTATTGTCGAGCAGTTGACGAAAGAAAACAGCGTCCTGAAGACCACGAGCAGCTTCGACGATCAAAGCGTTATATCGCAAAGCTCCGTCTCTATACTCGAGTCGACGGCGAGTAACGGCTTAGAGAACGCCTCGAAGCCTCAGGAGCGGGGGAAGAGCCTCGAGACGGAGCAGATGACGCGTTCTGCCGAGGAAGAGATGAGGCTAACGGTGAAGGGCCAGCGGCCGGTCAGTATGTATGAGACTAGAGAGGGCCCACGGAATAACTGGCAGGTTACTAAACACCAGGTACTAATTCATTAATTGATACTAATTTTACTACGAAGTGGCGCCGAACTCGTTAGCAAGTTTTTTGGGAGGCATTCTAAATATGGTTTAGAACCATATATTGGTTCTATTGGTTTAAAAATTGGTGGGTTTTTCTACCAAAAATTACTTTACTTTGATAAACAAAGCATATTAGCAAAAAGTTATAAAAAAACTTTCGAGCGTCTTTTGGTCATCACCGGGCAACTCAGTCACTTGTTTACGAATATTATTATTATTTATTTCATAACAGATCCCGCCCTTTTTTATTACATGATACACTCCTAAATGTGTGTATCTCAAATGCATCTTATCTATTTATCTACTTCGTATCACTTTGATTTGTGATCACGATTTCGAACATTAAAACCGCATAATGTACAAAAATGTTATACCATTACATATAAATCTTTTTTTATATATAAACATTAATTGCTGTTCGTTGGTCTCGCTAAAACTCGGCACACAGCACGGCTGGACCGATTTGGCTAATTTTGTTTTTTTTTAATTTGTGAAAGTACAGAGATAGTTTAAATGGTGTCAAAAAAAGATAGATAGATAGGTAGGTGATACCAAGTTCACCGATTCAACTAGCTAATTGTTAATTAAGACGAAAATAACATTCCTTTAAATATTGCTAACGACTTCAAGTTCACTGTGTAGTGTAGTTTGGTTAAGTAGATTAGTTTAACAATGGGTGCGATTTTGCAGTGACTATAGCTAATACGACTGTTACTTTGTAGCTATTAGCAACAAGTTACTGCCAGAATCGCACTTAAAAAGTAGATAGAATTAGTATTTTTTACCTTGTAGAAACTAACGGTATAGAAGTAGAATCACCTGTTAGCTTGTTACTCAATAGGCTTAATTGGGCAGTGTACCGAAAATTTATTTCCGAAAAAAATATTTCCTCCCCCAGAAAGATATTGCCTGATAGTTAGGAACTCACTTTTTACATTTTAAGTACGGTTTCTAAACTGAGAATTTCACAAAGCAAACACTGAAGTATTAGAAGTCTATCATCATCAGCCATTTGACGTCCACTGCAGGACATAGGCCTCCTTCGTGGTTTTCATAACCATGAGAGGTTTTACCATAATCGCCACGCTTGGCAGGCGGGTTGGAGTATGCGGTTGAAATCTCAGGAAGACTCTGCTGCCCGTCTCCTGGTAATTGATTTCCTTAGTTGCCTTCTACGACATCCACGGAAGGAAACGGAGTGATGCTATTCCAAATCCGGCGCCATACGGAAAGGCCACCCTGTAATGATAGTTGTAAGTTTTATGAAATAAATAAATAAATAAATAAAATAAATTATTCTTAAGATTTCTCAAAGAAGATCGATACTGGGTTAATTCGATCTTCTTTGAGTTGAGTGATCGATATTGATGTTAATTTAGAAACTGGGGTATTATTTCGTAACCCTAAAGATGAAGATTATTTCATTGTCAAACATGTGCCCTACAGTGGGACGTATATATGAGACGTATATACGTCCCACTGTAGGGCACAGGCCTTCTCTCTCGGAGAGGGTATAGGCTTAATCACCACGCGTGCCCACCGCAGATTGGCGATTTCGAGTGCTGAGGTATATGAATAGCTCAGACACTCAGGTTTGTGGACTACGAAAAAGCCTTCGATTAGATTGAGATATGGCCGGTATTGAATCTCTCCAGCGGTTCCAAATCAACCATCGCTACATCGAGATGCTGAAATGTTTGTACAAAAACGCCACAATGTCAGTCCAAGTGCAGAATCAGAATACGAATCCTATTGATTTGCAGCGCGGAGTGAGACAGTGAGATGAAATATCTCCGAAACTGTTTACAGCTGCACTTGTAGACGTATTCGAACTTCGTCTGGAGCTTCTAACTTCTTAAAATGAACATGGACAAGACTAAGATAATGTCGAACTCCCATGTAGCTACTCCTATCAACGTTGGCGGCTCTGACCTCGAAGTTGTCAGTTCACTGCGTGATCGAATCAGGAATGAGGAGATCCGCAGAAGAACCCGAATAAATAATATAGCTCGAAGAATTGCTCAGTTGAAGTGGCAGTGGGCGGGGCACATAGCTCGGAGAACTGATGGCCGTTGGGGCGGAAAAGTTCTGACCTGGCGACCGCGGACGGACGACGCAGCGTGGGAAGGCCCCCCACCAGATGGTCTGACGACCTGGTTACGGTAGCGGGAAGTCGCTGGATGCGGGCGGCACTACACCGGGAATCTTGCAAAACCATGAGGGAGGCCCATGTCCTGCAGTGGGCGTCAAATGGCTGATGTTGATGATTTATATTTCATAATTTATTAATAAACACATCGCCCTATTGCAAGACTTGCTGTCCCTTATTTTCCGTTAACATTAACGGTCTTATTTATAAAAAACACGATACCTTGAAAATCCTCCTGAGAGGGCCTCCCCGTTTAAATAGTCTGCAGTAAAGGGAAAAACGTAACCACAGATTAAATTAACTGCGTCTGAGGATCGAGTTTTTTATAAATAAGACCGTTAAAAACTGCACCCAAAAAACAAGCCTTAGAATCCCCAACAGCCTGACTAACTCCCGCTCGTTCCAGCTGACCACCCTGTCGGGGCTGGACCGGTCGCTAACGCAGAGCGTGCTCGAGGGCGGCGCCGCTGCCGGCGAGGGCACAGCCTTGGTCATGCCCAGCGCTGAGATGGTGAACCGGAAAGCTGAGGTGGGTCTCTTTTACACACTCAACATTCACTATTTTTTTGAATTTTATTTTAGGGGGTATCTTAGTTTGGGACCAGAACAAGTGATTGTGTTGTGTGAAAGTTATTATTATTCGACAATTTGATAAAAGAATACGATTGAAATGGAAGTAGAAACCATTTATTGACATATTAAGACAAATTGGTTGAAGTTCACTTCGTACGGTGTCGTTTGGCGGAACAAAAACGAAGTTATTAAATTTTACCTTTCGTCGATAATGCACTTACGACAAGAAGCTTCTGTTGAAGACTCCTTGGAATCGTATTTTATGATGATGTTTATATATTTTTCCTTTTGTTGACTGTTCTCTCTCACGTCACTCATCTTTGTAATATTCTTGCTGTCACCATCTCATTGCCCATTTATTCTGCTATTTTTCTATTATACTTCGTTTTACCGGTTTTACTCAATTTTCTTTCATTATACAGTCCATTCCTCAACAGCAGAATGAAATTAATACAAATTCAATTGTCTCGATTTTTCCCTTTAGAAGTATGGCCTCTATATAGGTCCCACTGCAGGGCACAGACATTTTCTCAGATAGATAGTACGGGCTTAATCAACACGCGCGCCCACCGCGGATTGGCAATTTTAAGCATTGTGTTATACTAAAAAAAATGCAAACGTTGTGGTTCTAGATGAGTGACATATAAAAATTATTCTCTTTAATTCATTGCAAATTTTTGCATTAGGCACCATTGTGTTTTGTCCATTCACATTAGATTCACATCCAAGTGGAAAAACTGTTAGCAGAATGTTGTGGACGCCGAGACGGGTTAGGTTAAATTAGGCTCGCAGTTAGGTGTAGGCTGAACCAGGCATTTTTATATTGTGTAAATGTAGCGAACCCCTGAATGTGTTAGTTTAAGTTAGGTTCGTAGATAGCTGTATGCTGAACGAGGCCATTTAAATATTATGTAACATGTGTAAATATTGTGTAAGACCAGTGGAATATTCCAGAAACATCTGTGATTGGTCGAACGGCTGGCCCGAATAGTATATAAGCCGGAACATTCTCTGTATTAGCATGAGCTTTCAGTTAGCTACTACACCACACTGAACCTGGAAGAAATAAACAGCTACCAAGAACCACTGGAAGTTTGCATCATCACCTTATACAGTCCACACCCCACTTACAGACACTTTGAATACGTTTTACCGCTACATTAGTGTTTAACGTTTGTAATAATTTCTGGCCTATTGATTTTGTTCCGTTTCTTACCTATATGTATGTAGATGGCGATAAAAAAACTATCTGTTTAACACTTTACCAGGTCGTGGTGTATTGGATGCCACTTGAACCTTATCACCTTGAAATAAAGTATAAAAACAACAAAAGATTCTTAGTACCCGTGTCTGGCTAAGGGTTTATGTATTCTACGTTTATGATTTTTACCTCTTTGTATGTCGGTGGCGGTGAACAACTGTCCGGTTGGTTCCAGGTGGTGACTCGAAGTATCCAGGAGCTGTGGTCGGCGGCGCGCGAGCAGCACCCGCGACTCCCAGAGCGTGGCGAGGGCATCCGGCAGGCTGTCAGGGCGCTGTTGGCTCTGTTCCCGCAGGTATGTGGCACACCCAGCTCCTGGCGCTGTTTCCGCAGGTATGTGGCACTCCCAGCTCCTAGCTCTGTTTCCGCAGATATGTGGCATTCCTAGCTCCTGACTCTGTTTCCGCAGGTATATGGCACTCCTAGGTCCTGGCTCTGTTCCCGCGGGTATGTGGCACTACCAGCTCCTGGATCTGTTTCCGCAGATATGTGGCATTCCTAGCTCCTGACTCTGTTTCCGCAGGTATATGGCACTCCTAGGTCCTGGCTCTGTTCCCGCGGGTATGTGGCACTACCAGCTCCTTGCTCTGTTTCCGCAGGTATGTGGCACTCACAGCTCCTGGATCTGTTCCCACAGGTGTGTGACACACCCAGCTCCTTGCTCTGTTTCCGCAGGTATGTGGCACTCCCAGCTCCCGGCTCTGTTTCCGCAAGTAATGGCAGTTCCAGGTGGTGACCTGGAGCATTCAGGAGCTGTTCCTGCAGGTTTGGTCTTTGCCTCCAAACCGCTCTGAAACTATGCAAACTATGTCGGAAACAGAAAGGAAATATCTCCTCTTCTCTTGGTGCTCGTAATTTTTGTATTTGTGGCATTAAATACATACAAGATATAAATACAACAGGAGTAGGTATTTGTTCGTGATGTCTTTGCCTGGTTACCATAGCATATTTTTACTATTTGACTTGTCCTGACAAGTGGTTGTGTTGTGTGGGAGTTCTCATTAATACCTAGTCTGTTAATTTTTGTGGACGCCCGACCACGTCAACAGCCGAGCGCGACTTCGGCCAAACATTAAACTGTTTTTGTCTCAACAGTCGTGTCCGGAGCGCGACCTGAACCTGGTCCTCACGGAGCTGCGAGCGGCATGCGAAGAGGTCTCTATCGCATGCGCTGCTCCCTCGCCCCTGGATGAGGTCCGCTCTGCCGCCTACGACCTGGCAAAGGCCACCAAGCTACTCGTCACACACTTCCACGCGGAGCACTCGTAGCGATCGGGCCAATACTACTACAGCACGGTGTAGGCTGCAGTGGTATTGTGAAAGTGTTAGGTAAGTGTTGGACCTGTCCGCGGCCGCCGGTGGTTGGTTAGTTAGTTGGAGCTGAGATTCCCGCACTTAGCCTCAAAGTTGGGCCATTGACTACCGTGTTGGCTGCAATGGTATTGTAAAAGCTAGTAGGTAACTGTCAGACCTGTGCGCCACGCCGCCGGTCGTTGGTTAGTTGGAGCTGAGATTTCCGCACATAGGTTCGTAGTTGGGCCATAGCAAGCGCTGTAGTATGTGAACACCTCAGACACTCGGGTTTCCTCACGATAGTGTCCTTCGCAGTTAACGAGTGGTATTGCTACTGCGTATTCACAAATCCACGTAACTTATACTCCGTTTCACGAGTCGAACTCCCAGGGAACCAAATACTCGCATCTCATTGGCGCGCGGCTAGATAAGCGAAGACGGTCCGCTATTGAAGTGGCTATTGAAGGTCATGCGCATTAACCAATGGGCGCACATGGACGATTTTTGTTTTGGGAGCTCGTTTCGTGGAATGGAGTATACTGAACAAAGTCTTGGTACCTACATAACTTACTCGGTACTTGGTATGTATTCAAACCCAAGGATTCGAGCTCACTCATGTGGGGTAAGTGTTCTACTGATGTGCTGCCATCGCCGGTGGTTTTGGGGATACCGCGCCGCCGCCGGCCTTCCGCATTGGCTTGAAATCGTCGCGGCTTTATTTCATAATTGATCAAATTTGACAAAATAAACAAATTAGGGCCGTTTTTTACTAAGTTCTAAATCTGTAGAGCTACGTACACGCAGTTCACGCCAATTACGCCGAGGCCGCTGACTATTTTCCTCTTACACCGTCGCTGATTTAAGTTGCATCGGCGCACACGTCTAGTAAGTGTACTGGTAGTGCAAGTCGCGAATCATCAAATAATTAATTATAATTTGATTTGTCAAAATTGAATTGAACTGTTTAAGGCACGTTAAACATTTGCACTGAACTCAATTAATACTAAGCGGCGTATCTGCCTGTAATTGGGATGTACATATTATTATCTTGTACTTGTGTTAAATTTTACTATTATCCTGTTGGCGGAGCAAATAAATAAATAAATAATTTTGCGACGACTTGGTGGTAATGAAGTAGTGGCTTCGTGAGGTTTAAACGACTCTTCCATCGAATTTTTCATCGCCAGATAGCGCCCAGTGTTTTTTTTGTGTTTTAACGTTATTTAAAACTGTTATATCAATATTAGCGGACGCGGCATACGCTGTTATGCTATATTAATTAGCCTACGACCTATTTTCAGAGCTACCAAATATACACAAAAAATTACATTTTTTATCGGTGAATATAACAAATATGTCACACGTG
The DNA here is from genome assembly GCA_963969515.1 of Yponomeuta evonymella. Lineage (NCBI taxonomy): Eukaryota > Metazoa > Arthropoda > Insecta > Lepidoptera > Yponomeutidae > Yponomeuta > Yponomeuta evonymella. The sequence goes on along the minus strand of OZ018346.1, from coordinate 19,985,897 downwards.
GTTTTTATATTAGATTATTACCAGACTGGTAAAATTTCAAATCACTTATTCGGTGATTGAAAAAAATCCTTTAGTGTTTGCTATAAACTATCTGCCTCATCTACTCTCAGCAAAGAAGGGCGTTAGCTTTAGCTCTGTCAAATATAATAGGTCTTATTTATAAAAACACGATTCCTCGAGAGAACTAATCAGAGGCAGTTTAAATAATCTGTGGTTACGTCTTTCCTTTTAACACAGACTATATAAACTGCCTCTGAGGAGAATTTTAAGGAATAAGCCTGCAAACGTCTGTGGGCTTACCTATCGAAGGATTTAATATAAGAAAGAGTAGTGGAATAGTTTTTTGTGAAGCATTTTTCGTACTTCTTGAAAATTACAAAATTTTAGTATCAGTTTCAATATCAACGCCAATTTGGTCCGTCGGACTAACTTTTCTGTGGAGACGATCCACCTTTATTAGTAATGTAATGAGATTATAGTGGGACTGAGTGTATTTACAGTCGTATTAAAGTTTTGTTATTACATATTATTAAATCATTTATAACGTAATTATCGTACAAATAGAGGTCGTATGTATTTTCTACTAAACGTGTTTTGTATGAAGCACTATTATAAGTTTACATACTGTATGAACAAACAATTTGAGATAAAAAAAACTGCCAAAATTATATAGTAATCAGAAGCTATTATAATGATAAAACTTTGCGGTTATATAAAAATATTTACTTGCATTATAGTTGTAGTAAATTCATGTCTATTTTGTGTGAAGCGAACAAGTATTATCAAAGTTAATCGAAACATAAGTAAATTATTAAAGTTTAGAAATTAAAACTTAGACTGGACAGGATATATATACTGCAATAATTTTGTGTGGTTTGGAAGACATAGCAAAAAGAACGTGCCTGACGATAGCTGTCGAATACGCTAGTTTGATTTTCTTAAAAACGCACTTTTCTAAAATATCTCGCATCAAACTCGAATCTATTGGAACCATTAGTAGCCATCCAGAGCGATGCGTGCGTGCCGCGGGTCCGCGGGTCATTGTTCTGTTAGACGGAGAGGCGGTACTAAATGTTGGCGCATTTTTTTTAACAAGATTTCTCAACTATTATTATTTTTTATTTACTACGTAATACTTACTTAAAAGTAATAGTCTAAATAGATGCCATTTTCAATGACTAATTACATAACCGCGGCTTTCAAACCACGCAGAAATGAGCGTGTATAAAAAGAGATTCGCTTAGTAACTTAGGAATGGCTATTGTGATAAGTACAAAAATAAAGTGTTATAATATAACATGAGTTAAAAGTTGTAATTAGTCGAAATATTTATGCGACGCATTTGTTTTATGATCTACGAATAGTTAAAAATTGTATGCTTGATGCTCGCAAAATGAAAGGCCACATGAACTTTGCTCAGACTTATACCAACCCCCGGTTTCTCGTACACTAAGAATTTTATTTTTTAATTAGGGCATGTTAACACTTGACCCTGTCAAGTGTTAACCTGTACTGATTAAAGAAAAATATTGTTTTTAGTATCTACAGCCAAGAACCATAGACCAACACCCTAGGACTACATAGCATTTACGCTGGTAACGGTACTTTTTGGCATAAATGCTATGTAGCCTGGGGCTCCTTGATCCTAATTTTTCGGTCGTAGGTACTAAAATCACTATTTACATAATTGAGAGATTTGTGAATCACTCTTCGCAAATACAATCCGTACGAGAAGATATTGTGATTTGAACGCGCTTATCTATCGACTCGAATGTCCATGAAGCGAAAGCGGTCTGTCAGGATCGTGGCAAGTGGCAGACCCTGGTCTCTGCCTAGCCCTCCGGGATGCAGGCGTGAGTTTATGTTATGAGAAACCGTGGGTCTCTTAGCTCGATGAGTCTGAAGAGTCGCAATATCCAGTGTCAGGCCCTCACTTCACCGTACATTACAGAATTGAGAATTTCACTTACACTTAAAGCATCAGTTTGTCTCGCCAGGTTAGATTAGATTAGAACTCTTTATTGTACACACAATATATTAAAAGGCTTACATATCTGAGTTTTGCCGCATACAATTTCTGAAAAAAAATAACCATTCTTAACTATCGAAATTCTTTGTTCAGAAATCGTATGTTTTCAAATGGTCTGAAATAAAACTTATATTTAGGCCGATTTGCACCGCTTTATTACATGTGGCTTTACAGCATTTGTCTGAAATTCTTCATACAAAATCGAATTTAAATGGTTATATCAGAAATCATAACCTGTTTTACAGAATAATCTTTGCAAAAAGTGTCAGACCCGTCTGTCAATTATGTTAATAGTGATTTTTAGGACTAACGTCCGAGAACCTAAGATCGCGGTCCTGGGACCGAATGGCTATTATGTCAAAAACGGCCGTTTTGGGCGTCAATGCTGTCTAGGTTTTTCGTCTTAAGTTCGCGGCCATGGGTCCTAAAAATCGCTATTAACATGATTGAGAGATTTATCTGACACTTTTTGTAAAACTCATGATCTGTAAAAAAGATATGTTTTTTTTTTAATTGTTGGCGCTAGTATGGAGCCTCTTAAAGAAGTTGTGCAAACGGCCTCAATATATTTTATCATTTTTGTCCAGAATTCTTTGGCCACTGAAACGTTTTATTTTGTGATGTGGTGATTTGAACAAGCGCTTTCGATAGACAGAAATATGTACAGCATCTAGAGGCAAATAACGCGAATGAAGTAGAAGTGTATACATTCTAAGCATATTATATTAATTGTAATTGCGATATTTTATTTCTAAAACTTGACTGTTGTGAATCAAGGTTGATTGATATAGATGACGTATTATTTAAACAAGATGCTAAATATAACCTTTAGGTATATTAACATAAGCGAACAAAAGTATACATGATAGTTGTTAATTGACTTCCATTTATAGAGTTATTTTAGTTAGGTTTTAAAGTTTTATATTATTCAACTAATCAAGTGCCATACCCATGTAGATTTGGGTTAGAAATTGTTTAACATGTTTCATATTGTTCGGATTGGTGCATCCACAACTTGTGTGAGTTTCCATAGCTTGTCCTCTTCCTAAGCATAATATTAAACTTATATATCACATGTAATATTTTACTCTAGCTTTATTAACGCATTGTACTGTATATCTTTTCTAATCTCTTGAGCTATTTGAATAATGATAACACTAATACAAACGTCTTCTAGACGAACTTATACTTGGATCAGTCTAGCGCATATATTACGTGCACCAATTCCTGAACGATTCCAATAGTCTAATGGGGAACTTGCGTCTTACTAGATTGCAGTGACTTTTCTTTATACCATAGAAATCATATAAGCACCTAGGAAAAATTTAAAAATAAAACAATAAAAATATTTTTTTCGGGGTCACACAATATGCAAAAAATTAAGTTACTCTAATAACATAAAAAATATTAGATTTCGTTTTGTCATTGAATTCTGAACGTTTTCTTATAAGGGTGTGCGTGCATAAAAACATACGCTTCATACATTATAAGCGTTACGTTTGGGAGTAACGTCATAGTCTAAGCTCGATTTATATGGCGCGTTTTAGTACCACGTGACTATATTGACTTTTCGACTGGTTCTATTATAAAAAGTATTAGTCGCAGAGAAAAAAATAAACCACGTTTATTTATCTTTTAACGTGTCCTCTCCTGTTCTATTAAAACATTTTTAGTGCAAGTTCTCCATTGTCAAATTCCATTCTAATTCCTATCGCAAACGTCCGCTTTCGACAGGATTTGGTGCGCATAATTAGGCCTCTGACCGCTAAAATGTACGCATTCTGTGCTAATATGACGTTCAAAAGTAGATATACAGAGTAACAAGTATTGTCTTAATGTTTCCGCGTCTGTCCTATCGCGAGCCCGGTGTTGCCCTGTACTGTAGGTACCGTTCGCTCCGAATTGATACAATCGTGCCTAAAATGTTGATCTATATTCGTACATTTGTTAGAGATAAGTTTAACCATAAATTCAATAGTTTAACACATTTATATATCAGTTGTGTAGTTTTTATATGACTATGTTGTACTATAGTTAGTAACGTGATGGAGTCAAGTGGAGTAAGATTGGCAAAAGGGTAAGAGCGACCATTGGTCTTATGTTTTCGCTGGTTTATATGTTACAAAATATAACGTAAATGATGGATGAAGAGGCCTTGTTATAGTTTGAGTATTAGCCAATGGTCGCAACCCCAGTGTCCAATTTACCAAACAAGACTTTGATAAAATTTTAATAGAAATCGTATTAGCTTTCTTACTGAAATTGATGAGTATTTGTGATGATCACTTTATGTGCCAATGTTTAAGTAAAAGACTTAGTTTAGAATTTTTATCGCTATAAAGAAAATGCACTTATTATGTAAAACTCCTGTTTCCCACACACGTCACACTGCAAGCACATAAGTAAGACATAAGATATCCGTGACTCGAGCCTAATTAACTTTTTACACGAGACGATACAACAATATTCACAAAAGTACAGTTACTTAACATTTCCAGGGGAACAGGATGCCCAATGCGAAAACTAAAATTTCGTATGTTTCACATTGTATTAAATTTTATTAATTGAATATACATATTGATGATTACGCCTGGCTTTTTATAGGTATTTGTAAGATTCCAACCACCCCTCCTCGACTGTCTCTCAAGCATGTTCGGCAAATATGTCATTCATGTAGATTTTTGTTTTTACTATCCACAACCGAGAACATATGGCCAAAGACCTAGGACTAGATAGCATTTGCGCTAGAAACGGTAGTTTTTGGTAGAAATGCTATGTAGCCCCAGGGCCTCGATTCTGTTAAGTGTATTGTAGTATAATGACAGGTGCACTGTCGGTTCACGTGACGTGTTTTTTCATACCATTGACGCCTAGAAGGTATGATACGCGTGCCCGCGTAGACTCGCCATGTTCATGCAGTTGTCATGATACTACAATGCATTAACAGAATCTAGGCCCAGGTCCTTTATCCTAGGTTTTCGGTCGTAGACCCTAAAAAACACTTTTGACATAATTGAGGGTTTAGTAAGTCACTCTTCGTAAATACGATCTGAGAAAGAAGATATGATTTGAACGGACTTATCTGTGAACACGATAGAAATATATCAATGTCGATGAAGCGAATGAGGTTGGTCAGGATCGTGGCAAGTGGCAAGTCCTGGTCTCTGCCTACCCATCCGGGATACAGGCGTGAGTTTATGTACGTATAATTATTTATTTTGAAATTTTAAATTGAAAAATGGCTTGATAATCGCAAAAAAAATGCTAAATTAACTCAAAATTATTGTATAATATTGACATAGTTTTATTTTGTAAGAAATATGTACAAAACAGGTAAGTACCAAATAATGATATAATATTGACATTATGTAAACCTAGAGAGCAGCAAACTGTCCGCTAAGCCCGAGTCATGCATGTCGCGTCTGCAGTAGGGAAGGGCCTCTGGTGGGTGTGTGTGTCGCCTCGGCTGGCCCTTGCCCTTTGCCGTCACTACTGCGTAGTCCGCGTCGCACGATTGCATTCATTGTTCCACTCACCGACTCGGCGCTCGATGCATTTCTATAAAGGTTACTGCGTAGGAGTGTAAATTATGTAAACATGTATTCGTAAATGAAAGAGGGCATTTTTTGTATCAAATATATTAAGATTTTGTTTTTATAATATGAAATTCAGCACACATACGTACTGCATAATTATTCTGTGTATAGCTTCTTAGAATTTTGTACATAATTAAGGTAAGTACACAAAACGTTGAACAAAATATTAATGCCTAATTACAATAAAAAAACGGCGTCTAATTGACGAAAATTACATCCAAAACAAGAGCTGGCGTCAAGGTCGTAATTATTGTAGCCATTGGACAATAACATAAATAACTGAAGCTTCATTCCTAAATGAGATCTCAAGCTTCAAGGCTGTAGTGATCCGGTTACTTTTTGTCGAATCATTATTGAGGTCCATAATAAAGTAAATTCTCAGGCCGCCCACAATTATTTGACCTTTAAAAGTCTTACCGACGGTTTCTGAATATAAGATTAAGACAGGATTTTTCAATAGTCAGATAAAACTTAACTGGAGAATGAAACTGATGTTTTCACTGTCTTGTCGTATGATTTAGACGGTGATAGCATGCAATTTATTCTCTTGTTAAGTTTAATCTGACTATTGAAAAATTGGTCCTTAGTAGATAAATAGACACTTAAGTACATATCGTTCCGTCTCGTTCTTTTTTTAAGCAATCTAATGAGATATGACGTGTAGATATTATACTGATGTATTCACTGACTGAAATTGTGAATTCAGAAACCGGTGCTTAGTATGTACTCTATGCTTGCTATATAGTAGGCAATACCTTTTGTTTAGAAGGAGCGTAGAAGAAACGAGAAGGATAATAGTCGACAGCAAACTGACATTTTCGCTGCAAAGTTGCAAAATCTTCCGCAAGCAATCGAGCAGAAATTTTTATAAAGGTCATGGCTGCTGTCAACTATAAGAAAATAATTTTTAAAACATAGGTATAGCGGTTATTTTTTGTAAACAGATGATTAGAAACAATAATTTAACAAAGCATTTCTTCCACTTCTGCTTGTTATGGTTGATTATATGATTGGTCCACAACACACATCATAGGACCAACCTTAACTCGAAATATGTTCCAAATAGATAAAAATGTACAGAACCCGTACTTTTTGTAAACGCAATAACATTCATTGCATGAATGATTGAAATGACAGCGAAATGATGACGAAACTATTCAAAATATCCGGAACCAGATTGCTGTCTGCTTATTTTGTGATGGCATTATGTGATTAGCGTTAGACAGAATCTATCGCGTATCAAGTTGTTTGCTCTGCTCTGGAGAAACCGAGGAAATCTCGTATGCTAGGCGACATAGCACTTTCGATTTGTGTTGGGTGCCTGTAATTGCGTGTGGTGCGTTGGATATACCTAAGTACAATAAGGCATGCGATGGACTTCTAATTAAACACTGCCGATGGCTAGCTCTGTGATCCGATAGTTCGGCTTTGAGCTCATTTTGAATCAATCGCTAGTCGAACCACTTGTTTTTATAAGAGTTTAAAGCAGATAAAATATCCACTAATTTATTTAGTCTAGACTACTCTAGACAGTTTATGTGCAAGTAGGTACTTAGGTACTCGTAGCATAATCACCGAATTATGTCGACTAACATAACATGTCCATATGCTAACAACTTCTCCAAAGTAAGATAAGTACATTTCATGAATGCTTTGACTTACGGTAATAACAGATTTGCATAAGAATAGAGCTAAAATGCGCTATTGTTCTAAATATTCCACTCTACATGAAAAATGTTCAATGCCTCGTTAGGCGGGCACAGACTTGTCGAACGCAGGAGACTGACGATACTCGTCTTCCAACATGTTTAATACCGATCTTGGTACTAATGCACAACATGCTAGGGGCATTGAATTTAAAATTCAATGCTAGGGGAGTAGAACCAGCATTGGCGTATCTAGGGTTATTTTCCAGAGGGAAGAAACTGTGGTTTATGACACCAATTTCCAAAGCATGCATGCATTACCCAATATGCTGGGGTGTGCACTAACGTTCTGCGATGTAATGGCCAATGAGAACCAGTGATTGTAATATTTGTAAGGCAAAAAAACGGAACTAGATCCGGATCTGTGGGCAGAGGTTTATAATTTATACAATCTGTAACAATATTTCTCTATGTCGCGATATCCATATCCTGTTCCATACTTATACGTGGGAATGGACATGTTATAACTTTATAAGTGTAGCAAAAAACCTGAAAATGGTTTTCCTACCGGGAACACAACACAAGCAATGATCGCTTGGCCTGTACCCAGGTTAGATGTTGGATACAAACAATTCAGTTAGTCAATCAGGGTTGGTCGATGGCCCTATCTGCCCTCGTATTACGTGACTATTCCAAAGTGTCAAAATGTATTTGACAATGTATTTGACAGTTCGGTGTAGGTTAAATCTGACAACTCCATAGAATAGTGAACTTACGTGGTAGCGCCCCTGACAGATTCCTGACGTTTGCTATTCGATTAGCAGTTGAATAGGAATCTTTCAGGATTTGGTGCACTTAATTACGCGGCTGTTTAGTGTGCAATGATTGGCACACTGAACCGTTTGTTCGCATACGTTCCTTCGTTCGCTTCGGTCTGTCTGTACCCAGAATTTGCGTTAACTTTTACGGTGTGAAAATGTTCGTGAGTTAACGACTGTTGTGTTGACATGACACAAATTATAAAATTGCTCCGTTTTAGGCTCGGGTCGAAGAAAGCGGATCGCATTGGCATGCACTGGCAGAATATCTTTCTATCATACTTTCTTTCTAAGTGCTATTAGCTCCCACAAGTATTTAACATACTTGGATAGGGTTCTTTTGCGGAATTACGAATTCCAACACGAAACACTGTTGGAATTATTTCATTTCGTGCATTCCAGTCAATAGCCCTGTAAGGTAGAATTCGAGACGTAACTATTTTATAAAATTCACGATTCAAAGTGGTATCTATCTAGTATATCGCGAGCCACTTCTTCCACCGCCAGCCCCCACCAACCACCTCAAGAGCACTTCCAGATACAAATCGCCTGGTTCCCGCCAAAGTAGAGGTAGCATATCGTCGTACATTCGTAGGTCACTTCGAAGCCGTAGCTCTCTCCGACCACGACGTGGAAGGCCGGGCCGAACTTTTTGTCCATGGCCTCTTTGACCATCTTGGCTGCCAGTTCGTTGTTCATCGAGAACTTTTCGCAGGCCGTCACGGACAGCTCGACAGCCTCTGTACGCATCTCTTCGGACATGTCGGAGTGCTGAAAAGAAGGGCGTTGGTTAGTCCAGTCAGTGATTGCGGGATAAGTTTTTCTTCGTTAGAATTTAGGCAGATTAGACAATTTCACTATATTTCTTTCCATATGGAGCAATAGAAATTACCATAGTTCTGTAATTGTCATCTTTTCCTTGTGTACAATACAGAATATTTTATTCTACGTATTAGATAAAGTAAAAAATTAAAACGCAATAATAAACGTCATTAAAATTGTTATCGTAAGAGTGGACACGACATTCATGGCCGAATACTGAAACGTCTCTCAAATAATAGGGGTTAAAGTATGAAATTACCGTTTTATTGCAATAGGTTCTTTGAATTGACATAGAATCTTCATGGTTTGAGGTTTTCGAATGAAACATTTTTTCAAATGGTTGCTATGATGTCTTTTTTTAAAAAATGTGAAACATTTGAATATCGACTTTCAATTGTTTTTGTTATTCAATTTAGACAAGAAAGATGGATACTGCGAAAATTCGAGTGATTTTTGAATACGAGTTCCGACGCGGAACTAACGCGGCAGAAACAGCCCGCAATATCAATGCTGCGTTTGGAGAGGGGTCTACTAATGAACGCACCGTGCGATTTTGGTTTAAACGCTTTCGTGATGGAAATTTCGACTTAAAGAACGAGCCACGAGGAAGACCGCCCACACAGGTGAATAACGATGAATTAAGAGAGATAGTGGAAGCCGACCCTAGTCAAACTACCCAGGAATTAGCGGCATGGTTTAACGTTACCTTACCCACAATATTGACTCACTTGCGACAAATCAATAAAATAAAAAAATACGAAAAATGGGTGCCTCATAATCACTCGAATTTTCGCAGTATCCATCTTTCTTGTCTAAATTGAATAACAAAAACAATTGAAAGTCGATATTCAAATGTTTCACATTTTTTAAAAAAAGAACATCATAGAAACCATTTCAAAAAGGTTTCATTCGAAAACCTCAAACCATGAAGATTCTATGTCAATAAAATTCAAAGAACCTATTGCAATAAAACGGCAATTTCATACTTTAACCCTAATATTTAACGACTGCTTAAATATCTAAGTAGTTCTCAAACCCAAATTTCGTATACTTGTCCCAACAATCGTTTTACCACATTTGCTCCAGATCTGTATACCTATTGCAGATAATACAGTACTATAGTACCCACTTAGTGGGATCAAACAAACACAAGGGAGGCGCGTTGCAGAAGAAAAACAAACAATAGTTAAGTGGATTTCGATTAGGTACGTAAGATACCGATCGAACCGGATGTTCCCTTTGTGCTTCTTACGGCGAGAGCATCTGTTAAAACAAACATATCGCTTGTTTGTAATGGAAAGTGGAATGACATGAGATACCTCCCGGCAGGCCCGGATCTAGGGTGGGGGGCGAGCGAGGGCAGACGCGTTCCTTACATCACGGGAAAAATGGGGCCCTCGGCAGAAAAATAAAATTTACATTCGAAAATTAACGGGTGAACTACTATAAAAAAAAAACGTAACATCATGGCATACAATATAATTTGGTATATATAATTAGGTATCTCAAATAAAATATTAAATGTAGTATTTTTTTGTATAATAAAATGGCATACCTAGTAGGTATGCTTTCCCCTGTACTTGTAGTATACGACGATATTACTTGCCAAATTTCATAGTTCTAGGTCAACGCAAAAGTACCCTATATATTTTGATTCCCTTGAGTGTCGAAATAGAAGTTTTTTGCGGCATAAACGGCCGTATCTTTTTTTTATTCGTTAACTTAGAAGATTGATTTTTTTTTCACAGCTTCAGGGCACTGTAGCCCTAAGTACTATATGGTTTTAATTTCAACTCAATACCTCCACGCGTTCCTGAGATACAGAAGGGCGGGCAACAAAGTGAATCCTATAAGGGTTCCGTTTTTTCTGTTGAGGTACGGATCCCTAAAAAACTGCAGCTGAAATTGTATCTTGCTCAATAAGAGTTTCCCGCTACATTCCAGCCATTTCACAATTCAATCTGTTTCGGATTAGTGCGAAATGTTACGGTACCGGACCCCACCAGGGGGTGAACCCCTTGTTCACAGTTTTTCCCTCTTATCGATTTTTTACCGACTTCGACAAAAGAAGCTGGTTCTCAATTCGTCCATAGGTAAATATTTTTCTATGTATGTTCAGCGACAATTCTTTACCACGTTATCTGATCTAATTTAATTAATACTTTTTTTTGTTTGTCCCGGGATGTTCCCAAAATTTGGTCAAGTTCTGTTGATGAGATCCATGAGAAAGTCGTCTAATACCTCTTTCTAGTGCGTGTTTTTCTTGAAGCTGTTTTTTTAAAGTATGTAGTATGATACTCCTTAACTTTTCACAAGCGAAACATCAGATCTAATTTAGGTTCTCTCCACAGCGACTGATATCCGATATGGAACGGTCACACTTCGCGCTCAATCTACTTTTTTGTCACGGTGATGATCTTGTTGTAGATTGACCTAAGTAGTATTACCACCCTGACTTTTTGAAAACTTATTCTCAAACATAACATAACATAAACTCACGCCTGTATCCCAGAGGGGTAGGCAGAGACCAGGGAGTGCCACTTGCTACGATCCTGACAGATCACTTTCGCTTCCTCAACATTCATTAGTCGTTGCATGCACGCACGCCGGTTTCGGGTACTTTTTATCTTGCCCTTTGTTTTTCAAAAACAGGAATTTTTGGCACCCAAGTAATAATTAAAAAAAACATATTAAAATAATTAGATATGTACAGTACATAGCTACATAACCACGAAGTAGGCCTATGCCCTGCAGTGGGTGTCGAATGGCTAATGCTGATGATGATGATACCTAGGTACATAGATTTTTTCGATAATACTTAGTATGCGATTAAGTATATATTTGTAATAGGTAGTAGGTCAATTATACAGTTCTTATTTACAATACCTCTATGCATAAGTACCTAACCTACCTGTTTACTTTAAAACCGTATCCGTCGAAAAATTCAAGCTAACATACATAAACTCACGCCTGTATCCCGAAGGGGTAGGCAGAGACCATGCTTTGCCACGATTCTGGCTGACATACTGCATGCATGCACGTCTCGAAAGCTTAAAGTGCGAGGCTCTTAGATTAATTAAAATACTTTTCTTCCATGTCTCTGGTGAAGCCAACTTATTGTTTACGTAAACAAATCAGAGCTAAAATCACAGGATTTAACTTACTCGAACCAGCGGGTACGTGTGGATGATCTTATCGCCAGTTGCACCTGCGGCCCCCGTAGCAGCCTCCTCGGCCATGGTTCACGCACAACACCAGAAAAAACAACTAAACCAAACGAAATACGGCACGAAAACGTACGAGACGTCCGCACTAACGGCTGTCTGTCGCCCCACTGTTTACGCGTTGCCTTGGAAACCGACCTAGGAAGGAATTTGATTGATTTTTCTCGTCGCGCGTGTGGGGAGACGGCCTGTGTTTGGGTATTGTAATAGAAGTCTACGCAAATGCAATGCTTGTCGATTATGTAGTGGTTTTACCCAGAAGAGTTCGTAAGGTATTAGACCAGAAGAATTGTTGAAAGCTCTCGGGCTACATCATAATAGGTTTAATCAACGCCTGCCTACGTCTGACCTTATGCGTGGGAAAATAGGTGAAACGATTCTATTGTTCTGATACCATGGTGTCAACATGTGCCGTGTCTGGCTTCAATTTGAAGAGGTGTGAGAAATATACTTCAAAGTTGTGTTGCTTTATCTCAGCCCGGTTAGAATAAGGTGAATGCGCATGCATCTGTAGTTGACTGGGAGAAACAGGTAGTACATGATCTGAGGGTAGTACTTACCTACATAAAGTGAATGATCGCCCGCGTCGTTCCCAACGTTCCACGTCGTCGTGCCCAGTATGAATTATTTAGGAATATTTTGCTCACTTGTTTAATGCCGTGAATTATTTTACAAATCTATTGTGGAAATACTGGAAAGGTGGAAATGGAAAAGCGCGGGAGCGGGTTTTTCAACTTAATCTGATCTTGCCAGAAGTCAAAATCTTTTTTTACGGTAGCAACATTTTTACAAAATATTATGTCAATGTGAGAGAAAAAAAAATACAATTCCTGTCACTAGTGATGTTCCTATTACAATTTTCAGGACCGGTATTTTCTCATTAGTTTTACGTTTTACCACAGAGGAAGTTTTACTAAGAAACCGGGTTTTCAGGCATTTAGGTAACTTTTATTTTTAATTTAAGAAGTCGTATCATTTACACAGATTAATGAAAACGCAATTTTAAAATGAAGTAGATTATTTTCTTGTACGTTATTAAATCATAAAATCGTCATTTTGTTGCAGAAATAGGTCAATGACGTCAACTTATGGCCTACTCAACATCAAAATACCGATTATTGTCGGCACAGGTTCGCAAAATATAAGCTGGATTTAATTATTTATCTTTAACGCTCATCTTTCTTTGAAAATAAGAATTTCTTCCCAAAAATCAATGTAAATTTTCTCTTGGCTACCAGTCGCACTGTACAAATTACAGTACAAAAAGTAATCGATTAGTTTTTGAAATAACCGGTTAATATGGGTTTTGTAAAAAAAACAGTTCCTACCGGTTTTTTAGAACGGGTTCATAACTAACTATCTGTCACTTAATCAGCTGATTTGTTGTTTTGTTTTATATGGCGATTTGGTTAGTGTCTTGATAAATATCACTGTAAAGTACTTAAATAGTTGAAATAATGGCTTCTAGATTCAGTGGCGCGCTACAGTTGACCGACCTTGACGATTTCATTACTCCGTCGCAGGTTTGTAAACATAACCTATTTCACATCATTTTATAATTTCCAAGGAACCGGTCTGTGTTTAACGTATTTTATTCCAATCAGGAATGCATAAAACCAGTAAAGATCGAAAAGACCAAGAGTAAAACGGGAGCGAAGATAAAAATTGGTGACGATGGGTACTTCGATATTTCGGAGGGTCGCGAGCAGAAACTCCAGAAAGTCGAGATCACGCTGGCAGACTGCCTCGCCTGCAGCGGCTGTATCACGTCGGCAGAGAGTGTGCTGGTCACAAAGCAAAGCCAGGAGGAAATGCTGAGGTAAACAAAACATACTTAAATAAGGGCTGTACCCAACTGCCGAGAAACCGATAGCCGATGGAGTGGAAGTGTTCTCCAGTGGAGACCACAAACCGGCAATCACAGTGTAGGATGTATCCCTCCAGGTTGCTGGACCGAGGCAGATTACTGGCAGCGGCCTTAAGGCCTTTCTTTTCTGCTCAGGTTTGATAAAAATCATGATGGTTTTCAAAAAATCTAAAATATTGGATCTCTTTGATTTATCTCGGATATTTTTATTTAAACTGGATGCTTCTGATTTTTATAACTTACTGATGCTTTTTTAATTTGGAAGTCAGTTATATATTAAAAACTAGTGGGCGAGCGCCCTGCGCGCCAACCCCCAGCCGCTCCGAACTTCGCTCTCCACGGCGCTCGGCCTAGGGCCTCACTAGACACTTAGGGTAGGGATTTGATAAGTGGGAACATGTATGGTCTCGGCCTGAACGGAGCTCGGCCTTCGGCCTTGCCGCGGCGGTGTTCCTGGGGCCTGCTTCGCGGAGCTCGGCCTTCGGCCTCGCAAGTTTCTCCCATCTGGCTTTTGCGTTGCCACTTGTGCGCCGGAACCTGTATGGTCTCGGCCTTCGGCCTCGGCCTGGACGAACTCGGCCTTTGGGCCTCGCCGCGGCGGGGTTCCGCTTCGGCGTCGCAAAATTGTCCCCCCTCAGATTTGTTTTAAATTTTGTATTAAAAGTCGATTTTCACTACAAATTCTCCATACAAAATTTACTCATTTTCAATTGTCGATATCTCGGCCGCCAACTTGAAAATCCAAAATGTCCGATTTTTCTCTTATACCTGGGTCCTTTGACGACCCGATGCCGTTTAGAGCATGTCTCCAGCATATGCCCAGTTGGCTGCCGACTTTTTTGCGCAGAGGTCGATTTTTTGGGCGGCCATTTTCTCGCCCCTATTTTGAATTTCGAACACTCGAATTTTTTTTTCAAAATTAGCTCACGAAACAAACACCTGTTTCAAATTTCATCCAAATCGGCTGGTAAACAAAAGTGTTGGTCCATTCTTCTGAGAGAAGGCGTTCGAAATTAAAAAATCGGCTTTATAGGATGGCTGTATATCATACATTTCCTGCAACTTTCTCATACATCACTTTCTCGCAGGTGCTATAGTTTCTAAGAAAACGTATAAATGATTAATCAATCAGTGAGTATACCGGATTGCAGCTACATTATATTAGTAAACACACAACATAATTAATGTTTACATATTTTTTTTATTTTAGAAGCGGTGGTACCCCAGTGTGTAGAACAATGGAGTCGGAAGCAGGAAACCTAGGTTTGATTCCCAGTGCGGGCATGTACCTATGACTTTGTTTTTTTTCAAAGTTAAGTGCATCTGCCAATTAGTAGTAGCAATATCACAGTATGCTAACGGTGAAGGAAAACATTGTGAGGCTTGGTTGGCTCTGCACTGCTGCGCTGCATAAATCATCTCATTACGTAGATACAAAGACCTAAGTTAGTTTATTTTAGTTTTTTAGGTTTTTTTTAAATATTATTAAAGTTAGTAACATAATTCTGGACTTCATTAATAAAAACATGTTATATTATAATCGTATTGTTTTTTTCTTACATATCTGCTTACTGATGAAAAAGGAACACTTGATCGAAGCCCATCAGTCACCAGCGCAAATGTCCTTGTTGATACTTGTTTGTTCCAACAACGAAATTCTAATACCACTTTTAAGTTTTGTGCCCAACTTTGTAACATTGGAGACCTAACCGACTTCTTTCATGTATAATTTTTGTTTACAGAGTATTCTCAGAAAGAAAGTACACCGACAACAACGGCCTGACCAAAGATGTGAGCTTGGTAGTGATATCCCTGTCCCCTCAGCCTGTGCTGTCGCTGGCAGCAAGGTACAAACTCAGTCCTGAAGATACCACTACAAAGTTAGCAGGTTAATATCCCACCCATAAGTATACAAGTCAACCACTCATGTTGTTGATATGATGCATCCTGCTTGATTTCCTAATTCTTTATTTGCTCCTGCTACAGATGTGAAACAGCCTACCATACAGGCACATTTTATGTAAGTTTCACAACTTTCTAAGCCTTAAAATGATATAGTGCCTTGGAATCTGGGGCACTATATCATTTTATTATTTTTTTATTTCTATTTTGGCAACAGACAGTCACATTTTTGAAAATAGGTACAATGGAAATATACTTAATGACTTTTACCACTTTCTTAAATGTGACTTAGACAGCATTTAACTAAAATTCTTCATACAAAAATCTATTTAAATGGTGACTTAAGTGACATTTAAGAAGTGGTGCAAGTCGGTCCTAGAGTGCCAAGAATAACGTTAGCCGAGCATCATCAACCCGTTTGTATTCATATTGTCACAAAGACTACAATTTTGAATGAGTGGATTTCTTTCTTTTGGTCATCAACCAAACCTTACATACATAGTTCGAGATAAGGTCACAAATAGCACCATTCGCCCAGTCCGGACCGAGTTATAGAGTTATAAAAAATATATAAAATGTTGAGCCTAAAGCCCAGTTAGGGGTACCCCTTGTGAAAACACATAAATAAATAAAATAAATAAAAAATTACGCAGATTTTAGGCAAAGGCATTTTTTAAAACGGTATGCATTCTTCTGTCTTTAGGCTACTTTAAAAGCCTGGGCGCAGACCTGGTGCTGGACATGACTGCTGCCGAGGACCTGGCGCTACTGGAAGCGCAGCAGGAGTTCGTTCAGCGCTACCAGGACCACCAGCAGGATCCTGCCCAGAAGCAACTGCCGATGCTTTCTAGCTCCTGCCCAGGTCGGTAACATTGAAATGGATTTTGATCTCTGCTACGTTAGTAGATACGATCTTTACAGTGTTTAAATTTATGTTTACATTTTATACACTTTTGGCCTATTGAAGGTCATATTTTAGGGTATTATTACAGTCATTAGCCCACGGCTATGTACTATTTTAACCTGTTTATTACTATCTTAAGTGATACTTTATTAACTTACAACTTAAGTTGAAATGTCACGGTTAACTTAACAAATATTTCCATACGATGAGACCAAGGAAGAGAAAACGTATGATGGAACAGTCGTGAACATTCGTTGTAGGATTTGTAAGAGGAAGTTGGAAGGCAGGAGGCAAGCTGGAATATCAGAATACTGCTGCCTTCCTTAAAACGTATAGTGAGAGAACCACGAGGCTAGCGCGGAAATCACTTACCTGCAATACGAATTGCAACATTTGACTTTTTTGTAATGTCACCCCTACTAAACGATGTACAAAAATATTCATGAATTTGCACCTATTTTCAACGCATTAACCCCTCTTACGTAAACAAGTGAATCACTGTAAGTTGCCAATTCATTTGACAAATGTTTTCCGGAGCTGTTTCTCATCGTTTCTTCCGGAGTTGTGAATACACCTGTCTAGCAATCAATCAAATTGCAAAACGTCTCTTGTAAATCTTCAATACCCAACCTTATGCGATATTCACTTTAGCTTCGAAGCCAATAAAAAAGCACCATTTATAAATCGAAGAAATACCGGATGTTTTAGAAAGGTCCGGTGAAATTCAGAGGATTATTCTATTCATCAATGTCAGGATTATTCTGTTCACAGCCGCGAAGGAAAACATCGTGTCTGACGAGTCTCTGAAGATGTCACATGTCTCGGTGCTTTAAAATCTATTCGCGGTGTGCTCGCGTGGTATTTAAGCCCGTACTCTCTCTCGAAGAGACGGCCTGTGCCCTGCAGTGAGACGTGTATAAGCTGCTTATGCATCTATCTAATCAGCCTATAAATAGAGCCCAGCGTTCGGCGTAGGCCTCTTCTCTTTCACGCCAACACATCAGGTCCTTTACTAGTCTCGTCCAATGTTTCGTAGCCGTTTTCACAATGTAGTCTGCCCACCGACCTAATTATTCTTATTATTATTGTTCATTAAACTTGCTGTGGACAGAGACGCCTGGAGAAAGGAAGTTCGGATGAGCCGCAAGACCTGCGACGAAGTACGGTGCTCGGTACTGGCGGACTAGAGAGCCAGGAGGCACCAAATCCATGGGACCCGACTCCAGACTCTTCGCTTATGTGTCCTACATGCATTAGGGCCTGCCGCCAGCCTGCCGCTCTCGAATCGGACTTTCTAGTCATTCGAAAAAGTGTCAAACTCTTAGGCACTGGCCGGGTTCTCCGAGCGCACGGATATGTATCCTCTTAATGCGCTGCGCGAGCGAATAGTCAGGGGAGAATTAGGCATTTTTGAAATTACAGAAATACAAATCCTATTAATAGCATTTTGACGACCGATGTCACTAACACATTGATAGTCATTTTGCTATATTTTTACCATCCAAAACTCAAATAGAAGCATAATTAGTGATAATTTAGACTCATATTCTCGCGATTTTTTTGATCCTATAAAGTTTAAAAAATCATAAAAATAATGACCAATGGCCCTAGATAAGACATTAAAACCTTTTTTTTTACATTTTAAATACTTGGATTGGAGTGTAAAATGTATTTTAAAAACACTTGATTTAGGGGTAATGTACCAGCCTTAAATCGTCCGTAACGGACGCAAAGGCCTATAATGATGATGATGAGACTAGCAGCTTAGAGCTGATGCGTGTATATCTTATCACTGCACTTCATTGTTTTGGTTTTGTATATCTTATCACTGCACTTGATTCTGCACTGACTGCAGTCTATTCTTAAAACAGTTCACAATACTAACCGCCGGTTTCTCGTACACTAATAAGGTGTTAATCTACTGTTAACAGCTGTCAGTGGTTTTTTTTTATGCACTTTGGTCAATTGACAGCTGTTAACAGTAGATTAGGGTCAATCAACTATTCTTTGTACTAAACAAGAGCGCCAAAATTAAGTTTTTCCTAAAAATAATAATCGAAAATCTAAATTATTTTGCTGCACATTTTAAAGATTAGTGAATAAAGTTGTAGATAAGATAACGGGCAGTGCACTTTTTAAATTTTTTGTGTCATATTTTGTTAAATATACCGAAACTATGACAGTATTTGGTCCTCTGCGTTACCGACTATACGAGTGCTATTTAGGTGACAAAAACGTAAAAAATATTTGAATCAACGTTTTTATTTAGTACAACTAGCATCAGTCTTGTACATTAAAGGCTTACATTTCAAATTCTTTTAATAGAACTATCATAATCATGAGTTATTGTGTCTCTTAAGTTACTTTATGGTTTTTATAATATCGTTTTTTAAAATAAATCAAGAACCTTGGTATTTTTTTATTTGAAGTCTATATAAAACAAAGCGTCCATTATTAATGCCTCAGTTATAAACTTTTCCAGCAACAAAATAGTTTTTTTTTTCATTTTTTTAACTTAAGATCTTAGGGACATTATTGTAACGTAAGAGACATTCCTGGTAACTTAAGAGACTAACTAAGAAATAATACACATAATACTGCTTTCCAGTGTCAAATACACAAAATCACGCTAAAGTCTGCTAATATACAGCTTAATTTTGTTGAATTTCATGGACGCATTTGCTAAACATTTTAAATTGAGTCTTTATGTTAAATACGTCTTTTTTAATAATTTTAGTTCTTTGTCAAATCTTTGTGTCAATTCTGTTGTATCTATTTCTTTGTCTTCTTTTACGTTTTTCAAAGCTTTATGTTCCTTTCCATCTTTTACATATTTTTCTTCTTTTCTGACCCACTCGCTATAAGTAACTTTGCCTTCTATAATTTCTTTATTAAGAGATGGTTGTTTGTTGCAGCACTTCTCACAAGATCCATACATGCAATCTTTATTTGAAGAACTGCAGACGGTCTCCAATATCAATTGACTGAGATCATGTGTTTTTAGGACTTGCTTCTTCTTCAGCGCCATCGCTTTGAATGCTGCATTGGAATGAGTCTTGCAGAGGCCCCTTTTTTCGGCCAGACACCGACCGAGATTTGACATTCCAGGGCTTATTTTTGGTAAAGTAAAAATAAGAACATATGTCATCAGGGTATTCTTTTTAAAAGGTTTCGTGGTTTTTTATTGTGTCCAAAAGATATCTTTTTTGTACTTTATCCTTGTTTTTAGTGACTGTCTCTTTCTTTCCGGCTGTCATTCGTGACACGTCATCTCGCAAAAAAAATGCATTTATTTTTGCTTGCAAGGGTGAATTTTTTTTTTATTCCTGTCAAACGTGTTCTTACTGTGCCTTTAATTCCAAGAGCATCTTGCACCATCGTCTTCTTTAGGCGACAAGTGTTTAAGTTGGGATGTGAAATATCTCTTTCAACATTCTTTTGTCTTTGTATCACCTCAACCTTTTGTATCTTTCATTGATAGCATTGCTCAATACTGTGTATTTCTTCTCTTCATGTCCTTCAGTTCTTGACTCATTTTCTAGTCTATTTTTCATTCTTTCGTACCTTTTCTTGTATTTCTCGTATTTTTTTTTTTGAGTTGTTCCTTTTCAGATTCCATTGATTTTGGACTTTTATTACTGCATGCAGATACAGGTGAAGCGCAATCTTGGTTTCGTAGTAGTTTTTGAGCTTCATTTTGAAAATAGGGCGGTATCGGTGATTGAGGAGGAGTCTCATTTATCACGTTGTTAAGACCTCTTAGACGTTGGCGTTGAGCTCTTTTTCGAAGTTTCCAAATTACTCTTACGTTATTCTTTTCTTTTGGTGTTAGGGAACTTACCAATTTTTTTTCTTGTGATAATTTTCTCTCTGTTGTCTTTTAACTTCTTCATATTTTATCTTATCCCGTTTCAACCTTTCTCTATATCTTTTTTGTTTTTCAGCAGCAGATAGCGCCATTTCCTAGAAAAACCAAACCTATTACCAGCAAGGGTTTTATTACCATTGTAATACATTATTTGCAATTGATTAATATATGACTAAACGAGGAAAAGTTATACAGTTACAGTGCAATGTCCACTGTGATACTAACTAAGTCTCTTGTGTTACCATTTAGGTAACGTAGGTGACGAGTAACAGAGGAGACGAATTACCATGAAAATTTCACCAAGTGATTTCTAAATCAATTTCAAAGCAAAATGGTACATATTCACTGTACCAGAATAATTTGCAATAATAATAAACAAGAATTTGTTAAAAAAGTCTAGAAAATACCTGATTTTTCGCAGTCACACTGGAGACACGGAATAAACACACCCTAGTCGGAGCGCACTTTATGAACGACTAGCCGGCACGTGGCAACCAAACAAGATGGCGGATACTTACAACGTGACTTCTAGGAACCTAAAGCCGCAAATAATCACAACTAACGCCATCTCTTTTGAAAGATTTAAACTTTTTGCACAGTTACGTGGGGGACTATATTTTAATCGAACTCCGTGGGACAAAATTTAAAAATAATATATAATCTATATCATAATATATTTTATTATCCTTGTCAATGTCAAATATTATAATTATAAACTACTACTATTTAACATATATTTTGTCTGTTTCAAAGCAAACTGTAATGAAATATTCGCTTTGGAAGTTTGCGAAGTGGCTGAAGGGACAGCTCGAATTTGTATGGCGTGGAAACATTGTCCCCTAAGTTACAGTAAAAATAGTAAAACATTCTTAATTAAACTAATATCGGTCACTGAAAAACTTTTAACCAATGATCTAAGAATTCTTTGTAGTAAAAATACTATCCTAAAATTACCTCCTTTAAAATAATTTATTTTTATTTTTATGGGGACGCACTTTAGTACATAGAATAGTTGATTGACCCATTAACAGCGTGTTAGTGTAACCCCCAAGAAACTGGGGGTAAGTTTGTTTCGCTCGCGCACGACACAGACATGTTTGTGTCGATACATCCGCCCGATTGTAGTGTAACGAACCCTTGCCGCAGGCTGGGTATGCTACGCCGAGAAGACGCACGGCAGCTTCATCCTGCCGTACATATCGTCGAGCAAGTCTCCGCAGCAGGTGCAGGGCTCGCTGGTGAAGCGGCTGCTGGCCGAGCGGCGCGGCGCCGCCCCCGCCGCCGTCTACCACGTCACCGTCATGCCCTGCTACGACAAGAAGCTGGAGGCCTCGCGCGAGGACTTCTACAGCGATCTGCTGGGCTGCCACGATGTGGACTGCGTTATTACTGCTAGTGAGTTAAATTAAAAGTGTCTGTGACCTACTTCGTAGAACACGGTTTACTGTGACAATTCGATGTAAATGGCAAAGTCGATGAACCCACAGATTAATAAGTAGGCAAACAAATATAAGTATCATAATAAATTATGAATAAACTTGAATTGAACTCCCATACAGTTTTGGAGACGTGAGTTGATGGGGCGAACCCTTCATGTAGTTTTAGAGTAGGGAAGCACATTTTGTTACATTTGGTCGGAATTGCTCCTCCGTGGTCTTCAACTTGTTGTGGTGACACTATGAATAAATGTCACTATGAATAAAATGTTTTGAGTAACATTGTCGACGATCATGGTTCGATATTAAGTCATTGGGTTGTTTGTTGGCCTGGGTTGTTCACGTACCTCAGCGCTTCTAATCGGCGATGGGCACGCGGTGTAATTAAGCCCATTTCAAGTTTAAAGATTCAAAAACCGCTCTTTGACATAGAGTAATATAACTCCCTCCTCATCAACAGTCGACTTGGAGCAAATGCTGGACACCGGAAAGCCCCTATTTCACACAGAGTAACTTAAGCTCTCCCTAGGATCGAAATCTCAGTTTCGTAACTCTACATCTGCTCTTTTTAAAACTGTTATTATGTTAGAAATTTTAAATAAAAATATATGACTTGCTTTCGACAGTAAACATCCAGCTAACATGGATCGCACTTTCTCTACAATAGAGCGATTGGTCCGCTCTGCTACACCATTCGACTGAGGACTATAACCTACTGTAGTCTCATGTATCACGCCTTTTGATGATAAATAGTCGGCAAACTCCTTGTTGATGTACTCCTTACCACAGTCAGTTCTCAATCTCTTAACTTGAGCGCCTGTTTGTCTTTCTACTAAAGCTTGAAAAGCACAAAACTTTTCTTTGACCTCTGCTTTAGAAGCAATGAAGTAAGGATAAATCATCCGGGAAAAATCATCAATGAAAAATAAAACATACTTATTACCTTGAAATGATGTCTCAGACATTGGTCCACATATATCTGAATGGATCAATTCCAGCATTGCGGTAGCTTTCTTATACGTAATCGCCTTAAAAGGTTTTCTCGCTTGCTTGCCTTCTACACAAGCAACGCAACTTGATTTATCGACTTGAGTATAATCGATACCTACATGAGAGTTTTTTAATTGGTTCATACCAATGCGGCATAAGTGACCTAACCGTTTGTGCCATAGTTGGTACCTTTTCAACGAGTCAGAGTCCACAGCATCATTCGCCACATTCTGGCAAATCGGGGAATTGGTAGTACAATCAAGAGAGTACAGTCCACCATCAGCCGAACCATGTAAAATCGCCTCACCTTTAAAAGAAAAATCAGTACCTCCATTAAAGGTTACATCCATTTACATCAAAAAGAACTACAAAACCTTTGTCTACTACCTTTTTGACAGAAATAAGATTACTTTTCAGTTCAGGTACGTACACTACATCTTCTATTCTATCTACCATACCAAACGCAGTATTAATAGATAAGTCGCCTATGCCACCACAGTCGATCTTCTCACCATTGGCAACAGTAACTGTGCTACCTAGTAATGGTTTAATGTTTTTGAACCAATCCCGTCTCGAAGTCATATGTTTTGACGCACCAGAGTCAACATACCATTTCTCCGAATATGATGAAGCTAAACCAATAGCGCTAAATGAAGTCTCCTTTTCCGACGAACAAACATCTTTCCTTTTCTTGTTAAGTAGAGGACAGTCAGGCCGTTTGTGTCCGGGTTTGTTGCATTTATAGCAGACAATCGGTTTCTTCTTGGATTTATTCTTATTGTAATTTGAGCTATTATTTGATCGAAATGCTGCATCACTTCCTGTAGTTTCATTCTTTGACATTTCATTTAGTAGCTTATTTTTGACTAGCTCGGTACTAACTTCTATATTGCTATTTTCTAATGCCATTATGAGGGGCTCATATCTAGAAGTGAGACCTCCTAACAATATTGCAGCAATAGAAGTATCCTCGATTACCTTTCCGATATCAGCCAAGTCTTGCGCTGTACTCAACACAGCATTAATATACATTTCAATATTTGGAAATACATCTAACGACAGTCTATAGAGCTTTCTTTCTAAGGCTAATTTTCTTCCCATACCTTTATCTTCATACGCATCTTGGAGAGCCTTCCAAGCCTCTAGAGCACTCTTGGCACTTCTAATATGCGTTATAGCTGACCCGTCCACGGTCAGACATATTTTTGCAAGTGCCTTTTTATCGTTTCGAGATCTAATTACCTGAACGGTTTTATCTTCTGCATCATATCCTTCTATTGTGCACCATAAGTCTTCATGAATAAGATAATTTCTCATTTTGAATTTCCATGTTGGATAGCCTTCTCTGTTAGACAATATGAGCGATGGAACAGATGAAGAGGACGACCATCTGGTCGAACCAGAATCACCGCTAGACATCTCAAAAAAAAATGACTTCACAAAAAATATAATATATTATTTATCACACTTTTATCCGCAAGTTATTGGGTATATTTTAAATCTATAATTCGTGCTGATAACGTATGTTGGAAATTTTAAATAAAAATATATTACTTGCTTGTTGAGATTATATTTTGCGAGTGACAATATCTAAAATAAACAGAACTAGCGAACCTTCAAATTCAAACATAAAAAGAGATTTAAGTGAACACAAAAAGTATCTACAACATATTAGTTTTAGTTTGTGGTTGTAATGCGTTAGAATAATAAGGCATATATCATAATAAAGCATATTCCCTCCAACAGTCAAGCTTGAGCAAGTGCTGGACGCCGGCAAGCTCTATTTCACACAGAGTAATTTCACCCCTAGTGTCCGGATCTCAGTTTAACAACAACCCGCTCTTTTTAAAATTGTTGCAAATTTTTGTTTGAGGTTGTAATGAGTTTGAATAATAAAGCACGACACCTCCAACAGTCGAGTCTGAGCAACCGCTGGACGCCCGCCGGCAAGCCCCTATCAAGCAAGCCACACAAAGTAATTTAACCCCTAGTGTCGGGATCTCAGTTTCACAACTACCCTCTACAGTTACACAACTCACAACTACTCACCCCTACTCTGTGTTTGAATAATAAAGCATGTATTCTCCAACAGTCGAGCTGGAGCAAATGCTGGACGCCGGCAAGCCCCTCTTCGCCGCGGAGCCGTGTCCGCTGGATTGGCCGTGGGGCGGCGACCCCGCGGCGGCCGTGAGAAGCCACGCGGGCTCGGGCTCTGGCGGGTACGCCGACCACGTGTTCCTGCACGCGGCGGAACAGCTGTTCGGACACAGCGACGCGCCGCTCGTCTATAGGAATCTCAGGTGATTACAGTGATGTCCCCATGGCTAAATTTTCGCTTTTTAACATTGTTTTGTATAATAATTTTTATTATTTTCGGGTTAGTAACACTCATATATGTTAGTAGACTTCATCATCATCATCAGCCATTTGACGCCCACTGCAGGACATAGGCCTCCCTCATGGTTTCCCAAGACTCCCCGCCACCGTAACCAGGTTGGCAGCCCATCATAGACTTAATACTATATGATATGTTAGTACCTATGGCTAAAGCCACAATATATATTGTAAATTACATTTACATTTAACAGTACTCATTAGAGGGCATATGCAGGCTGGCACAGTGACGCATGTAGGGCGAATCTAGGCGTAGAGCGAATCCTATCCTAGTATAGCAGATGTTATGGATTTATAAATAAAACGTTTCTTACTCTTACTCGACTGCCTCGTTGGTCTAACGGTATCACGTCTGATTACCATGCTGGAGGTCGTGGGTTCGATTCATTTGTAAACATGGCCTCAGTCTTGGTGAATTTCCATGTTTGTGATGTCCTTGTTATTTATTTACTAACTAATTTTTCAGGTGAAGTTATAGTAGCAATACCACTCGCTAATGTGAAGGTAAGCATCGTGAGGAAACCTGAGTGTCTGAGGTGTTCACTTGAAATTGCCAATCCGCGGTGGGCACGCGTGGTAATTAAGCACATACTCTCTCTCTGAGAGAATGCCTCTGCTCTGCAGTGGGTTTCATGTGTTTCATCCCTGACGGCGCCAATGACACGACTACTGCTATGCCACATTGGTGGAGTTGTCCGTTCCGTATGCCTTATTGCACAATGTGTTCAAACCACAGACATGAATCTAGTTAGACAACGCAAGGACAACACACCTACTTCGCGTGCCCGAACATAAGTGCCAAGTACCTATGGGGCCGAGCCTTTATTACGCTCTCGGTTGTTTCCGACTACAAGTCGGAAGTCCTCAAAACGACAAAATGCCTCATTGTGCAGGATAAACTGTAACAATACAGCAAACTACGATTTACACCTATAGAAGAGATGTTTCTTCTCACTTTTCGTCATAGTTTTTAGGTTTCCGTACCCGAAGGGTGCCAAACGGGACCCTATTCTAAGACTTCACTGTGCGTCTGTCTGTCTGGCTGTCTGTCACCAGGCTGTGTCTCATGAACATGGACAATCCCATATTTAGGCAGTTGAAATGTTAACAGATGTATTTCTGTGGCCGCTATAACAACAAATACTAAAAATAGAATAAAATAAATATCTAAGGGGGGCATACATCAAACGTGATTTTTTTTTTGCCGTTTTTTGCTCGATATTAATAACGGCAACAGGTAGACGCTTGAAATATTCAAATATTGTATAGATAATGGTATGAAACCCTTTGTGCGCGACTCCGACTCGCACTTGGCCGGTTATTTTTAAATAGGTGTCCATTTAGCCATTATAAGTAGGTAGGTAGGTTTTCCGTAATAGTGACTTAATGTCCTGTGTCCTCTGAGTGGGGCAGAGGGCGTCCACAATACTCCGCCATCTCGTTTTGTCTTGGGCTGCGCTCTTCAACTCGGGCCAAGTTAGTCCGGCCGCTTCATCTCCGCTACCACTGAGCGCCGCCAGAGCCCGGTTTCACATAGAACGATAATTCATGGTTTACTATGGCAATTCGTTGTACTTTGCAAAGTCGATCAATCAATCAAATCAAATCAAAAACTTTTTACTCAAAGTAGCACAGAAACTGCGAACTTTACAAGTTTAGTTAAACTAGGTGTCCATTTCAAAATGTAGATCATTTTGAAGAAAAAATGGACAAAAAAACTCCAACCTTAGTCTTTTAGAGTACTTAATTAACAGAATTTATATAAATATTCACAGTTTAGCAACTATGAAGACAATTTATCCTACTAATATTATAAATGTAAAAGTTTGTGAAGATGTTTGGATGTTTGTTACTCAATCACGCAATACGGCTGAACGGATTTACATGAAACTTGGCGTACAGATAGACAAAAACCTGAATTGAGACATAGCATAATTCATATCCCGGTAATGCGTTCCCGTGGGATAATATTTATTTTAATTTTAAAAAAAGATGGCATTGTGCGAGCGAACGTTGTGTCTTAAAAATAGATGGCGTTGTGCAAGAATCGTATAAACGGATTCTGTGGCGGTACGAAGTTCGCCGGGACGGCTAGTATGTAATAAACTATGAATTGAAGTTTTATGAAACAGGCCCCGGGTTAGTTTGGAACGGCCACGTTTCTTCTTTCCTTGATAGGTCCACTCTAGAGCTTGTCCAGGTATGTGGCTGAGCTCCCTTCTGAGAGTCGTAGTAAGTAGTAAAAAATCGACAAGCTTGCTTTTCCTACAAATCGCGGTGCGTGCGTTGTCTAGCCAGATTCATGTTGGTGGTGATTCAAACAATATTTAGGGTCAAACTTATTGAATGGAGTGTTGTTTTTAGGGTTCCGTAGTCCGACAAGGAACCGTTATAGTTTCGCCATGTCCGTCTGTCTGTCTGTCTGTCTGTCTGTCTGTCCGTCCGTCCGCGGCCTAGCGCAAAGACCGGTGGTACTAGAAAGCTGTAATTTGGTGTGTGTTGTGTATACATATTTATCACGCCGACAAAGTTTAACAATAAAATGAAGAATTTTTTTTTACTGTACCTCCCCTGAGATGAAAAGTGGGATGATATTTTTCTCATCTACCCCATCATGTAGGGTATCGTTGGATTGGTCGTTGTATTGTTGGTGTAGGAAGACCATTTTTTGATTTAGGGTTCCGTTTGCGAAATATTAAGCTTTAAAGCGCAAATTTTTGTCCGAGTAGGGTGTTCCCCCCCCTCTCCTGGCTAAACGATTGATTCTAGAAACGTGAAAAAATTCAGGATAGTAGAACATTAATGAACTTGAAAGGAAAAGTATCACGGCTAAGTAGGCTTTACTAGTTAACTAGTAATAGGCAACCAAATTATAAAAGTAAAACTTCGTACAAAATCCATTGAAAATTACTTCGAAACCCCTTTTCTACGGAACCCTACAGTGCGCGTGGACCGACACGCACTTGGCCGGTTTTTAAT
Organism: Yponomeuta evonymella; assembly: GCA_963969515.1. Classification (NCBI taxonomy): domain Eukaryota; kingdom Metazoa; phylum Arthropoda; class Insecta; order Lepidoptera; family Yponomeutidae; genus Yponomeuta; species Yponomeuta evonymella. The sequence continues at coordinate 19,957,422 of OZ018346.1, read as the reverse complement.
CTTGAGTAAGCTCCAACGAAATTAAAAGTGACTACATGCCAATCCTCTCATTGAATATACAAAATTATTCAGGGCTTTTCCGAATCTACGTTTCATTTCATAGATAGCTAGGTGATCGCGTCATACCTACTTGTTTTCGACGGGAAATTCGGTTATTGTTGAGAGATCATTATTTTAGGATGTGAGCCACTCTTTTAATGATATGCGGGAAATACCAGTTACTTGTTTCAGAGAAAAAAAATTCTATGTACGAATTTACTTGTTTCTAAGAGACCACGCCCCTATTTAACATTGAGGTGAGTTCAAATACATGCATGTTGTTTACTGGAAAATTAATTACTTCAAGGCAGGTAATTTACATGAGGGCTTCCGTATAATTTGAAAAATAATATTAAAAAATTACTTTCACACTTATTAATTACTTATCCTGGTCCCAAACTAGGATAGCCTGTGGTATGGTAAGCAGGCAAGGCATCACAAACATGGAAATACATCCAGACAGAGGCCATTTCTACAAATCAAGCACGGCGGCCTCCGGTGGGAATCGATCCCACGAACTCTGCTTTGATATTCAGCTTGTCAACTGCTAGACCAAAGAGGCGGTCAATATCATAATAGTCCAGTACTTCAGTAGGAAACTATTGGCATCGTTGGAAGAGTTAGCCGAGGGCTTGCCTATATACCCGTACACTCGAAAAAGTGGACGAGGAAATTAATCCTACGCTCTCTCGCGAACCGTACCTAATTATAAATTTTCTAACTATGTAGTCGAAGTCGAACGAATCGACGGTCGGCAGGCAGACTACCAGCCAACTACCAGCCTGGTGAGCCGACGACATTGTGCAAGCGATTGGGAAACATTGGGCGAGACTAGCAAAGGACCGGATGGGTTGGCGTCAAAGAGAAGAGGCGGAAACAGCGCCATACTATCTATCGACCTAAACAATGAGCTGATTAGATAGATATGTAGTCAAAATCCGTGCATCTACCTGTTGTCACTAAAGCACTGGTCTGTCTTAGCAAATAGCCTCGTGTAAACGTCCTTCCGGTCTTAGTACGGACAATGACCACTGATAGGGATGCCACCTCTCCGGGTTTGACCCGCAGTCTACGGGTTTCATTAGTGCATGTCCGGGCTCTTTTTAATACGGAATATGTTGCTGTATTTACATTTGCTGTAAGTAGTCGCCTACCGCTTTCTTCAACGCGTTACTGTGTGTGATAAACCACAGACACTTGAGAAACAATTAAACGAAGAAAATAGTTAGTAAACATTACTTCAATGAGACAGACTACTGGATAGTGAGATCATTGTAATCATTATTGTTCATGTCTTAAAAGACAAAAGCGATAACACTGCCAATTGTATACTGATATAATTACTGGTGTGCAATAAAGTGTTATCTATCTATGTATCTGTTATTTAGGAAAGCCGTTATAAATATTTCATAGAAAAGGATGAAGGAAAACATTTTAATAAGACCTTATGTTTGGTCCTTTTTATAATGCTTAGGAACCTAACATTATTTGAATAAAGTTCCCTACCTACCTGATATTAAAATAAAAGGGGCTTTTACTATTATAGTATATTATACTAGAGACTATATTTTACGCGGTAGACATTTCCGGTTCACAGGAGAGAGAGGGTTGGGCGAGCGTTGCCTCTGATTGGTCCGATTTTCGCTTGCGTTCCGTTTTGTCATCTAACACTACTTAAGGAGCTCCAGGGAGTAACACTAGCGCCACCGAGGAAAAAATCATATCTTTTTTTTACAGATCGAATTTGCAAAAAGTGTACAGTCTCTCAATCATGTTGATAGTGATTTTTAGGACCCATGGCCGTGAACCACAAACACAAACAAAAAACCTAGAACTAGATAGCATTGACGCCAAAAACGGCCATTTTTGCCATAAATGCTATCTAGTCACAGATTCGTCATTCTAGGTTCTTTGTCGTGGGTCCTAAAAATCACTGTTAACGTGATTGAGAGATTGTACAGACACTTTTTGCAAATACGGTCTGTAAAAGAAGATATGTTTTTTTTTTCAATGGCGGCGCTAGTTAGCCCACGGGATTCCCTTAAGAAGGTTTTGTTTATTATATAATTTCATTTGATTTTTATTTCATTAATATTACTACTATTATAAAAAGTTTGGGTGGATGGATGTTTGTCACGCCAAGACGGTTGAATAGATCTGTATCTCAGAGCATTAATGAGGTATCTAGTTTTTAGTAGAATTTACCATCAGTTTAGTTTAATTCACCTTACCATTAAACCGAAATTTCCTGCCCCTATATTACCTACTCGCACCAAATGCTGAACGATTTCAATGAATGGTGAAGAGGCCTATGACAAACTGGGCGTCTTTCATGGGCGGTATAGATAGTTAGATATATGGCAACCTTACTTCACTGGCTAATCGACTCCGCCTTCCAGGAACCCGGACTTCCGCGAGGTGACCCTCGAGCGAGACGGCAAGGAGGTGCTCCGTTTCGCGATCGCCAACGGGTTCCGCAACATCCAGAACCTCGTTCAGAAACTCAAGCGCGGAAAGTCGCCCTACCACTACGTCGAGGTCATGGCCTGCCCTTCCGGTAAGCTGCCCCATATTCAATCAATCAGTCCGAATTCGGCCATTGTTGGACATAGGCCTCCCTCGAGGCACACCATTTCTTTCTGTCCTTGGCCATCGTCATCCAGCTGATTGCCCTTATATTACGCGCACCAAATTTTGAAGGATTCCTAGTTATTTGACTGACAATTCCTTGATAATTGAGATAGCATACGTCAGGAGTCTGTCAGCATTTGGTGCATGTAATCTCGTGAGCCCAAAAATGGCAATAGTCATTTTTATTATAGGGGGTTTATTTGATTGCAGGCGTAAAAATTTTTACAGCGCACAGTATCATTATTTGTGTTAATGTAATTTAAATATAAAGACATCGCTCAAATATGTCATTGATTCTCCTTATTACAATGTCGCCATAAATATGGCACGATCACCCGCTCTTCCCTATAGGTCTTATTTATAGAATCATTTATTAATAAATATCCACCGTCATATCTGAAAAACTGACAGAAACCTAAAAGGCAGACCGTTTCCTACAAGTGAGATGCAGTCGAAACTACAAAGGAATACCTTTATTAGTATTTTTACTTTTTGATGACTATATTTATGACTCGCGATGTTCATACATAGTTATATAATTAAAAAAACCTAATAAATAATCGCGATTAGACGCGTTTAATAAATAACTTTATTAAGCAACACACCACCTCCTCCTTCAGGCTGCCTGAACGGCGGCGCACAAACGAGGCCGGCATCCGGGGAAACCCCCCGGGAGCTTCTACAGCAGATAGAGAAGATGTATTCGCAGCTGCCACGCGCCAGCCCCGCCACCAGCCCGCTCGTGCGCCGCCTCTACGCCGAATGGCTCCACGGAAGGGACTCCGACAAAGCTAAAGCCATGCTTCACACCACCTATCACGCGGTCGAAAGGAGCGACATAGCCCTTAATATTAAGTGGTGAAGAAGCTTGGGTTGTTGAAAGAATGCCGATGACAGCTTTAAAGAAAAAAACAACACAAAATATCATAAACTCACGCTTGGCCAGGGACCACAGTCTGCCATTTGCCACGATCCTGATAGATCTACTTCGCTTCATCAATATTTAACATAAACATTTACATACAGGCACATACATTGCTTCTGGCCCCACACTAGGATACCCTGTGTCGTGGGAACCATGTAAATCATGAAACATCCAAGACCTGGGGTTTTTTTTGTCCCCAGCCGGGATTCGAACCCGTTACCTCCCGCATCATCAACATTAATTAGTCGTTGCATGCATGCACGGTGGCTTCGGGTACTTGAAAGAACAAACATAGAACAATTATTGTCCTTTAATAGCATTGTTTATCTAGTTTACATTTGTACTGATCAACATCGTAGGCCTTTGCGTCCTTTATGGATGATTTAAGCAGTGCCTAGGAGTTACACTTTTTGCTATGACTAAAAATTTCCATTCGAGAGCGGCAGGCCCTACTGCATATAGGAGACACTTGGCTATTGTACTGTTACACCCAACATATTGCTAGTTTTACTTTTGCATTTAACTAGCAATTTATATGAGATTTCTGTAATTAAAACGGAACGGCATCGGCATTCTTAGGGTGACTGAACTATAGGACCTAAAAGTTCCTATAGTTTTTGTTTGTAAGGACAAGTGATTTATAACTGTAAATATTGTTACGAAGTGCTGTTAAATATCTCTAATAAGTTTTGAAATACATCCACTATTGCCGGGAGGACGGTCTGTCGATTGTATAGATTATAAAAATAACTGTGACCCGGTAGGAAAGAATGTTTTCGACTTATGCATTGTCACTAACGGATTAATGCGTATATGCGGAGCGAGTGTGTGCACGCTGTTATGTAGATTGACGCCTCATATGTTGACGGTATTTAAATCGCGGTACATGAATTATGCTCACAGCGAGCAAGTAAGTGTTGGTACGCGAGCGACCGCGCGCGGAAGTCGCCCTCGCCGCGCGGACTGTTTTTCAAATAATGTCGGGTGTTTACAAAACATCGCGCCAATATTCCACCCTGCTCTACTGAACAATCGGACCTAGTTACCTATTAGACTATTTAATCTGTAAGTGCATCAAAGTGGTGTGAGTGTAATGGGTGACTTTAGAGTTTCGGGCGCGTTCCGCGTGTACCTGGTGTTAGTTAGCGCAGTCATAGGCAGCGCGCTGTGTACGGGCGCCGGCAAGTGCCCAGTGTATCCCACTCTCCCAAGATTCGACGTCAGAAAGGTAAGTGAGGTGTTCAGTTACCTACTCTTAATTTGATCTGCTTGCTTACGTGCGTTCGTTGCTCTAATAGTTATTTTTCGTCGTACTTTTTGTAATAATTTTTGAAAGTCTTTTTTATAAACCACTGGCTATTGCCCGCGACTTCGTTCGCGTGAAAATTATTATGAGTATTTGACCAACCAAATATCATCCAAATTCGTTCAACCCTACTTGCGTGGTTGAGTAATAAACATCTATCAATCCAAACCTTCGCATTCATAATAGTAGCAAGATTTACCTGCGGTAGTAGCGCGTCAGTAGAACGGTTGTCTCACATTCGAAAGGTTCTGGGTTCGATTCCGGCATGTACCAATGACTTGGTTTTCTAAGTTACGTACATTTGTAGTAGCAATACCGGAAAACTCTAAAAGACAGTTGTTCGTATACCTCAGCGCTTGCTACGTACAATGGCCCAACTATGAGGTTTACTAACTAACGCTACTGTGATGTGTGATAGCTATTTTTCTTGTACATTTTTGAATAATTCTTCAAAGCTTTTGTTATATAAAGTAATAATTTTCAAATACTTTTTTTTTTCTTATTACACCTCCAAAGCTTGATCAAAGTACAAAGTTTGATCACTGCTAGTATTGTAGTTTTCCACCGCTGTTCCACTTCAGGCCTGAATCCGGGTCGGGGCGGGGAGGTCGGAGCCGCGAGGCCTATTCAATTCGTTCCATTGTATGTAGTGTCTACACACGCCGTCTCCAGATCTTACTACTTTTGTTAGTCACTCGCTGCACGTGGACTGACAATCAATGCAGGCAGGTATATAAACAAAATTGCGCTGGATTTTCAAAGGAGCAGAGACTTCATTGAGTGCGTTTTCTTAATTCATTTGCCACATATTGCACTTTCTTAAGTTGAGTGTAATGAGTGTATTTATGATTTATACACTAACTTCAATTATCGTATATTTTCAGTTATATGAATTTCCCTGTCCACAAAACTGTTGATATACATTTGTTATGAAAATATGTGGATTTGTGGTCAAAAACAAGTAAACAGGCATATTTAGTTAAATTTAAAGCCCATTACAATACTAAACTTCTGAACTGAACCGTTCGCCCTTCCAAGTGTTTGTAAATAGTTGACCTCAACCTTAGGTATATACGTGCTATTAGACATCGTCAACATAATAGTAGATGGGCGCGATTGGTAACAAACAGCCTACGGTTTTTCCCTCAATCATTGTCTAGACAAGAAGTATTGTAAGAGACAATGCATAACTTGGTTCTCTGATTGTACAGTATTTAGAGACACAAAATAAAGCAATGTATGACAGTTTTTATAATCGTCCTGTTTATTACGAGGAGTGACGCTTGCCATCATAGCGAATGGATTTGTTAATCAGCTGCTCCTTAAGCGAGAGTTAGTAGGGTGATGTTGGCCAGGGTGCGCCAGACATACAGGGCTTTGTATATACTCCGTTCCAAAAGACTACATCATATCATGGCTGGCAAGAGCTGGATGAGACTAGCCGGGGGCCGTGCTCAGTGGCGTGCAATAGGAGAGGCCTATGTCCACCAACGGAAAAACGTAGGCTGATGATGATGATGATCATGCCTGATGTGTAAAAATGGACCAGGGCTTGCTACTTACCACGTTCCTGACAAACCGGAACTGATATTTGTGTAATTTTAAGTGTTGGAGACATTCCATTTCCGTTTTCTGTCATGTTGATCTTAGAGTGAAGCCTTTGCGTGTTTAAATTCACAGTCGATTTTTTTCGATTCGTTTGGTTTGTTTGTTTGGCATTACTGAATATTCATACCTGGTCACTGAACTTTTGACTTATGAAGTTCTGTAATGATAATTAATGTTAGTTTTCCTCGTTATTTCAACTTATGGTAGGTATGTAAGAACTTATCGATAAACTTTGCCATTGATCCTTTAAGATCAAGTTGTATTTTATCGGAGGAATGTACCTGTTGGTATAGCGCTCTGTGAACAAAATATTGAAAATAAGTTGGCGTTTGAAATTTACTGCACATAATATACTTACATTCGGTACCTAGGTAATAATAACTTAAATACCACACAACACAATCACTTATTCTGGTCGCAAACTGGAATGCTATGGATACCAGGCAAGGACAAGCATGGAAATACAGCAAGACTGAGGCCATTTATACAAATCAAGTACGGCAGCCTCCAGTGGGAATCGAACCCACAACCTCTGTTTTGTTGGTCACACGTGTTAACCGCTGGACCAACGAGGCAGTCAAATAGGTAAATAGACATTGTAGTTAATAGATGCAAAGTGCTACCTGACCCATTTCCGCTTGCATATGGGTGGAGGTCACACACTGATACTTCGCTGCAAAGTGGCAGTGGCGCCGGGTCATTCTAGACGCTGCGGGTACGGCTCAAGTATGTTTACAGCACTGTGGTGAAAATGCTAATACCCGGTAAATGATTGACTTTGAATTTTCGAGTCTCATTAGTGGGGGACGCGGAATGTGACTTAAAATTTTTCGAACTTTAGTTAATCTATTTAACGAATATTAAACAAAATGCTCTTACGTTTCCAACGCATTTTTGTGCTAGTTATCGAGTAGTGAAAAGTGTTACCTCATACGCACTTTTCACTGCTCGAGCACCTGTTATATATTATTTCTGATTCTGAGAGAGAGTTCGAGTAGGAGGATAGAAATATTTCTGCACGTGTCACGGAAATAAAAAAATTTGAATATAGCATAACGGCATTTAATGCATTTTATATGATGAATTACATCGTTTCGCCTAACTAAATCATCGAGTTGTTCCCCTCCGATTTCTAACAAATTGACTTGTGCATCGACGAAGAGATCGACGTTCTAATTATGTATGACGACCACTCGCGTAATATCTAGAACTACCTACACTCTTCTAACGCTGTCCCAGTCTACCGCTGGGACAGCGTAGCGTCATCCGCTCCACATTTCGATGCCGATCTGGCGAGGCAGATTGGACGCTTTATAAGATGCGTGGCTAAGCATTAAAATTGTTTTCATTCTCGGAAAGTATCTGGAACGAAGTATAGATATTACCTATGTACTCCCCCGATACAATATAAGATATCAACCGTGCCGGTGTAAACAGCTCTTATCTAAAGGCCAGACTTATGATAGGTATATTCTATTTCCTCTCTCAATCAGACATAATCGAAAGTTCACATTGTCATTTCTAGAAAGTGCCCTCAACGAAGAATAAGATATAGTCTTAAATGGAAGTACGAGTACCTAATTTTACACACGACAGTTAAAGTGTGTAATGTAAAAAAAATAAGTTACACTGCATTTAATGTATCCCCAGATGGCAGGCAAGTGGTACGAGGTGGAGCGATCCTTCTACCTGATGGAAATATCGACCAGCTGCACAGAGCTGGAGGTGACCGTAAACGAGCGTGGCTACATGCTCATCGCCGTCAACACCGTCAACCGGTGGTAAGTTGAGCTTACCGGCTCGAAGGACCAACTCTTTTGCTGGAATGTCCAAGTGATGGAGATCAAGGTTTGGTATTTTTCTTGTGTTAAAGGCGGAATATCGATTTCCGATGTGCTTACGATTGTACGAATCCAAATAACATTCTGAAAGATTTCTATTTCGTCACGCAAAGTAAGACCAAGTAACCCCTAATCTACCCTCAATGTAGTGTCGACTTAACTATATCATCCGACCATCGAGCTGCTGGTCTGCCCACTGACCGACGTTGTGTTCTCCGCCGCCACTCTGCTATAGCTCTGGTACATTTGCCATCTTCCCGCCTCGGCAAGTGTCATGCCTGGATGGTCCGTGGATGCGGATGGCAAGGGACCGTGAGAGATGGCATTTTAGGGAAAAGGCCACCCAGCAGTGATAATAAGAGATAATAGATGGTACAGTTTCGCAAGAAGTTAACAAAGCCCATTTTCCCCAGGACGGGTACACCGTGGAAGTCGTATGGCCTCGGCATCCCGGCGAACAACGGCTCTTCGATATTCCGCTACAAACTGAACAGCCGCGTCCCGTACGCCATCGGCAGGCTTCTGCCCGGCGCGGGACAGTACAGCGTGCTTTTTACGGATTACGACCAGTTCGCCATCGTCTGGTCCTGTACCAGCGTTAGCATTGCGCATTCGGGTAAGTGAACTATACGATACTATTAGGTAGGTACTAACCAGGACGTAAACTCACGCCTCTATTCCGTGAACTATAGGTAGGTACTAAACATAACGGAAACTCACACTTGGATCCTTGAGGGGTAGGCAGACCAGGGTCAGCCACTTGCCACGATCCTGATGGATCTCTTTCGCTTCATTAACGTTAAGGTAGGTACTGGTGTGCAATAAGGAGTTATCTATCAACGCAGACCGAAGTTGGCCCATTGGCGTAAACAGAAGAAAAGCCGGGTGGTCTAGACTCCGAAATGTTGGGTTACTACATTGTTCAGTTTTCCCATCTAAATTAATGGTAATTTTCATTGGTTGCACTGGTCATCAGACAATGCATTGAAATTCGGTGTGGCAAGCCTTGGCTTTTCAGCCCTTTATTCCCGATTCTGCTGTATACCTGAAAGAACCAAATATAAAAGGAGAACTCGAACGCTGTGTACGATTTCAAGATTAGCCAATGGGTCCTTAGGATACGGGGGCGCTGGCCATCGGAGTGGTTAAATTATATTGTTGTCATGTTGTTTTCTCCGCAGACCGCATATGGGTGCTGGCGCGGGATCGCGAGATACCGGCGACTCTGCGGGCGCAGGTCTACGCCATCATGGAGGAACTCCACCTCGACCCCGATAGACTGATCCTGGCTAAGAACCGCGAGTGTCCGGCCCACTAGCAAGCCCGTTGGGCTAAGCATAGGATCTTAGCTAGCTAAGAACCATGACTGTCCTTCCCACTAGCGGACTTGATAAAGGCGGAAACACACTAAACATGACGCGTGTTTAGTCAATTCAGTTCGCACTATTTTATATAGAAACACGCTATCAACACCCGATTCGACGTGGCATTGCGTATCACCTACGGTTTGAAAAGACTAAACTCGCGTCACGTCCGTAGAGTGAGTCGTGATAGGATTCAAGCTAAAAACCACGAGTGCCAACCCATCAGATCAGTCACGACAACTATGCCTATAAATGAGCTAGATAGACCGATCATAGCTAAGACCGCTATTATGCCCACTAGTGAGCTAGATAGATACACCGATACTGGCTAAGAACCACAACTGTCCTTTCACTGGTGAGATCGATAGACTGATCCTTGCTAAGAACTACGAATGTCCTTTCACTGGTGAGATCGATAGACTGATCCTTGCTAAGAACTACGAATGTCCTTTCACTGGTGAGATCGATACACTGATCCTGGCTAAGAAACCGAACTGTACTTTCACTGGTGAGATCGGTAGACTGATCCTTGCTAAGAACTACGAATGTCCTTTCACTGGTGAGATCGATAGACTGATCCTTGCTAAGAACTACGAATGTCCTTTCACTGGTGAGATCGATACACTGATCCTGGCTAAGAAACCGAACTGTCCTTTCACTGGTGAGATCGATACACTGATCCTGGCTAAGAAACCGAACTGTCCTTTCACTGGTGAGATCGATAGACTGACCCTTGCTAAGAACCACAACTTCACTGGTAAGATCGATACACTGATCCTGGCTAAAAACCACAACTGTCCTTTCACTGGTGAGATCGATAGACTAATCCTTGCTAAGAACTACGAATGTTCTGTCCACTAGTGAGCTCGACAGGCTGATCCTAGCTAAGGACCACGATTATGCCCCCAAGTGAGCTTGATAGACTGATATCCTAGCTAAGATCCCCGACTGTTCTTCCCACTGGTGGGCTCGGTAGGCTGATCCTGCCTAAGAATGTATTCTGCCCACTAGTGAGCTATTGAGACTGATCCTAGCTAAGAGCCACTTCCATTCACCGCGGTCGCTGGCACTCATAATCAGGCAACAAGCTAGTCTAATTCTTATGATATTCCTAAAACCAGTGATTTGAACTCTCTTGTTGTTATTTACAAAAACACGATTTCTTAAAACACTCCATAAACGCAATGTAAATAAACTGTGGCAAAGGGAAGAGTTTCATCATCATCATTCAGCCACAAGAAGTCTACTGCTGGACATAGGCCTCCTCCATGGATTTCCAAAAAGACCGGTTGGAAGCGGCCTGCATCCAGCGTCTTCCTGCCACTTGGTTGAGGTCCTGTCCATCTTGTGGCTGGTCGTACTACGCTGCGCTTGCCGATATGTGGTCTCCATTCGAGAAAAGACTTTACCGGTAACTATTTATACGGTATCTATGGAATGTTTTAAGGGAAAATCGTCTTTTTATAAATAACACCGTCGGTCCTCAAAATAAGAATGGTCGGTGGAAATACACGGAATATAACCCAACCATGAGGCTGAGTGCGGAAATCTCAGGTCTAACTAACTACCGTCGCCCGCTGAAGTCCCTTGGCTGGGCTGGTGATATTTTTCTTTCTCAGCTGTATTACTGTTATTACTCGTTCTATTATAAAACTTTAGTTGCGCCATATATAGGCAGATAATTGAATCTTTGTTGTATAGTTTAAATGTGGTGTTGCTAATTAAAATGCCTGAGATAGAATAATATTAGCACTTAAGATTTACAGGCAAGTGTATTCTGGTTAGGGTCCACATGTGGGTTTGGACGAAATTGAAGCCCATAGTATATAACATAAGAGGCCCAGTTGTTAGCTTAAATAGTTAGTAATTTAAATAAGGTACATATAAAGAAAACATAAATAAAACTTCTTCACAGTTCTACTTTTATAACAAAAAATATTTTTTTATTTACAAATAAAATAAACTGTATATAGTAGAAATCCGTCAGATTTCACCAGACGGATATTATTGGAAATGCATAATCTTTATAAAATAATAATTTAATACTAAGACAAAATGATGATGGAAAATTATCTCTGATTAAATGTAAACAAAGTTGGAAGACAGATGCGGTTTCCATAAAAGGTGAAATCAAAGAATGAGCAGAAATAAAACAAGGAACGTGAAATGTGAATAGATATGATGCCTTGATTATAATTATGATTTATTTATTTGGTTTGCATCTTGAACACAGTGTGCAATATTTGGCTTCATTACTGCTTAAAGAGACATTTAAATCTACTAGATTGCAGACAAATGTATTTTACAAATCATTAAATAAATTAGTTTCCTATTATAATACACTGCCAAATCCTATTCATATTTTTCGATTCAGATTTGTTTAAAATTTCATAAAACACTGCTATATCAAACAATTTGATAACTCCTTTTTAATCTTAATAGATTATTGTCATAGCAGCTGTATGTACAAAGTCAAGTGCTGCTTCACAAGATGTGATCAAATCGTAGGCCCTTAACAACTACAACTTAAAAACGTAAGTTGAATTAACTCAACAGTAAACTTCGATCAACAAAATTGTGCAACCACAAAATACTCTAACAAATAAAGATAACTGAAACATATCTTAGAAAAAGAAATACATACAACTTGATACTTCACCATCATTAATACGTAAGTGCCTACAGATTAATATTCACAAGATCTGAGACCACCCACAGCTACATTAGGCCTTCAGAATTATCACTTTAATTACGATACTTGCATTCGCACACAACACGCATATCGAGAAATCAGAACACAGAAGTTGCCGTAGTATCACAAGCAAACCGTCTCTTCAGTCATTGTTATCTCTGTTGGCAGTACAGTTCCTCACTTCGGTCAATGTGAGGCACTCGGCGTCTCTGTTTCTGTAGTCGTTGGGTGAATTGGAGGATAGACTGTCAACTGAACTGTCACAGTGGCTCAGTTGGTTGTGCTGTGGGTGTGGCTGCTCCGGTCTCGGATCTTGCATGGCATATTGATGCATCCAGAGCTGTTTCTCTTCCACCTCTTTGCTGACTACCACAAAGAGTTCCTTCTCTTTGCTGTCCAGTTGCTCTTTCAGGTATGCTATTAGGTCACTGCTCTGGAATTGAAAGAGATAAATTATTTTATTTATTAAAAGATGATACATAAACACTAAGTCTTATTAAAATATACTTTTTATCAATCTATTTATAAAAAACGGAACGGAAAATTGGAACGAGTTAGAAGTTGCCGCACAAGACCGCGAGAAATGGAGATCCCTTCTACGAGCCCTATGTCCCTGATAAGGGATAAGAGGAAATCATCATCATCATTTATAAAAAACTCGGTTCCTTAAAACACTTCAACGCCGATTAAAATAGTCTGTGGTTAGGTACTTTCCCTTTGCCACAGACTATTTAAAGTGTCTCTGAGGAGTGTTTAAAAGAATTATGTTTTTATAAATAAGACCGTTAGCATCTATTTAGTTTTTATTTATTAGAAAAATATCTTATAAGACTTGGAGCCTTTGCTTCCTAAAAAAGGGGTAAAATATTTTGAGATTGATGAAGCAGGGTAAAAGTTATGTGCACAGACTTCGTTGGGCTCGCTTGTATATGCCATTCATCCAGCCCTATATCCAGTTCATTGAAATGGGTTTGTAGAGTTTTCGTCACTTGTGAGACATGCTGTGTCGTCAGCATTCGTAGCAGACAGTCTTGATTTTGAAACATGTTGGTATGTATGTAGTAGGCATGTGGGCCTCGCCACTGGATGTTTTAGGCATGCCGGTACTGCCGGTTGGCATTGAAATCGGTGCGATTTTACGTTGTATTAGTAGAATGGAAAACCTCAAAATAGTCTCTTTAGTAGCGATATTAAGCTACATCTAATAAGTAATGGTATTATTTATAAAAATACGATTCCTCTAAAACACTCGTGAGAGGTAGTTTATTTAATCTTTGGTTACGCTTTGGCCTTACCACAAACTATCTAAACTGCCTCTGAAAAATAAAACTGTAAAAGTTTATAATTCTCAGTTTCCTTTTTAACTTTTCCAAGAAATTTATCACTTCAAGTTGTGTGAAAAATTATGCCAAAGTAAATCGAATTGGCGCACATATATAATTCAGGAACATTCGCATTTTTATACCCAAAGGGGGAAGCAACCACTTTCTGTCTGTTAGTAAGTCTGCTAAATGAAAATAAAGTATGGCCAATCCTTACCCTCCCAATGAGCTGTGGCATGTCTAATTTGGAGTCGAGGTTGTAGAAGTTGCCCTGAATCTGGCGGATGGTGATCCAGTGGCGGCGCCGCAATGGCAACATCACAAAGCCAAGCTTGTAGTCCGATGGCACATTTAAGATGAAGCCACAGATGTTTGACAAGTCCAGGCAGCCAGGGTCTCTGTGAAGATTTTTTTTTACTTACTGAAGTTTATAAACTAAAAAAATTGTCACAATTGCTTAAAACATTCCTCAAATGGTTGCATTTGCCTGATTACCATAGCATAGGACATCCTAGTTTCGAACCAGGACAAAGAATTGTGTGGTGTGGAAGTTATTTTAGAATCTAAGAGTGAGGCATTGACTTCAAAAAATATTGTAAACTGCAATGGATGGGAGTTGTTCATTTATTATATTCAATCCATATTAGTTTATTATGGTAAGATGCGAAGAAACAAGTGGCAGGACTTCATATTGGTAATTGTAGCTTTATTGAACAGGCTCTGTTGGTTGGTTGCATATCTTGCTTAAATTGTAGAGATTGAATGGAACTTACTTTCTTTTATCGAACCATACAGCTTCACAGCCCTTCTTCTGCAGGGCAGCCATGATGACATTGATGTCGTAGTTGCCAAGCCCCAGCATGGACCGGTGAGGGTTGATCCAAACGTTAGGCGACAGCTGGTTACATAGCAAGTCTAGCTCCGTCTTCGTGAACGTCCCGCGTGTCTGAAAAGCGTTAATTGCTGTTGCTTTGGCTGCAGGTAAGGTAAATACTAGAACCGAACTTTACTCAAAAGTCGATACAATTTAATTTGAAATATTACGTACCTGAAATAAGTTATTCAATGCATGCAATGCGCACAACTCTTTTACTTGTTTTTCATGGTAAATTATTGTTTTCGAAGTCATTGCGCTTATGCTCGGTTTTTCATGTTTTCTGAGAACAGGTCTTTTTATCTATTTTACATATAATTAGACGTAGTGCGATACTCAATCTAGAATATTTTTTTGCACATTTTTGTTAGTAAAACAAATAATTTAGCAAATCTGAATTTCCGTGAACAGGGTGACCATCTCAAAAAACGAGAATCTGCCACACATTGTCTAAAAATCTGCCAAACGTAAGGCCAAAATCTGCCAAAAATATGCCTTGTTTGTTATATCGCTTTCAAGGAGAAGGAAAAAATAAAAGAACCAATACAAGAAAAATATTTAATACAGGGACACAAAATTTACAATTTAACAATTTTAACACTAAAATTAACAATTAATCTACGTTTGCCTCAAAATTTTCATTTTCATTTTCTATATAGGTACATTGATTTTGAAGACATTTTTGATAACATATTTTTTGTGGGTTTAAAAGATATGCATTCTCCGTGTTCCTTTATTCCCTCTTTTGCCGTAATGATAGCCGACACGTGTTTGTTTATAAACCTGTTCCTTCCTTTAGTTCAGTGTTGCCAGATGAATGACTCACGTTCCCCCCATGTCGTACCTCAAATCCCCCCAAAATTCAGGGTTTCAAGAAAAAAACCCCCGTTTTAAGAAAAATATTGTTTATTTAAGTTTCAGCAATGGCATCCATTACTGGATCAGCATCAGCACACTCTTCGCCTGCAGTTCCATACATTTTTTCGGAGCTGAATCTGCTGATCATCTTGAGACTTGGTTTAAAATTTAGACATCCTTCCGTCAACGAATATCTTATCCTCAAAATAGATTCTGCAGTTTGGATCGCCAATCTGTTTCGAAGTTTGTCTTTAATAACAGCTACTTGAGAGAAGGCCCTTTCCACAACTGCTTTAGAAAATGGCAATGACAAAATTCCTAAAGCCAATTTACTGACATGTCCGTAGCTTCGATCTCCGACTGCATTCTTGAAATTATAAACTTCAACCCAGAACTCTTCAGTATGCTCCGTGGATTTCCAATCTGTTCGATGTAAAGCATTCCATTCTTGGATGACTGAGTCGACATCACTGCAGATGGTCTTAAAAGACTTAGCGACGTTTGTTATATCAGGTTTTAACAGGACAATTTTATTAAATGAGGTATTGGCTTGTTCCAGACTTTCAGTAATTAGTAGAATTCCCCCAATTGCCCCAATTTAATTATTTTCCCCTCCAAAAATCCCCCCAAACAATGTATCCCCCCAAATGTCCCCCCATCGCTATGAAAACCCCCCAAATTTGGGGGGAATCCCCCCAATCTGGCATCACTGCTTTAGTTTTATTTAAATTCACCTGGAAGAATATTCTTTCGCACGAAGCGTTTGACATTGGCAAACTTAGAAGAGCCTTTGAAAAATTCGTTATATTGGGATATTTTGCGGCCCTTTTTGCATCACGCATTTTCCCAACGGCTCTCCAAAGTTTGTCCACTCATATTTGTGCTGGTGCTACTTCCACCCGATTCCAACAAATCGCTTACACTTGTGTCAAACTTAATTTGTCTTAATTCGTCATCAAGCATTTGAATGTTGTTTTCGTCTATAAAGTTGGGAAATTTCTGAGCAACGTTTGAAATTGATGCAAAATCTTTGTAAACAACATTCTGAGGATCAAGGAACTGTAATTCTTTAAAAATATTGTTCAGTGGCAAACGCATTTTTAGTTGATTGCAAAGTTCCATCAGGAATGTTTGCATTCTTTGAAGGAATGCTTGGATTCCAGGTTTCATACTCGCATCCGCGGATAAGCGAGCGATTTCATTGCCCACATTGGCGTAAACACGCCAACATATATTTCTTTTAGAGGCAAAAAGTTTACGGTGGATTTTGGATCAATAGAAAGTGGATCTGCGGTTTTCAAAAAGTTTCCTTTCATGTAACAACTCAAAAGGCAAACGTACACCTCTGAAATGTTTTTGAACGCTGTGTGGACTGTTCTATAATCTCCTTGAAATATGGTGTTTAGTTTGTTGACTGTGTGCAATATATAATCCAAGGCATAAAAATATAATTTATACATCTTGTCCGCCAAACTGTTACACAGGAATTCCTACGAAATATTTTTGTCTTCTGAAAACTGTGTCTGAAAAAAAAGTTTGAGGGCATCCCATTGCTCCAAAATTCGTTTAATGCATGCATGCAAACATAGCCAACAGATTTCATAATGTTTTAGTATCTTATGCTTTTCGGTGCCAACAAAATCTTGGTATTCAGCAAATTCCCTTTGTCTTTTACTGCTATGTGCGAAGTACCCGTACACCTCTTGTACTATTTGGTTAATAGCCCGTGGTATATTATGCTTACTGGCATGAGATACACACAAAGCAGTGGAAAGACATACACACTTAATGAATATGCAGTGGGGATTAACATAACTTATTTTTGCAATAATACCACCTTGTTCTCCAAACATAACGTTAGTAGTGTCAGCACCAAAGCCAATAGCATCTTTAATACTAAGGTTAGCATTAGTTAAAGCCCCGGAAAGTGCATCAAATAATGACTGTGCATCAGCCCCTTGCAAGTCAACCAAAGTCAAAAATTTTGTTTTTACTTCGAGATTTTTTTCAGAGTAATATTTCGTTACCACTGCAAGCGTTGATGTAGATGAAACATCTGTGGTCTCATAGATAATCAAGGAAAACATTGGTGTACCTCTTTTAATATTTTCACACGATTTTAAATCAGCAAGCATCTCTGCTTCTAGATTGGGCTTCAACACGTTATACGTTACCGCTGCTGCTTTAGTTCTCTTGCAGAAAAATGATTTGGCGATTCAGAATCGTGAAAGCTTTTTGAAATTATTTCGTTCAAATGGTCCATTAGACGAAATGGTAAATTGTGTTCCACCAGCATAGCACAAAAATTTATTTCTGCTTTCTTCACTTCCTCTTCTAATGGAACCTTCTTGAAAAACTGCTGCACCTGAAAAAGATTAATACGATATTTAAAAAAATAACTTCAACTTAAGCTGATAAGTTGTTGACAATATTTAATTTTGTCTTTGCAAAGTACCTAATAATTACTTACCGACGATTGGCCACTATACCCAATCATGTTCTTTTTATGGTTCTGGGATGTTGCGTGTTCTTTTAGAATAGACAATCTGGTTACAAATTTACAGTTGCAAGCTTTACAGAATGTCCTGGTCATCCTTAGCACTTGCAATCCAGGGAGAAAGCAAGGGATCTTGCTCCCATTCCGATCGATAGGAACGCTCGTATTTCCTTTTCATAATGAATGTATTGTTTCACAATCAAAATCTCACTCAACCAACGAACGTAAGCACGCGCCGAAAGAGAATGGCATAAAAAAGAAATAAATAAACAAGAGTTCTTGTGAAACTCAATGCAATGTATTAGGAATATGTATCCTATTCCAAGTGCATTAAGGTTCATAATCATGTGACGTACCTGAGTAATAAACAGAATATGTCGGGAATCCCCGAACAATCTGATCTTGAATTGGGATTGCCAGTTCAGAGAAATATTTTTTGCCAAATATACTTTTGTTAAGAATTCAAAATAATTGAATAACGATGTCATAGCGAATAAATTGAACATAAAAACTAATTTTAGGTACAGATTTTCTTAGTATCCTCGAAATCTGCCACTTTTGCAATTCGTCAGCAACATCTGCCACAGCTAAAATGTTGGAGCCAAATCTGCCAAAATGGCAGAAATCTGCCACAAATGGTCACCCTGTCCGTGAATTTATGAAACTGTCAAATTTTTTTGTTTTTTTTTTAAACGTTTATTGGCTATTGGTTACAGAGTCTTTAAGCCTAGCTTAATTAATTATTACTAAGGATGGTTTACAATTTTCCTATTGAATTACATATAAATTTGTATATATAATTAAAATAATTAGGATTACATAAAATACTTTCCAAGTTTTTAGACACTTCAGTTTCACAAACACTTGCTAGTTCAGATACTAAAACTAAACGTTCGAGGTTGAATTTTTGACATATCATTACGATATGTTCAAGGTCAGCGACCTCACTGGTACAAAAATCACATTTGTTGTTTGCTATAATATTTTCTTTCCATGATTGCGGTTTTTTTTATTGAGCGTGTGATATAATCTCGTAAGCTTATAACAAAATTGTCTCTGGTGAATGTGACATCTATGCACAGATTAAAAAGAAAAACCGACCAAGCGCGTGTCGGGCCCCACGCAATTTAGGGTTCAATAGAAAGAGGTTTTTTTTATCTGCTTTACAGAAGTAACAACTTCATAGATGTCATTTCCAATGGAATATGTACGAAATTTTACTTTCATAAGTTGGTTGCCTATTACTCGTTAACTAGTAAAGCCTACTTAGCCGTGACACTTTTCCTTTTATATTCATTATAAATGTGCTACTACCCTGAATTTTTTCACGTTTCTACAATCAATCGTTTAGCTAGGAGAGGGGGAGGGACGCCTACTCAGAGAAAAATCTGCGCTTTAAAGCTTAAAGCTTTAAAGATTAATTAGCAAACGAAACCCTGAATAAAAAAATAGTAAGTACACCCACTAAATCGCTACACCCACAATATTTTTCAACGACCATTCCAACGATGGGGTAGTCGAGAAAAAAATATCATCCTCTCTTTCATGTTGGAGTAAAATAAATATTTTTCCAACATTTCATTCTTTAACTATGTCATCGTGATAAATATATATAGTAATACGAAATTACAGCTCTCTAGTACCACCGGTCTTTATGCTAGGCCGCGGACGGACAGACAGACGGACATATAAGGGTTTCTCGTCGGACTACGGAACCCTAAGAAAGACCGTACAATCTTTTAGGCCTGCATCTATGTTGTCTGTGGTTGATATAACCTAACGTTGGTGATTATATTCTCTGTGGTTGGTAGTTTAGGTACATTTTCCATAGAGGTAGACATTTTCGTACATACCTGAATTTGTTGTAATTTACTGATTATATAGGCAAGTGGATTTGTTTTCTTTTCCCCCATTAATTCATTTGTATCATGGAGAATAATGGAGATCATGCAGAACAGAACTTTAGCCCCATTACCGTACAAGATGTAGACGTAGACTTTTTGCCAATTGTTTACGAAATCATTCGCAGGTATTTACACGTAACAATATTTATTTTTAGCTTCCTAGCGTCTGATTACATCCTGTCTACTGCATTTATGACAAAACACTTTTTGTAGCGTCGAGAGGGAATTCAACGATAACGCAGCGAAGAATCGTGAGTCGCAGGACTGCAGCCAAAAAGTACTCGAGCTGCAGAAGAAGCTCGACGCTGCGCGGGGTCAAGTAAGATGATGAATAATACGTAATCACTGACGCATATCGCAAGATAACATAGTACATACCTATGATTTAAAACTGCAAAACTTTTTTGCACTTCCAGATTAAGCGTCTGCCGGGCATAGATTACAACAAGCAAGACCAGCTGAAGCAGTTCGAAATCCTACGCACACAGCTCAAGCTAAAGCGCGAGCTACTACAGAAGTACCGTAATAACATGTGCTCTTTTGAAACATCTTTCAAGTGAAAGTCACAATGCCACTGCGAACCCTGCTGAGATACTTTGCGAATAACGAGCGGCTAGTACAGCGCATCGCAGAGTCGTACCCGGTGCGACGCGCCGCACAACTCGCTATCTTCGTCTTCTACCGCGGGAAAGAGAAGCTCTCCGACTTGGACCCACAGAAAGTAAACAGGTTTACATCCTTTTACAAACGGTTTGCTCAGAATATGAAGGAGGGCATTGAAGATGCTAAGAAACAAATAAAGAAATAATCATTAGTCATTAAAATTGTATATTTAGTAGCTTTGTAATTATATTTACTGAAAAGAAATAAAAAATGCTGTTGTAGTTTCGAGGTATTTTTAATTTCTCTCACTCAGAACAAATCAATAAAAATATTTTCTCACTTAAACTAGGAAATCACAATAATCAAATGGTGACGTGGAATACTGAATATACTTTGATATGAAGGCAGAGCTAGCAGTTCTAATACTGTAAATTGGAAAGTCTAGCAAGTAATTAGAAAATCAGAACGACGATTCGAGTCACGGGCTTTGTGGCGCTAAAATGCCATAATTTGAAATATGTACTGGAAAGTCGCTGACTTTAGAAGGCGCGACTCGCAGTGCTACCCATGCTGGTATCAATATACCTAGCCATTACATCTTGTCACACATTTCGATTTTCCCACCAATAGCTGCTGATTATTAAATCAAAATAAATTTTTATAATTTGTAAAATGAAAATTAAAAGAACACAGTAATAGTTATTTTTCATGACAAAAATCATATTTTACAATCATAAAAATAACACAAACTGGATGTACAAGAATCACTTTGTGATTGGTTCATGCTGTGCACCATGCGTGAAAAGTGAATGTTCTATTCTATTCTTGTTTTGAATGGCACTTGTACTGTGCGTGACTAGCACAGTAAATTCCGATTGGGCGATAGTGAGTGACAGCATAACTAATGATTGGTTGTATACAAAAACGTCAAACCATTTATGTAACCCGTCGAAATATTTATGTACGTCGCAAGATGGCGGTCTGACGATGGCAGGTGCGTAGATATTTTGCCGAGTAATACTGAACTAGCTCCGATTGGTAACACAATTGACAAGCCCCGCCCGCCTTACCACGTGGGGAACATGGGGTAATTTTTTAGCGCTAGTTTGAGAAATTTGATATCTATGTTTAAACTATCACTGCCAAAACACTGCTAAATAACTAACAGCTCAATGTGCTGATTTAATCTAAATTCAACATGCTGAGTGATTGAAAATTTTGTACAAGAACATTGAGTAGACAATAGTTTGAAAAGTGTCATTTATGCCAATTTACAGCTAAATGGTATGTCAAAAATATGAATCAATCTGCTATAGAGACCATGTACGTAATATTCTTAAAACACAAAATGTTAATATCCCTAAGTACCTTGTACTTTCGTCTTTGATAAATCGTGAACCAACAGAACTGTTGGCTTTGTTACAAGTTTATTTCACTATTCACTCAAATGACCTTTTGTGAATAAAAAAAATAAAGAGAGAGTAGCTATACCAAAAAAGGTAATGCTATTGGCCGACTCCCTATTGCATTCTTAATGCCAGAGTACAATGTTACACATTATCTAACCAGTTTGAAATCTTGAACAAGTCCTACAAGATTATTTTAAGGGCTCACATTGCTCATATATAGTTCTACATTTAAAAGGTCTGATCGCGATTAAGTTTATAATAGACAATCGCCATTAGGTCCACTTGGGCACACAAACTTGGGCACAGATCTGTGACAAGGCAGACGAGTGGTTAAATGTATAACTAAGTCCTACACTCCCATCGGCTTCCCCAAAACTGAGTTGCGTGTAACTACAGTATGAGAAATGTAATAATCAGTTTTACATGGTGAGTTACATTATGTAACATCGGATGCTTAGAGCGTTTCAATATAAATCTCTTCGGTATCGGCCCAGGGTTGACAAATTAAAACTAAAACAACGTGTTTTACCTCCATTTTCCCGTAGACTAACAATCTGTTACTTTACTGTTATGCTGTCAATTAGCAAAAGTGCATACAAAAAATAAAACTGACCACTTTTAGTTACGTTAGCAGGCTGTTAGCTTAAGAGAAATCGGAAGTAAAACTGATTAATAACCTATTTAGAGGTTAAAAATTCCACCCATGCCGGGACTTGAACCCACAACCCCTAGCTAAATAGGTTTTTAAAATTTTCCTCAGCACAGATTAGTGCAACAAAAAGAATATAAACTGATTAATGTTTTAAACAGTTTTTTGAAAACACGTGAGGTGTCAACCCTTACGCGTATTCTTTCAGCATCAGTTTCGCCCCGTGAGTGTCCTATGTTCAGCATGAGTGTCTGGCCAGCGGGCGCTAGTGGCGCCCCCTAGTTGGCAGCGCGAGCAGTGGCGGCCCCTAGTTGGCGGCGACGGCAGGCTGGTCGGGCGGCTTGTCCCGCTTGGTGCGCGAGCGCCGGCCGCCGCGGTGTGCGCCCGCCTCGCTGCGCTTGTCCGCTTGCATCTCGAACGGCGAGTCTAGCGTCGTCACGTCGCTCTCCTGGGGAGAGGACATTGCATTACAACTCTTTATCGAACACACCAGAAAATTGTACACATTACCTATCTAAGGTGTTTATAAAAACGAAACTACTCTTCGTTGAAACTACGTTGTAGACTTGTAGCCAAGGCTGCGGGTGAGCGGTGTAGTCCGGCAGTCACCAACACTATCTATCGGCGGCGTGGTCGGGTGTGTGAGACCTAGTCCTCCCACCGCCCAGTGCACTCCAGCGGTATACTCACGAGCCCCGGCGCGCAGGCGGCGGCGTGGTTGAGGGTGAGCGCGGCCTCTGTCCACCCATCTCATCATCAGCCATTTGACGCACACTGCAGGACACAGGCCTCCAAGTTTTCCAAGCTTCCCGGTCTCGTGCCGCCCGCATCCAGCGACTCCCCCGACGCAGCGTGGGAACGCCCCCCCCCCCCCCCCGTTTCCCACGCTGCGTCGTCCGATCCGAGGTCGCCAGCTCAGTCCCTATATTACGCGCACCAAATCCTGAACGATTCCAATCGTCTAACTGTCAAATTAGTATGGAATTTGACACTTAGACGATTGGAATCGCTCAGGATTTGGTGCGCGTAATTAGGCCACAGAACTTTTTCGCCCCGACGGCCATCACTCCTCCGAGCTATGTGCCCCGCCCACTGCCACTTCAACTGAGCAATTTCTTCGAGCTGTATCAGTAACTCGACCCACCCATCAACTCGCTCTCACGCGCAGCGTGTCGTCCACCGCGTGGTGTTGTGTGTGTATGCGTGTCCACTCGTCTACCCTAGCGCAACCCAGCGCTAAACTCACCAGCGGCAGAGCCGAGGCGGCGGCGGCGGCGGCGGCGGCGTGGTCGGGCGCGTGCGGCGCTCGCGCGTGCGGCGGCTTGCGCGCGGCGGGCGGCGCGGCGGCGGCGGGGATCACGCGCAGCACGTTGCCCACCGCCTTCGTGCGGCCCTCGCGGAACACCTGCGCGCGACAGTGACACGGTTAAGACTGTTCATCAACGACATACTCATTTTATTACAATAACTAAAATTGTTAAATTGGGCGAGCGAGACAGCACGCTCTACATGAGAACAGTCTTAAGGGCATCGTCAAATAATCTAATATATAAGAATCTCGTCTCACAGTTTTTTTTATCGAACTCCTCTGAAACGGCTTCACCGATTTTTATGAAGTTTTTTGTGTATATTTGGTAGGTCTGATAGGTCGTAGGCTAATTAATATGGCAAAACAACGTTTGTCGAGTCAGCAAGTATACTATAAATAACTTACGAACAACACAATCACTTGTCCTAATCCCAAACTAGGATACCCTGTGCTAGGGTAACCAGGCAAGGACATCAAATATTTACATGGAAATACCCAGACCAGGCCATTTGTACAAACGTCCGCGCCCCCCGTCAAACATTGTGATGCATTTTCCGTTGCGAAAATAGAGATGGTCCTACCTTGCAGACAAAGTATAGTCAAGTCCAAGACTTGTCTAGGGAATGGTGGGAGGCTAGCCGGTGCTAACCAACTACACCAGTAGAAGAAAACACAGACTGTGCCGTGGAAAAAAACAACTTCTTTAATAATTTGTTTTTGCAAAAACTTTACACAACTGACAACTTCAACAAAGTAATTTTCAATGGAATTCGTACGAAGTTTTCCTTTCATAAGTTAGTCGACTATTACTCGTTAACTTGTAAAGCCTACTTGCTGTGATATTTTACCTTTTAACTTCAATGTATGTATGTATGTATGTGCTACTGCCCTGAATTTTGTAGTGGGTAGAACATTGGACTCGGAAGCGAGATACCCAGGTTCGAATCCCAGTGCGGGCATGTACCTATGACTTTGTCTTCTAAGTTATGTACCTATGTTTGTGAAGTTATAGCAGCATTACCACTCGCTAACTGTGAAGAAAAACATCGTGAGGAAACCTGAATGTCTGAGCTATTCACATACATTAGCGCTTGAAATCGCCAATCCGCGGTGGGCACGCGTGGTGATTAAGCCCATAATCTCTCCCTGAGAGGCCTGTGCCCTACAGTGGGACGTATATAGGCTGCTTATGATGACTGCCCTGAATTTTTTCACGTTTCTACAATCAACCGTTCACCCATAAAAGCCCCACATTTTAGACGCCCTATTCTAACAAAAAAAAATGCACTTTAAAGCTTTATATTTCGCAAACGATCCCTAAATCGAAAAATAGTTTTTGTATTTTTCTATTTTTTAACCATAGTTTTGAGTACTTCACCGGACTTGGACTTTAAGTAGGTACTAAAATGGAAATGTCTCAAATTTTCTGCCGTAATAGCGTCAGCTTGAACATAACAATTAGTAATGCCAAGCATTTAGATACTGGATAATGCGTGACCTCTGATAAACACCTGCTATAATATTGTCAATGCATTTAGGTCAATTATGTTTCCAGTTTGATCAGCTGAAGTCTATACACCAGATAGGTATGCTGTTAATTTTAATTGTAAGATGAAAATGTTCTATTGGAACATTTTGAACTATTGATAAAACATCTTCGAAAATGGTTCTAATCAACAAAACAGTCCATTTTAAAAACCTATTTAGACGCTAAAAAATCCACACATGCCGGGACTTGAAGCCGCGACCTCTGATTAAGGTAGCCAGAGGTCGCGGGTTCAAGTCCCGGCATTGGTGGAAGTCTAAATAGGGTTTTAAAATTGTCCTCAGCACTCAGGTTAGTGCAACAAAAAGAACGGAAAGAATGCAACGAAAAGAAAAAAAAAATGGACTATTGAACAAACCATTTTGAAAAGTCCCAGGACAAAAGTTGTATTAAATTACCAACTCCGACCGCCATGTTTCAGAAATCGTGCATTTTAGAAATAATTCTGTTTATTTTGCCTTATTTCATCATCATCATCAACCCATTATGTCCCCACCGAGGGGCACGGGTCTCTTCCCTGAGGAAGGTATAGGCCATACTCCACCACGGGGGCCAAGTCCGGATCGGTGGAGGCTTGTAGACTAGTGGCTCGTCTACTGTCAGAAGTTGTCAAGCCGCCCTAAGGCCTCTGACTTGGCTTAACGACTGCCATCTATCGACGGCAGCCGGCACCAACAGCTTAACGTGCCTTGCGAAGCACGGAACCGCTCGGAAAAATGCCACTAGCGTTAGGCATAGACGGCGACCCATCCATGCACTGAACGCGCCCTGTGTTGCTTAACCTTCGTGATCGTTTAAGATCACTCAGGCAGCCGGGGCTACGAGCGATTGCCTTATTTGTCTTTTCCTATCTTGGTACACCTTGTCGCTATGTCAACTAGTGACGGGGGCTCACCATCCGCTGTCCGCGCCGCAGGTACTCGGGATGCTTGATGAAGCGGAAGCGTACGAGCGCCTTGTCGCCGGTGCGCAGGCAGTCGCGCGACATCGACAGGATCGACGCGGTCTGCCGGATGCTGCCGCAGTGCACTGGCGAGGACAGTCACGTTCTTCAGGGGGCTTATCTTATCTTATGACCAGCGCTGTGGCAACGCAAGCCGTCACAGCAATAAACTTAGGGTAAGGAAACCGGCGGGCGTGCATGCAGCTAATAATGATGTTGATGAAGCGAAAGGGTTCGTCAGGGTCGTGGCAAGTGACAGACCCTGGGCTCTGCCTACCCTTCCGGGATACAGACGTGAGTTTATGTTATGGTGGCGGGGTGGTGTAACCTGGTATTTGGAGAAGCTAATGATGGAGTAGAGTATTCCCAGAATCTACCTTTGCAGATCAGTGACCCTTTAGTCTCTTGACAGTGTGCGTCTTAACCATGGCCTGGGATCTGGAGGAGTTGGTGCTGGGGTGAATGTATCCATAGAATCTACCTCAGATCTGTGAGTGCTTGATCTGGTGATCGTGTGGGTCTCATCCATGACCTGGTATCTGGAGAAGCTGGTGATGGGGTGGAGTATTCCAAGAATCTACCTTTGCAGATCTGTGACCACTTAATCTGTTGATAGTGTGAGTCTTAACCTAGTCTGGGATCTGGAGGAGATGGTGCGGGTGATGTATCCCTACAATCTACTCCTCCGATTCCAATCGTCTAACTGTCAAATTCCATACTAATTTGACAGTTAGACCATTGACCAAAAATTTGGTCTATGGTTAGACGTTTGGAATCGCTCAGGTTTTGGTGCGCGTAATATAGGGTCCGATCTACCAACGCTTGACTTGGTGATAGTGTGGCTCTTACTTTACTTTATTGCAGACATAAAGACATAAATAAAACACAACATTTACAGAAAAATTAAAAAGTGTACATGGCGAGCTTATTTCAGCAGAAATCTCTTCCAGCCAACTCTTGATGTGGTGATACTAACATTATAAACAAGGGGGGGAGAGCTTACAATAATTATTAAGTATTATGGGTCTTACCCATGGCCTGGTATCTGGAGGAGATGGTCGTGGGATGGTGCAGCACGAGGATCTCCCCTTCGAACTGCCAGCACGCCTGCGGGCTCAGCGCGGGCGACACCATCACCATCCCCTTGCGGATCTGCGAGCGCTTGATCTGGTGACAGTACACGAGGGATAAGTTGGATTTTTTAGGATAGGATTCACGAATCAAGGGACTTAAGTGGAGATGGGCGGAACATCTGGTTAGAAGAGAAGATGGACGGTGGACGAAGGCGGTCACAGAGTGATGGCCGAGAACTGGCTCGCTTGGTGAGTAGGATGCCTACTCGATGGGTTGATGACATTAAAAAGGCGGCAGGAGGGCAATGGACGTAAGCAGGTACCATGTTATGTCTTGCACGTTACCTTTAAATGTAAGTAAGTTGCATGTCAATATTTAGTACGCTTTGGAACAAAACAGTAAGTAAGATCTGTTAATTAATGTTTCGCAAATAAACTATTCTATTCCAAGCAGCTGAGAATATATCAACTGACCTTGCGTATTATATTCACGTATTTGTGCGTGTGTTAGAATGTGCTAGAAAGTGAACTCCATTTTATTCTATGTTCCTTGCTTCGTTGTACCGTAGTTAACAATCAATCAAAATCTAAAAATTTTAATTCAAAGTAGCACACTACTAAAATTTTTGCTAATTTAAAAACTGCGACTTAATGAACGTTACAAGTTAAACTAGGTGTACATTTCAAAATCTAAATCATTTTCGAGAAAAAATGGACAAAAAAAACTGCAAACATAGTCTTTTCGAGTCCTTAATTAACGTTTATATAAATATTCTAAAACCTGGAACTCATGCATTGAACCGGCTTTAATTCCAGACACCATTGTCATCTAAATAACCCTTACTGTTGTAGTTGCTTTTTTTGGAACAAAGTGTACTTTACACATTTTTGAACCGCGTTTCTGGCAAGCTTATTATATCCTCAGGGATCTTATTGTAGAAACGTATACAATGCCCCATAAAGGATGTATTAACCTTTACCACCCTAAGTGGCCTGATCAGCTGCAAACGCGTACCTTTTTAAGAGCAAAGCTGGCGGTCTGACCGCCGCGCACTTCGGGCACGTTCATCCGCTTGCGGTGGATGCTCTTGACGGCGATGGGCACGAAGTGTCCGAGCGGGTCGGGGCCCAGCAGTAGCGTGTCGTTCAGCCGGATCACGCCCTGTAACGTGGTGCCGGAGACCACCGTGCCGACGCCCTGCGGATAGCGAGTCTCTTGTCACACTTTACAAGGGCCCTAGGTCGCTCTCCGGCCCGTAATCTATCGGCCCGTGGCGGCGTGAAGGAAGGAGCAAAAGTCAGAAATTATTTCGTATTTTTAGTACTGGTTGACCTTTTCATTTGAATTACACGTAGTTCTTTAGTGTTTTTAACTCTTTCTGTGAAATACAATCGGCGGCCTGCTGAAATTATTGAGATGGCTAAAAAAAACCTAAAAAAAAATTTGTCCTCTAAACAATTCAATACGACTCAGAATTTTTTCTGTGGAAAAAAAGTAGTGTTGTTTTTTTACAAATTAATGAAATGTAGGATTTAAACTACGAGTTAGCACTAAATTAAGAATAATTAAAAGAATTTGAAAATGTATGTCGTTTTCCCCTTTTACATGGAGTGCCGCACAAAGAGCGAGTCGTTTCCTTCACCAAAAAAAAATCCTTTACAGTTAAGCCACGTCTTTTGCGCGTGTTTTTTCGAAACATTACACAAAAACATTGAAACATTGGAACGTGGCTATACATAATTGTGTATTCAAACACAATGTTTTTGTTTTCCGCGACCGACGGAAAACATTCCCCGCGCGGGGTAGAGCGGGGAAGGATTTGTTTCATTTCTCCTCTTCCTCGTCAGAAGTCATGATGACGACACAAAATGTTTTGTTTTAGACATTTTCCTATAGCAGTAGACTGTTTGTGTATGAAAACATTATTTTTTTGTTTCATGTTTTGAGTGTAATGTTTAAAAAAAAACACGCGCAGGTGACACGCCTTTAGACAGCTGATACATGTATGTAACTTAGAACTTAGCTAAGTAGACGCAACACACTCAACTGACCGGTACAGAATAAGTGTCGTCTATCTGGAATTCAGCCGGCTTGTCATCCTGCGAGGGCATCCGCGTCTTCAGCAGGTTCAGGAACATCGTCAGCAGCTCCAGGTTCAAGCCCGTCACGTTCGACACTTGGAAGATCGGGCACAGCCTGCCGGGGTAACAAGATTTATAGCTAGGTTTGATAAGGTCTATAAAAGTCTAACTAAACGGACTAACTTGCCGGAGGTAAGGGCTTCCATTAATTCATCATCATCAGCCATTTGACGCCCACTGCAGGACACAGGCCTCCTCCGTGGTTTTCGTAACCATGAAGGGTTTTGCCATAATCGCCACGCTTGGCAGGCGGGTTGGCGATCGCAGTACGCGGTTGGAACTTCAGGAAGACGCTGCTGCCCGTCTCCTTCTAATGTATTCCCTAAGTCGCCTTCTACGACATCCATGGAAGGAAATGGAGTGACGCTATTCTTAATCCGGCGCCACGCGGTAAATTAATGCCATTAATTAATGACATGTTTTTTACAAGACTCTTTTGTGAGATTTGGTAAAATGTGTAGTGACCTGAGTGTAGAAAATAACCATTAAAATGTATATTTTGCAGTACAAAAGACATACCTCTGTGACACGAAGTTGGTTGCACTGACGATGACGTCATCTTTCGTCTTCACCATCACAGGGACCTTTCGACACCCTGACGACTTTAGGATCCGGATAAGCAGCTTCAGATTATCCTGCGAACGAAACGACGTTTACAATCTACCTATCTGTCCAGCCCACGAACAGAGCCCAATTCTTCGCACGGCCCTCTTCCAGACCAACTCTCTCGGTTCCCTGCCAATCTCGTCCATAGCTGTCCAGGCAACTGTAACACCATAATTAATTTCAATTGCATGATAAAACCGGACGAAATTACCTGCAGTACGTTGGGTGGGCACATGTCAATCTTGGTGACCACTACGAAGACCGGGACGGAGAGCGCCAGCGCCAGGCCCAGGTGCTCCTTCGTCATGCCCACGATCCCGGCGTTGGCGCCAATCTGCGGACAGTGGCTTAGTTAATGCTATGCTGGGTGGAGGAGTTTGCGAGGAGTGATTCAGTTATTCAAGATGAGAAAAGCTTTATGAAGCAACTAGCTGTTGCCCGCGACTTCGTTCGCCTGGTAATTTTGATGTGTATTTTTCCGGGATAAAAATAGCCTATGTGCTAATCCAGACTATAATCTATCTCTGTGCAAAATTTCATCTGGATCCGTTAAGCCGTTTTTGCGTGAAAGAGTAACAAACATCCATCCCTACATACGAACTTTCGCGTTTATAATAATAGCGTTTAGGATAATATGTAAAATTTTTTGCCCTCAAAAGACCCTCGCATATAGTAATAATTATACTAATTTTTTATTTCATACCTATTTTACAACATGCATGGACACGTTACACAGTGCTAACATTTGGAAAGACTTAGGACCCGTGCTAGGGAAGCCCAGTGTGACGGTGTTCTAAACAAATTACAACTTAAAATGGAGTTCACTTTGGAGGTCCCACATGTTCGTCACACTTTATTAAAACCTCGAAATCCAATCCAGGCGTCAATCAGCGCGAAGCACCCTTTTGTAAGAGCATCTAGAGCCGAAGATGGCAAAGCTGAAATTCAGCCTCACAGTTGCGACATTATATGTAGATGGCAGGTTTGGGACCACTAACACCTGTTTTTCTTCACCGTGGCAAACATTCTGCTTTAGAACATACTTTAGAAAACACAAGATGGTAATAAGTTGTAGCTAGACCTGGGCCTCGATTCTGTTAGTGCATTGTAGTACAATGACAGGCACACTGTCGGGTCACGTGACGTGTTTTTTCGTACAATTGACGCCTAGAAGGCTTGATGGGTGTGCCCGCGTAGACTTAAAGCAGCCATGAAATGAAAACCGCCATGTTCATGCCGTTGTCATGTTACTACAATGCATTAACAGAATCTAGGCCCTGAAATTTCTGCACTCATAATCGGGCCATATTGTACATAGCAAGCGTTGAGGTACGTAAACAGCTCAGACGCGAGGGTTACCCCACGATGTTTCCCTTCACAGATAGCGAGTGACATTGCTACTACAAATTCACAAACAAATGTATGCAACTTAGATCACAAACCCATTGGTCTATGCCGGAATTCGAACCCACGACCTCCCGGATATGAGGCTAGCGCTCTACCGAAACGCAACCACCGTTCTTTAAAAACAAACCAGTCTCACCATGAGCATCCCGAAGTCGGGCGCGTGCCCCGTCATGCCGAAGACGGTGGTCTTGAGGTACCGCTCGTGCCCCGCCAGGTCGATGAACGTGATGACCTTGGAGGACTTCTCGCAGATCTTCACCCAGTCCAGCGTGCCGTGGTCCGGCTTGTTCACCACGTTGCCTGCCCGAGGGGGTCACGTTACGTTGGGGATCAAGACATTATGGTGTTGAAAGGGGCGTTGGTGTGGTTAGTGATTTGGAGTGAAAGTATAACAAAAGCAGCGTATACGTCCCATTGCAGGGTACAGGCGTTCTCTGGTGGAAGTGACGCCCGATTTAAAATTGGACATCAAAGGATACAACGTGTACCTTATCAGTTTCTTTTTTTGTTACATATCGAAATTTTACATTTGTTATCTAAAAGAAAGCTTGACAATTTCGATAAGGTACCTTAAGAAAGGGCCCACCACTATAACCTAAATATATGGGGAAAAAGCAGTGGGCAGAAGTGGGCTGATGATGATGAGAGCAGTCGCCTACCAGTGCTATCGAAGCCCAGTATGTCGTTCCCGACGGAGCTGGTGCGGCCGCTCTCCATCTCGTGCTTGTGCCGGAAGAGACGTTGCCGCGCGAAGCCGCGCCCGTTGTCCAGTTCCCCGTGCGTCAGTACGCCCAGCAGGGTCGACTTGCCCGCGTCCACGTTGCCTACCACCGCTACCCTGGGGTGGCGATACTTATCAGTAATAACCTCACGAATGTATCCCGGAGGGGTAGGCCGAGACCAGGTTCTGCCACTTGCCACGAGCCTGACAGAGCTCTTCCGCTTCATCAACATTCGTTAGACGTTGCATGCATGGGTACTTTTTACCTTGCCCTTTGTTAATACGTTATAGGGAAGAACGGGTGATCGTGCTCTTCCTCTATAAAGGGAAATTTCCCGCCAGGCAGATCATATGCCTGGGGACGGCCGGTCGAACTGATGTTCGTCGGACGTTATATTTATGGTATGTCATATGAAACATTTTGCTTGCGCGATGTAGGAATGTTGGAGTTTATAGTGCGCGCGCAGAGTTGACATGTGCTCGCCACATCGTCCTCTATTTGTACAACAATAGTAAATAAAGAAAGGTACTGGTCATCGGTTTGCCTCTCGCTCTTACAATATTGCCGTCTATACAGGGCGTCCCAAAGTTATGGGCCATGAAGGGAAAGTACCTTAAATATCGTAGATAGGGTATTTTGCTGAAAGATGATGTTCGGAATAAAGTAGCAACATTGTCTGTGACAGATGACACTTACTTTTGAGGTTATTGCACTTGAAAATTTTCTTGCTTGGTTGGCTCGTGGTTGAGCAAATTATACTTATCTAAATTGTTTGCAATTGGATTGCCGGCTTTATATCTTCGCGTGGAGTGAACTTTAAGAAAGGAGGGAAGGTTCCCGAGTCATTCCTGACGATTTGTGGTGAGGGGAAAGGTTTCCCCTCGTGAAAGTGAGACGAACAGTTCTCCCTTGAGACCGCGAGGTCGTGGTACCAAGAACCTGCACTGAGACGCAGTTTTCTGGGGAAGAGCGCTCTTGGGGTAGTCTGGGGAAGACTAGGGCTCCCATTAGCGATCCGGTGCAGGCATCCCGGGAGGCGCCGGCTGCCTATTCGACGAGGACCGTCGACGAAACATTGGACATTCTGTAAGTGTTTTACTTGTGTTTCCGTGTTTATTAGTGTTTAATTTGGGACCAGGAGGCAGGCGGCCCTGTCTCCTTGGTCTCTGGTAGCAGAGCGGGTCCTATACCCAACATTTTCTGGTAGCAGAGCGTGGTTTATCCCATAACCCTGGGGCCAAACCCGCACTTTGTAGGTTAACTTTGTTTTCGCATATTTTGTAGATAAACTTTGTATACTTACGACTATACTAACAGTTGCAATTGTTGTATGCAAGTACTATCGGTGACAAATGGTTTTGTAAAAGTTGATATGTATTGTTTTTTCTATTATATCTAGGACAGATATTACTTTATAATTTGTTCGGTTTGTACAAGACGGCTCTTGTTAAAACACTTGTCTTGTTGTAATATCTAGGACAGATATTTGTTCATAATTATATTGTTCTTGTACAAGACGGCTCTTGTTAATCTTTTATCTTTAATAAAATTGTTAGTCTTTTGTATCTTGGAAAGATGTATGTTAGTAATCTGTGGTAGGGTACCCGTTGCTATATATATATATATATATATATATATATATATATATATATATATATATATATATACTGTACTATTTAATATAATTTCATCTACATTGGGCCATTGTTGAGTTTTGGTATTTTGTTAGCGGGGAGCTATCAATAAATTAATATTTGTTGTCAATATTAATTACTCTAACGCGATGGCGAGGGCGTCATTGGCCAATGAATTGCGTTGGTTTACCAATGCCCAGGGGCTATTGTCACGTAGGGATCGTGACGATGCCATATTGGAACGTGCAGAACAGGTGTCTCAACGTCTCATTGAGGCGGAAGGGGCCATGAAGTCGTTGTCAGGCAGTACTCCAGCACCCACCCACGAGGTCTGGGCAGGTTATGAGCAGGACTTCACCCAGATCATGGAGATTGGTGACTCCATAGTCCAAAGGGCATCGGACATCAGGAGACAACGTGAGGGTCATGTTGTACCTACTCATACACTCAGGGAGGATTTAGTAAGCATCACAGGTAGGCTGCCCACCCTACAGCTGTCACATTTTGGAGGCGCTGTGGAAGAATGGGTTCCATTTAAAAATATGTTTACATCTCTAGTGGACTCTAGAGGAGACTTGTCTCGTGGACAAAAAATGGCATATTTGTTGTCCACTCTGGAGGGCGAAGCGAGGTCGCTCGTCCAACATCTCAAGGTCGAGGACGACCACTACAGCATTGCGTGGGAGTTACTGAACACGCGATACCAGAACGTGCGCCTATTGGCTGATGCGCATGTCAGTCAGCTATTGGCTTTGCCCAAGCTGACCAACCGGTCACAATTGAGGCTGCAGTTGTTGACCCCAATTACAGTGGCCTGTAATGCACTGAGGACGTTGGGACTGCCCGTGGACGAGTGGTCCTTTCTCCTCGTGCACATTACTTTAAGTAAGTTGCCGACGGACATGCGTTCTAGGTTCGAACGGGAGTCTGCGGAGCGCGATGTCAACGCGTTGCCTAAATTCGTGGACCTCATTCAGTTCCTCGAATATGAGGCCAGGGTCGTGGAGACCTCACAACCGGACTTGAGGCAGTCAGCGGCGCCGACGTGTAAGTGCGGCGCCTCACCGGCGCGCAGTACGTCCCAGCCAGCGCAGCCGCTGCGAGGACGCACTACGGCGCGCTTGGCGGCACTGGCGGCGGCCGGGAAGGACTCGGCTTGTTTGCAGTGTGGGCACGCGGGCCATACTCTGCTGAAGTGCCACGACTGGCAAGGGTTGCCAGTTGCTGATAGGCGGCGCATGGTGAAGCGCAATAGCCTGTGCTTTGGCTGCCTGGGGGACCACTTTGAACGGAACTGCCCCAGGCCCCAGCGTTGTCGTGCATGCGGCGGGCCGCACCACTTAATGTTGTGTGCCAACAGGTCGGGAGCGGACTCTCCGACGGCACAACAGCGGCGCCCTACGGGCGGGGGCCCCTCAGGGCGAGGCCCCCCGTCCGATGGGAGGAGGAGTCCTCCACGAGGCGCACCCCCACACCGGGAGCTGAGCCAGGTACCTGCGCGTGGACCCATGGGGGGCCCCGCACCTGGGGGTTACCATGCAGCCGGCCCGAGTGTGAGTTGGGCCCCTACGGGCGGGGGCCCGATGGTTGACACGGGGAGAGGGCCTCCTTTCTGCGCACCGGTTCCTGCGCGCGCTGGCGTGGAGCAGCGCGGCCCAGGGGTGCCGCAGCGGTACTCTCCGCCGTGCCACGAGTACCCACGGCTGGAGTACCACCCGCCGTATTACAGGTACGGTAGGGCTGCAGGGTATACCCTGCCCAGGATGGCGATGTGCACTCGCCAGCCATATTACCAGCAGGGGCCCCCCTACGGGAGGGGGAGTCTGTAGCTAGCCTGCCCCTCTGCGAGCGCAGAACCGAGGACGGTTCTGCTGCCCACCGCGGTGGTCCGCGTATGGGGCCCCCAGGGAGATTCGGTTAGGGTTAGGGCCCTGCTAGATTCGGGGGCCCAGGGATGTCTATTATCAACACGAGTGGCCGAGCAATTAGGTTTAGGGCTGGGTGCCCCCTCGGTGCCCCTCTTGGGAATTGGCGGTGTGAAGGTTCCGCGTCTGGCTGGGCAGACGTACTTCACCTTTTCGTCGGTACACTCTTCTACGCTGAGGATTTCGGCTATGGCCATGGTAATGGATACCATTGTAGGATGGCAGCCATCTACAGATCTCCCCTCAGGTATAAAGTTGTGTACGTCGGATCTGGATCTGGCCGATCCACTTTTCTACCATCCCGCTCCAGTGGATCTACTCCTGGGCTCGGATGTATTAGGATGGGTCCTACTAGGCACCCAGAAGGTTCTGGGGCCCTCTTCACTGGTGGCAGTGTCGACAATTTTTGGATTTTCTGTAATGGGGCCAGTCTTTGAGGACTCGACTCCGGACGAGTCGAAGGTCATTGCGTCTGCATCTCTTGCCAAGGCGATGCAAAGATTTTGGGAAGTTGAGGAGCCTCCCATGGTTCCAAGGGTGGATCCGGACCATGAGGAGTGTGAGGCCTTTTATCGAGCCAATACGTCGCGGCTGACGTCTGGTCAATTCGTAACTAGGTTACCGTTCATTGCTTCTTCTCCTGTTCTAGGGCAGTCCAGGGCACTGGCGGAGAAACGACTGCTGGCCATGGAACGGCGCATGCGGCGTGACCCCGTCCTTCGCGATAAGTACATTGAGTTTATGCGCGAGTATGAGGCATTGGGCCACATGTCTCCGGCTCGAGTTGATTGGAGCTCAACTGAGCATTATTTCTTGCCTCACCATGCGGTGGTGAAGGCGTCGTCAGGTAAGCTGAGGACCGTATTTGACGGCTCAGCCCCCACGTCGACAGGGGTGTCATTAAATCAGTGCTTGCATTCCGGTCCCAAGTTGCACAGGGATGTCGTGGACATTATACTGAACTTTAGAAGACATCAGGTGGTGTTTGGAGCGGACATCCGGATGATGTTTCGGCAGACGGTTATCCACCCAGATGACAGGCGTTTCCAGCTGATTCTCTGGCGTGAACACCCGGAGGACCCGGTGACTGTCTACGAGCTCAACACCAACACATATGGGTTGAAGTCCAGCCCTTATATTGCCATTCGCTGCTTGTTAGAGTTGGCAGAGCGGGAACGGGCCCGCTTTCCCCGTGCAGCCGCCGTGTTGGCACGCGACCTTTATGTTGACGATGTGTGCACCGGGGCCCAAAGTATCGAGGAGGCTCTCATACTGCGGGATGAATTGATTGCCATTCTAGCAGCCGGAGGCTACGAGCTGCGGAAATGGTTGTCTAACGAGCCGGGTCTGTTGGAGGGTATCCCGGAGGATCACCAACAGAACCCTAATTTGTTTGAGGACGTGGAAGATCCCAACATGATAGCGGTGTTAGGAATGCAATACCAACCCGTTAACGATATTTTCACGTTCCAGGTGGACCTGGAGCACCAGAGGGTCTGGAGTAAACGGACAGTGCTGTCCACCATAGCTCGTATGTTTGATCCGAACGGGTGGATTAGCCCAGTGATCTTCCTGGCCAAGTGTCTGCTGCAGCAGCTCTGGATTATGGGCGTCTCGTGGGACGAGCCGCTCATCGGGCCTCCACTGGACACCTGGCTTGCGCTGATATCTTCGATGAAGGAGGTCAACCGGGTTGCCCTGCCTCGTCGGATTTTGCCGCCGGGCAAGTATCAGGCAAGTCTGCATGGGTTTTGTGATGCATCCGAGCGGGGGTACGCTGCGGTAGTGTATCTACGTACGGTTGATTCCGAGGGTCGGGTCAACGTCGTTTTACTCTTGGCAAAGAGCAAGGTGGCTCCTATTAGAACTCGTCTATACCTAAGCTAGAGTTGAGCGGAGCTCATCTGTTGCCCAGATTGTTAAGCCACGTCTCTCGTGAGCTGGCTGCCACCATTGACATCCGGGATGTCTTTGCATGGTCAGACAGTCAAGTCGCGCTGGCATGGTTGCGCGCGGCGCCACATACTTTGGAAATCTTCGTGGGAAACCGGGTTTCCCAGATACAGAACATTGGCATCCCCATCATCTGGAGACACGTCCCAGGTGATTGGAACCCAGCTGACTGTGCTTCCCGGGGCTGCACAGCTCCGGAATTGGTGTCTCATTCACTTTGGTGGGGACCAGCCTGGTTGGAGGAACCAGAGACTTCGTGGCCTGTCCAGCAGGTGGACAGGTCGATTCAAGTTTTGCCTGGCGTGCGGGTGCACGCCCTGGCTGTGGAGACGGCCTTGGATCCCGACTGGCTGCCTGGGCGGTATAGCAGTCTGGATAAACTGCTGGCGGTTACCAGCTGGATTAAAAGATTTGTTCGCAACTGTCGAAATCCGAGTGATAAACATTTGTCCTCAGTTGTGAGTGCAGAGGAACGTCGGAACGCGCTGCTGCACTGGATTCGGATCGTGCAGGTGGACCGCTTCGAGGCTGAACTTCGGATCCTGCGCGAGGGTCGCACCAAACTCAAGGGAGCGGTCGCCAGGTTAAATCCCTTTACGGATTCGGAGGGACTTTTGCGTGTTGGGGGTCGGCTTCGGAAAGCTGACCTGCCTTACGGAAGCCGCCACCCCTTGCTGTTACCAAAGGATGGACCTTTGGTAAAGCTCTTGGTGTCGGATCGACACATTCGTAATGCCCATGCCGGATGTGGGGCATTATTAGCTATCCTACAAAGGGAGTTTTGGATATTGTCTGCTCGAAGAGTCATTCGAAGCGTCCTCTTTCAGTGTGTACCTTGTTACAGAGTGAAGGCTTCACTCATGCAGCCGCAGATGGGAGATCTGCCGCCGGACCGAGTTAATCAGTCTCGGCCATTTGAGGGAGTCGCAACGGACTTTGCGGGGCCGTTTTCAGTAAAAACGACCACCCTTCGCAACGCTCGGGTTGTGAAGGCTTACCTATGCGTGTTTGTATGCTTGGCCACCAAGGCTGTCCACTTGGAAGTAGTTTCAGCATTGTCTACTGAGGCCTTCGTCGCCGCTTTGGATCGTTTTGTGTCGCGCAGAGGCCTGCCCTCACTTATTCGCTCCGACAATGGCTCAAATTACAAGGGTACCATAAACTATCTAAAGGATGTTAATGTATTTTTAGAAAATAATGGTGATAGTTTAAGTCAAATCCTCGCCCGGAAAGGGGTAACTTGGCGGTTTAGTCCCCCAAATTGCCCTCACTGGGGAGGTATCTTTGAAGCTGCCGTCAAGTCAGCTAAGACTCACCTCCGCCGCGTGATCGGAGAGACTGTCCTGACGTTTGAGGAGCTTGTTACTGTGTTTTGTAAAGTAGAGGCGGTCCTCAATTCTCGTCCTCTCTGTCCCCTGTCCCCTGATCCAAACGATCTAGAGGTCCTGACTCCTGGCCATTTTTTGATTGGGCAGCCACTTACTGCGCTGCCAGAATACCCATGGAGGGATGAACGTACGTCACGGTTGTCACGTTTTCAAATGTTGCAACAAATGGGCCAGGACTTTTGGAATCGTTGGTCGGTTGAATACCTGCATCTGTTGCAGCAAAGGGTGAAGTGGACAGACAGGACCGAGCCTCCTAGGGAAGGGGATTTGGTACTTTTGAAAGAGGCCAATTGGCCATCCTTGTTTTGGCGCCGGGGGCGCATTTTAAAGTTGCTATTTGGGGAGGACGGAACTCCACGCGTCGCGGATGTGTTGGTCGATGGTTCGATTCTGCGACGAGCCGTAGCAACGCTCTCTCGTCTCCCGGTTGATTAGACTAGCGGCCTGAGCCTCTCAGCCCGGAGCGGGGGGATGTTCGGAATAAAGTAGCAACATTGTCTGTGACAGATGACACTTACTTTTGAGGTTATTGCACTTGAAAATTTTCTTGCTTGGTTGGCTCGTGGTTGAGCAAATTATACTTATCTAAATTGTTTGCAATTGGATTGCCGGCTTTATATCTTCGCGTGGAGTGAACTTTAAGAAAGGAGGGAAGGTTCCCGAGTCATTCCTGACGATTTGTGGTGAGGGGAAAGGTTTCCCCTCGTGAAAGTGAGACGAACAGTTCTCCCTTGAGACCGCGAGGTCGTGGTACCAAGAACCTGCACTGAGACGCAGTTTTCTGGGGAAGAGCGCTCTTGGGGTAGTCTGGGGAAGACTAGGGCTCCCATTAGCGATCCGGTGCAGGCATCCCGGGAGGCGCCGGCTGCCTATTCGACGAGGACCGTCGACGAAACATTGGACATTCTGTAAGTGTTTTACTTGTGTTTCCGTGTTTATTAGTGTTTAATTTGGGACCAGGAGGCAGGCGGCCCTGTCTCCTTGGTCTCTGGTAGCAGAGCGGGTCCTATACCCAACAGATGACTTTATGTTATTTTTAAAAGTTAGTAATTCTGCATTCAAAGATTTTCTAAAAAATACTTGCCTTGTCTGGGAATCGAACCGACTTAAATAAAAAAAAAAACACCCCTACTTTTATGATGCCAATCGAAATAATGGCCCAAAACTAATAACTCTTCTTAAGTAACATAGTATTTTAAAAGAAAGGAACAACGTAAAATGTTTGAGTCAAATTTCAAGAAAGTTTTTTATTGCCGACGACGACGTTCGAAAAGTAGCGATATTATCATTCCATAGATAGCATTGATTATTCGTAAATAAGTACCCACTTCATAAAATACTTTATAGCATAGTTTTCCTTATTATAAGTGGAAGTGTAGATAAAATGATAAAATTTAGTATTTCAATACGTCCTTGGTAAGCTAGACACAAGCCAAATTTAAAACAAAAATAATGTTCTTGTTAAATTTGAAAATGTAACATGAGAGCGTTTGTTTGAATGCATGCTTTTTAAGATATCTTAAAAAGAAGACAAATTTTTAAATGCTGTTCTTAAATTTGAAAATGGAACAGTCTATGCAATTGTTTGCTTGTTGTTCTTAAATTTGAAAATGGAACAGTCTGTGCAAGAATTTGCTTTTCCGATATTTATCTGTTTAGTTTTAATTCACTTACACACGTGTTATTGTGTTAATTTATTGCGGACATGGCCTATCAAGTAAGTTTTGATCTAATGGAAGCATATTTTTTGAACGATAAAGATATCTCTCGAAGTTTGCGCTGGTATAGCGTAAAATATCCTGACAGACAAACACCGTCTCGTAAGGTTTTGAAAAGGCTTGTGAATAATTTGAAAACTCTGGGACGTTTCGATAAACGCTCAAGAGAACCACAGCAAGAAAACCATACGATCAACGACGAAGAACTTGATATTTTAATTTACTTTTCGGCTTTTCCGAAAACATCGGTGAGAGAAGGAGAAAATGAAATTGGAGTTTCAAAAAGTAAAATACATCGTGTATTAAAAAACACGGTTTCAAGAGTTATGTTGAAGGACGATTGGTTCAAAAATTACTTCCAGGCGATACAGAAAGGAGAAAAAATTTGTCTTGATATCCAGGCACGCTTGCTCGAAAATCCAAATTTTTTGGATAATATTATTTGGACAGACGAATCTAACTTTAGCAATAACGGTATGTATAACCGCCACAATAATCGTATTTGGTCTAAAGAAAATCCCCTACGAATCACTGAAACGAATAACCAAGTGCGTTTTTCATTCAACTGTTGGCGCGGACTTTTAAAAAACCTGGTTTTCTTAATCCATTTTTACCATGGAACCTTGAACACAGAAAATTATTTAGAAATACTTCAAATTGTAAGAGATGAGATAAGAAATCTTTCCGCTGCGGAGCAAGAAAACTTAATTTTCCAACAAGATGGAGCTCCGGCTCATAATAGTCGGAGAGCAGCAGATTTTCTAAATGAATGTTTTCCTACTTCGATTGGTACGAATGGACCGATTAGATGGCCGGCCAGATCCCCGGACCTTACACCATTAGATTTCTTCTTTTGGGGATACGTGAAAGATATGCTATACAAAAAGCGATATGAGAACGTGGGCGAGTTACAAACAGGATTGTGCCATATCATATCGAGTATTCACCATAAAAAGATAAGAAAATCAACAGGCAGCGGACTCATTAAAAGATTGGCGATTTGCGTAAGACAAGAGGGATCACATTTTGAGCATTTAATTAAGTAATTTACAAAAAAATACGGCAGTTTCATGTATGTTTTTAATTTGATTAAAATGATTAATTTCACGCTGTTCCTTTCTTTTAAAATACTATGTTATTTAAGAAGAGTTATTATTTTTTGGCCATTCTTTCGATTGGCATCATAAAATTAGGGGTGTTTTTTTTACATTTAAGTCGGTTCGATTCCCAGACAAGGCAAGTAATTTTTAGAAAATCTTTGAATGCAGAATTACTAACTTTTAAAAATAACATAAAGTCTTCTTTCAGCAAAATACCCTATCTACGATATTTAAGGTACTTTCCCTTCATGGCCCATAACTTTGGGACGCCCTGTATAATGTGAGCGAGAGATCCATCAGACCTTTTCTTTAATTGCGAAAAGGCGCTGAACCCTACATATTTTTCTTAATATGAAAAGTTACGTTTTATATTATTATTATAACATAAAGCCTCCAGGGGGCCGAGTCTCTAAAATGGTTTCATTGACACTATTGGTAGCCCAATAACCCGTGCAAGTCAACTAGGCGCCTCGCGCGATTCGATCTTCGCGAGAGATGCCTATTTAATTTGCGCGGATTATACCATGGGAATGACATTGTATTTCACTCAGTGCAATGCTATTATTTCGTAGACTACCAAATAGAAAAAAAGTCAAAGTCAACAATGTAAAAACAAAATGTTAATAAACGTAAAGCTGCTAGAGGCAAATAACAGCTATTGTCGTCTTTATATCATTCTATTGAACAACTTTGTGTGTAAGTATTAGACTTTAGGGCCCGCGCCTAGATTCTGTTAATGCATTGTAGTACAATGACAATTGCATGAACGCGTCGGTTTAATTTCATTGCTGCTTCAAGTCTACGCGTTTACACTTTCAATGTAATAAAACAATATTTCATGTGACCCGACTATGAATATGTCATTGTGGCATCTGTCACTACAAAGCATTAACAGAATGGGGGCCCAGGTCGCTACCTGATCTCCATGAAGTCGGTGTGGTCGAGCTCCCGCCGCAGCAGGTACTGTCCGCAGCGCGCGCCCTCGCCCCCCCAGCGCCGCAGCTCCACGCACGACACGCGCTCGCCCACCAGCGACTCCAGCGTGGCGACCGATGCTGCGTACTCCTCATCAGTGAGGCCGCGCCCGTCTGGGACAACAGGCTTTTTATCTACTTTTTATCCCCGAAAAATGAACAGTTTCATGAAATGAACGTTACGGGTCGAACTCAGTAGGCCACTAATATATTTTTTTTAAAATCAAAGAACATCCTTTTAAATTACCTGTTATTTTTAGGCTCACTCTGTAACTTACTTAGTAAGAAGCAAATAAATGAATAAAGTATTATTATTACTATTATTATAGGCAACAGCTAGTCAACTATGAAACTGTTCATTAGCGCCGCGCCGACCCGAATCGTCCACTGAACTTTGATGCGATTCGTCGCGTTTCAGCTCCACTCTGCTCTAATGGACGCCAGGCTTTAGAAATTGTGCGCGCGCAAATTAGGTAACAAATATCTGGGTATGCTGCTTGGGGACAGCATTGATTCCTATTATTGGGTATCACACCTGCTCTTTCCTATAAAGTGCTCTTACTTTATAAAGGGAATTTTCTCATTAGGCAAATGAGCCGTGCCTGTTATCGAAAGCAAGTGTAGATTGGCTGCCTAAGCAAGGTTAAATAGCAAACTGCACATAGCAAGACCAACAATATTTTTTACGCACATAAATAGAATTATTGCATATATTAACACATAAATGAAGCTGATAGAATTTTATTTGGTATATCTGTGAACTATTATCTGTGAAATTTAACTTCTCTTTCCACACTGGGCAGCTAATGGTCTCTAATCGATAATTAATTTCGAGGACATTGCTGTCAGTTATAAATGTTTTTTATTAATATGTATACAAAGGTGAACACGTACCTTCACCAAGACCAATATCGTAAATTATCTCTCCATGTCCATGCTCAAGCCGCTCTTTTAACTGTTTGGATAACAGCTCATACTGGTCCTCTGTTGGGCTCACCAACACCATCTGTTTTCGGAGATCACCTTGTAATAAGCATAATATTTTTTGATCTTTCGGTCAATGAAGTTTTTAGAACAAATATGCCCGTGGATCGCTGGGCAGCGAGACTTATTCTAGTTCGATGAAAATAGTTGATTGATAGTTAGATGAAGACTAAGTTTGAAGTTTTTTGTCCGTTGTTTCTCCAAATGAACGAGATTTTGAAA
Organism: Yponomeuta evonymella; assembly: GCA_963969515.1. Classification (NCBI taxonomy): domain Eukaryota; kingdom Metazoa; phylum Arthropoda; class Insecta; order Lepidoptera; family Yponomeutidae; genus Yponomeuta; species Yponomeuta evonymella. The sequence goes on along the minus strand of OZ018346.1, from coordinate 19,913,254 downwards.
CGGCCACCTAGTTTTACTTGTAACGTTCAATAAGTCACAGTTTCTGTGTTACTTTGAATAACATTTTTTGACTTTGACTTTCATGGTCTGTATGTGTAAATAAACACCAGCCATAAGGATTAATGATGTGATGACATTATATTGACTGCTTGAAGTATAAAAATTAAAATTATTAGTCTATCAAAGCAGGCAGAATGTTCATTTATAAGTTTAAAGAAGATTATATTATATTGGATAGATAGAGAACACAAATTCAAATATTAATTGAACATATAAAATTCATTCCTATATTAACCCTTATAACTACAGTGTATTCAGGGATATGTGAGTCGTATGACTTGTCAGCCTCATGACCTCATGATAGATCATGATTACATAAGATTGTGTTAATGAGTAAAAGTCAATGTTGCAACATATTAACCCTTTAATGATGCAACTTCACATAAGTATGTTTGGAAATTGGAAAGGGAGATAGCGGTGTAATTTCTCAATACAAGATAATAGGGCACCATATGCTAGCTATACACATTGGCTAATTCAATGGTCAGTTAGAAGGTATACACATTTTTTTCACCTTGCCAGTCAGCCCCTAACTGACAAAGACACACTCAGTGAATTGGCATATATTGGCCCATGTGTAAAGAGGGATTAGATCTAGTTAGAAAATCTATGTACACAAAGTGATTGTAACTGTAGGGCTGTACCCAAAACATAAATAGGAGATGTTTGTAAACAAACACATGAAATAGTAAACAACCCACCTTCCCCCTGATGCTAGAATAGTCGGTCTCGTTCTCCATGGCATCCATTGCCTCTGCTAGGGGATTCCCCTTCACCGGCGATGCCGTTTCACTATCCATAGTGTCCATGTACAAATTGCGCAGGGTACAATGATGACGATTTATACCACCAACTGTTACACCATTATGTCATCACATAACTTCACGAAATGTATTTGTTTTAATTTCCAACGTCCTGAAAATAAAGCACCGATCAATAGTATACAATCAGGGGCAGTTATTTCAGTTGAATTATATATATTGTAGATTTTCACTGAAAATTCGTGTTCAACGAAAATCGGCAACAAATATAATATTGCAATTAATAATGGTAAGAGGCAACAAATTTTGTCTTCGATAAACAATAAAACACCAACTTTTGAGTCCAATTCACGACGTGCAAGTTATGAAAATAGATTTTCAGCTTCCCACATAAAACAGATGGACAGAAATGAAATGCCACCCACCATTGCCAACTTTTTGACAACTCATAGGCACAGACTAAATAGAGAGAGAGTCTAAGACGTTGACTTTTTTCACAGAGCTACTTTTTCGCAATAAAAAATGAGTTGAGTGATTTTGTAACACAGCTCAAAGTACTCAGTCGATTTTTTTTTAATATCTTTATTTTTACAGGACCATGTCGACTAACAGTAGTGCGGCAATAGTAAATGACAATGTCAAATAAAAACATGTAAACATAATCGAGATTCTCCGCACTACTGTTACAAAGTCGACTGAGTACTTTTATTGAATATGATATTAAAATTTAAATTTATTGTGATTTCCTGTTCATATTTAGGTATACTTATATTTGTTTATTCCTGTTCAAATTCAAACGGTTTTTAACTCCTTCCAAATTCCGTTCCTATTGTATATTTTATTTTGACAACCCTGTTTCCCTACCTTTTAACTTGATAATGGCATAAGCATAGTCTCGTGCATTGCAAGATTTGCAAGCGTCGAAAAAAAAAAAAGCTACAATATGGCTGACCGATATCAAAATGTAAACAAGTCGCTTTTGCGGAATAAATTTAAAGAAAATTTATGTAATTTTATGCCTCGTATTATTTGAAATATGGTTCTATGGATACTACTTTCCCTGAACAATCAATATGGCTGAAGAAACTGGTGCATCAGATAGTTCATGGAAGAAACTTGTTATCGCGAGAACCAACGACGAGTGGGTATCAAACACAAAAACTGAAAACGTTTCTGCTGGAACAATGGACACTTCTAACTTCAGTTTTAGTGACAATCCTATGCCTTTTGTGGAAGTTAAAATAGAGAGCGACGACAGCATCAATTCGTTTCACGATGAGGGTGAGTCGTCGGACGCGGCGTCCATGACAAGCTACGATCCTCTGCTGCGAGAAGTGCCAGCAGCGAAGCGCGGCCGAAGGAAAGGCTCAGGATCGCTGAAAGAGACGCCTGAGGCAAGAGCTGCGCGCCTCGCAAGGATGTCTTCATACGCGTCCAAGAGACTGGCTAACGAAACGCCAGAACAGCGCGCAGCACGGCTCAAGCGAATGTCAGAATATGCAGCCAGGAGGCTAGCGCAGGAAACCACCGAACAGAGAGCAAAGCGCCTCTCGCGCATGTCGGCGTACGCAGCGAGGAGGCTGGCTGAAGAGAGTCCAGAGCAAAGGAAGGCTCGCCTCACCAGAATGTCCGCCTATGCTGCCAAGCGGCAGGTCATGAAGAAGTTTTTAGAAAACAATAAAACAGAAAGTTTAAACATCACTTACAGTGAAAGTTGAGAATAGATACTTGTGTTACTGTATTAGATGATTAACCTTAACATTTTTTTGCAGTCTTGATACAACTGAATGATATACACAGTGTTAAGGTTGATGTGACGCTGACTGTACTATATTGGGTGTTAATTTACTAACAGTTCCTGAAACCCATGTATTCTATTCATCATTAGGAGGAGAATTAAGTTCAATAAGGATATTTGGAGATATTGAGGTTCAATGTTGCACATTTTTATTTTTATTTCCAGGCATGCATCTACTATAAAATAATGTTTTCTTTGATACAGGAACCCCTTCCCGAGGAATCTTATAATTTTTAACATGTTAAGATTATGACCTTCAAAAGAACAAAAACCATAACAATGGTGGATCGGGCCTGATTCATTTAAAATTAATTCTACAGATAACAGTTTCTTTTATAAGATTTGGAATTTCGACATGCAATGTATACACAACAGTGTTCTCAAACTAGTGCTGGTTTATACATAAGCTCCATGCCATAAAACCATTCCATTTTTTATAAACCAAAAAAGTTTCACAAGTGTGTAGTTTGTTTTGCTATCCAGTTTAGCTTAGGGGTTGGGCATCAGTATTTTAACACCTGTAGAATTTAATATTTTTGTAGCTTGTAAGACAGTTATAATTTAATCCTTAGATCAAACCACATGTAACATAATTTTAGTCACAAGTGGTACAAATAAACTGGATCAACTTTATTTAGTTTTGACAAGATAATGTCATTCTTTGTCAATTGTCATGCAGTTTTTTTCCTTTTGGCTTGATCTAAGATTTATTTTTAAGTAGTAGTGAGCTTGAATCAAATACCTATGTATAAAAAATTCAATTCAATGCATCTGAGTATTTAAAATGCAAATTGTGTTAATGAAATGGATAATTTACTGCTACATAGTTATATGTATAGCAATATTTTTTTACAGAGTGAATTTTGTTTAGTTTAGGCAGCTAGGTATTGTAATTTACATTGGTAGTTTTACTGCTATCATTCTTTATCCTTCAAATAGTGCAAAAAATAATTAATCACGTTTTTATTTTAGGTAATAGAAAGTTAAATAAAAAAAATAAAGCAGTTTAACTTTTTATTTACAGCAAAACTCTACAAGGGCACACAATTTAATACATAATCAATGTTACAAACATACTAAAATAAAATATAATACTATGCATGGAATGCTTAATTCAGTCTATTACCAAGTTGAAGTCACCATTAATGTAAACTATAAATATACATTTGTTTCTGTAGCAGGTGCCAGATCTTGTGACGCTTCCGCGCTGTTCCGCGGCAGCTCACTATTCTGGAAATTGATTGTAATTGACCGAGGCATAGTGTTAAGTTTTACGTTTTTGACCGTCGGGAAATGAATAGATAGACAAATGACCGGTTTTCACGGCAAATTGACACTGCCGCGCCCAACTTCGATCAACTTCGCGAGTACTGTAGCGGCTGCTTTATAGCGCGATTATGTCACTAACAAAAACACAGCCCAATGTCAAGATTGACTTTAACACGATTTAGTTTTTTGTAGCTCAGACCACTCAATACTAATTTCTAAATTTTCACATAAAACTCATTCGAGATTCTGATTGAGTTCCCTACAGTGAGTCTACTTACAATATTATCAATAAGCCCATTTAATTTAGTTATAGCTACCTACACCATATATAATCTGTATAATATACACATAAAAACATATTGGGTTATATGTTGCCACACTACAACGCGTTATTGTATGACTCTGAAGCATATTATGTATTTACAGTTTACACTCCTCCAAAGATGACAATTTGACTTGGGGGCCCTGACCGTTACCCAGCATACCTCTGACATATGTACTTACATAATTACCATTCGCCAGCATACCTCAAACATATGTATCTATCTATCTAATACCTTTAAACGAGCAATTCTTATATAATACTAGATGACCCCGTGAACTTCGTATCACCGACGTCAAGCGTTTTTTTTCTTCTCACCGTTTAAACCTTCCCTGGACTTCCAGAAATATATAAAAACAACAATTAGCCAAATCGGCCCAGCCGTTCTCGAGTTTTAGTGAGACTAACGAACAGCAATTCATTTTTATATAAGAAATAATCAGAATCTCTGAAACGGCTCCAACGATTTTCATGAAATTTAGTATGCAGACGGTTTCGGGTGCGATAAATCGATATAGCTAGGTTTCATTTTTAGAAAACGTCGTTTTATCCGCGTTTTCAAACAATGAAAAACTGCTACAATATCATTAGAATACGAAGGTAAATTTTGCCACCCTCTACAAGTTTGTAATAACTCAGGCGGGAAATCGGGCTGTCCCGAAACCAGAAGACGCCGGTTCGAGTCCAGATGTTTCCAGTCGATAATTTTTTTTTCCTATTTTCATCGTATCTAAATATGTGAGTGGTTGACCAAAAAGGGACCTCAAAGGAAAATAATTGATTTCGAGAAAATCGCGTTTGAAGTTTCGTGCATAAACAGGTTTCGATCACAAAACCTAGTGTACGCTGTGTGTAATGTGTAATTTTTCCAAAACTGCCGCGGCTCACAAAAAAAAATCATATAAAAATAACTACGGCACCTAAAAATATTCTGGTTAGACCAAAACAAAGCTAAAATAACACAGATTAAAAAACTCAAATAAAAATAATAACGGTTTCCAATCCCTCCAGGTCCTTTTTTGGTCAACCACTCGCATATAGTTTCCAAAAAACACGATTCTGTCATCCAGGTATGTACTTTATATTATTTTACTTTTTAGTCAGGGTTCCATGTTTTTTCCCCAGGGCCTTTGGTCATCAAGTTACGCCTCTGGTCCTGTGGTTGTACTGATCTTATTTAACAGCTTTCGAGTAAATTAAACTTTGATAGAACCATTTGCTCCATTCACACCATAAACCGTAAATAGTTTAAATTTATTCCCACGGAAAGAAGGATGGGGTAGAAGTGGGCTGGTGCACTTTTGGCAGGTGTGGATACTTTTGACCGACTGTGAAAAGCTCACAGAAAATAAAATCAACAACATTATAGATACTTATGTTTGGTATCCAATACCATTGAATTTATTTAAAATTTAATTCCCGTATTTAGATTTTGATTAAAAAAATACTATGAACTTTTTGGTCTATTTCAAAAACACGATTCACAAAAAAACACTCCTCAAAAGCTGCATTTACGGAATCGTATTTTTATAAATACTTATTTGATAAGACATGTCTGAAATATCCGTAATTTTATTTTATAGCCACCTCAGACCACATTTGCCAAAAGTATACTCATTCATTTTCAATCATTAAATATATTAAAACGTCGACCGAGATGGATGCCAGACGCAACAGCAGCCTTAATAGTTCAACTTAAAGTTGCTTCAAGAGCAGCGGAGTCACGCTATTATTTCCGCGAGTCTATTCAAAAGTGTGTCTCTAGGGTCCCAAGTCCTGCGGCTAGCAGGGCGTGTCGGCGGCGCACGCCACGCCCGTCAGCAGCTGCCGTGTGGACGACGTGGAGCTGTACGACTCGCCCGACGACCGCACGCTGGACTGCGACAGCGGCGTGCCTGTCGACGGGTGGGTTTGTACAGTGATACTTAATGGACTGCGACAGCGACGTGATTGTCGACGGGTGGGTTTGTACAGTTTTGCTAATTGGACTGCGACAGGGATGTGCCTGTCGACGGGTGGGTTTGTAGTGATGCAAATTGGACTGCGACAGCGGCATGCCTGTCGACGGGTGGGTTTGTACAGTGTTGTCAATTGGGACCGCGAAAGCGGCGTGCCTGTCGACGGGTGGGTTTGTATAGTATTGAAATTGATAGATAGATAGAAACTTTATTTGTAAGTACAACAAATACACACAAAGACCTTTAAATATACACAAACCAGTGTAGTAAAAAACAATTAAGAATCAATGGACAAATGACGTGCCAACTATGTACTATGATGTGGGTATACATAGATATACAAAAATTGGGCTGCGACAGCGGCGTGCCTGTCGAGGTGTGGCTTTGTATAGTGTTACAAATTGCACCGCAGTGTGCCTTTCGACGCTCGAGTAAATAAAACTATACTAAAGACTTGTATCGCCCGAAGGTTCTTCGCCAAAGACAACGAGATCTAAAGTAGGTATTACTTTCAATAATTAATGCAGGGCTTTGGCACCTGCGAATTTGTACATCTGTTAAGAGTGATGAATAAAAGAAAAATATAATAATTGACAATTTTACGGCAGTAAATTAAACTACTCCATTTTTATGTACAAATAAAGTGTTCTCTATCTATGTAGGTACTCTCTCTCACACGCACATATTTACATTCCCTTACAGACACACACACACACACAGCAGTAATCGCTCACTAATAGTTAAAACAACAAATATTGAACAATTTTGATTTTAAGCCACCTCATATGTAAACCTTTTTCACGAATCAAGTATATTATTATTTATACCGGAGTTATTTATAAAAACAAGATTCCACCAAAACACTGCTCAGAGTTACGTCTTTCCTTTTTCCACAGACTATTTAAAGTGTCTCAGAGGAGTGTTTTAAGAAATCTTTTTTTTTTATAAATAAGACCTCATCTTTAAGGTGCTCCAAGGAGTAACACTAGCGCCACCGAGGAAAAGAAATCATATCTTTTTTACAGATCGAATTTGCAAAAAGTGTCTGTACAATCTCTCAATCATATTAATAGGCATTTTTAGGGCCCATGGTCGTGAAACTAAGGCAAAAACCCTAAAACGGCCGTTTTTGGCATAAATGCTATCTAGTTCTAGCGTTCTAGGTCCGAGATCCGATGTTCTTTGTCGTGGGTCCTAAAAATCACTGTTGATTGAGAAATTGTACAGACACTTTTTACAAATACGATCTGTGAAAGAAGATATAATTTTTTTTTTTCATAGGTGGCGCTAGTTAGCCTACTGGATCCCCTTAAGTCGAGGTGTACCTGGCAGGGAAGTGACGTGGTGCGGGAGCGCCCAGCGCTGCGGGGTGCAGTCGGCCGACTTGTTTGTACCGTCCTGCAAACAAATACACATCCAGTACTATTGGAAAGCATTACAGAATGTTAACAACACGAAGAAATGAAGGCATCGCACAACAATGCAGTAGGTACGAAGCGAGAACATTTGCACAAAATATGAACAGGTGACGGACACGCCTATCTACATCTCAAAGCAGGAATTTAAAAATGAAATGATGCAGGATTTTCAAAATGCTTTCGTGACTACTGAATGGAGCCAACCATTGGGTGGCCAGCAGATACGATAAGCATGAGAGTGTAGAAATATCGATGATAGCGTGTAAATCATGTAGTCGGTAAAAGTTGTGGTTTTCTTCAGCCTCTGTATTTCATTTCATTCAGCTTCGGTCTAGGACCTCGTGGCGCAGCGGTAGTGCATCTGCATACCATGCGAGAGGTCCCGGGTTCGAATCCCGGCTGGGGACAAAAACACCCCAGGTCTTGGATGTTTACATGTTTGTGATGTCGTTGTTTCTGGTTCCCACGACACAGGGTATCCTAGTGTGGGGCCAGAAGCAATGTATGTGCCTGTATGTAAATGTTTATGTTTACATGAACACAAACCGTTCGTAGAAATCTCTAAAATACGAGAAGCAATAATATTTATCAAGTGGTTTGCTCCTCCTAGGTCATTCATTCGGCTCATTAATTCAAGAAATATCTTCCTCTATTATGAATTTCCAGACTTGATTACCTATTTACATTTAAAAAAAAAAATGTTTACTCCCAAAGCTGAATGAATCAAAATATACTTTTATCATGTGTTCCACTAGGATCCCCAACCTCGACAGTAATATATGAGACAACGTATGTCAAAAACTGCGTACTACTAGCAGCATTTACACGCGTGTTCTATTCAGTATACACAATATACTGAGTAGAACACACGCGTGTAAATGCTGCCATATGGCGATTTGCCAACAAAAATGTAAAGGTTGTCGAGTATAAAGTGGGATGTGTTTTAGGCCTTCAACGCTTGATGCAATAACGTGAAAAGTTACCACGGTAGCCAGTCTTGCTCTTGGCCTTCCCGTGCGTAAGTTATATTAAGTGGCCACCCGATCAAACTAGCGTCCCCATAAAAAAAATGCCCTTTCTGTAATACGTTACGTTTTTGCAAAACATGAGCTGCACACTATGGTGTTGATAAATAGTCATATGATAAATGTCAATAAATAGCTAGTTTTTTAGTGTATTTTTGCAAACAAACAAAGTACCGTTTTTGCGTAAATCGATAAAAATCTAAGAGTAGGTTCTAAAAATAGCTTTTACTATTATGATGTTCACTTTTTGCAAAAAAACATTACTTATAAAAAATTTTTTTTTTTTAGTGGTGGCGCTAGTCAGCTCCGGGTCGCCCCTTAAGATTGCTGTTACATCTAGCCAGATGTAAGCTTGCCGTCTCGCTCGCACATTCTAACAATTGTAGACGAATGCCAGATGTAACAGCAGCCTTAAGACATCAACATACACTTCGGAACACGTGCAAAACCCACAGCCCCCATTCAATCCGCCACCCGACCGCGTCCCCTGCCGCGCACACGACTTACATTAGTGTTCCGGTTAACGGTTTTAGAGGGGACAGTCAGTATGGTGACCGCGGTGTCCTCCGGGGTGAAATAGTCGGAGTCCTCGGCGACGGGCGGCGACTCCCGCGCGCCGCGCCCCTCCGCTGCGTGCAACCGGAAGAGACATGCCCCTATATTACGCGCACCAAACCCCGTCGGCACCTTAACGTCTAGCCATCATTCAATCAGCCCGTTCTTGTCCACTGCTGGACGCAGGCCTCCCCCAAAGCACGACGTCCTTCTGTCCTCGGTCTTTCATACCAATTGCTACAGCAAACGTCAGGATGCCGACGGGATTTAGTGTGCGTCATCAGGCCCATGCAGTCACGGCCAGTGTTGCCAGGGCGAGGGGAGATGTTGCCACAAACGAGAGTTTCAGGGTGATACGTTTTGAGGATCGAAGTATGTTTTGTTATATGTACTTATAAGCATACAAATAAGCCTTTGGATCCATGAAACATGAAACATTGGATCAAAGAAAAAAAAAGGAAATAAAAACAAAATATAAATCATTTAGTAAACGCATTTCAGTGCTAAGGTTGCACGGATCCAGGGACTAAATAGTACAAGACCTTTATTTTGTAATAAGCGATAAACCTTCTGACAATTAAAATTTAATTCCTCCATAAAACTTGCATCCAATGGGTCAATTATTTGCTCATCGAAAAAGTATGGCTGTATGACGCCTGGCAACACCTTTCACGTGGGTTAGGATGGAACAGGTAGCTCGCAGAGGCCTATTCTGAACGCTCAAGAGAAAATAACTAAGTTTTATAGACCATGAAAAGCGAGCTGCAGGCTGTTTTCTACTGTAATGTACGCGTTTAGAGTAGCCCTCAAGGTTAGATAAAACGAACGTCCAAATAATAATACTAAATTAAAGGAAGGAGGCATGCAGAAAGACAATTTATTAGTCTTGTTAACGGATTAATTATATCTGTACGACGTGTTAAGTTGTGTACACGCGGTATTGACAGGCATAAGGCAGCGGCTCCATTCCATCGCATAGCGCAGGATCTGGGAAGAGACAGGCGACCTTATTCAGAGGGAAGAGCGTTCGCTTTAATTCACCCTTCACTCACCTCCATATTATTCTGTTAGTCATCGTCTACGGACCACTAAGTGATATTATTATAAAGTAAAAGATCAGTGCTTCGAATGGAACCATCGAAAGCAACAAATTATCCAATAGAAGTTACAATTATAGCTGTCAACACAGGCGTGAAATAAAAAAAAATTCTGCTCGCATGTCATTGGAAAATGCGCGCGGCTAGAGATAAGCGAAGACGGACCGCTTCATAGGGTAGGATGCCTTAATGCAGTGCCTATTGAAGGTCACGCGCATTAACCAATGGGCGCACATGGACGATTTTCTTTCGGAGCTCGTTTCGTGGAATGAAGTATAATGGCTATTGTGTAGAGCGCTAGCCCATACACAAGTAGTACGGAAGAACTGCCAGGTTTGTTATCGAAAGCACATTTATGGAAATCGGCCATATTGACTGCCTCATTGGTCTAACGGTAACACGCTTGTCTACCACGCCAGAGGTCGTGCGTTCGCTTCCCGTTAGCGGCTGACGTACTTTTAATTGTACAAATGGCCTGATGTGTTTTTTCATGTTTGTGATGTACTTGTGTAGCATCGTAATTTCAGACCTGCCCCTCTATTATTATTATTATACTTTATTGCACAGTACAGGAAAGGTAACAAAAGAACGTACATGTACAAATGCCCCCCCGTAATGTAACTGTTCACTGTGTTGGGTTATCCACCTTAACGTTTCTGGGGTGTCAAAATATGTAGGTATGATTCCTAGCTGAAGTGTCTTAAATAAGTCACTCAACCCTGTGAAGACTTAATAGAGGCGCCGTTCTTCATATTTATTGTAAACTGATATAATTAAAACGTATCATGTTAATGAGAATGGGTCGTGACAAGTGGCAAACCGCGGTCTGGATACAGGCATGAGTATATGTAGTAATGTATTATTAAATTAATCTAAATTAGATCCCATATTCTTTCATAATTGTTATACGCAAGCAGACCCAATAGAGACGAGACCAAGAAGAAGCAGCGTGTATAGTCATGCGAAGGAGGAGCGTCTATACTAACACTGCGGCGCGGCATCTGGCTCGTCGGGGTCCGTATCGTCGATGTGCGCGAGCGCGGGCGTCGGCGCGTCGAGTCTGAGCGCGGCCGGCGCTGAGTCCGGCGAGCCGCGACCGCTCGCCGGCCCGTTAGGCACGATCGGCTGGAGGGACGTTTTAATAATTAATAGTAGTTTTAATAATTAATAGTAATGACACATTTATTCAAAGCTTCTGTAGCGCAAAAGGTTAGTAATGGTTCTTCATGGGGCAAAAAAAGTGCTGACCTGGCGACCGCGGACCGGACGACGCAGCGTGGGAAGGCTCCACACCAGACGGTCTGACGACCTGGTTACGGTGGCGGGGAGTCGCTGGATGCGGGCGGCCCAAGACCGGGAAGCTCGGAAAACCATGAGGGAAGCCTATATCCTGCAGTGGGCGTCGAATGGCTGATGATGATGATGATGGTTCTTATAGCTGTGTTAGTAAGTGGTGTTCGAAAAAAATGATGAAATGACTGAGTTCAAGACAAGGATTAGAGGTGAAAGGGTGGAACAAGTGAAAGAATTTGTCTATTTGGGGAGCCCGTTTACGAGGGATGGAAAGTGTGAAGGTGATATAGAAAGAAGAGTAAAAGCGGGGAATTGTTATGGATAAACATATTTTACAAACATATTTTGACGTAAACAAAAATAACTTTCGAGACACGTTAAAAAACGTAATTTTTAAGCAATGTAGAACTTAAGACAAAATTTTTATTCCGCAGCAGTTTATTTTATTTTTCCATAACTTGTTTTCAACTTTTATCTGCACAGTGAGCAGTGCTGCTACAAATGTTTTTTTATTACATTTTTTACAATCAAAATGTTTTATTTTTATTTCGTAATAAAAACGGTATTTACCGGCAAATTATCATATTTGGTTTTCGAACGCACGCAATATTTAAGGCAAACAGGCCAGAGACAACCTTTTTTTTTAGCAGGTTTATTGCAGGCCTACTTACTTCGGCTCATGGTATACTATAGCAGCAGTTTATTTTGAACATTGAAAATAAACTGCCCTGCTTTTGTCCTGGTAACTTCGAGATTGTGGTAAGCCTCCTGGTCTTGTATGGACACCTGTATCATAATATAACTTTTTAATCATAACGATACACCTACACAACCTCGAGCTGGACCAAGAAGGTTGAACCTCTACTTTAAAAAAAAGGTTTCAATCACAGAACACAAAAATAAGGAGAAGTGTTATTATGGCCCGTTTGCTAGAAAACCGATGTCGCCACTTACTCACACAGCTACAGTTTCCTCATAATCTGTATTTGATTACAACATAAACAACCGGCTCACGATTCGCTGTTAACACAAATGAAACAGCCAATGAGAAGAGCAGCACAACATTAGGGATGGGAACGAAAAAGTACATTATCGATTATACTTTAAAAAAATTGTACATCGTACAAAAATTTTTTTGTACATTATGTCGATTTTTTTCTTGCCATCTATACCGTATATACCTAAATAGTAACTAATTATTTCTTTATGTCGCGTAGTCTGTAACTACTTTATTTCGTTGAAGTAATCCTTTGCAAAAGGCTGCCTAAGGTTTTATTTTTACAGGCTTTGCCTACCAATGTGTTAATTCCTAAATATGTCAGTTTTGTTCATACCTACCTATCGTATAATTCGTGAATTCCGTTTCATCGTAAATTCTAATCATACAAATATTCTAAATGTCAAAGTTTAGAGACCATTTGCTGATAAACGTTAGGCTTGAATTATACAGAAACTGCGTAGGTAAGTAAGGTTAAGGGACAGCGCAAGCATCTTGCCGCTTAAAAACGTTTTTATACCTACAAAATGTAGGTTTCATACCTACATAGTGTATAGCGCACACTTTAAAAAATCTAGAACTACGTATTTTAACTCGTGAATTAATGAGCGTGACTGTAGATGTTTCTGAGTTTAGATTGAAATTTTTATTGCCTTGGTGGGTGATAACTGTGATGGGAACATAAAAAACATTCTTAATAATATCACATAAATAATAATATTTTTATTAACTTGTGAAAAATACATTAGGTAGTAAAAACTCAAAGAAACTTGTGAAACATAAACTTAAAGAAACTTTCAAAACACATTTACATTAAAAAGATAACATCATCGTACGACTGAGATCCTGCAGAGAATATTTTAATGTCCCCTAAAATGTAAATATTTATTTAGAACTTGACACTTATTGTCATGGTTCAATGTTTTGCGTGATTTCTTTTTTCGGGGTTTTTCTTCAATTGACATAAATCTACCAGTTTCTGAGACTTCAGCAACTCGTTGTTGTATCTAAAATACAAAAAGTATGCATTTGTAAAAAATCTAATATTTTTTTCTTTAATTATTTACAGGGGTCTTTGACATTCGCAGTATTCTTTGACAGAAAAAATATACGTTACAAGGGGATCTAAAATAGTAAATAAATTATGAAAATATTAAAAGCATTACCTGGTCACCTATTATTTCTTCAGGAACGCATGTTTCAACAGTAACAATATCCTAAACTTTCTAATACGGATTTAAAATATTAAATAAATTATGAAATTATTGAAAACACTTCATTTACTTTCATCATCAACCCATTATGTCCCCACCGAGGGGCACGGGTCTCTTCCCTGAGGAAGGTATAGGCCATACTCCACCACGGGGGCCAAGTCCGGATTGGTGGAGGCTTGTAGAGTAGTGGCTCGTCTACTGTCAGAAGTTGTCAAGCCACCCTAAGGCCTCTGACTTGGCTTAACGACTGCCATCTATCGACGGCAGCCGGCACTAACAGCTTAACGTGCCTTGCGAAGCACGGAACCGCTCGGAAAAATGCCACTAGCGTTAGGCATAGACGGCGACCCATCCATGCACTGAACGCTCAGGCAGCCGGGGCTACGAGCGATTTACTTACATTTACTTTATTTTAAATTAATCGAATTTCATTTATAAGATTATTTAGAACCCCTCTTTAGCATCTGGAAACATTTCTCCGTAAAATGGATGGAGCAACCGGTATTTGATTTGAGAGGAAGCCAGTTAGGCCCTCTCCCTGTATTTTCAATCCATTTATCCTTCCTATTAGGGTCTTTGGGAAAACTGAAATTAAACCTTTATTAAAAACTTTTTGAAATACGTGGTCAAAACTAAGCCTGTTCATATTACGACAAAATCTGCAACTAAAATAAAAGCTTCCTTAGCAACTGAAGTCCACGTGGACGGAGTCGCGGACAATAGCTACCTAGTCGTACATTATAACTGGTTCTAGTAATTTTGGAAGTCTGGACGAACGAGTGTAAATGCGACGAAAGTATCGATACTTAATCAGTCTGCAAAGAAAGCAACTACCCCATCACTATGACTCCCGCTGACACCTACTGGTGACTTTGACAGTTCACGGCAAATACATGCGGCCGTACCACGAAACATCGCATACAACAATAGTCAGTTTCGCGAGACGGTCCATTGCGGGCCTGCTTTTCCAAGTTAGAAAACCTTTACGAAAATTCTACATAAAAACAGCAATGGAGTAAACCCGACGATATAAATACGTCTTATTTATGTTCTTAGTACTGGAGTGCATATTGCACAGAAAAATTATTATAATTATGATTTTTCGTAGTTTAAAGATGGATGTAGTGAGTAAAATAGGCTTACCGGTGAAAAGACACTGCACTGTTATTTGAATAGCATGTATCACAGCGATTTCTGTAGGTAATCAGGCATTTTTCACATATGTTACGGCGATAGCGGGCGCGAGGCGATTGACGGCCATATTTAAAAGTTTCGCCGAGGTTAGCCCAACCGGGCTAACGTTGATCGACAGTGCCACGCCCATAAGGCACTTCTCCTTCTTTTTGTGTTCTGAGGTTTCAATGAACGAGTCCGCGGCGACGCAACACGCATGCGCAATCGATGTTTGCGCCTTGGCGCCAACATTTTAAATTAAAAAAAACTTTTCAATATTTAAACAAAGTTTGGTTCTGTTTTTCTGCAAAAACATGTCTGAAAGCGAGGATAGTGGTAATTGTACACCACCAGACATTCTGGAAGCTGCGTCAAACATGACTTGACTATGAACCTGTCACCGGCGAAATCTAGGAGCAACTATAATAAATGTTTCCACGAGTTTATTACAAGTAAAAATTAATTTGTTGATATTCAGCGTTTTATTTGCAATATTATTTCATGTATTATACTATGAGAGTAGATAAAGTAGTGTATGACACTGTACATAACTTGGTCTTATACACACTCGTGTTATAAGAACCCTTATTATCCAACAGTATCATAAACTGCTATTATCTATTTATACAAGAACAGCTTGCGTAAAAAATCCCCGTTGTTGTTTTGAAGAAATGGCCTGTCTGAGCATTTTTCCATGTTCGTGATGTCCTTGCCTTGTTACCATACCACAGGACATAGTAAATAATTTGGGACAATTAGCTATGTTAGGAGTTTCACTGCGTGATCGAATCAGGAATGAGGAGATCCGCAGAAGAACCCGAGTTACTGATATAGCTCGAAGAATTGCTCAGTTGAAGTGGCAGTGGGCGGGGCACATAGCTCGGAGAACTGATGGCCGTTGGGGCGAAAAAGTTCTGACCTGGCGACCGCGGACCGGACGACGCAGTGTGGGAAGGCATCCCACCAGATGGTCTGACGACCGGGTTACGGTGGCGGGGGGTCGCTGGATGCGGGCGGCACAAGACCGGGAAGCTTGGAAACCCATAAAGGAGGCCTGTGTATCATAGCACAGGGTATCCTAGTTTGGGACCAGGGGAAGTGATTGTATTGTGTGGACGTTGTTATAATTATTAGAGTTTAGGGCCAGTACTCACACCGTTGGGCGTGTGACAAGTCAACAAGGGCGAGAGTCGCTCGGCGTCGCTGTCTGGCTCGGCATCTTGGTCAGGGGCTCCCGACGTCTCGGCCGCCGCCTCCGCTTCCGAGCCAGAGTTGTGCTCTTCATACTCCTCGCATTGGGAAGACTGAAATGTAAAGTGTGCTGAACAATATTTTTTTAAATTTTATTGACCAGCCATTACCAATCACATTGTGCCTTTATCGGCTTGTATCACTTTGAGTCTAACTTGAGAAGTTGAATAAAGATTTAATGGTATTTAAAAAAAAAGTTTTCACTCAGACCAAAGCTGAGTGAAGCTAAATGTATACGCTCACACAGTACCTCGGAGAATGCCACCATTGATCTTTCTTATGCAGTAGTAGGTCCGGACTACTAGCGGCATTCTCATCGCTCACCCAAGAAAAAAACACTATAGGCGCTCACAGTAACTACCTTGGCGACTTTCTCGACACCTCGGGCGCCTTTTGGTAGAGGATCGAACTGCAGGGGGCATTCTTGTCGCACACCACTCGTGCCTGCTCACACAACACAGTCACGTACCTTGGAGACCTTCTCGACGCCGCCGTTGATCTTTCTGAAGCAGCAGTTGTGGGCGGTGTGCGTGTAGAGGAGCGGACTGCTCGCTGTCTTCTCGTCGCGCGCCCCGCCGTCCTCCTCGCGAGCTAGCAGCACCGACATGCGGAACTGAATGAGAGACCAATTGCTGTATTGAGTAGCGTTTCCCGGGACATCCCATATTTCAGGCATCATTTTAAATGTCCCGCCGGAACATACTTTGTACCGGAGTATCCGGTATTACTCCGGATTTAATAAATAGCAAATTAAAGACCGTTTTTAGACGATTATAGCTGCATTGAATTTTACAAGTACGTAAAATCAGACAAAGATATGTTAAAACTTACAAGATCTTCTTAAAAATATAACTATTAACTAGCAATAAAAACAACGTAAAATGCGTGTTTTTCATTTGTGGCGGGGAAAAATAAAAAATCACGTTTTTTTTTGCCAATTTGAGTATTTGTCCCTTACAGTATCAAACAAATCTGGGTACCCTAATATTGAGGCGCGTTTGAACGAAGATGTTCAGATGATGATGATGGTTTAATTTTTGTGGTGTCCTTGCCTGGACTTTAGTAAATATTTTTAACTATAAAGTTTAGGTTAGTGTGGATCGCCGCACCAATCTTACAAATCTTTATCTTCAGGCCTTCATATCCAGACGGAAGTTTTAACTTAATACCGCCAAATAGCAATTAACAAATAGACAAACCTCTGGTGTGACGGAGGTAGGTGGAACCCTGGTCTTAACCTCGTCCTTTGTGATCTTGGGCTTCCGGCCGCCGCCGCTGCCGAGGCTCGTCGACGAGCTGCGCTCCAGGTTGCAGCGGTTCAGGATCTCGGCCGCCTGGATCGACTTCGATATATTCACCGCCTGCGGAAGTAGAGGTGGAGATGTAAAATATGTTATAACGACAGAAGAGGAGGAGAGTTAAGCGGTGGAAGGAGTGGAGATTTAAAATGTTTCAAAATTGAAGAAGAGTTGAATACGTAGAATATGCGAACAGGATAGAGGAGGTGAGGAGGAGGAGTATGTCAAAAAGTATAAAAAGGTGGAGATGTAAAATGTGTCAAAAAGGAAAGAAGAGATGGAGATGTAAAATGTGTCAAAAGGAAAAAAAGCGACGGAAATGTAAAATGTGTCAAAAGGAA
This sequence comes from Yponomeuta evonymella, assembly GCA_963969515.1. NCBI lineage: Eukaryota > Metazoa > Arthropoda > Insecta > Lepidoptera > Yponomeutidae > Yponomeuta > Yponomeuta evonymella. The sequence continues at coordinate 19,895,424 of OZ018346.1, read as the reverse complement.
AGAAGAGATGGAGATGTAAAATGTGATAAAAGAATACAAAAAACCGGCCAAGTGCGTGTCGGAAAGATGGGGTTTTATCTGCTTTACAGAACTAACAACGTCGTCAACGTAATGTTCAATGTATTTTGTACGAAGTTTTCCTTTTATAACATCTTGACAGCTTAGTCATAGGTGATGGTATAAGCAAGCCTAATCCATCTAAAAAACAATTTCCACACGGTAGACGCTAAGTGCGAAGGGGCGAAAGTGCAGACACACGTAGCGTCCCAAACCAAGGAGCGCCCCCTCTCCCAGGGTATCATCGTCAGGCCATCCGGACGCTTCCCATCGGAACGTCAAAAACACGCGGGCTCCAATACACACGGAATATTTGCTGTTACGAGAGCCCGCCTTACAATGTTGTTGGTGGAGGTGGAGGTTGGTGGAGGAGAAGTGCCGAAAAAACCTGCCCGCACTTCGAACACAGTGCAGACCATGCCGACCCCGAGCGTCCACACCCGCACCACATACGCAAGGATGAGACTCGCAATTATCACAACCGAGGCACAATGCAACAGCCCTGCGCAACGAGTCATTGTCCAAAAACGTCCCTACTTGTGGAGAAGGCAAAGCGTGGAGCCAGATACCTGACTCAGGCTGAGAAACAACGCGCAAACGTGCCAACTCCACCCCCGAACTCGTCTCCAATATCTGATTGAGCGTGAATCTGTACAAAACCTCATCCTAATTGCGTAAACCTAGAATTTCGGGTGCCCAGGTGGATCGCTGCCAGGACACCGAGCTCGCGATAACCTTATGGCCTCCTCCGCAAACGGGAGGCCAAACCCGTCACCATGAAAAGCTAAAATACGAGTGACAAGATCTAGCACCCCATGCGACCACGACAATAAGGCTGGGAGCTCGGTGTCCTGCAACTAAAAAATGCCTAGTCCACCGTGCCCGATAGTCAAAGCAGCTTGGCATCACTGAGTGGGAGTCATACCAACATTAATAACCGACCCCAACAAGTCCAACTCGGCATCATACTCAGCACTTTTTTCCCTATAAAGCCACACCGGCTGTACTCAGCGACTATGTGAGCCTAGGCATGAACAAACAAGACCTCAAGATTATTAAAGCTACATGAGCTGGAAGCCGTCGCAAGTACTCCTTGGATACCAAAAGGGTACTCGACTTTGCTGGCAGTACGCCCGGTATACTCTCGGGAAAGATTGGTGAACCCAAAAGGGTAAAACTTGCCTTATCGAGAATCCGTAAGCCTGGGACCACTGAATGAACTTCCGATAACACCTCTTGTGATACCTGACCGGAACAGGGTAAACGTTCACATTTCTGTGAGTTCACCCGAAGCCCCAATCCCGCTAAGACCTCGACAAGTGTCTTCAGGTCCTCAGCCACGACATCCGGCATAAATAAAACATATATAAAATTTGTAAAACGAAAGAAGAGATGGAGATGTAATATGTGTCAAAAGGAAAAAAAGAGATGGAAATGTAAAATGTGTCAAAAGGAAAGGAGTGATAGAGATGTAAAATGTGAGTATAGAAAAAATGGAGATGTAAAATATGTCACAAGAATAAAAGAGATGAAGATGTAAAATATGTCAAAAAGAAAGAAGAGATAGAAATGTAAAATGTGCAGAGAAAAGAAAAAGCGGCGACGTAAAACATGTCAAAAGGAAGAAATAGAAAACGGGGGATTTGGTTAAATATTTAAAAAAAAAAAACAAAAAAAAAAAAACTTGCTATCTCCAAAACTCGACATTGGCAGAATCCTTAGGGTAGCCATAATTAAGAATTGAATTGAATTGAATTGAGATTTAAAATGTGTCAAAAGAAAAAACGAATCAACCAAATAAATTATTTTGTAAGTTACAGCAACCAAAGGAATGTCAAACCTCTGAAATAAGCTATAGGTAACTCTGGTACGGAAAGCTATTTATGCGATGACAGGAACGAATTGACTACTTACTAATGGATCCCCAGGAAGCACTCACCTGCTCCGCGGTGTCAGTATCGGGGCTGGCGATGGCGGGGGCGGCGGGGCGGGGCGCGGGACGCGGGTGTGGCCCGTTCAGCGCCTCAATCAGCGACACGGGCTCGTAACCCGGCGGGATGTTCTCCATACTGCCCTGCATGAAGTAGATTAGGCTATTTAGCGGGAGCGGAGAGCGCCTTTGGTAAAAGTACTAGGGTGTGGTGATGGATTCGGTTGATGGCCAAGTTTGTCTATACGAGCCGCCAAATCACGGGTCACAGTGGCCACAATGATAGCCGATCTCCAATAAACTAAATAAATAAACCGATAAACTATATGCCGATAAACTGCATTAGCAGTTTGGCAAACTAATTAAATTGTGTTTTTTCTTGTTTTTTTTTTTTTATAGATATATAGATAGATAGATAGTCAAGATAGACAAGAAGAAGTGAGCGATTCCAATCGTCAGTCAAATTCCATTCTAATTGCTATCGCAAACGTCAGGACTCCGACAGGATTTGGTGCGCATAACTAGGCCTCTGGACGCCGTAGATTACACGATTCCGATATGTCAAAATATGTATGTATTTGACAGTTCCGGGTAGGTCAAATCGGACGACCCCACCGAGCGGTGAGGTAAGCATAAACAGACAAGCATAAAGAGGTCTCACGTCGGGCGGGCTGGCGGGCAGCGTGGGCGCGCCGGCGAGCCGCTGCAGCGCGCGGATCTGCAGCAGCGCGCGGAAGGGCGCGCGGCAGATGGGGCAGTTGTTGGCCTGGTAGCGCAGCGAGTCCGCGCACGAGTTGCACAGGCACAAGTGCCGGCACGGCAGGATCAGCGTGTCTCGGACGTCGCACATGCATATAACGCACTCCGAGCCGCCGTCCTCGGTCTCCTCGTCGGAGCTCGGCTGTGGGCACAACGCCACAAATTAACTACAGTACTACTTTTATAAGTTACACCGAGGTACCTGCGCAGAATTAAAATTTTGCTTGGCGCGAATATATCTCTACCAATCATAGCGCGCCATGTGAACCCTCGAACGAACCCGTCCGCTATTGGCTGATGCGTACGCGCCATGTCTGGAGTACTTGTCAGTTAAGGAGTTATGAGGCAACATGAAATCGGACATACTTACATACAATCGAGCCAAACACATTACCCTCCTTTTGGGCTCCGCCGCAGTCGGGTAAAAAGAGAAAACCCGGCTACGTACGAGTCGGACGGGCGCACGAAAGGTTCCGTACCATTGTCTATACAACATTAGACACAAAGATCGAGAAAAAACGGCTAAAAATAACGTCTGTTGTATGAGAGCCCCCTTAAATATTTATATTATTTTAATTTAATTATTTATTTTTGAAGCGAACATAGAACTAAATATTCTGTGAATCTACCTGTTGCCGTTATAAATATCGAGCAAAACACGGCAAAAAAATAACGTTTGTTGTATGGGAGCCCCCCATTAAAAATTTATTTTATTACTATTTGTTGTTATAGTGGCAACAGAAATACATCATCTGAGAAAATTTCAACTGCCTAGCTATCATGGTTCATGAGATACAGACTGGTGAGACAGACAGACGGAATGTGAAGTCTTAGTAAGGCACCCTTCGGGTACGGAACCCTAAACACTAAAAATATTGTTAGATGATGATAAAAACAGTTTATGACAATAAATAACAAATAAACTAAAGTTATGATTTCTTCACACCTTAGTGTCGAGACTCTTATTCTCAATGCCGTAAATCTCTTGCAACAAGTAGCAGAGTCCATCCACAAACAGTTTCTGTTTGAGAGCCTTCAACACGTAGGTGCCGTCTGTGTGCTTCTCCACTACTGCAATTGTGGTATGAGACTGTCTTATTTCTGAAACAAATCAAGTCTAGTCTTCATTATCTGCAAAAGCATGACGACCCTACACAAACGGGCACTGTAAATTGAGGTTGTAAAGGACTCTCATTAATAATGAGCACTGAAATTGATGGTAACTAGCTTATTCCTTGCAGTTTACTTAATTCTACTTAAAATTTATTTTGCTCTTGACCTACCAAATTTGATGCCTTATTTTCAATTACAGGTAATTTAAGTTATTGCCAATATACATCCACCAGTTCGAACTGGAAATACACCCAGACTGAGGTCATTCAGTCTGGGTGTATTTCCATGTTTGTGATGTCCTTGCATGGTTACCATAGCATGGGGTATCCTAGTTTCGGACCAGGACAAGTGATTGTGTCTAGTGGAAGAATTATCATTATTACTCAATTACAGACACAATTTAATAGTGGCTGTTTCCTTCTTAAAAATTTGACTAGTTGACACCCTTTCCTTGGCAAACTGCAAAGATGTACTCACCATCCTGTCCCTCGTCCACCACACAGTAGATCGCAATAGGTATGATCTCCCTGTCGGGATTGTAGACAAGATCCTCCTCAGGGTGCTTGGAAGGGTCGAACACGTGCGAGATTTGACAGAACTGCTGGTTGGCGCCCTTCTTATAGTTATACGTCTGAGATGTCATGAGCGGCTCGCGCGGGTAGTAGCTGCAGAGAGAAATTGCTCAGAAGGCTTTACTGGGCTGCTTAAACTTTTACTTTTTTAAATTTATTTATTTGGAGAAAATACAGGCATGGATAATGAATATTATTGTTTACATTAAGGTTTTACATTATTGGCTATGGACTTATCCAACCTATGGAACACTTCTTACTAATAGTTGAAAAAGGTAGTGTAAAAGGAGGAGGCTAAGGACATATTTTTATAGCCTTTGTTGTGCCAAAAGGCTAATGTTTTAATATACTATGCTAACTTACAAACCATCTGTTCCTTGTACACTAACAATCTGTTACTACTGTTTACAGTACTGTTAACTACTGCTGTCAGTTGGCCAAAGTGTATACAGAAAAAAGCAACTGAAAGCTGTTAACAGTAAGTACAGATTGTTGTATGAGAAACTGGGGGTAAGTTTTGGACAATAGGGATGGTCTGAAAAAACTCACACAATGCCAGTAGGAGTAACTTCTTCCGTGCAGAAATAAAAGATTGTAATGGCACATCTAGCATCACAGTCAAATGTGAACTCAATATTATAATATGTTCCTTTGCCATTCCCATCGCCTGTCTTGGCCAAACCATCTCCAATTGTGTTGCCTTCAACAAGCTTCTCTATTGGTTCTGGGCACCTCACAAATCGGAGGGATTCTTTTCTGATGTTTATCATGCTTTTGAGGGTTTTTGTTGGCTCATTGGATTGTGGTGGTGGATATGGGAACTGTGGAGAAGGTGACAATGTCATTATTATTGTTTTCTGTTGCCCTTGCATTTTGTACAAGAGTTTTGGGCTTAGAGAATAGGTTAAGCAAGGAAAACATTTCAATCTTAGATTATTAACTTTATAAAGAATACATTCAAATTTTAAACTTGCTTAGGTTTTGATTCTATTAATGCATTACAGTACAATGACAGATTCACAGTCTAGTCATGAGACATGCTTTTTAATTCCATAGATATAAAGACTTCAAATGGCAATGAAATGAAATCGAAACATCTGTCCAATTGTCATTTTACTATGAATTAACAGAATGTGGGCCCAGCATATATGTAACATCATAGGTGTTTTATGTGTTGTGAAGTTACTGTCTCAAAGAGATGTGCTGTGAGAAGCTGTAGCATGCATGGGTATGATGTTGAACATACTTTCAATAGTTTCCTTACCGGAGTGGGCCTGCTACCGAGGAAGTTCAGGTCGGCATTCTCACCAAAGAGGTACGCTTCTGGCTGTGGCGTGTCGAATCGCTCACCCCCCATTATAAAATGGCTCCCAAAGTAATTTCCTAAAAAAATTTATTTTTTAATAAAAGGAAATATTGATAAAGAAAACAAAACAGGAAAAAGAAATGTTATAAAACTTTCAAGAGGAAAACAGTTATACCTACAAAACACTTAGCATAATGTTACGATAGTAGCCTCTATGAATTAAGTAAAATTAGGCCTCGACGAGAGCAAAACCTCATATTACTATCGAAGAGTTTCGAAGTAGGTAATTAAGTAGATGAAGTAAACAAAATCTATAGGCGGCGGTTTAATAGAGGATCCAATGGAGATCCGTGGGATCAGCAAATTGGACAACAAAGAAATAGGTCAATCATGCATACGAACCGGATCTGGGCGGATATTTATATGCATGGTTGGAAACCACGTCTGCTTCTTCCACGCCGGCATTTTGCCTGCTGGTAATGGCTCCCATTTTCGGAGTAAATTTAGCAACACAAAAATTGTTATTCTCCTCCCTATCCCTCAAAAAATTTTTTTGACATTTGTTTTTGTTTGTTGCGCAATTTAGTGATGTGGATTGTTTCTATGATAACTGGAGAAAAACCGGTTTTCAGAAAAACCTATTTGAAGTACAATAACATATTATAATGATAAGATTATTCTTTATTGTGCATCGCAAAAAAGATATAAAACATTTAAAAATGTACATTTTACGATTGGTAACCTTATTGTCAATATCTGTTTCTGCTCGACAAATCTTTACGGTGTTATTTATAAAAACACGATTCCATAAAAATAAAACATCTTCGTTCTTATCCTAAAGCGCGGTATACACGGTCCATCCCAGCTGTACGTCAGCTCAAGGCCGCGCCGCTGGATGTAGCATACAGACTATCCAGCACGCATCAATCGTGTCGTGCGTGATCAGTATCGAACGAAGAGGACGTGTTTTGTATTTAATAAAATGCCTCCTGTTTTATCAAAACGCCAAAAAATGGGAGTTCTTCTGTTATTGTCAGCAGCGGCAGAAGAGAGGAAAAAAAGTAGGAAGAGGTTCTGGATGAAAAAAATTTATCATAAACGTGCAGAGTATACTAAAATGAATAACATCATGAATGATTTGAATAACGCTATCAATCGTTGCAGCTTCCCCTAAAATGGGTACCAGATCTTGTAAAGCATTTATTCTTTTTTGTTTGTTCATATAGTCTGGGCTTGAAACATTCCACAGACATGTATGAAATTTATATTTTTCGATAAATTTCGTAAGTGTCTCGGTCCATTTTGAGACGTGCAGCCACCTTGCGACGCAAGCTCAGAATGAAATCTGCTGTACAACAAGTCTATGCACGATCAAGCACGCACGATACGGGACCGCGCTGACGTACGTCAGCGTTATTCACTGTCTATCTGCACGATGTTCGCGGTGGTGGGGGTACTCGCTGGATGAAAAATCGGTCCGTCAAGTCCAGCAAACAAATAATAATAATTATCGACGTACGTCAAGCATATTCATGGTACTTTTGCATCGTGCATCGTGCATGGCCTTGGCAGGACGTACGGCAAGATGGATCGTGTATACCGCGCTTAACTCCGCAGCAAGCCTTATCTTAATAGCAACACTGAATGAACCGTAAACGTCACTAACGTCAAAGTACTTCCGGTTTCTTTTTGAGGTTACGGTGTCACTTTGTGAAGGTGTACATTTTTCTCTATTACAAAATCTATTGCAATCTTGACCAGTGCTTGAAATTTTCATGATTCATGATTAGTATATAAGCTGTGATATATTAGTAAATTCATATTTTATATTATTTCAGGACACAATGGGGCGTCGACCCGCTAGATGGTAAATAATTTGGCCTATGTTTTTCTTGTGATATTTCCTTCCAGTGGGTGGACTAAAAGTTTCCTTTGTGTTTTTAGTTATCGCTACTGCAAAAACAAACCATACCCCAAGTCCCGGTTCTGCCGTGGTGTGCCGGACGCTAAGATCCGCATCTTCGACTTGGGCAAGAAGAAGGCTTCGGTCGAGGACTTCCCACTATGCGTACACCTGGTGTCGGACGAGTACGAGCAGCTGAGCTCTGAGGCGCTGGAGGCGGGCCGCATTTGCTGCAACAAGTACTTGGTGAAGAACTGCGGCAAGGACCAGTTCCACATCCGCATGCGGCTGCATCCCTTCCACGTTATCCGCATCAACAAGATGTTGTCGTGCGCTGGAGCTGATAGGTGAGTCCAGTGTTCACTCATTTCAGTGATTTCTTTAGGACCTACCAGTGTTGGGTCAACTGATTAGTTCATGTGTGATGAAAGTAGTTTAACCTTGAAATGGTACTATAATTTAGTAAGGTAGAACTGTATACTCTTAAATTTGGTTGCATATGCCTGGAATAGATACATTCTCAGGACTGGTTTCTGAATTGTGAATTTAACTAAGTAATCTGTCACGCTCTTTTCTGAGAAATTTGAAGAGACAGCACTACAGTTAACTATTTACTTAGCGAAATTCTGAATCTATTCAGAAACTGGCTCTCAGTGTTAAGTGCTATCCATCTCATCTTCTGGGCATCTAGTCATCTAGTCATTTTTATACTGTGTATGTTATATTGCCTTACTAAGATGAAGGATAAGTCGTTAAGCCAAGCCTTAGGGCGGCTTGACAACTTCTGACAGTAGACGAGCCACTAGTCTACAAGCCTCCACCAATCCGGACATGGCCCCCGCGGTGGAGTATGGCCTATACCTTCCTCAGAGAAGAGACCCGTGCCCCTCGGTGGGGACATAATGGATTGATGATGATGAAGGATGCTAGTGACAATATTAGTAAAGTGTACTTTCTGCCCAATGATGGCTTAATGAAAAAGAGCTTTACTAGTATATTCAGGTTGCATACGTAGGGTAGAATAGATCTATTCCAGTGCAAGCTAATTAATACTGCTAACTTGGCAAACATTGTTTTGCCATATTAATTAGCCTTAAACCTATTTTCAGGCCTATCAAATATACACAAAAAAATCATAAGAATCGGTGAAGCCGTTTCAGAGGAGTTCTATAACAAACACTGACACAAGATTTTAATATATTAGATATGCTTTGTACAGATGACAGCACATCAAACTTGACTCTGTGCAGTTATATTATGGGTAATTTTACAACTAAAATTTAAAGGTTGATATGCTGTTTACTACTGTACACCCGTACACATAGAACTTTGTTCATATTTCTACACAATCCATGACCTAAAGTTAATCTTAGTTTTGCGGTGCAGTGTGATAAAGTTAGTAACTTTTTATATTATCACTTGCATTCTCAGCATGTTTGATCATGCGTGATCAGCATGGTAGTAGGATTGGACCGTGTTATGCAGAAACAAACCAACCTACAATAAGTATGACTTTCGAGAAAAACACTTTCGGCCTTATAAAAACACGATTCCTCTTATATATCGAGCGAATGTGGGTGGAAGGGGCGGTAATGGACGACCCAGGCGGACATACTTCGTCTTAATAGGGGATGGAGATGTGTAGACGCACCGGCGTGCGTGCCACAAAAATCACCACTACAGACTATTTTAATTGGCGTTTTTGAAATGTTTTATGGAGTCTACTTTTTATGCATGAAACCATTTATTTATAAGATCACAATCTGACAATAACAATGATATGCATAAAAAAAGTGTTTCTCGAAAGGTACTTATTGTGGGTTGGAATGCTTCTGTGTAACATGGTCCAATTTTATAGTAATTATAAGCAAATCATCTAACTAACCTGAGATTCCTGGTCCCCTGTCACCATAAACATAGTATAAGGTAACATACTGTGTCATATTCCAAAAATAGTTGGTTACACATTGCAAATAAAAGTCATCTTTACAGGGGATCAAGTTTTGTTTATCTCAATAATTACTTTGAAATAGATAAGCTATGTAGGTATCATGACTTTCCAGAAAAATCTACCTATGTAGCCTAGTGTCACAAATAGAATTCCACATCTATTCTTTTTACTGACACTTATCATGTACAATGAATAAGCTTTGATGAGTCATGATGTTTTCCCAAAACATAAGTATTGAAGTTTAGTCATGTTGATTCTTACACTATATTGCACAAAATACAAACTACCAGTCTTATTTATAAAAACACGATCCCTTAAAACACTCCTCAGAGGCAGTTTATTTAATCTGTGGTTACATCTTTTCCTTGTAAAATCTCCACCACAGGCTATTTTGTTATTCTCTTATTTATATTTCATAATTCACACCAAAAAGAATAAATAAACCTTGCAAACTCCAAAAGTGGTCATTGGCAGAACCTGTTAGTGAGTTACCACTATTTCTTTTGACTTTAAAGAATTAACTTAGCGTTTTACTTTCTCCATTTCAGGCTCCAGACCGGGATGCGTGGTGCGTTCGGCAAGCCGCAAGGTACAGTAGCGCGAGTGCGCATCGGACAGCCCATCATGTCCGTGCGCTCCAGTGACCGCTGGAAGGGAGCCGTCATCGAGGCTCTGCGTCGTGCCAAGTTCAAGTTCCCTGGTCGCCAGAAGGTAGGCCTTATATAACATTCATTCAAACAGTCAAACTCACCAAACTTTAAACTCATTTTTATTTGTATTTAGTACAAAATTTTGTTTTTATGCACTGCACTAACACTTCACTATACAATCCAATTGTTTTCTCCCGTCGCCACTATAATATACTCACTAAATTGTCTCAGTTTTGATGAGTAGCATGTCTCCTGGAATTTGACATCACCAGACTGCAGTTGCAACTACCCCCAGCTGTCACTCACATTTACTTATCACGAACTACCCCAAGTCCAATACACAACATATTCTTTTTTCTTCATTCCACTCTTACCCTTGTTTTCAATAAAATAAAATTGCCAGTATTGCAGACTCTACATATTAAATGTAGAGAAGAAAAAAATCCGACTGCGGAGGAGCCCAAAAGGAGGGTAATGTGTTTGGCTCGTATGTATGTATGTCCCATTCTATGTTCCCTCAGAACTTCTTAACCAATGTCAGATTTTGACAAATAAGATCTCAATCGGTTTGTTATGTTTGCGCGAGTGTCATAGGCTATATGAAATTAGCGTACGTCAAACAAAAAAATTAAATAGAACTAAGCAAACATTCAAAAAATCTAAGCGACGGCTGTTGCCTCGACAACGACTTCAAACCGACAGGGAAATTCGAAAAAATAACGAGAAAACCAATCCCAGAAGAGGATTGTGTTGCCAGTGCAACCAACAAAATTAACATTTAGATGGGAAAACTGAACCAAGGATGTTTCTTGAACCGAATACAACAATTTTTGTTTAAACTTCAACAAATTGATCCCTAGATGATATTTACTGAATTAATGAGGTTAGTGAATGACCTAGGATGAGACTTGATAGGACAGGCTTCTCCCAATTTAACTATTTCAGTCAAAGGTTTGTTTACATGTAGACCAAAGCTGAAGAAATTAAAAATAGTTTGGTTTGTAACAAAACTAACTCTGGTCTTCATTCCAGATCTACGTCTCCAAGCGCTGGGGCTTCACTAAGTACGACCGGGACGAGTATGAGAAGCTTCGTGACGACAACAAGCTGGCGCAAGACGGCAGCAACGTCCGCTTCCGCTCTGAGCATGGTCCCCTTGACGCCTGGAAGAAGACCCAGGTTGAGCTCCACAATGCTTAGGATCATTTGTGCCTAGGATAAGTGGAATTTAATACACCTACTTTAACACCCCAGCTGATGGTATTTTATTTGTTTTTATAGGTGCCCTCAATTTTCGACCGTTGTCAGACCTCCAGCATTGGCATAGGACCTAGCTAGCCCTGGGAAATGATCCTATTATTTTCCAGGGAAACCCTGGTCTTGAAAAGCAATGGCCTGCCACACCAAATCCGAATGCATGTATGAAGTAACACAGCAACCATGGGTGGGTATGGCCTTCCCACCTCCCTTCAATCTACACCAATGATCTCAAGAGCTACCGAGGAACCTATGTCTAGGTTCCGACACACTAATAACACGTCACCCGACGCGACCTATGACTTACTTGTATGATTAGTTGCGTCGGATGTTCCTAATGTGATTCTGATCATAGAAAATAGTAAGATTTGATTTCACTCAACACGCGTCGCGTTTCAATTATCTGTTTCCGCCTTATTTTATTCCAAAAACACCAAAATCTGAATGGCAGTGAATAAAATACCCTTTTAAAGTATGTATCACTGAAATAGAAGTATAATCTGACATTTATTTAAAAAATGAATCTATAGTTTTACAAGGCATTTTTAGTTTCTTTACTGGAGATATTGATTTCCTTTTTCGCTTCACACTATTACTGGCGAAATTATTGGTAACTGGTTTTCTATTTAATTCCCTACTTAATTTCTGGGCTTCATGGAAGTCCATGTGTTCTGGAAACTTCTCAATTGAGATTCTTTTGCCACATTCTGCACAACTTTCTGTTGGTTTGGATTCATCTATCTTTACTAGGAAGTTCACTAACGATGTGTTTGCTTCATTATTCACTTCTCTTTTCGGTTCTTTAGCATTACTTTGTTGTTCCTTCTTTAGGTCTTTTATGTTACTTAGTTCCTTTTTAGAATCTTTACTTTCCTGTTTTTTAACAACTTTTGTTTGCGTTCTTTTCTCCCTTTCTTGTTTAAAAATCTGTCTCTCTTCCTCCCTAAGTTTTAGCGCCAGGTGGTAATCTGCGTGCGTGTCTAATGCCTGAAGTGATACAACTTTGTGACACTCTTCACATTGAAATGTTTCCATTTGATTTGAAGATGGCGATTTTGATTTTCTTCTTTTGCCAACAGCTTCTGGTGGTAATGTTAATTCCTTGACCTCTTCATTAGCTGGTAGGATTATGTCTTGACTCATATCATCGCTAGGGTTTTCGTCAGGTTTTGTTGTATTTAAAAGTGTTCTCATATCACTAACTCTCGCTATATCTTGCGGGTCCTCCTCAAACAGAGCTATGCTCTTATTGATTTCGTTGTTTATTGTGGAACTCGAGTAATCAGTGTCATTGCTATTGTCTCCACATTCAACCACTTTGCAAACTGGCGTCGTCGCGCGCCCTTCGTCCTCCGTTCCCTTCTGATCTTTATTCAGATACCTTGCGAAGAATGACTCTTGCTTGTCCAAAGGGGTTATAACTGGTTCGTGAGGTTTCACTTCGATTGTTTTCAGTTGTATTGGCTCAGTGGTATTACAATCAGGTTCTTCGACTTTAACTTTTTCAGTGACTTTAAAGAACTTCTGTAGAATATATTCTTTATCAGAACTAACTTTCGACACAGAGTTATCGTCATTTTGCTTCAAGTTCTCCTTTACAGCCTTATCATTATTTGATTCTTTTGAAGCCCCAGCACTGAAGAAATCTATGATCTTCCTGGTTTTCTTACTCTCCGAGTGATCTTCAAACTTGCCGACGCTTATGCCTAGGAATTTGATAGGCATCTGCAGTTTTCTATTCTTTTCTCCTTCTGAAAATAAGAAATAGGAAAAACGAGATATTACATACAGATAACATTATCAACAACAACAAATAAAAACAAAACCCACGTTTTGGTTTTACCCCTTCCATAGTATCCATAACCAACTCCAAAGCCTTAGACGAAAACATGTCACCACACAGTTCGTCATCAGCAACAAAATTGTAAGACCTGGAACTGCTTGTATCCCTGCCATTATTCAGCTGCATTGCAAAGCTGACCACCATCTGTTTTGGCGTCCTATTGTTCTCTAGGGCGTCTTTCTCTAGTCGGTCTTCTATCTCGTCGCCCAGGTCTTTGAGCCATTTAGTGAGGCTTTCCAAGTGTAAAAGGGCGTTTTTACCCTTAAACTGTTTGCAGCAACCAATGCTTTTAGCGTTAAATTTCGCCTGTACCGGCTCGAGATCTATACCCCGTGCTATGTTGTACAGCCATGTTCTGCGAGAGAAATTGCCCTGTAAATCACTTGGAACCTAGGTGTGTTTCGTTTGTAAAAAATTGGCAGTAGCTCAAGATCATCAATAATGGATATCTGTGTTTTCTGAGATGTATTTGATATGAGATTGAAAATGTTAGGGGGATAATAAAGGCCAGGAAGTAAACTGATAATGCCAAGTCTTGAAGCCAGTTAGTCAAAGTAAAAAATTTTTATTCAAAGTAACACAGAAACTGTGACTTATTGAACGTTACAAGAAAAACCAGGTGTCCGTTTCAAAATCTAGATCATTTGGAGAAAAAACGGACAAAAAAACTACAAACTTAATCTTTTCAAACATAAAAACCTAGTACTAGGATGCATTGTACTGGCTTCAATTCCACACATCTTTTTCATCTAAATAATCCTTAATGCTAGTAGCCCTTTTGGCATAGTGCGCTTTACTTTTGGACCGCACTTCTGGCAAGCTTATTGTATCTTCAGGGATCTTATTGTAAAAACGTATACAATGCCCCATAAAGGATGTATTAACCTTTGCCAGCCTAAATTTTGAGAAAGAAAGTTTATGTTTACTTCTAGTATTTACATTTTGTTAGATCTTAGATTACTTATATTTGTAAGATCTTACCCATTCTTCTCATCAAATTTTGACTGTAGCTCCTTTTCAGTAAAAGTTTGTAGCTGTCCCATCTTAGTTATTCTAAGGATTTCACACACGCTATCGCCAAACTTCCCACCAAGGTGTTTCACCTTCTTCAATGACAGGGTCCTGAAAGAACCACAATTTCAAATATTGTTACTTATCCCAATGCTTTTGCGACAGCAAAATTAAAATTCTGCCGTTTATCCCGTTGCACTTTTTTGGGTCCAGCCATATCTACATACCGCGTGTGAGTATAGACAGATTCGCGCCGTTCCGCTCTCATCCGCTACGTGAGCGCAGGATGGTGCGAACCTTTGTCTATTTCTCGCGTGCGGGATGTTCTGTTCCATACGGATACCATTGGTTTTGCTTTTTGATCAAGGGGCCCGTGCTATCAGGGCTTAAGCTCAGTGTTTGTGAATAAGTGTTGTCCATTAGATAACTTACTTGTATAGTATGTTTACAGAGTGCTTCGGTAAGACAGTCTGTTTGTTAGGCTTGTTCATGCCACACACTAGCTTGGCCAAGATCTTGTTATGTGCTATTCCTGCTGAACATCTGTAACCTGAAATGGTAAACAAGTACGAAATAAAATGGTGGTTACTACGATTGGAGAGAGGTAGTGCGAGATAGACAGATAGAAGGAAACCTGGGAGACCAAAGATATCACGGCTACACAACTTACGACAGTGGTTTGAACAGAGTACCAGTTCCTGGTTTGTATTGGCAGCCTCGAAAAGCAAGATAGCCGAATTGGTTGGGGATACCTTGGCGTGTTTTGGTTTTTGAAGCTGTTAGTCACTCAGAATATGTGAGCTTAACCCAACAGGATAGGTACAGTTCAATTCATATTAATAAAAACAAATAGACAAAGAGGTTTTGGTCAGTGTAACAGCTTATACCGACCGAAAGATTCGTTTTGATAGTACAAAATTATGAAATAATTTAGATTTGTTTCCCAGAATACAAAAAGGTAGCATTTTTACCTGTCTCATTATAAACTGCAGCCCTAATCTCACTGACTATGACAGCTCCCACCAGCAGCATGCTCGTATTTTCATGGTCAAAATCAATATTCTCGCTGCCATATGTTTGCACATCAGAGACAAACTCCTCTATGCTGCTGTAGCCCAGTGCAAATGTGTTGGGAATCATTTCTGTTGCTATGCCATCTGTGGGTAGAGTTTTGAGTCGTTCTTGTACCTGGAAGGAAGAACACTAATAATATTTGAACTATTTTTCAGGCCCTAGATTTTGTAAATGCAAAAGTCTTTGAAACCTTTTTCAAGCCACACTGACTGACCATTGTTTTTATTTACATTTTCGTTTCAAGTTCACATGCACAAATATGTGAAGTCTTTGTGGTTTTAATGTATTTAACAGAATAACCCACCAGGTTACATCTCCACAGCTTCCCACAAGAGAACTTAGGTGAACTACATACTAGAAAACATGTTGAAAGGAAATTGGCTGTCCTTGAATTTTCTATTAAAGTTTAAATGAAAGCTATGTATATTTTTCATATGTGGACATATTGTGCCATAATGCCTGCAACGCAAAAAGCAATTTACACAACTTTTTGTATCTAATATACAATTGACAGCACATAGACCTTCACAATCATGTATGCTAATTGCTATCAGTTACATGACATGAGTGACTGCAGAAAAACGTAAAGGTAGGTCACCTGTCGACAGTATGTGGTCAAGAAATTAGAAGGTCAAAAAAAATTATGACTTACAGCTGAAGTGATGTCTAGGTAAGCTTCATCAATGGATGCTCTTTCTAACAATGGTGTGAACTTCTGCAACACTTTGGCAACTTCTTTGCCAGCATCTCTGTACCTGAGGAACAACAGAAACAAGACATATCAATGAATTTGTATTAACCTCTTATTATCTGTATTATATTTGTACAATCTGTTAAATAGAAATGTAGTGTGTGGGTAGTTTGGTAAAATAAACAATTTCTAGTAACAGCAAAACGATGGCTTGCACATGGCTTGGACTACCCTACTGAAAATATGTGTATCAGATGTCAGTAACTAACACAGGAGGAAAGTCATAGTATTGCAAAAAAAAGGTATTTTCTGGTACTTTTGTACTGAGAATAGATAAGATAAGATAGATAAATTTCATTATTATTATTAATTCTTTATTGCACAAAGACAGTATACAAAAGGTGGACTTAATGCTAAAGGCATTTTCTATCAAGGAACCTGCAAGAGGTACAGGAGAAGCAAAAATTTATAAGGAGGGGAGGGGCACACATTAAAATCAATATTGCAGCAATGATACAATACAATACACACTAATACTTGATATTACGATAATATATACCATACTTATGATAAGATATATTAATATACATGCATAAGCAGCCTATATGTACGGGCTTAATTACCACACGTGCCCTCCGCGAATTAGCGATTTCAAGTGCTGATGTATCAGGAATCTAGAGCATAGCTCCACCTGGTAGGGTCCATCTGAAATGGGTTGCCAACTTAGGCCACCTTGGCAACTGGTTAACCACAAGGCAACTGACCCCATGTGAACAGTTATATGAACTCAGACACTCAGATTTCCTCAATGTGTTTTCCTTCACCGTTAGCGAGTGGTATTGCTAATAAAATTTCACAAATGTACAAAACAAAGTCATAGGTACATGCCCGCACTAGGAATCGAACCTGGGTCTCTCGCTTCTACCTACTAACCACCCACTGGCAATAATTCATCATGAGAGAAGAGGTAAAATAGCGCATGAGTTTGATACACAGCATATCCTAGTATGTGACCAAGACAAGTAAGTGTTGTGTGAAAGTTTGTTAGTATTTTTATTACAAACTCACTTTGTTATATCAGCTTTTCCCCGATGGCATGGCACAGATGGCAGTTCGATTTCGGGACACTTCTCTTTAGCTTCGTCACCTCTCATATGCCGCGTGACTCCCCTGGCTCTGGCCACATAGTTCACAGCGATTATCCTAAAATTAGTTAACGTTTTTTTTAAGTTATGATTGGGATTTACTGAAGCAAAGTAATGCATGAAGAGGGTATAGGGAAGAACATTTCTCACCCGCCACCTTTCCATGGATTATACTGAACAACGGCAATTGGTTTGCCAGCTAATTCTGGGTTCAGCTTCTCTTCTACTTGGCAGTAGAAACAGTCCATGTCTATCAGAACCACTATCCTATTCTCCATTTTCACTTGATTTCGAACACCTCAGTAATTAACATCAATATTTCATCGTTTTTGGACTACATCTGCGAGTAAAAATGTATTTAGGTAATTTTTTTTTTTTTTTTTTTGGGTTATGGCTTTGCACGATTTGTGCCTACGCCAGTGTCAAGTTATCGGGGACTATTGGAATTAAAGGTAGGGAAACGGAACAGATTTTACAAAAGGAATAATGAAACGGAAAAAGGAACTTTAAAATCAGGTAATAATAACATTAGGAATAAAATATAATTAAACAAAAATTAAGAAATGTACAATAAAATCAAACTAAATTTTAATATCATTTTTACTTAAATACTTAGCAATACATTTATAAATATTTACATCAAAATTATATAACAGGCAGGAGGCAGACGAAGGAAAAGAGACACCAAGGGAAGGCAGGGAAGCAAAAAAGGAGGAGTGATCAAAATCAGGACAGGAAAACAGCAAATGATCTATGTCTCCCACCTCAGCTCCACAAGCACAGGCCGGACTCTGCACAATGCCAAGCTTAGCAAGGTGGGCCGGAGTTGAAGTATGGCCCAGACGCATGCGGATCATAATTGTAGTAACCTTCTTACTGAACTTGGCATCGGCGCGACAAAACCAGGGCTTTGACGAAGATTTAGGTAATTATTGATTTTTCTGTTCAATGTTTTGATACCTACCTACCACGATCTGCCCCTATATTACGTTATATTCTCTTTGATATTACGCATACTCTTTGATTACGCGCACCAAATCCTGTGCGATTCCAATCGTATAACTGTCAAACTTCATACTAATTTGACAGTTAGACGATTGGAATCGCTCAGGATTTGGAGCGCATAATTAAGCCCGTGTTCTGTGTACCCAAAGAGAATATAACCCATAATACTATATGATCTGTGATATAACCATAGTGGATATACCCTATCCGTTCTTACTTAGCATAAGTAGTAAACAAACATGGCGGATCAACAAAATGTCACATTACATAGGGTTAGGTATTACTTGAATGAACTGCTACAGTTTCATAGATTTAATTGTTAAATGAAGGAAATTAAGTTTATTGGAATATAAAATATTTTAAGTTATAATATCGTCGCAATCTATCTGCGACATAAAAAGACTAGCATAAAGATGGGTACTAAAATTTTTGACTCAATTTAATTTCACTGGCTCTCTGACAATTGATAGAATCAAACTTGCTATAGCAGAAAAAATTCAATGTCCATGTGTCTTAACTAGTGTCTACAACTAAATGTGGTAATCTACATTGAGTGATGCTCTTGGAATATCGAGTTTTGTGATAGAAGAGGTTTGTTTACTACTTGTGCCAAGTAAGAACGGATCGACTGTGTACCGCGATTCGCGACGGACGATCAACGAACAAAGATCAAACTCACAGATTAAAAAGAAAAAAAAAGACAAGCGAACACTTCGTCGAACCTCTATGCTTCGTCGCGAACTTTGTTCTTTTTGCGTTAATTAAGGCGGAAAATTAACGCGTCAAAAAACGCGATAATTCTGTTGGCTACACTGGTCATGGTGTTTAATGTTCAATAGCAATCATTATGGCGTAAAATTTAAAAAAAAACCTAATCTTTGACTTCTGTGAATTCAACATGGACATCGAATGAAATATTTTCAAGGAATTTATTTGGACTGGAAAGCAAAGATGGACGTCGAAAATGCTGCTTTGTTGTATTTTATGAGCTACGCCAATGTTGTATTACATGTACTGCATAAAAAAAGACATCAGCGTCGTAAACGAAGATAGTGGATGATAAAAATGCATACTTAGGAAGCGAACACTAACAACCTCCTAACTCCACACAACAGATAAAAAACAAAATCAAATCAACTCTACACTTAGAGGTAGTGTACACTCGAATGACAGATGACAAACCCCAATCAACGCAGCAATTTAAGAAACGCTATAATCCCTTTGATGTGTCGAAAGAGCCCGCCGGGCGTCTATAAAATTACGGCGTTAAGCTGGCCACACTAACATTAAACCCCCAACAACGCGATAATTTGCCATTTCCTGTTAATGTAGCCAAGGCATGTCTAACCCCCAGTTTCTCGTACACTAACACGCTGTTAATCTACTGTTAACAGCTGTCAATAGACCAGTGCATACAAAAAAAAACACTGACAGCTGTTAACAGCTTGTTAGTGCACGAGAAACCGGGGGTAAGACTTCACTGTCCGTCTGTCTGTCACCAGGCTGTAACTCATGAACCGTGATAACTAGGCAGTTGAAATTTTCCCAGATGATCTATTTCTGTTGCCGTTATAACAAAATATACGAAAAACAGAATAAAATAATTTTTTAAGGGGGGCTCCCATACAGCAAACGTAATTTTTTGCCGTGTTTTGCTCGATATTAATAACGGCAACAGGTAGATGCTTGAAATATTCACAGAATATTTAGTTCTATATTCGCTTCGTACTTAAATTAAAATAAAATAAGTATTTAAGGGGGGCTCCCTTACCACAAACGTGTTTTTTTGCCGTTTTTTCTCGATCTTTGTGTCAAGCGACGACCTCGTGGCGTATCGGTAGTGCATATGCAAACCATGCGAGAGGTCCCGGGTTCGAATCGCGGCTGGGGACAAAAAAAATTGGATGTTTACATGTTTGTGATGTCATTGTTTCTGGTTCCCACGACACAGGGTATCCTACTGTGGGGCCAGAAGCAATGTATGTGCCTGTATGTAAATGTTTATGTTTTATAGGTAATGGCTCTGTGGTAATGGTACGGAAAACTTCGTGCGCGAGTCCGACTCGCTCTTGGCCGGTTTCATCCCTATATCGTCTGTGGTTTCTTCTTGAGTCTGACAGTAAAATGAAGAGTAGTGTTGAAATAAGCAATGAAATCACTTTTTTTTAGCGGTAATAGATGTGAACCTGTTGCCCAACGGTGCAACATTAGAAATCAGAAATCAATAATTTATTTCAACGTAAAGAATTTACATTCTGTTTGCTTGCTGAATGTCAATGTACTTCCTATGAACTGTGCTTCGGGCCGTATTTGTAGTGGAGAAATAGGCAGCGGGAAAAAAAACTCCACTCTACTCTGACCATCTTTTCTCAAATAATCTTAAACTTATACATCAAAGCCTATGTGATATGATTCCGTGATAGCCACCAATAATATTAAAAGCCAAAATAACACTTCTTACAAAAGTAGGAAAAACATTAATGCTGCGGCCAGACACACGAACAGCACCCGTTCACGCAGGGGTCAGCCATCACCAGTCTCAACCATTTTAGAGGGAGATAGGTGACCCGGCCACAAGAACATCCTTGCCCGGCCACCACGCCACCATTCGAATGACCGTTCTTGTCAGCTATAAAATGTGTGCTGTAGTTATTAATGTGCAATCACGTCGTCAGTACACCTTTTTAAAACTGAATAAATTATAATATTAATAATTAAATAACAATGGAATTGGTTTAAAACCAAGGGCTTATACCGTTCATATAGGTACTTGTAAAGGGACACACCTGTATTTTCCTATGGTTGACTATAGTGGCAGAGGTCTCTATTTGAAATAAAATACTTAAAGACATACTCACATTTATATTTATACTTGTCACATCGTCAATTAGTTAGCATTATTACAATGAATAATCTGCAGAAGATAACAAGATTATTAGGTACTCGAGTAATTTTCTTTACAAAATTACAATTACGTCCTTCGCGCCAGAAAAACGATAAGCCAAGGTGGCGATGGCGCCTCCCTTTCTTTTTTTTACAGTGAAGTCATCACATGAAGGTTTCATACCTTCATGTTTATCTAGATGGCCAAGCAAACTCGACATTGGCAGAATCCTTAGGGTAGCCATAATTAAGAATTGAATTGAACTTTCCGTACTAGCAAATTAGTCAAATTAAATACTCTTAAGTTGTTATGAATACAATAAAGTTCCACTATTAACAGGTACCTAGGTATTTAAGTCCTAAAGCGTCGCTGACATACTCGTCTATTTTATAATAGGTTTTTTTACATGGCGATTTTTTAATGAATGTTTTAAATTTATTTTCAGACAAGGATAGAACATGTTCTGGAAATCTGTTGTAAAAACGAACGCAATAGCCTACAAACGATGTACCTATTTACCTTAGCTAAACGTTTAGAATAGGCAAGCTTATTTCTATTTCTAGTGTTTACGTTATGGACGTCCCTATTTAATTTCAACATTGTTATATTTTTACGGACATACATTATATTATCGAATATATATTGGCAAGCCAGTGTAAGAATTCCTACCTATTTCTTTGAAACGCTCCTTTAGCGATTCCCTACTGCTTAAGTTGTAAATTGCTCTTGCTGCTCTTTTTTGCAAAATAAATATTGTTTCTATATCTGCTGCCCGTCCCCATAATAACAGCCCATATGACATGATACTGTAAAAATAACTAAAATAGACCAGCCTCGCAGTCGATATGTCTGTAAGTTGCCCAATTTTTCTAACTGCAAATGCAGCTCAACTCAACCTACCCGATAGTTTTTCAATATGCGGACCCCGTTGCAGTTTTGAGTCTATTGTTATGCCTAAAAATAGTGTGGACTCAACTCTATTACGAAACATTATCAATACCACAGAACAAAAGTAGAAGTCGTAAGTGGGCGGTGCCCGCGTGCCTCACATTAGCAATGTATTGCCTACGCGTAGTCTTGGCAGTTTTTCTTACCTCAGTTGCCGTGCGCTTCTAGTAAAGTAAACTGTGAAAATTCTAAAACAATTGTGAAAACTCTACATTGTGCTGTGTTAGAGTGCAAAAATAAAAGTTTGGGACCTAAATGTACCGATCACGCTGTAAAATTTCATCGGTAAGTAGTATTTCATAGTATTTTAAATTAAATTTGTATGACATGAACCAGGAATCCAATCTGAAAGTGAGAAAGTGAAACCACCTTTATTTACTGGACTGTAAACTTAAATTTTCATCGAAGTTTGTGTAGCTTTTTTAGTAACTTCTGTCATAAGTACCTACGTGTAAGTAGGTACTTTGGGAAGATAATAGTTGTTATTTTAGACCTATTTCCGAAGACATGAGCACAGCGAGATACCAGCTTGTCAGGGATTAAAATGTATGGGGAAGTCACGTGATTCGTTGGCAAATGTCATCTCCATACATAAGCGAAGCGTAAGCATTAATAGAATACGACATTGTAAATATGTTAAAAAATAAACTGCACGCGATAAGTTTTCTGGGCTTCGTTTCGACAAACAAACTAGAACTCGCAATTCGTCCCATCCTTGGCTGAGTAGCAACAAAGCAGATACTTGTTTTTCAATTTTCGACTTAATGGCCTATTACATCTGACATCTGACAGCTGCATCTGCAGGTGCCGCTGCTGAAGCGATAAGACTAAAGCTAAACTCAAGATAAGGAAATATAGCCAGCTTATGCTTCATTATTTGTTCGTCCCACTGGCTGTGGAAACGATGGGAGTATGGGGGATGAGGGAAGAGTTTTCATAAGGGAAATCGGTCGGCGCCTGAGAAGTCGTGGGTATGACCATCGTTCCGGGGCATACCTGATGCAGAGGATTTCCCTGGCGGTGCAGCGGGGGAACGCTGCTAGCGTCATGGGAACTTTAGGATCAGGCGTGTCCCGGGGCGGTATATTTAATTAGTTTAATTTAATATTTAGTTTACTCCTTAGTTACAAAATGTATGTGTGTAATATTTAGTTAAGTTATTTTTTTTTTTTCTTGTTGAAATGGCAACCAGCCGATGCCGACAAATTCTGCCAAAGTCACGTCTTGACACGAAATGGGCAATTTTTTTATTTATTTAAATGTAACAACCCTAAAACTTGTGGAATGCAATAAAGATGACATTACATAAAACTTCTCGACGGTCAGACGGGGGGCTAGTTTCATCTAGTGTAGAGTAGCGGTACTACAAAACAAAGAGTGAGTGTCAAACTTAATAATTATTATCATTTGATTTTGATCATTGTTTATATAAGCGAAAGGTTCATATTTTACTTGGAACTTTTGTGATGTAGACCTTATCGGCATTGTCTTTATTTACCAATGGCAGCTTGGCATTCATAGTGTGCGTTTGGTTTGTATGTGTGAGTTTGGTCACACTGGTTTTCATAGGTACTAATAGATCATGTCACTACTTCTACTTTTTTTTTTTGTTCTGTGATCAATACAAACTGTCATTTTTTTTTAAAAAGACTACGATTAGTTTTATAGAGCTTCACGCTCACGATGTCTGCTCCAAGCTACCTCTATGATGACTGCAAGCCACAGCTCCAAACAAAACAAACCCGTCATGTTTCCAAGAGAGAAATTTTTATTTTGAGAGATAAAAGTAATAAAAAAATTAAACAACGCATAATTTATTAAAATCCTTGACCATATGTCTGGTTCCATTTAACATATTGACCTAAATCATCTTGCGACACACTGGGCCTCACCCGCTGCAAAGCGTTAATAAAATCTTGAGCGCCAACTGGACGCACCTGAGAAATGAAAGAAACCAAACATAAGCAAAGAGGTAATAAAAACCTCTGGACTCATCCAACACTGGCAACACCAACAAGGAACCACCAAGAAGTTTGAAAGTTTCAGCTTAAAGAAAGAGGTAAGTAACAAAGAGGATGAATGTTCCCACTGTGGCGGCATCATGGAACAGTTATCCATGCCACAGCTTCAGGACAGGCTAGCGCGCATGCGCGGCTGCGCGCGCATTCAGCCTGCCGTCGCTATGACGATAACAGTAACAGATTGAGAAGCAAGCATAGAGTACCTTTGGAAGCAAGGAATACTCCTTTGAGAAGTGCTCGCCAACGAATCTGCTGTTTCAAATCATTATAATTTTCATGTATATTTTCGCAGCTCTTGTAAATTTGTAAATACGTAGAATTAGGTTGGAATAAAAAATACGCATCTGTATATACCGCATCAAGTTGTTTTCCCATTCATCCGACCTGCCCACATCTACACCACCACCAAGAAGGGCAGAAAAGAGGGTATTAGTATTCCTAATTTATATATTTTTTCCGCCTCTTTGCGCATAACCTACCTTGTCGCGCTGAATACTGGCGATTTCCGAGAGCGGAACAGCGCGGACCGGCCCCATCGCCGCCTCGGAGCACAGAGACTTCATGTCGGCGCCTGAGTAGCCTTCTGTGCTATGTGCCACAGAGTCCATATCGGCCTCCGTCAGCGTATGACGTTCATTCTTCAAGAGGTTGCAGATAATTTGCCTCCTGGCCTGGCAACAAACATATTGTCAAAAAAAATTAAAAACCGGCAGACTGCGTGTCGGCCCACGCGCAGTGTAGGGTTCCGTAGAAAGAGGGGGTTTTATCTGCTTTACAGAACTAACAACTTCAATGTAATTTGCAATGGATTTTGTACGAAGTTTTCCTTTTATAAGTTGGTCGCCTATTACTCGTTAAATAGTAAAGCCTACTTACCCGTGATAGTTTTCCTTTTAAGTTCATTATATCTACTACTACTCTAAATTTTTTCACGTTTCTACAATCATCTGTTTAGCCGGGAGAGGTGGGGGGACGCCCAAAGATTAATATTTCGCAAACGGAACCTAATATATATATAGGAGTCTGTCTGTCCGCGGGCTTGCTAGGAGACGATTAGTACGAAAAAGCTGAAATTCTACTTTTTTGTGCATGATTAATATTTGTGATTAATATGTATGTCTATGCTAAAATATACATATATTAATACATACATATTAATCACAGATATTAATCATGCACAAAAAAGTAGAATTTCAGCTTTCTCGTACTAATCGTCTCAGAGCAAGCCCGCGGACAGACAGACTCCTTGTTGACTACAGAACCCTAAAAAGCGGGTGTCTCTTGGGTGCTTCGAAATGCCAATCTTTTATTTATTTTATAAACAAAAGTGCCTTATTATTGTGCCAGCCAGATACCGTCCTATGATGGATATCAAACGCTAAGCTAGAGGCAATAAAACATGTAATGTACTGTAGTTAGAACCGATTTTCGACACAGAGATGCCGGTGAAATTGGTTTATCAACATCATACAGAGTTTGGTCACCCCATCTAGCGGCCATCGTATAAACGGTATTTTTTTAATATCTGAAGTGACCTTATTTCCTTTACTACCTACGTAAGACGACTGAGTTTAGCTTAGGTTAGGTTAAATGAACCCCGAAAACAAACGGTTAAAAGGTACCTCAGTAGTTCTATACGCAAGCTGGGATCTGAGCATTTCTACTAAGAAAATCCAATTCGGCTGTGAAATACACTTACATCAGCTTCTGGCAATGGAATGTAGAGTCGCTTCACCAGCCGCCGGCGCGCCGCCTCGTCTAACTCCTGCGGGCGATTGGTCGCGCCCACAATCAGCAGTCGGTCTTCTTCGGCTGATAACAAAATAAACAAGGCTTGGATTGATGTGAAACCTGGTCGCTGACTATGGGCCTCATCAGAAGGCTCAAGGTCGCCCAACCAGCAATGGAGAGAGCTATGTTAGGAGTTTCACAGCGTGATCAAATCAGGAATGAGGAGATCCGGAGAAGAACCCGAGTTACTGATATAGCTCGAAGAATTGCTCAGTTGAAGTGGCAGTGGGCGGGGCACATAGCTCGGAGAACTGATGGCCGTTGGGGCGGAAAAGTTCTGACCTGGCGACCTCGGACCGGACGACGCAGTGTGGGAAGGCATCCCACCAGATGGTCTGACGACCGGGTTACGGTGGCGAGGAGTCGCTGGATACGGGCGTTACAAGACTGGGAGGCTTGGAAAACCATGATGTCCTGCAGTAGGCGTCATATGGCTGATGATGATGGATTGAGCTAGCCTCGCTGGACTTTATATCGAGTCCGATTCCGCGTTATACACAAAACAATAAAATCAGTTTCCTCAGTATCAATAATTTTATCGATAAGCGGTATATCGATCTAAACATAATTGATTCCCATAAGCAAGTTTGAAATTCTCAATTACATTTTTAACATGAATTAGGTTTCTATTTAGTCTGTAAGTTAAGTGTAACACATCTTTCTTATTGGCAATACATGGTTATTAATTAATCAATTCATTCAAATATACACGCATCAGCTATAAGCTGCTAGTGTCAATAATGACAGGGGACAGACCTGTAGCTGCACCGTCCAATTGCACCAGGAACTCTGTCTTGATGCGGCGCGTCGCCTCGTGTTCGCTGTCGTTGCGCTGAGTCAATAAGGAGTCGATCTCGTCAATAAATATCACCTGCAATAGTGCAAGGGCTTTTATTACAGTCGGCATAAACGCTAAGGAAACCTGGGAGATCAATGATATCACGGCTGCACAACTTACGACAGTGGTTTGAACAGAGTACCAGTTCCTTGTTTGTATTGGTAGCTTCGAAAAGCAAGATAGCCGAATTGGTTGTCAACCTCCAATAGGAGACGGAACGGCACAATAAGAAGAATAATTTTGAAATTGAAATTTAAAAGAAAATATTTATCACATCACATTACATTAAAAAAAATCATAATAATATAAATAACTCTAAACTTAGGGATATTGATAAAAAGGGGTTTGCTCAGCATAAATGTTGTGTTATACACAACGCCGATTTTCAGCAAGTCCCTGTTGAATGTTTGATATAATAAGAATTAAATAATAAAAATAACAATTACATATAGAGTTGGACGTGTCTATAAAATTGAATAAAGTACAAATACACTAATGAATTCAATTAAATTAAATATTTATTTATTTATACTTTTATTGCACTTAAAAAAAAATCGTACAATGCGGCGGACTTAATGCCATAAGCATTTTCTACCAGTCAACCGCAGAAGGTAAGGGAAAGAGTTGGTAGGCGTAATAATTGATATATATTAATAAGTGTTACGTTAAAATGAGAATAACCATCAATATAACTTGATCTTCCAAAAGACAAAACAGAATTCAAACTATAATAAACGCTGAATTTAAGTTAAGATGATTGTTTTGGACACTAGGACCAGAATTGGTCTTTTCAGGGCGGTAGCCAGGGGCACACCCAGGACAGGCTGAGAATACCCCAGAAAAT
Source organism: Yponomeuta evonymella (assembly GCA_963969515.1). Taxonomy (NCBI): domain Eukaryota; kingdom Metazoa; phylum Arthropoda; class Insecta; order Lepidoptera; family Yponomeutidae; genus Yponomeuta; species Yponomeuta evonymella. The sequence goes on along the minus strand of OZ018346.1, from coordinate 19,867,831 downwards.
TTCGAGCCCGCCCTAGCCACTAACCCGAGACTTTCGATTTCAATAAACCTTGTCAGGTAAAATCTTGTGAGTTAAAATCAGTAACTCACTGCAGGCTGGTGGCAGCGTGCGACGGCGAATAAAGCCCGCACCATCTTCTCTCCGTCACCGATCCACTTGGACGTCAGCGACGACGCTGAGATGCTGAAGAATGTGGCGTTACACTGAGCGGCCACACATTTGCCTTGGCACGAAAACACAAATTAAAATCGTAGAAACAGCTTTATACTGACTAAAATGCTAAAATCTATTCATCTTCAGTACCTACTCGCCAACTGATAATACAAAAACTGATAATAGAGCTGCAGGATCGCTTCTAGTTCTCGGCATCGTATGAGTAGGTGCCCTCGTTAGAGGCACACTCTACATGTGACTGCTCAAGGAACACATTTGGTCATGGTCATATTACTGATCGTAGATTACGGAGAAGAATTCAAACTCCTCTACTGACGTGAAAAAAATTACTGTTGACAAAGCCGCCAATAACACGGCACTCTATTTTACGTCTGCAAGTTCACCACACCAACGGGCCTATGTTCGAGGCAGACGTTCATGCCAAGTCTGCCTTTGCTGCTAATATAACAGTTTATTTGCACGGAGTTCGGCCGGTTTCTGAATTGAGAATTCGAGTAACTAAATATTTAAGTAGATTTCTGTCTTGTCTGGCCGAGTGGGCAGTGAAGATGTCTGGCCGCAGCAGCTTAATAATGTGCGACTTTCGCCGTGGCAGGGCAGCGCAGCACGGTAAAGACGACCGGCCGCCGCAGCTTACCAAAAAGCTTTATCCCAGTTCCGGGCGGGTCAGGCAATAGGTGAAGATGGCCGAGTGGGCAGTGAAATGTCTGGCCGCGGTAGCTTAATAATAAGCGTCTACGACTTGCCAGTGCAGGGCGATGCAGCCCGGTGGAGAGTTTTCCGCCCGCCGGAGCTTACTAATGTATCCACCGCAACATGCCAATAAGACTTTCCTTGACTGGTCGCCGTAGTCCGGCGAAGATGTCCGCCCACTGCAGTGTACCAACGTCCGGGCGCCGCAACTAAGCAATGAGCGTCTTCTCAGTGTTGGGCGGATCGAACATATTGCTGTCCTTTTCGGCGGCCGCCGCAGTCCGGTGAAGATGACCAGCCGCCACAGCTATCAGTAAGCAGTCTGACGGTGCCGGCCCAGCTTAACGGTGTATTCCCGCTGCAACCTATCAATGAGCGTCTTTCCAGTGCCGGGGGCGTACCGACCAGCAGGTTCACTTGGGCGGCCGCCGCAGTTCGGTGAAGATGTGCTGATGTCTGGCCACTGCAGCTTACCAGTATCCGCCCGCCGCAACTTACCAATGAGCGTCTTCCCAGTGCCACGCGGGCCAACCAGCAGGATTCCCTTGAGCGGCCGCCGCAATCCGATGAAGATGTCAATAATATCTGTCCGCCGCAGCTTACTACTGTCCGGCTGCCGCAACTTACCAATGAGCGTCTTTCCAGTGCCGGGCGGACCAAATAGTAGTATTCCCTTGGGCGGCCGCCGCAGTCCGGTGAAGATGTCCGGCCGCAGTAGCGGCCACACTACCGCCTCCTGGATCACCGACTTGGCCATTTGCAGGCCCGCTATATCTTCCCACACTGGAATGACAAATGGTTTTAGAGGATTTAATAAACCTTTGATTGAGATTTATAGTCCGCACAAATCTTTTTGGCGATAAAGTGAACATAGTCAAGATCGTTTGCATTGCACATCCCGTAATGTCTTTACAGTGATGTGTGAGTAATTGACGTAGTGTGATGCGTAGTACTGTGCAAAGTAGAAAATATTTAATCGATTAATAAATTCCGATTAGATGCAAGAACAATAGACGGATAATTATTATAGAGAGGTTTCATTTATACAATAATTAAGTTAGAATGTTTACACAACAATGATTTTTCAGATGTTTAAATCTGAAATTTTTAAATAGGGAAACAAGATTTATTATTACTATCTAAAGGAGCTTACCGATTGATATAGTACCTACCTATGTCATATAGTCAAACTAATTTAAATACAAGGGATGGAAGAGGTTCTACCACCAAGTAGAGGGTTCTACCAAGTAGAGGGTTCTACTGAAAAAAATATCTCTCGCTTCCATTTTATCTTAGTACTTTCGTTCCTTGCAACGATCTATCTCCCCAAGCACTTGACGAAGATTGTGACGTGTGATAATTTTTTTTCATCCCTAGTGACCCCCCGCGCAGCTCCCCTTTGACACCTAAAATTAGTCTTTAATATTAATAAATATATCATCATCAGCCATTTGACGCCCACTGCAGGACATAGGCCTCCTTCGTGGTTTTCATAACAATGAGGGGTTTTGCCATAATCGCCACGCTTGGCAGGGGGGTTGGCGATCGCAGTATGCAGTTGGAATCTCAGGAAGACTGCTGCCCGTCTCCTGGTAATCTATTTATTTATGTAAAACGCGTCGCAATGCATTTTTTTCACACAAGTTGTTGTGTTTGTTTCTTGCTTCTGCTTGAAAAAGTAGGAGTGAGGGCAGTGCATTAACTAACCGCGTGGTGCTTGTGGGATTTTGGCGGAATTTAGCAAAGTAATTTTCACATTTTAATGTTTTTAACAATAGCCAAGTAATATACAAAATATTATTTTCTCGTCCAAATAAAAAAAAAATATATATTTTCTTGATGGAAAGAGATTAAACTTACTAATAGGAGTTCCCTTGTCAATAATTTCACCTTCAATCAGTTCTATCATCTTAGGGTCCAAATGCTTCAGCCTCTCATCTGCTATGAAGGATCCTGACTCTTCCTGCTTATCTCTGAAACATAATAACCAGGATTTCAAGCACACCAACAAGGCTTTGTTTCTGTTAATTTTACAAATGTGTGGGTTTAAACAAGATGAGTTTATTGCTGGCCAAGCTGCTGAAAAGGTGGTATCGGTCCTGTATGTCTCAAGCACTTGTTGGCTGTCCCAATAATAAACACAGTAAGGTACATCTTTTTTCAAAACCGAGATATTACCATTACAACTATTGGTTACTGGAACGAACTATAGTAACCAATAGTGGAAATATCTCGGTTTTGAAAAAAAAAAGCATATTTTTGCGACAGCCATTGTGTGTTTCAGTCCACCTATAAAATAGATGTAGGTAAAGCTGAAAAGCATAGCATATATTTAATGTGTGTATGTAAATTTTACTTTGGTATTAGATGCTTTCAAAATAACACTATTAATAATTTGTGTAGAGGGCATAGAATAGTGAATGAACATATTTTTATAGTACCTACAAAGTTTCCATAAACTTACTGAGCTCCAAGCATAGGTGAGACAAACTTCCCCTGAGCTTTCCGGGATGCCCCCAGAGTCCTCTTAGCCGCTGGATTGGTAGCCAACAACTGCTCTTTAGCAGTTTTAAATGTAATCTTGTTGACTGCACTCTTATGTTCTTTGTTTTCTTCTTCTACAGACTTCTCCATCTCAACATCTTGAGGGAAACTGGTGGAATTAAATCTAGAAGTTTGGTTTATTGGTTTAAGCTTGGTTTTACTAAACTTGGGCTTGAAAAGACTGCTTCTTTGCTCATCTGATGAGTAAGCTTCTTTGGCGTTATCAGTTCTACTCAAGGCTTTAGTGAACACAGATTTTTTGCTGTCTCCAAATCCGTGGCATTTGCATGAGTCGTTCAGAAAGTTTTGGAAATTTGCATACTTTGTACTGTCATTTGGACACTGTTTGCAGGGTGGCAGGTTCTTTTCAAATAAGGTTACAGGATCTTCAAATGTGCTGAAAAAAAGTGCCTCATTGGACTTGGAAGCAGTAAGACTGTAATGAGTAGTCAACAACCTTCGCACCTTCGGTAGTACAAGGGCACAACTTACAAAGAACAGTAAAATAAGTTAAGTATGCAGAAATGCCTTTAAACACTCCTCAATCTGGTGGGATAGACTCCCATCAGATTCAGTTAAAAAGTCGCTTTTTAAATGAATTTAATAGGAGTCTGTATCCTACCAGATCCTATCCGTCACAGAAGACGTGGACGCCCGTACATGCGATGGGAAGACGACATTAAATCAATTGCAGGCCCAGACTGGATAAAATTGGCTCACGAAAGAGAAATATGGACACAGCTGCAGGAGGCCTATGCCCAATGAGGGCGCTCGTAAAAATAAAAACAAAAGGTTGCAAGTCGCCTTCGGAGTTCCTAGGAGAAGTAATGTAGTTACAAATGTAAAACTGAGAAATGTGAACATGATTATTTATGTTGAAATGTTATAGAAATGTAATATTGAAATTATTCGAATATATCTGGATTATTTAAATATTTAACATGATTAGAATATATATTAACTTATTTGATGTGAAATGTGTTAATTGGAGAAATCAAAATAATGTAACAAAAAGGAAATAGGAATAAATTGTATTATTTAAATAGTAGGTACGAAGAAGTGCATGTGCATGTAAAATTGTATTTTGATGTATTAAGGTGTAAAGAGAAATAAAAGGCTATCTTATCTTATCTTATCTTATCTTATCCTACCAGATAGAGAAGTGTTTTCAAGGCATTTCTGCATACTTAACTCATTTTACCATTTTTTGTAAGTTGTGCCCTTATACTACCCAAGGTGCGATGTGTCATAGTTGGGGTCCAATTTTGCCCCCAGGCCTATAGTCACTAAGTTTCGCCTTGACAAAAAACAGTGTTATTAAAAAAGTGATTCTTCTAGAACACTCCTAAGATGCAGTTACAATAGTCTAGGATAAAGTTGAGCATTATTATAAGTGAAAGTGTAACTGCATTTTACGACTGTGATAAGGATCTTTTTGTGATCTTTTTTAAAAGTAAATGTTGCAAAGTAAAAGGAAGTAAATTAAGACTTTGAGAATATAATAGTTACCTACCTCAATGAGCTTTTCCATGAATCAACGTTGTCGTTTTTCCTGTTCCGTAGTAGAACATTGGCGGATTCTAGGATGAGATCTGAAGCGCGGTTGTTGAAGATCTCTGTGTGTTTTTGCCACACGTCATTGTACAGGATATGGGATGTAGCGTTAGAACAACTGGAAGTCGACAATTAATCAGTTTCTTTGGAACGGGGGAAAAGCGTGTACACAAAAGTGGGCTGGACTGCCTTACCTTTGAAGGGAAAGCTTGTATTGTTGCAGAGAAGATCTATTAATCGTGTTTAGGTTTTTGTCACTTAGGTCCTCTGGTAAAACTCCGTCAAATTGTTCAGTTTCCTCCATATCTGCTTTGCAATGCTTCTTTTTTTAGTTGATTACTTTCTTTTCTATTTCTTGTTGCAACGGCAACCAGCCGATGCACGATCTCGACAAATTCTGTTTTTATTGATAAATAGAAATGCATTCAACTTAGTTCTAACCTCAAAAGGCAGCACTTGCCACTTGTTTTCAGGATTCCCGCCAAAAATCTTAATCTTTTACATTTTTCATACAATCGATCGATTAACTTAATTTTGACGGTCCAAAGCGGTTTTCCCACTCACAGAGCATAGACTCGAACGATTTAAAAAAAAAATACCCTTCTGTCAAAAAACATCAACAAATGTGAGAGCCACGATGTGATTTTCGCGAATTTTATTTAGTATTCATAGTTTTAACTGCCATAAAATGGATGAAGTTGCGAAATTAGAACACCTTTCAATGGTGTCTAAAGTTTGTACGGAACTAGATAACCATTTGGGGCTAAATGATAAAGATTTAGGTAAGTGTTGCACCACCAATATTGTTTTGCGTTTTGTACCTTTGGTTTCTTGCGAGAATAGCCTGATATGACATTCTTTCTTCTAATAAATCATTAATTTCTTTACAGCCGAGTTCATCATCGACCTAGCAGACAAAAATCCCACATTCGATGCATTCAAAAAAGCCCTTGTCGACAATGGCGCTGAGTTTTCTGACTCATTTATGACCAATTTACTCCGGATCATTCAGCACATGAAGCCTACAAATACTGCGTCAACTAAAGAAGACAAAACGGACCATAAGAACCCTCTAGCTAACAAATTCCCCGGCTTGGCCATAGAGAATAAAAAACCGCAGTTCTCGTCAGACGAAGAAAGTGAAGATGAAAAGGATACGAAACCAAAACGCATCACAAATAAGGACTTATTCAAAGGCGAATCAAAGGAAAAATCCAATGAAAATGTAGTCGATCAAGCCATGGCAGAGCTGGAAGCTCTAGCACCCTCCAGCTCTACTATTAATAGAGATGATGTTAAAAAACGGGGCAGAAGCTCTAGTGGAGACAGAAAAGACAGCAGGATTAAGAAGAGGGACAGTTCTAGAGATAGGGATACTAAGAAACGAGACACTTCCAGAGATAGAAGGCATAGAAGTCGGAGTAGGGATAGACGAAGCAGAAGCCGTGACAGACGAAGTAGAAGCCGAGATAGGAAACACAGAAGTAGAAGCAGAGATCGCAAAAGATCCCGCAGTCGTCACCGCCACAGATCCCGCTCTCATGGGAGAAGGTCACGATCTCCACGCAAACGGTCAAGGTCCCGTGGCAGAGAACGAGACAGAGAGAGAAGGTCTAGGTCTCACAATAGGGAGGAAAGGGCCAGAGGATATGAGTATGGCAAGAAACCTCGGAAGAAGAGCCCAGAGGTGGAAATTGCTGATGATCCTGAGCCTGGGAAGGTAAGAAGTGACAATGTATCTCTATTATTAATTTAAACTCAGTTGTTCAGAGATGAGCTGCCAACTCTAGCCTCTGCTCTACTCAATTTGATTAATCCTCATCTTGGGACATGGCAATGGTCAATATTGGAAGGGTTAAGCTCTGTGAATCAGTGACGATCTGGACTTAAATTAATAATGTGTTGTGCCTACAATAGTGTTAGAGGTCTATCACTATTAAAATATACAGTAAAAGTATCTAAAAATTTCTGGGTTGGTTCACATGGTTATTAAGCCCATACTGTGCCCTGCAGTGGGACTTCAGCTGCTTATGCATAAATCTAACTGTTTAGTTCGGGGATTTCGTGGTGCGCGATAATTTAGTGGACTGTATGAGTGAATGTCGGTATGTTCTTTATTGAGTGCGATTGTAGGTGGGGCTTTAGGAAGACTGAAAGACTTACCAGGTCCGATAGCGAAGGGGGTCAAAGGGCGGGAGCCGCTTCCGGCTCCTCGATTTACCTTCCACGACCGCCCACCGTGAGTAGCGTCGCCTGACCTGACGACGATTGAGCCGGGTCCGTCCTTCAGCTTCCTTCAGCACTCAGTTCTCAGTGTTGGCTCACGAATTCATACGAGAGGCGAGAGGCGATAGGACGATAGCAATAATCGAAGATGGTGGCAAACAGCAGCGACAGGGAAAGTGCTGTTGCCTCGACAATGAATTTAAACCGACAGACGCGACAGTCGTCAATTCAAAAAAGAAAGTAAACCAATCCCAGAAGAGGGGATTGTGTTGCCAGTTCAACAACCAAATTAATATTGAATTTAGATGGGAAAACTGAACACTAAGTCTGTAGCTCACGCATAATTTCCTGCATACATCATCATCATCTGCATACAGGTTTCCGATCTCATTAGACAATTTTGAAATCTGCCTACAGCAGAAGCTAAATACAAAAACTTTCAATGTAAAAAAAACCCCTTTTGTTCACAGATCTACAGTGGCCGGGTAGCCAATATAGTGCCATTCGGCTGCTTTGTCCAAATTGAGGGTCTACGGAAACGTTGGGAAGGGCTCGTGCACATCTCACAGCTGAGGGCGGAAGGCAGAGTCACTAATGTCTCTGATGTTGTCAATAGAGGTGACAAAGTCAAGGTAAGGAGATATAAAGACGGTAAAGCTATATGAAATTGGACGACCCAAGCGGACATACTTCGACCAAATAGGGCATGTATTTCCAAAGGGCAAGAGAAAAAGTACCCGATACCGGCGTGCGTGCATGCAACGACTAATTAATGTTGAGGAAGCAAAAGTGATCTGTCAGGATCGTGGCAAGTGGCAGTCCCTGGTCTCTGCCTACTCCTCTGGGATGCAGGCGTGAGTTTATGTATGTATGTACTAATTATGCACTTACATAAATAGTTATACAAGTTGTATGGAAATAAGGTCAACAACTTTATGAAATAAATAATTGCAATTATTAATCGTTGATGAAGTGTAGGTCGGTCGGTCGGGCAAGTGGTAAACCCTGTTCACTGCCTACCCCTCCAGGACACAGCCGTGAGTTTATGTAATGTAATTACTATTAGACTATTGGACTTGGAAGCGGGAGACCTAGATTCGATTCCCAGTGCGGGCATGTACCTATGACTTTTCTTTCTAAGTTATGTACCTACATATGTGAAGTTATAGTAGCAATACCACTCGCTAACGGTGAAGGAAAACATCGTGCGGAAACCTGGGTGTCTGAGCTATTCACATACCTCAGCGCTTGAAATCGCCAATCCGCGGTGGGCACGCGTGGTGATTAAGCCCATACTCTCTCTCTGAGAGAAGGCCTGTGCCCTACAATGGGACGTATATAGGCTGCTTATGAATTACTATTAGAGCAATTAAATATCTAACTATAAACAGCTACTGCCATTTTAAGATGACAGGTGTAGAATCAGCTTTGTATCTCTTTCTGACCTATAGAACTTTAGCATTATTGTCCTGCTTATAAGCAGACAAGAGTTGAGTGATTGCCATTTTACTGGGTTACTTAAAGTATGCTTCTCTAAATTGCAAAGAACTTACTCTTCAGAACTAGGACCCTGTCCTTGTAATGTCTTTGCTCTCCAGATTGTCATTGAAGGTCCTCAGCAGACTTATGTCTTAAGCAGCTAGAGATCAGTGGAGTTCCATTGTGAAATAATGCTATGAATATACAATTCTGTACTATATTCTATGTATATTGGTTGTTTCAGATAAAAGTTCTATCACTGACTGGACAGAAGGTGTCTCTAACAATGAAGGATGTCTGCCAGGACACAGGCAAGGATCTCAACCCAACATCCCATGCCCATTTGGAGGTAAATTTAACTACTTTTAATTTAAGTTCATTTGCGATCTAGTTATTTTGCTATTAGGGCATTTTAAGATGTATACCTTTTGCGAACAAGTAATTTTGATAGTAAGCCATTCTGATATTCAGATTTTAAGCTATGTGGTCGTTTTACTAGAAAGTCATTACGACATAAAGCCTTTTTGCAGATGTGGTCGTTTTGCGATCAAGTCCTTATGTGGTATGGTCGTTTTGATACCGACCCTTATTTATGTGGTGGTAGCGGAGAGGTGGAACATTCGGGAGGTCGTGGGTTCGAATCCCCGCATGTAGCAATGACTTTGTTTTCTAAATTACGTACATTTGTGAAGTTATAATAGCAATACCACTTGCTAATTGTGATGGAAAACATCGTAAGGAAACCTGAGTGTCTGAGGTGTTCACATACGCTTGAAATTGCCAATCCGCGGCAATTAAGCCCATACTCTCTCTGAGAGAAGGCCTGTGCTCTGCAGTGGGACTTATAAAGGCTACATAAAAAAAAATTGTAATCTAGAACTGTTTGTTTTCCGGTGCCCCGCTGGCTACACTCGACTCTTCCAAAGCCACATCACAGTTTTTCTGGTAACCAGTTTTCTATACAACGTAAGAAGACATTGTTGCTTACTAACATTGTTGTAGCACGGGGTATCCTAGTGCAATTTATGGTTATTATCACCCATGAACAAAAAAACGACCAAACAACGCACTATATTAATTGTCTTCTTGTAATCAGGCGGAGCGCGAAGGGCGCAACCCGGACCGGCCGGCGCCGACGGCGACTGTCATCGCTGGGCTGGCCAGTGGCCTCGAGCCGGATGAAGACACTAGTCGCAAGCGGGTCACCAGAATCTCCAGCCCAGAGCGGTGGGAGATAAAGCAGGTAATTTGTTATTTCTTTCAAGATGCTAGATAAAAAGTACCCGAAACCGACGAGAGTGCGTGCTGTGATTAATGCATTTTGTGTGGACGGATACGTCCGATAGAGGCGTGAGTTTATGCATGCTGCCAAATGTGAAAAGCGAAAAGGAAATCAGAAATTACCAGTAACATTTTCTGCTTACAGTATTTTTTTCCGAAGGATAAGCGTTTCCGCTGCGGCATAGCTATGAAAATAGCTTAATGTTAGGTTTCCTTACGATGTTTTTATGCAGTATGTACAGTCAACATTGAAACACTACGTTATTCGAATGGGAATCGAAAAAATACAACGCTATAACTCTCCGCCAGGATCTGAGGTGTTAATGCCTGTTTGAGTAACGAATATTCTAACAATATGTCTTCACAGCCATTCGAGGTATTGCTCATTAAATAGACGAGCTATTTAATGAGCTGTTCTCGTAGAACTGTTTTGTGTCTATCAGAGGCTGGCAACTAAATCAGCAGTCTTGTTTTAAAAACTAGGAATTGGCAGTCTATCTGAACCACCGTCGTAAGACCTACCTAACAAATAACTTAACTGATCCAACAACGGCAGGGAAGTTTTGACTGCGAAACCAAGGGTTTTTCAAGTTCATTGCTCCATCTATATTATTAATAATCATTTGCTACATGTGTGACGGAGCATCATTTAAGAACCGCGCAACCGATTTGCCTGACTTTTTTTTTCTCGTGTTCGTATTTATCAGGACTAGGACTGTATAAAAGAATTTTCTTGGAAAATCCACTTTTTTAAATTGGCAAGAGAACGTCGGGCCAGCAAATATAATAATACTGGCTGACTCGGCAAGCGCTTTTTTGTTATATTAATTAGCCTACGACCTATTCTCATATCTACCAAATATACACAAAAAAAATCACAAAAATCGGTGAAGCCGATTCGGAGTAGTTCGATAACAAACACTGTGACATGAGATTTTTATATATTAGATGACACTCTTTTTTCTCAGATGATATCGTCGGGCGTGATCGACAAGAGCGAGCTGCCCGAATTCGACGACGAGACGGGCCTACTGCCTAAAGACGAGGATGGCGAGGCCGACATCGAGATCGAACTTGTCGAGGACGAGCCGCCCTTCTTACAGGTATATTCTACTTCTGACTCCTATGCTCTAAAGAAACATTAACAGAGTATGCCTTTTTAGCCAATTAGCCATGATATAGCAAGGACTATCCACATTACAATGTGCCGGCGACGTGCCGGCGCAACGTTACAAACTAAAATAGACCTTAAATACTTTTAAAGTTAGCGACTACAATACTAGCGCAAAAAAACCGTTAAAATGTGCGAGCGAGAGAGCACCAAAGTGTGCCATACTTTTTTTAACCCACCGGTAAAGAGAAGAGAGAGATGTAAAGGTTTGACAAGATCGTGGCAAGTGGCCTACCCCTCCGGGACACAGGCGTGAGTATGTGTACTCTTACGTATCTCTGTCAAGATTGCGTAAGTGTTCAAGACTTACTGAAGGCTGCTTTCTTTCCTGACATCTCTTTCGCTCCGTGCTTTATAAAACTACAATTTGTAGATTATTACAATTCGCTTTCGGCCGTCATCGCAACCATTTTTCAGAACCAATTCGAGGTATGTTGCGTAGCAGAGACATCTTGTTAATTTGTGGGTTAATCGACTTTGCAATGTACATCAAATTGTCATAGTAGACCATGACTTGTAGTTCTATGAAACAGGCCCCTGTCGGATGCCAGGCGGAGTCTCGCTCGTGGTTTGTAAATCAACACCAAACTTGTTGAAAAAATCTTGTGCGAACCAAATAAGTGTCGGAATGCCCTAAACAATACTTTTAAAGTAAATTTTAAAGCAAAGAGTAATTCACCTCACAGATAAACCTTTACAGGTTTCAGTGAGGGTTTCTTCGTATAAAAACATCTAGAGTCGGAGGACTAAAGCACATAAAATAAATAATAAGTTAAATCATTAAATTATTTCAATACTTTAGGTAAATACTGTAGGTAGTTAAACTTAAAATTGTATTACATTTAAACATTTGTACGCCTCAGTAGCAAAACATGCTGGAACAATTGATTAATATTTTATAACACCTTATACTAATGTATATGTATGTTTTACAAATAAATAAATCTTATCTTATCTCATTGTTCTATATAACATAAGTAATTATGTACAATAGCAGTTCCCTTACTTTTTGTAAAAACACATTTTTGTTTAACTCATTGTTTCATGACAGCTCTCCATTAATGTAATAAAAAAAATATAAAAGTAAAGTAAGGTAATATAAAAACTATTTATTACCAAATGTATTTAGAATTCAATGTTACATGCATGTGGATTTATAATTATTAATCGTAGTTTCAATTTAAAACAAAGTTAACAATAATATTTAAATAACATGTCATAGAGTAATTTTATAATTGTTATAAAATCACTTATGTGCTTCAGTCGGCCGACCCTAAAATGTATCTTGTGGAATTTCTCGAACCTTGAGGAGCCTTCAAGGTCGCGTCCAAGGCTCTGCTTACAATACGAACCGCCTGGTTGCAGGGTCACGGGCGCGCCCTCCACGACCTGTCGCCCGTCCGCATCGTGAAGAACCCGGACGGGTCGTTGGCGCAGGCCGCCATGATGCAGTCCGCGCTCGCCAAGGAGCGCCGCGAGCAGAAGATGCTGCAGCGGGAAGCTGAGATGGAGAGCCTGCCCACGGGTGAGGATAATGCAGCCTGTAATGTGTTAATTTGTCCCAATACATGTCTTTCTTTTTCTTCTTCTTTCCATACACGCCCCACAGTAGAGCACAGGCCTTCTCTCAGAGAGTTTTTCAATAGAATCATATAAGCACGACTATATTTCTTGTTTGCTCAATTTCGTAGTCTTCAAAGCAACGGTACAATGTCATTCCAATTGTGTAACCCGAGCAAATTAAATAGCCATCTTTCGTGAAGAAGACCGAACCGCGCGAGGCGCCGAGTTAAGTTGCACGGGTTATACGATTGAAATGCGATTGGTTACTAGACTGCCAATTGTGTCAATGAAACGACCATTAACGTACTAATAAGGCTCCATTGAACCACAATGCATTTTAGAGACTTGTCGCCCAGGTCTTTCCTTTACAATATCGTCGCGCCACATATGGCTGAAGGTCGTCCTACACTTCTGTGTCCGGTCCTCGGTTGCCACTCTAGTAGTTGGCGATTCCACCTTTCATCTTCTCTACAACAAACATGACCTGCCCATCTCCGCTTTAGAGTAGCGACCCTTCTTGTAATGTCGGTTATAATAGTTCGCATCCTGGTTCCGGTGTTACTTACGCGATCTTTGATGGAAATACCGAGCATAGCTCTCTCCATCGCTCTCTGGGCTAGCTGAGGTAGACTGATGACCACTCCTCAAATAATGACTTCCATTCTAGGGCTCAACAAGAACTGGATCGACCCGTTGCCCGAAGACGACGGGCGCGCCCTAGCGGCTAACGTCCGCGGCACCGGCATCACGCCGCAGGACCTGCCCGAGTGGAAGAAACATGTCATCGGCGGCAAGAAGTCCTCCTTCGGGAAGAAAACCAACCTGTCGCTGTTGGAGCAGCGGCAGTCGCTGCCCATTTACAAGCTCCGGGATGAGCTCACTAAGGTACGCATACTAACTACAATTGTTCAATTGAATGTAGTAACATACTCATCATATGCAAGACCTTTGTCTTGAGACCTTTATAAAGAGATATGGATAAAATTTCTTCGTAAAATCATAGATATTATTCGTCTGATTACCATTCCGGAGGTCGTGGGTTCGATTCCAACTGGGGGCTGCCGCAAATTTGACAAACAAATGACCATCTTCCATGTTTGTGATGTCCTTGCCTGGTTACAATAGCACAGGGTATCCTAGTTTTGGGACCAGGACATGTGATTGTGTTGTGTAGAAGTTATTATTATATAAAGTGTACATAACAATTGAAATTTAACATTATTATGATTTATTAACACAAGCAGCTTTAAGCTAATGCGTGTAAATCACTATCGTGCACTTGTGAAATGTTGAGTCTGTTTTTGAATGAATCAAAGTTCTAGTGATGTTCTAGTTACATAAAGACAATTTAACTACCTTGCTTACAAGCTTAAGAATTATCTAACTTATGTGTAGGTAAAAGCTCGATAATTCATCAAGTTGCAGTAATAAGCTTGGATCACTGAAGCACTGATTCTATGGATTAGTATAGAACATGAAGAAAATAAAGTCATGATACTTTATTTTCTTCATCAATTAATCAGCCCGTACGCGTCCACTGCTGGACATCTGCCTCCCCCCTCCCCCCTCTCCCGCGGCACGCCACTTCCTTCTGTCCTCGGCCATCCTCATCCAGACACTGCCAGCAATCTGCCTCAGATGGTCGGTCCAGCGAGCGGGTGGGCGTCCTACGATGCGTTTGCCAGCGTTTATTTTCTTCATTTACATATTTTATTTAATCAGGCACACCAGCACTATACATACAGAACATAGTACAATAGTGTTCATAATCATCATCATCATTCAGCCACAATAAGTCCACTGCTGGACATAGCCCTCCCCCATGGATTTCCAAAAAGACCGGTTGGAAGCGGCTCGCATCCAGCATCTTCCTGCCACTTGGGTGAGGTCATCTGTCCATCTTGTGGCTGCCAATATGTGGTCTCCATTCGAGAACTTTTCGGCCCCATTGACCATCAGTTCTGCGTGCTATGTGCCCCGCCCACTGCCACTGCAACTTACTAATCCGCTGGGCTATGTCGAAGACTTTCGGTCGTCTACGGATCTCATCATTTTTGATTCGAAGACAATAGTGTTCATGTTGTATAGTAATCCATAAATCGAAGAAGAACCTATTAGTACCGAAATTACTGCTGCATAGTTCCTGTCACTCACTTCACCTTTCCACCCAGGCGGTGGCCGACAACCAGATCCTGATCGTGATCGGCGAGACGGGGTCGGGCAAGACCACACAGATCACGCAGTACCTCGCCGAGTGCGGGCTGACCGCGCGCGGTAAGATCGCGTGCACCCAACCGCGTCGCGTGGCCGCCATGTCCGTGGCCAAGCGCGTGGCCGAGGAGTTCGGCTGCCGGCTCGGGCAGGAGGTCGGCTATACCATCCGCTTCGAGGACTGCACCAGCCCCGAGACTATCATCAAGTGAGTAGGCCAAGAAACTAATTGTCTTAGCGAAGCAACAGTAACGCGAATCGCTCGAGAGAACGAACGTATGACTGATGTATGACTGATGTATGAATCATTATATTCTTGGTATCTAATTATATTATGGAGTTAGAAAAGGAGTATGTGGTTAAAGTATGCTGAATCAACAGCTAGTTTTAGTATTTTTTTTGTTTTATGAATGAATTAATGAATGAAGTAGATGAAGAATTGAGTGAGTGAGTGATACTTAGAATGAAATTCATCAACGAAAAACTTCTAAGTGACACATGGCGTGAACGACGATATTATTATTTTACTAGTGTGGAGACGACTGTAATAGGTATTGTCCTAAAAAAAATCATTTTTTTTTTTCGAGAAATTAGGTCATCTTGAAAGCCTGTGCTGAATATTTCGATTTGGGTTGCTAGAATTTTTAAAGCGAAAGAAACCGGAAGTACGTCATGTACGGTAGTACGTCGTCAACTAAGATCTACAAGCTGTCAGTTTCTATTGATACGTTGACTCGATACAGGAACTCTTTAAATAAACAAAACTAAAAGGACTCTTCTTAATCGGTGCAAACGTAAAAGATCTAGGTATTATATTTGTGTTTTTACATTTGTGTGTGTACGGAATAACGAGGTGTCAATAATGAGATGGCGTTTTTGTTCAAAAATATTAAAAAATATTTAACCTACTTTCATTCACTTATGAAACGAACGTTGAAGGAAGTTTCTAAAATCTTTTCTTGGTTCCCAGGTACATGACAGACGGCATGTTGCTCCGCGAGTGCCTCATGGACTTGGACCTCAAATCCTACTCCGTCATTATGTTGGACGAAGCTCACGAGCGGACCATCCACACAGACGTACTCTTTGGACTGCTCAAGCAAGCCGTGCAGAAGCGCCCAGAGCTCAAACTAATCGTCACATCCGCCACACTCGACGCCGTCAAGTTCTCGCAGTACTTCTTCGAGGCACCCATCTTCACCATCCCCGGTAGAACATTTCCTGTCGAAGTGCTCTACACAAAGGAACCCGAGACGGACTACTTAGACGCGTCGCTGATAACCGTCATGCAGATACACTTGAGAGAGCCGCCCGGGGATATATTGCTGTTCTTGACCGGTCAGGAAGAGATTGATACTGCGTGCGAGATCTTATACGAACGGATGAAGTCTCTAGGGCCTGACGTGCCGGAGCTGATAATTTTGCCGGTATACTCGGCTTTGCCTTCTGAGATGCAGACGCGGATCTTCGAGCCGGCCCCGCCCGGCAGCCGGAAGGTCGTCATAGCAACCAACATCGCGGAGACCTCGCTCACGATTGATGGCATCTACTACGTTGTGGATCCCGGGTTTGTGAAGCAGAAGGTGTACAACTCGAAGACGGGAATGGACTCGCTGGTTGTGACGCCTATTTCGCAGGTAAGCTGGCTATTCTTGTACTTAACACATCGCAGGAAAAAACGGCATAACAAGTAACATAAACAAGTACAAAGGAAAAACAAGTCACATACATACTACATCATACAAGGCAAAGTCAGAGCGATACTGTGATACTTTTATCTGTTACAATTTACAATTACACCGCTCAGAGCACAATCGCACTTGTCCTGTTTGTTCTCCAACTTCTTACTTACTATGATGATGTGGATGGAGGACATCATCATAGCAGGTAAAATTATACGCGTGTATATGTCAAAGTCGGTTCACGTGACGTGTTTTTTCATACCATTCACGCCTAGAAGTTTTGACACGTGTGCGTGCGTAGACTTGAAGCTGCAATGCAATGAAAGCGACGCGTTCACGCAGTTGTCATTGTACTGCAATGCAATAAGAGAATCTAGGCCCTATTTTCTTGTGCGAGAAATAATCTTCAAGTCACACCAAAATGGTTTTGTAAACATTCTTCCGATACAGGCTTAACCTTTCGAACGCGGGCCTCCCTTTAAAAAAACGTTTCCGCCCTCTGCCACAATTTTCGCGAACTTTCCGAGCGTAGGGAGAATGTTTTCTAATTTGCATTTTCACATTAATCTAAACTGTAACCTGTCCCCTTAGGCGGCGGCGAAGCAGCGCGCGGGGCGCGCCGGGCGGACGGGCCCCGGCAAGACGTACCGGCTGTACACGGAGCGCGCCTACCGCGACGAGATGCTGCCCACGCCCGTGCCCGAGATACAGCGGACCAACCTCGCCACCACCGTCAGTTAAATTTTCTTGTTCCTAACGAGACCAATCGACCTCGCCACCACTGCCAGTAAAACTTTCTTGTACCTATTGAGACCAATCAACCTCGCCACCGCTGCCAGTAAAACTTTCTTGTACCTATTGAGACCAATCAACCTCGCCACCACTGCCAGTAAAACTTTGTTGTACCTATTGAGACCAATCAACCTCGCCACCACTGCCAGTAAAACTTTCTTGTACCTATTGAGACCAATCAACCTCGCCACCACTGCCAGTAAAACTTTCTTGTACCTATTGAGACCAATCAACCTCGCCACCACTGCCAGTAAAACTTTCTTGTACCTATTGAGACCAATCAACCTCGCCACCACTGCCAGTAAAACTTTCTTGTACCTATTGAGACCAATCAACCTCGCCACCACTGCCAGTAAAACTTTCTTGTACCTATTGAGACCAATCAACCTCGCCACCACTGCCAGTAAAACTTTCTTGTACCTATTGAGACCAATCAACCTCGCCAACACTGCCAGTAAAACTTTCTTGTTCCTATTGAGACCAATCAACCTCGCCACGTAGTAGTCTTTTGTAGTCTTTTTGAAAAAAAAAAGTTTTATTAATATATCTTTGTCTCCCATTATCGTAGTAAGATAAATAAACCAGTTTTTAAGTCTTATTTCATGCTTTTAAACACTAAAAGTAGCATAAAAATAGGCTCAGCAGTTTTGGCGTGATGCACGGACAAAGTTCTATCTTCGTGTACAATAAAGAATATTCTATCTATCTATGATAGCAGAACTTTTGTTTGATAACGACGCAAATGAATTTAATCACTAATTACACTCAACTCAGTCTACAGGTTTGATAAAGCTCATTCGAATGGTGGCGTGGTGGTCGCATCACCTATCTCCCTCTAAAATGCGTGAACGGGTGCTGTTCGTGTGTCTGGCCGCAGCATTAATGTTTTTCTTACTTTTGTAAGAAGTATTATTTTTGCTTTTAAAGTTATTGATGGCAATCACGGAATGATATCGTATAGGCTTTGATGCATTAAGTTTAAGATGATTTGAGACAAGATGGTCAGAGTGTTTTTTTTTTCCCGCTGCCTTTTTCTCCACAACAAATACGGCCAGAAGGCAGCGGCTAACATAGTAACATTGACATTCAGCAAACAGAATGTAAATTCTTTACGTTGAAATAAATTATTGATTTCTGATTTCTGACTCACAGGTGTTACAACTGAAGACGATGGGCATCAACGACCTGCTCCACTTCGACTTCATGGACGCGCCGCCGGTGGAGTCGCTCATAATGGCGCTAGAGCAGCTGCACTCGCTCTCGGCGCTCGACTCGGAGGGACTGCTCACGAGGCTCGGACGAAGGGTGAGGATATCTTATGGATATTGTTTGTAAAAGAGAATTATTCAGAAATATTCGTTAAGATAAAAAGTATCCGAAAGCGGCGTGGGTGCATGCAACGACTAATGGATGTTGAGGATGTGAAAGTAATCTGTCAGGATCGTAGTAAGTGGCAGTCCCTGGTCTCTGCCTACCGCTCTGGATACAGGCGTGAGTTTATGTATGTATGTAATAGTTACAAAGTTACTGCCGGAACTGAACTTGCAGCGTAAATTGTTTCGCTAAAGTCTAAGCAATGTAATGCTTCATTTGTAATGTAATATATAACGCCGAAATAGTATAAGTAAGCCACCTTTATAAAACTTAGCTTTAGTGAGGCTGGCTACAAACAGGCAGACTTTACATAGGTCTTGCAGATCGTTCTGTGGGACACCAAGCGCAAACAGTGATGTTTGGGTCAGTTTCTAATTCGCCAACGTCCCTTCGCAGATGGCCGAGTTCCCCCTGGAGCCGAACCTGTCGAAGATCCTCATAATGTCGGTGGCGCTGCAATGCTCCGACGAGATCCTCACCATCGTTTCTATGCTCAGCGTCCAGAACGTGTTCTACCGACCTAAGGATAAGCAGGCGCTCGCTGATCAGAAGAAGGTATGTCTGTTGTATTTATTTGTAGACTGACGCTTTGAGATTTACTTTTGCGGTGAAAATGCTGACTCCATTTAAACGTGGCATTATAGAGTTCAAGTGCGGTTAATAAATATTGTGCAAAATTAGCTTACTACGGCCTTTTACATCTTTGTAAAGCTGTGTCTATTCTTATATTAATTTATTAACTTTATTTTTAATCTCCTAGAAAAACACGAAAATGTTTTGCCCATGAAAATGAATTTTTTTGTGTAAAAGAATTAATGCCATCAGCTATTTTTTGGTTACAATCAGTATAATCAGATGGTTTCTGGGTAGTGCTGACATTTGTATGCTAGTCAATGGAATTGACAATACATCATTAGTGCATTTTTCTTCAAATTAAATCAAATCAAAATTTTTTATTCATAGTAGCACAGAAACTGCGACTTAATGAACGTTACAAGTTAAACTAGGTGTCCATTTCAAAATCTAGATCATTTTGGAGAAAAAATGGACAAAAAAAACTTAATTTACAGAATTTATATAAATATTCTAAAACCTCGAACTCATGCATAAGCTTAACTAAGCATAACTCATGCACTGGCTTTAATTCCAGACATCATTATAAATAAACAAATGTTGTCTGTCCACCGCAGGCCAAGTTCAACCAGCCGGAGGGCGACCACCTGACGCTGCTGGCCGTGTACAACAGCTGGAAGAACAACAAGTTCTCGAACGCCTGGTGCTACGAGAACTTCGTGCAGATACGGACGCTAAAGCGCGCGCAGGATGTTAGGAAACAACTGCTAGGGATCATGGACAGGTCAGTCTTAGGGTCTAAGCGTTTGGTTTGGACGTGTGGGGAGGACGAAGGAAGAAAGATTGAAAGGACCGGTCAGACCGTTCGTAGACCAATTAGGTTGTGTATTGACAAGATAAAACCCGAAACCCGACAAATTTTGATGTTGATGAAGCGAAAAAGATGCGTCAGAATCGTTGAATGTGGCAAACCTTCGTCTCTTCGTGAGTTTACATAAACTGTCGCGAATTCAAACTTATTATTAGGGGTTAAAGTATGAAATTGCCGTTTTATTGCAATAGGTTTTTTGAATTGACATAGAATCTTCATGGTTTGAGGTTTTCGAATGAAACTTTTTTCAAATGGTTTCTATGATGTTCTTTTTTTTAAAAATGTGAAACATTTGAATATCGACTTTCAATTGTTTTTGTTATTCAATTTAGACAAGAAAGATGGATACTGCGAAAATTCGAGTGATTATGAGGCACCCATTTTTCGTATTTTTTTATTTTATTGATTTGAAGCAAGTGAGTCAATATTGTGGGTAAGGTAACGTTAAACCATGTCGCTAATTCCTGGGTAGTTTGACTAGGGTCGGCTTCCACTATCTCTCTTAATTCATCGTTATTCACCTGTGTGGGCGGTCTTCCTCGTGGCTCGTTCTTTAAGTCGAAATTTCCACCACGAAAGCGTTTAAACCAAAATCGCACGGTGCGTTCATTAGTAGACCCCTCTCCAAACGCAGCATTGATATTGCGGGCTGTTTCTGCCGCGTTAGTTCCGCGTTGGAACTCGTATTCAAAAATCACTCAAATTTTCGCAGTATCCATCTTTCTTGTCTAAATTGAATAACAAAAACAATTGAAAGTCGATATTCAAATGTTTCACATTTTTTAAAAAAAGAACATCATAGAAACCATTTGAAAAAAGTTTCATTCGAAAACCTCAAACCATGAAGATTCTATGTAAATTCAAAGAACCTATTGCAATAAAACGGCAATTTCATACTTTAACCCCTATTATTATATGTAGAGAGGTGGGCTGATGATGATTATGCCGCAGTCACAGGGCGAATGGAAGCGGAGCGTGGATGAATTTTGTGGACCATTCATACTACAGACGCGGCGTGAAATATGGAGGGTACGCTCCGCTGCGAAAGAACTGGACACTTTTTGTTACGTAGCAGAACACGAATTTTTCTGGGTCTTTGGAATCACCTTTCCAGTGACGTTCTTATAATTAGAAAGGGACTATATAACTCCCTCACACAATGTAGACGGTAATATTGTACGAGCGAGAGGCAGATAGCTGTCCAGTCCTTTTCTTTAATTTACAGAGCTATATTATGATATGGTTATGAAAACCATGAGCCTATGTCCTGCAGTGGGCGTCAAATGGCTGATGGTGAGGATGATGATTATGATATAAACACTTCAGTCGAATTGAAATACACGGTTGTCCATGCTTTCATCTTATTTAATGTTTGATAAAATCCCAAATTAACTCTTGCAGGCACAAACTGGACGTGGTATCTGCTGGTAAGAACACTGTACGGATACAGAAGACGATTTGCTCAGGGTTCTTCCGCAACGCCGCCAAGAAGGATCCCCAGGAGGGCTACAGAACCCTTGTGGACAGCCAAGTGGTCTACATACATCCGTCCAGTGCACTCTTCAACAGGCAACCGGAATGGTAAGTACAGCTGAGAAGAAAATAGTAAACTTTCTGTCGTATAGAAATTTCTCTAATAACGGTTATCCAGCATTCTTCCATGATCGACCATTTTGATTTTAGATGGTGAATTTATTGTTTTATTTTAATTCCACATCTATGTTTAAACCTCGCCACTCTTCCATTAGAAAATAATGTTATCATCGGCCATTTAGAAATTTTCATGATGGCGAATTATGTTTATTTTTTATTTCCATATCGAAATTTAAATCTTGGTACTCTTTACGTTCAATTGTTTTATGGGCATTGTCGTAAAAAAAATTAAGTCGTCTTTTTATATATTTTTTTAATATAATGGGTAATTTTGAGAGCCTGGGCTGAATATTTCGATTTGGGCTGCTTTAATAAATTTTTAAAGTGAAAATTAAAAACCAGAGCTTACAAAACTTATTAACAATTAAATTGTAACTATTGTCAATATTTAGTACAACGCCCATTATCTACTGTTATCTAATGCATATTAGTTATGTAAAGGCCATTAACAAGTCACTGTACCTGTTATACGAAAAAAAATTCAATACAAAAAATAAAAACTTTCTTTCTTCAGGGTAATCTACCACGAGCTAGTCCAGACCACGAAGGAGTATATGCGCGAGGTGACTACAATCGACCCCAAGTGGCTGGTCGAATTCGCGCCGGCCTTCTTCAAGTTCTCAGACCCCACCAAACTGTCCAAGTTCAAGAAGAACCAGAGACTGGAGCCGCTCTATAATAAGTACGAGGAACCGAACGCCTGGCGTATTTCCAGGGTGCGCAGGAGAAGGAATTAGTTTTTGTCATGGTTAGAGTAAGGATCCTATTGGAACTAAGTTATACCATGCCGTGAGATGGTGAATAAATGATGTATAAAATTAGACGGCCGTTTTTTTATAGTAGTACCACCACCACGTAGTACCTATTCAACGGGGCGTGCAGTTAACCCTAAATAAAAAGCCCAACGTGATTACGCGGCACTGCACGCATATTACTTTTCGATAGCGGAGCGCTTCAAGTAACCATCTGTGGGTGAATGTACTCTGTGATGTAACATACTTGCGTTTCTACATTGCTTGCGGTAAACTTAAAAAGCTAAACCCAAACCATAGACGAGCAAAGCAGTAATAAAACGCAATTTTAGTTGTCATTTTTACAGATATGCAGTGCTGCCAGATGTGCGAAATTCTCGGCAAATAGGTTTTTTTCTTACGGCAGAATTTTGGAGAAAAAATGGAGTTCAGGGTTTTTGGAGGTTAATTTTTTATCTCCAAAATAAGAAACCACACGATTGAACGATTACATTTTCACACAAAGAATTTCATATTATTGGCTTTTTTATATAATTTTAATGATTACCCGTGATTCCGTGTGGCGCCGGATTAAGAATAGCGTCACTCCATTTCCTTCCGTGGATGTCTAGAAGGCGACTAAGGAAATCAATTACCTGGCGACGGGCGTCTTCCTGAGATTCCAACCGCATACTGCGATCGCCAACCCGCCTGCCAAGCGTGGCGATTACGGCAAAACCCCTCATGGTTATGAAAACCACGAAGGAGGCCTATGTCCTGCAGTGGGCGTCAAATGGCTGATGATGATGATGATTGATTACCCTATTTATGTACACATCATGTGTTTTATTCATTCATTCATACAAATTACAATTGACTGCAAATTAATATCCCTACTATAAATTTTTCGCTAATTGTGAAAATGGCACCGACATAATCGGATTTTGTCGCTGCCATTTTCCAATACAGTTGTTATTAGAGCCTATTCTCGAGTAAATATAATTAAATATAAATTGCGCAATAGGTTGTAATTCAAACTGCATAGGCAATTCTTAGAATTCGTTACCTACTCAATAATACCTAAAGGAATTTTCCGAATTGAACCAGAGTTTCATTTGGAAAAAAAAATGTTTGAAATTGAAATCAACACGCTCGAAGATGTCTTAGAAGATATGGCGGAAATATATTTTTTTCTTAAATAAATTTTGTGTTTTTTTAATTAATAAACGTATCCTACCAACAGATTTTTCTGTTTTTACTCCTTAAATAAAAAAATAGAAAATCTTGACATTTTGCTATTTTCGGAGAGATTTTGTTCAGATTGGGGGGGAAATTAAATCGTGATCTGGCAACACTGGCAATACATCCATCCATGTAAACCATGTGACCACTTGTGGCAGATTTCTGCCATTTTGGCAGATTTGGCTCCAAAATTTTAGCTGTGGCAGATGTTGCTGACGAATTGCAAAAGTGGCAGATTTGGAGGATACTGAGAAAATCTGTACCTAAAATTAGTTTTTATGTTCAATTTATTCGCTATGACATCGTTATTCAATTATTTTGAATTCTTAACAAAAGTATATTTGGCAAAAAATATTTCTCTGAACTGGCAATCCCAATTCAAGCTCAGATTGTTCGGGGATTCCCGACATATTCTGTTTATTACTCAGGTACGTCACATGATTATGAACCTTAATGCACTTGGAATAGGATACATATTTAATACATTGCATTGAGTTTCACAAGAACTCTTGTTTATTTATTTCTTTTTTATGCCATTCTCTTTCGGCGCGTGCTTACGGTCGTTGGTTGAGTGAGATTTTGATTGTGAAACAATACATTCATTATAAAAAGGAAATACGAGCGTTCCTATCGATCGGAGTGGGAGCAAGATCCCTTGCTTTCTCCCTGGATTGCAAGTGCTAAGGATGACCAGGACGTTGCATTCTGTAAAGCTTGCAACTGTAAATTAGTAACCAGATTGTCTTCTCTAAAAGAACACGCAACATCCCAGAAACATAAAAAGAACATGATTGAGTATAGTGGCCAATCGTCGGTAAGTAATTATTAGGTACTTTGCAAAGACAAAATTAAATATTGTCAACAACTTATCAGCTTAAGTTGAAGTTATTTTTTTAAATATCGTATTAATCTTTTTCAGGTGCAGCAGTTTTTCAAGAAGGCTCCATTAGAAGAGGTTTTTTGTCTTTGAATTTTTGACTTTGGTTGACTTGCAAGGGGCTGATGCACAGTCATTATTTGATGCACTTTCCGGGGCTTTAACTAATGCTAACCTTAGTATTAAAGATGCTATTGGCTTTGGTGCTGACACTACTAACGTTATGTTTGGAGAACAAGGTGGTATTATTGCAAAAATAAGGCATGTTAATCCCCACTCCATATTCATTAAGTGTGTATGTCATTCCACTGCTTTGTGTGTATCTCATGCCAGTAAGCACAATATACCACCACGGGCTATTAACCAAATAGTACAAGAGGTGTACGGGTACTTCGCACATAGCAGTAAAAGACAAAGGGAATTTGCTGAATACCAAGATTTTGTTGGCACCGAAAAGCATAAGATACTAAAACATTATGAAATCCGTTGGCTATGTTTGCATGCATGCATTAAACGAATTTTGGAGCAATGGGATGCCCTGAAACTTTTTTTTCAGACACAGTTTTTAGAAGACAAAAATATTTCGTCGGAATTCCTGTGTAACAGTTTGGCGGACAAGATATATAAACTATATTTTTATGCCTTGGATTATATATTGCACACAGTCAACAAACTAAACACCATATTTCAAGGAGATTATACAACAGTCCACACAGCGTTCAAAAACATTTCAGAGGTGTACGTTTGCCTTTTGAGTTGTTACATGAAAGGAAACTTTTTGAAAACCGCAGATCCACTTTCTATTGATCCAAAATC
Organism: Yponomeuta evonymella; assembly: GCA_963969515.1. Classification (NCBI taxonomy): domain Eukaryota; kingdom Metazoa; phylum Arthropoda; class Insecta; order Lepidoptera; family Yponomeutidae; genus Yponomeuta; species Yponomeuta evonymella. The sequence continues at coordinate 19,842,324 of OZ018346.1, read as the reverse complement.
TATCGTAAACTTTTTGCCTCTAAAAGAAATATATTTTGGCGTTAACGTGGGCAATGAAATCGCTCGCTTATCCGTGGATGCGAATATGAAACCTGGAATCCAAGCATTCCTTCAAAGAATGCAAACATTCCTGATGCAACTTTGCAATCAACTAAAAATGCGTTTACCACTGAACAATATTTTTAAAGAATTACAGTTCCTTGATCCTCAGAATGTTGTTTACAAAGATTTTGCATCAATTTCAAACGTTGCTCAGAAATTTCCCAACTTTAATAGACGAAAACAACATTCAAATGCTTGATGACGAATTAAGACAAATTAAGTTTAACGCAAGTGTAAGCGATTTGTTGGAATCGGGTGGAAGTAGCACCAGCACAAATATGAGTGTGGACAAATTTTGGGAAGCCGTTGGGAAAATGCGTGATGCAAAAGGGGCCGCAAAATATCCCAATATAACTAATTTTTCAAAGGCTCTTCTAAGTTTGCCAATGTCAAACGCTTCGTGCGAAAGAATATTCTTCCAGGTGAATTTAAATAAAACTAAAGGAAGGAACAGGTTTATAAACAAACACGTGTCGGCTATCAATACGGCAAAAGAGGGAATAAAGGAACACGGAGACTGCATAACTTTTAAACCCACAAAAAATATGTTAACAAAAATGTCTTCAAAATCAATGTATATAGAAAATGAAAAATGAAAATTTTGAGGCAAACGTAGATTAATTGTTAATTTTAGCGTTAAAATTGTTAAATTGTACATTTTGTGTCCCTGTATTAAATATTTTTCTTGTATGTACATTGTACATAGTGTATTGGTTCTTTTATTTTTTCCTTCTCCTTGAAAGCGATATAACAAACAAGGTATACTTTTGGCAGATTTTGGCCTTACGTTTGGCAGATTTTTAGACAATGTGTGGCAGATTCTCGTTTTTTGGGATAGTCACCCTGATACATACATATTATTATCATTATGTTTAATTTTTAGTTGGCGAACGATTCGGCTGATTGGGAATTTTCGTAAAATCGAAATAAGTTGCCCTATACACTTACAAAGATGTTTTAGATATTGTAAATACGTGGCACCAGATCTTCCGAATTACTAAGCCCTAAAACTTGTAAAATGGAGTTCCTATCAGAAGTGATCGGCGAAACGGTAGTCCTGGGTATAGACTCGCTTATTTTAGCGTTTTGTGTGAAACAACTGGGTAAATGTAAACATATACTGAATTCCCTGCAAGTAAGTGTAGTTTTAACTATCTATTCGTCAAAGGCGAAGGCTATTTAACCATTGTTTGGTCTCACCAAAAATATTTAAATATGTGGAATTATTTTGGTACATACCTATTCTGCATTTATTTCTCTAAATTAATTGGCAAGATGAACTTTGGCAGGTCAGAAACAAATAGGAAAACATTTTAATGCATTAATAATATAATTAAAAGTAATCGAAGGTACCAAAACTAAGCTAACGTAAAATACACCTCAATAAACTCATGCAATATAATTAGTGACTCAGATTCTTATCTAGCATTGCATACTTAATTGCAATTCACATGATGAGACAGATATCAATAAGTACACATAGACTAGATTTGCACAAGTGATTTGTGCCAAGTAACTTTGTAACCTCATTACAATATGTAATCATAATCCAATTCCTAAGGGACGTTACCAGAAGGTGGGCAGCAGCGCCTTCTGCGAAAATACGATATACTGCGCTCGCCAACCCGCATGCCAAGCGTGGCGAGTAAGGCAAATACCCTCACGGCAATACACCAAAAAACCAGGCCCCCAGTCCCCGGCGGCTCCCCTATTCCTGGCTACGGTAGCGGCCACGGTAACAGCGGAGCAAGGGGTGCTAAGAATCTCCGGCAGAGATCTGGCTACCACCCCCAAAAACGAAAACGACTGGCCCTGGTAACACACAACATTCGCACATTGAGGACAGACGAAAAGCTAATTGAGCTGGAAGAGGAAATGGGTAGGTTACACTGGGATATCCTAGGGTTATCTGAAGTCCGTCGAGAGGGCGAGGACACGATAACCCTGAAATCCGGTAACCTGCTCTACTACCGGGAGGGCGAGCAACAGTCCCAGGGTGGTGTCGGGTTTCTCGTCCACAAGTCCCTCGTAAATAACATTTTGGCCATCAACAGTGTGTCGAGCAGGGTGGTGTACCTAATACTCAGAATATCTAAGAGATATTCGCTGAAGGTCATTCAGGTATACGCACCGACCTCGTCACACTCCGATGAGGAGGTAGAGGCGATGTATGAGGACATTAGTAGGGCCATACATACCTCGGAGACCTATTTTAATGTGGTTATGGGGGACTTCAATGCGAAGCTGGGCACAAGAAGCGAGGGTGAGATGAGAGTGGGGCAATTTGGTTATGGGCAACGGAACCCGAGAGGACAAAGGTTGGCAGATTTCCTGGAGAAAGAGGGACTCTTTATGATGAACTCTTTCTTTCAGAAGCCACCTCACAGGAAATGGACCTGGTTGAGTCCCGATGGTTCCACGAGAAACGAGATAGACTTCATCCTGACCTCCAAGAGACAAATATTCAATGACGTCTCTGTGATCAACATGGTGAAAACCGGAAGCGATCACCGAATAGTAAGAGGCACATTGAATATCAATGTCAAACTTGAGAGGTCTCGTCTCATGAAGTCCACGCTCCGACCTACTCATGCCCATATCCAGAACCCCGAGAACTTTCAACTCGAATTGTCAAATCGCTTTGAGTGCCTGGAGAGCGCCGCATCGGTGGACGAGATCAATAACAGGTTTGTAGAAACTGTCCGTACAGTGGGCTCGAGGTTCTATAGACCCAACCGTACGAGTAGACCACAAAAGCTCTCAAACTATACTCTCGACCTCATGGCTAAACGTCGCGCGTTGCAACTGCAGTCCTCCGAGGATGCTAAGTCATATAGGCAGCTCAATAGACATATCTCAAAGTCTATGCGGCACGATATTCGGTCCTTTAATACCGAACGTATTAAAGAGACTATGGAGCGGAACAAGGGCTCCAAAGTGTTCGCAAAAGACTTGTCTATTGGGCAAAGCCAGCTGACGAAGCTGAAGAGAGAGGACGGCAGTATAGCGTCGACCAAATCAGAGGTGCTGAGGGAGATTGAGAGTTTCTACGGACAGCTATACACCTCAGTCGCAAAACCTGTTAGCAGTTTGAACAAAGATCCGAGAGCCAAACTGACCCGACATTATACCGAAGACATCCCGGACATCAGCCTGTACGAGATTAGGATGGCCCTGAAACAGCTCAAGAATAACAAGGCACCAGGAGAGGACGGAATCACATCAGAGCTCCTGAAAGCGGGTGGAACACCAGTACTTAAAGTCCTTCAGAAGCTCTTCAATTCCGTCGTGCTCGAAGGAAAAACGCCAGAAGCATGGAACAGAAACGTGGTGACGCTGTTCTTCAAGAAAGGGGATAACTCTCTATTGAAGAACTACCGACCCATCTCGCTTCTGAGCCATGTTTATAAGCTGTTTTCGAGGGTCCTCACGAATCGTCTCGAACGCAGGTTTGATGACTTCCAGCCTCCCGAACAGGCCGGTTTCCGAAAGGGCTTTAGTACCATAGACCACATCCACACGCTGCGGCAAATTATACAGAAGACTGAGGAGTATAATTTGCCATTCTGCTTAGCGTTTGTGGACTATGAGAAAGCCTTCGATTCGATCGAGACATGGGCAGTGCTCGAGTCTCTCCAGCGTTGCCGTATTGACTATCGGTATATCGAGGTGCTGAAGTGCTTGTACAACAGCGCCACCATGTCGGTCCGAGTACAGGAGCAGAATTCGGAGGCAATTCCATTGAGAAGAGGCGTGAGACAGGGAGACGTTATCTCTCCGAAACTGTTCACGAACGCACTGGAAGATGCCTTCAAGCTTCTGGAATGGCAGGGACGCGGCATCAATATCAATGGCGAGTACATCACGCACCTTCGATTTGCCGACGATATAGTAGTCATGGCAGAAACGATGGAAGACCTCGGCATAATGCTCGACGACCTCAGTCGAGTTTCCCAACGTGTGGGCCTTAAAATGAACATGGACAAAACGAAGGTCATGTCGAACGCTCGTGTTGTGCCCACCCCAATAACATTGGGGAACACGACTCTCGAAGTTGTAGACGAATACGTCTACTTAGGACAAACAATCCAACTAGGCCGGTCCAACTTCGTGAAAGAGGTCAATCGTCGAATCCAACTCGGCTGGGCAGCTTTCGGGAAACTTAGAAAAGTCTTTTCGTCTAATATACCTCAATCGCTCAAGACAAAATTATACAACCAGTGTGTGTTACCAGTGATGACTTATGGCACTGAAACGTGGTCTCTCACTATGGGCCTCATAAGAAGGCTCAAGGTCACGCAACGAGCTATGGAAAGGGCTATGCTCGGAATTTCTCTACGAGATCGAATCAGAAATGATGAGATCCTTAGACGAACGAAAGTCATCGACATAGCCCAGCGGATTAGTAAGTTGAAGTGGCAGTGGGCGGGGCACATAGCACGCAGAACTGATGGCCGATGGGGCCGAAAAGTTCTCGAATGGAGACCACATATCGGCAAGCGCAGCGTGGGACGACCAGCCACAAGATGGACAGATGACGTCATTCAAGTGGCAGGAAGACGCTGGATGCAGGCCGCTTCCAACCGGTCTTTTTGGAAATCCATGGAGGAGGCCTATGTCCAGCAGTGGACTTCTTGTGGCTGAATGATGATGATGAATCCAATTCCTTGGCAGAATGAATTAAAATAAGAAGAATATTCTTAAAATAAACAAATTTTTGCCATGATGCAACATGCCAATGTCAATGTCGTTTGTAAATAATAACCAACTATGTTTGCATGGGAGTTGGCAATTGAGAAAGCCCTTTAATAAATACACAGCTACATATGCAGTCTTGATTCTTATTCCTACGTTCACAGACAGCTCCAGTCCTAGACATTGACTCCACACTGAACAAGGAACTAAACAAGTATCCTAACAACATCATCCCTTATGTTGTCATCCGAGGACTGGTGAAGCCCCTTGGGGCAGCTATAACCAGCAATTACAACAGCTCCATCACAGGAGTGGTTCAGAGACTCACCATTAAGGAGCATGTCATCGCAAGGACCTCGGCTGGGTTCTGGTCTGACCAGACGAGGACCATTCACGAAGTGTGCAACTCCACACCCTTTGTCCTGAGCAACGGCAAGCACAGCATTGAGATTGTGGATGCCTTGGCTGCTGATTTGTTGGGTATGTTTTATTACTTTGTTTTCTTTAATACTAAAATAGAAAAGAAAGAAAAAGAGACTCTGCTGTAAGGAGGTCAAGGGTGAGAACTTCTTTTTCATCAATCCTCCTAATGGGTACTGTAAATCTGACGTATCCTGGGCATCAATTGGTGAGCTCCTCATGCAGATTAGAGTGTCAGTCTGAGTGGTGGATGGAACGCACTCTTATTGACTGGCATCTGATTGTGGCTAGAAGAGCCCACGGCAGATTAGGAAGAAAAAAATTACTCCCGCGAGGGTCAGTTTAAGTCGCCAGTTATGCATCAGCTTTTCAAATAAATGTTGTTTGTATGTAGTTACATAGAGTTTAACAGTCTTATTTGTAAAAACTAGATTCCTTAAAACACTTCAAAAACGTCAATTAAAATAGTCTGTGGTTAAAATTTTACAAGGAAAAGATGTAGCTACAGATTAAATAAAGAGAGTTTTAGATTGGTTTTAGAGAAATTGTGTTTTTATAAATAAGGCTGCAAGTTTCAAATAAAAACTCTATGTCCATACAGAAAACAATCTTTGAAACCCTATCTCCAGTAATAATTTTTTCCACATTTATTTGTGATGTGGCTGTCGTGGTCAAGGGATTGGATGGGCAGCCTTTGGGTGTGGAACCGGGTATGAATATACCTACAACATCTTATGTCTGTCTGACCTATGAAGGGCTTTTTCTCTTGAGCTGTAATACTAAGAAAAAGTTTAATTTCTTTCTTGTGTGATTATGGTGTGGTCCTTATACTATAAGAACAAATCAGAACAGTCGGTCAAGTGTGAGTCGGGCTCCCCCTAAGGAGACCCTCGAACCTAAAGAAGAGTCTGACGCGCACTTAGCGGGTTTTCTTTTATATCACTGAATATCAAATTCACTGATATTCATTCTCTTTAATTCACTGCTCCCCGACAGACATGGACGTGATCTCGGACAAGTTCGAGCCCATGTCGCCGGGCGTCATCGATCACGTGTGGGGCTTCTTCAGCGGCGTGCGCCAGCGCGGGCTGCAGACCATGGAGGAGATGCTCCGCGACGGCTCCTACATCACTGCCATTGGTAATTCACTAACTTTTTAGGGACCCCAACCAGACTGAATGGAAAACATGCACAAAAAAAAAATTATACAAGGCCTCATACCCACGAGCGACAGCGTGTCGGCTGCAGCTCGCGACCCTGGTCGCCGACGGTTGGCGATGGTGGTCGACAGTCGACGAATCGTAGTTAAAGACGGTCGGCGAGCAGGCTCGCGAGCTGCCGCCGACCCACTGTCGCTCGTGTGTAAGAGGCCTAATTGGAGTGGCTATGTTAAAAGGTAAAAAAACGTGGTATAGCACAGGGTATCCTAGTTAGGGACCAGTTCAAGTGATTCTATTGTGTGGAAGTTATTATTATTTTCTCTACTTTTCATAATATAAGCTGTCGAAAGTCAATAACGCCATACAAATCGAGCTCAAACTATGACGTCACAAAGCCTTATAATGTATAAAGCGTTTATCAATATTTGATTTAACTCGTAAAATAATATTTTTATGCATCTACTTATAATAAAACGTTTAGAATTAAATGAAAAACCTAAATGTAATAGGTTTTTATTATTATTATAGTAACTTCATTTTTCGTGATCCCAAAAAAAAAACCCTGAAAATATACTTTTAAGGTTTTATTTTTTCATTTTTTCTTAGTTTTGATGTGTCTTCTATGGTTTAAAGCTATGTAACTCCATTCTAAGTTAGACGCAAGTTCCCCATTGAATATGCAAAGGTTGATGTGCTGTCGACTGTACATTGCATAGCATTGCATCAATCCACAGTCAGATTTTTTTAATGTTGAAAGCAGATGGGTGAATGAACACATTCATAGTTTATTATAGAGCAAACTCTAAACTAAACTATATTAAGGGACTTATTTTATAATGTAAATAAATGTGTAATTTTTATGTAGCCTCCATAATATGGGTGTCCCACTGCAGGGCAAAGACGATATGTGTAATATTAAGTGTTATTTCTTATTGTTCAAGTTTACTTTAATTTTATCTAACTCTATCGCATTAGGTACTACACCTGCAATGATAGATGTTAAGTGGTGACGCAAATAAATAAAAAAAAAAATTCATCATCATCATCATTCAGCCACAATAAGTCCACTGCTGGACATAGGCCTCCTCCATGGATTTCCAAAAAGACCGGTTGGAAGCGGCCTGCATCCAGCGTCTTCCTGCCACTTGAATGACATCATCTGTCCATCTTGTGGCTGGTCGTCCCACGCTGCGCTTGCCGATATGTGGTCTCCATTCGAGAACTTTTCGGCCCCATCGGCCATCAGTTCTGCGTGCTATGTGCCCCGCCCACTGCCACTTCAACTTACTAATCCGCTGGGCTATGTCGACGACTTTCGTTCGTCTACGGATCTCATCATTTCTGATTCGATCTCGTAGAGAAATTCCGAGCATAGCCCTTTCCATAGCTCGTTGCGTGACCTTGAGCCTTCTTATGAGGCCCATAGTGAGAGACCACGTTTCAGTGCCATAAGTCATCACTGGTAACACACACTGGTTGTATAATTTTGTCTTGAGCGATTGAGGTATATTAGACGAAAAGACTTTTCTAAGTTTCCCGAAAGCTGCCCAGCCGAGTTGGATTCGACGATTGACCTCTTTCACGAAGTTGGACCGGCCTAGTTGGACTGTTTGTCCTAAGTAGACGTATTCGTCTACAACTTCGAGAGTCGTGTTCCCCAATGTTATTGGGGTGGGCACAACACGAGCGTTCGACATGACCTTCGTTTTGTCCATGTTCATTTTAAGGCCCACACGTTGGGAAACTCGACTGAGGTCGTCGAGCATTATGCCGAGGTCTTCCATCGTTTCTGCCATGACTACTATATCGTCGGCAAATCGAAGGTGCGTGATGTACTCGCCATTGATATTGATGCCGCGTCCCTGCCATTCCAGAAGCTTGAAGGCATATTCCAGTGCGTTCGTGAACAGTTTCGGAGAGATAACGTCTCCCTATCTCACGCCTCTTCTCAATGGAATTGCCTCCGAATTCTGCTCCTGTACTCGGACCGACATGGTGGCGCTGTTGTACAAGCACTTCAGCACCTCGATATACCGATAGTCAATACGGCAACGCTGGAGAGACTCGAGCACTGCCCATGTCTCGATCGAATCGAAGGCTTTCTCATAGTCCACAAACGCTAAGCAGAATGGCAAATTATACTCCTCAGTCTTCTGTATAATTTGCCGCAGCGTGTGGATGTGGTCTATGGTACTAAAGCCCTTTCGGAAACCGGCTTGTTCGGGAGGCTGGAAGTCATCAAACCTGCGTTCGAGACGATTCGTGAGGACCCTCGAAAACAGCTTATAAACATGGCTCAGAAGCGAGATGGGTCGATAGTTCTTCAATAGAGAGTTATCCCCTTTCTTGAAGAACAGCGTCACCACGTTTCTGTTCCATGCTTCTGGCGTTTTTCCTTCGAGCACGACGGAATTGAAGAGCTTCTGAAGGACTTTAAGTACTGGTGTTCCACCCGCTTTCAGGAGCTCTGATGTGATTCCGTCCTCTCCTGGTGCCTTGTTATTCTTGAGCTGTTTCAGGGCCATCCTAATCTCGTACAGGCTGATGTCCGGGATGTCTTCGGTATAATGTCGGGTCAGTTTGGCTCTCGGATCTTTGTTCAAACTGCTAACAGGTTTTGCGACTGAGGTGTATAGCTGTCCGTAGAAACTCTCAATCTCCCTCAGCACCTCTGATTTGGTCGACGCTATACTGCCGTCCTCTCTCTTCAGCTTCGTCAGCTGGCTTTGCCCAATAGACAAGTCTTTTGCGAACACTTTGGAGCCCTTGTTCCGCTCTATAGTCTCTTTAATACGTTCGGTATTAAAGGACCGAATATCGTGCCGCATAGACTTTGAGATATGTCTATTGAGCTGCCTATATGACTTAGCATCCTCGGAGGACTGCAGTTGCAACGCGCGACGTTTAGCCATGAGGTCGAGAGTATAGTTTGAGAGCTTTTGTGGTCTACTCGTACGGTTGGGTCTATAGAACCTCGAGCCCACTGTACGGACAGTTTCTACAAACCTGTTATTGATCTCGTCCACCGATGCGGCGCTCTCCAGGCACTCAAAGCGATTTGACAATTCGAGTTGAAAGTTCTCGGGGTTCTGGATATGGGCACGAGTAGGTCGGAGCGTGGACTTCATGAGACGAGACCTCTCAAGTTTGACATTGATATTCAATGTGCCTCTTACTATTCGGTGATCGCTTCCGGTTTTCACCATGTTGATCACAGAGACGTCATTGAATACTTGTCTCTTGGAGGTCAGGATGAAGTCTATCTCATTTCTCGTGGAACCATCGGGACTCAACCAGGTCCATTTCCTGTGAGGTGGCTTCTGAAAGAAAGAGTTCATCATAAAGAGTCCCTCTTTCTCCAGGAAGTCTGCCAACCTTTGTCCTCTCGGGTTCCGTTGCCCATAACCAAATTGCCCCACTCTCATCTCACCCTCGCTTCTTGTGCCCAGCTTCGCATTGAAGTCCCCCATAACCATATTAAAATAGGTCTCCGAGGTATGTATGGCCCTACTAATGTCCTCATACATCGCCTCTACCTCCTCATCGGAGTGTGACGAGGTCGGTGCGTATACCTGAATGACCTTCAGCGAATATCTCTTAGATATTCTGAGTATTAGGTACACCACCCTGCTCGACACACTGTTGATGGCCAAAATGTTATTTACGAGGGACTTGTGGACGAGAAACCCGACACCACCCTGGGACTGTTGCTCGCCCTCCCGGTAGTAGAGCAGGTTACCGGATTTCAGGGTTATCGTGTCCTCGCCCTCTCGACGGACTTCAGATAACCCTAGGATATCCCAGTGTAACCTACCCATTTCCTCTTCCAGCTCAATTAGCTTTTCGTCTGTCCTCAATGTGCGAATGTTGTGTGTTACCAGGGCCAGTCGTTTTCGTTTTTGGGGGTGGTAGCCAGATCTCTGCCGGAGATTCTTAGCACCCCTTGCTCCGCCGTTACCGTGGCCGCTACCGTAGCCAGGAATAGCGGAGCCGCCGGGGACTGGGGGCCTGGTTTTTTGGTGTATTGCCATGAGGGTATTTGCCTTACTCGCCACGCTTGGCATGCGGGTTGGCGAACGCAGTATCTCGTATTTTCGCAGAAGGCGCTGCTGCCCACCTTCTGGTAATGTCCCTTAAAAAAAAATTATGTAAATGTTAAGTGGTGATGCAAATAAATAAATAAAAATAATGTAAATTGTAGTTGGAAACGTCTATTTTAAAGTACATTTAAATATACCCCATTTTTAGGGTTCCGTACCCGAAGGGTGCCAGACGGGACCCTATTACTAAGACTTCACTGTCCGTCCGTCTGTCTGTCACCAGGCTGTATCTCATGAACAGTGACAGCTAGGCAGTTGAAATTTTCACAGATGATGTATTTCTGTTGCCGCTATAACAAAAAACACTACAAACAGAATAAAATTAATATTTAAGGGAGGGCTCCCATACAACAAACGTGATTTTTTGCGGTTTTTTCTCGGTCTTTGTGTCTAATGTTGTATAGATAATGGTATGGAACCCTTCGTGCGCGAGTCCGACTCGCACTTGGCCGTTTTTTTTTAACGACTTATCTATACGTTTTGGATCGCTGATAACAGCCAATTGAGTTAATACTTAAACAAGTTTGTAGCAAAACCTGGTTTGTTTATCGTAGTGAACAAAATTACTAGCTTTCCCGGCGAACTTCGTACCGGCCGCGCCACAGAATCCGTTTATACGATACTTGCACAAAACCATCTATTTTTAAAACACAACGTTCGTTCGCACAACGAACGTAAATTTAAAATAAATATTATTCCGCGGGAACGCATTACCGGGATATAAAGTATGCTGTCTCAATTCAGGTCTTTGTCTAGCTGTACGCCAAGTTTCATGTAAATCCGTTCAGCCGTTATTGCGTGATTGAGTAACAAACATCCAAATATCCAAACATCTTCACAAACTTTCACATTTATAATATTAGTAGGATTCTTGGGAATAATTCTGCAAACTTCTTTATCTCCAAAATACATTATAATCTAAATCCATCGATAAAAAAGTCGAAGGATAAAATAATATCTAATAGTTTGCAATCGTATCTGAGTTATTTATCTTAATTTACCGATAAGATTAAAGGGTACAACCTCAGAACACAAAAATAAGGGTACAACTCATCATAATATAAATAAAAACATTGTTGTTTTATATTTTTAACTAAGCTACTTGTCCGTGGGGCGCCGGATTAAGAACAGCGTCACTCCTTCCGTGGATGTCGTAGAAGGCGACTAAGGAAATAAATTACCAAGAGACGAGCAGCAGCGTCTTCCTGAGATTCCAACCGCATACTGCGATCGCCAACCCGCCTGCCAAGCGTTAGGATTATGACAAACACCCCTCATGATTGTAAAACCATGAGTGAGGCCTATGTCCTAGAGTGGGCGTGAAATGGCTGATGATGATGATGAACTAACCTACTTGCGTTTTTGTGGCGCGTTTGTCTTTCTTCTCTTTTATCCGGATCCAAACCGACAGGGACGGCTGAGGCTGGTCAGCCTGTTAACGGGCCTGATCGCGATTATTCATTAGGTAAACCTTACTAATTCCCGAGGTTTCGGCAACATTGTCGTTGCCGTGGTTACGGGTAGATTGGAGTGCCGAGTACAGTCAGTTTATTACATCAGAAATTAAGGTAAGTAGGTTTACCTAATAAACAAATTAAATATGTAACTATTTATTGGATGGAAGTAAAGAAAAGCAAGACGGAAAGCCCTGCGTGTACGCAGCGACCAATGGTGTTCATGAAACGTAAGAGGTGCGTCAGAATCGTGACAAGTAGCAAATCTTAGTCTCTGCCTATCCCTCTGGGACACAGGCGCGAGTTTATGTAAGTGTGTAAAGCTTGGTCCCATTTCACTATGACAGTTTGACGTACATTGCATAGCCGATCTGTCCACAGATTAAGTCTGAATAATGCTGCGCATTGAATTTTCATAGTTAACTATGATTTTTAGTTGTAATTTTAAAAAAATACAACCTAATTTGTCAAGAGTGCCAACATATGAACTTATATCTCCAGGTGAGCTGAGCAGGACCAACACTGGCGCCCTGAAGCTCCAGCCGCCCAGAGACGACCTGCCGCTGTACCTCACCACGGCCACCAAGTCCAGCTTGTTGAAGAGGCTAGCCAGCTCCAGGGACTTTCTTAGGTAACTATATATATATATATATATATGGGGCTATAAATAATATATGGGCTCAATCATCACACGTGCCCACCGCGGGTTGGCGATTTCAAGCGCTAAGGTATGTGAATAGCTCAGAAACTCAGGTTTCCTCACGATGGTTTCCTTCACCGTTAGCGAGTGGTATTGCTACTATAACTTCACAAATGTACATAGCTTAGAAAACAAAGTCATAGGTACATGCTGGGAATCGAACCTGGGTCACTCGCTTTCGAGTTCAATGTTCTACCCACTAGGCTACCACCGCTCATATACATAGACATATCATCATCATCATCAGCCATATGACGCCCACTGCAGGACATAGGCCTCCTTCGTGGTAGACGAAGATATAGACATATACATGACATAAAATATAAAAAAAAACAAACACGCAGAACACAACAAGTAGAGGACACGAGCTACGTCCATGCCGCGGTAAAACGCTCCAGGCCCAGTAATTGTTGCAGGGGTCACAGCACTGACTCTCAGTAAGGGCCTGGTCTAGTGACTGACGGATCATCGCATCGAGACGGACAAAGTGTATAATCAATAAATAGTAATACATCACATCACGTTGCAATACAATACAAATACTGTATAGATTTTAATACAAGTGCAATAGAAGATCGGAGGTAGGATCGACTGGATGAAGATGGCCGGGGATAGAAGGAAGTGGCGTGCCTGGGCGACGGTGGGCGTGTACGGGCTGCTTGATTAAAGTGGTATAATAGTAGTTTATGCAACTGTCATATAATTAAGGGTATTAAAACACGAGTGTGAGTTTATGAAACGAGCGCAGCGAGTTTCATAAAAGTAACGAGTGTTTTAATACCCGTGTTATATGCAGTTGCATACACTACTTTATCTTCACTAATGCAATTAAAAATTAAATTCACGCGTACGTGTATAATCACAGTGATTTTGCCGCCATTAAAATTTAACCAATGAGAGCGCAGCTGCGCGCTTCAATAAAACGCGACCAACCTGATTGGCCCTGCAATCAAGTTGTCGCGTTTTATTAATGTTATAATGAGATTTTACGATATCGATGTGAATATTATACCATCATGTGAAATTGCTTAAATTGAGTGTTTTGTTGTCTGCGCTATAACAATAGTAATTATAAGTCAAGTATTGAAAACATAAGTAGAATGTTACAACATTAGTGTAGATAAAAGTATTTACAAAAGTTATAAAAGTACTAGCTGTTGTCCGCAACTTCGTTCGCGTGGTAATTTTGATGTGTATATTTCCGGGATAAAAAATAGCCTATGTGCTTGGCCAGACTATAATCTATCTCTGTGCCAAATTTCATCCGGATCCGTTCAGCCGTTTTTGCGTGAAAGAGTAACAAACATACAAACTTTCGCGTTTATAATATTAGTAAGGATTTATAAATTAACGGTCTTATTTATAAAAACACGATTCCTCTAAAACACTCCTCAGAGCCAGTTTAAATAATTACGTTTTTAATTTGTAATTTGGTTACGTTTTTCACTTCCCAGGCTAGTTAAATTCGTAACGGTGTAAACTTTGTTATCTCTTTTCATTCTGTTTTATCGTTTTTAAACTCAAAATTTAAAATGACGTCACCCACTCTAGATACTCTTAAGACTTACCTACAGTTTTTATCGCTTATCTTCAGTTAAAAAAAATAATCACAGTTTCCTTAAAGTCGTATACATTTTATTAATTCTACCTCAAGAACCTCTCCAGTGCCGCCCAACGTGGGAGGTAGGCCTCTCCAAACTGCCTTGAGGAGTGTTATTAGGAATTATCTTCTAATATATAAATATCTTGTGTCACTGTGTTTGTTATCGAACGCCCCCGAAACGGCTTTACCGATTTTTATGAGTTTTTTGTGTATATTTGGTAGGTCTGAGAATAGGTCGTAGGCTAATTAATATGGCAAAACAACGTTTGCCGAGTCAGCATAGATTGTAACTGAGAGAGAAATAGATAGTGTGAACGTTTTTCTCTTTACGTTTATTTTGACTGCCTCGTTAGTCTAGCGGTATTACGTCTGATTACCATGCCGAACATACATTTGTACATTATAAATAAAATACCTAGGATGATTTTTTGTAAGTGTTTACCTACTAGGTACGCTTTTTGTCCAACAAGCACTATTTTGCCATCACCTGGGGTGCATGTTGCTCCGCTATTCATCCGTGTTACAGTTGGGATATAATATTATATAACTATTATCGCTACTTACAGTAAGAAAACATGGGTGTAAGTACATAGGTAATTTATTTATTTCATTATAATTTAATTTGTAATTTGTCTGGTCGAGTTGTTTGTTTGAGTTTGACGGAATAGTTTTGACACCTTATCTATCTGTTATCTTTAAGTATTATTACAATGCAAGGTGTTGTTATATTTGCTATTGCATATTTTGTCATTGACAAGTTCTGTCTATGGCGCGTTTTGACTTTTTGTTGCCTTCACATTTTGCTCATTGCACATTTTGACCCTAGAAGATTGGTACGATTTCAAGTGTTGACAATAGTCCCAACTGCAAGTTTTGACGGTTGCACATTTTGTCGTTTGTTCCTTTGGACCGTCAGTGCATTTTGGCATAGTATCTTTAAGGACCCGGCGGGAGATTAATTATTTAAACTGTCACATAGGAGCGTTTTAGAGGAATCGCGTTGTTATAGATAACACAGTTTTGGGTAGGCGAGAAAAAAAATGCATACCCAATTTAGGTGTAAGGGGGGTACCCAAAATTTTTTTTATTAAGTGTTGGTCTAACGGCGTGATTAATATACGTATACGTGATTAATTTCAGCTTTCTCGTACTAATCGTCTCTGACCTAAGCCGCGGACAGACAGACAGACATGGCGAAAGTATAAGGGTGTCCTTGTCGACTACGGAACCCTAAAAATGAGAGGATGAAAGATTGACGAAAGAAATATATCGTCCTAATGTGGGCGGAAGGGCCGGTAGAGACGTCCCAGGCGGACATACTTCGACCAAATAGGGGATTTATTACCAAAGGGCATGATAAAAAGTACAGAAACCGGCGTCAGTGCATACAACGACTAATGAATGTTGACGAAGCGAAAGAGGTCTGTCAGGATCGTGGCAAGCGGCAAGGCGTGAGTATATTCAAAATGTTAATAAGTCCGAGCGAGATGGATGCACCTAACACGGATCGGCGATTTCGAATACAAATAAATAATAACTCACTCAGGTTGCCTAACTGTCTTCCTTCAAGGCTAGCGAGTGTCTAGCTTAAAATTTCAAAATTTCTAGCTTAAACTGGCTAGTTTAAAAATAAACTCTTTGGGTTGATCCATCTCACGCTTTACGGTAATAAAAAAAGCTTTAGCATTACATCATCATGAAAGTTTGGCTTGGAACATACATAACTGCATTGAATTAATTCAATACTAACTGGTATTAGTATAACGAGTTTATTGTTTTTTTCTAGTTAACCCACGATGATTTCAACACAACATAACACGTTTTCGTGAATTGTAATGAAAGAATTGCGAACGAGTGACGCGCCCGCTCGTTGACCTTACAACAGTTTGTGTCAATCAATTCATTCTCCATACAACAATACGTATTGAGCACTAATTAAAGTTCATCAGTTCACATTTGCGCTAGTATGTTCGAGGGCTTGATGTGAGTGGACTTGTTTTTTGTACGTTTTATATAAAATGCATAGACAAAATACTGCAAGGCTATTGACGAAAGAATTAAACAGTGGGAATAAACGGAGTGGGAATATTTTGACTATTAGCTAATCTGAGTTTAGAATGTGAATGAAACTGGCTCTCAAGTCATACTGGCCCGTATGCAACACGTAACAAGAGCGTCGGGTCGGTAAAGACCGATTGCAAGGACCAAACCATTCACTGAGGGTAGTGTACAGCTCGCGCGTGACTCTTGTTGCATGTGGCTTCTGACCGAACTGCGAATGTCGGTTTCCGGATGTGTGCGCCCGGTCTTAGCACTTAAACTATATAATGTGCGAACAAGCTAGCTAATAAAGTGAAAGTGGCATAAAACAGTTGCAATATTTTACGGACATACTACTGAAAACGTAATTTAAGTGTCGACTTCCGAGTTTCGTGTCATGTTTTAAGTTACGGTGTTTACGGTGTTACTTTAGTTACAAAATATGGTGTTGAAATTGTATTAAGAGCTTATTAGTTCCGGTGATTCCGTTCTACTTGGTTATGACTGTAGAATTTGTAAACACAAACTTCCAATACCCGCGATTGTTCAATAATTAGTTCCTGTGTTTTCATTCCACTTGAAAAGGCGTGAAAAAATGCGTTCACTACGCCGCTCCAAAACACGTTTCAACGAATTAAATTTCATTTATGAGGACTCATCCACAGTTTCTTTGTTCGATATTACAATTTATGCAATGTTTGTTTTTACGAATCTGGTTTGTACGGTGCTACGTTTCACCTAAGCAGTAAGCGGCCTATAGATTGAATCGATTCTTTGCGATTTATTTGCAAAACATTTAGATTTTAAGCAAATAAAAGGATATTTCGATGAAATGTAAAGTCAGTCAAAAGAACTTTAAATCTTAGACAAAATAAGCCATCGATCTTTTTGATTTTAGGTGAAATCAACCACCGATGTAATGCAATTTCATGCAATGACTTCTACAACCGATAAGCGGCCAACGAGTTGTCATAGGTGAAATGATGAAACGTGTTTTGGAGTTGCGTTACTACGGGTCCACTGACCGGAAAAAATTGTCTTACCCTGTCTGAGGTTTTCACATACATCGCCACTTGAAAGCGCCAACCCGCGGTGGGCACGCGCGGTGATAGAGTCCATACTCTCCGTCTCTCCGAGAGAAGGCTTGTGCCTACAGTTGGACATAATGTAGGCTGTTTATCTGCATTGGAGTCCGCAGCATTGCAGTCAGTTTAAGACCGTCCTTTCGTTTTGCTTCTTTCTCGCTTGCACATTCTAACATTTTTCATTAGTAGAAGAATGATTATACTTTTGACAGTTCTGGTCTAGGCGCGATTAGTACGGAATTGGGATCCGTAGATTTGGGATCGTTTTGTTAGATCAGAAATGTTTTATTTTTAAGCCATATAACCAGCAACATCCTATTTAATCTGGAATCCCGGATTCGGACACACTGACAGAGCGCATAAAGAGCGAATTTGGTATTTCGTGCTTTACGCGGGTTTTTAAAACTATGTGAACTTTATATTGTGTGGCGCCGGATTAAGAATAGCGTCACTCCATTTCCTTCCGTGGATGTCGTAGAAGGCGACTACGGAAATCAATTACCAGGAGACGGGCAGCAGCGTCTTCCTGAGATTCCAACCGCATACTGCGATCGTCAACCCGCCTGCCAAGCGTGGCGATTATGGCAAAACCCCTTATGGTTATGAAAACCATGAGGGAGGCCTATGTCCTGCAGTGGTCGTCGAATGGCTTATGATGATGATGAACTTTATATTCAGATATCTATTATTAATAATATATTTATTTCAGAATAGATCCATATAATAATATTAGTATATACTGACTAACCCCCAGTTTCTCGTACACTAACACGCTGTTAATCTACTGTTAACAGCTGTCAATTGACCAAAGTGCATACAAAAAAAACCACTGACAGCTGTTAACAGTAGATTAACAGCTTGTTAGTGTACGAGAAATCGGGGGTTAGCCTATATAAGTAACTAAACCTAGGTACTCAGGATTGCTGTTAGAGCCGTATTGAAGCAGTTCGCTATCTAATAATAGACCAGAAATCATCCACCCTCTGTCGCATCTACATCTAAAGTTGTTGTATTTAAAACACAAACTCTAAAATTAGGGTGTTTCAGGAGTTGCCCGTTTTATAGGTTGTGCTAGCGAGAAAAAAGCAAAGGGGAAAGCGTGGTCTTAACCTCCGAACACAAACCGCTAACGCCTGCTGTTCCAGAATCCTGCTCATAGTGTTCGGCGCGGTGGCGGCGGTCGCGTCCGGTCGTATCGCGTACAAGCTGCTGAAGCGGCGCCGGCGCCGGCTGCTGGAGGACGGCGTGAAGCGGCAGCTGGCGGCGGGCCGGCGCGAACGACGGGCGCAGGCGCGCGAGAAGAACCTTAGCGAGGTCCAGCTCTGCGTAGTCTGCACTGAGAACCCTAAAGAGGTGAGTTAGAATTACGATGGGCTGCACTGAGAACCCTAATCGACTTGAAGGGGACTCGGCGAGTCGGAAAATCGGCAATCTACGGTGGATCGCGTATAGTCTAGTGGAACAGCGCCAGTGAGTTAGCATGACGTCGATCTGCACTAAGAACTCTAAACGACTGGAAGGATTACGCGTGCGCGCCGCTTTACTAGCACGCCAAGACGACAAGCGTCCCCGCGGCGTGAGACACAGCACCGAACGTAAAGAGGTGAGTTAGCGAGTTATGACGTTGGTCTGCACTGAAGACCCTAAAAGTTACATTGAGACAAGAACTTTTCACATTACCGCGTGCAATGTGAAAGTGCGGTATTTACCTAGTTCGGCACATCGGCAAGTCGGCAATGCACGGTTCTTCGCTTACCTACTGATGGAGCGGCGCCGGCGCCGGCTGCTCGGGGACGGTGTGTGGCGGTAGCGGCTGCGAGTCGACGCGGGCGTGCGAGAAACACCATAGATGGCACTGAGAATCACGAAGAGGCGAGTTACCATTACGACCTCCATGGTAAAGGAGATCAGTGACTCAAATCCAGCGCGAAAACGGAAAAGGCCTTTTGGTCTCTGTTTCCCCGGTCTCAGTGCAGATCAAAGTACCCAGGATCAAGCAATCGTTTTGATTTGCACGAGAAGCAGAGGTGAGTTTCGATAGCTGATGTAGAAGTGCAACAACTTTACTTCGTCTATCTTTCTTTTCCAGATAATCCTGCTGCCGTGTGGCCACGTGTGTCTCTGCGAGGACTGCTCTGACAACATCAAGGACTCCTGTCCCGTCTGCCGGGAGCAAATACACTCGAAGGCGCCCGCCTTCATCACGTAGAGGCAGCTCGCGTGCTATTGGTCGACGATCGAACGTCGAGAACCCCTAATGGTCCTTGAGGAAACCAATCATTGACCCTGGAGCGTTGTCATTGATTGGTTACCTCCAATGGGAAGGTTACTGAGGAAGAGCATAGCTAAGTCAAAAGTCGTTGAGAGGGCCTAACGTTTAATTCGTGACCTGTTTGAGTGCTATTGTATACATATAAGTTTTGTTATTATATAGGCGAGACTAGCCTTTTTAGTTTTGTGTGCATAGATAATATTGAAATATTTTTTGTAACAGCTTTATTTTTGGGACAGAACTCTGACTAAATCTGGTGTAACTGGTATGCAGGCACATAACTTCTTCACACTCCTGAAAGATAGTACCAATGCTACTCAGTAAGTTGTACAAAGTGAAAAACCCAAATGATAGGAATCTTTGTAATGGATTGAAATGGAATGCTGTATCATAGAAAATATTCTTATATTTTTATTAAATAGATTGCATTTTGATTTCAGTTAGTACGTATTTTTACATTTATTACACCTGTTAGAACCCTATGTGCATTGAACCTAGTTTACCACAGGAATCTCCACAGCCATCCTCATTGTCATCATTCTTTATAAGCTCCTCATCCTCATCCTCATCTATGCTATTGTCTCTTTCTCCATTTTGTACTTTTTCTGTGTCATTGATTCCATACTCCTCCAAGAGTTGATTAACTTTGAAATTAACTTTAACATCTTCTGTGTTTATGGTGTCATTACTACTGGTTTTAGAACAACATTTCTCACCATTACATGTCTTATTTTCCTCACTATGATCTGGTTCACTTTTGGTGCTTTTGCACAAGCCGGTAACACACATGCCCTTCCTTGAAAGACAAGAGTTTTGGTTTTCTTTTCCAGATACTTCATCATTCAAGTCATTAACTGCTTTCTGTAGTCCATCCTTATGAGCTATAGTTGCTTGTCTAGCATTGTATTCTTCCAACATTTTCTTGGCTTTAGAACTCTTTCCAACCCCTAGCCTTGGCAGGCCCTTGTTCAGGCCCTCTAGTAGGACACAGGCCTTGCAGACTTGCTGTGATGAGACAAAGTTGCATCTGACACACACTCCCTGAGCTGGCAGTGTGACTTCCTCCTTAATGACCATGGTTTCTCCTGTAAAATAAAACATGATCCCAGTTATAAATAAACAGAATTTTATTCAGTCTCTTGGACTTGTTCTGGAAATTATTTATATCTGTGAAACAACATATTAAAAAAAATCTTACTAGTCACATGGTGGAATTTAAAACTGGACAGATTTATGACAATGATGCTGCGTTAAGACACTTAATTTCTTTTTCTTCACTTTATTGCACACGAAAATACAAATAATAAAAGATACAGTAAGGTAACATATAGACTTGAATTTAACATATTGAATATCTTAATGAAACTCGAATATTAGTTGACACCCAGAGCCACTGTAGAAAATGCTTTAATATGTTGAGCTCTAAGGTTAAGCTTGCTTAGTCCAGGAAAGAAATAAGGAGCTTTTAGTGTAAGTTACCTGAATAAATAATATCCATAATGCAAGTAGGCTGAATCTTTTCCATGTCCTTCAGTAATGCCCGTGCATGCCCTCTGTATGCATTTGGTGCAAACACACATTCTGTAGAGAAGTAGACTAACTTCTTGTAATGAGCATACATTACTATCTCCTTTTCATAAGCATATTTCAGAGGCTTCACTCTTGGTATTGTGCCATCACTACCCTAGAACAGCAGACAAAAATGGTTTAATTTAAGGTGAATTTACATTTAAAATTGTTTACAATAGAGTACAACTCACAGTGCTGATGGCAGTACATCTCTTCAACCTAGCAACATCACCTCTCAAGACATTCATAAGAACAGTCTCAGCTATATCATCAGCATTATGTCCGGTGGCTATGCATTTGACACCCAATAAGGCTGCCCCTCTGTCCAAAGCCTGCCGCCGGAATACTCCACAAAATGTGCAGTTATTCTTCTTGCCAATCTGCTGAACTATCTCATCCATAGTCCAGCCATATAGATCCTTATATGATAGGATTTTCAATGGCATTTCATAATCATCTCGGTTTTGTTTTACAGTTTCCAAGCTATCATCCCTGTAGCCTGTGATCCCTTCGTCAATAGACAGGAGCATTAAGTTGAGGCCGTAGCTGTGTCGCTCGTTGAGTGTCTTCATAACGTGTGCGAGGACGGTGGAGTCTTTGCCGCCTGAAGCAGCGATAGCTATTGAGTCGCCTTTGTTGAAAAGTTCTGCCTTTGTTATAGTGAAGTGAATTTCGGCTTCGAACGCTTGGAAAAAACATTCTTTGCAAAGTGCGTCACCGGTTTTAGGCCTCTAAAGAGGAAGGTGAAATTAGTAAAAGGAAAGAGGAAACTACAGTATTTACGGCGAAACATAACCTCAATGTTTACTTACTTTGAGGGCAGCATTCTTTCCACAACCTGTTCTACATTGGATAGGCATTTTGCTACAGTGGAGGTTTGATTCACAGATAGGTTGGAAGCGTTATCCAGGAGAAATTATAAAATTATAGCACCATCACACGCGTACGTAGGTATACAAAACAGATGATTCGTTAGATGACGTTTTAGTTTAGAAACTTTTAAATCATGCTGTTATTCTGCCTTTTTGAACGAAGCGTTGTGTGAAATGCGTTTAGATAATCCTCAAATAAAAACCGACCCAAGTGTGTGGCGGGCCACGCGCAGTGGAGGGTTCAGTAGAAAGAGAGGTTTTTTTTTTTGTTTTCATCTGCTTTACTGATGAAATACCTTCACCAAAGTAATTTTCAATGGATTTTGTACGAAGTTTTCCTTTTATAAGTTGGTCGCCTATTACTCGTTAAGGTGACTTGTAAAGCCTAGGTACTTAGCCTTGATAGTTTTCCTTTTAAGTTCATTATGTGTGAATTTTTACACTTTTCTACAATCTGCGCGAACAAAATTTGCGAGAATGCAGTATAACGCGCAATCGTCTTTCTTATATAATAAAATAAATTAAAATATATGATTATACTTATTACGAATGTAAAAAAAACTATAGTACAATGGTTGCATAGTCTAAATTATGAAACATTATTAGAGCAATTAAAATAATGTTTCATCGAACACACAAACACGCACACACACACACACACGCGCACACGCACACGCGCGCTCGCGCGCACACTCACACACACACACACACACGATTATGTTCTATCTAAACACATAAAACACTCACCTAGCTGAGCTTCACACTTTGGTCTTTTTAATAATTTTGTCATAACAGTAATCTTTAAAATAAGTAAAATATCAAATTAAACTAAGTGTTTAAGCTATGGAAGTGCGGTGTCACCTAGTACAGGCATTATACAATGCTTAAAAGGTGGCTCCAGATACTATGTACCGTTAAATTAAGCAGTACACGAAAATAAAGATTTTGTATTTGTAATCTACGGTTTAGCCAGGAGGGGGGAGGGGACGCCCTACTCTGGCAATGTGCTTTAAAGCTTAATAGCTACACCCACAATATTGTTCAAAGACCAATCCAACGATACCCTACAACGTGGTGTAGTCGAGAAAAAAAAAGTATCCTAGGGGAGGTAGATACATCCACTAAAAAAATCGCTTTGCAAAATTTTATTCTAGCATTTGGTCAGCGCAATAAATTACTATGTAGGTATATCTATGCCAATTTTCAGCTCTCTAGTACCTATCGTCTCTGTGGACCAGACGGACGGACATGGCGAAACTATAATGGTTCCTTGTTAACTACGGTACCCTAAAAATGGTAAGAAAACAGCATTTTGGAAATGTATTTAAATAAATATGTTTGCAAATAAATTAACCGAAAAATAATTCTGGGCACTAAACGTACAATAATTTCGCTTTCAATAATAAAACAAAGGTACTCTATGACTAAAAGTAAAACCAAATTGAACTAAACGCAAACGCAACTCGTCTTCCGCAATCATCGAAAATTCCAAGCGAATATTTTTATTTTGTACAGAGAAAGTACCTATATAAAGAAAACGTCCTTTATTCTACACGTGGGAAAGACTTGTTCAGTAAACTAGCAAACACAAGTCAGCTTTTGCTGAAAACTTGAAGTGAGGTTTTGTTTGTTGATGTGTCCAACTTCGGCCGTGTATCGGTGAATGTCTCTTGTGGAATTCGCTGGTTTCTTTACCCGATGCGAGTGGCTGCCAGTGGTGCCCCGGCACTATGCACGAGTTGTTCAAGCAGGTGCTCACCGAGCGGGACCTGTCGCGCGCCGGCGATCTCTTCTCAGTCCCTGACTCCGAGATCATAAATGATTTGACAGAAGTGGTACGTTGTTTTACAACAAACTTTATTATTCGAATCCTTTTATTTATTGCTAATCATATGGACATCATTTGAAGAAAGATAATTTGCCTAACTGAATTAAATTATCATTCAATTTCAATGTTAATAAAGTCAAATTCACATATGGATAGCTATTTTACGATTTGCGATTCCGAAGAGTGCCATAATCACCATTGATAAAGCGACCTGTTCACAGATAAAGAAGATAACAGAGATATCATCTCAACCGGAGTACTGTCAAAATGATAATGACCAGTCGGTGGTGGAGATATGTGTTACACGGGTGACCTCATGTGTGAGGGAGACAGGGTCAGTGGAGTCCCATTGTGGGGCACTCGTGGCTCTGCTCGAGGCTTGCCTGCATCACAACCTGCGGCCGGCTGGCAACAATCGTGACGATGACCCGCCACATGCTAAAATTGCTTCTGATGTCATCTCTTGCATCTTTTTGGTATGTTGTACTCAGAGTTGGCATGATTAAAACGAAGTATATGCGTGGAACACAATGTTTTACAATGCTTAAAATATATTTCTAAGCGATGTCTTATGTTTTAATATTTATTTAAAACACATGAAATACTAACAACTATTCTATATGATAGTAAAATTTGTGGTGATAAGGGTACCTGCAACTCTACTTCTAATCAGCCTGTTGTGTGTGGTATATACTATTGATTGTTGTGATCCTTGACTTGAGTCCATTTGGACTTATAAGAAAGTGTGTATTCCATGCAAATACAAACTGCTAACACATACTGTTGCAATTAACACTTTTAAGCACTACACATTTTTATTTTTTAAATCTTACCTCTGATCTTTATTTGATCCACAATAGAAGAATTATTGATTCAAATGGTAGAAATAAGTTTAAACCTTTTAATTTAAGGCATAGACCTATCTCATACTCTTTTTCATGT
Organism: Yponomeuta evonymella; assembly: GCA_963969515.1. Classification (NCBI taxonomy): domain Eukaryota; kingdom Metazoa; phylum Arthropoda; class Insecta; order Lepidoptera; family Yponomeutidae; genus Yponomeuta; species Yponomeuta evonymella. The sequence goes on along the minus strand of OZ018346.1, from coordinate 19,817,482 downwards.
TCCAGGCCTCAGATAACCAGAACTACAGCAAAAAGGGAGTCATGGAGGCGGTGTTGCCAGTTGCTGTCAAGTTCCTACACAAGGGCAACCGCGAGCTCTCTCGCAACATGGCCCGCTACCTGTCTCTGGCTGCCATACACCACGCTCGCTTGCTGAGGCCTCATGTGCAGCAGATTATGGACTCTATTATATCAGGTGAGAGAAGATAGAAATTTATAATTAATCTGGTGTTTGCTAATCGACAAATAATTAGAATAAATTAATTTAATAAATACATAAATAAAATAAATAAATAAAAATAGCCTTTATTTCTCTGACATGACATCTAAATTACATTTCGAATTACATTTTAAGTTATTATATTACATTTGTTTGATTTTTAATATTATTGCTTGAATTAATTTTGGAATAAATTTTTAATTAATTCTAATAAATACATACTTCTATGTTATTACAAAAATTCAAGTACAGTAGAACTTCGATTATCCGAAGTAATTAGGGGACTGGGTGTTCGGAAAACCGATTTATTGGGATAATCGAACTATGTACTTTTATTTACCTATTTACCAATAAATAGTACAGTACATAACTAGGGCCGTAAAATAAAGAAAGGCCGATATCGCAGAAGTTTAAGGCCCGAGCCGCAGGCGAGGGTCATAAATATGCGATAGAGGGCTTTCTATTTTACAGTCCGTGTTGTGTACACAATTTTATGTCGTCACTTGGCCTCAAAGTGAGTTTTCCCGTACGCGTAGCGTGCGGAAAGCTTTTTGGCCAGGTGTGGCATAAAATCTTCATTGGCCAAAGCAAGCTCACCCGCTTATACAAAAAACCTAGCGCAGCAAGGTCACGCACTTTTTGAGTATCTCTAAGCATTCAAATGCTTCTAAGGTTTTCTTCTTCATTATCTGCCTCACTAGTTGATCAATTACTAGAAGGCATCAGTCACGAGGTCTACCAGTTCAGTATCCAGGGTTATCTCAATCGTTCACATTCATCCATTGTTGAACCTCTGTGTCGGCACAAGTAGTGGGAAAAACGGACCGTGAGGTTGGTAGCTAGCCGGACATCCATATGTGATATGTTTTTTAAATTAATATCACATGCTATCGATCCTTTTTTATTTGATAATTTTGTAACTAACTAATAACATGCTGGATCATAATGAAACATTGCCATTATAGCAAACAAAAAACTTTTTCATCATGATTTATATTTTATATTTTACATAAACTAATCAAAATGAAATTTTAGCTCTGTGAGAAGTGTCTGTGAAAAATAAGCCTTCCCGAAACAAGGCTCTATTAATCATTGATCCTGAACTCTAAACACAACCTAACCTTCATTGGTAGGTAGTACCCTCTTAACATATTGGCAAAGTTTCATTGCGATCCAGGAAATCTTTTGGAAATTAAAACCAAACTGTGTGTGTATGAGTTTCGCCTGACGCAACGCCCCTAATAACTGTCCACCGCGACCCACAGGCAACTACCCGCTGTGCCGCGTCCTCTCGCAGCTGTACGAGGTGTGCCCCACGCCACTGGGCGGGCACGCCATGGCGCTGGTGTCGCTGCTCCCCCTCGCCGAGCAGCAGGAGAAGCTTTCTCTACTGGCGCTGTTCGCTCTGATGGCGGACCGGGACCCTGACGTGCTGGAGGCCAGTGTGTCGCAACTGGTGGCTTACCTGTGTGGGCCCACCGCTGGAGCTAACGCGCCGCATTGCGTCTGCGTTGGTGTGCTGAAGGTGAGAGTTAGTTTAGGTTAGGCCTGGTCTAGGTTCACTCGCCAAGCAGCAGCAGACGCTTTAGCTGTTAGCGCTGTTCGCGTTGATTGCGGGCTGGACCCTGACGTGCCAGTGTGTCGCAACTGGTCGCTTATTTGTGTGGACCCACCGCTAGTGCTAACGCGCCGCATTGTGGTCGGCGTTGGTGTGCTTAAGGTGATAGGTTAGGTTATGTTTGGTTGGGTTAGGATAATTCAAATCACTTAAAAAAAACATCTTGATGTCTACGAATTTCAACGTAAAAGTTGTTAGTTTCGGAATTAATACACTATGTGAAAAAGAAGCTAATAAAGAAACACCACACTTTTTCAAAAAACGTTTTAACATAAGCAAATAAAGTACTGGGACAGAAGTTTCGTTAGAGAGCCCTAATGTGTCTAAGATTTGCTTTTTGGTTACTCCTATAGGTTGACCTCAGCTTTTTAAATTTGTAAGGCGTTTCAGTGTTAGGCCTACCATTTAGGTATTGTTGGCAATTTGAGTTTCCGCAACTTGCCTCCTAATGAGCGTATTTTGCGTAATGGAACTTCCGATGTCGTTTTCGATTTGCCCCGATGTGTATGGGTGACAGTGACAATCAGCTAAGCACAGTTTCGGAACTCATGTAGTGTTAAACCCTAAGGTGCTGTACGCTCTGAGCAAGAGCCGCGCGTCGCTGCTGGCCGAGCACGCGGCCACACTACGCCGCGCCGCGCGGCCGCCGCACGCCTCCCCGCAGATGGTCACCCTCGTCGCGCAGATACTCACACAGCTGGGACACACCAGTAAGGTGAGATTAAACCTTAGAGACCAATGAGGTACTACATACTAGAGGAGACTATCAAAAAACTCTTATTGGAAATAGTCTCGTTATCAATACTGAAGAAAGTGATATTTGTTTACCGGTTTTGCGTTATTCTAATAACACGTTGTATAGGCTGCATTCAAATACATGTTTGCGAATCCGGATTCTATCGAGATATAAGACTGGTGAAAGTAAGCAATATATTGTAAGCCCACTTTCTTGTTAAAATTTATAGAGCGCGATTAGATATTGACGCTTTATTCTATAATGGAAAACCTTAAAGCTGTTTATTAATTTTCAGTGACAGAAATTATTTCTTAGTATTATTAGTAGGATGTATTTTTGTTATCATCATTATATACTTGTGGCTCGTTTTATTTTGTAGGATAACAATTTTTCTACAGTGCAATTATTTATATAGGAGTCATTATTTTTAACTTTTCTGTCCAATGACTCACATATTATGACGTCCGATGGGTCGATGGGTTAGCGCGTGAACTATCTTCATCGAACGGCATTGAAATTTTACAACCCGCCAAAAATGGGGAACTTTCATCGAACTTAGATTGGAGTGACATTGTTCTTATACCATAGTTAAAGTAAAGAACCGGCCAAATAAATGTCGGTCCACGCGCAATCGCCTCGACGTCACGGTCACGCTGTCACGGTCGCCATGAAGTACGCCCATGGGGGGGGGGGAGTGGTTGCAGGACGGCGGCGCAGCAGAGAAATAACAGGAACGGTTGATCACACTTTAATTAGTACATAGTTGACAAGAGCTGGACAAAAGTAGCTTGTAATCTAAGTACTAATATACACTCTGACCCTACTTTGTTGTACAAGTAGTTGCTAAGAAACTTTTTGTTAAATTTAATTTCAACAATTTAAGTTTATTTTTTGTACCGCCTGCCTGTATGGACATATGGTCCGAAATAAAGTTTTTTATTTTTTATTTTATTTTTTTTTTATTTATAGTTACGTCGTTTCACAGACTCCAGTCTCTTGACTAACTTATTCTAGTCTTACACTAGCTTATATATAATAATCCTACGTGCCTTGGGAGGAGTTGTCTATCTTTCAGAGGGTACTTTGATCTACTATATACGTGAAGGCATGTGGCGTGATGGTGCTATTTGCCTATCACAATAGGGTTCCGTAGATAGAGGGTTTTTTTATCTGCTTTACTGAAGTAACATCTTCATCGAACTAATTTTCAATTGATTTTGTACGAAAATTTACTTTTTTATAAGTTGGTTGCCTATCACTCGTTGACTAGTAAAGCTTACTTAGCCCTGATACTTTTCCTTTTAAGTTCATTATATGTGCTAGTACCCTTAATTTTTTCACGTTTCTATAATCAACCGTTCAACCAGGAGAGGGGGGGGGGACGCCCTACTCCGACATAACTTTGCGTTTTAAAGCTTAATATTTCGCAAATGGAACCCAAAATCAAAAAATGGTCTTCCTACACCCATAATATTTTTCAACGACCAACGACGATGCCCTACATGATGGGGTAGACGAGAAAAAAAATCATCCCCACATTTCAGGTTAGGTAATTTGAAAAAAATGCGAAATACCAATTTAATCTAATAATAAAAGCTTATAAAAATGTTTCTTTCAATTTTAAAAGTTGTTTAATAAAGGCACATCAAAACGTTAATTTACGAGATAACTAAAATATTGATAAACACTTTATAAATTGTAACCTTCAAGTTGTGACGTCATATTAAGAGCCCGATTTGTATGGCGCGTTTTCATACCACGTGACAAGAATGATTTCAACAGGTTATATCATGCAAGGCATTAGCCGTAGAGAAAAAAAAAAGTACAGTTATTTATCTTTTATTATGGACTCTCCGATGAGATTACAAAATTTTTTGTGTTGTCCGTTACTTACTTATTGTTAGAACTTCACTGACGTATGCATTTCTGTTGCCACCCCCCGGGCGCAGGAGCGCGCGCAGGCGGCGCTGTCGTTCGTGCTAGAGAGCTTGGCGGGCGCCGAGCGCGCGGCGCACGCGGCGCTGCTGCGCGAGGCCACCGCGCTCTGCAGCGCCTTCCCCGCGCTCTTCACCGACCGCGTGCTGGCGGCCGTGCGCGCTAGGAACAGGTGTGACACTCACTTCCCCGCGCTCTTCACCGACCGCGTGCTGGCGGCCGTGCGCGCTAGGAACAGGTGTGACACTCACTTCCCCGCGCTCTTCACCGACCGCGTGCTGGCGGCCGTGCGCGCTAGGAACAGGTGTGACACTCACTTCCCCGCGCTCTTCACCGACCGCGTGCTGGCGGCCGTGCGCGCTAGGAACAGGTGTGACACTCACTTCCCCGCGCTCTTCACCGACCGCGTGCTGGCGGCCGTGCGCGCTAGGAACAGGTGTGACACTCACTTCCCCGCGCTCTTCACCGACCGCGTGCTGGCGGCCGTGCGCGCTAGGAACAGGTGTGACACTCACTTCCCCGCGCTCTTCACCGACCGCGTGCTGGCGGCCGTGCGCGCTAGGAACAGGTGTGACACTCACTTCCCCGCGCTCTTCACCGACCGCGTGCTGGCGGCCGTGCGCGCTAGGAACAGGTGTGACACTCACTTCCCCGCGCTCTTCACCGACCGCGTGCTGGCGGCCGTGCGCGCTAGGAACAGGTGTGACACTCACTTCCCCGCGCTCTTCACCGACCGCGTGCTGGCGGCTGCACGCTAGGAACAGGTCAGGCACTTACTTCCTCGCGCCTTTTGAAAGTACTTAAAAAAAATCTAAGATTTCCAAGATAATTAGAATACGAAGATTTTCTAATTCCAGCAATCCTTGAGGAGTGGTGATGTGAAACGGGTCGACGCACATGCACATGGTACACTACGTACATATTTACACGGTCATAAGGAGATTGCTCTCAATCTCCTTGAGACAACACGCTGAAACTTGTCATACGAACTGACGACACGTGCAACCAGGCAGAAAACGTGAATTTTGGAACGCCATAATATCCGTGTCGGGCCGAGAACTTTTCACTTTACCCTGTTATAATTTGTTCCCGCAGCGAAGTGAACCAGACCTCCGGCGGGGTGACCATAGTGAAGCTGGGGGGCACGCAGCCCCCGCCCCCCGCGCCCGCGCCCGCGCCCGCCCCCGCCCCCGCCCCGCCCCCGCCGGCGCCCGCCGGCTACACGCGGCGCGCCAAGCTGGGCGACTCGCGGAGTACCGGCCGCCTCCACACGGGCCACCACTCGCACCGCAGTATGACACGGCTCAACAGAGCTGGTACTTACCTTACACTTTAAAAAGCAGAAGAAAAGTCTCTGTACCTTAAACACTAACTGTTAATTTACTGTCAACAACCGGTCGATGTCCTCCTTAAAAAGAAACAAGGACTGCACAAGATTAACAAATTGTTAGTGAACGGGAACCCGAGGTTAGGAAATTGCCTAGCGGTGCCTGTTACTTTGCGAGGGATTCCGATAAAAAGTAGCCTACGAACATATTTAATGCTGTCCTCTTTGATGGCAGAACTCCGGAGGCGTGGAGTAAGAGTGTTGTCGTGTTGTTCTTCAAAAAGGGCGATAAAACCCTCCTGAAGAACTACCGACCTATTTCACTCTTGAGCCATGTCTACAAGCTGTTTTCAAGAGTCATCGCGAACCGTCTTGCGAGAAGACTTGATGAGTTTCAGCCACCTGAGCAGGCCGGCTTTCGATCGGGTTACGGCACCATAGACCACATTCATACAGTGCGGCAGATTATACAGAAGACCGAAGAGTATAATCGGCCCCTGTGTTTAGCGTTTGTGGACTATGAAAAGGCCTTTGACTCGGTCGAGACCTGGTCTGTTCTGGAATCTTTGCAGCGATGCCAAGTCGACTGGCGATACATCCAAGTGTTGAAAGGTCTGTACAACGCCGCTACTATGGCCGTCCAAATCCAGAACCGGCAGTCTGAGCCTATCCCCATACATCGTGGTGTGAGACAAGGGGATGTTATTTCCCCCAAATTGTTCTCAAATGCATTGGAGGATATGTTCAAGACGCTGGACTGGAAGGGGTACGGCATTAACATAAACGGTGAGTACCTTCCACACTTGCTATTTGCAGACGACATCGTCATCATGGCGGAAACGCTGCAAGATCTACAACATAAAATATGCTGAGTGGCCTGGCTGATTCTTCCCAACGCATTAATCTCCGGATGAACTTGGTTAAAACCAAGGTTATGTTCAATGAACACGTCAGTCCGGAGCCAATTGCAGTATTCTCGAAGTTGTTAAGGAGTATGTTTACCTCGGGCAAACCAGGCAGTTGGGTAAAAACAACTTCGAGAAAGAGGCCAATAGAAGAATACAGCTGGGCTGGGCAGCGTATGGGAAACTACGTCGAGTCTTCACATCGCCAATCCCACAGAGTCTCAAGACGAAAGTCTTCAATCAGTGCGACACTCACGGTGGGGCTGGTCCACAAATTTAAAGTCGCTCAGCGTGCTATGGAAAGGGCTATGCTCGGGGTTTCTCTTAAAGATCGAATTCGAAACGAGGTGATCCGACAGAGAACCAAAGTCACCGACATAGCCCACCGAATTAGCATGCTGAAGTGGCAGTGGGCCGGCCATATCATCCGAAGAACTGATAACCGATGGGGTAGACGAGTTCTTGAGTGGAGACCGCGGATCGGTAAACGTAGTGTAGGACGTCCTCAGACTCGGTGGAGCGATGATCTTCGCAGGGCGGCTGGCAAGAGCTGGATGAGAATAGCCGAGGACCGTGCTCAGTGGCGTGCAATAGGAGAGGCCTATGTCCAGCAGTGGACAAGCATAGGCTGATGATGATGATGGGCGTTTCTTCTGGTTTTGGTCCTATGACTCTTTACAATTTCGTATACCTGTATAAATCTGAACTCGTCGGACAAGTCGTAATTGAAAAAAACTTTATTTTTCTCGCCCTTCACATACCTCAGTCTTTTTAGCTTCATCCAATTGACTTTTTCATTAAAATTATCTTTGTCTCTGTTTTTTATTAGCTGCTGAGCAAGTGTTTTCAGATCGAGCATCTCATCATACTGGAATTCTCTAACTTCGTTCTACACTGTGTTTTTCACCATTGACAGTCTTAACTCTTTTCTTTCTGGCCATTTTGAAAATATTTTTCCAATCCGACGCACTGTTTACCGATACGTTTCTAGATGCGTTTTCAATGCTGGCATGCACGGAATCTACTTCCATATGAGAATGGCCGCTTTCAAGGAACTTTTGTTCTATGATGTCAATGTGGTTTACTGGGTTGTAGCTCTAAATGAAAGCAAGAAAATATTGCTTTACTTTTCGGGTAAAAGAGAGTAATGCGTTTATAGGGATTTTACCACTAAGTCATATTTACATAAAACACCAAATTACTTAGTGGCAAAATCAGTTAACGATTATTGTTATGTTATTGGCAGAAATTTAAAATTTAAAATGACCAAAACATTATGAGCTACATAACTATAACTACACATAAATGAGTATAGTCCAAAATGCATTTCATGTTTTGCTTTTACCGCCTACCTTAACATGACATAAAGGATTTTAGTACAGATTATTTTGTTGATTTGTTCTTTTTATTGGGTTTTCTAATTTGACAAAAAACTATCCAGGACCGCTATGAAATAACGGGTTTTACCTCCAGAAAGAGCGCGAAGAGTACATTACGACCAGTGGGTTAACTCGATTTTGACCTTAACTCGACTTACCGGGTTTGAGCACGCAGCCCTCGATACATTATAAATGGAACGATTCGGGAATCATGAATACACATTAACAAATCGTACTTATACTTACCGCCAAAAAACAGGCTCAACTATTATAGGAATACTATTGTATTTTATGTTTTGCTAACAGAATATAGGCTGCATAAAATATGTATAAAAAGATATTTTGGCCTCAGTCTGGGTGTATTTTCATGTTTGTGACATCCTTGCCTGGTTACCATATCACAGGGTATCCTGGTTTGGGACCAGGTCAAGTGCTTGTATTGTGTGAAGTTATTAGGTGTGGAAGTTATATTTATATATATTTTTCCCTGTTCCTTGAATAATCTGTGAGTTGGTCAATGTGCATACGAGGAAACAACCAGCAGAAGATTGTTAGTGAATGAGAACCCAGGGTTAGGAAATTGTCTAGCTATGCCTGGTATAACACTATTAATTATAAACATACATTATGGCCATACTGACATATTGTGTGAGCAAGAGGCATATAGTTATTCAGTCCCTTTCTTATATTGTGCGTGCTATAGTTCGTTTGCGAGGGAGTCTCTAGATCATAAACTCTATCTCTATGCTAAGAATCACATCGATGAGTTGCTTCGTTGCTGCATGACATGAAAGGAGGACAAACTAACAAACGCGTTCGCTGTATTACAGCTGATGAAACTACTGATAACGCGGTACCGGGCGACCCATAGTATGACACTGCTCATCAGAGTCAGTACCTACGAGTACATATACTTTGAGAAATAAAACTTCGTTACCTTCGTTTATGTCTGCTCCCGTTTCAAAAAGGATATACATAATATAATTTTCGATGGCACGTATGATTGTGTTCACGCTCTGATTCTAGAGAAGATAACGGGCGGTCTCTTGCAGGTGGATCAGTGGGCGGACTCCACAAGAGCATGACGCGACTCTCTTCCTCTCAACAAATCAACCTGCAACAAAACCAACAAACCGCCGCTGCTCTACAGAACAGCGCGCAAAACCAGCCACGTGAGTACGCTACAATATGTTTGTTCTGGAATCATATTAAATTTTATGCGACTGCATCGTTGGTCTGGTGCTCGGTAACACGTTTGATTACCCAACAAGAGGTCGTGGGTTTGATTCCTACTGGAGGCTGCTTATGTATGTAAAGTACGGGACTTTACATAAGCAGCCTATATACGTCCCACTGTAGGGCACAGGCCTTCTCTCAGAGAGAGAGTATGGGCTTAATCACCACGCGTGCCCACCGCGGACTTTGTTTTGTACGAATAGTCTCTGTCTGGGTGTTTGTCACATCAATATAATCTTGATGCAAGTAACCATTCCTACTCTAATGCACCACGGTTTAAATCGAAATTAAATGGCTTCGTAATATCGGATTGGACTTGAGTAGCTAGGGTCGAAAATTAGCTAACGCCAACAAACTGCACCGCAGTTTGTGCGACAGAGTTTAGAATTCAATGACAAACTAAATTTAATAGCGTAACTCCATTTCCTTCCGTGGATGTCGTAGAAGGCGACTAAGGAAAACAATTACCAGGAGACGGGCAGCGGCGTCTTCCTGAGATTCCAACCGCATACTGCGATCGCCAACCCGCCTGCCAAGCGTGGCGATTATGGTAAAACCCCTCATGGTTGTGAAAACCACGAGGAGGCCTATGCCCTACAGTGGGCGTCAAATGAACGATGATGATGATGAAATTTAATAAGTTTTTTGTTACTTAAGTAACTTAATTTTTCCTTTTTTTGAGATCTGTAAAACCTCAAAAAAAGTACATTTTATCTTTTAATTTTCGTCATACTTTTTTTAAATATATTTTACGGTATAAAAACATTGTCATTTCAATCTAAGTTTCAGGAAAGTTGCCATTTCCGCCCCAATGTACCTCGGCATAAAGGTTAATAAAATTTCCCCTCCAGACAGCAGCGCGAAGCCGGCGGGCGGCAAGGGCGGCGCCGCTGTGACGGTGACGGCCATCACGCGCGCCGCGAGGCCCGCGCCGCGTCCCAACCACCATCACAATATATTCATCGGACCCGCCAACAACGTGGTGAGCGAGCCTACTGGCTTGTGTTGGTTTGGTTGAGGTTTTAGCTCGATTTTATCCTTGCTAAGTCTTATATCTTTATTTTCTTTCGTTAATATTTTCTGCTAATATTTTATGTCTGCTAATACTTTCTGCTAATAGTTTATGTCTGCTAATACTTTCTGCTAATATTTTATGTCTGCTAATACTTTGTGCTAATATTTTATGTCTGCTAATAATTTATGTCTGCTAGTACTTTCTCGTACCTAATATTTTATATCTGCCGATACTTTCGTTTGGATAAAAATTATTTTCGTGCCGTCGTAACCATAGGCATTGTTATGTAAGGTTATTTTAAAGATTATAAATAAACAAGATTTTTTTGAAAGCGATAGAGCTTTGTCAGGATTGTGGTAAGTGGCAAGTGATTGGGTTACAGGCTTGAGTTTATGTAATGCATTTTAAAGCTGGTGTGATGGGGAAAGGGCCTCTATAATCAGCAGTGGGCAGAGGTAGGCTTATGATTATGAGAGTTATTTTTAAAGAAAGAAAGAAGATAGAGGATATTTATTTAAATTGTCACAGAAACACAGAGTAAACATAAAGGTACACAAACAAAAGACACGAACGTCAACAAAACAGAGATAAAACAAAACAATCGTGAAGAGAACACGTGAGGCATATAGAGTCAAAGGCAGCCGGGTACCATACAGTAATGTATGGCACCCAGCCACCTCGGACCCCAAACGCCTCAAGTGCCTCCGTGACAACAAAAAAAGGGTCTCCAACTCAGCATACTTTACCGGTGTGTGCTATAGTTAGCATAACACCAGCAAAACTGATTTTCAGTTGGGACCATATGAGGGATCCTATCGACACCGTTGGTTCTAAAGCAGCTCTCATTGTAACGACCAGAATAGGGGGTGGTTCTGCTCATTCATACAAACAACGTTTATCGGCGATATCCTAATTAGTCGATTAGTCGACATGCTATACGTCGTACATTCCTCGTTTTCTATCAACAAGTTAACACTGACAATATTTTTTTGTCACATCTATTCAAAAAGAGCTAGTTTAGTCCTGGTAAACAGGGACCAAAATAACTCTTTGATCCCTAGAGATGAAAAGTGATTTGAATTTGGAATGTGGATATCTCTAGTAAAAGTTCCAATCAATAAAGAGATCAATCACGAACTTTGTATGAATAAGTAACTGGCAGTATAATAAAAAACTGCGTGCGAGCCAAATAATAAAAGGCACGAAATGGATTCCTCCGCATTTGTTCACAATTAATTGCTTACATGCTCAAATTTGGATTTTACTAAGTTTTTATAAAAAAATAGTGTGTAGTGAGAATGAAAGTGTTCCATTAACTCCAGAGAAAATCGTATCGGACGCTAAAAATGTGGTACAATCGTTCTATTCTATTCTTATTCATAAGTTGCACCTACATATTTGTTCATAGAGGGTGATAAAAAGTAGAGTGTCCACCTCAGGAGCAACACTATTTTAAGCTCAAGTGGTGTACTTTGAATCCCTCGCTGCGCCCAGCATTCAACTTTCGCTCCGCTCTGGATTCAAAGAAACACTCGCCTTAACAAATGTTGTTTGCTCCCTGGGTAAACAATCTACTATTCTAACACTACGATTTTGTTTTTCCAGAACAACGCGCCGACAATAATAACCGCCCCCTCACCCCTCCAAAGCCAATCGATATCCGTCAACCCTCTGACGCTGGGCAAGTCATCCGACCTTTTGCCGGCGCCCAGCAGTACCTCAGTTTCCATCCAACACTCCAACACCGCCTTGGGCCATGTGTCCGTCATCAACCCGGCCAACGCCAACGCCAATCCTGCACAAACCCTAGGCAGCGGTCCCATCAGCATTGGCGCGAACGTTGGCCTCAACAGCCCGATAAGCATCTCCGGGCCGGTGACAGTGACTTCGCGGAGGGCCAATAACACGAGCGTCACGATGATAAACTCGAATTCGAACGCGAACCACCGGATAAGCGTTTTTGAGCCTTATCCCATGCGGGATACGGTGCAGCACTTTTGCGAGAAGCATCTGGATAAGATCAAAGCGTACATGGACAACGTGGCGATGCGGTTGCCGCCGCCGGCCAAGTGTACAATTGAAGGTAAGGAACTAAATATTCGATTAAACACAATCCTCAAGAACACCATCACAATGGCAATACTCCCATCCTATTGTTTCGCATTTCGTTGACAGCACCTTTACACTGACAATTTAAATTCCATTCTGTCCATTCCATTTGTCTTTGAGAACGCAACGGTAAAAAGAAAAACCTTTAAAGGGAAAAAGCTTGTGGAAAAAGATTGTTTCTCAAGTTTGTAGAAAAGCTCTCCGCACCGATAAAGATTCTTATCTGCACATTTTACACTAGACAGTATTGTATTTGTCGCGAACAGGGTTTCTGTAAGTCGATTGTTAGTAAGTCTGTTCCTGCCACCCTAACTCAACGCGAGGAGTCGCCCGTTGTCTTGCTTCCTCGCGTACTCCATATTTTCTATCACCTCTTTGATCGAGGTGATAATTATTTAATTAATTTGACTTGACCGTTATACGAAGCTTACGAATTAATTGAGAGAGGCACGTCATTTCCGCCTAATATTTCTATCTCTTTCTACCCTGTTTGCCCGTTTTTCTGTCTCTTTTTACCAGGCAGGTCGGTACTGGTTTCAAAATTTTACCGGTTGACTTTGCTCGTTTGCGTGCTCATTGGCGTCTTCATTCCCGCCTTGAAAGGTTGTGGCTAGCTAGCAAGCTAACACCACTGTTAAAAATTCATTCTCTTCTCAGTGAGTTCCTAGTTATTTTCTACAAAACTTACGTTGGATCAACAGTATGTGAGTAACAAATCTTTTTCTTTTTACAAGTACATCGAAGTTCTTGTTTGTTGAAAGTGAAAATCTTTTTCATTTACTCATAGTCAAATGTTAAGCTGAATCTGTACGCATTTAAGATTCATACGAGGTTTTTGTAGGTTACCCTAAAAAATTATTTTGCTAGATTTTGTTGAACTAAATCGCAAATTGTGTTTCTTTAATGCGTTTAAGTACATTTTTGTTTTACTTTTTAGAGCAACAAGTTATATTTTGTGCTCGCTAACCCCGTTTTTGGTGAAGTTTAACGATTTTTCCGTTCGTTGTCACAAAAATTACAAAATTTTTCTCCATAAATAAATTTCTACCCTAGAATGGATGACGCAACAAAAAATGTTCAAAAGCCGTGCGAGTCATTGCCAAAGGCGCGAGCTCGGTCAAGATCAAGTTCTAGTAGCTCCTCCAGCTCGAGTTCCAGTTCTTCATCAACGGATTACACGTCCAAACGATCAAAGAAGCGCAGCAAGACAAAAAGGGGGGGCAAACATAACAACCACGCCGACCGTAAATTACGCGAACTAACTAAAGAAATGCAACGGCTTCGTGAACAATTAAGTAACAAACAAAGTGATTCTCGTACCATTGTTAATCATAATCACGAATGTCAGAGCACCATTAATCCTCCTCACGAGATTCCTGCGCCTCAGTATCACGCAACTCGGGGATGTGTAAATCCCAATGACGACGCATACTCGGTCTTATCGCTAGATTGTAGTAGAACTCTGTTCGACGAAAGTGTGACACAGAATAGTGATCGTAATGACTTATTCACCTTTGATATAGAAACTAAAATAAAGGAACCTTCTGTTCCTAAAGCTTTGGAGTCCGATTTGAAATTGCTTGTCGAAGCCCAGCGGTTCAATAATCGAGATTGGTGCGAAATAAGATATGCTGAAACCCAAAAAAATTATAATCAATCTCCAGGCTTTGTAGCTTTGGAAGCGAACGACGAAGTCAAAGCATACGATACCATTCGTCATTTAGCTTACACTGAAAAATCGTACGCGGCTCTGACCCTTTGCGTTATGAAACAACGGTCTCCGAGACTTACTGTCATGGGCAAGAAACTCTCAAAGTTTGAATTTCGACGATTTAAGTGAAAGAGTAGTTGAAATATTCTCCAACGGCGAATATCATAAAGTCTCGTCGGACTTACAGCAAATTATATGTGGCCATCGTGCTGAGTCAATTCAGATGAGAAGGGACGGGGTGACAAAGCATATCAAAGATCCCTTGATAAAAGAGACTTTTAAAAAAATCCCACCTAGCTGTGAAAACCTATTTGACGCTGCAGCGCTCACTGCTACGCTAGAAAAAAGCGGTGGAGTACGTAAGTGTTTTTGGCCTCTGCCTAGCACTACCACAAAGTTTTCCCCGCAGGACGGACCAAGCAAGCAAGGTCGCACGAATCTTGCAAATAATAGCAAAGTAGCGCCCTCGCAGGGTGTCTCGCATGTTGGATACTGCTGCAACAATATGCCCTCGCAGGGTCATAGCAACTTTTACAAAAATCTACCCTCGCAGGGTGAAAAAACTTTTCATCGAAATTCCTATCCCCCGCAGGGAAAATTTTCAGGTCAAAACAGATCTTTTCGTGGTCGCACCTCGAATCAAAGACCTCAGGGACAGCAGAACAGTCGAAAAAGGTATGCTTCACCTCCTACACCTAGAGGTGCAAAACAGCAGCGTAAGTATTGACTCGTTTCAGGCGGGACAGAGGGTGCACTATTTAGCAAATTGGACAGAAATGGAAGCTCCACATGTCCTGCTGAAAATCATACAGGGGTATCGCATACCCTTTCGCTCAAGACCCCCACTAGTATACCCAGATTTGAATACAAGCAAACTTATAACACCAAAGTCAAAAGAAATGTCACAGGTAATACGAAAGATGAAAGGCGAAGGCATTCTGGAGACAGTGCCGTGCTCACCAAGCTTCCTGTCGACTTTTTTTGTTGTACCAAAGAGCGACGGATCGCTTCGTCCCATCTTCAATTTGAAAGCTCTAAACAAATTCGTATTCACAGAGTACTTTCATCTTCTAAAACTAAGTCGAATTCCAGACTTTCTCCAACAAAAGGACTGGCTATGCAAGATAGACCTGTCACAGGCGTATTTTCATGTACCAGTTGCCAAGAGTCACAGAAGCTTCCTACGGCTTATTTACAACGAAGAACTTCTCGAGATGACCTGCCTACCCTTCGAACTGAGCACATCTCCCAAGACCTTCGCGTCCCTCACGAATTGGGTTGCGCAAACCCTGAGAGAGAAAGGTGTTCGAATCGTAGTATTTCTAGACGACTTCTTGATTGCACATCAAGATATGTCTGTTCTTGTAAATCACGTCAAAACTGTGATCAAAACGTTGAAGTTCTTAGGGTGGAAGATCAACCATCAAAAATCTGTCTTAGTGCCACAAAAAAGCTTAGAGTACTTGGGGATCGAATGGAACACTTGGTCAAACCAAAAGTGTCTGCCCAAAGACAAGGTGCGCAAGTTAATTGCCAATGTAACAAATATGTTACAAGCAAACGAGACAAGTTTCAAGGAAGTACAAAGTCTTGTAGGGCTATTAAACTTTGCCAGCTTTCCAGTGCCAATGGGAAGGCTTCATTTTCGTGCTCTGCTGAACTTTCAAAACCATATTTTGAAGTCGAGACCACAAAAGTGGTACCCCATTCCATGTCTGGTGAAGGAAGACCTCAGATGGTGGTTGCAAAACTGCCAGTATACGTCTCTAATTCATGTGCCTCCACCGACACATTTTATCACGACAGATGCATCAGATGTTGCATGGGGTGCTCAACTCGACAATATTCCCCTGTCAGGAAATTGGTCACAAGCAGAAAAGACATTACATTGCAATCTGAAAGAGATGATAGCAGTATTAAGAGTGCTAGAGGACAACTATCAGTACCTGAGAAACTCGACAGTTTTGATCCAAAGCGACAACAAAACCGTGATATCGTACTTGCGCAACGAGGGCGGTACGAAGTCGAAAGCTCTCCTAGACTTAACGTACAGGGTTTATCACCTGCTCCATCAAAACCAAATTCGTCTGAATTTATTTCACATACCGGGGAGATACAATTGTCACGCAGATCACCTTTCGAGAAAGCTAGAAGTTCCAGAGTGGCACCTGACACCGGAGATAACTCGAATAATTTTCAGAAAGTGGGGCACACCGGAGGTAGACCTATTCGCATCGGCGAGGTCGCGAGTGGTCCCGGTCTATGCATCTCTCGATCTGACCGATCCCCATGCTCTGTTCCACGACGCCTTCTCCCGGAATTGGAATTACAAACTGGCGTGGCTGTTTCCGCCGCCATTTCTTATACCAAAAGTATTAGCCCACCTCAACCAGGCGATGGGCTGTTTCCTACTGGTAGTTCCTCGTTGGGAACGAGTATTCTGGCGAGCGGACATCAAATCGCGTGCCCTGTCAGCCCCATTCACACTGTTGAGACTCGAGCAAGTGTTAGTAGATCTATCGACAGGCAGGCCTCCACCCAATGTTCACGAGATGTTACTGGAAGTTTGGAGAATTGGGGGTGGTCTAGGAGTTTAGTTGGTTGGAATCAGAGCCAGATGGAACTTCTGCAAACGTCTTGGAGGCCATCTACGCAAAAAACCTATAGCGTGGCTTGGAGACGATGGCTTGAATGGTGTGCGAGTTCTAATATAGAACCAAGTAGTCCCACTGGTTCTGATCTAGCGAAATATTTGGCAGATTTACATATATCTCAGCAGCTGTCATACAGTACGATTTTATTACATAAATCCGTGGTTTCTACTCTCTGCCATCCGGAAAAAGCTGGGATATTGAGTTCTCACGTATTAGTTAAGCAGATATTGAAATCAATAGCGTTAAAAAAACCTGTGTTACATAAACCTCCTATTTGGGACCTCAATGTTTTAGCAGATTATATGGGAAAATACACTGTTGATTTTAGAAGTGTTTTTCAAACATGTAGACATACGGCAGCGTTGCTAGTTATGTGTTCAGGGCGAAGAATTCACGATCTAACTCTGCTGAAAGTTGATTCTGATCACTGTGTTATATCAAATGATTCAATAATTCTTTGGCCCAGTTTCGGTTCAAAGACCGATTCCCATGATTACAGACAATCGGGATGGAAATTAAAATCTAACACTGCGAATAAAAATCTTGATCCAGTTTTTTGGCTTAATCATACAATTTCCTTACTAGCTGAAAAGCGTAGAGACACTAAATGTTATAATCTGTTTCTTAATATAAGAGGCGATGTGAAACCTGCATCTCGCACTGTTATAGCGGGTTGGATAAAAACATTATTAGTGGCAGCTGGAATATCAGCTACCCCGGGAAGCATACGTTCAGCTTTAGCATCACGAAATTGGCTAGATAACTATACTATGGATGACATACTCTCCAGGGGTAACTGGCGTTCGGCTAATACTTTTTGCAAGTTTTATAGGCGTCAAGTTAATTCTGCCCGTCCTGGTACAAGTGTGCCTGTGTTGTTTAATCCTGTTGATTAATTTCAGAGTAAATAAGAATTGTTTACTTAACTATCTCGCAGTTTTAAGATTATAATGCGTTGCGGTACATAATCTGGATCTCTCTCTTTAAAGGAGATTTACCTTTGTAGTCATCAGATTCTGTTAAATAAAACAAAATTGATAAAATTACACAATATTATTATTTTTTCCATTTCACATTTTATTTGATCACATTGGCGTCTGTCCTCTTTTCAAGGTCACCAGGCGATAACAAACACGTCTCAATTAATTCGTAAGCTTCGTATAACGGTCAAGTCAAATTAATGAAAGCGTTTTACCTACCAATAAAACGCTAATTAATTTACTTACCTTATACGAAGCTTACGAGTGATCTCTGCCTGGTTTAATTTCGACTTAATGAGCACGCAAACGAGCAAAGTCAACCGGTAAAATTTTGAAACCAGTACCGACCTGCCTGGTAAAAAGAGACAGAAAAACGGGCAAACAGGGTAGAAAGAGATAGAAATATTAGGCGGAAATGACGTGCCTCTCTCAATTAATTCGTAAGCTTCGTATAAGGTAAGTAAATTAATTAGCGTTTTATTGGTAGGTAAAACGCTTTCATTATTGTAAAAAATTTATACTTTTGACAAATAGGGTCTATGGCGGCATTGACATTTTTTTTTAACTTTCACATACCACATAGTGTTTAATAAAGAAAAATGGCAAGAAAACTTATGAACATCTAAAAACTAAGTAGAGTTTTGCAAAAATGTTAAAAGAAAAGAAAAAAAAACTTAGAAACCGGTTGTGTTTTTTTAAATTGTTTTACCGAAAATTCAAATCATTTATTTCCTCACAAGTAATGGAAATTAACAGACAAAGAGACGAAAAGTTTGAGCAAATACGTATACTCTTTTATTTCTACTATTTCTTGCTAAGCTCTGTATGAAAATCATAAATGTTCGTACTTTTGTTATATTTAATAAAGCCTTACACTACTTTTTTATACGTATAGCCTATATACGTCCCACTGGAGGGCACAGGACTGCTCTCAGGGAGAGAGTATGGGCTGTTAACACTTACAATAATGTAAAATGTATATCTATCTCTCTCTCTCTAACTTCTAACTGCCTACGCACATGTCCCACAAATTCCAATAATTTGCAACAAAAACCAATTTTGAACCCGTAGTAAAACTGCGCCACCTGCGCCCGGCGAAATAAACGACATTATTACTCTTTTAGTAGGCTAGTTTTCCTAGAGTATTACACCATTTTGGAATCTTGGTTAGTAGCGCCAACTTTTAAAAAAAACTTGCCTTAGTAGTCTCTATACTTTTTTACACTACGATGAGTGAAAGTGGTGTTGGTAAAAATTATAAGAAAAAAAAATTTTGATTGAAATTTGTGTAATAAAATTTTAAAGGTTGTGGTAAATAGCAGTGTTACTTAGGTAGCAGATACAAAAAAAATTAGAAAACTTTAACAAAATGTGGTCATCCTAGTTAAAATATAATAAGGGATGTCCATTTTCGAAGGATTTAATTTTTTTTTGCAACTTAAAAAAAGATAAGATAAGATAAGAATATTCTTTATTGTGTACCGGAAAAAATGTTACAGAAACAGCAATGACAAAAGAAAAGATGCAATTGGTGGCCTTATTGCTAACAGCAATTTCTTCGATCTTTTTTTTCTAGAGTAGTCATGAGCAGGTGCACAGTCTGGTCCTCGCTTATCGTTGAATTTTGGGACACGTTGCCCAAAACATCTTTTGATAAACGTTACAATGTGCGAGCGAGACAGCAAGCCAGACATAACAGTAGCCTCGGAGCGGTGGTAGCGGAGCGGTAGAACGCCGGCTTCTCATTCCGGCAGTCGTGGGTTCGAATCCCGGCATGTACCAATGACTGTTTTCTAAGTTACGTACATTTGTGAAGTTATAGTAGCAATACCACTCCCTAACGATGAAGGAAAACATCGCGAGGAAACCCTAGTGTCTGAGCTATTTACATACCTCTAACTACGTGCAACGGCCCAACTAGTCGACCTGGAACTAGAACAGCAGCCTCACAACAGTCCAACACTTCACTTACAGAGCGGCGTTCCAAAAAAAGCGCGAAGCTCCACTTTGCGTGCGGCAGCCGCGGCGCGCACTGTCTGTACTCGCGCACGCTGTTCACGATGCGCACGCGCTCGCCGCGCATCTGGATCCACCTGATGTTCCTGGCGCTGCAGGCCCGCTCCGCCGCCGCCCTCAGCTCCAGGGACGCCTCCGTCTCCAGCCTCAAGCACTGCTGGGACATCCTCAAGTGCGAGAATAAGACGTTCTTGACGCTGGTCACGAGCGCCTTTCCTGGCTTGAAGGTGAAATTAGAAAATTTTCGAACTCTTTGTTTTCAGATACCTTACCTTGCAGTGTTGATACAACCTAATGCTAGAACTAGTTTATCGAAGAATGTTTACAGGTAGGTAGAATGGCACAAAATATAACTTCATAAAGTAACTGTTCCCACACTAGGCACAGCCGTCGTGGGCGACGGTTTTAGTGTTGTTTAACAATGAGTGTGGCGTGTTCTTGTTTAAATTAAATTCTTGTTTAAGTTATTTTATGTATAAAAATCTAATCCATAAACCAAATGAAAAATAAACCTAAAATAAGTGAAATTAAACTTTTAAAATATTTAGAGAACATTTCATCTATACTAATAATAAATCTGTAAGGGTCGGTCATGGAGTAAGTTAGTTTGTTTTCAGAGATATTGTGTTTATAGGCTCAATATATGATACTGAAACTAATTTCACGAATTTTAGAATTTTTTTCTGTATGTGTGTATGTATGTATGTATGTTCCTCCATAACTCTTAAACCAATTATCCGAATTTGATGAAATTTGGTATAAAAACATATAGACATCTGGGACACAGGATAGGCTATTTAAATTCTAGCTCCAGTTATGATAGGACGTGGCCCCCATACAAATGCTGCTTCGTAAAAATCGAAATGTACGCGAACGGAGTCGCGGGCACAGCTAGTTTAAAATATATTTACGTGTTGAGCCCGAGTTAATTGTGTTTCGTTCGACTCTTTGTTCACGCCTGCGAGATTACTGATGGTAGTTTTCTACAGCGTAAGGTCCGGCGAAGGCTGTTAACGCACAATATACAATAACTTATTTTTTTATAACAATGCATCTATCTTTCTGATCAGCGCATAAACAGAGCCCACTGGCCTCTTATCTTTCACGCCAACCCATCCGGTCCCTAAAATACATGATACGTCTTTATATTTGGTGAGTCCGTGTGGGGCTGGATTAATACTAGCGTCACTCCATTTCCTTCCGTGGATGTCGTAGAAGGCGACTAAGGAAGTCAATTGCCAGGAGACGGGCAGCAGCGTCTTCCTGAGACTCCAACCGCATACTGCGATCGCCAACCCGCCTGGCAACCGTGGCGATTATGGCAAAACTCCTCATGGTTATAAAAACCACGAAGGAGGCCTATGTCCTGCAGTGGGCGTGAAATGGCTGATGATGATGATGATCTATCTTTCTGATCAGCTCATAAACAGAGCCCACTGTTGGGCATAGGCCTCTTATCTTTCACGCCAACCCATCCGGTCCCAAACAATGCATGCAATGCAATCAATCTTTATTAATCTAATATTTGGTACCGTCACACTATTTGCTAGCGCTCTTTCGAATAGAAACCGCAAACGCTGAAATAGTACAATTGTCACACGCACAACTGCGTCAGGTTTTCTCGGCTACTCCTCAGAGCCTGGAAAATGAGATCACATGAAAAATTAGAAAATTCACTAAAGAATTAAGGGGACTGACATAGCATATAAGATTAGCAAGCTGAAGTGGCAGTGGGCTGGTCACATATGCCGAAGAACACGAACTAGCAAACGCAGCGTAGGACGCCCACCAGCACGCTGGACCGACCATCTGAGGCAGATTGCTGGCGGTGTCTGGATGAGGATGACCGAGGACAGAAGGAAGTGGCGTGCCTTGTGGGAGGCCTATGTCCAGCAGTGGATGAGGGCGGGCTGATTGATTGATTGAAATCATTTACATTCGCCACAAAAAGTGTGTGTTGGTTGTTTGTCCCAGGAACAAGAGATGCTTCTGAACGAGCTGCGGTCGGCGGGCTTCTTCGACGTGTTCGAGCTCAACACCGCCGGCGCCGGCGAGATCCCCGCCAACCCCGCGCTGCAAGTGAGCAAAATACAAATACAAGATTTATTTTATTTCAGAAAAGATATTAGCAGATTGACACAGCACCGCGTCGTTCATATTGAAAATGTCACATGTAAAAAAACGTTTTTTTTTTTATCGAAATTGTATAAGAAATTGATTCTGTCACACGTGCAAGTCATCTTATTCCTCGGTCTGAATGGCTGTGTATAATATTACGAATTTTTTTTTTTCTAATTTACAAATTTTCATACTAGGTATTTCGATAAAAAAAAACAAAAATCGAATTTTTTTGACATGTGACATTTTGCAATATGAACGACGACAGGTTGCCTTATTACAATAAGAGTAAGTCAAAATTGTACAATGAGTTTTTCTGTGGCCCCACACTAAGCAAGCTTGTATCGTGGGTACCAAAAATAGATTTTCAATTTAATTAAGGAATTTGGGATATTAATAATTTGATACTAAATAAAATTTTTAGGCTCGTCCCAAATTGCTTGTATTTTAATAGTTTTTTAAGAAGAAATTACAAAAGGTTGACAAAAGTTGCGTTGTATTTATACCATAATGAACGTACCGTTGGCCGCCGTCTGTACGTTTAGGTTAAGAAATATCTGTCTAAATTCCTTTTTTATGTACAATCGAAAAAGTCACAATAAATTAATAAAAAAAAACAGTTTTTTGGGGTTTTACAGGTTTCAAGAAATGCAAAAAATTAAGTTACTCTAATGATATACAACTTGTGAGATTAAATTTTTCCATTCAATTTCAATGGTTTAATTGCAAACAGGCGAATAAACAAAAATCTAACTTTATAGATACTCAATTTTTAATATACTAGTCTATGGTAGACTTTTCCACAGACTTTGTACAGCGTTTATGGAAGGAAATCGTGTTTTTGTAAATGACACGGATAGTTTCAGTCCTTCGTGTACTTATACAGGAGCTTTAGACATTTCCACGGGAGGATTATGGAGGCATAAAAGTAAGAAGGACAGAAAGAAAGAAAGAGGATATTTATTTAAATTGTCACAGAAACAAAGTAAACATAAAGGTACACAAACAAAAGACACGAACGTCAACAAAACAGAGATAAAACAAAACAATCGTGAAGAGAACATCTGAGGCATATAGAGTCAAAGGCAGCCGGGTACCATACAGTAATGTATGGCACCCAGCCACCTCGGACCCCGAACCCAAAGTAGAAAATGACTGTAGAAATTTAATTAAATGAAACGCTGCGAGCTAAACGTCATGACATCACTAAACATTTAAAAATTCGAATCGCCATGGTGATGGCAGGGGCAATCTTACAACATAATGGCTGACGGCTAATGGCTGAGTTTTCATCTGTTCATGAATATTTGAATTTAAAATTAATTAGAAATTTAAAATTTTCAAGTTTTGTAATTTTTGACACTGAAAAAACAACACTTTTCAAGGTTAAGAAGCCTTTGCACACCAGGTTTTATGCGCTGATCACTCGCGTTTTAGATGAGCGCGTTCTGTGCGCGTATTAACAGACAAACACAAGGATCGTGTGCCAAGGTTACAACGAGCTGGCGGTCTTGCGTTTGCTGCGCGTTCAGAAAACGTAGTCTGCAAAGGCCGTAAAAAACAATTATTAACAATTGAAGACCTTTTTTGTGACATAATTTGATCTTCAATCAGTTCTAAAAATTATACCAAATGTTAGGTATCCACAGCAACTTGTGACCTGTTAAAAAAAAAAGATTCGAAAGTTGACGAAGCGAAAGTGATGTGTCAGGATCGTGGCAAGTGGCAGTCCCTGGTCTCTACATACCCCTCTGGGATACAGGCGTGAGATTATGTATGTATGTCCCAATACCCTAATGTCAGGTGACGTGGGGCTGTTTCCTGTGCAACCACCCGGACCGGGCGGTGGGCTTCTTGGCGGCGGACGGGCAGCCCGTCATCGAAGGGCAGCTCAAGGAGAAGAAGGGACGCTGGCGGCTGTTCAGACGCTGGCGCACGCGATACTTCACGCTCTCCGGCGCGCATCTCAGCTGCAAGGGCTCTGTGAGTCGATTCTCTCGAGATATTTGCTGATAGCTTTGCGTGTCAACATGACATGTCAACTCTGTGCGCGCACAATAAACTCCGTCATTCCTTCATCGCGTAAGCAAAGTATAACACATGACATACCATAAATACAACGTCCGACGAAGAACAGTCGGACCGGCCGTCCCCAGGCATACGATCTGCCTGGCGGGAAATTTCCCTATAATTGGCGCACGCGATACTTAACGCCTTCCGGCGCTCATAATAGCTGCAAGGGATCTGTGAGTTGAGTCCCTCGAGATATTTGCTGATACCTTTGCACACAGAAATACTTAGCATGTCTGAAGGAATGTTGGTGGCTGTTCATTAATGCTCTCTGGTGATCTCAGCTGCAAGGGCACTGTGAGTGGATTCTTACGAGATATTTGCTAGTATAAAAAATAAATTAAAAAGAACATTATTGAAATGTAAAAATTAGCTTGAATGATAAAATGTACCTTGCAATGTACGGTTCTCTAAACTTCTGCACATAGAAAGATATTTGCTAGTATCTCTACACTTCTGCAGCGTGTACCGATTACTGTCTTTTGGGTTTGGTTTGTTAGTAAACTCTTTGTTATTCCGAATTAACTTTTACGTATTTTATTTTTATCTTGTCTGGTAAATAAAAAAAGTTTGGGGCCCGCCGGCCTAACATGACAGGCGTTTTGTCTGAGCTTGACATCACGTTTTCCGTATAAAGTTCTCTTGAGCAGACGCAGACAGGTGCAAAGTCTATGCCTGCCAGGTTTCTATGACGGGACAAACGATATCTCGACTATAATAATCACTCACAATTTCCAGAGCGGCGGCGAGAGCATAGACATCAACCAGATCCGCTCGGTCAAAGTGTCCCGCGGCGCCCGCAACATTCCCAAGGCGTTCGAGATCTTCACGGGCGACCAGACGCTCATTCTGAAGCCCAAAGACGGGAAGAACGCCGAGGAGTGGGTGCAGTGCCTCAGTATAGCAGTGGCGCACTCGCAGGCGCGGGACGTCCCGGCCAAGTCCAACAGTCTGCCCGCTCGCGGACTCACCTTGAAGAACTTCTAGACCGGCCCCCGTACTCTCCGCGTTGATTTGGCCAGTCAAGAAAGCTCGGATGAACGAGATTCATGAAAATAAGGATCAGGTTTTCGGTGCTTTATAAAGTCATTTGTCGGTGACTGGTGTTATTTATAAAAACGCTTTTTCGTAATACACCCTTTGAATGTAGTTTGTGTTGGTAGTGCCCTTTACGACAGACTATTTAAAATGACTATTTAAAGTGTGATAGAGGAATCGTGTTTTTATAAATAACAGTGTACAAGTTTAAGTGGATGGACAGAAGTAAATTCAGCAGGGCCTGTTGAACTGCCCCTGTATCCAGCCTTATATCGAGCGACATAATAGCGCTAATTTGCATCATAAGATATAGAAGAGATGTAAGAGCGATATACCGCCCTTAGTACCCGAAACCGACGTGCGTTCATGCAGCGACTAATAAATGTTGATGGTTTGTTAGGATCGTGGCAAGTGGCAACCCTGGTCTTTGCCTACCCCTCCGGAATAGAGGCGTGAGTTTATGTATGTATGTTTTATTGCGTGATCGCGCTCGATATTGTGGTCGTATACTCGGGCAGGAACGTAAATGTATGCCGAAAATTACGTTCTGTTTTAGCGTACCTACTACAACCTTGTACCTGGTTCACTAACTTCAGCCGCGTAATCTCGACATAGTGCGCTCGTGCACTAAGGTAGTTTTTTTTATGATGAAAGCATTTACTGGGTTCTTGTTTCTGAATTACGCACTTAAGTTAAGCTCAATATAGATATGATGAATAAGGGGGCAGAATACGGTACTAGTGACGTGGAAAAAGGTAAGAAAAATCGTGTTGGAACTGACTGGGTTTACATAGGAGCAATTTTTTTTGGTTTTACAAAAACATAGGGTGGGTTTTCAGTCTTTTAATGACCTCTTTTAATTGACAAATTAAGTCAATCTCTAGATACGGCCAATATAATCACGGTTGATGTTGGGGCCAAGTTAGGTTTATGTTGCCTAAGCTACTTACACAATGACGTTTGCAGTGTATTCGATTGACCAAATGAGCATGCGGTGAAAATACTTAAAACAAACCATATATTTGGTACTAATACTTAAAGACAAATAACAGACTGCCAAATATTGGACTGCATATTAATAGACGGATCTCATGTGTGCTAGAGATAGTCATCTAATCGTTTAGATAAATACATAAACTAATATGTGAATGCCATATGAGATTCAATACATACTACGACTGACAATATTATATAGACTTTCCGCAATGATGTGCATTTTTTGTGATTAGATTGCTAGCAGATTAAATGAGATTTATTCACGGGATCCCGTCCAGTGACGCGGGGAACAAAGAAGCGAGTGAATTCCAGCAAACAGAACGACCGAACCTATATAGTATAGGTTATAAAAACATTCACTTTGCTGGAATAAATGCATAGTAACTACGTCTCATTTTGGTCCTTTTTAACAGAAAGTCTGGAAAACTGACCAGAGTAAGGCCGACTTGCGCCACTTTCTTAAATGTGGCTTAAACAGCATTTTAATAAAATTCTTCTTCATACAAAAGTCGATTTAAATGGCGACTTAAGTGACATTTAAGACGTGGTGCAAGTCAGCCTAAGACTCGAAGCAGTATTCACGTTTCCCTAGCTTTCGCTCGGTCCTAGTCTGTTCCCTGCAGAAGACAAGCCAAACTAGTTTATAAGTGTTTGAACTAACAAGTGCTCACTGATGTGTTTATAATTTATCACATTCCCTAATGCTTAGTCATTGTTAAGGATAAGTAAAGCTTTTTTTTAAACATTTTTATGTAATGTAATTCAATTTGATCGTGCCTTAATCATTAGTGTGATATATGAAATACAATATGATTGTGTTTAGGTGTTTAAAAGTACAAGTTTTGTTTCTTTTCGTTTTGACTGGCTCTCTGATTATTTATTGCAGATGCTTTAGAATAGTTTTGTGTAAGTTCACTACAATTTGGCTTTATTGTTTAAAAATAATTGTGATTGCGTATTGACATTCCGGATTAGTTAAATCCTGTAAAATTATATGAGAAAACGAGTACACTAGGGGTGCTACACTGTCTTTCTTTTTAAAATCGAATGACATTATGAATTTAATGCAGCCTTAACCATATAATGAAGTAATAAGGTTCATGTTCAATAAGCTTACGATAAACAGCTTAGTAAGGTTTAATTCGTTTTGTTGGTTAACACAGGTCTTAGTTCCAGTGTCGGCTGCAAGTTCACTGCGCTGATTGTTTGTTGTATCTTATCTACCTACCTGTCACTGTCACCAAATAATTCGTGTTCATTGGTTAACCAATTCTTTATTTCTTTGTTATTGAATTACTGTAGAGCATCTCCTGTTACATTTTGTGAAACTTTTGTTAGTTTAGTTTGTAAATGATCGTGGCGTCCATTAGGTTTTATCGAGTTAGTGCTTAGAGTACCTTTCCAAGTGACTAATCGCCGGTTTCTGAATTGAGAGTTTCACTAAGTAATTACTTAGGTATCCTTCTGTCTCGTTCTATTTTTTTTTTGAGAAATCTGAAGAAACAATCTTCTTTTTATGGTGCCTCCGACTAGCACAGGTTGGCAATCAGCTCCGCATATTTATTTCTATTTCTCTCTTGCAAGGCGGAAGAGCTTGGCGATTCCAGTTCACTCCCGTAGGTTTTTCAACCAGGATTTCTTTCTTCGTCTTTTGCCATCGACTTTTCGCATCATTATGAAGAGACAATACTGGTAGAGAAATTTTTAGTTCAGAAACCGGCGGTAAGTGTATTTTGCACTTGAGAAACAACGACAATATGAAATGGCAGGTACACAAATAGCCAAAAAGATAATCTTGATCTCGAGTACAATATTCACTTTGGCATATATTACAAATGAAATGTCTGTACAGAGATTAATAATGTTTGCAGTAGTTGTACCTGTATTTTTATTTGTACAGAGAGATTTGATTGAATTCAAATAATTGTAATGTAATGTGTTATACAGGAAGACAAAACAATATTTATACATTTTTTACACATTGTTAAGTTTAAATGTTCAATTACTTAAGTTTATCATAAAAATATTAATTTGGTGCTAAATGGAGTTATGATACTTAGCTGTAGTTAATTCACATAATCTTTAGTTAGTTACCTTGGTCATGTTAAAAATGTAGACAACCTTTTTCGTGTAAAAGGAAGAACATGTAGGGTAGCTAACTAATTAATAACATCAGTACTTCAAGAATAACTTAAAGGCTGACTAATTTATACAGTAAAAATATGGCAGCTGCTTTACATATACTGGATTTGGGCGCTTGTACTTATATACTGTTTATCAATATATAATTCTGTTTATACAACTCGTGCTTTTAAATTATATGCCCAGGTGTCATACTACTTAGCTGCCTCTTGAAACCAGCGTTAGGTTGAATCGCTGGTCGTTTACCTTTGACTAAATTATAAGCATTATGAAATTCCATATTTTTGTACTGCATCAAGTAAGCTATGGCTACCATAGAAGTCCTTGAAACTCCCGCATTACAATGCACTAGGACACTCTCTTTAGATTTTATAGCTTCATGAATATAAGGCAAACTCTCCAATAATATAGGTTGTACATCAGTTTCGGGTAAATCTAGACAAGTAACATGTTTGTGGCTAATATCTTTGGTATCTATGTCTATTCCTAGACTAAGAACCCGTTTTATATTATATTTTTTAAGTACTTCATCGCTAGCACAGTCCTGTGATCCTATGTATAAGAATGTCACAATTTCAACAGGGATGTCATCTGGTTTTGTGTCAACAACAAAGCCGTAAGCACTTGGGGCACATAAAGTCTTCAGATAATTTCCTTTTTCATCCACTCTACTCTCTATAAACCTCTGTCCATCAGCATTTGTCACTACAGTCTCTGCTGATTTCAGTTTGTCCTTCCGTTTCTTCAACTCATTTAGAAAACTCATATCTAAAACTTGTAACAATTTTTTTCTGAAAAATTTCTAAGCACAATCCTCTTTTACTTCTTTTATATCATTATTTGTTCTTTCACTCTCTCTATAAAGGATGTCCTCAGGATCATATTCGACATTGCACAAGTACAGCCCATCCGGTGGTAATGTCTGTATGAAGGAGTGCCATGAGTTCTTTGAGGGGATTTGCAACATAAGCTGAATGTCTTTAGGTTCTAATTTACCTGTGCCAACACTGATTAGAGTTCCTAGCATCCGGCGAATCTGGAAAATAAGTCAATAATTAGTTAATAGCTGTCAGATTGTACATTTTCTAAAAAAAAAACCTTTGCGTCCACATCTTCTATTTATACAATCTGATTAGGTACCGTAATCAGTGATCGAACTGATGCATGTCAATCCGTTTTAATGGAAGATATCTTTGAGAACAGTCATCAAACTTACTTGGTTATGCACAAAGGCTCTGCCATGTACAGTGATGTCCCAGTAGTCAAAGACTCCCTCCTGCCGGCTTGTATAGCTGGTGACTTGGGGTCGGCCCGGCTGTATGTCTATGGAGTGAATCAACCGGCGGTTATGTTTGTGCTGTTGTAACTTGTCAAACTTCTTGAATGTGGTGAAGTCATGGACACCCACCAGGTATTTTGCACCCTCTTTCATTCGCTCAATGTCCAGTTCAGGTACTCTGCAATTTTACAAAGAAATATAATGATATTTTGTTTTCACTAGTTGGAAACCGATACAACCATTAGTGACCCGTAAAGATACTAAAAAAACAGGGGTTTACCATAGTAAAAGTTTCTTATTATGAAGTCTCACTTTTTGGCGACAGCCCCTCACCCCTTATGGGTCCAAGAGATTTGTAAGGAAAATGGTTATGAAGTTGGTCTTACCACAAC
Source organism: Yponomeuta evonymella (assembly GCA_963969515.1). NCBI lineage: Eukaryota > Metazoa > Arthropoda > Insecta > Lepidoptera > Yponomeutidae > Yponomeuta > Yponomeuta evonymella. Next base: position 19,787,607 of record OZ018346.1, on the reverse strand, counting down.
ATCATTGGTCATCTTACCTCATAAAGAAACACCTCCTCCATTCTTCCACTGGTATGAATGATGCTATTGAGTAATCTTCAGGTAGTGTAACATCTTTCTTTAAATTAGCGAGTCTGTGAAATTTAAATTATAATTTTAATATTGTACAAATAAGAAATTTCACTGCTTTAAATCATTCTGGGTCACAGTATACAAAATGATCAGTCAGCTGAGGAGCGGAACAAATAGATAGATGACACTACTGCACAACCAGGAGAAAGAATTACAAATAGTTTCTTATATCTTAGTGGCACACAATTGGCGGGCCTATACCAACAGACCTTTAAATTACTTTTTACCTGTACATGTAAGTTCTCGATTTTGCATTGTATCTAGCACTGAAATTGTCAGGTACTCGAAGACAATTTTTCATGAAAATACTGCAATTGTTTTTATAAAATGTCTTATTGCACTCATAGGCAATGTGCTCAGAGTCATAAAGTCTTGTTCCAAATCTTTCCAGGTCAAAGTGAGCGCTAGCTTTTAGTGCATGGACACCTCCATCTGTACTGCGAACAGTTAGAGCAAAGCAATAAGAAAAAGCACCATCAAGCTAAGACATTATATTAGGGGTTAAAGTATGAAATTGCCGTTTTATTGCAATAGGTTCTTTGAATTGACATAGAATCTTCATGGTTTGAGGTTTTCGAATGAAACTTTTTTCAAATGGTTTCTATGATGTTCTCTTTTTAAAAAATGTGAAACATTTGAATATCGACTTTCAATTGTTTTTGTTATTCAATTTAGACAAGAAAAATGGATACTGCGAAAATTCGAGTGATTATGAGGCACCCATTTTTCGAATTTTTTTATTTTATTGATTTGACGCAAGTGAGTCAATATTGTGGGTAAGGTAACGTTAAACCATGCCGCTAATTCCTGGGTAGTTTGACTAGGGTCGGCTTCCACTATCTCTCTTAATTCATCGTTATTCACCTGTGTGGGCGGTCTTCCTCGTGGCTCGTTCTTTAAGTCGAAATTTCCATCACGAAAGCGTTTAAACCAAAATCGCATGGTGCGTTCATTAGTAGACCCCTTTCCAAATACAGCATTGATATTGCGGGCTGTTTTTGCCGCGTTAGTTCCGCGTCGGAACTCGTATTCAAAAATCACTCGAATTTTCGCAGTATCCATCTTTCTCAATTCAATTCAATTCTTAATTATGGCTACCCTAAGGATTCTGCCAATGTCGAGTTTTGGAGATAGCAAGTTTTTTTTTTTTTTTTAATATTTAACAAAATCCCGTAAGTTAGTTGTGGTGATGTAGTAATAACAAAAAAGATAAAATACATAAAAAACCAGATACATTAGTAATTGTCTAAATTGAATAACAAAAACAATTGAAAGTCGATATTCAAATGTTTCACATTTTTTAAAAAAAGAACATCATAGAAACCATTTGAAAAAAGTTTCATTCGAAAACCTCAAACCCTGAAGATTCTATGTCAATTCAAAGAACCTATTGCAATAAAACGGCAATTTCATACTTTAACCCCTATTATTATGCGGTGGGTAACTACTTACCGGCTAGACAATGTTATATTTGGATACTGGAGTGGCTTTAATTTCAGCAGGGCTAATTCCAGCATGCCCTGTATGCTTTCAGGATCTGGATAATTTTTTCCTTGTTTGATCCACAGTTTCTCTGAAGACCTGAAAATTCATGGAAGTTTTGAACAACTTCCTAAATTTACCAATTGTTCTATTTCTGCGTCGATTGCGAACCTGAAACCGGTCCCAATGTATGAAAAAAACGCTAGATATCTTGCTTTCATCTGTAATAATTCTCTAGACCCCAGAAAATAAAATTAATGCACAAAAGCAATCGCTTTATTAGGTTATATTACGGTTCAAAATCAGCTCTGTCTGTCACTCTACAAACATGTTTTGGTTTGAAAAGTGTTTGGTTAGATTGCCTACGTCCGTTTAGATACAGCTACACTCAACACGCCACTGTCCGTACAACACACAAATGACTGGTGCACGACTGGTGTGTCCCGATCCTCAGATTTTATAGCTGTCAGAAACGATTTGTGCTTGTACTTCGAGTATACTCAAATAGCAAGAGGGTAGCTTGAGTGAGACACGGTACGATCGCGGCTTTCTCTAGATAATAGTGGAACGGACGCGCCGTACAACGAGTAATCATCTGTGCTTAAACGTACACAAACTGCAACAAGTGTGTGAGGGCCTAAGACTTTCACTTTGACATTAATGACGTTTCCTATAGCCTTCTCTTTCACACATGTTATTTTGTCGCCTGAAAATGGCCCAACGAACGTGGCATCTGTTGACTGTGATAACGTTAATATTTACGATTTTATCTCTCGTTGGCGATGTTCTTTCCTCATCTCCCGCGCCCTGGTACGAAAATCTGCCGGCCGTTACGATGGACTACAAGGTTCACCTAGACGCTGGCAAGGAAGACTGCTACTTCCAATATGTGCAACCGGGTGCTACATTTTACGCCAGCTATCAGGTAATTAGCTGCAAATCGACTAGTTTCGCATATGCCGCACGTTACTTTATCTTCAGGATTGTTAAAGCAATGACTTATCGTCGATATCGCTGTTTAGCTGCTAGTTTTAAGTCAAAATGTAGGTACCAACCTTCTCTCCCTCTGTTGTAGGTATTGAAAGGAGGCGACGGTATGTGTGGGTTTGCAGTGAGGCACCCTAACGGACAGATAGTGCACCCATACGAATGGAGGCAGAGCGCCGAGTACGCCGACCAGACCTCCACGGGAGGGTATTATGGCGTCTGCATTGACAACCAGTTCTCGAAATTTTCAGGAAAACTGGTCAATTTATACCTATCTGTTATAAGATACGACATGTGGGAGAAGTATGCGAAAGAAGTGGAGGAGCTTGACATGAACATTAAGAACTTTACTGTAAGTTTGTTATTAAATTTTATTATATTAGCATTCTTATTAGCCCCCATGGGATAGTTCCTGCATTGAGCTCCATGGAGAAGCATATTATTGTATTTCAGTCATTGCCATTTTGATTTAGGAGAAATGACACAGACTGGCTCATCACTAGTGTAATTTTGATAAGCCATTGGAGTCTCAATAAAAAACTACACATATAATATAGGTATCCAAGTGTATTGTAATATTCTTTTAGGATGTTAGTGATCTGTCCATTAATAGGCTTCGGGCCTTTTACAAACAAGTATTCATATTTATTTTGTATTTCCAGAATTCAATTCAGTTTGTGGAGAGGAATATAAATGACATTCTGCAGTACCAATATCATTCAAGAGCAAGAGAGTCGCGGGACTACAATCTGCTGCAAGACAACAATGTTTATGTGCTGAGGTAAGACAAAGTGCCCCTTATAAAAATACTCTAGCATAAATGACAACTCCTTATTGTACACTGAAAAGTATTTCAGTAATCTCTGGACACTACCAGCGAAGTAATTTTCTTGAGCAGAGATTACATTGTTCTTCTTTGCCTTCTATTTAAAGAAAATAGCACCAATTTCTAAATAAATATTTAAATATGTGTCAGTCTCATTATTTTTTAGAAGTCTGAAGGGTGGACAATACTTGTTTTTACTTAGTTAAATTATCAGTTCTGAAACCGATGTATACTGCCAGTTTGTAATTTTGTGTGTAAATCAGGGATATGTCTGTTTTATGCTTGCTTGTTGATAAGAAGAGAAACAAAGAAAAATAAATGTGTTATTCACCTTTCTAATCGGCATTGATTTCAGGAAGTGATAACATATCTGTTGTTGGCTCGTAATTATTGCTTGGTCTACAAAAAGCCCCTTGCTGTTATTAGTCATAGACAATTATGAGGAACTATCTCTACCTTTCTTTTTTTTATTTTATGGAGGTCAGTGTGAACTTCTGTAAACTCAGGGCTCTTTGCTAGAGTAGATCATATCACACCTGCAACTCACAAGAGTCCTGCATAATGACTGTTTATATTTTCAGGTGGTCCCTTATTCAAATCCTGGCAGTGGCGGCTACAGGGTGCCTCCAGGTGTTCTTTGTACGAAAACTGTTTGAGGTTAAAGAAAACTCATCGAAGACTAGAATTTGATCTGTTACAAGAACCTTATTTATTCTATTTGGTGACTATCATTCCTGTGCATTCTTCAGCTCTCAGACTTAAGGTTCAATTTAGTTTAAGCATGACACATTTTATACTTTTTTTACTAAATGAGATTGATTTTTTAACCATAGTGAAGTAAGAATTCTCACAGGTGCATTTATCTAAAAATAGATGAGATCCAAAAAGTTCCGATTTCCAAGCATCTCATGACTTTGTGCTGTAGTGTGTAAATTATTTTATAGTACATATGGTGCTACATTACCGCACTAGTGCGATAATGAGCACTTTACGTGCCTATGTCGAAACTTCAAAGGGCCATATGTACTATAAAACGTTGTACGATACACGTGCGAATAGGTAATTCGTAACTCGTGTCGATATAAAACACTCCCTTCGGTCGTGTTTTAATTTATCGCCACTCGTTGCGAATTTCCTACTTTTCGCACTAGTATCGTAATGTACTATTATGCCACACCTGGCCAAAAAGCGGGTTTTCCGCACGCTACGCGTACGGGAAAACCCACTTTGAGGCCAAGTGACGACATAAAATTGTGTACACAACACGGACTGTAAAATAGAAAGCCCTCTCTCGCATATTTATGACCCTCGCCTGCGGCTCGGGCCTTAAACTTCTGCGATATCGGCCTTTCTTTATTTTACGGGCCTAGTTGTGTAAATAACTATTATTTTTGAATGATCTGAGATTCTTTATTTCTATTGTTGATTTTTAAATTGAATGTTGAATTGAGGTTTTAAATGAATATTTTATAGCAATTAATATTGAACTATTAATATTTTTAAATTGTAATGATGGTATAGAAACTTGCGACAAATTAATAAATTACTATTTTAAGAAAATATACTATAGTATATACTTACTCCACTAATCCTATGGTAGCAAAAAGTAATAAAAACCGGTTTCAGTACAAGATTTATTTCGTATCTCTTTAAATAAAATAAGTCGAGGTCTGCTACTCCACTCCAGTTCCTATGTACATAATATAAAACAATAATTTATTCACTTATAGATCCAATTCTCCACTACCACACAGTGCAAAACTATAAACAGTATGGAATGTTTAAACTTCAATACTTGTTACATGAAATTTTCTATTGTTATAAAATCGAACACTTGAATTCTCACAGATAATAGTTATTGCATAAAATTGTCAACTTCATTTTAACTCGTCCGCTTATTATGACTAGTTTTTGAAACTGCGGCCAAGTCAGTCTAAAGTACATAAAAAATTGCTTACCAACTACTTGTGATTAACATAAAGTCTTACAACTAATCAGTAAGGGCTCGATAGACCGACGTCATACTGTACAATAACTCCTGTGAATCTCATACGTAACTGTACATTTCACACATTCTAATGTTACTCCTAAAGTATGAATAAGTAAATTACTCTTAGAGTTTCTAAAATTATACATTTATTTAATGGTTATTATAAATAAGCACCACTTTAAAATAAGCATAAGTCCGCTTTTATAACAGGTGTTAAGTAACAAATACCTTACAATTAATATTTTTCATTGTGCAGTAAAAAATCAAATCAGTTGGAGACATTATAATTAATTTTAAATTCCACTCAATAATAAAAAAAACTATTTTAGGACATTCTCTAAATACCTGAACGATGTTAGTGAACATAATCCTAATACTATACTTTAAAGGCAGTGTCTGGACGGACATACTAATTTAATTAAGTAATTGTATAACTTTGCACTAAAAGTTAATTATCCATAATTTTGCACCAAAATATATAAAAACTGTGTTATTACGAAAAAGTTCGTAGAAATGCCGCGCGGGGCAAACATTTACCAGATCACAATGCAAGTATACTTTCTAATATTCATTTTCTTTAAGATCGAGCCGCCTAGTCTTCACAATACTCTCCAAGTAAGTATAAAAGTAACAACCAAACAAATATCTATTCTATTTATTGTGGAAGTGGCAACAAGCCGATGTCGACAAATTCTGCCAAAGTTACGTCGTTACACGAAATTCGCAAAAACACTTTGATACTCGCGATTTCTTAGTGAAGGCTTCGTACTAGTATGAGCTAAATGAAGGTTCTAACTACAGCAATTCCCATAAACCGGCTCTACAAAAAAATCCTCTCAAATCTAAATGATAATGATTGCTTTCTTATAACGTACAGACAAGGCGAGAAGTGTGTACTGCTGACGTGACGTATAATCCATTACGCATCTACAAAATTAATCTGCGTCCTCGCATAATGGTGTGTGATAAAGGTCGCGATATTATAATAACCGTCAAAACAAACCACTTTCAAATGTCTTATATGGGTAGCAAGGTGTTAAAAACAAGCGGTGAAACTCGCGATAAATGAATGAACAAACGACAGAAGTAAAAACTTAGTTTCTAAACTGCCGCGTGTACGCGATTCAGGTCGTCACCGACCGACCGGAGCCGAGTATAACCGCTACAAAAATTCCTGGCCCCGGCCGACGAGGCGTTATGGCGATAGTAATCGGGCCGCCCCCGCCCGTTGTAATTTGGATCTTATCACGTAGGCAGAAACGGATGTTATGTTAAATATTATTTGAGAAAAGACGATCAGAGTGGACTTATTCCGCTGCCTATTTCTCCATTACAAATCGACCCGATGGCAGGTAACATTACATTGTAAGCATATACACTCAACACCCCGGGGCCCTGTTTCATAGACCTACAATTCAAGGTTTTCTATGACAATTCGATGTACATTGCAAAGTCGATTGACCCACAGACAAGTAGGGAGGCTCGACTAGGCATTGCCCATCAAATTGTAATAATAACTGTGATTTGTAATTTTATGAAACGCGGCCCAGAAGTGAGTTCTTTACGTTGAAAACAAGCGAGTGGGACCCCCCCGTTGTGTCGGGTTACACGGCCGTTGATTGAACGTGAAACGTCCATAAGCGTTAATTTTTTAGCTCAAACTGCTTAATGTGTTATGCGGCACTGGTGCCATCTTGCGGCACAATTCAAGAGGATCCCGTCTACCCGAGACGATACATAAATGACACGACACGTAGTTGCAGAGTAACAGCCCTCGCCGAGGCGACACGCCTTCGTTGCATGCTGTTTTAGCAAGTGGACCCTGCTACCGAATTTAAACGTTAGACATTTAACTGCGATACTGTAGCGCCTCGGCGCCTTCGCTGACGCTCACACGGACGGATTTCACGTAAAAATGCGAAAGAGAACGGCATCCCCTTTGTGGTTCCTTGGTGGAACCTCAGGGTTCGCGGCAGTGCCAACGGCCTTCTCAAGACCATTGCCGACAAGGTCGATAGCCCTATCCTGGCGCACTGGGTTAAGCTTCATCTTGCGACATAGAGCCTGAGGGTGGCGGTTGTCATATATTTTGTACATTTTAATTTTTGTTATTATGCACTAAGAGAGCGATTTCACGATTGCAACTTTATTATTTCCTGAAAGTTTTATTATTGTTGTTTTTATCAATCGACATCGTAATTGGTAATTGACTTTTAATGTATGAACTGATTGACTAATAATTATATAAGAATTTAGTGAATCGGTCTGTGACAGTTATTTGTATATCTTTTGTTATTTTATGATCCTATGGATCTCGGTCTGAAAATAAATAATTTAATTAATTCCTTAATTAAGTCAACAACTTGAGATTTAAGATAGAGCAGGTGGTGTTCAGGCGGGCCGCTTGCGCTGGCCGAGGTAGGTGCCGGAGAGCGCGAGCAGGCGGTAGCGCTGGCGCAGGTTGCGCGCGCGCACGTGCGCGGAGGCTATCTCGACGGTGTAGGCGCCGGGGAACCAGCCCGTCTCGCCGTCGCGCGTGCGCTCGCCGTAGTACCAGCCTGGAGGTGAAAATATTTCACTATTTTCATAATATACATACATAAGCCGCCTATACGGGCCACTGTAGGGCACGGGCCTTCTCTCAGGGAGAGAATATGGGCTTAATCACCACGCGTGCCCATCGCGGATTGGCGATTTCAAACGCTGAGGTATGTGAATAGCTCCTCATCTCATCTCAGGTTTCCTCACGATGTTTGCCTTCATCGTTAACGAGTGCTATTGCTACTATAACTTCACAAATGTAGATAACTTAGAAAAGAAAGTCATAAGTACATGCCTGCACCAAAATCATAGGTACATGAGAGACCCAGGTATGTACCTGCATAGGTACATACCTGGGTCTCTCGCTTCCGAGTCCAATGTTCTATCTACTAGGCTACCAATTTTCATAATAATAATTCATGACGTTATTGCGACCATGTATGTAGTTGTTCAGATGTTACATATTTGATGTTTGTCTCATACGTGATCCCACTTAGGGCACAGAAACTTTTGAGTTGCAATATTAAAACTATAATAAATTTAACAATATTATTAAATAATATTTGTGAGGCTCGTGGTACAAAACAAATACCTTGTCGGCGTTTGCCATGGATACTTTAAACTTTTTCGGTGCTGTTTATAAGAACACAACTTCTTAAAACAGTCGTCAAATGCAGTTTGTGTAGTCTGTGGTAAAGGGAAAGACTCTTGCACTGTTCGAATGTAGTTTAAATACATATGGTAAAGGAAAATACTTTACCAGAAACTATTTCACTAGTACTTAAACAGTTTCATAATCATCATCATCAGCCCTTTGACGCCCACTGCAGGACATAGGCCTCCCTCGTGGTTTTCGTAACCATGAGGGGTTTTGCCATAATCGCCACGCTTGGCAGGCGGGGTGGCGATCGCAGTATGCGGTTGGAATCTCAGGAAGACGCTGCTGCCCGTCTCCTGGTAATTTATTTCCTTAGTCGCCTTCTACGACATCCACGGGAGGAAATGAAGTGACGCTATTCTTAATCCGGCACCACACGGAACAAACAGTTTGTCAAGTTATTAAAAAAAAAACACTAGAGGAGTGTTTTAAGGATATGTTTTAAAAAAAATTGTGAGTTGAAAAGAGTTTCTTGACCAGTTCCTATATTCTACATATTATGTTACTCACCAATAAGGTTCAGTATGGAATCAACCACTTGGAACTAAATTTGTCTTATATGTCTTGTGTAATATGTCCCTAAAGATTTAGTTTGAGTCATATAGAATAGGGACACAATAAAAACGGAAGAAGAAAACTATGCCTGCCAAGTTATTAGGACAGCTCCACATTTGCGCAGTTGTTTTTGGAGTAATCATATTATGTCACATCTTGCCTCTGGGATATACGATATCTAAGCCAAATCTATGGCTTCTATGTCCTCTCCGCGTCCGGCGTCTCGCTAATTCATAGAGAGTTTCATACAGAGTGTGTGAGGTGAGCGAGATTGTGCTGATATCTCTGGCACATAACACGGACGAACTTGCCTGGGCCGAGTTCCATAAAACTACAATTCGTAGTTTATTATGACAATTGGAGGCTATAAGACTGCCAATTGTATACCACTACTCAGATATAAGAAACTATTTGTAATATCTTTCACCTGGTTGTGCAATCTCTGTGTTGGTCTGCAATGTTCTCTATCTATCTTAGCAGAGTTAACCGACATTGCAATGCACATCGAATCGTCATAACAAACCATGAATCGTAGTTCTACGAAACAGGCCCCCGATAGGCGTGTCGCATCATATCTCTCGAGTTATCCGAGTGTGGGCAGCTCTCACCTTCGCAAGTCTTCCTCGTGACATTAACGATGTCTCCCTCAGTGAGCGCCAGCTCGTCGGGCTGCGCGGGCGCGTACGCGTAGAGCGCGGCCACCTGCGGGCAGTCCCAGCCCGCGTACACCGCCTCGCCGCCCGCCTCGCTGCACGCCGGCGCTAGGGCCTCGGACCAGCGGGACGCGTCCGTCTCGGACGGACACGACATTAGCTGTGGAAACATTCAATAATACAACAAACGGCGTACACCGCGGCGCGAGTGCCGCCGAGAAGGGAGGGGTGAGGTTTTTAGATGCAGCTCAGAAAGGTGCCAGTGCTTCGGCCCACCGAAAGGCAGCTGTCTCGGAGGGACGTCGGGTTAGGTCCCGCAGAACATGATTCGTAGGAGAGGAGCAGATTGAGTTAGGACTGCGTACACAATACTGTTATAACCGGTAGTTCGAGAGTTTGGGAGCATTGAGACCCCACTGTCCATCTCTAGCCCAGCCACTGACCATCTAGCCCGGCCACTGACTATCTACCCTGGCCAGTGCACTCACCATCTCGACGATGCGTCCCTCGTAGTTCTCTAGCAGTGTGAGCAGCAGGGCGTGCTTGGCCTGACCTCACCTAACCATCTCTAGCCAGGCCGTGGGCCATCTAGCTCGGCCACTGACCATCTAGCCCAGGCACTGACTATCTCTAGCCCGGCCACTGACCATCTAGCCCAGGCACAGACCATCTCTAGCCCGGCTACTGACCATCTAGCCCAGGCACTGACCATCTCTAGCCCGGCCACTGACCATCTAGCCCAGGCACTGACCATCTCTAGCCCGGCTACTGACCATCTAGCCCAGGCACTGACCATCTCTAGCCCGGCCACTGACCATCTAGCCCAGGCACTGACCATCTCTAGCCCGGCCACTGACCATCTAGCCCAGGCACTGACCATCTCTAGCCCGGCCACTGACCATCTAGCCCAGGCACTGACCATCTCTAGCCCGGCCACTGACCATCTAGCCCAGGCACTGACCATCTCTAGCCCGACTACTGACCATCTAGCCCAGGCACTGATCATCTCTAGCCCGGCCACTGACCACCCAGCCCAGGCAATGACTAGCGCAGCCACTCACCATCTCGACGGTGCGTCCCTCGTGGTTCTCTAGCAGCGTGAGCAGCAGCGCGTGCTTGGCCTGCGCCGCGCCGCCGTCGCTGGCGCAAACTTCCAGCAGCGAGCGCGGGCAGTGCTCCACCGCCACGTAGCAGTCCTCGCTGTTGGATTCGTGTCACATGTATTAAACGAAAATGGGCTTCCACAATGCTGTCCAAACGGAACGCAAGCGAAAATCGGACCAACCTAGGGCAATGCTCCCCCAACCCTCTCTCTCTTGTAATCCGCAAAAAATACATCATCTTAGGGACCATCCATAAAGTATGTCACACGTTAAGGGGGAGGGGGGGGGGGGGGGGGGCGGGGGGTCGACAAAGTGTGACATTGTGTGACAAGGGGTAGGAGAGGTCCTAAGTTTCGTGACGTCACAATTAAAAAATGTAATTAATAAATGATTTTAAAAACCTATTTAGAGGCTAAAAATTCCACCCATGCCGGGACTTGAAACCGCGACCTCTGACAAAGCGTGCCAGCGCTCTCCAAACTGAGCTAATGGGTAAGTGCAGGCATCCGCGAAATTTCGAAACTTTTTACAAACTTCTCTGTATTACGCAAAGGCAGCGACATCTGGCCGAAGTAATTTACATCACTTGCATGCAGCCCCGACACCCACTTTCCAGTTAGGTTTTACATCGGAATGATATCGCTGTACCTAGGTTTAAAATAAAAAAAGTTTTTTTTTGTCTCAGCTGGATTAGTGCAACAATAAAAAAAAGAATATAATCAATTAAATTTTTGTTTATTTTTATATCGAAGGGGCGCTCATACCAAATTTGACTGACACGTAACATGTTAAGGTGATAATGCTTACCCTTTCTTCTTAGTGATGACGAGCAGGTCGTTGAAGAGGAAGAGATGCAGCGGCACCTTCTGGAACTTCTTGCCGAAGGTCAGTTTCAGCTCGTCAGCCTTCCACACGAGCTGCGTCATCTCGCCCGAGCGCACCAGCCAGCGGACCGGCCTGCCGGACAGACATTTGCCGTTGGAAAAACTAGCGGTTCCTAAGCCGTTACGGCTATGCAACTAGTGATGGGCTGAGGAGGACGACGTTGTCAGATAATGTTCTCGAAAATGGGACAAGAGCTTAAATTGGAAAAAAAGTGTGAATTACTTATCTATATCTTTTTTATTATCTGAGACTCACATGGAAGTAATTTACTTCTAAAATACTCCTGAGTTGCCTCGGGTAGATGGAAATTGGTAAACGGCATTGTAAGTGCATTCGATAAGTGTTTTAAGGAGTCAAGTTCTTATTAACACTAAAAATATTTCTAATAACCTTCAACCAGACCCTTTCAGACTTTCAGAATAATATTGTTGTCGATGAAAACTGCGTCGTTTAGTAGACACACTAGAAAGTTACTGTAGTCATTGTCCAATAAAAAACCATATTAAATGAATTTTTAACGGCTCGCAAACAGAAAACTTACGAAGGACAAAGTATCGCTAACAGTAAAAACCTATTAATTATATATTATTCAATCGATAAAATTCGATAATATTTGTATGGATTGTCACCAGAGCGCCGCAAGCCATGGCAACCCTTTCACAGATATCAAAGGTTACTTTTTCTCTTAAAAAATCTGGTAGTTTCTGGCAGCACCTGCACTAGGAAACATCGTGCCACCAGATCCATACAATTACCCCAATTGTATTTATACATCTTATATTCTCTTCTGACACTCATACTAGGTATAATTGTCTCACTCATATGTTTTGTTTTCGCATGTTTACACAACTTACTTTCGGTCCCGTCTCCCACAAGCGGGTCCCAGCGAGGGGGGATCCCGGATGCTCGGCGGGAACTCTATGATTTGCGAGAGCCGGAACATCTCCTCGATCCGCTCCGTGTTCCTTGCCCCCTCGTTGCATTGGGAAACGAACTGCTCGGGAGAAAAATTATGTTAAATTCGGATTCCACAAGCTTAGGGACATTCCATCCTCGTCGCCAAATGTTAAATTTCGTTCATTGGAAGTTTTTTGTTATGTAGCCTATATACGCCCCACTGTAGGGCACAGGCCTTCTCTCAGAGAGAGTGACAGAATATGGGCTTTATTACCACGCGTGCACACCGCGGATTGGTAATTTCAAGCGCTGAGGTATGTGAACATCTCAGTCACTCAAGGAGATTAGGGAAATCTTATTTATTAATAGATTTACAATATCAGGAAAACAACGTTTATTTAAGCGGCAAGATACACATAGTATTTTTTGCTGTTGTCATTATATGCAGCTTAAGAACACAGACAACAATTTTAAAGCTCCCGAGGGTAAACCATGGCTGGTCGGGGAGCAGAAAATAAATTTTAAATAATTCCGATGGTTGAGCTCTGTATTTCGCAAAAGAAAGAGACAGTTGTTCCTGGGGCAACTGGCACCGCTTTTGTTTGTTTGTACAGCAACACAGCATTAGTTAATATCGGTCATTCAATAAATTTAAACAAGATGGCGGTGCCATTCATTAAATTCATGCCATCTTGTGCCGGCCAATCAAAGTCATGGCGTCTCCAAAACCCGTTTTGGGGGTCTTTGGGGCTGATCCGCTGATCGACCTTCTAACTTTATTGTGCTGTAAGCTATGGCTAGCCATCAGACCCACATGGTTCCGGATAGCCAGCGCGTCCTTACAACGCCAATACTCGTCATTGTTCTCATCGAGGTGTTTGAGCGCAGCGGCCACGAGCAGCGGTAGCATGAGGACCGGGTGCAGCGAGAGACTGCTATGCTGCCACTAGCTATACTATTAGTCTACCCAAATGCCCTAACCTACTCTTTTTCGTAGCATACCGATGACAAACGAGGTTCTCCATCCTAGTGAAAGATCAGCGTGAGTACCTCGCTGATAGATAGATCAGATACATAAATCATTTATTAAATTGCCACAACACACAGAGATATCAAATTAACAGCATAGTATGCTAACAGAATAGCCATCTACTGATGAACTGCACAGTAGCTTGTGGAATTCCTAATCATATTAAAGCTACACTACGAAATTATGCGGGAGCTACAAAAGGTAGCCGTTTAAACAAGATGGCGGAGCAAAGTATGTTTTCAAAATGGCTTTCTGATCAACGTATTGGCTTTTTTAGCTGTATCAATAAATCATAAGCTGGCCATAAACGTCTCGCTGCAGGGCTCATGTTTTCTCTCAGAGACAGATGCGAGCCCACCGCGAATTGGGGATTTTTTTGGCCTGTGACCAGCGGATACTCACATGGTTAAGCGTAGCCAGCGCGTCCATGCAGCACCGGTACTCCTCATCGTTCTCGTCGAGATGCTTGAGCACGGCGTCCATGAGCAGCGGCAGCCGCGTGACGCGCTGCATGGGCAGCATGAGGAACGAGTGCAGCGAGAGGCTCTGGCACGCCGGGTGCGCCTCCATACGCCGGAGGGCCGCCGCGAACGTCGGCCGCTCTCTGCGGGATACAACATTATTGTACTACCATCTGCGCGTTCGGTAGTTGGTCTAGCGGTATCATATGTACAATCATGATTTAGTCGTCATTCTTGGGACTCCCCAGACCCGCTGTATTTTTATTCACTGGCAATAAACGCACCGGCGTTTCTTTTCTTTCATAAAACAAAAAAAATATATCTTTCACTGAAGACAACTCGCATCACTTGCACCAAATGCACCTGGTTCCACACAAGAACTCTAGCGTTGGTCTAGCGATTAACACGCTTGTCTACCAAAACAGAGTCTGCCTGGTTACCATAGCACATACCCCGTGTAAATTAGGATTTGGGACCAAGACAAGCGAATGTTTTGTGTGTAGACAAGTTTTTTTTTATTATAGCACGTTTAATTTAAGAAAGCGGACTGAATAGCTATTGGCCATTATTCGCTTTGAAAGACAGACGGTAGCATTGTAGGAGCGAGAGGAAAATAGCTGCCCAGCCCCCTTCTTTAATTAAGTGTTACATTCAAAACTACATAGCATCTATGTTGCCACATAACATGTTTATAGGTTTATCGAAGTCTTCAACATTGGTAGAGCGCAAATTTAATAGGATTTATATTTATTATAATAAGGAATATATATTTTCTATAATATAGAAACATAAAAATTTGCATAATCTCATTGAACAAAAGATGTTGCCAAATACCAATCCTAATTGAAGCATCTCAAGAATTGCGCATTTACCTAAACATAAACAAAATTAACCTTAGAAATAACCCCGTGTTTTACCTGAAGGCTTGTAGAGCAGTTTCAGTACAGAAACAAAATAACCAGATAAGTAACATAACATGAACAACAACAGAAAGATAACTTAATACAAAACAAAAAAAAACATATATGCAGTGGTGTGTCTAACTTGCTACAAAAGGCACTTAGAAATAACCCCTTAATAAAGGCCTTAGAAATAACCCCGTGTTTTACCTGAAGGCTTGTAGAGCAGTTTCAGTACAGAAACAAAATAACCAGATAAGTAACATAACATGAACAACAACAGAAAGATAACTTAATACAAAACAAAAAAAAACATATATGCAGTGGTGTGTCTAACTTGCTACAAAAGGCAGCTGACTCAGCAGAATCTCTTACAGAAATAAGCTCGGCTTTGTACATGTTTAGTTATGTATGAAACGGGTGTAATCGCGATTGTTTATTAGATAAAATTTAATTACCTTAAATTCCCGACGTTTCGGCAACATTGCATGCAGCTGCAGCGTCCGCAAAAGAACCACTGGATCGGGCTACATCAACCGAAAATTCTCTCAACCGATCGACATTACCATCGAAGGACCGTTCGGGAAGCAATTGAATTTAAAAAAAATATATAGAATTTCAACGGAGCGGATGCTTTCAAGCTTTCGAGCACGTGGACTCCAGTGTTAAGCAAATACAAATCTCGTGCCTGATCACCGGACCTGTCCGCGGACGTAGTGAGTGTTGTGTGTCGGCTCGCTGCAAAAAACTGAGAGTGACTTGAGGGTAGACCACCTACCCTCACTACAACAATTGACTGTACTCGCCACTTCAGTCTACCCGTGATCACGGTAGCTGCAACGTTGCCGAAACGTCGGGAATCAAAGGTAATTAAATTTGACCTAGTAAATAATCGCGATTACACCCGTAACAAGAACACTAAACATGTGTATAACCGAGCTTATCTCTGTAAGAGATTCTGCTGAGTCAGCTCCCCTTTGTAGCAACATAGTCACACCACTAAAGGGTATCCTAGTTTGGGACCAGGTCGAGTGATTGTATTGCGTGGAATTTATTATTATTATTAATATATAACTTTGTACATGTTATTTCTTATATAATGTCCAGTTCAATGTTTCGTGTACAATAAAGTGTGATACCCAAGTATAATGTCGCGACCCTGTACTTTACCTGAGAGCTTGCAGCGCGCGGACCATGAGCGCCTGACTCTCGCAGTACTTGACGTAGACGGCGAAGTGTCGCTCGGCGTGTTCGCGCACGATGTCGCATATTCCCGTCAGCAGGATGTTCTCCTGCCAGCACTTCTCAAGCGAGTTCATGAGCAGCTGCGAGCACTTGCGGACTGCGGGCACACAGATACAAAATCGAAATGTTTTTATTCGGAGCAATTCCCGTACAAACGCAGTTTGGTTTTTGTTCACAAACATGCCGGTTCTCAATGACACTTCACCAATACGTTGAGAGGACACCAATCGAGGTTTGCTCGTGCTTACATCGGAGAATAAAGAAATAAAAAAGAGATTAAAACTTTTCGCAGAAACTATTCATTTTATTTCCAATTCTAAGCACGATCAAACCTCGATGTGTGTTCTCTAAATATGTCGTTTGTAAATAAAAACGAAACTACGTTTGTATAGAAATTGGTCCTTGAGTTAAGACTGAAACTGGGTGTCCATTTCAAAGTCTAGATCAGTTTGGAGAAAAAATGGATAAAAAAACATTCAATTTACCGCATTCAGCCGCGGGTCACCGGCCTAGGGCAAGCGTCTTACTCGTAAATAGGATATTCTGCATATATAATTACTTCATAAATTATTCACTAGTTACCTTAAGATGGTTTTGAATGGTCGCTAGTTAGCTTTTAGATGGTTTTTTTAGTTTACCATATTTACGTTTTCATTTTGAGGGTTCCGTACCCGAAGGGTGCCAAACGGGACCCTATTACTAAGACCTCTGTCTGTCTGTCACTAGGCTGTATCTCATGAATCGTGATAGCTAGACGGTTGACATTTTCACAGATGATGTATTTCTGTTGCCGCTATAACAAAAAATACCAAAAACAGAATAAAATAGATATTTAAGTGGGGCTCTCATAAAACAAACGTGATTTTTTTTTCAGTTTTTTCTCGATCTTTGTTTCTAATTTTGCACAGATAATGGTACGGAACCCTTCTTCTGGGAGTCCGACTCGCACTTGGCCGGTTTTTTTATTACGTCGTGGAAATGTGGAGCTGCACAAACAACATCGCATCTTTATATCTGCTCTGAAGCTCCACCGTGCAGCCTGCGGGATCTCATGTAGGCTTCAGCCAGCGCATTCGCAGCGGGGCATTTTTGGGAGCGAGATGCCCACGAAAGAAGATCATGTCGTGAATTAATTTTCTATAACAACCGGTCCATTAAAACAATTTCGAAAAGAAGTGTTGTAGGTCCAGCCAAAATTTTGTTTTATTTTATAGTATATACTATAGCTACCTATTTACGTTCCACAGTAAGGCACATGCCTTCTCTCAGAGAGTGTGAGGCTAATCACTACGCGTGTCCAACGCGGATTAGCGATTTTAAGCGCCGAGGTATGTGTATACTCAATGGCTGCTATCACCTACCAGGCACAATAGTAGAAAACAGCAGCTGTCTCTCGGCGCGCGGGAGTACCCTCTCCTCTCTAAAGGCGGGGTGCGAGATGAAGTGCGCTTCCAGGACGTTGAGCGAGTTGAGATAGGACGCTTCGGACGTCAGCAGCTCGAACTTGGCCTCCTGGAGGCGCTTCTGGGCCGGGGACAGCGAGCCTGGGAAGGGACATGGTTGGGTTACGATGTGAGTAAAGAATGAAGCTGGATTTGAGTCAGCAGCCAATTTGCCTGTAATAACAGTGTAGGTTATGGTAATAAATAATAATCTTCGTATGGGGCTGGACATAGACCTGCCTTAGGGCATGCCACAAGGACTGCGCCATAGTGGAGGGGCGCACTCTAGTGGAGCGGCGCACTATCACAATGGGTCGTGGCGCACCATTAACGGAGGGGCGCAAGCGCCCTGCGGTAAGCAATCGCTTTAAATCTATAGATTTATTGTTTTTTAGGGTTCCATAGTCGACAAGGAACCCATGTTTCGCCATGTCCGTCCGTCTGTCTGTCTGTCTGTCTGTCCGCGGCCTAGCTCAGAGACGATTAGTACTAGAAAGGTGAAATTTGGCATAGACATACATAATAGGGGTTAAAGTATAAAATTGCCGTTTTATTGCAATAGGTTCTTTGAATTGACATAGAATCTTCATGGTTTGAGGTTTTCGAATGAAACTTTTTTCATATGGTTTGTATGATGTTCTCTTTATCGGCTTTCAATTGTTTTTGTTATTCAATTTAGACAAGAAAGATGGATACTGCGAAAATTCGAGTGATTATGAGGCACCCATTTTTCGTATTTTTTTATTTTATTGATTTGACGCAAGTGAGTCAATATTGTGGGTAAGGTAACGTTAAACCATGCCGCTTCATTCGAAAACCTCAAACCATGAAGATTCTATGTCAATTCAAAGAACCTATTGCAATAAAACGGCAATTTCATACTTTAACCCCTAATATGAATGACGGCGCCAAAACGGTAGAATAAAATCCTTAAAATTATTTTTTTAGGGTACCCCCTAAGTAGGCTTTACAGGTTAACGAGTAATATGCGACCAACTTATAAAAGGAAAAACTTCGTTAGAAAATCAATTAAAATTCCTTCAATGAAGTTGTTAGTTCTGTAAGGGCGTTAATACACGGGCGGCACGTGTGCCAACTGCAGCCGTCGACGCGCTGACGCGGATATTCGACGCTGATACATCGATGTCGACGGCTGCAGTTGGCACAGGTGCCGCCCGTGTTTAAGCGCCCTGAAGCAGATAAAAACACGTCTTTCTACGGAACCCCTGCACGGCGCGTGGCCCGACACGCACTTGGCCGGTTTACTTAGTATTATTTTTTAGCTGAAGCCTTACCGGCATGATCCCTTTCTGTGAAGGAACCAGCACTGCTTCCAATAGAAACAGTAAAAGCTGAATTAATACCAATGTCACACGCACACTTCTCTGTTGTACAATGATTGTAATGTAAGCATGTTTGTTTATGGCAATACCAGCGAAAATCGATTGCCTTGTTGGTCTAGCGGTATCACGTCTGATATAAAATGCCTGACGTCGTGGGTTCGGTTCGGCCGCCGTACACGTGGCCTCAGTCTAGGTGTATTTCCATGTTTGTGATGTCCTTGTCTGGTTACCATAGCACAGGGTAACCTAGTTTGGGACCAGAGGGCGAGTCCCTAAAATGCATAGTTGTTCAATAGAGTCATATTAGTATAGTACGGTAATGGTTTTTTTCATTGGCACTATTGGTAGTCTAGTAACCAATCGCATTGGTATAACCCGTGCAACTTAACTCGGCGCCTCGCGCGATTCGATCTTCTTCGCGAGAGACGCCTATTTAATTTGCACAGGTTATATCATTGGAAGAACATTGTACTCCTTTTGCTTTGTAGACTACCTTATAGAGGCAAATAACAACTATTATTGTGCTTATATCATTCTATTGAAAAAGTATGTAAGTATTAGACTCTAGGGCCAGGACAAGTGATCGTGTTGTGCGGAAGTTATTATGATTATAAATTAGCGGTAAAATACTCACGCAGCACGGGCGAGGCGCTGACTTCGGGCACCTCGCACCAGAGGGTCCGCTGCGGGCCGCGCGGCGCCACGAGCGCCATGGCGGAGGGCCGCGCCGTGGCGCCCGAGCCGGCCGAGCCGGCCGACCTGGTGGAGCCGGCCGAGTCGCCGCCCGGTTCATACGCGTCCGAGTCCGAGTCCAGCGTCTCGCGGCACGCCGACTGCCATGAGAATGAACACGACAATATGTAAACTCTGTTAATTAAGCATGAGAAGACTCTGGAAAGTCATAAGTTTGGAGTTTTGTTGTACATTTGTTCTCGAAAATGATCTAGATTTTTAAATGGACACCTAATTTTCCTTGTAGTGTTATTTTGATTTGATTGAAAATAAGCTTATCCAGTCCAACCAGACAAAGCGAGACCAATCTGCCGCGGTAGCGTGAGCCCTTGTTATAATAAATTTCTCTCTTTCTTTTCTTTTATCCCGTGGGCGAGAATAAACGAAGATTAAACTATATTCTTTTTCTCAAAAAGAGAGAGAGTACGGGTTTAATAACCACATGCACCCACCGCGTTAGCAATTTCAAGCGCTGAGGGTATGAGCACCTCTGACGCTCAGGTTTCTTCACGGTCTTTTCCTTCACGTTAGCGAGTGGTATTGCTACTATATCTCCATCTTCATCTCAATCTTCTTCTTCAATCTATACTAATATTATAAAGAAAAAAAGTTTGCAAGTTTGTATGGTTGTAAAGTTGAACGTAGGGGATAAACTACGAAACTACTTATCCGATTTTAAAAATTATTTTACCAGTATTTAGAATGGACCTTCAGGGTAGACATAGGGTAGGTATAGGTTAATCCGTTAACCACGTGAACGTAGTTGCGGGCATCGCTAATTATAAATTTGAATCAGGTCTGTTTCCAATTAATAACTAAGAATCAATCAATCTACATATTCTATGAATCAAAAGACTTCTGTGTCTAAATGGACTTTTAAACAAAATGAGTAAATTAAAATTATAAATTAAAGAACTTTCACGAGTTAAAGAAACTCGTACGAGTTAAAGAAACTCGTACGAGTTAAAGAACTTTCAAATATTTTGGTAGGCACTGGTATTTTCTCTCTTAAGTGAAGTAATTAGTTCTTTTGAAAAGTAAAATTCTTAAACCAGAAACAATACTAAGGAAAGGTAACTTAACACAGTTTAGATCACATCATAACAAATATGAACTGTTACTGTGAGAATCTGGAGCTTTATGAATCTTTGCGCTCAATCTATTCGCGCCGTGCAGCGGAACTGTTCAAGTACAAGACA
Organism: Yponomeuta evonymella; assembly: GCA_963969515.1. Taxonomy (NCBI): domain Eukaryota; kingdom Metazoa; phylum Arthropoda; class Insecta; order Lepidoptera; family Yponomeutidae; genus Yponomeuta; species Yponomeuta evonymella. The sequence continues at coordinate 19,766,568 of OZ018346.1, read as the reverse complement.
CATTTTAATAGACCTCTTATAAATGGTATCATCAGGTCACGCAACGCCACATCCATTACATAAGCTACGTGGAAATGCCGGTCACAGTGACTGAATGCTATTACATGATTCTTCAACTGCTAAAGTGGAGCGAATTGCTGCAAATGGCGTTATAAACACAATAAATGAATGAAGAACTCTCAATTATTTTTTGGATATACCAGTGCGCTGCTAGTTCTTGCTCAATGCTGAGATTCAACCCCTACCCTGTACCCTTTTTAGTTTCGAATTTCGGGTGGCGAACACAAGTGAGAGATATCACTCGTTAACAATGAAGGAAAATATTGTGACAACGCAGCATCATAGCCCTAATCTAGAGTTACATTTACGAAATGAATTTACCCTAGCACGAAGTCCCTTCTATGGCTTAAGCTTGCGCAGAGGTGTGGGACCTTGTTACGTCCAACTTGGCAGCATTTTAGATCTGGTAATGCGGATGAACACCTTTAGTGTGACGTTGCTAGTTTGCGAGAAAGCTTCTGCTAAGCAGTGACGGTGTTCGACTCGGTGTCGCACCATTTTGTAGTACCAGTGTGACACAGAATGATATTTTTCTTCACATTCACACTATATGGTGTGACCTGGTGTGACTGGCAATAACCAATAGCATGGTTAAGACTGTGTCATACTATGCACTCGTAAGAATAAACAAATGAAATCATTATATTACCTACACAAGCAAAGTGAAAACAGAAAATATTGTTTAAGGTCTTAGCGTAAAATATTTAGGAAAGTTTCTATGGTGACCTAATTGTGTATAAGACGCATTTGAAGTAGTTAAAAAAAGTTGAAAAACTAAACAAATTAAGTATTTTTCACTATACTTTGACAGTACTGACATAAGGAAACAATTGAATTTCGCAAGGAAACAATTGATTTATAAGTGGTAAAATCAATGAGGTTGAGTTAATACCTTATCCTTTCCGTCAAAATATGATAGTGTGACTGTGAGGAAAAAGAATCTTCTGTATCACACTGGTGTGACAGCGAGTACGAACTCGCAGTGGCACCTCCTTACCTCCAATTTGGCAGCGTTGTAGAACTGATAAAGCGGCTCGTGTGTGAACAGCGAATGCGGCAGCGGCGAGGCCGGGTGTGACCCACTGGATGCGCCCGACGACGATGAGATATTTCCCGCCTGGTACAAACCAGCTTCCGCGTACCTGGGGTGAGATGTGGTCCTTGGTTTAGTCCTTGGTCCTTGTAGTACTTTTAATGGATAAATGAACCAATCAATAAGCCCGTACTCGTCCAGTGCTACTGGACATAGGCCTCCTCCTAGGGACGCCACTTTTTGACTTTGACCTCCCAGTACTTTGATTTGTACAAATAGTTTCAGCCTAGGTTTTTTTGCACGTTTGTGAAGTCCTTGTTTAGGTGCAAGTGACTGTGTCATGTGGTAGTTATATTTCCTTGTTTTTTGCAAGAAAGGAAATGTTTGGAAAGGCACTGGTGGACGGTGAATAAAAAAATATAGCGCGTCTGAGGAGTGCCAGTGATGGTCAATTAAGGTTCGATTACATACTTTGCTCAATCCATCCAAAATCATAATTCATACACCGAATGGGGTCAGATTTGCTGTTAATCCGCTATAGCATTCCCAGTTGTTGTTGAGCATACCTTCGGAAGGATGGGCAGACGCATAGGCTCATTATACCATCAGACCAGCTGACCAGCTGAGCTCACTAGGTATATGTTGTTGGTTACTGCAAACTCAGCAGCAAAGAGTTCACAAAACCACATCTCACTGTCAGAACCAATATTTATCATCGATGTATCGACACTGGACACCGCAGACCGTTAAATTCGAACGTTAGAAGTGGACTAACAGCTTTGTTACCGGTCTCGCAGCAGGAAAACTGACTCACGCGGCCTCGTGTGTATACAAACCATATCGACATATTCACTGAATTCAATACAAAACGACCTTTATAACAAAGTCGTTAAGAGCTAGGGTTAGGTTTTTTTTGTAAGGATGTCAAAGGCCTTTACGTCATCGGCTCTGAGTAATGTCGGGATGAGCTTGATGCAATTCACACAATAGGACTTGTTGTTTATTGTGTAAGTAGATGTGATTAATTAGTGTTGTTATCATACCATTGTGGTATGTAGCAGCACGCAGCAATACTTAATGACCTTACAGATAACTGAGATAATATAGGAGTCTATCGACCATTCAAATGGTTAGTTTAAGACCGTGAGGTGACCAGCTTTGTGATCACCAAGCCCACCGCAAAGAGGAATTTATTATTTGTTGTTATACTATAGGAACTGCACTATAATCACATCTAGTTTTACTCCTGTATGTATTACCGCTTTTAAGATAGGAAAAAAAAAACCCGGACAAGAGCGAGTCGGACACGCCCACCGAGAGTCTCGCAGTTTTTTCCAAACTTTTCCGGATCGTCAAAGACAATTTTCTTATGATTTAAATATAAATGATAATTAATGAAATAGTTTTCAGTTTTTTTCCCATAGTTATAGCATAAGACGATATTACTTGCCAAATTTCATAGTTCTAGATCAACGGAAATTATCTTATAAATTTTGATCCCTTGCGTGTCGAAATATACGTTTTTTGCGGAATAAACGGCCGTAACCTTTTTAAAAATAGCCGAGTCTGTAGACCGAGCCACGCTTAGCGGGAGCAAAGGCCGTGTCAGTATAACCAGAACAGGTAGCATGACGGCGCGACTCGCGCGTTTTGTGGCGCTAAAGCGACGGAATCGACAATGATTGCGCTGGAAAGTCGCGACTTTTGACATTTAGCGCGTTAATACGCGCGACTCGCGTGGTCTGGCCATGCCCAGAAGGGTTCCACGTTGCGTCCAGAAGGAGCGCGCGAGCATTTGGGGACGGAGTCCGTCGAAAACATGAAGTTAAACGAAGTGGTCGCGTTGTGGTTAGCTTGACGTCGCTGGAAGAGACGAAAACGAAGGGAAAGTAGAATGTATTTAGTACATCCAATTCTTTAACGATAGAAAAACACATAGTATGTTTGTAACTTTGGCGCTTCATTTCCCTTGATACGTGCACTCGCTCAAGGCGTCTCTAGTATCTCGACTCGCGCGTAATACGCGCGTGAAACGCGCGAGTCAAGTCCGGCGAAGTGCATTGGCGCGATGTATTGGCGCCTTGTACCTCGCCGATGCGCGTATTAATTCGCGCGCGATGATTCAGCGAGCGCTGCTTGTGCTAAGGGGAAACACAGCGCCCGAGTGCGGGCGCCGATCGTTCCCTGTAAACTACAGTCAAGCTGTTCCCTGTAAAACTTAGAGACAAGTCGCTTCCAGTAAACAACAGAAACTAGTCGTTCCCTCCTTCTTATTTAGACTGACGTCATCGTAGAACTAGTCCTCTGTAAACTGTTTTAAGCGTGTTATCAGCAATACAGACTTTTCACCTTCAAAGCAACATTTCATATATAGACTCCGATACCAGAACACTAGTTACCCCAAGAGAGTTTATGTATATAATGCGTGTAGTGTAAAATATCTCAGATTAGATAAATAACTCTTATGTGCCCACCGGTAATCGGGACTGTAATGCTTCTAGACGAAGACAGAATATAAACTAATAGAATGTGAACTGTATTCGTAGAAAATTTTTTTTTTAGTTCTGATAAATTATATTAATATTTATGGACACTTTATATGTATAAGGTCTTAATTGAAAATGGACTGCTTATGAAGATAGCTATCTTTTTCCAGGTATTATTGTAACATAACATAACTTATATGGTAAAATGGGAACTTTGTTTGGACCGTAGTAACTTCGGACATAGTATGCTATGGACAATAGTATAAGACTCTTGTTTCTTGTTAAATGTAACGTAGGTGAAATTATCGTCCGTGCGTATGTAAAAAAATTCAACTTTACAGGAGAGTAATAGAACTATAAAAGATTCGTAAGTAAGCCTTGATATATACATATTTGGAATGAGGATCACTATAATATTTTGATTATAGCTCGTGAAATATCTTCATCGAATGACATTAAGTGTTAGATCCCGCCAAATATTACTACACAAATTACCATTAAAATTACGCACTGTTATGGGACATAGTAAAAGAGTGTTAAGAGTCATAGTCTTGTCACTTGTTATAACTAGGTTCCACTCTACTTAAAATATTGTAACGTCAGTGATAGGTACCTAGTAAGTACTTGCTACAAATATAAGATTAAGATAGGCTTACCATGAGGTGCTGGAGGGGCGGGGCGAGGCGCGCGGCGACTCCTCGAGCGCGCCGCACTCCGCGTACCACGAGGTGCGCGTGCGCACGCCCTTCTCCTTGCGGGAGAGAGTCGGCAGCAGCCGCTTCAGCTCTGAGGGAGAAACATACATAGTTTGAGGTTGGCTGTCGTTGACTGTGGTTTAAACGGCAGGAGAAAAAAGTGATCCTATAAGGGTTTCGTGTTTTCCGTAACGGTATAACAATAGAGAAAGTTTTTATCTCAAAGATTCTCAGTAAATTGCAAACGCAAACAGAGCTTTGTCTTCAGATATACTTACATTTCTGGGTCAAGAGGTCATTACGAAGGAACGAGTTCTGTGCGAACAGTTCAGGAGCTATTCGCTACCCACGTTTGGTAATAGGGGTATATGATATACAGGGTGTATAAATTCCCCATATTCATCCGGGTTATTTATTTATTTAGGAACGCCAATGGGCTACATATCCACTAATACACAGTTCATGTTTCAATTTCTGGTAGGCATTCCACTTGCAGGCGCATCCTCAACATTTTGCAGATAATTTCAATTCAAGAAAAATTAAACTTGGGGGTTGAGACAGACCACTATGGGCCTTGGCTTTGCATCTACGTAATGAGATGATTTATGCTGGGTCCAGTGGCACCTTCACTCACACTAGATGGTTGAAGGGGCTACTCGGACGCTGCAGTGCCTGGAATATGGTTTTTTAGATGGAGTAGGCTTGCCCAGCACCTATACCATCCTGACAGCTTAGTCAGCCTAGCCCACAGTAAAGACAAGTCGATACGTGCGGAGCCAACCCAGTCGCGGGTTTCATCGCGATGTTTTCCTTCACAGTTAGCGTGTGGTATTGCTACTATAACTTCACAAATGTACGTAACTTAGAAAACAAAGTCACAGGTACATCCCGGCAATGGGAATCGAACCTGGGTGTCTTGCTTTCGAGTCCATTGTTCTACCCACTGGGCTACCGCCTACTATGGGCAATGCCGTTACAAAGGATTTTACACCATCTGTATCCGAGAAGGAGGAGTTCTACGGAACTTTTACAATGATTATATTCTTTTTGTTGCACTACCCCGTGCTGAGGACAATTTTAAAAACGTATTTTTTAGAGGCTAAAAATTCCACCCATGTCGGCACTTGAACCCGCGACCTCTGGCTAACCGTGCTAACTGGAATTTTTAGCCTCTAAAAAATAGGTTTTTGCAATGATGACCAAAACATAAATTTATCCATACTAACGGTGTAAGAAATCCCAGCGGAGACTGAAAAACAGCAGTAATGCTGACTCTCCGACTATTTGAAAAGTGTTAACTGAAATTAAGTAGTGTTTAAACACTAGTTAAAGCTAGAGTGCGCAACTGAGCAGTCTACTAGATAACTTGTTAAAACAATTATTTGTGGTGCTTATAAATTTTTGTATGGCAATTACTCGAGTTAAATGTCCGCTGCAGACAATTTTGTCGGTTTAAATCGTCTGTTAATAGTTAATTTCAACTTAGGTTACATAGATAACACTCTATTGCATAGTCGATGTAAAATTGGCTTTTATACGGTCAATCTGAATGCGACTCAATCTTTGACATGATAATGACGGTCCAAAAGCCAAAATGTAATGGTTAATCAACTGTCGACTGTACACCAGAAATAATAACAGGTCGGTACTTCGATTTGATCCAGAAATGTTAGATAAATTGAACCTTTTTCCATTCGGATAAGCTCGGTTTGTTAACGTCGCTTGAACGATGTTATTTACTAAATCACGATCCTTCCAAAACCATGGTCAAAAGCACCTTAAATAGTCAGTCGTAAAAGAAAATACCAACTTAATCTGCATTTAAAGAGTGTAACCCCCAGTTTCTCGTACACTAACACGCTCTTAATCTACTGTTAACAGCTGTCAATTGACCAAAGTGCATACAAAAAAAAACTACTGACATTTAACAGTAGATTAACAGCTTGTTAGTGTACGAGAAACCTGGTTCAAATCTTCCAATGGATCGTGTTTATTTTTATAAAATAAGATTGTTAAGAGTATTGCAGAGTTCAAGAGTCGAGCGAAGTACATCAACGTATGCTTAGCTCGACTTTAATCATAAAACTTTCGCAAAAAACCGCGATGTGACACAACACATACATACATAGATAAGTAGCCTATATATGTCCCACTGTAGGGCACAGGCCTTCTCTCAAGGAGAGTATGGGCTTAATCACCACGCGTGCCCACCGCGGATTGGCGATTTCAAGCGCTGAGGTATGTGAATAGCTCAGACACTCAGGTTTCCTCAAGATGTTTTCCTTCACCGTTAGTGAGTGGTATTGCTGTTATAACTTCACAAATGTACATAACTTAGAAAACATTTCAGAGGAACGTATGCTTAGCTCGACTTTAGTCATAAAACTTTCGCAAAAAACCGCGATGTGGCACCACACATGTCAACAAATCATACACTAGCCACCAGACTACAACGTCCAACAGTAAACAACCTTACGCTAAACACTTACGCCCCATACTGGTGCACATAGAACAATCCCAGAACAAAATTAACAACAGTAACAAACAACACAGTAACAGCACAGCAGCGGCACCCGCGCGCTGCCTTTGGCGGGTGAAGGGGGACTGACTGACTGATCTGACTGACTAACTACTGGTAAACTGTTTGCGGCATATTACAAGCTTGACTTTACAGCACCATACGAAAACCGTTTACTTAGTTATTATTAAGTCGAGTCGCGGGTTTGTGTTTCAACAGCAATTGAAAATAATATTTTTAATATGGGTACTGCGCGTTGAAATTTAAAATTCGTTTTTTAAAAGCGGATTTTATATTTCAACGTGCAATGAATAATTTCATGAGGATTCTTGACATGGAATGTTCGAATAAGAAGCATTTGTGCAAAAAATATGCGAAAATTGGCCAAGTGCGAGTCGGACTCGCGCATGAAGGGTTCCGTACCATTATCTATACAACATTAGACACAAAGATCGAGAAAAAACGGCAAAAAATCACTTTTAATATATGGGAGCCCCCCTTAAATATTTATTTTACTTAATTATTTATTTTTCAAGCGAATATAGAACTAAATATTCTGTAAATATTTGAAGCGTCCACCTGTTGCCGTTATCAATTTCGAGCAAAAAAATTACGTTTGTTGTATGAGAGCCCCCCTTAAATGTTTATTTTGTTCTGTTTTTAGTATTTGTTGTTATAGCGGCAACAAAAATACATCATCTGTGAAAATTTCAACTGACTAGCTATCACGGTTCATGAGATACAGCCTGGTGACTGGCAGTTCGGCAAAAATGAAATTGTGGTTTTTCTTGTTTTACTGAGAATAAATAAAAAAGAAGCCGGACAGACGGACAGTGGAGTCTTTTAGTAATAGGGTCCCTTACCCCTTTGGGTACGGAACCCTAAAAAGCACGAGAAAAACGGCAGTGATAATAACTCAAGAGGGCGCTTCAAGATTTCCATTTTTCCATTCAAGGCACTAATTTCTTAAATTTTCAAATTATTAATTCCCAATTCTAAGCCCGACTAAACTTTGATTTGATTTATGTATCAAACAACCTTTGTTTAAGAATCGTCTCGTGAGGCGCCTTCATTCAGATATTTTAACGAAAAATATCCACGTTGTAGTATCGCCAAGTTTGCAATATACCTTGGTTTAATGTGATACGTACATTGTGATATTGGTGCGTCACGGTAGCTCTTATTGCAAGCAGCATAAATGCCAATATCAAACAATACAGGTTCAAACGATTGCTGTCAAATTAATTTACAATCACACTTAAAAAGCGTTAGATATCAATATTGAAGTTCACTGTTTTTTAATTTATTTCAAGCGTAAAATGTTTTTAAGCTGACTGGATGGTACAAGTGTACAAATCATAAGGACAATGATAAAATTAAATAGAGCTCCGTGCCGACATGCAATCGCAATTCCATTGTGATTACAATTCTATGGCCACCGCAGCCTTGTGGTAGGCGACCAAAGACGTGCTTTTTAGAGTTCCGTATTCGAAGGTTGTCTACTAATAATATGCCTACGATGTATGTCTGTCTTTCTGTGTGACTGACTAATAAAGGGCATTATCTCATAATATGTAGGTGACTAGTTGTTCACACAACACTGTTTTTATTGCGGATTATTGTTTAATGACAAAAACATTTTTTTAACGGTTTCAGAAAACGGTAATGCAATTGTAAGTGTCACATTTGGTATGCAGTCCTACATAAGATAACATAACATAAACTCACGGCTGTATCCCAGAGGGGTAGGCAGAGACCAGGGACTGCCACTTGCTACGATCCTGACAGATCACTTTCGCTTCCTCAACATTCATTAGTCGTTGCATGCACGCACGCCGGTTTAAATAGTATAAAGACATTCTTATCTTCTTCTTATCTTTAATTATCTTATAACAACAAATACTACAAACGCTAAGGGTGCCGAGCTGAATGAAAGAAAACACAGTTTTGCTAAATAACTAAGACAAAAAATATATTATGCTGTGTTACGAAATCCTCGTAGAGCGAGTCCGACTAGAAATTGGCAAGTGTTTAGGGTTCCGTAGTCGAGAAGGAAACCTTATAGTTTCGTCATGTCCGTCCGTCTGTCTGTCTGTCTATTTGTCCGCGGCCTAGCTCAGTGACGATTAGTACGAGAAAGCTGAAATTTAGGATAGACATACATATTAATCACGAAGAATTTTTTTAGGGTACCCCCCTACACCTAAATTAGGGATACAATTTTTTTTAACAAATAATAAAAAAAAGGAAAAACTAAGGATGACAATATATTGTAAGTGTTTTTATAAAAGTAAGATAACATAAGAATATTCTTTATTGTATACCGAAAAAATAAGTAGGTAAAGTATTTTTTGCTCTGTCGTAAAAACAGTATACATAAAATTTTCAAACATGGTGTGATTATAATGCAGACTCAAAGTTAACCTTCTCTAAATGTCTCCTTTCAAAATGCCACACCATACTATTCAGATATTCCCGCGCTGAGGACTTGATAGAGATTGTGTTGACAAAAAAAAACCCACAGAGAAAGAAACTCTATGAGAAAGTGGAAAACGAAACACAAAGATGGCGCATGAACAGGCAACATTCAGTGTAGTTTTTTGAAAATAGAACAAAATTCGCCTATTAACCGTCGCCGACGCCGCGCCGCCTCGGGCGTTTTATGTTTTTTTCGAACAATTTTTTTAAATTGTAGACGGCCAGGGCCACTGACCTCCTTTATGGCTGTATTCGCTCTCAAATATAGAAAAAAACGGGTCAATTCTAACGAAATAACTTGAGAGTAGTTTGTGTAAGGAACAAAATAATAGTCCAAGTACCTCATCAATCACGACGAAGGTCGGAAATACGAAGTATTTCCATGTTGAACACACGATTCAGTACTATTTAAGATAAGACTAACCTAATAATAAGGTTCTAAGAAAGAAAGACTTCTAAGGTAAGCTATTAAGTCTTATTAAGTATATTATTAAGTCACCATCTTCAGCCCACGTCTGCCCACTGCTGGGTGTAGGCCTTTTCCCCATCACGCCATCTATCGCAGGTTTCTTTCCATTTTCGATTAGGTATCGGCAACTAGTAATAATATGTACCTACATTGTTTTTATTCTCTTGATAATTCTCTCCATTCCGTCAGGCATACCGTGAAATACTCATTATACCAAACTACCAAACATCATACTTCAGACCGTTCACTCTCACCAGAAAAGACTCTCTCGACCATTTGTCCGCCCAGAATCCTGCAGTTCTGTGGTCACATCGCCCCAAAAGGCAGTGACAACCAGCATAGGCAACATGACGGTGCGAGTCGCGTCAGAATTTGACAATTAATATCAGTACATTAATTGTCAAATTCTGACGTATGACTCTCCAGTGCGCCACAAAACGCGCGTCTCGCCACGTCATGCTGGCCATGCTACAAAAACTGTCGCAGGCAAAGGATGGTCAAAGGGAAAGCGACCAAGACTGCTGCTGGTCTTGGCTGGTCCTACGTAATGGTCCTCTGTATTGGGTTGTCTATTTTTACGTTTCCGGAGTGTCAAAATATGTATGCATTCAACGTTCGGAGTAGGCTAAATCGGACGAGTCCATACAGTGTAAAAGTTACGTAGCAGCGCCCCAGGGAGATTTTCTATTCTCTGATATCCTCCTTTGGTGATATCAATTTAAGGCTGGGTTCTCCGAGTGCACCGATTTTTATGAGACTTATTGCGCTGCGCGAGCGAAAAGTAGGCATTTTTGAAATTACAGAATACAAATCCAATTTTTAACGACCGACGTCAATAATAATAGGGGTTAAAGTATGAAATTGCCGTTTTATTGCAATAGGTTCTTTGAATTGACATAGAATCTTCATGGTTTGAGGTTTTCGAATGAAACTTTTTTCAAATGGTTTCTATGATGTTCTTTTTTTAAAAAATGTGAAACATTTGAATATCGACTTTCAATTGTTTTTGTTATTCAATTTAGACAAGAAAGATGGATACTGCGAAAATTCGAGTGATTTTTGAATACGAGTTCCGACGCGGAACTAACGCGGCAGAAACAGCCCGCAATATCAATGCTGCGTTTGGAGAGGGGTCTACTAATGAACGCACCGTGCGATTTTGGTTTAAACGCTTTCGTGATGGAAATTTCGACTTAAAGAACGAGCCACGAGGAAGACCGCCCACAGGTGAATAACGATGAATTAAGAGAGATAGTGGAAGCCGACCCTAGTCAAACTACCCAGGAATTAGCGGCATGGTTTAACGTTACCTTACCCACAATATTGACTCACTTGCGTCAAATCAATAAAATAAAAAATACGAAAAATGGGTGCCTCATGATTTGACTGATCTGCTCCACGACAACGCGAGACCTCACACAGCACGAGAAACCATTTTGATCCTTCAGGAACTGCAGTTAGAAACCATTCGTCATCCTCCGTATTCACTAGACCTTGCTCCAACGGACTACCATTTTTTTCGTGATTTGGACAATTATCTACGTGACAAGAAGTTTTCTTCCCAGGAGGCAGTACAAAATGCTTTCACACAGTTTGTGCAGTCTAGATCGTCGGAGTTCTATCGCAAAGGCATTAATGACCTTCCCATTAGATGGCAGCAATGTATAGTTAATAATGGCAACTATTTTGATTAAATAAATTTGTTAAAAATTTAAAAAATAAACAATTTAGATTTTCAGTACAAATCGGCAATTTCATACTTTAACCCCTAATACATTCAGTGATAGTAATTTTGGTATATTTTCTATTATTCAAAACGCTAGATACCGAGAATGTCCCCAAACCTACCTTCGTGCACGGCACCGAGGTCGGCGGGCGGCGGGTCGGCGGCGGGCAACGGCGGCGGCGGCAGCAGCGGGCGCTCGAGCAGCGCTAAATAAAGACTTGTTGCTGTCCCCAAACACTGTCCCTACAGTCCTACCTTCGTGCACGGCGCCGAGGTAGGCGGGCGGCGGGTCGGCGGTGGGCGGCGGCGGCAGCAGCGGGCGTTCGAGCCTTGTTGCTGTGCCTAAACACGTCTCTAAAGCCCTACCTTCGTGCACGGCGTCGAGGTGGGCGGGCGGCGGGTCGGCGGCGGCAACGGCAGCAGCGGCCGCTCGAGCAGCGGTAAGTAAACAGTTGTTGCTGTCCCCGAACACTGTCCCTACAGTCTTACCTTCGTGCACGGCGCCGAGGTCAGCGGGCGGCGGGTCGGCAGCGGGCGGCGGCGGCGGCGGCAGCAGCGGGCGCTCGAGTGGCGCGAGGCACGGTGCGGAGTCGCTGAGCGCACTGCGGCGGGCGGCGCGGCGCGGCGGCGCGGGCGGGGAGGGGAGCGTCTCGCTGCTCGTCGCGTGCCCTGTGTCGCTGCTGGAGGACGTTTGTCATTGTACTAGAATCACCTAAAGAATGTTTATGATATTCCTCAAAAAGTATTTCTTTTAAAATTAAATATAGCATCAATTTAATTACCACGCGTGGACACGAAGTGGCAATTTCAAGCGCTGAAGTATGTAAACACTTCAGGCACTCAGGTTTCATCACGATGTTTTCCTTCACAGTTAGCGAGTGGTATTGCTACTACAAATTCACAAATGTACCTAACTTACAAAAACAAAGTCATTCTCTCTCTGAGAGAAGGCCTGTGCCCTGAAGTGGGACGTAGATAGGCTACATAAAAAATACATAATTTTAATGACCTTAAAACCCAATAAAATATTGTGAATCTATTTTACAGATGCACATTTATTGTCTTATTTATAAACCACGATTCGTTAAGACACTACGGAGAGGCAGTTTAAATAGTCTGTGTTAAAGGAAAAGACGTAACCACAGATTATTTAAACTGCTTCTGAGGATTGAAACAGGCTTGGCCTAGATGGGAGTCACCAAGTATTTAAATAATGTAAACAACTAATGGCAATTAAACACCTTTTTATTTTATTCATTTTCAATTAAATAACACCGCAACATTTGAAAATTTTACATAATTGTAAATACCTTGGAACCGGCAGTCATCAAGTGCTTAAATAATTTAAACAACTAATGGCAATTAATAGTTATTTGTTATACAAGCGTGCAAAGTTGCTTTTTAACCGCGTGCTCCATTTTGATGACAGAGCAAGCGAAGGATTCAAAAATTAGAATCCTGAGCGTTAGCGAGGGAATCAAAAGAGCACGAGGAGAAAAATCTTTGCACTCGAGTGCAACACGTAACTTTTCATCCCACCTCAGCGAGGAAATGACTAAATGCGAAAAAAATACACAAAGGAGGTTCCGAGTCTGAGTTTATAACAAATTAAAAAAAGTAATAAATTCGGCACCATGGAGGTAGAAGTAAATAGGTTTAATGATGTTTTGAATTTACAAACTTAGTGCACTCGATGTTCTAAATTAAATTTACTTTATCCTCTAAACGGCTTTTGCACTCAGATATCGAAGAGCAAAAATACTCTTTCCGAGACCTAACATATCATAGACAGATAGATAGATAGATCTTTATTGCACACCAGCAATTTACGGAGATAAGGTATTTAATATCATGTAATGTTAGAAAAAAAAATTGCAGTTTTAACAAAGACAAGCAATAATTACCAATTACTGAACCCCGAGTCGCCATCCATGGAGTCCGTAAGGTAGAACGTCGAGTTAGTTATCTTGAGCGCGCTCGGCACATCGGCGTTGATGTCCACGGCCATGGAGGAGGCTCGCCTGAACCGGGACTTGAAGGAGAAATAGGCCATCCGGGAGAGGGTGCCATTGTCCTTTTTGGCGTGATCGCTGGCGGGAGCGGTGATTTTCTCTGGAGGCGGTTTGGCCGGTAGAGGGGGCGGGACGTCGGCGTAGATCTTCTTTTCGCCTGTCGAGAAGTGGTGATTACTAAGTTGTCACGAGACACGGTTATCCACTAGATTCGTCATCATAATCATTACTAGTATAGTATACGTATGCTAAAGCCGTGAATATTTATGAAGATCAATGCGTGATTGTGGGATTGATTATACTATATTCTAACGACAAATGATAAAAAAACGGCCAAGTGCGGGTACGGAGTCCTCGGGGCGCGAGTCCGACTCGCACTTAGCCGGATTTATTTTCCAATGGTGGCGCTAGTTACAAGTTCACGAAATCATTGTCAAGTCATTGTTTGGCAGATATTTTCATTGCCTTCTCAAGTTCGCTCGCACAAACGCGTCGAGTCTTCGCGTTGTCAATGTGTTTATATGTATCTGCCAATAGTTTTTCACTGATTTTGCAAACTTTCGTCGTAATTGAATAACTAACTAACGTAATTGAAGTCAATTAGGATACAATCCTAAGTTTATTTAATTGAAGCATTGTAAACAGTACCTATCACAGTTTTCAACTCCTCTTTGAAAGCTCCGTTGATATTCGCCATGGGAATTTCGGCTTTGCTCAGTACAGGCTTGTGGTCCGGAAAGGTAATATTGCTGTACACATGCTGGATGTTAGACTTATCCAAGTTGGCGTAGATTGGCGATTTTGGTTTATCCTTGGTGATGTCACAGCCGTTGGTTTGAGCTGCGGGTGTCTTTTGGAACGCTTTACCGTCTACTGCAACTGTGAAATGAAAACAAGTGTTTTTGTATCAAGGTGATAAGGTTGAGATTAGATTATGAGCAACCTCAATAAAATATTGGTTCTTGTTTGAGTATTCGCTCATACTATTTACAAATGAGATAATTTCGTAGCAATAAAATTTAATAAAACTCCAATATCTAATAGAAATATTCACTGTAATACTCGTCATCCGATATGGTCTAGTGGCTAGGATACCTGGCTCTCACCCAGGAGGCTCGGGTTCGATTCCCGGTATCGGAATCTCATTTTTGCCTTTTTATTTTTACCATAGCATTTTTTTGGGTTCTTTTGTAGGTATTTGTTTACCTGTATATCGTTTAGTCAAGTTGCGCTTCAGCTGTCGCATTTTACGTTGCGCAGCGCTCGCGATTTTCGTCAGTGTGTAGGGCCCGCCGCCGCCGCTAGGTGGCTCTGGCAGTCGTTCCAAGCACGGCAGCGCGGGCGCAGCGTACGTTGGTTGAAGACTGTCATTCTGTGGTTGGATAAGAGTGCTTTGTTATTTTTGTGTGTCTACAGTATAGGATGTTTAGGAAGATCCGGTGAAACCACTGATCAATAAAAATAATATCAAAATTTAGTAAAGAGAAGCTGATATTTTTTTGATATTTCGGAATTGGTCTCATAGCAAAAGTTGTTACTATTGACGTAAGTTTCACCGGAAACCCACAGAAGGTTTAGTCATATCATATTATGCTCTGAACTGTACCCATGGCCATACAACTCTGAAATCGGCTATCAGTTTCCGTATTCGAGTCCACGTCGCATACAATGCAACGTTATTTATTAGACTTTTATTACACAGCCAGTTCTTTTCCTTTTGATTCACAAGCAACCCTTAAACCCAAGACCACAAAACGGAAATTACCTTGTCAACTGGCGTATCAGTGTCGGTGTCGCTGTCAAAGGAGTCTAAGTCGGAGTCAAGCGGCGCCGGCGCCGGCTCCAAGGACTCGTAGAGGTGCCCTGAGTCGCTGCTGTCGCCCTCTGTTGGAGGAAGAGAAAAACTAGGTTAATACTTTATTGTAGTCATAAGTTTGGTATGTTAGTTATATGACGTGAGAACTACGCTAGACTTCCCTGCGCAAAACGTTTCTGCCATTTGCCACCATTTTCGCGAACTTTCCGCGAGTAGAGAGAAAGTTTTTTTAATTTGCTTTTTTATATTAAGGGGCTTTAATGAGGTTCACTATTTCCACCGATGAAAAGTGAAAGTTGTGAAGGTGTTTTTTCCAGAAAATAAATATCAATTCTCTCATTGATGTAAATAGAGATTTTTAGGACCCACAACCGAAAACCTAGGATCTAGAACCTGGGACTAGATTGCATTTATGCCAAAAACATGTTTAACGGAAATACTGTCTTGTTCTAGGTTTTCGAGAACGGAATGGCAAAATTATGTTACCGCGACGAGACTTGAGAACTTATTTTTATCAAAATAGAGATTGATTATTTCCTGAATTATTGTTAACTTTTATCGTTACAATAATTTAAGCACCTACATACACAGCCTAAAATACAAGTTTATTCCTAGTTTAGGCTACGTACTTACTCTTACCTATGTTAAATTTAATTCTTATGTACACTTTATACCTACGAATTTATGAATAAATTTTATCTTATCTTATTGAGATTTTTCTGGCAGCACATTGACCTTCATATGCATGTGTCTTACAACAAACGTGTTTATTTAAGGCAGATCAACAATGTAAACAGTTACTGATGAAATACATTGTTGCAAATTACTTTTACCTTTTTTGTGCTGGTACCAACAAAATAGTTCGACAGACGCAGACGTCTGGGTACAAATTCTGTAGATTGCTCTCCAATTCTTCTCTGTCCTTAGGGCAAGTTGTATGGACATGCTTTTTACCTGACTGCGAAAGCGTATTTCCTGGAGAAATGGACTTTTTACTGTCATAAATAATAATCTTGAACTGGGAGGCGGGGCAGTGATCTTCCTACGCTTAGCATTAATATTCATTTTGTATGACCTATAAACGTCCCACTGTGTCTGGTCTACAGCCTACAGGCTTTCTCTTAGACATAACTAATAGAGTGCAATGTTATCTACAACAACAATGACATAGTCTGTGTCTAAACGGATAAAGATCGCAACCAAGAAGAAACAAGTCGAGATAATTTTCATACAGAGCCCCTTGCACGAAAAATATGAAGTCCGTAAGGTAAAAAAATGTAGCGTTCTACTAGAAATTATTTTCTTGTATTAATATTGTGTTGTTGGTGTCGGTGTTGCATTGTAGGACTTGCACAAAAAAACACCTATTTTTATTTTTTTCTGTCCATGGACGTAAGTCATCTTGAGGCTTTCCTACTTGTAGAGTCGACAGCACTTTTACACCCGTTGACTCCATTAACAATGTAGTGTAATGGGTGAATTAGTACCAACAGAGGTTGACGAATAATAAAAAAAATCATACCACAATACGGTATTTGACACGATCAACAATAATAGTAGATTATGTACTAAGGGAATAAAACCATGTATTATGTCATGGGCGGCATATTGAACCCTGAGCGGAGCGAAGGACTCCGAGTTAACTCGCGAGCGCAGCGAGGGAGTTAAATTTTAACTCCTGAGCGAAGCGAGGGAGTTATGTAGAGTCCTGAGTGAAGCGAGGGGTTCATACCGCCCGAGACTAAGACATGTTTTATTCCAGAGGTGAAAACTCTACTTTTCACACCATCTGGGAGACAATAAAAAGACAGGGCTGCATAAGTTGAAAATATGTATTAAAACCTGAAATTAAATATAAAGTCCACACTCTTTTACGGCTTAGCAACTTAAATTGAATATAACTTTTAAATTCGTATTTGCAATTCGCGCCTTTTTTTCTTTTTTTTTGTTGGTGTTTCGCGCGGTCACAGGACACAGTATTTCAGAAAAAAAAAGAAAAAAAAGAGGTGAGTTTCGAACAACAATTCGAATTTCGAATTGCAATGCGGGGCTTCTCCATAGTTTTCATGCGAATTTTGACATTCTAAATTCAAATCACTTTATTCCCTAGGGAAATTCTTCATTATTATTGCCCTCGAGAGACAAGGCCATGCTTTACGATGATATTTGACGGTACGTAATAAGGCATTGTCGAGCAGGAGGTGTGAAAATTATTTTTCACTTCTCATGCTCTAAAAGTTCGTCTTTATGTCGTGCGTAGGCGACATAAAGTCGCTTTTTATGCTCTAGAGCATAAAGTAAAATCTTCGTCGAAGACCAAGGCAATCGCTGCAACAGCCACACGAACATCTTTAACTTCATACAACAACCTCTTTATTTTATTTCGTTTCGTTCGTATTCTAAGACCAAGGCAAAGATACCAACAGCCAAAGTACACAATAAAACTTCATGAAATAAACTTATAATTTGTATTTCGTCTCATTTATTATTTTTTATATTTGTTTATTTTTCAATTTAGTAGATCAGTATAGTATTTAAGCCATAACAACAACTTATCATAGTTATAAAAAGAAAATGTTTTTATAACTAAGCAGTATGTAACGACCTTAAGTCAGGTGTCACGTCCCTACAGAAAAAAAAAAGAAAAAAAAGTTAATTGGCGGGAACCATAATTATTTTTTCATTGTAATATTTGTGTTACAACTTAAAATCGTTTTTTGATTAACGATAAATAATGTCGTCAATCGAAGTGAAAAGTAGAGTGTACAACTCGTCCATAAAACCCATTTTACACTCGACTTTATATCTATCCTCGCTCGCAAGCTCGCTCGGATGGATAAACGTCTCGAGTAAAATGGTGCGTTTTATGCACTTGTTGTACAATCTACTATTATATGCTCCAAACCAAAAATTACAAAATATTTTGGAAAATGTATCTCTTTTAGTTAATTACTAATTATTACAATTTTTAAATAGATTAAACATAAAAAGAGTGCTCTGAAGTGTGACGTCATAAGCAAGTATTTTCATACAAAATTCCGTTTTAAAGTAACTCATTTGATATTTTGTCAAATACCCAATTCAATGGTCTGTACCACAGATCCCGCTTTGTGATAAGTTGTTAACCTGTAGACACTCGGCCCTGAGATTCCTCGGAAACGTGGAAGGGGCTCCCAATGACCGGGCACGAATACCAGTTTCGTGCTATTGGCTTAATCTCGGCGATTACATGCATCTGGGTTACCACGAACAGCTCAGTCAGTGACAGTCACGGTTAGTTAGCCTTTACATTTGTAAAACCAAATCAAATATTTTTATATTGTATTACAAAGTTATTGTTACGTAATATATACGGAAACTGTGTGACGTGAGAATGAGTACGAGAGTAAGAGTAAATGTTATAAGCCAAAATAGCAGCTGCAAAAGACAATGTAAAAACCGGCCAAGTGCGAGTCGGACTCGCGCACGAAGGGGAACCATTATCTATACAACATTAGACAAAGATTGAATTTGAGAACAGCGCCATTTATAGAAACCAACAAGAAGCGTTTAACATTGACGTTTAACGACATGACATCGGCGCTGTGAAAGTTACATAGATGGCCGCTAGATGGCGAGCGCTGTCTTTAAGCAACGTTTGTTGTATGGGATCCCCCCTTAAATATTTATTTTATTTTGTTTTTAGTATTTGTTGTCATAGCGCCAACAGAAATAGATCACCTGTGAAAATTTCAACTGTCTAGCTATCACGGTTCATGAGATACAGCCTGGTGACAGACAGACAGAGGACAGTGAAGTCTTAGTAATAGGTTCCCGTTTGACACCCTTCGGGTACGGAACGCCAAAAAAGGACAAAAACAAACAACAATGTTAATACTAACGCGGGTGTAAAAGTTGAAGTGCTGTCGACTGTACAACTAAGAAAGTAAAAATTTGATCATAAATGCCAGTTTCAATAGAGTAGAGAAGATATTGATGAAGACCCGCTACATTTTGTCTTTTTAAACGACTTAACAAAAGGAGGAGGTTTTCAATTAGTCTGTATATTTTTTACGTTTGTATACCGGTAAATTTGGTTCACTATGCACCTGATAAATTCACTTTATTGCTATTGGCGCAACGACTACCAACTTTGAAAAGGCTTTTTATCCTCTAGCCGTTAAGCTAATTTAACGAAAGCTGTAGAAATTACGAATAGGAAGAGCCATGTCTAGACCGCTACTGTCATTGCCGAATGAAATAGGTAATCGTTACCAAATATTTGAGATACCTAAATAAACAAACAGAAACACAAATTATGAACAGATATTAGCTCAAATCGTCTCATAAACAAATGTATAAATGTCAAGGTGAACACCGAAGTGGCGTTTACGTAATGGCAGCCGATAACAGCACCCGCCGCTTGATTGGCAATGCCTCTATTCGTTAGGTCAGCGGCATTTTGTAAGAAACCGTCAAATCATATGGCACGCTTGATTTCTTCACTAAACATGACATGACGGCAACATGGTCGAGAGATCCGCAAATGAAGCTCATCTTTCCATTATTTTATTGGCCCAAATTCAAGCTAACCTATCTTATGCCGGGTTTTTACGAGCTTAGTGCACTTGATGCGAGTGAGCTAAAATGCTATTCGAATGCTACTCGATCGACCCGGCGATCTTAATACACTCCGACGTAATAGCCAATTTTTATACCATTTAAACTCACTCGGTTCGAGTGTACTAACCTCGTGAAAACTTAGCTTGTGCCTTTTATTTTATTTTATCTACACTCATATCATAATCGTCAAATTAAGAATTCAAAGGTAAACACATATTGACAGGCTTTAAACAATACATAACTTTAAAGAAAATTTAAAAAAAAGTGTAATATAAAGTTACATTAAAGGTCAGATTTTTCACTTTATTTTCACAGTTATTTTTTTTAAAGTGTTGCTGTAATCACGGAACAAAACTTAAGTTTTTTTTTAATGTCAAAAGTTGACTCCATAAAAAACCTAATTTCATTTTCGTGGTACCAAAAGTGCAACAAAAAATACCTAAAATTGCGCGCGCAAAACTGAGTGCAGACGATTGAATGTCAAGATACTTTTATCAAAATTGCGACCTTTTGTTTCAAAAATTTCATGTATTGGATTAAAAATGTCTGAATTTGAAAGTGACAGCAATAATTTTGAGAACTTAACTCCACCAGATATTTTGGAAAAAGCATCAAAAGTAACGAATAGTCTTTTGCCGGAAAAGTCAAGAAAAATGTATGATAAATGTTACGAAGATTTTATAGATTTATGTATAGTACAAAGCTTGTCAAACGTGTTTTCCTTTGATTCCTTACTTTGAAGATTAAGACATGAGTGTAGATAAAGTAGTGTATGAGACTGCACATGACTTGGTATTAAAACACTCGCCAATGCTATTAAAAAACTCGCCAAGGCTCGTTTTTTAAAATCTCGCTCGTGTTTTAATAACCCTCATTATGTGACAGTCACATAAACTACTATTACACACCAGAAAACAAAATACATTAAACACTACAACAATAAAAGCCAAAGGAAAAATAAATATTATCAAAATGTCAACCTAATAAAATCAAATTAAAACTTAGCTTTGGGTCAGTTTTAAGTTTTTAGAGTCAAAGTGGCAACTAATCTGTGTGTTTTTGTTCTTTATATTTGACCTTATCTGCGGCCGAAAGATTTGTGAATGTGTACTCGAATTGATTGTGTATTTGTGAACTCGAATTTTCGCAGTATCCATCTTTCTTGTCTAAATTGAATAACAAAAACAATTGAAAGTCGATATTCAAATGTTTCACATTTATTAAAAAAAGAACATCATAGAAACCATTTGAAAAAAGTTTCATTCGAAAACCTCAAACCATGAAGATTCTATGTCAATTCAAAGAACCTATTGCAATAAAACGGCAATTTCATACTTTAACCCCTAATATTAAGTAAGGGTGTCAATAATGGTTCCATTTTTTACAGATTAGCTGTCACAAACTTGTCAAAACCCTGACTCCGCCATCTACATTTACTGATAGATGATACAGTATCCTAAACTTGACAGCATCCTTAGGGTAGCCATTAATTAAGAATTAAATTGAGTTTGTATTCGGCTCATTGAACTCGGAGCAAGGATTAAAACAGAAACGTAATTAAAAAACAGAAGACCGAAATCTTTTTGGAATAAAAAAGTACCTGGCACAACCACCAGTCTTTAGCTTATTGAAATAGTTGGTGACATCAGGGCACCAAACAAAATACAATATACCGTAGGTTAACTTAAGTGGTACACAGTAGCTGTGGTCAGCAAAAGCGGGCACTCTATTCTTAGAAACCAGGAAATTGGAAACATTACTTTGGTCACTAAAAACATGCCCCGATAATGACAAGGTACCTAATTGAACAGCAACGAGCCTCTAGCTTTCCCTTCAATCACACCTATGCCTACACAGCAATCGATCCGTTTCACTCGTGTTTCTCCCAGTGAATTCTATTCTGTTTATGGAGCTAATCGCACGATAACTTTTCAGATACATGATTTATTAATTGACTGCCGTTTTTACGATCAAAACATGATTCGTTTAATTTCAAACTTGTATTTCATTGTTGCGAAACACACGATAAATTAAATTGTAAGTCAGGGATGTTTGATCGTTGATAGTTAAGATAAATGTGCAGTCAGACCTGTGGTATATTCTAGACAATTACGTGGCTAAGCATCCGAAGCGGATCCCCACATCCCGTTAAAGTATCCATGAGAGATGGATACTTTAACGGGATGTGGTGAGTGGCTGTTGTTATATCCACTTACGAAGAAGCAGTAACTGTAGTTTCCTCTATTACTAAATTCCTACACGCGTATGTTCTATGTTTACCGATGCTTTCATGTAAAAAGCCACTTATTCACGTCAATTGACAGCATCTGTACGAGTTTGAATTATTTTCCAGCCGTTGGGTTGTAAATGATTCTGATTTATTTGCTCTAAAGAGATTTGTCTTTTAGATGATGAAAACATTGAAAAGACTTTTTTTGTTTGAAGATTATAATCTTGATGAGTTCATTAAGTTGTCTAAACTTACAATGAGCAAGTCATCAATCTCCAATAGTAGGTTGTAAGGATTGAATGGTTATGTTTTGAATTTTATTATGAAACATTTACGAGTCATTTAAAGAAACAAATGTTTGATTTTGCATTGTAAATATTTTACGACTGTTTTGGTTTGTAAACCTCACAAATATGCTAGTGTTAAAAAAAGACGGACCACAAATTAATAATCTTGTTGATGACACGTTCTTAATACTGTATAGAGTTTCATCAAATATTTACCAATGAACGCGATGAGATCCTGTATTTCCACATCTCCATCTCTCAGTACCGTCCGTATACTGAGCCAGCATTTTTGTTCCAATAGCTCTATAATCTTCAAGTTCTCTTCCACATCTTGACTTCTTGGTACTTCCGTCTTGGCCACTTTATCATCATTCTGACTGTAGTAGGGCGACTTAGCGCTTGTGTCGATGTAGACGTTCGACGGAGATGTTATGAAAACTGCACGAAAGAAGGCGATCAAGATGATGAGGACTTTAGGTGCAATAGAAATAATAATACATTGCATGAGAGCATAAGGCTCGCTCGAATGATGATCAGTATTAAAGTTGCAGAAGATTACGGCGTTTACAATAGTTTTTACGAAAGAACTAATCATTATGAAGTTCTAGACATGCTTAGCCGAATGGGGAAAGAATTTGCATACGTAGGAGTTTCGATATGGTTCTGTAGGTCTGATCTGAATCACTTTTGAAAGTATGCAACACGCGTCATCGAACTACATCATCGAGCCTTATGTGTCTCGAGCAACATTGCTGGGTTTGTCCGAGCACCTTGATCGCCGCAGTTCCTTCGAAAAGTACGCGGCCTCGGCGGACCGACGCCTCCGTTCACGGCGGGCTTCTCTGAGATCATTTTTCATCATCACTGGCACTTTGCGGTCCACTTTGTATCACACATCACTTTCGCGGAAGACAATGGACGTTCACACGCGGACGGTATCGTGTGTCAGGTGCGTCGGATCGCGCCGCTCGACGCTCGCATGCTGCCGGGAAGCGAAAGTGTTCGTCGTGCGGTTGAAGCGCTCCGTGGTCACAGTGAAGAAATGACCGGACTTGCGTAACCGTCTGGCTCTAGTCTAAGGAGTTCTTTATCTCGCGGTTTAACAAAAAGGATTGAGAATGAGCCGGCAGCTGGCGCCCGCGGCGTTTCTTGTCCGTTCAGGGTCGCCCGCTGCCATTCGTTCGCAACGCCTCGAGAGCTACTTTGGAACGATTTTTTGCTCTCTTCAATGCTACTTTAAAGTGGTGTCAATAATACCAAATAATTCAATGTAATGGTATAGTTATATTAAATTAAATTATGTTAAATTCTCATATGTAATTCCTGGTGTACATGCAATAAAGAATATTCTATCTATCTATCTATAGTTGACATTGGTCTTCGTGGGTAACGCACTGGTTGGAAGTTGTTAAGATAGTTCACTAACGAGTCTCATTTGTGCGCAATTTTCCCTAACATTGACACGGTTTAATTTAATGGCGTGGATTTCAATTCGTCCATCATCAATGCGAGGATTTAAGTGCGATGGCATTGTTATTGAAGAGTTCAAAGGTGGTTATGGTTTGATTGCAACACAGATCTATATGAGTGTTTGGTGTGTAACGCTGCAATCAGAGCATTGCGAATTGCGAAACAATGAACGCCTAGAATATAATCTGTTCTGCGGAAGGAGAACAATCAATTATGCACCGGTGGAATAATTGGACTAAAAAACTAACAATAACGCTGGTTCGCTAATGAACAAAAGACCCAATGTCATAATTTGATCTTTGCTTCAGATAATTCGCAGTTGTTTTCATGTCAAACAACATGAAGTGGAATGCAAGTAGGTACTATGAGTTCATGTAATGTGATGAATATTTTATGATAACGTTGAGCACACCAGATAAGTAAGTAATGTGAAAGAAAGATGCGAAACGCGACGATCCCGTTAAGGATAATGAATTTGGTCACGCTTCCCTCGGCATTAATCGAGTCCATATCGTTGGCTTGGAACGATTGCTTTTATCAGCACAATTCATCACGCGAAGGCTTTCCACATGTTTATTTTAGATGGCTGATGTTTGGAAATTTGCTGCCAAGCCTTCTAAGTTACATGAGCAAGCTTATTATGCTGTATGTTTTCATATAGAGGTCGTTGACTATTAATTTGATATTGCAAAGATAATCAAATTCACAGATTTGACATTGCCAAGATTATTAAATTCACTAATGTAACATCTCATAATGTACAAGGTGCATTAAAGACGTAACTTTAGAATATTTAACAACCCTAAGAGAGAATGAGGATGTTATTCAATCTTAACTAGGTTTTGTTGGTAACGGTTTTCCAGAACATAGTCTGGATTCTAAGTCGGGGCTTCTGGCTATTTGCCGTCAAGTACAGGGCTGAGAACTTGTGACTAGTACGGATGCTAGTGGTGTCACTGTGTCTCTCAGTTAATTGAAATAATTATTGCAGAAAACTAGACTAACTTGTTTTAGCCTTCTGTCTGTGCTTCAGCCAGACTTATGCATTGAGAAAACTGTCAATTAGAATGTCACACTAAGAAGATTTACAATTGATATAAGATGCTTGCAATTTAATTTGATTGCCACGAAGCTTAAATGAGGAAATATGTAACTAAAAAGAAGAGAGGACAACGATATAAGTAAAACGACATCATAGTCAATCAAATGCGTAAGTGATTAATTAAAAAATCACTTGTTACTTTGGAAATAAGATTGAAAATGCGACAAATGAAATGGACAAGGTCATCACACGAAATAACAAATGCGTGCATCAAGAGCTAGTCTTTACAGGTATAATTTGATGGTCTGGTGGTATAGGAGCGAGGCGGAGCGTAACCTCAGATAACTTTACAAATTATAGATTGCCTATAAAACTTGAATTCTTTGTGAGGGTTAAGTAGTACAATACACCTGTATCCCGGAGGGGTAGGCAGAGAAGGTTAAGCAGCGACGGGAAAATGGAAATGTTTTGTTGAGTCTCAACCCCGGTTTCTCGTACACCAACAATCTGGTAATCTATTGTTAACATTTATTATTATTTTTAATTATTTATTGCACAAAGACAGTGTATAAAAACGGACTTAATGCCAATGGCATTTTCTGTCAGTTATTTTTGTATGCACTTGGGCCAACTGAAAGCTGTTAACAGTAGATTAATAGATTGTTAGTGCATGGGAAACAGAGGGTTAAAGATTTCATATTTACTTTGATAGTAAGGAACAACAACAAAGAAAACTCGCGTAGAATATTTCGCACGGAAGCGGCCGAACGAAACAAGTTTCAACTTAGGTTCGAAGCTCGTCCTATCGACTGTGACCGGTATAGATACAATAACACGCAAACTCATCAAGGTACACTTGCGACATTCAACCACAACGACGAACGACAATGAGGCTGTAAAAACCTAAATCCGAAATTCACCATTAATTTAGAAGTAGACGTAATTTTATTGTCAATTAGCACTTGAGCTTCATGGATATTTCATCACACAATTCGATTGTTGAACCGGTGGTCCTCAACTGACCGGTGCACTTTCACTATCGTTTGGTCTCGAGCGCAAGCGCGTCCGCTCGCGGGCGCAAGCGCGGGGTGAACTGGCTGCCCGCGTCCCACTCCTACGCTCAGCGAACTGTAGCAAGGCATCGGCACCGGCGACAGAGCGTGGGCGCACCAGAATCGCCATTTACGATACACCCCCGACAATTTGTAAGGATATCGCTCAAAATAAGAAACCAAGAGAGAGAACACGCTAATTTGCTGTCCCGAACGAGGATAAAGGCTTCACGATAGAATCTAAATGCGCGCATGAATTATGTCTCAAGATTTGAAACTTAAATGATAAAGCAAATGGCTTTAAAGTTCTGCAGCTTTAGTAAGCGATAACAGTAAACATTCGAGAGACATTCAAGATACTCAGCCTTATGCGCAACTGGTTCCAGTAAGATCGCCAGGAATCTAGGGCGTTACGCTACCAATTAAGCCATCAAGCGAAACCGGACACTTGAATAATGGGTCGACCGCAGAGAGACCAGGAACAAAGCAATCTGTGTGGTTATATAACATATAATCAGGCATGCCAAGGCGCTAATTGAGGTATACGAAAAAATCTGGAGCGTTGAATGCGCGTGTTTTACACTTAACTTCCAGTGAAGAGATTTCAATCAACTGGAGCAGCTAAATAATTGATCCCACGTTCGAGTTGATCGACGATTTTGACTGCGTTCGTTGTGCAAGCCTTGCAAAACATTGTCGGCAGAGACTTGTGCAGCGTCGAGAGGTCGCCCTCGGAATTTGTATTCTGTTCTCGCCGAGTGATAGGCTTTCAGAATTGCTCAATAACCTTCGTTTAGGCTTAACTATTTGGCGATACAATCGAATCGACTTCCTCTAAATGCCTGCTTATATTATTGTACCTTTTATCTGTTGCTGAACCGATGACATCAGACTTGCTAGTACAAAGTTGTTTCTGCGGTGACCAGTTTTATTATGAACAATACTAACGTTAGTGCCAACAACCTTACGAGCCTCAAATAGGGGGACGTAATCGCCATTGTTGTGTAGAACTTCGGAAACGTTTCTCACAATTATATATTTATTTTAAATATGCTTAACTGTATGGAGGTGCCTGTAAAACAAAGCTCTTAGACCCAGCAAGGGCAAGTATAAAAGTCATGTTCCATAAACTTTTTCATTTCCCTATACGAGTACTCTATAGCAATTATGAACTACTTACATACAGAACGTTAACTTTATGTAAAACAATCAATTCCTTTATGACATAGTTCACTTATATATGATCCTGGAATTCGAAATTTGAGAACACAAGATCTGATGTTTCGAAATATTACCTGTAACACTACTTAAGACAGTTCCAAATAAGTTCAGCCCTTCTTTACAAAAAACGAAATAAAATCTTAAATTCATTATCCCCACACGAGTGTAAAACTACAATAGATTTGTACCTACTTAATAATGATTTGACTGAGTCTCTTTTATTTATACTGTCATAGATTTACATACACATACTCACACACCCTTTACACACAAACACACTCTCACACATAACTCACACACACAATCTACTCTTGCATTAATTTAATTCATTCTGTATGAAAATGTAATGAGAATTTTTGCCTGCAATTAATTTTAAATTATTATTTGTTTAGGTCTTGAATGTATTGTATTTTGTACATTTTCATTCAAAATTTATGCATGTTGTTTTAGATTTAATTTTTGTGAACTAAAGTTCATTACATAACTTTTAAAAAAGAAAATTAGTGTAGGAGCGGAGCTACTGTAACACAGGCCTCGCCTCGGCTTAATTATATATAACCGAGTAAACGAATAAACGAATTTATTATTATTACTATGTTCAGACAGAATGGTTAAGTTATATCGTTACTCTAAGTTCAAGTAAATTATTCGCAATGTTAAATACCTACTTACGTTATTTTATCTTCAGTTTTCTGAATAAATACGATTAATATTTTTATTGAAATGTAGGTTTTACTTGGATTATGTGTTAGTTGGTATAATCACAGGTATAATCTAATGAAATGAAATCACTCTCTTACCTATTAATATGTTTGATACGAATGTGCGTGTTCAGTTCGCTGCTACTATGGAACCAGCTTTCGGAATTCACTTTTCTCAAAGAGTGATCAGATCACTGACAGTTTCCCTCGCCGTATGAGCCGCGTACTTGTCACAAAGACGTTTTTGCTTCGACATTGTCTCCACTTGGGGATTTATAAGCACAACAGCCATTGTCTTGCGGAGCCATTTACAAATTATGAGAATTATCGGATCACTGGAGCTCAAAACCGAGCAATTAACGCTTGGTTGAATAAGAGTAGTCTTTTTAGGTTTAGATCGTCATCATAAGCAGCCCATATACGTCCCACTGAAGTTCACAGGCCTTCTCTCGAAGAGATAGAGAGAGAGAGATTATGGGCTTCATCACCACGCGTGCTCACCGCGGATTGGCGTTTTCAAGCGCTGAGGTATGTGAATAGCTCAGACACTGAGGTTTCCTCACGATGTTTTCCTTCACAGTTAACGAGTGGTATTGCTACTACAACTTCACAAATGTACATAACTTAGAAAACAAAGTCATAGGTACATGCCCACACTGGGAATCGCACCTGGGTCTCTGGCTTCCGAGTCCAATGTTCTACCCATTAGGCTACCACCGCTGTTACAGTCATACCACTCCGATACCTTTCGACTTCCGTTCACTCAAAACATCAGTTATTATTTGTGCATACATGTAAAAGGAAAAATGTTGTGAACAACTCACACGTTGAAAGGGATGATAACCACATACGAACCATACGATAGGTCAAGGCTTCGTATTGTGAGGTATATAAACGAATCGTGAGAAGATAAAAAACTTAATAATCGACTTGTACGCTGATACGAGTTGAAGGAATTCTTTTGTCTCGCCTACCTGCACGTACGCTCAAAGCATTAGGTAGAAAGACGATTATCAAAGTTATCAAAATATTAATAGCTTCCATGATTAATTGCCATCGTAGGCATAGAACATTAACTAATATATTCACTTTCTCTTCAAATAGGTAGTGTTAAAATTCCATTTGTCATAACAGCTAAGCGTTCGTGCCATCTTGCAGTATGCTAATTGAACACATTAGTTTTCCTTCAAGGCACTTTATTGAAGGAACTAGCAAAAAACTATGAATAGAAATGTACGCTGCAGCACGAACTCGTGGTGTGATATCCTTTTATGGCGTTAAGGAAAATCTTTTGACATTATGTCAGCAAAATAAAGAAATGGGTCTGCAAGACCCCTAACACGGCGTTTCTAAATATATTGTTTGACAAAGTAACAAACAGAGGCCGAGGTTCATAGGCAGGGAGCGTACACAGGCAGGGATCAGCTCCTCAAACTATTTATCTTCTATGATGATGATGATGATGATGATTGAGCGGGGTCAGTCTTTCAGTTCCTTATAATAACTGACTGAATAAGACTTAGAAAAGAACTCAAAAGCACGTTAAGGTGACAATAGGTGTACAAGAGCAACGATAATGGCAATAGACTTCAGACTGACAGGATGATAAACACAATTGAGTGAAACTGCAGCTTTCAGGAACACAGTTTTACCGAGGTTTTACCAGAGCAACAGATTGTTAAAGTGTTTCAAAATATGAGAAAACTCAACAAGAACCAAAATATTGCAAATTAAATATTCTAAGTTATGAACAATATTTTATTAAAAAACTTTCCTGTGTGTGGTAAAACCAATAATTTATACCAACTAAGAATCGTTAAGAAATTCTTGCAAATTAACTAATAAACGCAATGCACAAAGAAGGGCGAAGAACCATAAATCGAGGATGATTTGCAATGGAATTGTCGACAAAAGTGGACAAAAGTTTGCCAACTCGAGATGTCTTTTTGATGATATTTGCTCATGTGGAAAGTTACTTTTTTAGGGTTCCGTACCCGAAGGGTGCCAAACGGGACCCTATTACTAAGACTTCACTGTCCGTCTGTCTGTCTGTCTGTCACCAGGCTGTATCTCATGAACCGTGATAGCTAGGCAGTTGAAATTTTCACAGATGATGTATTTCTATTGCCGCTATAACAATAAATACTAAAAACAGGATACAATCAATATTTAAGGGGGGCTCCCATACAACAAACGTATTTTTTTTTGCTCGATATTAAAAAGGGTAACAGGTACACCCTTGAAATATTTACAGAATATTTAGTTCTATAATCGCTTCAAAAAAAAAATTAAATAAAAATAAAATAAATATTTAAGGGGGGCTCCCATACCACCAACGTTATTTTTTGGCGTTTTTTCTCGATCATTGTGTCTAATTTTGTATAAATAATGGTACCGAACCCTTCGTGCGGGAGTCCGACTCGCACTGGGCCGGTTTTTACATGTTAGGAATCAGTCACAGTTTGTCGAGAATTCGTATTTGTTTTTGAATTTAGAACATGTGTTCGTTGCATGGTGTTTGGTCTTATGAGTCTTATGACTTGGCTTCGATATTTAAACGTTGCATCTACTGCAAGAGTATTGAACCGCAACTAAGTATCAGTTAGATATTGCATGATATACTTCGTGTATAAGAAGATATGTAAACACCTACATTGATAAAGTTAGGTACAGACTAGGAGACAAAAGCAAAGGAATGAATAAAAAACCGGCCCAGTGCGAGTCGGACTCGCGCACGAAGGGTTCCGTACCACTATCTATAGAACATTAGATACAAAGATCGAGAAAAAAAACCGGCCAAGTGCGAGTCGGACTCGCGCACCGAGGGTTCCGTACAAACCTGCAAGGTTTACAAAGTTCGTTCATTTGAATTTCAATTTAATACCTTTACGCGTTTATGAGGAAATGGGTAGTAAGTTTAAAATTATTAAAAAAAAATATATTATGTGATGTAACTAAAAATTTATGGTTTTCGTAATTTTTCCTTTATCTATGCTATAAGACGTTGCTTCGTACCAAATTTCAAGATTCTGAGTTCACGGGAAGCACCCTGTAGGTTTTGATTCCCTTGCAAGTGTCCAAAATTTGCGGCATAAACGGCTGTATCTTTTGATTGCGTTGGCTTAGAAGTTTGATTTTTTCACAGCTTCAAGGGACAGTAGACCTGAGTAATTGATATAAATTTCAGCTTCATACCTCCACGCGTTCCTGAGAAAAAGGGTCTTGACAGACGGACGGACGGACGGACAGACGGACAACAAAGTCATCCTATAAGGGTTCCGTTTTTTCCTTTTGAGGTACGGAACCCTAAAAACCGCAAAAAATCACATTGGTTGTATGGGAGCCCCCCTTAAATATTTATTTTATTTTTATTTACTTTGGAAGTGAATATAGAACTAAATATTCTGTGAATATTTCAAGCGTCTGCCTGTTGCCGTTATTAATATCGAGCAAAAAACGGCAAAATTACGTTTGTTGTATGGGAGCCCCCCTTAAGTATTTATTTTATTCTGTTTTTAGTATTTGTTGTTGTAGCCGCAACAGAAACAAATCATCTGTGAAAATTTCAACTACCTAACTATGACGGTTCATGAGATACAGTCTGGTGACAGACAGACAGACGGACAGTGAAGTCTTAGTAATAGAGTCCCGTTTGGCACCCTTCGGGTACGGAACCCTAAAAAATGTAGAATTATAACCATCGAGACCAGCTGCCAGATACTTTAATCGTTTTAGATGTTAAAAACCTATTTAGAGGCCAAAAATTCCACCCATGCAGGGACTTGAACCCGCGACCTCTGGGTAACCGTGCCAGCGCTCTTCCAACTGAGCTAATGGGCAAATGCAAGCATCGATGAAATTTCGAGCCTCTTTACAGACTTCTCTGTATTACGTACAGGCAGCGACAAAAAATGTCCTCAGCACGGGTTAGTGCAACAAAAAGAATATAATTGTTTTAGATGTGTTAAAGGAATGATAAAGGTAAACGTACTATGTAGCAGATGAAACGTAGAAAAGATTGGAAACTGCAATTTCTTTCGCCAACGTTCCTTATTTGTTGGATTCGGGTTAAGTGTCGATAGCTTTACAACTGTTCGTAAACATTCGTTAGTTGCTGTTAGCATGGTCTGCTGTCAGCCTTACAGTGTCATGTCATTGGCTATTAGCTATGCATGAATGGAGTATAAAATTTGTTATGATTGCTATTGCGCCATAAGAAAGTCTCCATGCATTGTAAGGTTTTCTACCAACCAATATTTAGTACAGCCAGTTTAAATACTTTAAAAAATTATGAGGTGACTACTGATCATTTCTAGTAACTATGAGAAATTATGGATGTTACTTTAATTACTTTATCTGGTTTACTAGTTTGCATGGTATTAATTTAAGTCCGGATACAATTACTTGTAGTAATTTTGTAGGACGAGTTTCGGTCTTCAAATTTTGCACTAATTTGCGTTGAAAGTCAAAAGATGTATCATTATGCTAGTAACACAGGTAATCCTAGTCGGTTCCAGTGATCCTAGCCTAGTTCGGAGGCACAGGTTATTCTCGACTTCAAAATTCACTATGGTTACTAAATGGTATTTCTCAATGAACATAATTGTATAAACTCTGACATAGACTAAATAAGCCCAAAACCACTAAAATTCTTACAACAATAGCGAGTTTCTCAGTCCAAATGACCGGTCTCAAAATGGTGGTGCAATGAAACCGATTTAAGGACAAAGTGGGCTAGAATGGAGCTAGACAATACAGTATAGCATTATGGTATTGAGACAGCTGTTAGCTACACCTGATACGCTTGAAGGAGTTGCATTACCTAAGCGATATTGAGAAGTACCTATATTCAAATACGTTTTGTAATTCTCGACTTAGGTACTGTTCCAACGGTTCTAGGACTCTATTACCAACTTGAAGTGTTGGAGTTTTTTTTTTACTAGCCAGTTTGAGTTTAACTTATTTCTGCAGTTTGTAGCTCATGAAATTAAAATTATTTAGCTGCAAGGTACCTTAATGACTTCATTGATCTGTGTCCAAATTATATTGCTAATTTTGATTAAGTCGTACATTAAGAATCAATCAACATTGTTTACTCTGAGGACAAAATTGAGAAATAGCTCTTTGCACACGTGCAGCATTTGCTAAATTAATACCTACTTACTTATATTAATAAAAAAAATAGTTATTTGTTATGCAAGGCTGCAAAGTTAATTTTTGGCGCGAGTACCTTGTATTGAAACCTGAGCAAGCGAAGGATTCTAGGATTGAGCCACGAGCGAAGCGAGTGGTTCAAATATAGAATCCTGAGCGTAGCGAGGGTTTCAAAGGTACGAGACGCTAAATAACTTTGCTGCCGAGCGCAACACACAACTTTTCACCTCACTAAAGCGAGGAAAATGTTAGGTGCAAGAAAAACAGTTTTAATAAATATTAAATTACTGTTAATTTATATCATCGTCGCTGCTAGCTTCGCTCATATTTTATGATTTCTTTCGATTTTATCAAAAAACAAACCAAAATAATGGAAGTAAAGTGAATTCAATAAAGAGAAGAAAATTTTAAAGTTTTTTTTTTTAAATCAAATTTTCTTGCCGGCCAGTGCGATTCTTTAAATGAGGCTGGCGCATGACATGAAATAAGTATTTGCATTTCAATCATCAATGGACTGGCTGCAGAGAATATAAACTATTACGAAACCAATGAGGTTCTATATATATGTAATTTATTGTACGAAACCTTTATTGAATAAAAATATTCGAATTTTAAAAACACTTTTCACGCTAGCGGATAAAGTGCGATTTTCCACGCAGATTTCGAATGATAAACAGAGCTTTTACGAGCTAGTGAGGTGAAAAAACAATTTTATTTTTATTCACTTGAGTAATTCGATTAGAGGAGAATCTTAAATGTGGATAACAAGGACACGAGGTAAGGACAAAATGATGATATTTAATTCATCACTCAGGTGTTAATAAGAAAAGCTTTTGCAAGTGACTCGGTGGAATTTCCCAGACCTTAATAAAGTAATTTGGATGCTAAGTGATTAGCAATACGTCTATAATATCTCCACAAATTGCCTTTTCCCTATTAACGCCCTATTAACTGAGTTACGAAACTACTAATTTTACAACGTTAATAGCAGTGGCACTTACAGCGTCTACGCGCCTATTTTGACACAGTTGTAACACAATAGCCAAGTAAACGTTATGGTAGGTGAGCATTACATGTTGGGCTTGCCCATCACAGATTTAATCGTTAACTGCCCAACCCTCTAATTGTGCAGGAGGTTTCTGTGAACGCGCTGCTTATTCAAACAAACTATGTGTTGCAGAAGCCAGTAGTGTTAAATTTATTATTATAAAAAAGGGGTTATTCCACTAATCCCCATTGATTGCAGTACCAATATTGAGTTCTTTTTCCATTGGAAATTTTTGGGTAGTTACGTGGAAATTCGCCGACTTAGGAATCAAAGCAGCCCAATATGAATGACAGCAGTTAGAAAATATATTTTTTCAAACGACTCCAAAAAAGGAGAAGGTTTTCAATTTGTCCGTATATTTTTAGCAACAATTTCTTTATCACGTTGTCCGATTAATTTGAATAATAATGCATTATACGCCCATAGGAATAGCAAATTGAAGATTACGATAATCTTAACATGGATCCCATTAACAGATCTTGACCAAATTTTTATGGCACCGCCCTTGAGATACCCCCTTTCTAGCAAAAAAGATTGAATATAGTGAGACACCGTGGCAAACAATTAACGCCGAACATTCATAAACAAATACATACGGAAGAATTGAAAAGCCCTACTTTGTTTTGAAGTCGGTTTTTACACGTGGGTTTCGGAAAGGGCGTTAAACACATAGAAACAATAAATCTACTACTTTTACTACTTTTGAACTGACACTACAAAATGCCTTAGATTTAAGATTCAGACGGCATCCGATGACGAAGATATGCTTGCATCCATCACCCGGACAAAAAGTACGTGTGTATTGTGAACTGAAATTAACGTTGCATGCAGCTAATCTAGAGAACGCTTTCCATCTGGTAGCTAATATAATAATAGCTTTAGCAGATCTTTCTTTTAGCTGTACGCGCAAATATTGAAGCCTCTATAGTACAGCAAGGATGCCCAACCGATATTTGAAGCGGGCTACCAAGACATTATTTCGTGGCCGATAAAAAAACGCGCGGAGCCGATGTATCCGTTGCAAGAACGTTTTAATCCGTTTGCGTATTTAGGGCTATCTTCCAGGGAAGCATGGCCCCTGAAAAGCGTTGGTCCATCACACCTAATCCCAGTATGCAGTAGCCTAACATCCAGAAGTGGGCACTACACAGTCTGGTATGGGTAAGGCCCATCCCCTTAATTACGCCAATGGGTGTAAAGTCAGCTGTCTGCTGTTGGCGGGCCAAATTAAAATGTAATGAGGGGCCATGTTGTGGCACGCAGGCCTGGGGTTGAGCAGTCTAACTCTTTAATGGGGCTAAGTTTAATAAACTGTGAGATGGAAAGTGAGATATAGTGATGAGATAAGTTTGATGGTAGAGGTAGCACAAGCGCAGGGCGACAAGCGTTGTAAAACCAACTTGACTTTAGAACTAGTACTGTTCGCGAAGGGGCTTTTTATTGTTAATATCTTGACGTTTGGTGTTTAGTTTGGTAGCACTAAGGTCTTCTAAATATCCAGCAGAGGATCGACGAGTACATGAATATACAGAATAGTTTTTTCATAATATAAAGTACACTACTATAAGTAATTTCACACTGATCCATATATTGTCGTAGTCGTGTCGGTGTTGTGTTGCTGAAATTCCTGTAGAGCTTAAGAGATAGGTAGATAGAATATTCTTTATTGTATGTACACCGAATTACATATGAGCATTTAACAATAATATAGTACAGTACAATTGGCGGCCTTATTACTAAAAGTAATTTCTTTTAAGAGAGTTATTCTAATCAACAACTGTTACTATTGGATCCCTAAAATCGCCGAAAATATGTCAGCTTTTATACATCTCATAAAATACTTTTAAACATCCTTCATAAAATAAAAATATTCGCTAGAGCAGGTATAAAAATTTAATATGGAACAGCTGATATATATTTCGCGATTTCGGAATTGGTCCCACGATAAAAGTCGTCAGTATTGATGAGTAGAATAACTTTATTAAGTACTAGCTGTGCCCGCGACTCCGTTCGCGTACATTTCGATTTTTACGAAGCAGCATTTGTATGGGGGCCACGTCTTATCATAACTGGAGCTAGAATTTAAATAGCCTATCCTGTGTCCCAGATGTCTATATGTTTTTATACCAAATTTCATCAAATTCGGATAATTGGTTTAAGAGTTATGGAGGAACATACATACATACATACACACATACAGAAAAAAATTCTAAAAATCGTGAAATTAGTTTCAGTATCATATATTGAGCCTATAAACACAATATCTCTGAAAACAAACTAACTTACTCCATGACCGACCCTTACAGATTTATTATTAGTATAGATAGAAGAAGATAGATAACACTGTTAACTAAAGAAAGGGACAACTATTTACCTCTCGCTCATTAATATTGCCATCTACATAGCATGAGCGAGATGCAAATATTTATTAAGAATTTTGTTAATTAACCTTTCTGGAATAACCCACAGAATAGTAGATACACGTGTAGAATGTATATTTATGTTATGGATTTTTTTAAGCTGCCCCATAGTGTAAGCTGTTACTATGGGGAGTAGGCCCTACCTTTTATGAAAGGTATGGAATTTTGTTACAGGTGTAACATAAAATGATAGGAAACTCATATTTCGCTTGTGCTCGCCCTATTGCCACACGCTAAGAAGAAGTCAATTAGACCTTGTTAGCTATTTTCATTACCACGCTGTAAACAATAATGGTAACAAATTGTATGTGAATACAATTGTGAATATATTGATAGTTAACAAGAAGTGGTTACAAGTATAGTTTTCAGATTTTTCCCTGTACTTGTAGTCTAAGACGATATTAATTGCCAAATTTCATATTTCTAGGTCAACGGAAAGTACCCTATAAATTTTGATTCACTTGACCGTCGAAATATACGTATCATTTTTACGTTAACTTAGAAGTTTGACATGTCACAGCTTCAAGGGTCTGTAGACTTGAGTATGTGATTTTAATTTCAACTCGAAACCTCCACGCGTTCCGAGATAAAGGGTCTTGACAGACAGACGGACGGATCAGTTTTGAGGTGCAGAACCCTAAAAATAGTGGAAAAAAATTATCTCCTCGTTTTTAAAATATTTAACGAAATACATACACATTACAAATAAAAAAAAGAATTAAAAAATACTTGCTCTTACGTGTCCATCGCAAAGTCAACCCGACCCGGAAGTTATCCATAGGGAAGTATAATTAAAAAAAAAAAAATTTATCGCAATCATCATCATAGGCCTTTACGTCAGTTGCGGACGATTAAACAGTGGCTGTTATACTTTTTGGAATGATTAAAAAAGTCCAGGCCCTATAGCATATACGACACACAAAGGAAGACTCCGGAGTCGGAAGTGCGGATTTGGTGCCTCCTGGTTCACCTCCCTGTACTTCAGTACAGAGTACGTTAGCTATGTGAAATATTTACATCCTTATCTATGTGGGTCGTATGTTATCGGATCGATTTCCACTCGCCGGTCCCGCCACTCAAGGAAATCGATATGATTGGTGGACGCAAGTCGCATTGCTGTTGAAGTCGGACGCAAGTCGCTAGGTTTTCTGTACCAAAATCTGTACTGTCTGTACATACATAAACTTACGCCTATATCCCAGAGGGGTAAGCAGACCCCAGGGACTGCCACTTGCCACGAAGTATTGACTGTACTTTGACTTTCAAAATTTTAAATAATTAAAACATCCAAAATGGCTGTAATTTTATTTTCCAGTGCTATCTCAGACCACATTTGTTAAATGTGTATTATTATTATTAATTAATGTATCTTTAAGCTGATGCATGTATATCACTTTCGTGCACTTGTAAAAAGTTCATCAAGTCTTAAATCAAGTTTTAAATAACTTCACTGAGGGAGTACTAATTACTGCCTCTGTATATTACACGCATTCCTTACACGAAAAATAAACAATTTCCCAGGCACTGCAGCACCCAAGTGGTCCCTTCACCCATCTAGTGGTCCCTTCATCCATCGGCTTCGGCCGACGTATACAAAATCTCATTACCTAGATGCAAAGGCCAAGTTTTTTTTTTCACTATATGGTTCGGCAAGAAGTGTATATGTCGTAGCCATATCATAGAATTGACCATATCATGATGTGGTTAGCCATATCACGAAATGTGTCCTTTTCATGAAAAGGCCAAGTCAAACTGGCCGTATCATGAAATGGCTTAGCCAGATCAATGAGCGACCGACGTTTGACGATTTGAATAGCGAAATGCATGACTATTTCATGATGCAGCCAAACGTTAGCGGCCATATCGTAAAATACTTCCATTATCCACCGTTAGAGGCGCTGATGTTAGTTTGTTGCGTATTTCTACCATGGAGGCGACAGAAAATATTTCTAGTGACGGCAATATTCCCGTAAATACTGTGCAAAATGAGGAAAGTAGGGCAGCAATCTCATTTTGTTGTAATCATTGTACCGCATTGTAT
Source organism: Yponomeuta evonymella (assembly GCA_963969515.1). Classification (NCBI taxonomy): domain Eukaryota; kingdom Metazoa; phylum Arthropoda; class Insecta; order Lepidoptera; family Yponomeutidae; genus Yponomeuta; species Yponomeuta evonymella. The sequence continues at coordinate 19,728,007 of OZ018346.1, read as the reverse complement.
TTTACGAGTGATAAAATATAAACTGTTGCTTCTTTTATTGGTATTTTATTCAATCTATAAGGTTCAAATGCACCAAAACACTAAATACGTTAGGCATCTTCAATCTATTTTTCAGCTCAATGCAGTAAATATGTGAAACTTAAATAAGGTTGGTGCATGGAAAAGTCATAGGTACGCTACATTATGATATGGCAAAACGTAGATTGCCATATCGTCAAACGTTGATGCTTAAACGATACGGCCAGTTTGACCTGGCCTTTTCATGAAAAGGACACATTTCGTGATATGGCTAACGACATCATGATATGGCACAATCTACGATATGGCTACGACATATACATACTCCTTCCTTTTCCAATCATAAACCCTGTTAGAATGTGTGAACGAGAGAGATGCCAGAGACTAGCTTTACTACACTAGCGCCACCAGAGAAAAAAAAATTGCCTCTTTTAAGGATCGTTTTTGCAAAAAGAGATTTTTAAGTCCCATGGCCGTATAATCATAAGGCTAGAAACCCAGGACTAGATAGCATTAACGCCAAAACAGCCGTTCTTGGCATAAATGCTATCTAGCCCTAGGTTCTCGGTCGTGAGGCCTAAAAATCGCTGCTAACATGATTGCTTTTTGCACGAACGATCTTTAAAAAAAGATATGATCTTTTTCCATCACTATTCACGCTCATGGGTCTTAAAATCATTATTAACGTGAATGAGAGATTGTACTGACACTTTTTGCAACAACGATCTGTGAAAAAAGATATGATTTTTATCCTATTGGCGGCGCTAGTGTTACTATCCCCTTAAAGGGACTCCGAATGGACCGAAACGCGCCGGCGAAAGGGAAGCCTACTTCGGCAAACAGCCGGACCTAATGACCTAATACAATAACTCAGACGGCATCGGCAGCCGTAGCTAGGGTTGCCAACCGTACTATAATAATATAGTATGGTATTATATATATTTCGGAACTGCGTACTATTTGCTGTTGAAGAAATATGTAGTGCGCAAAAATACTATTTATGTCGGTCTGTCTGTCCGTCAACCCGTATGTGTTCTTAAATATTATTTGATTATAGATTTGTATTATTATACAAAGATGTCTCTTGAACTGTAATGTGTTCACAGATAGGCATTGTTTTAACGAACCCAAATAAATATCTCACGATAATTTTCCATAGATAGTATATTTTTATAAATGTACATAGTATATTTTTCTTAACTCTGAAAAATACTATAATTGGCTGAAAAATGTTGGCAACCCTACCAATTGCAGTCTAAGCTTGCGCCAATCGCCCATAAGCAACGCAAATAATTCGAATGAAAACTATGGCTCATTGGGTGTACTGTGGTCATAGGCCTAGTTTGGCAAACAAAACTAACTTCAAATTTGTGATATTTTGAGAATTTTACTAATTCCCTTTTTTATAATACACTCAAACTCAAATAGTTTTATTCATCGTAGTCCGATACATTGTGACTTAATGAACGTCAAATCTAATAAAGTACATTAAAGTGAAGAAGAAACTGACAAAGAAAGTAGACATTTAGTATTTTCAATACATGAATAATATGACCCTAGAACCTAGAGCCAAGAATCTATGATTTTATGCATTTATATGCATAAAAGCCTAGTTCTTCGTTGGTCAAACGGTGGAAATCGATTAAAGTTCTAGATTGGGTGGGAAAAGCCAACCCTTTAAATAGCTATGGCAATTGCACAGCGTGCTATGTAGTGTAAGACTATATTTTCTACTTTCTGCTAGGTTGGAGTGTCCCAGGCTCTATTAGCGTCTGGGTGGACAAGTCAGCTACATGCTGTTATAAATCATCAGACATAGATAGAAATGCCTCTGTTTGCGTCCGTAGGTGAACCCTGTCGCGTCAGACAATACATCACGTTCTGTGAGGCGGCGCGGGCGCAAGAATCCGGTAACAAATTAGCTAACGCCTACCTACGGCGGTCTAGCCAACCGGTTGCGGTAGTCTCCGCACTTGTTGCGAAATCTTTACAGTCACACTTTTGGGAATTTATAAGGGTGTAAATAATAAATTTATACCATTCCTCCTGAAAACAGTGAATAAAAAGCAATTTTAATCACTATTTTGGTGTTTGCATTTAGAACACACCAATTTAGTCGACCTCCATCTCAATTTTATACAACCTGCTCGCGCAAAACATACTCGACACAAACTCCTCGTGCGAAGAATACTCGATATACAAACTTCTTGTGCAAAAAAGTCCTCGAGATTTGCTGGTCAACATTTCCAACAAGGAGTTTAGCATTATAATACAACGTGTTCTTTGCTGTCACTGGTAAACAAGTTGTCCATTCTTATAATAATAATAAGAAAATTACTCTTAATTTTAGTAATTGTTCTAATTTTAATCTGCATTTTAATTAATTTAACCTTCCTTTTTTCTTCATTAAATGTATATTTTCGCTTAAATCTTTATTTTTTCTCTTAGTCATGGTATAGTATGCAACTCTTGAATAAAACGGATTTATATCGAGGGCCATGAATCACTCGCAAGTGAAGGATTCTAACGTTTGAATCACTCGCTTGACTCGTGATTCAATCTTAATGAATCTATCCCTATGGTCGTGATTCAGTCGTTAGAATCCTTCACTTGCTCATGATTCATCTATGGCCCTCGCTTTGAATCCGTGCTTTATTCACTAATTGCATAATTTACAATTACCTACAAGTCGAAAAAATATGAAGGTCTACAGAGTGTTAATTTCCATACGCACTTCCCGAAATCCACGTATTTTATAAAATGCAGAGAAATGCAAATGCTTATCTAGAAGAAGAAGAAGAAGAAAGACATTTATTATACCAACAAGATACATCACAGAAACAAAACAAGCAGAGATAAGCTCGCCTTTGTACATGTTACTTCTTTTATATGTTTTGTGCGCCATAAAGTATAATAATATTGTATCTTAACAATATGTTTTTCCAAAGGACCCAGGGGTTAGGCACACGAGCTCTCAATAGCTCCTAAAGCTTCGAAATGGCACTTTTTTGCATTTGCATATTTATCCAGAATTTTTTCTGGTTGTGCAATAAAATACAGGAGAGGAAAAAATTGTGGTAGGCGTCAAAAACGAAAGCGATAAAAATACTTAAAAAAACAAAAAAAAAAACAAAATGTTTAATGAGCTGAACAAAGATTAACAACATATAAAGTCACTCTGAGCCCCAAACTAAATTAAATCTTGGCGTGTATCTTGGCGCACTGTGGTCCATTCAGGGTGAACTTAAATATATCACAACATAGTGTTTGTACAGTAATAAAATAAATATTAGACATGCATACAGTAAACTATAATATGGCCCAAGTCTTTTATTTCAAATAATAAAATAAACCTACATAGAATATTATTAAAATATTATTATAGATATTATATCTATACGATAGTTTTTACAAGTTTAATAGAATAAAATAAAATAGATTATTACATAAACATAAGTATAAGCCTGCTGGAATTAATGACATACATAAAACTACATAAATATACTGTTTTAGATGCATCGTAATGAGTAAACCAAACATCTTTCCCAATTCCAAAGTACTTAAAGTACCTAAATGTGTTATGAGGAAAAAGTTTTCTCTATCTATCTATCGTATACCAAATATTTCTTCCTTCGAAACTTTTCAAACAATGTAAACAATGTATATAATATGTAAAACATTAGGATCTCAAAAAGCGGTTACGAAAAGAACGCTGAATGCTGAAAGTGCGAAGTGCGTCGTTGAACTAATGCATATTTATAATAGTTTAATGCAATAGCAAAAATACTTATGCGGTACACGTATAAAAATATACTTTTTTTATGTATTATGATATTATGAGGCTAGTTTTGTATTGTTTATTGGGCGGACGCTATAAAACCGGTTAGCATAATCGGTCTTTTCATAGCCTGCTAGCTAGCTAATGGAATAAGCATGGTGAATTGTTATATCTTTTAAACAATGAAAATATGTAAAGTAACTTTGTGTAAAGGCAGTATGAGTTTTCTTGAAAACTGCTGAACTGGTAAATTTCTTCCACTAGACATAAATAAAATATTAATTTTCACTAGCGCCATCTAGCGTCAGCAGTAGTAACTTCTAACGACAGGGGCGCCATTAGTATTTAATAAGACCATTACACAAGAGGTGGCGCTAGTCGTCAATAAAACGTGCAACTCCGCTCCATCTCCATGTTTCATGTTTCTAGCTGTATTCCAAAGTAGTAGAGCTAACTCTACACGGTCGAGAAAGTGATCTAACAAATCAAGGTAGGTCAAATTGTGGCGTCGTGACGTATTAACCTATTTTCCTGTCAGTCGAAAGTATACCTTTCTCAACAATGTTGCACAAGCCGCAATAAATAAATACATCGAATCCACCAACCTTTATCCGCGGGTTTCTGCTTAGGTGACTTCTGCCATTGGTGCCGGACTTTCTGAGACCAGCTGATGGGACTTTTTTTGCCTCGACTCCTTTCCCGTACGCTGTAATGCACAACGTTCATTCTAAAGTTTCAGTCACGCAATGGCACCACATTTCTTAAGGATACTCCACTTCAGCTGATATCTCTATTGATCCAGTGCCAGCTAATCGCATCATTATGGGTGTAGCTTTATGAAAACAGAGGAAATAAAAGGCACGTGCGAGGCATAAGGTGACATCAACAGCACTGAGTCGTGACTATATCTTTCTTCCTCTCTACAAACGATATAAATCGTTCTGTCTGTAAATGTATTTGTTCATTTGTTACTCGAGATCTACAATACTGAGTTTGACGAGCTTTCACTGCTATTTCGAGGAATCCTAGAAGGTTTCATCTTTACGTAATAATTGTACATAGCGTACTCTTCCATACCTGCTTCGATTATAAAATATGGGCGCGCGAGTGAAGTTGCGAGCAGACATTAGTTGTATTATGATAGTTAGATAAGGACCGCAATGTTTGCACAACTCTTTGGCAGCCTGTTATTGCAATACGGTTAGGGCCCTCTCACTAAAATATAAGGTTATCTGCGTGATGTAGTGACACACATATTGATCAGTGAACAATAATGGAGCTCTATGGAAAGCGTTTCAAGCTTTTACTTATCAATTAAAAGTAAGAAAATTACTAAACAGCTGAGCAGTGCCACGCAAGGACATCACAAACATGGAAATACACCCACACTGAGGCTATTAATAGTAAAAATGTACGGTGGCCCCCAGTGGGAATCGAGACCACGGCCTCCGGCATGGGAATCAGACGTGATTCCGCTTGACCATCGAAGCAGTTGATGGCAAAAGCTGCGCCATAGTCCCGTTCTTCAATCATGAGGCTACGATCAAAGAGAAGCAAAGAGAAGAATTCTCTGGACGGCGTTAGAAAATTACGTTATGTACTCTACTGCTCCACTTACATGACAATCTTTTGCTCATCGCTCTTCTCCTCATCCGAAACGTCAATCCACTCGTCGCTGCGATCGCTCCTGTCACTGACCGTACTGGTCTCGCTGCTGGGCACTTGGAAGTTTATCTCTTGCCCATTGTAGCTGATCACCGACCGTTGCCCGTAAATACTGTTCGTCTTCTGCTCACTTGACAGAGTGGACTGGCTTATGTTCGATACAGTATCAAATGACAGCCGCTTCTGAACTGCAGAAGCGAGTTGCTTCTTCAAGTTGTTGCGGAGCTTTACCATGCTAGGACTGTTCGGTATGCTCTCGTAGTGAGTTAAGGAAGTCCCATCGCTGTGTTTGATTGAGTCGTAAATGTTTTCGCCCTCGTTATAACTGTTGTAGTCGGACGACACGAAGGAATGTCGGTTGCTGTAAGAGGTCGGGCTGTTGCCTTTGGACGGTGGGCGTGGCGGTATTTTCTCGTATATCCTTTCGGGCCCGATTTTCTCGTAGCTAACCGTGGATGCTCCACTGACAGACTTTGATATCGCGTAATTTTTGGTAGTATTTTTGACGTTCGGTTGGTAGTCCTCAGCTATGTGGATGCCGGAACTAGAGGTGTGGCAGTAGGGTTTGATAGGAGACTTGCAGTACTCATAACCGTGGTCGCTGTCACCGTCCCCCCTAGTTCTCTCCTCCAGGTGACTGTCATAAAGTTCGTAGCTATGAAGGCTCGCCTCATCGCCCTCAGGATGTGACCTCATTTCTAAAAGACTCTGGTAGATGTTGTGTTGTTTTTTGTCACAATCTGGAGATTCCTTACGGGTTTCTTTAGGTATTTCGGGTAGTGGGCAATTGATCTTCGAAGTGCGGTCGATTTTCTTCACGGGCGGTAAGATTTCTACAGGTGGCGTAACGAATACTTCTAAAGGTTCATAGTCGTCTTCGACAACGAGCTCTTTTTTCGCCAGCGTCGTAAATCCGATCATGACCTCTTTATTGTAGGCTTCAACTAGGTTACTTTCGAAATCCGAGTTGTTTGGATCAGAGTTGATTGTCATTTCAGGAGTTTCTCTGTCTGGAGATTCTTCCGTATCACAGGTTTCAATTTTGTCATAGAACGCGTCCTCGTAGGAAGCTGGCCTCTCATTCACCGATGATACGTTGAACAGACTGTATGACAGATCTAATGTTTCACTATCTGAATACGTTGCTGAGCTGTTTTTCCTCCGCCAAAGAAAAGATTCGTTCGGCGTGATACGTGAACTAAGTTCTTGGTACACTTTTTCTTCGCTCTGCGACCTACATTTGTGAGGTGTTGGTTCCTCTACGTTTAGAATTGTCACACTTTTATGTAATGTTTGCGTAGTGTCATTCGGTAACAATGTCGCAGCCTCACTTGGATCTTCAGGAACTATTTCGACGACTTGTAAAGGCATTTTCTCCGAGTGAATATAGCTGGTTTTATATTTCCGTTTATCGTAAATAGGTTCCTTTTTGCCCTCTTCTTTGGAACTAGCGTTTGAGTGTCGTCGTTCTAGTTTTGGTGGTGCAGGCACAGGGGGTTTTATAGTCTTGATCATTGCAACGCCATCCTTGACGACCAAGTTTTTCGTTAACACTAATGAAGACTTCTTTTCAGGCACTTTTGGTTTCTCTTTCGGGATGTTAGTTGCGGTTTTGGACTGAGCGGCCGTTTTCCTAGTTAGAGTATTGAAGTTAGATTGTGCTATTATTTCGAATTCAAATTTTTGGATGACGTTTTTCACAGGAATCGATTGTGATTCTTTAGTTTCCTTTGCGGTTTCTTTACTTGAATGTTTCGTGGGACTGCCGTCAACAGAGTCACTTCCGCTCGGTTGACTGCTAGAGTCTTGATACTTCAATTGTTTCTTGGGAGATTTCGGAATTTTATTTCCGTCAGACTTGGACCTTATAATTTGAGCTTTAGTTGAGCTATTATCTGACAACACTAATTTATCAATGGAGTCCACGCTCCAACATCTTTTTCTACTGTTTCTCTTTTTTGAACCTCGTCTGTTCCGGAAAACTATTTTTATATTCGGGCTTGTACATAATGCAACTGATGGGGTTGGACTGACGGTGTTCGACCGTTTGGAACGTTGATCTTCTTTTCCTTTCAATTGTTTTGAATATTTCTGTGTCCCATTATGAGATTCGTTGACCAAGTTGTTGAATTTCTTCGTCAGCTCTGATACTTTGTTTCCTGTTATGACCATAGTTTTCGTGCCTGTCGGAGGCCGCCTGTGTGACGATGTTGAAGCGTTTTTTATTTTAAAGCTAACTTTCCTTTGTTGTTGTTGCTGTTGTTCTAGTTTCTTTTTCACTAAGGCTATGCTGGTTGGCAGGGACATGCTTTGTCTGATAGGATCCGTCACATGGAGTTTCTTTTCCCCCCCGCCCGTGCTTCTGGTGTCCTCGCTTCCTGTGGTGATAGCAATCTGTGCATAATGTAGAGTCACTTCGTCCTTCTTAGGCGACGCATTCTTTTGGTTTACCGCCGCATTTGTAGTGCTGACCGTCGACTTCAAGAAAGCTTGCTTCGCTTCGTTTAGCGACTTCATCCTGTTGTTCATGTAGGAAGCAGCTGGTGATTTCAACGGGACCGTGTAAACTGTTTTATTCTCAACGCTCTGATCGTCCTTTATAGCCATGTCTACATCAGGAGCAAGGAAGTTTTTCAGCAAAGCCTTGATGGTGGTGTCACGCTCTCTGCCATCTGAGTTCAAATTCCTGATCGATGTGATGAAGTTACTCGACGTTAGAACTCCACTATCCATGTGTCCGCGTTTCTCACACCATCTGTAACAATAAATAATAACCGATTGAGTGAATGTAGCATTATATAACTTATGTAATCGATCGGTGCCATTAACTCGATACCATCGATTGTCAGATCGAAATCAATTCACGTCATGTGTGCAGGGTGGCAATTGCTTTACTTTTACTCATGATAATAACTTAGCACATGTAATAAGTTCAAATGGAGCGGGATTATGTCATTGAGAAATTATTTTTGGTGGCAAAATTAATGGTTTCATTAGGTAACTAGGTTTGGTTTTGGAATAGCTCGCAGGTGAATTGCATAGCGAAAGTAAAGTTGTTTATGTGCAGTGCGTGCGCTTATTTCCAGCTTTTTGCTGTCTTTGTAAGGTTTACAATGGGAGTATTATTCTTGCCTCAATGAGCTCCCACGACAAGATTGTGTGGATTTGATACGCATAGCAAATTGTGTGGACAACTGTATAGAGGTCTTAGTCCTTTTATTAGATGCCTATCTTATGGTTACTGTTCTAGCACACGTGCTAAACAAACAATGAAACCGTTAAAGCCAGTTAAGTAATCATCTTCAACAGATTTTATGAATAACATTCTCATGCGAGCGGTTTACAAATTGTCGGTTTTCTCTCAGAGAGAGTGAGCGTTCATCACCGTGCCTATTAACTCAACAGATGAAATTGCCAATAACTTATTAAAACTCTTAATTACTTATTAAAATTCTTAATTAATAATATTCATAATAGTCAAGAAGGGTCACGCCCCTAACATCTCATAAGGTATTCGACACTTAAGTTGACAAAATGACATTGACTTCTTATGGACTTATTCCTTAGAAGGTTATGGGACTGGCTTATTTTTCTCCCGCTCCCCCACTAAAAATTGAAAAATAAAAACTTTTAAATAAAAAATAAAAACCGACTTCAGAAAAACCGATTTCCATTTTTTTGTATAATGAAGTACATCACATCCCGGTCCCGTAGCCGTAGTCATGCATGTTTAGCTGATTAAAACACGTTGTTAGCAGGTCCGCGGTGCAAGTGGGGTCAAAACGTGCAGGTAGAGCTTTCACTACCATAGACATTAGTGTTTGTTGTACCCACGGACTGAACTGTGGAATGACGACGATTGGCGTGCTTGTTTGATAGCGGGAAGTTCAAGTTACGTTCATCTGATAGGTTCACTTGGAAAGAAATTCTCTCTGTCGAGAAACTACTCACTCCTGTATTCCGGAGGGATAGCCACTTGCCACAATCAGATCCTGACAAAACTCTTTCGCTTCATCAATATTCATAAGTCGCTGCATGCACGCATGTAAGTAGAATGGTTAGTAAAAACAGATAGGACCATACGAAATACATATTTTTTATTTCAAGGAAACAGATGTTCCATAATAAACAGGGACGTCAAAACACTTGTCTTCTTTTGTGTCTTTAATACCTTGTTTTTGATTCGTCAGATCATGACTTCAAAACAATATTCGGTCTAACGAGGCAATCGTTTTGTCACGTGAGATATCACTTCTTTCGTTTGGAGTACATACAGGTCAATTACGGCTTCACTGAAACTTAGTCATGCTATACTAATTACCTAAACAAAGCGTCACTTTTGTAAAACCAGTTTAAATGTCATGAAGAGGAGGTAGCTGAACACCAGCCCTATCTGAATTCACTTGCATAGCATATAGCCAGTGGCGTCCCTATATGGTGGCAGGGGTGGCAAAATGCCACGGGCCCCCGAGCCGGCGGGCGCCTCGGTCCGAGACACCGCGAATTGAGAAATAACCTAACCTTTTTAACAAAATTTAGTAAAAACTAGCTTTTGCCCGCGACTTCGTCAGCGTAAGTGACAAAACTTGCTTGGAAATATTCCACGAGTATCATAAAGAAAGGTTTTCAATTTCGCCCTTAAAGAAGATTGTAAATTCGCATGAAATCATCATGTACATGTACAAAGTCGCGGGAAAAAGTATAGTTAATAAAACACCAAGCCATTTTCACGGTCGATGAGTGCTAGTTAAGTCTAGAAGATCTTTATATAACGTAAATGATTATGAACTGAAAAAAGATTTTGTACAGACAGTTAGATGTCAGTTTCTCACTTATGAAGTGAGAAACATGAAAATTTGTGTTTATAGGATTGTTTTAACAGTCAGTTATTTCAGCTTTTTGGAACCTCATCTCCTAAAGCGGCTGAATGAGGAGGGCCAAGGACGACCTGCTTACGGTGATGGTGGGGAGTCGCTGGATACGGGCGCATAAGACTGAGAAACTTGGAAAACCATGAGGTAGGGCTACGTCCTGCAGTGGGCGTCAACTGGCTGATGATGATGAAGTCGGTTTAGGCTAGGTATTGATGAGTTAGTCAGGACTTTGCCTTTATACAGGGTTATTTCTACAATGCGCAATTTTTGAGACGGCCCAATTAGGACATGTGTTTGGCAACCACTTATGTTCTAGGATTTTTTTTTTCAGATTTTAATGTTTCAAAATATCGGAGTTTCTAAAATTTTATTGATTTCGCGTTTTAGGCGTGTTACCAATGTCGCAAATCATTGCGCTACGTAGAAAAATGTCCATTCTAATAAGATTTTAAGCATTATCTCTCAAACAGCGCCACATTGAACTAGAAAAGACGCAAAAAATTACCAATATTTTTTCATAAAAAAATTTAAAATTTAACAAATAAATTCAAAATTTGTAAAACAAAAGTTGTTAACTACAAACTCTAGCATTTTTAAATAACTCTGTATATTATGAACACAATATTAGTAATACTGTTGGGTGACTTATTAAAATTTAATTAGAACGTGACGATTTTTACTGGCAGGTCCCATCCAATGAATTTGCCACGCGCTCCAGATACCTAGTTACGCCACTGCACATAGCTGAGCTATATCCGATTGTATCGGGTCAGCGGGTCATCAGGAGGTAGGTACACACGGCGGCACATACATATTGCATTATCAATGCAAGGTCAACTCTTTGCCTCTGAGACAACCTATGAGCTGTGCTGTGGGGTTGGTAGGTAGGCTTACGTATGCGCGGTCGACAGCTCGACAAAGTTTACACTATCAAAGAGTTGTACATATATCAGATATGTAAAACACAAGAGTTTATTACCCATTTAAATAAAGACCAAAACAAGAGCTGTTTGTATTGATGAGAGTTCTCACCCTCCAGAGAGTGAACTTTGGCCTTTACATCTACGTAGTGAGATGATTTATTCAGTGTCCAGTGGCACCGTCACCCACAATAGATGGGTGAAGGGACCACTCGCACGCTGCAGTGCCTGGGACATTGTTTTGCGGTGGTAGCCCAGTGGGTCAATGAATAATGGACTCAGAAGCGAGAGACCCAGGTTCGATTCCTAGTGCGGGCCTATCAATTTGTTTATTTTCATAAGTTACGTACAGTACGATTAAAATCAGTTAACGATTCGGCCAACGTCGGTAATTGTCGTGAATCCGTCATCTCTCACATAGAGTTATCAATTTACAGATATGACCTTTAATTATATTACTTGTTGTCTTATTGAATACAATACAAGAACGATATAAGGAACAAAACCTCCTTTGTAGCTCAAAACTAACATAACCTTTATATTGAAATAAGAAAAATAATTGACTATTTTGACACTATGAGTGTCAATAAAAACAGTTTGACGTATATGATACATTTATGTTTAAGAACGCTAATTTCATTCGTGAAAATATTCGATTCTATCAAATTTTATCTAAATTAACTTAAAATTATTTTAGAAAAGAAGCTAATTTATTTAAAAAGAAGAAAATAATTATCATAAAAAAAATTTGGACAGGATTTGTGAAGCAACCGGAGTTTCAAAAAGCAGCGTGTTAAAAATTTTAAAGGAAAACGACAAGCTCTCAGATCAGTCACCTAAAGATCAACAATCCAAAGAAGTGCCCGGCAAAAAATATCGTTTAAAAATGGATGATTTTGATTATTGCGTGATACGACGAATGATATATAACTTTCATGAAAGATTTAAAGAGCTTCCTACGTTGCGATCACTTCTGCATAATAAATTTCTTAGGTCTACCGGTTAGTAATGTCATCTTGGCAGGTGCTATACATTGCGTTTATGATACTTCAAATTGAATGCTACCTAAAAGAAATCGCGGTAATGTATTTCGTGTCATTTCCGTCTCGGGATTTAGGCGGTGATATCTGAGAAAAGCCGAATCGTTAACTGATTTTAATCGTATTGTACATCTGCGAACTTGTAGTAGCGGTACCAGAGGGAGTAATCTAATATATTATAGAAATCTCGTGTCTGTTATCGAACTACTCCAAAATGTGTTCACCGATTTTTATGAATTTTTTTGTGTATATTTGGTAGGACTGAGAATATGTCGTAGGCTAATTAATATGGCAAAACAACATTTGTCGAGTCTGCTAGTTTTCAATAAAATTCTATAGATCTCATACGTCAATTATTATCATTCACAAGGACATGTTCCTCTTTTGCGCAAGACAGCGCGTGCACAGACTATCTATCGCTTGGTCACGCCGCACAGTGGGTCGAAACTGCTATATGAGGGACATAGGTTTTTTTTTCTCAAATTCCTGTTTTTCTTGACGCTCATCGAAAGATCTTGTTATTCTAATGAATAATTGTAACTGAACGTTTTTCTCTAAAACTGATATTTTGCCCGGAAAAAAATATTTTTACTTTTATTGTATGAAATGAAACAGAAACTGCTAAAATTTGGCCAAGTCTTAACAGATCTTGCTTTAAAACTACATACCTCTTATTCTTTAGTTTACTGGCTAGAATTCTACCCTATCAGCGCGCGCCCGAAGTTGCCCGTTCAAAAGCTATAAGAATCCAAAAAAATTAAAAATTATATTTTTATTCATTTTTTAATGTCGTAGATTATCAAATATTTAATCAAAATAATAGAAATTCTATGACTAAATATGAAAATTTAATTTAGACCATAGTTTTCCGAAGAGAAACTGTTAAGTTCAGAACTTGAAAAATATATTTCATCATCAGCCTTAAAATGAACCAACTGCTGGGACACAAATCTCCTCTTGTTCGGAGGGTGTTGGGTAGTAGTCCACCACGCTTGCCCAGTGCAGGTTGGTGGATAGAGTACTATGTAATCAGTACCGTTAGTCGCTTTTTACGACATCTACAGGACGAAATAGGGTGATGCTATTCTACTCTACTGGCATCTTTACTCCTTTTAAACAATTCATTATATTGTGTATTTTATGTCTCTCCTTAGCTAAACTATTTTTGTTGTTGGAAAGTAATTTACGTACAGTGACCAATTAACTAATCATCAGATATGACATGTTAATCTACGAGATTCTGCAATTGAACAAGGTGCAGTCTGCTTGTTCAATTGCAGAATCTCGTAGATTAACATATTGCCACTTGGATAAGTTAAGCGAAATCGAGAGTGCTAGTGCTTTTTCAGGTGTATATAAACTCTCCTCTTTTTTCTGACTGATGCAAGTCTTCACCTTATCAATATCTTCAGGATTGTTAAGCAAATGTTCCATTATTTTACTTACTTCGCAATCTCCTCTATTTTTGAGATTTTTCATGGTAGCACTCTGTAACTCTTGTGGAGACACTGATTTGGCCAAGTGCTCTACGCGTCTTCTTTTTTGTTTGTTAGACAGCTCTTCAAAGGGTTTTCTCGGCGTGTATTGTGACGATGACGTTGAAGCTATTGAGGTAGATGGGGCAAAAGTTTCTACATCTTCACTGACATCATCGGGTTGGACATTTTCTGTTTGGGAGATAAGGTCATCAGGCCAAGTTATGGCAGACTCCAGCCAATCTCCATTTCTCTTCAAAAAATTGCGAAGAGTCCTGTTTGATCTTTCCCATCTACCACACACCATTGAACAAAACTTCTGAGTAAACTTTAGGAGTTTTTCACTTGTCTCTTCAGTCCAGTTAACATTCAGCGTCTGCTTGAGGTATTCAAAAAGTTTTTTACTTTCCGCCAAAGATCCAAACTGTTCTCGTAATACCATGAACAAATCCAAATTATTTACTAGACTTTGCAAGTGGTCTTGGTAGTCAAAATGCGTATTTTTGAATGATTTTAAATAAACGAAACCCGTATTTATAAAGGTCGGAATTACTCCTTCCTACAGGTATATCCCTAATGTATTTCATTTCCTAATGGGAAGTGGAGTCATTACATTTCATTACATTACTAATACAGTAATTAGCAAATTGAAAAGATAATTTGCAATGAGTAGAACAGCAAATGAACTATTATATTTATCTGATGATTAGTTAATTGGTCACTGTCCGTAAATTACCTTCCAACAACAAAGATAGTTTAGCTAAGGAGAGACATAAAATACACAATATAATGAATTGTTTAAAAGGAGTAAAGATGCCAGTAGAGTAGAATAGCATCACCCTATTTCGTCCTGTAGATGTCGTAAAAAGCGACTAACGGTACTGATTACATAGTACTCTATCCACCAACCTGCACTGGGCAAGCGTGGTGGACTACTACCCAACACCCTCCGAACAAGAGGAGATTTGTGTCCCAGCAGTTGGTTCATTTTAAGGCTGATGATGAAATATATTTTTCAAGTTCTGAACTTAACAGTTTCTCTTCGGAAAACTATGGTCTAAATTAAATTTTCATATTTAGTCATAGAATTTCTATTATTTTGATTAAATATTTGATAATCTACGACATTAAAAATGAATAAAAATATAATTTTTTAATTTTTTTGGATTCTTATAGCTTTTGAACGGGCAACTTCGGGCGCGCGCTGATAGGGTAGAATTCTAGCCAGTAAACTAAAGAATAAGAGGTATGTAGTTTTAAAGCAAGATCTGTTAAGACTTGGCCAAATTTTAGCAGTTTCTGTTTCATTTCATACAATAAAAGTAAAAATATTTTTTTCCGGGCAAAATATCAGTTTTAGAGAAAAACGTTCAGTTACAATTATTCATTAGAATAACAAGATCTTTCGATGAGCGTCAAGAAAAACAGGAATTTGAGAAAAAAAAACCTATGTCCCTCATATAGCAGTTTCGACCCACTGTGCGCCGCGCTGCTCGAGTAAGTAATCTGCAGCAGCCGCGACCATCATGACAACACTCAAGAAAGCAATCTCGGCACGTGTTTTAAATTAGACCACACGTTACGAGACCTCCCTAATAAACACCGTCTTGGTGAAACAAAAGGTGATCTAACACCGGAAAGAGAATTAAACTTTTTCCTTTTGTAAAATGTTGATTTTTCGTCAACACAGATAGCAATAAACAACAATTTATTTCAAAGCGCGGGAAGATGCGGAGCGCCTCATTGCCCAGTTTGTATAACTGTAGCCGCTAACGGTTCTCTCAGTCCGAACGAATCGACCACATAGTTTCAACAAACAACTCAATACGATGTCGGTACACGTCGCGAAAAGCCTTAGGAACACACTTTTGATGTCAATATCTGTCTCGAAAATACGTGAGTGAAATGTTGCAGTCAATACTAACTACTGGAAAGCGAGCTGTGTGATTGTGGCGAAGGATTTCTTTTCACAAGAATTTAGATCACACTGATCTCAATAACAATGTTGGGTTTTGAACAGCTGAACATTGAGCTGGAAAACAAAAGATGAAGAAAGTCTTTCTAGATCGTAAAGGTTCACTCTCAATCGTTTCTAATGGGAGAAAAAGACTTTTCAACAGTGCGGATAAACACATGGCCAAACACTTTGTTGTTATCATAAAAGAGAAACCTACGAAAGACATCACTAAGGGTCTAACGGAACAAGTCGATGGAAAACATCACGAATATCCACAAGATTATGCAAATACACACGTAAATTTTGACATGTCGCACTTTCTCTTGGAAACAGAATACAAACATTTTAATAAAACGTTGTAACATCGTGATCAAACAAACATAAAATGTGACATCACATGGATGTTGAGTTACTTAGGAGGAAACCAACGCTATTTTTCTGCATCATAAAATGTTTTTACGACCTGTCAAGGCTGCATATCGTTTTAACAGGTAGATACTGACAACGTATATCTACCTGGATGTAGTAACCAGTCATTGTTCTTTCGTTAAGGACGTCTGTGAATGCCAAGAATGGTCAGGTCGCAGGCACTGTTTCATCAATACAAAGAGACTCATTAGCTTTTGAGTGAAAAGGGATTAAGAAACCTGATTCATTACATGTTCTTTAAATTTTGGGAGCTATGGGAACCTGGAGTATAAATAATTTTGACAAAAAGAAAAAAAAATCAAGCGACTTAGCCAAATTTCTTCGTGTATGTAGGCTGGACTTTTAACTTGAATTTTGCATTTCGCGAATTGGTCCTTTTTCCATTTCGCGTATTTGACATTTTGCAAATTGGACAAGAGGGAAATTACATTATTCTACGTTATTTTAAACGTTATATATGTAATAAATAATCTTCTGCTTTAAGTCTGTACTAGGCGAAAACCAGTGCCTGTTGAAATACCCAAGGTCGTTTGATGTAAAACCACCGGACACGGCACCGGCACTATACACCATTGTTTGTTACTTTGATAAGACACAATACAATGTGACGTGACGCGAAAATATTCATGCCATTTAACATAGATAGTTATTATGACAATAGAAACCTTTTACATGCTTTTGGCTTATTCCCCTGTGCTAGGCAAATAATTTGTAATGATATTGTGAAGAAGGTCAACGATGTTACTTATTTACAGCACTCTGATGTTGTGCTACCTGCTATGAAAAGAAGGGGCCCTTAAGAAATACGCGGAAAGAACTTAACAAATCAGATTAAGAATAAGGATCCTTAACTTTTGTTGAAAGAAGACCAATAGCCTGCATGGCAACGAAAACTATTATATATAATAAACTTTTATATATAATAAACCGATATATATATTTCGTTTATAACGGGCAACGCATCGATCACATCTGAAATGGCTTCGCGTGTTACTTCACATACTTGCATACTAGGTGTCCAATAAATAATTGCCGACACATGCATAGAGCTCACCACAGTAATTGTGGCCATTGGTGCGTGTATCTGACTGACCTAATAGCTGGAATATTGCATACTTCTAATATGTGTTTGCGCTACTGTTCAACTCGTGCTTTCCTTAATTAACGTATTTACACTAATCACAGTCTTGTACAAAGCACTGTCTTTGAGCAGAGAAAAGAGAAACACTCGGGACTGTCGTAGACAGCTCTAGATGTTTAGATCAAGAAGACAAAATAAAATGCGCATGCATTCAGGGTTAATATAAATTGTAACATTATTATCTTGAGTACTAGACTTCCACTGATGCTGCGACGATATCCGAGGATAATCGATTCGATAAATAAACATTTATAGCGGTGACATAGCAATAGAATTTCGTCGGAGATACATCAACTGGTGTTAATAGATAGTTCCCGTGTGGAATCAATTGTTTACGGGTGGTAGTTCCATTGATTTGTTTCATGCTATTTATTCGTCGAGACCAGTTACGTAAAATGTAATCAACAAATAGGTATGTATATATTACTTTTACAAACATCAAAGGAACATTGTTCATACGAAGACCTTGTGGCAATAAAAGAATCGAACGTTTTATTGACGTTAAAAATAAACTTGTCTATGTAGTTTAATAAATCAATAAGATATTTGAAGCCAAGCATGGATCTCTTTGAATTTTTATTTGCTGATAATTAAGCTTTCTCTCAATGTTGGTATTTGGATTGACTTGTGTTATACTTACAACATGTAATACGTATTTCGCCAACCTTTAGTCGATCCAACTTTTCTGAATCATTAAAGGGATGTGTCAATGGAACGTCCACCGATATAGCAGATTTCCTGTCCACAGATGCGGTTAAAAACTTATATAAAGGCAATGTTACCTCCCTCAAATCCTTAAGGTCAACGCACACAATCCACACGGCAACAACAATCGAATCACCATTTTAGTTGTTTGCCAACACAATTCACTCGTCACTCAACACATTCTGGAGCCACGAATTGCTCACCATTAGGATATTAATAGTTTGTTCTTCGTGGGAGATTCGGATGCGTAAATAGAATATTTAGGTTGGTTTATTTCAACATAGAATAAAACACACGTGCGCTCCATTCGTCGAACAACGCGGGTCTGACTCTGAAGAGAAGTGACGCGCGCGGTGCAGCAAAGCGAGGTCGCTGCGGAACTGATCAAACTAGGCAGAGAGTAGAGACTACCTAGAACGGAATTTAAGGGTTTGAGGCTCGCTTCTGAAAAAAGTAATTAAACAAAAGCGCAGCGAGGAAGCTAATGGACTTGTCGCCAGCTGCTTATGACGCAGGGGCCAGACGGTTTGTCAAGTGAACTTAATTACTTAAATATTACCTAAAATAAACGAAGAATTCGATCCCAATGACGCTATGGAAATTAAGCGACCGTTATGGAAACGATGATCTCTCTGCCGGCAGCATCATCTATTGACCCATTCGTAATAGATATAGTGATTATTTGCATTAAACTACTTAATGATTGTGTCGTAGAGGTACTATTATGATTGTTAAGTAACATATAAGTAAGAACGTTATGATAAAAGCTTTATGAAAAAGAAACAAAGAATGGTCGTGTCTGGTAGCGGCTGGCTCCAATTATAATGGAATGTGGGTCATTGAGCGACGTTAGGTTGCCTCATGCTACAAAATCTTTATTGCAAGTTTTCATTTAATTTTAAGAAAACTGACCAAGTGCGAGTCGGACTCGCGCACCGAGGGTGCTGTTTAATAGATAATTAAAAGCATAATCTGTAGAATTCTAAATAGCCCGTTCGGACCACAATAACAATGGTTTTTAATTGTTTTTTAAGGTCATAATCTAACGGGGTAAAACTACAGTGTTAAATAGAATGGATAATCGTGTATTTAAGACAATGATTCACTGAAGGCTGCGACATTGGTAGAACACATTGGTAGAGGCACAAAGCTCGAATTTAATCAAATTAGACCACTCCTGATATATATTAAGAAAAATATAAATCTGAGAAAAAGCTCACAGAAGCACAAACTCTAATTGGGGTATTTCAGGAATTGCACATACAAATAACCCTGTATATTACACAGACAGTACTTCATTATCGACTAATGTTCCATCCGACGAAGCGTGTTGTTTTTCGTCACGATTCTCGGTGTCACCAATTGTCACTAGAAACAGTCGCAAGGCGCAACTGTTTGTACAGAACCTCTACGAGAGAAAAACAAAGTGATAGTTAATGATGTTGGTTGCATTAGGGAAGCAATAACGCAATATGTGGACATGGACAGCACAAGTGAGGTGTTACAAAATGTAATTATTAAAGTGAGTGCCGTCCAGCCAAATTTACTGTCGTCGTTGCACAAGCGAAAGACATTAGAAAGATAATATGACTTCATTATGACTGCTTTATTCGCCTATTTGTTTCGTTCATTAAGTATTTGCGACGCAACACCAATGTTGCTTAGTGTTGCTTTGCCTTTGTCATCGTCACTTTTAAACACAACGTGGAAACTTCAATCGAAAAGAACAATAAGTATTACAACGGTCGTTGAGAACTCTTCAACATGATCATCGTCATGATGATTTCACTCTTTCTTTGTAACAAATCGTGAGTCTGGAACGAAAAAAATCTTCGACTGCCGCGCAATAGGAAGATTTATATCGTGACTAAGGAAAACTTTTTACTCCTAAGCAATGTCCATCAGGTGTAAATGCTCACAGTTGGAGTATAATTTTGTTCCGTTGATCTACAGCAGTGTTTCTCAATCTTTTTGAAGACGCGACCCCCTTTACAAGTAAAAGATTCAAGCGACCCCCCAGGCCCTGAAGTCCACTGAAAGTGTCAGTAATTTAAAAGATGATGTAGTTAGAACCTACAAATTGTTACCATATCCTTTTTACCAAATACCGGGACTTAAATGAAAAAAAAAGTGCAACCAGTCCCACTTCAATATTTTAGGGCTGTAACGGGCATTTTATATGTCTGATCAAAAATAAGTCTTATAATGATGCCCAAAAATTAAATTGACGGTGGAATTTTTGTAAGCACTTACACATCCAAAAAGAACAGATCTGGGCCTCGATTCTGTTAGTGCATTGTAGTATAATGACAGGTACACTGTCGGGTCACGTGACGTGTTTTTTCGTACCATTGACGCCTAGAAGGTTTGATGGGTGTGCCCGCGTAGACTTAAAGCAGCCATGAAATGAAAACCGCCATGTTCATGCAGTTGTCATGTTACTACAATGCATTAACAGAATCTAGGCCCTGTCTTGAAAATTGTATAAAATGCCGATGAGAAATTCATTAGTTTCGTCAGAAATCATGATGGTGATGAAAATTTCATAAACTGATATTTTAGCATATACATTGGCTTGGCATTTTCACTTCGGTATCTCAAAACTCGACGACCTCGAAAATAAAAGAATAAAAATTAATTTTAAAGTCCCTTAAGACTTTAAAATATTTATGTAGGTATACGCCGAGTTTAAAATGCCAATCCAATCCAATCTAGACCGTTCCTGGCCGTTTGTTTTATTTTACCACCGCTCGTCAATTTTGCCACTGACTACAAATCTTGCATTTTACTTTTACCTGGCTGGCGACTGCAACCGCCCCTGGGGTTCGAGACCCATATATTGAAAATCACTGATCTCCAGGGTGTAACAAAATCCCCATATCTAAAAGAAAATGGGCGGGTGTAAATGCCAATACGAACAACTTTTACTATATGGACTTAGATTTATCTAAACTTAGAAATCGCAAAAATTATCCTTAAAAATATCCAGTTTTTGTAAACCAGTTTTTTGCAAAAAGAGAAATTTACTTAAGGGGATCCAGTGGGCTATCTAGCGCCACCATTGAAAAAAACCGTATCTTCTTTTACAGATCTTATTTGCAAAAAGTGTCTGTATAATCTCTCAATCATCTCAACAGTGATTTTTAGAATCCACGACAAAGAACCTAGGATCACGAACCTGGGACTAGATAGCATTTCTGCCAAAACGGCCGTTTTTGTCTTAGGTTCACGGCCATTGCAAATTCTAGTAAATAAAGACGTTTTTTTCTCGGTGGCGCTAGTGTTACTCCCTCGCTGGAGCCCCTTAAATATTTTTATCAGTGATTTTCTCAAATCGTAAGCTGACACCACGGTTACTTGCCCCCTGATCAACTGTAATCATGATTTGTCTAAATTGGTTTTATTTGTCGCCATGACCATCAAACACAGACTTGAACTTGCTCACAAACGTTGACCTTAATATTAATCGGTTACAACTTACAAATAGACGATTTGCAAGTCATTACTTGACTTTCTCGATGTCGATGTTGCATTTGTGATTTGACACAGTTTTGAAAGTACATAAAGCAGATGGAATGATTCATCATCATCATCATAATCAGCCGTTGTCAGTCCACTGCTGGACGTAGGCCTCTCCCAAGACACGCCACTGAGTCCGATCTTCTGCTCTTCTATTACACTCACTGTCCACCGCTTTGCGAATGTCGTCGCTTTACCTGGTCACAGGGCGTCCTACGCTGCAGATTCACGGTCTCCACCCTAGAACCAGTCTACCCCACGGTCATCGGTCCTGCGGCAGATATGACCAGCCCACTGCCACTTCAGTTTGCTTATCCGTTCAGCTATAGTCGATTACTTTAGTTCTCTGGCGAATTACTTCGTTCCGGATTCGATCCCGCAGAGAAACACCGTGCATAGCTCTCTCCATAGCTCGCAAAGCGACTTTAAACCGTGGGTGTCCACGTCTCGACTCCGTATGTCATGACGGGTAGGACGCACTGATTAAAGACTTTTGTCTTTAGAGACGGAATGAATGGAATGATTCAGTTTACTCAAAATAAAAAGACATAGGCAGATACTTTTCCAAATGTTTACTTAATTCTCAATTCAGAAACCAGCTGCTAATTCATGAGATAAAATGTTTACTAAGACTAACCACCGGTTTCTGGTACGTCAATCTGCTGATAGCAAACTGATGAAAGTTGAAAGTCCGTAAAACAACTGATGATCGGCAAGTTTGTTACCAAACTGTCAACGTATGAAAATATGAGGTCAAGTGACATCTAAGCAGTTATTGAAAAACGTAAGTACTTTGTGCTGAAATTCTAGACTCGGCAAATAGAGGTAATATTAAGACAAAGATTGACCGTCAGTTTCTGGATTGAAAATTTCACTACTTTCAACGTATTGATCACTCAAAAGTATCTAGTATCTCTTCATATTTTAAAGAACAAAACTGAATAATCTCTCTAAGTAAATACCTGTTGTGGATTTGATATTTTGTTTGCAAGTGACATTTTTGTATGAGTGTAATAATATGACCCTAATGAATACCTTAGTATCGTTCTGTCACTTCGGATTTCTTAAGGAAACCGGGTGTAAGAAAATTGGATACTTATGTGCACGTGAATATCGTGTTACTCTTAGTAACAGAAACCCACCCACTGCGGAAGTGAGGCGGATTTGCCGACACATAAGGATTCCTTTCCTCGGCGACAAACACGGACGTATCTAGGGTTATTTTCAGGGTGGGGCCAGTCCTCCTATTAAATAACTGTTCACTGTATTGGGTTATCCATTATCTTGCTTCCGAAGTGACATAATACGTATGTATTTGATAGTTCGGAGTAAGCAAGAAAAACATTTCTGGTAACAAATAGAATAGGTTAAATCGGACGAGTCCACACAGTGGATAAATTATGTTGTAGCGCCCCTGGCAATGTAAAGTGAGGTCCTGCCACACCGAATCCCAATACATTGTATGCATGTATCGTACAACACTGCAGACCTTAGCTAAGATCGGTAATGAAGAGCTGCAGAATTACCTTCTGGCCTCCCCAACTCACCGAGGCTCCCTGTTATATGTTTTTCGCAGATGTGCCGACCCATAGGTAGATAGGTTACTTTCGAGCAGTGACAACGACATTTCCAATTTTCGATGTATCATGCATGACACTATTTTATTGAATACTTTTAATATCATTACATTGAATACTGACCGGGAAAATAATTGGGAAGTAATATGAATGCAAAATAATACGTCAGAAAAGTCAAACGCAACTCAGATTTTACTAAAATTGTTCGAAATCATGACAATATTTATATAATGTACGAAACCCTCGGCGCGCGAGACAGACTCGCACTTGGCCAGTTTTTCCAGTCACTTTGAAACCCCTCATTAGCCGTAAAAGGTTCTGTTACGTCGTCCCGGGTCACACAAGGCCAGGACCGGGGAAAGCGACCGAAAGGGCACCGGACTGGGGTCCGTGGAACCACCTGCCGATGCCGCGCCGCGCCCCTCGATGTTATCGAACTTGGCAAGAGCGGCTACCGTTTGCACTAGACCCTTTACTACTATTACTAATTTTTTTTTGCATTTAAACACAAAATTTTGCACAAGGTCGAGCTTAATGCTACTTAGCATTATCTACCAGCTAAACTAAGTTTTGAAGAAAACATGAACAGGTAGTTTAACTTAGAATATTAAATATCCTTAATACTTATTACTTACCCTTTCCAAAAGGTTTGTATTTAGACGTCTACCAGAAATACAATGGGATCATTAATTTTTTTTTGTAGCCCCTAAACGTTTCCCTGCATGGCACAGGCCTTCTTGGACCCACATACTTGCACATACTGTATTAATTATGAAACTAACAACATAGACGTTCATTGGGTACCTATACATTTTCGGTGTTATTTTATATAAAAACACGGTTCCTTAAAATAATTCAATAAAAAATAAAAACCGACTTCAAAGCACTAAAAAAGTGTGTATTTTTTAATAAAACTGAATTTGTTGTTTTTATTTACTCGTTTACTTTTCTATTTTACAATCTTCTGATGTTTCGGTACTTTTGCAAGTGCCGTGGCCTCGGTTTTATTATGTCTAGTGCTCGTGTTAACCTCAGAAAATTTTATTTTTTATTTAAAAAATAATATTTTTTAATTCTTAGTGGGGGAGCGGGAGAAAAAATCAAGTCCCTTATAACCATAACTTACCCTACTTCATTCTTTGCTTTAAAATTTGGACTTCTCAATTTCCATCTCCGAAAGTCTTCACCAGAACACCAAATTTCCCTGGGATTACTTTTACGCTGTATTTTATGAAACATATGCATTACTGAAGGATGGGCCCCATTGGGCCTTATACAGTGCTGTCCATTGAGGAGTTCCGTTCTCCATCTCTGAAAGTTTTCATCAGATCTTCACCAAATTAAAATGGGACCAATGGCACGTTATATCTATTGAAACAAAAAAAATAAATGTCAAAATCGGTTACGATTTGACAGAGTTATGAACAAATATACATATATATACATATAGGCGTCGAATTAAGAACCCCCTCCTTTTTTGAAGTCGGTTAAAAATTATCTTTGAATGTAGTTTAAGTCGGTCTTTCCCTTTACGACAGACTACCGCATTTTAAGATAAATCGTGTTTTAATAAAGACCACCGTTGGTTTTTATACTGAATATTTATTATACAAATTGTATTAAATATTAGCACAACGTATCCTAAGTTTGGGACCAAGGCCAAGTTATTGTGTTGTGTGGAAGTTATTATTATTATTATTTGATCAGCGAAAATGTCATTTGAATAGCCAACTATCATAATCATCATTCAGCCACAAGAAGTCCACTGCTGAACATAGGCCTCCTCCATGTATTACCAAAGACCGGTTGGAAGCGGCTTGCCAACTATTGTGGTCAGCAAATCGAACTAGATCTGCAAGTTAGTTAATTTAATTTTAATATGTACATCTATTTACAAGGTGATTAATTTGGAATTTTTGACGATCTATGTGGAATTTTCTGCTGTTCAATTTTGTATTTTCTGCCGACCACTAGTTAATATCAGAACACGTTAAAATGACACCCAATATATACATATATACATAAGTCACGCCTGTATCCCACAGGGGTAGGCAGAGATCAGGGCCTAGATTCTGTTAATGCATTGTAGTAACATGACAACTGCATGAAAATGGCGGTTTTCATTTCATGGCTGCTTTAAGTCTACGCGGGCACACCCATCAAACCTTCTAGGCGTCAATGGTACGAAAAAACACGTCACGTGACCCGACATTATACTACAATGCACTAACAGAATCGAGGCCCGGGAGTGCCACTTGCCACGATCCTGACAGATCACTTTCGATTTCTCAACATTCATTAGTCGTTGCGTGCACGCATGCTGGTTGCCGGTACTTTTTATGCTGCCCTTTGCTAATACATCCCAATAACCAATAAAAGGTACTTTATCCTATTGTACTACCAAAAAAATTTAAATCTGCACGAAATTGTCTAAATTCTCACCAAATTGCATTTATGACGAAATTCATAAACATTTAGCCATTTCCGTGGAAGCCTTTATTTTGTATTTTGGTAAATTATATAATTTATTTTATGTGGCACTTAGTAGGTTCAAAAAACGTATTTTGCCGAGCAATTCAATTATACGCTTTCTAAAATAATTAATGCAATCGAACAAGTATTGAAATGATCGCATTGATGCTTTAAAGGTTATTATAGACCCTATACGTTTTTGCAAACTTATTTCTACCACGATACATACACTGCAAATCTAACCTATACTCGACATGTAATAATAATAAATAATAATAGGGGTTAAAGTATGAAATTGCCGTTTTATTGCAATAGGTTCTTTGAATTGACATAGAATCTTCATGGTTTGAGGTTTTCGAATGAAACTTTTTTGAAATGGTTTCTATGATGTTCTTTTTTTTAAAAAAAGTGAAACATTTGAATATCGACTTTCAATTGTTTTTGTTATTCAATTTAGACAAGAAAGATGGATACTGCGAAAATTCGAGTGATTATGAGGCACCCATTTTTCGTATTTTTTTATTTTATTGATTTGCTGCAAGTGAGTCAATATTGTGGGTAAGGTAACGTTAAGCCATGCCGCTAATTCCTGGGTAGTTTGACTAGGGTCGGCTTCCACTATCTCTCTTAATTCATCGTTATTCACCTGTGTGTGCGGTCTTCCTCGTGGCTGGTTCTTTAAGTCGAAATTTCAATCACGAAAGCGTTTAAACCAAAATCGCACGGTGCGTTCATTAGTAGACCCCTCTCCAAACGCAGCATTGATATTGCGGGCTGTTTCTGCCGCGTTAGTTCCGCGTCGGAACTCGTATTAAAAAATCACTCGAATTTTCGCAGTATCCATCTTTCTTGTCTAAATTGAATAACAAAAACAATTGAAAGTCGATATTCAAATGTTTCACATTTTTTTAAAAAAAGAATATCATAGAAACCATCTGAAAAAAGTTTCATTCGAAAACCTCAAACCATTACAATACAAACTATTGCAATAAAACGGCAATTTCATACTTTAACCCCTAATGCTTAGTTTATTTTCATTATAGAACTTAAAAGATTTTATAGTTCGTTTAAAATAAATTATGCTAGCATAACCAAGTGTTGCCTAAACTAGGATACTTTAATGTATCCTCTATCCGTATTGCAAAAATGTTTAGTAGAGGCAGATTTTTTATGTTGTTCGGAAGATTAAACAATATTAATACAAAGAGATTTGCTTCGTAAATAAATAAATAAGTAAATTTTGATATTTTTTACATATTTGATATACAAATATGTAAAAAATATCAAAATTTACCCATTTATGCGAATAAGCTGCACTACTATTTCTAAAACAGTAATTCAATAGAACAAGTATTAAAATGCGTATCGAGGCTGTAGTAGGGTGAGTTAGCATTGGCAATATTTAAATATTAAACTAGGTACCTATGGTAGTAAAATCATGATTGAAATTCCGGTAGCTAGCACATAAACATCCATTGGTATAGCTCATATATCTTGGCTATTGGAAAGTGAACAGAGAACTTGGAAAGGCGGATTCGTAAATAATACGTAGATATCAATAAATTATTATTATTATGATCACTTAGTTTGACAATTTTCGATGGAGATTCACCGTGGGAGACGTGGATCAACACTAAGGGCTGCTAAGAGAGGATAGGAAACGTCAGCTCCTATATTCATCATCATCATCATCAGCAATTTGAAGCCCACTGCAGGACGTAGGCCTTCCTCATGGTTTTCCAAGCTTTCCGGTGTTATGCCGCCCGCATCCGGCGACTCCCCGCCACCGTACCCAGGTCGTCAGACCATCTGATGGGGGGCCTATATTACACACACCAAATCCTGAACGATTCCAATTGTCTAGCCACTGTTCCATACTAATTGCTATCGGAAACGTCAGAATTCTGACAGGATTTCGTGTGCATAATTAAGCCTCACACCAATTAGGCCTCCGGGCCCGCGGTCCGGAGAATATTTTATTAACGAACACTATTTAGTATACTAAAAAAAACGTATTAAGGTCCTTTTTTTAATGTTTTTTTACTTGACCTCAGCACGGGTTAGTGCAACAAAAAGAATATATAATAGTAGTATAATGTTTATTGCAAACCATAAATTGGAAAAATGTTTACTTAGCATTATTACAAAGGCGAACTTATTTCTAAGAGAGATCTCTTCCAGCCAAACTTAGCACAGGGTGTTTGAAATGAGATAAAGGCAAGGGAGAAATATTTGTAACTACATAAATAAGTAATAATAAGATAATGTACTAACATATACATATATACTTATACGTACATAAACCTGTTATCTATGAATGGTGAATGGTGAATTCTTGAATGGTGTTATAGAAGGGCTCTCTTGAATAAAGTCAGGAAGCTTGTTCCAGAGTTGCGCAGCTCGGACGGTGAAAGAGTTAGAAAAAAACTTTTTGTTACAGGAAGGGTAGTAAAGAGTGTTACGGAACACTCTTTACTACCTTTGACTTGGACGATGGTGGAAGAAAGTCAAAACGGGAGCGGAGATACTCAGGACAGGAACGGACAAAAGGAATTTTATGTAGAACGGAAAGTAGTATGTGCACATCGCGGCGCTGTCTGATTGGAAGTCTGCCTAGAGAGCGGCATTCGGAGATGGGATCAAACTTCCGTAAGCCGAAAATAAAGAAAATTGCCAGGTTTTAAAGTAGCATCGAGGTAGCAAACGTCCGCGTAATCTAGAATGGGTAGGATAAGACTTTGAGCCAGCATAGTTACGGTAAGCAATAAAAAAATTATTAAAATACATATTTAACAATGTATAGTACATTTTTCATTTGACCAGTGTCTTACTTGCGTTCGATTTTTATGTTTTTTTTTAATTTTTATTAAGTGTGGAAAAAATGTTAAATGATTTTGTTGCACAAAATGAAACAAATGAAAGATTGGAGCTATGTCCGGAGGGGAAGTTATACACATATTTTTATAGCTGGATCTGAAAAGGAAAGTAAAGTGTGCTTTCTGTGAGTAAGAATAGTCAATCCTACAATTTTAGAAATCGACGGCGTCATTTTAGGTATTTGTCGACAATACTTCTTACGTAAATGTTGACCTCACAGCTGAATATGAAATCAGATATTTGAAGAATATGTTTCACTGGGATCGTTTCACTTCATAAGTCAATATTTTATGTCTACGTTTTCATTCACTTTATTATGTATTCATGAGCAGCCTATATACGTCCCACTGTAGGGCACAGGCCTTCTCTCAGAGAGAGAGTATGGGCTTAATCACCACGCGTGCCCACCGCGGATTGGCGATTTCAAGCGCTGAGGTATGTGAATAGCTCAGACACCCAGGTTTCCTCACGATGTTTTCCTTCGCCGTTAGCGAGTGGTATTGCTACTATAACTTCACAAATGTACAGAACTTAGAAAACAGAGTCATAGGTACATGTCCGCACTGGGAATCGAACCTGGGTCTCCCGCTTCCGAGTCCAATGTTGTACCCATTAGGCTACCACCGCTTATTATGTATTACGGTATACGATAGTTTTCAAGGACTAAAATTCAACGCTAACTAAATAAGTACCTAGCAGTAGTAGGTAGTAGTGCTTGAACCTACTATTTTAAAGACAAATGAGCCAAAAAATCGAAAACCTGAACTTTCGATTGAAATATCAACCAACAAAGTAATGAACATAATAATTACTAGGTACTACCATTACACATTTACATAAGCATTCAACTTTTATATTCACTTGCCGACAGTCATGGATTCGACGATTTCTGGTTTCTACTGGTAAAATTTTCCTTCGCATGGTGTTGGTGTAGCTGCCACATAATCGGCGCGAGAGTACCCAAATCACTGGCTCTCGGGTATAAAGAGCATACCGACATATAAATTAACTTTGGCATTTACGTATTGGTGCGTGTAATTTTCTGAAAAGCACGGACCGCCAACGGTGATTGGTGTGGTGCCCAAATCTTGTTTGTAAACTACTAGCAAGATTATTCTTTTTTACAGAAAATTCCGCCGGTTGCAAAAAGGAAATGTCACTGTGTCTAAGATGCAGATGCTAAAAATAACATAACATAAACTCACGCCTGTATCCCAGAGGGGTAGGCAGAGACCAGGGACTGCCACTTGCTACGATCCTGACAGATCACTTTCGCTTCCTCAAAATTCATTAGTCAATGCATGCACGCACGCCGGTTTCGGGTACTTTTTATCTTGCCCTTTGCTAATACATCCCCTATTTGGTCGAAGTATGTCCTTCTGGGTCGTCCCTTACCGGCCCTTCCATTCACATTCGCTCGATATATTTGTTTTGTCAATCTTTCTTCCTTCATCCTCTCCATATGTCTAAACCAACGCAACATTCCTTTCTCAATTCTAGTCACTAAATCCTCTTTCAGTCCACAACGTTCTCTAATCACACTATTGCGTATCCTGTCATTCAAAGTAACACCAGACATACTTCTCAAGGACCTCATTTCTACTGCATTAATCCTACTTTCTTGCTTCTTTTGCCATACCCAAGTCTCGCTACCGTACATAAGTGTTGGGACCTATATGCTATAAATATGAGCGCATTATCTGGTAATTTTATGGCCAATGTGAATTTGTGCCCATTACCGATCGAATAAGCAACGGTCATTATCCAAATTAGGCGATGACTTCCTAAACTAAACAAAATGTAAACCGGTCTCTCCGGTCCAGAGTATTATAAATACAAAATGTAAGACAGCTAATACATTTGAATTTCAGATAAGTGAGATAGAGATATTGGATGCAAGTTCTTTGTAGTTTGGGTAGAGCAGCCACCACTTGGAAGAAGCCATGGTGCATTTGTATTGCATTCTCATAGGTAATATCGAAGCAAAACCAAATATAAGTACCCATGTTACAAAACGGCGACAAAAACATAAGTCTGAAGTAATTATTAAGTGTAGCTTAATAAGAGATCTCTATGACACGTGAGAATTTCTCATAAACACACAGCTCGTGACAGGGGACGGAAAAAGTGGCATACCTCTATGCATTGCCCTGTAATAAGGAAGTGTGAAAACTACAGCAAGTTGGTATACCATAGTAAGAAAACTGCGTAACTATACGAGTTGGTAATAATTAAATGTTGTATGTACATGTTTTGCGATGTGAGGAAGTCGAAAACAGTACCATTGTTCATGTCATCACAGCATTGTGTGCCTTTGCTGGTGCAACTGATAGTGATTGTGCTTATGTTAGCAATCGCGCTTATTGTTAT
Organism: Yponomeuta evonymella; assembly: GCA_963969515.1. Lineage (NCBI taxonomy): Eukaryota > Metazoa > Arthropoda > Insecta > Lepidoptera > Yponomeutidae > Yponomeuta > Yponomeuta evonymella. The sequence continues at coordinate 19,697,190 of OZ018346.1, read as the reverse complement.
ATGTCAATGTACAATAATTCTCGTTATAGTTTAATATGGGTTGTGAAGTCATCATCACTGTTCGCCAGCACGATTGATTGCATCAGGGCAAAGCGAGTTGTTACGGAAAATAGCATAAGCTTAATGAATAGCCTATAAACGTCGCATTGCTGCCATTGCTGGGGACAGACTTTGTCTTACAGAGAGATTATGTACACTTGAGCCCACCGCGAATTGGCAATTTCATACGCTGAGGTATGGGAAAATAATGAAACACAAACAGGATGAAATAAAATACAATTAGGAAAATAATCAAATACGAACAGGAAATTGCCTTGCAGTGGGATACAAAAACGGAGCATGATGCCACAGTAAATAATAAACGTGTATAAATAGAGCTCATATTATAAATACGATAATTATTATGCTTTTTAAGGAGCTCAATCCAGTAACACTAACGCCACCAATGGAAAAAACCGGACAAGTGCGAGTCGGATCGGCCCAACGACGCGTCGGTTCCATACAAATTTGTAGTCTCGTAGTTTTTCAGAGCTTTTCCAACTTCAAAGACAATTTTTTTATGAATTAATTGCAAATGTATAGTTTTCAGATTTTTCTCTGTACTTGTAGTGTACGACGATATTACTTGCCAAATTTCATAGTTCTAGGTCAACGGAAAGTACCTTATAAATTTTGATTCCCTTGAGTGTCGGAATATACGTTTTTGCGGCATAAACGGCCGTAACATTTTTTTACAGTAACTTAGAAGTTTTACTTATCACAGCTTCAAGGGACTGTACTGAGTATATGGTTTTTATTTCAACTCAATACCTGTACGAGTTCCCGAGATAAAGGGTCTTGACATATAGATGGACGAACGGACAACAAAGTGATCCTATAAAGGTTCCATTTTTCTTTTTGAGGTACGGAACCCTAAAAACATTAGCAATCTCTTAATTATGCTAATAGTGATTTTAGGTCCCATGGCCGTTTTGGTTGTTGCCTTAAATTCACGGCCATGGGTCCTAAAAATCACTATTAACATCATAGATAACACTTTATTGTACATAAAATCATAAAAGCTAGGCTATAAAAGCTTCGCCTCAGTTCAACAAATATGATTCACTTAGTTTGGCTTTCGAGTGTATGACGCCAGGCGGTTGATTCTACGCAATGACGTCAAACAAAGAGTTGAATAAAGTAAAACAAACTCAGCGCAAGATGTTAACCACAATTTTTACCGGGCGTGGTGGCTACGATGTAAGCGGAGAGGTAAGAATAATTTACACAAAGCTTCAATCCCATTCCAATCATGCAAATAATTTTAGTCAAGGCAAACTGCGTCATGATGAGTGTAAACACAGAGTGTCAAAGTGTAAACCTTTAAATTTCATGATAACATTATAATTAGAGGAAACTGGTTGACCTGGTATTGACCTTAACTAGGATGTCAAGTCTATAGGTGTTGATGCAACATGCTGTGATTCATACCCTTCTCTCTCAGATTCCGATGAATGGACGTCTTCAAAAATACTTAATTACTATCTTGCGCATTTCTAGATAAGGCACACTATCGTGTGACAGCTTTCACTGGTCTTTTCGATCGATGCATCCGGGCCGGAGTAGCCGTGAGTATTTGGGTAGGCTCCCTGGGTGAATCACTTGGAAATGTTGCAAAAAAGCGGTTATTTCATCCTCACGATGGCGTAGAGAGAGAAGTCGCAAGTTCGCAACAGACGTGTGATATGGTGAGTTGTGTGGGTCATTGTTATGATTTATTAGTTACATACTCGTATGACAATCAAACTTTACCTCTTGGAGTTCGAATTTATATCGTTAATGTATGTCACATAGTTCATAAAGTATAATGTCATAAATATATAAAAGAGACAACTTTACAAGTCTTGAAATAATAATAGTTAAATATCTGTCGAGAAGTGAATTCATAAATAAATGTTTATCAATGGCGAGAAACTGCGATATTTGGAGTGATGGGGAAAAGGCCTATACCGGTAATGATATAGGCCTTTTCCTATAATATTCCCAGGAGATTGGTCGATTATTCTCGAATGCAGACCACCGGTTAGTTGGAGCAATGATATTGCTAACGTGTTGATTGAAAGGGGACCGAAAGAGTCGATGCAAATAAGTACTTTTTTACCGTACAATAAATCGTCGGCTTATTGCAAGAAGTCATTAACTGCAAAAGCTCACTAACCGCTTTTTTTAAAGGTATGGACATAGAGATGTATTGAACAATGATACAATAGTGGTGTTTTAGTATCAGGCATTATTTTAACCATGTTATAGGGAATAAGGAGGAGGAAACACAACCATTAACTAACACGAACTAAAAAGTCCTTTTTCTCCCAATAGTGAATATGTCGGTTAATGAGTTCTAGCAATAAGCCGACGAAATACACTATCATCTACATTCAGAAACCTTTATTTTGTGAGGTAATAATTCTTTTCATTCATTTATGAGATAGAGACAATGAGATTTTGGACTAGCGAACTGCCCCTCTACTCTCGACGCTAGTTTCGCCAACTTGCGTTACAATTGAATACTTTTATTTAATAGTTTGGCCAAAATATGCTTTTAGTTTCCGATGCGCTCTGAAGGTTTAATAAGTTCAATGCTATTTCTTACAACTAAACGTTTAAGTCGTTATTTCTGATTTATTTTATTTAATTGTGACGCAATTTGAACACAATAACGTGGAGAGTAAAGGGGCTGGTAGGTTACCTCAAATATACGCAATTTCTGTTTGTCATCCACAACAACTTTTAACTTTTGAGAAAAGGTTGACCAATTTTATATTTGCGGTTTTTTCTGATTGGCAGTGGCGATGTTTAACAGATATTTTTTGAAACTATATGTGTTACAATTAAATGTTTTCAATGGTGTTACATTCAATAGAATTTTCTGGAAGCTGCGACATCGGTATACCGCGTAAATCTCAAATTTCACAAAATTATGTACAACACAAAAATTTCGAGAAACATAAATCTGAGAAAAAACTTGTAGAACAAAAGTTGTTATGTAACGCGAACAGGGGTGTCTCAGGAATCGCGCATTACACGGAGTTAACTCTGTATATGAATTAATTCATGCTACGTAAAACATCTAAACAATATTTTCTTTCTTTACAATGGTTTCAGACCAGCGCAGATGCTATATAGATCGTGATGAAGTAGTACCAAATGATCACCCACCAAATTATAATACATTCATGAGTAGAGATATTATTTAATTTTACGCACTCACATCATTTGTAGTGAAAGGTAGGTATTTACGTAATACAAAAATATTTGATGTTTACATTACCATTACGAGAGCACTCATTATTTATTAAGTTCTAACACGAAGTATGTATTTAAATTGACTTGTAGAATTTTTAGTAAGTAATTATGATGAACATTCCAACGATGTTAACTTCCGATATTAAGACTGACTATTAAATAATATGCACAACGTTATTTAAGGCTAGGTTCTCCGAGCGCTCGAATTTGGTATGGGACTTATTGTTGAGCGCGAGCGAATAGTTAGGGGAAAAGTAAGTTTTTTTTTAAATATTTGATGTTTACAAACCTTATTAATAGAATTTTGACGTACGACGTCACTAAAACATTCAGTTATAGTCATTTTGGTATATTTTATAATACCCAAAACTCAGGATAGCTCAAATAAAACCATATCTAGTGATAATTCAGACGAACGTTCGCGATTTCGCTATAAAGTTTTAAAAAATGACCGACGGCCCTACATAGGACATCGAAAAGTTCAGATTCTAAATACTGACCATCACCACCAGAAAGTAAAATGTGTTATGTCGGAGAACCCAGCCTTAATCATTAAACGCGCATCATTAAAGAAAAGTCAAAGGTAAAGATTCTATCAAATGGACACAACAAAGTAAACAAACGCTTTCACAATCGAATCGACACCGTTCAATCGCGATAACGCTATCAATATCAAACTCACCAATTCCATTGTGTTATTAATTTTAGAAGTCAATAAATGCCATCGAGATACGATAAGATCGGCATTTGCTCACGTTATCATCAATCATTACGTATATTTCGTAATACCCAGAAGAAAGTGAATGTACCAGCGGAGATTGGGGTGCGCAAAAAATAGCCATTTGGCTAAGAGCATAACAACATACTAGAACCGAGACTGAGACATTTCTTGTCTACCAAGATTCCTTTCGTGTGAGAATATGACATTTAGAAGGTCGAGTACAATGCATCCTAATTTAGCCACGGATAGTCTTCGGATTAGCCGGAGTGAGGTAAATATTAGTAGAACATCTGGTAATACTCCTCCTCAACGAAGTTCTCAGTAGGTAGTCTATGACGATGATGTTCGTTGTAAGCTATTGACTTTTTCATGAACATCAAACAGATTTCAATCAATACTCGGACGTGACACGTATCGATTGTTATGAAACCAGAGATGACGATATTTTCTATTTTTTCTCGGACAAAACTTTCATTGTTATGCTGTGAACAAAATTCTATTAAGTATTGTTAAATTAATCGACAATTTACAAGCCAAATTGCATTCGGCGACGTTTGGGCCTCCTGACATGATGATAGGTATTGTCAAAAAAAAGGGGCATTTTCAGGAGTCACTGACTACTATATCAACTCTACACTATGGTCTGCCTTTGAGAAAACAGCAAGATAATAGGTGGAAGTACGATGTTCCATCGAATCGTAATTACCCAATAATTTATTAAAGTGGCTATATAAATACAAATGGAGTGGTGACACTGTACCACTCAACATACAAGCACTTACTACTTTCAAAAAAACAGCGTCAAGAGGCAAGTACTACCTTCATAAGAATCGTAATTACCCAATAATTCATTAAAGCAACTACACATTCCAGTGTGGCAGTGGATGTGGAGCTGATAACCACGTCAACCCACACGTGCTTCACGGCCGGTCATATGGACCGTGCCTTTGCCACTGGCACTCACTGATTCGACGCGTTCACGGCTGATATTTTTCCAATCATTTAGTGTAGACTTTCAGATCGCATAGGATGACAACAAAGCAAAATACCAACTTCAAATGCCATATCGTCTCCCTTGAAACAATTTTTTCGCGGTTTTAACAGTCTAATCTTCTATATTAGTCAACTTTATTCTTCCAAGGATTATCTTACCTTCCACCTTTCCCATGATTAGGGTCTGCAATCACCTATCACTTAGGTCTTGCGTAGAAACGCAGGCAAAGCAAAGTAGGCTATAGAGCGTTCTATCAGTTACTAATCTATGAACTGCGACATCGACATCTGTACAAATAATAAAATACCTTCTACAAACAAAATGGATGAGAATGACAAAGATAATGTAGAGCATGGAGAAAAGTCTAAGTCCAAAAGTAGGAAGCAATGAGTTGATGACGACAAAATCATCAACAAGACATACTTACCAAATTCGATAGGTAGATTAAAGTTAAAGCTGAAGCAACTGCCGTTTACCGCTTTACGAATAAACGTGGCATAAACATACACAGAGTTTATGTATGAATTAAGAACATTTTTTGTACAAGCCCAACTTAAGTAAAAAAATAGGCAGAGCGTTACTGATTGATTTGCCAATAGACTGAGAGGCTGAGAGACTGAGACATATGTTCTCACATGTACTTCAATTGGAGCAATTATAGATAGTTAGCATAATTTTGCAACTTGCCAAATTATCTGTGAATGGTCAAAGTAAGCCTTGGGCGCTGTAGAAGACGTGGGTAAGTAATCCAGTAAGGTCAAATGTTTTGTAGATAATAAAATTGTAAGATACGATAGTATGATTATCAGCATACATATAACGTTTTCATTAATGACAGATTTGAACATATCAATTCCGTCAGTTGCTTTTGGAAAGCTTTTTCAACATCTTTTCCTGAGTTTAGATTAAAGCTAAACTAAAGGAAGATACTAAAATAGGAATTACATTCCAAATGACCTAGTGTTGACTATGAAACCTAACACAAGAAAAACAGAATACCTAGGAGAACTACGTGCCCCAACGTGTGTTTGAAGTAAATTTCAACATACCTACGCTGATTTGCCATTATCATACTAATTTCAAAATAATAATCACTGATATTATTGGAGCACGAATTCTCCAAACGAATAATAACACAAGTGATATTTTAATAATTATGTTTGTAATAATTATGGAAAATTCAACTCACCAAGTTGGGGTAGAGATGTCAAGACACATGCTCTGAAAAAATACAAACACTTGTGTATATTCAAACAATGTAAACATGCTAGTTTGGCTGCTATGGACATAACGAACTTTTGTATTGTTTACGAAACGCCGTTCATCATCAAGAAATAAGCAACATCTATTCACAGGGAGAAATTTTATATATGCAAGTCGAGTTTAAACTAGTTGATGCTAATTTGAGACAAACTTAAACGTTCTTGAAATTAATAATTCAAACTCGAACAAGTTTTGATTGGAAAGAGCATACCGACCCAAAGGCCAAGCACAAAAACTAATTCACTTACATTCAAAATAAATAGCAATCCAAAACCAATCTCCCTAAATCCTCACTGACAGATATCACTACAGTCATTCCCTCTATCGCCAAGAATAGAGGGTAGACCGCATCACCACCGGTCAATCCAACACTGTCACTGCACTGAAATGTCGTTGGATATTCAAATATGGAATACGCGCGTCACAGTTGACTGCGCGGGCGCACCGGCGCGGGAGGACTGGCGGAGGCTTTGACTGTCGAAGGCTAGTGGCACACAAATTGACGACACAGAAGCTTTGATCGGTAACGATCGTAAAATGGCTCACGTAGAGTCTCAACTCTACCAAATAAAACTAACTCATAAAATCTTCTATACTGCTGGGTGTATAAAAATCGCCTTATCAAAATAATTCACTTATCGAACATCAATGAACAAATTTAGCTGTAGGAAAAACATAACTATCGTGAAAAAATCCAACTGTTTCATACATTTTACCACCCCGCTCGCGGGCCCCCAATTAAGTTATATAACTTCCACACAATACAATTACTTGACCTGGTCCCAAACTAGGATAGTCTGCGCTATGGTAACCAGGCAAGGACTTTACAAACACGAAAGTACACCCAGACTGAGGCCATTTGTACAAATGTACGGCGCCCCCCAGTGGGAATCGAACCCACGACCTCTGTTTTGGTAGCTAACCGCCTTAACGGCTAGACCAACGAGGCAGTCAATTGTTGCAGTCAGTTTGATAAAGATAAAAAGTATTTATTGACGCATCAAAAAAAACTTAAAACAAAGTAAGGTTTAACTAGGTTATGTATGACATGAAATAAGGCAAAAGGTAAGGGAATTATCTCAAATTCTGTAGGATTTTCGCTCATGATTGTAGGTAGGTATATAGAGAATGGAATGTAGGAATATAATTTGTGGAGATCCAGCCACACTGGAGTGTGGTTTCTGTGTGTACAGACTCGTATTTTTTGAGGACTTAAGGAGAGGTGTGGTTATTTAGAGTCGATGGTTTTGCGTAACGATAAATTCATTTGGCCAGTCGAGTGTGATTGATTCGGTCCGTTGTGTAGATTTTATTATTATTAGTAAGTGGGTGATGGGATCAGATGATTAACACATACATAGTAAATTGTTCCGTTACAACTGATTTGACGACATGCTTGCGCGGTTTGCGTTTGATATGATTATTGTGGAATAATACGATGGAACCTAACGTTATTTTATCTTATCTTTTTAGAGGCTATAGATATAATAAAATAAAATTGTACGTAACACAGAGAAGTTTGTAAAGAGGTTCGAAATTTCGCCGATGCTTGCACTTGCCCATTAGCTCAGTTGGGAGGACGCTGGCACGGCTAGCCAGAGATCGCGGCTTCAAGTCCCGGCATGGGTGGATTTTTTTGCCTCTAAATAGGTTTCTAATCTAGATTACCAAATTATTATTAAATTGGTAATCGATATGAACTGTCTTATGATGGGGCATCACTTCAGTTCAGGCTAGAAATAGCTGCTTACGTTATCAGAGTTTCCACCTCACCCGCCACCTGTCACCAGATTATTACCGCGAGTATGGGTTGTGCAAATACAGCCTTTCGTATACTTTTGTTTCAGTTTCAGTTGCAGAAGAGACACCTTCATTTTGAAACCAGGTCATGCTACATTCCTCAGTTCATAATGCAAATCGTATGAAACGTAACGGAAGAAGACCCTGCAGAAAAATAGGAAGAAAAAAAACGTCAACAGAAAAGACACTAGTCGAAGATGGGAGCAACGATTATCGGAGAAAGTGCGCTCACAACTGAGGAAAAAATAGCAATTATTCACTTATACAACGACAAGAGCTAGTGACAAAGCGAACGCTAATAGGAACTGAAGAGCACTCGGAAGTAGACGGAAGACCCAACAGCAATAAGGCAAACATCGTAAAACAATGACGTACGATTCAAGACTCTTGACGAGACACCACAATGGGTGCGAAGATTACGCGCCAAAATGTTGCATCATTCCCGAAAACTGTATAAATAGAAAGTGAAAGAAAGGTTCCCAGAGTTTCGGGGGCTCAATTGCATTCGTGACAAAATAAATTGTTATCTCATTGAAGTTAATACGGAGACAATGAGCCGTGATGTAATACTATTAAGCGTAATAAGTATGAGTATGAGAACAGATAACAGATTAAAATGCATGGATTACAAGCTCAATTAGAACTGATAATGCGATAACATGTGAGATCTATCAAAACATTTTATTTTATTTTTTTAATTTTTTTTTATTTGGACTTTGCCCCGTGCTTGTAGGGTGCACAGGGATTTTGCCAGTGTCACGTTGTGAAAGGTACACGCTACTTTATGTATACAAGAAACCAATGTAGAAGGAAAGAGATATTATAATTTGATGAGGAGTTAAAGTCGAATGTTGAAATAATTAATATATTTACATAGTATTCTAATGAATTTAGTATGGGTGTACAGAAGAAGGGTTTTGAAGTTGATGGAACGAGGGATAAAGCAAGGGAGGAATACCCATTCCTCATAATGAGGGGAAACGGGGGCAATTGAAAAAAATATGATCAGTGGTCCCTTCGTCGAGACCACACTCACACAAAGAATTATCCCGAATCCGAATTTTGTGAAGGAAAACAGGGGTGCAGCAGTGGCCTAAGCGCAGACGACAAACTGTAGAAGTGACAAATTTTGGGAAATTTCGAGCTTTGAAAACAAAACATTTTAGTTTGCAAAAATAAGCTCGAGCGAGACCACATTAACGCCCTTATCAAAGCGGTAAAAGAATCAGAAACATAGACCAATCTATGAGCATAACAAACTGAATGCAACATGGTGACTAAAGCGAGAGCTGAAGTAATTCATCATAAATAATTGATTAAGCCCAGTCAACCTGTCACACTAGACCATATAAACAGTACAAACACAACACAATGATAATATACAACATTCTAGAGTTTCGAAAGTCAATGAAAGTGTTCTCGTAGCGAACTGGTATCGATATCTCTGATCGCCGGAAGACCTGAGCGAAACTAAATCCTAAGTAGGTACCGTCATGCTTCGTTAAAGACAACATAGATAATAACAAAAATATACGCAGGTGCAAGAATACCATAAAAAATTAAATCAAAAATAGAAAATCTAATTTGTCTTCCGAAAATGACCCTTATTTAAAAAAATATTTATTTACTTTGCACATCTGTGTTTGGGTCATAGGATTACATCATCCTACCAAATTTCACCTGATTTGGTCCAGTAGATTCGGAGCAAATTGGCTGTGACAGACGGACGGACGGACAGACAGACGCACGAGTTATCATATAACGATTCCTTTTTTTTATACGGTGTACGGAACCCTAAAAACTATATATAATAAATAATGATTTGTGTCGCAGTAAAGCCAAACGAAAGGCGAAAGAATTCCCAATTGTAGTAGCTGTTAGATACAGTTAATTGCCATTTCAAACAGCCTTCGTTTAATTATCATAGACTTAATTTCTGTTAAGGGATGCTGCAATAGCGACGTGTGCCATTTGCAAATGAAATTGCACGTTTTGTAAGGAGTGCATCATTAGACGAGGCACGCTCCACCTGCAAGGCTTACTCGCCAGGGGTCTATTTCACGGAACTACAATTCAAGGATAACTATGACAATTCGATTTACATTGCAAAGTCGATTCGCCTACAGATTAACAAGTAAGAAGACTCGGCTGCGCAATGTACATCGAATTATCGTAATAGACTATTAATTGTAGTTTTATGAAACACGGCCCAGGTTGGCCTCACGTCTAAATGCCGGCCATTCGCATAACTAGTTTGCCAACGAGCGACGTACTCGTATCGAAGACAGCTGCTGGTTCCTCGCTGACAGACAAATAACACGATAGTTTTTATTAGGGTTCTGTACCCGAAGGGTCTAAACGGGACTAAACTATTGCTAAGACCTACGACGTCTGTCTGTCGGACTTACAACCGGCTATATCCACAATAAGTTGCGAGTTGAAATTTTCACGGCAGCGGCATATGTGTTCTTAGTAATACAGACGTGAGTTTATGACTATGCTTTTTTTATAGCGGCACGGAACCCTCGGTACGTGAGTCTGACTTACACTTCGCCAGTTGTTTTATTATTTTATGGAAAATTGTAAATTAATATTAAGACACGATCATATCACAAAGTTCCTTCTTTAAAACGTCTATGAAGTAGTCACTTTATCTTTCTAGTGATTTTCGCTGCAAACATCTGATTTATATTTAACCTTGGTATGCTATGTTAAATTACATAAAACAGTTTGGCGGTCGTGGCATTAGAAATTAATTTAGTTGTTGCTTGACAACTTTTGCAGTCGTGGCATGTGGCTAGATGATACATATCATATTCATATAAAAAGTGTATGAAAACCGTGTGCAATTTCAAAGAGGGTCGAGATAGTCGTGCTTCCGGTAGTGTGGTAATTAATTAGTTTACATGACTGACAGGTTTCGCTAATTGCAGAATCGTCTTTTTTAATTTATTAATATTCAAATTTAATCATACGCGTTCAGGGTGAAAGGGGTTTAGACCTGAAAGTCACAGCTTTATTTGCGTCCAAATTACAAAATGTCATTTTATCTCTATCATTGGTAAACAAGATCAAGTCGCAATTCTCAATTAATCAAAATCTATGAATTCAATTGAAAATATTTTTTTCTAAGAGTTAACAGAAGCTCAACTTCGTGTAGCTGTTGTTGAACTTTGCTTAACAATAGACATTGACAGGCCAGTAATACATGATGCAGTATAGTTTGAAAAATTCCACTACCTACTCCTGGCTTCGTCATCACATTTGAGGCCTAGTTACCAAATCCTGTAGGAATCAGTATCAGCTCGATGATACCAAATTATTGTATTGTCGTCATCCGAATTACGTACAGTTGCAAAGTTTCCAACCAAAACGACAGTTAGAAACAGGTCAAAATGGAATTCCTACATTTTGTTATTTACATGTTGACTACAGACTTAGTTCGCCAGTTACATACGAGTAAAACTAATAAACTCGTGATAAAAAGTGCAAGGAAATCAGAAATGTCGATTCACTCGGTAACGGGAATTGCGATAGGGCCTTCGCGCTCATTCTTGAGAATGCCGTGGCAGTAGCTAACACAAATACGTGAGGTGAGAAGTTTTGACGAATACAATATCTATAAGTTGCAAAAAATAGTTTCATCTCATTGGAGAGGCCTGTTAAAAGTAAAAAATATGTGATATATTTTTCTCTATAGCAAATTTTTTTCATAATATTCTCCGCCAAGAAATAATTCTAGTTACGTTGCATACGAATCGGATCGGGCGCATACTATGACGTCACAAGTTGCTAGTGCATTTTAGGTATCTCGTAAAATAAAGTTTTTGTGTCTATACGCGGATTACAAAACATTGCCCACTGACGGGGCAAATGGGTTAAAAAAATTTATTGATTGATTAGAAAACTGATGCAAAAATAATCCGTTGACAAATAGCTGGTGGCAGGCTATGACTTAAAAGAAACCTATTGGAGCCCAGCTTAATGTTATCATTAAAGGAACAAAAGAGGTGTAGAAGAACACAGGATGTCTTATCAGAGGTTAAGAATGATCAAATAGGATTTGATCATGATTTCATTGTGTGCCTAAGGCCAGCTATATACCCAATCAGAATATAAATAGGTACCTACATGGACTAATGACGTAACAGTTGCTGATAAAACAGGAATCTGAAGGTAATGCCGGTTTATCAAATTGCGTAACACTGAAGGTGCCTTAACTACTTTCGCGGACAACAATCCTTCTCTCGCTTTATTAAAACTCCCATTTTTCGCTTCTTACCGCTCTCCAGTCAGAGTTGTCAGCATATTTTAAGTATTGGCGAGAAAAACGAAAGTGCCGGACCAGACGCACAATCATGAAAGTTGCAAACGATACTGGAAAGGTGTTAATTAGTGCTCGCAGTGCTTATTTAATAATGGGGATTCAAGTCACGGCGATGGGCGCATCGTCCGTGGGAGTGTTGCCAGATTAGTCGATTTATTTAGGTTAACATCTCTAAGGGTGAAATAGAGACCCAAAGCTGCAACTGGCGACTGGTCGCTGTCGTAATTTTCTTTCAGACGAATTTTGGGAAATTTGGTGAAAGAGAACAAAATACATCTATTTTGCGTAATCGTAATGAGGTCACGAATACTAGGAATAGATGGCGCGGTAGAGAGAGTTGAAGAATTCCACCACGCCCCCTGGATCCATTATCACATCAGCTCGGTGTTAAAAGATAATTATTGTCATCCGAAATAGTTAGATATATACATAGATGGATAGAGAACACTATTGTAGGTACATAAAAAAGGAAATTACACAGATATTTCGTAACCTCAGAGTACAGATGGCGGCCTAAAATCGATTTCCTCCCTTAGTTAGGTGATTTTCGGGCGACTGTTTTTTTAAATATTGGTGACATTGACTGGCAAGTATCTGGCAACACTAGTCCGCGATGTTTTCCTGCGGTGACCCGCTACGAATCTTAATGGGGTGTTTGGAACGAGAATGTCCTTGCGCGAGAGTCGAAAGCTAATGCCTCTACTTTGTTTTGCAAGAACAACATGTTCCTTGGCGATGGATTACGCATACGACAGTCTGTCTACACATATGTGTACATAATAATTTTCACTCGGTATGTATCCAGATTGCATTCAAATTGCAAGCTCGTAATGTCGAAATCTCTAACACGACCAGCGTTGTTTACTAGTATGGTTGAAAACCGTATCGCACAGCGTACAACGCATTGTTTACAAATAAGCCAATCAAAAACTGTAAAATAATTTTATTACAGGGCGTGTCTATCTATTTGGTGTATATTTAGAGGCTAGACGAGACGCACCTTATAATGGAGTTCAATGGATCAGTTTCACACAGGGTTCATCAAACGTTTGAAGCCTACGAAGCAGTGAAGCATCACTCGAACAGTTAGACAATCTGGCGCTCAAATGTGAAGAATCGATTAAAATCGTTCGGATTACAATTAACGGACTCGACACGGAGATAGATTCTAGTTGAATAGTGGATAATTATTACAGAGAACAAAAACGAAAAAGTTCTAGAACACAGCCCAGGTGAAGACTACATAATAATGTGGTTAAATAGAGCCGAGTTGAAGTCAACAAACTAGAAGGTGTACGACCTTATAATGTTCTGTTCGCGAGTCAAAATAAACACGTACCAGCCATATTGGTAAGTTTGCTACCACATGGGAGATATCACACCCTAAGGCATCTTGCAAACCACACAGTGGTTTAACAGAATACTAAACTTTATTGAGAAACATGCAACCAAATTAACAAGATTATAAGACGTTGCGTGGTTAGTTTGTGGTTGACCTTAGTTGGATATTAAGCAGAAGGGAATACAGTTACACTAGATCTCATATCAGATTGTGTTACAGTTAGAATGTTGCAAATTGTCGTAAGTATTGTAAAGTTTTGCTTCAACATCAGCAACCAATTCGCGTTTCCTCAAGGGGAAAACCATTTATATCTACATACGTAGGTATGTACACGTAAATGCCACCGGACATTTAAGTTAATTAATAAAAGTAAATAATAAAGGAAGAGCTCTACGCACATGAATTCCAAGAACTAAGTGGATGGAGCGTTTAAAAACAAACCAAGATTATGAACGAGCAAAGCAAAAAATAAACAATAAAAGAGCACAGTGCAACAGTTACATCTTTGCCAGTCCAAATGGTCGTTAACCCTGCAGTTGGTGGTGCGATATCGCGCATGCGCAGACAGACATCCGGCGTGAGCGCACTGCGCAGATCAATTTGATGCACCATTGCAGCCGGTGATGGGGCCGCGTAAAGATTAGATTGCGCTATGTAGAGCTGTTCGCCTCCTTTTGATGTGTTTCAAGTAGGTAATCTACTTTAGATAATAGGTCGGATTTTTGGGTACGGCAACTTTCTTTACTGGCTGTAAGGATCTAATTTAATATTATAAATTCCTGAATGAAAGACCACATTTGTTAGAGAAAGAGCTTTAAGTAAATTTTCATAACATAGGTATATTAGATTAGATTAGAACACTTTGTTGTACACACCAGAAAACAAAATACATTAAAAGGCTTACATGTCTAAGTTTTGCCGTATACAAATGGCGGTCTTATCGCTACTACATGGCTTTCGTTCACGGGGGTAAGAAGATTAACAAACTCTTAAAATTGGACCCCGTGTTTGATTCCAATGTGTTAAGCAGGTACAATCTCAAATACGTTACGGATGACTTCCAAACGAAAATGTTAAGGTGGTCAATCTCGCCAAGGCTGTTGCCTGTCCCTACATAACTTAGTTGTGTTAATAGTTCTTATTTAAATTATTATTATTTCTGAAAGTAAGTGAAAATAGCAACGACACCAAGTGCCTGGAGCGAACGCCGTGCGTCCGATCGTCCGATGCGTTTCTTGCAGCATACCTGTCCATCCGTGACGTGATCTCGCATATTCGCCGCTGGATGAATACTTATCGACGGAACAAAGAATGTGCACGAGGAAAACGGTGGGTGGAGCTTGTAACGAGGAAGACCGCGATATAGTGATGGAAGATAAGATTTGATAATAAAGTAAGATATTAAGTTGATTGTTAAGTTTTGGGGATAGACACGGTAATGAAATTAAAGAGAAAAGTCAATCAATAAAGTCATTTGAGAAATCACTAATTACGAAACATTACACATCTTACGTATTTGCGCTGTCATTGATATAATTGTAAATACCGTAACATATCAAATTTATATCACTTACGGTCAATTACTGATATTACAAATATTAGAAAGCGGCGCGTTATTTTCTGCGACTTTCGATATCTGATATCGAGTAAAAGTGTAGCGATCACGGAGGTTTTGTCAGCTCTTTGAGAAAAGATGGTCAGAGTCAAGCATTTTTGGCTGCTTTTTTCTTCACTACAACTCGATCCGAAGGTAGCGCCTAACAGTGTCCCTTGATATTCAACAAACAGAATGTAAATTCTTTACTTTGAAATAAATGTTTGGTTTCTGATTTGATCAGTATGCCGAACAATATGGCGGCGGTAAGTTCTGGTATGTTGGATTTTAAATCGGGTTAATCTGCAAAGCTTAGATAACTCTGTATTCATCTATTTATCACAAATAAAAAATATACGGCTAAAAATTTAATTTTGGGTATGTAAGTTTGCGCCTGAAATATCTCCGTGAATCTCATGATACTAGGTCGGTTATTTCAGTTACACTTTTCTATTATGCCAGCTAAGTATCCCCTTTGGAAATTGGGACATTGCTCATGAATCAGGACAGCTTGCAGCTGGCAACACTAACCGAGGCACTTACGTTCATAGCCAAAGATCCGAAACTGGTATAAACTTAATACGTGATTTTGTAGAAAACGCGCTTCAAACTAAAGATTACGCCCGACAACGTGATCTTTGCGACGCAGATAGAAAATAGTAGTTCCATAAGGAATATTACAGAAGCACATATAAACCAGTTCCAATTCTGTGGCAGTACTGGCTGAAGCACCAGAATTGTCTGTGAGACAGATTTACAATAAAAAAACCAAACATTTTGTGTTTGAGGACGTATAATATTTGATGGATAATTAAATATTGTAGGACTAATTAACCGCGCCAATTAAATATTGTAGGACTGATATAAATATTGCTGCTCTCTGAGGTATATGCAAACGAATCTCATTTTTGCCATTTCGCCGTAGTGTTTGCCAGCAATATCGTGTACACTTGTACCTCTCATGCAGACGCACTTCTGTGTCAAGCAGTTCGTATGTTTAATAATTAGGATAATTATGAATAATTGAAAGATGATGAAAGATGTGCAGTACACGCCGCGACAATTATACAGCGTGTAGCCCACCACCGCGCCCATTCCCAGGGAGAGCGGCCGCTGGGCGCTCTGCTGTTTTTCGAGATTGCTAATGTTATGTTAGGATACTAAGACGATTCTCATGTTAATTGTAAGAAGCAGACAACTCGGTGGGTGGGACATTCATTGCACTCCGAACGGTAAATAAGTCGGTAGTAGCATTTAAGTCTGGATTTCCCAGGAAAGAGTTACCGTAAAATTTTGCGGTGGCTGTTTTTGTGGCGTTAGTAAAGCGTTGACCGACAAACGTCACAAACGTTGTCATTGGAAATAACGAGGTTTCTTACAAAGCATTGCGTCCATTACTACAGGGATAGTTTTTGTAAAGTTATTCACTGCTATATTTAACAGCAAATGTTGCATTTTGAATTCTGACCAAATTTTACTTTGTGACAAAATTATACGAAATGAAGAAATGAAGATAGTAATTTATTTCAGTTAGACTAGTCACTACTAACCGATCAATCTGATGAAAAAACCTTTTTCAATGGTATAAGCTCAGTGACTGCCTCGATGGTCTAGCGGTAACGCGCTTACCACTACCAAACCAGAGGTCGTGGGTTCGATCCCCGCGAGAGGCCGCCGTACCTGATCTGTATAAATGCCTTCAGCGTGGATGTATTTCTATGTTCGTGATGTCCTTGCCTGGTTACCACAACCAGGACAAGTGATTTTGTTCTGTGGAAGTTATTACTAAGCACGTAAGGTTATCTTAAGCAATAATTAAGGGCTGCCATAAATTGACACAACAGCAAGTCGGACGGACTTTAGAGGACAACTTGGCGGGTGGTCCCCTCTACCTCGCTCATTAATGACAACTAGGCAGGCCTAGAATCAGTCACCTACATTGACGTGGAGATGAAAAAGACAGCAATAAATGGAATAACAGAATCCGAGAATCACAAATAAGGGATCGGAAGATGGAAAGTTGTATTGAGCTACGACTCGAATGCACCATATCGTCCGACGCTTTTTGCCAACTTTGTAGGTTTATAGCAGTCTTCACACGTTTCATGTCCCGTGTATGCCAATTGCGAAGTAAGACGTGATGCTATCAGCCCATGGCAGACGCTGTGCTTGACGGATCGGCGCGATTACTGAATATGGGTCGGTGGGCTGACGGTTATAGGCTAATGATCTGGTTAGATTACAGATGAGTAATAGTTGACGTCCCTGTACGATAAACTCTCTGTGTACCAGTTAAAGCACGCAATTTATGTGAGGTACAGTTCACACACGACTTAATTAGGATAGTAACGCAGCGAAATCATATGGAGATAAAAAAATCATGTATCATGAGTAGAGACCGGATTATATGCAAATGCATATTGCATATGCTTTTGCATATTTAGTACCTTTTCAGCGTTAGTTGCATATTTTAGAAAAATAAAATGTATATTGCATATTTACGCTTGATCTCGCTCATCGTTCGATGCTTTTTATAGTAGGAAACATATTGAAAAACAACCCAGGGTTTGAACCCTTGTGTGAAATTGATAGTTTCATCAACGGGATGGGTGAAATTTTGCCCGGCACAGTAAGCCCAAACATTGCACCCAAATTTAAATTCTGCCCAGTAACCTCAGTAGACGTAGAACGCACTTTTTCCGCTTACAAAAATTTATTAAGCGATCGTAGACACAATTTGTCTACAGAACATTTAGAACAGTACTTAGTACTACATATTGTTAAAGGTAAATTTTAAATTTCATTGTTACCTAAGTAGGTATATCTTGTAACAGTTTTTTTTACAAATACGATTTTCAGTACAAGCCTTTATAAAATAAAATAAAATATTTAAAAATATAACTTTTTATTTTTTCCTGTTTAATTGTAAGCATATTTTGGCCCTTTTTAAGGATTTTCGTGCATATTTTAGCTATTTTACTTGCATATTTGCATGCATATTTTGGGCATTTTTTGGTGCATATAATCCGGTCTCTAATCATGAGAATGATATATAATTAATGTTATGGTGCCGAAACATGGTCTTACCGAAGCCAATATGTTGAAGATTCAGGTTGCGCAGAGAGCCAAAGAGAGCGCTAGGCATTTGATTTACCGATCTTGTGCAAGAAATTCAGGAAAAGACCAAAGTCGTATAACCAAGATGGTCCTGGCGTGTCAGGCGGCATCGGCAGGTCGAACGGAGGACTAAGGCTACAGAGGTCACAGAGTGGTTGCTGAGGTTGGGGAAACGATCGGTACGCAACCCGATGGGTAGATGACATTACTAAAGCCGTCGGAAAGCAATGGCCGAGATTGACATGGGATCGAGGTTGAAGGAAGGAAGGAGGCCTTTATTCAGGGGCTGGATGAATTGATCTTGAGAATGATCTGTGACTTTTTAAGCGCAACCTTGCCCAGCCCCAGTAAAATAAAAAACAAAACAAAATACCTACCTACGTCTTTATGGCGTTAAATGTGTTCTTTTCTTTTTTTTTCTGTTTGCGAAATATTGCCAAACGCAGCATAGGAGTTGGAGTATCAGTTCACTGGACCGACGTTCTATGGCAAATTACCGGTATCGGCTGGATGATGATGGCCGAGCACTGTACGATGTGGCGTGCTTTGGGGAGACTTATGCCCAACGTGAATATTCGGGCTAGAACGATTGATTAGATTGGAATCAAAACTTCGCACGAAATATCATTTGTACGCAATCTACCACCTGACAACCCAAACAAGAATAACTGTATAAATAAATTTAAACAACTCTCTCAAAGAACAACAATGACTGCTAACAGAGTACAGAAAAAAAAACACAGTTACCTACGACGCGATATTGCGCCCGAACGCACAGTGGTCCCGATTAATTAAAACATGGACATTGATGCTAGAGCCACGGTTTTTTTTTTGTAGGTTGATACTAAGATGACTAATAAGACAAAAAATAATTATTTTCCTACCATGCCTACTTTCAGTAAAAAAAAATAAAACTTTTTTTTTTTGTATGGAAGAAAATACGTTTCCGCTAATTTCTCAAAATCGTGAAGGGATGTCGAGATGGCGTTCACACACATTAGAGTTTAAGTGATTCTGAGTATTTTATGTGAAGATAGCTTTGACTTATCTCTGCGTACTTTGGAGTTATTGCAGGTCGAAAAATCGTGTTCTGTAATACTAAATTTGTCCTAACTGCAAAATTAAACGTTAACTTAAATGCTTACAATATTTGCAAATTTAAATTTAACAATAGTTTCTGAGATTAGTGCGAACAAATACAAAACTACGCGGTGTGAAACATATTTTATAAAGAGTTGTAGACTACTCTATTACGAAAAAAAAAACGTTTCCTTTGGAAATTTCTGTTTCCTCTGAAGGTAATACATTGCTTAAGACCAACGAACTGGCTTCAGGGAATAATTTGTTTCTGCGACTGAACAAAATTTGATTTTATATGACTGATGTAGAGATCTTCTTCTTCTTCTTCGGTCCTTTAACTCCTAGGGGAGCATAGGGCCTCAACCACAGATTTCCACTTCTGACGCTGATTTGCTAGATCATTCTGAGGAGGAACTAGTTTACGCTTTATGTGCTAAACTGAAAGGGGCTAACAAAACAAAATTAGCGACTATAATTAAAGAACTCTTCCAAAACGAAGAAAAATGTGAAATAGTGGAAGACTTTTTGAAGCACAAAAAAACTGAGCAACGTTGTCTATCTGATGATAAAACGTTAGCGCTATTTACGTCAACGAATTTATCAAAATGGCAATATTGCAATTTAAGATCCATTCTCGCTTCAGAAAATATTTTTGGCCTTCCATCCTATCAAAAGCTTCTCGAAATGAAAAGAACTTGTTATCCTCCAGAGGCAGATATAACTGTAACCGAATCTGGAGTCAAAATACGACTACAATCACTACTAGATTTGACTATTAACAGGATTTTGAAGCTAATTCAGCTTGATTCTGCAGCCACAAAGTCACTTAAATTGATAAGTAAATGGGGATTTGATGGGTCATCTTCTCAAAGTAACTATAAACAAAAGTCACAGTCTGACATTGAAATTGACGATTCTTCAGTCTTTATGATTAGTTTGGTTCCGCTTCGTTTGGGTGAAGATAGTGGTACTATCTTATGGCAGAATCCTGCACCATCTTCGACAAATTTCTGTCGTCCAATTGGTTTTGAATTTTCAAAAGAAACAATTGATTTGATCAATTTGAAAAGTGCTGCTATAAATGAAGAAATCTGCAATCTTACATCGACAGTTGTAAAGAATCTGGAGATACGTCATGAATTGTATATGACAATGATTGATGGGAAAATTTCGACTGTAGTTTCTAATACTTCTTCTGCAGCGGTTTGTAATATTTGCAGTACACCACCGAGTAAAATGAATGACTTGGACTTTGTTTCCAAACAACCCATCAGAGATGACATGTACAAATACGGTTTGTCCTCGCTTCACATGTGGATAAGATGCATGGAATGTGTTTTACATATTTCCTATAACTTAGATTTCAAAAAATGGTCAGCTCGTAATGATGACAAATTGTTGAAACAGGCTAAAAAACAATTGACTCAAGAAGAATTCCGAAGAAGAACTGGTTTGTTGATCGATATACTTAAACAAGGATTTGGCACCACCAACGACGGTAATACAGCACGAAGGTTTTTCACGAACTTTAAAATATCTGCTGAAATAACTGGTATTCATCCTGATTTGATCAAAAGATTTGCAGTTATTTTACAAACTATTTCCTCTGGGCAATTGATTAACACCAGCCTTCTTAGAGAATATTGCAGAGAAACAGAAATACTTTATATAAACTTATACCCATGGTATTTCATGCCGTCAAGTGTCCATAAGCTGTTGCTTCATGGTGCAGATATTTGTGAGAGTTACTCATTCATTCCCATAGGCATGCTTTCCGAAGAAGCATCCGAAAACCGTAATAAAGATTTCCGGAACGTTCGACGAGCACACACAAGGAAAATCGGTAGGGTTCAAACAAATTTGGACATAATCCACAACTTTTTAATAAGCTCAGATCCCTACATCAGCCATATTAAACCGAACTTTGTTCGGTCGCAGAAACAATTATTCCCTGAAGCCAGTGCGTTAATCTTAAGCAATTACCTTCAGAGGAAACAGAAATTTCCCAAGAAAACGTTGACCCAAATATTTTGTAATTTTTTTTATTTTGTACTTGTTCGCAATAATCTCAAACTATTGTTAAATTTAAATTTGCAAATATTGTAAGCATTTAAGTTAAAGTTTAATTTTACAGTTAAGACAAATTTAGTATTAAAGAATACGATTTTTCGACCTGCAATAACTCCAAAGTGCACAGAAATAAGTCAAAGCTATCTTCACATAAAATACTCAAAATCACTTAAACTCTAATGTGTGTGAACGCCATCTCGACATCCCTTCACAATTTTGAGAAATTAGCGAATTAATTAATTAGAAGTGTTTTCTTCCATACAAAAAAAAAAAGTTTTATTTTTTTTACTGAAAGTAGTCGTGGTAGGGAAATAATTTTTTTTTTTCTTATTAGTCATCTTAGTATCAAGCTACAAAAAAAAATCGTGGCTCTAGCATCAATGTCCATGTTTTAATTAATCGGGACCACTGTGGAACGGCGCAACCTCGTCGCACGATCGTATTACTCTAGCAGTGAAAAGTAAGGAATTTTACGGGATTTGGTGCGCATTTAAAAAGGGTTTTGTGCACAGATATCTGTGGTTTTGTGCTTTTTATGACAAAGCCGATGATTCGATAAAAATCTTTGTGATCGCTCGCCATCTTGCACAATGCACAGACAGTTTTGTTTGTTTCCCGTAAAGGGTATACGCATTAGGCAAATGTATTTAAACGTACCGCCTCATTCGACGTAAACTTTTTTTTAAATGTCATAAATAGAAAGTTAACATAGCCAACATAATGTTCCGAAACGTAAAGATTTGACCCTCATTTGTCTGGTGCTAAAAATAATCTAAATAAAAAAAAACATGTATTCTAATAAATTAAATTGCAAATAATTTTGAAACATATTTCATATTATAACATATTAAATTAACCTATATGTGACTGTTCGTGGTGGTACAGTATAACGAGATAGTGAATCTTACACGTTTCGGAACGCAACGGTAATTTGTTTTTTAGTTGGCGTTGTTATGTTGTCTATACCACGAATTTATTATTCTGGCACTTTTATGCTAAATAATAAATAGGTATCGTAATTAATTCCGTTCTTTTGCCACTTTAATAAACGTGCAATACCAATTTTATTTACATTAAATTAGCAGTTTATTTTTAAAACACGCAAAAAGAGAAACTTACGTACAGCGTCCCCATTGAGTTAAACTCAATAAGCGACCCGCTCACCAATAACCCGGCGAAATTATCTAGGCACCTCGAAATATGTCGATTCTTATGGTGGCAGATGTAGATATTTCCGACGGATAGTGCGTACACTGTTTGGTTCTTCGTTCAATGACCTCACAACTTATGATTTTCTTACCCCCCAGGGACTTAAGCGTGATTTTATGTAGCCATGGGCCAGTTTCTGAATTGGGAATTTCGCTAAGTAAATACCTAGTTAACTGTAGTGCTGTCTCTTCGAATTTCTCAGAAAAGAGTGTGACGGAATGTTACTTAAGTACTATTTACTAAGTGGAATACTCAATTCAGTTATACTAAATGTTACACGTTAATCTATAATCATGGTGAGTTTTACTTAATTCCGTTTAAGCGTGATACGCGCACAAAGAAATAAAGTGAGACAGACATATATCAGACAGAGACAAAATTTACAGATTTTTTTATATGTGCAGAAAATTGTATGTAACAGAATCATTTTAAGTAGGCACAAAGCAGTATTGTGATGATGCTATCTGTATAGGAAAAGGCGATGATTGGACGCCGGAATGCCTAATCAGGACAAGGTTTCGCATGCACTATGTCAGGGTTTCCCAAACTGTGCATCGCCCTGGGACGGGGGGCGGGCGTCGCGGCATTATCCCAGTGATAAAATTAAATAACATATAAATGTAGATCATAAAAATCGCAAATAAATGTAGAGAAAAAGATAAAGTGGCATTTGTGCCCCGTTTTGAGAAGGTTTGCTTAGAAAAGCAAGCACATCCTCCTCCAGCGATTGAATTAAAATATATACTTCTTTAATTTTTATATATCTGTAAGGTTTATTTTGTTATTAGTCGGTAATAGAAATGAAAAATGACATTCCGAGTTTTTTTTTATAATCTATTATCTTTTTTATACAAACACGATTACATGAAATATTCCTCAGTTGCAGTTTAAATAGTCTGTGGTAAAGGGAAAGACGTAATTACAGATTATGATTTTAGCTACATACGGGGGTAGATATTCATCGCAAAGAAGCGGGAAACTCCTAAGGGCGTCAGAAACAAAATAAGTTTGGGATGCCCTGCACTATGTATTCCCTTTTGATGTGTGTTGTACTAATTGTTTCGGGCTAAACATTTGCTCTTGTAATCAGCTCTTACTTAGCGGGCGTGAGTAAAGATACTTATCCAATTACTTTTAGGTGAGACTACGCCATTTCAACTACATTAATTGTCGTGAGTAAGGTTGTGTGCAAAGTGCAAAAAACTGCTGTCGCTAAGCCGGTTTTGCAAGGATTGTGACAGAACGCAAAAAATATATAGTACGTATATTATTATGTAGATACGTATTGTTACAGAATCTTGATGACCTGGGAGCTAATTAAGATTTTCTATGCACATGTTGGGTATTGCTGTAGGTGCAACGTTTTCGCAGTCAAACTAGATCCCATAAAGATGAGATCAGTCGGTTGTTTAAAACTGTTTACCCTTATAGGATCACTTTGTTGTCCGTCCGTCCGTCTGTCTGCCTGTCAAGACCCTTTATCTTGCGAACGCGTGGAGGTATCGAGTTGAAATTAAAACCATATACTCTAATCTACAGTCCCTTAATTCTGTGAAAAAAATCTGACATTTAAGTTAACGTAAAAGAAAAATACGGCCGTTTATGCTGTAAAAAAAACCTATATTTCGACACTAAGGGAATCAACATTTATAGTGTACTTTCCGTTCAACTGAAACTATGAAATTTGGCAAGTAATACCGTCTTATACTACATATCTGAAAACGATACATTTGTAGTTAAATCATAAAAAAAGTCTTTGAAGTTCAAGAAAAGCTCGTTTTGTTTTATGCTCTATCGTAAGCCGGTTATACACATGGCCGTAGACAGAATTTTGTTCAGGGGGGGGCAGGCAAGGTAAAACTTATTATATACACACTCGAAAAATTGGGGTCCATTAATAAAAAAAATATTTATTTATTATTATTATTTTATACCCCACTAGGCTATATCACTAGGCTAACCGTCTTGTTTTATAAAAATACGATTACATTCCTCAGTTGCAGTTTAAATAACCTGTGGTAAAGGGAAACACGTCATTACAGATTATCTAAACAGCCCCTGAGGAGTTTTGTAATGTTTATGCTCTATCGTAAACCGGTAATACACATGGGCGTAGCCAGGATTTTGTTCAGGGGGGACAGGCAAGATAAACCTTATTATATACACACCCCGAAAATTGGGCTCCATTAATGCTGTCGGCAATCTCTTAGTAACAATCCTCATATTATTACTTGTTATATTATGGTTCTAACGCAAAATAATAAAAAAGGGCCAAGCGCGAGTACGGAACCCTCGGTGCGGGAGTCCGACTCGCACTTGACCGGATTTTTTTTATCTTGGGCCTTGTTGAGACTTTCAGCAGCCAGGTTCTTAGGTTTCCGTAGTCGTTGGTTTGTTTAAAACTGTTTAAAACCGTGATTTAAACTGTTTTCTTCGTCTTAGGCCTTGTTGAAGACTTTTAGCAGTCGGGTTTTTAGGGTTTCGTAGTCAAGGAACTTTTTAGTGGCTTTTCATAACAGCTGGCATCCACCATTTTGTTTTTTCGTTACGTGATACAGCCAGTGACAGTCGTGTCATCAATCCTTTCATTTGACATCACATTTGCTAAAATCGGTCATGGATTTTTTAAACCCGAAAAACATAACCCTGTTTTGCTTTCCCAGTCGGTTTTACCCCAGTATAAAATTATTATTCGAGACACGGTTAGTGCGCCAAATTTTATTTCAATTGGTTCAGTCATTTGTAATTGCATCAAAAACATCTAAACATACAAACTTTCACGTCGTATCTCGATATCGAACCTCGTTTACAATCGATATGCTAATAAAATTTCCCTTTCTACCGCTTGAGATAAGTTAAAGCAGGAAAGACATCCGGACTTGGCCCCCGTGGTGGAGTATGGCCTATACCTTCCTCAGGGAAGAGACCCGTGCCCCTCGGTGGGGACATAATGGGTTGATGATGAGGAAAGACATTCATTGTCAGATAAGTGATGTCGAGATTTGTTTTATTATGCATCTCTTGTAAAAAGATTATTGTTAAAACGGCCGTCCAAAGTTATAAGAAAAATGTAAATTATATATTTGGAAAATAAAAATAAAATAACTTACTTAACTACTTTTTTGAAACAGATAAAAAGAAGAGTTCGATTATTTTCTCAAGGATCAGATCAACAGATCTTCAACAAATTTATATCCCATTGACCCTTGGGTGTGCCACCTTTAGAAAAAAAAGAATTGATGAAATCGGACAACGTGGCAAAGAACTCTCGCTGAACATCATCATCATCATCATCAGCCATTTGACGCCCACTGCAGGACATAGGCCTCCTTCGTGGTTTTCCTAACCATGAAGGGTTTTGCCATAATCGCCATGCTTGGCAGGCGGGTTGGCGATCGCATTATGCGGTTGGAATCTCAGGAAGACGCTGCTGCCCGTCTCCTGGTAATATATTTCCTTAGTCGCCTTTTACGACATCCACGGAAGGAAATTGAGTATGCCCGCCATTAGAAAAGAATGAAGAGTGGTCCATGGCCAATGACTCTAACGCCCACAGAACATCGGGTCACCATGTCACCACCCACCGTTGTAGCAATAAACAAATCAAAGCAAACCGGAATAAATCAGCCATGTCGATGACAATGAGCGATCATTGCGATGTGAATTACATAAGTAAATAGAAAGCCTTTTCTGTATGCAGAAAGAAAAGAGTGATTGTATGTATGTAATAGGCGGAATAGATTGTGGGGAATTCTTGTAATATCAGGTGGATGACATGGGATTTTAAGTACGTTGTTTTGTATGTAACTAACCCCCGGTTTCTCGTAGGTAGACTAACAAACTGTTAATCTACTGTTAACAGCTGTCAGTGTTTTTTTTTTGTATGCACTTTGGTCAATAGACAGCTGTTAACAGTAAATTAACAGCGTGTTAGTGTACGGGAAACCGGGGGGTAAGACATACAACTGCCTTGCTAATGAAACTTTGATTTAGGTGACGATTGGTGTATTGTTTAAAATGTACGTGGCAAACTATGGAAAACGCGGATAAGTGTGAATAGGACCCGCGCTCTTAGGGTTCTGTAAAAACAATTACAACCAAATCAATGTTCTCCCATACAACCTAACACGAGAAACAAATAATACCATTGAAGAAGTTTTTCGCTAGTAGTTGAAAAGTAATACTCGAAATCTCTTTTCTCTGAGTTTTTTTCTGTAAACTATGCGTTAGGTTCCATATTCCGCAGAAATTTCAAAATTTTCTTTTCAGTAGTCCAACTCTTAAGCCATACACTATAAAATTATAAAAAATATACTTGTTTGTAACGAGTCCGTGGATTGGATATTTTAGCTACATGATGCATTTGAAATATTGTTTTTACCAAGAAAACTACATGTATGTACGCGAAATTTATTTTTTCGTCAAAGTCTAACATCACGCTATATCTTTTGACATTGGACATCAAACTCCGTATACGTCCCAAAGTCAAACATTTTCCATCCATTCCACGAAAATAGGCTGTAATAGACACATTAGTGATCCTATAAAGGGTTCCGTTTGGTCATCGGAACTCTAAAAATCATTAAGATATGTACTCAATTTGTTTTAATGGACAAACACCTACATCAAAGGTGGTTCTAGACTATTTTAATGCATTGTAGTAGATTATCACTTGGAATTCTTTTTCCGAGTTGTGCAATAAAGTGATCTCTATCTATCTATCTACAATGACAACAGCATAAACGTATCGCTTTAATTTCATTGCCGCATCAAGCCGACTCGCACAGCCGTATCAACGCTTGTAGGCTTCTTTATACTTTATTGTACACAAGAAAGAAATATTTTACACATACAACAAAGCAATAAGGACGGGTACATAGGCGAGCTTATTTCTATAGAAATTTCTTCCAGCCAACCAAATCAGTTGTGAGACGATGATTTTAAAGAGGTAGGGGAATAATGTGTGCACATTAAACGAATTAAAAAAAAATGTTATAATATAATAATAATAATATAAACATACACATAAAAGTTAAATACCATAACATAAGGAATAAAACAAATAATAAATCAAATAATATAACATTACATAAACTACTTACAACTAATATAAATAAGGAATAAACTACATACAATAATTTATCCTACTACTATATTATAGATAGATTATAATATTAGCAAAGAGATAGAAGGTGCTCTTTCAGCTTGAACTTAAAGAGTGCAACAGATGGACAATCTCTTATGGTCTTCGGAAGAGTGTTCCACAAGCGCGCCGCACGCACAGAGAATGAGTTATAGTAAAACTCGGTGTTGCAGATTGGGACTCGCAATGTTCGGTTGTCACACGTTCTCTGTGGTCTGGCGCGTGGAGGCAACGGTATGAACCTCTCACGAAGATACTGCGGCTACGGCTTCAATGCAATGGTAAAATATGTCACGTGATCCGACCGTGGATCCGAAATGCATTAACAAAATCGGGGCCCTAGAATAGTGGGTAGGCAACTAGTAGAGAAACTGCGAAAGGAAACTGCTGGTCCATAAAAATTAATTACACCGGTAGGTTTACGTTTCTGGCTAACAAGCATTTTACTGATTTTGTGACTGCTTCACAAAAGTCAATACCTGCTACCTAAAAGAATGACATTTAAAGGCTGTACACTGAAGATAGATATAGATAAAAAACACTTTTTACGCGCACCAAATACTGAACGACTCCAATCGTCTAATTGTTAAATTCCATAATAATTGTTATCGCAAACGATTTGGTGCGCAAAATTAGGCCCCTGAGCTTGCTGAGGGGAGAGAAGAATAAAAAGGAAAGAAAGAAAGAGACAGAAAAAACCCAGTATGACTTGCCGTGTAAATAACTCAAGCATATACTCAAATCGAAATGCGGAACTAACAAGGAGCCATTTTTAGGCTTATTTTTAAACTCTTGCTTGTTACGATCACGTGATAACATTATTAACATGGCATAATATTTAACAACGTAGGAAGTGTTATATTTCCCACGAGATTTCACAGGCCTAAAATTATAAATTTGTCTGAATTACAATTTACCATACTTTATATCCATCTTGGTTATACGACTTCTACCACTTTGGTCTTTTCCTGAATTTCTTGCACAACATCGATAAATCAAATGCCTAGCGCTCTCCTCGGCTCTCTGCGCAACCTGAATCTTCAACATATTGGCTTCGGTAAGACCATATTTTGGCACCATAATATTAATTATGTATCATTCTCATGATACCTGATTTTTTTATCTCCATATGATTGCGTGTCCGCATTGCATCCGTGTGGCGCCGGATTAAGAATAGCGTCACTCCTTTTCCTTCCGTGGATGTCGTAGAAGGCGACTAAGGAAATCAATTACCAGGAGACGGGCAGCAGCGTCTTCCTGAGATTCCAACCGCATACTGCGATCGCCAACCCGCCTGCCAAGCATAGCGATTATGGCAAAACCCGTCATGGTGATGAAAACCACGAAGGAGGCCTATGTCCTGCAGTGGGCGTCAAATGGCTGATGATGATGATAATGATACTTTATATGAGACAATGATATCTGTGTTGGACTTTCAATGAGGTGCAATGCAGATGCAAGTGTGTAGATAGATAGATAGATAGAATATTATTTATAGTACACCAGGAATTACAATTAAAGCTTAAAAAATAAGATATTCCAGTGCAATTACCGGCCTTATTACTAAAAGGAATTTCTTTTTTAGACAACCATTGTGATGTAATATCAGTTTGGGGTGTGGCGTCGTGCATTAGTAGCTCTATCAGATGCAGATCACGGCGCAGGATTGAGGTTTAACGTCGCTAAATTCAAATTCAAACGTATTATTCTTTATAAAACAAAATGTGAACGTCAACGTTGTTACTCTCAGAATTATTAGATTTTGTGGAGAAGAAGCTAACAAAGAAACGACAAATTTATTATTAAAAAAAACTTAATTTACACGAATGTGTTGAACACTAGACACAATCTTCCTCGAAATACCTGTTAAGATTATTCTACTCCTTATACCAGACATCTTTGTCTACTAACATAATCTTGTAGGCTTTTTAATCCGCATCGGAGGTAACTTCAATATATATACTGAGAACATAATATACGGTTGAAATATTAAGATACTAGCTGTGCCCGCGACTCCGTTCGCGTACATTTCGATTTTTACGAAGCAGCATTTGTATGGGGGCCACGTCTTATCATAACTGGAGCTAGAATTTAAATAGCCTATCCTGTGTCCCAGATGTCTATATGTTTTTATACAAAATTTCATCAAATTCGGATAATTGGTTTAAGAGTTATGGAGGAACATACATACATACATACACACATACAGAAAAAAATTCTAAAAATCGTGAAATTAGTTTCAGTATCATATATTGAGCCTATAAACACAATATCTCTGAAAACAAACTAACTTACTCCATGACCGACCCTTACAGATTTATTATTAGTATAGAGTATAGATATAGATATATTATATATTTTTTACTTAAATTAAAATTTCGTATTATTCTCGATTTAATTTAAATTTGTAAAGCTATTAATATTTAATTGAATAGAATTTACTTAATGTAATTTAATTTAACTTTAAGTATCTCTAAATTGTATTGAACTTGTTCTTAAGAAAAAAAAAATTTTTACTTATAAGAACAATCCTAAAAGATCCTGATCTTTTCTCAAGTCAATAAGACTTGAGCAGGTGCCATTGCCTTTATTTCTCTATAGTATAACCTATATCATAGGCTCGACAAACGCTTGATTATTTTCCTATCGAACCTTCCTGCTAGGTTCCGAGCCAGCGAACGGCAAGTGTAGGTACCTAGTTACTCTGCCTTACTGACGGAGGTTCACTGTCTGCTAAATAGTTCGCAAATAACAGTTGCCAAATACAACAAGGTACTGTTAATTTGGACAAAGTAATTATTGGAGCACGATTGATTGATTTCTATCATAATAATGACGGTGATGCTAATAAAATGTAGAGTAAGTAACCTATCCTAGTAAGGAGTGGAATTTCCTTATTGCATCCCTAGGTTCTCAAGGAATATTTTCTTCACAAATCTCTAGGTCCACTGGATAAGCCTGCTGTTGTCTGTCTGTCAGTCAGTCACGTTACTGTTCAAATAACAGTAATGTAAAGTAAGTCATGGAACTAAATTGCCATATTTAACTGAAATAACATAATCAAGTTCCCAGCTCAGGCTTCCATTGCATCCTGCCTAGATAATGAAAATAAATACAGGCGACTTGGTGAGTCAGAGCTCTGAGGGAGATTACATTCACTATTTGCTGCAAATTCCGTCTGTATTACGCTCAAACAAAATAGACTTTAAGCCCTGCTAAGTTTTCATTCTTTAGAATGATTCTATTACCCAAAAAATCAAACTTCCTCTTTTATATTACGAAAACACAACGGTTGTGTCTTTTGTTACCAAAACATTCGGTAACATTTTCATCTTCTATTTTTTATGAAATCATATAGTTTTTAGGTCATACTCTTTCTTTTTTGACATCCATAAAGAAACTTACATGAAAATTTTAAGCCAAATCCATGAACCTACTAGTGAAAATTAAAATAATAGGGGTTAAAGTATGAAATTGCCGTTTTATTGCAATAGGTTCTTTGAATTGACATAGAATCTTCATGGTTTGAGGTTTTCGAATGAAACTTTTTTCAAATGGTTTCTATGATGTTCTTTTTTTAAAAAATGTGAAACATTTGAATATCGACTTTCAATTGTTTTTGTTATTCAATTTAGACAAGAAAGATGGATACTGCGAAAATTCGAGTGATTTTTGAATACGAGTTCCGACGCGGAACTAACGCGGCAGTAACAGCCCGCAATATCAATGCTGCGTTTGGAGAGGGGTCTACTAATGAACGCACCGTGCGATTTTGGTTTAAACGCTTTCGTGATGGAAATTTTGACTTAAAGAACGAGCCACGAGGAAGACCGCCCACACAAGTGAATAACGATGAATTAAGAGAGATAGTGGAAGCAGACCCTAGTCAAACTACCCAGGAATTAGCGGCATGGTTTAACGTTATCTTACCCACAATATTGACTCACTTGCGTCAAATCAATAAAATAAAAAAATACGAAAAATGGGTGCCTCATAATCACTCGAATTTTCGCAGTATCCATCTTTCTTGTCTAAATTAAATAACAAAAACCATTGAAAGTCGATATTCAAATGTTTCACATTTTTTAAAAAAAGAACATCATAGAAACCATTTGAAAAAAGTTTCATTCGAAAACCTCAAACCATGACGATTCTATGTCAATTCAAAGAACCTATTGCAATAAAACGGCAATTTCATACTTTAACCCCTAATATAAGCGCGTAGTAACACCACAGATGCAAAATAAAACAAGATAAAAGTAGTTTAACCACTTTGTAGGCTACACAGGCCACCAGCTACAATAATAATCTACATGACTCATCCTTTCTTGTAGAGGAAACTTCTGTATAACCGGGCTGTTAGCAGTAGTTGGCAAGTTCAAAATATTATGCTAAACCATGACAATACCAGTGAAGTCCTCGGTGTAATTTGTACAAGGTTACTGGATGTCTTTATAATAATATCGCTCACCTTTGTACATGTAATTTTTTATATAATGCCCGATGCCCTGCTAAATGTTTCATGTGCAATAAAGTAGGTATAATAATTATAATATCAATTAGTAGCTAGCTTTAGATGGGCTGTTCATTTGTGATGGGATAATAACCACCGGTGTCTTATATTTTAACAACCTGTCAATAGTTGTTGGTTGTTTTCAACTATCCAATGATTTTGGTTCTATGTACAAGAATCTGGGGGTAAGGACCAGAGCCTAGAGCTGGAACAAACATTCGTACCTGGATACCCTAACCAAACAGTTGACTCGCAGTAAAGAATATGAATCTTACACTAATTTTATAAATGTGAAAGTTCGTGAAAATATTTGGATGTTTGTTACTCATTCACGCAATAACGGCTACGTGGATTTAGATGAAATTTGGTATGGAGATAGTTTGAGTCCCGGGGAAGGACATAGGATACATCTCGGAAATTAGTCATTCCATGCGGACGAAGTCGCGGGCAAAAGCTAGTGAGTATATAAAACATGGTAGGTGATTTTTTATTTAGATCACTGATATCTTAATGAATAATAAAATCCACACAAAATCACCTGTCCAAACTAGGATACCATGCTGTCTTGCAAACAGAGCTATACTAACAAGCAACAACGACATATGTATACAACCTAAGAGAGAATTTAATGTACAACTTCTATAACAGCATTGAATCAAATTCAATAATAAGGGGTAATTCTCATTTTAAAATCAAATATTTATAAAATATTTACCTACCATTTTTTGGAGTTCCGTACCCGAAGGGTGCCAAATCGGACCCTATTACTAAGACTTCACTGTCCGTCTGTCTGTCTGTCACCAGGCTGTGTCTCATGAACCGTGATAGCTAGGCAGTTGAAATTTTCACAGATAATGTATTTCTGTTCCCGCTATAACAAATACTAAAAACCGAATAAAATAAATATTTAAGGGGGATCCCATACAAAAAACGTAATTTTTTTGCCGTTTTTGGCTCGATATTAATAACGGCAACAGGTAGACGCTTGAAATATTCACAAAATATTTATTTTTATGTTCGCTTTAAAAATAAATCATGAAATTAAAATAAAACAAAAATTTAAGGGGGGCCCCCATACGACAAACGTGATTTTTTGCCGTTTTTTCTCGATCTTTGTGTCTAATGTTTTATAGATAATGGTACGGAACCCTTGGTGCGCGAGTCCGACTCGCACTTGGCCGATTTTTTAACCCTTATAATTCACTACCTTATAGACATTGATGAATTTACCCTAGGAAGATTTAATTTTGAAAAGATCATAAAGTGTATCAAAATTTTCATATCAACCTGAAAAAGGGGTTCTACTAGTCTATAAAAACCACTTTTACTATGGTGACAATTTAATCTGTAGAATTCTAAACCGTAGAAATAGAATCCTACGAAATGGTCATCCCAAACAAAATTTGTGTTGCGCACAATGTAATAACCAGTGTTGCCAACAGTGATATTTAAGTGCACCCCGGTAAAACCGTTCAACAGATTTTATATCACCTTGGTGGATTTAGAAATGTTTTCAGTGTAGTAATGTTTCCACGCCAAAGTAGTCTTTAAAATTATGTAATTGTACTCGACAGAAATCGTCAGATTTTTTATTTTCACTGATATTTGTATCGGTGGACTAAACTCTAAATGGTAACACTGACCATGATAGCAGTTCACCAGACTAACCAGTCTCACAGAAGCTTCACTCTCTTCAATTCTTAATATACAATGACAAACACTGACAAATCTTGCCGATAAAATGAAAAGCACTGTTTGTTTTGTATAACTTGTATACAGGATGTAACATAACAGCTAACTATCTACGAAAATGTGTGGTTTTCACAAGATGACGAACACTTCTATGGGGACCAATTTGAAACATCAGTACGTAATGGCGTAACTTTCGTCAGCACTACTTACAAAAATTTTAGTTCAAGGAACCCTAAAAAATATTTTCTGTCGTCACTGGTATGATCTAAGTAGCTGACTCTTATTTGTTAATCTATGAAATTACCGCCATTTTAGCCGCCGATGTGACAGGGCATAAAAAAAGTAAAATTATTCTGTAACTTCAGTTTCATCAAGTTTTGTAGAATTTACCGATGAAAAGTGATTCTGTGCGTTTTTTTTATTTTTAATCAGTAGTTCTTACAATAATATCTTAATAATAATAAGAACACTTGAAAGCATTCTTCGTTACGTGCGAAATCCAGTTATCGAGGCAAGCACTCATCGTGGACTAAATGAGGTGCTGCCACAATAACCGCACAGGTTGCGACTGAGAGGTTGATCATGATGTCCTCTCTATACATAGTACTTTATACTTTAAGTTCTAAATGCCACGATCGGACCACCATAACTATGGTTTTTAATTGTTCTTTTCAAGGTCATAATCTAACAGTTGAAACAGCAAAAAAATCATCATCTGTTTCATATCAATCAATCAATCAATTTATTTATTTGTGAAGATAGGTAAACTATACAAGACGTTATAAAATAATAAAGTTGCTCTATACCTTTTGGTGCACAAACTTAATTATCATCATCAGCCATTCGACGCCCACTGCAGGACATAAGCCTCCCACATGGTTTTCTAACCATG
Organism: Yponomeuta evonymella; assembly: GCA_963969515.1. Classification (NCBI taxonomy): domain Eukaryota; kingdom Metazoa; phylum Arthropoda; class Insecta; order Lepidoptera; family Yponomeutidae; genus Yponomeuta; species Yponomeuta evonymella. The sequence continues at coordinate 19,662,151 of OZ018346.1, read as the reverse complement.
AAGGGTCTTTGCCACAGTCGCCACATTTGGCAGGCGGGTTGGTGATCGCAGTATGCGATTGGAATCTCAGGAAGACACTGCTGCCCGTCTCCTGGTAATTTATTCCCTTAGTCGCCTTCTACGACACCCACGGAAGGAAATTGAGTGACGCATTGCCCCTTTCTTATTAATCCGGCGGCACACGGAACAAACTTAATAAATATTGCAATGAACACTATTTTAAATAAAATGTCACTACAATTGTCATAATTTTTGCAAACAAAAATACACATTATTCAAATCAATGTAATAATAATACTAAAATTTATTACTATACAATGGTGCTATACATACTAAAGTTACATATACTACATGGCACTAAAATATGTATGGAGCATCTTGTTTTGTGATTTCAGGCAGTTGAAATAAACTGTGGTTACATGTTTCCCTTTACAAAACACACTTTCCTGTTTCCTTAAAACAGAAATCGTGTTTTTATAAGACCGCTAGGCTCCAGTCTATCCACTATACCATGCCATACCGCAATATCAATATTGAAACATTGTGGGTAGGTTTACTTACCGCATAAAAACTTAATCCGATGCGATATCGTATAGTGAATGCTAGTAATCTATAGATGATAGGATATACCTAACATTTCTTGGGGGGTGCTTTGAAACGTTATAATCGCGTAGTTCGAAATGTTGCAAAAAAATATTATTGATGGTAATTTTCTTTGGAGTAATAGTAATTTCTTACCTAGGTTATCCATGCAACGTTGTTCTCAGTAGATTAATGTATCGATACATATGATAAGCATAAGTAAAGTAGGCAACATAATTAATTCCAAAGTTAGCAAAAATCGAGAATTAACACGATGCGAAACAAAAAACTTATTGACACTGACAGTTTGGTTTCGTGACGTTGGCTAATCTGAATGATAAAGAGCAAGTTCGCTTATCCAAATAAATATATGAACAGTAGCTTATCAGCTTACCAGAGGTTTCGTAAAAATTAATATAAATTCGTTTTAAATCCATGAAATACGTAATAAACATTATTTGATGTAATTTAAAAAAATATATGATGTCTCATAATGGTGAGATAAAGGTATTGGTAACAAACAGTAACGGTTATTTTAAAAGTAATACTTTAACTTTTAGAACGTAATGTTTGCTTTGCAACGTTGGCAGCTACGATTACCATGACAACCATTTGACAGCAACAATAAAAACAAAACTTAAAATAGCATAGGTAATACAATAATACCACTTATATCCACTTCTGTGTAGAATTCATAATAAACCGTAATGAGCAGCTTATCGCGCTGGCTGGACGTCGAGGTCGGCACTGATGACATCGAGCTCAACAGCTTACCTTCCAACTTGGCTCTTGTGGATCTTCAGAATGATTCAGAATACAAACTCGTCGTCGGCGATTTGGGTCGTGCGGAAGAAGGCAGTAAAATTAAGGTAAATCAAGTGAAACCCCTATTCTTAGCGCTAAATATTCATTAATTATCTATTCAACTTGACCATCTTACTGTAAAGGTGCGTCTTATTATAACACTGTTATTTAAAGAAAGGGACTTGACAAATGTTTGCCTCTCGCGTGGCGTGTGGCGGATTTAGAATAGCGCCACTCCATTTCCTTCCGTGGATGTCGTAGAAAGCGACTAAGGAAATCAATTACCAGGAGACGGGCAGCAGTGTCTTCCTGAGATTCCAACCGCATACTGCGATCGCCAACCTGCCTGCCAAGCGTGGCGATTATGGCAAATCCCCTCATGGTTATGAAAACCATGAATTAGGCCTATATCCTGCAGTGGGCGTCAAATGGCTGATGATGATGATGATGATGAACAAGGACTGGAATTCTTCATAGCAAAAATCAAACTGTCAGAGGGAATGACCAAAGTGTTTTATCGACTACCGATAAATAAATGTCACTGAATGAGTAATTAACATGACATCAGTAGATTAATAGCGATCATTTTACACTCATAAATGGATCTTCAATAAATTATGAATTCCGAAAAACCAAGAACAAGTGAACATAGTCCATTCATTTTATAACATGGATACGTACTTAACTCAAGACAGTAACAAGGACCTCGAACACTTAATTCCAGTCACCATTACATAATTGAAGGGATTTTATATATAATATATACATACTCTTTTGAGAAGGTTGTGTAACTGGCAATTAAGTGAACAAAAATAAAAAATAAAAATTGGAACCAAATGAATGAAATCGAATGTTACAGAATAATTGTATAAGTCAATATGCGATAATATTCCATAACATCGATAAGTGGAATTGTTGATAAAACAATTTGGTCATTCCCTATGACAGTTTGATTTTTGCTATAAAGAATTCCGGTCCTTGATGATGAATACTCTTTATTGCACACCATACAATGCTAGTTTAACCAAAATAGAAATAATATTTTGAGCATTGAAAACCGATTGTTTTGTGTAAAGTTTTATAATAAACACGAGCAGGAGATGTCGCTTTAGTCTTCTACTGTTCACTGGTTCTTCGCCAATCGCAGTAAGCCTAGGTCCTTTTGGCTCGATTGTTATTTTCCAGAGAGGCTGGCCGCTGGAAAGCAATGGTCTATCTGACCGAATCACAATGCATGTATGCAGTAACCCAGCATCCTAGGGTGAGCACAACCTACCCGGTTCTCCCCCTACCTGTGCTAATGGTACTAATGGATTTGCAATCAATTTACAGATATTTAAAGGGGCAATGCAAATAGCCGATGTAGTGCTCCCAGACTTGCCTTTGGGGCTGCTCAGCTTCTACACGAGTGAGACTTCGCCTCAGTCACAGCCGGTGGTAGCTGTGGCATTCAGCTCTTGTGTTTACATCTACAGAAACATGAAGCTTTTCTACAAGTACTATTTGCCTGCCATGGAGTTGAATAGCAGTGAAATTGAAGTTTGGAAACAGGTAAGGTGTACATGGATTACAAAGATAGTAAATTTATTATAGAAAACTTTTTAAGTAGGTTCTTGCTAGTAAGTAAGTACTGAGCTCCTTAGTAATAAATTGACTGCCTGCCTTAGATAGAATACATATTCTTACCAGAAATTATCTTTATGTTTTTTGTGTTACTCTCGGATGTGCAATCAGGTCCAAGACTATGAGCTGACGAGTTACTCATCACCTACTGTAGGTGTCCATAGCGGCATGCAGAGCATGATCTCTCATTGGGATCAGTAGAATCAGTGGCTAATTGGTGAGGCCCATGACATGTGTCTTTTTAGTTAAAAAAACTGGCCAAGTGCGTGTCGGGCCACGCGGAGTGTAGGGTTCCGTAGAAGAAGGGTTTTTACCTGCTTAACAGACCTAATAACTTCATCTAAGTTAAGTTCGTCACATGAGCTACTGCCCTGAATTTCTTCACGTTTCTGCAATGAACCGCTTAGCTGGGAGAGGGGGGGGGGGCGCCCTATTCTGACAAAAAGTTGCGTTTTAAAGCTTAATATTCGGCAAACATCGAAAAATGGTCTCTCTACACCCACAATATTTTTAAACGACCAATTCAACGATACGCCACACTACGGCGCGCGGCGCAGGCAAGAAAAAAATGCATCCCTAATTTAGGTGTAGGGGAGGTACACAAAAAAAAAAATATTTTTGAGATTTTTTTCTATTTTTATTTTTTTCTACAGATAGACGGATGGACATGGTGAAACTATAAGGGTTCCTTGTTTACTACGGAATCCTGAGAAGGGGTGGACATGCTTTTTTACTTACTGTAATCTTTATGTTTTGTGTTACCTTCATGACCTACTGGCCTGGCAATAGATTTTATATAGTAGAAAATCTTGTTTAGTAATAAACTCTGTTTCTCATTTCAGCTTGTAGACTCAAAAAACCACCAACCAGCCACCATCAGCAGTCTTTCAGAGTCTTTAAAAGCTATACCAAACCAGTACCTCAGTGTTCAGTCGCTGAAATTCCTTTCACTGCCTGAAGATGACAAACTAGACTACCTGGAGCAGATTCCTCAGGTTCCAAATAAGAACAAAGCTGAAGTCACGTGTATAACAACAATGAAGCATTCTTCAATTGACAAGTATTCAGCCAGTTGCCTAGTGGTTGGCACAGAAGATGGAGATGTTATCATATTGGATCCTCAGTCATTCACTCCATTATTTCAGGTAATTGCTACTACTAGCTTTCCTATGTTAAACTTGTAATGTTAATTAATTCACAGTTTCTGTGTTACTATGAATAAAAATACTTTGATTTTTATTTTGAAACCCGGCCAAGTGCGAGTTGAATTCGCGTGAAGAGGGTTCCATACAATGCCAGTAATTTTTTTTTATTCAATTGTGGTATCACATTTGAAATCCTCACAGTAAGACGCAAGCTAACTTCTACTAGCGCTATCTAGTGGTGTTGTAGTGAACTATTTTCCGTAAGTAAACGTATATATCGAGTTTACCACTTTATTGTCAATTGATAGAATGATTCTTATAGGTTTTCCTGAAATCTACAAGAAAAGAAATATATTTTTAACTTTTTTTTTATTTTAGGCTTAGTAGTTTCGGAGATCAGATGGTCAATTTTCGTCTTCTTTCATGAATAAAATCAAAACTATCTATTTTACAATAAAAACAAAAACATAATATTTGAGATCATAACGAGCCCTTTCATTTGATATATGACACAGTAAGGCTTGCAAAACTTTTTTTTTATTTCCTTTTTTGTCTCTCGAAAATTAGCCTTATATAAAAAATTATATTTATTTTCTTTGCACATCTGTGTTTGGGTCATAGGATTACACCATCCTACCGAATTTCACCTGATTTGGTCCAGTAGATTCGGAGCAAATTGGCTGTGACAGAGGGACGGACAGACAGACAGACGCACGAGTGATCCTATAAGGGTTCCGTTCTTTTTGTACGGTGCACGGAACCTTAAAAACAAATTTCAAATTATAAAATGCGTTTTAAACAGTCTTAAATGTCCTACTACAAAGCTTATGCCTCCTCTCAGAAAAAAAGTAGGTACCTATGAGCTTAGTCAACATGCATGCCCTCCTCAGATTGTCCAGGAAATTCTTAAGAGTGAATGTAAATTCTAATTTAAGGCGTTGACGAAGGTTTACCCAGATTTTTAACAAGTTTTAGTAAACTACATTAAAATAAAATGTTTTTTTTTTTATGGCATTGGGATATTCTGACCAGACAGACACCTAAGTTGATACTTTTCTCCATACAGGCAAAACTGTGCGAAATTAAAAGGACACCATATCAAATGGTGACAACAGGCCTCTACACTGTTGACTACCGCATCACGATTGCTACAAGGTGCATAGCATAATAAAAAGTTTGTGCACCTTATTGTGATGAAACAATGTTGCTTTCTGCACGAATCCTTACTGTAAGCATTTACTTATTTTCTATCTCTCGTTTGGATATTATGGCTATGTCACGCTTGATCTAATACCTAAGTAGTTGGTTTTGCTATTTTGCGTCGTTACTTTTTGCAGCAGTTGTTGTAGTGCGATATACCTATGTTGCGTTTTGTTTAACAGTGGTCGTGGGTTTGACTCCAACTGGAAGCCGCTGAACTTGATTTGAACAAATGGCCTCAGTCTGTGTGTTTTCTTTTCATGTTTGTGATGACCTTGCCTGGTTACCATAGCACAGGATAACCTTGTTTGGGACCGGACAAGTGATTGTGTTGTGCGGAAGATATTATCGAGAAGACTTCTTACAACAGAGAACTTGCACTAAAAAATGTTTCAATATAAAAAACCTATTTAGAGGCTAAAAATTCCACCCATGCCGGGACTTGAACCTGCGACCCGTGATCTGTTTTAATATAATCGGAGAGGCCATGTTAAAAGATAAATAAATGTAGTATTTTTTCTTTCTGTACGACTAAGACTTAACCCGTCGAAAAGTCAATATAGTCACGTGGGTGCAAAAACTCGCCATACAATTCGGGCTCAAACTATGACATCACAACTTGCACGTAACGCCTTAAAATGTATGACGCGTGTAATATATTGTTTACAATAATGTTTTTATGCATCTAACCTTTATCAGAAATTTATAATTCAATGAAAAAACTAAATGTCATAATTTTTTTATTGTTGGAGTAAATTTAATTTTTCGCACTTTTGATGCTCCCGAAAACCACGAAAAATATGTTGTTGGGTTTTATTTTTGTAATTTTTCCAATTTTCTTATATGTCCTTTATGTCATAAAAGCAATGCCACTCCAATGTAAGTTTGACGCAAGTTCCCCATTGCAGAGAAAAATGCGTCTGTCTCCTAAAGAGGGAGTGGAAGGAAGGGCGCGTTCTTTTCAACACGGACGAGCACATTATAGCCATCGAGGTGATGACCAACGACCACAGCGTGATGGTCATTTGTACTGACAATACCTTGGGTTGCTACAGTAAGAAGGTTCGTACATTTGTTTACATCAACGGTCAAGTTGATCAACTTGCCACGTCAGACTGGACATTTGGCACTGAAAACATCTCAGGTTTTATACCTAGTAATAATATCAACAATGTTATTTTAGGCCTTGTGATATAGCTCAACTGCGGTTTAATTTAGTAAAGTTTACATTGTTATTTAGTTCTAAGTTAACTTCACATTTTTTTTAAATGGACGACTTACTCAAGCTCAATTTCTTGAATTTCACTAAAGTAACCATTTAGATCTAATTTAGTCGAGCGCTTCCTGTGCTACGTACAGGAAACTGGTGCAAGTCGGCCTTGCCCTACTTTAGTTTAGCCTTACTTTATTTTACTTTACCCGTTTGTTTCTTTTTTTGTTGTTTCTTAACTCAAAAATGCCTCTTATCACAACCGCATTATCTGAAAAGCCTGCTAAACAATTCTTCTCTCCCTCGAGCCAGGCTTTGCCTAGTGTGGGAGTCAGCGAGTGTTTAAATAATGTAAACAACTAATGGCAATTAAATACCTTTTTATTTTATTTATTAATTTTTTATATTTTCAATTTACAGGGGCGCAATTAGCCCATAATTTTTACTAACAATTTTTACTACGGGGAAAACTTTTAACGCAAAGAATTTACTAAGAATGTCAATGCACTATGTTAGCCGCTGCCTTCGGGCCTTATGTAGTGGAGAAAAAAAAAAAAACCACTCTGACCATCCTTTCTCAAATCATCAAACTTAATACATCAGAGCCTGTATGATAAGATTGATAAGATTCCATGATCGCCATCAATCACCCTAAAAGCGAAGACATTAGTTAATTTTCTTACAAAAGAAGGAAAAACATTAATAACGGAGGGCATCACAAGTAAGGTTACCACCTGTGGCAATAAAATGTGCGTAGAAGTTGATATTTTTTTCTCGTTTTGGAAGTTTAAGAACGCGGGTTCTATTTTCGTATAGTATATGAAAAGAGGATTATGTTACGAATGTTAATTGGTTAAGCGAAAGAGGTTTGTCAGGATCGTGGCAAGTAGCAAACCCTGGTCTCTGCCTACCCCTCTGGATCCAGGCGTCAGTTTATGATATTATTTTGGGAGGTTATTATACCCTATATAAGAAGGTTTGTAGGTACTCTAACTTTAAATCGGACCTGTGGAGAGGATGAAGGAAGAAAGATATATTCGTGAAAACAAATATATCGAGCGAATGTGGGTGGAAGGGCCGGTAAGGGACGACCCAGACGGACATACTTCGACCAAATAGGGGATGTATTAGCAAAGGGCAAGATAAAAAGTACCCGAAACCGGCGTGCGTGCATGCAACGACTAATGAATGTTGAGGAAGCGAAAGTGATCTGTCAGGACCGTAGCAAGTGGCAGTCCCCGTCTGGGATACAGGCGTGAGTTTATGTTATGTTAATAGTTTTCTTAGATTAGGACCAATGGCCTCCAAGGATCATCATTTCCCCTCACCCTTCCATAATCAGGGACTTATGGAATATCGTGCCAGCTCTTCACATCTTGTTGAAAGTTCAGCTGGCTCAGTATGAGTTTAATGCATCAACATGGGCGCCGCTTCTGTTTATTGCCAATTTTATCAAGGTGTTTCTTACCATGGGGGCCCTTAATTAGATTGATTAAACTCGCTCAACTGTCAACCGAAAATCCATTTTAACAATATCCACTTACTCTGGCAGGGCAAGAAGCAATGGTCGATAATACTGGAGCATCGGCCCATCGCAATGACTCTGCTGCCCATCATGCACTTGGGCGTGGTGTTGGTCGGGGTTGCTCTGGCATCTGGGCACGTGCAGCTCTATGATATGAAAGCGCAGGTCGACAGTATGTTTGTACGAGGTGAGTGCAATTGTGAGCCTTGTGCTTCTGGTGATAAAACAGCTTAATCTAAAAAGTGGGTCCAGATATCTTATTTGTCAAACGTAGGTACTTATACGATAAATACATGGTCTTATAAATATTAACGGTCTAGTCTTTGATCAAGTCTCCGATATTTTTTTTTGTTGTCAGTTAAATATTATTTCTTGACATAGCTCGTTTTCATGAACATAATGTTGATTAACGAATAGATCGTCGATTGCAGGAAACAAGATTGTTGAAAGACCACCGCAAAGTTCCACAAGATTTTTGTTTGACAGTCTAATCTGTGCTCTGATCACTGTCGTCTGTGGCTCTGATATATTCTTATCGGACACTTATACGCGACTTTGGGTTCATCATCATTCATCAAGTTTCAGCCACAAGAAGTCCACTGCTAGACATAGACCTCCTCCATGTATTTCCAAAAAGATCGGTAAGACGCGGCTGGCATCCAGCGTTTTCCTGCCATTTGGAAGAGGTCATCTGTCAATCTTGTGGCTGGTCGCCCTACGCTGCGCTTGCCTATAAGTATGTGGTCTCCATTCGAGAACTTTTCGGCCCCATCGGCCATCAGTTCTGCGTGCTAGGTGCCCCGTCCACTGCCACTTCAACTTACTAATCCGCTGGGCTTTGTCGGACTTTCGTTCGTCTACGGATCTCATCATTTCTGATTCGATCTCGTAGAGAAATTCCGAGCATAGCCCTTTCCATAGCTCGTTGCGTGACCTTGAGCTTTCTTATGATGCCCATAGTGAAAGACCACGTTTCAGTGCCATAAGTCATCACTACTAACACACACTGGTTGTGTAATTTTGTCTTGAGCGATTGAGGTACACTATATTAGACGAAAAGACTTTTCTAAGTTTCCCGAATGTTGCCCAGCCGAGTTGGATTCGACGATTGACCTCTTTTACGAAGTTGGACCGGCCTAGTTGGACTGTTGGTCCTAAGTAGACGTATTCGTCTACAACTTCGAGAGTCGAGTTCCGCAATATTATTGGGGTGGGCACAACACGGGCGTTCGACATGACCTTCGTTTTGCCCACCCGTTGGGACACTCGACTCGGAAACTTGAGGTCTCCGAGCATTATGCAGAGGTCTTCCATCGTTTCTGCCATGACTATTATATCGTCGGGAAATCGAGGGTGAGTTATGTACTCGCCATTGATATTGATACCGCATCCCTGCCATTCCAGAAGCTTGAAGGCATTTTCCAGTCCGTTCGTCAACAGTTTCGGAGAGATAACGTCTCCCTGTATCACGCCCCTTTTCAATGGAATTGCCTCCGAATTCTGCTCCTGTACTCGGACCGACATGGTGGCGTTGTTGTACAAGCACTTCAGCACCTCGATGTACCGATAGTCAATACGGCAACGCTGGAGACACTCGAGCACTGCCCATGTCTAGATCGAATCGAAGGCTTTCTATTGTCCATAGACTTTGGGTTATGGATTGTTTATATTGGAACTAAGGTGGAGATTTCACTTTATAAATCATAATTTAGTTAAGGCTTATCTTCAGACCGCCCCATAATTCTAACTGAGGGCTGTTCTAGAGGAGTCGTTTTTCTGTGCTGTGCGCTGTGTGCGCTATGATTAGTCAATACGGCGTACAAATGTTTTAAATGTTCCTATCTTAAAATAGTTCACGGTTTTATTTACAACATTACAAGTCAATAACATAAAAAAGCACCCAGTATAAAAAAAATGTCTTTTAAATATTCGCTTATGCTATAATATCCAGACCTCTCATTGTGAGAAAATCTTTTGGATTCTGTCATCACAGAATTGTAATAACATTAGTGTCTTTCTCATTACGCCTGTCCCTTCCTTATACATTTAAAACGTCTGTTTTCAGATTTGGTGTCAGTGATGAAGTTTGGCCAGTTGGGACAAGAAGAACATGTTCTGATAATTATTACTGCCAGTAAGTTTCCAAGACTACCTACTATCAAACAATCAATCCGTATTCGGCTGGACATGGGCCTCCCCCGAGAAACGCCTCCCTCTGTCCTCGGGCGGCCTCATCCAGCTGCTGCTAGCAATCTGTCTCAGATCATCTGCCGAGCGAGCCTGTGGGCGTCCTACGCCTCATTCGTGAGACTACTTAATGCCATTAAAAACATAACTTGTAAAAAAAAACCAAGTCTCGCAACTCAGTTCTTCTACCGTAAAAAGTTATGTGCTAACCTAACAACATCTTATAGTAACCATATCAATATTAAAAATCTTGTGTTTAAATATATGGATGGACTTGGCTTCTGTAAATTCAAGCTTCTAGTTTTATCCACAACTAAGTTATAGGGGATCGAAAATGGCCTGAACTGCTTCGACAAAAGGATGGTACGGCCGTGCCGCTTTTTTGCTCGACTTGGCGGTGGCACTGCCGTGCCCCCAGATTATAGACAGCATATGTAGTTACTTGGTAGAGGAAAATCCGTAGACTTGTGGACAAAACATGACTGACTGCTGGACACCAATCACAGGCGATAGTATTAATTTTTAATTTTGAAAACCCGTTATTATATTACGTACCTAGCTGGATGTAAGAAGTGTGCCAGGAAAAGGGCAAGGAGCAAGCCTTGGTCTTTGCATATCCCTCTGGGATACAGGCGTGAGATTATGCATGCATTTGAGCAGAGAACCGAGATGCCCTGGGACATAAATGTGACAATCTGACTTATTGACTTATTTCTCAGTCTTTCAAGCTTAAGTCCAATAAGATTTGCTTTGTAAATTGTTTAAATAAATCTTTTAAATATTTTATTTTTCAAATAAAATTTAGACTCCGAGTTCGTGGCATGTGGCAGACCCTGGTCTCTGCCTACCAGATACAGGCGTGAGTTTACGTTGTGTTATCTAAATTAGACTGTCACTTTAATGCCATAGGGGCCGAATTATGTAACTAGGCAAGCCACCGCTACTCTATCAGGTTTTTTTATACTGAACCTGTCTGAACAAATCAGGTGGAAACCTCATGCTGAAGATACTGAAACGTACAGCGGACTTCAACGTCCACGCGACGGGCTTGGAGGCTTCGCAGGCCGCCGCCAACCCCCAGAACCGGCCCTGGCTCATCCCCAAGAAGTCCAAGCTGTTTCTGGAACAATCCATGCGGGAACGGGAGAACGCCGTTGGTTTGTAAATACTCCTCATTTCCCCTCCGGCCGTTCTCTGCCTCTCTACTGCTGGAGCTAAACAATGACGTTGCTGAAATTATTCCTGGCGCGTTGCTTTGTGAAAGTACCTACACACTATACATCACATAGCGACTACAGGTACCTACAATACAATGAAGTGTACTCTATCTATCTGGTATCTATTTACACTAGTTTGACAAGGTGACCACTCAGATGCTGTAGTGCGCGAGGCAGATGTTTTAGATGGAGTAAATTTACCAAAAATACCTGTCTGACTGAACTAAGATACTCGTACACTAACACTGTTAATCTACTGTTAACAGCTGTCAATTGGCCAAAGTGCATACAGAAAAAAAACACTGTTAGCTGTTAACAGTAGATTAACAGCTTGTTAGTGTACGAGAAACCGGGTGTTAGACTAGTAAGATTATAATCCACAGTCCACCTGGTAGCTGATTATTTAGAAGATTGTCTTGCTGACTGGATATAAAATTCTACTCTTACATCTACATAGACAGAGCCCACCCCCGACAGTGGCCATACTATACTACCAAGAACGTCCTTGTATGCTACCCATCAGTATCATTACTAGTCTCCTCTACAGTCGCCATATTTAAATACGGCATGTTGTTTCCTACAGCGATGCACGAGATGTTCCAATGGGAGCTCAACCGGCTTCGTTTGACGGCCGCGAAGACCCTTCTAGAAGCGTACCAGAAGTCTGATAACTCGATTGGCGTGGGCGCTTTGGAGCCGGTGCGGCTTTCTGCTGAGGTAAGATTCAGATGTCAAAACCGCGAGTAGTTAGTACAGTCTTGCACACTATGCACTGTAAACAGTTACGTCAAGGACGACTTTGCAACAAAAATGTAAAGGTTGACAGCCTGCCGATTGTACACAAGCAAAATAGGTGCTTAAGTACAACAAACGTGTCTCTGTAATGGCTAATTCAAGTACTTAGGAGAGCTTAAGTGCAGTAGAGGTGGTGTCAAAGTGGCTTCCTCTGTGTGACTATCTATCTGAGAGCAGGTTTGACCCCAGGAGTCCCACACCTGGTCTTTTGGTACTTCAGAAATAACCAGACTACAGAAATGTGAGGACTAGACTAGTAAAACCATTTTGTAATACGTCACAGGCTTTCTCCCAGAAAATATGGGCAGACAATTTCACCTGGCTATGTACGAAAATACTTCAAATATTGCCAATAAAAAAAAAACTTTGCCCTTTGCATCTACGTAATTATTTATACACCAGTGACACCTTCACTGACACTAGATGGGTGAAGGGACCACTCGGACGCTGCAGTGCCTGGGACATTGTTTTTTTGGATGGAATCGTTGTCAAAATGGTATAGGTGCTGGGTATTACCAGTACCGAAGTTACCACAATCATATTTTTCTTGCAAATGAGTGAATCGCATTGCCACCATAACTGAATGATTTTGCCAATACCATCCACTAGTGGTCAAGGACATCATCGTGGGGGGAACCTGATTTCTGACCTGGGCCTCGATTTAGTTAAGGAACTGATTTGCTTAGCGGTAAGTCAGTCAATCGGGGTCAGAACGCGTTGATTGACGCCTAAAAGGTTTGATGCGTGTGCGCGCGTAAACTTGAATCGGCAATTAAATTTAATCGGTGGCTTACAACTGCATGAGTTGTCATTGTACCTACCATCATGCGTTAGCACAATAGATTGTGTAGGGGAATACGCGCACCAAACCGAAACGATTCCAATCCTCTAACGATCAAATTCCATATTAATTGCTATCGCAAATGTCAGGATTTCGACAGGATATGATTAGGTTTATAATAATAATAACAATATTATGCCTCAGACCAGACACAAGGCGCTCAATATAATTGCAATGTTACGCTATGTGAATCGTTGCTCCGATGGTTTCGGCAGGTGGCAGGTCTGGGGCCCGTGTTCCGCGTGACGCTGTTCGTGCAGAACACGGCGTCCGACAAGGCGGTGGTCGGCCTGGCCGTGCTCTTCCACGTGCATAATGCCAGCTACAAAGTCGCTAAGCCTTACATCAAGGTTCGTTAATAGTAGTTTATGCAACTGTCATATAATGAAGGGTATTAAAACACGAGTGTGAGTTTATGAAACGAGCGCAGCGAGTTTCATAATAGTAACGAGTGTTTTAATACCCGTGTTATATGCAGTTGCATACACTACTTTATCTTCACTAATGCAATTAATCAAACAACAAATTCAACAAAGTTAAATTAAATTCACGCGTACGTGTATAATCACAGTGATTTTGCCGCCATTAAAATTTAACCAATGAGAGCGCAGCTGCGCGCTTCAATAAAACGTGACCAACCTGATTGGCCCTGCAATCAAGTTGGTCGCGTTTTATTGATGTTATAATGAGATTTTACGATATCGATGTGAATATTATACCATCATGTGAAATTGCGTAAATTGAGTGTTTTGTTGTCTGCGCTATAACAGTAGTAATTATAAGTCAAGTATTGAAAACATAAGTAGAATGTTACAACATTAGTGTAGATAAAATTCGTTACGATTCGACTGCCTCGTTGTTCTAGCGATTAGCGCGCTTAACTTCCAAACAGAGGTCGTGGGTTCGATTCTCACTGGAGGCCGCCGTACTTGATTTGTACAAAATGGCCTCAGTCTGGGTGTATTTCCATGTTTGTGATGCCCTTGCCTGGTTACCATAGCACAGGGTATCCTAGTTTGGGACCAGGACAAATGATTGTGCTGTGTGTGGAAGTTGTTGATTAATTTGTTAGTTGATTAAAGTTTTTGCCCAAGTTTCTCCAAGCGTAACAAGTAATGGGTAGTCTGAAATAATCCAAACATTAATACTTCAACATACTAGCAGTGAAGAAAAACATAGTGAGGTAACCTGAGTATTGAGGTGTTCGCATATCTCAGCGTTTGCAATTGCCAATCCGCGGGGGGCTTGGAAAAATTCGCTCAGATGAACGTTTTTGTCTGTTTCTTAACCTGTTAGATTGCGACCTTGAAAAGAACAATCAAAAACCATTGTTATGGTGGCCCGATCGGGTCCTTTTCTATAGATTAAGCCTAATAAATAAGATGATAATTTTTCTTTCTACGATTATAAATGCGAACGTTTGGATGGATTGATGTTTGTTACTCAATCACGACTAACGGATTTGGATGAAGTTTGGCACAGAGATAGATTATAGTCTGGAATAGCACATAAGCCCAAAAGAAACATAAAAAAATCCACGCAAACGAAGTCGCGGGCAACATTTCATAATATACAACCGAAATACTCCACATCATTGAATTTTAACCACGTATTGTCATATAACTTACTTTTTCTTCTTCTTTATGTGCCGTCTCCTATCGCAGGTTGGCAACCAATTCAGCCATCTTGCTTTTCGAGGCTGCCAATACATACAAGGTACTCTGTTTAAACCACTGTCTTTGGTCTCGCAGGTCTCCTTCTTCCTGGGATCTTGCCTTGTATTATAAGTTGAAGTAGACTGTACTTGGTGTTACGCATTATGTGTCCGAAATACTCTAGCTTCCATTTCAAGGCAACTGCGTGATAAATATCCAAACATATAAACAAGGGAATCAACCGCGCCAGTCTGTCAAAACAAAACATACTTAAAAGTAAATTTAACACTCAGTAGAAACCGTGTAACATAATTTTCACGCCCCGTTTTATCTTCACCAGGTACCCCTACTATCGCCAGGGAGCACTCTGAAGTTTCCCACCAAAATCGAAGAGGTATTTAGCGGGGACGTCAATCCAGATGTTTTCTTCCGCTCGGTGACCGGGCAGGGTGGGGAGCGGTCTCTGGTTAAAGTCCTACTCCTGAAGGATGGCCGACAGAGTCCCGTTTTAGCCGCGACAGTCCAGATGCCGCCCACTGACCCTATGATGCTGCCCTACGATAAGATGACTGGCACCGGCAGCGCCGGGTTTGGACAAAGAAATTAAGTTAATTTCCAAACTAGCACCCCTTTGCAATATATAGATGGGCCGGTGCAAATACACTAGATATAGTAAGAAAACCGTGCTGCGTGGAGATCAGCCGCTGGTTCAGATCCGACTCTTCAAGAATAGTCGGCCGAGTTCTGTCTCGACCGCGACGGTCCAGATGCCGTCCACTGACCCTATGATGCGTCCCTACGATAAGATTACTAGCACCGGGGTAGCGCCGGGCTTGGATAAAAAACACAACTTAGTTTCCAAACTAACACCCCTTAGTTATACAGATAAATTATAGGTCGGGGTATATGCACTAGAAATGGTACGAAAACCGGGCTGTGTGGATATTAGTCGCTGGTTAATTACGGTCCTACTCCTCAAAGACGATCGACTAAATCGCGTGCAAGCCGCGATGGTTCAGATGCCGCCCACTGACCCTATGATGCTGGCCTACGACAAGATTACTGGCACTGACAGCGCCGGGTTTGACCAGTGAATTTAAGGATGTGGAAATAAGGTTCGATTGGGCTGGGATTATTGGCGTGCTATAGAATAGCCTTGGGTAGCTCAGGAGCCAGCTATGAGAGGACACATATCTCCCTCGCCATCAAGTGTGTCCCAGTTATATCCCAGAGATGTCAAATATATCTGGCTCCCTCACCTCACACATACTCTCAACTCACTACTTTAGACATCTAGCTCCGGTTACTTTATCCAGCCCACACACAGTGCGCGAGAGTGAGACCGATATCGGCTGAAATCAGATGCATTCGGCCGCATTTCTCGTCGCAGTAATAAACGAGCGACGAGAAAGGGGCCACCACCCACCAGATTCCTAAAAATGTATTGACTTGGTGGCCTTTTCGGTCGCTGTTGGTACGCGTGGCTTGTTCGGCCAACATCGGGCATTAGGTCGCAGTACTCGTACTAATAAGATGAACGGTAAAGACGATAATCTTATATATTTGTCACGTTTTAATCACTAGTCACCCGTGTTTACTAGTCTTAAGGGTAACGAGTCCTTTTTGCAAAGTAGGAGCAACATGCAATTAAGTGACTGAAAATATTGGCGGGAATCATATCCGATGGTGTAAAAACATCTTATCGTTTTGCCACGCAACGTCCAGACTGAGTCATGTTCCACGTAGGTCTGTTCAATGATATTGCAAAGTCAGATTACGTATTGTTGTAGAGATAAGTAAGTTATCAATAAACATGAACTAGTGAGTGTGTTTAGAACATTAGTTCTGTTTTCCACTCCATACCTACCTACTAATATAGGTATTTGTTTAACCACATAAATCTTACCTTAGGCTCTAAAAAAGGCCCCTGAAAAAAGATAGTCTATTGAAGCGGCTCGATAGAACACTAACAAACCTCTTTTATTTTACGGAATCCCATATCAAAAGCAAGATTTGATTTAACTCAGTTTCTGAAGGTATCGCCACTGCCCCATTACATTAATGCAAAATAATATTTGTAGCTGAGGATTTTAAAAACCAATTTAGAGGCTAAAAATTCCACCCATGCCGGGACTTTAACCCGCGACCTCTGGCTCACCGTGCCTCTGGCACGTTTTTAAAATTGCCCTGAGCACGGGTTAGTGCAACAAAAAAAATATAAGCTGAGGATTTATTTAACAGTGGAAATAATCCAACTACTCACTAAAAAACCCAGTCATTTTTTTAAAAACTTAAAAATTCTAGGCTAAAAATTCCACCCATACCGGACACTTGCCCATTAGCTCAGTAGTTAGGGAGCTGGCGAGCATTTCGCTATATGATTTCCACATATTTTACGTCGAGGTGGATTGCAGTTTAAATCATTACGAATTGAATTGGTCCAATCAATTAAGGTCCTATGTCGCTGCATTTTCGCGTTACAGCGGATTGAAGTTGCTTAAAAAAATCGGGGTATTGAATCATTCGTGCATGTATGCTTCTGGAGTTCATGGTCACAACCATCTTGGAAACGAAGAAAATCGAAGAGGCAGACATTCAGGACTCTGCATTATCATGGGACGGAGTTGTAAAAATGTAAAAAAAAAATCTATTAAATTATTTGCACGCGGTTTTTAGTGCAGAATCAAAGTAGATTCACTATGACTCCGTGGATTCGAAAAAAAATGTGGCTGACACTTTGCTCACTGATTTTTAGCTGTACATCATATTTTTTCTGAATGCCAATCAGAAACGAAATGCCCTTGGAACTTTTATTAGAAAGTAAATTTTTTAAATTGCATACATGTAATCTGAATAGGATTAGGATCAGGATAGGAACAGTCTTTAACTTTTTTTAATCACGTTTTATTTATGTAAAATACGTAGATTTTGAACCAAGACTACATTTATTTATTTTTTATTTGCAATGAAAATAAAAAAAAACGATATTATTCAGCAAGCGTCGTCATCGCTGGTATCAGAGGAACCTTGCCAATTATCCATGTCGGCGCTCTCATCCATGTCTCCCTCCTCGTCTGAAAAATACACAACGTGTTCACATTTTAATAGCGCGAAATGTACATAATATATTTGAACGAAAAAATGTTTACTGGTACTGGACGGGATGATACCTCAGACGCGAGTCGCCGTCTGTTTATAAACAGTACACGCTCGCCGATGTAATCATCGTTGGCCTTGAAATGTTTTCGAGGAATTGGGAATTTCGTATCATTAGATATTTAAATATTTAAATGGCTGGGTGGATTGACTTTATGAGTTTTCTTAAATGTAAGCCTTTCCCCTATTCATTGCGAAAAAAAAATTATTCGCGTTAAATTAATGGACTTCGATGAAATTATAGTACAGTTTTATCCTACCTCGCAGACTCGTCCTCCTGTGCACAATTTTCTATGGATGTTTCAGCAATCTCAACTGCTGCAGATGTTGAAGGCGCAGTTATTGTTGCAGAGGCCCATTTTTCTTTGTAAATGCTTTTCAGTGCGGTGAAATTGCTATAACACTGCCGGTGATATCCTGCCGTGTCACTGATCTCAGCTGGTAGCGCGATATCACAAAATTTTAACTCGAATTGTTTGCGAATTAATAACGACTGCGCACATTTTTCTAACGATTTATTTGTGAATAAAATTATGTTGCTCAAGTCTTGTGTTCGACAAAAAATGCAACGTTTTTCTGGCTCTTCCATTATGGCGTGGTAAGCCAGAGGCAGACCGGGAACTCAACTGACCAAATTTTCACTGTACAGGAGCAGCTGCGATGGGATTCTCCACGTGCGATGGTAGAGGCGCTGCGTTTGTACGTTATTTCAAATCTCGATTTAGGCAGAGTACACAACATAGGGCACTTCAAATCGCACATTTTGCTAAAACGCGCTCCGATTTTTTCGAATATTATGTGTATAAGCGCTTAGACACTAAAATTATTCGAAAAACTTCGGAGACTCAAATTACTCCAGAACTGTTGATGAGCGTTTTGGAAAACCCGCTTTGAATCGTCTGCTGTGTACGGAGCCTTACGCCTTCGAGACATCCGTGTGAAGGTGCCTGAGAGCGAGAGAGAGAGAAAAAGCGTGCAAAATAAAAGGGGAGGCTGTATATAGATATACGCTCTATACATTTAGTTTCACAATACGGAAAAGGTCGGTTTGGTTTGGTCGTGCAACGCGAGCGTCGAGTTGAAAAAAATCAAATAGTCTTTCTTTGGAATATTTGAGGCTTGAGAGTCTGCCTCATCGATTTTCTTGGTGTTCATAAGGAATTCAAACATCAGTCGAACAAGCAGACGTGTCCGCATAATATAGCACACTTTTTTTTTTACATTTTTGAAACACTGTCAAAAGACAACACAGAGGTAACATGTAGGCAGACTATTTTTCCGTGGTTCTTCTCATTGTTATTGGTCGAACAACAGTCCAAATCTGCCAAGTGCGCACTTCATATACAGTTTTTGAAATCATAAAAATAAATAAAAAAATTGATTACTACAAAAGTTATTGGGATGGATGTCTGCTTTTTCAATTGTTTGTGTTTCCAAGGTTACTGTGATCTTCAGCCCCAGAGGCAGACCTGTGCGCATATTATAGCACACCTTTTTTTTTAAACATTTTTGAAACGCTGTAACTTTACAACGCATCGCCACCATGGTGACAAACAAGGTCCTTAATGTTTCTTAGGGCATAAATATCACTATTAATAACGCTTGCCTAGTGCGCTGATCATATCGCAATTTTGCTCGCCAGCTCCCTAACTACAGTTGGGAGAGCGCTGGCACGGTTTTTTTTTTTTTTTTTTTTTTTTTTTTTTTTTTTTTTTTTTTTTTTTTTAAATAGCAGGTACCGCTACCATTTATTTCGTAGCGACCTTTGTACTTTAAAATGTAAATGTAAATGTAAAATTCTTAAGTCTAAATTTAAAAAAAATTACAATTATAAAATTAAATATGTTGTACAATAAAATGCCTATTTCTAAAGTCTTAAATTAAAGTTATACAATAAAATGTCTTTATATAAAACTGTCTTTATATAAAACTGTTTAAAAGTAAAATACTGAGTTGGTCAATGTGATATAAAAATAATGTCAATTTTATAATAAAAAGTCCTATTTCTAAAAATTAAAATTAAAGTTGAATATTAAAAATGCCTAAATATTAAAACTATTAACAGTAAAACGCTAAAAACGGTAAGAGTAAAATAAAAATGATGTCCATTGTACAAAGTAAAAGATGAAGAGAATGTAATTCTCTGTTTACCCCGACGCCTTATCTCTGTCTACTCCTGAGAGTAGTGACAAGCAAGGCGCCGGGGTTAATTAAAAGTTTTAAAAACGTAAAATTACAAAAGTCAAAGGTTTAAAATAGTAAAATGTAAAAACAAGTCAATGTACTCAGGTATCCTCACGATGTTTTCCTTCACAGTTAGCGAATGGTATTGCTATTATAACTTCACAAATGTAACTTAGAAAACAATCATTGGTACATGCTGAGATTCGAACCCGCGACCTCCTTAATTTGAAGTCGGCGCTCTACCGCTCCGCTACCACCGCTTGCCAGATAATTATTTGCCTCTAATATTGCCGTCTATTTTAAAGTTGAATTTAAATTAATTATACTATCGTCTCAAGTCTAATAAAAGTACCTATTATCCGGTTCAAATGATGTTAGGATATGACCTTTTAGAATGGAGCGGCATATGACGTCAACTGACGTCTGTCAGTACTGTTAGCAACGCTGTCGGGAAAGCGCGTGACACGTGAGTGACGAATATAACTTCATCGGAAGTATTTCTTTTTACATTAAGTATATTTATTAATACTTTTGTGACAAAAATGACTGCTAAAAGAAGAGATTTTGGTTAGAGAATGCACTCTTTTTATACGGCCAAAAAAGTGGTTCCAAACCTGAAAGAAATATTCTAAGTTGCTCAGAGAGACTTAGGCCGACTTGCACCACTTCTTAAGTGTCACTTCAAGTCACTATTTAAATAGTATGAAGAGTTTTAGTTAAATGCTGTTTAAGCCGCATTTAAGAAAGTGTTTGCCAGTCTGCCTTTGTTACACAGGCAGTAAGTCAACATTGCGCAGAATACTTATGGAACATTTAGGATACCGTTTCAAGAAGTGTCAAATACAAGCGTGGAGAGCACGTTATTTGCGTCGCATGAAACAAAATGATTTATTAGGTGTGGATAAGAAGAATGTTTTAATGATGAAACGTGGATGCACGCAAATCACACCTCGGCAAGTGATGAAAGTCCTCATCGGATGTTGGAGTAAAAAAAGCGACAGCCCAGGTCAAAGATGGATTATAGTGCATGGAGGCAATGAAAACGGATTTGTCAACGGCGTGCAGTTGTTTTTTAAAGCCAAATCTAAAAAGGGGTATCACCACGATCAAATAAGTACACAAAACTTCATGAAACGGGCAGAAGAAAAACTTTTGCCGAATATTCCACCCAGTAGTATTATAGTAATGGACAACGCACCATACTAGAGCAAAGAACAAAATAAGGTCCCTGGAATGAATTCATAAAACAGAATACGATAATGGCTTCAATCATAAAATATTGGCTTTCCGGAATTAGCCACTAAACGAGAACTATATACGGTTATAAACAACACAAACCACTAACCCCCTTACTTATAAACCTAGTATAAAGTTATGCGTAGGATAAACTAGGAATACCTATACAAAATTTTATATTATTCCAAGGTGTAAATTTATGTCGAGTTTATTAGTAAAGCCCTTAAAGACTATCATCATCATCATCATCATCAGCCATTTGGCGCCTCCTGCAGGACATAGGCCTCCCTCATAAAATACTAATAACAAACAATCTGTTTCCAAGTCATGGTCACGAAGTAGTGAGGCTTCCACCATATAGCTGCGAGCTGAAACCATGTGTGGAACCTTGTCAAACAAAGGGTTGCGGACAAAAATATCAATCAATTAGAAAGCAAGACGGAGAGTTTAACCTTAGAGGCGTTACAATATTTTTTTGTATATTATTGTATGTATAATGTTTGTGTGTATATATGTACGTATGTATTATGATGATAAAACTTATTGTCACTGACAATTGAAGCATGCAGTGCCGCGCGCTGAAGCGCTTGTTTGACATCTGGCGCTAGCTGAAAACCAGCGCAAAGGGCTTAAACCCTTAGCACACCGCTGAGTTGGCTGCTTTTTGCAGCCGCGACCACTTTATTTTTTATTATTTATTTGTTCGTCCCACTGGCGGTGGAAACAAAGGGAGTATGGGGGGATGAGGGAAGAGTTTTTGTTAGGGAAATCGGTCGGCGCCTGAGAAGTCGCGGGTACGACCATCGTTCCGGGGCATACCTGATGCAGAGGATTTCCATGGCGGTGCAGCGGGGGAACGCTGCTAGCGTCATGGGAACTTTTGGATCGGCCGTGTGATAAAATTGCTGCCAGAGGTCGCTGCCTGTACGTAATACAGAGAAGTTTGTAAAGAGGCTCGATATTTCAGTGATACCTGCACTTGCCCATTAGCTCAGTTGGGAGAGCGCTAGCACGGTTAGCCAGAGGTGGCGGGTTCAAGTCCCGGCATGGGTGGAATTTTTAGCCTATAATAGGTTTTTAAAATTGTCCTCAGCACGGGCTAGTGCAACAAAAAGAATATAAGAAATACAAAATGTATCTTAACACTTTGGAATCGTCAAAATGGTTTCCCCAATCGATTGGACAGTTACGTAATAGGAGGGCTGGACAAGTGATTGTGTTGTGGTGTGGAAGTTATTTATTTATATAGAGGTCACTATATTGTAGAGTTATCGGTAAAGTCACCAGGTGGTCCTCATTTCAAGGATTAGGTAACGTTGTTAGCTCTATCTGATAGTATATCTTCGTCGAAGACTCAAACATGACTAAACGCTCGGTAACTTGTAAATCTTAGGGATTTACCGATAATGTAGCGATGACATCATATCAAAAAAAATAAACCTGTAAAACTTTCTAAGCGGATGTATAGGCTATTAGGTTAAGTACCTATATTTAATTTCATTAATCTTTGGTCTACATAATAAGCAAACTACGATTTAGCAATCGCACACGGTGCGCTATAGTTTTATACGGTAGTAGGTAACAAAAGTTACTCACGTCACAGCACGGTGAAGTGCAGTCGTGTATCAATCAAGATTATAGGATCAGAATTACAAAAAAGAAGTAATTTACATCACTTGCAGGTTGCAGCCCCGCCCGATACCCACTTTGCAGTTAGGTTTTTACATCGGAATGATATCGCTGTACCTACGTGATTGTATTCTTTTTTTGTTGCACTAATCCGTGCTGAGGACAATTTTTAAAAACCTATTTAGAGGCTAAAAATACCACCCATGCCGGGACTTGAACCAACGTTCGTTTTGCTACGGCTTTTAAACCACCCAAAATTCACGGTGTATAATTTATATGCAACGTTCGTGTTGTGTAATTTCCATTTTTATGTACAATTAAGTGTTCTCTATCTATCTATCTATATTTAATCCGGACCGAAATAACTATATTAATGGAGTTTTGAGAGAGAATACATATCAGCAATACCTGGGAGCAAATTAAGCAAGGTTTTATACTTACTTTATACTTTATTGCACACATAAAATTACACGAATAAAACAAAACATTTACAGAATTAAAAAGTGTACATGGCGAGCTTATTTCAGCAGAAATCTCTTCCAGCCAACCCTTGATGTGGTGATACGAACATTATAAATAAGGGAGGAAAGTGTACAATAATTACTATGTACTATATTACAACCCAGTACAATCATACATATGTAATATATATATATTTATATTTATATATATATATATATATATATATATGGCTATAAAATTAAAAAGTTACATAAACTTACTTATAAGATGATAAATAACTAGAATGGCAGCCCGAAGAAGGCCTCTCAGTATGTGATAAAATTAATTTACCTTTTTAATTTATTTATTTATTTACTAGTTGTGGCCCGCGACTACTTTTACGCGGATGATGTTTATTTATGGGTACTACAAATCTATAAATCTCGAACCACATATTTTTCCGGGATAAATAGTAGCCTATGTGCCATTCTAGACTGTAATCTATCTTTGTGCCAAATTTCATCCAGATCCGTTCAGCGATCTCGGCGTGATTTAGTAACAACTTCCATCCAACCAAACATTCACATTTTATTAGCTTAATTCCGGATCCACTTACTTGATTTTTTTGTCGGAAGAGTCCGACCAGTGGCCTAATTATGCGCACCAAATCCTGGGCGATTCCAATTGTATAACTGTCAAAATCCATACTAATTTGACAGTTAGACTATTGGAATCGCTCAGGATTTGGTAAGCGTAATATAGGGGCAGGTTTCCCTAACGGGTGCTGTTCGTGTGTCTGGCCGTAAGAAGTGTTATTTTGGCTTTTAAAGTTATTGGTGGCTATCACGGAATCATATCATATTATGGCTTTGATGTATAAGTTTAAGATGATTTGAGAAAAGATGGTCAGAGTGGAGTTTTTTTTCGCGCTGCCTTTTCTCCACTACAAATACGGCCCGAAGGCAGCGGCTAACATAGTAACATAGTACATTGACATTCAGCAAACACAATGTAAATTCTTTACGTTGAAATAAATTATTGATTTCTGATTTCTGAAAGTTTTAGCTCGAAAAGTCGCATTTGAAATAGTAGGACGTTTTAAATCCCACTAACGGGCTGGGGACGTCCCGGTAATCAACACCATTGAATTTTTTTTACATTTAATTAAGGGAACCCTAAATTACCTTATTTAATTAGTATCGACTGATAGCAATGAAGATAGTAGTTAAGTGGTAAGTACGCATATTTTATTATTAACATATTTTATTATTTTGAAGACGTCTAATTCATGAATAAATTTGAGTATCTAATTTATTCATGAATTATCTTAGCGTAATTTCGATGTCAAGCTGCGTCACAAATACTTACTTCGATTGTTTGTCAAAAACGGTGTGTTAGACAAAAGTGCATGTCGCATTAAAGTATTCAATCACCTCTAGACTCTACATTGTCTCGTCTCCTCGTGCGTCATTAAATATGTACTTACGGATGAAAACTCAATAGTAACTTATTTAACACTTATCAAAAAGTGCATTTTACCCCATCATAAACTCTAGTCTTATTCATAAAAACACTTGTTTTTAGAAATAACACTGTCAACTTGCTGTAAACCTCTACTCAACGATAGGTCGATAAAGGCCTCTAACCGTAGATTCTTATCAAAACAAATACTCATAGATTGGATTATTATTATCAAATTCTACCAAATAGAGTATGATTACTTGCTTCCTTGTACCGCACCGTGTTTTCTTTTTGTTATATCTTAATACCCATGGGCAATGGTGTATAACTTACTGTATTCAGATTGCGAGTCTAGCAAAATAACAATGTAATTTTGTAACCTGTTGATTGGCCTATACCTAGTTCTCTTTAATGAGTTGTTTTTTTTTTTGCATGTTAGTGAATAGTAAGCGCCTGCCACTTTTACACTACCTGCTTGAACTATTAGTGAGAAATGTTCCATAGGGCAGATGAGGCCATACCCAATATTGTAAAACATAAAAGATTTATTATCTGTGCCTGTATTTTCTCCAAATAAATAAATAAAATTAAAATTTAAGTCATTCGAGGGCACTCATAATATAACTCACATGATACGTGATCTATGTTATTGCTATTACCTACTATTGGATGCTACAAAGTAGTTTCCTTGTTAGGGAATATGTTAAGCAGTAAAATTTATCATGTATGAGAAGCGGTGAGGTAAATCAGGCAACCTGTTTTACTGATACTTAGTTACGAACCTTGCGAAAACCTTATCAAGTTTGCAAAAAGATTTTAAGGGAGTGGTACTTTTACTGCGACAAGTCTAAACTGAAGTGGCCTGTAAACATCACCCACTTGCACTGTTATTGCTTATGTCAACATACGCTTTGACGCGACCCTATTTCGCTCAGAACACAAAAAGCAATTTCGTGAAGGGTTTTCGAATCCGGAACAGCGCGCTGCGCTCCGGGAACAATTTATTCCATAATTTTTGTCGAGATTAATTTATCTGTAGAATTCTATTTAGCCCAATCGGACCACCATCATCATCAGCCATTTGACGCCCACTGCAGGACAAAGGCCTTATTCATGGTTTTCATTACCATGAGGGGTTTTGCCATAATCGCCACGCTTGGCAGGCGGGTTGGCGATCGCAGTATGCGGATTCTCAGGAAGACGCTGCTGCCCGTCTCCTGGTAATTGATTTCCTTAGTCGCCTTCTACGACATCCACGGAAAGAAATGGAGTGAAGCTATTCTTAATCCGGCGCCACACTTAGCCCAATCGGACCACCATAACAATGGTTTTTAATTGTTCTTTTCAAGGTAATTATCTAACAGGTTAAAGTTTTTTTGTGTTAACCTCCTTCATTATGCAAAACTTTATGCAACCAACCGTATACTAAAATACCAACGGGCTTATTTATAAAAACACGATTTCTTAAACGCACAAGGGAAATAATTTACGACAGACTATTTATACTGCGTTTATGGAGTGTTTTAAGAAATCGCGTTTATATATAAATAACACCGTAAGTAGTCTGCCAGCATGGTAGTACGATGGACTCGCGGTCACATGTTTTGTGGCGCTAGAATGTCAGAACTTGACAGACTTTTGACATTTAAAGCGCGCGACTAATGCGCGTCGTCGTACTGCCCAGGCTGGTCTGCCTATCGAAGGATGATGAGTTACTTCATCTGTGTGTTAATCGGCTATGCAATGTAGATCGAATTGTCACAGTAAAACGTGAATTGTAGTCTTATGAAATGGGCCCCGGTGGGCGTCAAATGGCTGATGATGATGAAATAGGCCCCTGGTGTAGGTACAATAAATAATATTCTATCTATCTATCTTAGTTACGTAGCTAGTTCGGCGGCTAATCCAATTATTTTATTGCTTTGGTATCACTAAATGGGTGTATTATTTTCCGTTTTACTATATCAATAGTATGTAGTGTACCAACACTTCATACCAATTTGTCTACATATAAAGAGATAAACAAAGTTAGGTAAAGTCTACAGCAGGTCAACTAATACTAATAAGAGTGCACGTGTGTAAAGGCTGGTGATTTGTCAACTGTACAGTAACTGGACTGTAGACTCGCGTACTGACGTCACTATGTCAAAAAACGACATGGTGAATTGAAACTCCGAAGACGATCGCTTCAGTTTAATTTGAATTTAATGAAACTACTAGTAATATGAAAAACACAGAGATAATCAGAGGTTCGAATTTTGAACCTGTGTATATAATGGTCCATAAACAGCTGCTGTAACATGAAACGAATGAACGTAGAACTTTCTACGTAAAACAATTTTGTACGAAATAATACTGAATAGCTATTATTGATCATGACACATACATAAACAACGAATAAGGAAACATAAATGACACTGAAATTTGAGCATGGAATATAAATTAATCTAATTTTAAGCACATACATTTACGCCTGTATCTCGATGTGGTAAGCAGAGACCAGGGTTAGCCACTTGCCACGATTCCTGACAAACCTCTTCATCGACATCAATTAAGTCGCTGCAGAAATGAAAAGTCGATTTTGAATAAGAAACATAAATGAACAGCGAATTTTTCGCTGAATCCCCTGAAAAGCATAAACTGAAATATCATGTGGGTAGCAGATCTTACACATGTTGCTGCCGACAGACTGCAGACTGTAGGTACATAACTTAGACAGACGTGCGCGGGCGCACTAATCAGGAAATATTCAATCAGTCCAGGACATAGGACCCTACTTGGAGGGGGCTTTGGAAGGCATTTGGTAGAATTTGCTATCAGTAGGTAAATGTATACCATTATATAACCACAAAGGAGGCCTATGTTCTGCAATGGGCTTCAAATGGCTGATGATGGTGGTGAAATGTACACCTGACCTGGGTATTAGATATGCCCCTTTTCACCACCGAAACTCCTAGGTTGATAGGTAACATAGGTTAGCTAGAAGAGAATACGAATCAGCGTTAAGAAACACTAATTCGTATTTTCTCAGGGAGAAAGTACTCTCTCCCTCAGAGAAGGCCTGTGCCCTACAGTGGGACGTTTATAGGCTGCTTAAGCTTGTCTTTGTACAAAACTGTTGTGTAGTGTAGTGGAATGAATCATTTTCAATCAGTCAAACCCTAATGTCCAGTTAACTTACCCTAAAACGGTGTGTATTGAATACCTGCTTTCCAGGTGATTTGCCTGAAGCAGTTACTGAATAATAGGTGTAAGAACCTCCGTCACCTTCCCTTCAGTCTTGGCAAATTCCTTGAAGATCAGCGACATTAGCAACCGATGAGGTCATTCTAAAGATAATTCTTCTTTAGTTTTTATTGCAATATGTAATTATAAACTTTGTTGTACAAATTACGATGATATGCAGAATTCCTGCCAAGTTCCTTGCCTAAAGAGACTGAAGATTATTGTGTGCTTACTAACTTTCTACGGATCATTTTAGCAAGCACTATTTATCGTCTTCTAAAAACTTGTACCAAGTTTATTCTGAAGATTTTCAGTCTCTAGACAAGGAACTTGGTAGGGTTTTCCGTATTTAGTTAACCCATACATATTTTTTTTATCTGTTTCTTTACATTTATCAACCAATGATAACTACGCGATGCGATCGCTAACCCGCCTGCCAAGCGTGGCGACTATGGCAAAACCCCTCATGGTCATGAAAATCACGAAGGAGGCCTATGTTCTGCAGTGGGCGTCAAATGGCTGATGATGATGATAACTACTCCATCTCACAGCCTCCGGTTAATAATTGTCCTACACAGAAGAAGGTCCACTCTATTTTAAATACCTATGCTTAAAATAAATCACTAGCTGACTGGGCAAACGTTGACCTATTCTCAGACCTACCAAATGTACACAAAAAAATTCATAAAAATCGGTGAAGCCTTTTCGGAGGAGTTCGATCACAAACACTCTGACACAAGATTTTATATCATTATGATTATTAAAAATGTAAATTATTTTTTATGCTTATTTACGCGTTGGCCGGAGAAAGAAACCCTAGTTGAGAAACCTGCGGGAGTGGACTGGAATCACAAGTGCTGCCGAGCTCTTCCGCCACGCGAGAGACAGAGATAAATATGCCAACCGCAAGTCTTTATTCACTATAAAAACAAAATGGTTACTTAATGAACATCAAAGGTGTTCGTTTCACAATTAAGAGAATATGCGGAGAAGAAGCTAACAAAGAAACTCCACATTTATTCTTTTCAGAAAAGGTTTGCTTAATTAACAGAGTTTTCAACTTAAAGTTACACTACACTAGATACAATCGTTCCTGTTAACATAATTTAAATACCAGACACCCTTGTCTTCCAAATAATCCTTAATGTTATAATAGGCTTTTTGCACAGAGCATGCTTAACACATTTTTTAAACCGCGTCGGTGGTAACTCTAATAGGTATATCTTGAGGTATCTTATTGTAGAACCGTACACAGTGCCCCATAAAGGATGTATTAACTTTTGCAAGTCTAAAACGTGGAAATGAAAATTTATGTTTATTCCTAGTATCAATATTGTGATGGCTACCAACATTTTCGAAATTGCTGATGTTTTTTCTAACATACCTACATTATATTTTCATAAATGTATTGACTTGCAACTGTTAAGATGTTAGTTTCTTTAAGTCCCTACTACCTAGCTTGTAAATAAATCGGTTCGTCTCTTCTGTAAGATGAAGATCGTGTCAATGTCTGCTGCCCGACTCCACAGTAGTACACCGTAGGACAGAATACTATGGAACTAGGTAACTAAAATAAACAAGCCTAGCAGTTGCAACGTCAGTGAGCTCTCTAATTCTTTTGACTGCATATGCTGCAGAACTAAGCCTGTGTGCTAGTTTTACAATATGAGGACCCCATTGCAATTTTGAATCGATTGTGATGCCTAGAAAAACAGTATCTTCTACAAATTTAGTTTTTCTTTTCCGAGTACAATGTTGTTTTCAACTAATCTTACGTTTGGTAAGGTAAACTTTATACATTTTGTCTTCTTGGAATTTAGAAGCAGATTATTTGGCGTGAACCAATCCAATACATGCGAGAGAGCATTATTTGCATCGTCAAGATTATTTTCTTGTCCCTTAATTTAAAAAATAAGTGACGTGTCATCTGCAAATAATACTATCTCGGACATGTTTTGTGCCATAAATGGCAAATCATTTACGTATACAAGGAAAAGGAACGGCCCCAAAATTGATCCTGTGGTACTCCCATTTTTATTTGTGAACCTGTGGATTTTGTACGATTTATGTCCGCTTTTTGAACCCTTCCTTTTAGATAAGATCTCATCAGTTCTAAACCTTTCCTCTTTACTCCGTAGGTAATGCTCTAGTTTTAACAAAAGTGTCTCGTGGTCCACGCAATCAAATGCCTTTGACAGGTCACAAAAAACACCTATAGCATCCCTATGATCCTCCCATGCACTATAAATATGTTTAACGAGTAAGATCAGTGATAGTTAAAAACATAATATAGATGTCTAACAACCGCTAAAAATTACCCCACGTTCAATTGTGTGAAGGCGGGGCGGGGCTTGTCAATTGTTTGGCCGATCGGAGCGAGTTAAGTATTACCCAGCAAAATATCTATGCACCTGCCACCGTCAGACCGCCATTTTGCGAGGTGCCTAGATATTTCGACGGTTTATACACCATGAAGTCAATGGTTTGACGTTTTTGTATAAAACCAATCATCAGTTATGCTGTCACTTACTATCGTCCAATCAACGTTCACGTCGTCACGCATGGCGCACAGAATGAACCAATCACAGAGTGATTTAGCACATCTTGCGTTCATTTCATTGGTACAGACTAATCGAGAGGACAGGGGCCGTTTTTGAGTGTGAATTTTGTAGGAAGAAATCATCATCAGCTCTTTGACGCCCTGCAGGACATAGGCCTACCTCATGGTTTTCATAACCATGAGGGGTTTTGCCATAATCGCCACGCTTGGCAGGCGGGTTGGCGATCGCAGTATGTGGTTGGAATCTCAGGAAGACGCTGCTGCCCGTCTCCTGGTAATTGATTTCCGTAGTCGCATTCTACGACATCCCAGGAAGGAAATGGAGAGACGCTACTATCGACGAAATACTTCTAAGGTATTTTGTTTATAGACTAAGGTTGTGAAAAAATGTCACAACAAAGTAGAAACACTGCAAAATATAGAAAATATTTAAAAAAAAGTAGGTACCTAACACAGAAGGTTGTTGAAAGGAATTGCACATTTCGGAGGTAACCTTGTATTATAACGTGGAAACAGAAGAAAAGGGATACAATCATTTCGGTTCCTAGAGGGGTTGACCTTTCAATGCGGATGTGCATATTACTTTATAATCTGTACGGATGCGTCAAATCGGCTAGGGTAGGACTGTAGGACACAGAAAGTCGTAAACACGATAACGCTACGGGACTGCTTGTAAGATATATTGGCCAGTATCAACACATAAACTAGCAGATTAGTACGTATCGAGATAAGAGAATCGAGCTTTTGGTCGATGATATCGTTTAAACTACCCTAGGGTTGGCAACGAGTTATCATCATCACTAACACATTTAGGTATTTAAGAATTGACCTCTTGTCGGTGCACTTTCGCGTACTCCGGTCACAGTGTAATGGAATGACATCCAGTTAGCAATATATACAACAATAAACTTTAAATTGTCATTCATTCGCTCAACCTACCCTCACGATTCGTTTGTTGGGCGAAAATTACAATTATAGCTTTACTTTTTACTTTCGTAGGTCACGATCTCTAAAAAATTGCATCTCCGTCGTCTTCGTCTAGCTTTTTTAAAAGATAACCTATAATGTTTTGTGTAGCCGTGATGATGTAGCAAGTAGTCTAGCCTTTTTCCTGTTCTACATTCGTCCTTAGAATCAATATTCACTCATTTACTCTCTTTAAAACATTGTATGCTCTGTCATCTTTTCTGCCTAATATTGTCCTATTCTCCTTCAGTACTGCATTTCGAATGCTTCAAGACTATAGTTCGTCTATACCGGTTCCAGGTTCCGTGAAAAAGTCTGTTCCAGAAGTAACATTTTGTATTGCTGAATCGTTTACATAAGCAGCCTATATACGTCCTACTGTAGGGCACAGGCCTTCCCTCAGGGAGAGAGTATGGGCTTAATCACCACGCGTGCCCACTGCGGATTGCCAATTTCAAGCGCTGAGGTATGTGAATAGATGAGGCACTTAGGTTTCCTCACGATGTTTTCCTTCACAGTATTGCTACTATAACTTGACAAATGTACATAACTTAGAAAACAAAGTCATAGGTACATGCCCCCACTGGGAATCGAACCTGGGTCTCGATGTGCTAAGCAGCTGGCTATCAAAGATGTCATCGTTTTGGCGCTGTGATGGAAAAATTACAGACTTGAAAATTTCATTCCGTTTTATTTTAACATGAATTATACTTTTATTCGCAGCGAAAATTCGACAACCCTGGCGGCTTATGCAAGCTCGCGATAGGACCGTCTAAATTTAATTCGTGGACGCCATGAAAAATATTCAGTTACCGATTCGAGGTTCTCCTACTGGCATCTTGTAATTTTCCGGTGAGTACTCCTCTGAAAATACACCATGAATTTTCGGTGGTTTGAGAGCCATAGCAAAATTAACGTGCCTTAACAATCGAATACGCTGGTGTGTTTTTTAAAAAAGACACTTCCATTTTCCAAAAATATTTCGTCACATATTCGAATCTGTGAGAGAGAATCATTACATAGTGGTACCATCAAGAGCGATGCGTCATTATTCTGCTAGACGGAAAA
This sequence comes from Yponomeuta evonymella, assembly GCA_963969515.1. Taxonomy (NCBI): domain Eukaryota; kingdom Metazoa; phylum Arthropoda; class Insecta; order Lepidoptera; family Yponomeutidae; genus Yponomeuta; species Yponomeuta evonymella. The sequence continues at coordinate 19,629,441 of OZ018346.1, read as the reverse complement.
ACGGTACCTACTAATTGTTCGCATCGAAACAACATTTCTCAATTATTTCAGTTGACGTCTATAGGTACTTACTTAAAAGTGGAATTTTTAATTCCTAATTAACTACCTACATTTTGCGGTTCTCAAACCATCCAGATTTCAGCGGGTTAGGTGTTCTGATAATTTTATGAAATCGAATAGAGCAGCTCTCTCTTATTTAAAATACTAACCCTTGATTTCTCGTACACAAACAATTTGTTAATCGTACACAAAAAAAAAAAACACAACTGACAGATGTTAACAGTAGATCAACAGACTGTACACGTACCAGAAGTCGGGGGTTAACCGAATCCGGTTTATTCATTTCACACTTCTGTCTGTCCTCGGTCATCCTTGTCCAACCGTACTTAAACCGGCAATCAATGGCGTATATACCTAGGAGTAATTTTCAAAGGGAGGCAGGCCCTGAAAAGCGATGGCTTAACTGCCGAGCTCAATCCTAACGCATGTAATAAAATATGTATTATGCGGTAACCCAATACCTGCCTGGGTAGTACGACGTCGCTAGTCACGCGTTTTAATGTGAAGTCGCTACTTTTCCAGTACGTTAACTGTCAAATTCTGACATTTTAGCGCCACAAAACGCTTGACTCGTGCCACCGTACTACCCATGCTGGGGTGGGTGGGTCCAGGGTCGTTCTAGCCAGTTCTTACCAGGAAGACACCAATCTTTACATTTTAGTTGCAAAATCATCCGTAACGTAGGTAACTAAGTAGAGTGCATGAATGCATCCGTTGATGAGGTAGATGAGCTAACGACACGACAGTCAACAATGGCATGATTATCGACCATAAAGGGCTACCCAGAGCTAACTAGTGCCACTACCGGAAAAATAATTTCTATTTTTATACGTTCTTGCAACATCGATTCACGATCTTGACTAACCTCTTCAGCTTCATCAACATTCATAAACCGCTGCATTCACGCACACCGATTTGGGTTAATTACACTTTTATATCTTACTTTTCGCTTCCTCGCCCTCTCTGCTTGGTTATGCTGTGGATCACTTTGCAACTAACATGTAAAGGTCGATCTGCTATCGATTTGCTGTCTGTATTTATCTAACTCTACCTTTAGGAAGAAGAAGGAAGGAACCTTTAGGAATGACTGTTAGAGTTGAGGTAAGTACCTACCTAAAATATTTGGATGATATTGTCGGTGATAGGTTGTAAGTTTATAGGTAAAGGCCAGCAAAAAGTAAAAACTCGTGTGCGGAATTAAAGTTTTTGTATTATGTGATTCTGAAGTAAGACGCACTTGTATAGTGCGTAAAGTTTTAGTTTTAGAGCTGCTCACTACATCACTCACTACATGTATGAACGAAACGAACACGACGCCAAGAGTTGCCAGCATTGCAAAATAAAAGAGCATCGTGTTCTGTTTTACATTGTTTCAAGTAAAAAATAAAAATAAATCCTACAAATGTCAAAAAATCACCTAAAGTAACCTTTTGAGTAGTGTAACCTCGAAGGAACCTGACGTAGTCAAAAATCACCTAAAAGATTACAAAAGTATCCTCCTGGCAATGCTGATGAGATGTGTAGTATCTCGACGGTAACTAACTGTAACATCCGACAATTCCATCGTTAGCATTCAATAATCACACCTTCGTCCTTGCCAATAAGGACTATTGTTGCGAAATCCCGATGTAGTTCACTATTTTTAGAAATTCATAGTGAACAAGAAAGTATAGAAGTTAAGATTTCTTTCACTTTTTCTGTTTAAATATATGGCGGGAGAGAAGACGAGCTTTCAATTCAATTCTTATTTGTGGCACCCCTAGGATTCTGGGCTTATTTTTCACTTTTATGACTCAAGAACTTTTTTTCTTTTTAAAGCTATCTACAAAAAGATGGCTGGTCTCGTCAGTTCCTTGTTAGCCTCACGGGTGCAGCAGAACTTTTGTGCTGTTCTATTCTTGTAGAGTTGGTTATTGGCTCCGGTTTCCGGCCACTCTGGCCATCGACCCCGGAATTCCAACCGCAATCTGCGACACGCGAAACTATCCAATAAAATACTAAATCCTCGTTTTCTCGTACACAAAAAAATCTGTTAATGGTCCTAATAAATTATGAATTGTAATTGTATTTTTCAATCGCTCATACGTAGTTTTATATTAAACGGGTCTAATCGCGGTTATTTATTTGGTAAAATTTAATTACCTTAGATTCCCGACGTTACGGCAACGTTGCAGCTGCCGTGGTCACGGGTAGACTGACTGAAGTGGCGAGTACAGTCAATTGTTATAGTGAGGGTAGGTGGTCTACCCTTAAGTCACTTTTAGTTCTTTTTAATTAAATTTTACCTAATAAATAATCGATGAATTGTAAATTTATGGAAAGCAAATAATTAGCTAAGAAAACATTCCTTTGAACCTATTGGTATCGGTTCCCCGTCCCATAACAGCGTGCTTATGTTATTTTATTGTGTTTCAGATCTTCCGCCAACCAAAACACCATGTCTCTCGATGAGGTAAGCATTACATTCTTCTAAGTAGGTACCGTCAAACGTATATACTTGGATCACTGTGGATACTTGGGACCATTCATGATAGTCTTAGAAATGATGCTGGCTACAATAAAATTTAGTCTATGGGCAATCTGTCATCGCCAAAATGTTCGTTTTGAGGAAAAAAAAAAACGGTAACGAAAAAGCAGATAATCAGGTAAAATCCGAAGAAAACGCGGAGCGATTTTATGTCCCAAGTTAATTTAGAGAACAGATTGAGAAAAGTATGAGAATTCTGTGTCGTCCCAAGAATCCACATATCAACGGGAAACTTGGGACAGTAACAAAAAAAAAAAAAAAATTAAATAATTTATCTGGTAACGATTTCATCACAATCTCAATCGTTAACTCACATCCAATCCGACTAACATAAGTTTTCAGTTGGCTTAGGGGTAAATTGTCCATTTAAAATAGGTACCTATTAGACAGGGCCAGCGAAATGTTCGGAAGGGTCGTCAACGTCACGCTTGAGCCCGACAATTCGAAAATAAATCTAGCGACAAAAACGGTTCTTTTTTTTAATAGGTAGTTTTGAAATTTCCTGCCACTAAGTAATGAACGCTAGAAATGCATGGCTCTTTGTTAGCCCAATGACGTCATATCATATCTTGAGATACGGATTTGCGACCATAAATGCATCAAAACCTTTCATCATTATCAGCCATTTGACGCCCACTGTAGAACACAGGGCTCCTCCGTGGTTTTCATAACCAAGAAGGGTTTTGCCATAATCGCCACGCTTCTTGGGAGGCGGGTTGGCGATCGCAGTATGCGGTTGGACTCTCAGGAAGACGCTGCTGCCCGTCTCCTGGTAATGTATTTCCTTAGTCGCCTTCTACGACATCCAGGGAAAGAAATGGACCCTTGAAGACGTTGATCGAACCCGTAGGTAACCGATATTAAATTTAATGGATAACGATCTGTTCAAGAGACACCGATTGCAAATTAAGATGATATCTACTACAAACTAAGCTGATGATCGAGAGAACTGAGGCAAGAGGCGACTTTGTCCACCTATGACCCATTACCATAATTATAATGTGGACTCTTTATCAGAACCGAATTGAGAATTGTTGGTAACCCCAAGCAATATCTGCCTTGGCGCCCCCTTTATAACCCCTTTCCTATAATTTTCGCTTATTAAAACAAAGTTTGTGCTGCTTTGTTTCCATTTTTTTTTCGATTCTACAATAGATTACATTTCATTTCAAGCACATAGCTTGTATGATCCCGGGTTTATTGTCATAGCTTTATAGTATTACGGTCTTATTTATAAAAACATAATTCCTCAAAACACTCGATAAACACCAATTAAAATAGTCTGTGGTGGAGATTTTACAAGGAAAAGACGTAACCAACTAACCACAGATTAAAAAAACTGCCTTTGGGGAGTGTCTTACGGAATCGTGTTTTTATATAAGACTATTGGGTTTTGAAATACCTACTGCAAAACTTGTTTTTAAAATAATTGAGAACTTTTAACTTTTGCTGATTGGAAGAAGTTTAATTATCGATACTGAAGAAAAGGCACTCAGGCTTCCTTCTTGTACCAGGGCAATCATTCTGATGAAAGCAGACTGATAAACTTTTATCTTGTAATGTTAAATGCTTAACGTAAACAACTCTAAAAAGTAACGTGTAACCGCAGCTCCTCACTAGTATTTTGACTAAAAAACATTTTTGAGTCTTTGCCACCTCTTCTATTATATATTAGTACTCATCAGTGGTATTAATGATACCCCTCCGTTCTTTCTTCAGCAATTCAAGAGCGTCGCCGACTCCGTGAGGAACTGGAAGACCAAGCCCTCGGACAACGAGAACCTCGCTCTCTACTCCCTCTACAAGCAAGCCATCAGCGGTGACGTCAACATCCGTGAGTTGCTAAGCATCTTCATACTATTATCATTGTTAGGAGCCTCTCATACCCGGCGCCCACGACTACTTCAGTATGACTATCGCCAATACATTATCTAAATTCTTAGATCGGATATCTCAAACCATCGTTCTACTTTCCGCTGGATCCGAAACCGTCGAAACTTTTGTATAATATTTTGGATCCAATCTTGGGGTCTAACACCAAATATACCATAAACTCACGTCTCTATCCCCGAAGGATATCCAGAGACCAGGGTTTACCACTTGCCACGATTCTGACAGACCTCGCATTCATAGCCTACATAAGCAGCCTATATACGTCCCACTGTAGGGCACAGACCTTCTCTCAGGGAGAGAGTATGGTCTTAATCACCACGCGTGCCCACCGCGGATTGGCGATTTTAAGCGCTGAGGTATGTGAATAGTTCAGACACTCAGGTTTCCTTACGATGTTTTCCTTCGCCGTCAACGAGTGGTACTGCTACTATAGTGGTAGCGGTGGTAGCCTAGTGGGTAGAACACATTTTCTCTGTTCTGTGGGTAGAACATTGGACTCAGAAGCGAGAGACCCAGGTTCGATTCCCAGTGCGGGCATGTACCTATGACTTTGTTTTCTAAGTTATGTACCTACATTTGTGAAGTTATAGTAGTAATACCACTCGCTAACGAAAACATGGTGAGCAAACCTGAGCTATTCACATACCTCAGCGCTTGAAATCGCCAATCCGCGGTGGGCACACGTGGTGATTAAGCCCATACTCTCTCCCTGTGAGAAGGCCTGTACCCTACAATGGGACGTATATAAGCTGCTTATGTATTGCTACTATAACTTCACAAATGTACATAACTTAGAAAATAAAGTCATAGGCATATGCCTGCACTGTGAATCGAACCTGAGTCTCTCTTCAGAGTCCAATGTTCTACCCACTAAGCTACCACCGCCGTGCCAGCCTAGAGGGTAGAACATTGCGCCACAACATTCATAGCCTATTAAGATTAACCTGTGCCACCACATTCATAGCTTATTAACCTGTATCTGTAATCTTTAACCATGTTCCTACGTCCCGCAGCCCAGCCCAGCGGCTTGGTGGAAAGCGCGAAGTGGAAGGCGTGGAACGGCCGCAAGGGAATCTCCCAAGACGACGCCAAGAAGCAGTACATCGACCTGGCCCAGCAGTACCAGGGCAAATACGCGTAAACGCGCTCTCACTAGCCTAGGGTTAAGTTAACTTATTGTATAAGTAAAAGTTCAGATTCCCGATAAGGCCTTGAAACATGGTCCTGTTGAGGAAAATCTAACGTCATTAATGCTAAAAGTCTTCTCATTACCGTTTCCCCAAATAATTCGCTTTGTTTCTGATTTATTAATAAAAGTATTATAAAAGTGTGTGTATTTATTAATCCCAACGAAACCGGAAGCTCTGGTCCTATTTTTGCGAGGAGCGAGTACCTTTCAACTTTCAGCGTATTGATGGCAAACGAGATTCGTTCAGTAATATTTTTTTATTCGTAGCGTTCATTAGGTATTGTAACACAGAGATTTCGAGGTTAAACATGTGGACGTCATGCAGTCAGGTTTCCTCGCAATGTAATAATATAAGAATCACGTTATATAGCGAATAGTATTGATACTACAACTTCATAGATAAAACAGTCTTTGGTACTCTGTTCGAATATGAAGTCCACTGCACTCAAGGATGTTGGGTAAAACTTTCTTGACTGCACTACTGTAGTCCGGCTATCCTAAAAATAGTTATGGAAGCCAAGCACAAAATCTTCACAGCTCAGAACACAAAAAGAAGCTTCACAGCAAACATCGGCGACCCGTCTGAAAAAAAAACATTAATTGGCGCCCCCTCCCCTTAGGCGTGTCTCCTACTCGTGTTTTATCATGAAACATTACGCAAAACATTTCTTTTTCTTTGCGCAAAACATTTTCATTGCTAGGGGAAGCAAAATAAAAAGTTAATTTGGAGCATCGAAAACCGATTGTGGTGTGTAATGTTTCATGATAAAACACGCCTATTTAAAGCAGGAGACCCGGCTTAAATAGGGCGTCCCGGCTTGCAACGGGACGGTGTTTTTTTATTCGAAGGGCTGCACGGGTGACAGCAAGTCCTTTAAGTTTTTGCCGCAGACTCCGATCGATAACGTAACTAAGCAAAAAAATTGTATTTTTTCAGAATCGGGTTTATATTTATGGCATGGCATGGCAACACCGTGTACAGTCACTGAACTGTCAAACTTGACAGTAAGACACTAGAGATGTATATTGGACTTAAAAAAATAGTTTTTTACAATCGATTTATTCTGTTCCTAATCCTAAAAATCGTTTAAAGAAAATAGTTTTTTTTAAGCAAAATAATCGATTTTTTTGCAAAAGTTGATTTTTAATACACAAAAACAAAAATGTTGAATAGAAACCATGTTTTTAAGTACTACGCATTGTACGCCGAGTAACTCAGGCATGGTTTGCGTTACGGAACGTTATTTAACAAAAGTTTTGATCAAATTATTTATCTATTTTACGTGTATACTTATAATAAATAATGTTTCAATTAAAATTACATTACATAGTACTTCGATTAATAAAGGCTTACAATTCATTAATTATTATATCTTAGATACCTACACGAGGCAACAGACCTGTCTTGTAGGCGTCTAATATTATTTAAAATTGAATAACTATTATATTTGTAGTTACCTTTTATTGAGTTTTTGTAATTAAAATGAAACGTCAGCGGCATTCTTAGGATTACTTAACTAAAACAAAGATATTGTAATTGCAGGTAAAGCAATTGATTTTTTTGCAAATAAATCTACAAAAAATACTGCTGCTTTACCGACATGTTATAATTGCACGGGGCGCAAAAATTTTAGGAAATTGTGAGCGATGGCTATGGTAAAATCGAAAAGACGCTTGTAAAATATATATAAAAATAGATTTCTAAATAATAAAATAATCGATTGTTTTTAAACGATTATTTTTCGATTACATCGAACAATAATCGATTCTGACATCCCTAATACAGTGACATGACAACAAGTCAACAACCCAACAAACAACTTGAACTAACCAAAGTTAACCAAACTACAAATTGAACCACAGATTTCTAATCGAAGGTTTGTTTTATTTATCCACCCACCCACTTTCACGAAAATTTTCAGAAAAGCGGCGCCTGTTCTTTTTTTTTATTATTTTGCGAAAACAATAGCGCACGATAACAGCTATCTACAGTGGACAATTGAAACAGATCACCCGGAGATAAGCCCGGTTCGTGCGATTCGTGCGAAGCAGTCAAGCAAGTCACAGTTTGGTCGACCGGCGGGCGAACGAACGCGAACGGCCAATTTTTTTTTAGTCTTCCACTTGTGTTCGCTCCGTCTCGTCGTCTCTGCTCTCAAGTAAGCTGGACAGACTTGTTACTTTCACAATTCTACCTTTCCACGAGCGGGAAGAATCGGTTTTATAACAGTTTTGCTTACTGAGTTTCTCCTAGTTTTATTTGCGATTAACCGGTTTTATGGTTGTCGTTTTGTAGTCGTGATTCAATTCAGCCTGTCCTTGCGAGGGGTTAAAATGTCAATTTGCCGCGCGCCGGTCACGTACTTTCCTGATTTCGTGTCTCCACACGAAACTTTGATTCAAACTCGAAGATTAATAATTTTTGTGTTTTTAGGTTAACTATCGAGTTACTGCCCCACACACATCATGTCTCTGCAAGAGGTGAGGTTTTTTTATTTTATGTGTCCAGAGTCCAACTGACATTTAATAAGTAGGTACAACCTATTACTTTTTTACAACTTGATGATCTTGCTTATGGTTGGTAGTAGCTAAACAAAAAAAACCTTTTCGTATTTTTGTTTTTATTCATACTCCAGTTTCACCCCTTTCATGGTAGAAGAAATGTTAAAATTATAGGTACTAGCACTTTTATCGTAAGTTTAGTTGGTAACCCTGAAAGTTTATTTAATTTTCCTTCATACCCTGTAGGTAAAATATTTTTTGACATGATCTTTGAACTTACCACCACTTAATGTTAGAGCATCTTTCAAACTGAAACTTTCATAAGCACCACATTATTAAATTAACTCCGGATTCACCACCTTGAATTTTTATCAGAAAAGCAAACAAAAGCAACTTTAAATCGTTAGTGAGATTTGCATGGTCATCTTTGTTGAGTTTATTAGCGTGTGCAGTCATCAGCAAATATTGGATGTCTTAGCAAAGGGCAAGATAAAAAGTACCCGAAACCGTTGTGGGTGCATGCAACGACTAATGAATGTCGAGGAAGTGAAAGTGATCTGTCAGGATTGTGGCAGGAGGCAGTCCCTGGTCTCTGCCTACCACTCTGGGATACAGGCGTGAGTTTATGTATGGATGTATGTACAGTCAACAGCACATAAACCTTTACACCCATGCACTCTATATTTTTATTTCTGTAAAACAAATCATCTTTTTCTTTCATGGCTTGGTCTGAAAACCAGCGCCAAAGTCCTGCTTTGGCATCATGCTGAGATTGGCCCATTTTTCACAACTTTGGATGCCTAAGATTCATGTGGGTACTTACAGGTATTTTGCTAAAATGTATTCTGTGGTTTACTACCTAACTTACATAACCTTCTGTTTGTAATTGTTTGTAAGGTTATTTACTTGATTATGACCTAACTGTATTCTTTTATTCATTAGTTTATTCTTCTTCTTATTCTTATTCAGTCGCGTTATGGGCCACTTTGCAACTAACATTTAACAGTTTATGTGCTTTTCAAGGTCACAATCTAAGAAGTTAAAGTACTTTTTTGTCCAAATTCACAAAAAAAAATCATATTCTTATTTGTATTCATATTCATTTATTAGTGATCATAGTGGTACATAAAATGATGTTAAACATGTTCAAGTCTCACATTATGGGCCCTGGTCAGGGCATTGCTAAGGCACACTTACTTATTTATAGATAAGATGAAATTTTAGCTTTAACAAACATTAATTATAAATTTCACATTACAACACTATTAGCTTTCTTTGGAGCTTCTCTAGTAACTATGAAATATTTTAAATATTTATACATCCACAATGACTTATGTCTATTTATAGTTACTATAATTTTGTGGTCGTGGGTTCGATTCCCACTGGGGGCCGCCATACACTTGTACTAGTGGCCTCAGTCTGGGTGTATTTTCATGTTTGTGACGTCCCTGCCTGGCTACCACACAACAGGGCATCCTAGTTTGGAACCAGGTCAAGTGATTGTGTTGTGTGGAAGTTATTATTATTATTATAACATCGAAGACTTCCTTAATGATAAACTAATCATTAAGGAAGTCTTCCATGTTATAGTAACATTTTTCTCGTAGAAGTGACTTAAATTTTTTTTTAAATGAATTATCTATTTGCTCGTTTTTTTATATAAATAAATACTTTATTCGTTTATTTGCTTCTTACTAAGTAAGTTACAGAGTGAGCCTAAAAATAACAGGTGATTTAAAAGGATGTTCTTAGATTTATTAGTGGCCTACTGAGTTCGACCCGTAACGTGCGTAACTGTATTGTCATGTAATTTGTCGAAAGAAGTTATTTATATGTTTTTGAAGAAGACTGACAATAATTCCAGCACGGAATAATAACACTATTCACGCAATAGGAGCTGTAGCTTAGACTTAGACAAGTTTACATTCCTTTGGATGGTAGTAGTCACTGTTTACAGTGAAAGTCCATACGAGGTATGGCTTGAGTACGCCTCGTTAGTTGGTTACTCTTCCGTGCCCAACACCACAGATACTTACTCTAGCATGTCTGTTATTACCTACTTGGAAAGTCCAATGGAACTGAGTACTTCTCATTTTGTCTACAAAATGTACTTTTTAAATTACCATGGTTACCATAGCGCGAAGTATCCTAGTTTGGGAAGTTATTATTATTATTGCAATGTTCCTATTAGAAATTTTTGTTGTGACAAGAACAATTTAACTTTTATTTAAAAAGAAGTCCATTGTTATTTAATTTTGTTTCGTACACAGTATTATGATAACAAAAGCACTAATATTTACATAAATAAAACCGTCTGATTGCTGCGATGCCACAACAAACGCCAATGTTAGGTAAAAGTAGTCAACTCAAATGGTCTTATTTATAAAAAGACCGTTCCTTAAAACACTCCTCAGAGGCAGTTTTAATAATCTGCGATAAAGGGAAAACCGTGACCACAGATTATTCAAACTGCCTCTGAGGAGTGTTTTAGCGGAATCGTGTTGTTAAGATAGATGGTTTTTTACGTTAAAATGGATTTTTGCTCACAAAAATACAATTTATAGATGATCATAACTATCAGGGGAGCCCATCATCTACTAATTAATACCTATGCAGTTGACTTCAAAATAATGAATTAATTTGTACATGCTCACACTTTTCTAATCCTACTAATGTTTGGCGGTTTGGATGATTGTTAGTCAAGCGCGCAATAACGGCTTAACGGTTTTACACGAAACTTTGCATACAAATAGACAAAGACCTGAATTGGGACATAGCATACTTGATATCCCGGTAATGCGTTTCCGTGTGATAATATTTAATATTTTTGTGTTTTAAAAATAGATGGCGTTGTGCAAGAATCGTATGAACGGACTCTGTGGCGGTACGAAGTTCGCCGGGACAGCTAGTCTTACAATTGTGTTTTTTAGTGACTCGCGATGCTCATACATAGTTTTAAAATAAAGCACAAAAACTACCAATGACACAATGACATTGAAACCGCCAAAAGTCCAAAAGTTAATTGTTACATCACCCCCAGTGACATTAGAACGACGCTGTACTAGTAAATCCTTACTAATATTATAAACGCGAAAGTTTGTAGGTATGTATGGATGGATGTTTGTTACTCTTTCACGCAAAAACCGCTGAATGGATCCGGATGAAATTTTGCACAGAGATAAATTATAGGATTAGCACATAGACTATTTTTTATCCCAGAAATTTTACCACATAACAATATAATGCAATAATAATTTAATTTATGCTTATTTTGACATTGAAATACCAAATTACTGCCAATTTATTCGTTTTTCCGAGTGCTGCACGTCGGTACACTACCGGGTATTGACGGAAGACCAGCGCTGGAGTGGTCTGCCTCTCCAGCATATGCTGAGTCAGATGTAGTGCAAAAGTGTGTTGGACTGCCCTTCCTTCAGAAAGGGAGCACCGGACCAAATGTATTTGCGAAGATAAGCGGAGGAAGCATGATGACGGCGCGAGTCGCGCGTGCTGTGGCTCTTGAAATGTCAGAATTTGGCAATTAATTTGCTGGAAAGTCGCGACTTCATGTTTGGGCGCATTATAAATACGTGCTAGGGCTACTTATACTAAAGTGTTACATGGGCTGCTGAAGTGCGGTCGACAGCACATCGACATTATCGTTGCAAAGTCGCCCGTAACGTAATTGAGTAGAGTGCACCGTGCATATAACTCCAATTATTGGAGTTGATTGGAGTTGTATGAAGTGGGACCCTGCACTCCTATTACGTCATCATCAGCCCAGCTCTGCCCACTGCTGGGTATAGGCATTTACGTAACCACTATTTGTTTTATCCATTTTCACATTTCATCATCATCATCATTCAGCCACAAGAAGTCCACTGCTGGACACAGGCCTCCTCCATGGATTTCCAAAAAGACCGGTTGGAAGCGGCCTGCATCCAGCGTCTTCCCGCCACTTGGATGAGGTCATCTGTCCATCTTGTGGCTGGTCGTCCTACGCTGCACTTGCCGATATGTGGTCTCCATTAGAGAACTTTTCGGCACCATCGGCCGTCAGTTCTGCGTGCTATGTGCCCCGCCCACTGCCACTTCAACTTACTAATCCGCTGGGCTATGTCGACGACTTTCGTTCGTCTACGGATCTCGTCATTTCACATTTGCATTGTCAAAATTATTTGACAGTTATGAGTAGGTTTCCAGATGGTCTGAGGACCTGGTTACGGCGGCGGGAAGTCGCTGGATGCGGGCGGCATAAGACCCGGAAGCTTAGAAAACCATGAGGGAGGCCTATGTCCTGCAGTGGGCGTCAAATGGCTGATGATGATGAGTAGGTGTGACGGAGGTCAGAATGAGAAACAGTGTTGTGGTATCAGCAATTTATTCGACCCGCAGTCGGACAGAGTTTCCACCTTGCAAGTGTACTGCACGAAATTTACATTCAGACCCCCTCAATAGCCTATTGTATTGCTTTTATACAAACTGAAATCTATTGACTAACCGTTTAGGACAAAGTCAAAGTCAAAAATTTTTATTCACTATAAAAACAAAATGTTTACTTAATGAACGTCAAAGCTGTTAGTTTCACAATTAATTGATTATGCGGAGAAGAAGCTAACAAAGAAACTCCACATTTATTCTTTTCAAAACGGGTTTGCTTAATTAACAGAGTTTTCAACTTAAAGTTACACTACACTAGATACAATCGTTCAATTAGGAAACGGAAGTTGTATGACTATTATTATTTTATATTAGCTCCAATAATTTTAATTAATAGTTTTATATTATTAATTATACATTATTAAATATATTATGATCTATTTATATTTCTATCTTTAGTCTTATCTAATTCAAATAACTGAATAAGTAATGTCATGATACCACGAATATGATATTAAATTAATTGAGTCACTAAAGTGACTATTAAAATACTCTCGAAATTAATATGAGCAATTGATCGATAATTAAATTGTTAATAAAGCTTTTGTAATTTATAATAATTAATTATAGGTATACCGTAACTGCAAATGGATTAAGTTATTTATTTGTACGTATTGCGACACTGGATCCTGAAGTCTCTAACATAGGTTAAATCGTACGAGTCCATAAAGTGGAGAGGTTATTTCGTAGTGCTAGTCTAACTGTCTAGTCTAACTGTCGGGCCTAACTCATCGGCTTGTCGTTTCCAGCAATTCGACAAGGCTGCGGCCGACGTCAAGAAGCTGAAGGCTCTCCCCAGCGACGGCGACCTGCTCGAGCTCTACGCCTACTTCAAGCAGGCGACGGTCGGCGACGCGGACCCCAGTGGTACGTTTACAGCTCATACATGCATCCCATACCTTTAAACGAGCGATTCTTGTATATAAACAATCTGAATCTCTGGAACGGCTCCAACGAACTTAATGAAATATAGTATGCAGGGTGTTTCGGGGGCGATAAATCGATGTAGCTAGGTTTATCTTGTATAATCTGAATCTCGGAAACGGCTCCAACGATTTTCATGAAATTTAGTATGCAGGGGGTTTCAAGACACATCGATCTAGCTAGGTTTCATTTTTAGAAAACGTCGTGTATTCGTGTTTTCGGGCAATGAAAAACTGCTACAGTATCGTTAAAATAGGATGGTAAATTTCGCCACCATCTACGAGGTTGTAATAGCTCAGGTATAGGGGATCGGGCTGCCCAGAAACCAGAATACCCCGGTTCGAGTCCAGATGTATTGATCTGTTTTCGATTATTTTTTCCCTTTTTTTTCCATCGTATCTAAATATAATTTCCAAAAAACACGATTAACCAGAAAAATACCGAGCAAAGCGCGGTCATCTAGGTACTCTTCTTTATGTGCCATCTCTATCGGAGGTTGGCAGCCAATTAGGCTATCTTCTTTTTTCCGAGGCTGCCAATAATAATAACTTCCACACAACACAATCACCGGTCCTGGTCCCAAACTAGGATACCCTGTGCTATGGCAACCAGGTAAGGACTTCACAAACGTGGAAATACACCCAGACTGAGACCATTAGTACAAATGTACGGCGGCCCCCAGTGGGAATCGAACCCACGACCTTCAGCGTGGTAATCTTAGTGTTCGATAATTACTCCGAAAGCCAACATTAGGGAGCTTCGAGAAATTGTGTGACTTAATGAAAATACTGAGTAGGTTGTCTGTGATACATACCGTTCGTACCTATTCTAAATATATTTTTGACTGGTGTGTGGGTACGTTTATTGCGGCCCCCTTTTTGTTTGGTACTAGCCCGTATGCAACGTTTAATAAGAGATTTTTCCCCTTTTCTCTTATCTGCTAGCGGCTCTTCTAGCCATAATCAGATGCGGTCTAGTGTGTAAAATGTTTATGGTCAATAAAAGTGGCGATAGAACGTTAAAAAAACGGTCGTTCTAAACGGAAAAAAACTGAGCTAACAAAGATATGACGGTTTTACAAAAAGTTGTGGAACCGTTCAGAGTCCATTAGAATTAGAATTTCTCAACTAATCGTAGACTCTGCATACTTACAATAAAGTGCAATATCACTTTCAAGTTGACTAATACCTATTCCTTCTATAAATGGATGGTTTCAATGGAAAATCTCTTGTCTTGCGTAAGATTTTGCCAATGAGTTTATTACAACACCATGAGTCAGGTCTCAGGGCAACGCTGTTTACCGTGACACAGTAATTAACTCATTGAATTTTAACCCCTATTTTAATACTAAGTGTACAACATTCAAAAGCCATTGTATTGTCTTGAGGCTTGTGAAAATTAAGTGATTTGTCAATATTACTGCTGAAATACGTCATACTATATAGCCATGATGAAAGAAATTGAAAATTACTAACATTATGTATTTAATTATTATTATTATGCTAAATAGAATTTCGTCGTTCATGTTGCAAAATGTGAAAAAATACGATTTTTGCTTTTTCATCGAAATATGTAGTATAAAAATTAGTAAATTGGATGAAAATAAAGTCGTATAGTACCTACACACAGCTAATCAGACCGTGACCGAGGATTACGATGTCTTGCACGTATGACAGAATAAAGTTTTTAAACAATTTCGATGAAAAAACAAAAATCGTAGTGACATTTTGCGATATGAACCACGATTTTCCACTTGTCCTGCTATCAAGCTGACTACTCACATATTGACTCTGTGCAAATTAATGAAATGTTATTGTAATCGTATGCATTGAAACATTCCCAAACTGTTTGACTGTTGAACTGTCCGTGACGCTGGTGTTTTGTCAGTAAACTGTTAACTACTGGAAAAGGCATTCTGTGGCACGTGAACTTAGACCGGTTTGTCACAGTAGCTCTTTTCGCCAGCAGCATACGTGCTGGTATCGTTTAAAATTATCTCCGGGCTTCTCTAACTTTACATCAAATAATTCACCCATTCGTGGAGCCTTCGGAACGTAATTATGCCTACTCATCTTTGTTTTTTTCACGCTTCTGCGAAAAGGCTGTTGTTTTTGCTTTGGGCTCTAATTTGTAAAGTAATCTGATGTTTGTTTCATACCTGAATCTAAAATGATGGAGGTTTTTAGCATATTTGTGTAACATACGGAACAGTCATAAGTAGAATGCTCGAAGTTATGTTCTCTGTTTTGTCTGGAAATACGCTATTTTATGCTAAAAGTAACATATTTTTTCAGAAAAGAGGAAACCCACTAAAATTCATACGTTCGTGACTTGATCAAGTAGAGTCGTAAAACTGTAATTTCTTGTTAAGTAGTAAATTTATCTAATCGCGAAATAGTGATTGATGTCTTGGATTACACGATGATTAGAACTGGCTAGGGTGATCAATAACTTTACTTTCATCAAGAGGTGCTCTCTCATTATTTTAAAATTCCAACGTTTCTTGTAAACATATTTGTAACTTGATTAAATAGTTTCGTACACATAAAATAATATATTGCATCCTTACGCTTCTAATCGATCCCTGGCTTTCCTTCATATAATCCTACACTGCAGACTCAAGGTTCTGTATAATATCCGACAGTAGCTAACAGAGAAGATACGTTTATTTTCTTTTTGTTGCATTAACCCGTGCTGAGGACAACTAATTCTGTACGTAATACAGAGCAGTTTGTAAAGAGGCTCGAAATTTCACTGATGCCTGCACTTGCCCAATAGCTCAGTTGAGAGAGCGCTGGCACGGTGAGCCAGAGGTCGCGGGTTCAAGTCCCGGAATGAGTGGAAGGTTTAGCCTCTAAATAGGTTTTTAGAGAAGATACGTATTTTGCTTGTGGAAAGCCTGGTGCTCACTTTTAAATTTTGGAGATGTGGTCTATGGCCTACGTAACTTCGCTGAGACAAAACGAGCAATTCAACGCATTCAAAACGCATGCGCCAGGTTTTGCTTCTCCATTCCAAAGCGGGCACACGTTACACCCTTATTAAACGCAGAAGGAATACTAAAAATGGAAGCAAGAAGACAACTGCACTTGGCAAATTTAGTTCATAACATTGTCCATAGAAAGAGACCTTGGTTCCTATTTAGAAAATATATCTGGGCAAATGATAACTTTACTCGCAATATTTATCGAAGGCAGTTGAACCTGATGCTATAAACCAAGAAACAAGTCAGCGGGCTTTAAGGCAGTTTTAAATATGCAGCTGCAAAGATCTGGAACAACCTGCCTCCACCCTTATGAGAATTTATGACCACTGTAAGTTTTAAGAAACACCTTAAAGTCTTTGCAGCTGCAAACAAGTCGCTGTCACACATAAATTCCAAACTAATAACAAAATAAAATGAGGAATTACAAACCAGTTTAACATCTTTGGAAAAATTTGCTTTATTAACATTTATGTGATTTTAAAAAAAATGTTTTGACTTCATATAATTTACGATTTTAACATTAAATTAATTTTGATAAATTTCTATTAAATTTCAATATCAATTAAGATTTTATTCCAATTTTATTTAAATTAGTACAATTTAATTTATATAATTAATATAATAATAATTAAATTAAATTAAATTAAATTAAATTAAATTATATTCAGTTCAGTTTCGATAAAGTTTTATTTCTATTGCTCTTTTAAGAATTATTTTAATGTATTTATTTATCAAAAGTTTATATTTTGTAAACCATGTCAAATTTTTTAAAAATTGTTGGTGCAGTGGACTATAGATCATTGTTAATTTATTTTGTGCAATCAGAGATTTCTTTAAAATGCGAATAAAGGGGACGCAACGGGCTGAAAACCAGCGACAGCAGTCGTAGCAATAAGCTGAGCCCCTTCCTTTGTACCATAAAAATAATACGAGTACATATTTATTGATTTGTATCCTGTAAGCATTGATTTTATTGTAAATAAGATATTTTCACTTTCAACTGCTAATGCAATACATTTTAATTTTTTTTGGGTTCCTTCCGGTTTCTCAAATAATCAACTAACGAACTGTGCAATTTATTAGTCGAATTAGTACTTTTTTCTGAACTAAGAGGAAAAGGTGCTGATAGCTATTTTTTATCTAAGTTCATAATTACTGTGGCGCAACTATTTTTTGTGACTATGTAGTTATGTCTATCACTGTTAATCAAAGAAAGTTACTGGACAATTATTTGCCTCTCGCTCGTACAGTATTGCCCTCTTTATTGTGTGAGTGAGAGGTTTATAGTAATTCATTCCCTTTCCTAAGTTAAGCATGCTATTCCTGTAATAATACGGTAAGAACTAGATAGATGGACTTATGATCAATAAATTCATTTATATTGACCATAAATAAAATATTGTTACATAAAATATGCTTGTAGCCAGGAGTTCCGTGCTGAAAGTATTTTATCCATTATATATCGCTATCTCAAGATAAATAACAGTTTACAACCTGTCGCCGTAAAATGTGCAATGTTTTACGCAATAAAGTACTTTATTGAAGGCCCGTAAAACCAATGTTGTAAATCAGAAAAGTGTAATTTTCACCTTTTTGTTCTTGCTTTCTAATCTTGTACGATGTTGGGTTTAATGTAGTCAAGTAGGCGACGTCCATCGCTCTACTCTTGACCGGTAAAGGCAGAATGGCGAGTATCGAACAAAAAGAGGTAAATCCAGAAACAGCTGACTGAACCCACGTGTAATGAGATGGTTTTTATTTTATTTATTTAATACGGAGATATTACAGAAACATGCCACTTATTCTACACTTAGAAGATAAAAATATTCGCACCTTTATAATCAAACTGTCATTAAACGAAAAACGATATTTTGAGATATAAGCGATTAAACATTTTAATAATGTAAATTGGTTTTTTTCTTGATTAAATTAACGTACCACTATCAATTAAACAGAATATGACTCTTTGAAAATGCAGCTTTCAAGTAAAATATGCAATAAACTTTGTCGAGCAACTGAACATGTTTATTTCTTAAAAAAAGCGTTTTAGTGACACTATATCATTATGTGGATTTTTAAACATAACTAATTTCATGAGATCATAATGTCATTTAAAAAACATATTCGAACAATAACAAAGAAATTAGAAGCATAATCTTTAAGAAAACACAATAAATCAATATTCAGTATCTTTATTAAACCGCAAGATCAATTTGAAAACAGAAATAATCATTATCGGGTAGGATGATAAGTAGTTGTTTGGTAAGTTTTACAAAATGCAACTGGGGCTTTATCAAAACAACAAAATAAACCTGGAAATTAAGTAATCCTAGAGGCTTTTTAAAAAAATTGCAGGTATGTCGGACACCGTTAATCACGACAAAATACAATAACAAAGAAAATTGTTCTAAAAATACCTACCTAATAACTACTAGGTTTGTGTAATGGTAACTTTATCAGCAACACGAAAATTAAATAAGAATTAAATAGACATAGGTAATTATTTATAGTTATGGCATCAATAAAGGTTGGTAACAAAAATAAACATATTCAAAACAAAATTAATAAATCTTTCTGAACATAACAAAATTACAATCATAAAAAAATATTGTGCTGTCAAGCGCTGTCATTGGTCTTCGATGGAATGTCACCCAATTACGGTTCTTAACAGTTCTGTTAAGTTCAAGAAATTAGGGGTAGGTCGAGTTAGGCGTTGCTTATGCATATGCTGGCAGCATGTCTTCAAGTCTTAGGTCTTTATAAAGAGATCAACAATTATGTATTACTTTTAACATTAATAAAATTAGTTTATAACAAAAATTTTACTCTTTAAAAACAATTAGCTTATAAACTACCGAGGTGATATAACCTTTTGGTAGGTAGGTACCATACTAAAAATGTATTAGTTTAAATTGAGTAAATGTAACTTAGTATTTTAGCTATTTTGTATGCATGATTGTGAAAATTATCTTACGTACTGTTGGTTGTAAGTAACAAAATTTATCTTAATTAGGTATAAAAGAATCTTAAATATTAGTAGGAACTTTGATTATTCATAATAATTACCCAGGTTAGGAACATAGTTTGTAGGTTGCTAAAGTATATTATTGTAATAGGATGATGCGTAATAAGGCGGAATAATATTCTTATCTATGAGTGTCTTGAGATCTTTCTTCTTGTTGTCAGCTAAGGGCAACTTTCCTTGATACAGTCTTTTTAATTGAGGATTTACTCGTCTAATTTTAGTCAATTTTACTTCTTTAAATGTTTCCTGCATGTAAGATGTTTTGTAGTAAACTTTGACATCGTTCCCCTCATCTTCTGCTCTTTCGATCTTTATTATCTTGATATCAGCAGTCTTTATTACGTCGCCATCAATACTTCTGATCAATTTGTGTTCCTGCAGACTTTTGATGTCATAAAACTCTTAAATCTGAATTTTCGGTCTGTATAGATCGGTCATTAATACCCCAGGTATTTTTGAAAAACGTTTTGCACACTATTTCTTTCTTGTTATTAATTGTAAGATAAAAGTCATGTCTAGGTTTTCTATTGCTGTTAATTTTAATGTACTGATATTTAGGTGCGTTGTTCCTTCAAAGAAGCCAAATGCCAGTAATTTCTGAACACCAATTGTCTGTTTGGTTCTAGAATTCTCTCAGAACATTTCAATCGGCAGCGTCCTCCGCATGGTTCGCCCATTTTTCTAGCCGGAGCCATTTTAGACTTAGACATAGAAGACCTATTGTACGCAAGTCCCATGTTTCGTAACAATTTTGCTACAGCACTTTTGCAGCCTCGTTTCCTTTTACGTGATTGTTGTTCAGGACATTTATTAGGCGCCTGAAAGAATTGCATAGTATTGATGGACTGCAAAGCTAGAGTTTTTAGCGGTAATGGATTATTTAGCTCCACGGCAGTATGTTGAGGCTCACTGACAAAAAAGTCTTGTTCTCCAGATGAAAAACTTTGGTAGTTTTGGGCTAGTTGTTCTAAAGACGTCATAGGCGTATCTTGTATCCTCATGTCGTTGGAAAAGTCCTTAGTAAGACAAGACTTCTTTGCCGCTTTTACATCTGTTTGACGTAGGCTTGAGTCATCAGAACTGTCTGAGTCTGAGCTTGAAGAAGAGTCAGACGATGAACTCGATGATCCGGAAGAAGTCGTGTGTTTTTGTTGGAAATCTTGTGTTATTATACGTCTGTTGTTCTTGTTTTTGCGGGTAGTAGACTCAGATGAAGAAGATTCAGTATCGCTGGATGATGGCTTAAATTCTTGATCATCGTCAGAAGCCGGTGAAAAATCCCCATTCGTTTGAGAATTACTTGAGTTGGAAGACAAGGATAATCTTGTGTCTGGTATGTCTAAATATTGTTTCTCGTCGTTTTCGTTGTTTGTTTTAGAGTTAATACTGTTCTCTGATGATACAGATAATCTTTGACACGGATAGTTCTGGTAACTCTGGCTACTAATAGCGTCATCACAAAACGGTATGTTCTCTTTTAAGTCGTCAGAAAAATGGTAGTAATCATCGTCTGTGTGTTGGTTATTTGATTTTTTGGGTGTAAGACCCTTTTCGCAGCAATTTAGTGACAGTGACTCTCGACAGCGGTCTAAAGTTTTGACCATTACAAGTGTCTCATTTTTGTCGCTTTCGTTATTTGATTCAGAAATGTCTTTTACTATTTCTATTAATTTAAGTGTTCTAGCGTTTGGTGGAGGCATTATTTCAACTGAAACAATTAAGACAATAGTAACTCATGATATTCACGGTGTTTGTGGCTAAATTGCAACGTTAAGAACTAAAATGTCATTTCTGATACTTTATAATTTGTGCGGTTCCTACTTCATTAAATAACATAATATCGTCACTTCACGAAAAAAAAACAGTAAAAATAAAAAAAATAAACGTTTTTTGTCATTGCATTCAATGGAAAAAGACGTGAAGTAAAACGTGACGATACATTTTTCTCAAGAAAATACATATAATTTATCTTTTTAAACATCAGGGTGTCACTAATCATAAAAGGACACTTTAGCTCGATTAAACTAAACAAAGTAAATGTAAAAAAGTATTCTAACTAAAAAGTGTCAGTATTCGTCTACACAATAGACTTGCGCAAAGTGTGTCCTTAGAGGGAGTTGTTATATCCCATATCTTTGCTCACCGGGACACACTATATCTGTATCATATCTGGCTCACCACTTGTATCCTAGCTCATACGACATACAATCAAGTGAATGTGTTTGGATACAAGAGCCGTAAGACACAAGTGGTGAGTGAGTCTAGTTTATCTGTTTCCTACTTTATCCAGCTGACGCGCTCTTTTTTATACTATCAGTCTATTCCAATAAGAGGAGTTCAAACCAGAATCAAAATGTATATGTATTAATTAACTTTTGACACTTTATATAGGTTTTCTCATTAATTAAGTGAACTGTAAGTTCTTTATGAGAAATAAATATCTTTGAACCCAATTAAAACGTGACAAGCATTTATGATTATCGTCTTTACCGTTCATCTTTTTAGTATGAGTACTGCGACCAAATGCCCGATGTTGACCGAACAAGCCATCCGTACCAATAGCGATCAAAAAGATCACCAAGTCAATACATTTGTATGAGTCTGGTGACCCCTTTCTCGTCTCTCGTTTATTACGAGAGATGCGGCCGAACGCATCCGATTTCAGCCGATCTCGGTCTCGCTCTCGCGCACTGTGTGTGAGCTGGATAAAGTAGCAGGAGCTAGATGTCTACCGTACTGAGTTGAGAGTATGTGTGAAGGAGCCAGATATAGTTGACATCTCTGGGATATGACTGGGACACACTTGATGGCGAGGGAGATGTGTGTCCTATCATATCTGGCTCCTGAGTTACCCAAGGCTACTACACAAACTCTATAAACTTTGAAGAAGTATTGACACTAAACCAAAAATTACGATACGCTTTAGGCAAAACTTGTTAAACTTTAAAGAAATAATGTCACTAAATAGAAAACGACGTTATGAATTTTGTAAAAATATATCAAACTGGTAATTCAAAACGTCCCTAAGATGAAAATGTCACTACAATTATAAATTAAGTCCTAAATTTAACAAAAAATAAAAAAAAAACACTGACTGTAAATAAAAAAATACAATGTTTCATTAAACAAAAAAACAAACTTACCGAAATCCGTTAATGCATAACGTCCTTAAACAAAAGATGACAGTCTTTTTCTTAGAGTAGTATACGGTTATGTGTTGCTTCGGCGCTGTTTTCGTCACTAATAAAATAATGTCTCTCTTTCACACTACGGTCGCGTAAAGTACCTCCAATATGCATACTGACATTACCGACACTGTGGTGTAAAAATGAACTAGAGCCACAGGTGTTTTTACAATCTGTGCTTCGCAAAAAAAAACTGCAGATGGCGTTACTAACTCAAAATTGCCTTATTTCGTTTAATGACGTTATGATTATCAAGGATGTGCTAGGCATGCGTCCAAAAATATATCTCACTAAGTACTTTATTATGAGTAAGTTAAAGGTGAGGGCGTTAAGCTTCGCAAGGCACGTTAAGCTGTTGGTGCCGGCTGCCGTCGATAGATGGCAGTCGTTGAGCCAAGTCAGAGGCCTTAGGGCGGCTTGACAACTTCTGACAGTAGACGAGCCACTAGTCTACAAGCCTCCACCGATCCGGACTTGGCCCCCGTGGTGGAGTATGGCCTATACCTTCCTCAGGGAAGAGACCCGTGCCCCTCGGTGGGGACATAATGGGTTGATGATGATGATGATGATGA
Source organism: Yponomeuta evonymella (assembly GCA_963969515.1). Taxonomy (NCBI): domain Eukaryota; kingdom Metazoa; phylum Arthropoda; class Insecta; order Lepidoptera; family Yponomeutidae; genus Yponomeuta; species Yponomeuta evonymella. Next base: position 19,606,138 of record OZ018346.1, on the reverse strand, counting down.
TGATGAGGGCGTGTATTGAATAATTTATGAAGAGTGCACGAATTTGTGTACAGTAATAATTTGTGAGAAAAGTTATGGTAACTAAATTAAAACTATATAAATGTTCATGTGAATATGAATCTTGAATGGATTACATAACATAACATAGTCCCATTTATAAAAACCCGACTCCCCCAAAACAGTCCCGAGACGGCGTCAAAGCTGGCTTATAAGATGCCAACCCTAACTCCGCCCCATGAGTGCGCCAGCGACGTCGACCTTGCACAACCGTAGGTTATATATTTTGCAGAAAAATACCCATAATGTAATTTTGGTTACTATCCCTGTTTCTCCGTCGCCAAAAAACTGCCAATGAACAGCTGTCACTAGGCCAAAAGACATACGAAAAAAGAAACAACGTGCAGACTTCTGGTGTACGAGAAACCGGGGGCAAGTCAGTGATATTCTAGGTACATTTGGTGGAATCCTTATAAGAAGATAGGTTTTTATTGATAAGACTATGTTAGTGCTTTTTGCAACACTGCTTATCATAGCACTCATCTGAAGGCTACGGCTAATTTGGCTGGCCGAGCCTTGAACCAGTTTGTCTTCTAATTAGGAATATGTTTTTTTTTTTTACAAACGACGCCTGCCGTTCATGGCAATTATAGCCGTATCTACAGATAAGACTTTTTTTGTTATACATATTTATTCTATGGAGGGGGGTTCGGAATGCCGCGTTTGTCCGTGAAACAGGTAAATGGAACAAAGGTGGATCACGTCCGCGCTTTATAAGGAGCATAGAAATTAATTTTCTCAAGCAATTCAGTGTTGTCAGGATTGGCCATGGGTATATTAGTAGAAGTACATACATATTATCAAATAAAACATTGGTGTACTTATTAGTGAAGTACACATTATTAAGTATAACAAGTTTTCTGTATGTAGTTACTCAAGTTCTGTCATCGACTAAACCAGACTGTATTGTCTACTATTTCTTTCTGCAGAAATAACCAACATATTAACTCTTCTCGGTTTCACACTAACGCTGATAAAATAGACAGATCCTAAAAGTTTCGCCATCCTACTTCCTTTGCCCCGAAACAGGAATTCCTAAATCTGTAATGATATTCAATCTATTCACAAGACATTGATATGTATATTAACATTCTTTAAATCAACATTCTCTAAATTTCCATTCATTACCAATATTTCGCGGCGGCTATTGGCTGGATGATCTCGACGAATTCTTGTCGGTCAGAGGTGGCAAATGACCGAAAATCTTCAAAAAGGGGGAGGACTATGCTCTGCAGTAGGACACCCATGTTGTGGAGGCTACATAAAAAACCGGCCAAGTGTCCGTGTCCAAATGTCCAAAACCGTGTCGGGCCACGCGCAATGTAGGGTTCCGTAGAAAGAGGGTTTTTTTATCTGCTTTACACAACTAACACCTTCAGCAAAGTAATTTTCAATAGATTTTGTACGAAATTTTACTTTTATAAGTTTGTTGACGACGCCTACACCCACAATATTTTTTAACGACCAATCCAACGATACCCCACATGATGGGGTAGACGAGAAAAATAAATCATCTCCACTTTTCATGTTAGGGGAGGTAAAGTAAAAAAAAATTCCCACATTTTATTCTTTAACTTTATCGGCGTAATAAATATGTATACACATACTAAATTACAGCTTTCTAGTACCACCGGTCTTTGCGCTAGGCCGCGGACGGACGGACAGACAGACAGACAGACAGACAGACGGACGGACATGGCGAAACTATAAGGGTTCCTTGTCGGACTACGGAACCCAAAAAATCGACTGATCCCTCCTATGTGTTACGGGATCAAAACAGTCTTTGGTCTGCACATACGTCACTTACAATTTCTGCAAATCTCCGACTCTTGCTAAGCTAAGAATAGCACTTCTAATCGACAAGAAATTGTGATAAGTGTTTCAATTTCACAATTACGAAATAAATCACTGTCTCAATTTGCGATAGGCTATCCTCTAAGCTTGGCTAAGAAGATAAGAAGCCCAAATTGATGGTTTTTCTACTTTCGATAAAAGCCGATAAAGCCAGGTAGGCTTGTGTCTGTTTCTTAAATTCCACGTGGGTTTATTGAATTGAATTGAATATTGCTTTATTGAATTGAATTGAATATTATTGCCCTAAAAAAATAATTTTGTAAAAAGGCGCTCTTAATACTAGTATTTTCTTCCAGCTAAGCTACGTTGATGTAGGGAGTCGATGCGGTAGTGGCAGAGAAAATTATGGGAGTAATACAAAAATAAATACATAGTGTGGTTGCAATTCACAAAATTTATTCGTGCAAAAGTCATTTTATAAGTTAACCAAGTCGGCTTTAACATAAAAGTACTAAATTAATGTAAATTCACTGACTGACAGATGTTTTCATTACATTTATTACGCATCGAATTTGCTACATCTAGACACAGGCATATCTCTCCAACGCTCAACATTTCAGACCCTATATTACGCGCAACAAATCATGAATGATTCCAATCGTGTAACTGTCAAAATCTATACAAATTGCTCTCGCAAACGTCAGGATTCCGACAGGATTTGGTGTGCGCAATTAGGCCCCTAACAACGGCTCTTCATCCCTCCTCATCCCGGCATAGCCATAGGCTATTAAACACTTTGCCTCTGTAATACATACAAACATAAACTTACGCCTGTATCCCAGAGGGGTAGGCAGAGACCAGGAACTGCCACTTGCCACGATCCTGACAGATCACTTTCGCTTCCCTAAACATTCATCAGTCGTTACATGCACGCACGCCGGTTTCGTTCGGGTACTTTTTATCTCTGTGATATTTTTATTTTAATTCTGTTTTTAAGTAATACTTTTATTATGATTATCAGTAATAATCTTGGCGGGGACACCAAATACTAGTTATAACGGAGCTTTGGACGACCCACTGTAGGGCATAGGCCTTTTGTCAGAGAAAGAGAGTGGGCTTAGTCACCGCGCGTGCCCACCGGCTACCGCGTACCTCAGATACTAATTATTTAAATTAATGGTATAACATTATTTAGCATGTGTCGGTGTGGATGTTGTTCAAATATTGCTTGATGTAATTTTGGCTTAAAAAAAAAGATTATTTGTTTTTAATTAATGTTCACTTTTACAATTACGTCTATTAATTATGTATAGTCACGGAAGTTTGGAAAACTTCCACACAATTACTTGTCCTGGTCCCAAACTAGGATACCCTGTGCTATGGTACCAAGCAAGGACATCACAAACATGGAAATACACTCAGAATGAGGCCTTTTGTATAAATGTTTAGCGCCCCGCAGTGGAAATCGACCTCCGGCATGGTAATCAGACGTGATACCGTTACACCAGCGAGACAGTCGGTCGACAGCGAGGTTTTACGATCAGCTCCTATATTACGCGCAACAAATTCTGAATTCCAATCGTCAAATTCCATACTAATTGCTATCGCAAACGACAGGATTCTAACAGTATTTGGTGCATTGAATTGTTCCTCATCGCATCAAGTCCCCTCGGCTGTCGGTTGTGTTGTTGCGTGGCTTACCAAAGATTTTCTGCTCTGTTTCAGGCAAGCCTGGCATGCTGGACTTCAAGGGCAAGGCAAAATGGGAGGCGTGGAACAAGAAGGCTGGAACCTCCAAGGAGGACGCACAGAAGGCTTACATCGCCAAAGTCGAAAGCCTCATCGCCTCCATTGGCCTGCAATAAAGCGCATTTTGCCTTGAATCACCAGAAGGTTCAAGGCTGTGATCGCAATAAAGAATTAAGGTTGCTTTCCAAAAGAAATGTTAATTCTTTTTTTCTCTCGGTTTAGGTATTTATAGTTTAATTGTAGTCTCTCTTGGGCTTAAGTGAATAACATCACAATTAACATAATAAGTAAAGTTATATAGGTGAAACGTCACATCACATTATTGCTGTAATTTTTCAAGCGAGTCCACACAATCGGTGGTGCTGTCGTGTCTTGTAAGGGATATAAATTATATTTGTTATTTTTGTTTGTTATAACTTTTTTTACATTGTGCATTGCATGAATATACTGGCGGTTGTAAAATGATCCTTTATTTCGTTTCTATTCTTATAGAATGTGAACGTGAATACAATTTATTAGCGAACTTGATTATGTACATTTATTAGATTATTAAGTTAAATATCTTTATTATAACAACAAGACACATCAATCACACATATAAATAAATAACCTAATAAATGTGTTACCGTTCGTGTTCTAGTCTCATGGATTACCCGTAGGTTTTTACCTATTATGTGCCATTGGTCGTATTGCTCTTTGCCCAGGGGCGTTGCTACGTAAGTTTAACCTACTCCGAACTGTCAGATACGTTCATATTTTGACACTTTGGAGTCGTCAAAATGGTTAACCCGATAGAGTGGACAATGACGTGATAATAGAATATCTGGTCCATATATACCGTCTAAACCCGTTGATTAAACAATAATGAAGGCCAAATCGTCCTTGACCTTTGTAAGCATGTGGGTGCCCGGATTATACGCTTGGCGTGTATGTAGATAGCAAACGCGGTTCGCCATTGAACCTCGTCGGCCTCAGTTCGCCATCGGACCTCCTTGGTCTAGGTTTGATGGCGTATGTATTCTTTAAAGTAGAGTGGTAGCTTTTTGCGAAGGGGTTTTCATAAAGAAATGAAATAGCATAAAGAATCGTAAAAAAACATTTACTCATCAAAAGACACTATCAAATAAGAAGTGCGCAATGGATAAATCACCTACCTACTTCTTAAAATAAATGTAATATTCTTCTTTTCTCACGATTAAAGGTCTATCCACGTTACAACGGGCCGGCGACCTGCGGGCGCATCGATACGAACTAAAATAGACCTTAAATATGTATTCTTTAAGGACTATAATACTAGCGCAAAATAAGCTTTTCACTTGTATTGTAGTCTTTAACTCCGTAAGTCTTCTTCTTCGGTCCGTGTACGCTAGGGCTTGTCTGGTCAGGCGTCTCTTGTCCCGGCGAAGTGTAATTCTTATGAACTATTTTAGATTGTACCGTGGCGTCCGCGTTCGCACATCGTCGGTCCCTTGTAAAGTGGTTAGACCTTATTTCAAAGTGTCCTAATTCAAGTAGCCAATGATGCCGCAGGCCACGGCGGGCCCAGACGTGCCAGTCAGAGCGCTGTCCTCCGTCCCTGCCCGTCCGTAGTCGTCCTCCCCCTTCGTGACGGCTAGGGACCGCCCCACTATGGACCGGGGCCCAGATAGGGACACTAGGTGGTCGACTATCTTTACCGAAACGGGACCATCTTCTGTCTTGATGTTACCCAGGTCGCCCACGTGGCGGATGTGGTCACGGGGGCCGCCGTGCCGACCCTGGGACAATATAAAACAATCACATTACATAACATAAAGAGTGGTAGCGTAGCGGTAGAACGCCGGCCTCGCGTTCGGGTGGTCGTGGCTTCGAATCCCGGCATGTACCTACCAATGACTTTGTTTTCTAAGTTAGGTACGTACTTTTGTGAAGTTATAGTAGCAATGCCACTCGCTAAAGTGAAGGAAAACTTCGTGAGGAAATCTGAGCGAGGTATACATACGGTAGCGCTTGAAATTGCCAATCCGCGGTGGGCACGCGTGGTGATTAAGCCCGCACTCTTTCTGAGAGATGGCGTATGCCCTGCAGTGGGACGTATATAGGCTACAAAAAAAAATCAAACACGCCTGTATCGCGGAGAGGTAGGCCCTTGTCACTATTCTGACAAACCTCTTTCGCAATAAAATTAGGGATTGATACAGAAATATGACTATAGAAAAACATCTGAGGGTGATGGGGAAGTTCACTGACGAGAGAAACGTTGTAAAGCAAGCGTCGCGACTTAGAGGTATAGAAACTGTGGAGGAGGCCGATACCCACAAAAAGGGTTGCATGTAGCGCCACCGGAGGAGAGATCGAAAGAACGCCGATAGAGCTGTAGGTCCATCAGTTGCCTTGCCTCGAATGCGAACGTTTAGCGTTCAATTCCAGACCTACGTCTTACGTAATTTGTGAATTTGTAGCGCAAGGTCGAATCCACATCGAACTTTACAGGTGTGCACTCTATACAATATGTCATTGGCAGTATACAAGTATATACAGGCAGCATACAATATGTTATAGACTGCAACAAAAGTCACAGTGGACGATGATCTTAACGAACGACACAACACCCACGGACTGGTAGTTTCATAGATTTAGGTGCTAGCTAAGGTTGTGCGAACATTGTATGAAGGAACACTATTCCAACGACGTCGTACAGTTACGGTAATCGTCCCATGTGAAACCGGCCTAACGTGGACCGCGTTGTATAAAACTACAATGCATTGTTTATTATGATAATTCGATTTACCTAGCAGAGTCTTCCTAAATTTGTGGGTTAATCGGCTATGCAGTGTACCTACATCGAAATGTTATAGTAAATCATGAATTGCGGTTCTATGAAATCGGGCCCTGTTGTCGACTGAAGGTTTGTAGAGCTCTAACTTGGTAGAGCTTTAAGAAGCAAAAGTGATTTTGGCCTGAATTATCCTACCTAACCTTCTTCCTAACCTGATCATTAGTGGTCGCACTTTTCGTACTGCCGATGAATCCAGGAAAAGACATAAGAATATCGTGAATAGTAGGTATAGACTAATCAGGGTTATTTAGCTAATGTTTCGTTAGTCTGATGATAATTACTTTATTTTACCCTTTCTACCGGCCAGCACACACTGAAAGATTATAGGTGCATGCAACATTGCTTCCTTAATGCTGACTAGGCACTCTAGCATAGGTAAAGTTCTAAGGCAAATATATTCTCTTTGTTCGGTTAGTCACGCCGATTTAGGAAGTCGGGTTTAGAAGCACGATTGTTTCGATAATATCACTACGAGTGACGTATCAAAAAATTATAGTGAGGAAGCTCCAAGTGGCACGCATTTTAATCGTTTCCTGTAATTGATCTTGGTTGGTCGTTCATCTACATCTCAAAATTGACTTGTTCATGGACGACTAACCTCTCTTTAAAACAAAGGGAAGGTTATTATTTAGAAAAAACGTCATTTCTTCGCATTTTTTTTCGATTTTAGAGATTTTTTATGAAGTCTTTTATATAGGTGAATAGGTATACCGAGGCACTTAATACGTGTAGTGAATCGCCGCGTAGGTCTCCTTTGGAGATCGGATAGCTAGCTGGCAAAGCGGTGGTAGATACGGTTAGTCGTCACCGGTTCAAGTTCTGTTCTACGATAGCATTTGAAATTCTAAAAAGCGAATGCTCAATGGTCAAGGCATTCATAGACCGTCGAAAAAACCGTTTAATTTGTGTTAGGTACCCAAATCATTAGCCCTCATACGACTACTAGGCCAAGTGCCTTGGTGGCACCTACTGCCACTCTTGCCACTCTTGTGACGATCCTCATAGATTTTATAACACTTGAATAGCTCCTGTTACAAAATTGCAGTGCCCTCTCAGGGCTCCAGTTACGGCTCTAGGATCTATTACTATCTTTAAGAACTATTGTAACACATAAACTGAATTTGAATTGGGCAACTGATGTATTATGCTTAAGACGATTTGGGAAAAGATGGTCAACTCAGAGTGCAGTTTGTTTTCGCTGCTTTTCTCTCCGCAAAGACCCGAGGGCAGCGACTAAATTCTTTACGTTAAAATAACTTTTTAATTTCTGATTTCTGGATCTATGCACTCACATAATAAGCAATGAAGTGCGGCCCGATCTCCTTGCAGTCCTCCTTGATAGCCCCGCTCTGGTGGACGTGCAGGCCGTGCAGACCCGGGCTCAGACCGGTCAGGTTCCCCTCGATAGTCACCGGGCCGTTGGGCACGATCTGAGTGAACACCAGCTCGCCGGAGACGCCGGACTGGTCATCCTCGCGCAGGTGGACCACGGCCTGTAGGCCGGGCAGGGAACGCGGGGCCTGGAAGGATGGAAAGAGGTTTTACATAAATAAAAAAATAAATAACTACTAAGTAGCAATAGTGGTTTGGACCACTTGCTAACTGTGAAGGAAATCACCGTGAGGAAACCATAGAGTCTGAGGTGTTCGCATGCCTTAGCGTTTGAAATTGCCTATCCGCGATGATTAAGCCTGTACCCTCTTTTAGAGAAGGCCTGTGCCCTGCAGTGGGACTCATATAAGTAGGCTACAAAAAAAAAGAAACTTCCGCACGGCATAATCACTTGTCCAGCCCTTCTATAACGCAACTGTCCACTCTCATCATCAGCCATTTGAGCCCACTGCAGGACATAAGCCTCCTTCGTGGTTTTCATAATCATGAGGGGTTTTGCCGTAATCGCCACGCTTGGCAGGCGGGTTGGCGATCGCAGTATGCGGTTGGAATCTCAGGAAGACGCTGCTGCCCGTCTCCTGGTACATAATTGATTTCCTCAGTCGCCTTCTACGATATCCACGGAAGGTAATGGAGTGACGCTATTCTTAATCCGGCGCCACACGGAAAGGGTTACCAATTTTGGCGACTCCAAAGTGTCAAAATATGTATGTAGGTATCTGACAGTTCGGAGTAGATTAAATCCTACAACTCCATACAGTGGAGGACTTACGTAATAGCGACCCTGGTCCCAAACTAGAATAACCTGTGCTAAGGTGACCAGGCAAGGGCATTGCAAACATGGAAATACACCCAGGCTGAGACTGTACAAATAAAGTACGATTCCTTTAGTGGGAACCGAACTCATAACTTCTACTTTGATAATATTCTTTTTGTTGCACTAACCCGTGCTGAGGACAATTTTAAAAACCTATTTAGAGGCTAAAAATTCCACCCATGCTGGGACTTGAACCCGCGACCTCTGGCTAACCGTGCCAGCGCACTCCCAACTGAGCTAATGGGCAAGTGCAGGCATCAGTGAAGTTTCGAGCCTCTTTGCAAACTTCTCTGTATTACGTACCGGCAGCCCGTCTTCTACTTTGATAGTCGAGTGTACTAACCTCTAGACCAATCAGACAGTTTTTAGTGCGAAGTTCTTGAATTAGGTCCAATTATTATTCCACGCAGCATAGCGAAACTGGGTTCGGAGCATAGCGACATGCGAGTAATGAACTGTGTTCAATGTTGACGGTGGTGTTGAGGATTAGGCAGAAACAACACGTTCTCCATCATAACACTACATAACACACTACATGCTGTACATGAATTTCATGTTAGATAAGAAATTTTTACTTAGAAATTTTTACTCAGACAGTGGCGACCAAGAACCGGGTGGTGGTCAGTGGGTAGACCGACAGTTCGGTTAAAGGGCCCGTGGATGCAAATGGTGAGAGATTGCGAAAGTAATGGGGAAAAGGCCTATACTCGGCAGTGTGCAGAGGTGAGCTGATGATGATGATGATGATGATCATGATCATCATCATCATGAATCATACTGCAGGTGGATGGTGGTGGTGCTATTACGATGTAGCAAACTGAAGCTTTGTTCCAATAACAAAATACTCAGCTCCAAGTTCAACCTTCATGACGTCTTCTTAATGTAAAAATTTTCAGTAGGAAATATTACGTACCTACCTATTATCACCTATTGTTGCATAGTTGTTTGATAATTTATTATCTGATCTATCATTCGCTGAGTCGTGACGGTGACTCTTATGCACGAGCTATTAAAGGATGAGTATAGATTAAATAAAAGGCACCACCTTCTGTCGCGGAAAGTACATCGTTGAGCTTCTTAGTACTTATGCTGATAAATTGCCAATTATCCGGGATAATAGCACGAAACGTCATTATAAAGGTAGGTGCACTGATTAACTAGGTGTAAACTGACCAACGAGAGATAGGAACACGATAAATGCTAACAATCTCTTACACCTGTGGTACAATGCAAATCAAATAGTACAGTCGCCGGCCGGGCTGCGTTTCATAAAACGTAAACCTGTTTTTTTAATTCGATGCAAAAAAAACATTGTCACTTCCACACGTGCCGGGGTCGTAAACCACCACGACCAATCACATTTGTTGACGTAGGTAGTCTATGTGAACATCAATACAAGTTTATGGATGCCCTTTGTGGCAACTTTGACACACCACAGGATGCACTCTGACGCTCTGACTTCGCCTTGTATAATGTTGTATTTATGTGACTTGTTTTTCCTTTTACTTGTTTATGTTACTTGTTATGCCTTTTTTTCTTGTGATGTGTTAATTTGTCCCAATAAAGAATATATCGCGCGATATCTCGTTCTATACTTAGTTCGACCGCAGTCATGTGTGGACGCGGGTTGCATGTTAGATATTGTATAGAAAAATATATCGCATATATTAACGGCGTTGCCTTTGACGGCTATAAATACGGTTCCAATAAAAACTATGCCGAAAACTATATAAAAAAACTCTATTACCAAAACAAAACTATACAATACAAAATACTTAAAACTATACTTAAAACTTATGAGATCATATTTAGAAGGGAGGGTTCAAAAAGCTGACATAAATAGAACTAAATCATCAGGGTCGGAGGTTAAGATGGGAGTGCCACAGGAATCTATTTTAGGGCCGTTCCTTTTCCTCGCATATGTAAATGATTTGCCGTTCATGGTTCAAAACATGTCAGAGATAGTATTGTTTGCAGATGACACGTCACTTATTTTTAAGATAAAGAGACAAGAAAATGACCTTGCGGATACAAATAATGCTCTCTCTAGGGTACTATATTGGTTTCCTTCTAATAACTTATTATTAAATTAAAAAAAGACAAAATGTATAAAATTCACACTACCAAAGATCAAAATGGTTGACAGCAATGTTATATTGGGGAATGATAAACTAGACCTTGTAGAAGAAACTGTATTTCTGGGTATCACAATTGATGCAAAGCTTCAATGGGGTCCTCATATAGGTAAATTGGCAAATAGGCTCAGTTCTGCAGCATACGCAGTTAAAAGAATCCGGGAACTAAATTATGTCGCAACTGCTAGGCTTGTTTATTTTAGTTACTTCCATAGTATTATGTCCTATGGTATGGTATGGTATGGTATCCTATGGACCTATGGTATACTACTGTGGAGTCGGGCAGCAGACATTGAGACCATCTTTGTCCTGCAGAAGAGAGCGATCAGATTCATATGTAAGCTAGGCAATAGAGATTCGTTAAGAGATTTCTTTAAAGAAACTAACATCCTAACAGTTGCTAGTCAGTATATCTATGAAAATATTATGTACGTTAGGAAAAATATCAGTGACTTTAAAACTGTAGTTAGCCAACACAATGTAAATACTAGAAATAGACAACTTTCGTTCCCAAAATGTAGGCTGGCAAAGGTTAATACATCCTTTATGGAGCATTGTATACGTTTCTACAATAAGATCCCTGAGGATATAATAGGCTTGCCAGAAATGCGGTTCAAAAAAGCTACTATAACATTAAAGATTATATAGATGACAATGATTTCTTGAATTAAAGACTAAGTTTGGAGTTTTTTTGTCCATTTTTTCTCCAAAATTATCTAGATTTTGAAATGGACACCTAGTTTAACTTGTAACGTTCATTAAGTCGCAGTTTCTGTGCTACTTTGAATAAAAAAATTGATTTTTGAAAAAAAATCTCTTTCACATGTAGCATCTACTCATATGGACACTTCGGATATATCGTCCTCATCATCGTCGACGTCACTTTCATACCTGTAATCCACTGTCCACTATCAGGCAAAGGTTTATAACTTTTGCCTGAAAGTCAATTTTTGTTAGAGACGTGATACTACCCTGCCGTAATACAGTTTATACTAGTACGGAGGTTGGTGGATCTTTTCTCACATGTAACTACGAGTATTACTTACAGTCAATCCTACTTACTGTACCATGTAAATGCTGAACAAGTGAAATAAATTTCATTTTATTTCATTTAATTTCATTAATTATGATACGTTCTGAAAGCGTCGTTACTTTCAGGATCGGTATACATTGTATGCCTGGGACAACCAGTTCAGTTAGGTAGGTCCAATTTCGAGAAAGAGGTCACTCGTCGAATCCAAATCGGATGGGCAGTGTCCGGGAAACTAAAACATATTTTCGCGTCCAAAATACATCAGTGTCTAAAGACAAAGGGGCGTAACCAATGTGTGTTGCAAGTGACTTATGGATGTGAGACCTGGTCGCTGACTATGGGCCTCATAAGAAGGCTCAAGGTCACCCAACAAGCTATAGTCAGGAGTCAGGGATGCGGAGAACCGCAGAAGAACCCGAGTTACTAACATAGCTCGAAGAATTGCTCAGTTGAAGTGGCAGTGGGCGAGGCACATAGCTCGGGGAACTGATGGCCGTTGGGGCGGAAAAGTTCTGACCGAGCCAACGTGGACTGGGTGACGCAGCGTGGGCAGGCCCCCTACTAGATGGTCTGACGACCAGGTTACGGTGGCAGGGAGTCGCTGGATGCGGGCGGCACAAGACTGGGAAGCTTGGAAAACCACGTGGAAGGCCTATGTCCTACAGTGGGCGTCAAATGGCAGAGGATGATGATGATACATTGGGACAAAGCCATGGTAAATAGGTGAGCAGAGTACAAAGTCCGGGTAAACAACAGCCAAAATCACGTATATTACCAGACTCAGTTTGAAAAACAAGGAAAAATAAAAAATAAACAACAACCCGACTGTTTGTCATTTTAGACGCGAGGCACACAGATGGGATGTGGGGCGAGGGCGCGGTAAGATGTATCTGATAGAGTCACAGATCAAGAGCGACCGCAGAGCAAGGACTGTGGTCTGTGACTCTATCCCCCAGTTTCTCGTACAATAACACGCTGTTAATCTACTGTTAAGAGCTCGAGAGACGCCCAGCCCCACGTCCCATCTGGGTGTCTCGCGCCTAAAATGACAAGCCAAGATGACGTCATCTCATGAATGTTTCAAACCGATACAGTTATATACGTTTCGGGGGAGATTGCAACGAAAGTGGATGACCTGTTTCTATAATACACGGGCGCCATGTTGCAAACGGCAGTGCCAACTGCAGCCGTCGACAACTCGACACTCGTCGACGGAAGGCGGCTGCAGTTGGCACTGTGTCGTTCGCAACGTATAATTATGTATAATCGTTGGAAGAGCGTAGTGTAATTTTTTTGAGTAAACTACTCGTCTAATAATTTGCTATCTTCTGCGAATTATTCACCGTATTATTAATAATAGGGGTTAAAGTATGAAATTGCCGTTTTATTGCAATAGGTTCTTTGAATTGACATAGAATCTTCATGGTTTGAGGTTTTCGAATGAAACTTTTTTGAAATGGTTTCTATGATGTTCTTTTTTTAAAAAATGTGAAACATTTGAATATCGACTTTCAATTGTTTTTGTTATTCAATTTAGACAAGAAAGATGGATACTGCGAAAATTCGAGTGATTTTTGAATACGAGTTCCGACGCGGAACTAACGCGGCAGAAACAGCCCGCAATATCAATGCTGCGTTTGGAGAGGGGTCTACTAATGAACGCACCGTGCGATTTTGGTTTAAACGCTTTCGTGATGGAAATTTCGACTTAAAGAACGAGCCACGAGGAAGACCGCCCACACAGGTGAATAACGATTAATTAAGAGAGATAGTGGAAGCCGACCCTAGTCAAACTACCCAGGAATTAGCGGCATGGTTTAACGTTACCTTACCCACAATATTGACTCACTTGCGTGAAATCAATAAAATAAAAAAATACGAAAAATGGGTGCCTCATAATCACTCGAATTTTCGCAGTATCCATCTTTCTTGTCTAAATTGAATAACAAAAACAATTGAAAGTCGATATTCAAATGTTTCACATTTTTTAAAAAAAGAACATCATAGAAACCATTTGAAAAAAAGTTTCATTCGAAAACCTCAAACCATGAAGATTCTATGTCAATTCAAACAACCTATTGCAATAAAACGGCAATTTCATACTTTAACCCCTAATACTAAGTTATTGACAATGTGACAAGTTTGAATATAAATGTAAGTATGTGATGGTTTACGCTACACTAACAATTTATTAAATAATGTTCACAGCTGTCAATCGGCCAAACTTGAGAACAAAAAAAGCAACTGATACTTGTTAACAGTAGATTAACATTTTGTTAGTGCTGTGTTTTATTTCAAATAGGGAATTTACTTGCTATTTCCATAGTAAAACGTAGGAAAATACGTCTGTATTTCTTACATTTGTATAAGCACTCTGCACAGTATCGTTATGGTCGACTTTGCAACAACAATGTTATGATTGGCCAGTGAGAAGCCTCTTTTTTACCTAGGTACACTTGAAATTTCATGGATATAAGGGTATCGGGGGCACAGTTAGAGAGCTGGGGCGCCGTTTAAGGCACCACCGTGGCGTTGACTGCCGCTTTGATCTTAGCCAAAGGATCTCTTTTGCGGTGCAACACTGTCAGCGTGTTGGGGTCAGATGTTTTCCAGGGTGCTTCGATCGGTTAGAGGATTAATTTTTATTTATTTGCTTATTACATTAACATTTTTGCTCTTATTTGTTCCGGACGAAACTTTTTTGTGGATTATGGTGGATTATGGAATATGGATTATGGTGCATGTTTTTTTTGTAATTTCTAATTCTCACTATTATTATAATGTAGGTACCTACATTGAATATGAAATAGAAACTTTGGTCCCTAAATAGACACTTAGAGCGGTCTTTTCAATTCTCAGCTTCGAGTCGTGGAAAACCGCGCGGAATTAGTTCAATGTTTGTATTAGTTCAGAGTCAGTGCAAAGCATAACGCGCTGTTGAATGAATAAATTACGGAAATCAACAAACACAAAACGAATAAAAAAATGATGGATTAAACACGTAGAGTATAATGGTAGAGCAAGGATTCAGTTATTAAGTAGTATGCAGGAAGTTGTTTTAATGGTGATTTCAGACTTTGCGAATAAACTCGCATATGGCTAGTTAACTATACAAAATTTTACATGACAACTATATTTCCTCGTTCACTATTAATTTTTTTAACAGTAAAATAGCTTATTTAATTGATGGGTTGTTGGGAGTTAAAGAGAATAAAATGTAGATTATTTAAATTCTTTGTAAACCAACCCACACTCCGTAAAAGTACCTAAGTAGATGGTAGTACTAATACCTAACTATGGATCTAAATAGGAGAAAAAAGAATAAGACTTTTAACAAAACTGTGCGCTACCTATACATGTAAACATTTAGTGAAAACATTTTGTTAGGTTTCTGTACCTATGGGTGTTAATGAAAGTGTTAGTGATAAGCCAAGTTTAAAAAAAAATATTATTTAAGCCATCCAATATAAAAAGTAACAGGATAGATAGTGAGAGTGTGAGAAAAGAGAAGGACGAAAATAGATGATGTAGACATAATATAGATAATTCGCACACTCGCTAACTGTGAAGGAAAACATCGTGATAAAACCTCAGTGTCTGATGTGTTCACGTACCTCAGCGCTCGAAATTGCCAATCCACGATGGGCCTGTGCCGTGCAATGGGATGAATAATAAGGCTACAATAATAATAAATAGGCTACATAAAAAAAAAAAAGTAAATTAAGTATATTGTGTAGTATTCGCTAGGTCTAAACGCACCTTACGCGGATTGATATGTAACATAGACGGTTGAAACATGACATAATTGGAGCTGCTGAGCAAAAAACTGAGCTTACAAAAAATACACGATCTGCGATTAGTATTTATAAATCCTCTAATTGGCGACAAAAACAAAAATATTATTGATCCTTCGTGATGCAAACAGATAGAGACAAATTAACTATTGACTGCCACGTTGCTCTAGTGTTTAACACGCTTTATTACTACACCAGAGGTCGTGGATTCAATTCCCACTGGAGGCCACCATACTTGATTTGTGTATATGGCCTCAGACTGGATTTATTTCCATGTTTGTAATGTCCTTGCCTTGTTATCATAGCACAGGTATCCTACTGTGGGACCAGCTCCACTTGGATATTGTGGGAACATGGAAGCTTTGTCTACGTTTCGTTCGTATTTCATACATAATCTAGTTTAATGTCCAATTTCCTAAAATAAATTCCAATGTTTCCCACTGGAAGAGTTTAAATTGAGCAGTTTGTACTTCATTAAACTAAGTACAAAGCAATAAATACACACTAATCAACACCACAGATCTTAGAAACCAGTGGCACCCTTCGCACCTGCTTGTGATAACGTGACCCGTCATTAAATTAAATCAAATATTTTCATTGCTCGTTAGACTGCGCTTGCGCATGCGGCGCGGCATGCGGCCGCATCACGACCCCGATCCCAGCTGATGTCATCGAACCAAGATGAGGTGTGGAGTCGTGAGTGGCAATGAGGTCTAATTTTAACGCCTATTTTGAAAATTTGGCAGTAGGTATAAATATATCAGTTGGTTTCCAGATTGGATAAGTGGTGGGCTCATCGTTGGTACTTTGGAATCGAAAAAATTGCCAAACGAAAATTAAATGTTAGACGTTGTTAAGGCTTCACTTGTATGGCTTCCCTTGATGTCGGCTTGGTCGATTGGGATTTAGTAGGAAGGTTTGTAGGGAAAAATATGCTCCGAAAAGTCGAGAAAAACTGAAAGTGTATTATTTCTACAGGATTTCACAAGACGATCACAAACGAGTTCATTGAAAACAGTACGATGTCTACTTTTGTTGCCTCGCGTAAAATACACAATTGCTAAAATCCCATCCGAACTGCTTATTATCTACGTACGTTACATATGGCGCAGACTTAGCTTATCTATACGGACCTTGAGGATTGTGGTACATAAGTAGAGGGGTTTCCTTGATGATGACATGGCAGCTCACGCCGTATCATAAGTTGACGCTGACGTGAGACGTCGTGCGGAATCGTAATGGCAACGAGGTCTAGTACATTCGGAAATGTGCTGTAACCAGAGTTCCCATTCGAGATTTGAAATGACCTGACATTTTAGTCACAAAATTAAAATAAAAGTTATGTGTCCTACGCACAGTGCACTTTTACAGGAATAGCGGGCGCAAGGCGGGTGTAGTGCAGGGTTCCGTAGAAGGAGGCGGTTTAGCAGCTTTACAGAACTAACAACTTAATCGAAGTGATTTTCAATGGAATTTATACGAAGTTTTCCTTTTATAAGATGGTCGCCTATTACTTGTTAACTTGTAACGCCTACTTAAGCGTGATAGTTTTCCTTCTAAGTACATTAAATGTGCTACGGCCCTGAAACTTTTCACGTATCTATGATCAACCGTTTAGCCGGGAGAGGGGGGAGCGTACGAACGGAACGGGAGCGGAGCGAGCAAGCGGATCCTTAAATCGAAAAATGGTTTTGCTTAACTTACAATATTTTTAAGCGATCAATCTAACGATCCTACACTATGGTGGCAGCGAGAAAAAATTGCATCCTTAATTTAGATGTAATGGGGGTAAAAAAATTGTTTTTACTATTTTATTGTACCGATTTTGTCAATCAATCAATGCGTGATCAAGAGCTAGGCCGCGGAAGGACAGACAGACTGACTAATAAAAGAATAAAAGAAGAAGAAAAACAATAACAAAATATCGCTGAACATTCATAAAAAAATATTTAGACGAACCTTAGTTCTTAGGTTCTTAAACCTTCTTCTTTTATTGAAGTCTCAAAAAATGATGAAATCCCGAATGTATGTCCGTGCGGAAGCCAAAAAGTCCGGACAAATCCGGACGGATGGTAACGCTTGCTGATGTAACAGGCGTGCTTCTTGGGATTGTGGCGGGTGGAGTGAAGGTAGTGACGGAGTGTCTAGGCGCTGAAGTGTGTAATCGTAAGCTTTTGTTGTCTGTTTACGAGGTCGTTCCTAGTGCTGAAGGCATGCTGAAGGTGATGAAACTAGGTTGCTATGAGCAAGTGAATGTATTATCAAATGACAACTACTTAGGTAGGTCTTAAATTCTGGTTAGTCAACCACTTGGTTACGGTATACGGGCTTATTTATTGCTACATGAACTGATTAAAAGTTGTTATTTTTTAATAATAACTTAACTTCGGAGTTTTGACTCCGAATGCTAAATTTTTTTGACAATTCATTAGATTTGTGCCTACGATTTTAGAAGCAATTTCAAAATAACTGACTAGGAAGGAAAAAAAACGTGAGCTTATATAAGCTTATACTTAGTGGTTACGAAACAATGTCCAAATAAAAAACTCATGCTTGCATCTCAAATTATACCAACTTATCCAATTATCTTTGAATGTGATAGCTCTTTTCTCATAGATAGGTTGGATAGATGGGCTAGGAACATTACTGTGCTAGCATCTCGACACAGACATCGACAGATTAGCCAAGTCATAAAGAAGCAATTAAGTTTTTGTTGCAGGACACCAATGTACAATTAAACTCATCCCGAGATCGCATGTCAATAATAACCCGCGGCGACTAGCGTGTAGTACCACTGTAGCCATGTCACTTTGGTGACCTCCAGTAGTCCAACAATAGTCAAGGAACTTAGCAACCAGAGTTATCATCAGGAGCACTGTTCCGTGACCGAACTGGCTTAGACAGAGGATGTCACGGTGCCAAGGACTCATGACTTGGAGTTTCGTGACAGATCATGCTTAGATGCGGAGTCATCGTTGTTGAGCCTTGGATGTGACAAGAGTTCCGCTCTTTACTTGGTTTACATAACATAAGCAGCCTATATACGTCCCACTTTAGGGCACAGGCTTTCTCTCAGTGAGAGACTATATCACCACGCGTGCCCACCGCGGATTGACGATTTCAAGCACTGAGATATGTGAATAACTCAGACACTCAGGTTTCTTCGCGATGTTTTCCTTCACAGTTAGCGATTGGTACTGCTACTATAACTTCATCAATGTACATAACTTAGAAAAGAAAATCATAGGTACATGCCCGCACTAGGAATCGAACCTGGGTCTCTCGCTTTCGTGTCCAATGTTCTACCCACTAGGCTACCACCGCTCTTAGTTGGTTTGAAGCCTCCCTAAATAGTACAGTCGACCGCACATCAACCTTCACTCGGTTACGTTACGGGTGAATTTACAACTGTCGACGGTACCTTTCTCTGCTTGCACAACTTACCGGTGCCAAATCAATCTGTTTCTGCGTTCTCTCTCCAATCGGGATGTAGCTTGGTCTTCCGAGTTCCTGAAAATATTTATCGTTTAAAAAAGTTGTCAATGAGATTTGAGAGGGACTCATTTAGTTGAGAACTGTCAATATAGGCGTGACAGGTACCAGAGGACATCCACAACAAATAATAACTACACACGGCATCAGACCGGCTGTTTAACGCATCCACCGTACATATGAAGGGTTGATCAGGTGTCAATTATCTCTAGCAAAAACTGATAGATAAGAATAACTGGTATAAGTAATTATGCAACGTAGAAGTAATTTAACGTGTGTCAATGTAAGTGTAATCACCATCATCAGCCATTTGACGCCCACTGCAGGACATAGGCCTACCTCATGGTTTTCATAAACATGAGGGGTTTTGCCATAATCGCCACGCTTGGCAGGTGGGTTGGCGATCGCAGTATGTGGTTGAAATCTCAGGAAGACGCTGCTGCCCGTCTCCTGGTAATTGATTTCCGTAGTCGCCTTCTACGACATCCACGGAAGGAAATGGAGTGACGCTATCTTAATCCGGCGCCACACGGAACTCTTAATCCGGCGCCACACGGGATGTGTCAATATCGGAATGCTACCAAGTTAATGTGTGTTAAAAGTACTCAAAACTGACGAGGGTGCTGCAGTGAATAATCTATCTATCTACCTTAAACGAGCAATTCATGCATAATCTGAATCTCGGAAACGGCTCCAAAAGATTTTCATGAAATTTAGTATGCAGGGGGTTTCAGGGGCGATACATCGATCTTGCTAGGTTTCATTTTTAGAAAACGTCGTTTTATTCATCTTATCAGGCAATGAAAAACTGCTAAAATATCGTTAGAATATGAAGGTAAATTTCGCCACCATCTAAAAGGTTGTAATAGCTCAGGTGGGGCATCGGGCTGTCCCGAAAGCAGAAGACCCCGGTCTAACCTGTCTGCAGTTCGATTATTTTTCCTTTTTTTTCCCTTTTTTTCATCGTATCTAAATATAATTTGAAAAAAAAACACGATTAACAAAAAAAAAATACCACCCAGGTACTGAATATTGATGACGCAAAAGAGATTTGTCAGGATCGTGGTAACCGGCAAAACCCTGATCTCTGGCCACCCCTCCGGGATACAGGCGTTCATTTATATATCTTGACGATGACTAATGTGCCGGGGTAGTAAACCATCACAATGCATCAAATTTGTTGACGTACTCTATGTGGACATCAATTCAAGTTTATTTTTTTAAGGTCGTGACAGACGATGGTTATAAATATATCGCGCGATGTCTTGTTCCATACTAAATCCGACCGTAGACGCGTGTTTATGTTGGATATTGTATGGAAAAATATATCGTCTGTGACGGACGTAAATCTAAGGTTCTAATAAAATCTAATCTAAATCTATAAAAAAACACAAAACAAAAGTACAAAGAACTTTTATTTTTAACAATCATCTCTTTCACACGTTGCAAACGCGGACTCATTGGATATATCGTCCTCATAATCGTCGTCGTCAATTTCATTCTGCAAACGTAAACATTACGTACCTACCTAGGGTTAGGATCGGTATACATTGTAACAATGCCGAGGTAAACAGGTTAACAGAGAACGAAGTCCAGGTAAACAACAGCCAAAATCACGTAACGTATACTTATATAATAAGAATCAGTCCCAAAAACAAGCCAAAATTGTCGAAATTACGTGTAAACAAGAAAGAAACGGAATATTGGAAAATAAATGACGTCTTGATAAATGAGTCAAAACTCGAACCTAAGGTTGTCAACACCCCAGTGTTGCCAATACGTAAAAAACTAATAATCCCATTCTACTTCCAAGTAAAAATTTGGTGTGCTACGATAGTGTTTTCTTAAATACTTTTCTTTTGAATAATTAAATATTTAGATGTGATGTATGATGTAATAAGGTTTTTGGTCACACGAGTCTACTTTATTAAGGTAAAAAAGTACCGAATATAAAGGTACATTTTGTAATGGTAAGGTGGTGTCTGATGTCTTCTTGATGACAGGATGTCAATTTCTAAAAGTTCATAGAACTCAGGCGAGCGCATAAAAACTTAGATAAAATAGACTCGTGATCAACTTTTGGACACGGTTTGTGCACATTGAGTCAACAAACTCAGATTTTTAGCTCATCAGCTGGTAAAGGTGGGCATATACAGAGTTACTTCTAAATGTGTTTAACGACTCTTATTTATAACTTTCGAGATAACAATGTTCGAAAAATCATTGTTCTACATGTCATATTCACGGAAGAATGTCCATTCTTTTGAAAACATAAACATGTATTTGATTATAAAATCGTAATAATTAAAAAATTTTATAAAAAGTTCGAAAGTCGTAGAAACAAAAGTTATTGCATCTAGGAGGTGACCCGGCAAACTTTGTTTTGCCATATTAATTAGCCTACGACCCCTTCTCAGACCTACCAAATATACACAAACATATTAATAAAAATCGGTGAAGCCGTTTCGGAGGAGTTCGATAACAAACGCTGTGACACGAGATTTTTATTTATTAGATGATGGAGACATCTTTTGAAAGAAGTTAATCCAGCTTAAAGTTTTGACAGTAGGTACCTAACATAAGAAATCAACCAATACCCTTTGGGGAACAAATGTAGTAACTAAAAGCCATTTTACGAATTTTACACTAGAATGAAAGAAAAAAGTAATAATTCAAAACGCTTCATAACTTTTTTCTTTTAAATTAAGTAACAGATATACTGAAAATGTCACGGGTTTTATAAATATTCAACTATAAATTCAATAAGTATATATTTGGTACTTTAGGAGTTAGCATGGCTTATGCTACGAACAAACTTAGTGATAAGGTCACTGTAAAATGTTCCTTGAATCTTATCTATCTATCTATCAAACTGGCTGGCTTTTACAGGAAAAATGTACTAAAATAACATTGAAATAATAAGGGTTATTTACGACAAAAATTCAGTTGCATCAGTGTATTTTATAGTAAATTTTGATGAAAAAACTGTGAAACCCGTTAAAAAGTCATGGTAGTAAAAGCAATTTTTTGCGAATTTGAGGAAACGAAATATAAAAATTGAAAGAGCTTCAAAAACTGAGTGAAAATGCATTCAAAGTAAATTTTCACCAAAAATAACTTTTACGACATTTCATCCTCAAAGGGTCGATATTGGTCAGAGAACACTGACTTCCTTTTTTCCTCTGTGCACTGACCAATATTTAAAGTATTGCGTATTTCAGAAATAACTCTGTGTTTAGAGATTGATTTCTTATAAGTCATTGTTATGACATTATAAGCTGGATTATCTTCTTACAAAACACGTCTCCATACTTACCTCCCAGGATAATTAACGAACACTACTGATGAGATAGTTTCGGAAAAGAAGTAACTTGCAAAAAGCGGAATCTTTGAGTTTCAACGCTATGTGTTGGCTTAAAGAATGAACTTTTTGTGTGAATCAGTAAATTAATGTAACACTATACAGAAATTATATTCTCTTTTTGTTGCACTAACCCGTGCTGAGGACAATTATAAAAACCTCAAAAGCTCAGTTAGGAGAGCGCTGACACGGTTAGCCAGAGGTCGCGGGTTCAAGTCCCGGCATGGGTGGAATTTTTAGCTTCTAAATAGGTTTTTACCGTATAGAAAGTTACGAAATTCTCGAAAGTAGAGTATTCTCAACATTTTCGAGCCTTCTCGAAAAGAAGAGGGCTGGGTCTACCATAATTATCACATTTCAAAAAAGGTAATGTTCTGTATTGGTGAGTAGAAACAACTTGTCGAGAATGTAACGGGATTTTGTGACACGCTGTATACTGGGTCATTAATAGGTAAGTAGGAAGTGAAAATAGTAAAATGAATAGCTTCTAGTCAAGCCGCTTTCAGGAGTGCGAAAAACCGGCCAAGTGCGAGTCGGACTCGTTATCTATACCACATTAGAAACAAAGATCGAGAAAAAACGTCAAAAAAACACGTTTTTTGTATGGGTATTTTATTTTAATTTAATAATTTATTTTTAAGGCGAACATAGAACTAAATATTCTGTGAATATTTCAAACGTCTATCTGTGGCCGTTATTAATATTGAGCAAAAAACGGCCGTAGTATTTGTTGCTATAGCGGCAACAGAAATACATCATCTGTGAAAATTTTAACTGCCTAGCTATGACGGTTCATGAGATGCAGCCTGGTGACAGACAGACAGACAGAGGGACAGTGAAGTCTTAGTAATAGGGTCCTGTTTGGTACCCTTCGTATACGGAACCCTAAAAAGCAAAACTTGAACGATTGTCCTGATACGTAGGTAGACATCGAATGTACGTACATACATAAACTCACGTCTGTAACCCAGAGGGGTAGTCAGAGACCAGGGACTGCCACTTGCTACGGTCCTGACAGATCGCTTTCGCTTCCTCAACATTCATTAGTCGTTGCATGCGCGCAAGCTGGTTTCGGGTACTTTTTTATCTTGCCCTTTGCTAATACATCCCCTATTTGCATTGAATCGAATATTGCTGACATGATTGTTAAAGAATTAAAGGAAAAGGCACCGTTATCGTCATTCAGCAATAATAATTGCTGACATAACCTCACAAGCTTCGGCTGGGCGTACAAAATGCCAGGATGGCTTTTGTGGCAATTGACACACAACACAAACTGCTTTTCTTTTTCTGTTTTGTGCTTTTAATAATTGTTTTTGTTTTTTGTTTCTAATTTATAGTAATTTTTGTTTTTTTTTTGCTTTGCGTTTACTTGTGATGTGTCTTGTCGTTACAAAGTTTTCTATTTCTTTTAGAAATACATAAATAATCTCACGCCGTGTAGTACGGAGGGATAGACAGAAAAAATGCACTCTACCAGGTAAGATAAGAAGCTGTCTTATGCGCAGACAGAAGAATTACTTAACTGAACTAAAATTTTTGTATGTTAATAACTAGTTTTACATATAAAGTTCCTATTAGTATCCAAACCTGAGACTAAATCCTAGATGTATTATTATCATTAACTTAGTAATAGCTTACACCTTAAATGTACCACAGGAATAAATGTATATACGTTGAGAGAGCGGGCCTCTCCTAACACAGGTTTTTTAACTTAACAGGAGAGTCCCAACCCCTGTCAAATGAATCCTGTTCATGAAATAAAGAAATTTTGTATTTTTGTATTTGTATTTTTGTAAGATAAGGACCCGGCTAGGAAAAAGTGTACTCACATATAAATAAGGCTCCATGAACACCTCGTAGACGTTGCTCTGGTAGTCTTCGATGGCCGGTAGAGTCTTTATTAGTAAGTTCCTCCCATACCCCGGGATGCCCTGTAGAGTCTTCCCATTCAGCGCTGCCAGCAACCACAGGAACTGTCCCAAAAATACGTGAACTCGGAGATTCATTTTGATAAAACAAAATAAAGTAATTGGCGGTAAAAAAAGTTTAGAAAATAAAAAAAATAAGGGCGCGGTTTCGGTTTTTCAAAAATAGAACGTTGATGGACGCGTCTTGATCGCCGCAGTGTCAGGACGATTTTGATGCGCAGAATCACAGAACTGTTGGTAAGATAGTTTTTGTTAAATTAATAAACAGTTAAGCACAACTACACTGCGACCGGCTTGTCATTACATTACTGCCTCGTGAGATAATACCAAGGCTCTGAGAGCGCATGACGTAAATACACCTTCGATACGCCATTGTTTATTAAAATTAATGTCCAAACAGCCGTTTACCAGCTTTAGAATATACAGGAAATACTTTGTATAATGTGAGTATGATATCGACATTGCATGCAGCTCAAATTAATTATGAATTATGCGCGTACTTATGCTCATTAAAAGTTTGGTCGAGGCCAAATTCTGGCTTCTGATGCAAAGAGGTTAATTTAGTTTACGTATGTCTTTTAGACTGGACCTCTTTTTATCAAAAAATCGTTCCTGAATAAATTAAAAATATAAGTACTTACTATGAGATCCCACCAATCAGAAGTCATAATGGCGTTACGTCACTAAAATCTGACAGGTTTGACGTTCAGAATAATAATTTAGAAAACTTACCAAAAAAAGTGCAAAACAAATTCAGAGAAAACTCTTCGAACGATGGAGTAGTCTGATGGGTATGAACAGAGACTTCATATACAGGTACCAGCTGGACCCTATTTCATAGAACTACAATTCAAGGTTTACTCCGACAATTTGACGTACATTGCATAGCCGATTAATCCACAGATTAACAACTCGGAGGACTCGCTATACGCAATGTACATCGAATTGTCATCATAAACTATGAATATTGTAGTTGTATGAAACGCGTCCCTGGATAAATTTAGCAATAGATAAGGGTAATCCCTTGTAGAGCTTATAACATAACCTAGTCTTAGCGAACTGAAAACTTTAGCAAGAACGCTTCAATGCGTTTTTATCCCGTGTATTTGGCTTCTGAACCCAGTCTACTTCTTGGCCACAGGTTAGTATTTCAGCTATACCTCAACATTAACATAATAGATACATAGTATCAATGAAGTTAATGCACCCTGAAACTTAAATTGAATTTGTGGGTGTACTTACTTAATTAAAGTTAAATGTGCGCTTTTTAAGTTAAGTACTTTTATTTCAACGGTGTGCACGCGTGATAATTAAGCCTATACTCTTTCTGAGAGAAGGTCTGTGCTTTACAGTGGGACGCAAGTAGACTACATAAAAAAAAATTGTTGAAAGTTTTCTTCATTGCGCCTATGTAACTCTACATAGCTTTGTCACTCCTTAATAACTTTGCTATAATTTTATTACGTTGATGGATTAGTGAAATTGTAGCAATACCACCGCTAACAGTGAAATGATGATGTTTATGAGGAATCCTGAGCGCCAGGTGTTCACATACTCAGCGCTTGAAGTTACCAATCCGCGGTAGGCACCCGTGGTGATCAGGGCCGTATTTAACCTATTGGAGGCCCTGGGCACATTACGACAATGGGGCCCCTACAACCTTGACAGAACACTATTTTGTTAGATTAGAACAAGAAAGTGGATAAGCAATGTTTACATGTTTGTGATGTCGTTGTTTCTGGTTCCCACGACACAGGGTATCCTAGTGTGGGGCCAGAAGCAATGTATGTGCCTGTATGTAAATGTATAATTTTAGTACTTTATGTATAATTTATGTACTTTCTCAATAATATATCGGTTATCGTTTTGTGACCTGGCAGAATCAAGGGGGCCCCTATCGATTGCGGGGCCCTGGGCACGTGCTCAGAGTGCCCAGTGGGAAAGAACGGCCTGGTGGTGATTAAGTCCGTACTCTCTGCTTGAGAGAATGCCTGTGCCCTGACCACTTCGGCTCACAATGTTGAATTCTTAAAATGTTGAACTCCTGAGATGTTGAATTCGCAAAATGTTGAATCCTATAGGTCTTAACGGCAGCTGATGCTATGTAACTAATTTTATTGGTATCTTTAGCGGCGTCAACCAGCGCTATCGAGGCCGCGCGCTTTTGGAGACGCAAGGTCTGAAAAGGATGACTGACTGACGCTCTTCACACGAAAGAAATCTGAGCATCTTTTTGTTACCGATCCTGTTCACAATTAAGTCTGCTTAATACCACAAACTATATTAATACCACTAGGCTACAACAGCCGAGGTAGGCTAGTAGGTAGAACATTGGACTCGGAAGCGAGAGACCCAGGTTCGATTCCCAGTGCGGGCATATACTGACTTTGTTTTCTAAGTTATGTACATTTGTGAAGTTATAGTAGCAATATCACTCGCTAACTATGAGGGAAAACATGGTGAGGAAACCTGAGTGTCTGAGCTATTCACATACCTCAGCGCTTGAAATCGCCAATCCGCGGTGGGCACGCGTGGTGATTAAGCCCATACTCTCTCCCTGAGAGAAGGCCTATGCCCTTTACAGTGGGACGTACATAGGCTATTTAATACTACAAAACCTTCCTCTGGCTTGTCACAGAAACGAAGCCTGCCGTAGTACAATATACTTCGCCGGGTACAGCTTTCAGCCGGAACCGAGTCTGTGGGCGCGCGCCAGCAGCACCCTCCATCGCTGGCTGTGGGGCGCGCTCTGCTGCGGCGTGCCCGGCATCCCGTGCTACTTCTGCAACAACTGCTGCGAAAAGGTCAACGATGACATCGCGGTGGATAGAGAACCGCCGAGAATTAACCGTACGTATTCGTTAATCATTCATTGCTGGGCACAATACGATACCTCCAAATCGCGAAGTAAGCGAGCAACAAGTCGGTGGGTTGACGATTTAACAAAAGGTAATTCCCAGCAGGAAGTTTCTTAAGGCAGTATTTGCTACTTCTGCTAACTGCTGCGAGAAGAACGACGATGACGTCACGATGGAGAGAGAGCTGCCGAAAATCACCCGTGCGTACTAATTCGTATCAATGGTGGTCAATGGCCTTCAGGCAGAGGTTAACTTCTCACAACACAGGCCTTCCAACATCTCCAAAACTCGTGGAGTGAGCAACAGGATCATCTTCAATGACCGCTTTTTGCTTAAAGTTGATTGCAGTCACCACCAAACTCAACTCTAACTCTGACACTGTGCCTTTTATTCCAGAGGCAACAGCAACCGCCGAGCGGCTAACGCGGCCCCGCCGACCCCACGCGCCCGGTAGCCGCAAGTCAACCCCCGAGATGCTGACTGCCGTCCGCTGCGCTCTCTCGCAGCTACAAGGCGAGCCAGCGCCGCGGCAGCCGGCCTCGCCCAAGGAGTCCAAGGGGCAGGCGGAGTCCGTCTGAATGCTGAAGGGTTAAGTTAAGAAAAACAGTGTTTTTGTAAAAGAGTTTTTGGAAGCGCCGATACTTTGTTGCCATATTAGCTTAACATGTAGGTTCTCGTTTCTTCTAGTAAAGTAAAACTGTTAAAATAAGGTCGCTGTTGGCTGGAGTCAAGATATTATGGTTAATACACTTTAGCGCAACTTGTGGTACAATAATAATTCCTGAAGCTTTAATAAACTAACCACCAAGCCGCGGTGCATGCGTGGTCACTAAGCCATACTATTTCTCTGAGAGAAGGCCTGTGCCCTGCAGTGGGAGTTTTAGAGTTACACCATCACTCTCTGCTCATGGGATAATGCTATTCGTTAATGTCAGTAGTGTATTACATCGTTATAAAGATCAAAATAATGCGGAGCTCGCTGGTGGCATAAAAAAGTAGAATGTTAACAAAGCTAAACTGTCGTAGCCAACTAACCGTTTTTAGCGATTATAAAGTTTACCCTTTGGGATGTCCAGTAAACAATCTCTAAGTACTGTAGTTTTGATATTGTTTTCATGTTTGTATCGAGATTTATTAAAGGTGTTCAGAGCTAACGCACTCTTTTGTCGCCTTTTTCTATTAAGTAAGAACTTGAAACTTAAGACGACTAACGAAATATAAATTCCACCGCCCGTAGAGAATTTGTAGAGACTATGAAGTTCTAAGCTACGCGAATAGATGGCTCTAACTCTACCATAACTTTAGTTGTATTTTTTACTGCTTTTATAGAAGTGCCTATGAGAACCGGTTTCCCGCGTGCAGACAAGTTGGTTTGATGATATGAAATAATATGTGTGAATGTGTGTAAGCTTTGCCTGCAATGCTCTTGTACCCTGTTGGCATATTGCATGACTTGATGAGTCGTGATTCTGATTGGAAGTAGCAAAGAGGTCGGTATCCATGCCGCTTCACTCAACAAGTGATTAGACCGAAGAAAGATATTGTTTTTCCTAGGTTTAGGTTCTAAATAAACTAAGGGGCAAGGAATACATCTATAATTAAAGAAACAACTATTTGCATCTCGCTCATATAATATTGCCGTGTATAATGTGTAAAGGAGAAGAAAATATTTTTTTTATTTATTCAGATTGGAGAATCATCAGCTTACAAATCTTATAGTTGATTTTGCAATAGGTGACTAAGAGGTAACTATAGATACAACATAATAAAAAATGTATGGACTACCTTATTCAATACCTTTCTTAAATTAACCGCGCTGTATTGTTACATTTCATACTACTCCAGATTGTACTGAACTGCAGAAA
Source organism: Yponomeuta evonymella (assembly GCA_963969515.1). NCBI lineage: Eukaryota > Metazoa > Arthropoda > Insecta > Lepidoptera > Yponomeutidae > Yponomeuta > Yponomeuta evonymella. Next base: position 19,577,042 of record OZ018346.1, on the reverse strand, counting down.
AATTTAAGTCAGACGCCAGAGTTTATCAAAGCCTTTGTAATATTCTACAGCATTATGTTTTTCACACCTGAATATTACCACGAGTCATTGGTATGCAAAGCGTGACACAATTAAAATAACTTCGCGATTGTATATGTACATTGTACAATCACATCGCACGCTTGAATAAGCAAAAATGGTTCACAGTGGCTTATTCTACTAACTGATTTCTATAAAAATATATGAGTAAGTACGTATAAAGTTTCGAAATCATAACAAAAATTAAGAGTAAGTCCTACAGGCGACAGATGATTACCTTGGTATCGGTATCTTGGTATCGATGGAAAGTCGTCAATTACCTTACGTAACTGAGTAGAGTGCACGCATGTAAAGGTTTTTAAGTTATTGAAAGTTTTTAGCTCTTACTGCGGATTCTAAGAAAGTATTTTTGTTAGTGTAGTACCTACCCAAAGAATTTTAAAAATAATGCCAATTTTAAAATAATTGCTCTAACACAATGAATGCTACCTACTTAGCGCTGTAAAAAATATGTAAATAAACCCGTAAGTATTGCATTACAAATAATTAAAACTACAAAATAGGTTCCGTCGCTAGCACTTAATAGACTAAACTAAAAAGATTCGAAATCAAAATGTTTTATTAAAAGTAGCACAGAACCTGCGACTTAATGAAAGTGTCAAGTTAAACTAGGTGTCCTTTTCAAAATTATCTAGATATTTTGGTGAAAAAATGGACAAAAAAAAAAACAACGTTAAAGCTTCAATCCCCAAAGCGCTTTGTAAATTTTCACAAGAGGAAGTACCTAGGTAGCCAAATGTGTTGTTCAATTACACCGAAGTATATCAAGTCTTGATAGTTCATTCATTAATATAGTGCCAAAAGTCTGAAATTCAAATTTCCTCCCCTACTATTTTGAATTGTAATGTACCCCACTTTAATTTCATGCGTATTTCAAGCCGACGGACTTACAAACCAGTTTTAGTTCACACACACAGAAAACCATAGCATCTCCCATAGAGAGCTCTATGAATGGCTTTTTTATTCCCCTTTCTTTGCGATCACGCTACCAGAATCAGGTTCGTTGGCCGAGTCATACCTTGCCCAAGCGCTGGTTTATTGCTCAGTACTGGTCGCAACTACGACGCGAACGTAGCTCTCCGAAAGAAAATAAAATATTTCGAACGCAGCTAGTGCTTTTCCCGCCAATATTCAATTGATTTTTTAATTAATTAATTTATCTTCTTAGCTGACAGTGTTTGTGAATTTTATTTTCGTGAAACGTGCCTGGTTTTCCTGCTGATTTTACTGTAACGGTAAGTTTTCTTTTTCTTACTATTAGTCATCTCATTCACATAGGATTTGTTGTTGCGAGTGATGCCGTCACCATTGTTTATAGTAATTTAACTCTATATTGTGGAGACTCACAGCTTATTAAATGCACTTACCTATTTCCGCACCCGCTACATACCGTGTTGACTTATTCTTAAGACTTATTTGAATCGCGTTTATTCAATTTGTACTTACATTGAAAAACTTAGGAAACATTCTGAATTTTCAATAATGTAAAAGCCTAATGTGAGTAAATTTTAAAAATATACCTTGTATATCTAAAAAATTTTGTAAAACTATGTACCATAGTAAGGCTTAAGTGCTATGAAATTGTATACTAGAGCTATCTATCAACCATACTGTCGATAAAAGAAATCGTATTGTAAACGTTTTAAAAAAAAAGTGGTGGTAGCCTAGTGAGTAGAACATTGTACTCTGAAGCGGGAGACCCAGGTTCGATTCCCAGTGCGGGCATGTACCTATGACTTTTCTTTCTAAGTTATGTACATTTGTGAAGTTATAGTAGCAATACCACTCGCTAACGGTGAAGGAAAACATCGTGAGGAAACCTGGGTGTCTGAGCTGTTCACATACCTCAGCGCTTGAAATCGCCAATCGGCGGTGGGCACGCGTGGTGATTAAGCCCATACTCTCTCTCTGAGAGAAGGCCTGTGCCCTACAGTGGGACGTATATAGGCTGCTTATACTGCTTACGTATATACCGTTAAAGTGTTAAGACTGCAGTTTAGCATGACAATAATGGTTGTAACAGTACCTTCTATGGCTTCTTTGCGCATGCGTGTCGGGTTCAGGATATGCGCCCGAGTGGCTCTGCTGCATTTTGGTTTATCGCTGAACCTTGTTCAATGAACTCGATGGCTACAGGGTTTGGATGAATATTTTCGAGAATCGATATCATTCGAATGTAAGAGAAATAATTCGCAGGTTCTATCACCTCGAAGTGGACCTAGTAGAGTATTGGTAAAATAATTTCTTGAGATTATAGCACAATTTTAGGGATTCCTTGTTTTCCAGCTTTATAATTATTAGGTTAGTTCTTAGGGTTCCGTACCCAAAGGGTAAGTGACCCTATTACTGAGACTCCGCTGTCTGTCTGTTACCAGGCTGTACCTCTTGAACCGTGATAGTTAGACAGTTGACATATTCACAGATGATGTATTTCTGTTGGGGCTATAACAAAAAACACTAAAAACAGAATCAAAAAAAATATTGAGCGGGCCTCCGATACAAAAAACGTGATTTTTTTGCCGTTTTTTGATTGATATTAATAACGGCCACACGTAGACGCTTGAAATATTTAATTGTAGTGTAGATAATGGTACGAAACCCTTCATGCGCGAGTCCGACTCGCACTTTGCCACTATCCATGAACCTGCAACCTCCCAAACCTCTACAATAACTGCAACTACCACAACACATACGTTACGTTTTATACTTTTTATACTTACTTAATTAATATTTACTATCGTTAATTTCGTATGTCGTATATTTAGAAAAAAAAACGGCCAAGTGCGAGTCGGACTCGCGCACCGAAGGTTCTGTACTCGCGCTTGGCCGTTTTCTATTATTTGTCGTTAGAAAATTAAATATGTCCTACAATCACGCCAAGCTTGATGTATGTATGTATTACCGATAGAGCATAAACAAAAAAATACGTTGTTGTATGGAAACCCCCCATTAATTAATAATGATTAATTATTTTTAAAATTTTATTATTTGTTAGGTAATCCGCCGTAATAACACATATTCCGAGAAAATTTCAACGGGCTACAGATAGAGCCCTTTAAAGGTCGGACGGCGGGACAGACAGTGGAGGCAGAGTAATGGTCCTGTTTGCGACCCTTCGGTTACGGAACCCTAAAAACAAACAAACGAAAATCTTAACAAACAATCCCGATTAGACCGCGATTAGATAGAAAAATATTTATCTTTATCTTATGCAAGAGAAGAGAATAGACAAGTAACATTTTTAGCTCTATACAGTGGCTTCAGGTAATTCGGATAAGGTCACGTTATGTTACAAGTCCTACTTAGTATTATAAATCAATAAGCAGAACTCGATGGGAAGTAGGACAAGGCGTGCTGCTTGCAATAGGGAATTATGAGAATATTATTTCAAAGTCACATGTGCACTTTAGATTATTTAACCATGGTTTGATCAATCGATTCAACTGTCGAGGCGATCAACTGTTGGTAATCAATTAAACTTACGCCCCAAAGGGATATTTACATGACTTACCGATAGTGAGAACGTGTAGGCTCTACAACGAAGTTGTGGCCACTAGGTCAGAAGTCGATATCTTCAACGTGCATTTTGCTAAGTTTAAGAGATGCACAGCCGAAATCCTGAATTCATAGGCGCGAGACACACAGGTGGGACGTGGGGCGGGGGCGCGGTAAGATGTATAGAGTCACAGACCAAGAGCAACCGCAGAGCAAGGACTGTGGTCTGTGACTCCATACATATTAACTTGCCCTCGCCCCACGTCCCATCTGTGTGTCTCGCGCCATAGAGTTGTATGGTTTTATCAAAAACGCCTATCCCTACTAATATAGTTTATTAAGATACTCAAAATTACATGTGGCGATGTTGTGTGTGCATGCTTTAAATCAACTTAGTACTTACTTATATCGTATTATTACTTAAATACCGTGTAATGGTTGTGATCTGTTTTGTACACCAAATCAAGGTACATTAAATAATACTCTTTGCACGAAATAAATAAAGTAAAAATAAATAAAATAAAATTTACTGAAGTCTGCGACCCCGGTAGAGTGTGTAAAGCGCGAATTTAATTTATATAATCGTGCGCTAAAAAGCAAAAGAAGTGAGATAAAACTCATAGAAGAAAATTTGTTGTAAAACACAAACTCAGGAATTTCTCGTTTTTGAAATAACCCTTCACGTATATCCAAAAATGAGGATATCTATTCGTCAATCGATACGGACATCGCGAAAAAAGTTCCAGCTATTCCATACATTTTAATGCCGCACTTTTTTACTTAACGAATATCAAATTTCTTAGTTTCTAGAGTTCTAAAATTAATTAATTAACGTGGAGAACAAAAAAACTTCACATTTATTCTCTACAAAAGACATTTTTGACTTAAAAGAGTTAAGAGAGTTTACAACTTAAAGTAATTACGTATGTTGAACACTAGACACGATCGTCCTCTTGGCTAATAAAAAAATGTCCAGTATTAGCACAGTACAAATAAAGAGTGTTAGTACCAATATTTGTGTTACAATGTTTTGTTCTGAAGCTTGGCGGAAGTCTGTGCAGGCATGAACTGGGCCAACAGGCACCGTGCGATAGAGGTTGTCGTGAATCAATTACTATTACGACCTAGCCAGTGATTACGTGAGGACGGAGCCGATAGGCACTCACTAAGTACTTTAGCTTTAGTGCGATCGACAGTACGGCAGTATTTACAAGCGTGTACTCTATTTAGTTACGTTACGGTTGACTTTCAAACAAAAATGTAAAGGTTAATCAGCTCTATATTACGCGTACCAAATCCTGAACAACTGTCAAATGAGTACAGAATTTGACAGTTAGACGATTGGAATCACTCGGGATTTGGTGCGCATAGTTAGGCCCTTGGTGTCAACTGTAGGTACTAATTTTTGTCTACAACTAATTTTAAATAATTATTTCTTTAGTTCTTCAATGTATTGTATATTTTAATTCAAAATTTATGCATGTAAACTTTTCGTTTTCAATGTAATTATTGTAAACTTTTGTTCATTAAATAACTTTTAAAAAAGAAAATCAGGGAAGGAGCGGGGCGACTGTAACGCACGCCCCGGCTTAGTACAGGGCATAGCTGGGCACCGTTAATCAAATAGGTAACTTCGTTAATCGTTAAATCGTTGCATTTCGGAAGATTTAAAGCAAGTTAACGTTAATCGTTAATCCGTTAACATGTGATAAAAGTTGCATTTTTATAACGTTGCGTTACTGATTTACTTATAAAACCGGCCAAGTGCGAGTCAGACTCGCGCACGAAGGGTTCCGTACCATTATCTATGCAACATTAGACAAAAATCGAATTTGAGAACAGCGCCATCTATAGAAACCAACAAGAAGCATTTAACATTGACATTTAACGACATGACATCGGCGCTGTGAAGGTTACATAATATGGCCGCTAGATACCGAGCGCTGTCTTTAGACAAAGTTTGTTGTTTTATTTTATTTTAACTGCCTAGCTATCGCGGTTTATGAGATTCAGCCTGGTGACAGACAAACGGACAGACAGACAGACCGACGGACAGTGAAGTCTTAGTAATAGGGTCCCGTTTAACACCCTTCGGGTACGGAACCCTAAAAACTGGTTTGATTTCTGGGATAAAAGGTTAGGAACAAAAAAGACATGAATAATTGGTGCGTGTAATTTAGTCATCTGGCATAATGTGGATATTCACCTTCATGAAAAATAAAATGTTGAAGTTCACGTCTTAAAGCGAGTCTCGTTTTCTACCCTTTAGTCAAAATATACTTAACAAAAATAAAAACAAAACACTCGTCACTCTTTGCGCCGGTGCTTACTAAAGTAATGATCAAACGAATCATATGAATCTTTCTCACTCACACGCGCCGACAAGACATACATGTACCTGCCTAGTTTCGATTGACTAACGGCCCAAACGTACTTATCAGAACGTTTTTCGTGGCGAGGTGCGGTGCGTACGGTATCTTTTCGCTAAATAGTAGGTACTGGATTAACAGTTAACGGAATTGCGAAAATTTAATGGAAGTTAACGAGTCCGTTAACATTTTGTAAAGTTAACTTAAACGTTAATCTGTTAGTCAAATTGTTAACTCGTTAATTAACGATTAAGGGATTAACGAGTTAATGCCCAGCTGTGGTATAGGGCTCCGACGAAATGTTTGTAATTTGATATAGTAAAATAGTATAAACTAATTTATTATTATTATATTATATGGTTATATGTTATATATTATTATTATATGCCCCCGTGGTGGAGTATGGCCTATACCTTCCTCAGGGAAGAGACCCGTGCCCCTCGGTGGGGACATAATGGGTTGATGATGATGATGATGATGATATTATATTATTATTTTCCTATGAAGCCCCCTCCGCTTTCAACAATCAAGATCTTCTTTTATGAGATCTTTCATTGCACCTTAAGGCTTATTTTAAAATGTATAATTATTTGTTCTACAACAACAACGTCTGCCGCGTTAGTTCCGCGTCGGAACTCGTATTCAAAATCACTCGAATTTTCGCAGTATCGATCTTTCTTGTCTAAATTGAATAACAAAAACAATTGAAAGTCGATATTCAAATGTTTCACATTTTTTAAAAAAAGAACATCATAGAAACCATTTGAAAAAAGTTTCATTCGAAAACCTCAAACCATGAAGATTCTATGTCAATTCAAAGAACCTATTGAAATAAAACGGCAATTTCATACTTTAACCCCTATTACGATCACTTTTCCTGTTCCCAAACTAAGATACCGTGTGCTATGGTAACCAGGCAAGAACATCACATACATGGAAATACATCCAGACTGAGGCCATTTGTACAAATCAAGTAGGTACAATTAAGTGTACATAAAACTATACATTTTTAATTAAATCATAAAAAATAGTCGTTGAAACTCGGAAAAAACTGCGAGACTCGATTCCTGAACTATTTACAATAGTAATATGTTTGTACCTAAAAATTTGAACGGAACCCTCGGTGGGCGAGTTTGACTCGCACTTGTCCGGTTTTTTTTCCCTTGGTGGCGCTAGTATTACTCTATGGAGCCCCTTAAGTACAAAAGTCTTGGTCAGCTAGTTGCAAATCCCTGACTTGAAAGACTTCTTTCCTTAATCTGAATTCTGAATTGCAAATAAATATTACGTGTCATCAAAACGCTAGAATTTTAATTTCACAGGTAAGTGCATTTTAATTTAAATGCAAAATGGCGGTCCACACGCGATGTGTCATAATTATGCTGACGCTGTTGAGTCATGGCACATTTATTGAATTAATTAACAAAGTGCAGACAAGCTGAGGTGACATTCTTCATTTTTCGTGTCATGTCGCATTAAGGCGGATGTTCAACCTTGTAAAGTTTTTTTTTTTTTGGCAGTCACACGTAGGTAACTCTGAGTTGAGTGTATGCTTGTTATGGGTGACTAAGAGCTGACTTGGTGGTCGTCTGTAGGTAGGAATTTACTTATTCTGCGTCGTAATGTAAGGAAAAACTAAATGCGCACTACGCATTCATGTAAACAGTGTTTTTATAAAAACACGATTCAGATAAAAAGTACCCGAAACCGGCGCGCGTACACGCAACGACTAAAGAAATATTCGATACACGACGTTAGATGTATTTCTGCAAAAAATAGAATATGATGCAATTAGTGAATAAAGGACGGCTTTAAGCAAGGGCCATAGATGAGGACCGTAGAGAGTGATTCAAGTGTTAGAATCCCTCGCTTGCGAGTGATTCATGGCCCTCGATAAAAATCCGTTTATTCAGGAGTTGCATACTATACTTTATATTATACATACCATGACTACGAGAAAAAAAAAGGATTTAAGCGAAAATGGACTGAAGAAATAAGGAAGGTTAGATAATAATTAGAATAAAATATATTAAAATGCACATTAAAATTGGAACAATATTATTGTTATTATTAGGATGGTCAACAACTAATGACAGCAAAGAACACAAAACAGTTTTTATTCTTGTTTTTCCTCTGTATTTATGTTACTGTGCCTTTTTTATTGTGATGTGTTAATTTGTCTCAATAAATGTCTTTCTTTCTATTCTAATGCTAAACTCCTTGTTGAAAATATCGACCGATCAAATTTCAAGGAGTTATTTGCACAAGGAGCTTGAATGTCGAGTTGGTCGAGTATTCTTCGCACAAGGAGTTTGTATTGAGTATTTGTTGCGCGAGGAGGTTGCATAGCATTGAGAATATATTGGTGTTCTAAATTCAAACACCAATTAGTGATTAAATGTCCTTTATATTCACTAAACTTTTTAGAGGGGGAATGGTATAAATAGTATTTTGTACCTCAATATCTTCTAAGCCGTAAACTTTGTATTAGTCCCTATGGCAAAAAAAAAATCGTTATGCAAGGAATACGAAGGTTTTGGCCTTCGTTAGTAAATAAACATCACAGAGACTGTTCAAAAGCGGGTACATCTTGGCCTTGGTCTCCCCTCACGATCGGTTAAAGGGGTAATCAGTCGCCAGATGTCCTGGGATTATTAATAATAATTACGCCTTTTTGGGTTCCGTACAGGAAGGTGCCGACGACCTTATAACCTTGAGCTACGCTGTCTGTCCGTCTGCAGGGCTGAGTCTCTTGAACCGCAATAGGTACAATATTCAGGCGCAATTCCCAACACACATAGGAATGATTTAAGAGTCATATTAAAAAAATATATACATGAAATGGTAAATTTAAGGCTACATATATATACACAACAAAGAATTTTCTTTCACATTTGGGGTAATTATGAAATGTTGGGCCATAATATCTTGACTTACTTTCACTTTCTTTCGTGTGGATAGATTAAATAAAAACAAAGTTATTCAAATCATGACTCTTTATTAACCATTTTGTCAATAAATACTGAGAATTTAAACTTAACAGCCTACTGCTAACTTTCTTCATAAAATAGTACCCCAAAATTTTTATTACTTTACATAGATAGATAGATAGAGAACAATTTATTTCACAACGAGGCGAAAGATATTACAAACCGTTTCTTATATCTAAGTAGTGGTACTTTACGATGTATAAGTCAAATAAATAAATAAATTTATATATATATATATATATATATATATATATATATATATATATATATATATATATATACATATATATATATATATCTATATATATATAAATGAATAGTATAGTATATTTATATATATATATATATATATATATAAATATACTATACTATTCACGAGTTAAAGGTCAAAACATTTTTTATAATCAGACGGTCGGCAGCGTTGTCAATTTGAATTCGACTCTATTTCTTTAACATAAGAATAGTCGGTAATCTCAAAAGTAAATATTGATTCATGGTTGACCCCGTAAGCGGTGTGATATTATTATTGTGCATTCACCCACCAGCCAGAGCATACAATATGCAAGCAACAATGTAGGTAGTGTTAGTGCAAGTGCATTGATTATATTATTATTATCTACCAGTTTGACTAGTTCAGCTAAACCAGAGTAAGATGGCCTGTTAGTTTATTTGCTTTAGAATCAAGTGCCATAAGCGCAGATTTGTTAACTCAGATATTTTTGAACGAAATACTTTTACTATATCATGGTATATTTGAAAACGTTTGCGAAAATGTGCGTTTCGCATTAAAAAACAATGATATTGATGATTTAAAAGGTATAATGAATTTTTTTTGTAGATAATCGCTTTTTCCAACGTTAGGATCTAAATTATATTCACAAATCAAAGAGTTACTAAGTAATTTGACATCGAAAAAGGTTTTCATTTACCTTAAACATTTACTTAAGATCTATCGGAGTCTATCCGATATGCGAGGATATGCGTAAACAAGTAGAATGATAATGGGGTTGGTCGGTTCCGACCGTAAAACGCTCTAATCTTCTTCTTCTTGTTTTTATAAATTTTTGTACTATACGGTTTGTTTACGATAAAATAAAGTTAATTTTGTTACAAAATTATTTTTTTGACTTTTTAACACCATTTTTCTACACATATTATAAATTCCCCTTAAAATTTTGTTGACGTATTCAATCATACTTTATAATACTAGCTGACCCGAACAGAATATTTAGTTCTATATTCGCTTTAAAAATAAATAAGGAAATTAAAATAAAATAAATATTTAAGGGGGGCTCCCATACAAGAAACGTGATTTTTTTGCAGTTTTCCTCGATCTTTGTGTCTTATGTTGTATAGATAATGGTACGAAACCCTTCGTGCGCGAGTCTGACTCGCACTTGGCCGGTTTTTTCTATTCTATTCTATTCTGCGTAATAACATACATAACCCCCGGTTGCACGTACGCTAACAATCTGTTAAACTGCTATTAACAACCGTCGGTTAGCCTAAATTACATACAAAGAAACAACAGACAGTACATTAACAAATTTTTCAGTCCGAGGAAAATAGACGTCTGAAAATAAATCTAGTTTGACACTAACCTGAGTATGATGCGCCTGAGTTTGAGCCTTACGCTTCATATTCTTAACTCACTTATAAGCCGCGCTACGTTGATTGGTGGAATGGGGGCTTGATCTGCAAATCGGCGAGGTCTAGTTACGCTGGGCGGTACGGCCGGCATCACGACCGGTTGACCAATTGACTCTAGGTAGGTGCCTCTGGTCGCGCCATTCGCGACCCGACTTTGTGAAGGTGAGACGTGTTTTATTAGTTTATCTTTAAAAATTAAGTATCTATTTATATGGACAGAAAGAGGTTTATTCAACCGCTTTAGTGATCTAGTGGTAAGTCTAGAAATAGATTTGATTACTGCAACCAGTTATTGGTGTGAACGACCTTTTTGGGTGTTTCCATGTTTGTGAGTCCTTCCTTGTCTGGGTCTCCTGGGTCGGTACAGTCGTCGGCACATTAATCTTTACATTTTAGTTGCAAAGACGTCAGTACAGTAAGTGAGTAGTGAGCATGGATTTAAAGGCTGATGTGCGGTTGATGTGATGTGAGTAGTGTATCTTAGTAAAGCGATCTTACCTCAGTATCTTGAAATGGCTTCACAAGTTTCTACTGCTACCGTATGAACGATTATCATGTAGGCGAGTGCCTCGTTGGTCTAGCCGTTAAGGAGTCTAGCTACCAAAACAAATGTCGTGGGTTGGATTCCCAACGGGGGCCGCCGCCGTACATTTGTACAAATGACCTCAGTCTGGGTGTATTTTCATGTTTGTGACGTCCTTGCCTGGTCACCATAGCACAGGGTATCCTAGTTTGGTACCAGACTAGTTTGGCTTTTTTATCTGGAACCTGGCATGCTGCCGTATGTCAAGACAAGATTATACATGCAAGTCATGCTAGTGGCTATTACCACTGGACTTATAAAAGGTAATCGTTTCCCGTAGCCGTCTCCCGTCGTAGAACGAACTTTGAACGAATTGTAGAACTAATAGTGACTATTACGAATAATTATAGGTTAATATAATAAGCGTCCCAAATAGCGTGCGAACATTAATTTCAGGTAATCAGCGAACATGATGAAACAATTGGTACTGGTGGTGGCTACGGCCGCGGTCGTCATGGGACAACATCAACACGTAAGATAACAATATTATTTTTTGTAAGTCAGGGAAAAACAAACATGTAATATTTACAAAGATACTGTATCTGCTATTAGCAGTCTTGATGCCTTATTTGTTAATGACATGTAAAGTACCTATGTCTAACTTACAAAAGCAATACAAAATACATCAACTCATTTTTATATAGCCCATACGGGCTGTACAAGTCCTGTAGTTTTTCTAAGTAGGTAGGTAATTATATTTTTGCCTTAAAGGTCAGTGTTTAACTGCCTTATCAGCTTTAAAATATATTCCTACATAGTATGCAAGTTGATGCCATTAGAATCCAACCTAAATTAAAACAAATTCCATTAAAAAACAAAACACAATCACATTCCAAAATCGAACATCACCTTCCAGACGGGCCTCGAGCTCCGCGCCATCAGCCGCGTTGCCGACCCTCGAGGCGATGTCCAGGGCAACATAACCTTCACGCAGCTACCTGGAGGCAAGGTTCACGTCGAGGGCACCATCCTGGGCCTGGTGCACGGGAAGTACGGCTTCCACGTCCACGAGAAGGGAGACATCACTGGGGGCTGCCTGTCGACCGGTGCACATTTCAACCCTGAACATGTGAGTTGATGGACGTTTTGAGTAATTCGTATTCTTCTTTATTTTGTTTTCTTAGTCTTTGCGTGGTCAGGAGTAGAGATTTTAGGATAAATTTGGTACTGTGATGTGTCAAAGAGTTATTTGTTGTAGATTTTTCTGATTTTTTTCATTATTACGTACCTACGTTGTTATGTCGAAGGATGCGATACTTCCTTGGAACTTGTTTTCAACACTTACACTTGACCTGTCTTAAATGGCGGGTATAAACCTGACTTTTGTCTGCACTTGCTCAAGATAACTCCATACGAAAAAAAATGATATCTATGGGGCAAGCGCAGAAAAAACGCCTACGATGTTAGGCTCGCAGGAACTTATCTTGCCTATCACGCTCATATTTGTTACTAAAATCACGCTCATATTTGTTTACTGATAAATAGTCAGCTAATGTATAATCTGCAATCGAAAACTTAGCTCGGTTTGTGGATTTTGTCTGCAAATCTCAGACCAATGTTCACTTCTCCGACTTCCAGAAAAACCACGGACACCCCAATGATGAGGATCGCCACGTCGGCGACCTTGGCAACATCGAGTTCGACGAGAACCGCATCGGGCGCGTTGACATCGTCGACAGCCAGATCTCCCTCATCGGGGTCCACAGTATCATCGGCAGAGCTGTGGTCCTGCACGAGAGAGCTGACGACTTCGGAAAGACTTCCCACCCCGACTCCAGGAAGACCGGCAACGCCGGCGGAAGAGTGGCCTGCGGCGTGATTGGCATCCTGTAGGGAGATTTCGTTTATTTTTGGAGCCGTTGTACTTGGAGAACTGATCTTTGTCTATACTGTGACTGTTGTATGCAAGGATTTTGCGCTTTCATGAGAACCCAATTGGCTATACATCAGTTTTTTAAGTGCTCGGTTTTAAAGTTGACATTATTGAGTTGAATTTCTGTTATGCAAGATACAAACTCAAGGTTGCAAGCATTCAGCGTTTTATTGACCATTATAGCTTGCCAAACTTTCATTCTAGAAGCAATGTCATTAGGTCAGGTACTCAGAAAATCATTTAAGACTGGTTTAACTACTTCTCTGTTTACAAGAGGCAAACAGGTTCGGTGTCAATGGTTACGCAATGATTGTTATTTGTCTTTACTTTTACGGATCCAGTTGCTAAGTTGTGCAAGCTGACAGTATAGGAATACATTGTATTAAACAACAATAAAATAACGATCATTGGGTTTTGGTATTTATTTCTGAATCTGCGTACAAATAGTGGAGGACACTTCTACACAAATACACTGAAATCATCCGGTTTCAAAAATTCTTTCGCCAATATTTAGAACGGGCTTTCGTGACATCAGAAATGTATTTCAACGTAAAGAATGCACATCCTGTTTCTTGAATGTCAATGCACAATTTAAGCTCCGCACATCGACATTGACCCGCGTGAATTTCAGCCTTAATTGTTATTATCATAATCAATAAGTTAATTAGTTAGTATCATTAGATAATGTGTGTGATTATTGATAATCACTACGCTAATAATTATGTTGTTATATAATGAAAATAATTATTTTTTGGCTTCATTTCACGCGGGCAACGTCACGGGCACAGCTAAAAAAATTTATAACGAGAGAGAGATCACAATATCGTCTCGCAATGTCCTATTAGCATCAACGGGCCAGGAAGTTTCCATAACGACAAGCAAATCGTATGTCGCTACGGTAGTTTCTGGTGATCTACAATTACATAGCGATTATTTGTGAGGCAAAGTGACCAGGAGAGGCAAGAGAGATATAGGGTCGTTAGTCAAGTCAACTACAAGGCTAACAGTTGGATCACGACTGGGGATTAGCTTCAAGGTGCTACGCAATATAAATTTGTTTCGGAGCTCAACTCGCTCTGTTTTGTTACTTATAAGGTAAATCATATTAATAAAGGAAGTCATTTTCATGAGGTAGCAGAATCACAACTCCTGTCAAGGTAGATCTTTGCACAGTCGAAATCAGAATCTCTATTTCCGGCCTTAAAAGTCCATAAGGGTGCATAAGGGCTTTAACCCCTGTAGATTTTAATTTCTAATGGCGGTTTGCGATAGCTTCCGGCCAGCTAACGTCGATCGACTTGGCCTATGCTACGGATCGTTTGTATGATATCCCTGATCTACGATTGCCTAAAGGAGAATAAAATAAGACTGGCAGTGAACTCAGATATCGATTTGCTGTCCACGTTAGTATGTTTTGCTTCGATGGACGTTTATAAATGATCGCAAATGTTTTGTTAACTTTTCTTACATCTATTTTCGTTTTATTTTATCACCCAGAAACTTGATCTACCTATCCGTAGAATATGTATATGTCTGATCGCTATTGGTTATATATTACAATGTCTGTACCAGTCTCATAGCAGCTTCGTTGGTCTAGCGGTATTACTCTAGATTAGCATGGTCCTCAGTCTGGGTGTTTTTCGATCTATGTGATGTACTTATCTGGTTACCAAAGCACAGGGTATCAGAGTCCGCTTTCCGCCCCCTCGTGTGACCCGGCGTGAGACGCGGCGACCAACCTCGCCACCTTCGATTAATTTTTTTAAAAACTTACGTGCTCTGACGAGTAGCTAGGGACAGATCCCGGCAGAGCCCCGCATGCCGAGACAAGGCTTTAAAAAGTAAAAAGATAAAAATGCAAAGATAAAAGGTACCCGAAACCGGCGTGCGTGCGTGCAACGACTAATGAATGTTGGGGAAGCGAAAGTGATCTGTCAGGATCGTGGCAAGTGGCAATTCCTGGTCTCTGCCTACCCCTCTGGGATACAGGCGTGAGTTTATATATGTATGCATGTATAGACGTCTGTGGTATAGACAAAGTAGTTTGAATTGGTGTCCAGCATGCTTAGCTTCCTAAGGGGGCGGCTTAGGGCAGATAGGGCTAGTACGAGGCGGAGACGCCACACATTGTATAAAGTACGTGCCCTCGCCCCGTCTTATCAGTGTGGGCTACGTCCCATCGCTTCAGTACATTTCGTACGAAAGTCAATGGAAGGGATGCCGCATCTTCGCCCTGTCTGTGTCTCACGTCCCATATTAGTTTTACAATCTGTTAATCTGCTGTTGTTTTTATATGCATTTTGGCCATCTGACAGCAATTAACAGTAGATTAATAAAACCCATTTAGGGCTAAAAATTCCACCCATGCCGGGACTTGAACCCGCGACCTCTGGTTGTAAATTACTTAATTAAGTGATGTAAATTACTTCGACCAGATGTCGCTGCCTGTACGTAGTAATGTGGTAGTACAGAGAAGTTGGTAAAGAGGCTCGAAATTTCGCCGATGCCTGCACTTACCGATTAGCTCAGTTGCGAGAGCGCTGGCACGGTTAGCCAGAGGTCGCGTGGGTGGGTGGAATTTTTAGCCTCTAAATAGGTTTTAAAATTGTCCTCAGCACGGGTTAGTGCAACAAAAAGAATAAGATTAATAAATTGTAAGTGTACTAGAAATTGAAGGTAAGTACAGACACCTCAACTCAAAAGACTGACCTTGATGTATCTCTCCTTCGCAGAGACCCAATCTACGGTTGGAAGACCAGCGCCGCTGCCAAGTCTACATTCACCACCGCCATCCTACTGCCGATCGCCGCTGTGGTCCTGCTCTATAAATAAGAAGTTTTGTTCTTTGTATTTACCTTTTATTGTAACACTGTGTTCTTTGAAATCGCTTAGCGGGTTGCCTGGACTTAACAGAGTGTTATTAGACGGGCGTCTCACCGAAAACCACGTTGTGTTCTCTGCATTGTTACGAATATTTCTTCGCGAGGAACCATATCTAAGGAAACAACTTTTTAAGAAATATTTAACATTTTATTACTATAATGAGACACCCCAATTAGAATTTGTGTTTGTCAAGATAAAAAGTACCCGAAACCGGCGTGCGTGCATGCAACGACTAATGAATGTTGAGGGAGCGACAGTGATCTGTCAGGATCGTGGCGAGTGGCAGTCTCTGGTCTGTGCCTACCCCTTTGGGATACAGGCGTGAGTATTTATGTATGTTTGTCAACAAATTTTGTTCTATGAGTGTTTCTCAGGTTTTTATTTTTCTGAATATCAGGGTTAATATAATAATTGTATTACATTGCAATGTTGGTTTCTACTGCAAATCATTGTCCTATATAGATATATATTTTGTCCATTCTATTTAGCACATAAGTTTTTAGCATTCTCTATCAAACTGCGACAATCCGAGCAGAAATACCAATATTTTTTTTTATATTCCAGCAAATACACAAAGTAAAAGGCAAAGGAAGGTTAGAAAAGGGCAAGATAAAGAGAACCCGAAACTGGCGTGCGTGCATGCAACGACTAATGAATGTTGAGGAAGCGTCAGTGATCTGTCAGGATTGTGGCAAGTGGCAGTTTCTGGTCTCTGCCTACCCCTCTGGGATACAGGCGTGAGTTTATGACATATGACATACATGCATTGTATGTATGTATAGACGTCTGTGGTATAGACAAAGTAGTGTGTGTTGGTGTCCAGCATGCTTAGCTTTAGGGTCAAATGTCAGACTTTGAACACCCTGTATATTCTTGTATTGAGCTTGTTAAGAAATCTACATACCTAGCAGTCTGTCCCGTGGTATCCGCAGCAAATTCTACATGCGGATCGCGGATCAATAGCATCCATCCAGATATTGTGGTAGGAAAACTGAATTAAGAAGGTTATTTTGGTGTAGGGTGTATTTGATTGCCTTGATGCTTTTGTCTAGGCTAAGCTACAATACGTCGTTTGTGACCAGAAAATAAGGATAAATTTAGTGATCTGTCAAGTCAAGATCGATGTCCATGTTGATAAATCAACCACTTAGAACGTACTTATGTAAATTGTTTACTTGCTAATCCTTTACACTAAACTAATTAAGTTCGACTCGGAACTTACTTTATAGTCTACTTTAACTTAGTTACGCAATTACATAAAATTATTTAAATGTAGTTACTACTAGTTACTTACATACTTAAACATACGTTTATTTTTGTTTTCAAAATCTATCACTTGTATTAAATGTTTAGTGCGGTGAATCATATTTTTATATGTATTTTGTGAAACAGCATTCAATAAAATCTTTACATTTTCATCGTGTATATTGCCCCTTTTCTAGTGAGTGGGAGATTTACAAATACAAATACAAACATATTTATTTGCCAAAGTGAGATTTACAAAAATAACAAAGAAAACAGGAATATACAAGGTTAATATTAGTAAAAGCAAATGTTTTGACAAATGTCTAGACACAATTTAATTTAGTTTATCCAGTGCACTTACGTTAAACTGTTTTGCGACGACAGTCTGCTCCTACTACATTATTTCGACTGTAGTACCAGTCAAACAAAATGGGGTGAGCGAAGGCATTGTGGGTTCGATTCCCACTGGGGGCCGCCGTGTTTATGTACAAATGGCCTCAGACTGGGTGTATTTCCATATTTGTGATGTCCTTGCCTTGCCGAGGATTATCCTCGTTTGGGACCAGAACAAGTGATTGTGTTGTGTGGAAGTTATTTATTTTCATAGAACTATAATTCATGGTTTACTATGACAATTCGTTATATACTGCATAGCTGATCAATTAACCCACAGATAAAAAATTAGGAAGACTAATAATTGTACTAATACGCTACCTATTGTGCGACGAATATTGTCATAATAAATTGTAGTTTTTAGAAAAACGCTCCAGCATGGGTAATACATTACCAGGAGACGGGCAGCAGCATCTTCCTGAGATTCCAACCGCATACTGCGATCGCCAACCCGCCTGCCAAGCGTGGCGATTATGGCAAAACCCCTCATGATCGTAAAACTATGAGGGAGCTGGCTGTCAAATGGCTGATGTTGATGGGTAATACGACTAGCGTAAGAAGTCGCGACTTTCCAGTACATTAACTGTCAAATTCTGACATTTTTGTGCCACAAAACCCGTGACTCGTGTCATGGTCCTATCTATGCTGGTGTATTTACCCGACTGCGGCGGAGCCCAAAAGGAGGGTAACGTGTTTGGCTCATATGTAGATATATATAAGTATAATATGCCCGTTACTATGTGCCCTCATAACTCCTTAACCGATGGTCAGATTAAGGAAAATAAGATCACAATCGATTCGACGTGTTTGCGCGAGTGTCATAGGCCCTATAAAATCAGCATAAAACCAATAAAAAATAAACACTAAAAAGGCAGACATAGTTATGAAAACCACGAGGGAGGCCTGTGCCCTGCAGTGGGCGTAAAGTGGCTGATGATGATGATGATGATGAAAAAGGCAGAAATAAAAAAAAAACGAATAAAAAATAACCATCAACACGACTGCTGAACATCAACTACTAAGCAGGCGGGACTAACCCAGGTTCCTGGCAATGAGTTACATTAGTGAATAAATCGTATTCACTATTGGGAGAACTTTTTTGTTCGTGTTATTTAATGGTTGTATTTCCTCCTCCTTATTCCCTATAACATCGTTAAAATAATGCCTGATAGTAAAACACCACTATTGTATCATTGTTCAATACATCTATATGTCCATACCTTTAAAAAAAGTGGTTAGTGAGTTTTTGCAGTTAATGACTTCTTGCAATAAGCCGACGAAATATGGGTCCCGTCTGCTTAGTAGTTAATGCTCAGGAGTCGGGTTGTTGGTTATTTTTTACTTTTTTTTTTTTATTTCTGCCTTTTTCCTTTTTAAAGAAAATATTTTTAAATTCTGAAAATGAACGATATAAAAGCTACTAATACTGTTTTTGAAAAGCCTATACAAGTAAATCCCACTGCAGGGCATAGGCCTTCTCTCAATGAGAGGTTATGGGCTTAGTTACCACGCATGCCCACCGCGAAATGTGAACACCTCAGACGCTCAGGTTCCCTCACAATGTTGGGGAGGAAACAACACTGGTTTATCTTAAGACATTGTAAAGTAAATATATTTTAAATTCCGGGAATGAATGTTTTAAAAGCTGTACTGAGTATGTCGAAGAAACGTCACATATACACTACTTTATGAATCATCCATGGGACCACCTGGTATAGTTCACAAGAAAAGTACTATTGCACGAAGAATAGGAATTAAATACTTTCAAACGTATGTAAAGACATAATATCTCCTTGCACTTGGTTTACCTCTATGCTCCTACGAAGAAATAATTATGTTCAGTAACGACGTAATAAAATACCTAAGAGCGTGCGTGAGTGTATTGTCATTTAAAAAACCGGCTGGTTTTCCGTCTTCAACAATATTTTTAAACAACCTATGCAACGATATCCCACACTATCGGATAAACAATAAAAAAAATCACCTCTAATTTACGTGTAGGGGAGGTACCGCAAAAAAGGGTACTATAACCCGATGACTTTAGTCCTTTTTTTCGTTGCGTCTTCTGTGTCCAAGAACCTTGTCTGTGTCCCACTACTGAGCAAAGGCCTCCCACACAGATCTTTCTGTCCTGGGCCACCTCAGAACACTCCGGCATATGTCCGGACTAAATATGCGTATTAACTATGCTTATAGTCGTATAACGAAGAAGCGCCCCAGTTGGCACTGAACATGAAACAAACTTATTAAGGTCACTGTACATACCTGGCAAGGCCAACTGTCATTGTCAACTGGTCGGTCCCGAGGCATCTACGTACTCATAGAACTGCAACGAAACAATAACTGGTGACGCTTGGAAGCTACTTCATTGTGAAGATGATGCTAAACATGGAGCAGTGCAGCAGGGGCTGCGCCAAAGGGCTTCTTTTGGCGCTTAACCTGCTTTGCATTGTAAGTACAAAGGATGAACTAGTAAGGCTTGAGATTTCCGCACTTAGCTGCCATTCCATTTATACAAATGGCCTCAGTCTAGGTATATGTCCATGTTTGTGAAGTCCTTGTCTGGTTACCATAGCACAAGGTATGGTTTGGGACCAGGACAAATGTTTGTTTTGTGTGGATTAGCCTCTTAGTTGGACAATTGTACGTAGCAAGCGCTGAGGTGTGTCTCCTCAGGCACTAGGGTTTCCTTACGATGTTTTCCTTCACGGTTAGCGAGTGGCATTGCTACTATAACTTGACAAATGTGCGTAATGCACGTAACTTAGAAAACAAAGTCATTGGTACATGCCGGGATTCAAACCCATGACCGCTCGAATGTGAGGCAGGCGTTCTACCGCCGCGCTACGAAAGGTCAGAGGTAGAGAACGCCCTGTGAAGAGGTAGTCGGTAGAGGTGTCAGAGGTAGAGAACGCCCTGTGGTTTGGGACCAGGACAAATGTTTGTTTTGTGTGGATTAGCCTCTTAGTTGGACAATTGTACGTAGCAAGCGCTGAGGTGTGTCTCCTCAGGCACTAGGGTTTCCTTACGATGTTTTCCTTCACAGTTAGCGAGTGGCATTGCTACTATAACTTGACAAATGTGCGTAATGCACGTAACTTAGAAAACAAAGTCATTGGTACATGCCGGGATTCAAACCCATGACCGCTCGAATGTGAGGCAGGCGTTCTACCGCCGCGCTACGAAAGGTCAGAGGTAGAGAACGCCCTGTGAAGAGGTAGTCGGTAGAGGTGTCAGAGGTAGAGAACGCCCTGTGGTTTGGGACCAGGACAAATGTTTGTTTTGTGTGGATTAGCCTCTTAGTTGGACAATTGTACGTAGCAAGCGCTGAGGTGTGTCTCCTCAGGCACTAGGGTTTCCTTACGATGTTTTCCTTCACAGTTAGCGAGTGGCATTGCTACTATAACTTGACAAATGTGCGTAATGCACGTAACTTAGAAAACAAAGTCATTGGTACATGCCGGGATTCAAACCCATGACCGCTCGAATGTGAGGCAGGCGTTCTACCGCCGCGCTACGAAAGGTCAGAGGTAGAGAACGCCCTGTGAAGAGGTAGTCGGTAGAGGTGTCAGAGGTAGAGAACGCCCTGTGGTTTGGGACCAGGACAAATGTTTGTTTTGTGTGGATTAGCCTCTTAGTTGGACAATTGTACGTAGCAAGCGCTGAGGTGTGTCTCCTCAGGCACTAGGGTTTCCTTACGATGTTTTCCTTCACAGTTAGCGAGTGGCATTGCTACTATAACTTGACAAATGTGCGTAATGCACGTAACTTAGAAAACAAAGTCATTGGTACATGCCGGGATTCAAACCCATGACCGCTCGAATGTGAGGCCGGCGTTCTACCGCCGCGCTACGAAAGGTCAGAGGTAGAGAACGCCCTTTCCAAAACCCACGTTATTTCTGCATCCTTACGAACATTTTTCCTGCAGGAAATATATGCCCGGGAAATGAAGGTACAAAGTACCACTTTTTTGCATAATTCTTGCTGATATACAAGTTTAGTTACACTTAATTTAGTTCAAAATATAATATACCAAACAGTTATTCCTAAGCCATGCATCCTAACGAAATTTTCAAGTATTCTTTTGACGAATTTGAAATATGTATTCAAAATATCAGCGTAGTAAAGCAGCGTAGCGATGGTTTAAATTCTTCGTGCCATAAGAATGCTAAAAGTTATGCGTCCATAACGTCCATTGCATACTAATTCTTTTGATATTTTAATAAACAAATAAATCATTGAGATTCCAACCAAACTTTGTGTATAAAGTAGTTTGTTTTGGTGTCCAGCTGCATGCTTTCGGGTCGGACGTTGGAGTATTGTAACACCCGACAACATTATTAACAGTCTCAATTTACGACCCTACCGCGGTAAGCTATAGCACTCATTTTCCGCAGCTGATGTCGCTCAGCACCTTCGCCTTCGCTGTGGTGGACGCGCGTATCCTCAAACAGTATGGACAGGAGCAAGCCAGTGGGACCTTCGTTGGTGACGTTATCATCATTGCAGCCAGCTTGATGCTGCTGGCCGTGGCTGTGTTCGGCTGCGTTGGTGCGCTTCGGGAACATGTCAAGATTTTGTACCTGGTAAAGTGCACCACACACGCGCGCTAATCTATGTCGTCGTTATTATTTACGATCATTGGTCTGGGGCCTGTTTCGTAGAACCACAATTCATGGATAACTGTGACAATTCAATGTACATTTCAAACTAGATTACCACAGATTAACATGTTGTCGAGCACTCGGCTGCGCAATGTAGATCGAAGTGTGGTAATAAACTGCGGCCCTGGCTCCATTTCACCCTTTTACCTCAAGGATTGCATAAATAAATAAATAAATAGGTAGTTTGTTTTTTTGAGGTACTGTTTTCTCACAACTCTGCAAATGCAATGAGAACATACAAAATTAAATACCAGAAAGCTACGAAATGAGAACATACAACATTATGCTTTGAGTATAGATCTCTAAAACTTATTTTCTAGGGTTCCTTACCCGAAGGGTGCCAAACGGGACCCTATTACTAAGACTTCACTGTCCGTCCTTCTGTTTGTCTGTCTGTCTGACTGTCACCATGAAGAGTGATAACTAGGCAGTTAAAATTTTCACAGATGACGTATTTCTGATGCCGCTATAGCAACAAGTCCTAAAAACAGAATAAAATAAATATTTAAGGGGGCTCCCATACAACGAACGTTTTTTTCGGCCGTTTTTTGCTCGATATTAATAACGGCAACAGGTAGACGCTTGAAACATTCAGAGAATATTTAGTTCTATATTCGCTTCAAAATGAAATAATAAAATATAAAATAAAATAAATAAATATCTCCATTTCCTTCCGTGGATGTCGTAGAAGGCGATTAAGGAAATCAATTACCAGGAGACGGGCAGCAGCGTCTTCCTGAGATTCCAACCGCATACTGCGATCGCCAACCCGCCTGCTAAGCGTGGCGATTATGGCAAAACCCCTCATGGTTATGAAAACCAAGAAGAAGGCCTATGTCCTGCAGTGGGCGTCGAGTGGCTGATGATGATGACCAGCTCCCATACAACAAACGTGATTTCCGTTTCTTCTCGATCTTTGTGTCTAATGTTGTATAGATAATGGCACGGAACCCGGAACTACCTCAGTATAGGAAAACAAAAACGTATTCAAAACTTCCGTAATTTTATTGTCTATCTAAACCCAGACATAGACCACATTTATCAGAAGTCTTTCTCTTTCATAATCACTAAAAACACTATAGATTGTGCGAGTGAGATAGCATGAGAGTCATAACAGCAGCTTTTGTTGTCCTGCATAATAAATTAGCCATCTTACTCTTATTAGCCTTATTACCCGTTAGCCTTCTCCATTGATTCCAGTACGTCGGTTTCCTCATGATCCTCGTGATCCTGGAGCTGCTGATCGCCATCTTCGTCTCCGTGAAGCGCTACGGGCTGGAGTTCCGCGTCACCGACTGGATCCGCGAGGACTTCTTCAGGAACGTCACTGGAGAGGACCTGCTGGAGCATACGAAGCTCTGGGATGATCTGCAGACCAGCGTTAGTTGATTGAGATTGTGTATACTTCGTAGAAGACGTCCAGCTATTAAGGTGGCGCAAGGAGCGGCTGGGAAACATTCGACGAGACTGACAAGCTACCGGATGGATTGACGTGAAAAAGAAGAGGCCTACGCCCAACAGTGGGCTCTGTATATGGGCTGATTAGATAGAAAGAGCAACTCTCATACAAACGTAGTTTGGTTATTATTTACAAACGATATACTCGTATATACCGGATCGCAACGAAACTTTTGCGTTTAGAGAACACAAATCGAGTTTTGATCGTGCTTACAACTAAGCATATCAGAATAAAAAGTAAATTATACCCTCATAAGACTTTTCATAGAAACTATTCTCAAGGCTATGATTTCTTTTTGATAAGTTGCATTAAGGGCTATGCTCGGAATTTCTCTACGAGATCGAATCAGAAATAATGAGATCCGTAGACGAACGAAAGTCGTCATCATAGCCCAGCGGATTAGTAAGTTGAAGTGGCAGTGGGCGGGGCACATAGCACGCAGAACTGATGGCCGATGGGGCTGAAAAGTTTTCGAATGGAGACCACATATTGGCAAGCGCAGCGTAGGACGACCAGCCACAAGATGCACAGATGACCTCAATGTCATCCAAGTGGCAGGAAGACGCTGGATGCAAGCCGCTTCCAACCGGTCTTTTTGGAAATCCATGGAGGAAGCCTATGTCCAGCAGTGGACTTCTTATGGCTGAATCATGATGATGTTGATGATAGAGTTTAATTCCAGCACGATCAAACCTCGATTTGTGACCTCTAAACATATTGGCAAAGTTTCATTGCGATCCGGTATGTCGTTTGAGCAGCTAGCTCCCTGTCGGCGCATCACTTGGCCACAGTAGTTCCATCATGGAAATAGGCAATGGAACTAATGCGAATAAAGGGCGTATTTGGCAAATAATTGCCGGGTTTTCCGACGAATCATAAGCTCTGATTTTGTAAAACCTGCGATTATACATCGTCGGCAAATTCGCGAGTACGAATAGCCAAGGGATGCGCCAGCGTTATAGAGATTTGGTCAGATGGGGAAGGAGCTCTCTTGACTCCAACCAGGGGCCTGTTTCAGCTAATGTTAAAACTACATTTCATAGTTTATTATGAAAATTCGATGTAGCCGAGTCTTCCTCCTTGTTAATCTGTGAATTAATCAACTTTGCAATGTAACTACATCGGATTGTCACAGTAAACCACGAATAACAGTTCTGTGCAACAGACCCCAAGCGTGGTTTTTCTCAAGTAAAATCGAATAGAAGACATTGGCAATGATACAATATTGAAATAAAAATTGGACATGAGAACGAGAAAACGTTCGTATTTCTATTTTCTAGTGCCGATGTGTTCTAAAGTCAAAGGCATCATCATTGTTTTACATTAATTAAACATCTTGAGCATTGGTAGCCTAGTGGGTAGAACATCGGTCTCGGAAGCGAGAGACCCAGGTTCGATCCCAAGTGCGGGCATGTACCTATGACTTGGTTTTCTAAGTTATGTACATTGTGAAGTTATAGTAGCAATACCACACGCTAACGGTGAAGGAAAACATGGTGAGGGAACCTAAGTGTCTGAGCTATTCACATACCTCAGCGCTTGAAATCGCAAATTCGCGGTGGGCACGCGTGGTGATTAAGCCCATACTCTCTCCTTGAGAGAAGGCCTGTGCCCTAAAGCGGGACGCATATAGGCTGATTATGCTAAACATCTGCGAATATGCGAGTGAAAAGGAATGCCGACGTCATAAGATCCTATGATAGGCGCGGCTATAGCAGCTAGGGAATCACGATCTTGGCAAACCCCGTTGGTTTCAGTCAAAAGTAAAGTTGAGAATATGAAACGATGCGATGTATTGGTTGGTTAATTTGGTTATGTCTGAGATTGAAGACTCGGAAGAAACGGAAAAATATTTCGTTTCTCTCTAAACCTTTTTTCTCCATCTATAAACACTAACAACACCTACTTCGTGAGAGCCACTATCGCTCTATCAAAAGCGTAGGAAGAAGAGATAACTACTGACGTCCACAAACAGTAAAAAACAAGAATGTTTTCTTGGTAAAAAAAAAACTGGTAATGCCCGGTTCCTATATTCAAGAACGACTCGTTTTTCTTACGGATGGTTAAAATGTCTACTTAAGTATTCCTCTTAAAAACGGTTTCGAATAACGTACACTACGATAAATGTATGGTGATAACAATTTGTAAAGTTCCTAAGAATTTTTTAAACATCAACCAGCTATTTAAGTTACGGGACGCTTGTGAAGGATAAGTTACCGATTACCAATAACGATTCGTCAAATATAAGAACCGGACATAAGCCAACTTAACAAGGAGTTACATTGTTGAATTTGGGTCCCCTGCTCAAATACATAACCAGCTCCGTGTTGTCGGTAATATTTTTTCAGTTTTAAATTTTTGTCCTTTTAAAGACTTTTTATTTTTGTTGGATGTACCTAAGCTAATAATCGATTAATATCTTATTTAAGGAGTTAAGGAGAGTTTTAGGCTCTGATGTATTAAGTTTAAGATGATTTGAGAAAAGATGGTCAGAGTGGAGTTTTTTTCTTGTTGCTTTTTTCTCCACTACAAATACGGCCCGAAGGCAGCGGCTAACATAGTACATTGACTGTGTTCTGAGAGATTGACATTCAGCAAACAGAATGTAAATTCTTTACGTTGAAGTAAATTATTGATTTCTGAACATAGAATCGGACTTACATGCATACGAGCCAAACACATTACCCTCCTTTTGGGCTCTGCCACAGTCGTGTAAGCAAACTTCCCCAATCACCTCACTTTCCAGTACGAGTGCTGCGGCCTAAACGGACCCGAGGACTATCCAGCGACACGGCAGCCGATCAGCCTCTCCTGCTGCCCGCGAGCATACCGCGCCAGGGGGCCGTTCGCCCAACAGCAGCTCTACCAGAACTGCCTAGAGTGAGTATAAAACGTACTGATCGCTAGACATGATACGGCAGGAGCAGATCAGCTTGAGCAGGGCAGCAAATCTGGCCCACTCTACAGAGTAAGTATTAAGTAGTTCTGAGGACTACCCGGTACTTCGGCGGACTGGCCGTTCACCTCATCACAATAACTACGGGACTCTCAGCAGAGTACATATACATTCTTCAATAATTTTAAAAGACAGATGTATACCAATGTTTTAAAAACCTATTTAGAGGCTAAAAATTCCACCCATAGCGGGACTTGAACCCGCGACCTCTGGCTAACTGCGCTCTCCCAACTGAGCTAATGGGCAAGTGCAGGCATAGGCGAAATTTCGAGCCTCTTTAGAAACTTCTCTGTATTACGTACAGGCAGCGACATCTGGCCGAAGCAATTTACATCACTTTTAAAATTGTCCTCAGCACGGGTTACTGCAACAAAAAGAGTATATCAATGTTGTTGAAAAAATCGTGTATGAACCAAAAAAGTGCCGAATAATACTTTTAAGTCAGATTTGGTATAGAGTAACTAACCTCACAGATAAACATATATAAATGAAAAGTATCCTATGTCCTTCCCCGGGACTCAAACTATCTCCATACCAAATTTCATCTAAATCCACTAAGCCCCTATTGCGTGATTGAGTAACAAACATCCAAACATCTTCACAAACTTTCACATTTATAATATTAGTAGGATTGTCACTGCAATATAATTTTGAGGTATGTTCCCCATCACTGCATTCATAATTTATTTCCTGCGTCAAAGTCAAGCTCAGCCGGCAATTTGGCAGCATGGAACTAGTTTCGTTACATTTCTTTATTTGCTTTCTTAAGGGTTACTTCTGATACCTCAGAAAACTCTATTATGTTATTAAATCCTAATATAAAGAAAAACACACACACACATCACCGGGCCTCGATGAAGCAATCTAGGTAATGAAACTTTGGCTTTTTTGTTTTCAGAACATCGAGTTACTTCACCGACGGCTGCGAGGAGGAGATCCTGTTTGCCCTGCGGGAGGGGGGCGAGTGCTTTCTGAGCATTGCTGTCATCTGTTTCTGGTTTGAGGTAAGAAACATTTTAATATTTGTGTCTACACGCCAAAGTGTAATTTTCAGAGAGTGTGGAGATTTTCGTCTGCAACGTATTGTTGAAATAAGGCAGAATCTGAAAAGCGTTTCATAACCCTAGTCTAAAACTAGGACCTCGATTCTGTTAGTGGATGTACTATAGTTCAATGGCAAATACATGGTCACATGACGTGTTTTTTCATAACATACCTAAAAGGTTTGATTCGTGTTCGCGGGTAGACAATACAATACAAGCAACAATGAAAACGAAATCGCCGCAGTCATGCAGTTTTCATTGTATGCATGCGTTAAGAGAATTCTAGGGCCGGGTCTAAAGTGTTCCCTCTTGTTTAAAAGATACCCAGGTTCAATGTGTCCGGAAAACTGACGACGGCAAAGCGTTCCACATCTTTGGTATTCTCATCACAAACGAATTCGCGAATCATTTGGGGCAAATACTCGTATGCGGAATATCAGCATGAATTTGCCGTCTGGTTGTCCGTTGAGAAAGGGGACGGAATGGAAGGATTAATGTAGCTTTCCAAAATAGATCTTACCTAACCTGCTGTTGACTGTATCGTAATACAAAAAATGTAGCAATAATAAATACATACATAGACTCATAATAACATCATAAACTTATAATATCGTTGGACAAGGAAAAATTGTAAAAATGTCAGCACTTAACACAAGCAAAAATTGCTTGCTCTTTCAATTGACTTGTTGTAATAGAGTTGATAAGAAAAACCTACGCGAGCCAAACCCTAATTGAGCTTTGCAAGAAGATTCTAAAATGAAATAATTTTAGAATTTGTAGAGCTAACGAAAATGTTATAAAAAGACTCTCTTTCCTATTGCAGGCTGCTGGCATGCTGTTGGCGATGTGGATGGCTAATAACTTGAAGAACGCAGTTATAATTTACAAAAGTACTGTACGATATTAATTTCTGAGCGTTACAGTGAAATAAAGCACTTAAGAACAGAAACATTGTTTATTTCCTACCTAAAATTTAAATGTACCACAAGGTGCTAAGCTTTATATGAAGCAGAATCAATAAATAATAGCGAAGCAATATATATATTGATTTTTTCACCTTAATGCAATATACACATACCAAACCAAAACCTTCCAGTCATACAAATATAGCCCTTAAGTTTATGTAGTCAATGTCACATCTGGAGGTCTACATTGGTGGTCTGTAGTTCATAACAAGGTGAGTGCGGTGGGCGTATAAAAGCGAAGAAAAGCCCTCAGTTGTGCGAAGTGGACATCTGTTTTCCCACGTTCTATATATTGCGTTCTTGGTGCTAGGCGAAGACGGTTAATGCGTTGGATAGGTCAAGAATAAGAAATATTTTTCACTGATTTGATTTACGTTTTGGACTGTAAATAGATGAGAAAAGCATGTATGAGATGTTGGTGTTCGAAAATGAAGTCATGCCCAACTAAACAGTGGGCGTCTTTTGTTTGCTGATGCATCGGTGACAGCCGAAATCCGATCAATAACAAACTCTTAGGAATTCTATGTATTCCTTCTTAGGATCTCTACAACCTTTCGATAAAAGACTCGACTCTGTTATTTTGCATCAACCTTCTGTCCTCACATCATTATCTAACTTTATACTAACGGTAGAGTCAAATGCCACGACCGAAAATAGAACATCCAGTTACGCATACACAGAATGTAACAAAATCCTCATATCTCACCGAGAAGGGCGGTTCTACTCGGCAATTCAAACTACTTTTATTATTGTGACCATATCAAAATAGCTGCTCCTTAACTCATAATTTTTGAAATATTGAAGATTTCCCGAAGTAGTTGTTCGTATTGACATTACAAGTAGAACCCCATATTTTTGGAAATATATTGGGCATTTGGTACACTCTATAACGCGCCTTCCATCACCGTGGCATAGCCTCATCAATAATAATCACAAAAGGGTCGTCAAATGCAGATGGTCGATATTAGTCCAGCTCACTTCCTTTGTCTACGTCCGTTGTACCGGACATATGCTTGCTTCTGCTGAGTGATTTCTTTGTCCAACAACATGAAGCCTCGTAGCATCCGCTGTATGAAGTTCTTCTTGACGCTTTTCAACATCATATGTATTGTAAGTGTTTAATATTTTTTGGTACAGCTTATACTTATTGGTGCGTGCGTAGTAGAAGTTTATTTTTCTCGATCGATATTTTTTGTGTCGACCTTCTTAATTTTCACTCGCTTTGTTTTAAGATACTTTGACTAACAATTATTGTTCCCTTTAGTTCTAGTTATTCTGCATAAAAATTTAAAATTTGTTTTTTAGTTACAACTATTGTTTTGTTCACGAGCATTTGTTATATTTTTTCCCGCTCACTTATAACTTCAACTAACAATACATTGTCAGCTAAGTGACAAAATATGAATATGAATAAATTCTCCACAACATTCGTGAATGGCCTGGAGCGGTCAGGGTCCATAATCTTTTATGCGTGCTAAAGGTAAATGAAAAATAATGTGTCTCTTTCCGAGATTGCCTCACAATAAAATTTGCAAGCAATTGTGTTCAATTGATGACAAGGCCAACTCTTCTTCTTCTTGTTATATTGATAGAAAACGATACAGAATACTTAAATCGCATTGTTATGGCCCGAAACATTAGATACTCGTAGTCATAAGTTCTTCCTGAGTGCAGGTGTCAGAGCACGCTAGGCAATATGTGAGTGGTCATCGTATGTGGATATCGAGCAAAAATTTAGAATTGATTGAAACTGAAATTGAAACACGTTCATTTGAACCACAACTCACATAAAATCTTAAAAATAATAAAATGGGTAACCAGAAACCTCACTCTCGTCCACTTATTTCCAGTCGCCCCTATCAAATTCGTCGGTCGGTTCATCGACTTCGCAATATTAACATGTAACATGTCATCCCTCTTATTGTGATAGAAATCATCGTGATATAACCTGATTGCCTAATGTGTTCTCATAACTGAGCGCTTGAAATTGCCAATTTGCGGTGGCCACGCCGTCTCTGAGAGAAAGCCTCTGTGGGATGTATATAGTCTGCGCTATATATATATATATATATATATATATTATTACAGTGTCATACTGCAAGCTTTTCGGCATGATCCTATATAGGCTGCACCATGACAAAAACAATAACAAATTCTGATAGTGGCGTACGTGATGAATATGTGGTAGCATTATGAAGTATATATACGCTGTATTATAATTGTAACTATGTCGGGATACAGGCGTGAGTTAATGTAATGTCATGTAACGTAATATGACGTAACGTAATGTAATGTAAAGTAATGTCATGCCGCCAGCTGTTCGGCATGATCCTGATGGTGGCGTGCGTGATGAACATGCGTGAGAAGAAGGCGCGACCGGAGCAGTCAGCCGTCTCCCGCGGCGTGCTGGCGTTCTTGCTGTCGTTGGCCTTCTGCCTCGTGGTGACCGCCGTGCTCGGCTGCATCGGCGCCCTCAGGGAGCACGTTCGGATACTTTATGTGGTCAGTTCAAAAGGAAATATTCACCTCCTCAGTCCTGAACTTGAAAGTAACAATGGTTTTCATTTGTTATTTTCAAGGTCAGGACAGAGGAGGTTAGGTTCGTACTTTTGTAAATTCATTTCTTGCTCATCCATCGCGCTCGCCCCTGATAGCACTACAGTTCATTCATACAATTCATTAACCCACAGGTTAATCAGTAGGAAGATAGCATTGCAATGTCATATCGAATTGTCATGGTAAACCACGAATTGCAGTTTTATGAAACTCGCCCCATCGTCATTTTACAATACAAAACCGACATCGCATGAAGATTGGATCTTGAAAAGGCTATTATACCCAATTTTTCTGTAGTAAATATCTTTTGTAAGATAGCGTTAAACAAAACAACAGAAAGTGATAGGGACAATGTATATCGAATTCTCGCATTAAAATATGAATTAGTAGCTTTATGAAACGCGGCTGTTGTAAAATTTCAACAACCGTGTAAAATTTCAACTGTCTAGCTATCATGGTTCAAGAGAATCAGCATGTTGACGGACTGCCAGATAGACAGACAGACAGACGGACAGTGAAGTCTTAGTAATAGGGACTCGTTTGGCACCCTTCAGGTAGGGAACCCTAAAACAGAATAAAATAAAGGAGGGCTCCCATACAACAAACGTTGTCTAAAGACAGCGCTCGCCATCTGGCGAGCAACTATGTAACCTTCACAGCGCACATGTCATGTCGTTAAAATTAAATGTCAATGTTAAACGCTGTGAGAATAGCGCCATCTATAGAACCAACAACACGTACCTAATCTATCTTGTCTCGATCTCTGTCTAATGTTGTATAGATAATGGTACGGAACCCTTCGTGCGCGAGTCCGACTCGTACTTGGCCGGTTTTTATAGTAGGTAAACATTACGATAATCCTAGCTGCCGGGGCAGGTACAGTCGACGGCATAAAGCATTTCATGAGTGCATTCCACACAGTTATGTTTGCGATTTTTTTTTTGTTATTTTATGGCCTGGTTACACGACCTTTGAGCCATTTATGTTTGCGAGCTACTTTGTAACAATGTAAGTGTTCGGTTTGTCTCCACCGACCATTTTACTAACATGATTCCTAAATTAATAAATTGCACACATAAAATTTAATACATGAACTTCAATTAAATATACGACATAGACGATGAACGCTTTGCAAACTAGACACTTATAATGAACAGGTGCAAATTCCCAAGCAATTAACTAGGTACAGGACTAAGTAATAATGGATGGTATGGAATCGATTGCTTTACGAAACTCTTTCTATGATTTTTATACTTTTGAGTTATAAGTAGAAATGGTTAAATTGAAAGTCCTAGGTACTTAGTGACGTCAAAAGTTTAGTAGTCTAAAGTCAAAAGGCTCCTTTTCTTTTACTTCGGTTCCTTTTTAGCGTTCCGCAGTCAACAAGGAACCCTTATAGTTTCGCCACGTCCGTCCGTCTGTCCGTCCGTCTGTCTGTCCGTCTGTCTGTCCGCGGCTTAGCACAGATACGATAATTACTAGTGAGCTGAAATTTGGCACAGATATACATGTTTGTTACGCCGAGAAAACGGAAGTATAAAATGTCGAAAAACAATTTTCTTAGGGTACCTCCCCTACTTCTACCTCCCCTCTTTCTACGGAACCCTACAATGTGCGTGGCCCGACACGCAATTGGCCGGTTTTTTGTTTAATGACTGAGCTAGGTTTATGTTTCGATTCGTGTTGAAGACCACTGCAGCGAGCCACTCGATGACGCAGGCTCGCGATGTTTGGATGAAACCCATTTGGATTTGTCCATGGAGCAACACCTATTGAAGTTACAACATTTTTTAACTTTTTTTTTCTACCAAAACTTTTGTAAGCACTACACATCACTAACTTGAATTTTTGTCGGAAGAGTCCGACCAGGTTTCGTGCTCGCATCGTCGGTTAGCAATACCACTGGCTAATGGTGAAGGAAAACATCGTGAGGAAACCTGAGTGTCTGAGCTATTCACATACCTCAGCGCTTGAAATCGCCAATCCGCGGTGGGCACGCGTGGTGATTAAGCCCAACTCTCTCTCTGAGAGAAGGCCTGTGCCCTACAGTGGGACGTATATACGCTGCTTATGATTGTCGTCTTGTGCTCGTCTCTGACTCCGTTTTTTCAAGTTGCCAGTATTATTAACCACTGCATCCTCTTTTCAGCACGCCTCCTTCTTTATATTCCTGGTCTCTGTGGAGTTCATAGTGGGCGTGGGAGGGGCGGTACTGAGCGCTTGGGTCGGTAGCGGAAGCGAGCTTCGTATGCAGTTTTATAGGAATGCCACCGCGGACGATGAGGTCATGAGACACCATGCTTCCTGGGCCACCTTGCAATCTGAGGTATGTGTAGTACGATCGGTTGGAAACAGGCTGTTTGTAGAATGAAAGGCAGGTTTTGGAATGGAAGGCAGGTAGGTAGTCAGGTAGTAGTAGGCTTTACCAAAAGGACCTAGATTAAGTCTAAGCCCCTGCAGTAGTAAGGAGAAGAATATCTTAGGGCAGTGATGGCGAACCTTTATGGATCTTTTCTAAAGAAGTGTTTGGTGAGAGATTTTTTTTGTAAATGTTGTGTTCTATGTACGTCTTTTATGTGTGCAAAGTATAATGAATACAGAACTATAAAGAAGGCCATTAAAAGGGTTCGTTGCATTTAATAGTGCACTTTGTTACATTCTCGATTGGTGCACTTGCCCAAAATATTTTGTGGGGCCATTGGTTTGCCATTCCTGTCCTACGGTAATTAAGGGATAGCTCTCCCAATTTTTTTTTTGTTTCGGCTGTACGTTGTCGGTCTGTCACGGCACTGTTTTCCCGAGAAACGAAACAATGCAGAAAAGGTGTTTAAAATTTTGAGAAACATTTCCAAACTTCGTCTTCTTTACGGCAGTCCATCAGAAGTGGGATAATTTTCAGACAGCATGTCAAATTTCATATTATGTCACAGTATCTTCGAAAATTCGGGTCTTATTTTTCGCACTTTGCCCTGCAGAACGAGTGCTGCGGCGTAGACGGGCCCCAGGACTACGCCATCCTGCACCGCGACATCCCGGCCTCGTGCTGCGCGCGCGCACACCCGCTGCGCGAGGGGGGTGCGCGCCGCCACCTGCACGCCACCTGCCTCGCCGAGCGGACCTACTACGTGAGGGGCTGTGAGGAGGCTCTGCGACAGAAGAAAGCGTTCAAGGGCAATATTTTTATCACTACTGGAGTTGTGTTCGCTTTGATTGAGGTACGTATGGGCCAACTTACCAAGTTCTTAAGTTTAGTAGTCACTTTGTAACTTAAGTCTAATTGTGTTTTGTTAATGCTCTCAACGTAGCATGCGCATGCGTCAAGATACCCACATTTTATAATACCTTTTAGGGTTATGCGATCTGGGAGTTAAATGAATAAGTCTTGGTACTATTAATTAAATGTATTGTTCGGTATCCGACCGAGAGACGACTAAAGGAGCGGGCCGCGCCGTCGAGCTTCCCGAGGGGCGAGGAAAGTGCTGACAGTGCATACGTTCCTATATCCGTCCCTCCCAAAAACAAAAATTTTACATGAAATTTTCAAAGTTATGTAATCTAATCATAAAGGTAATCAGCACAATAATTTGTACTAGATAATAAACAGAATTACAACAATTTTACCAATAAACATGAATTTATAATTTAAGTTTCATTGTACCTGTTACCAGTAAAACAATACTGAATGTATTCAACTGCGTAGTTAATCCCAAATTCGTTTAATCTTTTAAATAACTGCTCGAGATGACCGTCGTGTTCTTCCTCTGAGAGAGAAGCAACAAGTATGTCGTCTAAATAACAGAAAACAAAATCTAAACCGATTAAAACTGTGTCATTCATAAATCTCTGGAAAGTTTGGCAAGCATTCCGGAGTCCAAAATTCATCCGGGTATACTCAAATAAACCAAACGGTGTGGTTATAGCCGTTTTCTCTACATCGTCGGGGTTAATCATGATGTTATGATAAGCTCTGCGAATATCTACATTAGAAAATATTGACTTACCTGCTAGCAGATAGGTGAAGTCGTGGACCCTTGGCAGTGGATATCGGTCCGGCTTTGTTATCGCGTTCAAGGCTCTGTAATCACCACAGGGACGTATTTGTCCGTCTTTTTTATTTACAATATGTAAACAACTTGACCAATTTGATTTAGAAGGTCTACAAATACCCATATCTACCATATCCTGGAATTCTTTTTTAGCTTGTTCATACCTACCAGGAGGCAATGGTCTTGTCCGCTGATGGACAGGCGGACCTGTAGTCTCTATGTGATGGTAAGTCGAATGCTTAGGTGCCTCAATAAATGACAATGGCCTTAACAGATTCGGGTACTTTTGCAATAAATCATACGCCTTAATATCCGTACTGAGTGTAGTAATTGATGAGTCAGAGTGGTTCATGATCGTACCAATTACATTTACATTTGTCAATTCGTCAATTAATTTCTTACCATGCAAATCGACAAGCAATCTAAAATTGCGCAAAAAATCAGCACCTATGATAGGCTGTTTAACATCACACACAATAAATGTCCATTTAAAATTACGTCTTAAATTTAAGTTTAACGTTAAATTAATATAACCATACGTTTTAATTTCCGTATTATTCGCGGCATACAACTTGAAGTGTTTAAGCGGCTGTAATGAGTCTTTAAAATATTTGAAATTTTTCGGCACTACACTTACATTTGCACCAGTGTCAATCATAAACTGAAATCCTGAGTTCCTGTCTGTTACATTAAGGCGATAATTATTTACCGTTGTGCAGGGTTCCGCCGAAAACGTCTGCACTGCATCTAGTTTCCCGCTGGTGGTTGTCCTTTCCAGTTGCACGGCTGGTTACACTTATTTGCCTTCGCCTTGTAGCGGAAGTGATAAAAACACAACCAATCTGGGCTTTGAGGTGTTCTTCCCGAACGACTGTTGCTGCGCGCGTGACTACGTGATCGACCTTGGCTGCAGCCCCTTCCTCTGGTTCTGCCTCTTCCGCAAGAGCTGGAAAGCTCATTAATCCGTGCGTTGATCTTCGCCAATTCTGCTCTGATGTCATCCCTGGACGAACTCTGGTGCGAGGTGCTCTGGATCGCAACTACCTCGCTAGGTTTGAACGTCTCCATAACCTTGTCTGCTATGCTCGTAAGGCTCTCCAAATTCTTCGTATCTGCTGAGGCTACGACTGCTCTTACCGATGGCGGTAAGTGACCTTGCCAAAAATAGATCAAGGTTTCGTCAGGAATCTTATCACGCGCTAGATCTCGCATCTTGCGCATAAGTTGAGATGGTCGTTGCTCACCTAACTCCATATCCGACATTAACTGTTGTAGTTTCTTAGCCTCTGTTTCTTCGTAAACGCTAAGTAGTCTTCTTTTTAGCGTTTCATATTTGCTTTCCGTCGGCGGCTTCTCAAGTATGTCCGCAACCTGCTGTATAGCCTGCTTACCGAGTTTTGCAACAACTACGTTGAATTTCGTCTGGTCACTTGCCCTTTGCCGTGACAATATAGCTTCGACCTGCAAAAACCATAATCGCGGCTGGTCTTGCCAAAAATCAGGTATTCTCGATGTCAGCGATATTGCTGACAATTCGATGGTCGTCGAGGACCCAGCAGCTGCATCGTCTGTAGGTAGTGGAGGTGGTGTTGGAGCCATGCTGCAACACAGTTAAGTTTGCTTCCGTTGACCCTGGAGCGCGGGGAATCGTCTACCCGGTACCGGTACTCGCGTCGCACACGAAACAATAACGCGAACGTAACTCAACCAGACACCCCTTTAAAAGTTCAATTAAAATCACTGAGTTCTAAAATAAAAATTTATAAAGTCACTGTTCACTAATGTTCAAGGTTTACTGTTCAGTTTTTGTCGAGGGTCACCACTTTAGGGTTATGCGTGCTGGGAGTTAAATGAATAAGTCTTGGTACTATTAATTAAATGTATTGTTCGGTATCCGACCGAGAGACGACTAAAGGAGCGGGCCGCGCCGTCGAGCTTCCCGAGGCGCGAGGAAAGTGCTGACAGTGCATACGTTCCTATATACCTACCTACCAATGTGATAGACGAAGAAGAAGAAGAGAAGAGAAGAGAAACATTTCACTTGTTGTATACGGAAGCCATAAATATTTAATATTATCTCACTTATTAGGGGAATAGCGGTAAAGAATGACTGACATCCCATTTATCCATGGTTGATTGGCACTTTGAGGCCACATAACACATTGTCACCTCCTCCCTGACCGGACTTTCAACTTGCGAGACTGAGAAGACGACAAATGGGGCGGGGCTTAGGCAGTGATAGTTAAAAACCGGTTAAGTGCGAGTTGGACTCGCACACGAAGGGTTCCGTACCATTATCTATACAACATTAGACACAAAGATTGAAAAAAAAACGGCAAAAAATCACGTTTGTTGTATGGGAGCCCCCCTTAAATATTTATTTTATTTTATTACTTATTTTTGAAGCGAACATAGAACTAATATGTTAATATATATGAATATTATGTGAATATTTCAAGCGTCTACCTGTTGCTGTTATTAATATCGAGAAAAAAACGGCAAAAAATTACGTTTGTTGTATGGGAGCCCCCCTTAAATTAATTTTTATCCTGTTTTAAGTGTTTGTCGTTATAGCGACAACAGAAATACATCATCTGTGAAAATTTCAACTGCCTAGCTATCACGGTTCATGAGATGCAGCCTGGTGACAGACAGACAGTCAGACGGACAGACAGGCAGACAGTCGGACACTGAAGTCCGACTAACGGGGCCCCGTTTGGCACCCTTCGGGTACGGAACCCTAAAAAGCAGGCTTGTCAATTGTGTTTCCAATCAGGGAAAGTTACGTATAACCCGGCAAAATATCTATGCACCTGCCACCGTCAGACTGCCATCTTGCTACATAGTTTGGCGTTTTTTAATAAAACCAATCATAACTTAGGCTGTCATTTACTATCGCCCAATCAACGTTCACGTCGTCACCATGCCATGCACGCATGGCGCACAGAAAGAACTTATCACAGCGTGATGTACTCTACGGCACATCTTGCGCTCCTTTCATTGGTATATGTAGACTAATCGAGAGGACAGGAGCCGTTTTTGAGAGTGAATTTTGTAGGAAGAAAACTATGTTTTTTTTTATTCGTACCGCTTAGGGCTAGAACGTATTAAGGTTGCTTAGTCTGCGGTCAAAATGTACTGAAAGCTTGCGCATTGCGGTTGCGATTTTTTTCGTGTTTTATTCTATTTTTTTATGGTGTACATTGTCGATATTTTGCGTGTAGTTCTTGTATGAATGAATATAATTTTTTTTGTTATCAATTGAGGTGCGCGCGGTAAACTGGGTGACTTAGAACTTTACTATCCAAGGTTCGATTACTTTACTAGCGCTACTCCTTCCTCTATCCAGATCACTCATGGTTAGCTGGAATAAAATACTTTTTAGTATTAAGCTCGCCTTTGAGTAGATTGATTTCTTGTGCAATAAAGAATTTTCAAATCAAATCAAACCTTCTGGCCACCTCCAAGTCAATTTAGTTTATCAAACTATGTCCTGTCATGCCGATGTAAGCAAGCATACGCGAATAAAATTATGAAAAAACCGGACAAGTGCGAGTTGGACTCGCTCACCAAGGGTTCCCTACATACTTACGTATTGTAGATAGTTCAGGAATCGAGTCTCGCAGCATTTCCTGAACTTCAAAGACAATTTTTTTAATGATTTAATTACAAATGTATAGTTTTCAGATTTTCCCGTGTACTTGTAGTATAAGTCGATATTCCTTGCCAGATTTCATAGTTCTAGGTCAACGGAAAGTACACTATACTTTTGTTTCCCTTGAGTGTCGAAATAAACGTTTTTTGTGGCATAGACGGCCGCATATTTTTTCTTACGTTAACTTAGTAGTTTGATGTTTTCACAGCTTTAAGGGACTGTCGACTTGACTATATGGTTTTAATTTCAACTCGATACCTCCCACGCGTTTCCAAGATAAAGGATCTTGACAGACAGACGGACAACAAAATGATCCTTTAAGGATTTCGTTTTTTCCTTTTGAGGTACGGAACCCTAAAAATCGAGCTTAGTACATTAAATTAATGAATTTGTTTCAGATTCTTTGCATTGTGCTCGCTTTGTGGATGGCTAGAACCATAAAAGTGGAGCGTCGGAAGTTGCAACAAAATCTTCAGGCCCATTTTGAGACCTAATACAACAAGCATAAGAGCTAAAACGGATCTACAGTAACACATCCATCACTGCATTAGAAGTCACATCTTATTTGTAGGATTTAAGTATAACGTCACAGAATCTTCTTACATAGGTACAAATGTTCGCACTATATACTTCGTGCCTTCTTCTGTCTTTTTAAGTATCTTCAGACATTAAAAATAATAATTAAAAAATTAAAATAAATTACTGTGTTCACCACCAGTAAGTGGCAAACATGTATGTTGTAGTACTATAAATTTAATGCCCTACATGTTTGTATGTTTGTACATGCCTTATATCTTATAAGGTGCACCAACAGATAAATACGAGTAAATAATTTAAGTATATTAATTACTATCTTCGCGTATACGACAAAAAAATGTAAGTAGTTTTTGAGTCCTAACATTTTTGCTAATGAATAAATTATTATTTAAAAAATCGGTCAAGTGAGAGTCGGACACGCGCACCGAGGATTCCGTACAAGCTTGGAGGTAATGTAAATAATTAAATCCATCACGGGAATCGAGTCTCAGTTGCTTTGTTAAACAATATTTATTTTTGTGATGTAACTACAATTTACGGTTTTCGGATTTTTAGTTTTGCTTGTGCTATAAGACATTGCTTCTTGATTTCTTCATATTCTAGGTCAACGGGAAGTATCCTATAGGTTTTGATTCCCTTGCGAGTATATGGAAGCCTGTTTTGATTGCGTTGAATTAGAAATATTTTTTCCAATAACAGAACTGTATTTGATATTAATTTCAACTTGATTCCTCCACCCGTTCCTGAGAAAAACAAAACCCGTCAACAGACAGACGGACAACGAAAACCCCTAAAAACCCTAAAAAGTGGCGGGTTAGCCTGGCGATAATTTAATTGAATTTGTGACCTTGTAGGTCCATAGAAGGTAAGCATAAAATAAACTTTGTCTTTTCTTACCAATTGATTTCACTTACCTACTCATCACAGAAAACTAAAATGTGTTCACTTGATATTTCTAAATGATATTAGTATTGATTTAATTTATTTGCAAATTTTATAATTACATTACAGTACATATAACTATTGCGTAATTGATTGCATGCACTAATACTAATTAGTAATTTCATTGAAATGAAGACGTACGTAGCTAATGCTGTGATATAAAGTAGAAATTAAAATTTTTCTACCTTGGCACCTTGATGCTGAGTTTTGGACCAAAACGGTAGATACTTTCTAACTATTTTAATCACTTACGTACACACAGGGTGATCAGTATAGCAATCGTTGACGGCGGCGGTGACTTGGACTAATTCCTTAAAAATCAAAGTCATTAAGAATTATCTGAACTCTAACGAAGGCGGCGTGAACGCTAGTTTAATATTCGTGGTTGAAGGATTGTCAATTCATTAAAGGGCACTCCGTATACTAAGTTCCTAGATTGTAATTAAATTATCTTTAGAGTACCTACATGTTTAAAATAGTACAATTATGTGTAAACAAAATAGTAATAATTTCGCAATCAATTAAAAGTTATTCATAAAAATGTTTTTTTTTTTAATTAAAATATTCTGTCTATTCTGCCGAGAAAAGTTTTGTTGATCAGAGTTATCAAATAATTGTATCCTAACTAAGTTATGTGCAAAAAGCAGTGAAGACTTGGAAAAGTAAAAGTTTTTCAATAGCCCAGGATTTCTACTACTTATTGAACAGCAATCCAACTCCAAATTATAGAAAAAATATCAGCTGCTCTAAGCAGCAAACGATAAAATTTGGTATGGAACGGTAAACAATTCTTTGCGAAATTTTGGAGGTTGTTTTGTAATAAAATTCGTTTGTATTAATGAAAAAGAAGTTATGAAAAGGAAATTGAAAGAAAGTTTTTTCCGATTTATATACCCAGTATTTGAATTTTTTCAATGCAAGACGGGTGTTAAAAGACTCCAAATACATGTACTGGAAAAAAATATTTTTGTGCTTACGTGTTTTATTTTTTGTGTTTATAATTTTTATGTTTTTATTTAGGTACGTTTATAAAACTTTGCAATGTTTTTTATCCCATACAAAATGTACAAGATCTTTTTATTGTTTTTTTTTTTTCTGTAACCTTATTACACTTTGCAAAAGGCATCATAAAAAATATGTAACAATTGCACTTTTCTCGCTGACCGTCCCTTTTCCAAAATCTGTGAATGCAATTTGTACCTAATTGCTCCAAAATTTGATGTGGTCTTCTAAGAACGGTTACTTGTAGCTACAACTGATTGGAAATCTGTTAATGTATTATAGTAAAATGACAACTGCATGAACGCTATTTCATATTATTGCTGCTCGCGCACACCGCAAACCTCCTAGGCGTCAGAGAAAACACGTCACGTGACCCGGCCGTCTATCTGTCATCGTGCAATGCACTGTATACAGAATCGAGGCTCTAGTAAGTAGTTCCCCTTGTTGTCCCGTATGAAATTCTCACCCTGTACAGAACAGGCCTATGTCCAGCAGTGGACGAACGATTTGGTAATGATTTGGATTGAAAAAAACGGATAGTCACTTTATTTTAGAAAATCTATTCAACGTTAATTAGACATTTTAGTTCTTAGCTTAGAAGTCCCTTAGGTAAGGCTTGGGTACTAAGGAGGCTGCGTAAGAGTTCGCCAAAAATATGCAGTAATTTACTCCCAAAGGTCAGTTTTCTGCATGGATTATAAAATTATCAAATTTATGGCAACCTCCATAGCTCTTCTGTAAAATGTAATAATCTACAGCCTGAATTTGAAATCGTTAGCAATACTTTAAGGTTAGCAGCATAAGGTTAAGTGATGTATTTAGTTTATCTTTATCCATATGTGATTAGAATGTCCCCTTAAAATTTTACCAACGACTTGTTTGTCTATAGAGTTATACCTAGATGGAATTTTAAACAAATCAACGGAAAGACTTACTACGAAAAGGGGATAAAATTTATTGACTAGCTCCACTTAATAAAAAAAACATCTTCAGGGTCTCTTTTGGATAGCTAGCTCATAGCTCAGCTTTCAAAATAGTTTATGTCACTATATGACAAGTCACCAAAATATTCTTTGGCTATAATATCATAGATGCACGTTATTTCTGAAATAGCTTATTTTTTTGTTACTTAGAACTTTTTTCCTATAAAAGTACAACATATTATTAACCTGATATTATTATTTCTTGATAGTTCAACTTTGAAGATTATATACAAAAAAAATGATGATTTTAAACTTTCGTTTATTAGTTTCTTTAATTTAAAAAATTATCTATTCAACCATAAATATGCGGAAATAATACAAAAATCCTATTTCAGGGGTATGTTTTGAATAAAAGTTTTGCTTATTGGAAGTAGACCAATTTATCGATAG
The DNA here is from genome assembly GCA_963969515.1 of Yponomeuta evonymella. Lineage (NCBI taxonomy): Eukaryota > Metazoa > Arthropoda > Insecta > Lepidoptera > Yponomeutidae > Yponomeuta > Yponomeuta evonymella. Next base: position 19,534,285 of record OZ018346.1, on the reverse strand, counting down.
TGAAACGGTTTTCAGGTTTATTGAAATTGTTGGTTAATTGTGCCTTACGAATTCTCGGATACACAACACAATTCTAAATTCTATTGAAGATACATTCATGACTAATCATCTCCGGTAGCGAGTCGTCATCTAAATTATAATACGAATCGGAACAGCACCCGTACTCTTGTTTCGTTAGAAAATAGCTTGCCTCATGGTCGATAAATTGCAAAAAAAACGTAATCAGCAAATAAATCGTTTCTCTCGCCAATAAAATTATTTTCTATAGCAAAAAACAAAATCGAGCAGCTAAATCATCAAATTAAGAAGCAGAAATATCCAAATCGTTTAGCAGAAAATTCCAAATTGATCAGAAGAAAATTCAAAATTGATTTGTAGAAAATTCCGATGTGATCAGACAAAATATCCAAATTGATCAGCTTTCAAGTTGTGTTTTTTATGTAGCCTGTGGGCATCCCACTGCAAGCCTGCTCTGAGTTAGAGAATATGGGCTTACTTAACACACGAGCCCACGGCGGATTGGCAATTTCAAGCGGTGAGTTATGTGAACACCCCAGACACTTGATTGTGATATGAAATCATTTTAAAGAAAAAATCCATAGTCTTAGAACAAAGATTGATGTAAATGATAAATTCTAATTAACGTATTTCACGAATTGCGCAGTTTTGAGGTAACCTCACGACATGCCAAGAGTAGAGGTGCTGATTACGATGAGAGCTATATTCACCAATTAACTTATGATAGAACTAAATTGGCATTACGAACGCCTGGAATGAGATCATACACTTTAAACCTAATAGTGGAACATTGATAAAGTGCATATTTTCGTACGGAAAATTGATTCCGAAGTGTACGGGATAACATTCAGTGATCGATATTAATTTACTACTAAACTAGAGCACTACAAAAAACTCACACTTATCAACGAATATAATTTCTTTTTATGACAAGCGATGCAGTAATATATTATACATAAACGGGTCTAACCACGATTAATATACTATTACTTTTAATTATTATTAACGTTGCCGAAACGTCGGGAACCAAAGGTAATTAAATTTTACCTACTGTAAGTAATGTGTTTACAACTGATCTATGTTCCATAACTTTTGAATCACTTTAACGTAAAGCGATCTTGAACAAAGTTTAGATATTTTTCATTTATCGATTAACAATCATACAAATACTTTCTTATGTTTTCTTTACTTATGTAACGTACCTACTAAGAATAAAGCATAGTTATGCAGGTAATTTATTAGCATTTAAGAAACGCTACTTAATAGAGAGCATTCCTCTTTGGTATTAGTAACTAAATTTCATTGTAATTTTTAATTTCTGCAAATGTATTTCGATAACTGACTTTCCTCTGTGTTATCACTTACCTACGTATGTTCAAACTCTTGGGAAAGAGATGGAGGAAGATACGTTCGTTTGGTCAAAGCTCATAATTAACCAGAAAAACAATATTACAACAACAATTTTTACCACCTAGACGTTAAAAAAACATACTTCTTTAATGAGACTAAACTAACTGTATCTATTAAGCGAATCCTAAGCCTGCAAAATAGGAAATATCGAGAACGATCAAGAATTGAAACGAAAAAGTTCAGCACCAGAATTCTCTTCAGTGCTTAATATGCTAATATAAGTTTACAATATCAATGTATATAATCATAGTTCCTAAATGTTTTTAGTCACTAAAAATAAAAGTGTAATCTAACCAAAGGTACTTTTTAAAAGTTCAACAGCGCCTGTTGAAAATCGCTGAGCAATTTAAAAAAAAAAATCAGGTAGACTCGTAAAGTATCAGCGAGACAGAAATAAAAGCTTAGGAAATATTACAAGGACCTATCAATATCCTCATTAAGTGCTTCATAGAACCTTGTTACAGTGAGTCTGTCCCGTGATTATAAAGGTGCGCGCGCGGACTGTCCTTCTTGCAGGCTTAGGCGGTATCCCGACTCTTTCCTTGAGTTTTGATTGAGTGTGCCAGCCACAACGCTAAGATTATGCCCGCCACCTGAAAAATAAAGATTTTATTGAGCCTTTTTATGACTTGTCGCGTGGGTCCGTAGGTACAATTTAAAACTTTCACTGGTGTCATTGGTAATGCAGCTTATTTGCTCAGGTGAAATCCTTCGCTCACAAGAGCATCAATCAAACAATCAAAATGATCTCGTCTGCTGCTGGACATAGGCCTTCCCCAAGCACCCACTTTCCTTGGCCATCCCTATCCAGCCGCTACCAGCAATCTGCCTCAGGTCGTCGGTCCAGCGAGCTGGTGGGCGTCCTACGCTGCGTTTGTCAGTGTTTGTTCGTGGTCTCTAGTCGAGAGCCCTTGCACCCCATCGACCATCCGTTCTTCGGCATAATGTGACCAGCCTACTGCCACTTCAGCTTGCTAATCTTATGAGCTATGTCAAAAGAGCGTATTCGACTGAAACATTAGCCTAGCGAATAGAAATACAGATATTTCAAGTTTTATCACTACTGGACAATCCTCATCAGTGAGAATTTCATTAACAATATTAACACTTTTCCATTAATGGTATTTACAAGCAGTTCAGTTATACCAAAAGCGGTAGCGCAGCGGTAGAACCGTGGCCTCATCTTCGTGTGGTCCTGGGTTCCACACTGGCATGTTCTTAACTTAATTTTTTAAGCGATTAATATTTGTGAATTTGTAACGCAGACGGAAAACCTCGTGAGGGAACCTGAGTAACTGACGTTCAAATATATCAAATACCAAATGTTTGATATCGGTAGTCCGCGGTGGCAACACTAATTATTTTCTCCTTGAGAGAAGGCTCGTGCCCTGCAATGCTACTTACAAAGGCTGCTTAATAATATATATTATATTATATTATATTATATTATATTATATTATATTATATTATATTATATTATATTATATTATATTATATTATATTATATTATATTATATTATATTATATTATATTATATTATATTATATTATATTATATTATATTATATTATATTATATTATATTATATTATATTATATTATATTATATTATATTATATTATATTATATTCCGGCTCCGTGTGCGCCGGATTATGAATAGCGTCGGTTCATTTCCTCCCGTGGATATCGTAGAAGGCGACTAAGGAAATAAATTACCATGAGACGGGCAGCAGCGTCTTCCTGAGATTCCAACCCCATACTGCGATTGCCAACCCGCCTGCCAAGCGAGGCGATTATGGCAAAACCCCTCATGGTTATAAACCTCCCACGAGGGAGGCCTATGTCCTGCAGTGGGCGTCAAAGGGCTGATGATGATGATGATATTATATTTCCGTAAAACTAGTACCAACTACCATCCGAATTATTTCTAAACTGGCGATTTGTGCTGTGCTGGCGATAATGAATAAAAACGTGTTGATAGCACAAGACGATGCTATACACGAAATGGTCATTATGAATCACCCGTGAGCGTCATAATATTTATAAGAGCCTTATAATAGTTTGCGCGAAACTCTATTGATCCTGGGAATAGCTCAGCACAGCACCATGAAATTACGACAGAAGTACAGCTACATCGCGGAACGTTCTTCATTCTACTCTGTACTGAGCGTCAAATCTTTAGCGTATAGCTTCAGATATGAAGTAGGTAGACTTGAAGGAAATCTGAAATATACACAAGCAGCCTATATACGTACCACTGCTGGACACAGGCCTTCTCTCAAAGAGAGAGAGTATGGGCTTAATCACCACGGGTGCCCATCGCGGATTGGTGATTTGCAAGCGGTGAATATGCAAAAACCTCAGACATTCGGGTTTCCTCACGATGTTTTCCTTTAGGGTTAGTGATTGTTATTGCTACTACAAATTCACAAATGTAGGTAATTTAGAAAACAAAGTCATTAGAACATGCTGGGCTTCGGGATTCGAAACCTACCTCCAACACTACCTCCCGATTGTGAGGCCATCATTCTACCACAGCTCGTCCTAAGCATGATAGTCTCTATCTCAATTTCAGACGCTCTGTTTCCCTTCCTTTCTTTCTCTATATAACAGTTAGAGTCTGCTTCTGTTAAACCTATTTCTTTCGTGCCACCGGCTGCCGTCAGTACAAAGCTATTTTGCGTCGAGCAGCTAATCTCCAATCTTTATGTTAGTTTTGACCGCGAGTAAACTACTTGTACGTGCCGCTTTCGGTGCCATTTGTAAAGCGCTTTTTGACTTGACGGGTCAACTATCGCTTTGTGGCCATGGTGGTTTAGATATTTTGGGTGCTGACCTAATGAGACTAAATAGAAGCACCACGAGAGAGTGAGAGATCTAGCTCTGCATCTTTGCTGAAAAGATCATGAATGCTGTCAAAATTTAAGACTGTGATTTCAGATGCAAAATTTCGTTTGGACCAAATTAGAACCATTCAGTATACATGTACACGTTAGAAAAAGTATTTGGATAAAGTAGTATGTTCTACTTTGTTTAGATACTATTATATTTTCTCTACTTAAGTCTACGCTATCTAGACTCAGGTGAGCACGTCGGGTACCATAAAACTAGACGTCATCACTTGAGTCTAGATTCAGTGTTTCTTTTGGACAAAATGTCCCTGGATCAGAAAAATACTTTTAAGATATCTAAATTCACCTCCGGAAGAGCTCGAAGTCGCCGCTCAAGACCGCAGCAAGTAGAAATCTTTTATAAAGGCCCTACATCCGTGACGAGGGACAACAGGATATAAGTAAGTAAGTAGACTAACTTCCAAGAAGCAGAACAATATTCCGCAAACGATGACCGTAAGGCCGGCGCTGTGCACGGTGCCCAGGACTTTATCCTCACATCCATCGGTGTAGAATCGGTTCTGGTTGAGACACTCTGATCGCTGGAGCTCGATAGCCTTATCGGAGCTGGGATCGGGAGGGCAGCACGAGAATGGAGGGTTCAGGTGAGGCTCCGCAGCGTAGTTGTCTGGGCCGGTGATACCGCAGCACTCCAGCTGGAAGGAAGGTCAGGTAGGGTTATAAGAAGTACTAGCTGCTCTGCCAATACTTGTGCTTAGTTAACCTAGGCTAGAAAATAAAGAAAAATAGGCATTGTTACTTGGTTGTTGGCAAATGTTAAGGACATAAATGCTGGGCAAATCACAGGATTCAAAGCTTCAGTTCAATGTTTTATGAAGAAATTGGATTCATTTCACACTGAGTGTAAAGAGAACTTGCAGAGATATCATAGATGTGAAGAAGACTTTGTGCTTATATGATTATCTTCGAAAAAGCCACCTAGAAAATGCAGCAGGCTTACGGAATCCTTTGGAATCCACTTAGCCCGGGAGAACACCAGCAAAAGACTTCGTGAGAAGTCATAGTGCCCAATATCACAGTATTTTACATGCAAAGGAGATAGGGAGCTTACAGAGTTCTGGATGCGATCCCAGAATTCCCTGTGAGCGGAGTCTTCCTCCCGAGTGGACTTGTTCTTGATGAAGGAGGCTCGCAGCTGCGTCTTCATGGTGCCCTCGATCTGCGGTCGCAGCGCTGCAGCTGCGATGCCCACTGACAGCTCCAGCAGGATGATTACGATGAGACAGCCGGCGAACTGAGGATGGAGGATTGGGGTTTTTTAAGACTTGTGAGAACGAGCTCTTACGCCTTACGAGAGACACAAATGTCCGTAGCTGACTGCCAACAAAAAGACTTGGTAAACTTTCACAGTTCAAATATTGGATAGGTATTAATTAATAAAGTTTAGGCGCTATCGCTCGTAGCCCCGGCTGCCTGAGTGATCTTAAACGATCACGAAGGTTAAGCAACACAGGGCGCGTTCAGAGCATGGATGGGTCGCCGTCTATGCCTAACGCTAGTGGCATTTTTCCGAGCGGATCCGTGCTTCGCAAGGCACGTTAAGCTGTTGGTGCCGGCTGCCGTCGATAGATGGCAGTCGTTAAGCATAGTCAGAGGCCTTAGGGCGGCTTGACAACTTCTGACAGTAGACGAGCCACTAGTCTACAAGCCTCCACCAATCCGGACTTGACCCCCGTGGTGGAGTATGGCCTATACCTTCCTCAGGGAAGAGACCCGTGCCCCTCGGTGGGGACATAATGGGTTGATGATGATGAGGCGCTATCAAGTATGTAGTTGTTTGTAGGTAAATTTTATGTCCCTTGCCGAACAGACAATAGGGGTGGGTTTTAAGGAGCGTGGTGAGTTCCCACCATTGAATTGTTAGCCTTACGATCAATAGTTTTATTGGGTCGTATGTAAAGGTCCTTTTCATTCATTCAGAATTCGCATTTCTGTGTAGCTACCGAAACAACACGTTTTGTTCGGGCAATGTAAACGAATGACTACCATTAGATCCAATCAAGATCTTCGGGGCCGATGAATATCGTTGACCTGAAGACCTACTTACTTCGGGTGCTTCAGTTAGTTATAACGCGGTTAATTAAAGAACTATAACTGTAAGTAACTGATCAATAAAAGCTGGTAAAGTAAAAAAAGTTTATCAGGATCGTAGCACACTGTACGTTTCCAGAATACATGCATGAGTTTACGTATGTATGTAGTAACTGAACAACTCTTTGCTCGCTCATACAGTACTACTGTCTATGTTGTATAAAGAAGCGAGAGGCAAATAACTATTAAAAAAAAACCGGCCAAGTGCGAGTCGGACTCGCGCACGAAGGGTTCTGTACCATTATCTATACAACAATAGACAAAGATCGAAACAAGATAGATTAGGTACATTGAGAACAGCGCCATCTATAGAAACGAACAAGAAGCGTCTAACATTGACATTTAACGATATAACATCGGCGCTGTGAAGGTTACATAGATGGCCGCTAGACGGCGAGCACTGTCTTTAGACAACGTTTGTTGTACTAGAGCCCCCCTTAAATATTTATTGTATCCTGTTTTTAGTATTTTGTTGTTATAGCGGCAACAGAAATACATTATCTGTGAAAATTTCAACTGTCTAGCTATCACAGTTTATGAGATACCGCCTGGTGACAGACAGCCAGACAGACAGACAGGCGAACAGTGGAGTCTTAGTAATAAGATCCTTTACCCCTCTGGGTACGGAACTACAAATTCGGCCTTACAATAAACCGCCCTTAGACATTGACTTATCCTTTAATAATATCGAAATAGAACCGATATAGACATTTAATTTATTTGGCCTAGTCATTGATACAAATCTAAATTGAAAAACGCATATGACATATAAAGATAAGATAAGATAAGATAAGATAAGAATATTCTTTATTGTACCAGGAAAAACACAAACATGAAATGTATACAAAAATGCAGTACAATTGGCGGCCTTATTGCTTATAGAAAGAAAATTATTCAAATTTACCTATGCCCTCGTCGAATTGTACCAATATACCATAGCTTACTATGCTATACTATGCTATACACTTAAGTACGGCGGGGTAATGTTATGGGGAAATAGCACGAACGCAAATGAGGTGTATATTCTACAAAAAAAATGTATTACAATTGTAGCCCAAATAAACAACAAACAGAGCTGCAAACCATACTTTGTAAAATATAAAATTCTAACACTGCCCTCAATCAATATTATTGGTATTTAAAAATCCCCAAATATTTAAACAACTAAAAGATAAATACCCGATATAAAAATAGACAAGTTTACTTCGAGACTCAAAATGTTAAACTGCAGTCCATATTACACGTCAGCAAACAGTTTCAATAAATAATCATCATCATCATCATCAGCCATTTGACGCCCACTGCAGGACAGGCCTCCTTCGTGGTTTTCATAACCGTGAGGGGTTTTGCCATAATCGCCACGCTTGGCAGGCGGGTTGGCGATCGCAGTATGCGGTTGGAATCTCAGGAAGACGCTGCTGCCCGTCTCCTGGTAATTGATTTCCTTAGTCGCCTTCTACGACATCCACAGAAGGAAATGAATCAATAAATAATAATCCCTCCAAATAAAAAATTAACAATACATTTATAAAATATTAATAGAAAAATGCTTTTATTCACGGGATGGATTCTTTAATCCTTAAAAGTAATACCTTGATGTATAATGTTTATGCTAAGATGTTAGTCTTATACCAATTTTGCAATACCTGTAAAGGGTGACTTGATCCTAAGTTACCATAAAATGTGTTCCTGCCACTTTCTTAGTCAGCAATAAATGATTTAATTAAATTCAATAGGTTTTCACTTAATTATTTTAAGTAATTATGTACTTACTACGACTTTCGGGCTAATGTTACAGTCAACGGTCGTCTTTACAAAGAAAATTGCAGCGGACTTTAATTCAATTGAATTATTTTCTGATTGCAACGTTTATATTTTTTGGCAAATTTGACACAGTTACCCTGGAGACGAAGAATTTGACTGCACAATCAATTGTACGGGGGTGATTTTACCACGTGGAATCTTATTTTAAATAGGTCTTGAGTAATTACAAAATTATTATATTAGACAGCAAAGAAAATAAATATGAAAATATTTAAAATATGATATTCTAAGATTATCTCTGCCATGACGTTACAGTTAGAGATGGGTAATGGCCCAGGTTATAAACCACTGCTGAGTTATAATCCAGTTTTGACCCAGTTATGCACCAGTTATAACCCATTATCGCGGTTCATAATGATTTCGTTCAATAGTAATACGGAATACGTCGAATAATGTGCACGGCGTTGTAGTTGTAAGCTGCATGTATCGTTATGAAATTATGCACGCAAAAATATACAGGAAATTCTCCATACAATACAATATTAGGTTGGGATTTCACTTCGATGTTTAGTTTTTATCTCTTGCGCTCGCACTGTACTAAGGGCCAGTGTCCTAAATGGAGTTTAAGTCGAGATTTTGACAGTTCGTCCATGCATTATCTGTCAAATGCTTGACTTAAACTCTAGTTTGCGAGATCTGCAAGTGGCCCTAAGTACCTAAGTACATAATCCTAAACCTAAGCATTGCAGGCAATGCATCTCATAAAGTATATCAAGCAAGCCACACTTTTATGATCCTTTGCGCCGGAAATCCCCGGGCGTGAGCCAGTGGGACAACGACATCGTCAATCTCGCTCGCACTTGCCCCGTGCACAATGCGTACGGCACAGCACTCACTCCAGTACTTTGTTGCTTAGAATGCGCACGAGCGTTTTTTGGTATAATTTCGTGTTTTTTTTTTATCGAACCGGCATTGTTTAATGTTTCTGTGATCACTGCTTACCTGAATGACCTTGGCCTGAATGCTGACTGAACTTCCAACGCGATATTTTATGCACTTTTTCATTGTGTAAAGGATTCAGTCACTCACTGCAGTTCCTGATGAAGTGATGATGCCTGCCTGTGTTGAATGCACTTGGCATTTTACTTAAATATTTCTGGATTATTTAGAAAGTATAGATGCAGAATCATTATTAGGACTACATTATCTGAAAATATTTCACGGGGACTGCAGCGTGTCACTTAGTCCAAATCTTACAACGTGTCACTTAGGTTAAATATTCCATTTTTAGGGTTCCGAAGTCCGACAAGAAACCCTTATAGTTTCGCCATGTCCGCCTGTCTGTCTGTCTGTCCGTCCGCGGCCTAGCGCAAAGACCGGTCGTACTAGAAATCTGTATTTTGGTATGTGTATACATATTTATCACGCCGACAAAGTTAAATAATAAAAAGTCAGAAAGTTTTTTTTAATGTACCTCCCCTAACATGAAAAGGGGGGGGGTTAATTTTTTTTTCTTCTCTATCCCATCGTGTGGGGAATCGCTGGATAGCTATTTTAAAAACATTGGGAGTTTACTAAGATCATTTTACAATTGAGGCATCCATTTTCGAAATATTTAGCTTTTACCTGTGTCCCCCCTCTAAAATCTAAACCTTTAAATTTAAAAATCTGGAAAAAATCACGATAGTAGCAAATATAATAAATTTAAAAGAAAAATTATCACAGCTGACTAGGCTTTACAGGTTAACGAGTAATGGCCGATTACATTAATGGGATTAGTAAAAAAGCCTCCTATTTTGTTTGATAGCAGAATTTTGTGATTATGTTTGGTAATAGGTTGTAATAACTAGATGTCTGTGGAACCCTAAGCTACGCGTGGCCCGACACGCTTTTATTTGTACTTTTATTCATAGAAAACATAGTATTTTGAAAGTGTATGCAGTTCATTAAAACTTAAAAATACTTCAGTGGTGCAAAAATAAATCACTATGGCACTATAATGTCAAGCAAAACTCCCGATTACCCAAAGCATATTTGTTTAGTTGTAAATTGTTCTTGTTAAATCGTATCGCTCCTGTCTTTCATTATGATCCACCAAAAAAGTAGTTAATGGGATAAAACTGGTCGATAACGTTATAACCCGGATTAAAACTGGATTATAACTACTGGGTTATAATCCACTACCCATCTCTAGTTACAGTATCTTTTACAATGTTAGTGACGTCACGACCACGGGGAATAGCGTTTTTTTTTCAGCGATTCAAATAAAAAATAATACTATAGGGAATAATATTTTGTCTAATCAATTTTGACATGAGTCAAGTAGCTACTTGTTTATTTATAATGTGTTCTAGCTCTTTCTTTTCTTTTGAACTTTTTCAACTGCATCGAGTTACACAATGATGTCATTATATTTATAGTCCGTCTTCCCCATGACATCCCGTTGCCGCCCTGCGAGTTTATAGCGTTCGTGTGACCTAATTTTCTATTTTTTCATGTTCTGTGCCCGGAAATAGACCTCGCGTGTCAAGTAATACCAAATGTCCAGCTGGCTAATTTATTGTTTGTATCATAGATTCCACCTATGACACTAAAGGTAAATTAGCCATGGGAGTTGTTGACTTCGTTATAATATATGGTGTTAAAATACTAACACTCGACCCAGAAGCTACTTATTCCATATAACTTTGCTGGAAAATCAATAAAAATTTTGAGTTCCTAAAGTATTAAAAATGGTAGCGTGTTACGGGGGTAGGTTCTATGTATAGGCTGAATAGATATATAAAACATTCTATTACAGGCGAGCAGAACAGGGTAGGCTTAGAGATTGTGGTTAGAGACCACGATATAGAAATTGAAAAAAAAATTTATTTATCGCATCAAATTACATTTAAGAAATCATAATAATATAAATAATTCTAAGCTTAGGGATATTGATAAAAAGGGGTTTGCTCAGCATAGATGTTGTGTTAGACACAACGCTGATTTTTAGCAAGTCCCTGTTAAATTTTCGATTTAATAGAATTAAATAATAACAATTATCATTACAGTTACAATAAAATTAGAATTAGAGTTGGACGTGTCTATAAAATTGAATAAATTACAAATACACTAAAGAATTCATTAAATTAAATAATTGATATATTAATAAGTGTTACGTTAAAATAAGGATAACCATCAATTCAACTTGATCCTCCACGATGGTGGTGGTTAGTCTCTTAAATGCATAGTTGTTATGGTAATGGTTGTTTTATTGACACCATTGGTAGTCTAGTAACCAATATCATTCCCATGGTATTACCCAACTTGACATGGAACTTACTTGGCGCCTCGCGCGATTTCATCCTATTCGCGAGATGCATATTTAATGCGCAGGTTATGCTATTGGAACGACTTGTACTTCTATTGCCTAGTATACTACAAAATTAATAGCTATTGTCGTGCTAATATGATTCAATTGAACAGCTATGTGTGTGTTAGACTCTAGACCCTGAAGCCTAATTATGCGCACCAAATCCTGTCGGAATCCCCACAATTGTGATGGCATTTAGTATGGAATTAGACAGCTAGGCTGTGGCCACACAGCAACGACATAGGGCCCTCGCCCGTCTCTTCTGTGTCGGTTTTGTCCCGTCCCTTCAGTAAATTTTGTGTTAAAGTGAATGGACGACGCGTCTTTTCTGCGCTCTCGTCCCACGTTTTTTTCTGTGTGCCGCAGGCCCTAGCGATAGGAATCATTTAGGATATGGTATGCGTAATATAGAGGCAGAACGGCGTACTCACGATATACAGCAGCTTCGGGCTCTCCTTCCAGGCCCCGAAGCAACCGAAGGCAGCCACGACGATAATCAGGACTCCGATGGCAATCAGCACCGCGTCCGTCTCGTGTCCCGTCGACGTCTCCATGGCCGCGAAACCCTTTATCATGCCCATGTCCACGCATGCTGTCGCTATGATGACTATGCCGAAGATCTGGGGAAGAGCGAGACACAAGATCAGTTTTGGATGGCAACGTGACCAATTTTGACATTGGAAATGTATTTTCGTTCGCTCCGGTGTAGGCTCCGATTTCACGAAAAAGTGCGATCCCCTTATATCTCGGAGAGTTGTGAAGGTATGATATTCAAAAACGAAATTGAGAAAATCCCCTCTGGAGAATTTAGTCAGCTACAATTTGAGCCTAAAACAAAGACAATCGGGTTAAGGGGTTGCCCTGTAGCCTAACCTTTTTGAAAAAAGTCAGAACGACATTTTTTACATGACATTTGTTACTCGATTCATTTCCAATGTGCTCGATAGTCGTGTAAGGCACGAAATTTGTGTTCTTTTTCCTAACCAGGAAGATGATGTGTACAAAACCTGAAAACTCATTTGGAGATGTGGAGACAACAAGCGTGAATTATGAAGCATATAAAGTTTCTATAACCACTTCCTTAATCGTTAATGGAAGGAGTGTCTAGTAATGAGTCTAAAAGCTCGTTGAGAACTTTACTACGAGTCTTTTGTGTGCTGTGTGACCTCCAAAAACGATAAAAACTTTTACGGCTTTAAAGCTTTTATAGCTAATAAATAACAATAACTTCCACACCACACAATCACCTGTCCTGGTCTCAAACTAGCATACCCTAACCTAACCAGGCAAAATAAAACCACGATTACTTAAAACAATCCTCATATGCAGTTTAATTAGTGTAGCGAAAGAAAAAAGACGATTCAAACTGAATTTGAGGGGTATTGTAAATGACATAGATAGAGAACACTGTATTCCCAGACTTTACCTCCGTGACAGTATTGTATACATAAGCAGCTTATATACGTCCCACTGTAGGGCACAGGACTTCTCTCATGGGGAGAGTATGGGCTTAATCACCACGCGTGCCCACCGCGGATTAGCGATTTCAAGCGCTGAGGTATGTGAACATCTCAGACACTCGGGTTTCCTCACAATGTTTTCCTTCACGGTAAGCGAGTGGTATTGCTACTACAATTTCACAAATGTACGTACATTTTATCGCACTTAAAAAAATAAAGTCATTGGTACATGCCGGAATTGAATTAATTTATACGATTTACTAGAACAAAATATTCTGGCAACATTTGTTATTTGATACTGCGGTATCTACGAATTTACTATACTCTATTTTTAATGCCAATCTTCTTGCTCAATGTCTGGCTTCACAATTTAACGACGTGTATCAATAACAGTTTGTTAGCAAAGTGTTGTTCCACTACGATTTCGTGGGTAAACGCTAATGGCTGAGCCTGTTGTGTGCACAATGGCTTAGCTACACCTACGGTGTCTTTCCCATAGATTTCATGGTTTATTAGCTTCAATTCCTCTACAGTACGCCAGTAGGACCACTGAAGGATGGTGGACGGCTGGTCAACTGTTAAATTTTTTTTGCAAGTAACTAATTAGAGTGCACGTATGTAAAGTTTGATTTGATGTCGACTGTACAGAGAACTTACATTTTATTGCAAAACTCTCACAAGTTTTAGCCGGGTACGCTAATCTCTCCCACTTGATTCGATTAAATAAATAATTACGTTGGTTAAGCGCTGGTAGCCTAGTAGGTAGAACATTGGACTAAGAAGCGAGAGACCCAGGTTCGATTCCCAGTGCGGACATGCACCCATGACTTTGTTTTCTAAGTTATGTACATTTGTGAAGTTATAGTAGCAATACCACTCGCTAACTGTGAAGGAAAACATCGTGAGGAAACCTGAGTGCTTAAGCTATTCATATACCTCAGCGCTTGAAATCACAATGTGGGCAGGCATGGTGATTAAGCCCATACTCTCTCCCTGAGAGAAGACCTGTGCCCTACAGTGGGACGTAAATAGGCTGCTTATGTAAACGTTAAAATGGTAAAGTATAAAGAAAATACGGTAACAAAAAATGAAGGTAAATCTTTAACCCTCAGTATCTTTTATGTTGTTGATTTCCCAGGCTCCCTTGGACAAAAATGGTAGTAATGATGTAGAGAATACGTAGGTTTCGGGGAGGAAGTTGGTGTATTAAAACCTAGCCGGTTTTTGACACCCCTATAGACAGTTTTGTCAATGAGGTTTTGCCATGCTTTGTCTTACTCTATCGACGTGACCCTTCTATATCCTCTAATCCATGACCGTATATTTTTCTCCATCGCCACGCTAAGGAAACAGCCCGTAAAGCCATCCCCATGACGAAACATACTATGGGGCCTTACCTTGCCATTCGTACTAGCAATTTACGGAGTCATACTTCTGCATCCTCTAATCCATGACCCTTACGTTAAATAAGTAAGTTTATCTTTTTCCAACGCCACGCTAAGGAAACGGCCCGTAAAGCCTGGCCCATGATGACGAAATCGACAGTAATTTTGATATAGGGCCTTTCTCGCCACACTTACTAGCAATTTCTGAGGTCATCCTTCTGCATACACTAACTCCATGACCCTGTCGTTAAATTAGTATATTTTTCTCCAACGCCACGCTAAGGAAACGGCCCGTAAAGCCAGGCCCATGACGAAACAGACAGTCAGTTTCGCCTCGTGGGTGCGTCGTGCGTGGGCGCCCTAATAAGTTTTACTTCGGAATTGATGTCTCGCTATCTACATCGAAAATTCGAAATGGTGATTAGGTACTTTTGTTTCTAACTCTAGTACTATTACAATAAAACGTATATTTAATTTCATTAGCGTTTTCCCTAGGTGATGCAAAAGCATTTATATTATGTTTCATTCAGCTTTGTTCTGTGTGTAAATTTTTCTATTGGAAATATAAAATATTTCTGGAATAACGAGTAAGCACATTTTAACTATTTCTTTCCACGGTTTGTTTACATGTGGACCAGGTCCGAATGACTTCCCATCTTTGCCCATTAAACCGATCTCGTACGAGTGCGTATGAAAGAAATTAATAACCATTCCATAAGCGCGCGATCTCCAGTATTTTTATACAAGTATAAATGCATTTGGAGAAAATCATACATTTTGTAGCGTTCCGTAGTCGACAAGGAACCCTTATGAAAATAATAACAATAACTTCCACACAACACAATCACTTGAACTGGTCCCAAATTAGGATAAATTATAGTTTCGCCATGTTCGTCCGTCTGTCTGTCTGTCTATATGTCCGCGACCTAGCTCAGAGACGATTAGTACTACAAAGCTGAAATTTGGCATAAACATACATCTTAATCACGCCGACAAAGCGATATATAGAATAAAATCTTAAAAATATGTATTTTTTAAAGTAAATCTACTACACCTAAATTAGGTATGCAATTTTTTTTCCGCCTACACCATAGTGTAGGGTATCGTTAGATTGGTTGTTTAAAAATATTTTAATATAGGAAAACCATTTTTCAAGATCCGTTTGCGAAATGCTTTAAAGTGGAATTTTTTGTTAGAGTAAGACGTCCCCTCCCCTCCTCTCCCGGCTAAACGGTTGATTGCAGAAACGAGAAAAAAATCAGTACAGTACCATATATAAAGAACTTACAAGAAACTTTATCACGGCTAAGTAGGCTTTACAAGTTAATGAGTAATAGGCGGCCAACTTATAAAAGGAAAACTTCATACAAATTCCATTGAAAATTACTTCGATGAGGCTGTTATAGTTCTGTAAAGCTGATAAAAACCCCTTCTTCGACGGAACCTTACACTGCGTGTGGCCTGACACGCCCTTGGCCGGTTTTCTACATTTCATAATCGTAAGTTTCATATTTCAGGAGCTTTTTAACTAAATCAATTCATACCACTCCCGCTGTTTTCAGTACTTGAGATCGTTCCCGGAAGCGTTCCCAGGAATGGTACATAAGCACCTTTCCCCTCACCCACGCTCACAGCCCCTCACTCCTTGACCTCACCCCACCCTGCACCGCAAGGCGTATTTCGTGTATTTTGTTGTTTTACACGACCCTGACAAATCTCTTCCGTTTCATACACATTTACCTATTAATCGCTGGATGCATACACGTATTTTTTATCTTTCCCTTCGCTAATACATCGCCTATTTGGTAGACTTATATCCACCTTAGACATCCCCTACCGGCTCTTTGATTCACATTCGATGTGTCTCGATGTGTCCTACGTTTCCTTTTCTACCTTTTACCTCTCCATATGACACTCCATCAGCCCAGAATGTATTTTGAATACAGTTGCTCAAAAAGTGGCGTATTGCAGGGACGTATAGTGTTCGGGATGTGGGCTTTTTACTCGAGCTTTTTCTTTACCTTTTCCGAACTCGTGCGTTCTCTTTCCCAACTGTCAAAATATAGTATATTTCATTACGAGTGCGGAAAGTCTGTCATTGCAGAGTTCCGACAAATGTCTACCCGAGCCGAGGCGCAGCCGAAGGTGAGGGTTGACAGTCGGAACAAGTTGCAATGACGGTTCCGCACGTGTACTGAACAACTATTTTTAATACAGTTGCGAAAAAATGAAGCAATTTAATAAAGAATTTTATCTACACTAATGTTGTAACATTCTACTTATGTTTTCAATACTTGACTTATAATTACTACTGTTATAGCGCAGACAACAAAACACTCAATTTAAGCAATTTCACATGATGGTATAATATTCACATCGATATCGTAATAGTAGTTTATACAACTGTCATATAATGAAGGGTATTAAAACACGAGTGTGAGTTTATGAAACGAGCGCAGCGAGTTTCATAATAGTAACGAGTGTTTTAATACCCGTGTTATATGCAGTTGCATACACTACTTTATCTTCACTAATGCAATTAAAAATTAAATTCACGCGTACGTGTATAATCACAGTGATTTTGCCGCCATTAAAATTTAACCAATGAGAGCGCAGCTGCGCGCTTCAATAAAACGCGACCAACCTGATTGGCCCTGCAATCAAGTTGGTCGCGTTTTATTGATGTTATAATGAGATTTTACGATATCGATGTGAATATTATACCATCATGTGAAATTGCTTAAATTGAGTGTTTTGTTGTCTGCGCTATAACAGTAGTAATTATAAGTCAAGTATTGAAAACATAAGTAGAATGTTACAACATTAGTGTAGATAAAAGAATATAAGCAGAGTTTTTTTCTTTTTTTTTCTTCACCCACTCTGGGTAGGCAAAGGGAACTATGCCCATACAGCCAAGTATTTAGTAGAATTTTTTTATTTATATGAAATGAAAATAAAATTTTATGAGATGAAATGAAATTAAACCTAACCTAACTCATTGAATCAAATCATTAAATCTGATATTGAAATAAATTAGTAGCTTCTTTATAGAAATATTTGCATGAATCATAAAAACTTCTATGATTTTTTTTAGCAAAAACTTCGTGGTTGTTTTTTTCTTTTTAATAGACATTATTTTGACAGTTGGGAAAGAGAACGCACGAGTTCGGAAAAGGTAAAGAAAAAGCACGAGTATGTAATAACTCTCATCCCGAACGATATACGTCCCTGCAATACGCCACATTTTGAGCAAATGTATTAAAAATGTCTATTAAAAAGAAAAAATCAACCACGAAGTTTTTACTAAAAAAATTCATAGAAGTTTTTATGATACATGCAAATATTTCTAAAAAGAAGCTACTAATCTGTTTCAATATCAGATTTAATGATCTGATTTAATGAGTTAGGTTAGGTTTCATTTCATTTCATCTCATTAAATTTAATTTTCATTTCATATCAATAAAAAAATTCTACTGAAGACTTGGCTGTATGGGCATAGTTTCCTTTGCCTACCCAGAATGGGTGAAGAAAAAAAAATCTCTGCTTAATATTCTTTTACGGTTGGCGCCATTTTCCAAAAAAATTCTTTATAAAATTGCTTCATTGTATTAAAAATAGTTGGTTAGTCCACGTGCGGAACCGTCATTGCAACTTGTTCCGACTGTCAACCCTCACCTTTGGTTGCGCCTCGGCTCGGGTAGACATTTGTCGGAACTCTTTGCAATGACAGGCTTTCCGCACTCGTAATGAAAATATACTATTATTTTATCCTTGTAAATTTGTACACTTTGTATATTGAAGCAACCCTGTGATACAGTTTGTCTCATTACTAAAATAAAATTTGTATTTATGGTAAAAAGGGTTCAAGTGGAATTTTTTTAACATTTTTATTTATTTTGCTGATAAGTAAGTAGTACTTGAAAGTACAATAATTACTTTCACACAACACTATCATTCGTCCTGGTCCCAAACTAGAACACCCTGTGCTATGGTAAGCATCCAAGGACATCACTGGCAATACACCGATACTGAAGCTATTCGTACAAACCAATTACAACGGCCTCCAGTGGGAATCGAATCCTCGACCTCTGTGTTGCTAGCGAGACAGTCAGAATGAATGGGACATGAACATGCCATAATTTCAAACTCTATTCAAAACCAATCGTTTATTAAATCTGAGTCATACTTTTACGTTTATTCCAACGAGTCAATGAAATGTCCCGTCTGCCTACCTTCTAAGGAGTTTGGGCGTGGTATTTCATGTCTAGGTCGTTTTTAAAGTAGATTATCCTCAATGGAACTGAGTACTAGCTTCCCTATATGGGACAATGTGCATTGCATGACGTAATCAAATCCACGATCCGTGTTCCGCGGGTAAGGCATAGTATACACTGTAGGGTCACCATCCGTCCGGATTTATCAATAAATATAAGTATAACTTTCACACAACACACACTTGTGCTGGTCCCAAACTAGGATACCCTGTGCTATGGTGACCAGGCAGGACATCACAAACATCGACCTTCCGTGAGGGCGTTCTACCGCTGCGCTAACACCGCAAAAACATGTTATGGTGTAAACATTCAGATTGCATTCAGATTGCGAGTCTAGCAAAATAACAATGTAATTCTAACCTGTTGAGTGTTGAAAAATATCTATGCATCTGCCACCGTCAGGCCACCATTTTACAAGGTACTTAGATATTACGATGGGTTACCTATCATGCAGTCAATGGTTTGACGTTTCTGTATAAAACCAATCATAAGTTACGCTGTCATTTACTATCGCCTAATTCACGTTCACGTCGTCACGCATGACGCACAGAATGAACCAATCACAGAGTGATTTACTCTACAGCACATCTTGCACTCATTTCATTGGTACAGACTATTATTATTATTCTTTATTTCGTAACAGATCCCGCCCATACAGGTTATCCACCTAATACAGCAAGTTAAATAAAAATAACATCACAGAAGAAGAGGAAAAGTCGAGCACAATAACATAATGACCATATTTCCTAACTACAATAAAAAGTTATATCACATTAAAAATACATTTCCGTGTCTGTACAGTGTCTGAGCTATTCACATACCTCAGCGCTTGAAATCGCCAATCCGCGGTGGGCACGCGTGGTGATTAAGCCCATACTCTCTCTCTCTCTGAGAGAAGATCTGTGCCGTAGAGTAGGACGCATATAGGCTGCTTATGATTATGATGAAATACAAATTTCATTAAGTATAAAAATTAAAAAGAAAAGGACATTTTATATATCTCTTTTTCTTTTTAATTTTTATACTTAATGTATATTTGTAGGTTATAGCTGAAGATATTATTTTTCCATTGGTGGCGCCACTACTTAGCACCTGGTAGTCCCCTAACATGAAATGGTAACCCTACCCGCGCAGTGACTTTGACGTGCGGTGTCTAATTGTTCACAGGCCGGCCCCAGGAAGCGGCTAATCGTGATTTACTACGGGATGACGCCGCGCCGAGGTTACCGCCAGTGTTAACATCGATTTCTATGCTAATTACCGCATTAACTATGTTTGGAGTTTATTTGAGAAAACGTCTCTTGTTACATGATACAAATATTTTATAGATAGACAGAGAACCCTTTACAATGATCAAATTAAATAGAAAAAGAATGAACACGGAAGGAAAGAAGAAGACAAAATGGAGAATGGACTGGCGAGGTGTTTAGTGAATTAGTACGTACGTATTACTCATACGTAATCATGGTGATCTTGGTAGGTAAGCAGACGATGCGAAGCGACTGTTCACCTGGTTACCACCGCACAGATTTACGTCTAGTGTGGGAATCAACGCAAACCATGCTTGTAAAGTCTTTCTTTTTAATAAAATATTTTGTATTGTATTGTATTGTATTGGTAGAGACCACAGATAGAAGAGATTTATTCTGAGTCAAAATAATCGCACTCCTTAGAACATTTCGTGAATGCAGTGGAGAACTTGCAGTAAAATATGTTTCAACTAGATGACCCCGTGAAATTCATATCACCCACATCAATCTTTTTTTTTTCTTCTCACAGTTTAAACCTTCCCTGTACTTACACAAATATAAAAAAAAGAAAAATTAGCCAAATCGGCCCAGCCGTTCTCGAGTTTTAGCGAGACAAACGAATAGCAATTGACTTTTTATATTATGTAGAAAGTATAATCGGCAAGCCATTTTAAAAGATAGATAAACGTGGTTATGTTTTTCTCTACGACTAATACTTTTCAAAATATGAGCTGTCGAAAAGTCAATATAGTCAAGTGGTACAAGAACGCGCTATACAAATCGGGCTCAAACTATGCCATCACAAATTGCACGTACCGCATTATATTTTCAATATTTGAGTTATTTCGTAAAATTATGTTTTTGTACATCTACACCCTTATTAGAAAATATTTAGAATTCAATGAAAAGACAAAATCTAATAAGGTTTTTCTTATTGAGACCCTGAAAACCTCAAAAAATATATTTTTACTGTTTTATTTTTCAATTTTTCCTCAGTTTTTATATGTGTCTTCTATGGTATAAAAGTAATATTCAAGTTCTCCATTTGTCGACTTACCAAGGCTTATTGTGGAACAGTGATACGAGTATAATACTCGTAATTTACTTTTCCCGAAAAGTTGCGGTCGGCTGAAGGTGTCAATGTTGTGCATATAGCCAATATACCTAAGCTAATCCATTATCAATATTATATGAGCTGTTAATACCATGTCATCATTTCATAATTTTTATATATCATCCGTCGTCACCACTTGCCGATGATGAAGATGATGATACGATGATTCTTCTTAGAAACGTCATATAAATGCGTAATGGTCTAGCTAGATAATAGAGACTTAAACTTAATTAATTACTAAGCTACAAGAACTTTACAACCTTTTAGACCATGAATTATTGATTTGCGCTACTTATCGCGTAATTAAACATTTAAATTAAATTTTGTTAAAAAAAAAACTTTGGTTAAAAACTACTAAAACTACCAAAGCTGCTAAAGCTACCATGAATTGCATGCTTTTGCCTTTCTTGTGATCTGTAAATTTTTCACAATCATCATCAACCCATTATGTCCCCACCGAGGGGCACGGGTCTCTTCCCTGAGGAAGGTATAGGCCATACTCCACCACGGGGGCCAAGTCCGGATTGGTGGATTTTTTTCACAATAAATGTCTTTATTTCTTTCCGAGTCACATTTCAGTAAACGGCATAAACTTCCACCTTATTGACTAATCATGCACAGATAACTAGCTCGACAATAGTACATTACGATACTAGTGCGAAAAGTAGGAAATTCGCAACGAGTGGCGATAAATTAAAACACGACCGAAGGGAGTGTTTTATATCGACACGAGTTACGAATTACCTATTCGCACGTGTATCGTACAACGTTTTATAGTACATATGGCCCTTTGAAGTTTCGACATAGGCACGTAAAGTGCTCATTATCGCACTAGTGCGGTAATGTAGCACCATATGTACTATAAAGTACTATAACCTACTATTGATATTTCGGTAGCATGTCTATTCCAATCGGGTCAGAGAATCGGGGCACGCTCTAGAAATAAAATGACAACTCGGCCGATGGTACGTACTTAAAATGTCGCGACACGCAGGCGGTAGAACCTGTGACTAATCCATTGAACAAAATTATATGGGTAAACAAGTTCCTATCCGTCAATCGCCGAAAACTAATTGAAAGAATTGGACGCATTGGAAATTTTACTAACGAACGGTGTAGTAGAATAAAAAGTTTTTTATTAGGTTTTACCATTAATTGCTGTACATTGCTGTACATTAATTGCTGTTATTAATTCAGTTACTGAAGTAGATACAGCAAGGAAATGCATTGTGATTGTGACCGAAAAGTAGTATTTTGCGTATAGGTAGAGTAGTGCTCCTAGTTAAAAGCTACAGTGGCAAAAAGTAATCTAAAGATGATTGAAAAATAATGCGAAACATGATATACCTTTGAAATCCTTGTTGATATTAATATTACAAATACCTACCAATTTTTAGGTCAATAGTTGCATTTATGTAAGTACTCTACGTACATGTTTAGGTCGTATTGTTCTTCACACTACTCCAAGCAGTCTGTAGATTGGTCTAATTGACGAATCTATGATCTAAATTGGTCGGTGAGGTCACGCAGCGTTTTTTTTTATAGTTTCTTTCGCGGAAAATTATTGTTGACCTAGATTTGCATAACGTTCTCAACTTGTGCCAACCGTCGGATGATAAGTAGGACATACAAGTTTTTTAAACTAGATTTTTTTGTCAAGATATAGGTGATGTATTTTATCCATCTACGGTCTAATATGTATGGAGATTACTCGCAAATCCAAAAACAGCAATGGTCTAGCGTAGATAATTTATTAGCTGAAGGATTGATAAGAAGTCTCTACATATAAGAACTTCACACTGCAAAAACACCAGGCGGCCAAACATGGTTAGACTTGATCGACTTTATAGGTGATGGAATGTTCTTAAAGAACCTTGACAATAAGATTCTTTTGAGATTTGTCAACGTGAGAAGAATATATTGCACAAACCTTAGTCACAAACATTAATAAAAACTCACACGTACGCAAGCCCTAATTCCCTGATTGGAATTCCAGATGGCCATCCATACGGCGGATGTGGAGATAACTCTACCGAATTCAACATTGGTCATCCAGGAATGATGCTCTAAAAGGTCATCTACCTCCTTTAATGTTCAGGGTAAACTTCAGTGGAACACGTGGGTGTATAGCTTGCTAAGCTAAATGCTACCAGTTTGTCTTGGATTGATAAAATATGCGTTGTTTCGGTTTGTCAGGGCTGTTACGCACTGTTACTCAATTTGAGCTTCAAAAGAGGCGCCATCGCCGACATGTGTGACGGAAACATAAAGATTTTTAATCACTCCGTTTTTTTAATGAAATTAAATAGGCGTAATGCCGGCTATAGCGTATGGATTCCTTTAAAAAAAGCATCAACAACTTCTTATAATCAACAGAAATCTAAAATAGAGTTTGTTTAGGAAACAGGACAATGACGTTTGTAGTATTGTCGAATTTCGAATATAAATATGTAGTCATGTTGATTTAATTGTTATCGACAAAAAAGGCACCATCTATTATCATCATCATCAGCCATTTTACGCCCACTGCAGGACATAGGCCTCCCTCATGGTTTTCCCTAACCATGAAGGGTTTTGCCATAATCGCCACGCTAGGCAGGCGGGTTTGTGATCGCAGTATGCGATTAGAATCTCAGGAAGACGCTGCTGCCATTTCCTTAGTCGCCTTTTACGACATCCACGGAATGAAATAGAGTGACGCTGTTCTTAATCCGGCACCACACGAAATTGTCTGGAGCCACTGCCATGTGTAAAACATAATTAGTAATTAATTCGTAATCTTTTGTTGGATGGAGTAACTATTGCTGAACATATCAAATCTATTCCGTAGCGGATTATTCCATAGACACAATCACTATCTATGTAAGGTGCTATCTAGGTAAAGCTTTTTTTTCTTAATCTTCCCAACCTCTTTATGCTTTACAAAATGTCACTTCCTTTTTTCATAAAAAAAATCCTACCTTAGTAGGCCGGTTAAAACGTCACACCATAAAAGGTCAAATAAAAAAACATACATGTAATTTTTGTTTTTCTTTCAGATGTCGGTGCGTTTGTTGCCAATGCAAACAATATATAGAACTGGCTGATGAGTTTAGTGAATTTCATGGCAGAACAAACATCTGTGGTGATGACATCGTGATGGTATCTCCATTCTTCATGGTCCTTGTATTCAGACTTATTTATAGTCGGGGTCGGCTGAGACCGGCTGGAATAATTCCCAATCCTCTCTATTAACACTGTAAATTAAAGAAAGGGATTGGACGACTATTTGTTTCTCGCTTTTACAATAATCCCACCCATATTGTATGTGAGATGTTCTTCAATAATAATAATTTAATAGTTTACCTAATAAATAATCGTGATTAGACACTTTAACTGGATTAGACGCTTTAAATGTGTAACTAAATAGTTATCCAATCCCTTTCCTATACTAACAGTGTTATACCTTATTAGAGTAGAGTAGAGAACACTTTATTGTACACAAAAAGGATATTACACTGATATTAACTTAACCTAAAAGTACAGATGGAAATAATGTTATTCTGGATACACTTATGCAGCTACTTGAAATATTGTTAGAAATTTGACTTTTTGTTACAATAATCTTACGTAAAAAAAACATTCGTCATTCGTGACAACACTAGCGGTAGCGGTATAGGTGTACCAGTAACTCACGAAATATGAGGAACATGAAATTTGGTGATGCATATGCGCTTTACAGAAATTAATTTGGAACATGTTTATTTGCTAAAATTGTGTCTGATATTTTTCTCTGTGACGTCTTCGACCACTTTTTCAAAACTATATTGGTTATTATACAATAAATAAAAAAAACAAAGGAATAATAATGAAATAAAAATAGTAATAATGTTAGAACGAAGTGATTTTTCTCCCTTGTAATTCCTCGCAAAAGGATGCGCCGAAATACGAAGCCTTTTAGTTACACGTTGCTTGCGCTAATATTTCGTGACAACAAAACAAAAGATAATATGACAGATGGATGATAGATTAAAACGAGTAAGTTAAGACGAAAGGAGTTCCTCTTGATATTGCATACTATTAGGCAGGGAAAAAAAAAAAGTTGTACGCCTCGCTGGCAGATGTTACAATTTTTTTAAGTTTTATTTCATGACTTTCTGGTCCCTCTACCTGTTATCATTTACTGACCTCAGACATTTTTTGTTCGCATTGGCGAAATCCTTGGTTGTCAATCTGAACAGTTGGATGGCAAAACCCAAGACCTCCCGAATGTGAGGCCAGAGTTTTACCGATGATGATAGCCCATTTTTTGATGTTGTCACGTTACCGAGGGTTGTGTGAAAGCATAACCCTTGGTAACGGAAGCTAAAGAAATAAAAAGAGAGATTTAGAGATGTAAAAATGTAATCATCAAAACCCCCTAACCTATAATTAAACAAAAAAACATAATAATAATAAAAACATCAAAAAATATGTATTCCTTAGAGCCCTACGTCAGGGCTCAAGTAAGACTCTCAAGTAGGACTGAAGTGAGACTGACTCGGAAAGCCTTCTTGGGCGGCTTTTATACCCCAAAAATAGTTCGATTCCAATATTCAAATTTGATCTGAATCTGCGTCAGAATTCTTCTGGAAGTTTCTGGATCCTGTTCCAAATCCATAATTTCAAATTGTAGATCTTCTTTCTCTTTCTTGCATTAAATTCATAATTTTGATTTAGAATGCGAGTAGTCTTCTAGAAGTCTCCATAGGCCAGAAGTTTCCTTATTCGACCTTCTTAGTATGACGATTATTTGACATAATTTAGAAAAATAAAGAACAATATTCAAATAAAAGAATTATCTGACTACCAGTTGAATCGTTGACAGTAAAGCAAAATACAATATTTACAATGTGAAAAGTGGAAAAATAATTAGAAATACGTATTAGCTTTGAAATAATGGTGAACCAATCTTATGTTTTCGTTTGTGATAACATGAAAATGTTGTGAAATTGGATTTCAGTGGTTCAGCTTGGACAAAACGTAAGTCTTTTTTGCATTAATAGAAAGAGTAGGGTGCTAGGCAATAGAATCGCGCTAGACGCGTAAGCTGATCCCTACAATGTACCCTATATACGTCCCACTGCAGGGCACAAGCCTTCTGTCAGAGAGAGAGAGAGAAAGAGAGAGTATGGGCTTAATTACCACGTGTGCCCACCGCTCCCATTATAAAGTTTAAAACATTAAAAAGCAAGGGGTTCCATGAGGTTCACCAGCGCAACCAACGGACAAAAATCTTACCTTCTTTTACAGATAATGTTTTGCAAAACTAAAACCCAGTGGGTAGAACAGTGGACTCGGAATCGAGAGACGCGGGTTCGATTCCCAGTGCGTACATGTACCTATTTGTTTATTTTCGAATTTACGTACATCTGCGAATTTGTAGTAGAAATAGTACACGCTAACGGTGAAGGAAAACAACCTGAGGGAACCCGCGGCTCGGTTGGCTCCGCAGGTATTGACTTGTCTTTCCTGTGGGCTAGGCCGACTAAGCTGTGAGGATGGTATGGCTGCTGGGTAAGCCTACGCCATCTAGAAAACAATGTCCCAGGCACTGTAGCATCCGAGTGGTCCCTTCACCCATCTAGTGTGAGTGAAGGTGCCACGGGACGCTGTATAAATCATCTCATTACGTAGATGCAAAGGCCAAAGGTTTTTTTCAAAAAGCGTCTTTCTATTCTCTCAATCATGTAAATGTTTGTGGAGTTTATTTGTTGAGTTTATTGTTTGAAGGAGTTTATTTGTTGTCAATTTTTGTTTAACTGCTGGCCAAGGGTTTTATTTTATACAGAATGGACAAACTTGTAAGATAAAAAATATTATTATTATTAAAACTCTTTATTGCACCTAGTAAATGTTAGTAGGCGGGCTTAATACTAATTAGTATTTTATTCTAGCCAACGAATGGGTGACGGGTAGTACCAAACCGAGAAATTAAGGAAATACTGTTTTAAATAATACCGGTAAAATAAAAATATACTATATAAAGCAGAATAATAGCAAACTATCATATATAAATTTGTATAATGAAACAATAAATTAAACTAAACAAATAAATAAACATACATTTATATGCATGGAGAGTTACATACATAGTATGATTATCATTCTGAAGACGAAGATAGTGCTCATGGATTGTGCTCTTGAAAACTCCGGCTGACGGGGCCTGATGTACCGCTGTCACAGTGAAATTAGTTTCACTAATAAAGTACATTTTGCCAATTCCTCAGCGTTTCTCGCAGATAGCTCACTCAATTATTTATTCTGCTGAAACAAAACTTAACACTATATAAAGTAACTCTGAACCCCAAAATAAATTAAATTGTATCGTGGGGCAGAGTAAGTAAGTAAGTAATTTCGTTTATTTCCTTCTCACAGAGGTATCAAAACATATAGTAGGTACAATTTGAGTAATCAGGACTAATTCCTATGTGAGAGGCTGGAGTCCATACTAGGAAAGATCCTGTGTGACAGATCTCCAGGCCCTCACTAAACTTATGATGCATTGTTTCTCAATTGTATGTACATTTTTTAAAGTTCTTAAGTTTAACAGGAAATTATAACCGGCAGTGTTATTATAGACAATATAAATTTTAAAACACTAAATTAATGTAAACATAAGATGCATGCGTACTTAATGAGCGTATGCATGTTGAGTGAGTGTATGTGTGAGTATGTGTGTGTGCGTGTGTGTATGTGTGTATGAAGGAGCAGCTTGTGCAATAAATGAAATACAATTTAATCTTATTGAGGTTGAGTTAGGAAATTATATTTAAGAGATCTTCAGTAGAATCATAGGGGAGTGTTAGCAACCAACCAGAGTGAGTGTTTATGTGGGTAAGATTATTCTTTGATAGTTAAGTAGTTTATTCTTCTCATCATTGGCATATGTACACTATATTTTCTGGAAGGTACAATTTATATTAATATTAATTGTTATTTGTGTAAATATGTATGTAGTGAATCATGTGCACGTGCGTAGACCCGTTTCACACCTCCACTCCGATTCCCCGAGGTTTGCTGGAAGACCTCCTCGAGATAAGCTCGTCTTTGTACATGTTGTTTCTTATTTTTACTTTCTTGTAGTGTGTGTTCGTGTGCAATAAAGTATAATAATAATAATAATACCACACGTGGTACATAGTGGTACGACAAGACATATCCAGTCCCTGTATTACGTAGATGTAGAACATACTTATATATGAATGAATGAACATACATATATGTCAATGACGCCGTAATTTTTTTAAACATAATATGGTTTTGTAAGTTTTTGTCACATATTTATTGATATGTATATATTTAGCAGCCTATATACGTCCTACTGTAGGGAATATGCCTTCTCTCAGGGAAAGAGTATGGGCTGGTTCACCTCGCATGCCCACCGCGGATTGGCGATTTCAAGTGCTGAGTTATGTAGAATATAATAACGAAAAAAAAAAGTATTATTACCCGTCTCTCGATAGATCGCCATATTGCGTGACCACTCTACAGTTTACGCCTGAATATAAAGCCCTCTTGCCTTGAAACTTGACTCAATTTCTGTGGAAGTGTCAGCACACTTTTTTCTTTTAAGGTTACAGGGGCAAATTTTATTGTTTTTCCACACATTAGAGGTAAATGCCAGTTGTATACTATGTAACTTAGATATTTAAGATTTTTCACGTATCTTAATAACCTCCTCCTAATAATTCCTCACATCGTGAGGAAACCTGAGTGTCTGAGCTATTCACATACCTCAGCGCTTGAAATCACCAATTCGCGGTGGGCACGTGTGGCGATTAAGCCCACACTATCTTCCTGAGAGAAGGCCTGTGCCCTACAGTGGACGTATATAGGCTGCTTATGTATGTATCTTAATAATGTATGGTGTGCAAAAAAGAGTATTAATCTAATCTAATCCAAATGCACTACGGTCCCTTCTTTTGACACGATTACTTATCCTGCCGCGCTACTTCGTAAGTTCTCCACTGTACGAAGTTGTGCGATTTAACCGAACTGTCAAATACATATTTTGAGACTTTCGAGTCGTCAAAATTGTTAACCAAATAGAGTGGACAGTTACGGAATAGGAAGGCCAGTCTCACACTAGGGTAATCTGTGCCTATGGTAATCAGACATTACACACTTCACCCACACTGAGAGACTGAGTCCATTTGTACGAATCAAGTACAGCGTCCTCCAGCGGCAATCGAACTCACCACCTCAGTTTTTTATCAAGCGTCTTACCGCTAAACCAACGAGACAGTCGATTCTCCGTAAAAGTAAGATCCGTGAAAGTGTATGGAGTTGTCACTGTGTAGTCTAATCACGTTTAATCTAATTTCGTTATTACTTACGAATAAAAAAGTATTTTTTAACTATTAATTTTTTTTAAGGGTTTCAAAATGTTTATATTAATGGTTTATAATATTTACAGCTTATACAAAATAATTAGGTATTATTAAATTAACTAGTAGGCATTTAGTTTTTTGGTCTTAATAATAAAACACATGATTCCTTAAAACGCCGATTAAAATAGTCTGTGGTGGAGATTTTACAAAGAAAAGTCGTAACCGCAGTTTAGCAAACTAATGAAATTGTGGTTTTTCTTGTTTTATTCAGAATAAATATAAATAAAAAAAATTTTAAAAATAGCCTCTTAGGAGTGCTTTATAGAAATCGTGTTTTTATAAATAAGGCCGCTAGACTTCACTTTCGAAAATTTCAAAATTAGACGAAAAAAGGGTAAGTTTAATGAATTTTTTAAAGAATCTTAACTGTCTACTAGAACAGCTCAATCTTTGGCCAGTATCTTGGATCATTCAGCCAATTTTTTTTAAAAGTTATATTTGAAAGTCGTACATGAAACAAGTATTCTGAATGTGGACTTACTATGTAGGTAATTATCATTACCTGCATGATGTTTCGGTTTTACAGAAAATACATACTACACGGAAAATCGCCGGAAGCTTACATTTTCCCTGCAAATTATGCCTGCAAATTACTTAATTTGCAGTTGCAAACTACGTCGGATACAATATAGACACAAAATAATGCATTTATTTTATCGTAAATTAACCCTAAAAAAATCAAAAATAGGATTTAAGAACCAAACCTAAAAATATCAAGGATCTGGGCTAGCAGACACAAATAGACGATTTCTTTGAATGTGCTCTACATAGAAAACGCCCGGCCAAACAATAAAATAACAATATCAAAACTTCTCTAAGTACATAAATTATTTGATTAATAAAACTTACCATGAAAATCCCATTGAAGACAACCAGGAGGTACTTTATACAGTTCATTCCACACCCCTCCATCTTTGTTTACAGTAAACAAGCGCGGTTCACAAAAAGTTTTATTAAATATTTCTCACTGCAAAAAGTTTCGATTAAAAATACTCTTTTCTTAACCGCATACAAAAAAGAAACAATTGATTTTTCTTCTAATTAATAAGGAGTTTGAGTTTCGAATAGCTTTTTTTTCTTCACGCACGTTCGATCGACGAGGCGTCACGAGCGGTTATGCCATGCACGCCGGTTCTAGTCAAGCGTCAAAGTGTTATGCGGCTGAAACTACGAGTTCCTTTGCTTTTGTGGACTATGAGCTTTTAAAGGGACGAAACAGAAGGTATGCTTTGGCTCTGACCACAGTGATAATAATCTTCTCATAGCTAGATTATCTACCAAGATAGCATGAATTTTGACGAGTGGAAACAAGGAATTTCAAACTTGCAGCAGGTTAATATTAAGAAAGTAGATTATTTTGACCACATTTGGTAATATTTTTGTTAGGAGATACGAGTATTTATTGAACCAATTACTTTAAAGTTTTAATTTTTAATCTGAGCATTATGTGTATACCTATTTATAATTGTGTAATAGCTAATTTAATTAGTAAATTCGTTTATCTGAATAAATAACCTAGTGTTTCAATTGTAATTTAGTGTTTTCCTCTACAATGTTATTTAAATATTAAATGTCTGAAGTTTTCACAAGTAATTTTTTTACACGAAGTTATTACTAAACTCGAAGTGGGCGCGAAACGTGCACAAATAAATATTAAGTTTATTATTTATTTGTGAACGTTTCGACCACACTTTTGATATAACTGGAAGAGTACCTAGCGGTATCACGTCGGAGGTCGTTGGTTCGATATCCACTGGGGCCCCCCGTAAATTTGTGCAAATGGCCTCAGTCTGGGTGTATTTCCATGTTTGCGATATCATTCTCTGGTTACCATAGTAAAGGGTAACCTAGTTTGAGACCAGGACAACTGATTGTGTGGTGTGGAAGTTATTAGGTGTCATTTATTATTCTGGCTGCTCTCATAACGATGAATGTAAGTTAGTAAAAAATTACTACATTGACAAAGATTACAATAATAAACTTTAAATTAGATACTTACTTACAGATTTATGAGGTCATTTTCCACACAATATTGACTAGTAGCAGT
Source organism: Yponomeuta evonymella (assembly GCA_963969515.1). Classification (NCBI taxonomy): domain Eukaryota; kingdom Metazoa; phylum Arthropoda; class Insecta; order Lepidoptera; family Yponomeutidae; genus Yponomeuta; species Yponomeuta evonymella. Next base: position 19,502,799 of record OZ018346.1, on the reverse strand, counting down.
AAATGAAATCAGAGATTTTATAATTAACTTTTATTATTGAATCCTGGTTTCATTAGCTTCGTTTTAGTGACATTAAAGAAGTAAAATAAAACCGGTCCACCAAATCCGAAATCTCGAGTCCCCTTGTAGTGAATTGGTGCAGGATCTATGCATGGTCGAGTTTATCGCAAGTGAACGTTGTGTATCTTTTCAGTTTGTGCTGCGCAAACCTATGGTGTGAAGTTGCGTGTTAAGGGTTGATTGAAGACACGCATTATTTTTCCGACCAGACCAACAAGACCTGTGAAAATCCATTTCGGTCATTTAATTGGTGGATTAAACGAAATTGTTTGGGTGTCAGTGTTGCGGTGGTTACCTTTAGTTAAGGGCTCGTTAGAGTTTATGGACTGATTTGGTTATTGATTGGGAGAGCTACTAAGGTGATGTACATAAACTAACGAGTTTATTCCGGAGGGGTAGGCAGAGAGTTACTTCTATAGTATTATGTCCTATGGCATAATACTGTAGGATTGCGCAGCAGACATTGAGACCATCTTCGTCTTGTAGAAGAGAGCGATTAGATTTATTTATAAGCTGGACAGCAGAGATTCGTTAAGATATTTCTTTAAAGAAACTAAAGTCCTGACAGTTGCTAGTCAGTATATCTATGAGAATATTATGTACATCAGGAAAAATACCAGTAACTTTAAAACCATAGGTAGACAACACAATGTTAATACTAGAAATAAACATAAACTTTCGCCAAAATTTAGCCTGGCAAAGGTTAACGCATCTTTAATGGGGCATTGTATACGTTTCTACAACCAGATCCCTGAAGATATAATTCGCTTGCCAGAAACGTGTTTCAAAAAATGTGTAAAGCACATTTTGTGCCAAAAGGGCTACTATAACATTAAAGATTATTTGTATGACCAAGATGTCTGGAATTAAAGCCAGTTCAAAGCATTAGTATACGACGTTTTAGAATAATATGTAAACTCTGTTGATTATAGAACATGTTTCGAAAGACAAAGTTTGGAGTGATTTTGACCATTTTTTCTTGAAAATGATCAAGATTTTGAAATGGACATCTAGTTTTACTTGTAACAATTTTTCTCTTGACAGTTTTGTGTAATTTTGAATAAAAAATTGAATTAGAATTTGAGATACGGTTTGCCACCTACCACGATCTAGACAAACCTCTTTTTCTTCATGGAGTGATATATTTATAGTTTACTAGCTGTGCCCGCGACTCCGTTCGCGTACATTTCGATTTTTACGAAGCAGCATTTGTATGGGGGCCACGTCTTATCATAACTGGAGCTAGAATTTAAATAGCCTATCCTGTGTCCCAGATGTCTATATGTTTTTATACCAAATTTCATCAAATTCGGATAATTGGTTTAAGAGTTATGGAGGAACATACATACATACATACACACATACAGAAAAAAATTCTAAAAATCGTGAAATTAGTTTCAGTATCATATATTGAGCCTATAAATACAATATCTCTGAAAACAAACTAACTTACTCCATGACCGACCCTTACAGATTTATTATTAGTAAGATAAGAAGAAGATAAGATAAGATAAGATAAGAAGATAAGATAAGATAAGAAGATAAGATAAGAAGATAAGAAGATAAATAAACAGTTAATTAAATAAAGAGATTGTGTGTGGCGGTCTCATTTGTCAGGGTGCTCGAAGGTGATATTGTAAGATCGAGAGGGAGGTAACTAACTCGTACACTAACATACATGCTTGCTCGCGAAATTCAAGGCATAGGTAACATTGTTATTGAGTAAATAATATTTTATTGATGCATAATGTACTTAATGAAATTGACATGAATTTGTATTTTTATTATTGGGATTTTTTTAATATGTTTTAATAATTTGAATATTTGATGAAATTTTATGAATTGTTTGTTATTTTATATACTTATTGAAATGTATTTTTAATGTGATATACATTTTTTATTGTATTTACGAAATATGTAAATTATGTTAATGTGCTCGATTTTCCTCTTTTTTGTGATGTTTTTTTATATAACCTGATGTATTACGTGGATAACCATTAAGGGCGCGATCTACCTGTAATGAAATAAATAATAATAATATAAACAAACCACTGCTAACAGCTGTCAGGGGCCTGTTTACTACAATTCGTGGTTTACTATGAGACTATTTGATGTACATTGCAAAGTCAATTAATCCACAGATTAACAAGAAGACTCTGCTAAGTAATGTACTGAATTGTCATAATAAACTACGAATTGTAGTTTCATGAAACTCGGCCCAGCCCTTGTATCACGTAACTGTCCACTCTATCAGGTTAACCATTTTAATGAATCCAAAGTGTCAAAATATGTATGTATTTGACAGTTACGAGACAGACTTCCGTAGTAGCGCCCCAGTTGGCCAAAGTGCATACAGATTATCATCGACACGATAAGAAGGAGAACGGATTGGTAGTATATGGGAAACCGGGCGTGAGTAGTGTGCACGGATGTAATGTTTGACAAGCTGTCGACTGAAGGCAGACATAATTGTGAAAAACCGTTTTTAGGGTTCCGTAGTCAACAAAGAACCCTTATAGTTGCGCTGTATCTATCCATCTGTCTGCCTGACTGTCTGTCTGTCCGTCTGTCTGTCTATCGGTCCATCTGGCTGTCTTAGCTTAGCACAGAGACGACAAGTACTGGAAAGCTAAAACTCGGCATAGTATACAAATTAATCACGCTGACAAAAGGGTGGGATAAAATCATAGATATTTGAAGAATGTCTATGAATAAAATAATTAAAAAGTCCCCACCCTTCTCCTGGTTGATAGTAGAATCGTGAAAAATTAAGGGCAGTAGCAAATATAATGAACTTAAAAGGAAAACTATCACGTCTAGGTAGGCTTAACGACTGATAGGCGACAAACTTATAAAGGGCAGACTTCGTACAAAATCCATTTAAAATTACTTTGATGAAGTTGTTAGTTCTGTAAACCAGATAAAAAACCCCTCTTTCTATGGAAGCCTACACTGCGCGTAGCCCGACACGCACTTGGTCAGTTTTTTTCAATAACTTAGGTCTGAAGTAGACTCTCCATCCTATCAATGTAACGTTGTTCATGGGCCTAATTATGCACTCCAAATCCTGAGTGATTCCAATCGTCTAACTGTCAAATTCCATACTAATTTGACAGTAACACGAATGGAATCGCTCAGCTCAGGATTCTTTCTCCACACTTATCCGTGTGGCGCCCAATTAAGAATAGCGTCACTCCATTTCCTTCCGTGGATGTCGTAGAAGCCGACTAAGGAAATCAATTACCAGGAGACGGGCAGCAGCGCCTTCCTGAGATTCCAACAACCGCATAGGTACTGCGATCGCCAACCGGCTGCCAAGCGTGGCGATTATGGCATAACCCCTCATGGTTATGAAAGCCACGAAGGAGGCCTATGTCCTGCAGTGGGCGTCAAGTGGCCGATGATGATGATGATGATGAATCACGCAGGATTTGTTGCGCGTAATACAAGAGCGGAGCGCATACATAATAATGTTTATTTTCTTCAAGGAATGTTGTAATGGGTGTTTATGTGTTTGGTTAGATAATCTGCGAACAATGCTGTGAATGCAAAAACAATATTGTGTACTTTTTGCATTGGTTACGAAAGTAGTCAGGAGATCGAGTAAGTAAGAGTAAGTAAGAAGGTATAAACTGAAAATAATTTTATAGTACATATGGTGCTACATTACCGCACTAGTGCGATAATGAGCACTTTACGTGCCTATGTCGAAACTTCAAAGGGCCATATGTACTATAAAACGTTGTACGATACACGTGCGAATAGGTAATTCGTAACTCGTGTCGATATAAAACACTCCCTTCGGTCGTGTTTTAATTTATCGCCACTCGTTGCGAATTTCCTACTTTTCGCACTAGTATCGTAATGTAATTCCTTGTCGAATTTTCTTTGTGATGACGGGTTGCCATAGCAACCGTACTTAACATTACCCAAACCTCTGCATTGAACTTTAACCCTTACGAGGTGAACGCTACTTTCTTATGGTAAAAAGTTTAGTTAACCTGGGTTCAATGTCTCTTTAGAACGATCAGGCATGAAGTTAGACTTTCCGGCCAATGTTGAAGTAGAGGTGACCTAGCCTTTCAGCCAAACAGTTCAAATTACCAGGTCACTATTAGTTGTCGTCTTATAAATCCTGAATGTCCATAAGTATTGGTTTCTGGATGATTACACGAGTTGATAACGTCAGTTTCAAAGTGATCGATTATTGAGATTTATCGCCTAAAGCTAAATACTAACATTTAACTACTAAAGGAAAACTACAATTACAGAAAAAAGTCCGTTGCTCTTTTTGAGGCTGTTAAAGATTGGCTTTGACAATTGTTACAGTTTGCTATAATGGCCGAGAAACAACTTGAAATTACTTTGACTTCGCATAGTCGTGTTTTGTTTTTATTGGCGAGAGACGCGGGATGTCACTTACAATTCATCCGCCCTTGGTTTAGTCAAATTAAACTAACTATCCCTATTCTCTCGTCCCATCCCATCCCGACTGCTGTGAAATTTATTCAAGTTATCTGTCGGGCGTTACACTGATGAACGGTAATCGCAAGTAATTTACTGACATAGGTTATTTTTAATACTCATAATTTGTTATTTAGTTTTTTATTTCCACTTTCATCTGTTTTTCGGTTATTTGTAGAAAAATATTTGTATTTGTAAATGGGTGCCTATGCCTGACATAAATAAGTACTATTATCACTAAGCTGCAGAAGAAACGGACCTAACGAGTTTGATGAATATATCTATTATCTAAAATGTTTATAATTTTATTATCTACAGATCTGTCAGGATTGTGGCAAGTGGCAGACCCTGGCATCTGCCTACACCTCCGGGATACAGGCGTGAATATATGTTATATTATGTGTCATCTAATGAATATATGTTATGTTATGTGTCGCCTCGGTCTATATTTAAAAAATGTATATAAAAAATTTTTTTTATCTCTTTTTTTTTGCAGGAGCTCGTGCGTTCTATTCCCACGGGGGGCCGCCGTACGTTTGTACAAATGGCCTCAGTCTGGGTGTATTTCCATGTTTGTAATGTCCTTGCCTGGTTACCATACCGCAGGGTATCCTAGTTTGGGATCAGGATAAGTGATTGTGTTGTGTGGAAGTTATTATTATTATTTTACCGTCATTACATAATTAAGTTATGATGCGTGAGCGAGATGGATGCAAGATATAACAGCAAACTTAATGACTTTACCGTTTAGTTAAAGGATGTTCCGCAAGATATAACAACGGCTTTAAAGACTTTACCGTTCAGTTAAAGTACATTATGCTAGATTAGATTAGAACACTTTATTGTACACACCAGAAAATCGAATATATTAAAAGGCTTACATATCTAAGTTTTGCCGTATACAATTGGAGGTCTTATCGCTAAAGACGATCTCTTCCAGACAACTTTACTGTTCCTATAAAGGATGTTTACTATCCTCAACTAAAGGACCTTCTATGTTTTGCCATTCCGTGATTAAGGCCCCTACCCAATTTTCATTCGACTACCAACTGCAAGTTAACTCCAAGTGATGGGTCATTAATCACTAACAACCAACAATCGGAACGCACAAACAAATCGATAACGGTTCATTATTCAGCGGCCGCTTCCTGGCTCTACATGTTCTTATGAAATGGCCCGGTATGGGAATATTTTTCAATCAATCAACCACTGCAGGACATTGGCCTCCCCCGAGGAATAAGACAATTCGCCAAAGATCTAGGGTTCTAAGAAAAATAGCAAGTTGAAGTGCCGTGGGCTGGCCGCTTATGCCGAATAATCGATCGTCAATGCGGTGCAAAGGTTTTGAGTGGACACCACGAAGTGGCAAACGCAGCATCCGCCGCGGACGCCTCCCAGCTGGACCGACGATCCGAGGCCGATGGCCGAGGAAAGAACGAAGTCGTGTGCCTCGAGGGAGGCTTTGTGCAGCAGCAGACGGGTACGGGCTGATCGATTGATTAAATTAAATCACTTTATGGTGTCACGAAAAAAGATAAAATTACGGCATGGGTTTCAAATTGCTTAAAATTGTTAACAATTAACTGATAAGTACCTGGATGACCGAGCTTTGCTCGGTGTTTTTTTTATTTCTTGGAAATTATATTTAGATAATAATATGTACAATGAAAAAAAAAGGAACAAAAAAATGGATCTGGAGGCATCTGAACTCGAAACCAGGTCTTCTGGTTTCGGGGTAGCCCGATTTCCCACGTGAACTATCACAACAACCTTGAGGTTAGTGGCGAAATTTACCTCCGTATTCTGATGATAATGCAGCAGTTTTTCATTGCCCGAAAACATGGATGAAACTACGTTTTCCAGAGTTGTTTCATCCATGTTTTCGTTGGAGCCGTTTCCGAGATTCAGATTATATATAAACAAGCTCGTTTAAAGGTATCACATTTAACAAATTTGTAAAATAAATAAAATTATTAATTTAAATAAAAACAATATGTATTTGTGATAAAGAATCCTTTTTAAACTTATAACATAAATAATACTGCCTCTCTATCTATGATACAACAAGTTAATCTTATATTATGGTAGAATTAACTTGCGTTTTGGTAGAAACGGTGGCGCTGGTCGCAGTTAAAAAATGCTATCTTCAACTATCGTGCAGCCATCTAAAGTTCACTAGGAGAATAATTTAACTTTATACGTTTCAATCCTGACAAAAACGTAGGTATTGCCAGGCAGATTGACGGAAGGACAACAAAGTGATGCTACAAGGTTTACTATTTCTTCCTTTTCAGGCACGGAACCCTAAAAATAGAAAAAAGGTAATGAGAACCCATAAGAAAAGTATTCTTTTAAACGTTTGTCCGTTTTGTTCTATAATAAAATCTGTAATACATGCGTCATTCTTGATTGCGCCATACTAATTTTATCTTCATAAGAGATTGAGTTTGAGGTATGAGGTTGCCAGGAAGAAATTGCTATTAGCAATAAGCCGACAATTGTATCTTTTCTTTTGTTATTGCTCTTTCTGTAACATTTTTTCTGGTACACAATAATAGTACATTGTTCACCGAGAGGAGAAAGTGACCGATTACCGTCGAGGGTGTCGTTTGAAGCCCGAGCCGTATATAGGCGAGGGCTTTAAAACACCCGAGATCGGGAATCGCAGTTTCTCTCGAGTGATACATAGTGCTTTATACTACACCTGCTTGATAGTTTTATTTTACTTTCTACGAAAACTGAATCCTCAAACAACACACAAATTGGAAATGGCGCCAATGGCGTCTGCAATTTTCACATGTTCTTTTTTCAAATTGTTTATCCTGCCGCCGCAGGGTCGCACTGCCAGCCCGACACCATCCAACACACAGCTAGTGGCCAGTGTCATTTTGCGAACTTGGAGATAAAAACTCACTGTAAAAACTTTTTGGCTTTTGATATTTAGGTTACCGGCGCATAGTCTTACCCAAAATTAAAAAAGAAAAACCACGTAAGAAATGGATTTTCATACACTTTTCTCTCCCGCTCAGATGCGTTTTCTCCCCGCATATTTGTTCGATATGCAATGACGTACTTTCTACCGTAAATTTGATAAAGTATCAAGGTACTTTCCAAGCAGGTGTAGTATAAAGAATATTCTTATCTTAAGTAACGGTGGTAACGGGGTTAACAGAGCGCTAGTCTCACATTCAGGAGGCGAGGGTTCGTTCCTCGACATGTACTAATGTCTTTGCTTTCTACTTACATTTGTGCACTCCTAGTAGCAATACGTCTCGCTAACTGTAAGGGAAAACATCGAGAGAAAGCCCGAGTGCTTGAGATGTTCTCATATGTTAGGGCTTGAAATTGCCAAATCTGCGTGGGCACGAGTGACGATTAAGCCCATACTATCTCTCTGAGAAAAGGCCTATGCCCTACAGTGGGACGTATATTGACTGCATTATACCTACACAGTGGTGGTAGCTTAGTGGGTAGAACATTGGACTCGAAAACGAGAGATCCAGGTTCGATTCCCATTGCGACTTGGGTTTCTTACGTACATTTGTGAAGTTGTAGTAGCAATGCCACCTGCTAATGGTGAAGGAAAACATAGTGAAGAAACCTGAGTATCTGAGCTATTTACATACCTCAGCGCTTGAAATCACCAATCCGCAGTGGGCACGCGTGGTGTTTAAGCCCTCTGAGAGAAGGCCTGTGCCCTACAGTGGGACGTATATAGGCTGTTTATGATACCTACACAGAGAGAGAAATGCGTTGACATAGGACAGATCCTCAACGAGGTGGGTGGGAACAACTTCTGATAACCCTCACACCATTCTGACACCACTCGCCATTCGCCCTTTCAATTTCAAAACGATTCGTGGTTCTGTTCATTTACGATTTATTTTTAAACACTTGTCATGTTCCTAATAGTGGGATCATCGTTCCTATCGATCGCGATGAGTTGATGATTCACTTGGGTAGTACACGTGGATGATGACGAGTGATGCAATGTAATGTACCTTCATGATTCATTGATACATACAATGTATGTTTGTTTATTGATGACAATGAAATATTAATGTCAAGAAACATATTAGTAATTTTAAAATAGTGGGTACCTACCCAACACAATGTTAATACCAGAAACCAACACTTCTCATAACTCGCATAAGAAAAAAAACAATTTAAACCGCATTTGAAGGATGATTTGAGTATCCAGAACCGGCGTGCGTGCATGCAACGACTAATGAGTGTTGAGGAAGCGAAAGTGATCTGTCAGGATTGTGGCAAGTGGCAGTCCCTCTGGGATACAGGCGTGAGTTTATGTATGTATGTATGTTGAGGGAGGTTCAAAGGAATCGTGTTTTTTAAATAAGACTGTTAGTCAATATAGATGACAGTGATGTCTGGAATTAGAAAAATGTGTAAGCTCTGTTAATTAAGGAACATATTTGAAAAGCCTAGCAGCCTTATTTATAAAAACACGATTCCGCTAAAGCACTCCTCAGAGGCAGTTTTTGTATCTATGGTCTTCACCGCAAATTATTTTAATCGGCGCTTATAGTGTTTTTCCGTGTGGCGCCGGATTAAGAATAGCGTCACTCCATTTCCTCCTGTGGATGTCGTAGAAGGCGACTAAGGAAATCAATTACCAGGAGTCGGGCAGCAACGTCTTCCTGAGATTCCAACCACATTCTGCGATCGCCAACCCGGCTGCCCAGCGTGGCGATTACGGCAAAACCCCTTATGGTTATGAAAACCGTGAGGGAGGCCTGTGTCCAGCAGTGGGCGTCAAATTGCTGTTGATGATGATGATAGTGTTTTAAGGAATCGTGTTTTTATAAATAAGACCGTAACTTTAAAATTTTTCTCCAAAATGATCTAGATTTTGAAATGGACATCTATTTTTACTTGTAACTTAATGAAAAGCCGTAGTTTTGTGAATACAAACACTTTTATTTGATTTTACTTAATATAGTCAACATCGTAAATATACACGCGAAAGTCATATAACCCTTCTTTACTTTCGCCGTCGGGTAAAAATCCTTTTCAGCAATCCTTCATTAGTTGAGTTTGACCTGAAAATTCCGCACTTAGCCTCATAGTTGGGCCAATGTACGTAGCAAGCACTAAGGTTAATTGCCTCAGACACTAGGGTTTCCTCACGATGATTTCCTTCACAGTTAGCGATTGGTATTGAAAAGAAGAAGAAGAAGAAAGACATTTATTATACCAACAAGATACATCACAGAAACAAAATAAGCAGATAAGTAACATAATATGCACAACAACAGAAAGAAATAAAACAGGACCATAGATGTAGCCTGTGGTGTATCTACATTGCCACAAAAGGCTGCTGACTCAGCGTTGTGCTGAGGAAGTGATCCCTCAGCGCTGATTTTCAGTCAGTGCCTACAGGTATTGCTACTACAACTTCACAAATGTGCGTAACTTAGAAAAAAAAGTCATTGGTACATGCCAGAACTCGAACCCACGACCTCCCAAATGAGAAGCCGACTGTAGACAGTTCCGCTCCCACCGCTCATCACAATAATTCCAAAGAGAGCCTTGATTTCTATTCTAGATCAGGCCGTCAATAGATTGCAGGACTATTAATTTAACCAGACCAATTGTATTAATTGTCGCACACATAATAATTTCATTCAGGCGGTTTTCGACCTATGCGAATCGCACCGGCCGGCCTTGGCGCAAGCTCTATTCAATTCCCACAATATAAAGTAAGTACCAAGCCAACATACCTATATATTTACAAAACTATTCTAGGAGCTCTTTGTGTGGAAGTGTTGTGGTCTCGTTTCCATGACAACGTATTGAACTAGCATGCCAATAGGGTGAGTTTTTTTTTTAGAAAAACTGTTTTAATGCTTGGTTCTCCGAGCGCACGGCTTTTTATGGGACTTATTGCGCTGCGCAAGCGAATTGTTGGGGGTAATATAGTCAGAGGTCGCGGGTTCAAGTCCCGGCATGGGTGGAATTTTTAGCCTCTAAATAGGTTTTTTTTTTAAATAGGCATTTTTGAAATTACAGAAATACAAATCCTATTAATGCACCTGAGGCAATTGGGGTCCGAGGTGGCTGGGTGCCATACATTACTGTATGGTACCCGGCTGCCTTTGACTCTATATGCCTCACATGTTCTCCTCACGATTGTTTTGTTTTATTTCTGTTTTGTTGACGTTCGTGTCTTTTTTTGTGTACCTCTATGTTTAATTTTTGTTTCTGTGAAAATTTAAATAAATATCCTCTTTCTTTCTTTCTTTTCTTTCTTTAATGGGTCTTCCCCAGTACTGCAACTTCAGGTATGTTCGCTGAAGCCAGGGTGGATGATTTCTTCTCTAATATTAGAAAACGAACTGCTTCAATACTGCGCAGAGTACGGGGGAGTTCTAACAGCGTTCTAAGTGTAATTGGAGACAAAGTTGACAGCCACATTTTCAAGCACTGCGTGCGCGGATCCACTAAATATTTAAATAAAACTACGCCTCTCTATTACCTAGGTTTAGTTACTAATATAAACTAAGTCCTTCTGTTACTGATACTAATGTGGATATATTCTGAAATAAATATATTAGATAAAAAATAATGTATTTTAAAACACCTGATTTCGGTGAACGCGGCCTTAAGTGAAAAAAAAAACAGGTCGCTGTGGTGGCCGCGGTGGCGTTCCATACAAAATAATGCCGTAAAATGACGTATGTATGGACCTCCACCGAGACCGCGTTAGTGAATTTTATCCTTAACAAGCGGCAAAAAAAAAATAAAAGAAACTTAAGATTGGATTTTTAGAAAAAGCTTTAAATGTAGAGAAAGAAAAAGAAGAGAAATGTTTTCCGGCTCAGCTGATAACGTCACAATATCTTCCACATAACACAATCACTTATCTATCTATCTATCTATCTATCTACTTGTCCTGATCCCAAACTAGGACATCTTCTGCTATGGCAACCAGGCAAAGACATCACAAACAAAATAAAGTACGGTGGCCTCCAGTGGAAATCTAACGACCTCGGTTTCCGGTACCTAGTCAAGTGTGTTAACCGCTAGACCAACGAAGGAGTCACGTCTAAAATTACTTATTTAAAAAAAGAAAGAAAATAAATAAATAACCTCCATACAACACAATCAGTTGACCTAGTCCCACACCAGGATACCCTGTGCTATGGTGGGGCCAGAAGCAATGTATGTGCCTGTATGTAAATGTTTATGTTTATGTTTATGTTTATGGTAATAGCATTTTATCAGGTTATTTATTTATTTTCTTTCTGGTTACCACCAGGCCTGCCGAGGTTAAACATTCAATGGACTCATTTAAGTCTTTTTTAATACATTTTAGTAGTCAGGTTTTTTGTTTTATGTATGTCGTCGGGAGGTTGGAAGATCGTGCCGTAAAGTCCTGTTATGGCGACCGCGCAGAGGAGCACGAAATGTAGGCAGACCACCTGCACGATGGTCTGATGACATCAGGACTACTACAGGGTCGACCTGGACTACAATAGCCGCAGACCGATCGCGATGGAGGACTCATGAAGAGGCATACGTCCAACAGTGGACAAATGCTGACGAAGAAGATAAAGAAAATATATTATACTGTCGCGGTAGCTGTTTCCCGCGACTTCGTCCAAATGGAATGAGTCATTTCCGGGAGGAAAACTATTCTATGTCCTTCCCCGGGACTCAAACTATCTCCATACCAAATTTCATCTACATCCGTTGAGCCGTTATTGCGTGATTAAGTAAGAAACATCCAAACATCTTCACAAACTTTCACATGTACAATATTAGTAGGATTTTTTGTTAAACATAATATAAGATAAACTCACCCCTATATCCTGACAGATCCTTTTCGGTTCATCAACACTCATGTCATTAGTCCTTGCATGCAGGCACGCCGGTTTTGGGTACTTTTTATCTTGCCCTTAGCTAATAAATACCCTATTTGGTCGAAGTATGTCCGGTCCCTTACTGGTTCTTCTATTATAAATAACTTTTTGTTACAATTACAAATAAAAAGTCCCTATTGGTTTGACCATTTCCGGTTCCTAGTCTGAGACGTGCAATACTCTTAGCACTGATTTTCGCATCTCAAGTTCTGAAACAAATAATCCTGGCTTTGTTTACTGAAACATATAAGACACTCCAATAGATACTTTAATCACACGGGTATTATAAATAAAAGTAAACACAGCCTTTTGTCACGGTCACTCGCATTTAGCACATGGAATCGAGTTTAAATAATCGTATTGTTTTATACCATTTCAGTAAATATGCGCTCACGAGTGAGAATGTATTGTCGGTGGATTCAGTTCAGTTATTATTTGAAGTGTTGCGTAGTTCAGTAGGAGTACTAGGTGCATAGTTAATTTGTTATTAATGTCTATTGCTGGTGTTTATGTACAAATTATGGATGGCAAGGAGAGGTATAAGTCTTTGGCATATCGGGCTAAAAGTAAGCATCTGTTTACTCATCTTCTAATTTAAGAAACTAAGTTTTACTATAATAGCTCTCGTAGAAAGCAAAGTGGTAAGTAAAGGATTCTATTTACTAAACTTACCGAACCTTCTAAAGTAAAATGAAAAATTATTGTATCAGCCTGTTCATTGGTGATTATTTTCTCTGTGATTGCTTGTAGATGAAACAGTCGGTGTAGTTATAGGTCTTTTTTAAATTAAAAATTTCTTTGAAATTTTCATGAAAAAGGCGTTATAGGTTTTTAAAAGACTCAAGACGTCATTATAATTATATTAGTTAAGTCCAGTTTTTTATTTCAATTGTTTTTCTTTTTGTTATGTTATGAATAAAGGTGCATTATTCTCGAGTAAAAAAAGATGTCAAAAGTTACAGTACTAACCTCTATGGACTTGTACTAAGGAGGTCTATAAACTAAGGAAGGAGTTCTAAGAAGGAGGTCCCTAAATATTTGATTAACTAACCTCCTTGGTACTAGTACTATGGAGGTTCTTAGGTTAGGTTACTCTACTATATTCTTTTTGCTGCACTAGCCTGTGCTGAGGACAATTTTAAAAACCTATCTAGAGGCTAAAAAATCCACCCATGCCAATTTACATCACTTTGCAGCCCCGAGTATGACTAATCATGTAGGTACAGCGATATCATTCCAATGTAAAAACCTCACTGCAAATTGGGTTACTCGGGGCTGCAAAGTGATGTAAATTGCTTCGGCCAGATGTCGCTGCCTGTACGTAATACAGAAAAGTTTGTAAAGAGGCTCGAAATTTCGCCGATGCCTGCACTTGCCCACTAGCTCAGTTGGGAGAGCGCTGGTACGGTAAGCCAGAGGTCGCGGTTTCAAGTCCCGGCATGGGTGGAATTTTTAGCCTCTAAATAGGTTTTTAGATTACTTTAGTTTCTTTGATCGATCTGTATTTCAGAAACCTAGCAATGCTATTATATACAATTACACATGTTTCACAAGTTTAGAAACGGCCCATTCTCCTTGCCAGTATTGACCACCAATAAGGTTGTTACTTAGTCAACCTTTTCCGGTCCGTAAAACAAAACGCATGCCTCATAAACGCCAGTTACGTAAGCGCAATACAAAAACAAGAAAAACAATAAACTGCAATAAAACTAAAACATCGTGGTGTGCACGGAACCGCATGTTCTCCATTGTCCGAGCCAAGCCTACCATTCGACCGATTCCCCATTGTATGACCACAGATTAGAGTTCCAATTGCGTATTTATACATTTGGCAGGGTCAACCGATGATCAGCTCATTCGCTTGCCCTGCCAAGACCGGCGGCTCTTGGCTGAGATGGCGGCGAAATCATCGAGTAAGTCCGAGACCTTAGCTAACCGAATAAAGCGCTTCTTTTCTGCACAGCTCGCAGATGACGAGGGTAATTTCTTCTTTATTTTTCTCGGTGTATCCTTCTGAAGTGGCCTATTCGCTATCCCACGGTCGTGCGTTGTATCGCGTGGAGTTTTACAAATATAGTCCCAGGCTGAGCTCCGTACTGTACCAGTGCATCCGTACCGGAATGCCGGCTGCGCTTGCAGGATAGTAAATAGGCCGCTTTAGTAACTATCTGCACCTTTTCCCAGGCTTGCCTGTTGTTACTTAACCACAGATCTCAGCATTGGCGTATTTAGGGAAATATCGTGAGGAAACCTGAATGCCTATTGAGATGTTCACATATCTGTGCTGAAATCGCTAATACGCGATGGGCCTGCATGGTGATTACGCCCATACCCTTGTATATAGGTTATGACCCGTATGGAGACTATTGCGTAGATAATATTATGATGTGTTATGTAATTCAAGATATTTTCTATATGTTTTCTAAACATAGAAATCCGTTCTGAAGTTTATTCGTGACAAACATCTAAGCATTCTCCAAAACTACAGAATCAAAAGTACCGACTCCAACTAACCGCGACTTTCAGATGTCCAGCCCCAGGAAAGGCCGCAGCTTGCTCCGCTGCCGGAACCCGAGAATTCAGCCCAGGCCTCCGCCTTCGCCTTTCCCTTAGCCCTGAACCTGAAGCAGAAGAAGTGCTGCAAGGAGACTCGTAAATGCTGCTGCACGATCGGATTGGCCGGAAGGATCTTGTACGTGGTGCTGTCGATTCTTACTGTGGTGAGTCCAAATTCGTTAGCAGACGGTGTTGTATTATGTGAGTATTAGACATGAGCGCAGATTCGATTTGGTTCGGCGGAGACGTGAGGGCAAAAATCAGCTGGCGGTGGCGGCGTAATCGACGTAAGCGGCAGGTGTGCAACTCTAGAGATATGAAGAGCTTTATATGTATAAAAATTAAATTAAGTGATCGCATCTAGATCCGCCCACTGGTTATTTTCACTGATTTATTAGAAAACGCAAAACCTGAAAATTGCCAAGCTTAAAGAAAGTGGGAAATTAATAAAAAAAATGTGTGAATTCCCGTAGCTCCTTTATGCTAAAATATTATACAACTGACCGATCGACGTATCAAGTACAGCGGCTCAGTTTTGGTGGTGAAGCGTGTTAACTGCTAGACCAATACTCGCCCTTCCAGTTCAAGGCGCTTGGGCTGATCGTGGTGGCCGGCATCGTGGCCGTGGCCGTGAGGGCATACGATACGGAGCACGCGGAAAAGGCGGCGTCTCTCGTGCTTCTCATGCTGTCAGCTGGACTCTCTATAGTGCTCGTCATCTGGAGTTCCGTGGCGTTCTTCAAGAAGCAGACCAAACGGGCCAAGCGGGTGAGTTGCGAAAGGAGTTTGCAAGAAAAGAAAACTCTTTGCTCGGAAAGGAGCAAACTCTTTGGTCACCACCCATTTTTTGTGTTAATTTTGTAAAAGGATAAAAGAGGCCAAACGGGCCAATCAGAAGAGTTTGGTTACCACCGTGGTGAAAAGATAAGCGGTGACCAAAGAGTTTGCTATTTTCGTAAAAGGAGAAAGAAGGTTAGTAGCTGTAGAAAACAATACATGGTAACCAAATTGTTTGTTATTTATGTAAAAGGAGACAGAAGGTAAGTATCTGTAACAATAGGTAGTAACCAAAGAGTTTGAAAAAATGCTTCAGTGATTAAAGAAGTAGTAATCCACTGACCTTCGTACCAACACCTAGTACCAAAGAGTTTAAGTTTAACAAAGAGTGCAACAAGTGGCACCAAAGAGTTGCTTTTGTTGAAAAAAACAATTTATTGAGGCTTCTTCGTGTCCTTTACTAGTCCGATCAAGACTTTGGTAGGTAAGAACGAGCGGCGAAAACCAGCTAGTACCTAATCTTTATAGCATCAAATTTGCGTAATAAATCGTTAAAGCACCACTTTTTCTAAAAATAGAGGGCACGTGAATTTATTTCGTCAGCACAGTTACATATTTCATTTCGGGGGAGTTATTCTGACATCGAAAACCGGTTTTTCAGTTGGCTTTTCTATGTGACCCGATTTATCGAAAGAGAGCTGACTGAAAATGTTACTGATATTCCTTTAGTCCTACAATTTTCTTTATTGTGGCTTGACGACATCGCGATTTTACAGTTTTCCTCGTGATAAAATTGTTCGTAAAGGTGAGTAGAGCCAGACCTCATAAATCTATATAGACTTTGATACACAAAGTATATGACACTCTGTCCAATTGGGTATTTGACAAAATATCAAATGAGTTACTTTTAAAACGGAATTTTGTATGAAAATACTTGCTTATGACGTCACATTTCAGAGCACTCTTTTTATGTTTAATCTATCATAACTAGTAATTGACTAAAAGACATACATTTTCCGTGATATTTTGTAATTTTTGTTTTAATCGAGCATATGAAATAATTTATTTTTGATCGTGTTAAATACCGTATTGCAGCTAGTTAAATTATGTGAACCCCTCAGGCGGATTCCACGCAGATTTGACGTGGGGCAAGGACGCCGGACGGGATCACACGAAGCGACGCGTTGCATAGATTTCGCGCCCTCGCCCCGTCTTATACGTGTGGGCTATGTCCTATAGTTTTAGTAGTACATATTGTACGAAAGTGAATTGAAAGGTCGTCCTCATCCCACGTCTCACCTATGTGTCCCGCGCCTCGGTCGCTTGCGTTTCCTCGAAACATATTTTCTTCTCAGTTAGCGAGAGGTAGCTACTACAAATACAAAAATGTCCGTTGGTACAGTCGACAGCTTATCAACCTTTGCATAAATGCGCTCTAATCAGTTTCTTTAAGGACGACTTGTAACAAAACTGTAAACGTTGACCTGCTATAGATGGTACATCATCATAAGCAGCCTATATACTTCCCACTGTAAGGCACAGGCCTTCTCTCAGAGAGAGAGAGTGTGGGCTTTCACCACGCGTGCCCACCGCGGATTGTATGTGAATAGCTCAGACACTTAGGTTTCCCGACGATGTTTTCCTTCACCGTTAGCGAGTGGTATTGCTACTTTAACTTCACAAATGTACATAACTTAGAAAACCAAGTCATAGGTACATGCCCGCACCGGGGATCGAACCTGGGTCTCCCACTTCCGAGTCCGAGGTTCTACCCACTAGGCTACCACCGCCTACCACCTACCACAGACGGTACATGCCGGAATCGAAGTCAGGATCTCTCGGAGGTGAGGCTAGCGATCTATCGATGTACTACCATGGCTTGAACGTAGTCAAAAATTATATCCAGTTCGTGCTGGCTAAGCACTGCTACGTCTGAACCCACAGTGTGAACCCTAAGTTGTCAGGCGGTTTATACATAGCGTGATATACCACTGCGGCCTTACCCTGTCACTCAACCGCACAAAATTGTAGCAGTATGTAGTTGCTTGTATATTAACCTAATCATTAAATATATAAAGCTAACAAGCTTTAATATAATTGCCTAAGTGCCAATAATTACTTACAAAAAGATAGGAGGGATGTATTAGCAAAAGACAAGATAAAACCGGCCAAATGCGAGTCGGACTCGCGCACGATTTATGACCCTTAGACAAAGCTCGAATTTGAGAACAGCGCCATCTATAGAAACCAACAAGAAGCGTTGAACATTGACATTTAACGCTATGACATCGGCGCTGTGAGGGTTACATAGATGGCCGCTAGATGGCGAGCGCTGTCTTTAGACAACGTTTGTTGTATTGGAGCCCCCCTTAAATATTACTTTTATTCTGTTTTTAGTATTCGTTGTTATAGCGGCAACAGAAATACATCATCTGTGAAAATTTCTATGACAGTTCATGAGATACAGCCTGGTGACAGACAGCCAGACAGACGGACAGACAGACAGACAGAGAGACGGACAGTGAAGTCTTAGTAATAGGGTCCCGTTTGGCACCCTTCCGGTACGGAACCCTAAAGAGCCGCTTTATATCCTGTCCTTTGCTAATACATCCCGTATTAGCAAAGGACAGGATAAAAAGCGGTGGTAGCCTAGTACAGCGGTGGTAACCTAGCACAGCGGTGGTAGCCTAGTGGGTAGAACCTCGGACTCGGAAGTGGGAGACCCAGGTTCGATCCCCGGTGCATGCCCACCTATGACTTGGTTTTCTAAGTTATGTACATTTGTAAAGTTATAGTAGCAATACCACTCGCTAACTGTGAAGGAAAACATCGTGAGGAAACCTGAGTGTCTGAGTATTCACATACGTAAGCGCTTGAAATCACCAATCCGGGGTGGGCACGCGTGGTGATTAGGCCCATACTGTCTCCCTGAGAGAAGGCCTGTGCCCTACAGTGGGACGTATATAGACTGTTTATGTAAGATAAAAAGTACCAGAACCGGAAAGAGGTCAGTCAGGCGAACGTGGCAAATTTGCCTACCCCTCCGGGATAAAGGCGTGAGTTTATGTTATATTGAGTTTATGTCTAATATTATAATGTAACGTGATGTAACTTTACGTAACATTCGTACAAAGAGTTTGCACGTTACTAAAAAAGGGTAAAGGGAAATAAATCTCTTGTTGCCAGTTTCTGAATTGAGAATTTCGCCAAGTAAATGGTTAACTGTAGTGCTGTCTCTTCGAATTTCTCAGAGAAGAGCGTGACAGAACGTTACTTAAGTAGGTACTTACTTAATGAAATTCTCAAATCAGAAAACGGCCCTTGCTCTATCTCCATCCCGCTCTCTCCCTGTCCTTCCCTACTTCCGTAGATATCAACTTCAGACATACATAATAATAATATGTCGGCCCCTATGTAAATCATCGTATCTGCAAAAACGACAATTTCTTTTTATTGCATCTAGGGCTTTTCAAATACTCAATCTATAAGTGCCAAAAAGTGTTTTGATAATAATTAACTAAATTTTTCAATATTACCGGTGCAATAAAATCGTATCGACTTTCGTGAAACGACAAACATTATCATATATTTTTATTTTTTTATTTATTAGGTACACCAACAGCAAGCACGCAAACATAACAAAGCTTATAAATGTGACTTAGGGCTAGCGATTATGCCAATTAAAGGTATACACAACATTTGTACTCTACTTTTATGAAAACTACGACATTTAGGATGGTGTGGTATATTCAGTAGTATTCCTTGACCAACACAATTCGTGGCATATTTTGAAGCATCAGAGAAAACTCTCGAAATTAGTAGTTACGATGATGTAGTCCGCTAACTTTCTAAGTAGTTATCATCGAAACGACCAATTCCGATAGTATTCAATTCTTAAAATTTTAAAGAGAGCCTAAAATTCAATCGAATTGACCACATTCGATGAAGTTTTAGCTTTTATTAACAAAGACAACTATCGAAATTGTATCTATTCGTATATTATTCGAAATATCTCGACAAATACTATCAATAGATTCAACGATACTTATTTGAATTAAAAAGTGTAAATAATTCGGTATTTATTTTAAAATATGCCTTTAATTGTTTTTATAAAGATATCCTAACAAATATTCACTTTCTTGGCAAGATTGAATTACAAATTGCTCTCCTACAGTGCAGTAAAGTTGTACTTTTACAGTTACGATGATTTACGTAGGGGCTGTTGAATATTACCTCTTTTCACGAGAAGTTTCAAAATACAACCGTTTCACGTTTGACCAATCAGCTGCATATTACGTGCACAAAATCTTGAACGATTCCAATCGTCTAAGTAAGGATGCCGACAGCATTTGGTGCGCATAGTTGGGCCGCAGACCATTAGAAAACTAGTCAAGTTAATTTAAGTTTGCCTTTATTACCAACCATACCCATGTGAGAATTGCGGTATTCTTCTAAGACCCAAGAGGCGCCGACGAATTGAGTACTTAAGTGTCCTGTGCCTTACGTGTCTCGGTGCGTATGATGTAGCATAGACAATTTGCTTCAGAGGTTTTATAGGTTTGTGGGTCGTTGCAAATAGAATTTGCGTTAAAATAAATTCATTAATACCTAAACGGTCTTCACCGCTTACTTGGCTTTGTGAATTATCATTATCACTGGTTTCGCTGGTAGCGTCATCGATAGCTTTTTTTATTTCTGTAGCTTCTTTTTTTATTTCTATAGTTTGTGTATCGTTGTGGTGATCAGTATTATCTTTAGGATCGCCATTTTTACTGTGTTGGTCACCAGTTATGTCGTCTTTATTTTCATTATTACCCTCGTTATACACTTCTATAGCGTCTTCGATAGCATGATCTAATTCCTCAGCTTCATCTTTCTGAAGATTTGATAACTCGTATTCCCAGTCAACCTGTAAAGAGACAGGCCTCACTAATCAATAACACTAGCTATTAGTAGCCAGCCTCGACTCTCCCTCTATATATCCCTAGATATCTCTCTTACTTGTGGACTATACCTACTTCAGGAACCTATTAGAAACGTATTATTACATTCTTTCGAATTTACCTGTGCGTGTAAGCAAAGTCTTACACAATCTTCGGCAGTGTTAAACTTATTATTGGAAGGTGAACAGTGGTACCATTTCGTTTCATAGCACTCTCCCGACTCACTGTTGTACGTGTACACGAGTTTGCTTTTTGCAGAACATTTGCTCGTATTCAGGTCTTCACGGCAACTTGGTGGAAGAGTGTTAAGTTCTCCAGACCCTCCAGATTCTCTAGACCCCTTTGATGGCAATGGTGTTCCAGGTCCTTTAATTAATTTTGATTTACCTAACTGTCCTGTATATTGGGATAATTAGGATGATTTGTTTTGTTTTATATGCACATATAATTTATTCATTGCAATAAAATTATTTGACAGGAGATGTATTATTCTAATAATAAATATATCAGGGATACTATGTTTAAGGTTGCATACCAAACTACGACATACCAAATACTCCTGCTCCATCCCCGCCGTATTCAATGTAGTCTTGGGACCAAAGAATGTGATGCGCCTCACTAATCGAAATTCCATCCATGCTCGGTTGAACCACACAGTGTTCACTACATTCATGTTGGTCATCAAACTTGTTCAGTGTAGGGCAGCCTCGCCAAATCTCTATCTCGCATCGAGATCCGGGTTTGTAGTAAGAGAAGATGGCGGTAGCTGGTTTGCCACAATCGCTAAGGTTGGCTGGGAATTGGCAATACTCTGGAAGTACTAGATAAAAAACATCTTGAATTTAACGCGAGTTTGGAAATGTTTCAACTTGTTTTACCTACAGTAATATAAAATGAAATTAAAAAGGATGAACTGTTGAAGTTGAAGTAAAAGACTTAGTTGATTTGACTCCGTAGATCAAAACTGTTAGAAGGTAAATAATGAGTGTTTTTTTAATGATGGATGAGATAACTCAGATAACATAAAACATATTACTAAAACAGAAGTTTCTTTACTTACAACCGGATCCAAATTTGAACACAATAAAGTAAATACACCAGACAAAAAGTTTCATGCTAAAATTACCATAATAAGTAATTGCTTTGCAACAATCTCTGCTGGTAAAATTTCCAAATGGCAAGGCACTTGCTTAATTAACTTTTATGGCTATGAAATTCTTTGTTCGATTGGTTGTCATTAAAGCCAAAGTGTTTTTTTTTTAAAACAATCTAAAGAAAAACTGTGAGTTAAACATGGGTTTCTATTTCAAGATCTAGGTACAAGGTATTCGGCAAAATGCGCAAATTTCGATCTTCTTGCTCTGGGACACCTTTAAATCTTTGCTAGTAACACTACTAATGGAGAACTTGTACTAAAAATGTTCCAATATAACAGGAGAAGCCGTGTTAAAAGATAAATAAACGTGGTAATTTATTTCTCTACGACTCATACTTTTCATGATGTAACCCGTCGAAAAGTCAATATAGTCACGTGGTACAAAACCGCGCCATTGAAAGCGGGCTCAAACTATGACCTCATAACTTTTACGGAACGCCTTATAATGTATGAAGCGTTTATCTGTTGAGTTATCTCGAAAAATAATGTTTTTACGCATCTATATCCTTATAACAAAACGTTTAGAATTCGATGAGAAAACTAAATCTAATAAGTTTTTTATTATTAAAGTAACTTTATTTTTCGCTATTTTTGTGAACCCCAAAACAATATTTTTATGGTTTTATTTTGTTGTTTTTCTAAGTTTTCATATTTCTTCTGTGGTAACTGGTAAGCAATGTCACTCAAATCTAAGTTGGATCCCAATCCCCATTCAATAAAAACAGATTCTCACGAAGTAATTCTTTTTAAGCAAACTTTATGAAGATTTACGCACATTTTTTTTCATGTGGCCTGTATATAACGTCCCATTGCACAGGCCTTCTCTCAGAGATAGTGAGTGAGTACAGGCTTAATCACCACGCGTGCCCACCGCGGATTGGCAATTTCAAGCGCTGAGGTGTTTTCCTTTACGGTTAGCGAGTGGTATTGCTACTATAACTTCACAAATGTGCGTAACTTCGAAAACAAAGTCATTGTCAAAGTCAACCCAAGCCCTCCTGACTGAGAAGCCGGCGTTCTACCGCTCCGCTACCACCGTTTCCTAAGCGTATATTTGTAAACACTAATATTTTTTGTGTACAGGGTTTAACAAAATCTCTATACATGCATCTGAAAAATAGATGCTTCTACTTTCTTATCTCACTCGCAAATTACAATGGCGAAAGTGTAGATACTTTAAATTAAAACTAATCCAATACTAACTACAAGAAGAGAAATAATTATAACAGTAGCAGCTAAGTGTACACAACCGCATTACACCTTAACAACGTAAAAACAATTCTGTTCCTTTGCGATAAGAATTGTCCAGAGTAAAATAACAATAACCGGTATTTGCTCGGCAACATTACGCCTCATACTGATATGAACATTATACTTGATATATTCCACTTTACTTGAGTTTGCTGAGGGTAAAGTTTTAGAGACGTTAAAAATTATTTTTAAAGTGAAAACAAACCTAAGGGGTCAGCCCTTACCCTCGAGCTGAATCGAATATACTCGACTCTAGCCGGTCGTTCATCGTGATCATGATCATCTAACTCATCATCTAAATTTAGAGAATGAAATATTTTTTCACTTTTATTGCACACGCCCTCCTTTTATTATGTTTTTCTTTAGTGAAATTACAAAGTTAATTAATGTAATCATCTTTATTATCACCGAAAAAAGCCATCAGTCTTTTCGAACGAGCTACCAAAGAATTTTCCATATTTTTTTTAAATTTCTGTACCTCAGTGGTAGCAAAATTAACTTGCGTATAATTAGGTTCTCCACTATCATTCGGGCCAGATTCTTCGTCTTCATTGATTTCTTCTTCATCAACATCAAGGGTATCGTTATCAACTGCGCCATTTTGGACACTGTTACTGCCTTCGTGTTCATTGCCACTTATGTTGTTATGGTCATTGTGTATCTGGCTGCCATTGATGTCGTTATGGATAATATCATCGTCATTCTTTTGGTCTTCATCACTTTTGATTCCATTTTTATCATCATTGCTCTTGTGGCCATCTTTGTCGCTACCACCATTATCTTTTTTATCATCACCATTGCCTTTATTACCTTCTTTAACACCACTTTGGCTATTGTTACCCTTCTCACTTTCGTCTCCATGATCGAGGTTTTGAATAACATCTTCAATAGCGGTATCTAAATCTTCTGCATCATCGTTAACGAGATGAGTCAACTGATTCTTCCAGTCACTCTAAAATAAATAATATTATCAGATAAACATGTAATATTGTACCTAAAATGGTGATTAACCAAGCTACCTATTCTCTGCTACAACATATTTAAAGGCCGATTAGGTATATATAATATTATGTTCTATATCAGGAATTTTGTATAGATAAAAGCTACCACCAAAGTTGTTTGGCAGCCTCTCACCGGACAAATGCTACTTCTAATAGGCCTACATGTCTTATTAGTTCACGTAATAAACTTAATATGTTAACTAATAATATATGTAGTAAATGAATTAAAGAATTGTTTTACGAACTAAAATCCTTAATTTGAAGCATTCGTTTGCTAACCACGCACGTCTACAGTACGTTCTAACTACTTTATAGAAGCAATGGAAGCGCATCGGTAAAACTCGTATTCGGGAGGTCATGGATTAGAATCCCGGTATGTACCAATGAGTTTGTTTTCTATGTTTCGTACAATTGTGAAGTTGTAATAGCAATACCACTAGCCAACGGTGAAGAAAACGCCGTGAGGAAACTGTAGTATCTGAGGTATTTACAGAGATAGGTAGAATATTCTTTATCGTGTGTACACCAGGAATTATATAGGTACTTTAGCGCTTGCTATGTTCAATGGGCCAACTATGAGGCTGAGTGCGGAAATCTCAGGTCTAACTTAAACATCATCATCAGCCATTTAATGCACACTGCAGAACATAGGCCTCCCTTATGGTTTTCCAAGCTTCCCGGTCTCGTGCCGCCCGCATCCAGCGACTCCCTGCCACCGTAAACAGGTCGTCAGACCATCTGGTGGGGTGCCTTCCCACACTGCGTCATCCGGCCCGGTCTAACCTAATAAGTACTTCTTATACAATAAATTGCTATTTAACAGCGTTAGGCGACAGAAAACTACAAAGTCACCGACATAGCCCACCGAATTAGCATGCTGAAGTGGCAGTGGGCCGGCCATATTATCCGAAGAACTGATAATCGATGGGGTAGACGAGTTCTCGAGTGGAGACCGCGGATCGGTAAACGTAGTGTAGGACGTCCTCAGACTCGGTGGAGCGATGATCTTCGCAGGGCGGCTGGCAAGAGCTGGATGAGAGTAGCCGAGGACCGTGCTCAGTGGCGTGCTATAGGAGAGGCCTATGACCAGCAGTGGACAAGCATAGGCTGATGATGATGATTATGAGGCGACAGAAAACTTGCATTAGGCGATTGTGGACAACATAATCTGACTAATAGTACTAAATGACCGGCGAGTGAAAAATTTGTGACTTGCTTTTTACCTGTGCGTTCAGGCATGTATTTTCACACTTCCATGGACTCTCAAATTGGTTTTCAGCTGGTGAGCAGTGATACCACGTGGTCTCCTCGCATTCTCCCGTTCCTGTGTTATAAGTGTACACAGTCTTCCCAGACTCTTGGTCCGAACACAGATTGGTGTTCAAGTCTACCCGGCATCTTGCAGGCAGAGGGGGAGGTGTGGACACTTGTGTACTGGCTTTTATTGGGCCTAGAGAATTACATTACGTCTGTATTCTGAAGGGGTAGGCAGAGGCCAGATATTGCCACTTGCTACGATCCTGACAAAGATCAAACACAAAGATCACAAAGATCGAGAAAAAACTGGCCGAGTACGTGTCGGGCCAGGCGCAATTTTACTTTTATAAGTTGGTTGCCTACTTAGCCGTGACACTTTTCCTTTCAAGTTCATTATATGTGCTACTATTCTGAGTTTATTCACGTTTCTACAATCAACCGATCAGCCAGGAGAGCGGGGGGGAGGCACCCTAGGACAGGAGCGTTCGGACAAAAATTTGCGCTTTAAAGCATAATATTTCGCAAACGGAACCCTCAATCGAAAAATGATTTTTCTACACCCACAATATTTTTCAACGCCCTATCCAACAATATCCCATATGATGGGGTAGAAGAGAAAAATAATCATTCCTCCTTTTTTGTTAGGGGAGGTACAGTAAAAAAAAAATTCCAACATTTTATTGTTTAACTTTGTTGGTGTGATAAATATGTGGACACACACCAAATTACAGCTTTTTAGTACCACCGGTCTTTGCGCTAGGCCACGGACGGACAGCCAGACAGACAGATAGACAGATGGACGTGGCGAAACTATAAGGGTTCCTTGTCCTGTTCCTGTCCCCCTTAAATAATTCTTTTATTCTGGTTTTATAGCGGCAACTGAAATACATCATCTGTGAAAATTTCAACTGCCTAGCTTTCACGGTTCATGAGATACAGCCCGGTGACAGACAGACAAACAGACGGACAGACAGACGGACAGTGAAGTCTTAGTAATAGGGTCCCGTTTGGCATCCTTCGGGTACGGAACCCTAAAAAATAGTAAAAAAATTTACTTATAAATTTATAACAATCATTGCAGAGAGCAAAATAAAAACTATAATTATTTTTTTGTACTGTTTCGTGAGAAACGCGAATAGGAGACCGGCTTTATAATGCATTTAAATTCTTACCCTTACTAACATCATCATTTCCGTAATCTTCGGCGTGTTCTGCAAGCTTAATATGATACGCCTCATCCTGTGCTATGCCAAACCGCTTATAATGATAAATACAATGGTCGATGCACTCGTATTGATCACTAAATTTATTGAGGGTGGGACATCCTCGCCAGATCTCCAACTCGCAACGCGATCCGGGCAAGTAGAAGGAGAATATGGCTATTGGCTTCATCCCACAGTCGCTCAAGTTGGCTGGCATTAGGCAGTAGTCTGGTGGCACTGCAATAATCATCATCATCATCAGCCATTTGACGCCCACTGCAGGACATAGGCCTCCTTCGTGGTTTTAATAACCATGAGGGGTTGTGCCATAATCGCCACGCTTGGCAGTCGCGTTGGCGATCGCAGTATGCGGTTAGAATCTTAAGAAAAGCTGCCCGTTTCCTGTTTTTTTTTTCCTTAGTCGCCTTCTACGACATCACGGAAGGAAATGGAGTGACGCTATTCTTAATCCGGCGCCACACGGAGTACGATACTGCAATAGAGTCACTCAATAGGCTAAAAATTCAGGTCGGCAGATTTAGAAGCAAACTATGTAAATGGGTCTACATCGAAGAGGAGCTCAATCACTGGTTTTGCAGAATCTCCCCACAAACTATGAGGCATCTCACTGCACGTCCCTCGTGCCCAACTACCTGCACTCGAGAGGACTTGCGAGAGGCCACGAAAGCTGGTGTGAGCGTGGCTGAGTTCTGGACCAATAAAATAATTTGTTACCGACACGATAAGAAAAAGGCTGCAGTAGAGACTGTTTTGATGTACAGGGTGCAGAAGGCCCGGTAGAATTAAAAAGCGTTTGGTATAAAAAAACGTTACATTGTCGATTGAACATTGTTACGAAGATTGATTGTAAAAATGTACCTATGGTTCCTTGAAATGTGAATATGATCAGGATTGATATTCAAATATTACGGAATACTTAATCGTGTTTAAATTGGTTTGTTTACATTGTTGCCTGATTCTATTGAAAGGGACTTTACATGTTTGGTGATTGTAAAACAATAAAGTCATCTCTATGACTTATTGTTACGCAAAGACAGAGTGTTTCAAACAAAATTCAGCTCAAAAACAAAGAGGTACCAACACACACATTGACTCAATCAGTCGCATAAGGCACATGGCCGATTCTCTCCCTGGCCGACTATTACCTACATTCAAAGGAACCGTTTTCGCGTTTGCGAAAAAGAGCTTGATTTTAGATAATTAAGTAAGAAAAATTCTTACATGCTGATGTGAATGTGAACACCATAACTACGAACATACAGCGTAAGGAATAATAATCCATAATTCAATCAGAAAATTGAAAACTGCCTTTGTAAACCTGTTTAAGGAGGACGTTAGATATAGTGGTAGTACTAATTTTACAAGCGTAATTAACTTAGCTGAATTGGTTTTGCGTAATGAGAAACATTTTACAGCTGAACTGAGAGTACGCAAGTCATCCGTGTACCACCACGTCATCAACATAATGTTATATTGGGAGTTCAATTGGCGCTTTCAGAAAAATATGTGGTTCAGTTGGAACTTAAATAATCCAATAGCTTTACATTATTATAACACGTACTTTATTATTATGTTTGTGGTCAAAATATTCTAAACGTTACTTTCATATTATATAATAATATGTGTAATATTATAAATTATCGTGAGGAAACCTGGGTGTCTGAGCTATTCCCATACTCTCTCTCTGAGAGAAGGCCTGTGCCCTACAGTGGGACGTACACTTATGAACATGTGTAATATCCGACAGTTAACTTGAACACAAACCTGGGCAGTCGTGATGAGTTTTCGATGGACACAATAAGAGCGTTTTTTTTGTTACTATTCTTTTGTTTGGGTTTTTCATTCGTAAAAACACGAAGATTTTTAAATCAGGCCCTGGGGGCTCAAAATTCATCCATGCAAAATTATAGTCATTTGTTCAAGTTATTTGTAAACTAATTATAGATTTATAAACATTGAAAGTGTTCGTGCTATATCAACAACTAAGACGGGATCACACTGATGCTACGTACAAGGTGTACACCGTCGCGTCGTCGCATCGCGTCGAACCTTTACTCGCCACCAGTGACTAATATACACACACCCTAGTCTATGGTGACTATGGTGAGTGACGCCTTTAACCTTGCCCACAAATAATTACAATCAATCCTGAAAGCCAGTTATTAGGGCTTCAGAATGGCCTTGCTGAAATTTATGCAAAATGCTGACTAACGAAGCAATGGGTTCAGTCAGCCGGTTGGTTGTTACTTTCTTTTCATAAATAAAAGCAATCCAAATCGTGAAAACAACTGCGAAAGTACCAGGCTAGTACCAAATCACAGGACAGAAGTACCAGGTAATTTAATAGCCAGTTAAGTTTTGTGTATTTTTAGAAAGAAAGAAAGACATTTATTATAACATCGAGACTCATCACAAAAAAAAACAAAGAGATAGATGACATAATATGAAAATAACAGAGAGAAAACGTACACAAAAAAGAATGAAAAAAAAAAATTAAACACCGACTTCGAAACACTACAGCACTAAAAAGTTAGAAATAATTTAAATACCTAAATGTATACATGTAGGTATTGTAGAAGTATAAATTGGAGTCGGTGCCCAAAATATATGTGCTGGTCATGAAACTGAACACCGACTACAAATTATACTTCTACAATACCTACATGTACCTATTAGATACATACTTCTAATTATTTAAATTATTTCTAACTTTTTAGTGCTGTAGTGGTTCGAAGTCAGATTTTTTTTTTAAATACCTATATTTTTCAATTTTTAGTGGGGGAGCTGGAGAAAAATAAACCAGTCCCTTATAACCATAATTTACCATACTTAATTCATTGCTTTAAAATTTGATGTTCTTAATTTCCATATCCGAAAGTCTTCACCAGAACATCACCAAATTACCTTGGTACAATTTTTACGCCATTTTATGAAACATACGGATATTACTAAAGGATGGGCCTTATTAGGCATTATTTACTGCTGTCCATTGAAGAATTCCGTTCTCCATCTCTGAAAGTCTTCATCAGATCTTCACCAACTTAAAATGGGTCCAATAGGACGTTATATCTATTCGAACAAAAAAAAAGAATTGTCGAAATCGGTAAAGATTTGACGGAGTTATGCGATAACATAGCCAAAAAAAAAAATATATATATATACGCGTCGTATCGGTAACCTCCTTTTATAACTCCCTCTATAACAAACATAAATGTCATAGATTTACTTACTTACTTACATACATACTTACATTGTAGCGGAAAAAATTTTGAACGAAAAACTGCGTATGTATGTGGTGGTAGGTCCATAGCTTTGTATGAATTACTGCATTCGGAATCCCGAATCGAAATTTCGGAAGTCTAACGGTCTTATTTATAAAAACATGATTCCTTAAAACACTCGATAAACGCCCATTAAAATATTCTGCGGTGGAGAGTTTACAAGGGAAAGACGCAACCACAGATTAAATAAACTGCCTCTGAGGAGTGCCTTAGAGGTATCGTGTTTGTCTAACGACAGCGCCATCTTTTGCATATCATTGTAATTAAATCATACATCGCCATCTGTATATTCATTATTATACTAGTGTAGTGTCAAGGGGTAACCAAGGGAACGAATAGGCTGTTGATTCGGAATAAAATTACCAATGAGACGAACTGAAATTCTCTAGCCTTTTTATTCTGCTCCAATAAATCTCCCACATCGCCTCTGCATCCAGGGACGATCATTTTTTGGTGACCCCGACGTGATCGTAAATAAATAAGGCCGTAACTGAACTAAACTAAACCCCTCGCTCTCTTTCAGCTGGCACTGTTCGTGTTCCTCCTGGCGTCGTTCCAGCTGATCCTCACCCTGGTGTCAGTCACGCCCAACGCCAAGGGCCAGCAGCGGCTGACAGAGGAACTGTCTGAGTCCCTGGAGAAGGCCAAGCAGAATAACCAGAAGCATTTGAAGCAATGGTCGGCGACTCAGTATGGGGTGAGTAACAATACTAACTAACGCACCACACAATCAATTGTCCTGGTTCCAAAATAGGACACGCTGTGCTGTGGTACCCAGGCAAGTACATCACAAACGTGAAAATACGCCCAGACTGAGGCTTTTGGCACTTATCAAGTACGACGGCCGGAATCCACCACCTCTGTTTTGGGTAGCCCAGCGTGGTTACGCTAGAGGCCGTTAATTGACAATGCAATTTGGCCGAGATCTAATGTCAGAAAATGTATTAACATGTTTTATTCCGGTATAAATAAGCTTTCGGCGCGTTGGTAGCCTAGTGGGTATATAGAACATCGGACTCGGAAGCGAGAGACCCAAGTTCGATCCCAAGTGCGGGCATGTACCTATGACTTGGTTTTCTAAGTTATGTACATTGTGAAGTTATAGTAGCAATACCACACGCTAACGGTGAAGGAAAACATCGTGAGGAAACCTGAGTGTCTGAGCTATTCACATACCTCGGCGCTTGAACTCGCCAATCCGCGGTGGGCACGCGTGGTGATTTAGCCCATACTCTCTCCTTGAGAGAAGGGCTGTGCCCTACAGTGGGACGCATATAGGCTGATTATGAAATAAGCTTTCCTACATATTTCCTAAAGTTTCAAATATTTTCGTCGTTTCCATTAAATAAAAATATTTCGGGACTCAAAACGAAGTTCACAGCGTGACGGACGTCATCGTCTGAAATTACCGGTAGGTATAGCTCGGGGGTGACTGTAGTAACAGTCTTAAATAAAAAAAATATGTTCGTCAACCAGTGCCAACTTAGACTGTTAAAGGATTCTTGTCTGTACTCTGTACCAGATGAATTTCCCGAGATATAAATAAACTATTTTTTACATTATCAGAGTGGAAATTGGGAACGGATTTTTCTTGAATCAAGTAGATTAAATAATGAGTACACAAGTGAATGAATACGTAAAATTATATTTGAAAGGTTTTTTTTAATATCAAGTAAATTCCATCCTTTTTTTTTCGAAACTACAAAACAATATAAGACCATAGACGAAACTACTTTTTACCGGGACCGCGGGTTCTATTGACAAGCTACCGCCGATTGAAACATAACTTTACAAATCTTAAGCTTTCTTCCAGCTATCTTGCTGCGGTCTCAACAGCCCCGAAGACTACCGAATACCGCACTTCCCGCTCCAATTCCCTCCAGACGTCCCCATCTCTTGCTGTCCCGCTTTCGACCCCAACCGGCCAACCCTCACGCAAGAGAGGGAAAGAGAGCTCTGCAAGTCGAGAAGGACCTACTACACTGCCGGTTGTGCCGATATGCTCGGGACCTATTTCACGGAGGCGGGTATAGCGATCACCAGCCTGGTCACTGGATTGTTCTTCATACAGGTAGGGACTAAGGACGGACGTTTGATCTTTATCCAAGGGCAAGAAGTATAGTACAGTGACAAAAACACGGTTGGATCACGTAATTTTGGGGTTCCGTACCCGAAGGTTGCCAAACGGGACCCTATTACTAAGGCTTCCGTCTGTCTGTCTGTCACCAGGCTGTATCTCATGAACCGTGATAGCAAATACTAAAAATAGAATAAAATAAATAGTTAAGGGGGGTTCCCACACAGCAAGTGTAATTTTTTGCCGTTTTTTTGCTCGATAATAATAACGGCAACATGTAGACGCTTGAAATATTTACAGAATATTTACTAGTTCTATATTCGCGTCAAAAATAAATAATTAATTTAAACCTACTTAGAGGCAAAATATTTAAATTAAAATAAAATAAATATTTGTGTCGTGTTGTATAGATACGGAACCCTTCGTGCGCGGGTCCGACTCGCACTTGGTCAGTTTTATATAATTTTATAATATATAATTTTTATTGGACGTGTTTCTTCCAGATCTTTTTGGCACTATGGACTTGTTGTTGTGGACAGAAACTGAATAAAAAAAAGCTTTCTGTTGAAGCCCCAGAAGCCCCAGCTGCTGCACCAGCGACACCAACACCCAATTCATAAAAAAATCTGTCAAAAATATGCCAAGGCAAGAATATATGCATATAACCTACAACACCTTCACCTGACGCGATAGGTTGGACTGAGAAAACAATTAATAATTATTATTGTTTAATTTTAAGCAGCAAATTGTAGAAAAACGCTTTTGTAACTAAATGCTCGAAGTAAAATATTTTTTTATATTTGTATTTTCTTATAACGCCATCTATACGCGAGAATGAAAACTATTTGAGTAGAGAGATTGTAAAGTATGCGAGGTAAAGTACATACAGGTTGATAGATGCTTATTTATGTAGTAGTTCTAAAAACATTTCAGAGATGGCTGTAGTAAAGTTTAATAGGTAAGCCAGCGGCATCACAGAAAAGACGTGGGGCAGTGGCGCGGAAAAGACGCGTCGTTAATCCAATTCACTTTCATACAAAATGTGACGTTACGAAGCTTACACAGAAGAGACAATTTCTATACAACGCGTCGAGTCTTTTCCGCGCCCCCGCCCCTCGACCCTTCTGTGTGGTCGCTAGCATACCACGCGTCGCGTCTTTTACGCGCCCCGCCCTCGTTCCACGTCACTTCTGTGTGGCCGCTGGCATACAACGCGTCGCGTCTTTTCCGCGCCCCCGCCCCACGTCCCTTCTGTGTAGCCACTGGCTTATAAAATTATTGAAACAAACAAACAAATGAAAATGAAAAAGCATTTACCGCTCGTCTGCCGTGTTCGTATAGACCACCTATACATTCCATTCCACGAGGGCAGATGTAAGGTTTATTTAACACCGGTAAATTATAGATAAGAGTCTATTATTGTTGTATTATTAACGGAATTCTTTATCTTTATCATAATTACATATTTTAAAATATAGTACGTAGGTAGGTAGTAATAATACTTATGAATATTTTACTAACAGCATTATCTTAGTTAACCTAGGTGTGGATACGTTCTCGTATTCAGGAGGTTTTGACGAAGGGACCAGCTAAACATGGTTAACCCAGGTTTTACTACAGAAATACTATTATAAAAACACGATTGACGCGGTACGAAAATATCAGTGGCTATTAAAAAATATCATCATAAAGTGACAGGGGTGACTTGTAATTTATAGGTCTAATTTCTGAATGTGAATGAATGTGAATAAATTATTTGGATTATGGGTACTAGTATCATATTCGCCTACCGTACCTTATTTTGTCGCAGTATGACAGTAGCATCGGTGGTTCAGTGGTAGAATGCTCGCCTGCCACGCGGGCGGCCCGGGTTCGATTCCCGGCCGATGCAATCACTTTTGTTTATAGTTTTGTTTTACAAATAGTACATTACTGCTGCAGCGGCCAGCAAAAGATGCGTTGATGGGCGAACGTGTATTATTTGAATTACTTTTGCAAAATCAATGACGGATAACGAACAACAATACAATAACAGCTTTCTGAGGACACCTGAGTGTGAGCTATTCGCATACCTCAGCGCTTGAAATCGCCAACCCTTGGTGAGCACGATTCTCTCTCTCTAAGAGAAGGACTGTGCCCTACAGTGGGAGGTATACTTATATGCTGTTTATGAAACAGCTTTCTAGCTAAAGCAAGCCAGTTCTAAATTTAAATAAAACCTTTGATAAGTGACCGGAGTTGACCGGTTTAGGAGTAAAAGATTGTTCCGTTTTTAAACTACTCGACAATGAGTTTACTATGTAATTTATTTGGCCGCTAAAACACGACAGATAATGGCTTTTCATACAACTTTTGCCGGCCGCTGCTCGCATGTAATAGGGGTTAAAGTATGAAATTGCCCTTTTTTTTCAAAGGGTTCTTTGAATTGACATAGTATCTTCATGGTTTGAGGTTTTCGAATGAAACTTTTTCAAATGGTTTCTATGATGTTCTCTTTTTAAAAAATGTGAAACATTTGAATATCGACTTTCAATTGTTTTTGTTATTCAATTTAGACAAGAAAGATGGATACTGCGAAAATTCGAGTGATTTTTGAATACGAGTTCCGACGCGGAACTAACGCGGCAGAAACAGCCCGCAATATCAATGCTGCGTTTGGAGAGGGGTCTACTAATGAACGCACCGTGCGATTTTGGTTTAAACGCTTTCGTGATGGAAATTTCGACTTAAAAAACGAGCCACGAGGAAGACCGCCTACACAGGTGAATAACGATGAATTAAGAGAGATACTGGAAGCCGACCCTAGTCAAACTACCCAGGAATTAGCGGCATGGTTTAACGTTACCTTACCCACAATATTGACTCACTTGCGTCAAATCAATAAAATAAAAAAATACGAAAAATGGGTGCCTCATAATTCGAGTGATTTTTCGCAGTATCCATCTTTCTTGTCTAAATTGAATAACAAAAACAATTGAAAGTCGATATTCAAATGTTTCACATTTAAAAAAAAAAACATCATAGAAACCATTTGAAAAAAGTTTCATTCGAAAACCTCAAACCATGAAGATTCTATGTCAATTCAAAGAACCTATTGCAATAAAACGGCAATTTCATACTTTAACCCCTAATATTTAGCCAGTACAGCAATTTTGATTTATCTCGTAGAAGGTTGTCAAAATAATACTCACCAAGCATGTTATATGTAATATACTTTATTGCACACAGGACATTACATAATAAATAGCATGTAGAAAGGCGAGCTTATCTCTGTAAGAGATTTCTTCCAGTAAACCTTGGAGAGTAGGAACAGCGGTAAAAACGGACCTAAATACCTACGTGTATAAAATAAACTACATAAACTACAAAAATCCTGCAGCATATTTTAGAACATAATAATATTTGGTTCTTCAAAAACTTTCGTACGTGGTAGGTGATGTAAAATTTTATCTCGGTATGTGTTTCATGCTACAATCAAATCAATTTACCTCCGCATATGGTACCGATGTTATCGAATAAAATAAAATACACAGAACATTGTTCCCTAATAACATTACTACCTATTTGAACAGTTGCATTACTACGATACCACTTGTGTTCATTTGAACTGCTACGTAAGAATTTTAAATATGTATTTGAAAATTAAATATGACGAAATACTGCGCTGCCTATATCACATTTGTTCTCTTTTGGTGTCATGCCGTATTTTTTTCACCTAGGTACATCATATACAATGTACAAGTAATTATTTTAGATTTAGGTAGGTATCAATAGTATAATAAAACTGCGATTCCTACCTAGCCAGCCGGGTTGATATGACTTGAGGCACAGTCGACACCACCAGGTGAACCTTTACATTTTTGTTGCAAAGTCGTCCTTAACATAACTAATCAGAGTGAACGTATCTGAAGATATCTGTGACCAATAGGTAAAGTCATTGTATCTACATTCTACTACTACAAGTCTTCAATATAACGCTGACACACGTTCTATTTCCAAGTAATAAAATTTACCGTCAGCTGTTCCGCATAATTAATAATAAAATGGACCGTCATTTAATTTTAACCCTTCACTTCATTTGCATGCGCAAAGGTGACCCTGCAGCCACATTCCCGCCAGGTCACCCCTAGATGGCGCTCTAGTCAAAGGAAGATGGCGGCGCGTGGACAGCTGATCGACCCGCAGCAGCGCACCTGACGCTGGCAGCCGACCGGTCGCTAAACGCAATCTCCATCACCCGGCAAGTCGACTATGACTCAGCCAGCCAGTCCGCCCGCGAACGCGCGTGAAGCCGACAGCGTTGTGTGGCTCCTCACGGATTTTTTTGTTGTTTGTAAATCGAACGATGTATCTAAACAACAATAGCTTGGTATGATGTCACTTCATCGAATGAATGAACGATGTTGTTGGTAAAAATCTGATAGCACTGTTTAGCAAGTAGATTCAGTTACGGAACAATATTGATTCCAGACTTCTGCGGAATCTTACACGAATTTTAAACTTACCTAGGTATATACAGTTTGTATTGAGTCAGTGTGTCTAGGTCAAACAGTTCTGTATATTTTCGTTGTGACATTGTGGTTAGCTCATCGTGTTTTCTTATCAGTCAATTGTGGTTTCAATAGTCAATTACGGAGGTCAATGAATTGAATCGAATTACATATTATCGTGCTATATTGCTTTTGTAATCAGTGCGATTTACGTTGTGATATTTGTAAATTCGTGCATTTATTAACAAAATTGTGCGTGAAGTTTATAGATGTTTTCTCTTGAGTTACTGGATTAACTAATCTCTGCATGATAGAACAGTGAAAATGTTCGGAGTTTTCATGAAACGTTGGAGACCCAAAAGGTTTGTGAAATTTTAAATACTTACTTACCATATATAATAATAACTGCATTAATGTACGTAACTTAATAAATATCAACCTAGTAAAGGAAGAGCGGGGCTTCCTGGAACAGGTATCTATACAATTAATAGAAAGTCCCCACCACAGTGTAAAATTAATTATAAGTTGGTAACGAAATAAAATATTTTTATTTTATTTTTTACCACGTCATTTGACCAGATTACTTTGTGAAGTTATAGTAGCAATACCAATCGCTAAATGGAAAGGAAAACATCGTGAGGAAACCTAAGTGACAGAGCTATTCACATATCTCAGCGCTTGAAAATGCCAATCCACGGTGGGCACGCGTGGTGATTAAGCCCATACTCTCTCCCTGAGAAATCCCTCTTCGATTTCTAACACAAATGTAGATAATGCAGTAAGTAGCGTAACCTATTGTGTGTGCCTTGCCTGCACATTTTTACTAAAATGTTCAAGGAATGATCTTGCCTTATAAGATGTGTAGACATTAGAATTCAATGGCAACTAGCAGCTTATAAAATAGAGACTTTTCCTTAGCTAGATTTAGCAAAAACTTGTAATGGCAAAGACCAGCCATGATATGAATAAGAATCCCATTTTCTTTCTTTAGAAACGATGTTTTCTCCAATAACGATTCTCTTTGTTTTCTATTACTTTGCAGCAGCCGATTTTCCATTTTATTGCAAATTTTAATGGCTAGTGGTACTCTCAACCATACCACCGCATACTTAAACTTAAATTACTCAAGCTTAATATTTCTCGAAACGAGAAATGAGTAAGGTTTGAATTATAAAACAATAGTTATAGGTAAATATCACAAATTTTGTAACAGTATCAGGTACGTACCAAGTTGCATTAAAATTGATTGGGTGTCAACCAACTGGGTTGAATTACTCTTTAGGTATAAGTTAACTAAGTATTTTTTCAAAGTTATTATAAAATCTCATGAAACAAAAACCGCTGTCAAAAATGCCATGATACCAAACAAATTCATCTTTATGGATATAAAAGGTAAGTGGTATTTTAAAAAGACATTTTACTTTAAAACTTAAGTGGTAGGCTACAGTTTGAGAGAAAATAATTTTATGGTCGAATTTGTCCGATTGATGAGCAACTAAATAGAACTACATCATCATAACGCAACCGATATTGATATTTGACGATGGTACAACTATTGGTCTTACACTTTATCGTTTAGAAAACATGTAGAGAATAAAGTGATGAAGTGCGCGTCTCTATGAAAAGTCATATTTTGTAAGATGTTACAAAACTGACTGCATAAGTACAGTTTTTTTATTTTACCTATAAGGTACAAAAAGTAAAGGATAACAGTACTAAACGACAAAAGAACAGTTTTTTTCTTAAATTTTGTACATATTTGATTATTTTTACGATACAAAATACCCGAAACCGACGTACGTGCATGCTGCGGCCAATGAATGTTGCTGAAGCGAAAGAGATTTGTCAGGATCGTGGCGAACTCTGGTCTGCCTGCTCCTCCGGGATATGGGCTAATGTTGATTCTTAACGTTGAGTACTTAATGTTGATTCTTTAAACGCAAGCATTATAATAAATCGGGCGGAAGAGTATTTTATCAACACTACTTGGTTATCTAATCGGGTACCTTGATAAAAAAAAAACTATAACAGGTGAAGTTTTTTGTAATGAAGTAAATAAACCTGTGTGAGTGAACTTAAAATAGTTTTACCAACTCTTTTAAGTCAGATATCTTCCTGGCGCTTGACTTGACTATTCGTGTTCGCGTATTTCCTGACGATTTATAATACATTGTAAGTTTTACAAAAACAGTGCTAGAGATTCGTCAAAAACAGCAAAAATTCGCAAGGGATGGTTAATATTTGCCAAATACGCAAATAGAAGTGGCCAAGTGAGGTGCCGGCTGTACTAATAATAATGTGCTCATCATCAAGCCCCAGGATTTTTAGGTAACTTCTTCGTGGATTTAAATAACACACAATTCGTAATTTGAATAATTAATGATTCTCTATCATCATAACCCCTTCATGGAGGGTCGTGCGTGGTCCATTTGACCTTGCTCGTTTTTTCGCTGCAGTACGCCCTCTGGCGGACCGCCTGCCGGGATTTTAATTGGAAATTGGCCCTCTGTATTTGTTAAGCTCACAGAGTCATATAGTGGGGTTTCACGGTGTATGGTCACCCTAAGCGCTAGTGCTTAGAAACTGTTTTTCTAAAAATAAAATGCTTACGTGCATAAAGTGATAAACTTAGTGATGTTTTATAATATTAATAGCGATCATTTCACGGTTCTCTGATCAATGATATGAATGAAATAACTATAATTTTATAACTTTTTACGATGTCGGAGAAGGTTCACTGTAAAGTCTATTACTTACTTCGTAAATTTTCACTGTTCAACAGTTTCTTCGTACAGTCGGCAGCGGATCTACCTTTACATTTTTGTTGCAAAGTAGATTTTAACGCAACTGATTATAAAGTAACTGAGTGCACGTATGTAAAGATTGGTTTGGTGTCGACTGTACGCATTTTCTTGCTTCTAGACTTTATTACCAACAAAAAAAAACAAAAACCCTTTCCTATCTTCCCGAAGGCGGCAAAATGCAATGTTGTAGAAGACCCATCTCCATGATTGCCTGCTCGCGTAGGCCCTCGGGGTAATAGGCACGGATATTCTCTTTACAGAAATTGCAATTACTCTCTTATACAATTTAATAATCGGTTAGTTTTCAACCCCTTTGCAACTGGTAATGGATTGAGAATTTGTCATAGGGCACCTGAGTCGGGCTGATGACTCTTGACAGCTACTAACTCGTTTTGTATACGATAATTGAAGTACTTGCGCCTTTGTGCATCAGCAGTGCTTTAGGGTTAATTTGAGTTGGAGGTTAGGTGTATACATTCATCCTTTAATGTACCTACTTCTACGTCGCGTTAAGCATCGTACAGATAAATAAAGTATTTTATCAGTATTCGATTGATTTGCAACACGAGTTTCATGTTAAAGCCCAATTTATTTTTGTTACTTTTCGAAAGTAAGTCAGATAGTACCAATTCCGATACTTTTTAGGGTCCCGTACCTGAAGGGTGCCAAATGGCTCCTATTAATATGCCTGTGACATCTGTTTGTCCGTCTGATTTATAAATGGTTTAATTGTTTAACTCTTAAGCCGTAATAAATAGTCACTTTTATTTTTTACAAAATGTGTGTTATTACGGCGAATTGCTCAAGGAAATATAAAAAAGCTGGAAATTAAAAAATAAGGGGGTGTCTAAGCAAAAAACGTGATTTTTAAGTGTGAAACTAAGGCCGACTTATACCACATCTTAAATGTCATTTAAATCGCCATTTAAATATAACTTAAGCCGACTTTTGTATGAAGAATTTTAGTTAAATGCTGTTTACATTTGTGGCTTACATTTAAGGAAGTGGTGCAAGTCAGCCTCCAGTGTTATAATAGTGATATCTATAGTATAAAAAAATATTAGAAACAAGCCACGTATAAGTTGAACTCCCGCTAGAGACCCTTAGCGCGGAAAGACAGCTTTTGCTTAGTAAGACAAAATATACTTGTATAAAATAAAATAAAAGTATTTGTTCCGTTAACAAATTAAGGTTACTTATATATAGCTGCGGAACCTTCTGGAAGTGAATGCTGCTCGCACTTGGCAGGTTTTTGTACGTGATTTCTCTCAACGCTATTCGATCGTTCAAAGCAATCACTAGGTAGGTAGGTATTCAAACACGATTATTAAAAAAAATTGTAAACAAAAGTGTCAAATTAAAACATACAAATGTTTGTAATAATAGTTACTTATTGCTTGCTAAGCAAACACATGACAAGAACTACTGAGGAGTTCAAGGATGTATGGCGAAGTGTTAACTGTAGAATAAAGTGGTATAGAAGTGTTTCTTGACTCATAGAATAGTCAAAGTAAAATTAGACTCAACAATTTTATTGATGGATACTTTTAGAACAAAAGAAATTCTTTTGTTGTATTTTATTCGTTCATAAAAGTCACTTTAAAAACGGAATGGTGAATGTAGGTTACCTGAACCACTCGCCAAAACTGAACGAAAACATCTTCAAGTAGCTTGAAGCCTAAGGTGTTCACAACCTCAGCGCTTGGCATTGTCAATACGCGGTGGGCATGCGCACGCGTCGAATAATAAAACGAAGCCTGGATTTTTAACCCCAGCAGGCAGGACTTCACGTTAAATTCGTAGGAGGCAAGCTAGTTTGGTCTCAAATCGGGTAAAAACTTTTTGTAGATTGCAATGAAATGCAGATAGTTATAAATTTAACTGGTCTAATCTATCTAACTATTTATGAGCAACGCGGGCCATTAAAAAACCTTACTTTAAGTTTCTTCAAAATAAAAATTCTTCTGTTTTTTTATTTATAAAGACTGGACTGTGGCGCTCGAAACTATATTTCCCGAAAAACTATTTTTGTCTAGGCAAATTACCTTCTGTACCCACAATTTTCTAGATTGTTTGGAAACACTCAAACATTAAGATTACGTCAGAATCTAATTCTAATCGATTGCTGAACTAATTAATTCTAGTGTCAGCTGAACTGTGACTATGAATAAATCGCAGAGAAGGAAGCAAAAACGTTACTTTTTGCGAAAACTCTGTTTAGCTACAAATCTTTAAATACCTACCTAGCAGTTCTTATGAATGTTAAGAATTTCTTGATTGTTTCTTTGAATCCTCGACTTGATTGACGAAAGTGAATTTTCATTTATTTCTCTGTATTATACCTACATATTTGTACTTTTTAGTGTGATTAAATAAAAAATTAAGATAAGATTAGAAATTAACCTAACTTTTGGCAACATAAAAAAGTGTCCTATCTTTTTTTATGGAATTAAAAACAGTAGTACGTTACAGCAGTTCATTTATACTGGAAACAAAAAGCCTATAAAGCTTATTAGCTTTGTCAATATGGATATAAAGTATACACAATGCATAATTATATTTTATTACGGTTTTTCATCCCATATAAAAATAGAAGATAGGTCACTTTTTCATGTTATTAGAAAGAACCTGTTATACAAAGTGTACGTAATCCCCATATATTAAAAAATGGAGGGGTTCTATTCGTCAATACGAATAAAGTACTTGTAGGTACTATGTTGACAATTAGACAGCATAACAAAAACTCACG
The DNA here is from genome assembly GCA_963969515.1 of Yponomeuta evonymella. Taxonomy (NCBI): domain Eukaryota; kingdom Metazoa; phylum Arthropoda; class Insecta; order Lepidoptera; family Yponomeutidae; genus Yponomeuta; species Yponomeuta evonymella. The sequence goes on along the minus strand of OZ018346.1, from coordinate 19,460,827 downwards.
CCTGAATTCCGGAGGGGTCGGCACAGAGCACCGAGGACTGCCATTTGCCACGATCCACGATACGCCGGTTTCGGCTATTCCATACTTAAAAATCAATGTCCACACTTAAGTTACCACTAACCTAAACTTTAATTACTTAAAGTACTTACCTAAGTCATTAAAATGTATGGAACACCGAAAGCAGATAACTTTCTCGACCTCGAAGTTTTCCTAGTAGGTAAAAGTTTTTTTAGTATTGACGGAGGGAACCTCCTATTTTCGGATGTGTATGGGCATTTTGTTACACCCCGTGTGGTAAAGGGCTCGGGATTTAGGCTAGGACGCACACATAGCTTATCAGTGTCAATCAGAATACGACCGATAACGTAAAAGTGGAGATAACAATCGACCGACAGTAAAAGTATCAGTGTTATGGAGTTTTCACACTTATTGGACCAGCTCCCCCTACTCTCGACGTTATTGTGTTCAAATTGCGTCGCAATTAAATGAAATAAGTCAGAAATAACGACTTAGTAGATGAGTTTACATTAGATTAATATTCTTCATTAGGCACCATAAAAGTATATGAAAAATCTTAAATATATAAACTCACGCCTGAATCCCAAGGGGGTAGGCAGAGACCAGGGACTGCCACTTGCTGCGATCCTGACAGATCACTTTCGCTTCCTCTACATTCATTAGTCCTTGCATGCCCGCACACCGGTTTCGGGTACTTTTTATCTTCAATATCTAAGTTACATAGCATACGTTTTAGTTGTAAGAAATAGCATTAAACTTATTGGAATTTCAGAGCGCATCGGAAACTGAGGGCATATTTTGTCCAAATTATTAAATAAATGAACTTAATTGTGTAACGCAAGTTGGCTAAATTAGCGTCGAGAGTAGAGGGGCTGATTTGTTTTCGTCATGATTTTGTTGCAGCCTTCGTAGAGCTCGTATTATGTGTACGAATAATTCGTTAGCAAAGAGGCTAGGGACCTTTTTAGTGTAACTAGGTATAAACGTCACGCCAGAATACAAAAGCGGGAGTTAGGTATATAATTATATGAATTTAGAAATGTATATATATAAGATAATATAAGAATATTATTCATTGTACCAGGAAAAACACAACATAAAATATTTATAAAGATACAGTACAATTGGTGGTCTTATTGCTAATAGCAATTTCTTCCAGACAACCGTATGATGGAAAAACTTATATATGTATCATACAGGTTTAGGTATGTATTTATCGACTATTTATTCAGTACCCGAACGCCCTATTTTTATTTGCACTATTGACAAACAAGCCATTATCCACAAACGAAAGGTTGACTGGTAGAAAATAGTACTTAGCATTAAGTACGCCTTTGTAACAAAATTATTGTGCAATAAAGGACTTAATAATAATAAAAAGTGGGCATTAAATTCACGTATGCACTTGAGGGTTAAATGTGCTACACAATACCTTAGCTATCAAAACAGAGGGTTCGATTCCCATTGGGGGCCGCCGTACATTTGTACAAATGGACTCAGTCTGGGTGTATTTTCATGTTTGTGACGACCTTGCCTGGTTACCATAGCACAGGGTATCCTAGTTTGGGACCAGGTCAAGTGATTGTATTGTGTGGAAGTTATTATAATTACCTACGTTACTTAGCATTGGCTTAGCGCAAGTATTTATTTGAGTACATAAAACAAGCGTGAGATTTTGCAATGCAGTGCTAAGGTACAAGCGATAATGGAAGCACGTAGGTATAAATAAATAAAATAAAATAAAATAAAAAAATAAAAATTCTTTATTTCAGGCAGCACCCATATATTGTTAGTAACAATGGCGACTTAGAACTATGTTAGTAACAGTAATAAAAATTAAAAATTAAAATTTTTGCGGTGCTACTTTTTATATGTAATTTTACAGAGACTTCTGTGTCTCTCGGCCCACATTTCTTTGTATCGGCTATCCACCCTATCCGCTATCATAGTCAGGATGCTATTGGTGCTGGCGCGGAGCCTCCAGAGCGCTGCGGCAGATCGGTTGCGGAGCGTAGCATAAAAACCATCCACCTGTGCATCCGCAAACATGCCAGACGCGCTGCAAGCCCGCGGCAGCCCCAGTCTGCTATAATGCCTGACAAAGAATTTGACTAAACGACTTTGACTTCGCAACTTGACCATATGACTTTTTGACTCGGGATGTAACTTCTTTAGGAATCTGCGGACTTTATTTTAATCCAATTAACAAATAATTTAAAAATGTAATGCATATATTTTACTTTGTGTCCATCGCAAACTCATCCCGATTGCGCAGATTTTTTTTCAAGTTATATGCCGCAAATCATATTTACCTTCTGTACAATAGGCTGAAGTTAGAGAGGCCGGTTACATACCATATCACATGGGTTTTGGTTCGAGTATTGTTTAAAAAAACCGGCCAAGTGCGTGTCAGGCCTCGCGCAGTGTAGGGTTCCGTAGAAAAAGCGTTTGCTACCTGCTTTACAGAACCAATTTCGACAAGGTAATTTTCAATGGTTCGATACGCACTTAGCCAGTTTTTGAAATGGCTTCAGATTTTGATTTTTATAATCCTTACTAATATTATAAACGCGAAAGTTTGTATGTATGGATGGGTGTTTGTTACTCTTTCACCCAAAAACGGCTGAACGGATCCGGAAGAAATTTTACACAGAGATAGATTATAGTCTGGATTAGCACATAGGCTATTTATCACGAAAAAATACACATCAAAATTACCACGCGAACGAAGTCGCGGGCAACAGCTAGTAAATCATAAGAGAGATTTGTAAATAGACCATTACGACAAAGAGACTGTGAGAGATGGCATACATAGACTACAATTATGAAGACTAAGACGACTGTAAAGATACTCATCGTAACCATGTAAAACTATGTAGAAGATCTATACCAATATTGTATAGAAATATTCTAGTAACACTAACAAGTGGATGCTGGAGGTAATATCCGAAATCACTCGTCCTATTTCAAAAATCTTTCAGCAATATTTGGAACGGACGTTCAAGATGAACATAGCTAGGCTACATCTTATTCCTGAATTATACGCATGCAAGGCCAAGGATACATAAATATACCTCTTAGTAACTTTATATAAGCCTGTACCTACTTAATTTAGCAAATGGCCACTTTTGTTTTACATACTCTCCTGAAGACTGCGACGTTCTGCAAAGCATTATGTTAATCACACTTTGAGCTCAATACCCTGCCAACTTACGCCACAAGCCCCCTTCGATTCTCAACTCTATTACGTCATAACAAGGTGCCGGAAGGAGGCAAGAGAAAAGTTGGCACTGCGCGTGTACACACGCAAGAATATGTCGTGACAACAATGAAAATTGGCGTAACGCGTGCGAATGGACGTACGTGGTGTGTACCTACTTTTTTGTTGGCGCATACAACGAGCAAACGGTTCGTTCCTCTCTGGTCTGTTTTGATGCGAATATTTGTTTAGGCACACTTTTTCTCAATGGTAAACCAAACTTAACCGTCACCGAACTCGGCCCCAGTCCATCGGTTGGTCAAAAGCAAAAGTGGGTCGGAGAAATACAACAAAGAGTGAAATATAACAAATGAAACATTATATAACATGAAAGGACGCGAGGTACCTACGGTATGAGCCTACATTAAATAGGCCTATCTATATTGCTGTGAGTTCTAGTTCTAGTTCGACTGGAGATTTCCGCACTTAGCCTCATAGTTGGGCCGTTGTACGTCGCAAGTGCTAAGGTATGTCAATACCTCAGACACTAGGAATTCCACCCGATATTTTCCTTCGCCGTTAGCGAGTGGTATTGTAACTTCACAAATGTACGTAACTTAGAAAACAGTGTCATTGGTACATGCCGGGACTCGAAGCCACGACCTTCGGAATGAGACGCCGGCGTTCTAACGCTCCGCTACCACCGCTTTCTTGCTGTGGCAAATGCAAAATGGTATTGACTCAGCATTTGCTAAAGAAGCGAGCTGTAACTCCAGGGCTGGTATTGAGTCAGTATATTTAGTAAAGTCTAAACAGTAAAGACTATAGGGTTATTTCTAAAATTTCTGTTCCAATTCCTAAGATATCTCAATTACAGTTTGTACCTGGCAACCATTTTAGTTCTATGAGTTTTTTCTCAGGTTTATATCAGGTCAGGTTTAGGCGCACGTGGATATTTTTTATGCTATCATACGTAAAGCGTACCGCCTCGCTCATACAGGTCCAGCGACAAAAGCATCTTGAAAATCCTGTCTTAAAAATTTGATAGCCTAATTCTCCAGCACATAATATAATTATTTCTCATCGTAGACTAGGCTGGATTTTCTTTGTTTTGATTTGTAAGATTTCTTTGTTTCTAAGAGAATAAAAATTAAATAAATATTATATTTTTAGCCTTCAGTAAATCATTATTCTACGAAGAAGAATGTCCACTCTATGGTCTTAAGCTTAGAGCATTTGAGATATTTATGGTTTTAAACAACGTAAGTCTTGAGCAGAAAAAACATCAATATTTTTTTTAAGTGAAAAATGATCTATATTATTTAAAAAATGCTACAACAAAAGTGGTCGTAAATGACAATTTTACCGACATATTTTAGGAATTGCATATTTCTCTGTATGTAATTAACTAGGTACCAACCAACTTGAATTTTTTACTTCACACACGACACACACACAGCTCAGTTCCAGTGGCCTAGTTCGCAGTTCTGTTGGGAACAGCCCAGGTTTTAAACGAGTGCCTACATTTCTCTTTTCTCATTATGTTCTCGAAAGAAAAACGCGTAGCTCGTTCAGGTTAGTTCTTAGAATGAACCCGCTCTACTCCCGGATCCGGGTGGAATTATATTCACTGGTTTAATTCTTATGTCTTTTATCTATTCCAATCGTCAAACTGTCAAATTCCATACTAATTGCTACCGCAAACATCAGGATTCCGACAGGATTTAGTGTGCATAGTTAGGCCCCAGGTCGGCTCTATGATATGAAATACATGTATTGTCATCCGAATTACATACAATTGAAAAGTTTCAGATCAATACGATATGAAGTTAGACGTAGGTAAATTCTTTAATTTCTAGATTTTTACATATTGGCTTAGTCTGTCAGTTACATACAAGTGAAGCTATTAAAAGCGTACTTACGACGTACCTGTTCTAAAGTATGAGCTTGCTAGAGACGAGCCTAGTCTTAAAAAGCATATCCTCATAATATAACCTCAAAGGAGATGTGGGAGGACGTCCCAACGCAGC